>OU342690.1:0-2500000 GCA_910589285.2 Mythimna ferrago | reverse complement strand
TTCGTGATCTGCATAGAGTCCCTGCATTTACCGGACGCTGGCGATCAGTACAACGTGAGTACACTACCTGAATGTTACTATTATTGCTACCACGAGCTCTTAACGCAATCCATTCCACGATCTAAACTGAACTATATTAAAGAGCACACGGTGGAGGTGTGCCACGCTTAGGCAGAGCATCGCCGTGCCCTCGTGAGGGCGATCGCCGGCGGCGATCTCTCGCGCCGTGCCTTGGTACAAGCCATGGTCCGGAGCGACGAGGAGTGGCAGGCGCAAGCCTCCTCCGAAGCAGTAATGCTAGCAAAGGAGGAGGCCGACCGTATCAGACAACGGCGCCCACAGCGCCCCAGCCGCCTTCGGGATTCCGATCCCGATTTCCGGCGACCGTAGGCGCGAGCTTGCGGACGGCGACCAATGGTTAGCTCGTTGTCCGACCGTCCGGTAACTGTCCGGACCGAGTCCAAGTTGTCGACGGCGCGCACTGTTCCCGCGCGCCTCAAGGAGTTGTCAGCAACAGCAGGGCCCAGCTGGGTCCAAGCCTACTGGGGCCAGGGTTAGCTCCGAAAGGTAGCTCAGCCCCGGTATGAAAGGCAAGAAGGAACGGGGTGGGTTTTTTAGTCAGTAAGAGTCTGACACTATCTCCCGCTCCGCTCAAGGGCGGGGGATGTCATTTGGATGATTTTTACCCACCAAAAAAAAAGAGAAGAAGCGATATAGGATGTATAGCTCCCTCTCTTTTTGTCGCTCGCACGACTGACATTTTAACACGTCATGGTAAGTTACCATTAAAAAATCTAGTATTGAAGTTCTGCAAAATAATCATAGCTCCTGAATAAGAAAAATATCCTCTGATACTTAAAATAGGTTTTCATTTGTTTATATCGCAAACATTTACTTGTCTGTGACAAACGAACGTTTTAAATAGGTAGGTACTACTGGCATAAAAGTCAGTTCACACACGTACACGTACAAAGTAGCGATGTTTAAATACCTTTATTTGCTTCGAAAAAGGTTCATATTTAAAAAGAGAGTGTCGCGACATCTATTGAGTGAAATACGAACTAAAGTATCTCGTCTATCTTATCTACGATGGAACCTGCAGAATATGCATGAAAATAATATTTTCTAAGGGCTGTAACTGCGTTAAGCGGACGCCTGTGACGGGCAACCGTCGCGTGACGTCGCGTGAGTGTAGTGTGACGCGGTCCCCGTCGTGGAACCCGGATTATTACCAACGATAATGTCGCTAGTAATAATGCTTAACGGTGTGCATGTAGTCGTAGCGATAGAGAGCTTAATATTTATCACGTAGCAAAAAAGTGGCGCGACGGATAACCGCGCGGGTCTCCGCAAGGGGGCACTTTTGTAAGGAACCGCGTAGGGGTCTATTTTTTTTTACACCTTCTTCGAAAAATTTGAAGGACACCTTTGCCCAGTTGTGGGACAATAATCCCGCCCATACGTACAAAGCGTTTTGGAAATACATTCGTTGTTCACACAGCTAAGGAATGGAATTCCCTGCCGGAGTCCGTGTTTCCTGATAGCTACAACCTAGGAGTCTTTAAGTCAAGAGTGAATAGGTTACTTCTAGGCAAGCGTGCTCCATCGTCGGCCACATCATCGCTTACCATCAGGTGAGATAGTGGTCAAACGCGAGCCTATCAATTATTAAAAAAAAAACTTTCCACAACTATCACATAACGCCGGTTAGTCTCAAGCTAAGCAGAGCTTGTGTTATGAGTACTAGACAACTGTTAAACATATACTTACCGGAACGGATCTTGAGTGCTGGCTTCAAGTTGCGCAGAAGTCAAATATTTGGTCTCTTTAGTGGTGCAAAGTGAGACACGGGGGCAAGGAGTGTCAGTGATTGGCTCGCCGCGCCATCGTGTCATAGAGTCACTCGTGATTCGTTCCCTACCTTGCTGCATGTATCTAACAACGACGACGATTGGCTAGCCAATGTATGGAATGCGCAAAGCGATCCCCACTCTGACGCCGAGCGCTCAATATTCGTGCCGGTAGTTGTACTTATATATTTTTAAAGTACGCTCCGCGCCGCGTGTCAGTATGTGCCGGCCCTAAGTTGTAATTACTTAGGTAAGTGTTAGCACTTGATTGAGTCGCGTGGGTACAAAGATCGCGCGACAGGTTTCCATGACATTGACTAACATTTACATGAAGTTATTAACGACTATGAACTCATAAAAAGTAGCCACTGCAGATAAATGGCTTTATGAATAGTTCTGTTAAGAACACCTATAATATAAAAATGAATCCCTAAATGTGTTGCTAAGCGCAAATCTCGAGAACAGCTGAACCGATTTCGCTAATTCTTTTTTTGTTGTTTGTTATTGTGGATGGTTCTTATGGAAAAAAATGAAAATTAGGGTAGAGTAGGGTAGTGTAGGGTAGAGCAGGGTAGTGTAGGGTAGAGTAGGGTAGTGTAGGGTAGAGTAAGGTAGAGTAAGGTACAGTAGTGTGGAGTAAGCTAGTCATTTAAATAAATGATGCGATACGTCAGGGGGCGACTATTAATTATTATGAGGTTTTGCCCCGGGGGTAGCGGAAATCCGATGGATGCGAGACATACGGTGCTATGTGAAAATAATTTAATTTTATCATCGATCGATATTTGGGTCATGGATTGACTTCCGAAAGGAGAACCCGTGGTTCTGGAGCGCTAGAGCAAAGAAGGTAAATAGGTGTAGTGTTAGGCAATTAAACTGACACGCTCTCCCACTCCACCCTAGAGCCGGAGAAGTCATTAGATGACAACTTAAAAAAAAGTTGGTAAAAGTCTTACCCACCCTCGCTACACTCAGAGCGGGAGAGAGATTTTGATCATCTCCAAGGAGGAACTGGCTCCTGAGATACAAGTATTTATTTTACTTAGTTTAGGAGTCAAATGTTCATTTTATTTCCAATGATCAGTGTTTGTACAACTATTGTATCTGTTCATGTCATTATATATTGTTACTGTGTGTGTTGAATGTACAAAATAAAGATTATTATTATTAATTAAAAAAAAAAGATTTAATTATTACTCACTTCAACGAAAAAGGGCAATTTGCCCTTGACTGTACCGCAGAAAACAGAAAATCGTTCAAGCGAAATTCCCAAGTAGATGTCACATAAAATAAGTATAATCACGGTACACGCGAGGCATAATCACGAATAATGAGATTACTACAGTGGCTAGCCATTACACGCTGACGTACGGACGTACGCCCCTCGAGGTCAATTCGTATGCACGAAAATTCGTTAATATTAAGGTCATATGTATGTTTTATGGTGACGCGATTGTTGTATTTTGGACGGCAACTGATTTTATTTTTGATAGGTACTCATTAGATATCACATAAACGCCCGACTGCTATGCCGAAGGTCGTGGGTTTGATTCCCACCCAGGACATAGTGTTTGTGTGTTGATCGTAGATACCAATCAGATAGATGATAAAATTCTTAACTAGCTTCTGCCCGCGGCTTCGTCCGCATAGATAAAGTATAGCCTAAGTATGTCTCTCAGGAATAAACCAGCTTTCTATCGGTTAAAAAAAATTAGCAATCGGACCAGTACTTTCAGAGTTAAAAAGTACTATAAAGTAGTACTACAAGCAAAAAAAAAAACTTTACCCCTTTTTAATATTAGTATAAATGTACGCACGAATGAATTATTTTATAGTCCAGTGATAGAAAATTATCTTAAGGGAACAAACTCCGGGTAAAATAGTAGATTATGTGACTAGGGAATAAAGCAGGGTCTTTAAGTCGTGAACGGTATGTTGAATTGCGAACGAAACGAATATTACTAAGTTTTAATCCCGAGGGTAGTGAGGGATCTGTATAATTAACTCCCGAGCACTGCCTGGGAGTTTGTAATGGAAACCTGAATAAAGTAAAGAATTAAAGTTGACAAAGACAACGATTAGATTTTTTATTTATTTTTTATCTGATATAAATTAGTCTGACTGCGATCCCACCTGATGGTAAGCAGTTTTACCCGACTGCATTAAAGAGGGTTGTTTTTTATCTTAATGATTTTATCATTTATTGTTTTGAAGTTTTTCTCTTTTTTTTTCATTATTACGTAACTGAATACGCCTGAAATTAAGGTTTTTATCATTATTTATTAAACCAACAATATCATCGCGATTTTCGCTGCAAAAAGTCACCCAATAAAAAAAAATTTTTTTACCCATTCCAGGTACACGAACTATCTCCTGAGAAGCTAAAGAACCGCGAGGTAGTCCACATAGACATCGCGCACGACCCGCTGCCGTCCGCCGACTACAAGGCGGAGACCGACCCCACCAAGTTCAAGTCCGTGAAGACCAACCGCGGCCCGCTCACCAGCCCCAACTGGAAGAACGAGGTCAAGCCCGTCATGACCTGCTACAAGCTCGTCAGCGGCGAGTTCAAGTGGTTCGGACTGCAGGTCAGTTGACACACAATACGAATGGTGACTGGCTACAAAAAATATAGTTTAAAAAAACACGCTGTCATAGCATATCAAACTAAAAAGTGTAAAATAATTTTCAATATAGGTAGAATAATAATAATTAACGAAGATTATTAATATCATTATGAAAAAAGCGTGGGGTGCTCGATTTACGAAAAATATGGCACCAAGCGCCCGCGCGTGTTTTTTAAAACTATATTTTTATTTTTCACTAAAAAAAAACGGATTATTGTATTGTCATCAGTCTTTGATGGGTGTGCAAAGTTTGAAGAAAATCTGATCGCTCAAAGTAGGTCAAAATCGAGCACAAAGGCGTTGGTTACAAACATACAGGTGAAGCTAATATAAGCGTGTTAAAAATAATAATCATTCTATTTGATCAATCAGTAATGTGTATGAAAAAAATTGTTGGCGCATATTCGTTTGCTTTGACAAATACTTACTAGTCTGCCTGGGGTGTTAAAATCATCAAAATCTCGGAAAACATTTATAGATATCGGCACGGATCTTGAGCGCTGGCTTCAAGTTGCGTAGAAGTCAAATATTCAAATATTATAGTCGACGTTGCGTACTAAACTACCTATAGGTCATTGGACTCACTCAGCTGACGTTTTCTTAAAGAAATTAATTTCGTACATGCGTAAATTAATACGAGTTTAAAAAAAAGGTACTTTATTTTTTAATTTTATTTTTACAAATCGATAGTGTTTCATGTACCGGATCGAACCTCCACGGAATTAAAACGATCAAAATTTAGCGGTGTATATAAAACACGTAGATTTAGACAGTTCGTGAACTACTGTACACCTCAGTGACAGACAGACGAATGGACAGCAGGGGCTCAGTAAAAGACAGTGTTGAAACCCGTTGGTTTCTCTTCAGGCATGAAGCCCTAAACATTCACAAACAATTTTATCCAACTCTTGACATAAAAATTTTATTTAATCTTTTTTCTAAAAGTAAACGATTTTTTTTTCAAACCAAATACCTATCTTCAATAATTTGTTCTATTTTCATTATTTTCAGAGTAAAGTAGAAAATGTGATCCAGAAGTCGGAGCGGCGGCTCTTCACCATTTTCCACAGGTCAGTTACGTTTTGTTCATAGTATCACTAATCACTGTACGACGCGTTCCAAATGAGAATATGATCGCCCGCCATGTTGTGACGTCACGATTTACTGTCAAATTAAGGAAAGAAATTTTTAAACATTAATTAATTTACGAAAAATGTCATTTATTTATGAACTGGGAACGAAAAAAGTTTAATCAGAATCAAATTCTTCTATTTTACTCATCTCTAAGTTCTTCAATTTCGCCAAAATTTCTTCGATTTGACAGTACGACGAGACGTCAAAACATAGGAATCGGTCCTATTCTCATTTAGAACGCGTAGTACTTAAATTCATAATCAGAGACCATTCAAATATCGGCTTTAGAGGTGTGTATACTATATGATTATTAAATTAATGTACAGAATTTACAGTTTGTCAAGAATTAATCATCTCATATTCTGAATTCATAAATATAAATGGTTTATAATTAAATATAAAAAGGTTTTGTTTGTAAGCTTAGCATAATCAGCCTTCTAATGTCCCACTGTTGGGACTCAAAATTTATATTTATAAAAGTCTTTTTGAGTGTTCGTCAGTTTGGTTTTGTTAAAAGGTCAAATTCATATGCGAGAATGTTTTTATTGAGATTTTGATTTGAGATTAAGCTTGCAGCATCACTACGAAATTTCGGATGATTACATAAAGTTTACCATTAATGTTTTTATTTTTAGAATATGTATTTATTATTAATCATAATTTCTAAGTAGGTCTTAGGTTGTGTAAACACACCGACTCTTTTGAGGAAGCAAACGTCACGTCATAGTTTAAATGACTATTTTTCAAGAAGTTTATTTATTTAATTTTCCAGACATGTGTTCTGCTCAATCGACGACTGGTTTGGCATGACCATGGCGGATATCCGCGCCATCGAGGATCGCACCAAAGAGGAACTGGAGAAGCTGCGGCGCGAGGGAGAGGTGCGCGGCATGCGGGCCGAGAACGAGTAAAGTGCGAGCGTGCGTATGAGCGTGCGTGCGTGCGAGCGAGCGCGCGTGTGCGTGCGTGTGCGTGCGTGTGTGCGTGCTCACGTGCGCGCCGGCGTCGGGCGCGGCTCCACACCCCAGCCCCTAAGCGTTCCTTCATAACCAAATGCTTGAAAAAGCTATAATATACTTGAATTAAAAATTCATTTCGGTATTAGACTTACTATATAAATGTTAGGCGTTTGACTAAAGGGGTCATTTCAAAAAAACAATAATGTTTTGTCCATTATAGTGTAATGTAGCTCAGTTGATTTGAGGATTTATGAATTGATTGCGTGGTGTCATAGAGTTCAGGAGCGATGCCATTTTGTAGTGGTTCCTCAAGTAAGCAATAATCCGCGCTCGGTGACTTACGCTCACTGCCCGAGCTGGTACCCCCTGAGATTGCATACAGTGTTACCATGAAGAAATATGTCCACAAAACTACAACCTTATCGCTTACACCCCAGGATGTGGTATATGAAGGTCAAATAATATAGTACATAGTATTAATAAATGGCATTGTAAAGTTATTTAGTGTTCATTTAAATTTATTTTCAAAAGTTGTATCTAAATATAAGTTTAGTGAGTTATTTAAATTATCCAGAAATTGTCGACATAGGAATATAGCTGTAGTCTTTATTGTCACTGGTCTATTGCTAGCGACTCCCCTTCTCACGCCATCAGACCTACTACACTATCTTTTCTAATATTTTGTCATGGTAACACTAACTAACAACTGCTGGCAGTTGTAACAATGCGGAAATGTTACTTTTATACGTTATTTTCACTCCTTCTGTATTGTTGTGCTTCATAAATCAATGTGTATGGCATAAAGAAGTATCTCCTACCCATTGTACCTGCGATCTCGGTTCAAGCAAGGGCATAATAACCATTAGAAAAAATGATATAATATGGTATAGATAATATTTAATAACTAATAAGTCGATGTAGTCAGTGGTTAACAGGTAGTGTTGTCGTTACCTAATTAATTAATTAATAAAAAATATATAAATGTAATTCAATTTGACAACTACATTGCAAAGACCGTTGTGACAGTGGCCAGAGTTATATTGTTCTGTTAGGTTGTTGCCACAAGCTCATCTGTTGTGTATTTATATTGTAAACTAATTAGTTCAGCGCAATAGTACCGTACGTTAGTTCTGGCACATTAAATTAACGGTGCAATATTTTTTTAACAATGGCGACCCTCTGGTAGTTGGGTTACGTGAGGGTGTTGCAAGGTGAATGTTATTTATGGTGCGGTGTCTATGGGATTATTTTTTATTAATGGTAACCTCGTTAACTTATTTATTGGGAACGGGTTCAGGTTGCAACACCCTCGGCTAGTGATTTTTCAAATATATTTTGTATTAATAAGTTTTTTGTTGTTTAAAAAATCAGTATTTTTAATAATTGTGTGACATTCCAGTTTGTACCGACGGTGACGTTGCTATCGTTTGCTACTTAATCTTTGTTCGCTCTCTTGTGTTCACGCAATGTGTGGGATCAGTGGACGTGGAATCATTGAATCAGTACAAGATGAAATTTTATGTGGATCTTCAAGTTCATCATGGATTATGTTCCTTTTTAACCAATAATTGGGTGCAGCCATGTATTGTGTCGTAGGGCTCGCCCCCCTCCCGCCCGCTAGCTCTTCACAAACTCCGAGGGCTCGCGGGACCTGGGAACGGCGTTTCTGCTTAATTTGCACTTTCTTTTTAATTAAGTTTTTTACTTATGTTGTAATAAGTTTTACATCAAATACAGCGTGATAATATATTTGCGAGTAGTCTTTTTTTTTTTTGTAGAGTTAGTGAAATTGTTGCCAACCCGCTTTTAGCGTCGCCTAGTGCTTCTGTTGAACTCCTAGTACTTAACGGTTCCGAGTCGCGAGAGCTTCCACACGTCCGCCGCCTCCCGCGGGTGACTCTGTAATATATAGAAGCTTTGCTTTGATGTTGTTAAAGCTTATTTGTTGCAGTTACCAAATAAAGTTAAGTACACAAATTATTTTATTTTATTTTTACCTCGGACTGGTCCTCTGATGCATGTTTTTGTAAATTCCTTAAGCTTATAAGTACTTTGTCGCTCCAATCCCTAAGTAGATAAAGAAAATTTCATCGATGCATAGTTATCTATAGTTGCTAAAATTGTCAATTTTTAAATGTTTAGCTAATGAAAAGTTTCAAAGTTCTTGCATTGATAAGTATAATGTAATAAATAACATTTGTTGTAAAATGTACTATGAATATTTTGAGGCCAACACAAATAAAATAATTTAATCTGTTGTGATTTGTTTCTGTTGATGCCGCTGTGCAATTATATTTATTGACCATATTTATTTTGAGAATATGAACTAAATATTTTGACGGATGACCATCGTGAACCAGGACAGTGTGTTTAGGAGAAAACTGCAGCAATGGCGATAAACCTATAAATCCTCTCCTATAAACCTTGACTTATATCAACAAACAGCAGAAGGCAGCACTAGTAGCGATATAGAAGCACCCATCAGGCCCTGATAGGAAGGCAATCCGACACGACCAGGGAGAGACGACGCGCTTGAAGTACAGGGGTATCACGCCTACTTCACACAGACAATTTTTTAGGAAAACTCAACAGCACTTCGTTACCGATACTGGGAATCGAACCCAGGACCCCACGCACAACAGTCGCGCAGTGAAATTAGACATTACCTAATGTTCCTACATAATTTAAAACAAAGTGCCCTAATAGCCCCTGGATAATTATTCCATCCATACCTAAGATCTAGAATTATTGAAGTTCTACTAAACAGTAATCAAATAACAGGGAACATGGAGATTTTCACTGTTAAATACCGTAAAATGGAGTGATTAGAGACTTGGGATGAATAGAGACAAAATTGGGTATTTTCTCGATATTTGAATATTTTTTGCAGCATTTAACTATATCATTAGAATAACAATTCATTAATGAATTGTTATGTTTTGTCTCTATTCACCCCATTTTACCCGGTACTTAACTTCGCAGTCTGACCTCTACAACTCAGAAACTAGGCAAAACGAAACCCCTTAGCGAAACTGACTGGTGTCAGGTATTTTTGGCTGCTGATTAATCGTAGCCAAATGATAGCCGGGACCAAACGGAAATAATCATTTAAGTAAAATGTGAAAAATATTTTCTCCGATAACAGGCTCTTATTGCTCTGGTTCTTTGTGGAGAGATGAGCTATATGGTGGGACTGGCCCGCGATGAACGAAGACAGACTTGTGTGGAAAAGGGAGAGAGAGGTCTTCACCCAGCAGTGGGACATAAATGGGCTAACTAACTTGCTGTTATTGTTCTACTGCATTTAGGTTCACAATGCTGTGAATGTACAGTTGGCACAATGGATCTTGAGCGGGTGCGCAGAAGTCAAATATTCGGTCTCTTTAGTGGTGCGAAGTGAGACGCGGGGGCGGGGAGTGTCAGTGATTGGCTCGCCGACCCATCGCGTCATAGACGTCACTCCTCATTCGTTGCTGCATGTATCTAACAACGAAGACGATTGGGTCGCCAATGTATGGATGCGCAAAGCGATTCCCACTCTGACACCGAGCGCTCAAGATCCGTTTTGCCTACTGTACCTTTTTTTTCCGATGGGAAAATCATCCTATGACAACCCCTGCTCTTGGGCGGAGCGGGAGATAGTGTCAGACTCTTACTGACTAAAAAACCCACCCTGTTCCTTCAAGCCTTCATACCGGGGCTCGTGCGCCCTTACGGATAACCCTGGCCCCAGTAGGCTTCGACCCGGCTGGGCCCCTGCTGTTGCTGACAACTTCTTGAGGTGCGCGCCCGACGACTTGGGCTTGGTCCGGACAGTTACCGGACAGCGAGCTACCCATTGCTTACTGTCCGCAAGCCTGCGTCTACGGTGGCCGGAAATCGGGATCAGTATCCCGGCGCCGGCGATAACGCCGTTGCCTGATGCGCTGAGGCCCGGAGCGAGAGGTCTCCGCCGCCGATCGCCCCCACGAGGGCACGGCGATGCTCCGCCCAAGCGGGGCACACCTCGACTGTGTGCTCCACCGTGTCCTCCGGACCCTACTGTACCTACTTATACCATAATAGGCCTCTAGTCGGCTGGTGCGCAGGCACATGACACAGGTTTTCCATGATTGGACACAGTAGCATTGGTTTCTGTACCTTTCAAACGGGTACCTACTCAACAGTTGAAAACACACAGTAGGTACCTAGCTCTAAACTTCTAAAAGATTTCAATTATATAAAGAAAACACGTGCAAACCGTAAAATATTATTTATTTGTAAACAAATTCGAAATTGGGTATTCAAATATAACGGTTAGAACGTACCTAAGGAACATAGAAAATATATTGCGTTCTCAAACGATCAGTACTAATTTAGTATCTACAGAATATACAACACAACATTTAACTTTATAATCATTCACGGAAATTCTTAAAATTACGAAGACATGCAGGCACGCAGATCAAAAGGCTGTGTTTATTTGCTAGATAAGTTAACCGAAACTCATTTAAAGGTTTCACTATAGTACGGTTCAAATATCTTGATCACTCTAAACTTCTAAAAATTGGCTGTGCAGTAATCCTTTTTAAGAATCGCATATTGCGTATTTTTTCGACTACCGTCAAATGGGGTGAGTAAAAACGCAGGGGTAAATGGAAACAAAACTCTGCTTATGATTTTCTCTTAGTTATACATTTTATATTATTGATTTCTGTTAAATTTTCAGTTATAATTAATGAATATCTAAGAGTGCTTAAATGCTGGGAAAACTGATTAAACGAAGTACTCTTAAATTTTTTGTTCCTATTTACCCCTGCGTTGCTATCCGCCCCGTTTGACTGCGCGATAGTTCGGAGTGGTCAACATATTTCTATATGTCTACCGTACTGTACAGACTCACGTTCTTGCTTCTTCGTGATTTCCAAGATATTTCTTGAAATATAAAAAGTAAACTACTTTAGATAGGAATAGTGTGCACAATAATATTGTCATATATTGGACATCGAGATACAGTATTCGAAGGATCGAGTTTATCAAGAGGTGATGACGTCATAAGTACTACGATGTTCGTTATACATAGAAAATGGGTTCTTACACGAATTTAGTCATATAACATTAGTATCCTAAACATGAGCTTTGAATAGAATTAAACAATGGTGCGTCATAAATCATAATTCTGGATCACAAATTAATGACTGTGTTACTAACAGCAAGCGAAAAATAAATTTTATCTTAAAGGCAAGTATAATAATATTTTTTCTTAGAATTTATTTATTTTCAATTTTACAAGGAAGTAGGCTCAGAATATCCAATACCAAAAATAAACCAGCATGCGAAAGATACGGTAGGTACTGTTCGAAATATACACACTGTTATTATAACGGTTACGATTCTGTTTTTAATTTAAACTATTAAATATTCCGAGCTTAAGATCCAGTTTCTGCCACGAAAAAGGTAGCAAAATTAATATGACAAGTTTATCGAAAGCGCTTTGGCTGCTATAATTGCCTTGCTTGTGTTGAACTAGAGGCCCTACCACGAAGTCTTAACGCGGTCCATTCAATCACCTAAACCGAACTGTTCAAGAGATGGAGCTTTATAGGGAGTATAGCTCTATCCAGCTCCATGCCTCTTTCTCGCTCTCACACTTGACATTTTAACACATCATGGTAAGGGTTCTGTAGTGGCAATGCTGATACATATTTCTTAGTATCGAATAACTGAGCGTAGTGTTGTAGCTGTCGTCAGACTTTGCTATTGACACACATGTGGCTCTGTAATTCCTCGGACATATCGACGGTTGAAAGGCAAAATGGTGTAAGCGACATTGAGTAAACTTTACAAAAAAGTGATTTAAAGTTAAAATTTTGAGTTCACTTTTGTAAAGTTTACTTTATGCCGCTTAGATCATTTTGCCTTTCAACCGTCGATATAAACTTTATTAGTTGACCTTCTGATTATTATTTATCTCCTGCACACATAACCCTGAACATACAAAAAAACAATCATAGCAGGCAACGCGCACTTGACAATTTGTCATTGTTGATCTAAAAACTTCGTGTGCATCGCCAAGTGTGTGATTTTGATTACAACCAGAGAATTACTTAGACAACAATAAAAAATAGTCACAACGCGTTGATAGGAATAATATTAGTGCGGTTATAATGTACGAGCGCGCTTACAACTAACTGTGAAGTACGATGCATCGAAAAATAACAGATTCTGTTGAGCTATTGGTTGAGCTACTCGAGAGTAAACTGCTTCTTCTAGCTAAACTATTTATGTGCATTTATTTAATATTAAGTAACTGCTCTATTGAAATAACTATAGTAGAAGCTGCTTGTATTCTGACTGCAAGGAAACAATAAATATGCATTTTGTGTCGATGAGATGGATAGCAAAGTTGAGTCGATGGAAAAAACTTCAAGGTGGGTGAATTTATGTACACATTTTTCAATTTTGGTGACGAAACTTTTTCTCCGGTTTTCGTGAAAATTAGGGACCCAGGTACAGGTCCAGGAGAAGAAACTGAAGAGAAGAAAGTTTTTCCTGTTGTCGTCAAAAATTAGGGACCCAAGTCCCTAATTTTGCTAAAAACTGAAGTAACGGTTTCGCCACCAAAATTAAAAAAAAAAAAGATATTGACCCAGGTACGACTTGTACTCAGATCAACTGGGGTATTTTGGCACATTGGCTTTGTTACAACGCGCTGAAGAATTAAAAAGAAATGCCATTTGTATGGTTAAATCACAATTTATAAACGGGACCTTGAATTTCCGAGATAATGCTAAGCACGTTAATTAAATGCATTCTGCACTTTACAGTGACCTTGTAGTCAAAATACAGTTTGTCCCAATACTTTCTCAGGCCCATAGTAATAAATTTTCCTAATACAATCAACCCCTTTTCTCTCTTAAATTTCAATTTAGTGTCTTAACCCTAACGACTTAAATCGGATTAGTCCAACGAGTGTTTTCGTGTTCTATCCGCCAGGGTCGCGACTGGGTACTCCATCTCGATTAGCATTTCAATTCCCATGAGTGACAGAAGAGCTGACGAGACGGAGTATTTGGTTGTGGATGTGCGACCCTGGCGGAATCACCGCGAGTGTTTGTCGTTTATAACCGAGACAGGCAGTTAAAAGCGTTACATTTCCTTTTTCAATTTAGTACTTATGTTCTATAGATTAGTTGGGGGGTGATCGTCGAGAAAATGGTTTATTACGACGAGCCCTAAACAGCAGACTAAAAGCAACATGCAAAAACAGACTAGAAGTCCCAATTCTAGTTGTCACAACATCGACGCTAATGATTCTCTAATCAACAACTAGACTAGGTTACAAGTTCGTACTACTCTCTCCGAGCACATTACTGCGTACTGATCTTGCGACCCTTTTTTTACGGTGTAACACGATCCTGGATTAGTTTTTGGACTATTTCTGATGTTGATAGATAAACTATAGTTATAAAGTATTATTTTGTCTAACTATACTGTAACAAAATCCGACAAAAATATTGATTGTAGAGTTGTTGAGCTGTGTCACATGTAACTCAACAACTCAACCCAACATTAATAATTCACACAGCTTCTGTGTAAAATAGAGTTGAGCTACACGACAATCAATACATGATCTGTCAATGCATTTAGAAAAGTGTGAAGATCTCAATATCTTTACCAACCATTATCGATAGAATGGTCCTGAGGTAAGATTAAACTGTAAAATAAATTAATTTAATTTCTACTGTGATAAAAAAATATTTATGGATTTAACAAATAAATAAAAATTAGCTTATCTATCAACACCGACAGTTATATCCATTGACATTTTACGTACAACCTCCTTTAGTGTAAAACTATATCAAAAACCATACTATTGAGTTTATAACTAACTAGTCTAGGTAAATCAGGTATACTTGGTAATTTAGACATTACTTACACATAGTATCAGACATGTATTTTCTTAAACTACAACTAGTATTTTGACTAAGTTTATGTGAGCCGTGTATCTTGAGCAAAATGAGAGCTTTCAGGGGTTTCAGGAGAAAATTATGATTACTATAAAATCATTATTTGAGCTTGAGCGTGATTATTTTTTTTTTTTTTTTATTTTCCTTTATTGACCAACCAACAATAATTTTTTAAAGCACTTAACTACCATATTATTTTATGGTTAGGGTAACAATTTTCAATATTAATAAAAATTGTACACTATAGACTTGAGTTTTAATTAACAAAACAAAGCTAGTCACTCACTAAGCGTCATAAGGCGTATTTTTACTCTGGATAAATACACGATTCCTGCGCGATAGACCATGGGTGCGAATCGCTGAAAAATCTAGGAATTTTTATACATTTAAAAGAAGAAACTGACTGACTGACATTACTTACCCATAGTATCAGACATGTATTACACATAACTGAAGCTACAGGGGACTAGGATCGTCAAATTTTGCACAATATTTTCTTTTATTACGCAAGCGAGCACTAAGAGAAAATTTGTTAAAATTCATCCTTTAAATAATTATTTAAAAGGCAAAACCGTAACCACTTTAAAAAAAAAATACCACTTGAAAGCTCTCATCGTTCAAACAAACACAAAGATCAAGACTTCACATTCAAAGTATTTCAATTTCCTTCACAGTTATTTATTCAGTGAAATCCTTTGAATACAAACGCCATTCACTCTCCTCCCACTATCTTAATTATACGATAAAAAATGTGTTATTTAAAAACATGCAAGTGCTTGATATGTGCGATAATTTGCTAAAATGTGAATTATATTGCTGACTGTACCTTATACTACTAACAAACTGAGAGGAACGTCCGGAGACGTTAACAGTCTTATTTATGAAATAAACAGGATCCCTTGTTCGACCAGGGAACTTAAAGATAATAGAAAAATAACAACGGGGCAATTAGAAGCCCAGGGGTAAATAGAAACATAAACTTTGAATTAAGATTTTTATTTTGATATCATATTTTTAGTTCTAATAAAACATTGATGCTTTAAATATAACATTTCAATAATAATTTTGAGTATTCAAATGACGCAAAAAAAATTAAGTAACGTGAAAATCTCCATCAAAGTTTTGTTTCTATTTACCCCTGCGTTTCTGTTTACCCCGGGACAAAAATGTAAAGTAATATGAACAATTAAACAATAATATTAATATCCAAATCCAAAATAAATTAATTACTTAAGATGTCGGCTTTCTATTACAAAAAGCCATAAAACGACATTACATAAATGAAAACACTAATAAATAATACAAGCTATCCAGTACTCATCTTCCAAACTGTGCGCTTTTAAGTGTGACAACGGAAAAGCTACTTTATAACCGTTCAATAAAGTATAACTTCCGTTACAACTTTAAAATTCTGACCTTTACAGTAGTCATTCCGAAATCTACCTAATTTAAATACGAGTAAAGTTGATACTTGTTTAAGTAGAATTAAGTGTTTAAAAGGGATTTCAAAAGACTTTTTTACTGGAAGACGTGTAGCTAACATAAGAACAACACTAAGGCTGGAGACGGTATAAAAAAGAATCTTAGATTCATCTAGCTAGGCCTAAGATTTAAATTATATTTCGAGTTTCTATTACATTTATACTATATTTAGAAATTATATTTTGTTCAGGGGAGGTGGGGTCAAAATGGACAGTATACACGAATGCATGTTTATGTAGAGTAACTTTAAATACATTGGCAAAGAATAAAATTACTCCAGAATAATTTTCACAATGAGACCAAGTGTGAATGATGTAAAATTGGTGTAGTTTTGTATATCAAATGTGTAAACACACAACTGAACAATATAAGTCTCTGGAATCATTGAAATAGGTGAGATTTCGGTAAAATGGAGCTGGGAATGTTATTGAAGTATTGCTTTACTAGTAGCTTGCCAAGAAGGCGGATTCGATACATTTGCTGCTAAATACTGCAAAAAAAATTATTGTGAACTCACAACCGTTACGGAAATTGTGTGTGTAAAACCTGAATAGTACCTAATTTTGGCACTGACAAAATACAGACACCGTACGAAGCTACAACATAAAAAAGTCTTCCATGTATATAGGTATACTATGTGTGTTTAGTAGTACTTTTTGATTTCTTTATATACCGTCTCTAGCCCCAATAACGCATAAAATTAAAAGCTATATCTACATGATAATTACAAACATCGATGCAAAGCTTTGATTAAAAATCTAAATAATAAATAAACAAAAATTTTACTAATATTCGTCTACATTTTATTATCATTATTCGTTTAGCACTCGATTTTTAAATTCGTTCCAGCTGCTCCTATGAAATTGACCTTGTAATTTGATTCTAAGGTCAAATATTGCTTGTTTTGGTATTGCTTGGACCAACCATTCTTACTTTCTCACAAGCCCACACATTCCGATATGACTTACGCGTATTTCTGATATATATGCCTCGAATTTCAGGGATGTAAAATGAGTTCCAAATGAGAATAGGATCGATTGCCATGTTGTGACGTCACGATTTATTATCAAATCGAGGAAAGAAATTGTTAAACTTTAATTAATTAACTAAAAATTTAATTTATGCACGAACAGTGAACGAAATAAGTTTAATCAGAATCCAGTTCTTCAATTTTGCCGAAATTTCTTCGATTTGACAGTAAGACATGACGTCACAACATGGCAATCGATCCCATTGTCATTTCGAGCGCATAGTAGGTATCTAAACTCATAATTTTTGCAACTATTTCCGCTTTCTTTCTACAGATTTCTCCAAGAAAATATACAAGGTGTCGTTTTGAAGCTGCAAAATATTTCAGGAGGTAATTATGTTAGTGATTCTCGACCCGAATCAATAATAAAATAAGTAGGTAATTTTTTTTTTTTTTTATAACCGCGCTTTTTTTCACACACACAAACACGGAACAATAAAGGGCGTTTTCACACACACTAACTCGCAACGATAGTTTCATAAATAATGTATCATCCAATCATCATCCCGCACGCCACACCCTAGCCACGCCCCCGCGGCCATCGATCAATCGATTTAGTTTAGTGTAATTAAAAAAATAAATAACAAGTATTACTGATTATTGACCAGGTTTCGTATTTTTACATGATTATTTATGAGTTTTATTACAACCTCCTGAAATATTGTGCAGTTTTAAAACTGCACCTTGTATATACAACGTGTAACAAAAAGGGTATATACATCAAGAAGCACTGAAGATTACAGGTTGTATAGAATCTCTACACAAAGTTTCAGCTCAAAATAAATTACTCAAAGAATTGATACCAACTTCTTGGTATCCTTGGTATCGTATGATTCTTGAATTCAAATCATAACAAACGTGTCACGACACTACGGAGGGTCAATAACATTCCAAGTCACTTGCTAATATTACGAAACATTTCTTCTGTAAATCTGTTCGCCTAGTACCTGTCTACCTAATTTTGAAACGCGCGGCGCGCGCGTGCACGCTCTGTTCGCCTAGTAGGTACCTGCCTACTTAAATTTTGCCTCAAAAAAATATCTTACCATAGTCCGAGCAATCGGAAAAATAAATATGAAAATAATAATTTAACTTACATTTTTTAAAGATGTGGTTCGATGTGACGACCGTGATACTGTACACACAAGGCCGCTCGCTTGTGCATGGACACCTGGACATTCCGTAGCATGTCTGGTGTTACTGTCCTGAAAGCGGCTTCGATTCGCTCTCTCATTTGCTCTGCTGTATCACACGGCATTGCGTACACTATGTTTTTATACCCCCACAAAAAGAAATCTAATGGAGTTAGGTTAATGCAGCTCGCCGAGTGCTAGAACGTGGGTTATTTTCAAAATGATCTAGTACGGCTTCCTCTAATTCTGGATCGGTAGTGTTCGGGCGACCCCCTAAACCAGGAGCGTGGAAGGAACCGGTTTCGTGCAGACGATGTACCATCCTATGGAAACACGCCACCGAAGGAAGCTGTCGACGCTCAGCTTCTGGCCTACCCTCGATAAATCGGCGACGATAAAGTTCGCGAGCAGCTCGCACGTTACCGTCCTTTCTTCCGACACACAACACCATCTCATAATATTCACTATTACTTAACGCCATTACACACGATTGTCACACACAACTACAATAAATCCAAATCACAAGCACCGGAACGGATATGCGACTGCAATGTACGATTATAGGTCGTCCACTAATGCAATTGCAAAATTTTACTTTATTTATTTACCTAATTTCACTTTCGGCTAGCCTTTCGGCGCGTTCAAAGATGCCGCCAGTACCGCCAAAGGGAGTAGTCGAACGGACGATGGAAACATTGCCATCTCTCTCACATAATACACGCAGGCGGCGCGTGCGACTGGGATCACAATATTTTATCGTATTCAATATCATATTTTTGAGCTTCTGAAAGGAAATTAAATTAGGGATCTGTGATTGCGCAACCGCTGTTTAATTCAGCAATAACAATTCTCGTTTCTTATGGACTCCTAGTACTTTTGCATGTTTTTCATTGATTTTGAAAAGATAAATAAAGACTAAACTGGCTAAACTACTATTATCGGCTGCTGAGTTTTAAGCTTGTAATATTTATGTTGAAAAGGCAAAAAGTTTTATGTCGAAGAAGTAATTACGCAAAGACCTAATTGTGCGCAAACGTATAGTTTTTTGTTTTCTGTCTGTCTCTGTAAAAACCTCCCCTTGAAAATGTAGGTAAAATAAGCGCGAAAGATTTGATTATAATCTCGGGTTAAAATTAAACATAAATAGTAAGGCGATTATCACACTGCCACGCACCACGCAGCGTAGCGCATAAATGCGTGTTTTAACGTTGCTTGTGAGTATCTTATGCGTTTGCATAGAAAACACGCACAGTCCAATACACCGAAATTGCATCCACGCGCGCGTTCATGCAGATCACGCGCCTACATGCGTAGAAACATGCAATCACACGCGTGGGTACGTGGCGACACGCAAGGTATGGCACACTGAGTCTCGTAGTGCCGTACGTGATTTTGTATGAAATGAGTCTGAGCCTACGTGAATTTACAAAACGCACCGACGCGCGTAGGTGCGTTGACACGCAACATGCAGCGTGATGCGTGGCAGTGTAATAATCGCCTAAGTACCTAATGCTGATGTAGTACATTTTGATACAAGTGGGGAAAGTTTGTCATTGCAACCGAGGCGAAATTTACCCGAGTCGTATAGGCGAGGGTGTTATGGAGCCGAGTGCAGCAGTGACAAATCTCCACGTGTATCAAACCACGTTTTTCAATACACTTACGAAGAAATACGTAATTTCTCTGAAAATTACGACGCATTTTTGTTCATTTCACAGAAGAAAACTTTCCAAAGTTGCCATACATTTTAGTTTTGATTTAAGTAGATGGTAGCAGGCTATCGGAAGTATTTTTTATTTTTAATCACAATATCTAGCGGCGGCGGTACCATCGAAAGAATTATCTTCAAATCTTAAATTAAACATTTTTTTTCACAAATAACTAACACAAAGAAAAAAAAAATATTTAATAGATATTTTTAGAAGAAGCAAAGGTGTCAAACCGTCATCCTACTTAAAATTAAAAATAGAAATTCAAATATTTTTGAATTTCGAACACTGATAATTGTTTTGTTGATAATAACAAATTATTGTGTAAATATTATTTATTCATGATATTCTGTTCATAAACACAATTTTAATTTACTTACATTAAATATTAAAACCTTGAAAATATCTGCCTCTATGCTTAAAAAAGTTACGGTTGACCGTGACGAAATAGAAATGAAAAAAAAGCCCTTGTTATGATAAATTAAAAAAAAAACACTACGGTGGTATTGAAAAAATATTTTAAGTTAAACTAAATTGTATTAAGTTCTACGTTCTAGGAAAAAAGTATTGATTTAAATAAACGATTTTTTTTTAAACATTTGATTTTAATCGAGATTTAAATTACCTACATAAAAATCAATTGATTCAAATCATCTGCCCTCTTATCAACCCTGCAAAAAAGTAACAACTTATTAAAGTCCTCTAATTAAATTAAATTCAAGAACGGAACCCATGGGGTGTTTATTTGTACTAGGAGACACATAAGTTGCTTAGAAATGATATTTTGGGTTCATTTTAACAGATATGAAATCCTTTTTCGTAGCGTCTTTCGCACGTTCATCTAATTGAGTAATTAATTTTTCGTAAACTAAGTACCTACCTATGTATGGCAATGGCAACCGACATAAAAAGAATTAGGTACGTAATAAAATTCATCTCGACCCTGCAAAAAGTAGGTAACAACTTATTTAAGTCCTCTTATTAAATTAAATTCAAGAACGGAACCCATGGGGACCTCATTTGTACTAGGAGACACATAAGTTGGTTAGAAATGATATTTTGGGTTCATTTTAACAGATATGAAATCCTTTTTCGTTGCGTCTTTCGCACGTTCATCTAAGTAATTAATTTTTCGTAAACTAAGAACCTACCTATGTATGGCAATGGCAGCCGACGTAAAAAGAATTAGGTACGTAAGAAAATACTTCTTGACTCTGCAAAAAGTAACAACTTACTAAAGTCCTCTAAGATAATTAAATTAAATTCAAGAACGGAACCCCGGACCTCATTTGTACTAGGAGACACATAAATTGCTTAGAAATAATATTTTGGGTTCATTTTAACAGATATGAAATCCTTTTTCGTAGCGTCTTTCGCACGTTCATCTAATTAAGTAATTAATTTTTCATAAACTAAGTACCTACCTATGTATGGCAACCAACATAAAAAGAAATAAGTACGTAAGAAAATTTATAGGAATGTAGTTAATAGATAGAGGTATTATTTACTGTGTTGTAGTTACCTACTCGATTCCATCGATTTGTTAGTTACGTTCACTCATTTATTTGTTGCTATCCTATCTACCTACGTAAAACAAAAAAAAAAATCGCAAGTGACTAAAGCCGCTAGCCCAAAGTTGGGTAGCATCCGTCTTTAGCCGCGCGATAAAAATCGTAGGACTCTAGTCATCCGTGTAAACCCCGCATGCCGGGCACGTCTCTTCGTGGCCGGCGGGTTTTTCGATGTCCAGCGCACACACACTCTAGTTTTTGACTTGGTTTGTTGTTCACAAACATAATCTTAGCTTTCGTAGGAAAAACTTATTTCTTCTTAAAACTATTTTTCTTAAAAAAAATGTTAAGAAAAATAAACATCCGGAACCCTTTATCCACTGTTTGAAGAAATACCAGGAGTAAGAGGTTTGTTTTTATTCATGAACTGTTCACTGACACCGATCAGCTGACTTTTTGCTAGTGATGTATTGATTTCAGTTTGAAATTGCGGTTTCTGGTATCATATGTATTGGAATAATTCATAACTTCCTACCATGTAAACATAAGGTTAGAGAACCCTTTCCGTATCGTTTCTTATCTTATTAAGAGGCCGTGTACTTGATATGTATACCCCCTTTTTGTTACACATTGTATATTCCGGAAAGACTATTTTCTTAAATTACATTCGAATCCTTTTTTTACTGAGACAATGCTCCCCGAGGCCTATCTTACCCGTCCTACATCGGGGTCCCTTCCCGTCTCCCCACGTCGCGTCTCATTCGTTTAGCACCGACTTACTACATACAAACACGCTTATTGTTTCTCTAACAGTAACTAAACTGGTATGGACTAGGGAAGCGAGGTGCGGCGACATTCTGTCTTACATCCAACATTTATAAGATGCTTAAATAGTAAAAGTCTGTGGTAAAAGTATTGATTAGTAAGTCGAGAACAACTTTTGAACTTAAATTCGCGAAAATGAAAATGATATTTTTTTTTTATTTCAATTTAGTTCAGAACTTACAGAAGAAATAATTTTGTTACGAAAAAATTAGCTACTTAGGGCCCAAACACAGAACTGCGACTCGACGTCGTATCGTAAAAATCTGCGAGTTCACACGACACAACGCAAGAACTTGCAAATTGATTCGCATCGCACATTGTATTGCATCTCAGTTTTGTGCGGGAGCCCTTTGGATTTTTATCTAAAGAATAAATATGGTTGTTTGGCAAATTTTCTATATAAAAGCTGTCAAACCTTTATTTTCACTCAAACAAAAGTTTTCGGACTATTGAATAATCTGCCAATCATTCTCAAATTTTGCTAGTCTCGTTTTTGTATGTAAAACAGAAGTTATAAGGTTGTTCGCCAGCACCTCGGAGTGAGATCAAGACAGTGCTAAGTGCCGTCGAGTTTACCGACACGTATCTAGTAATATTGGCACAAAAGTTACGATAATCTCATACTTACTATAGGGCACTAATCGTACTAATTACTTTAATAGATAGTTTTACGAGGAAGAACCTCTCATGTCTTTGTTATAACTTATTTAGGAATTTTTTTATAAATTTAGGAATTTGTTTCTCTTATTTATTATTGCATTCACTTTAACTTTCATATTTTAGAATGTACAAGGTGTATTTTTGAATTGGAGCATCAAGAACTACAAAAAAAGAAACAATTTAAAAGCTTATCCATGAATTTTTGTGAAATTTTGATCTTCATTCACGGGATAGTTTGTTGGGATTTGTGACCTTTGTTAACATGAAATAAATGTTTGTTTCTTATTAGTGACAGGATCGACACATAAAATAATGTGAAAATCGTTTTTAAAAAAATTAAAATTTCTCAAAAATACATGGACTGTCTCCTAAGTCTGATTTCTTGTTGCCCCATTTAAAAAATCCATCCTCCACGATTAAACGTTTTGGATAAATATAACAATTTTAATATAAATTATTGCACATAGAACTAGAAGTCAATAATTAGGCCTGGGGAAACTTATTCACATTTGAATAAAAATTAGACATCAAAATACAGCGGTTAAACTGTTTAAAAATACGATATACAAACAGAAAAATCAACATCGAAAAAGCAACTACATATATATATCTACAATTTAATAAAAACCATGTCTCAAACTCAGAGACACTATAATATAATTATTATAAAAAAGTTCTATCATAATAAACTTCAACTGGAAGTATTCAGAAATCTTCATTTGTTCTCGAAACTTGAACAACTTCTTACATTCGCCGTTAGATATCAAATTCACTTTTGACATTTAAAATAAGGCTCTATAAAATTTCTAAGTCCAACCCAGGAGGCAGGGTGTAAAGTCACTTAGGATGTGGTAGACATGAGAGGGGTGGGGCCAGCTCAGCGGGGAGGAGACGCCGCCGCGAGGCGCTGCCGGAGCCTCGCGAATTTCCCGTGCACCAGCCGCAGTTGCGTGCGGAGTCTCGAAGAGAGCTCACGTTGCAGCGCCTGCACTTCCACCAACTCACGACGAAGCTGCTGGTAGTCCGAACGCACCTGTGTGTAGAGCCTAGTGTTATGGGATGACAATGATACGTAGGTCAGCTCCGGCTAACGCATGCGAAGGACTGACTTTCAAGAATTTCGTATCACCTTTGGAAGTGTACATAGGAAGAAATCGTTTATTTCCTATTGAAACTTGCATTTTTAGACAAAGTTTCGGCAGTAATTTGAGTTTTAATTTTGTTAGTCGGAGTTGACTTACTATTTTAAAAATCGACACAGTCAAAAACTACAAATTAAATGTTGATTTTAAAACAATCTGCTCTAATATTAGCGAACCTCAAATCAAATCTCTGTAGTTCAAAATTTTTGACTGGGTCAATAATACGCACAAGATGAATAGAAAACAACTAATGGTATGAATATGGTGGCCCATATCTTGAAGTATCCTGATGGATTCGTGAACAAGAAGTAACGAGTAGAGAGAGAGAGAGAGAAAATAAACATAAGATAGAGAACGGAAGCTGGACAGTAGACATAACATATACATGAATATCATCTATTTAGTTACAATTACACGAGACGGTTCGTTACTGCAGAGGCAATTCCATTTTTTAAATTTTCAAATATAGTTTAAATATAAAAGAATAGTTTAAAATATAAAATAAAAAATAGTTTTAAAATTAAAAAAAAAAAGAATAGTTTTGTCTATATCCCAAAATGGTCTAATCCTTTGCCAGTGCAGTATCGAGTCACCTCATCTAATCGGACGCATATCGAAGTCGCGACACGTAAGTTCGCAACGCATAGTTAAGCCGTAAAGCGGCCCCGACTTCAGAGGCATTGGACCAGGCTTCGACTTCGTACCACAGCCAAGCCCAGCTGACAGCTATATATCGATAAGCATGATCTTGTGGCTTGTCGATTTTCATAGAGAATTTTAGATTAGATTTTTTTTTAATTGTTGCAATGAGTGAGTTAAGAAGAAATGAAAATTGAAAAAATAAACTTAAACCACTCGTCGTTTCTTTTTAAATTATAAATATTTGATCACTCGGTGACGACTACCTTTCTTTATAGGCATTTCCTTGTGCTCAGTGGTTTTCTTTTTAAATAATATTAATGAAAAACAAAATTAAAAATATACCCAGTGCAACATCACCGTGACAATTTTTTTTTAATTATATATTTTTTTAAAGGTTTAATAGAAAAACAACAAGCCATAAGCAACATGACTGTATATTCAGTAATCTGACCTGTCACGACACTAACGCATTGGCTGAAAAATAAATATTATATTTATACATAGATATTATCAGCTACATATTAGATTGACCGGGCGCTGCATTTAGTTAGTGGGCGTATGCATACTTAATAAGATAATACGAAACAATGTAAATTATAACAGTAGGTATAGGAAAAGTACAGTTCAGTTCTGTGGCTTGATAAGGCTACTTACGGGATAATTCGAGAGAGTCACTGTGGCCCTAGAATGCAAAGGGCATCTGACTGAGGGTGGGTTTTATACAGTAAAGGCTTGAAGCTACTGCATAATTTCTTCCGTTCTGGGTGGAGCAAAAGGGATAGCTCCACTAAAAGCAGAAGTTATTTGATAATTGCTTAACTTAAAAAACAAAAGGTAAGTAGAAGGTAAGAGAAGGTAAGATAAGTTTATAAAAAAAACTATGGCATCTCATAAGACCTGATTTAGAAAAAAAAACTGTATCAAGAATTTAGTCCACTTGAGCGAATGTTATAGTTCGATTTAAACTATCAAAATGGAATGCAACACGAATCAAAATCGGTGCGCAGTGACAAGTTCATGTGGTAGCCGGGGTGTGGGATGCATTAGCACACTTTTTAACTACCACAAAGGGGTAACGAAATGGTCGTAAACTAGCGTTCAAAACAAGGTGACTTTAGTTTGTGTTTGGTTTGTGTTGCGGCTACATGGATGTTTAAACCACGCGCCAACACGTTCGGTGGTTGGCTAAAAGCGCCTCCCAAACAAGGGCGTTGAAGGTGTCATGGATACTGCTGTCTACACGGATTGAAACTAGTAAAGTCACCTTGGTTGGGACGTTTGGTTTGCAACCGTCTGGTCACCCCTTTAAGATTGAATCGGACTAAACCTAACTCCATGATGAAGACGGCATCGCTGCAGTTATACTGCATTTGAAACGAAACACAAACTATAAAACTTATTACTTCTAGGACCAAATAAACAGCCCTATTTAAAAATTACTAACGTTATATATTTGAGTTACAGTACTGTCCTTTTCCTGTCCTGCTCGATATCAATAACATAAATAGCCCATTGTGTTAATACATATGAATTACGTGTTCTGTCTTAATGTGTAAAAGCATCCTCGACTCAAAACATGCGCGAGCACAAAATTAGTCACACTGTCAGACGAAACAGAAGTGACTAAGTGCTAGGAACAGTGACACGACGTCATAGGAATTTATATTGTCGCACAATGGACAAAAGGACGACAGAAGTATTATTATGTTAGTTACAAGCACAATCCAAAAACAAAACGAAACAAAAGGTATTTGGAAGTGTGTTAGCAAACATGTTCATTTTATTTAAATAATAAGTCTTGGTTTCTTTATTTATTGAACAGAGTACGACAAAGTTGGGTTACTTTGGCCGTGGGGTATAACTTTGGCCCAAGTTTTTTTAACTATCCGGACCGAGCCCAAGCTGCCAAGTCGTCGACGGCGCGAACTGGTTCCCGCGCGCCTCAAGGAGTTGTCAGCAACAGCAAAGGCCCAGCTGGGTCGAAACCTACTGGGACCAGGGTCTAATTCCGAAAGGGAGGCTCGGCACCGGTATAAAAGGCAAGAATGAACGGGGTGGGCTTTTTAGTCAGTAAGAATTTGGCACTGTTTCCCGCTCCGCCCAAGGGCGGGGGATGTCATTTGGATGATTTTTACCCACCAAAAAATAAAACAATACGAACGCGGAACACTTGTGTTTACTGTGTTTCTGTTGATTAACGAGTTTGGGCCAAAGCTATTTATTTATTGGCATGCCGACAGCATTACATAGAGGATTATTGTAGAAAACAATATTAAAATCTGGACACTGGTATGCATGACTGATAAAGGTATGCACAGCTTACACCGTATTAAATATGGAAAGACATAAAATACCGCAAAATGAAATAAACAAAATGGCACACACAATTTTAAAGAAAGTAAAATAAAATAGAAAAATTAAAGTTATGCTCCAGGGCCCAAGTAACCCCAGGGTGTAAGTTTAGTCCAAGCTTATTGACCAATAGGAACACAGAACAATATTTTTATCGTGTTCTATTGGATAACGAGCTAAGCTTGGACCAAAGTTACATCCCAGGGTCAAAGTAACCTGACTTGGCGGCAATTTACTTTTCATTGACTCTAAATCAGTCGCGTTAGAATATATTGTTGCAACTGATCGCATTGAGTAGGTAAATGTTGTATACATGCTAAGAATCGTGGAGTTGCGTGTCAAGTCAAAATGATTTTTTAATATTTTAGAATTGACCTTCTGTCGAATTTTGTATCTTGGAGAGAACATTGTTCCCTCCAAAACATGAGTCATATGTTATATGTACCTACTCTGTAGGAATTCTATAAGACTGTACGCTTCACTTTACATGTTAGAAAACGGCATTACTATGCTAATTTCATCTGCAAAAGCGCGCAAATTAATTCAAGTGCTTCTGTTCTACTTTTGCACTAAATTACTTTGTGAATAAAGAAAATTTGTTAAATGTACATTAGTAGGTTATTTATTACTGGTTGCAAGAGAGAGGGGGTTTAAGAAAGCGGACCAAAAAAGGCGAGATTAATAATGTAATGTTTGAAATATAAAATCTTGGTACATTTTATTCATATTCTGTACATAATGTTTATTGAACTAGTTACAGTATTATAATACCTGATATCTTTAAAAGAAAAAATATAAAAAAAAAATACACTTAAATAAACTTTCAAAACATGGCATATATTTCCCCACTTCACCCAATACAATATTTTAAATGAAATCAATATTTTTAAAAGTCGATTTTTCAATAAGTATAAATTCATTTATTTATTAAAACAATGCAGTAATAAAAACACTGTAGAACGGACTTAATGACTCATAAAAAAAAATGTTAATTAGACAGCCTGAAAAAAATCTAAGTAAAATCTGTCAAACTGCTCTATACATATATTACTCAGACAGAAGTCATTTGACTACTGAAAAATCACCCCTTAGTCAAGAGTATCCCAGACAGCCACAAAGTTGCCGTAAAGTTCCACTCTCACCTCAGAGACAGACTTGAGCAGATGCATGATGCACATGTCCTGCGTGTTGATCGGTGCCACCAACTCCTTCTCCACATTGTCCATCTTCCACTCCATCAGGTCCAACTGCTCATCTGTGCGCTTTACCTGATACACACACACAGCTTGGAATATTTATTTTACAAAATAGCGACCTTTTTCAGTATGTATTCAATGATCTACATTTTAGAAGGTTATATTGAAATGTAATTCATTCCATAAATGGAACACTGTCAAGGCTCACCGCCTACCATTTTTCCAAACATGAAATCTTAAAATAATTTAAATAGAAATGTAGACCACATACTATTAGATAATTAAAATTCATAAATTGCATAACAATTTTAGAGTTCACTAGCTTTTGCTGCTTTGCTTCTGATGCATACAGTGGCTTTGGAAAATTTTAGCCACAATTTTAACTTATGTTACTTTTTTTTATCTATACTGTCCCACAGCTGGGCAAAGGGTATTACGCGGCAAAGCTTGCCCTGGGGTCTCTGTGCCAATCCCATTTAGTTCATTAAACCCCAAGCGAATGCCGGCGTTCCAGCATCTATTGTCTTACTATTGTGTCTGAAATTGACGGTTTCTGAAAGGTTAAGACTTATGAGCCCATCTGCCACTTTTATTAGTATTAATTTAAGGAGAGAAGACAGAGAGGGGGTGGATTGTTTGAGGAGTGATATGAAAGAAAAGGGAGTCCATATTAGCATGACTGCTGACAGGATAGAAGGGAAAAAGAAAAAGTGTATTATGCCAACTTCTAGTAAAATGAGAACAGGGCAGGAAGATGATAATGATTTAGTGTACATTAATGTCTAAACATTAATGTTTCCAATAAGTTTTGAAACAAACTAGCTACTTATTTTGCAAGTGTTTAAATGAATGAATGAATTAAATTGATAATACTTAATAACATTGCAACTGTTCTCTGTGAAACGTGACGAAGGCCATCAATAAACCAGAATATAAGAGTTACAGTAGTTGTCTTTACAATTAATTGAAATGAAATTGAAGAAAAATAATTTTCTGAATGAACTCCTATGGCTGAAACCTTAACTTGTAATGTATAGTAATAATCCACCTTAATACATTGCAATGCATACAAAATTATGTAAATACTCAACGAATTCAAACGAGGATGTGTAAACAGAATGTTTACATCCGCACCCAGTTTCCAAAACGTACTGACGGAAAAACAGATAATATTGTGAGTCATGAAGTCGAGTTACAACGATATTTAGGCAAAGGTCATCTGCTCCATTCAACCCTTCAGCTATATATTCCTGCAGTTTCTTATTTATAGGGAAGAAGCGGCTCTGTGACCTACATTCCTATCCGCGATTAACTGTACTTTATTAGCTAAATAATATCAATGAATATAACTGTTGACTCACCGTTTCTTCGAGTTCTTCTACAGATATTTCTTTTTCAGTCATTTTTGAGACACAAATATAATTTTTTTAGTCAAAATCTAAAAGAAAACAACAGACTTGAGCAAACCGACCATTTTTCTTCCGTGAAAATGACAAAGTTGACATTTCACATTTATTGAAAATGTCAAGAGAGTCATGGATACAACAAAACGCTGCTAAAATGATTGTTTTTGAAACGTCAGTTAAATCACTACGGAAAAACAAAACGTAGTTTTAAGCGGGAATTTCGATCGCGGCATTTTTATTGTTTTTTTGCAAAGCAGAAAAATAAGTGCAATATAAATACATATTTGAATCAATTTGATTTTCGTGCAAATAATAAGCAGATCTAAATGGTTCGATCCGCGCTGGAGCTAATTATTATGTGAGTTCCATTTATTTACTTACCAAAGTAGTAAAGCGTAATTTATTTGTCTCACTCAACGCATTATGCTAGGTACTAAAGCTAGTTACGTGTATACTACGAAAGCAGCTACGTCAAGGGTTTGTCTGTAAAAAAAAAGTTTTAAACCCTACCATATTTTAAGCTTTCCAATCACAGAGCTCGAAATCTCTACTCTACTTCAGTAAAATCTGAGTTAGTGGAATGGAGTGGAGGTGAGCAGATTTTCAAATCAGGCGCGGAGCGGCGACTAAAGCGTCTATTACACTAGGTACGCGTTATTCAGCATACGATATAAAGACCGTCTTATTTTTAACCGACTTCAAAAAAGGAGGTTCTCAATTCGACCGTACATGTTTTTTTTATGTTTGTTCGCGGATATGATTTGCAAAAATTGTTTTCTCTCTCATTGGATATACTTTCATATTGGTCCCATATTTTTTCAAAATCCAGTTTTGATGGTGGGATCCATGAGGAATCGAGGGAACTCCTCAAATATTATAGGCAACTATACGGTGATTTCGGTATTTTCATTGAGAACTTAAGCGTTTACAGACAAAAAGAGTAACTAATTTGATGAAGTGGAACTTTGAAGACCAGAAATGGCCAACGGAACTTCATATTCATATCACAATGGAGATATATTTGCGACTATGAAATTAATAAATGGTTCTGAATAGTTATGTTGATGAAAATGGTATCATTGAAGTGACCTGGTGATGATGATGGAGTCGGAAGATAGGCAGCGGAACTCCGCAGTGGCGTGCCCGCCATATAAGCCAAAAAGCCCGGCTTGCCCTACCAAAACCTCACCTAATTCATAGAACACGACCAATCAATTAATTATCACAGAAATCTAAACTTTAAACTTCGCGCGCTTACGCGGTTACGCTAAGTTGCCACTGTGTTGTGCGGAATTCAAAAATCATTCTACCAGGGCGGAGCGAGGATGCCATTCTGAGCGAAATCTCTCCGATCTCACTCTAACACTTAACAAAAGAAAGAGATGAACACTAATGTGTTGTTGTCTTTTTCTGCCTCAAAGGCTTTTATGAGGCTTTATCTTCTATCTCTACTTTTGATATAAAAACGGCAAATTTTGAGTGTGTGTGGGTGTAATTTGTTATTGTGTGCAAATGCTCGTCGAACATTTTGTTCTAAAAAAAAGCTGGGCTTTGGTAAATTTATGAATGGTTTTTTTTGACAAATTTTTACGCATATTATAATACGAGGCGCCCTCTATGACGCGTAAAGTTGTACGAACTAAAAAGTACTCAGTTCTTTGCTTTGATCGGTTATCGTGTTGTACGTAATTATTGTTTTGATAGTTTTTTTTTTTGTTTTCCGTCATTTAACAGTTTATGAATTCGGAAACTATACTTGTGGTTGTGTGTGGATATTATTATGTGTTGAATTGATATTGGCCAGGTTGGGTTTGAGTTTTAAAGATAAATATAATCTTATAACTTTACTATTTTGAATATTTCTCAGAAAAGTTAATAACAATGCTTGGAATACATCAGGTATGACTCAAATAACTTCGCGAGTGCCATGAAAATTCTCAAAAGTACTTGAACGCTGTTATTTCATTCTTTATTTTTGGTAAACCGCCAATAGAAAGTTGGTTCTCTTTCTCGACAGTTAAGTGATAAGTAAGTGTGTTTTAAAAAAGCGAACAACGAAAAGCTACCGCTGTTTCAATTGTGAGTATTTGCCAATAATATTACATATTATTATAAAGAACAAGTGTTTGAAACACCAAGATTTAAAAAAAATGTATGTATTAGTTACCGTAAAACGGGGTGAATAGAGACTTAGGGGTGAATAGAGACAAAACTTTGGTTTGGTTTTTCACTTTGATAACATAATATCGGCCTCTAACAAAGCATCGATTTTTTAGAATAACAATTCATTATTAAATTGATATAGTTCAATGCTGCAAAAAATATTCAAATATCGAGAAAATACCCTTTAAAGTTTTGTCTCTATTCACCCCTAAGTCTCTATTCACCCCATTTTACTGTACACATTTATAACTAGATGGCGTTGGCGTCAAAAAAGTAACATAAATCAGTATCTAGTAGGTAGGTACTCGGTTGTTTTATTTTACACTCAACTCAACCTTACATTAGATATTCATTAAGTTCAAATTAATCGTTTTAAAGTATTGGCTGACCATCCCGGCCGGCCGGCCAGCACTCGACAACAAGAGCGGCTTTCCGAATTATCTTTGATTGCAATTGAAAATCAGCTGTTGGTAGTCATTAAACCCCAAGCGAACCGGCCGGCATTCGCGGCATTGTCTTTCTATTGTGTCTGTAATTTCCACGATTGAAAGGTACACTTAAAATGTTAATAGTAAGTAATAAATAATGATAACAAAAGCTTCACCACAACAACTTTATCATCATACCAATAATCGTGAAGTTTGAATACATGAATAGAAAAAAAAATTGTATTCTAATTCAAATTGTCTATCTTTATATATTAATGATTTCATTACTTACACCAGCGTAAAAAGTTTGTGAACGTTTTAATAGTAGTGTAGCAATTCAGAAAAATCAGCATTACTGCACTGATGACACGTGGTAGCACGAGATTTTTTTTAATAGATAAGTAGTAGTTAGGTCAAGATTCCTTGGCTTGCCCCCTGTAAAGGCATCAGGCACGCCACTGGAACTCCGTAATTAATCATTGTATCCTAGCCGTGTTTGGGCTTGTTAGAATTGTCATGAGACGCACTTGGGCTATAGGATACTATCGAACTGATTTGATGATGGAGCAGGAAGGTGGAAGGGAATACGGGAACTTTATAATTAAATAATGTGTCCTGGCAGTGTTTGGGTTAAAAGGATTTGCTTTTTTATGTTTGTTCGCGGATAACTTCGTCGTTTATGAACTGATTTTGATGATTCTTTTTTAGAATCGTTATGAGATGCACTCTGGCTATAAGGTATTTAAGTTTGACAGAGGGGTACTTTTTAGAGGTGGTACCATAACTAAAAAGTGAAAAATAAAATTAAAGTTATTTTTTACTTTTCAGTGTTTCTTTGAAGTCGGTTTAATTTTTTTTGTAAAAAGTTTTTTCATTCCGAGTAAGACAATCGGTCCCTTAATACAGTACGCTACATAGACTGTCTGAACATCGAGTGGTGGATATAAAACACGATACTTACACATCACTACAGAAAAAATGCCAACGCGTTATTATGCCAGGAGCTTAGTGTTGAGTACACGTTCCATGGTTACAGAGAATGGACGTTACTGAGATTGGTCGATAGTTAGCTGGGTCAGCCCGACTCCCCTTCTTGGGCACGGGCTGTACATTAGCCTACTTCCATGCAATCGGCACTTTTCCAGCCTCAAATGAAAGCCTAAATAGGCGTGTCAGGATCGGAGACAGTTCAGGCGCACACGTTCTCAGAACAATTGCTGGTATCCCGTCTGGACCGCTAGCCTTGTTCACGTCAAGGTTACGTAGCACCCTACGGACGTCCTTCTGATGGATGCGAATATCCGACATACTCGTATCGCAACCATCAGGGTAAACAGGGGCCGCGCGTTACCTGAATCTAGCCGCGAAGATTCCGCGAAGAGTGAGACAAACAAATTTGCTTTCTCCTCAGCGGTATGTGCCAGCGACCCGTCGTTTCAGCAGTGGTGGTAGTGAGGGGCGGCAGAAGTTCGATTCAACCGACTTAGTCAGGGACCAAAACGCCTTACTACCCGCAGGGTATGAAGCTAGTTTGTTCCCGATGCGGCTAATGTGGTCGAACCGAGACCTTCAAGAGTGAGAGGTCTGCACGTTCTCATGTGTACCACTACCTCTCACGAGAGTGGTGTGACTTTCACGAGTCAAAATATATGTAGCTATTTTATTTTATTTTTTTCCATAAAGGAACTTCCATAAATTCTAAAGGACAGTAAAATAATACCAAAATTAAATTATATACACATTTATTTTTTGTCTTTAATTTTTACACATTTAAGAAATGTCGACGACGAGATTTAGTGACACTATGGAACCATTGTGGCCATAATACATCCCGATATTACCCTTTTTACAAACCTATGGTTGCGTCGTAGCAACTACATATTAAATTCACGTGTCATTTATATTAATATCCACTTATATAATAGGCTACTAGGAAAATATTGAAATCGCAAACACATTTCAGTCCTTTGCTGTACATCGCCGCTATACTCGTCAATCTTGCAGTTGAACGGAAGTTTTTTCGACTTGAGTATTTTCCTAGCAATTCTAAGGTATTTTAACACTTAGAACATTTAGTTTTGACACTTCTAATTGGAACATTATCAATAATAAGCCGTACAAATTAATTGAGAGTAAAGTAACAGCTATAGGTACAGAATATCTTTGAGTAATTTGATTTTATGAAACATTTTTAATACTTAAATTCAGTTCGAGACAATACAGAGGCTGCATGAGGTCATTAGGCTTATAGTCAACCGTAGAATCTGAAGTATTGTATGAAAAGCGAACGGAATTTTATAATTAGCGTTTGGGAATGTAAATGGAGCGAACGTTGCAACTTCTATATTCTGTCGAATCGATTTAGATTACAGACTAGCAATTCGATTACAATTTAAAATCACCATAAGAAACATGTCTGCTTACAATCAAAACACATTTTTTTTTTCACGCCACGCTTTGGCGCTTTGTATTTTAGTATTTTGAAGACTGGTGGGAACATAGAATACGATATTGCACGTGCATTCGATACAAATATAGTACGCTAACATCCGATAAACATACAATAATTAGTATTTATATTAAAACTATGTTACATCCTCGGATTGTCTGAGACAGTCGATAAAAGAAAACAATAATAACATTGAACAATTAAATAATAAAAAAACACTAGGATATTTGTACAAAAAAACTAAAATTCCATTTAATTCGTATACAAGAATGTACCGTGGTGTTGACTTGGTCATGTATATTAATTGATGGTTTAAAAAAAAAATGAAGCGCTCAATCGGCTTGAGGTTCACGGTAGTAAAGTATGAATAAGTAAAAATACGTAAAGTACTTAAAGTAAATCTTATGCACTCGTGCATGTAGATCATTCTCACTAGACTTGTATCGTGACGTCACCACGTACGCCGCGCGTGCGCACTACACGTACCAATTATTCACTTGCTACAACATATTACTCTATAATAAATTACAATGTCTAATAGTCACGCGTGAAGCCCGCTTGCACCAATCACTGAACACATTAACCCTAAACGAATTTAAGCCATCGTTTTGTTTATTTCGATTGTTTGAAGATGGCAGAGGCAAATGATTTATCAAGCAGGCCTGAGTATATTTTTTTATCACAAGAAAAAGTATTATGGGCAAGAATAAAGAAAAATAAACTAAAAAAAAAAAGACTGACATACAATTAAATTGGTACTATGTGATCAGGGACCGTTATATGACGTCACAACGCCATTACGTTTCTGTTGTAAGTAAGAGACGAAGCTATAAGTCTTGTATAGTTCCGTCTCGCTTCCACACTGGAACGAAGACGACTTTATTACTTACGGTCTTAACTGTTTGCAACCTGTGTCCTACCTAAGTACGCAATATCTCGCAGATCGTGACATAAGTCTTGTTATTAAGCTAATTAAAGAGAAGTACAGTAGCGCCACGGTCGCCGTACGTAAATGACGTCATAGATACGCCACCTTACACAATCGCGCGGTCTCGAAACCAACGCGTCCCCTTTCAGTGTCCGCCAACTTGCCTATAATATTATTGATGGACTGTGTGCTTTACTATCCTCAGTTCCAATACGAATTGACTTACGATATGTAATACTTGGATGAGGTAACGGTAGTGAAACATCAGTATGAAATGACCATGTATTTTGTCGTTATATAGGACCAGCTATTTCATGATAAGACTTAAAATAGTATAACTAACCAATTATTTTGTGACTCTCCATTGCTAGAGAAAGCCAATAGGCATTTTAATTGAATCAATAATCAAAATAAGTACTAAAACGACAGTTATACATATAAAAAAATATCATTAGGCCATCCGTACGTAATCGTGATATACACTAACAATAAATATTGGGCGCCACAGTCGGATTCGAGCGTCAGTAGTGCGACACTGAAAGGGCGGTCTACTAATCAGTCGGAGGGCCGCGCCGCCGCCCGTGCGCGAGCGCCGGAGACCAGTAACACAAAGAGAGAGAGGAACTATACTGCGGCTTCACTTGAGCGCGTCCGTCTGCTCGAACTTCTGCTCGCTCACCGACACCGCGTCCGAAGAGAGCGCCTCCTTCAGCGGTTCTACACAGTTCTTTGGAATCAGCGTACCTGGAACAAAATTATATTTTGTCAGTTCAAATATATCTAATGCCCGCCATACACGAGTTGTACAGGTAAACCGGAGTTTTGACGTGACTATCTAAAGATTCTAAAGGTTAAAACCATTAACATAACTGTAGTACGTGCTCCACTTGCGCCCACACCGCCAGCACGTGTGCGTGACATAGTGAGAGGTGGCATACATACCGACGATCTTGAGTCCGTCGTCAGTCTTGATGCGCACGACCTGCATCTTGTTGAGGTGCGCGCGCGCCGCCAGCACGTGCTCCACGCGCGCCCACACCGCCAGCACCGAGCCCGCCAGCACGTGGTGTGTACGCACGCGCAGACCCACCTGGAAACGGACACAATCACTTTTAATACAATCTTAAATACATTAAAATGGCTACAACAGCGAGTATCAACCTGGGGAATCGGTGTCTAAGTGTATTCGCATTAAGAAAATAGTAACTCATCGTTGTAACTCGGTTCTCCTACAGCCCTTGATCAATTAGGCCACGGTCGTTTTCACTGGCTCCCCGCGGCGGGCCTGCGGGCCGTCGCCCGCGGCGTCTATATGCTCTGTTCGGGAATGTCCGGGGACGGTCGTTCTCGGCCACCCCACGCGAATTACACCCGCCCGTCGCGACCGATGCCTGCGACCGCTTTAGTTGTTTTGAGGCGTTACGGCAGGTGGGCGGGATCGGTTTTTAAAACATCATGGACCAATTTACCAAAGAAAAGGACGAACTTTAAATAGAATTATATTAAAAGCACCTTCCTTTTCTTTATTTTTCCTCTTCTTGTTGTAGCAATAATATTATTAGTGCTCTCTTCATTTCGTACAATTGCCGTCACGGATCTTGAGCGGTTGCGCAGAAGTCAAATATTCGGTCTCTTTAGTGGTGCGAAGTGAGACGCGGGGGAGTGGAGTGTCAGTGATTGGCTCGCCGCGCCTTCGCGTCACTCAGGATTCGCTCCCTGCGTTGCTGCATGTATGTAACAAAAACGACGATTGGCTCGCCAATGTATGGAATTCGTAAAGCGATCCCCACTCTGACGCCGACCGCTCAAGATTCGTTTTGGCAATTGTAAACACATGTTGACACTAATCGCTACCAAAGGGAACTGAAGACATGGCTCGCTGCCTGCACCCGACGACGACGGGTAATACGACCGCTCACACGCTACCCGCGGCGGGCGTCGTTCGGCTACAGCGACCGTTCGCCGCGAGGAGCGGGTGAAAACGACCGTGGCCTTAGATCATAATAATTTAGAAAGCCGTATTCATTGGCCGGCTGAACTAAGCCTTTCATTCTGACAGTATGGACGCGTCTTTTATCAATTTTAAAATAAAAGTACATATTCTGTCAATTCTGATTTAAAAATAATTACCTAGATTTAAAAATAATATGTAATAAAAAGTTTGCTTTTTTACTCCAGTATGAATACAACTTTACATTGCACTGATGACGTTAATATTTTCTTAACGCGAATAGACTATAGGTTTTGGTGATATACCGTTTTTCGCATATCGCAGTGTGACTGATTGTAGGACTATAGCTTTATATCTTACAAAATGATTTGATTTGAAAATGATACTTGATTATACAGGGTTATTTATAAAACACTGGCAACCTCTCAGGACTGTGTTACTAACATTATAAACAACAACTCTTGTTCTATGACTTTAGAAAAGTTATCATATTTTAATTCATGAGATTATCATGCAAAAAAAAACAACACAACTATCACACAACGTCGTCTAGTCTCAAGCTAAGCAGAGCTTGTGTTATGAGTACTAGACAACTGATAAACTTACTTATATATTTCTAAAATACATACAAATTATAGATAAATTACACCCAGACACAGAACAAATGATCGTGCTCATCACACAAACATTTGTCCTGGGTGGGAATCGAACCCACGACCTCCGGCATAGCAGTCAGGGCTACTAACCACTAGACCAACAGGCTATTTGAATGTTCTAAATATTACGAAGTCTATGCGAAGCATACGATAGTTAAGTCATAGAACAAAAGTTGTTGTTTATGTCAGTAATACAGTCCCGCAAGGTTGTTAGTTGCAAATAACCCTGTATATATTGCACGGCTAACGAATACGAGCCTGGTACGATGGGCAGACACTGAAGTGAATTCTCAAAGGCAAATTGTTTAGCGTACGAGCCTTTGTCGTCCAAAATAACTAGCTTTAACTGTATTTTAATCCTTAAGATTTTGCTCAGCAGTAGGAAAGTAAAGACCAAATAAAAAAAATATCTCATTGCTTGATTAAGTGCACCCTTTCTCCAACATTCCCAGTACTGCGCTAATTCCTAATGAAGACAACCAAGTCGTCCCGCTTTATCCTCCGTCTCCTCGAATCCAGCGCAAACGTGTGTATCACCAAACCACGGTAACGATTGTCGTTTTGGAGCGCAGTAGTGTTTCGAACGTGATTCGTTTATTGAACATCAATGGGATAGTGACCTATGTTTGGTGGATAAGTTACTAATGTATGGAAGAAGGAAGTTAGTGATGGCATGACGGATGACAGGACAGACTGGAAGAAAAAAACGTGTTGCGCGGACCACAAATAACACGGGATAAGGGCAGGAAGACGATGATGAAGTTGGTAATGTATGGGTGTGTACCTCGCAGTCGGCCGCGTTCCTGCAGACGGCGCGCCAGTAGGCGTGCGAGCACACGCGCTGCGACGCGTTGTACTGCGCGCGCCACCACGACTCCGCCTCGCTGCTCTCCACCTTGCGGTACTTCTTCTCGATCTCCGCCAGAGATTCTAGTCGCAGCTGCAGACCGGTATTGGGCCTGGAACAACCAAAATATAACTTATGCGGCGTCCATCGTGTGCAATTCAACGCAATGCGGCGGCTTATCCTAAGTGCCACCACTTCAGCCGCCATTTAATAAGTCGCCGCACCACAAAATTTCGCCCGTGAAATTAACACGTACAAAGCGTTTTGGGAACACATTTATTGTGCACACAGCTAAAGAGTGGAATTTTAAAAACTAAGGTTTAAGGGTATTTAAAGTCAAAAGTGAATAGGCCATTCCTAGGTCAGCGTGCTCCATCATCGGCAACATCATCGCTTACCGTCTGGTGAGATAGTGGTCAAACGCGAACCTATCCGATTGTCTTTACGAGTCGCGAGACTAAGCGGACGTGTGTTCTGTTTTGATTATAATGAAATAAACAATTACAACAAATAAATATAATATTGCTCTGTCAGTAAAAAAAAATTAAAGTGTGTCGCGTGTGATTTGTAACCGACATAAGTACGTAAACAAGATGAACTAAATAGATCTTTATTAACTATAAATAGTGTTTTGGTAGTATGGCTACCCCCGGAGCGAGCCCGTTTGGTCGTAGCCAACTAGTACAGAGAAGTCCTCCACAGACGCCTACCCAACCATTACCCCCTAGCTACCCAAACCCACCAGCACCTACGGAGAATGAATTGCCGAGTGAAGTCATCAGTACCCCGGAGATTCAAAAATGGATTGTTTCTATAGAAACAATCCTGGGTGAAGTTTGCGCTATTGTCGGGGATGGGAAAATGAACTCGGACCAGAAGCTTCGTGTCTCCGCTCTTTGCCGTAGGGTCCAAAGTGGGACATCTCAAATGGCCGTCTTATATCAATCATTGAAGACAAAAACTATCCTAGCCCATACCACAATCCAGCACCTTCAGGCTCAGCAGAATGTTGGGAACTCTCTCCAGCAGTTTAGAGAGCTCGTAGAGACAAAAATGAATCCGCCGGAAAATACTTCTTATGCTGGCATGGTTAAGAAGGGTACCGACATCGTCCGTCCTGCAAATTTGAGATCAGTCGCCATCTATCCCAGCGATAAAACCCAAACAAGTGACGACACCAAGTCTCTTGTTCAAAAGATCATCTCCCCAGAACAACTGAAGCTTCATGTTCGTGGCTTAAAAAAGGTGAAAAATGGGGGCGTTTTGATCAGCACCGAGAACAAAGGCGATATTGAAAAACTTAAGAACTCGGAAAAATTAGCATCATCTGGCCTAAAAATAGAAGAGCCTTCCAAACGCCGACCTCGGATTGCTGTCATTGGTGTCCCCGTCTCTCTTACTGAAAAGGAGGTATTTGACTGTATTTTCGAGCAGAACCTATCAGACAAGTTGCCGAATTTAACTCGCGAGTCCTTCCTAGAGTGCATCAAACTAAGCCATAAATCGGGTAAGAGAGACCTTTCAACTTGTAACTATGTCCTGGAACTGCCGGCTAGCATAAGAAAGGTTATCATTAACCAAAGCCGAATTTTCATAAATTGGACGTCGTGCCCAGTGAGAGATTTCACTATAGTAACCAGGTGCTTCAACTGCCAGCAGTTTGGACACGCAGCCAAGTTCTGCCGGGAAGCCAGTCCTACCTGCAACCAATGTGGAGAGAGCGGACACTCCTTCAAGGAATGCAGTAGCAAATCTTCTCCCCCTCTATGCGCAACGTGTAAACGCTTCAAGAGGAAATGTGATCATCCAACTGGTGATGTAAGTTGCCCGGCCCGCAAACATGCAGAAATGAATTACATAAACTCTATAGATTATGAAGGCGCCTAAGAGCGTCACCGGACACTTAAGTTAATTAGCAGATAAATAGGTAGCTTACATTTATTTTCATTTTATTTTATTTTGTAACTGTCATGACAACTCAGCTAATTTGCGATCTAGATAGTTTTTCTGTGTCAGAGTCTAAAGTTTGCAATGTTGAGGATTGTAAACACCTTCTTCCTTCTGGTGACAAAACACTAACCCTACTAACACAAAATATTCGCAGCATAAGTCGAAACATGAACGGTTTTGAAGTATTGTTACAGGATCTTGACGTAAGCAGTGATATTATTGTCCTAACAGAGTGTTGGCTGTCAAAACAGATGGTTAACTTACCATCTCTTGACGGTTATTACTCCTACAGAAGTGACATAAACATAAACCAGAACGATGGTTTAGTAGTTTATATTAAAAATAATTTAAGAACAGTAAGAGAAGAGTCAGTAGCCTTAGACAGTAATTGTTTAATAATTAAAATTATTCCCGACACGGTAGTCATAGCTATTTATAGGCCTCCTTCACAAAACATAGATAGATTTTTAGAGTCACTCGACACAAATTTAAAAAAATTATCATCTTTTAAAAACATTATACTTATGGGCGATATTAACATTAACATTGCTTCCGGGAAAACAGATAGTAATGTACATAATTATCTGAACATTTGCTCATTCCATGGACTTCTTCCAGCTCACTACCACCCCACGCATCAGAGTGGCTCATGCTTGGATCACATCATTATAAAATCAAAAAATCCATCCAAAACACTAGTTACTAATTCTACGATAACCGATCATCAGGCTGTTTTACTAGCACTACAAATAAGTTCACCTAGAAAAATATGCATGCGTAGCTACACTAAAGTCAATATGACTAATCTCGAGAATGACATTCGCGGTATTAATCTTGACCCGGTTTATAATTCAGACGATGCAAATAGTTCGTTAAATTACTTCATAAATTCGTTACAATCTGCGATAGTGAAAAATACGTTTACTAAGACTGTGCCTAGAAAGTATAGTTGCATTAAACCTTGGATCACGCCTGGTCTCGTTCGATGTATAAGGCATAGAGACAGACTTCATCTAAAATTGAAACAAGCTCCTGATGACAAAGTACTTTCTATAACTTATAAAAGGTATCGGAACTTCTGTAATAATCTTTTGAAAAAACTGAAAAATCAGTACGACAAAAATGAATTACAGAAGGCCGGGAAAAATAGTAAACTTGTGTGGAAGTTTGTAAAATCACATACTTTTAGATCGAAAAAACCTGATCCTCCGTTAGAAATATTATTGTCAGATGTAAACCCAAATAAAGCAATAAATAAAGCAAACAACTTTTTTGTTAACGTTGGTAAAAACTTGGCTGAAAAAACAATTAACCCAAGTATCATTTCCCAACCCAACTCGACCACGACATTCTCCACACTAAACTCTTTTGTTCTATTAGACACCGACGTAAACGAAGTAGTCAGAATTATAAGCGGGCTTAAGGATGTTTGTGCCACTGGGTGGGATGACATACCCAATCATATTCTGAAAACATTTAAATACTTACTTGCCCCTCCTCTAACCCACATCTTTCAACTTTGCTTATCTAAAGGTATATTTCCAAAACTACTTAAGAAAGCCGTAGTCACACCTGTATTCAAAGCTGGAGATAAAACCAGTGTGAATAACTACAGACCCATTTCAGTATTAACAGGCCTCTCTAAAATTTTAGAAAAAATTATTAATAGTAGATTGATCAAATATTTAGAAGATAACAGACTACTATCAGATAATCAATTTGGTTTTAGGGCTAAAAAATCAACTAACCAAGCAGTCCACAATTTGACTAACTATATCACTACTAACCTAGATAATGGTATGCACACAATAGGGATCTTTCTAGACCTTGCCAAGGCCTTCGACACTATTTCTTGTTCTTTACTGTTGCACAAGCTTGAATCACTTGGGATAAGAGGTAAACAGCTTTTACTATTTTCTGACTATCTCAGCGATCGTTATCAATGTATAAAAATAGGTCAGTACACCAGTTCTGATCTAAAAAATAGCTGTTTTGGCATTCCGCAGGGTAGCATTTTGGGGCCCACATTATTTTTAATCTATATAAATGAACTATGCAGCCTGTCGCTCCAAAATGGTGTTATAATGTCATATGCGGATGACACCGCTCTATTGTTTTCAGGTAAGTCAAGAGCTGAGGTGTATGATTATGCACAAAATGGTTTTGACATTGTGTCTAAGTGGCTCCAGAAAAATCTCCTTACATTAAACACAGATAAAACAAACTACATTTTATTTACAATGAGAAATGCTAACATACCGCTTAATAACCTAAACATTCACGCACATATTAACTGCACGTACTCGTATGCTGACAATGCATGCTCTTGCCCCACTTTAGCCAAAGCTGACCAAGTAAAATATCTAGGTGTAACGATTGACTCAAATCTGAATTTCCGTAAACATATCGAGTTATTGTGTACGAGAGTGCGCAAATTAATATATGTTTTTAAAAATTTGCGTGACATAGCCAACTACAAATTAATAAAACAGGTTTATTTGGCTTTGTGTCAATCCATTCTTACATATTGCATAACTTCTTGGGGCGGTGCTGCTAAAACCATTTTACTCCCGTTAGAACGTGCTCAAAGAGCAATTCTCAAGGTGGCTACCTTTCGCCCTTTTAGATTTCCTACGCACCAGCTGTACATAGCATGTAAAGTGCTAACAGTGCGGCAATTATTTATTTTAAACACAGTACTACATCAGCATACTGCACTGCCTTTTGTCCCTCCACCTTCGGACAAGAGAAGAAAGGACTTGGTTTGCATAAAGCCTCAAACCAGACATGCCTTTACTAAGCGTTTTTACGTGTTCTTAGGTCCTTTTCTATATAATAGGCTTAACAAAGTATTAAGTTTCTATAGTATAAGTTACAAAACATGTAACAAGATGTTGTCAGAATACTTAGTGTCACTCAATTACGCAGACACAGAACAACTTTTAGAAATTTTGTCATAATGGACTCGTTAATGTTTATTTTTGTATAATTTCATAGATATAGTTTTTAGGTATTATTGTACCATATGCTTAGTCATCGTAGTCATTTATTACAGTAGAACATTTTTTTATAATAATTTTACTCTAATTTTAAATTTTGATTGTCGCAATGAAACTGGACTGTAAAGTGATGGCCTGAAACACAGGTTTAAATTAACCTAGATCGGGCGGTCCTCTATCAAATAATGCAATTCCAAACCACTCCTAATTGTACTTTTTTTTATATTTTATATTTACAATATTTTTAAGCACTGTAATTGTATCATTATTGTAATAGGAAACCTTGTTACTGTTGCCTAATGTTCATATTTTTGTAAATGTATTTTGAATAAATTATTATAATTATTATATTATATTATTATTATATCCGTAATAAAAACAAAAAACAAGCTGTAAGCCTCCGCTTCGCTTCACTCGTTGCCGCACCGCACCCACGTGCGTAGACTACCGTAACAGAATATCAATTTGTTTGTTCTGATCGCGTCGCTTCACTTTCGCTACGTAGGACACAGCGTTACAAGCTTTTTCTTGTTACCTGTCATACAAGATTCATACATTTGTGATAAAGAGTAGCCAAGGATGTGCAAACAATACAAGTAGATAAGCCCGGCTTTTGTGTGAAAATACATGTAGGGTGTTGTAGGCTGCTAAGTCATAAGCGCTAACTAATATAATGTCATCATTGTACACTTGGTTTGCAATAAACGTTTTGACTTTGTTTACACCTTTCAATGATGATAGTTTGAATGATTTAAGTCCCAGCAGTGGGAACATTATAAGGCTGATTATGCGTTATGGTACTGACCTGTATATCTGGAACATGATATCCTTTTTGGTCATCTTCTCCTTCTTCGTGCTGATGACGGCGGACACGCACAGCACGGCCGTGTACTTGTTGTTGCGCGCTTGCTGCGACACGTAGAACCCTTCCTTGGGCCCCGTCAGCTCCGACCATTTCTCTAGAGCTTCAGCCCAATCCATGCCGCGCTGTAGAATGTTATAAATAAGTTTTAGGTTTTGACAAAGAGGGAATGTGGTAGATTCCTAAAAGAATATTATTTAGAGAGAGGATTATTTGGTTCGTCAGTTTGATTATTGTTAGGTTAGGTTACAAGAGGTGTAGGCGGGAAAGGGGTACGCTACGCGTCAATCAAACCAGATAGATCGTTGCACACTGTCTATTGCGTAATGCTAATGCTAGGGACAAGATGCGCGGCCGCAGGGCGCAGCGAGGGGAGGCTCGCAGCCCGTCCGCCAATTACTTAATACATACGTAACAATTTAAAAAAAATATTGAGTCGGTTTGACTGGAAGCCGATCACAACATGTGAAAAGGTTTGGTGCTTTTTTAGGTCATGCAATGACGTGGCGTGTCAGACTTACTGACTCAAACCACATCAGTCTGTGACCTTCAGTTGCCCTTTGTGTTCTAAGACAACGGGTGAGCTATTCAGAAGTTCGCTGCGGCCCTTTCAGACATTGGCCCTGCAATTTTACCGACACTCCTTTGAGGCGCGTGAGGAATATTACGTATCGCCGCGTCTTTACCCGGACAGACGGACGGTGAATGGAAAAAGGCTTGGCTGTTAATAAGTGATCCTCCCGACTGAATTTCGGTCAGGGTGCCCAATGTGAAATGGAGATTATCCTATATTTTTTTTAGTCTGATGGCCCGGCATTCCGACTGGGCGATCAGGTGTAGGCTTTATGAGCTCCTCAAGAAACGAGGATGTCACAACGGCAATTTCCAAACTTCGGGCTGATACTGACAAAAACGTTAAAGGAAAAATACACTAATACAGTCTTGCGACCTAGCTCGACGGTGTCATGAGCATTTGTGACCATGTGACCATTAGGGTAGATAATAAGGCTGGCGGTTGCTAGACAGATTCATTGTTTGGAGGATGTACAGACAACTGCATCGATTGGGTAGCCCTCTCTCACATAGAAAAAGGGGGGTAACCAGTTGATGATACTGTCTGTACGTGAGGAGTGAATGTCGTACATTGACTTATATTCTAGTGATAGACAAGACCTTTCATGGAACCTATTTGTCAAAATACTGAAAAGTTAAAAGTTCGCTGCAGCGCTACATTGGCATTATGTCGTCTAACAGAACTATTAAAACATACCGCGCTTTAGAGAATACTTTTTTCGCGACCAAAATGTCTAAGCGCCATGAATTTCGTGGCACTTACGCGTTTCGTTCAACATAGTGTAGTGTTCAAGGTGTATGGACTACATTACATCTGAGTTGATTGAAGTGAGTGTTCGGCACGCGTAATCTGGTGCGTAGTACATATATATCGATGGTATCGTACCTCTGAGTGCACGGTGTGCAGTTCGACGGGCGCGCGGCCGGTGGCGTGGCGGCGCACGAAGCGCTGGCAGCGCACGCGCCGCACGCGCTCGCCACAACTGCCCAGGTCCAGAATACCCAGGTCGAAACGCCCGCTGCGTTTAGCTGCAGAACAATATACATTTACTTTAAAAGTGGTATTATAGGGAGTATGCAGAAACTACAAATGGCAGCACAGAAGTGTCAATTTGAAGTATTTAAAAGATCTGTCAGTGAAAATCCAGCCATTTCAGAGATTAGCAGTAACAAATAGTAATTAATATGACGATGTCGCGCTGTTGCCCGTACTCAATCTCCAATACCCTGCACTTTGGCTCCTCTAAATGATCTCTTGGATTCTAATAGAAAAACGATCTGTATGCAGATGAATGGAAGATGATTCTATTGGTATGTCACCATGTGCTGTGAGAAAGATTGATGTACATGTTGTTTATAATGGTGACCTGTAACACAGGTTTTTTCCAGAAACCTATATATAGCAGACACCAGTCTCTCACAAAGATGGAATACAGCGGAGACATTGTCTTGTAAACATTGAGGTTAACTTTGTGAAGAGAGAATAAATGGCATTTATTTTTAATTGATGTAATTTGTAAACTAGTGCTTGACTGCGATCCCACTTGATGGTAAGCAGTGATGCAATCGTTGATGGTGAAGCGCACTAGTTTATTGAGAGCCTATTCACTCTAACCTTAAAGACACCTAAATTCAAATTATTATTATTATTATAATTGTTCTTGTTTAGTTCCTGTAATTGCTTGTCTAGCCATTGTAATTAATTAGTGAAATAAATGAAGTTTCTAGTTGAACTGACCTTGTTCCATAACAGCGGCGAGGGTGTCCGTGAAGTACTTGAACAGCCTGTTCTGCAGCTCCACCGGCATACCCAGTATCCTGTTCAGGAACTTCGACATGTTGTTGTAGTCCTAACAACAAAACAACGGAATACTGCAGCTGACCATGTCAAAATGTTATAGTTCCAGGTGGTAAATATACCTGGGGTTGCAGGATTGTTTGAAAGAAATGACGATGAGTGACGATGAGTCACTATTATCTTAACGCAAGTTGACTACAGAAGTATTATTCTTTCAAGAACTAACTTAAAAACCCCCGGTTTTAGGTATTAGTAAATTTAAAGTACGGTCGGAAGTTTTCACTTTGATTTTTACAAATAGGCGAGGTATTCATTTTTAACCGACTTCAAAAAGAAGGAGGTTATACATTCGGCTGTACTAGACAAGATTGAAGGGCTTACATCCACTGGTCAATGTGAACACAGCTATCAGTAAACTTAGACTACGATAATTTTTTGTTTTTACAAATTGGAGAGGTATTCATTTTTAACCGATTTCAAAAATAACGAGGTGTATTGTTCGGATGTACTACAGTCTGAAGGGCTTACATCGACTGGCTATGGTGAACACGGCTCTCTAATTTCCTATGATCTAATTGGTCAAAAGGCATGGCTAATCTGAGTGACAACGATGAGTCACTATTTACTTAACGCGAATGGATTTGTAGAAGTAACTCATTCTTTCAAGACTAAAAACACCCTAGGTTATAGCTATCAGGAAACATAGACTCCGATAGGAAGTTTCACTGTAAAAATTGGTAGAAAAGTAAACGAGATAAATAACAATTTTAACCCTTTTCTTGACAATGTATCTTGTCAGATACAGTCAACTTTAAAAATTCCTGGTTTCGAAAATATAGTGAATGACATAAAACTTTTCACAACAATTTATATTTTGAATGATTCCGAATTCATTTTTATTTAGCATGATGTTATTGGTAGTATCGTTATATTTTGAATTAAATAATTGTGCACAGAGTCGACACGATCGTAGGCATGGAGGTAAGAATATTATAATTTTTTTATATTGTACCCGGATTTTTATGTAGTATTGAATGTTTTTATATTCCCTATGAAGTAAACATTTGTATCAAGTATGGTTTCAAACCAAATATTTACTATTGTGCAAAAAAACTAATCTTGTTTGTGCATGTATCTCACAGTGCACACCGCTAAGTTATCACAGAATTAGGTACAGCGTACTATGTATCTCTAGGTGCACACCGCCAAGTTATTGTGTACGCAATGTATCTTTCTAAACTTACGGAAAAACTTCAAGAATCATACCATGAGAGTAGATTCATTGACGGGGTGATGGTGCCATGCAGTGGCGTGCCCGCCATATAAGCCAAAAAGCCCGGCTTGCCCTACCAAAACCTCACCTAATTCATAGAACACGACCAATCAATTAATTATCACAGAAATCTAAACTTTAAACTTCGCGCGCTTACGCGGTTACGCTAAGTTGCCACTGTGTTGTGCGGAATTCAAAAATCATTCTACCAGGGCGGAGCGAGGATGCCATTCTGAGCGAAATCTCTCCGATCTCACTCTAACACTTAACAAAAGAAAGAGATGAACACTAATGTGTTGTTGTCTTTTTCTGCCTCAAAGGCTTTTATGAGGCTTTATCTTCTATCTCTACTTTTGATATAAAAACGGCAAATTTTGAGTGTGTGTGGGTGTAATTTGTTATTGTGTGCAAATGCTCGTCGAACATTTTGTTCTAAAAAAAAGCTGGGCTTTGGTAAATTTATGAATGGTTTTTTTTGACAAATTTTTACGCATATTATAATACGAGGCGCCCTCTATGACGCGTAAAGTTGTACGAACTAAAAAGTACTCAGTTCTTTGCTTTGATCGGTTATCGTGTTGTACGTAATTATTGTTTTGATAGTTTTTTTTTTTGTTTTCCGTCATTTAACAGTTTATGAATTCGGAAACTATACTTGTGGTTGTGTGTGGATATTATTATGTGTTGAATTGATATTGGCCAGGTTGGGTTTGAGTTTTAAAGATAAATATAATCTTATAACTTTACTATTTTGAATATTTCTCAGAAAAGTTAATAACAATGCTTGGAATACATCAGGTATGACTCAAATAACTTCGCGAGTGCCATGAAAATTCTCAAAAGTACTTGAACGCTGTTATTTCATTCTTTATTTTTGGTAAACCGCCAATAGAAAGTTGGTTCTCTTTCTCGACAGTTAAGTGATAAGTAAGTGTGTTTTAAAAAAGCGAACAACGAAAAGCTACCGCTGTTTCAATTGTGAGTATTTGCCAATAATATTACATATTATTATAAAGAACAAGTGTTTGAAACACCAAGATTTAAAAAAAATGTATGTATTAGTTACCGTAAAACGGGGTGAATAGAGACTTAGGGGTGAATAGAGACAAAACTTTGGTTTGGTTTTTCACTTTGATAACATAATATCGGCCTCTAACAAAGCATCGATTTTTTAGAATAACAATTCATTATTAAATTGATATAGTTCAATGCTGCAAAAAATATTCAAATATCGAGAAAATACCCTTTAAAGTTTTGTCTCTATTCACCCCTAAGTCTCTATTCACCCCATTTTACTGTACACATTTATAACTAGATGGCGTTGGCGTCAAAAAAGTAACATAAATCAGTATCTAGTAGGTAGGTACTCGGTTGTTTTATTTTACACTCAACTCAACCTTACATTAGATATTCATTAAGTTCAAATTAATCGTTTTAAAGTATTGGCTGACCATCCCGGCCGGCCGGCCAGCACTCGACAACAAGAGCGGCTTTCCGAATTATCTTTGATTGCAATTGAAAATCAGCTGTTGGTAGTCATTAAACCCCAAGCGAACCGGCCGGCATTCGCGGCATTGTCTTTCTATTGTGTCTGTAATTTCCACGATTGAAAGGTACACTTAAAATGTTAATAGTAAGTAATAAATAATGATAACAAAAGCTTCACCACAACAACTTTATCATCATACCAATAATCGTGAAGTTTGAATACATGAATAGAAAAAAAAATTGTATTCTAATTCAAATTGTCTATCTTTATATATTAATGATTTCATTACTTACACCAGCGTAAAAAGTTTGTGAACGTTTTAATAGTAGTGTAGCAATTCAGAAAAATCAGCATTACTGCACTGATGACACGTGGTAGCACGAGATTTTTTTTAATAGATAAGTAGTAGTTAGGTCAAGATTCCTTGGCTTGCCCCCTGTAAAGGCATCAGGCACGCCACTGGTGCCATGTAAAGGAAAAAAAACCGGCCATTGGAAATGATATATAAAAAGCAAACCTAAGAAATGGGAGACCAAAATATTCGTTAGAGCTCCAAATGTTGTCTGAATTCATTTACGATTTTACTGTGTATGGAGGTGATGACACATTTCGATACGAAGATTTTACCCCGCTAGATTCTGGCTTCGGGTTAGGGGCTATAATAATTGTAGCCTTTTGCATAAAAAGCATTCCAGAACCAACATTTTCAGGGGTCTCTTTCGATACCTTTTTCACCAGTTTAAAATTAATTCATTATCTATTCTCACTTGGAACGTATTCAATCCTTTAAATAGGTTACAGGGAACTGAAAAAAGAGCTGACTATGGACAAAGCGTGGAAAACAAAACCCAAAGGGTTTTATTCCCAGATAGTTTGCAATATCAACAACATTTGTGTAGCAAAGTGGCATTTTAATAAATGCGTGACCACTGCAAGCAACTATGTTGAAGCAGATCCAGTGTTTATAATTCAAAGATATTGTAAACATAATAAGAAGAAGTTTCCAGTACCCTGTCCTGAAATAACCAAGCATTACAACTTATAAATGGGTGGCGTAGTAGCTCGCCATCACCTGTTATAGAACCAACTCTGTCACCGTTGGTATTTGCCCTTAGTTTCCCAAATGCTGGACATGTGTATCAGTAATAGCTGATTGCTTTAGCGCAGGCAGACTAGATCTAAAAAATATATGCCATATATAAAAAAAATTGTTACCAGTTGGTACAAAGTATTAATAAATTTTGTCCCAACTGGTAACGAACGAAACTGGCACAAAAAGAAGACTTCATTAAAGGAATTAGACGTAGCAGGGTCTACTCCAGCTATAAAAATTGAAGCCCCTGTTATGCCAAGACCTACACTTTGTGTCAGCTATGGCCAAATTGGATATTTCCCAATATTCAGTACCAAGAGGAGTTGAAAGTTATGCATTAAGACAAACCACTGCAAATTGTTCGAAGTCAGTCTAAGACTTTGTCTTATGTCTAATAGAAACTTTTTATTCTCCTGCACATACTTATTTTGATGGTAGTTGTGTTATTTTGTAAGATCTAATGTTTGTGTTTGATTTTTTCTGTAATTCTGATTATATTTTTACTTTTAGTAATTTATTTATTGAGCAATGTATCTTCTCAGATACATTGCCTTGTGTAGGGAAAATTACGGATACTTGGCAATGTATCTCATAAGATACATTACATATCTCCAAAACTAAACATACAAGATTTTTTTTTCAATTTTTTTTATTCACTAATACTAATTTTCAAAAGAGAATTATACAAAAAAAAAAAATTCTATACATTTTTTTTTTCTGCCAAGAAAAGGGTTAAACAAATATATCCGTCTCTCTCGCCAAGACGCCGTTTTCTATGAGGGCCGTATGGGTGTGATGGACTTTGACGTCAAAATCCATGTCGAATTTCTCTTAAAAAAAAGTGCATGCATTTTCCTTATTAGGTCATAGTAAATTAGAAAGTTAAGTTATTCACATTGTGATCTAATTGGTCAAATGGCGTGACTAATCTGAGTAACAACGATGAGTTACTACTTATTTAACGCGAATAGACTTATAGAAATAACTCATTCATTCACGAATTAACTTAAGAACTCCCCGTAATACCTATCGGGAAACAGACTCCGGTAGAGAATTTCGCTTTTTAGCTATGCAGAATGAGTATTCCCTGCACGTTTAGTGCGTATTATTGGGATGTCCAGCACGTACCTTATCAAGTTGCAGCACGCCGGGCGCGGTCTCGCTGTTGACGATGAGCCCGACGCCGACGAGCGCGGACGCCACGTCTTGGAAGAAGTCGCCCGCGTAGTCGCTGGGCGGCGCCACTAGAGGCGTCTCGTACTTCATTATGGCGCGCATTACTGCTTCTAAGGCCGAACGACCTGACAACAAGAATAAAATTGTAAGTAACCCAGCACATCATTTAAGTCCTGTATTGGAGATGAAAGGTTGCAGCACATTTTAATTTCAGTTTTTTGTTTTGTGGTAATCATACAAAATGTAGTAGACTAAGAGCAAAATCTCAGACAGCTTGATAAATTCTTGTCCACTATGTCACCAAATGGTAAGCGATGATGTGGTCGACGAGGGTGCACGCTTGCCAAGAATAGTTTATTGAAGGTTGCTTCCATGTTCTCAACACACAAGATCAGGAAACAGACTCCGAAACGCATGCAGACTAGACACGCTTCGGAAAGGAGTTTATCGAATGGCGTTCAAGAACTACATGAAGAAATGACTGTTCGTCGGCAAAATGGCATAGATGCCATCGCGATTAGAATCTAGATAAAGTTGGCACAGGAGTTTGTGGAGGCTCCCAAGTGAGAAAAGTCAGTCTGTGGATTATGATTTTTTTTTTATTATTGATAGGCTCGCGTTTGACCACTATCTCACCTGATGGTAAGTGATGATGTGGCCGACGATGCAGCACGCTTGCCTAGAAGTAACCTATTATGATGATGGTAAAGTTGCAAGCTTACCGTATTTGTTGTCGATATTGAACTGGCTAAGGTCGCGCGACTCCGTGGCCCTGCGGTCCCCGTGCGTGAGGGCTCCGAGCGACTCCAGACGCTTGGCCACGGTGGACGCGAAGCGGCGCTCGCCCGCCAGGTCCGAGATCAGGAAGATGTACTCCGGCGCGTTCACTTGGTTCGAGCGGTGCGTACGACCTGGGGAAAGGCACACAGGTTTAGATTGGAAATATAACAAACATCTCCCCTAACATGCCACAGACAGTGGGCGAGGGGTGCGGAACTCCTGAAGAGGTAGCCCGTGCACCACACTAGGTTAGTCAGCTATTAGGCCATACGCTGGTACGGCGCGGGCAGCTGTGTCTCGTGCCGTTTTGCTACGTAATAACACGTTAAAGTTCTCCATCGACACGAATACATGCATACCGTTAAAGTTGAACTAGCGACATTGCGCGCGCGATGGTTGCCCGGGCGGACGTCCGCGCGGGCTCCCGTTTAACGTAGCGTTTAACCACACGCCTTAATGAACTTCTGCGCTCGCGCATCCTAACTTATTGTTTGTTTTGTAGACGCCTCTTTGGAAAAACCTTGGTACTTTCGTACAACGCAATTGTCAGTTTATACAGTTTATTGAAGTTCCACTATTCTTAGTAAGCCCCAACAGCAGCTGTGATAGGTACAGATACCGGCACGAATCTTGAGCGCTCGGCGTCAGAGTGGGGATCGCTTTGCGCATTCCATACATTGGCGGGCTAATTGTTGTCGTTGTTAGATACATGCAGTAAGCGCAGGAAACGAATCACGAGTGACGTCTATGACACGATGGCGCGGCGAGCCAATCACTGACACTCCCTGCCCCCGCGTCTCACTTCATACCACTAAATAGGCCTGATATTTTACTTCTGCGCAAGTGAAGGTTAGCGTTCAAGATTCGTGCCGGTACCTATAACCACTTCTGCACCGATTTGATTGTTATGATTTTTTTTGGCTGGTTGCTTAGGTTAATGAAGGTATTGATTTCAGTAGAGAAGAATTTCAAGTAGCCTAGATTGAAATATAATTAAAATTACTTTAGTTTTTTTGTACAATCAGCGTGTAAATTAAAGGGAAATCGGTGTCGGGATCCCGGCGGCTGGGGCGTGAAGAAGTCCGTTTCCTCGCTTGTGCGGCCTTGTCCTTCGCTAGCAACTCTGCCCCGCACTTGGAGCCCCGCCCCACGCGCCGCGCCCGCCGCTCCACGGGGACGGCGGTACTCCGCTCAAGCGAGGCAATGGACTACACTACTACTGTCATTATGTTTCCGATTGGATCCAAGTAAGATTACTATTCATTTTATCAAATGATTTTACCATTTTTTATCTACACTAATATTATAATGAGGCAAAGTTTGTTCTTATGTTTTTTTAAGCTATTGCATAGCTGCTATCGCGGGCCTTGAGCGTGGAGACCGAATCCAGAAATTCCGTAACGAAAATAACCTAACACCCCCCACTCATTTGTTTTTTGAGCGTGGTGACCGATAACAAAACAAATGAGTGAACAATCAATCAAAATTCAATTCAATGTGTGAAAGTGTAACTTCAATTAATATCAAAGAAAAAAAAACAAAGGAAAAAAAATACTGCATAAATAAAATAAATAAATAATTATAATTGCATAAGTTGATAAAAATGCTATGCAATAGCTTTACCGCGGCAGTCCCCGAGTGCCACACGTCTTTTTTTTGTTTGTAGGAAGTTATCTCTGGAATAATCGGAAAAGTATAGAAAACTGATTTATTCCTGAGTGACATGGACTATATTTTATGTACGCGAGCGAAGCCGCAGGCAAAAGCTAGTACTGAATAATTATGCTTGTAATCGACAAATAGAAAATGAGCTATCAAAACTTTTTTGTACAAAATGCATTTCCCTATAAAGACAGTATTTCTTTTGAAACGTTTCAACAGAGAATGTTTGAGACTCACCGAACTGTTGTATAGCTCTGTCGGCCGACCACGGCAGCTCGAGCGTTATGTGCACCCTCCGTCTTTGGTTCCGCGCTCTGTCGACAACATAAACATTCATGTGATCGTTTATTACACAAAGTAAAATAAATTTTCGTAAATATACCACAAAATAAAATCTAACAGATTTCTGAAATTAGCATATCATGAGGTGTATGAACGGCAAATCGTATTAAAGTTGATACAGAAAAACTACAGAAAAAGGCCCAATTTTGTACAGTCCCTTCGCCCAGCGTTGTATCACTTCATGAACGAATTACACAGACTTTTACTATTGGCCCTTTGAAATGGATATAACGTTTTATTCCATTGATTAGTCATGCTGACATATAATAAGATGTCGGATTTTTTTTTTCATCGATTGACGGTAGGTCACAAATTGCAATTATTGGGCCAATTTTGCACTGTTTTTTTTTTACTGGCTAAGTGCGAGTCGGACTTGCGCATGAAGGATTGCGTACCGTCCGTAGCAAAAAAAAACGGGTTTGTTGTACCCCACCAAGAAAAAACAGGAACAGAAACACATGAACTGTGAAAATTTCAACTGTTTAGCTATCACGGTTCATCAAAATGGAACTCGTCACCACCATCATTCAAAAATTTGCTGAAGCCCACGAACACAGACTTCACCGACATGTGAATGTTGAGGCTATACAGCTGTTAGACAATACGGACCTAGACGGTTTAGTTCGGTTTAGAACTAAACCTTTTGAGTTAGTGTAGTGTTTAAAGTTAGTGTATAATAGTGATCAATGCTGTGCTATGCATATTACACATGAACAAAGTGTTTTTATCAATATCAGACTCTAAGAAAGTGCTATGGACTTCTATAAGTGCTAAAGGACGCTATTCTTAGTTTAAGCAAAACCGTATAAAAATAAGTTAGAGTTAAATTACTTATTAGTCTTTTAGGCTAGATTGTAATCAATTATTAAGAAATTTATTCTTAATAATAAGGAAGAAAAAAAAAGAAAACGGTTCATCAGACACAGCCTCATGACAGACAAAGGGGCAGCAGTCTAAACATTAGGGTCCCGTTTTAACCCTTTGGGTACGGAACCCTAAAAGAAGAGTAAGCCCCAACAGCAGCTGTGATAGGTACAGGTACCGGCACGAACCTTGAGCGCTTGGTGTCAGAGTGGGGATCGCTTTGCGCATTCCATACATTGGCGAGCCAATCGTCTTCGTTGTTAGATACATGCAGCAGCGCAGGGAACGAATGAGTGACGTCTATGACGCGATGGCGCGGCGAGCCAATCACTGACACTCCCCGCCCCCGCGTCTCACTTCGCACCACTAAAGAGACCGAATATTTGACTTCTGCGCAACCGCTCAAGATCCGTTATGGCAACTGTATGTATTAGTTTTTTTTTTATATAAGCCTAACTACCACTACTCTGTTAAACCAAACACGATTGCTTACCTCCTGTCACTCTGCAGCGAGATACCGCTGGAGGCCGCCTCCGAGATGATGGCGACGTCCTTCTGTCCGTCCATGAAGCGCTGCTTCTCCGTCAGGTTGAGCGTCTCCAGCGGCACGTCGGCCTCCGAGCGGCTCTCGTACAGGATCTGACCGTCTTCTGTCTGGACGACGCGACCTTTGCGACCTGTCATCTGTGGCGAAAAAGAACTTGTTCATTTGTTTTTCAGGGTATTTATTTAAAGGTTGGTGGAATTGGGTATAAAGTCACATATATCTGCGTTGAAAAGAGAATATCATTCGGTTAGATGGATGCTGTGTCTAATTTGGTAGTACGTTTTAATCGCGCGGAGAGCTTTGATATCGCGATGCACGATTTTGTAATTTAGTTACGTGTTGAGAGAGACGACGCTGTATTAAAAAAAAACTAGAAAAAATTAAATCTGGAGGAGTGATGGTGAAGTTAAACGTCAAGGTGTGCACACTAAATCCACGCTTAATTTTGGAACTAAGATGGGTTGCGGCCGCACCGGTTAGGATGTGTTTAGACAAGGCGAAAATTTTGTTGCAGCCGCCGTGCGATGAACATAATTATATCAAACAACTTTATTGACAACGCCATATTCTTTTCGATTGCGGCTACCGTGCCGCCCCCCCCTCCCCCGATAATATCCTAGCAAATTTCGGCCGCGCGCCAACTTAGCACGCGCGCAGTTTAACAGCGAAGTTATTTGTCTAAGGGCGCAGTGTTCGTGGTGTTAAGAAGGCGCTAGAACTTTAGCGTATATGTGTACCTCGGCCACGTTGTCGGTCCCGCCGAGCTCGTCCACGAGCTGGTCGAGCGTGTTGGGCGGCAGGCGGCGCCCGAGCCGCTCCACGTGCAGCAGGAGCTCCTCCTTCATGCTGCAGGCGCGCTCGATGGCTGACCGAGGAGGAGGCTGGTTTCGGGCTGGACCTACAAACATAAACTTATCTTTAAAATATATAAAGGGAGAAACTGATTTTTTTATTTATTTTTTATTAAAACCTTGATTTTTCAATCAATCAAATCAAATCAAAAGCATTTATTTCAAATAGACCGTTTGCAGGCACTTTTCAATAGTCAAATGTTGGTCAGTCCAAAAAAAAGTGAAGCAAAATTGCACGTTCCAAAGCGTAGATCTTTATGGAGAAGAACGTATGTGCAAGAAACTCCAACAATTCAAAGTCAAAGTCAAGTTTTTTATTTCACATAGGCCTACATGGGCACTTATAAAATGTCAGAAGATTGACTGATATATCAACGTACAGTCAAAACTACTTGAAGTAGGAACGTGAAATTATGCACAAGGTTTCTTTTCATGATGTAAGCAAGCACTAAGAGACGACTATCAAAATTCTCCTAAAGGGATGAAATGAAGGTCCAAAGTCTGTATGAAGAAACCTAGTATCACGCCGGCGAGGCTACTCTTTTTTTAAATTTATTTTTTATTTTATTTTATTGGATACAAAAAAACAGTTACATGCTACAAAGAAAACCTATCCCACTCCAATGTCCACATCTTAACATTTGAATAACAGAAGTGAAGGACTGTGGTAAGAGTCAAGAGTTTACAGAATACAGTGACTTCTGCGAAAGTTTCATGTAAAACAAAATAATTAATTTGTATAATCGTAACATTTAAAATTTAATTTAATTATTCTTAATTCTATTTAAATTACATCAATATTTTTAATTCAATTCAGTACAATTTAAATTATACAATTTATTTTATTTTATTTATTAGAATTGATGTCTACTCAATTCAGCTTAACTGTTATTCCATTTGATTAATTTCTATTTAATTTAATTAGAAGCTAGTTTGTAAATACTTTGCCAACAATACAAAAGCCGGCTGATACAAAATAACATTTCGGCAATAGCAATGGACTAAATGCAAAAAAAAGAGATTGTGACATTTTGGTATTACACTGAGCTGTACGATTTTTTCGAAAAAATCATTGCGAGCCTTTTTTATTTTGAGTTAGGAAATCAAAAAACACACCTATGTTCTGAGCGGTCGGACAGCGACCTACCCATTACTCGTCATCCGCAAGCTCGCGCCTTCGGTGGCTGGTGGTAGCAGTCGCGTAAATAAAATACAACGCGCTGTCGATCTATATTTGGTTCTTATTGAACGGCGAGCTACTTATTACTCACAGTCCGCGTCACCATGGAAGTGGATATACTGACCCAGGTAGAGGCCATTGGTGCCCACAGGCGTGCCGGTGAGGCTGTGTCCCGCGGGCGTGGTGACGGTGACGGTAGGAGCGGGCGTAGCACTGTTCTTGCGCTCGAACATCGTCTCTATCTTGTCTTGCGTCGTGGATGGCTTCTTCTTTGGTGACGCCGTTTTCTTCTTCTTCACCGGTTTCTTTTTGCGGCCTAGCCAGGGTTCTGTAGAGAATGAAATTAAAGTATTATAATAGAGTTACAAGGTAGACCAAGGGATTCAAGGGAATCCGATGGATGCGTGACGCACAGGACCGGTCACTGTGGCGACGCTTGGGGGAGGTCTATGTCCAACAGTGGACGTCTTTCGTCTGATATGATGATGATAATAGAATAATCAATCTTCCTAACTTTTCTCAACTATGATGAGGTCAGGTTAAAGTGTAACTGGGTGTTCTACGAGGGAGATTCAACGCAAACGCAATTGCTGTGCGATGTGATGCGGTTTAGGCGGCACAGAGCCTACCGCGGTAGGCTAGAGTACCCACGTATGTTGCACGGCCGCGGGCAGACGTACACAGCCGGGAGCGGCCGGCTGGACTGCAGACAAGCTTCTAGTACAAGCCGTGCGTCTTTTTTGAACTATTCAAACGACAATTAAAGAATGTAGATTAACTTTAAAATCATATCACGTTGCTGTTGGCCGCTGCTATTTCAGTATGAATCGGTCCATAAATTCCCACAAAATACTGAATACATATTTTTTTATAAATTATCACGTAAACAAATATAGTACATTGTAATTTCAAGTAACGTCAGGCCTACGCAAAAAAATTTACTTCTCATCTTGAAATTACATGAAAAACAGGTTTACCAGTTTTTTTTCTTTGCAAAAACATTTAGCCAATCAAACAGGATAAAGTTTAGAAAATATATAGTTTTAAAAAGAACAATGTTTTCTTTTTTGATCTAACATATTTTAATGCTTTGGCAGCAAAATATATCAAGTCAACCTTCTCGGCAAGCTGCGCTGATGTTGCTATAGTAAAATTGACAGTTCCATATTACTGAGATCGCACTTGTTTTATATAATGTCTAGTTGTAACGCCACTTGAGATACTTCATCTTCCTGCCTTTGTCCCATCTTATTTGGGGTCGGCGCAACACGTTTTTTTCTTCCATTCTACCCTGTCACTCGTCATGCTATCACTTACTTCCTTTTCTTTCATATCGCTCTTCACGCAATCCATCCATCTTTTCTTTGGCCTCCCTCTCCCTCTCCACCCATCCACATGTATACTCATAACTCTTTTGGTAACATGCATTTCATCCCTTCTCTTTACATGGCCATACCAAGACAAACGATTCCCCTCCAGCTTATCAGTCACTGGCGTCACTTTCAAACTTCCTCTAATATACTCATTTCTCACTTTATCCAATCTCGTCACACCACATCTTTTTTCATACGTCTTTTTCACAGCCCAACATTCTGATCCATACAGTATGACAGGTCTTATCACGGACTTGTAGATTTTACCCTTCAACTTGAGGGGCATCCGTGGGTCACAAGTTGTTCCAGTGACCTGTCGCCATTTCATCCATCCTAAATTAATCCGATGTGTTATGTCTCTACCTCACCATCTCCTTGGATAAGTGACCCGAGGTACCGAAAGTCGGAGCAGATTGGTATAGGCGTTCCAGCGAGAGCTAAGGGCACAGAACCGGAGAGACCGCCAAAATCGCAGAACAAGTACTCAGTTTTCGTTCTACTCAATTTTAAGCCAACACTCTACAAAACTATGCAAATTAAAATCCCGCCAAAAACTCACACTTTCAAGCGTTTTAACGCTAGGTTGGTCAGTTTCCACTTACCATCGTCACTGTCGCTGCCTCCATGGAAGGGGTTGAAGTCTGACAACTCGGAGTCGGAGGCCGGCGGCGGCCGTCGCTCCTCGTCCGACTCCATCTCCAGCTCATCGTCAGACCCTCGCACGAACTCGTCGGATGAAGAGCCTCCACGCATGCGCTTCGCCGCTGCGTTGGCTTGCTGGCGTGCTGTTACTGCAAACATAAAGGTATTGTCCAAAATTATTCCATGGGATCATAAACCAGAGATAAAAAGAGTGTTTTTTTTTTATCTGATATAAACTAGAGCTTGACTGCGATCCTACCTGATGGTAAGCAGTAATGCAATCGCTGACGGTAAGGCGCACTAGTTTATTAAGAGCCTATTCACTCTTACTATGTTTTTCTCTCAGCTTTTAAATCTATCTCTATACCAACTATCATTCAAAATTAGTTTAACAATTTATACGAAAATGAAATCAAAGAAGTTGGCAGGGGATAGTAAGATAGTGACTTTTCATTGGTTATATTTTTGGGCATGTACATTGTACAATGTTCCAAACTCCAGACTATTTGAGCAGTTTCTGATATTAAAATGAAAAAAACATAACGATGGCTTAGAGTGAAAACCTCGGATATGCAATTTTAGGTAATTTTATTTTATTACATTTCTGAAAAGAAAAGCATGTAACGCACAATCTTGTATCAAAATTTTGATTCGATACTTGTAGCGCCATCTACGATGTTGCATGCATATCTTGCTCAAGTCAGTTTGGTGTCATCACCTTGCGACGGCGCGGCAAAACAAGCGGAAAAAAAATTAAAAACAAGAGAAATAAGCGGTTGAAATAAACCAATAGTTTTAAATATTTAAATGAAACATGTACAAGCACATTAAAATTGCATGATAATAAAGGTCTAATTTGGTTTTTGCGCCTCCTGAAAAGTTACGTAAGTAAGTAAAAGTTTACATTCTAAGCCATCGATAAATATTATATCTTTTATCTAAACTTCTTGTTATAGGGATAAGGACATAAGTGCACGAGGGGTGAAGTGTTTTGCGCGTATACAGGTATGTAATGGAAATGGGTGGTTATATCTTAAATTGTTAACAGCACGGTTAGCATAGTGGTGATTGGCTGCTGCGTTGCGTGTTGTGGGTTGGGGAAATTAGCATGAAACAAATATTTGTTTGGCCTACTTGTATATAAGGTTGTTTGTGATGGCACCTATGATTAGTCCTATACTAATTTATAGTATGGGATGACTTTTATTTTTATATTAAAAAAGGAAATACTGCTTCTGTGTACAGAAAAAAAAAACAATTTTTTTCAAGAAAGTTCTAAGTCAAATTCTAAATTCAAATATCAATCTGGTGTGTGGCATAGTATGTCGTGTACTCACATTTCCTCTTGGAAGTGTTGGCGTCGTCGTCGAGTCCGTTCTTCCCGTTGTGCGTCTTGACGGGCGGGTGCGGCGGGAGCGGGTGGTGCGGCGCGGGCGGCTTGCGCGGCGGCTCGAGCCCCAGCAGACGGTTGATGCGGTCGCGGTCCGGCGCCGGGAAGTGCTTCTCCACCAGCGTCTGGAATACGCCCCTGCAAACAAACCATACTATTCTTATCTAAAACTTAGACAATTCAACGTATGGCGAGTATTCACCCTTGCATTGTTGAAACCTCTGCGGTCCGGACTATGAAGGAAGACATTTGCCCAGAACTGGGACAAAATAGGCAAATCAAAAAAATGCCGTCGTGAATGTTTAACTATACAAGAAGCACGCTATTTTTTAATGTCAAGCGCACACGACTAGCCCCGAAGATTGCCGACCACTCCCGAAGAATTCAATTCTGTTATTGCTACCTACATCAATAATTTTTGTTCATGTTTGAAGTTCAAAAAGTGCTGATTGTCAAACTAGAATTTGTTAATTGAAAATTTAATAATATGTTTTTAAGTCCTATCAAGTTTAACTACATTCAATGGCACTTCGGTCTCACACAAAAACACTACCTGCAGACAAAGATACTTAAAAAAAAAAAAAAAATACATTGACTACCGGTACAAATGTTTATCAAGATGTATACCAAAATAAATATTTCTCCAAATTATAGCAAACTAACAGTAAAAAAACCGGCCAAGTGCGAGTCGGACTCGCCCATGGAGGGTTCCGTAGCAGCAAGTAACATAATATAAAAGTTCTTGTAGTTCGTTGTAACTTTGATCGATATTAAATAATAATAATGAATTTATTCAATTTTAGTTTACATTTTTTGCTACATATTTCTGGGCTATATTGTTAAGAGACAAAACAATTAGACCTCTGTAGCCGAACTAGGCAAGAGCCTGTATTTCGGCTATCAGCGCCAATCCCCCTAAGTAATAAAAATCAGTACAATTTTAGCCATCGAGTAGAATTAATTAAAATAAGATAAAAAAAAAAATAAAACAAAAATGCAGTTAATTAAAATAAAACACAAAAAATTAAAATTAATAAAATAAAAAATAATAATAATTACAAAATTATAAAACCATTACAATTACAGAAACATAGACATTAAATCATTAATCCAAAAAATAAATAATAACATAATTTTTTTTTTTTTTTTTCTTTGTTCTCATTCGAATAATAATAAAAAAAAAAAAAAAATAAAAAAAAAAATAGTGTGTGAGTGTCCTCTCTTTGTGTTATGAAATGGTGTGTGTGTGTGAGTGTGAGAGGGTGTGTGACTGTAAAAAGCAAGCAATCACTTTGGTGCATGTAGAAGCAACTCAGTCTCCTCATAGGAGAGCCCAAGCAAGTATTCCAACACCTTTTTCCTACATTGTGTTTTAGTCAAGGGATAGATGTTTATAGCTTTGTTAATTTTATTGTAAATGAAAGGTCCAGAAAAATTAGTAAACCTTGTACTAAATTTAGTATTGGTAATATTTCTACTGGCAAAAATCCTGTCTCTTCTTCGCCCCACTTGGTTTAGCGGATTGTAAGTCTGTTTACTGTGTTGTAGGAGAGTAATATTAAGAATATATAATTGCCTGACAGTCAGGACCTCACAATTCTTGTACAGTTGAGTGGTTGGGAAAAAAATACTTTTAAAAGTACTAACCTTGAGCACTGCTTGATATTTTAATAATAGTGTATTTTTTTTAGATTTATGACGTATTAAAAAAAAACTACTTACTAGATCTCGTTCAAACCAATTTTCGTTGGTAGTTTACATGGTGATGTACATCATATATTTTTTTTAGTTTTATCATTCTCTTATTTTAGAAGTTACAGGGGGGGGGGGACACACGTTTTACCACTTTGGAAGTGTCTCTCGCGTAAACTATTCAATTTAGGAAAAAATGAATTTAGAAACCTCAATATCATTTTTGAAGACCTATCCATAGATACCGCACACGTATGGGTTTGATGAAAAAAAAATTTTTGAGTTTCAGTTCTAAGTATGGGGACCCCCAAAATTTATTGCTTTTTTTTTCTATTTTTGTGTGAAAATCTTAAACCGGTTTACAGTATACATCTACTTATTAAGTTTCAATAGTATAGCTCTTATAGTTTCGGAAAAAAGTGGCTGTGACATACGGACGGACGGACGGACAGACAGACAGACAGACAGACAGACAGACAGACAGACATGACGAATCTATAAGGGTTCCGTTTTTGCCATTTGGCTACGGAACCCTAAAAACAATGGCCCAAGTTTCTGGCTTGATTTCTTTATTTTTGGAAGCCAGTTGTATTCTCTTACAAAAGAAATATTATATAAGAAAGATACCAAAAAACTATTCAAATTAATATAGATTGAAAAAAAAAAAAATTATTATAGAAATTAAGAAAAAAATAATATCAAGATCTGAATTAAACTTTATTGAAGAAAAAAAAACAAACTATCATTGACAAATAAAAAAGTAGGTATTATAAAGTTATTTCCATAATGAAATAATCTATGTAAATACTAATTGAAAAAAATCCCATAAGATTATTGACAAAAAAAAAACTGTCAAAACAAAACAATCGCAACACAAAAAGTTTCAACGTAAACGTCAAATTTCAAATATTCCCGCGCAGCACGCTGTCAAGATGTCGCGCAGTTTCAGATAATAGCGTCAGCTGGGACGGGCGGCCTCGGGACCGGTTCGTTCACCCCGCGCCGCCATTACGTGCCGTTTGGACTGTGAATAGTACACGGACTCAGCGCACGGCTACACATGCGCTATCCAAACTAAACACAGGCTCAGAGCATCGATTCTATGAGCTTGGAACGTAATTCAACAATGTGCACGTACGTCTCGTGTTTGTAAACTAATAAAACTGTTTGTTTTGTTATGCTAAAGCGTATTTTGGTGTGAAATATAGTGTTTGTGTTGGCGTTTTGCGTCAGTGATAAATGCCATGCGTTCTAAACAACAACTTAAGAAATATCTCAGTGAAATCTCAGAGAATGCAGAGTTTCCGTTATTTAATTACGTATCAGCGGAGAAGTATACAATATTAATCAAATGCCGAGTGGAGACCAATCGAAGCGCTCAGTTCTACAGCGAATACACTAAGGAATGGATCAAGAAGTTCGCTAAATTCACTAAAACTGGCTGGATCGTTAGAGCATGTTTTCCGAATGTAAAAAGGTTTTTGTATAGAAAAGTTTTTGCATGTCATCATTCTAGTTTTAATAAAAGGAAGACGCCAGAACAGTCAGGTGCGAAGGACAAACAATGCAAAGCCAAGATAGACTTTAAAATAAAGTTTATAAACCGTAACACAATTAGGAACGATAAACTGTTGAAGGACGGCTTGAATTTGACTATCCACATAAACTTTGTACACTCGCATAGTATAGCAGTTAGAGAAATATTCAATTTGCTGAAATGTTCGGCGGACACTGACGAAATATTCTACAAATATTTTGCCGACGGACATACCACAGCAACGGCGAAAAGCTATCATAAATTAACTCTACTTTCGAATTATGGGGCTAATAGCGAACATTTGTCGAATGCTGAAATAAATCCCACACTACACCATGCGAAATACTTATTCAATAAGAAAAAGAAAGAGGGTCTAAGAATGAACATAGTCGACATCATGAGCGAAAGAGTGAAAGCTTTAGAGGAGAGTGGCGGCGTGTTGAGGCACACTGACGACTACAGTATTACCGTCGTCATCACGCCATTCATGAAAAACGTCATATCTGGCCATGAACTAGACTGCATCATAGTAGATAGTACACCTCTCAAAGAATGCGTTGTATCGTTCCTGTTAGTTCCTACTCCACTAGGCGCCCTGCCTATCGCCTGTACGCTACACTCACAGAACACAGAACCCAGTTTCAGTCAAGCATTCTTTTCTTCGAAATTACTGTTGGAAAATCAGACTTTAAAGAGTTTCGAACCGAGTAAGATTATGATTAATCAGATTGATGAGCAAAACCATGCTTTGGATGCGATATTTTCTAATAAGAGCTTGTTTTTGTCGCGTGTGTCCTTGCTAGAAGGCATATGGAGGACAATTTGCGAGGGCGAGGTCAAGATTGAGAGGAAACATCGACATAAGCTCATGGAGTTATTTACTTCGCTATTGCACGCAGAGAACTCGGATGAAGCTGAACTGTTTTACAAAGAACTTGAGGAGAACAGCGACGTGCAATCAGCTCCAAAACTCAAAGAGTATCTTTGTGAGATTTGGAAAAGACGAGAAGACTACATAACGCCAAACAAAGTGATAGACATTTCTTTACGAACGTTAAAACAATTTATATTATGCAAGTGTAGTTCTTACAACAGTTTGATTATGATTGATGTACTGATGAATATTTTAGACAATCATTGGTGTCAAATATTGCACGCACATTTGAGAGGCAAGCTAATTATTGAAACGTATACGAAATTCTTGCCGCGAGACAAAATGGTGTTGGAGAATCTAGATGGATTGGATATGACTGATCAGGAGTATAGATTACACAAAACAAAAGGGCATGTAACATTTAGAGCTGATACAATGTGTTGTGACTGTGTTAAAGGTAGAAGGGGTGAACTATGTGAGCACTTATGTGCTGTATTACACTCAGTTGTATTAAAAACTTCTGTTCCTGAAGATAAAAGAGCATTTTATACAGCATTAGCTGGTGAACACGAAGTAAAACTCGAGCCTGACCATTCTCAACTGGAGTATAATGAAGAAAACGAAGACGACATGGAAGAAACCATCTCGAACAATAACGAACAGTACTTTACAGTCAAAAAAGAAATAGATAACGACCCTTTGGACGACAGTAACAGTGACAACGAAGATAATACAGCTAATAGCCCGACAGAGATCGACAAAGTTGAAGTAAAAAAAAGTTATGTGAATGCATTGAGGGCTCTGAACGATGAGTTTAGAAGACTAAGCAAAGTGTTCAGGGAGAATCCTAGTGCATCTAACTTGGACACTATGAGCCGGTTAGCAAGAGAACTGAGTAAAATTAAACCTGTTGAGAAAATTAACTTCGGGAATATGTTTGTGGAACTAGGGGCGAAGGAAAATGGCACTGTAATGGACGACATTAGATAGAATCAAATATAATATTTTCCTAATAAAAACTCTTAATGGAACCATTTAAAATCTTTTCATTACCAGTCCTGTTCTAAAAGGTTGCACGCACTTGCCTCGCTCACCGTCACCAGTACTACTCACTTGGCAGTGGACACGAAGTCTGACAGCTCTCCGTCGTCCCTCTCGAGCTGGTCGAGCGTGCGCGCCTCGCCGGTGCTCTGCAGACCGATGACGACGCACTTGCCACACTTCACTGCCTCGCGAGCCGTCACTACCGCGTGGTTTACCTAGAGGCAAGGTAAAGATGGTGAGTTATGTAAATACGGTGATGTTACGAAGGCAACTTCAAAAATAATGTCAGCATTGGATATGGGCCACATCAACTGGTTGTGTTTCTCCATGTCGCGTATACGGGAGCCATTTAGAACTCACTTCGCATCACCTAAACTTTGGAGGATTTGATGAGTGCAACCGATGCTGCTATTCACCTACAGGGCTCAAAGAGTTAAGCGAGTTTACCATCGATTTGAAAAGAAGAAGACCTCACTTCGAATTTGTATCATTTACAAAGCTCGTATATCTGGCTTACCTTGGCAGCGATACACAGGTACTTGAAGAACCTCTGATGCGCGGACCAGAACTGTCCCCACATCGTTTTCTTCATTCTAGACTCTGCGTTGATAAGTTCTGCAGCTTCTGTGAACCTTTGCATGGCTTCCACCCACTGTTCAAACAAAGACAACATTGTAATACATACAAAAGAGGTGTAATAACCTTTCGAATATCGTCAATTAGAGACACAATAAAAAGACAATGACAGAGCGAACGCCGGCGTTCCCTTGGGGTTATTGAATTATTAACGTGAGAGCTTTAAGGGTGGAGAGGGGACAGTAGTCGAGCCGAATTTAAACACATCGCCAATTCTCAACTCATTTCGATGGCACGAACATTCAATAAAGCTAAAGACAAACTGAGTCCATGTACGCAACGCATTATGACATCTAGACTCTTGAATTTGCTTAAAAACAGATGACTGGCCTACTAAAAATATATACAAAGAGGCGAAACGCTTAGTCCGGACCGTACGGGTGTGATTGATTAGTGTAGTTACTGACCAGTTCCACAGATTTGTCGTAGGTCTCCTTGAAGGCGTCGGACAGCGGCACCTCCTCGATCTTGAAGGACACGCCGTGGAAGGACAGCTGGCGCGCGATGTACATGCCGCGCAGCTTCATGTCCATGGCTACGATCTCCATGGCGCCCACACCTCTGAACAAAAAAAATACAAATTGCCACTTAAACTAATATAAACTTTATTGTTGTGTCTATTGACTTTATTCAACGAAAGTCACTAGTCGCCTAATATTGGGCGACACAGGACTGTCAACACATGTGACTTATAGATCTGATTTCTCGACCAATCAGAACGAAGTACCCCACTCCCCCGTACCAATCAGAGCGCAGTACCCCGCTCCCCCGTACCTCGGCTAGCTGATAGAATTGTTTTGGTGCGCTGGTTCAAGCATGATGCGCCTAGTGGCTGTAAGGTCGTCAAGTTTATTTTAGATTTTTTGTACCATTGAAAAGTAACGTTTTTAAAAGTGTTGCGTAAACTGTGCTTTGGGATCTTCACGATATTCACAGAAGAGAATGGGGCTTATCAAAATCGACTGAGCCAAATTTAAAGTTCGGGGCTATCCCGACATTCCTTGATAACCTTTCACCAAATTGTGAAACAAACAAACCCTTTTGCTTGGCAGTTATGTTTGCGAACTCTAGATGACTGGCTCAAAGAGAAGACTTCAGTTTTGATATATTGAATCTATTTTTCAAAAACCAAAACAAAATACCTATAAAAAAAGTTTTTTTTTAGTGTTAATTTAACATTAAAAACATTTTTTTTTTTTATTTCACGTAGGCCTATATGGGCACTTATAAAACGTCAGAAGCTAGTGCACGGTTCCAAATTGGTCGTTTCCTATGGAGAAGAACCGGCAAGAAATTCCATGGTAACTCTTTAAAAAAAATGTTCTTACAATATTTCTATATTCACTGATACACAAGATAAAAAAAGATGGCTTTAAAACTTAAAATAAAACAAAAAAAAAACATCTTTAAATTCATCACAATAGAGTTCACATTAACTCACCTCTTCTCAACAGCATTGATGAAGTCCATGAAGGTGGGGAATGGCGTGCCATCCCCCCATATGCCCAACCGCACCATATACGCCATGTTCCTGGGCTCGCTGGCGCCCGTCGCCGACGCATACACCACGCGCGCCTTGGGCAACTTGTTCTGTAGCTCGAGGGCAGTGAGACCTGTCTTCGTCGCCTTGCCCGACCCCACCGGGCAAAGGTTTTTAGCTTTGTGACACTCGTCAAATACAATCTAAGATATGAGTTAAGGATTTCGTCGTGGATTAATGTTTGTAGAGAAAAAGAATACAGTCATATTTTAACCTTTCAATCGTGGAAATTACAGACACAATAGAAAGACAATAGGTGCGCGTTCGCTTGGGGTTTAATGAATTAAAAGCGAAAGTATGGTAAGTAAAATACATGGGATTTTTTTTTTGTTGTGTTTGTTATTGTGAGAAGGATCTTATGGAAAACGAAATGAAAATTAGGGTAATGTAGTGTAGTATAGGGTAGAGTAGAGCAAGGTATGGTAGAGTAGGGTAGAATAGGGTATAGTAGGGTAGATTAAGGTATAGTACGGTAGAGCGGGAGCGAAGCCGCGGGCAAAAGCTGGTTTTTGTATAAAAAGGATACACATCCGTCGAAGTCGTCGCCGCACCACTGCAGCAGCTGTTTGAGGCGCGTCCTGTACTTGGTGTTGGTGGACTGCGTCTCGCCGATCAGCGCCGAGTATGTGCTGAAGATCACGCCCTTCTTCACGTTGCCGTTCACCGCTGACGAGATCTTCGCGTATTTGAACTAGTGGGGAAAAAAATATGGTGGTGTTTGAACTGCAGGTCTTCAATACTACATGATTTCATGGTCGAAAATATAAAGGACCTCGTGTAATGTTCAAAGAATCATACCCGTTTGTACCCCAGAAGTACCCAGAAAAAGCTAACTATCCTAAATAATTAAGAAAAAAAAATCTTATGAAGTTCTTGACAAAAAAATATTTGTTGATATTACAGTTTAAGTTTTATTCATTCGGTTGGGAAGACATTTTCCCAACAATGAAAACAAGGGCCTAGTGAATAACTAATAGCAAAGTTGGTGGAAAACTATTATAATGTATAAAAAAATTATATTAGATATAACCTTATTTTTAGTTTACGCTAAACCTGAATATAGCAATTTGCTTAGAATCAGTAACAGAATCGATTCTAATCATTTTTACACCATGATATATTTTTTTCCCAAAAATATTTAAAAATGGTTAAAAGATGGACACCGCGCGGCATAAGTACCTATCAGCAATCATAATGTACAACACAGGTCACGGCAGGTCATAGCGGGTACTAAACGCGATTACACAACGGGCGCGGGGAAACATCCCCTTTCCCCTCAGTCGCCAAAATGCCACAGGATGAAACGCACGTGTCGCACTCTCGTTCCGGTTGTAATTCGCGTTTTGTTGGTTGATCTCGTAGACACCCAGATGGCGCGCTTGAGGCTAGTTTCACTAAATAGATAAGTACAGAAGTCAATCTCGCACTCGTACAGTTCGGCGCAACGCGCTGACCTTAGCGCGATCGCCTAGCGTAGGTATAAAAAGTGAAGTACATACATGAGATTGACTTCTGTCCTATCTATTTTGTGCTAGTGTCGTTAGCGTTACCTTATTGAGTGGGTGCACCTCGATCTTGCCGGCGCCGATGTCACGCAGGTCGCGCTCGGCGTCGTACTTCAGATCGTTGGACACCGACACCCAGATGGCGCGCTTACGCCCCTTGATGTAGTTCTCGAAGATGATGCCGGCAATCGTGCGGCCCTTGCCCACACCCGCGCCGTCGCCTGATACAAACATATATGTCGGTAAAGTCAACAGTATGGAAGCCTGCGAACGAATGAACGCCTGGAAGTGTTCATTCGTTCTATGCTGACGTCACGCGTCACTTTGACAATAATAAAGAATATGGGCCCTAGTGTTATCCGGCAGCAGATGCTCGTGCGCTTGTGAGGCGTACACCACGGCCTCGAGCTGCAGCGCCGACAGCAGCAGTCCGTTGCGGATGGTCTCATCCGGCAGACTCACGTTATGCGTTACGTCTACCAGCCATACTCCAGCTAGCCTAAAGACACGTGTGACTCACCGATAAGGAAGCCAGCCCTAGTGTTATCTGGCAACAGATGCTCGTGCGCCTGCGAGGCGTACACCACAGCCTCGAGCTGTAGCGCAGATAGCAGCCCGTTGCGGATGGTCTCGTCCGGCAGGCTCACTTTGTAAGTCACGTCTACCGGCTCTACGGAAGACAGGGACGCCGTCTCGACTACAGGATCGGGGTGCTTGCGACCCAGTTTTACTGTGAAGGATTAAAAATATGCAGAAAGTAAATAATTATTCGACAATAATATTTAATACACTGATTGATGATAATAGTGAATTTTAATAGTCGGTCCCATGGTTTGGCAATTTAAAATACGTATTATTATTTTCTATTATAGCTGGCATACCGCCAACTTTCAAATAAATTTTGCCATTTTTTACATAAAAATTGTATCCGACTTCTCAAAAATTAACCGCGAGAATCAACTCACACCAATACGCGATGAGAGGTAAGATGGCTGCGCGCATTTTCACGGAAAAAGTACAGACTTCTGCGTGAAAATTCAAATAAAATCGAATTTCAACATGTTTTAAAAATTTCACTCAATTAAATTATCGACTGCCAACATAAACAATAAATGTTGACAAATGTCAACTTTACTTACATTTTGAAGGCATGTAATCTGCGTATGTTTCAGCGACACCCATCTCTTCATCGTCTACTTCTTCTTCATCTCCGCCCATCTAGAAATATTGTGAATAGTTGAATACGTTTTCAAAGTGAAAAATGATCGTTTTGTTGATTTAATTTCACAATTTATTTTTGATGTTAATAAAATTGAAAGCCTAGCCAAGACTTATATGAAAACCTACTATAAAACTTAAACTAAGCGCCTACACGCTAAGGGCATCCCTTGTAGATTTCTTTTAAGAGAGAAATCATCTAATGAGTTATGAAGAAGTCCGCGTGGCTCCGAGAGCGTGTCAGACTTTTACTGACTAAAATCACATCTATGTTCTTTCAGTTGCTTTTCGCGTTCCATGGCTCTAGCTGGCTTTGTGGGGTGCGACCTTGCAAAGCGTTGCTGGGGAGAGGGTAGTAAGGGACGGGCTGGATCTAACACAGATTATAACACACACAGATTTTTCTAAGTTCTTGATGTAACTTTTATTTTTTTAGTACAATAAAGAATACATCTATCTATCTATAATTGACGAACAAATTTGAGAATACAAGCTCAGCTGTGCGGCTAGCTCGTGCAAGGGACGGGGCGGATAGCTGTGCCAGTAACTTTGAGGAGTTCTTCAAAAGAAATTAAGTAGGAAGGGCACAATTGAAGGGGTTAGCAAAAGGAAACTTACAGACAAAAGTATACATATTAGCTATTCTATTTTGCTAGACTGATTGTATCAATTATTTATATGCCTTACCTTTTCATGTTGCTGCCACATGTTGCCTGGTTTGTTCTGTGCCCAAATTGGGCCAACCTGGGCAAACTGACCCAGCATACCCGCCAGCGGGCCTCCCATACCCGACTGGATGATTTGGTTCAAGTTCTGCATCAAGTACGAGTTCATGCCGGTCATGCCCACCATCTCCACTGTTGGGGAACAAAACGTTAGTTGATAATAGATGGAGCTGTTCTCAATTGTGTAGTTTAAAAGAGACAAACACAGATGGCGCTTCTACGAGATGGGTTATGAATCAAAATTGATCGTTGATTGCTATTTTAGTTAAGAAGGCGTAGAAGTGGCTGTAACCACATTTGCAAACGATTCTTCGAGAATTTATTAAACGATTATTTAGTTTTTTTATTAAAATTAGAAAAATATACATGATAAGTACCATTTGGTTGAAGCCACTTCCACGACACTAACTACTTTAAAAGAGAAAATAAGTTTTACAGAAAAAATTAGGTTATTAACAGTCTTGCATACCTTTATAACACAAACAACAACTAAATAATTAGGTAAAAATAATTAATTGATTAGAAAATGCCCGGCCATTCGCTTTCAAATAATCTTGCTCAGCCCAAAAAACACTACATACCAAGAATAACTATACAAAACTGAACACTAAAACCAGTTATTTGAAAAAAGAGAAGATAATAGAAAAAGTGCAATAATAAATACAATAGTACCATTATGGTAAAAATTGTTCCCGCTACACTAAATAATTATGTACAAAAAAAACGAAACAACGACCATTACGTATCAGTAAATTGCACAGAAATGTATAATTACTAGAAATTATATTAATATCTATGTAAAATATGTACAAAAGTAATTTAAATAGAACAAGCGCCTTACCATGACGTGTTTAAAAGTCAATTGTGCGAGCGAGAAAGAGGGAAGGAGCTATAACCTTATTTAGAGGTATGCGGAACAGAAAGTAAAGTCCCAGAACCTCCGTTGGAAAGGGAGGATCCTCCGACCAGACAGGTGTTATGTCTGGTGGGCAACTGCCCGATAGATGATTACGGGCTGTTCGAAATGTTTAAATCACGCGGAGAATTTTAATTGCGCGATACAGAATTAGTTCTTATGTGGCGCCATAGATGTCGCTACACCTGTATAACTCCATCCCTTTAACAGTTCAGTTTAGGTCGTCAAATGGATCGCGCTTAGAGCTACTAGTAGTGCCTCAAAGTTGGTGTATTTTCAATCAATCAAAAGAACCGAGGTAATTGCGAAACACATGATCGAACGCACTCTCTTTAGTTTTGTGAATTCAGCAGTATTCATTGCTTGTTACATTGCGTTAAAAAACGATTTTATGAACATACGAAGCAATGCATCAGGAATTTCAACCTTCACGTCAAAATTATACGTTCTAAAACTACTATTGAGTGCAACGAATGATCACATTATAGCGTTACTATCTAGTAAGTACTGTCACTTGTAAGTTGCAGTCGTGAGACACACAATGATATGCACCTAAACATATCCACATATCCAGTATAAGCTGACTTCGTACTGTATAGACTTTCTGTAGAATGAGAAACCAGCATATATACTGGAAAATCATAGCTAGATATATCGTTATGCGGTACGAAAGTTCTGCGATTATTTTAGAACTGCTTTCGGTCACTTTTAGAGATTTTTTTTTACTTTCCTTGTTACCCTAACACCCGAAATTGATTATTAGATTAGTCCTGGATCTCTATTTGAAACATAAGTTTGATTTGACATATCGCTGCGTTTATCGTAGCGAAGCGTGTCAATTTGTGAGGAAGTGTCATAATCATCATTTCGGCCGAAAGGTGTTCTCTATCGAACATGGTAGGATTATGTCCTGTGTCGCCAAAACGACCAATCTTGTGTTTCTCGTATCCAACGAATTCGCACGACTAAACTAGTTACGATTTCTCAATTGCAGAGATAGAATCACAATCAACAATATAAGACTGCTAGGTCATCCTTCGCCCAAAGAATTATCATTGTCATTCAACGTGCTAATGCTGCCAGTCTTCTGGGTATACGAAACAAGGAAAGTGACCTTTGCAGCGTCATAAGGTTTCTTGAGGAAACAGCAATAAAAACACTGGGCTTACGAAACGACCGCCACACACAACGTGACGAAATTTTTTCACCCTTTTGTTTTGATTTAAAAACTTTTACTCGGTTTAAGCGTTTGTACAGCTTCATAGTTTTGTAAAATCATTCACTCTTAGTATTCTTAAGAAAAGTTATTTCACAACATTTTGTGATACAAAAGAGTTTTCAGGCCTATTCATTTGTAAAGCTACACAAACTTTCTTTTTGTTCTTACATATTTTGTTTACTCAATATTAAAAGGTCTTTCCACGCAAAATAGCCTCCTAACACCTTTTAATTGTAAGTTCTTACGGTTCATCCTAAGGTTGTCTGGTACATTATCGCTGTCAGCGATAAGACCGCTATTGTACTCATAGATTTAAGCTTGTGTTAAAGTTTTGTTACCATTTTGATGTACAATAAAGTTTATTCTATCATATTCTACTGTATCCATTATATAAAGCAAACACGTAAAACACCAAACCAGGTCTGGTCTAAAATTACAAGAAACAGGTCAGTCCTAGGTTCTATTAGTGTGTAGACCGATGCATCATGAATATTTTATCAAAATCCGCGTCGATCAATATCGGCTGTTAGCTTGCATACCATTCACAGTAATATAACTACATACATAGCCCAGGAAAATAAGACATAAAAATATGATTGAAAATTGTACCTAGTTAAGAAGTCTGCCTAGTACACCGTATACCTGACGTGCAAATCAAAACACTGTAACTCGAGTTACAGTGTTTTACTTTAATAGCGCTCATTAGTCTATTTCGAGGCAGATACATACACCCATATTATTATTTCTTCATTTTAAAATACGTAGGAGATATAAGCACATAGAAAACACTGTATTTTAGTTACTAATTTAATTAATTCTAATTGTATGGATAGTATGGTTTACCAAACATACCAAAATCCAAAAAAGTTTTACATGCCGTTTTCGCTAAATAGCTATTTCTGAGATACAGTGTTTTGGATTCATACGTCATTACCATAACCATATAAACCACAAAAAAGCGAAACTTGACGACTTTTTGCTCACAAGGCCATTCCGTCACTGATGTACTCGTGTGCAGGAGGCGTGTTGGTTTTTATTTATTTATGTACACCCCAACACCTATTTATTAGATAACTAAATACTTTATACACAAAGGTACAGAGGTGCACTTAATGTAATATTTAACCGGTGCCGATAAGCTCTGCGCATGGCATGCGACGGTGTTAGTCTCATAATTTACTAAAGAACATTTTCTTGCCTAACACGGTCATAGTATGATATGATTTTGTGATCAGATTCCTTTAGTACAACATAGTAACAAGGATGAAGAACGTACTAATAGTCGGAGTCTTTGAAAATCTCATCTTCACGGATTTTTCACACAATATTGCTTATAATCAGAAACGTTTATTTCAAATAGACCAATTATTATTATTATTACAGGCACTTTTGAATTGTCAAAATGTCAGTTAGTCAAACAAGTGAAGCTAAATTGCATATCCCAAAGCGTAATCTCTATGGAGAAGAACGTGCAAGAAACTCCATGGACACTCTTTTAAATTATATTATGAGTTACATGAATCATTACATATTTCTTGTTGCTTCTATTATGTGAGCACAATGAAAATAAGTAATAACAACAATAATAAAAAATTAGAAATTGAATTAAGTCACTGGCAGCTAAGAGATGACCAGTCTCAACTGACGGCGCCCGTTCACGAGCATGACGTGTGCTTCTGCCCCACTCTGCTCAACCAACTAAATGACCCAATAACACATGCCACCATCAGCGAGACATTTGAGTGAGCATCACAAACACTCAACTGCCATGCTCGTATAATATATTTATTGGATTCTAATAACAGGTTATTTTCTTGAGCATTGAAAAGTTAGCAAGTTCACAAAAGCTAAGAAAGAAAATTAACTACAGATACTAAAAATACATAAACATGCTGGTTTTGTTATGGAATTAGAAACTTACATTGTGTTTACAAGGTGACTTTAATACATTGGCAATCTTTCAAGAGGCAATACTATTAAACAAAACATTTACATAGAAAAACTAAGTATTTGACTATTTTTTTTTTCATTATTTGTTTCAAAAAGTAACGTTATACCAAATCATATACAGAAATAATTTTCAAATCCATCCAAAATTAAGTAAGTTACAAACTTTATTGAGTCCAAGTGTAAGTGGAAGGAGAAACTGTCAAATAACTGAAAATGCATAGTGACATGTGACGTCACCGCCATTAGATTGCACGCTAAGAAACGAGATAGAGATATGTTGCTACCACGCCTCCACTCTTCCTCGCATCAATATTTGAAATGATGCTTCATTTTTTTTTTTTTATTATGGATAGGCTCGCGTTTCACAACTATCTCTGTTTTTTTCTGTTTTGTATAAGAATCTCTGTTCGTTTATAAAGTTGTTTTCAGAAAAAGATTTCTTTTATAAAATATTGTACAAAAATAAACCAAATAAAAGTCGGCTAATTAATTTTTCTCTTTTCAATGGGGATGCTTTAGAAAAATTTGTTACAATTAATGAGTACTTTCGCCTACTGATAGGTTACCTGTGAAGATAGTCACACTGTAAAAAGCTAGAGATAGAAGACCTTTAGTAATAACAAAAAGACATAGAAGAAATACCTTTAGTACTAACAAAATAAAAAAAGACTAAATCCACAAAAATCAGCATGCCAAGCGAACTCTACATATCGGCTTGTGCACGATATAGTGCGGGCGCTAACTAAGTCTTGCTTCCAATTCACGGAATTTCCATTCAACTATAAATCAACCTTACACTAGAGTAAATTAAGTAGCTTTTGCTTATGAAGCAATTAAAAAAAAACAGCTTTTAGAATTACTGTAAAAAATAATGAAGTTGCATTGAAAACTATTCTTCATGTCTAAGTACTTATAAAGGCTGATTTTCCAAAATCACGTAAATTGGAAACAGCAAGATTCACAGATCGTAGTATGAGCTTTACTAAATCTGCGTTTCATACGAAAATGAGCATTCTTGCGCAAGTTCTAAAGTTCATATTTGCGAGACAGATCAAACGTCTCGTCGTACGCAAAATTCGCGTCGTGATGTTACATACCTAAACCAATACAATACATGGAATATGAGCATTACTGATGTAAGGTCCATATCCGTATGAATCGCTGACTTAGGGGAAAGAAAGATACGATTTAACCTTTTGACCGCCACCGTCACGTATAGATGACAAAGTAAAATGTGTCCAGCACGCCACGGTCATGACTACGAGACAGATTAAAGAATGAAATCGTGGCTTTATGCCGACAGCTTTTGTGTTGACGTGGTGGTCAAAAGGTGAAGTATGAATGTTGTTTTGAATGTTCGCAGTAGACTGCACCGTACTCACTCTGAGCGAGTAGGGAAGCGGCGCTGTACGCGGCAGACGATCCCGCCGCGAACGGCGACGGCGGGGCCATTGCGGGCGCTACGCAAAATCACCGGGTTTATAAGCTAACCGTACACTTGTACATGTCGTGGCCAGATCTTGGAAAGTGATCACTTCATTATATGGCCAAATAAAACTGGCCAGATCGTTTTAAACGTTAATATTATGATATGTCAATCCTCGTTTGGCCTATCTTCTTTCGACCTTTTATTATCATAGGAGTCCTACATCAATGATATGGTCAAACGAGGGTTGACATATCATCAAATATACAAGGTGTAAGGGACGGCCCTCCACAAACTTTAAGGGCTTGTTCAGTAGACGAAACTGAACAACCTTCCACAAAACATTTTTTTCAGGAAACGAAAAAAAAATTCCGCCTCACCATAGAAAATTATAAACTTGATTGGACAGTTTGTATGGAGAGGCCGAATTTTTTTTTCGTTTCCTGAAAAAAATTTTTGTGGAAGGTTGTTCAGTTTCGTGTACTGAGCAAGCCCTTAAAGTTTGTGGAGGGCTGTCCCTTACACCTTGTATATTAACGTTTAAACGGTCTGGGCAGTTTAAGTTGGTCATAGCGTGAAGTGATCAATTCTAAGATCATTAAGAAGACATTGCCTTAAATGGAAAGGGCAGGGCGGACTGCGTGTTCTTCAGTGCGGGTTTTTAAAAAACACTTACATATAAATTTTTTCGTCAATTTAAACTAGATGAGGCCGGTGTTTCCTAGCTGACTACCTTGAAAAGAAACACACGAAACAAACTCGGGGATCAAAGTCTCTTTTAAAGTCTATACAGCAAACATACATGGCCAAATCATATGAGAACCATGCAGACTGGTGTCTGAGATGGTCTTTTGAAGAAAGAACCACAAAGATTTGAGTAGACCTGTCCTGTCAGCGCAAGCATCTGTCAGTATTCGTGTAGCTCAACTCAGGACTACGAAGCTCGGTGCTTGTTTATGGTGAACCCGTATACGTTAACATTCGGACAGCCGTATATTTCCTATTTAAATCTATCCTTGCACAGCATATTTATTAAATAAAGTCACTTAAATTAATACTTTTGAAAACCAAGCACGACTTGCATGGGCAAGCTTGAATGAAACAAAAAAAAAATGCAGAAATTGGTGAACACGCCGGCTGAATTGTGTCCTGTTGAACTTACAGTTCATCCAAACAGTAACCTAGCGCGCCTTACCATCAACGATTGCATCACTGTTTACCATTTCGTGGGATCGCAGTCAAGAAAAAAAAAACACTGTAAACTTAAAATTTCGATGCCAAAGACCCAGCGCATATAGGTTGTATAATAATTTCAATTTGGACTCGCTAGTCAGGTCCTGTCACGCACAAATCGATATCTATCTATGTTTACAAACTAATTTCTTTTTTAAATTATTTGTATGTAATGCACTTTTATCCAAAATTGCAAATAGAAATCATTTTTCAAAACCGTTCGACCACATCATCGCTTACCATCAGGTGAGATAGTGGTCAAACGCATACAATAATAAAAAAATAAGCTAGCAGAGTGCACGCATTTGTTTTTAATCGTATGAACTGTGAAATGTGTCGTTTTACAGTAAAATATCGCATTGATACTGTAATGACAAATTTTCACTTGTATCAAACGACATTTTTCAATACACTTACGAAGATATAAAGAAACGGGGCTTGGCTTGGCACCCATTTCTGATACGGTAAATGTAATAATATTGTGCCGGGGGTGAGCACGCGCACTTTTCCACACTAGTGCGAAAAAAAAAGTAAATTGCGTGCTTTAAAGCGGTAGGACCAAGAGCGGTTTTCGAGAAAGTGTATTGAAAAATCTTTTATATTCTGATGTAAATACGCGCTACAAGTAGATCTTAACAACACATTAGTTTAAGATGTTACAAAAAAATATAAAAACATAACAAATAACACGATAACAGATCACATTGTTTATTGGTTTTTAATTCATTTAGAAAGTGAACCATCGAACTCGTTTATCTCTACGTTGTCACCTAATCAACAATTCATTTCGTATCACGATACAATTTATACACGTACTAGCGTGACGATTAGGACTCCTACGTTAAGGATTGGCCAGTTGTAGCTAAGGGCAAAAAAGAGTGAAATAACGGGTCTTATGCTGGGACTCAGGCCTCCTTTCTAGTTAGGGCCCGATCTAAGGGGGGGAGGGGGGGCAAGCCGGGCATCTGCTCAGAGCGGCAAAAAATGAGGGACGGCAAAATTGACTAAATATCTTTCAACCTAGCCATTACCCATCCATCATGACAGGCTTGTTGGTCTAGACTGGTTAGTGGTCCTGACTATTATGCCGGAGGTCGTGGGTTCGATTCCCATCCAGGATAAATGATTGTGTGATGAGCACGATCATTTGTTCTGTGTCTGGGTGTAATTTATCTATAATAATGTATTTAGAAATATATAAGTATGTTTATCGGTTGTCTAGTACTCATAACACAAGCTCTGCTTAGCTTGAGACTAGACGGCGTTGTGTGATAGTTGTGGAATATTATGATCTACACCCAAGTTGGCAGGTTGAGAATTTTATACGCCAACTTCCAACTTACTTCAAGTTGGATAGTGGAAATATTTAAGACTTAAGACTCGTGACTTATATGGTTTTGTGTATCTATGTAAAGGGCGGCTAAAATTATGTTTGCCCGGAGAAGCTAAATAGCTAGATCGAGCCCTGTTAGTAGAGGGAATGGGCAATTATCATTTCTCTAGTGTATAGTTAGTTGGTTCTAGAACATGCCGGATTCCTCACGATGTTTTCATTCACCGTTTTGACAGCAGTGGTGTATAACTGGCTAGTATTAAACCGGCAACCATCAACTACTGGTCTACCACTGTTCATTTTTCACTAGCATAATCAGCCTTTTAATGTTCCCACACTGCTGGGACTCAGGGCTCTACTCTAAGAGAGGGAATGGGCCGTAATCCACCACGAGGGCCCAGTACGGGTTGGTGAATGTCGCACGTCTTCGAATTTTCGGTTCTAGGATAATGCCGGTTTCCTAACGATGTATTTCTTCACCGTTTTGAGAGCAGTGGTTATGAAATAGGTAAAAATGACTATTATAATAATCATATAAATACGTGTCCCTTATTTCTGAATAATCTAAAAGACGGACTAATTACATTTTTTACGGCAACTAGCTTATTATTAAATATTATTTATTTCACTTTTAACTAATACGATTTAATATTTTTTGCATTAGGGACACCACCTCCAAAAATGAACTGGCGAGGCCTTCACAAATGTTTTTAACCATCTTAAGTGTGAAGTTCCACCAAATAATCTCATTTGACCTTGGAAAAGCAGAAACAATCATCATTTGATGATCCAAGGTCAAAATAGATGATCAAAATTCAATAATGGATTCTTTAATCAAGATGAATTTTTTATGCATTAAATAGTGTCAGTGTCCATACCATTCTTACATTATAATGTGAAATATATAAATAGTTATGAAGATACATATTAAGTACGAATGGAGTTTATTATAGTGGGCTTCTTTTCAGATTTAAAACAAAATTTATTTTAGTATATCAATTAAATAGTACCAATTTAGACTAATATTATGAACAGAAAAGATTTTTTGTTTGTATGTATGTTATTAATGAACTCAAAAAGTAGAGGACCGATTTTCAAAATTCTTTCACCAGTAGTATGCCACTTTATCACTACATAACATAGGCCTATTTCTCCTATTTTCACGCGGCCGAAGCCGCTGGCAAAAGCTAGTTTATTACATTTTGCTCTGTTGCAAATCATAACACACAAACCTGCTTTGTAAATTGCTCTATAGTTTAGTGAAAACCGCACCAAAATCCGATGCATAATTTAGGAAGAGTTAGCAGATAAACAGACGTGGAAAGCGACTGTTTTATTAACTCAACTATGGAGCCGTTCTCAATCTGGGTCCGTAGACCTATGTCTGTCTGTGGGAGGACCTTTTCTCTCTCTCTTATATTTTGACGTAATGATGTAAGACTCAGGGGACCGCTGCTGTCCTCCCAAAGACTAACATTTCATACTGTAAAAAAGCTCGCTCTCAATCTTTTTTTATTAAATAGTAATAAATGTGAGGTACTTACTTCCTCTGCCAAGGCCAGCTAAAGGCCCAATGGACAGTGGTTTGGTGAGCGAGCTCGCTGATATCTTGATGGGTTTCACGTTGGTAGCCTGCCCAAACGCGTGGCCGGAGGGTGCTGCGGACATACAAATGGGATTAAGAACAAAATAAGGCAGAAGTGATAGCTCAAGGATCAGGCCCGGGTAGACAGCGCGTTGTGTTCCACACATCATCATCAGCCTTTTTAATGTTCTCACTACTGGGACTCAGGCCTCCTCTCTAGTAGAGAGAATGGGCCGTAATCTACCACGCGGGCCCAGTGCGAGTTGGTGGATGTCACATGTCTTCGAATTTTTGGTTCTAGGACAAGCCGGTTTCCTCACGATGTTTTCCTTCACCGTTTTGAGAGCAGTGGTAATTAAATAAATTACACAAAGTAATGCGCCTGACAGGGTTTGAACCCGCGACCTACAACTCGTAAGTCGGAGCCATTACCACTCGGCCACCACTGCTCTCTAAAATGTTCCACACGCCCCTCGGAAATGTCAGTTTAAGGGTGCGATTCCACCGACATGGAGCTGGGCAGAGTGAAGAGGAGCGCACCGTGAATTGCCCAATCACAATGCACGAAATCTCTCTCTGCATCAATGAAAACAGAGTAACGGCCCGTTCACGATCTTGCCGTTGTGAGCGGTAGTTAACATATAGCGGTAGGTAAGCTCGGGACGGTGAGCGGTAAGATCAAAAGTATGAAAATGTTGGAAGCACACCACGTGACGCCGCTCATATGCTCCCCCGCTTGCCGCGTCGCTCGCAGCTAAGACTGAACTCCTGATCAGGTCGTACGTGGCGCGCACTGGAGCTGAGCAGATTTACAAATAAAACAAATGAACTCGCGGCCCCAAGCCGGACAGAACGGAGTCGGATTGTAGCGGCGTTTAGATCAACTTCACTCAGCCCCGCTAAACTTAAATGAAAACACCTGCCACGTTTCACTGCTCTTCTCCCAGTCCGTCCAGAAACGCACCCTAATTGTAGAGCGAGTTAGAGCCGATGCCTGGTAGAGCTATAACGGCCCGTTCACGGCTTTGACACTGCGAGCGGTAGCTAAGTGCGGGGCGGCGAGCGGTAAGAACATGTTTGAAGCACGCCACGAGACACCGCTCATAGCGATCGCCGCGCCACTCACCGCTTAGACCGAAGTCCTGACCAGGCCGTAATACGGGATCATTCTAAAGAGTTACCAAGATTCTAGGCATGTGGGATTTAGTAAAATCTCACAGCTCCACTCAGAGAGGAAGAAGCCTTTTTTGATTTCCAACGACTTTTTATACTTACTCTATAGCGGTAACATAAAAGCTCGATGATGTTCTTCCGAGGTTGAACTGCATGCTACTTTGAACTCTATTTCGGTAAAGAGTAAGTCCATAATCTATCAACATTTTTCGAGCATTTTTCTACTGTCTAACAATTTCAATGTCCTAAATAAGTGTTGGCTGCAATAGATTTTGAACTTTATCTTATATGAAATAGAGTTTATAGTTCAATATTTAATAGTGATCTAAGAAACAGACCATGGTGTTTTTTTCCTTATACTATTATGTCGTAGAACTCACCTGCAAGTGGGTTTGTGGTAGGTTTGACAGTGACTTGTGGTGTGACAGTGACTTTCTTTGCAGCCATGCTAGCAGCCGCTGCCAGGGTTTTGCCTCCACCTGATAAATAGACACAGTTTAAATAGGACTAAAATATACAGGGTCAGATTAAATTAGTTGGAAAACAATCCGCTAAAAAGAAAAACATATCAATTCAGTTGAGGAATTCATGACTCAACGCTATAATTTAATTTGTTGTCTTGATGATTTAAATTTTGTTTTTATTATTTAATAGCGACGGATTTTTGACAACTGATGAATTTTAAATTTTACTATCTATTATTATTATTTTTAGAATTTTATATATTTTTGTTATTATTTGATAAGTGACTAATGGTTGACGTAATGAAGTTGTGATATTTTTTTTTTGTGTTGATATAGTTTTATAATTGTGATTATTATTTAATTTTATTGTTTATTTACTATTTTTTTTTTTTTAACATTCATACAATGTAAATTGTTAATGAATAAATTAAACGAAAAATGCAACGAAAAATCATCGAGAGGAACGTTATTTTTTTTTTTTTCATCAATCCATTTCTTCCGTATGAGAATAAACCCCTGCATTTCAGAAGAATATTATGGGTAGTTATTATCTACAGGAACGTTCGAAAGAGTTACCATGGCCCTTAAACGGAAAGAGCAAACGGGGGAACATAGGTGAGTTTTAGTCAGTAAAAGTCTGAGACGCCCTCTCGCTCCACTTTAGAGCGGAAGAAATCATTTTATGATTTCTTACCACAAATCACACTAAGCAAAAGTTTGTGAGCGTGTATGTATATTTCTGTTTGTCAGTTCTTGGCGCTCGAATGTCTAAACGGATTTAGATGTAATTTGACACACGGGTAGAACATGTCCTGAATCAGCACATAAGATCACGAGAGTATGTTCCATTGAGACAATTTTCTCATTTTCTCAGCTAGTCAAAAATAAGACTGATAATAATTGTAAATCAATCACGCAGTGCAAAAACAGCTGCAGGATTTAGATAAAATTTTGTACACGAGTAAACCGACTTTATCTCAATAGTCTGTTCCCATAGTTATTTACGATCATCTCGCGGACGAAACCGCTCATAATAGATAGTTATATGTATAATAAATCCACTTTGTTATTTACCGAAAAAGCTACAGCAATAACTTAACTGCCATCTCTGCGGGCGATAGTCACACCGTGCCATCAAATACGCCGTGTCATAGACAGATCTATAGTTTCAATTCAATTTTATGTCACGACGGAGATGATACCTAGAACAGTTGTGAGATCTACCTATCTTTTTGGTGACGCGAAACATCAAATAAAAGGTGTAAGGGACAGCCCTCCACAAACTTTCAGGGCTTGCTCAGCAGACGAAACTGAACAACCTTCCAGAAATTTTTTTTTCAAAAAACGAAAAAAAAAATCAGCCTCACCATACAAAATGACAAACTTGATTGGACAATTTGTATGGCGAGGCCGATTTTTTTTTTTCGTTTCCTGAAAAAATTTTTTGTGGAAAGTTGTTCAGTTTCGTCTACTGAGCAAGCCCTTAAAGTTTGTGGAGGGCTGTCCCTTACACCTTGTATATTTTTTCTTTTCTAATTGATATAAACTAGTGCTTGACTGCGATCTCACTTGATGGTAAGCAGTGACGCAATCGTTGATAGTGAAGCGCACTAGTTCATTAAGAGCCTATTCACTCTAGCCTTGAAGACACCCGCTCCAGGTGGAGCGAGAGAAAGTGTCAGACTTACTGACTAAAATGTTCTTTCAGTTTGAGGCCCTTTGCGAGGGCCATGGAGACTTCCGAACAATCTCGCAACTCTGACAAACATTGACCTTAACGGGACCAGTCAATCTTGTTGACATCACTTCGGGACGCGTGCAACACCTACCCGAAGGAACACCTTCAGTTACCCTTTACGTTTTAGGGCCGCGGCAACTCTTTCGTACTAACCCGTAAACCCGAAACCCTGGTATGCAACAGCCGGTGGGATCTCGTCATCGTCATCATTTCAGCCGATAGACGTCGTCTGCTGGACATAGGCCTCCCCCAAGTGTCGCCAAAATGAACGATCCTGTGTGTCTCGCTTCTACCGGATTCCCGCAACCTTTACGAGGTCATCGGTCCACCTAGTAGGAGGCCTTCCAACGCTGCGTCTTCCGGTATGTGGTCGCTACTCCAGAACCTTTCGGCCCCAACGGCCATCTGTTCTTGCGAGCAATGTGCCCGTTTCGTTGCTTTTTTTCCTTTCAAGCCTTTCGGCGAGCTACCCAATGCTCGCCATTTAGAAATTTTGTAAATAGATTCTTTACATAAAAATGCTAGACAGGTGATTCAGGTTTTCCATTATACTAAAAATAAGGTTGTATCGATTTAAAAATGAGTAAATTCAGTGTCACCTTGCTACGTACTAGACTGCACCCTTGAATGATATTCAAAACAGTACATTTACATTAATTGTAACAAAACTCTCCTCACGTGGTTTCCATCTCGATCTGAGAAATGTAAACAACAATTTGTGCTTCTTTGTTAAATTAACCAACAGGTGCTATTATTTAATTAAGTCAGTTAAAATACTCTTTCAATTTTACTGCTACAGGGCAACGCAAAATAATAGAATTACTCTATAAAAAATATCGAGCCTTTTTATGAAAAAAACATTGTAAGCGACAATTTGCGATTTTTTTTAATAAATAAAATAAAAAGCATTATTTCAAGCAAACAATAGTACTCATATAACGACCACATTTTTTAGGATAATTTTCCTATTTTTGTCTCGCGGCGAAGGCGAAGTTGTAGAAGTTTGGCGAAGCGAGAGGGTGTGTCAGACTTTTTTTACTGACTAAAAACCTGTTCCTTCGTTACCTTTCATACCATAGCCGAGTTTTTCTTTCAGACGCAAACCCTTGACCCCAGTGGGCTTCGACTCTGCCGGGCCATTTTGCTGACGTCATACAAGTAATTATTATAATGCGTAGAATACGCACGCGGGATGCGTATTTTTGCATTTTGAAATTTTCTGCATGCGGAACAAACCCGTATGCGTGACGAAATCTGCACGATATTAACGCGAGCCTATCAATAATAAAAATAAAATCCCTAAAACCCGCAACCTCATGTGTAAGAAGCGTTAAAGAAAAGAACTGACCTGGCACTTCCAAATTGTCCGGATCCTCATCGTCATCAAAATCTGAATCATCCGATGGTGTCGGTGGACTGTCCTCGTCGTCATACGCTGACCGCTTCGACTAAAATATGAAAGAACAAACGAAAAGGTTACAAAAGAAAAAAATATAATGAAAATTTATACTTTTATTTTGTCCTAAGGAGTGAAATTCCACTCCAAAGTCTGTGTTTCCTGATAATAACAACTGTCTTTCAAGGAGGGCGTGCTCTTTTGTCGACCACATAATAGATTATCTTCAGGTGAGAAAGAAGTAAAATGCAAGACAAAAATGAATAAATGAAAAAAAAAATGGCAATATCGCTATTTTATTTGTTTATTTCTTGACTATGGATACTACGTCCTTCAGTGGCAATAATAGAGAATACATGTATCTAAATAGTTAATTTGTTTACCATTAGAATATACAATGATTCCACATATCCAGTTGCGCAGACAGTTGAGATACAAAATTACACCAATTATACATGACAATAACAACTAAAAATCATTGCGAAATTAAAACACCCACTGAAATTCAATCGATGAAAACCCCCCCAAAACTAGTGCAGAAATGTCACCAGTGCGAGACGCACTAGTGGATGTTATTGCTTCCCAAGTAGATAAGAACAGAAGAAGAAAAACTTACTTTTCAATAAAATTCCGTTCCGTTCCGAATGCTTCAAATGCGATAATATCGAATCCGACCAACGCGCAACATCACAACTATTAGTCATCATCATCATCATATCAGCCGATAGACGATGGAGGCCTATGTCTGACATAGGCCTCCCCCAAGTGTCGCCACAATGAACGCTACTGCGCGTCCCGCATTCATCGGATTCCGGCAAGGTGGACCGATGACCTGGTGAATTAATACTCAATAGCCCTTAAATGTTGTAACTGTTAAATTTTTGCTGTTGGATTCGCGATATAATCGCTTTTGTCGCAATTCGGAATGCAGGGTAAGTAATAAGTATTTCTTTTTCTTCTCTGTTTATTTATTTTTCGGAAGGTCGGACAGTTCAGGTTTTATCTTAGGCTTCCTCAGATTAATTGGGAAAAACCTAAACATATGACAAATATACTTCTAAAGAATTTGATGAAGCATAATCTGAGGTCGAAGGAATGAAGAAGGAAGTAACAGAATTGATAATACCTCCACCAAAATCCAGGAATCATAAACACGACGACTAAATCTCGAGATTCAGTTACGTTCATTTTCGATTTTTTAAACTTAATTATCTCATTATTTTCTTTTCTCATTTTTATATCCTTAAAATTCTGTCTGTTTGTTCCGGCTAATCTCTGAAACGGCTGGACCGATTTTGATGGGACCTTTATTGGCAGGTAGCTGATATAATAAGGAGTTAAGCTACTTTTATTTTAGAAAAAATAAATTCAAAATCCTGTAGTCCACGCAAACGAATTCGCGGTCACAGCTAGTATTATATATTTTTATATCACACTATCACTCAAGTAACCTTGACCAATCAAAGAATTCAAGTGTCAGGACTACGAATACATGCATTGCCCTTGGCTTCTTTCTAGCTACAAATAGCCCAAGGTCATTTTCTTTCCGACATATTCTGTGTGCTGCTTATTTATTATTAATCATACCATGACTTGTGGTTTTATACTAATCTGTGTGTAAATTTAGGTTTTGTTCTTCTTTACACTTTATAAATACACAGTCACACCACTAGATCTGTCTGTCTGTATGTTACTGATAAACTTATAGTTACTAACTGGATTTTCATGAGGCATTCACCAAAAGGCAGAATCATTCATATGGAAGTTTTAGGTGTTTAATACATGAAAACGACTCAAACCCCTTTTTTATAGGGTTTTTATCCAAGGCCTATGTCCAACAGTGGACGTCTTTCGGCTGATATGATGATGATGATGATGATTTGTACAAGAACGTAAATAAGAAGTGCTTCATAAAGTATAAAGTAGTTTGTAAATATACGAAAATATCTTTCCATTATTCCCTAGTGCAATTTTTTTTTTCAATTCGAAAAGAATTTTAAAAACTTGCACTAGCAAAGTATAAAATAATAATAGTCTAAGATCCGATTAAGAACGACCTTCACCGGTCTGTTTAATGGATGAAACTTATTTTATGATAAATTTAGTGTATTAAATAATATAACGCGGGTGGGTTGCCTAAGAAATTCCTGGCCAGACTATTTTTAATTAAAAATTGAAAATTTACTTTTTTTTTAGAAAAATGCACAACCGTTATTCATACCAGATTTTTTTGCAGACAACACTATAACATCGTATTCGTAATGAAACAGCGTTTATTTTGATATAGAATTTGTTGTATATCAAAATAAACACACCTGTTTATACATACCTGTTTATACCTGGCAACCCATAGTTATGCCAGGAAACAAATAGGCAACCCAACATTTTTATGTTCTAAAGGCTTCACTTTTTCGGTTAGTATTAAATTTATTCGTTAAACACACCGGCGAACTTTTCAAAAAAAAAAAAAAAATTGTTTGGCCAGGAATTTCTCAGGCAACCCACCCGCGTTATATTCTTTAATATACTAAATTTATCATAAAATACGTTTCATCCATTAAACAAACCGGTGAAGGTCGTTCTTAACCGTATCCTCTACTATAAGAGCAATATTGAACAATCGAACAACGAAAAAGTAGGGATTTATTTTGAGTTTGGTTCAGTCATTTTTGAAATATATAATTTATCACCACTGCTCCCAAAACGGTGAAGGAAAACATCGTGAGGAAACCGGCTTGGTGGATTACAGCCCATTGCCTCTCCTAGAGAGGAAGAGGATGCCTGAGTCCCAGCAGTGAAAAGGCTGGTTATGCTATATGATTACAAATAAATGGGGGGTTCAAGACTTCAAGCCCTGTCTGACAAGCAATTTGGAACTGAAACTTAGCTAATAAATATCAGAACTGAAGTATTATTTTTTTACCACTCATCTAAGTTACAAAAAGTACAGGTTCTCAGAATTATTTTGACACAGAATCTGTTTATATTTCGAATTAAATGCTTGTTATTTATATTGATAAAGTAAATAACCTTGAACAAACAATGAGAATTTGACCTACACTTTCATTTCAACTTGTATTATTTTCTCTTTAAGCCTTCATCTATACCTATTTATTTGGGATGGATGTTTATAAAACATTTATATTTTTTTTAATAAAAATCTATTATAATTAAAATCACTTATAATACTAAAATGTAAAAAAATGCAAATTAATGAGCATGTTTACAATTTTTTATTTTTTATTTTTAAAAATATTATAATAATTAAAAATCACTTAATAAACTAAATTCTATACATTTGTCAACATTATGTATAATTGTTATTTTTTATGTTTTCCCAATTGTATGTGTAAGTGGGCCTTGTACTGTTTTAATTAACTATATTTTATATATTTAAAATAATATAATATTCAACAAACTTCAAAAACATACCCCCAGTATAAATAGTATAAGTGCAGTTAATGTTTATTTTTTGAAATTTTTACTTGGTGTCAGGTAAAATTGTAAAGAAAAACGCAGATTAAACACATGATGATATAAACATAATAAACTGTGCAAGTCAATCAAATAATTAGTATAAGCAAAGTATGCACGTAGTCATGCAAGTTTGCATACTAGCATACATATAATATGGCCTATTTGGTACCGGAAATTGCAGTCTTATACCTATGCGTATAGAATGTAAGTAGAATAATGACATTTGGCAAGTCTTACTTTCTGACAGTAAAAAACTTAGCTAGAGTCTGTGGCTAAAAAGTCACAACGACTCGGGTAATTATTAGGGTTAAATGAAGTCTGAAGTCTAGTTCAATAATCTAGGATGATTAAGAGATCTTGTTCATTGTATACTAATAGAAGAACCTTACAAAAAGTATTGAATATAAGTATTTTTTAAATGGTTAAATATTATACAAAATTCCCAAGTCGTTTGACTTTTTAGACAGACTATAGATCATTATTTCCAGAGATTAACCTTTCAATAGTGGAAATCACAGACACAATAGAAAGACAATAGGTGCGCGAACGCCGGCGTTCGCTTGGGGTTTAATGAATTAACTTTGACGAACATAGGTGTTATATAATAGATAACTTCTAGGCAGGTATGCTCTATAGTCAACCACATCATTGCTTACTATCACATGAGATGATGGTCAAATGTGGATCTATCAATAAAAACAAACAAAAACATTGTACCATGCACTCATTTATGCCTGATCGTTTAAAAAATTTTTCGGTTGAATCCTGCAGAGCTGTGCCAAACCAAACCTTTTTAAGCTTTTGTTTCGAGTGAAAGCAAAAATTTACTTAGCAGTGGTCAGGCAGAAGTGTCTTCTAATATTACTATAGCATTATGAACCTATGGTGTTTCACTGACATCTCAAGTGTTATCTCTTATAAACGTATGTGGTATCATAAAACATTGAGGGGATAATGTGCCAGTTTTTATGATGAAATTGACAGCAAAGAATTTAAACATTGAAAATGTAAAGTTAAAATAAATACGGTGACGATACCTGCATGTGGTATTTTTAACAACATTTTCTGTGATTAGTTAAGCATTATCTAAATACCATAGTTTGCTTTGTATTAATTCATATATTTCTCAATTCATTATTGCGTACAGTTAATGCTTAAATCATTCAGACTATTATTGTTAATCAACAAATTAATATTGAAGTCAATAACGTTAAAACATTGTTTTAAAGGAATGAGGAAAAGTAACAAGTTTTTACCTAAATGCAATAAACTGTAAATTTTATGTTTTAACTCAATAACTATGTGGGCAGTAAGATTTATGACTTGCATTTTCAGCCTTTTATTAGTATTAATGGAAAAATGATAAAAAATCAAAATAGTGTTATTCATTTTGAGTAATTATGAAATGATAAACAAATCAATAGGTTTTGCTTTAGAATTAAATTATTTCTTAATTTAAATTACTTTTTCTTTAATTAAATTACTTTTTCTTTAATTAAATTACTTTTTCTTTAATTAATAACATGAAGGTTATAATAATCATCAAAAGAAAACAATAGCATAGACAAGTTTTGAGAGTAACCAGAATAACACTAAAAGTCTTTGCACAGTCTGAATTATTACATTACCTATAGTTGGCAAAAGCACCAAAAATACAGTAAAAACCTTACATAACTGATAACATGGTTTTATAATGCTCTTTTATGACTATTTTACTTTCCACCATGATAAGTAAATGCATGCATTGAGCAAGTCCAAAAATTCCATCTTACTGCATTCAAATCTTTTAAAAACTCAATTACAGGAACTGTAAAGCGAATAGAATGTAAATCTAAGCGAATAGTTCAGTTTTCAGTGTTTAAATTGAAGATAGAATCGATCTCGATGCAAGAACACCGCATTGTAGCAGTGTGCTAGACACAGGCACAGTGCAGTACTTCAAGACGTATTCTAACACTATACCTAGAACCTTCCAAGAAAATCAATACAGCCACACCCAGCTTGAATAATTAAGTCCCCGGGAACACGATCAAATTGGTGATATAACAAAGAAACATTAAAATAATAACACATGTGAGATCGACATCACCTTTTGACAGTTTTTTTGGTTAGAAAAATTGAAAACAAAGAAAAAAAAACGAAAAAATCCAGTTTTTGTGACCTTCATTTACATCTAAAACCTATTCCCAAGATAATTCTAGTAAATATTAAAGTAATTAGAAAGAAAAGTAAGAAAAACACATTTTTCAGTGAAGTAAAGTTTGTAAAAAAGTATCAAAACAAAAAACTATCATTACCATTTTCTTGGCTGAATGTGTCGCTTTGAAGCACTAGAATATTTTAGATATTCGCAACCGACTCACAGTTTTATTAAAACACTTCTGTTTCACACACTTATGAAATATTAGCAAGACACTTCTTATTTCACGATATAAAAAAAGCAGACTGAAGCAGACGTCCGAGCGGCGGTCAGCGATTCCGCCATATTAAAAAAGCAGAGATAAAAGAAATAGACGTTTCGGATACATGTCGGAAATCCTAGGCACAATGACGGTTCAAAAATAAGAAAATTAGTGCAGCAATTTATTATCGTTAATAAAATATTTAAAATAAATAAAAGTTAGACAAAAATCGTAAATGCATTAATTGATTTATGAAACATTCGCAGTTTAAAAAGTTATGAATGATTGAAGGAATTTTACTTTTATGGTGTATCCAAACGTAAAAGTAAATCCGCAAAATGCTATGATCCAAAACTGAGATAAAAAAATTCAAGCGCGCGACGCGCAACGCGGCGACTGGCGGCGATGGGATAAGTTTAGGATTTTACACATAAAGGTTTGCGATATTTTTCTCGGCTGCTCGATATTAAGGGCTACTCGCAAAAATAGATGATAATAATAATAATTTTCTTTATTTCTTCCAAAAAGTACACAAAAAACACAACTACAAGATAACATCATATAACATTGGTAAGTTCCAAAAAGTGAGTCAACGACTCCCAAACTGAGCACTGCCCGTATCTTGGGTAGTCGGCTAGTAATATGATATATATAGGCATGGCAAGATTATATTTTACCACGAATTTGTAGCGACTAGCGACTTTGGCAGAAGAAAGCAACTAATGTTCATCAAATCGTTAGTTTGCCATAACTAAGCGAATTCGATTAATCGAATATGATAATTTCTGCTTAATCGATTGTTATACTCATGATTCTAAGCATGTTCAAGAGCGTACATCAATGAAAATTACATACTGAGGTCATATAAAGTGAGTGAGCCCTTGAGCCCTCACGAACCTGCTTGAATGAATATGCATAAATTAAATTATGTCGCTGGACAAATATGTTAAAAATATATTGAGAACCAGTTAAATAAATAATAGTTCAATTAGTTAAAAATGAATACATATAGACTATACAACAAAAAAAAAGATATAAGTAAAAAAAAAAATTAGTGTTGGTAACACTTGCATTTATTAAAGTTTATTCCCTTGATAGTTCGATACGTAGTATCCGTGTGATAGTTGGACGAAAACGCTTCTTAAAGATATGTTCACCGAAAGATAGTCTATCCTCCATCTACGCCAAGAGATTTCCAGAGTGCCGTACTTCTATTCTAGAGGAAAGACGTAGCCCTTGTTGGATCACTTTGTTCCCTGATAACCGAAAAGACGCTATCGATACATTTGCGGAAAACTGGCCTTCATCATCATCATCATTATCATTTCAGCCGATATACATACACTGTTGGACATAGGCCTCCTCCAAGTGTCGCCACAATGAACGATCCTGTGCGTTAATAAACTGGCCTTAATAAACTAAAATACAACATAATGCATGCAGTTTTTTTTTAAATAAATTTGCCTTTAAAATATAAAAACAATTAATACTTACGGGCGCAAGAATAAAATACTTAAAGACATTTCTCACAAATAGTTTCATTCCACTTTTAGAGACAGAAGGTTCAGTTTCGGTTTCGGCAGAAAACCGTTGAACCTTCGGCCGAACTGAAACTCTACATTCGTGAACATTCGGGCCTCGTTACGCTGAATTCGAGTGAGCGCGCCGGTTCTCCTTCGGTCAGGTAAATAGCCGACCGATCAATGAGATTATTTAGGTGTTAATTAGTGAAAAAATTTTGTTCCCCAGAGAGAAGTAATGCGAACGCCTAATTCCTTGTCCCAAATGCAAAAGTAGGTGTTTCAATTTCAATACACTTACTCGATAACCCGCTCTTATCCCTACCGCATTTAGGCGCACAATTTACCTATTAAATATTTTCGCAAGAGTGTAGAAAAGTGCGCCTCGCTAGAATTTATTGTATGTATCGTTTTAAGCTAAGCAACCCCCACGAGTCGCGTGTCAACCCCTCTAAACTTTTTCTACGTGTATCAATATGTACTATTTTAAACCGACTTCGAAAAGGAGGAGGTTCTATGTTCGGCTGAATGTATGTTTTTTTGGAACGAAGTTCCTTATCGCGCGTTGTGAAAGGGGGCTAGACGGAAAAAATTCTCACGAAAAGTTGTACCGACACTTTTACTGTCAAAATGTAAATCCAAGATGGCGGCTGCAAGAAATTATCAACTTTTTCGTCATGGGTGTCGTTTTCATGGTTTTCGAGGGTGTTGAAACCGATGGTACTGTCAAAATATAAATCCAAGATGGCGGCTGCAAGAAATTATCAAATTTTCCGTCGTGGGTGTCGTTTTCATGGTTTTCGAGGGTGTTGAAACCGATGGTACTGTCAAAATATAAATCCAAGATGGCGGCTGCAAGAAATTATCAAATTTTCCGTCATGGGTGTCGTTTTCATGGTTTTCGAGGGTGTTGAAACCGATGGTACTGTCAAAATATAAATCCAAGATGGCGGCTGCAAGAAATTATCAAATTTTTCGTCATGGGTGTCGTTTTCATGGTTTTCGAGGGTGTTGAAACCGATAGTACTGTCAAAATGTAAATCCAAGATGGCGGCTGCAAGAAATTATCAAATTTTTCGTCATGGGTGTCGTTTTCATGGTTTTCGAGGGTGTTGAAACCGATGGTATTGTCAAAATATAAATCCAAGATGGCGGCTGCAAGAAATTATCAAATTTTTCGTCATGGGTGTCGTTTTCATGGTTTTCGAGGGTGTTGAAACCGATAGTACTGTCAAAATGTAAATCCAAGATGGCGGCTGCAAGAAATTATCAAATTTTTCGTCATGGGTGTCGTTTTCATGGTTTTCGAGGGTGTTGAAACCGATGGTATTGTCAAAATATAAATCCAAGATGGCGGCTGCAATAAATTATCAACTTTTTCGATACGGGTGTCTTTTTCATGGTTTTCGAGGTTGCTGAAGCCGATAGTGCTGTCAAAATGTAATTCTCTCAATTTTTTCTCGAAGTTCCTTATCGCGCGTTGTGAAAGGAGGCTAGACGGAAAAAATTCTCATGAAAAGTTGTAACGACACTTTTTGCTATAGTAAGCTATTGTAAGCCGTGCGGCGTGCGCATGTTCTGTCTGTCTCTTCCTCTCTCTTATATATATATATACACACACATATATATATATATATGTATATATATATATATATACGAAGTTCATACTTCGTTCCATCCGGGTGTCCCTTGACACCTCCCAATTTTTTTTGAACCTCCGTTGGTATATAAAATTCCTTGGCTAACTAAATACATAAACTTCGTAAAGAGGTTTTCTGTTATTGTCACTAGATGGCGCTTATACGATTTTAGTACAAAGGAGTACGCGAAAAAACAGGCCTAGAAGCTTAGAGAGTACTTTGGAACAAACTGAAAGGGAAGCTATAACTTGACTTCGATTGACTGAAATTTTGCTCAACTAATAATGACGTGTAGTACTTGGACCACTCTATCATTGGCCACCTTCAATCTTGAATTCTTGAAGGTGCGGATTGATCCATTAAAATCAGCAAAACACAAATTCAAAAACTTGCAGAAGTTTGTTAGCAGTTCTAGTACCTAATGTGTGTGTGTAAGAAAAGGTGGAATAGTTTTAATAAAAACAAAAAGATGGCCGACCAAAAAGTATTTATTTCAATAACTCTTACTAATAGACGATTAATTCATATCATTGTTTAAATCACATTTCTTCTGCGAAGCACCAACATCAAGCGGACAGTTTATTTTTAAAGTAAACAATGAAACAACTATGAAGTACACATAATTCACGCCAAATCTACACTTAATGCCGACTGCTGCTACAGATTTAGGCGCATAATGTCAAAGCGCAAAACCACAAGTGGGTTCAAAGCGCAAAACGTGGTGAGTTCCAATAATCGTTACATTAAACCATAATTTTGAACTTTTGATCTTTGGCGCTTTTGACATTTTGCGACTAGTCATTTTACAGTTTTGACATTATGCGCCTTGACTGTTGCAAGACAACGCCCATTTTTTTATGGTTGGGATATTATCAAATGTCTTCCCCAGCCCACCTAAAAGCGAGACAAGTTAGGCCCTGACTTCACCAAAGCAGACTTGCGGAGCAAAGCTAAGCAAGTAAAGTGGAGAGATATTTTTCAGTTCTTTTTCTTACCGGGTAAAAACTAGTGCTTGACTGCGATCCCACCTGATGGTAAGCAGTTGGGGCGAATCTACCGAAGCTGGGCGACTCACTCATACAGTTTTTAATATTTCGGGATTTAACGAATTAGCAGTAAATACAGATTCATTTATAAAACCTAAAACATCGAATATCCAAGCATCCGATTCGACGCGCTCACAGCACGAGCTCACGTCTCAACCAGACTCCACTGCGCACCGCGCTTAGCTCGTAGTTAGAAATAATAATTATGTCGAGTCATTACCGACAATATCATTTTCTTTTTTCTTCTAAGCCGAGCCAGTGTGGAGACTAGATGTGTAAATAACGAAATTTTATTTCCAAGCTTCGTTATATTCTGGGCCAGAGCCATTACGGAGGTTTGATGCCGATTCCGAAATTCCAATTGATTTTGCACTTTCGATTAGGTACGATAAATTTTAATCAGAACTTTAATCAGAGGCATAAACCGGTTTATATTTGTTGTTGCAAGTTCGCTCTTCATTTATAAACATTAGACTTTCAGATTACTTTTAGTTGTTTCATTTGGCGTTTTTGCCTCCTCCTCTGATACCGGTTCAGATTCCAAAAAAAAATAATTAAAGGATCTTGATTTTCAAAATTCGGTTCCGATAGAACCACTTCCGTTCATCCCTAGTCTCGGCCTTATACTAGTCAGGATAGCGCCCATTCGCTTATAGCCGTTGCAAGATCCCAATACTTCAATAAAATACCTCAAGAAAAAAGTGTTGGCACCTGTCATTCTGTATGTCTGCTGGAATCGTTACTCCCAAAATAACGGTTCTAATAAAGTAACTTCTAAGACTTTATTAATGGAGTTTTGTTAATGTTCGCCAGGGATACGCAGTAAAAATAGTGATATCGGCATTAAAGTGCGATTTTACACAAATAGAATTGACACATTATTTTAATTACGTTTTAAAACCAGGGACTTAACTCTAAATCAATAGAAACGGTGCTAATATGTACTACGCGTTCCAAATGAGAGTAGGACCGATTCCTGTGTTTTGACGTCTCGTCGTACTGTCAAATCGAAGAAATTTTAGTAAAATTCAAGAACTTAGAGATGAGTAAAAGTGAAGAACTGGATCGTTCACAAATCACAGTTCATAAATAAATAAAGTTTTTCGTAAATAAATAATTAATGTTTAAAAATTTCTTTCCTCGATTTGACAGTAAATCGTGACGTCACAACATGGCGGGCGATCCTATTCTCATTTGGAACGCATTGTATGATTCCTTGCGTCAAGTAAAGGTACGGACATTAGCAATTTTCAACTGGGTAACCATAAACACACATAAGAAAAGGTGAAACCAGCACCCTATTCGTTTTTAAAACCGTATTTAGAGGATGAGAAATTGTAAAATGCCTTCTCCTGCTTTGAAGCACGGGTAGTATGACACTCCTTGTGAGACTAACCGTGTTCCTACAGATGGCTTTTGCAAAGTGCGTAAAACACTAAATCACAATTTCAATCGCAAACGAATTAAATACCCCATCCATGGCTTCTAAAACTGAAGAAAGACTTGTAATTGCAATATTTATTACAGATTTATACATTCAACTAGTACACAATGTTTAACAATCTGTCTATTGGCGGAAAAAAATGACAATAATTTTTTTTTTAATGTGTAGATGACAACAGTAAATGAAAACACTCGCAAAATTGTTCATTTTTTATAAATAAAAAAAAAACATACATTTAAACAAAATAACTTAAAATTATGGAATTAAAAAGCGAACAAAAATGCACAGTGAACCTACAGTTGCCAAAACGGATCTTGAGCGCTCGGCGTCAGAGTGGTGATCGCTTTGCGCATTCCATACATTGGCGAGCCAATCGTTTTCGTTGTTAGATACATGCAGCAACGCAGGGAACGAATTAGGAGTGACGTTTATGACGCGAGGGCGCGGCGAGCCAATCACTGACACTCCCCGCTCCCGCGTCTCACTTCGCACCACTAGAGACCGAATATTTGACTTCTGCGCAACCGCTCAAGATCCGTGATAGCAACTGTACCACGAGCTCTTAACGCGATCCATTTGACGAACTGAACTGTTAAAGGGACGGAGCTATATAGAGTTTATAGCTCCATCCCTCTTTCTTACGTCATGGTAATGCTCCTGTACCTTTATGACTCCTGTTATAAAAATTAACTGCCAGCAGTTGCTTTTATTTCTTAACTTCATGGAACAAACATGTTATAGATACACAATAGTTATAGATTTTTCATGATGAGTATTGCCAGTGTTTTCATGAATTGCTGTATTATCATCTCTACATTATATATAGAGTCATATTAAATTTATGAGCGAAACTCGGAGACGTGATCGATATTAAAAATACAAAAAAAAAAACTAATCAACGGACGCTGTTAGTGTAAACTTTGATAAATAATTCGAGATAATTTTAATCCATTATCACCTCCTTAAATATCGACTTTAAAATAGTGTATTTTAAGTTGATTTTTAACTGACCGTGTGTATTTAAAATACCCCAAAATTTTTTGGCAGCAATGGAATTTGAACTTTGTCATATATGAAATAAAGTTTGTTGTTCCAAAATATGCCGTTTTTTATTAGTTTTATCGTCATTACATATTGATATCCATCTGCTAAGTTTCACTTCTTCATTGTATATGACCCTGCATTATTGATGATCATCAGTTCATCACATTTTTCGCGTGTATTTACTTAATTAGCATGTAAAGGAGCTCAATCTATCCGTGCGATTTATCAATCATTATGTATTTATAAAGAAGTGCTATATTTGATGTTTCATTAGGTATAGTAGTTTTAAAAGAATATCCTTTACACCATTTTCCAGTTTTAGAAGTGATCTATTGCTATTCACTGATAATATTGAATAAACAATTTTAAAATATTTCTTGATAATTGGAAATCCTAAAATAATAGTACAATACATTTTATAAAACAAAATACAAAATCGAATATACATTAATGAAATTATAATTATTTATACAGGGCTATTTGTAAAACACTAACAACCCTGCAGGACAGTATTACTAACATCATAAACAACAACTTTTGTTCTATGACTTTTTATAAAACATAATACATTTACCAAAAATAAACCTTCAAGATTTCGTTGTTCTGTCTAACACATTTCAAGTCTGTATTTTGCTATACCTACCTACGTCTGTATTACTCCCTTCCGCTATTGTACTATCGCTTGCTTGACATAGACTTCATAATATTTAGAATGTTCAATTTAAATATTTTTATTTTTGTATGAGAATCTGAAAAGTCATAGTACAAAAGTTTTTGTTTATGATGTTAGTACCATAGTCCTGAGAAGTTGCCAGTGTTTTAAAAATAGCCCTGTATATTAGATAATTTATGTATACAAGGCTCATGTCAAATTCTTCTGTACTGAACACATTGAAAGTCATGAATTTCAAGAAGTCAAATGTAGTTCTCACCATACATTGTCCACTTATACGAGATATCTCGTACTTAGGTACCAGCAATATTAACTTTCATTAGATAACACCTACTCGTAATAAGACACTACGAGTTTTCTCGTAGGTGCCATCAGAGAAGAATTCATGCACGAGATATCTCGTAGCTGGCATTTAAAGTCTTCTAGCCGGAACTTGCGAGGCGAATGTTTTCTACAATGGACTGTTTCAGGCCGAGTTAGAAGCTGATTCTTGTATATTTTATAATGATTTTTTTTTTTTTACAAAATGTGGATATTTCGAGGGCAATCAACTTTTTGATGGTTTTGTTTAGTAAAAAGTAAATGCCCCACGCTAGAAATTATTCCTGTATCGTTTTTATTAAATTCAGTGCAGTAGCTTCTGAAGTTTATGAGTGCCCATAAAGGCTTATGTGGAAAAAAACATTTTGACTTAAAGCGGATATAATATACCCGAGGCTTAAGTTAAACATGAGCCGTTGTATCCAAGTATCTTCACGCCTTTGACACATTTATAGATAATCAATCAGTCAATCCATCATGACTTATAGAATAAAATTCTTTCTATGACATAGATATTCTAAATTGAGGCCAGTAATGGCACAACAAGTCACTATAAAACAATATTTGCATCATATTTATATATATATTTAAAATTTTAAATCTACAAATTGATAACCGAGATCTATGAACACATTGCATTCAAAAGTGGTTTCCATACATTCCTGGCATCGGCATGTTCAATGGTCCCATGGGGTATGGCACATTGGGGATACCTTGTGGGGGTCCGTAGCTGGGGTACGGTAGGTATGGTTTAGCATACCCGTTGCCGAAAGAGCTCTGACTTCCGGATCGAAGTAGTTCGGCCATCTTCTCGGCTTTGAACTTCCGTAAGTGCATGTTCTTGCGAGCTGGTTCGAAATCCTCGAGAAACTTTTCGGCCGTTATCTTCCCGGATAGGAAGTCTTGGGCCAGACTTTCTGATTGCTCCTCAGATTCTGCTGCGGCCGTTTGCAGTAAAGCTTGTGTTGTATCAGGCGATATGCCCGCTGATTTTGTTTCTGTTTAACAAAGAAAGGCACATATATGACATTGATATCACAAAGTTAATTAAAAATAATTTTTCAAGTACGGATTTGTAAGATGATACTAGATATACGGCTCCGACGTGAAACTTCGATGCGATGCGATACGACGTCACTTCGCAGGAACCTGTGATTGAATAACTGTGATGCGATTTTATGTGGCAAAGCAACAGTTTAGGCTACCATCCAATGTATGATGCAAATCAATTCGCAAGTTCTTGCGATGCTCGTAGATTTTTACGATACGATGTCGCCTCGCAGTTTTGTGTCTGGGCCCATAAACAATATTCAAGATGTCCAGAAGATGTCTACTTGTAAAGAACCAGAAGGGGACTAGCCACTGCTTAACTTCAGAAGCATAAACATCTGATACTTGTGGTGTGATTGAAGTACACATAAGCATTATTTTTTCGTGACATTATATATAATATATATATTCCACACAACCATCACACAACGCCGTCTACTCCTAAGCTAAGCAGAGCTTGTGTTATGGGTACTAGACAACTGATAAACATACTTATATATTTCTAAATACATACATATTACAGATAAATTACACCCAGACACAGAACAAATGATCATGCACATCACACAAACATTTGTCCTGGGTGGGAATCGAACCCACGACCTCCGGCATAGCAGTCAGGGTCACTAACCACTAGACCAACAGTCCAGTCAAAACAACAACAACATGTTTTAACAGCACATTAGTTTCCGACTGAATTGTCGGTTTCGGCCTTAACTTAGTTTCGGCTTTGATTCGTACTGCGAAACTATACGTTATGTGTTGCGCACCTTATGTATTAGTTAAAAGACAACTTTTGTTTTGTGTATCAAATATTAGAGACTGAACAATGAATATATTTAGTATAATATATTAAACGACAATAAATAGAGGCTCAACTGATTAAAATTGACTATTATTTGTTCCTCTACGAAAACCTTTGACTTTGACCTTTTATAGAAATTTCGGGTCTGACGACGGAATTCGGGTCGGCCGTGAAATCCAGTTTCGTTCAGACAATACATTACATCATTATAACATTCTTCATTATTATTTTCTTTGTTTTTTTTTTAATTGATATAAACTAGTGCTTGACTGCGATCCTACCTGATGGTAAGCAGTGATGCAATCTCTGATGGTGAGTCGCACTAGTTTATGAGCCTATTCACTCTTGCTTTGAAGACACTCAAATTATAATCGGGAAGGCCACAGCAGAGAGATTGTTCCAATGTTGTTGTGATTGTTCAGTCCTTCGACATACGCAAATATGACAGTAAACTCACTGTATTCTTCGAGCAGCTCCTGGATGCGCGTGCACAGCTGCTCGCCCATCTCGGACTTGTCCTGCACCTGCTGCTTCATTTCCTCTAGCTCCGGTTCCTTGCCCAGGTTGAATTCCGCCAGAGACCTGTTGCTGGCTATTGTCATCTCGCGCTCTGTCTCCCAGTCTTTAACCTAAATGAAAGGAATAGTGTTTATTTTTAAAATAGAATAAAATCTTTTATTCCAGACAGACACGGCACAACGGTTACAAACACAAAAGTAAAAAGAAGAAAATTCAAGTGTGCCCGCACCTAGAGGACGACCTTAGTACTTGCCGGGCATCTGACACCCTGTGGTTGGCTTCTCACTGTGACGCATAGATGAGGATAAACAAAATATGTAAATTAACTAAATAATGAGACTTGTGTACCTACTGTTATTTTTAAAGTGCTTTACTCTAGTATACATTGAATTTGGAGTTGATATTTCAATTTTCTTAATTGCATGTTGTGCTTTATTGCAGTTAAGATTGATGCTAAAATTATAGTCATCTTTTATACTTAAACTTTTTTTATTTAATTTCAATTCTTTATTATTAGTACATCCTTTATTGCTTTGGGTCATGTTCCTTGACATTGGCCTTATTAGATAATTCCAAAATGTTGCTGTCTGACTGTCTATTTTTATGCTCACTCGGACTATGTCCGTTTCAGCTTGCAGTATGTATACTTCTGCCAGCCTATTTCAACATCAATCTACACACAATCATTATTATAACGACAAGAAAAATTATATTAGTAAAAAATGCTAAAATCATTTTTTACTAAAAGTCTGTCATAGTCTAACAATAAATTCTGCATACATTTCTCAGTAGCTACACATCTCAACAGATAACTTAAAAGACAACATTGTCTTGCCACATCATACTGTTACTTAAACAACAATGAATATCTATTTAAAATTATGATGAGTAACTTTTGTTAAGTAGTGAAACCACTCAATTACAATGTTTTTTGTTATTATTTTTGATTTTGTTATCATAGTAATTATGAGCCTTCTCAAATGTGTCCGTTGATGAGTTAATAAATTATTAAAAAAATATATTTTATCAGTAAACAACGTATGGAGCACTTAAGATTGCATGTTTATTTAATTAAAACAATGACTCATCCTCTGAACAATTTTTTTACCAATATTAAAGCAAGCGAGGGATAAAAGACAAGAGAGAAGTTACGTGGACACTTAGTAAAACAAAGAAATTGTAAATTACTTAAGAATTATGCACTATTTCGAAATAATATCATTGTTATTACCTGTTTTACATCTTTTAGTACAGTGTCGAATTTAGTGTCATCATTTAACATTTCCTTCAGCTCATCGGAGTTTAAATGGGATAGCAAACCCAAGGCTGATGGGTAGTCAGGCTGTATCATCTTGAATAGCACACGAAAGATCACAATTTCAGATTTTCAGATTATCAAATCGTAAAATATTTTTGTGCAAGACGTCAAAAACCAGCTTATATTGTCAATTTTGACAGTAGGTTGTTTTTTTAAAGATTCGTTCAAAAAGCACTATTCCTTACTCGGGTCGGGTAACGCCGGGTTTCATAAAGTGGTCAAAAACGTACTAACCAACAAGTGTGTAGGGTATTTTAGGCTTTTTGACGGTTAAAAGGTGATACTGGTATGGTAACACTGTATTAAAAACGTCACAATGACGGTATCGGAAAGTACAATTAGGGTTTTTCAAAATTCATATTGTAAATAAGATTTAATGCTAACAACTAGATAGAATACATGACAAATATCTATATTTATTGTGTCGACCAATAGTTCGTTTAGTTCTAGTCAGAAATGTTACTTAATGACTCGCCATATGACATAGAATTTTTCTACAATTTTTACGTAAAGTTCCTCGCAGAACTGTTGTTGTATTTTAGGAATTTTGCTTTATATATAAGCTTATGGCTGTTTGGGTATTTCTTGGTGTGTTGTGTGGTGTACCGGCGGTACGCACGTCGGCTGCCGACACGGACGCGCGGTGCATTGGGCGCCAAGCGGGTGTTGATAGTGGTAGCCCACCCGGATGACGAATGCATGTTTTTCGGGCCCACGATCTTCAGATTGTGCGAGCAGGGTGCTGACGTACATTTACTGTGCTTATCTAATGGTATGTAACATTAATTGATCTTTGAACTGCATTGCTTCTTTCATGTTTATGTTATAAAGGTCAAAATGTTAATCAGGTGGTCGTACATTGCATTAAATCTACTTAATTACAAATTCCAATAACACAACAGTAGATAATCTTCAACATCACTAATAGTGACTTAATTCATTAAACCCCAAGCGAACGCTGGCGTTCGCGCACCTATTGTCTTTCTATTGTGTCTGTAATTTCCACGATTGAAAGGTTAATTATTTTAATTTCCAGGTAACTATGAAGGAAAAGGTCGCATAAGGCGTAAAGAATTGTGGGATGCATGTCTGGAGCTTGGGGTACCGAACCAGAATATTTGTATAATAATGGATGACCGGCTAAAGGATGACCCGAAGGTGCAGTGGCCGGTGCCGGTGTTAGCTAAATTAATAAACCATCACTTGGAAGCCATAGATATTGATACACTTGTTACATTTGATAGAGGAGGAGTGTCGGCTCATCCTAATCATTCAGCCGTGTTCTATGCGGTGGCTTATATGTTTGTTGAGAAGTTAATGCCAGAAAGTAAGTATGTGTATTTATTTAATTCATTAAACCCCAAGTGAACGCTGGTGTTTGCGCTGTCATTGTCTTTCTTTTGTGTCTCTAATTGACAGTATTTGAAAGGTTAAATAATCAATGAATCGCCTGTTGGTCTATTGGCCTTTATTGCTGAGCTGGAGTTTGTGGGTTCGATTCCCACCCAGGACAAATGTTTGCAATCATATGTTCTCTTTCTGGGTGTGATTTATCTTTAATGTGTATGTATTTAGAAATATACAGGGTGTGGCATAAATAGTGGTCCAACGTTAACGGGTCGATATACCATATATTCAGCTATCACATACTACAATTTAAAACCACTTTTTACCATAGGTCTCAGAATAAAACTGATCTCTAGATTTTTTTTGAAAAACAACACCTTGCGATACTAATTTGGCTCTAATTTCAACAAAAACATTATTATCCTATTTTATTTTTTGTATTATTACTGCTGAATACATGTGCAAATGTAGTAAGTAAGTAAGTAGTAATGTAGTTTCACTGTAAACATAAAAATATTAAAGAAAAAAATTGTTTATTTCAAATTTTAGCTGTAGTCTTCAGATAATCACCAGACTTTGGGCACGAATGGTGTAAAATAAATGTACTACACTGTCGGTGCCCATAATTGAACACTATGTTTATCAGTTGTCCAGTACACATAGCAATCTCTGCTTAGTTTGAGACTAAATGGCATTGTGTAATCAGTTGTGGAATGTTATTATTATTATTAATTAATAATACTAATAGGTAAACGCTACAGTTATTGGTCTTTACACAGTGACTGAGGGACTTTCATCTTTGACAGTCTAAAAAATAATAACCTACCAGAATAGTACATTCAAAACTGCTTGCTGATTAATGCGGTGGTGAATCTATTATTCAGGCATTGCTTATTTTGGGCCGCCAAAGTTGAAATGGTCATTAGCTGATGTGTTGCCCCTATAATCCAATTTCAGCCAGTCATTATTTTTTTATGTTTTTATTTACAATATTTGAAAACCAATTATTCAAAAGATCAATAGATGATCTATATTAATTGTTGAATTTGTTCTTTCCAGGATGTGTGGTGTACACATTAGATTCTGTAAATTTATTCAGAAAGTACATAGGATTCCTGGATCTCCCACTTAGTTTTCTACTTTCCTCTAAAAGGTGAGTTAAAACATTATTTTCTTGCTTGTTTATGCTTTTTTTTATATGGGCCATCATCAATTGACTCACTTCTGGCTAAAACCCACCTGTATTCCTTCAGTTGCAACTCTTTCGAACAATTCTTCAGCCCTGACGGGCATCGGTCCTGTCAATCTTGACAATATTTTTTTGAGGCACGCATGTAACACAACTCGTCGTCGATCTGGGCTTGGTCTTGAAGGGTGAGCTACTCATTGCTCACTGTTTGCAAACCTGCGTCTAAGGAGGCCGAGAGTCTTACTGCAACTCGTTTGCCGATGCCTGGGTGTCTCTGGTGTTTTGCACCACCTCCTTCATTTGCATTATTGTTTCACAAAAGTGGTGACTGCTCTCCATTCTCTCTTGCTCCGTATCGTGGCCTGGACCAGGGCCGATTACGAGAGGGTGCTGCCGCCGATCGTCCCAAGAATGCGGCGGTGCCGTGACCAGTGACCATATGCTCCACCATGTCCTCTGTAAGATCAGCTTAGTGGTACAACTGGGGAGCGAAGCCGCAAAAATGTTAACAAATAATGTGATTTATTATTGTTAATCTATCGTATTGTGCCACAGCTGGGCAACAAAGGCTCTCTCCCTTCCATTTCCTTTCCTTTTCTTCAGGAACACATATTATAGGTCTACATTTTCTACCATCGGACAACCCGACGTACCTACGGCAAGTAGAGGACTTGCAAGCACCGTAGAGGTTTCAACGACGTAAGGGTGGATCCTTACGTCGTTGAAAGCTCTACGGTCCGGACTAGGCGTTTCGCCTCGTCGTTCATACCACATACAAATGAGAATGAGAATAGGATCGCCCGCCATGTTGTGACTTCACGATTTACTGTCAAATCGAGGAAATAAATTTTTAAACATTAATTAATTCCCGAAAAATTTAATTTATTTATGAACTGTGAACGAAAAAAGTTTAATCAGAATCCAGTTTTTCAATTTTACTCATCTCTAAGTTCTTCAATTTTGCCAAAATTTCTTCGATTTGACAGTACGACGAGACGTCAAAACATAGGAATCGGTCCTATTCTCATTTGGAACGCGTAGTACATCGAAAGACTGGAACAATTTGCTTGCTGCGGTCTTCCCGTCCGATTATATTTTGGTTGTATACAAGGCTAGAGTAATAGACTCTTAATAAACTAGTGCGCCTCGCCATCAACAATTGCATCACTGCTTCTGCATCAGGTGGGATCGCTGTCAAGCACTAGTTTATTTCAAATAAAAAAAAACTTTTTAGTCATTTTAAGTTTATCGGGTAGTTTAAGAACTGTTTGGGGCCTAAGTTCTTTTGAAAAAGAGTTAAAATAAATAGAGGATCATGCCCAAGTTATAAAGGTATAAGTACAAAATTGTATAAATTGTTTTTCCCCACTCCAGATATTTCCTCCGGTGGACCGAGAGCCGGCGCGTGGTCCGCGCGATGAAGCGGCATCGCTCGCAGATGGTGTGGTTCCGGTACCTGTACGTCTGCTTCTCCAGGTACATGATCATCAACACCCTGCGGAGGATCAGCCTCGCGGACATCGAGCTAGAGCTAGAGGTCGACGATTGAGTACAAACACTTTGAGCATATAAGACAAACAATAAAGATTTAAGGATAATGAGACATTATCGCACCTTTAAAGGTAAACTGTTACTAAACGAAAGATACAGGAGAGCAAAAACAAACAAAAAAGCCATGTTTTTCTTCAATACCGTTGAAAGTCCATGATATTTTGAGCCATCGTTAGGTGCTTTATGATGGCATTTATTTAAATTATGCCATACAATACAGAAAACAATATGTTTTTTATTGCATTTATTTATATGTTCATTATCATTGATCATTATGAAATTACTGTGTAAAAAATGAAATATATAATTTAGTACATACAGCCGTGTTTAACCAAACAATCACACTATTCCCTTAAAGTTTCATCACAAATTTTGTTTGGTAACGGAAAATTTAACGCCATCAATTTTTTTTAAATCGGGATTATGAAGAAAGCGTAAACATGACCCGTTTCTTGAAAATTTTTATTTAGTAATGGTCTACCTTTAAAGGTGCGTTATGTGCATTGGACGTAGATAAAGCTAGATTTTATAACATTTTGATAATGTTTAAACGAAGTCTATGCTATGATTGTGGTTATATTTGGGTCAAAAATGTTGTCTTAGTTTTTATAAGTTATGTGGGTAGCTGTGGGTGCTACTTTAATACATTACCAACAACGACCTTACAGTCGCTAGGCGCCTCATGCTTGAACTAGCGCACCAGAACAATTCTGTCTACTAGCCGAGGTACGGGGGAGCGGGGTACTGCGTTCTGATTGGTCGAGGCTATTTGGAAATTATTCTGTGGCGACCTACATCAGATCTATAAGTCATACGTGTTGACAGACATATGTCGTCTGTTATAGATACCGTCACGGATCTTGAGCGCTGGCTTCAAGTTGCGCAGAAGTCAAATATTCGGTCTCTTTAGTGGTGCGAAGTGGGGGGCGGGGAGTGTCAGTGATTGAGTCACGTCATAGACGTCACTCGTGATTCGTTCTCTGCGTTTGCTGCATGTATCTAACAACGACGACGATTGGCTCGCCAATGTATTGAATGCGCAAAGCGATCTCCACTGTGACGCCGAGCGCTCAAGATTCGTGCCGGTACCTATATTAGACGTCTACTGGCTGTAAGTTCGTTGATCACCAAGTTGGTATACATAGATTCAACAATTCTAGGCCCAGTATAACGAAATTTGGTTTTAATCAGAATAACATAAAATGATATTTGTTAGATCAATCTGTGGTTGTAATTTAGTGAATTATAATTAATGTTATTTATGAAAGTACTTGACTGTAGTGAGCTTGTGGTTCCACTTCCATCCCAGTGGACTTAGGGAGTATGCCTTTGCATTCATTTTCTATTAAAACCGTTTCTTTTTATAAAAGAATGTTGATAGATAAAAGATTGTCAAAGAAAAAGACGTATATTGTAAAAAATGCTGTTTTATGAAAAAAAAAAAACCTGTTATTTTAACTTAGTTTAAAATTAGCTGAAAATTGCAAACAAATAGAGCCCGCTTAGCTTGAACTTAAACGCGAAGTTAGCAGAATGCTTGCACTAAACTCTACTTACGAATTCGCAACAGAATTGAATGATGTTCAAATTAGTTGGTAAGCGTAAAGTTATTCTGTATTTAAAGCGAATTAAAACGTGTTGTAGGAATCGGGGATGTTATGGATATAAAATTATTTCGGATTATCCGCTAGTTTCGAATAGTTACGGATATGCTAATTTTAAAATTATAAAAGTAAAATACCAACAAGTAGCAAGATTTGACTTTAACTTCTAGTCTGGATTATCATTTACTTCTTTGTATCTACTCGTTTATACTGCATTGTGTATTATTTTAGTAAATTAGATTGTGGTATTATGTAAAATTTGACATGTCTTTTGCATGCCTACATGGTAAAATATGGCTGAACTTATTACCTATATTTTTACTGCTACCCATATTTTCAAATTAAAATTATCTTTATCTTTGGTCGAAAAATACAAACAAACCTGTCGTAACCCGTCATTTAGGCTTTGGCTTTATCCGTAACTTTTTCAGTTTCAGTTATGGTTACGGATATTAGATTGTAAAAGTAAAATACAAATAGGATATGATTTGACTTATCATTAGTACCAAATGATAAAAATCAATGATTTTTGGTACCTAATATATTGTAGTAACTACAATCAGTCGTATAAGTAATTATTAATTTTAAACACCGCCCCTATCCGAAACTTTTATAGCGAATTCGGTTACGGATAGATTTTTATATCAGGTAACTATCGGGAGTTGCGGTTACGGAGTTCCATAACATTCCTGATAGGAATTTGATGGTAGTTAGTAAAGGCATTGCATATCTATCAAGCCACAATCCGTTTTTTTTTTATCGGATAGCATACGAGTCTTATGACAAATCTTAACTTTAATAGGGAATACCTATGAATGAAACAAAAATCAGTAAATACACATAAATACCATAAAATTGAAATAGATTTTCCAAATTTACCATTAGTTATAGTACAGTTATTTTGGTGCTCATGAAGATCTCTTCATGAGCCTGGAAAATTTTCTGAGAGTTTTTAAAACTTGATTACATTTTAGTTTGCACTGTGTGACGCTGGTTCGATCCTCGCAGGGAACGCTCCCATTACAGTTATGAATTGTAATGTTTTTTTGGCACTATTCTTCCAATATGGCGGCGCGAGTGGGGTTAACTAGCCAATTCTTAAAACTCTCAGATAACTTTCCAGGACAACCACCAAATGACTGTTCTATTAATATATCTTGGAGAAAACTCCGATTTAAGTTGTTATGTTTTTTTAAATATTATTTATGTAAATTTTATTAAAAACCATTTAACAAGAAAAATGTTTCTTGGTAAAACAAGACGAAATGAAATCTCCGGAAGTTTAATTGTTATTATGAAATATAAATTATGTTTTAGTTTTATTCAAACGAACGTAGCCATGATGACAAGGGATTTTTGTGTTTAACTGTATTCATCATCTTGATGTAAGCGTTCCTTACAAAAGAAAAAAAGTTTGTAGATATTTTTTGTGAAAATTATAAGAAATACCCATAATCATTTTCTAAGTCTGGCGATAGGATTCGTAACATAGATCGAATGTACCGGCAAGGTATAATGATCTTATTTTTACAGCCATGAGGCTCAAATTCGCACATTCGTCATCACAAGCTTGTACCTTGGCACACCCTGGCTACGTTTGAAAACGGTGTCTCACATGAATGTATGTATTATAAATAATTCGCTAGTCTGTTATTTAGTGTAGGATTTTATAAAATAAGATGAAACGTGCACCTGAAGCTTTTATGAAAAAAAACTATTTCAACGTACCTACTTCTTTATTGGTGGTTATTAGCTTGATAAATAAATATTGATTTTATTGTATTTATGGCTAAGTTCTCTACATTGAACAGTATAAAAAAACTACTGTTTTATTTTATTTTAAACTGAATATAATCGTTATCATAATCAACCACAACAATATTTTTAATTCAAAAGTAATTGACTCACTTTTTAATTAAAACAATAAATACAACTAGAAGTAATTATCTGCTCAGCTGAGCATCTATCTGAGCTCAGCTCAACAGATAGCTCAGGAGAACAAATCGAATTACTTTTTAATTTAAAATGTCATTGTGGTTGATTAGGATAAAGATTTTTAACCGACTTCAAAAAAGAGAAGGTTCTATGTTTGGCTGAATGTATTTTTTTATACTGTATAAAACAAAGGTGTCAAGATTTTTTATGAAATTAGAAGTCGTTATTCTAATTAAAATAACGATTATATACATTTTAAAACAAAAAAATATTTATCTATCATAAGCATTTTAATCCCAATCCTGTGATATATGTACTTGGTTTTTTCGCTTGAACTTGGCATTATTTGTTGAAATTGATTTCGTATCGATATTTTATTTCCAATAAACGATCGACTGATCAGAAGATTGTTGAAGTTTACTTTACTCTCGTACCTCGCTATTACACTGTAATTACTTTTAGAGCGTTTGAAGGCCGGTCCATAGTGGGCGCTACTGGCGGCTTCGGAATGTGTGTCGGCTTACATCAAGGGTCGGCTCCAAGCCCTTACCTCTTCCTGTTGATAATGGACGCTCTGACGTCGAACATTCGAGAAGAGGCTCCCTGGTGTATGCTGTTTGCTGAAGACATTGTGCTGGTTGCCGAGAGTGGCCTAGAGGTCCAGAGCAGATTGGAGGTGTGACAAAATATTTTTCAAATCCGTTCAAAATCAAGTACTATTTTCCCTTCTACCAAATTTGAAATTTGGTAGAAGGGAAAATAGTCAAGTAACAGAAAAAGTATGTATGCACAAACCACAATGTGACGTCACTCCCATTAGATTATGCGCGTAGAAAAGAGACAGAAATGTTCCTAACACACGTCCACTAAAAAGAACAAGAAAAAATATAATAAATAAATATTTGAAATAATAATTAGTCATTAGTCATTTATTCATGAACAAATAATTTGTATCTGAATTACACACAATCAATGTTACAAAATTACAGTTTAAAAACAAACAAAAAAAAAAAAAAGTAAAAATGTCAAGAATTTAAAAATAATAAATTTAAATTTCATTAATAAATTAATAAATCACACATGGTCAAAATTTAAAAATAAATTACAATAAAACATTTACAAAGAATGTCAGAATGAATAAAAAAATAACAATTATGAGATTAATATATATTAATATAGATTAATATGACTGGCCTGTTGGTCTAGTGGTTAGTGGCCCTGACTGCTATACCGCAGGTCGTGGGTTCGATTCCCACCCAGGACAAATGTTTATGTGATGAGCATGATCATTTGTTCTGTGTCTGGGTGTAATTTATCTATAATATGTATGTATTTAGAAATATATAAGTATGTTTATCAGTTGTCTAGTACCCATAACACAAGCTCTGCTTAGCTTGGGACTAGACGGCGTTGTGTGATAGTTGTGGAATATTATTATTATTATTATTATAATATTAAGTAAAAAAATAAATAAAATCAATAAAGTAATGACCATGATAAAGCAACAGAAATTAGAGTTCTTCTACAGCATATAGACACTTATTCAATAGGAATTGTTTTAATTTTGATTTAAAAGTACTACTATAGACAGCACTTTTTATATCTAAAGGCAACCTGTTAAATAATTTTACGGACTGGTATCGTGGACAGTGTTTAATAATTCTTAAGTTATGATTAGTAAAATTTTTATTCTTCAAATCAAGTCTACGGGTGCCTTCCCTAATCTGCCGTTCTTCCATTGACTCATAGTCTTGAATATTTTTGGCCAAATTACTTAAAAGTACTAGTACATAAAGACCTGGGACTGTAAGAATGCCTAAATGTACAAAATGTTGTCGGCAACTTTCCCTTTGTGAGATTCTGACCATGGTACGAATAGCTCGTTTTTGTAGTACGAAAGCTCTTCTGCAATTATATTCATAGCTGTTTCCCCAAAAAAGTATGCTATATCTAATTTTAGACTCCACTAGCGCAAAATATACCATTTTTAGTTGTTCTATGTTGATTTCATTTCTCAGGGCCCTTAGAGCATAACACGCAGACGATACGGATGCATCGATTGCCTTTAATTCTGGTTTCCAGTTTAAGAGTTGGTCAATATGTATGCCTAAAAATTTTACTTCGGGAACGGTCGTAATTTCAATTTCATTTAAGGCAACATTTAAATTATCAGTGTTACGAGCTGTAGTTTTAAATAACATTAATTGGGTCTTTTTACTATTAATAGATAATTTATTTGCTGTGAACCACACATGAAATGCTTGTAACGTAGCATTTACCCTTTCTGTCAACTCCACCATATCATTAGCTGCCACTATGGCATTCGTGTCATCCGCGAAAATTACTAATTTAATGTCAGGTAAAATTGTATTTAAATAATTAATCAAGTCATTAATATATATTAAAAATAAAATAGGTCCAAGAATCGATCCTTGTGGGACACCCTTCGATATGCATGCAATTTTGGATTTGTACATTTTCTTATAATTATTCTGAGTTTTATCAATTTCAACGTACATCCGCCTATTTTTTAAGTAGGAAGAGAATAGTCGCAAAGCGTTTCCTCTTATTCCGTAATACCTCATCTTAGTCAAAAGTAATTCGTGGTCAATTGCGTCAAAAGCGGAACTTAAATCTAGGAAAATCCCTGCAACTCTCATTTTATTGTTTATTTTATTTATGACATCATCCAATAATGTATATATTGCGTCTGAAGTGCCAACACCCTTTTGATATCCAAATTGTCTTCTGTTTAATACTTTGTTAAGTCTCAAATGTACTAAAAGTCGCTTTTTAAGAATCTTTTCAAATAGTTTTGACAGCACAGGTAATAGAGAGATGGGTCTATAGTTATTGGGATCAGTTTTACTTCCCTTCTTATGAACAGGTATTACTTTTGCAATTTTTAGTTGTTCTGGGAAAACAGCTTCTTTTATACAATTATTGAAGAAGTCAGACAGAGGTTTGGCTAGTATAATAATGTGCTCCTTGATCAGACTAATAGGAACTTCATCATAACCACAGGAATATTTGTTTTCCATTCTTTTAACTATGGAACAAATCTCGTCTGGAGTGGTGGGAGAAATATGCATGTCACTAATAACCTTATCCGTGTGTGAAAGAAGAAATGCCATAGTATGCTTTTCTTCATTTACATTAGTAGCACCTTTATAATCAAATTGATTCACCAGTAAGTTAGTTATTTGCTCTGGATCCACTATAATTCGTCCTTCAACCTTAAGCCTAAGTTCCTGCTGAATCACATTCTCTTTATTAGTGCATTTATTCACAATTTTCCAAATTTCTTTACCCGTATTATGTGATTTATTTATTTGAGCCATAATAGCAAGCTTTTTAGCTTTAGAAACAATATTTCTATATAACTTAACGTACATATTTTTATATTTTAAAACACTCGGTTCAAGGTTATTTCCATTACTTGCACATAAAAAACGTTTCATTTTACTGGAAGTACGTATCCCTTTAGTGATCCACTTTAATTGCGACTTATTTTTAAGGTTAGTTTTACATTCTCTCTTTCTGTAGCTATTGCGAAACACTTTATAAAAACTTTTAAGAAAAGTATTAATACCCATACCAGTCCAAGATTCGTTAAGAATGCCCTGTGCGAATACTGCACTGTTTTTACTATTGAATACTCTTTTATTTGTAACAATAAACTGATTCTCATTGGAATTTGGAGTGGATCGATTTTTCAAACAAACATCAGCAAAAATACCCGCATGCCCATCAGCCAACCCATTTTGATCTACTTCACAATTTAAAACACACGCATCAGGCAGATTGGTTATGATGTTGTCGATACATGAAACACTATTATTACGAAAGAAAGTAGCCGAAGAGATTAGATGCCTAAAATTATAACATTTTAACAAATTAAGGAATTCTGTACTTTTTTTATTGTCCACTAGCAGATCAACATTAAAATCACCGCAAATTATGCATTTCCTATTGAATAAATAGTCCAATAGCTTCTCCAACCTTTCTAAGAACTGTTCATAATTTTTATCTACAGGATTTCGATAGCAACAGCAGATATAAAGACCAGTGATAATATCTTTAGTACAACTAATTTCAAAACATTCCATTTTATATAATTTATTTATTGGTTCACAAATTTCAGTTTGCCTATCGACATGCCCGAGAATTAGACTACCTCCTCTCAATTTATTTTTTCTAGTGTTATAAGCTACTAATCTATAGTTATTGATATTAAAAACATTTGCTGTGCTCTCATTCAAGAAGTGTTCACTTATACATATATAGTCCAGTCTTTTATCAAGGCTATCCACATAAACTTCTAGTTCATTTTTCTTATTCATAACTCCGCATAGGTTTTGGTGATAAATTTTAAGGGATATATATTTATTGGGATCAAATTCATTTGTCATGCTATATGAAGTAATAGGTGATTTAGGATCGAAAAAAATTACTCTCATCTGTCTGTGTACCAATGCTATTTGTAACTGGTTTATAATTTTTCAATGTAGATTTATTCTCAGTCTGTGAACATGCATTACTATAACATTTTAATTCATTAGATTTAAATGTAACATAATCCAAATAGTCATTTTTGTACTTTAAATGAAGTATTTCCTTATGGATTAGCCTACTTGCTCTCGTTGTGTTTATGTATTTTGAAGCTATTTTAGTGTCAGTAAAATTCAGATCAAGCGGCAAAAATGAAGTATTTTTAAAGCTGCTACATATCAGTCTTAGTGAATTATTAAGCATATTAACATTGAGATATTTATTTTTATACAGTTTGCCAACTAAGACATTTGCTGCTATGCTGCTATTAATAACCAATTTTGATGCTGTTTTCTGGAAATGATTTTTTTTTTGTGTTATTTATTGTTTAACACAAAATATTGTGCAAAAATAAAGACAGGCAAGATATGCACTTGCAATAAAAACACAAAATCTGAATATATTCCTTTATTCATTTGTACTTAGAAACAATACAAAGAAATATATATAAAACCGCTTGGAATGTAGGAGACGGAATACTCGATGTTACCACTGTTAATTATTTGTTAAAAATTATCTTTGCCTTTTGAACGCCAAGCGCTGACCGACAATATGACAAAAATACGTCTCATAAGCTTGTAACCCTTCAACCGCTTGCGTCAGATTGGTTCGGCGAGTGCTCTCGTGTCTTATTCGTCGGTCGTGTATTTGCGACTGGATACTCCATCTCGTTTGGCTCTTCAATCCCCACAGGTGACAGAAGAGCTGACGAGATGGAGTATTTGGTCGTGGATGAGCGACTCTGGCTAAATAAACGCGAGAATTTGCCGGATACATCTAACGTAGGCGGTTAAATAATAACTTACGAATATCGCAAGAACCGGGCCACACGATGCGTTGCAGCGCCGCACCGCAAATATTTCGACTGATCGGCGAGACGTACCAGCGCGGTAGCGTCACTCGTGTGCCCGATTCGTCGAAATATTTGCGATGCGGTGGCGCAACGCATCGTGTGGCCCGACTCTAGGTAAGTGACGTCGGCGTTCAAAACTTTAAATCATTAATTAAAATTATAAAAAAATGTTTTACAAGATTAATAAAATTATAAACTAAGAGACACCTATAATACTTGTTATTGCGGCGTTTACAAACATAACGTATCACAGATAAGGTAAATATGAGCGCGACCTAATGTCGGACGTAAAAAAGTAAGTATTAATCAAAATGAGATTGATTTTTTTTGTCCTGATTTTATGTTAATTTCTAAGAATGCTATGATTGAAACTGCTTTAGTTACTAGTACTACGTTAGTACTTAGAAGATTAATGGGAAATAAAGCGGTAAAAACATCACCGACAGAAAGTCACAAATGACTCGAAATGAGACTGAGGGTTAGGGCATTGTTTGAATTAGTGACCGCGCCCCTGGAATGCAAAGGGCAGGTGAGGTTTAGTCAGTAAAAGTCTGACTCTCTCGCTCCACCTAGAGCAAGAGAAGTTATTTGATGATTTGAAAAAAAAAAAGAAGTCTTGTGATTGGTTGAATAAATTTTCTTCAGTTTCTTCTTTATTTCTTCATTAAGTAATTCTGTACGGTTGTCTCATATTAGTGAATAAAGATTATTATTATAATCGCTCATTTTTTTCGAGTACTTATACTGATTAAAACCCCCGTATTCCTTCTGTTGCCCTTTGTGTTCTAGGGCCAGGATAACACTTTCTAGCTCTACCAGTTTTGTTAGGCATCAGAAATCTAAAAACGCGTTTAAGAATTTGACAAAATAATTTTACTTCAATAATTTTCGTTCTAGAATCTGGATTATAACATAGTAAACTAAGCGCTATAAGTTTCCCTTCCTGCTGTAGTACATTTAGCAGACAGAGGCACTACCATGGTCTCTTAACGCGATCCATTTTACGACCTAAACTGAACTGTTAAAGGGGTGGAGCCATATGAGTTGTAGCTCCATCCCTCTCGCTCGCACGATTATCAGTTTAATACGTCATGGTAAGGTCCCTGAAACCAAAGCTATGAAACAAGCTAATTAGAAAAGCAATAACATAATACCAAGACTGATTCAAGTTTCAATCATAGCATTATTTAATAACGCATTACATTAAAAAAAATGGCACCCTGTGTCACAAAAGTACAAATCAGACTTCATGAAAAAAAATCTATGAAATAAACTTAACTCTACAATAAGATAATATCTAAAATGTTAATAAATTAATACAGTTAAAGTATTGCCCAGTAACTTAGTCTAATGTCGTGGACTGTCAGTTTTCACGTGGAGCTTAAATTCTTAGGTAGAGATGTGTCGATGAAAGTGTCACTCATATATAACAAAAAGATTATTTTTTTCTTTAAAAAAAAATTGCCTCACACTAGGGACTTACTAAATACGTCATAGAAACTTACATACACAAAACACCCAAACCCAGAATAACTATCTGTAGGTCAGGACAAATATTTGTTCCATGTGGAAATCGAACCTGCGATACGCAGCGCAGCAGCCAATCGCTCAACCACTGCGCCAGCCGTGCTGTTTACAAAAAAAATATGCATAAACTGTATACGAAATTCTTTAAGGCTAGTTCTAAACACTATACGACAGTGCAATGAATTTTCAACACTTGGCTTACTACCGAGAGTTGAAAGTCCAGTACAATAAAAATCGAGCATTCAGATATGTAGCGTACGTCGTAGCCTTTGAGGAAACATGGGGTACCATGACGTTTAAAGTAAGATTGTGTAATTCTTATTCCAGTGTGGGTAAGAGATGGCGCTAGACAACCTGTATAGCTGTCTCTCACCCACACTAGAATAAAAATAAAACAATCTTTGAACGTCATGGTAACCCAGCACAGGTCTATGACGCAAATCATAATAATATCATCATATTTTTTACAACTGAGCGAAACTTCCATCGACTGTAACGTACAGTCAGCAACACACTATTAAATTTTGCCGACTGTACATCCATAAATTGGCATATAAATGGCACAGATTCCGATCTTAGAATAGGTAATAATAATAATCGATTAGAAATATTTCAATGTACTTTTTTATGTGAACGCCTTGGACAGAATTTAATGGGACTTGCTATTGCAAAATAATATTTTACTATATAGATAGACGGGAAGGAATATATGGCGAAACATTGATCAATCAAACAAACTTATATTCCTACAAACTTCAGAAAAACTCGCTATAGTGCGTTTTACATAAAAGTTCCTTTGCCGTAATGTTGGCTCCCCTGTCTGTCTAAAGAAAAAAAGAAAAAGAAAAAAAAAGAGTTGTCTACTCTAGCAAAATTGTTGCACTAAATGCGAAACAAAATCGATTTTAAGGGTCTAAACAGACGGACCGCATTTCAACTGCAATCCAACTGCAAATTACAGTACCTACCATGCGCGGGAGGGCATAGCGTGCGGGCGGGTGGGTATGATGCAGCCAGTGTGCAGTTCACACGACTGCAATCGGACTGGAACTGCAATTTGCAGTTTAAGATTGCAGTTGAAATGCAGTCCGTCTGTTTAGACCCTAACGGGATTCATACCACTTTATATAAAATTATGAGGAATGGGATTTTATTTAAAAAAAAGGTTTAAAAATGAGGTGTTAATGGAGAGGTACGATATTGTGGCATGGTGTTTTTTTTATTAAGAATTGCAGGACAATCGAAATGGAGCCCAGCGTCGTATACTATGCTCAAAAATAGTTTTTAGTTTACAAAAGAAAAAAAAAATACAAAATTATAAGGCAATTGTTAAAAGTAACGAAATTTCAGTTTAATCTCCCTAATATTAAGTAATTTAATTGCTAAAAATATAGCAACAGTCTTTCCTTATTGCCAACATTACTGCCAAGGAACTTCTTACGTGAAACGCACCATACATTGTTCCACCACAAATTCCTTGTAGATTTTTTTATAATACTCAAACATTTCATCTACAATATAAAAAACGGTACAAATATAACTACTCATAGAAAACAACTAGTGTATATTTCCGTATATCTGCTTAAGACACTATAACAACTGCGTGAAGCTAACTGCGTTGCAAATTGAATCTTAGAGACTCTAAGCTAGAGTCGATATTGACTCGACGTGTCAAGCGAATACTGATCCAATTTTTTTAACTGCCTACGTAGGATTAATCCGACAAACACTCTCGCGTTTATGACACCAGAGTCGCATAGTCACGACCAAATACAGCATTTCGTCAGCTCTTCTGTCACCTATGGGGTTTTAAACAGGGATGTTATGGATATGAAATTTCGGATACGGATATAGAAATGATTATTATACCGGTTACGGATACGGATATGAAATTATTTCCGATTATCCGTTAGTTTCGGATAATTTCGGTTACGGATATTAGATTTTTAAGGAATTTCAGAAGTCAAATATAAATACATACTATTTACTACTATACTATTTATATTTTACGACGCGACACAATTAGGCTTGCGTGTCGCAATTAGGCTCCGCCCCTATCCGATATTATCCGAAACTTTTATTTCGGATTCGGTTACGGTTATGGATATTATTTTATATCGGATATCCGATAGTTTCGGTTACGGTTATGGAGCTCCGCAACATCCCTGGTTTAAAGAGTTAAACGAGATGAAGTACCCAGTTACAAATACACGACCCTGGCGAATAGGCCACAAAAAAATTCGCCAGACCAATCCGACGCTGGCAGTTAAAGGGTTAAGTAACAATATTTTATTTAATAAGAAAACTTGTACAGTTTTAATACTTTTACAAGTTTTAAATTCATTTCACGTTTTTTTAATTAGCATAACGTGTGTTTTTAACTAAAGCACCTAATTTAACACGTAAACACACGATAATATATACATACACAGTAATTAAACGTACATAAATTGCATTTACAAACAGAACTAAGTTTTTTAGTCACCTAATATTCGACTTTGTTAAACTGGTCGAGTTACATTCATGGTGCCGTCTCAATGATGACTATGGCGATTATCACAATGCCACGCATCTCGCTGCATGTTGCATGTCACCGTACTTACGCGCGCACTTGTGGGAGTGCAGATCTGCATCATCATGCGGGTGTTTTGAGCAATCACGCGCGTAGTTGCGTTTTGTAAATCCACGCAGATTCTGACTCATTTCATCCAAAATCACGCACGGTACTACGAGACTCAGTGTACCATACCTCGCGTCCCGCAACCACGCGCGTTGCGCATGTGTTTCCGCTTATAGGCGCGTAATCTGCATGAACGCGCGTGGATGCATTTTCTATGTGTTGGACTGTGCGTGTTTTAACGGAGATACTTACAAGCAAAGTTAAAACACGCATTCACGCGCTACGCTGCGTGGTGCGTGGCAGTGTGATAATCGCCGATATAATCATATTTTAAGAAGATATCAAACTAAAGTAATCCTGGCAGACGATTTCGTCGTTGGAATGCGTATGGTACGTACCTAGGCAGCTTGCATAACAACTTGTTATTATTAAATTTTTGCTCACTATGATATAAAACTATGGTTCTAAAACGTAACTAGTGAAACATGGATAAAGTAAACACTGCCTAACCGTCCGTTCGGGGCACGGCATGATTACGGCGAAATTGAATGCCAAGATGTTAGTTCGACATAGTCTTTTGGAAAGTAACCAATTATTACTTACATGTGTGTCCACTTTTCAGCATAGTGGCACCAAAGTTTATAACTTTTATCATTTATACAATAATATATCAATTACAGTGCCATTTATAGTAAAATTCAAACATTTTTACTAATTGACACTCAATTCAAAGCTCAACGCGGGAATCAAACATACATATGTATCAATATCTATGTAAAATTCATACATATTTTAGAGCAGTATAAAAGAGAATGGAATATAAAAAGTATGGATATACAAATATTGGAAATATCAAATGGAATGTGTATCAAAAAATGTGATTTGATTGAATTTCTGATAACGTGAACAAGACAATATTGAAAAACTGATCTTTTTTCACTGTTCAATCATTGAAGCTGTATAATGATTTCTCGATCTATTTGACAGTATTATTTTGCTAACATAGTATAGAGATTTTGCGCGTCAACCATTCGAATTTATACCTTATAACAAGGGCAAAAGGATCACAAGACGCGCGCTCGTGATTTGAATTATCTTTAGGAAATAAATGTCTTTTAGAACGCAGTCTTTTGAAAAGGCACTGCCATAACTGGATAATACCGATGAATAGAGTGCTAGCAACGTATTTATTTGAATTCATTTGCCGGTAAGAAAAACATAATGAAATATAGAAAAGCTTGGTAAATAATCATTATTTAAATATTCGTTACTTTTTCGGTAAACGGAACCGTCTGATGTAGCAATTTGAACCTTATATTGATGCGATTAAGAAGTACGTGTTGTGCAAAACTGATTCGTTGTCTATTTAATAAAAATTAAAAGGCGTCAACATCATACGATTTTTTTTTTTTAAATAAAGAGCTTTTAAAACTATTGCATTTATACACCATTGCGATATGCGTAACTTTAATGAAATAAAATTGTCTGCCCACAAACTTGGATATATAATTGAATGTGTTTTTAGACACTAACAAAAAACATAATAACTTTCACTGGTTATCTGTTACATTCACTGTGAAGTCACGATTCTATTGCCCCAAGCGAACGATCTGTAGAAAAGCGTCCGAGTCGTGATACGTACAACGAATCAACAAATGTATATAACTACTGTAACGTGGCAAGATTTGAAATATATGATGTAGATGTCCATAATATCTGGCACTACACTTGAAAAATTTGCTTAAACATTCATCTTATTTCATATTTCGATACCTTTGGGCTCAAAAGCCCCATAGTACAATGTCCCAAATGTGTTATAGGCCCTTTGAGCCGAGAAATGAACCCTATCTCAACAGATAAAGAGTATATTTTGTATTGATTAAGTAACAGAAAAAAATATGGAAATTTGTCAAGTAAAGTACCAGTATTTATTGAACATTTAGCCAACATAGAAAATGGACGTTATTCCGTTGGCATGACCGAGGAAAAGTATGAACTTCCCTTACCTAATCGAAGGTGCCAATCAGAAGAAAAATGCCGATTCCTTCATCCAGCCCACTCACCTAAATAACTCGTTCAACAGGTGAATCCTCATTCACTTCCTGCCTGCACTTATCATCAATATCCTTCGCTTTGCCGTTAATCTTCAAATTGGCCAAGCTCACATAGTTACTACGCGATATGCCCGGCTCACGACGCTTAGGCAAAGTGGGGTCATCACGTACTTTTTTATCAACGAGTTTTTTCTCGGGCACGGTAGCCAAAGCTGCTATGTTATTTATTTGGGAACTTCTTATCAAAGGAGTCAGTTTCGTGCCTTGCTCTAACGTACTTAAAGGGGCCTTAATCCTATTGCGTCCTAAGTCTATAAACTTCGAATCTTCGCTGGGTTTCGGGTCGTACTTAGATCTTCGGTCTCGGTAACTGAACCTCCCGTCCGCGAAGTCGGGTTTCTCGGCTAGATGCCGCCGGAATATTGGAGTCATAGGCTTGCCCATGCTGGCTAGCTTGATATCGGACTTCAGCACGTCGTGGTGGACCGGCTTGTCGGACTCGGAGGGTCGGACCCTGTGCGAGCGACCCATGTTACTGGGTGAAGCAGGTCTTTGTACGAAGAATTTACTCCTAGACTTATCCTTGTCCTCTACCTCTTTATTTCTGACCACTTCTGCTGTATTGGGCTTGAACAATCTGCTAAACTTTGGTGACAATAACTTCTTTTGGAAGAACCCTGACTTTTCTGGCGGTTTTTTGTTCTCAACAGTTTTTGGTATATTTTTGATGCCCGCAGCCATGACTGGACTCTTAGTTAGGTAGTCAATATTGAACCTTCTGCAGTCATCTTCGGGTATTTTCCTCTCGTGGGTCAGACATTCAGGGTTTCTCAGCACTACGTCGGTCACGTCATAGCTTGACTTTTTGGAGAGAAGGTTCTCTCCTTTCTTGACGATGGTGGCTAGAACGTTTTTGGGGTCGACGTCCATTTTGTCGAATATCTGCACGTTGCGGTGCCAAGTGCTGATGGTCTCCTCGTCGTCGTCCGAGGAGTCTGTGTCCGCGTCATCTTGCACAACTGTTGTTGCACTGTTTGGAATGCTGATGTGTCTGCAGAATGGTAAGGGGTTTTCGACCTGAAAAAGAAAACACAAATGTATGACTTAGATAAACGAGTTCAGTGTTTTCCTGCTGGAGTGTCCAGCACAGTCAGTATGTACTGGATGGACATGTGGTGCCTACAGGTTGAAGGTGGTTACCTCGTGCTTGTACTGCGACTCCAGCCCTTCGACGGACTGGTTGCGTAGGAAGGCGGGCAGCGCCTCGTGCTGCGCGTGCGGCTCCACCTTGCGCGTCTTCTCTTGGAGCTTGTTCAGGTGCGTGTCTGGAGATGTGCGTTTTAGTGGCGGAGGGTCCAGCCATTTTGTTATGTCGTCCACCTGACAACGATCAAACTTTTTATTAAAGTATATTCGTTTTGTGAAGAAAGAGTAGGATAACAGCGTCTCAAAGATTTGTAACGAAATTGTCATTGGCCACTTGTACCACAAATCACTAACCTCTCGTATGCCGTAATTAGAGATCGAGAGAGATAGATCTACGCGAGACACAATGGCTTTTTAATTGTGTCTCAATTAAAAAGCCATTGTGTCTCGCGTAGATCTGCGTTCCGGCATACAAGGGGCTAAATAATTTTAGCGCTTAAAAGTGTTTAAAACATCGTTTTATCTCCGACAATTTCAAACAATAGGCTAGTGGCCGTAAAAACTGTAAATAGTCCGTCTTTTAGATTATTCAAAAATAAGGGACACGCATTTTTTTATTTGTAAATTAAACCAAAACTGACAAAGATATAGCCCATTAAAGTTACGTGTGATGTCACGTCGTGCTGCATTTTTTCGCAAAATGTAATTATTTTGACCCTGGAAACTACCCTATTAATAGAAATAGAGCGTATGTGATTTGTGTAATCTGTTGGCCTAAGAGAGACTAAGTACTTAGAGCTTCATGGGACCTTGGTGGTGGAATGCTGGAGAGGCTCTCCCTTCCTACCACCGGACGCATTTGGTGGTGCACTGCTGGTGAAGGAGGAAGAACGGCTCCCTGGCTTTTCCACGACACAGGTGCTTTTACGGCACAGCAGCGTGCAGGATGTAGCCGGCGGTGTGCAGCGCGTGCTGGCTGCGGCTGAGCGTGCTCACGGTGACCAGCGGCTGCGACGTTGCAGTTCATACCTTAGTGATGTTGATCTTGTTGCCGGCAGCGTGCAGGATGTAGCCGGCGGTGTGCAGCGCGTGCTGGCTGCGGCTGAGCGTGCTCACGGTGACCAGCGGCTGCGACGTTGCAGTTCATACCTTAGTGATGTTGATCTTGTTGCCGGCAGCGTGCAGGATGTAGCCGGCGGTGTGCAGCGCGTGCTGGCTGCGGCTGAGCGTGCTCACGGTGACCAGCGGCTGCGACGTTGCAGTTCATACCTTAGTGATGTTGATCTTGTTGCCGGCAGCGTGCAGGATGTAGCCGGCGGTGTGCAGCGCGTGCTGGCTGCGGCTGAGCGTGCTCACGGTGACCAGCGGCTGCGACGTTGCAGTTCATACCTTAGTGATGTTGATCTTGTTGCCGGCAGCGTGCAGGATGTAGCCGGCGGTGTGCAGCGCGTGCTGGCTGCGGCTGAGCGTGCTCACGGTGACCAGCGGCTGCGACGTTGCAGTTCATACCTTAGTGATGTTGATCTTGTTGCCGGCAGCGTGCAGGATGTAGCCGGCGGTGTGCAGCGCGTGCTGGCTGCGGCTGAGCGTGCTCACGGTGACCAGCGGTTGCGACGTTGCAGTTCATACCTTAGTGATGTTGATCTTGTTGCCGGCAGCGTGCAGGATGTAGCCGGCGGTGTGCAGCGCGTGCTGGCTGCGGCTGAGCGTGCTCACGGTGACCAGCGGCTGCGACGTTGCAGTTCATACCTTAGTGATGTTGATCTTGTTGCCGGCAGCGTGCAGGATGTAGCCGGCGGTGTGCAGCGCGTGCTGGCTGCGGCTGAGCGTGCTCACGGTGACCAGCGGCTGCGACGTTGCAGTTCATACCTTAGTGATGTTGATCTTGTTGCCGGCAGCGTGCAGGATGTAGCCGGCGGTGTGCAGCGCGTGCTGGCTGCGGCTGAGCGTGCTCACGGTGACCAGCGGCTGCGACGTTGCAGTTCATACCTTAGTGATGTTGATCTTGTTGCCGGCAGCGTGCAGGATGTAGCCGGCGGTGTGCAGCGCGTGCTGGCTGCGGCTGAGCGTGCTCACGGTGACCAGCGGCTGCGACGTTGCAGTTCATACCTTAGTGATGTTGATCTTGTTGCCGGCAGCGTGCAGGATGTAGCCGGCGGTGTGCAGCGCGTGCTGGCTGCGGCTGAGCGTGCTCACGGTGACCAGCGGTTGCGACGTTGCAGTTCATACCTTAGTGATGTTGATCTTGTTGCCGGCAGCGTGCAGGATGTAGCCGGCGGTGTGCAGCGCGTGCTGGCTGCGGCTGAGCGTGCTCACGGTGACCAGCGGCTGCGACGTTGCAGTTCATACCTTAGTGATGTTGATCTTGTTGCCGGCAGCGTGCAGGATGTAGCCGGCGGTGTGCAGCGCGTGCTGGCTGCGGCTGAGCGTGCTCACGGTGACCAGCGGTCGCGCGCCGAGCTGCGACGCCGAAACGCACTTGCCCAGCCGCCAGCCACGCTCCCCGACCGAAAGGCAGGCGTTGGAGTTCGACTTCAACAAAAGATAAAGAATTTACTTTAGCAAAAAAAGCAAGAAGATTATGAACCACTTGATATCAGTCCACATAGCAAACGGAATAAGCATTGCCATATTTTGTAATTCGGCAAACCACTCTCTATTCGCCGTAGCAGTGCAGTTTTGAACGAACGGTGCCATCTTTCGATGATACCATTTGATTGCGAATGATAAGCAGTCGTTTTTTTTTTCTCTTTATTTTTATGGACTTTAATTTCAAAGAGCATGTCAGCCCCATATGCAGTAGTTTTTTCTGTTTAATCCCTTTAGCTTTATTAATGCAGAAAAAAGTTGGCTTTCAATCTGACGACCTTGATCGCTTGTTATAGTAACAGCTTAAGACAACCGAATCTTGTTATCCAGCCAGCATAAATCGATTTGACTATTGTTTCTGCAGTTATGTCATGGAGAGGTAACGCTTCGGGCCATCGCGTACATTGGTCGATAATGGTGAGAAAGTACATACTAATATTGTGATGGTGGTAGGTCCTATCACGTCAATATGGTTATTTTGGAATCGTTCCAATAGTGTACGTTGTGATTTGACTCGTGTATCGTTGACCTTTGTTAGGCTTCACAAACTTGTCGATTGTCCAGCGTTTTAAAGAGCTTGCCTATCTCGTCGAGCTGCACGAGAAGTCAGTAAGCGGAAGGAGTTCGTAGGTAAAGTCCGCTTCGGCTTTCTAATGAGGACAAGTTTTCCCGACTTTTAACGAAGTGAGAACTGGCCCCTCTTCAAGCATACGCTTGGGAATCCCTCAGTGGAAACTCGAGTCTTCGAGGCCAGGACTCAAGTTTTCCGAGGTAAGCCGTTGGATCCTGGGGCGGTATTTTTGACCTTGAGCCTTCGTATCGCCACTTTCAGATTTAGCTGTCATCTTCGTGGCATAGTTTTTGTTGGCGTCATCATCGGTGACTCGCATTGGGTACCAGATGTGGCCAAACTATGAGGAGGGGGAACACGCTCTCCCCGCAAAGAGAACAGAGAGTTCACGTTTGCCATCAGCATCAGCTGGGGCCGGAGACACTGCGTCAGTGGGAGCCCACAGGAACCCCGTTCAGAGAGCGAACTTCGCAGTTCTGTACCCCTTGTAATGCTCCACCGGTCGGTCCTCATCATCCGGTGAGCGGATGCGGAGTCTGCCAGTGCCTTACTGCAGCGCATGCGCAGAGATGCGAGTTCTCGCAACCATCGGTGCGCCTTTCGCTAAACGAGTCCAGGCCTAATCCAGAGCATTGCTACGTCACAAATATCGGAAACCGGCCGGGGGGTTTCGGCCTTCCGAAACTATTGGTTTAGGTAATTTGAGTCACCGTTCCGTACCCGGTAATGACACCCACACCTACAAGATCGAGGTTTTTGAGATGAGTTCTCGGTTCTGTTGCTTTAGCGCCCAACTCGGACCACTCGGAGATGACCACTTCGGCGCACTTGAGGTCATGGAGATGTCAAACCGGATATACTGGTATCGGAATAGGTCTCGGAGCGAGGCTACCGAACGAAATGTCCACCACCGACTCACCCCGCATACGTACACACATGAGGATAGAACCCCAATTTTGTACGACCAAGTCTATCCTCCATCATCCTTCCGTGTGACCTTGAATCCCAAGCCAAATTGGCATTGGAATCCCCGAAGACGAAAATGGGGAGGTATCCGGCGAGGACGACACCCAACTCCATAATTCTTACCTGGACGAGTTCAGCGCCCAGGCAACACCGCAGACCGCTCAGGTATACCTGTACCCTTTTCGCGTTCTGTTCATCCGATTTTAAATTCTATTTCGAAGGCATAAGGATGGCATTAAAAACAAAAAAGTGGTTACAATACCAACTATGTATTTACTGCAGCCGCCATTTGTCATGCCACTAACGTAATAAAAGTCAAAATCGGTTGAACGGACAGTAATAAAAGGTTTTCAAAAAAGTCTAATGTTATTTTAAACAGGGTATAGTCATGTCATGAATATGGTTAAAAACTTAATGTTGAAATAAATGATGGTTTTTAATTATTAAAAAATTATATACTAAATGAAAGTTAATTAAATGTACAATACACTTTTATTTACATTATTCGCAATTAGCTGTTGTTAGCTAAGGATGCTCGAAGAGACTCCAAATTCTGATGAAAACGTCATCATTTGTCGATAAGCAATCTCATTCATATTTTTATTAAAGCAGTCTGGCTAGTCTATGGCCGCCATTTTTAGATGTGAGCCTCATAAGAAAAAAAAATGTTGAAAAATGTCTTTTTTAAAGTACTTAATGGTAGATAAAAATCCCAAAATAAATAAAGACAAAAAATAATAGTAAATTATTTTCCTTCAATAATTTGTTGAAAAACTTTGTATGATACACGTGAGTATTGATGATTACCATCCTCGGCTCTCTTGAGATCGTCATCTACGGCTTGAATCTAAACACCGCTTCAGCTATAACCAACATAACATTCAATAGATAAATAAGTATTACCTTCAACACTCCCGCGTCCGGCACGCTATCCTCACTCTCTGCTTTACTGAGGCGAGAACAGCAACTGTCCTTTCTGTGAACCACAAACAAAAAACACATATCAGTAAAGAAAAAATATTTTAAAAGCAGTTTTTCACATCAGACGGATAAAAACATTTAGTAGGCTAATGCACTACAATCATTGTACATTTTTAACTAACTATCGTCCATTCGCATTTAAGAAAATAGTGACTCATCATCATTGTCAAGTGAAAATGCCCAATCTTTCCAATTAATGTCCTTGATCAATTAGATCATAACAAATTGGAAAACAGAAAACAGATGATGCAAGTCTTTCAGACAGTATGCGTCAATTGTCAATTTAAAAAATTAATACTTCACCTATTCGTAAAATTATAATTAAATTTTAAAATAGGTAATTACTGAATATTAATATTTGAACATACTGTTTAATAAAAGGTTTGCTTTAATATGCCTTTACTATGCAGTGGCACTGTCATTATTTTCTTAACGCGAATAGACTATAGTGAAATGTGCTAGCGCGATGCGAGATTATATGACGTCAAAGGTATTTTTGAGATATCACAATATGCTTAATCATAAAAAGACCTAACTCAAAAAAAGGGTATTTGAATCAGAAATTATTTTTCAAAAGTAGAACCTTTCCATTTTCAAATACCTTCTTTTGAGTTACGTTCTTTTTTATTAACCATGCGATGCGCTATTTTTTTTCTTTGGCTTCGCACGGCTAAATATATAAAGTAAACTAAATTTGACACTGGCTAAATACATGAGCTAAATAGATGAGCTACCCATTGCTCGCCGTCTGCAAGCCACACATGCGTCGCCTGTTATTAAACGCCTAGCGGGTGTAAGGTCGTTGGGCTAGACACAGAGATTAGAACGTACGTGTGCAGGCAGCAGTCCGGCGAGCGTTGCGTGCGCGCTGCCGAGCCGCGCGAGTACTGCACGATGTCGGCCAGCAGCGTGGCCGGCACTGGCCCAGTCTGCGACAGGTACATCACCATGCTCTCCAGCCAGATCTCGATCACCTCGAACGGTGGCCTGCAACAAGCATAATCATCAAGGACTTCCAAATAACGAAACAAAGAAAGGTCGTATGTGACGATCAACATTGTCAAACGAACTACGAGCCATACAATAGCATCCTGTTAGAACACTTGGAAGCCAAAAGTTAGAACATTTGGAAAAAAAGATTACAGTTTTCAGATTTTCTCCTATACTTGTGCTATGAGTAGTATTGATGATTACTGTCCCGGCTCACGATCTATGAAACAGAGGGCTTCGAGCTTACACACATAGAAGATAAGAAGCTAGCTAAGTGTAGGTACCTAATGTCGGGGTCCAGATGGCAGGCCAGGAAGGCGATCCTGTAGAAGGGCTCGGGGCAGGCGGTGGTGCGGCAGAACTTGTCCACGAACAGCGCCTCATTGAGCCCGAAGTCGCTGCGCCGCGGCAGGAAGTCCGGGTCGGCCGACACACGGCCTATTATCTGTCGAAAAGAGGTACACACATATTGCAAGAGTTTTAGGCGGGCTTCCTTCGAGTGCTGTTCTGTGACTGTTTTGATTATTCGCAAATTGATATTATAATGTAAAATTGGTTTGTTTTTATACCTCAAGTGTCTACGCAACTGGACAATAAATGGAATCATTGAAACAGGCGCAGTCAAAATGGAGTTGAGATTTTTATTGTAGTTCAGGCTACTTCAGCGAAGTTTTTCGGGAAGACTGACTCGATACATATGCTGCCAAATACTACAAAAACATTAGAATGTGTTGCACCCGCATTGTAATGGTAAACTAATTAACTATTCAAATTAATACATGGCTTAAAGGACTTAGTATCCAAGCCAAAAATTGTAACAAAAAAATTTTGGACAGGGACACTTGACCCTGTCCAAAATTGACCCTGAAAAAAAATTCACCCTGGTGGACATTGTTTTTTATTACAATTTTCTTTTGATCGGTAGACAGTTGAAATTTTCAAAGTGTGTAATTTTCTTGCCACTATAACAGCAAATAAAAAGAAATTGACGTTGATTATATTGCCATGAAAATGACGTTGATTAAGCGTTAGTGTTAATCTTGTACGATGGTACAGAATACTCTATGCGACTCGCATTTGGCCGGTCGGTATCGTTTACGTTACCTCGCATAGAATAATGCCGAAAGAGAACACGTCGACCTTCTCGTCGTACACGTTGCCGTTCATCATCTCCGGCGCCATCCAGTATGGGTTGCCGACCACCTGACAATATGACAACAAGAGGCATTTGAGACAACATAGGTACAATCATTATTAACCTCTCAGGCCCCAGTGTACCGAAAACAGCTCGGTACCAAGTAACTCAAAAGTTATTTTTAGATAATTCACCGTTTTCATAATGTTATTTTGAACAGAGTATACATACCGTGTAGCGCTTCCTCCGCAGCGTGTTGTGCGCCTGGCGCCGGTCCAGCGAGCTGCTGGCCGTGCGCTGCACGATGCGCGCCAGACCGAAGTCTGCCACGATTACCGTCTTGTCCTGCACACAACGCTCATTGTGAGATAGAAGTTTTAAATATACAAGGTTGAGACGACAATACAACAATAAAAGGAAACATTGGCCATAGCTATATCATGCGGTGCAGGTAGCCCACGCACGACACGTCGCGTGCCAGCTGAGAGTGTGTATGTCATAGTGTACCTCTCTGACGAGACAGTTGTGCGAGTTGAGGTCCCTGTGAATGACGTTCATGCGGTGCAGGTAGCCCACGCACGACACGTCGCGTGCCAGCTGAGAGTGTGTATGTCATAGTGTACCTCTCTGACGAGACTGTTGTGCGAGTTGAGGTCCCTGTGGATGACGTTCATGCGGTGCAGGTAGCCCACGCACGACACGTCGCGTGCCAGCTGAGAGTGTGTATGTCATAGTGTACCTCTCTGACGAGACAGTTGTGCGAGTTGAGGTCCCTGTGGATGACGTTCATGCGGTGCAGGTAGCCCACGCACGACACGTCGCGTGCCAGCTGAGAGTGTGTATGTCATAGTGTACCTCTCTGACGAGACAGTTGTGCGAGTTGAGGTCCCTGTGGATGACGTTCATTCGGTGCAGGTAGCCCACGCCACACGACACGTCGCGTGCCAGCTGAGCTCGGTCGCGCCACGTCAACGGAACCCGGGTGTCCTGGACAAAAACAATAAAATTCTTATCAAATAATAGTCAGAAAAAAAATTGTTAGAGTACATCGACACAAGAAGAAGAACCCGGAAATCTTTTAACCGCGCTCAATCGTCGACCGCATCGTTGCTTTCCATCAAGTGAGATAGTGGTCAAATACGAACCTATCAACAATGAAAAAAAGCCTGTAGCAAATTCTACTAAGGGGCCCTTAATCTTGAAAATGAACTTTAAAATGACAACGAAATAAAACTTCTTCGTTTTCAGGCTCAAACGTAGCGATGGGTTTATTACGGAAGTGGTTAGAATCCATATTTGAGCTAGTGCCCCTCGAATAAAAACAAGTGCTTTTGTATGTCTGAGCGGGGTCAACCACAAAGTGCGAGGCCTGGAGCATCTGCTACTCTTTCCTCGTGGCTGATGCAGCACTGTCCCCAGTGTTCAGGGAGCGGAGTACTGGCACCTGTGCTAAAGTAACATTACCTGTAAGAGCTGGTACAGCGTGCCTCCCGCGACGTACTCTGTCACCAAGTGTAGGCGCTTGTCCTTGTACAGCACGCCCACGAAGCGGAGCACGTTCGGGTGCTTCAGAGAGCGGAGTACTGCTACCTGCGGGACAGACCATAACTAGAGTCGTTAAGACGCCTTTGCTCTTCAACCTTTGCACCTAAAGATCTTTTTTTTGAGGTTGGAAATCATTCTGTAAATGTAATATAGCAATAGAGTATTCATGAGATCTAGGTTGTGTGTAAGCTATAAACTATACTCATTTCGTGCCCACCTCTTTCAAAAAATTCCTCTGCGCGTCCTCGTCTACCCTGTACAACTGTTTGAGCACCATCACTTCGTTGGTGTCCCGGTGAGTCACCTTGTATACCTCGCCAAAGAAACCGGAGCCCAGTAGCTCGCCCTGGTACAAAAAGCAAAAATATATAAAAATAGTGTGGTAGGTGTGCACAATAAATAAATATACACTAATACTATAAAGAGGTAGTTTTTTTTTTTTTGTTTGTAGGAGGTAATCTCGGAAAGTACTATACCCTATTCGCGTTAAGATTAGACATTTAAAGAAACCTTTTTACTGTCTGTTCAACCGATTTTAACTTCTATTTCGTAGGCATAAGGATGACATTAAAAGCAAAAAAGTGGTTACAATACCAATTATTTACTGCAGCGGCAATTTGTCATGTCACCAACGTAATAAAATTCAAAATCGGTTGAACGGACAGTAATAAAAGGTTTTCATAAATGTCTAATGTTATTTTGAACAGAGTATAGTTCGATTGCTTAATTTTTTTCACCGAAAAAAAGCTGCTTTATTCCTCAGTGACATAGGCTATGTTTTATGTACCTACGCGGGCGAACCTGCGGGCAAAAGCTAGTAATAGATATTTCAAATAGAATGAAGAACTAGGCATCTGTAGGCTGTTCCATGCAGCTACTCACCTGCAGCAGGTCACTGGCTCGGAACACTTTCTGTCCGGGCGCGGGCTCGGCGCGGAAGGAGCGCGCGCGGCTCAGGTCACACAGCACGCCGCTCGGCTCGTCGCCGTCAACGCTACAATCATTCATAATACACATACATCGTATGGACTGGTTTACGTAAACTTAAATCTATATATCATCATCATCATCATCAGCCTTTTTAATGTTCCCACTGCTGGGACTCAGGCCTCCTCTCTAGGAGAGGAAATGGGCAGTGCGGGTTGGTGGTGTCATGTCTTCGAATTTTTGGTTCTAGCACATGCCGGGTTCCTCACGATGTTTTCCTATATTTTGTATATCTCTATATACGAGTATATACCCCGTTAAATTTTGATCGTTTTTATCCCGTGGAAGGTCGATCCGGTACATGAAACACTATCGATTTGTAAAGATAAAATTAAAAAATAAAGTACCTTCTTTTTAAAATTCGTATTAATTACTTAATTTATGTACGAAATGAATTTCTTTAAGAAAACGTCAGCTGAGCGAGTTCAATGACCTGTAGGTAGTAGTCGGCGTTGCGTACTAATTACCTACAGGTCATTGAACTCGCTCAGCTGTACCGGATCAACCCTCCTTGGAATTAAAACGATCAATATTTAATGGTGTATAAAAGAAGAAACTGACTCACTGACATATTAACGCACAGCCGAAACTACTGGGTCTAGGACTATGAAATCTTGCACAAAGCTTCCTTTTATGACGAAAGCGAGCAATAAGAGAGAATTTTTCAAAATTAATCCCCTAAGAGTATGAGTATTTCGGGGAGTGTGCACTGGAATTGCACAATCTAATTCCGCCAAGTCCGTTCCATCAACGGACCACGCGTCGTACAGCGTCGCGCCACCGGTACATGGTAGACATCCCACCCATACGCACATTTTGCAAACACATTTATTGTGCGTACAGCCAAGGAGTGGAATTGCCTGCCGGAATCTGTGTTTCCTGTTAGCTACAACTTAGGAGTCTTTAAGTCGAGAGTGAATAGGTTTCTTCTAGGCAAGCGTGCTTCATCGTCGACCACATCATCGCTTACCATCAGGTGAGATGGTGGTCAAACGCAAGCCTATCATGAATAACAAAAAAAAATGAATCGGCGTTCCAAAGTTTGTATGAAGAAACCTACATTTATGCGGGCGAAGCTAGTCCTAGATAAATTTTTGATTGTAGCCAAATACTCTTTTCTGACAGCAAAAAATATAAGTTTAAAGTCGTGTTTTTGACGTGACAACGTCTTATAAATTGGTTTGCCGGGTGACACTTCAAGAAACTGCGTTACGCTCCGCTCACGTTATGCGCTCACAATGAGAGCGAGTGAGAGGCACGCGTCCCTTCCACTCGGGCATGGTTAGCCCGCCTAAGAGCGAGAGAGACAGACATTTTCATCCTTCTTCCTACTATACGAATGAATATTCACATTAAAATTATTTTACCACTCAAAGTCGTTGTCACGTAAAACTTTCGCCCGTATACCGACTTTACAGGCAACCAATTTTTTGTCCTCAAGGCAGTAGCCAAATAGCTGTTTCAGGTGTACTAGTTATTTAATTAATACATGGTAGACTGGAAATTATAGCATAAGCAATTTCTACTAGCCAAACATTAAGATTAAAAGAGGTGATTTTGCAAACGGTAGTTTTTTAAATGTAAATTATCAAGACTGGAACGATCGTAACGAATGAAAGGTATGATACAGGAGGCGCCAGATAACCGAGGAATAAAGTACATTGACCTTTTCCTAATATCTCTGCGTAGGTACCCGAAAAACAAGCAATGAACTGCTTTTCATTACTAGATCATGTAAAGGACCACTATAGATGACGATTCAAGACAGCTTTATTTCTTTATTTCCGTTTTTGGAATTAAAAATATCAACAAAAATAGCTTTTGCCCGCGTCTTCGCACCCGCTCTTCCCAACTCCACCCTACTATACCCTACTCTACCTTACTCTACTCTACTGTACCCTACAATACCCTAATTTTCATTTATTTTTCCATAAGAACCTTCTCCTCACAATAACAAACACAACAAAAAAAGAAGCGAAATCGGTCCAGCCATTCACGAGTGATGGCGTGACCAAGGGAAATAGGGATTCATTTTTATATGTATACTATACATGTAGGATGGTCAATGACCATTATTCCACAGTTATCTGGCAACTACCTTAGTTAGCCCTTTAGGGAATAAGACCAAAATCACAACAAATAAAAAAACTAAGCTAGAAACTTACGCATCGAGTAACTTAGACATACTGCTGCTCTTTTCCTTGTCCCCAAGCAAAGGTGACGAGGGCGTCTGTCTTCTCTTATTCACCCACTTCCCCGCATCCTCTCCCCCCTTCCTCTTGAACAATCTCTCTTTTTTCCCATCTACATCTCTCTTCTCTTTCTCGCACGAGTGTCTCTGCTTCTCATCTTTGGTGTTAACTCTTCTTTCGATAGGAGGTCTGTCTTGTGTTGTTTTGTCTTCTTCGGTTTGTGTCTGTGTGTGTGCGTGTGTTGTGTATGTTTGCGTGCGTTTTGTGTTTGTTTCGGGCGTGTGTTCGATAGTTAGCTAGAATAAAAATTATTTATTTTATTTATTTTTATAACAACTTTGCCCCGCGCAAGGAATTACTAATTACAGGTCGCGCGATGAATCAAGATCGCTCGGCAAAAGTGGAAGGGGCATGCGCAGTATTCAATTCTACGGTCTATTTGGCGACGTACGGGCGGGTGTGTGCCGTCGGCGACACGTCATTGGTAGATAGAGTCGCTCTTCAATTCCCGCGTTGCGTTCTCGCCTCTCATTGGATACTGTTGTACTTGGGTACTGTTGCGTACAGCTTGTGTTATCGTAATAGTAATACGTAGTCGTAAAAAAAAATGGTTAAAAATAAAGTTTTAAAACGGCTAGCCAGAAAAATGGTTTACGACGTGAATTATTACGTTAAAGAAAGAAACTAACGAAATATTTTTTTTTAATTTTATGTTTTATTTTATAATTTTTAATTTTTTGAATTTACCTACTTACAAGATAAATTACAATCAAAAACTAGTGTTATTATAAGTTATGTTACTAAGGTTCAAACATACGAAATTAAAAATAAAATCCTAACATACTAAGAATTTCTGTGCGCAATTGTACACATGCGCCGATTGCCCCCACTACTTTCACCGAGCGATCTTGATTCACCGCGCGACCTGTACTCCTGTAACGTGGGCATACTGGGCGTGTTCATAAACATGTAAACTCTCATGTACAAAACACAGGACAAGGAACAGTTATCTCTAAGCCACTGGCCAACCATACAAATATTTGTTCCGTGCGGGAATCGAAACCGCGACACGCAGCGCAGCAGTCAATCGTTCCACCACTGCGCCAACCGTGCCGTTAAATTCATATTACCTGTATGACCGCATCCGGTCTTCCCAGCGCGCGCTCGATCTCATCCAGCGGCCTGTTCCTCACTGGAGTGCCGTTGATTTCGAGGATCCTGTCGCCGATGTGCAGCGTCAACACACCACACGATGAATCGATCCTGGAACATGTTTCTTAATCATTATCTTAGTAAAAACTAAGGGACCTTGCACACCCTTGGGCCACGAGCTGGTGATTGTTCTGACGGCCGGACCTTTTCTTTGGGTGGGAAATCAACTAATGACATCTCCCGCCCTTATCGTGTCAGACTTTTACTGACAAAAACCCACTCCTGTTCCTTCTTTGGCTTCGTTCCAGGGCCCCGGGGTTCTCTTTGGCACAACCCACGGCCCCAGTAGGCTTCAGCCCTGCTGGGCCCCTACGGTTTTGCTGACATCTCCTTGAGGCGACTTGGGCTCGGTCCAGACGGTTACCTGACGGTCGAACGGCGAGCTACCCATTGCTCACTGTCCGCAAGGCCGCGCCTACGGGTGGCCGGAAATCGGTATCGAGATCCGTTTTCTCAGCAAAAGCTTCTGCGGCTATGATCACGGTCCGTTGAACAAGAAATTGGGTTCATGGGAGCGTAGTGTGTTAGGTCCCTGTGACGTGTGATTTTTTGTCACTTAAATAAGTGTTAATACTTGACAAAATACAACACGTGATTGCGCAACCTTGGCGTGTCCCTGCACTAGGACCGCGTGGTGGACTACGGTCTATTCCCTCTTCTAGAGGAGGTTTGCGTTTCAGCAGTGACGACATAAGGCTACTGTAAGGCTTAATGTCTTTAGTGCCTACTTCAACACAAGCGCATGCGGTAACCAACACAACAATATCTATATCTACACTAATATTATAAAGAGGTAAAGTTTGTTTTTTTGTTCGTAGGAGGTAATCTCTGAAACTACGTGATTTTTTCATCGATAGAAAGCTGCTTTATTCCTGAGTGACGTAGGCTATATTTCAAGGACGCGGGAATAAAGCAGAAGATATTTTTTTTGTGGAAAAGCGCTTATCTCTGGAAATACTAGTCGGATTTGTAAAATCTTGGTGTAAAGGTTAGCCAGGTTCATGATGAATAGTATAAGTTATGTGCTATCACGCTACGATATACGAAAGCGAAGCAGTAACCTAAAACATGAGTGAAACCGTGGTGGACCGATAGTACCTACTAAATGTATCGCAGTTCGTAGCGGGAAGTCACAAGCTCACAACTGTTTAAGTTTAATATCTTTCCTGTCTTGTTTGCAGAACCTCTTTCAATATCTTTTTTGAGTGTATGGTATCTGGTATCTATTTTGGAAAACTGCAACCCAAGGTTTTTCGTTCTCACGATCTCAAGTTGACAACTAGAGGTCGTGAGAACGAAAAACCTTGTCTGTATACTTAGCTGTAGTTTTCCTGAATCTTTTGTACTCATCAGAGACGTGGTGCCTCTATCGAAGGCATATACGAACTTTGGACAAATTCCACCTCAAATACCTACGAAATTGAGATTTGAATTGAAGCCTACTTGATGAGGCGGCAGCTCAGGTGGTGTGGACATGTTTCTAGGATGCCTGAACAAAGGCTAGCGAAGCGTATCTGCTATTCTGAACTCCAGCAAGGAAAACGAAATCGTGACGGACAGTTTCTACGTTTCAAGGATGTGCAATTGAGAATCGAAATTGACCCTGCGTGTTGGGAGACACAAGCTCAAAATCGGGCTGAGTGGAGACTTTGTGTGCAGCGGCACGTACAGGTTTTTGAGAATAAAAGGAGGTCGGAATTAGACCAAAAACGCGACGACCTCAAAGCTAGGCCACCAACAGCAATAATTTATCATATCGTTAATGGTGTTCTGACATGTCCGCTCTGTGCTCGGAGCTTTTCCGCCAAAGTTGGATATGCAAGTCACAAGAGGGCACATAACAGAGCAGCAGATCTGAGCTCACAACCACCATGAGGAGCCATGGAATGCGGTCGCTGTAGCCGAAATCGGCTAGATGGCATCATCATGATCAAATAACTTTTCCCACTCTTGGTAGAGACCTAGAACGGGAAAAGTGGGACTATCCGACTTTTGCTTTTACCGACAAAAACCCACCAGTGTTCCTTCAGTAGCCCTTTGCATTCCAGGGTCGCGGTGATCCTTTCAAACAATGAAACAATCCGCGACGCTGACTACCACAAGACCTCACGTATAAAGTCCAAAACAGTAATATTAACACAATGCAACTAGCTCAGGATAGGCTTAAATTGAAAACATTTATTTATAATAAATGGTTCCATATCTGTGACACTTTTCCTTGTCGACAGACAATAAATATTTATACAGGTCGAGGATATTTATGATTTAGTTTATAACCTTGTCATAAAATGGAAAACCAATGAGGCATTTTGCCCTCATTGCTCACTAAAAAACCCAAAGTGATTCTGTACCATATTGTTTATAAATTGAGCTGTTTGTTAGAATTAAGACATAGGAATAGGAGGCTTGCCTTGTCTAGGCAGAGGCGTAGCGTGGATAATTTAGACGGGGGCGAAGGCACATCAGCGAGGCCTTTATCTTTCATAAATTCGAGAACGAGACAGCGACTGTTTTTATTTTATTTTTTCTTCGATGGGAAAAATCATCCAATGACAACCCCCGCTCTTGGGCGGAGCGGGAGATAGTGTCAGACTCTTACTGACTAAAAAACCCATCCCGTTCCTTCAAGCCTTCATACCGGGGCTCGAGCGCCCTTTCGAATAACCCTGGCCCCAGTAGGCTTCGGACCCGGCTGGGCCCCTGCTGTTGCTGACAACTCCTTGAGGCGCGCGGGAACAGCGCGCACCGTCGACGACTTGGGCTTGGTCCGGACAGTTACCGGACGGCCGGACAGCGAGCTACCCATTGCTCACTGTCCGCAAGCCCGCGCCTACGGTGGCTGGAAATCGGGATCGGAATCCCGGCGGCGGCAAGGGCGTCGTTGCCTGATGCGGTCGGCCTCCTCCTTAGCGAGCATTACTGCTTTGCAGAAGTCGGCCACCGCCTGCCACTCCTCCTCGCTCCGGACCATGGCCTCAACCAAGGCCCGGCGCGAGAGGTCTCCGCCGCCGATCACCCCCACGAGGGCACGGCGATGCTCCGCCCAAGCAGGGCACACCGCGACTGTGTGCTCCACCGTGAGAGAGCGACTGTCGCAACCCAGTGTTCGGTCACATCGTCGCTTACCATCAGGTGAAATAGTCAAACGCGGGCCTTTCAATTATATAAAGATGTCCTCGCTTGAGCGCAGGCCTTTTGGGTGCGAGGCCGTAGGGGGAGGCGGCACTACGCTCTCGTCTATCTACGCCACTGTGTCCAAGTTTTAGAGATATGACTTTTTACTAAGCTAACTGGCATATCTGATGATAATATTAAATTTCTAAAATTTAATAAACGATTAACATGCAACATACCAGACAAATAACAAGCAGAACTATAATAAATATCCTTCTAATATTATAAACGTGAAAGTTTGTATGCATGGATGTTTGTTACTCTTTCACGCAAAAACTACTAAATGGATTTCAATTAAACTTGGTACACGAGTAGATCATGTCCTGAAATAACACATAGGATACTTTTTACCCTAGGATTATGTTCCTTCGGGATAATTTTCTGCTATCACACAAGCGAAGCCACTGCCAGCAGCTAGTAATAAATAAAAATAGCTTTTGTTTCGATTTTGCCTCAAGCTTTCGAATACCGTAATTAGAAACAAAATAAAAAGGCAATGAGAGAGCGAAGGCCCGGCGCGGGCGGTCGCTTGGGGTTTAATGAATTAATATAGCTACAAAAAAAAGAAACTTCAAAATTACCTACCTTAAATTAACAGTCACCATGTTTAATCCATATTACAAATCACTGATTTAAAGTCCAAAATATTGTACCAACGAGAAATTACACAGACCAACACAAGGAAACCACCAATGACTAACAAATGTAGATATCAAACAATCAGTGTGAAATAATATGAAATAATTATATGTACGTGATGCTTTAGTGTGTAACACAAACAAACTCATCAATAATATAGACATTTGTGCTACAGGGCTGGCAGCTTTTGGAATTTCTGACGTAAGGAAAAACTATACTAAATAATTATTTAATTTTATGAGTTTCGTTAGTAAACGGGACTAGTGAGTGTTTATTAGATGAGATTGGGATGAGCTGTGTGAGTGGGATTTTTTATTAATAAATACTCAACGTGAGTATGAGTCGAGTGGTGCTGATATACGCGTCATGTTCGTGAACGGACGCTGTCATCTCTTAACTGCCAGTGGCTTATTGTAATTTCTACATTTAAATTGTATTTTTTTTATTTACATAGTTCTTGCATAATAAAAGCGACAAGAAATATGTAAGCAAGGTATCTATTTGCAATATGATATAAGATGATTTATCCGAACGCCCGGAGGACACGGTGGAGCACACAGTCGAAGTGTGCCCTGTTTGGGCGGAGCATCGCCGTGCCCTCGTTAGGGCGATCGGCGGCGGAGACCTCTCGTGCCGGGCCGCGCGTACAGGCCATGATCCGGAGCGAGGAGAAGTGGCAGGCGGTCGCCGACTTCTGCGAAGCAGTAATGCTAGCAAAGGAGGAGGCCGACCGCATCAGGCAACGGCGGCGCTAACAGCGCGGCCACCGCCGGGATTCTGATCCCGATTTCCGGCCAACGTAGGCGTGGGCTTGAGGACGGCGAGCAATGGGTAGCTCGCTGTCCGACCGTCCGGTAACTGTCCGGACCGAGCCCAGGTCGTCGACGGCGCGCACTGTTCCCGCGCGCCTCAAGGAGTTGTCAGCAACAGCAGGGGCCCATCTGGGTCGAAACCTACTGGGGCCAGGGTTAATTCGAAAGATAGCTCAAGCCCTGGTACGAAGGCAACAAGGAAAGGGGTGGGCTTTTAGTCAGTAAGAGTCTGACACTATCTCCCGCTCCGCCCAAAAGCGGGGGTTGTCATTGGATGATTTTTCCCACCATAAAAAAAAATTGTTATTTATAAGATGATTTCAGTATCCATGGAGTTTCTTGCACATTCTTCCCCATAAGAGATCTACGCTTTGGAATGTGTAATTAGCATCATTTTTCTGACTGATTGACTGACTTCTTGATAATTCAAAAGTGCCTGTAAATGGTTTATTTAAAATAGTTGCTTTGATTTATTATTTATTTAATTTTTATTCAACCAAGATACAAAGACGGACTTAATGCCTTAGGCATTCTCTACCAATCAACCTAGGGTGGTGGTGTTGATTGATTTATTTATTGATTGTATAGTAGCCGGGAGTCTGAAGTTTTATCCAAATATATCATGTAGTATACAAGATGCTTGAAAGGTCATTAGCTAAAATTAAAGAGAATAATTGCTTCATAGCCCTTACCAATATATTTATGATCGCCACTTCATAATAAGTAATAAGAAGTAGGATACTGTCTGGTTCTCGGAAAATAATACTGAAATTATATTCATTTCAGCCCTTATACTCATTCATTTTGATAAAGGATAAAAGTAGTATAGTACACTACACACAACCACATAACGTCAGCAGTTACGTACTCCCCAGCCACCATTTTACCCTCATAGTAGGTATGACGGTAAAATACAAATACAATAATAAATAACTTGATACAATTCAATAGTCAGCATATTGTGACATTACACAAACATTTGTAAGCCTCTCAAAAACTTTAGGGGTTCATTTAAGTTACTCAAATCCTACTAATATAATAACTAGCTTCTGCCAGCGGCTTCGCCCGCGTGAATGTAAGAATATATCACTCTTATATCACTTAGTGATAAAGAAGCAGTCTACTGGTAAATGAATTTTTAAAATCGCTACTGGATCGATTTTTTTGAATTTATTAATTTTGTAAATTGGTGTTTAATCACGACTACACGAAATTGAATAAAAGTTGTCAATTTTGTTTTCAGTCAGTTTAAACTAGATGAGGCCGGTGTTTCCTAGCTGACTAACCTGAGCAGAAACACCGAAACTAACTCAGGGGTGAAAGTCTCTTTTAAAGCCCATACAGTAAAGGACATGTAATGGTCAAATCATATGAGAACCATGCAGATTAGTGTCTCAGATGATATTTTGAAGACCACATAGATTTGAGTGGACCTGTCCAGTCAGTGCAAGCATTTGTCAGTATTCGTGTATCTCAAACTTAGGACTACTAAGGAGCTCAACGAATTGACGAACAATACCAAAGAAAGGACATATAGGAATAGTTTTTAGGATACTCTTATCCTGAGAGTATGTTCCCTCGAATTTTTTTCTTCATTCACACGGGGGTAGCAATAAAAGTCTCAAAGGTAGATCATTTCAGCCGAAGGATGTCCACTGTTGGACATTAGCCTCCCCCAAGCTTGCCACAATGACCGGTCCTATGCGTCTCGCATCCATCGGATTCCTGCGACCCTCACCAGGTCATCAATCCACCTTGCGGGAGGCCTTCCAACGCTGCGTCTTCCGGTACGTGTTCACCACTCCAGAACCTTTCGTCAAAAACCTTAGTACATTGTAATTAAAATACAATCTCTCTGTCCATCAATTGGTCGAACATGACTAAATTATCATCAAATACCTATTTATAAATATTAATGAGTACAACGCTTAGTGACCATTGCCTGTGAGTCATCAGTCGCTGCACGAAAATAAACGCACATATTATACCTATGCATGATAATAAATAGCATTATCCAATTATCCAGCCTTATAATGTTCTCACTGCTGGGACTCAGGCTTCCTCTCTAAGAGAAGGAATGGGCCGTAATCCACCACGCGGGTTGGTGTCACGTCATGTCTTCAAATTTTGGTTGTAGGTCGGTTTCCTCACGATGTTTTCCTTCACCGTTTTGAGAGAGAATGAACGTTACTGGTACTTGCCGAAAGTCTATTACGCTAGCTACGGACAGAACAACGTCTTCTGGGACCGCTATTACCAATATATACCGATTAAAATATTTGTTATTTTTTTATGCATCTACAAAAGTGAGTAGCTAGTGAGACCCAGTATTTCCTCCAAAAAGTCAAAGTTGCATGCAGAAAACATTCAGTAATAACTAGGAACAGGAAAAAGAGTACAAGCAATACACAAACAAACTACCAATACATATCATATCATATCTACTACTATCTACTGTCTAGAAAATATCGTGTGACGCCACATTCATATTGCACTCGTATAATAAACCAAGTGGAAGAAAAATTTTGTCGCATCAAAAACATATTGAAGAAGCGGCCACACATCGGGAACACTGTGAAGCTGTAACACATTCCTTGATCAAGCTCTCAGATACTGGCAGAGGTACTACAAACTACGAAGCAGAAGGTATCAAGATAAACGCTGATAGCACGCCGACAGAATGTGAAACGGACAATGCGATGGACAGCTTGCCGCCGCAGCGCCCGCTACTCGTTAGTGTACAAGCTAAGCTGCAGGTCGTGCAGTACCTATGGCAGGTGAGCTGTATGCAGACGGACAGCACGGCGCGCAGGATGGCCCGCGCCGCCGCCGACAGCTTGCCGCCGCAGCGCCCGCTACTGGTTAGTGTACAAGCTAAGCTGCAGGTCGTGCAGTACCTATGGCAGGTGAGCTGTATGCAGACGGACAGCACGGCGCGCAGGATGGCCCGCGCCGCCGCCGACAGCTTGCCGCCGCAGCGCCCGCTACTCGTTAGTGTACAAGCTAAGCTGCAGGTCGTGCAGTACCTATGGCAGGTGAGCTGTATGCAGACGGACAGCACGGCGCGCAGGATGGCCCGCGCCGCCGCCGACAGCTTGCCGCCGCAGCGCCCGCTACTGGTTAGTGTACAAGCTAAGCTGCAGGTCGTGCAGTACCTATGGCAGGTGAGCTGTATGCAGACGGACAGCACGGCGCGCAGGATGGCCCGCGCCGCCGCCGACAGCTTGCCGCCGCAGCGCCCGCTACTGGTTAGTGTACAAGCTAAGCTGCAGGTCGTGCAGTACCTATGGCAGGTGAGCTGTATGCAGACGGACAGCACGGCGCGCAGGATGGCCCGCGCCGCTGCCGACAGCTTGCCGCCGCAGCGCCCGCTACTGGTTAGTTTATACGCTGTTAGTGGCTAAAGCCTAGCCGTATTACACAGATATTGTTATTGACACGGAAAAGGATGAAGGGGAACGCAAACGAGTTCTGAATACCATTCAGAACTTACAAGTTGATGATGACCAAAAACTTTTGATGGAATGTGTCAAAAATCAGACGGGTAGGGAGCTACTGACAAAATTGCGAAAGATAAATAAAATTAACATAGGATATTTTTTTGAAATCCTGACTGATGCCAGTAGTGATGCTGCTGAGAGTACCTTACGTACGAGAGGAACTTATTCTTTATTGTATAGTCTGTCTAATAAGTCAATCGACTTGGGAATTTTGTATAATATTTAATTATTTAAAAAATACTTATATTCGATACTTTTTAGAAGGTTCTTCTGTTAGTAAACAATGATCAATATCTCTTAATCAACCTTGATTATTATATAATAATTATCAAAGCCGTTTGACTTTTTAGACCGACTATACACAAAAATTTTAACAAACAACAAAAAATAGGATATTTGATGTAAAAAATATTTAATAAATTGTGCTGATTATTATATTGTTAGTGTTGTGGTTATTGTAAACTTAGGTCAGGTTACGATGGGTCTGTCTGACATGCTCTTTGAGATTGAAATCCCTTAAAAATAAAGTAAAAAAAAAAATGATGGTGCGTTTACACTGACGCAGAACTGTGCGGAGTGGCACACATAGATACTTATACACAGAGTAGAAACAACATGTAGAAAGTGTAGATTAAAAAATAATAATAATCTAATGAATATTTATACAATAATGTAGTCTGCAATTTTCCGGTAATATGTCACCAAAAACTTGAACCTACATGCATTCGAAAAACATAACCCTCCTTCTGGCGCAATCGGTTAATAATAAAAAAAGTAATAGTGTTAGGTGTTGTTCATCTACCGTCGTATCGTCTTCACATTATGTAACATAATTCTTAGTTTATGCGAAACCTGAATACAGGTTGTTCAGAATCAGTAACTGAATGGATTCAGAAGATCACAAGTTTGACAGCACCAACACTAAGTACAACACAGGTCACGGTAGGTCATAGCGGACATTAGGCCCAAGCAAACAGCTGGGTGCAAAACAAACCAACCCACAAATTATGCGTTTAGTGTAGTATTATAGTTTATTTAGTAATTACAAAAGTTAAGGCAGTAAATATTTTATAATATAAGAGTATGTTTATGATTATGTGTGTAAATAGACTATAAGGTACAATGGGGTTGACGTATCCGTGTGGATAAAAACCCCTTAACAATAAAGAATAAAAAAAAAACAAAGCAACCCCTCAGTCGCTTGGATGTCCCGGTGAACATGTATTTTTGCTGACATAACAAGCTTATAACTTTAAAATTTTTCATAATAGTTATGAAATTTTATACATAGATTCTTTACATTAAATTACTAGACACGTATTTGGGGTTTTGCATAAACTGAAACTAACGTTGTATATTAGGGTTAGAAGGGTACAACAAAAGGCAAGGACCACTTACTCTTTAACCGTGATGGTGTGCGGCGGGGTGTGCGCGACGCGCACGCTGGCGGGCGGCACCTCCACCACGCGGATGGAGTGCGACACGGCGCGCACCGTGCTGCCGTAGCAGCCACCGCTACAAGAGAACAATTATGTGATATATTACGTGTCGTCGTGGAGCGCGCGGACGACCGCGTAGCGCAGCGGCGGCCCTTAGGCAGAGTACGCAGCAGCAACGACATTCTGATAATAATCTATACTAATATTATAAAGCTGAAGAGTTTGTTTTTTTGAAAGCTCTAATCTCAAGAACTACCGATTGAAAAATCGATTCGAATCGATTCAATAATAAATCGAGTTCTTAAAGGTCAAATTCCTAAAGATCGATCCGTTGGGCACCCTGCAGGTACTGCGTCCTAATAAGGACGGTACATATCATGTCTTTCATGACCGGTGAGTAATCGATTGTGCAAAGTTCACATAAAGATTATGTAGTTTGAGGAAAATACGTGCTTTAAACGTTGTTAAACCATGATATAGTTGCATTCAAAATATCAAATGAAAAAAATCTAATCTAAATGTTAAACCTAAATTCGTTTACAAGTTTTTAAGATCGATTCACGATCGATTTTAATTCGGCCTATAATACCGATTCTTCAATTAAACGATCTCAGATCGCCATCCCTAAGTCGGACCAAAGAGTCGAATCGTTACGAAAAGAAGATCTAAATATAAAATCCTTCTAATCTATACAAACCAATTTTGTTTTTTTTTTCATATTTTAGTGTACAATAAAGATTATTCTATTCTATACATATACTAAATTTGTAGAAGTTTTTAGTTGTGCGCGCATCACATAGAATGTACGAAATCGTTGTCGATAACTTTTATACAATAAAATTGTGTGTAACTTGATATACTTAGGCTTTGTTTCGTTGAAATCAGTTGACTATATCGAAAGATATTGTTTTTTTTTTTTATAATGGATAGGCTCGCGTTTGACCACAATCTCACCTGAAGGTAAGCGATGATGTGGCCGATGATGGAGCACGCTTGCCTAGAAGCAATCTATTCACTCTTGACTTAAAGACCCCTAGGTTATAGCTATCAGGAAACACAGACTCCGGCAGGGAATTCCATTCCTTAGCTGTACGCATAATGAATGTACTCCCAAAACGCTTTGTACGTATAGGTGGGATGTCCACCATGTACCGGTGGCGCAACGCCGTACGTCTTGTGGTCCGATGACACACACTACATTATACTACATTAATTGACTGTTAAGCGGTACGAAGTTCGCCGGGTCAGCATATCATAGCGTAGTCGGCCTTATAATGTTCCCACTGTTGGGACTCAGGCCTCCTCTCTAGGAGAGGGGATGGGCCGTAGTCCACCACGCGGGCCCAGTGCGGGTTGGTGGACGTCACATGTCTTCGAATTTTTTGTTTCTAGGACATGCCGTTTTCCTCACGATGTCTTCACCGTTTTGAGAGCAGTGGTGATGAAATAAATTACACAAAGTAATGCGCCTGGCTGAGTTTTGAACCCGCGACCTATAAACTCGCAAGTCGGGGCCGTTACCACTCGGCTACTACTGCTCTCCAGGTCAGCTAGTTTGTAATATTTATTAGGAAGTACGACTTATATAAGACTTACCAGTATAAGTTGGAGCGCTCGAGCAGCGCGTAGGGCTCCCCGTCCTCTATGTGTGCGGCGCAGGCCACGCACGCGAAGCACTCCGGATGGAAGCGGTGCTCGCCCGCCGCCATCACCGGCCCGGTTATCACCTGCTCACAATATTAGTGATTATAGAATGTATGTTTGTTTCTTATTTATTTAAACTTCATGCAACATAAAAGTACAAAGGCTAACTAAATGCCTTAGGCATTCTCTACAAATCTTCTCTACCAAAGGCGTTGAAGGTCATGAAAATGTTTTTGAAAGTTACCGTGGGCATCTGAAGGACACACATGAATTTAAGTCAGTAAAAGTCTGGTACACGGAGAAGTCTGCTGATTTATGAACTTAAAAATAAAATCGTTAATATACCTGTGCACATTGCTGACAGCTCTCGCCGTAGCGTGCCCAGTAGTCATTCTGGCAGAACAACAGACCCGCCTTCTCGAAATACCACGTCGACAGCTGAGCGTCGCATACTGAGCACCTGGGAACATGACAAAACTTATTGGACTTCTTAAGAACCGGTGTAGTGAAACCAAACCCAGATGTTTCGTGGCCAGTAGCCTGATTCACGTAAAATCAAACAAGCCAAATATCATTGAAGTTTTATAGTCGTTCGATCGAAGTCCTATCCAAAAGCGGTATTCACGATCTATCGACTTATTTCCAGTTACATTAATAAGTATTCTACTAGGATAATGTAATACAGATTTTTTTTTAAATCGACGAATTTCAGACGACTTTAAAATCGGTTTCGATGTCGTTCAAACTCGATTGATGGATGTGAATACGTAAATGGTCTAAACGACTAAATCGCTACGATATCGTTACGGTTTTCATTACGTGAATCGGGCTACTGATCTTAGAATTGATCACTTCACGATATGGCCAACAAAAACTGGCCAGATCGTTTAAACGTTAACATTTGATGATAGAATACAATAGATTAAAGTTTACTGTAGCAAAACTTTTACACTAACTTAAATCTAGAGTCGGACTCGCGTCCCGAGGGTTTCGCACAAACTCAACTATGAAAATAGTTCCCGTATCTGTCGTGGATTTTTCCGAAACGCAAAAAAAAAAAACCTAAATGATTTTAGAATAAAAAATACTGTTTTCAGATTTATTCCTACACTAACCAAATGTGTACCTATTAGAAAAATTTACCGATGGAGAGCTCAACTGTATTGTTTTTAATTAAAAGAACGCGGTATGAATTACCTATATTTTAAATCCATTTTCGAAAGTCAAAACTATTTCTGCGTGCAAAATCAGTCGACCGTTTTCGTCTGCCAGAATGTATTTTATTTGGAAAACTTGGCACCCTACCCCTCGTTCAAGGCAAGGTCTTATGACCTTTGCTTTCACAGGAAAAGCAAACAAAAAAAAAACTTGGCAAGTCTTCGTGAAAGAAAATATTCGAATAACTTGAAAAACTTATTTGTTGGCGTGACGTTCAAGTTCATGTAGCAATGAGGCTGCCAAAAATACTTATCCAGTAAGTTCTAGTTTGTCTTAAGCTAGATAAATGGATCGAAGAGTGAATGACCTTTCTTTTCATAACATAATATTACGCCTATTGGGTAAATGGGAGCGATGAACCTTTTGCCAATATGGGTCTGCTAACTTATTTGTACCAATTCGTATATCTGAATATCGTATTTACACTTGACAATCGTCACTTCTTGGAAGGGAATTTTACTTGATAATGCTTTTTAACCGACTTTCAAAAAAGGAGGAAGTTCTAAAGACATGATTTTTTTTTCGCTCTCTCATTGTGTCTGTAATTACGGTATTCAAAAGGTTAAATCGAAAATAAAGTAATCGTTTTTCGGCTGCAAAGATTTTTTTTGCTTGCAATTTTTTAGTTTGTTCTTGAAATTGGTTGTATTTAAAAAAAATATAATTATTTGGTAATTAAACGCTAGACCACATCGGCAAATCAAAGCGAAAATAGTGGGACAAGTTCGACTCCTACAGAATCAGTCGGCCCGCACCAGCAGACAGAATTGTGTGGAAAAGGGAGGAAGGAGTCATGGTCCAGCAATTTGACACTATAGGCTAGATATAAAGGGTGTAAGGGACAGCCCTCCACAAACTTTAAGGGCTTGCTCAGTAGACGAAACTGGACAACCTTCTACTAAATTTTTTTGCAGGAAACGAAAAAAAAATCGGCCTCTCCATACAAACTGTCCAATCGAGTTTATAATTTTGTATGGTGAGGCGGATTTTTTTTTTCGTTTCCTGTAAAAATGTCTTGTGGAAGGTTGTTCAGTTTCGTCTACTGAGCAAGCCCTTAAAGTTTGTGGAGGGCTGTCCCTTACACCTTGTATAGATTGTTGTAAGCATTTCTATTTTAATTGGGAAATCCTAAGTACAATGAATTCACCAGCTATAGGGTGGAAAGAGGCTTGTCAAACTTTTATTTTAAAGCTAGAGCTGCATTAGACCGACACACACGTGACACACGTGTAACACGCCTGATTTGTACATAGAACGATGTCGCGTAGCGTGGATCAAGTGTCTAGTTTCCATATAAAATGTATAGAGACCGACGCGCCCAATAGCCCGATTCATGTAATGAAAACCGTAACGATATCGTAGCGATTTAGTCGTTTAGACCATTTCCGTATTCACATCCATCAATCGAGTTTGAACGACACCGATTTTATAGTCGTTTGAAATTCTTCGATTTAAAAAAAACATCTGTATTATATTATCCTGGTAGAATACTTATTAATGTAACTGGAAATAAGTCGATAGATCGTGAATACCGCTTTTGGATAGGACTTCGATCGAGCGACTATAAAACTTCAACGATATTTGGCTTGTTTGATTTTACGTGAATCAGGCTGATCGGCGTGTGTGGCACACTTTTGAGTAGTGTAGTTCTACCTTCAAATACATCTGTATCCGACAGTTACCCTTTGCGCTTCAGGACCACGGTATCCCTTTCAGACATTGCCCTGCTGGGTACAGTTTTGCTGACATCTCTTTGAGGAGCGTGTAGAACATTACGCGCCGTCGACGACTTTGGCTACCTCGTTACCGCGATCGTAGCATACCCTGAAGGGAGAACTGCGTACGCCGATCAGTAGCCCGATTCACGTAATCAAAACCGTAACGATATCGTAGCGATTTAGTCGTTTAGACTATTTCCGTATTCACATCCATCAATCGAGTTTGAACGACCCCGATTTTAAATTCGTTTGGTCGAAGAGGAAGAGTAGATTTAAAAAAAAAGAATGTGTATTACATTATCCTGGTAGAATACTTATTAATGTAACTGGAAATTAGTCGTCGATAGATCGTTTAGTTTCGAGCCAGTTGAGTTATCGTTCTATCCAATCCCGATTAAGGATCACGTGAATACCGCTTTTGGATAAGACTTCGATCGGACTACTATAAAACTTCAACGATATTTGACTTTTTGATTTTCGTGAATCAGGCTACTGGGCGCGTCGGTCTCCATACATTTTATTTGGAAACTAGGCTTGTAGAGCTACACTAGATCCACGCCACACGACGTCGTTCTACGTACAAATCAGGCGTGGTCCACGTGTGCTTCGGTCTAATGTAGTTCTAGCTTGGTTGTTGTAAGCGTGACGTTTGTATTTCCCCAAGATACCTACGTGAGTGAATTATCCTGTAACCAATAAATTGGTCGTCAACTCGTCTATGAAGCGTTCGTTTTATGGGAGGCTATTATGATGCGTCATGCGATCCCATAGCTTTCTGGAGCATGACGTGATTCTTATGACGTCTTAGCGATGACTAATAAAATATATGTCAAATGCCAGTCCAATTGTATGCGAAGGGTTCCGCGCCCTAGAGACTTTGATTGAACTACAAGTTTATTAGAGGTTTAACCTCGGTGAGACTCGCCTCGGTGGAGCAATTTTTTGTTTGTCTAGTTTTGATGGCGCAATAGAAGACAGAGAGAGAGAGATGCGCAGAGCCTATGTTCAGGCTCGCCAGGATCCGTCGGGCGTACTATTCCACTGTATTCATTCATTCATTAAACCCCAAGCGAACGCCGACGTTCGGTCTCTCATTGTCTTTCTATTGTGTACCTAATTTCGGTATTCGAAAGGTGAATTCAAGTTCTCCAAATTTAAGAGGCATATGTGTGGCCAGGGAATTTGTTGCGTCACTTCTTCTTTACAGAGAATCGCTAGGATCCCGTCAGTTTTAAACCTATTACAGACAGACGGACAAAGAAAGCACTGTAGTAGAATTCCGGAACAAAACCCTTACACAGCACATACAGCTACTACATAGTAAAAGCCGTAATGGCCGCCCATAAAACCTTCAGTAGGGGAACCCCCGTAAAGTTTGCACGCGATTATGTCAACATATTATTCAATTACTCATATGAATGGATACTGAGAAAGAAATAAAGAATGTTTGTGTACTTAAGAAATGAATTATATTTCATTGAATGTTTAAATGCTATTTTTAGACGGGTGACACCAGTTCGAACTTTTATAGTTGTAAAAATTGTTCTGTTACCACTTCTTTGGTGTTATGAGGCATTGGAACTTGAATGAAAAATGTGCTGAAAATACCTGCGCAATTTTTTTTTCCACATCTCACTGAACCCACACAACACCGTCTAGTCCCAAGCTAAGCAGAGTTTGTGTTATCAAGTGATAAACACATTAAATATTTCTAAATACATACATATTATAGATAAATTACACCCAAACACAAAAGAAATGATCATGCTAATCAGACTAAGATTTGTCCTGGGTGGGAATCGAACGAACCCACGACCTCCTGCATAGCAGTCAAGGTCACTACTAGACCAACAAACGTTTGTTAAAAAAAGTAGTCATTTAGGCTTAAAACCTTACACCTAAAGTAGTGTTGTATAAAATATGTAACTATAAAAATAAATAAATTACGATTCAGTTTTCCTGTTATTATTATAAATTATGGGATAATGGAATCAAACTAAAAATAAACTGACACATTTTGTTCGCATATTGCTTTCGAATTCATGGAGTTTGTGGCTAAATAATAACAATAATAATAATAGATATACTGAACACAGTTAATCGTAATAATCTGCAACTTGGGAGTAAAGTCTCAAATTTTGACTCAATTTATTATTGACTCGGGTACTTGTAGCTTTACAGGCGTCCATCCAACAGCGCGTCCGAGTGCGAAATGACTTTTGGAACTTTGGAAGTTGTGCATTCAATGAAAAATGTATGAAGAAATTTTGAGTTATTTTATTTTGGTCATAAATCTATTGAGATCTGGTTTCCGCATTTGGGCGCTATTACACCACTCGATATTCAGACAGTCTATGTCACATAGTGTAATAAGGGCCAGACTGTCTCACTCGGAATGAAAAATAAGACAGTCTGTATATCGATATTGTGTGCTGAATAAAGCGGAGTGCAATAGGAGCGTTAGTCTTTGGTATTTAAGTTCTAAATAAAAATAACAATATCTTACCGAAAGCAGTCTTTATGCCAGTCTTGGTTAAGTGCGGACACATAGTCATCATCACCAATGTCGTTCAAGCACCCCGCACAGCTGAGGGACTCTGGAAGACATCATTATCATCATTCATCTATCCACACTGCAAATACTTCATCACTTAAATCATTATACTTCAAGTGAACGCCGGCATTCAATGTCTCATTGTCTTTCTATTGTGTTGCTAATTACAGTATTCAAATGGTTAATGATGCGTAGTTATACTCTATATGCAAAATATATGCTTAGATACACCATTACTTGGAGACACCGGTTTCAATTCACACAATCACAGTAATATTATTAAGGCGTAAGTTTGCTAGTATTGCTTGTCATCAAAATTTTCCTACCCAATTTGTAGATTTTGTCTATTAGTCACTATTAAAGTATTAACTTAAAATATTCAGTGCCAAGGAACCCAGAGCTGGATCATAGAAGAATAGAAAAATCAAAAGAGTTCGACTCGCTTTTCTGGACTACTGGGCATGAACGCAAATAAAAAAAAAGCTAAATAATTACAACAGTGACTCGGAAGAGTGGGTTGTAGCCATGTATACTACTGAAAGTGTTGATTAAAGTTTTACTATTGTTATTGATAAGCTCTTATGGACAAATCAACTTTATTGTGCAGATTAAATTTCCAATAGAAGTGTGATGTATTCTTATAATTACTTATTTGCTTATATGGTGATCAGAACCATAACTTTATCAAATAAGATCAATGATTTTTAAACCTTATGAATATTACATTTCAGAGGCCTCGCCACGGCTTTGTTAATGCAAATAACCAGTTATATAGTCACTTTAATTGTTATTTGTGGTTTATTGAATAAATTAAATTGGCTACCTGGGTCTAAAATTCTAATTAGACTCTATCTATCGTAAACCTTTAGTTTTCGTAAATGGTTGCAGTTGAATGTCAAATACCTTTCTAATGTATTTGTTATAACGAAGTAAAATATAAATTACGTTAATATCCTTCAACTTAGAATCTGCGACGCGGAAGTAAACATCGCTATTCCAAACTAACTAATGCTATTTCAAAATAGTTTTTAAGAAATTCCTGTAAGCTTTTTTGATATAAATACATCACAAACTGATCATCAGCAAGTTAGACTTAAGTTACAAAAGGCGAGGCGCAGGAGAAACAAAAGATATAACATGATAACTTACAAGAATCGCCCACACATTCTCATGACAGGTTCTGCACCCAAAACATGACTAAATATTTACTTTGTAAGTCTCAATAATAGTTATATCGGGCACCAAACTTACCTTTAGTATTCTGTCCCTCCATTTCATTTCAAAACAGAATGTTTATTCATAAATTACACGATAAATCGCAAAAGTTACATGCTTGAGATTCCAATACTTGAGAATGACGTAAAAGACAAGATGACACAACGGTTGGATGTTGCTAGCTTTTAAAACAAAAAGAAACAAATAAAACAACTCTATCGGGTTGAATATTTTTATGCAGATATGGTTCTTGCAGTTCATGAAATAAATATAAAAAATATAATTACTTTCTGCTATCAAAGATGTGAACTTTCGGTTATTTCCATTATACTCATATTGTTAAGCAAGCAGAATATGGTAACACCTTTATTATTTGGATTACGTTTCATTATGCAAACTAAGGTCAAACATTTAAAAAGTAAATAAACAAAAACTATTAAACTTTCATTAAGTTCACAATTTAATGATGATGATGGTGTTTCTTTCTCTGTTTTTCTTTTTCAACTTCCTTCTTGATGAACTTGTTGAGCCTAACCTTGACTTTGACTTTCACTTCGAGTCGCTTCATAAGGTCCTTCATGTCGTCATCTTCTGATTCTGAACTATCCGAGTCCTCTTCTTCCGAGTCTTCTGAATCAGGCTTATCTTCTTCAGAGTCTTCAGGGGGAGCGGCGGTGGTGGTGATGACCTCTTCACTACTATCTTCTTCAGAGTCTTCAGGGGGAGCAGTAGTGGTGGTGGCCTCTTCACTACTATCTTCTTCAGAGTCTTCAGGGGGAGCAGTGGTAGTAGTGACCTCTTCACTACTGTCTTCGTCAGTCACCGGTGGCGCGGTGGTTACTTCCACACTCTCATCATCTTCTTCTAGATTTTCAAAGTCAAGGCCAGTAATTTCTTTGAACCATGATAGGTAAGGTCCCGGACGGACGAAACCTGGTTATAAAAAATGTATTTTAATAAATATTGCAGGATTTTTAGTGAGATAAGTCAAGCAGGTGTAAAATTAACAGAAACATTACCACCAGGCAAGCCAGAGTGGCAGCCGAAGTCTCCACCAGCGACAAAGGAAGTTACTCCAACGAGGGTCGGAACGCCGTCGGAGCCAACGTGCACCAGTGGACCACCACTGTCGCCCTGGTAACAAGACAAAAGTAATTAGGTTGTCAAAAATAAGATGAAGGAAAGAGGAGTGTAGAAGCGAGCGACTTATTAGACATTCAAAATCGAGAGATTAGGTATACCCTACTATTAACATGGTTCCGAAGCGAAACTGATCCCAAAATTAATTAACAAATTGTTAGGCTCGTTCTGCGCACTGTGATTGAATTATAGTACATTATGTTATAAGTGTGTAATGTGTGAATTATAGTACATTATGATAGAAGTGTGTAACACGTGAGTAATTAGTGATTACCGTCGAGACGGTATTAAGATCTCGCCATGGCTCGGGTCTTAGGAGAGCCGAGAACGGTAATCACTAATTACTCACGTGTATCATACGACGTTTTTCAATAAACTTGTGAAGAAAATAACTGTAAAACTAGTAAACTTTTGTGGCGGTAAAAATCTGTTTTCATATGCGCGCCCATATTTTTTTTTTATTTACCTTTCAATATGAACACTCACTGAAATGAATAAACGGGGGTTGACCGGCGACTCGTGGGGGACGACCTGCGCCCAGCCTGATGCGATACATGTATTGAAATTATGGCGGGGGAGATGTTGAACAATAAGGTTTTAACTACATTATAGCACTAGTGCGTAATGGTAATCAAAATGTCACAGTTTGGTAACAAGGGGCATTATGTACCTAAGTGCAGTGCAATAAGAGTCACTTTCTGAGCAAGTGTATTGAAAAATTAATTTATAACAGCCAATCAAGTCATTTGCCTTCTCTATAGTTTTGACAAGCGGATTTTATTACCATACTTCGTCCTGTTAGGTACTTAAATCAAATATATTTCGAAAAGATGTTCTCTTCTTACTTGGCAAGTAGACTGTGACGTGACGTTGTAAAATCGCGCGCAGATGCTGGTTTCAATGATGATACCGCTCACAAAGGTCCTGCCGCACAAGTCGTTGGAGATCGCGCGTAGATACACCCACTGCAGCACCTCGGTGACGGAACCTAAGATATTAGGAGAACGTTTAGACTGAGAAAAAAGTTGGGCTGTGGTTACAATAGAGCTATATTATGTATTCTAAATCTAAAGTTATTGAATGGTTATTGACAATTTTCCTACTTATCTCTCAGTGATACCGGATATGCTAAGTTCATCAGTCCCTGTTTCTGAATCAGGTAGAAGGAACGCCCGGGTGTTACTATGTTTTGGACGGCCCGGAGGACACGTCAGAGAATACGATGGAGGTGTGTGTGAGAGGGAATGGGATGCGGTCGCCCCCTAGGTACTGCGAATCAGTAATGCTAGCGAAGGAGATGGCCACAGCTGTGAGCCAGCCAACGTGACACGAGACGTCGACTACGAGCAATGAGTAGCTCACCGTCCGACCGACCGGTAAGAACCGTAGGACACGAAACCCATTAGGACTACGGGAAATGTCTGGGAAGGAAACTTGTGGCCCTAGAATGCAAAAGGCAACTGAAATGGGCGGGTGTGGTTTTAGTTATGGTTTCTGTGCTACAGTCGTAGATCACGAGAGCAAAGCCATTTAAAGAAAAAAATAGAATTTCAATAACTACTACTTGATGTGTTACCTATTTGCGTTATTTCACGTGCATTCCTTTATCAACCTCAGTCGATAGCTGTTGTTTTACTATCTATAGGTACAAACTATATGCCACTGGTTTTTTAATCTAGATTATTTCATTTTTGTACTATCAATAATGAGATCACAATTTAATTTATTGTAATATTGATTAGTTACTATTTTTCCTACCAAAATTGTGGCTAAAAAATGGAAAGCTCGAGGTACAAGATTGTTATCTCTGCAAGGTAGTCACTGATAGCATTATTCCAATGTTTTCCTCAGGCAGTCGTAAGGTCGCAAAGACAAGCGAACCAAGAAACTAATTGGCCCCATTATTTGCTTCTTTATTAGCTTCGATTTAGAGAGTTTATGTCTGCAGTTGTGAAATAAATGCTTCTTCTTATGTCATATCTTCCATGACCAACAGTTCTTCTACAGTTAATGTAGAAAGCGCTGATTTTGCATTACAACGATCTATATTTTTGTTCAATTGGTGGCTATCACAAGTAAAATAACTGTGAAAGGATTATAACTTCCCCTTGTTTCTGAACCTTGAACCATACCTTGAACTATATTATTGTTACAGCGGAAGATGATGTAAATAACTTTGTATAGATTCCGATAGCACATCATAGTACAATACCTGAAGAAAACTCATCGTATATATGATACTTACCCAAGGTCCAAGTCCTGCCGTGTCCACTGGCGTAGACTTGCTCACCATCGTAGTCGCGGTACGCGTCAGCACGCGATTGCACGCGGATCGCCTTCAGCAACCCTGCGAGCAAATGTTACTTTTGAATTAAACGTAATAGACGAGGCCTTTACGAGGGTTTTGAAGGGAGTGTTAAGTCTCCTGAAAATTATTAAAACAAAGAAGGAAATCAAGAATAAGGTTAACGGGTAGTCCGTGACAATTGTCATGTCAATTGTGTGAAACCAGATGAAAAGCAATGCATTAGACATACGAGTATGTATGTGTTAATCTCTATTAGCATTTAATGAGAATGAAGATGAATGCAAGAACCGTTGTGTCGATGTTTAGGGAAGCAGGGAGGCCTAATATCCGACTGTGAACATCTTTTCTCTATATTCTGAAGAAAAGATGAAACTATAGAAAATATTCATAAAATAAGAAGGACAAGTACTCACTGCTGTAAACAAAGGGGCGCGCCACCTTCACAAGTGAGATATCGTGAGGCTGCACTACGAGGGGCTGCAGCTCGTTGTATTGAGGGTGGTTGTAGTACTCCGTGGTCTCGAAGATGTACTCCGGGTCAGTGAGGGACACCACACCTCCGCGGACTACTACAGTTTGGCGTCTGCGGAAAAAGCACTGCTTTATGAGTAAACCTAGGTATTGTGAAAACTTCAGGTCCAATTTGATCTATCTACTCGTATTCCATGTGTATGAGATTCGATAGAGAAGAGAGTGGATTGCCACTGTTAAAACAAACTTATATGATTTCATCTGACGTTTATTTGATAAATAAAGTAATGAAACTAAAAAAAAAACACTAACTAAATATACACTAAAGGCAATAAACTCCTAGCTAAAATATGGCGTCATAAAACTCCTCCGCATCGCTATCGACTGGAAGTGTGCTCAAAAAGGCTGACGGCATTGCCACGTTGTTGCATACAACGTCATTCATCTTGTCTAAAAGCATCCCTATGGAAGGGATGGATGCTTGATGATCTCATAATTCTTAGTATCATCACTTTATGCAATGCAAAAATGACGTTTTTTCTTATGGAGACGTTAGCAGGAGGCCTATGTGCAACAATGAACATCTCTCGGTTTAAAATGATGATGATGATTATCCCGTATCGGTCTATCCGTATACTCATACTAAGAAACTTACCCAGCAGTACAATGCGCAGCAGTAATGACCCATTCCTTAGACACGATGGAACCTCCGCAGCCGCTCACGCCTCCTATGGGGCTCACCATACGAAGGGCTGCATGGTGAGGGTGCTGACCTGGCTGTGCCGGCCAGCCGGACACGATACGTGTGGCGGGGTCTGAGGCTTCGGATTCTGAGGGAACAAAGAGTTGTGATGTAAGTCGTTCAAAAAAGAAAATGTCAGTAATTTGGTTACTTTCCAATAGTAATTGAGACTTACCGCGTTTAATTACATTCTCGATGAAATCTGGTTCCACGTTTTTGTAACGTCCGGATACCTAAAACGTGTGAAGGCTTGGTTAAAGCAGTTCTTTGCTCAAGGATGCAAGTTGTCCAGAGCCAAGATAACGGACTAGTTACAATTACATTTTTGATTTAATACGAATGTGGTGCTTCTTACAAGTAGAAATCCATGGTACTACTACGTATTATTATGAATGTACTGTATCTCTTTTACAACAACAACTAGATGAAAGTAAGTAGGTCCTTTAGACTTACAGCAAAAACTTGAACTAACGAAGGGTTTGTAAAATTATTACTTATATATTTTATTGTGATAACTTTACCTGAAGAACAGTCACCAGTAACAGAAGCAAGCCCGATTTCATTAACATCTTAGATACCACTGATGATTACTGACGACGCGGCTACCATATTGACTTTCATTAGGATTAAAAACTCCAATTACAGTCATCATCGAGATTATTATCAATTAATTGTCACGATAAGATATTAATTTAACTTTTGTTAACATTTACCGACAATTCCAAACGTTGATAATCATCTATATCTAATCAATTTATTTTTTAAAAGATTTGTGAATAAAGTCACCAAAAATTGCAACGGAAAACCGCATAAACCCAAAAACTCATTTTGGAATTATCAAACAAAAGTACTATCTTTTCTGAGAAGAATATTCGTAAGCTTACGATAAAGTAACGCTCATTATTTAAGAAATGTGAACCAATAATCCCAAAACACCATTACTTTTCCACTTGCAATGCAATGAGTGGGTTGAGAAATGCTCAAAATGTAATTTAAAAAATAATATGACCTAATAAGACGACCTAAGCTCAAGTGTCCCTCAGGGATCAATTATAGGTCCATCATCAATTTTAAGTCCGTATTGTTTAATTTTATGTATTTAGGTATGGTAAGGCTAACCTTTATCTAGAGGATCTAAACAGGTTCCATTATGTGGTATCATTCACCACCAGCCTTTTTAATGTTCCCACTGTTGGGACTCAAGCCTCCTCTCTAAGAGAGGGAATAGGCCGTAATCCACCACGCGGGCCCAGTGCGTGTTGGTGAATGTCACATGTCTTCGAATTTTTGGTTCTAGGGCATGCCGGTTTCCTCACGATGTTTTCCTTCACCGTTTAGAGAGCAGTGATGATGAAATAAATTACACAAAGTAATGCGCCTGGCTGGGTTCGAACCCGCGACCTACAACTCGTAAGTCGGGGCCGCTATCACTCAGCCACCACTGCTCTCCTCGTTGCTTATGTGGTATGTCTACTAGTTTATGTTAATTGATTACATTTTACATTATTTTTCATGTAATTATTTGCGAATAATATTTATGGTTCTGAGTTCGCTACCTCACAGGACTGTCCCAATATTTTGTTAACAATCAGTGAACCTAATAAAGATCGTTGTCGCTATTATCAGTAAATAAAATCTTGGATATTTCCGTATTTTTTCCTGAACAGTTATTATTCTCATTTCGTCACCACTGAGATTAGTTCAGTGAAAATTTAGCGATGAAAATAATGGGAAAAACTGAAGCTTGATAACGAGTACAATCTATGATCACTATCATAGTATAGTGCTTATTTCGCTATGAACAATAGAGATTGATATCGTAAATGACTAGTGAGTAGTGACTAATTTCCGCTACGTGACTTTACCGCAAAGCAGTGATTTTCCTGTATTATATCCAGAAGAGACTCGATGGAACGTTTGGTGGTAGGCAAGGGAAAGTCGAGGGCAAAAGATCTCTTGGACGTTCTCCAACACGCTGGACGGATCTCATCAAATCGGTGAAACAAAGCAGCGTAAATAAAAACTTCCAAACCGCCAAACACAGAATGTGAATGGCGTCTAATCGCGAGGAAGGCGGTGCAGGTGCAGGACTCGACCGAGATAATACCACGACCAGTCTGTCAAGAGTGCACGACTGAGAAGAAGACAATTCCAGAAGAGGTATTTTACTCCATAGTTTACGGTCTACCCAAATCAGCTAATCAGTAAACTCCCAAGGTTGGAAAAGTGGGTAAACTTACCTCTGAGGTTCTACACTGATTCATTTCATTGCAGGTCGCGAAGCAGTTAAATCATATCTCCAGGACTCGAGCTTCATTTCTTTGGCAGTCGCTGTTCTAGTGGCTACCACTGTTGATTGCTGGTTTTCATCAGTTATTGTGGTTAGGTATGGTGTGGTGGGCCTGCAACTAGCAAAAATGGTGACTATTCATAATTTCTTTATTGCGTGATATTTTGTCATACAAACCAAATACATGTAGGCAACGATATAAAATTTTCCTCATTCGTAACAAAACATCACGCCGGAACGCTAGTACTTTTAACAGTAATTATCTATGTTACATTAGGTACCTATTCAGTAATGAGGTAGTTACAGGAGCTGTTTCTGGTATATGGTCACTTTCCTTTGGGACCTATTTTTAATTCGGAAAGTATCAAATGACTTCTTCCGTTTGTGGGTCGAATGAGAGTAAGATTTTTACTGACTAAAACACAAATGTGTTCCTTCAGGTACCCTTTGCGTGCCAGGGACACAGTAGCTCTTTCGGGTATTCCTGCAGCATAGCCCTTATGACCTAACTTAGGTACCTAAGTCTTTACCTTCAATCTCAGTCCCCATCCAATCCAGTTACGACCGTTTGGTTTCGATTCTTATAGCGTTGAAAGCCTTGAGTCACGCCTCCGATTCCTTTGTTCTGAGGTCATCTCAACGCTCAGTCACGTGACCAGCGGTTTTATTCTCTAAGAAAACAGCCTTGAGCGCAGCGCTGGCCGCAGCGACGAGTCGAGATCGCAGTGGGTACATTGAATTAACAATCCAATGTATAGGTCTATTGGATTGTTAATCCAATGTACCTATTTATTATTTCATCGTTGCGACCAGCGCTGCGCTCAAGGCTGTTTTCTTAGAGAATAGCACGCCCGAACAAAGGAATCGGCGGCGTGGCATACTCGCGGCGTCCGACGCAAGAGAATCGAAACAAAACGGTCGTAACTTGGCTAGGGGGCTGATTCTGTTCCTCAAGAAAATACATTAGGATTTTTTTGGAAAAACAGAAGCATAAACAAAAACAACTGTTATCCATCATATTATTACGATAAGGCCAGAAATCAGATATCATAGATATCGGAACAATGTTTTGTAATTAGCTAGCGGGAATTCTGGTATTTCAAAGCGCCGTTAGACGTCATATACGCGTAATATGCGTATGATTATGAGGTTGCGTAGGCAAGCACAATTAAGTAGCCTAGTGCCTATGGGAAAAGAATTTCACCACGTTATTAACATGAAGTGAGGTCTAGTAACTTCAACAGCAGGGGCCCAGCCGGGCCGAAGCCTACTTGGGCCAGGGTTATCCGAAAGGGAACTCGAGCCTCGGTATGAAGGCTTGAAGGAACGGGGTGGGTTTTTTAGTCAGTAAGAGTCTGATACTATCTCCCGCTCCTCCCAAGAGCGGGGGTGGTAATTGGATGATTTTCCCCACCAAAAAAAAAAAAAAGGTCTAGTAACTAAAGTTAACCACGCACTAAAGTTGCAATTTGCCTGCTGCGGTCTTCCCGTCCGATTATAATTTAGATATACCTATTCAAGGCTAGAGGCTCTTAATAAACCAGTGCGCCTCACCATTAATTATTGTAATCACTGCTTACCATCAGGTGAGATGGCCGTCAAACACTGCTTCATTTCAAATATAAAAAAAACTGACGCCTTACGTGTGCAAAGACACGTTTTAGATGCTGTTGGGACTACCCATAAAAATACGCCTTTCTGATATCTAAGGGGCTACCACTTTTCTGCAGTGCAATCGCGTAAGTACCTACTATCTGCAAGCCATACAAATATTTGTTCCGTGCGGGAATTGAACCCGCGACACGCAGCGCAGTAGCTAATATTGCGCCAATCGACATAACGGCGACGTCTCTATTAGCGTCACCATGTTGTTGTCATATTACACTCACAGATTACGTTGACTTAGGCAGGAATAAACATTGCACTGACTCACGTGAGGAAACTACTTCAACCGCAGTTGTGCGTGACTTTATACATGTTTACCGTAAGGAACGTAGAATACTGTTTCTATTGGTTAAAGAGCCATTCAAGTATTACGTAAGCAGCAGTGGCAGCCAAGTGGTAACGGCCCCGACTTACGAGTTGTAGGTCGCAGGATCAAACCCAGCCAGGAGAATTACTTTGTGTACCTAATTTATTTCATCTCCACTGCTCTCAAAATGGTGAAGGAAAACATCGTGAGGAGACCTAAAACGAAAAATTCGAAGACATGTGACATTCACCAACCCGCACTGGGCCTGTGTGGTGGATTACGGCCCAGTCCCTCTCCTAGGGAGGACGCCCGAGTCCCAGCAGTGGGAATATTAAAAGGCTGATTAGTTGTAGAAGAAAGGACGCACAGTTGTGGAAGCTCACACTGGACGTATAGGAAAGAAAGAAAGAGAAACATGTTTATTTATAATTTATATTTGTAAGTATTGAAACATTAATTAATAGCTTAATTAAAACATAAAACTTAAAAAAATTTAATAAAAACAAACAGCAACAATGTGTCTCACGGTAGTGCCAAATAGGTCCAGAGTTCAGCATACTGTCAGACAACCATAGCAGTTGCCTGACGCTGGTTTTCAACTAAACCTTTGAGTGTACCTAGGTGAGTGACGGATGAAAATCGGCTTTTGAAATATATAAAAGTATATGTATGTATACAAGGTGTAAGGGACAGCCAGGGCCGGTTTATACATGTCGGGGCCCCTAGGCAATGCGCGTCTCAGGCCCCACCTACCCTCTTCTAACTTCTTAAAATATTTTATTTCTAACACAAAATTCATAATTACGTTGTTTTTAGGGTTCCGTAGTCAACTTCATAGTTTCACCAAATCTGTCTGTCTGTCCGTCCGTCCGAGGATAATCTCAGTGATTGTTAGCTAGAAAGCTTGCTAATGAAAGATTGTTTTATTAATAGACCAGGGTCGATAATTTTTAAAACCAAAAAAAATAATAGTAGGATGAAACCCATTAGAAAAGGAGGAGAATATTATAAAAATGAAAGGAAAAATAATTTACGGGCGATCTGAGGTCGAGAAGGCGATCGGGGTGAGTTTTTAAGGGTAAAAAACGGTTTTTCTCGATTTCCGGCAAAACTAAAAGTCCTATGGAAAAAAGTCAAACGGCAAAGTTGTAGGTAATAAAAAGATCTAAAACTTTTGTGTTTACACTTTTTTCACATAACCTCAACATTTATGTGAAAAATTCAAAAAACCAAGTTTTTCGTTTTTTATTTTTATCTCTTTCAAAAAAAAATTTTTTATCACGAAATTTGGTGAAAACTTACCTTTTTATGTCCCGAATACGCTGTAATTTACTTGATTAGAAATATTTATTTTTTCACCTTATTTTGAATAAATATCGAAAAAGTACCCTAATTTTCAATCGAAAATTCACCTGTCAAAATATTAGCTTTTTTCAAAAAGTTGGTATGTTTTCTGTTCGTTGAAATCTCTACTTTCCGATGGTGAAAAAAAAATATGTTATCATAGTAAATCTTCTCAGAAAATGCAAAAAATCGAAAAAAACTTGAATTCGAAATTTTTTTAAAATTGTTATATACAATTTAGAGCTATTTATTAAAATTTACACTTTAATTACTCGAAAAACGTAAAATTACATGTTACATAGATAAAAAAAAAATTGCAAATCAAAATATACTACTATAATTAATAAACAAATAAGTTAATAAAATTAATATTTAATAAGACGTCTACAATATTTGGAGAAAGTAGTAATATTAATATATTTTATATTCAATTTTTTTTTTTATTTTTAGCTATGTTTTTTATGTCCTTAAAGTTTGTGGAGGGCTGTCCCTTACACCTTGTATATATATGTACATTTTTATGTGTACAAAACATTGAATTATAAAATGTATATCAATGGTACAAAATTAAAAAAAGGCTAATTACGGCACTGGGGGCAACTGAAACACACAGGTGTAATTTTAGTCAAGAAGTCATACGCTGATTTCCCACCTCAATAGAAAATGTATACAACATTAGTTTTAATAGGGTAGGTAGTATTTAAACGAGTGACTGTAAATTAAAATTTTAAGTGACAAAAATAATTATTTTGGGTTATAGAAATAATAAGTGAGCGACTGACTGCGAGTGACGAGAAATCAATAGAACAGCGACTTACCAACTTTAATTTAAGTTACTTAAAATACAAAATGAGAAGCTTCATAATATTTGAGCGACCTAATATTTGTTTGAGTGTCAATGTTTTGTCCTGCCTTTTTTCCAGATTTGGCCAATGATTTATTTAAACTGAGCGGCATTTTATCTTAAATGAAGTGTTTCGAATGTCCTAAATATGAATGTACACAGTATCGAATGTCCTAAATACCGATATTTATGTATTATGTATGTCACAAGGTAATTTGATAATCCGGATATTGCGAAAACCCGAATAATTAAAAAATGGTGAAATAAAATCTGCGAGCAACTTGGTCGTAGCGTTCGCCGGCCGCTGCCGCGGCACCGCTCGCTTCGCTCACTCGGCTCACGCGCGGTAGGTCACAGTTCTAACCTAACCTAACCTATTTCACCCAGTTCAAATGATGAATCTACCTGCGACTAGATAATTAGAGAATGATGAAAACATTTGCTAGCGTAAATTCCTTATTTAAAACCTCATTTTTATTTCTAGTCGCTCACTTATTATTTTAGTCGCTCACATATTACACACATTTAACTAGGATTTCAATAACCCACTTTTAGTAAGCTCGTTCTGGATTTTATTGTTAATCAATATTTGTTGTTAGTTTAGTTAATGTGTCGCTTACTTAAATTCATACCGCTCAAGTTATTAAAACAGTATCTCATCATCAGTCGCTAAGTTTTTTTTTAGTCGCTCGTTTTATAATTCCCCGTTTTAGTATAATGTATGTGAAACCCAAAACACGTGTCTAGTATTTTTATACAAACAATCTATGTACAAAATTTCATCACTATATCACGAAAAATCACAAAGTTATAAGCTTGTTATGTCAGCAAAAATACATAGTCACCGGGCCATCCAGGCGACTCAGGGGTTGTCTTGCACTTGCAGGTATCGCATAAAACTAAAAGTAATGTTGAAGTAAGTGTTCTTCATTGGATTTTTCATATGAAATTGAGCGCAAATGTAGTACCTACAAATAAAAACTTACGCCTTTACTCTTGTTCGATAGTCTTGAATAAACTCCAGTGTATAAGCAGGCCTAGCCAAGTTACAACCGTTTCGTTTCATTTCTCTTTCATCGATCGCCTCGAGTATGCCACGCCTCCAATTCCTTTGTTCTGACCACGGGACTGAGCGTTGAGATGCCGTCAGAACAAAGGAATCGCAGGCGTGGCCAACTCAAAGCGATCGACGAAAGACAACCGAAATGATTGTTACTTGGCTAGGGGGACAGGAAAGGTGATCAAATAAAACATGGCGTCAATATCGGATACATTTAATATAAAACAGTCATTGCAACAAGTTATCACATATACCGTCACGTTGACTAGCTGTTGACTGGGCGGCGATATACAGAACAGTGTAATATTAATAAACAATAGTAAGATTCATAATAAAACTAGTAACATAGATTTGATAATACCTCCTCTAATATCCCGGAATCATAAAATCACAATCCCGGGATTTACGAAGTTACAATTTTCTTGCTTTGAATAAATTTGAACTAAATTAAATTCAAAATCACAAATGCCGTAATTTAATCGTCACGTTTATGTGATTTTAGAGAATGTATTATCAACTCTATGTTACTTACTTTCTCGGACTTTAGGTATATTAACCTAGTCTCTCTACATGTACTTCTGTTGATAATTCACCCTCAGACAACCCTTTTGAGAATCTATACTTAGGCTACACCTTTAGCCATACAGAAATAGAATTGAATGCAATATTTAAATTGGTTAATTAATTTATATATTTTATTTAAATTAAACGCATACTTTCATGAAAAACTGATAGTGTAGTCTATGACAAAAACATGTTTCAACTTTAGTGAAGAAAGAAGGTGAAACTCTTCCTCAGTTTAATATTTACAATTCTTCTTCAATATGTTTATTACTATTACACATTAAACTGGTTATGACTATAATATTGTTAATAATGACTGTTTAATCTAAAACCGTTACTACCTTGTTATTTATAACTTATAGCAAAATTCCATCACTCGCCCAGCTTGCCAGCCTAAATAATAAACTACATAATTAGATTTTTTAACACTGGTAACACTAGTTTCGTACATATTGTAAACACAACACATCACGTATTGCTAAAAACGAAACAAATTCGAATAAATTTCAAGTCACCATTTAGGTACTAAATCAGTGTTTACATTATTTTAGCTGCAATGTAGCCATAATTAAAAAAAAAAGCAATGGTTGATATTGACGGCCTGTAGCATCAACACTACTATGTATAATAATAATAATATTTAAACAAAAACAGAAGAATGCGTCAGGTCGTCAAGACAAAATAGTCCTATCTTTGAAACGATCAGATTCAAAGTTATCTTTCAATCAGTATATAATACGAGATTTTAAGAAGCACCCTTTCATTGTCTACATACAACACCATGAATATTTTTTTTAAATATAAATTCGTCTATTCAGATTATAAAACTAATATTTTTAAATATGAAAGCGACACAGATCTACAGTGTGATGTTAGAAGTCTCGAATCGTGTTTCGATGCATTACCGTACCGTTTAAATAACCCTAAAACAATAACTTACTCTTTCTCTAAAATTAGGCCTCCGAACCTATTTCATAGGCCTCTATAGGAACATAACATTCAGACTTGAACCATCACACAAACTTCAAATATTTCACTAAGTGCATCAAACCCTATTACATTTAAGCTCATTTATTTTAATATAAAACCGTAATCTAGTGTTGGTTACATTAAACTTTTTGGCTGGTAAGAAGACAATGCAAATTGAACATTAAGACAATGTAAATAGGGTTATAATTTACAACTACACACGCAGGGATCTTTTGACGCGTATTCAAAATCAAAACGATTGCCGCCATCTCGTTTTTTAGCGCAATTTTCAGAGACCAAAAAGTTTAGCGCAACCAGAAATAATAAGTAAAATGTTCTAAGATCCGTAACAAATAGACGTTATAGTAACGATGTATCTATGCTGCAATTTACTATTACTATTATTTATTAGTATACAAGTAATAAATGCTGGTTAAATTAGATTATAAAAATAACTCAAGTATTTAAATAATTTTCGGCAATTTGTTCGCGTAAAAACTTTAAATATAAAAATTATCGAGATGTCTAAGTTCTATTAGGTATGTTTATTCCGCAATATAAGAAGTAAATAAGCATCAAAATGTTACATAAAAAGTCTTATGTCTATTATAAAATGCAATTAGTAAATAACTCTGTGTCGAACAAGTTGCAGAGTTAAGAATATTGGAATGAATTTAATTTGGCATACCGGAAGTTGGGTAGTATCGGAAGAATTCAGTTCCCATGCGCACTCATACATACATAACAAATAAATTAAGAATCTAAAGCTAGAAAACAATGAAATTAAAACCACAACGTGCCGTACAACTATTTAAATTAAAAAAAAAAAAACAATATTACTGGGATTTTTTTTTTGTTAATTTAAATTTTAAACAAAAAAATTTGTAACAATCCTAAAGCTAAAACTGCACTGCGCACACAAACACATGCCGATCTGTGCGCGTCGGTCTCCATACATTTTATATGGAAACTAGACTTGTAGAGCTACACTAGATCCACGCCACGCGACGTCGTTCTACGTACAAATGAGGCGTGTTGAACGGATGCGTCGGTCTAATGTAGTTCTAGCCTTAAGCTCTGTTTGCACGTTTCAAGTCTTCAGTAGAGTCATCATTAAGCCCATTTCGAATCGTGTTAACAATCACTTTACTTTGGTTACAGAATCAGTCGAGTTTACACGATACGAATTACAAAATTAATATTATAATATTATAATATTATTCCACAACTTTCACATAACGCCATTTACTCCCAAACTAAGCAGAGCTTGTGCTAGACGATTGATAAACATACTTATCCACCGTTAAATTTTAATCGTTTTAATCCCGTGGAGGGTCGATCCGGTACATGAAACACTATCGATTTGTAAAGATAAAAATTAAAAAATAAAGTACCTTTTTTTCAAAACTCGTATTAATTTACGCATGTACGAAATTAATTTCTTTAAGAAAACGTCAGATGAGCGAGTTCAATGACCTGTAAGAAAGACCCTCCACGGAATCAAAACGATTAAAATTTAGCGGTGTATATTTGTAAATACATACATAATTATTATGGATTAATTACATCCAGACACAGAATAAATGATCGTGCTCATCACTCAAATATTTGTCTTAGGTGGGAATTGAAACCACGTTCACCGGCATACCAATCAGGGCCATAAACCACTAGACTATCAAATTATTATTATAACCGTAAACAAGGACTCTACTAAAAACTAGAAACATGTAAACAGATCATTAAGCCAACAAATATTAGCCTCCACTCGAATCTATTCTAAAATCGCAGCACTATTATTTTCAATGTAGATTGTTTTTTTTTTTTCATATTTTTGACAAATATATTTTGGCGCTAAATCTTAGCGAGTCTACTACATCTTATTTAATAACAATGACACAGGTAATATTATAGTAAAGATTAACAGTAAATACTTTACTAAGGCCTGATTGCATCACAAATTACTATTTAAGTTTCGGCGTTTATATGAATTTCAAACCAAAAAGATGTACGGTGATACACCATCTGTACACAGTACGCGGAACGGGTGAAGTGCTGCAATTCTCTGTTGGAAAGGGAGGATCCCCCGACCAGACGAATGTTGTGTCTGGTCCGGGCAACTGATTTTAGACTGTTGTATGTCTTCTAATCGCGTGGAGAACTCTAATAACGCGATGCAGGATTTTGAATTTCGTACCCTTATTGCAAAAAGTATCTGCATTTTTACCCAAATTAAGTTAATTATAGATCGGTTCGTATCATCAAGAGGAATCTGCAAGTAAAACTGATTATTAGCTATGACACTTATTTACCAACATGGCTTCGGTAACAGGTAAATAATCTAAAGATTTGATCGAATACATATAAAGCCTTCAATACATGTTGGCCGAGCTTAGACCAATGCGAGCCTAGGCAAATATAGGCAAATTGGCACAAGGCAAGCGCTTCTCTCTACACGTTTGGCAAGCTTGAATGAAACCAATGCAAATGGCCAACATAGACGAGTTTTGAGGAGACGCCCACATGTTGGGCGAGCGCGCGCGATTGCCTTTGATTTCTGCAGAAAAACCGACACCGCTCCGAAGTGAGGCAAGTGATCGCGAGCGGCTGCGAGTTGTGACAAGCTACGCCAAACGAGGTCTATACACGTTGGCGCTTGTCTTTACTCAACCAACTAGGCGAGCGACACCGAGCGATAGCAAGACAAGGCAAATATACTGTCTAGATGTTGGTATAGATGTTTTATCTCACGAGCGCGGGTGCACCATACTTGTGTGGGTAAATGTACATGCACATTGTCTTTGTTTGCGTACGCTCGGGAGCGCTCAGTTTCGGCCGAGTCGCCGGCTGAGTCAGTAGTGTTACACAGTTCGCGCCAAAATTATTTGACTAATACCGTCAGCATAGAAGGTACGAATAAACGAAGAAAAGTTGTTCGCAGTGAGGTAAGGCAAATTAATGTTTATGTTTGGTGTGTATTTACGTTGTGTATTGAGTTAATTAAATAAACGTGATTTTTTTAATAATCTATTGTTTATTTTAGAGTCGTCAAATAATTGCAAATGTTTATCATTTTCTCAAAGAAGAATATGAATTCACTGAATTGCATCGAGCACCAAATTGTGATGTATCACATTTGCGTAATATTACAGAGCGCACTGCATCAGCGACGGGAGTTAGTGAACGAACAGTGCAGAAAATATTAAAAGAAGAACGAGACATGTCTAATGAAAGAGATGTAGCTAGCACATCTTTGAAATTCATTTCACCAATGAAAAACCGAAGAAAGAGGGAAATGTGGAACAAAAAAATATAACCAGTACAGAAAAACTTATCGAAGAAAGTATTGAAAAAATAACGAGTGACACATGGCGTAATGCATGCAATAGTGTAATTAAGAAAGAAACTGACTAAATGAAATATGTTAACACTGATTTTGAATTAATAATCAATTTACAAGATGACAGTGACGACAAAACTGACTCTGAAGAAGAGTCAAGTTATGATTATGACTGAAATAATATTTTATTAAAAATCAGTGTCAAAATAAATATGTAATTAAAAAATAAATATTTATGAGTATAAGCTTTTATTTTATTATTAATATTCATTTTGCGATTACCAGTTTTGGTATCAAGAAGTAATTTAAAACCACACTATATAATACCTTTATTATTTTGTTCATAAACAATGAATGAGCTTGCTAACGCTACTTGTAGTTACGCACACCAGCGCGCGTGTCTATACGCGCTACAACTACAACTATGGCTCACCCGCGCTCGTGAGATAAAAGAACTGTATTGGTCTTCACTCGGCAATGCTCGGCCAACATGTATTGCAGCCTGAACATAATAATACAAAAATGCAGATATGTACATAGTTGGTTTTTGCAATTAGGCTACGATTTTAGGTGTCATAGATGGCGCTAAAAGTATAATAGAGACAGAATTATATATTTTAATTATGTGTTTAACGCTAAACGCAATTAGTGATTTGTGATACAAACAGGTCTAAATATTTTCGAACTAGCCGTAGTTTTTTGTAAGCCCTTCTGGCCCTGTTCCTGATAATAATAAGTAAATTTTATATCAGTTCTATTATTTATCATTGTTTTATTAAGAGATTGAGAAATTTATATTAATGAATAGACTTCTAGAAAATGGGGATTATTCGATAAATTCATGTTTGTTAATAAATGTAAAAAGATCACAAGTGAAATTGAAAACTACATGATTCTGATGAGACACTACTAAAAGTTTTAAAATTGACTTGAGAAATTTATCAATAGATTTTATTAAGAAATACGGATTAGAGCATATTTTAAAGTATTTTATTGTTTCACATATGATCTTTTTACACGAACAGTCAGTTTTTTATAGGCTTGAAGAGTCCACTTTTATTTTGGTATTACGACCTTACTGTTGTTTTTTAGCAACGACCTAACAGCCACTAGGCACCTCATGCTTGAACCAGCGCACCAAAACAATTCTATCAACTAGCCGAGGTACGGGGAAGCGGGGTACTGCGTTCTGATTGGTCGAGACTATTTGGAAATTATTCTATGGCGACCTACATCAGATCTAAAAGTCATATGTGTTGACAGACATGCGTTGCCTGATATTAGACGTCTAGTGGCTGTAGGGTAGTTGTTTTTGAAAACCTTTTACTACTGTCCGTTCAACCGATTTTGACTTTTATTACGTTGGTGGCATGACAAATGGCGGCTGCAGTAAATAGTCGGTATTGTAACCACTTGTTTGCTTTCAATGTCATCCTTATGCCTACGAAATAGAAGTTAAAATCGGTTGAACAGACAGTAAAAAATGTTTCTTTAAATGTCTAATCTTAATGCGAATAGGATATAGACAAATAAATAGTTTTGTGCATGTATTTCTCATTTCTTAAGTGCATATTTCATATTTTATTTACATTTATTTTTGATAGTAAGGTATGTTTGTTGTTACATTTTACGCAGACCATTGTAATTTCTACCCTATTGCAATGAGTTTAAAAGTCACGCATTTGTGTTATCACTGTTTTCAATCGGTTTAGATCCGACCATCGCTTGATTTATCAACAAGATGGGTTTATCTTTTGTACCTATTGGAATCCAGTCTTACCATTGCAGCTGAGTACTTTCACCACCCTGTATCTCAATAACACAGTACCTCTTGGCCAGACTGGTATCATACTTTTTGCCTCTTCATTACCCGTTACGACTCAAAGATTTAAAAATTACAGAAGGGGATCAATGGTACGGGGGACGCGTGTCAGTACCTTACTATCAAAACTAAACGTGTATTAGCTACAGACATTTAGTAAATACAGTGCTAACAATCAGTAACTAGCATTATCCTGTGACATTTTGTAAACGACGCAAATAGCTGATCTATACTATTAATAATAATTACAAAAAAGCGGACCGCGATCTTATCTTTGAATCTACCAGTCGGATTGGGAAAAATCTTTCTGTATGGGATAGCCAGGTTTATGATGAATGGTATAGGCTATATACACCGCTAAATTTTGATCGTTTTAATCCCGTGGAAGGTCGATCCGGTACATGAAACAATATCGATTTGTAAAGATAAAAGTAAAAACTGTACCTTTTTTTTTAAAAAGTCGTATTAATTTACGCATGTACGAAATTAATTTCTTTAAGAAAACGTCAGCTGAGCGAGTCCAATGACCTGTAGGTAGTTTGTACGCAATGCCGGCTACTATTTACAGGTCATTGGACGAAATTAATTTCGTACATGCGAAAATTAATACGAGTTTTGAAAAAAAGGTACTTTATTTTTTAATTTTATTTTTACAAATCGATGTGTTTCTTGTAACGAATCGACCCTCTACGGGATTAAAACGATCAAAATTTAACGGTGTATGATCATGCTACAACCAAAGATGCGAGGGAGAGCTAGTTTATTTATATTCATCATCATATCAGCGCGCACACCGCTAGGCTGTGCGTCAGCACGCGGGCCGCGCATCCACGGGCTTCCCGCGCCCCTCACCAGTTCGTCGCACTGCCTCATGAGAGGTCACACGTTATATTAAGTTTCACTCTATTTGCGCCGCTTACACTTTTATTGTGCTTTCAGTCAGAAAAAAATATACAAGCCACGCGATGCATAAATACATACTTATATTTTTATTCGATCAGTTTGTGTGTAGATGTAGGTACCTGCATATTTTATCAACAATCATTTGCGAATCTCACAAGATTTAAAACAACTATAAAGAGCGGGAAAACTCCGACATAAATAAGTTAGAAAATTCGTCTAAATGATAGAAAGTCAGTAGTATATTGATTTTAGTTAGAAGAAGACATTATTGGAAGCAATCGAATATCAGATCAGTTGCTAAATGTCATATTAAAATGCAAGAATTATATTCTGTAAATACATAAATGGAAGGAATTGTTATGCATACGAATCTCGATATTAGGAATTGTATCATTCCTCATAACCTAAAGGTTTTATTTTTGACGTTGAATTGAATTTCCAGTTTATTTATGGTCGATCAACAATACCCTTAAAGGCTGTAGAACATCAATTAATTACAAATCAAACGCCAAATTCTAGACAAAATTGAGGCATCATTGAGATTATCGGTAACTATTCAAAGTCAAAATATATTTTTATTCGAGATATTCGTTTACGAACTCTGTATACAATAATGACTTAGAAATATATATTCTTTTAACGTGGCCATATCAATTTTATAATTATATATTTACCTAAAACGACATACAATCGATGAGCGCGACTTAATTTTGGCGTTAGCCAAAATTAAGTCACCGCCATCTATCGTCGGACACAAACAACATCAACTACGTTTACCATCAACAGATGGAGCCACCAACAATGCTTGCAGTCTATACGCTTTGATTGGAGCCAATGTTGGTCAACCGTGATCAAAGGAACGGGATGAGATAACCGAACGATAATTATAATTAATCAATGCATCGTTTATCGCGAGTGTATCTAGACCCAGTCCATCGCCATCTGCCAACATTTGCTCCAAATAACAAAGCTATAATAACAGTGTAACCGTTCGTCTTTAACCATTTCTCTTTAGAAATTATATGATATTTTTGTACGAATATTATGTCACTCGCGGCTTTACTATCAATAAAGGTTACAATGTCATAATATAACGAAATGGTACTTTATGGGTAGATATTTAACGGAGAAAAAGCTTCAATAGGTGCATAGGCCAGTAGTCAGTCATAGATATTAGTTCCTTTAGCATTAGATCGAATATCTTTTCCCAAATATATTTATCAAATTTGGAACATCAAGTTCTATATCATACAAGATAAAGTTCAAATTCCATTGTAAGTCTTTACATTCTTAGAGCATTTTTATTACAATGAAAAATCGACTTAAAATGTACTGTTATAGTCGATATTCAAGTTGATGGTGATGAATCAAAACTATCTCTGACTACAAATTCAAGTGACAGTCAAATTCAATGTTTCAATCAATTTATTAATTATTATTAATAGTGGTAAACAATTAAATTTTCTGTCTTTACAATAATTCTTCGCATGATTTATGTGAAGATTATTCGAGATTACTTTCTCCGTATGCGAACTCGGCGTTCACATACATATTTACTATCATTAACAATAACGTATGCACTTTAAAAAAATAGTGACTCATAATATCAACCCGTTTAGTTCGTCTTACCCTATTAAATGACTTTGTCAGGTGATAAGGTGAACTGTATTGATAATTTTATTGATTATGATTTCGTAAATAAATATATATTTCACCCGTGAATCATATTTTAATCAACATACAAATACATAGACTTTAACCTGCAAAATAGATGTAACAACCTAACAAAATTTGATTATCGCGGGCTACCCTAGCGTATTCACCTTTAAATTTTTACCCCAGTATGAATAAGTCTTTACTTCGCAGTTGCACTGATGACTCAATATTTTCTTAAGACGAATAGACTAAATAATGACATATAAAAACATAATATCAGAAGTTCTGATGTTTTATATGCGTCCATGTAGACTTATGTGAAATAAAACATTTTGTGTTTCATATAGAACATGAGTCAAACGTTGAATGCCCAAGTACCTATACACCTGCACTTTGGAAGCTTAATTCTGCTGTTAATTTAGCCACCTACTGGGTCTCAATAAGGATTAATTGCCAACTACACAGGTAATGACGTTAACGCGATCGAGTAGGGAATAAAACTTGATGCTAAGACTTCTGAATCGAAAGGATCTCAGGTAGTGGTTTGTAGTTTCTGAGAAACAAACCAATAAGTTATTTATCTAATTCTGCACACGTTTAGACAAATGACGTGGGTTTTATGCAGGGTATAAGGGACAGGTCCGCAAACTTTAAGGACTTGCTGTACACGCAACTGAACTGATATTTCTGCACCACTCTAAGGTCGACTGGTAGAAAATGCCTAAGGCATTAAGTCCGCTTTTGTACAGTGTTTACTAGTGAAAAAAGTTTTAATAAATAAATAAACAAAAGCAACATACTACAAGATTTTGTTTTCAGGAAACGAAAAAAACATGGCCGCATATTGTAAATTATCATCAATGAAAATTTTGTATGGAGCCCGAATTGTTTAAAAAAAAAATGTGGAAGGTTGTTTTGTCTACTGAACAAGCCCTTAAAGTTAGCGGAGACCTGTCCCTCACACCTTGTACATGTACACATAAGCTACCTAATCTTTGTAAGCCAACCTTAAATCCAGTTAAATATGTACCCATGTGTGCAGTAGCTCAGCACTTGTGCTGGGCCCGGCGGCGCGCGCGACGCCGCCATCAGCTGCGCTTGGGCGGCGCCTGGTCGCCCGCGCTCAGCCCGGCGCCGCCGCGCCCCGCCAACATCTTCAGCGCGCCCGCAGACATCAGGTAGAACCAGTAAACTTGCGGCAGCAGCAGGATGCAGATCGAGATCTTGCACCCGGTCGGCAGAGATTTTATTGCCTGTAAATTAAGTCAAAAATATGGTTTCATTTATGTTTAGTCACATAATGAGGTATGCTATTGTTCGAAAGTAACTCTTTAGAACAATCACGTAGTAGTGTCTACACACCGAAGCCCGCCCGCCAGCACGTACTTGGCGGACCAATCCGCGCGCTCCACTGGCGTAGTGGAGCGCGCGAATTGGTCCGCTCCAGGTTCGTGCCAGCCGGCGGGCTTCGGTGTGTAGATAGTACTATAGGGCAACTGAAGACTGTCTGGTACTCCTCGCTCCACCCATAGGAGAAGTTACTTGATCATTTCTCACCATAACAATGATCAAAGCAATGCAAAATACCAGCCAAGTAAGAGTCGAACTCGCGCACGAAAGGTTCCGTACCGTCCGTAGCAAAAACCGGCAAAAAAATTACGTTTGTTGTATGAGAACCCCTTAAATATTTATTGTATTCTATTATTCAGTATTTGCTGTTATAGAGGCAACAGAAATACATTGAAAATTTCAACTATCGATCTCAAAAGATACAGCCTGGTGACAGACGAACGAACAGTGAAGTCTCAATAATAGGGCACAAAATGGATAGGTACAGAAGACAATCTTCTGTATGTACTTCACTTTTTATACCTACGCTCGGTGGACGCACACTAATGAGCGTTTGAGCCGGAACTGTTCGACGAGCGAACCGAGACGTGACCGAAACATCGTGTCCGTGAGCGGTGTCTATGTGTGCGTTGCTCGAGCGCGCTTTGTATGTAGATTGACTTCTGTACCTATCTATTTTGTGAATTGGGCCCCAATTTACCCTTGGGGTACGAAAACCCTAAAAAGCGACACTGCTAGACATAGGTCATGTCTTGCAGTTGACGTCATTCAACTGAAATAATGATGATGGCAAATAAAAACTAGCCTAGTACTCTCATCGTTGCTGCTATATTAGTGCATCATCGACTTTCATATTTATGAAGATAAACAAAATTTTCTTTGAATACCCGCAATAAACAAAAAAAAAACTCACATCAATATAAGAGAGCCCCATGACCCTGCTGTAGAGGAGACACACGTACGGCAGGCTGATGACGCGGCACACGAAGAAGGTCAAGATCATGAGGATGCCGTTCATCACGTACAGCCGCGAGGACTTGAGCTTCATGCGCGAGAGGATGGCGCGCACTGACACGAAGGGCGTGGACAGTTCCATGAGGTACACGAAGCCGAAGGTACAGTCACCTAAGTTGCCGCGGAGGTACTGCGGAGAAAAGAGTAAAAATCACATTTGTATTATAAACACGAAAGTTTGACTGTGTGTGTGTGTGTATATGTTTGTTACTCCTTCACGCTAAAATTACTGAACGAAATTGGATGAAATTTGAACAAGAAAAGTCTTGTATACATCGTTATTTGGAAAACACTGGCAACTTCTCAGGACTATGTTACTAACATCATAAACAACAACTATTGTTCTATGACTTTTAAAAATTTATCATATTTTCAAACAAAAATTAAAATATTTAAATTGAACGTTCTAAATATTATGAAGTCTATGCGATAGTACAATAGTGGTGGGGAGCGGGGATCAGGCGGCGGGGGTGCTTGATGCGCTTGCGTCGCGTAATACAGACATAGGTAGGTATAGCAAATAAAGAGTTCAAATGTGATAGATGGAACAACGAAATCTTGAAGATTTGTTTTGTCAAAAGTCATAGAACAAAAGTTGTTGTTTATGATGTTAGTAATACAGTCCTGCCAGGTTGTTAATGTTTTATAAATAACCCTATATACTCGTCTCAAATAGGCAATTGGTTTTTAATAGCAGATGCTTTCTATTAAGCTTCTAAAGCCTACTGTCCATGGACGCATAGCTTCACACACGCGTATTCGTCATTACACACATGGTGTACGCCTGCTTGCAGCTTACATTAAAAAAAAATATGAAACTCTGTCGACGTATAATGACGAATACGCGTCTATGAAGCTACGCGTCCATGGACAGTAGGCCCAAGCCATTCCGGTCACTCCACAGAACAGAAAATACAGGTAGAAGTGCCCCTATCCTGGCAAAGCACGGGAACTAGTGTCGCCAAACTCACACATTTGTATATTAAATTGTCCATTACACACATAAAAAACAGTAATATGATTGGCTACAAATTAAAAACGCAACTTTTACTAATCATCTTCTTATTGCTTTGATAAATTAAGTCTTATTACAACAACTGAAAGTTGTTATTATTTGACATGACACAAACAATAAAGATGTTTTTCGTCTTATAACCAATTTACAACGAGTTCAGCTACTCCACGCTAGATGGCGCTGTAACCAATTCATCATTTGTCATTCTATTCAGAACTCTAGTAGCTTTGAAATAGATGCCATATTCACCTGCACATGTAATCAGTTTTGCTACTCATTTAGAGATGTAGACATATATCGATATTTTAATATTGATGTTACGTAATTTATTCAGGTAAGCAATGTAATTACAAATGCTTAATAATGGATAAGGTTGATTATCTTTAAAATATCAATGTTAAAGAGGTATTTGTGTGTAAGGGGGTAATCTTATTTTTAACCGACTTCGAAAAGGAGAAGATTCTATGTTCGACTTAATGTATGTTTTGTTCACCGATATCTCGGTCAATTGTGGACTGACTTTAAAATATTTTTTTTTTTTATTAAAATGTTCTTAGTAGGTATTGCTTTATCGTTCAAATATTATAATTTGTTTTGTGAAGTTAATGTATTACGGTTAATATTATGTAATATTCAGCCTTTCAAGCGTGAAGAAGTAAAGAAAGTGATTAGCAACCCGCACCTATTTCGGACGGATGCAGGTTACGTGTTGTTAAAACCTCGTGATTTATGTGCAATCTTAGTTAAATATTTATAAATTATACACATGAAAAGTCCGACACATATTTTCTGAATGATGGTGCCAGCCATGAAATAAATATGTAGTTAGAAATAAATAAAAATTATCGATACCGACCTACTTTACGGATGTGTCCCATCCCTAATTGAGTAGCGTCGAAGTTACTGGAATTTATGTTATGATTTTGTAGATGACGGCCAAGTGTATTTAGACTTTGTTATTATGACTACAAGGTTGTTTATAGTTTGCATTAAAGTCATAAAATGTGGTATTTTCATTTAAAATCAATTTTATTAAAAATTAACAAAGTTTAGTGTTTAACGATGATACGATACACCTCCACAAGATACATTTTTTTTTCTGCTTTCGTTTTTGCAGGTCAAAACCGAAAAACCAGGCATAATTTGTAATATTTCGCGTATTTCTGAGAGAACCAATCGCGACAAGTGTCTGACGGTGAATAAGCTAAATGTTGCGCATCTCGACCTAATGTTGACACGCGCGCGATAGCTGAGGGGCACTTCCTCTACTTTTCTTTATTCCGTGGGTCACTCCATCAACTCCTCACCAGCAGGCTTACTCTTGAGTTCAATTCCAAATTGTGACGTTTCGTACCCTTGAATTCAATGCTAGCGCCAAATTGGTTCAAAATTGCGTGACCATTTTGAGAACTAAGTGAAATCGTATATGTTGACAATATTGTTTTCAAGAGTCCCAAATCACGTAACGTCAAAATTGACATTGCAATCGGATTGACTTTAGGTTGAAATTGAAATTAATTTGGAGAGTAATCCTGCAGATCTGATCAGTCATATGGGGACAACAGAGCAGATGGAAAGTCTATAAAGCATAAAGTACTCACCACAATAACCAGGAACCCGAAGCCTCCGATGAAGAGATGGTGCATGAGGATCACAGGCTCGTGCCTGCAGTAGTCCAGGAAGGAAGTGCCCTGCTTCTTGACTACCGCGTTATCCCCTGACGACAGGGGCGCGGAGCCGTTCTTCGAGGGCCGACGCTTGAGGGCACTCGCGTCGGGGTTCGCGTTCATTTGGACGTGTACCTGAAATATCGGATTTCTTAGATAAATTTGTGATCCGTGTAACTTAAGATTGATACTTGTTGATTTTTCAATACGGCATAGAGTAAATTATGATGATTAAAGTGGTATGACTAGATTAAAAAGGCATAAAAACGTCCAGATGTAAACGCAAAACTCAGATGTAAAATAATATAAAGAATGAACGCGCGTGGATGCATGTTCAGTGTGTTGGATTGTGCGTGTTTTCTTTACAAACGGATACACTTACAAGCAACGTTAAGAAGAAGTTACGCATTCACGTACTACGCTGCGGGGTGCGTGGCAGTGTGATAGCCGCCTTAGAAGTATGCAGAACAGGGTGTATAGTCTAGCAAACCTCCGTTGTAAAGGGAGGGTCCTCCGACCAGACGAATTATATCTGGTCCGCGTAACTACGCCGTTGATTTTGGGCTGTTGTGTTCTAATCGCGCCGAGAACTTTAATACCACGATGCAGGATTTTGAATTTTAGCTCCTATGTGGCGTCATAGATGTCGCTACAGATTGATTATAATATAAAAAAATAATAATAGGAAAATGGCATTAAAATTTTTGAATAATTTCCCCCAAATAATAAAATCATAAACTCTTTTTTTTATCAAATGATAAATCAATTCAAATATATTATAAATATATTATACAGGGAATAAATCAATTTGAATAAGGAGCTTTTGGCTTAATTTTAAAATTGCGATTGTGAGTAAAGTTGCAGTACTAAAAAATCTTACAAGTCCATTTATTTCTTACTTCATTACAGTACTGAGACTCGGTGATCTCCTTCTCCTTCGAAGAAGGAGATCACCGAGGCTGCGAAAAGGGAAAGGGAGACGAGTCCTCTCCCGCCTCGTAACAGTCGCACAGGGCATCGAGGAAGACCAGACAACGCCTTCTTCCAACCCCCTTAACCAAATTCCATAGTGAATACTCACCATATACATACTCCAAATGTCATAGAAGAAGTAGGAGGCCCCAAACCAGGCGTAGGCCTCGGACATGTAGTGCGAGGAGCGCATGAAGTCTCTCGTGCACGACCACATGCACACTATGGCGCCGGTGACGCACGACAGCGCCGCCTGCACTGCCGACACCAGTCTGAACAAGAAGATGATACGTTAAATTACGTGTAGTTAAAAGCCCCTACTGTCGTCATAATTTCGCTTTTGAAAGGAAAACCCAGGGCCCTGGAACGGAAGTCAAAGGAACATACCATTTTATTTCTACCATTGACAAACCCGACGAACGTCAAGTACAGACCCTTACGTTGTTGAAACCGCTACCACGACCAAGCGTTTCGCCTTGTCTTTTATACATCGAGGGACTGAAAAAATTTGCCTGCTAAACTAGAGCACCTTACCATCAACGATTGCTCCACTACTTACCATCAGGTCTTTTTATTTCGTGGTGGGAAAATCATCAAATGACATCCCCCACTCTTGGGCGGAGCGGGAGATAGTGTCAGACTTTTATTGACCAAAAACCCACTCCTGTTCCTTCATTGCCTTTCATACCGAGGCTTGAGCTAACTTTCGAATTAACCCTGGCCCCAGTAGGCTTCGACCCAGCTGGGCCTCTACTTACCATCAGGTGGGATCGTAGTAAAGCACTATTTATATGAATAAATAAAAAAAAGACAGGAGTGGGTTAGTCTGACACGTCCTCTCGGTCCGCCCAAGAGCTGGATAAGTCATTGGATGGCACAGAAGATGTCTACATTTAGAAAAGTTGTACAATCAACTTACTAGAGTGCCCTAAGTGTCCTTTCATCTACACTTTGGAGGACCTTAACTCTTTAACCGCCTAGGTCGTATATTTCCGACAAACGCTCATATGCGTTTATTCCGCCAGGGGCACACATCCACGACCAAATACTACATTTCGTCAGCTCTTCTATTATCTATGGGGATTGAAGAGCTAAGCGGGATGGAGTAGGTACCCAATCGTAAACACACGCCCCTGGCGAATAGAACATATAGACACTCGGACCAATGCCACGCGGGCGGAAAACGCCACTGACGCTGCTATAAACGCATCCAACTACTGGTCCCAAATACTTTCGAGGGAAAACAAAAACCAACAATTCGAAAAGAATAAGATCTACTACCACTTACTTGTTGGTAATATCCAGCACATCCCCGCAGCTGAGCCGGTACCTGTGGCGCATGCGCGCGCCCGCGCCCGTCGACAGAATAAGCGAGTTCAGCAGCTCGAACAGCGTCATGAAGTAGATGAAGCCGAGCACCGTCAGCACGAGGCCGCGCTTTATTGTTATCCTGGAACGAAGGAAAGAAACACATAAATTACTGTTTTTTTTGTTAGTTTTGTTTTGAGAGACAGAAAGAAAGCGTCAATCAAAGACGTCCGCTGTTGGACTTAGGCTTCCCCCCAAGTGTCGCCATAACGACTGGTCCTTTGCGTATGGAAATAGGGAAACATTATTCATCGTCATCCTAAACATTTCAGCTGAAAGACGTTCAGTGTTGGACATATGCCTCTCCCAAGTGTCGTCACAATGAACGGTCATTACAGCGACATTTGGGTGCATTCATCCATCTGATTCCCGCGACCCTCACCAGGCCGTCGGTCCACCTGGTGGGAGGCCTTCCTACACTGTGTCTTCAGAACCTTTCGTCCCCATCGTAATGGTCGAAAATGGCTTAAAAAATTATTACCTCTTCTTCTTCTTCTTCCTGCCCTTATCCCATATTACTTGGGGTCGGCGCAAAACGTTTTTTTCTTCCATTCCGTCCTATCACCCGTCAAACTATCACTAACTCCCTTTTCTTTCATAATATCACTCTTTACACAATCCATCCATCTTTTCTTCGGCCTTCCTCTCCTTCCTCTTAAAAAATTATTACCTATCTTAACTATTTTTCGGAAAAGTTTTTAAATTACTTTTTAGACTTGTTATATTTTGGTTTCGCCTTGTTTTATTTCGGTAGAGTTTCGCCTCGGCGTTGCAAGAACTGTTAACCTTGATGGTACAGCGATAAAACTTCTACATATAAAAATACAAATCACTTATTTTCTTGTACAAGAGCGTATTTGAAGTACCCTTTTAAGGCCCAAGCGCCCGAAAAGTTCCATAAAACAGTGACTTTCTGAAGCCTATTCCTCGGTAACAGCCAGGTTAATAGGTTTGAAAAAAATATATGTTTATTATAGATTCATGAACAACATTATCAACATTTGATTTTTTCGTGCTATTAATACGTTTGTCTAAAAAAAATATTTAGCAATTTTTAAAGGTTAGCCGCGCGCTTTCCGGGCGCTGTTGGCCGCAAATAAATGCACAGATTTGCGTACTGCCGCCTAGGCGGGTGCGAGAGGTGCGTCCACATAATTTTGGCCAGATGGTTCAAGGGACTATAAGCCTTAAGCAAGAATTGCCCACATGAATCCTCAGAAGTAACAGTTTGCTGTGTTGTATAAGTACCAGCAAAATTGTAGGCTTTCGATATTTCCGCTTTCCATGGTTGGTAACGCTTCGTCAAATATCTTGGTTTTGCATAAATATGTTTATACAAAAACCTACGCTTTCTTATTGTAAACAATTATTAAAATGAAGTCTGATAAGAATCTCGGAAACAAATTCTAACAAAACGGACCAAGAAACGGGAAAATCGAAAGCAGATTTCTTATTTCTCGATAAGATAACACGGCAAATATTTTGCGGCATTCGAAGTCCTCGGCGAACTTGTATGAGAGAGTTCGCATCTCTATATCTTCAAATCTAAAGTGCGACTTGGGTGTAGCGTCGCCAGGCGTCTGGATAAAGCCGGACACGGTAGCAAAGGAGGAGGCGGACCGCATCAGGCAACGGCGCTCTCACCGCCGCCAGGATTCCGATCCCGATTTTCGGCCAGACGCGGGCTTGCGGACGGCGAGCAATGGGTAGCTCGCTGTCCGACCGTTCAGTAACTGTCCGGACCGAGCCTAAGTCGTCGACGGCGCGCACTGTTCCCGCGCGCCTCAAGGAGTTGTCAGCAACAGCAGGGGCCCAGCTGGGTCGAAGCCTACTGGGGCCAGGATTAATTTCTAAACATAGCTCGAGCTCCGGTATGAAGGCTTGAAGGAACGGGGTGGGTTTTTAGTCAGTAAGAGTCTGACACTATCTCCCGCTCCGCCCAAGAGCGGGGGTCGTCATTACATGATTTTACCACCATAAAAAAAGCCGGACACGGTCAGAGTTTTTAGTTGCCAAATTGGGCAGAGTACGGTCTGTCCGGCTTATGTTTAGTTATTTTTAATTTGACCATTTTGTTTAGAATTGTCAATTTGATTTAGAATTTTTTCATTAGAATTTAAAAAGATTTTATTATTATTAAAAGGACATGTCAGACTTAAAAAAATATGTCAGTCTTTTTGACCAAATGTCCGGCTAAATCGGATATTCTGTCCGGCTATTCGGTTTCAAGACCTGGCAACCCTACTCGGGTGCCACGCGAGCCACGAAGTGGATAATTTATTATTTTTATGCCACGACCTAGACTGAGATCAAGGCTCTCGATACGGGCCTGCGTAGAAGGTCGCACTCGAATCGTCGAGAGCCTTGACTCGAGGCCCAAGGCTCTTCAGAAACGACTCAGATGGCGCAAATTAGGGATAACATCGGAATTGTCTCGGAGTGCGGAGATTTTCGGGGAGGGGGAAAGTGTATTTGAATTGTGTCTTAGAAAATTGCAGTAGCAGTCCACATTCTAGTCACGTGGGTAAATTTTGGAAAATCCTCTCTTAGTGCTTTTTTTTTTCGATGGGAAAAATCATCTTATGACAACCCCCGCTCTTGGGCGGAGCGGGAGATAGTGTCAGACTCTTACTGACTAAAAAACCCATCCCGTTCCTTCAAGCCTTCATACCGGGGCTCGAGCTCCCTTTCGGATAACCCTGGCCCCGGTAGGCTTCGACCCAGCTGGGCCTCTGCTGTTACCTCTCTTAGTGCTCACCTTCGTCATAAAAGGAAGCCTTGAGCAAAATTTCTCGCTCCTAGTCCCAGTAGTTTCGGTTGTGCTTTGTCAGTCAGTCAGTTTTTCCTTTTACATACACGGTTATTTATAAAACACTCACCGGACTATTTCCTAACATCATAAACAACAACTTTTGTTCTGTGACTTTAAAAAAATAATTATATTTCAGTTTATCAGATTTCATACAAAAATAATAGTACATTATGATATAAGTGTGTAATGTTAGTGGTTACCATCGAGGCGGTATTTAGACCCGAGCCGTGGCGAGGGTCTTAAGAGAGCCGAGAAAGGTTATCATTAATTACTCACGTGTATCATACGACGTATTTCAATACACTTGTGAAGAAAAAATAACTAAAACTAGTAAACTTTTGTGGCGGTAAAAATCTGTTTTCATAACGTTATAAATATTACGAAGTCTATGCGAAGTAAGCGATAGTACAATAGCTTATAGAACTTTACTTAAAACCGCTTCTACTCCTTCGAAGATTACAAACATTATTAATTTTAGAGAAACATCTTCAAGAAGCGCCCCAAATATAAAATTAGTTTCATAACAAGGTTAAACAACAAACCAATCTTCAAAGTCGCAACCATCGTCCGCCATTATCGTATTATCAATTTAAACAACGTAGATCCGTAGAGCAGTGGTGACCGAGTGGTAATGCCCCCGACTTACGAGGTGTAGGTCACGGGTTCGAACCCAGCCAGGCGCATTACTTTGTGTAATTTATTTCATTACCACTGCTCTTAAAACGGTGAAGGAAAACATCGTGAGGAAGCCGGCATGTCCTAGAACCAAAAATTCGAAGACATGTGACATTCACCAACCCGCACTGAGCCCGCATGTTAGATTACGGTCTATTCCCTCTCCTAGAGAGGAGGCCTGAGTCCCAGTATGGGAACATTAAAAAAAAAGGGTGAAGATGATAAAACAACGTAGATCCGTAGTGAAGTCAAAGAGAGAGAGAGAGCTCCTAAAATATCGCATGTTCTATCAAAGGCGTTAATGACACGTGTATCTGTGCAAATATTGAAGCTGCAAGAGTGTGTCAAGGCCGGAGCATCGACGCCGATCCACATTGTACGAAAAACAAACATGAAACATTTTATTCACGTCGAAATAGGGTAATAAGTAACGTATATGTTGTGGCTAGATCTTTGACATTGATCACTTCATGAAATGATCAACTAAAATTGGCCATATCGTTGTAAACGTTAAAGTTTGATGATATGTCAATGCTCGTTTGACCCACTTTCTTTAGACCTTTTATTATGATAGATATCGTAAATCAATGATATGGTCAAACGAGGATTGACATATCACCAAACTTTAATGTTTATACGATCTGCCCCCCTAGCCAAGTTACAAACGTTTCGCTTGCGCCGAACGCTTCGAGTTGACCTTGCCGCCAATTCTTTTCTTCTGACCACGTGACTGAGCGTTGAGGCGACGTCATTCCCGTACATTTGAAGCTTTCTACAAGCGTTAACTATTGCAGATTAGCAACTTGGCTAGGTTTACAGGCCAGGTTTAGTTGACCATATGATGAAGTGATCAATTCTAAGATCTAGCCACGATACTGTGTACCAGCTCCTGACCTGTTATAAGTGCCCATGTAGGTTTATTTATTATTATTTTCTTTATTCATTTTTTTTTACATATAAAATTACATTTTTAAATATTTTTTTTATTATTATTATTATTATGAGCCCGTTGTGTCCCACTGCAGGGCAAAGGCCTCCCTTCCGTTATTCCACTCTTTTCTATCTTTAGCCACTTCTGGCCAATCCTTAAGGTAGGAGTCCAAATCGTCACGCCATCTCCTTCTGGGCCTACCGCGTCGCCGGCTCCTGCTGTTCGGAGTCCAGTCAGTAGTTACTTTCGCCCAATTTTGTTGCGGCATGCGGCAGATGTGACCTGCCCAGTTCCATTTTAATCTGGCGGCTGAGTCACCTACGTCTGCGATTTGTGTTTTAGAACATGTAGGTTTATGTGAAATAAATATAGTTGTTTTTTTTTTTAATTTTGACACATACTCTGTCGTGGCCTTACCACGACGTGTTAAAAAATGTCATGTCGTGCGAGCGAATAAGTAATGGAGCAATAAACCCTATTAGCTCCATACCTTTAACAGTTCAGTTTGGGTCGTAAAATGTATCTCGTTAAAAGCTCAGGTAATACCAGTGGTAGGAACTCAGATCTTAGAATTGATCATTTCATGACCGGCCATTTCAAGAAATAGTCGGTCATATTATGATAAATGATATTTATTTTCTAAATAAGTTGTAAAGTGATTAGTTCTAATATCAGCCAAGACATAGCTATTAATCAATAAGTGTTACGGTCGTAAATCATATGATAATGAACATAGAACGTGCCGAACCATAACCTGAAGAATCGTCAAACTTAAGTAGCACTGGGCAGGGCACATTGCTCGCAGAACAGTTGGTCGATGTGGAAAGGTTCTGGAGTGGCGACCATCGGAAGACGTAGCGTTGGAACTTGGAAGGCCTCCCAAAAGGTAGACCGATGATCTGGTGAGGATCGCAGGAATTTTATAAATGCGAGACACATCAGACACACAGGGCCGATCGTTACGGCGATACTTAGAGGGAAGCCTATGTCCAACATTATCGTCATTTCGTATTTCGGCGAAAATGACGATGATAAGTGTCTATCACTCTAAATTTCACGGGCTATTCTTTCACCTTAGAAAAAAACCACGCTCATCCGCTGTATTAGGAACATAATGCCAATTTTAGCTACCACTTGCTAAGTGACGGATTTCGTTTCTGCAAATCAAACAGTAGTGTAACAATCACCAGATCCAATATGTATGTCAAGGGAGGATCAATCAACGAGTTCTTTCAATAGGCTGCAGTGATCGATGCCCTGCCTGCTAGAACTGCGAGATTATTTCATTGAGTTACTGCAGCCCTAGAACGTAAAAGACAATGAAAGGAACCAGGGTAAGTTTCAGTCAAGTCTGACAAAAGTAAAGTCACCAAGTCCGTTCCATAATCGGACCATAAGACGTACGTCGTTGCGTCGTTACATAATATTGACATCCCACCCATATGTGCAAAGTGTTTTGGGAACACATTCATTATGCGTACAGCTAAGGAATGGAATTCCCTACCGGAGTGTGTTTCCCGATAACTACAACCTAGGGGGTCTTAAGTCAAGAGTGAATAGGTCGCTTCTAAGCAAGCGTGCTTCGTCGTCGGCCACATCATCACTTTCCATCAGGTGAGATAGCAGTCAAACGCGAACCTTCAACCTATCAACAATTTAAAAAAAAATCCCCTACCCAGGGGTCATCTCATGGACTCGTGGCTTCGTACTCAAGATAGCCTATCCCAACAAAACCAATACGAAACTTGGCAGCAGTGGGACTCTGAACTTGTCCACGAGGCACTAATGACCATGTCAATGCGGTAAATCTTGACCTATTTCCGTTTTGTTTGGCTGGAGGTCTGGTTTCCTTTGTTTTGCTAGAAATATCTGTCATCAAAGCAGTTTACTTTCATAATAATGGGCTCTTGAGAGTCAAGGCATCTTTCCTGACTCGATTATGTGTGTGTAATAATCATGTGCTGAGTACCTGCTAAGTTACGTTAACTTGCGTTAGAATTTTGTGCTCTTAATTTTAATAGTTTTAATTCAACAATTTATCTAATCTGTCTATTAAAATAAAAAAAAGCCTTTTATTTCTTGCATTACAATTTTTTTTTTTAAGTATAAAAAAATGAAAAAGATGTAGTTATTTACAATATTGTCGAGAATTGCAATGTGCAAGAACCCCTCATCAGGCGAAGGTGAAGGCCTCCTCTAAAGAATCTATTATATCTGTCTATTATGGATATTATAAAGAAGAACAATTTGTAATATTGTTTGTAATGAATAAACTGAAAAACTTCTGTATGGATTTTCAAAATTCTTTCACCAGTAGAATGTTACTCTGTTACTGAATGACATTGGCTTTCACAACTTTTACGTCGAAGCCGCTGGCAGAAGCTAGTATCATAAATAATATAACTATGGGTGCTTGAAATAAACGATAGACAAATAAAATACTAGCTTCTGCCACCGGCTTCGCCCACGCACATACAATATAGCCTATGTCACTCAGGAATGAAGCAGCTTTCTATCGTTGAAAAAATTTTAGCAATCGGACCAGTACTTCCAGAAATTACCTCCTACAAACACAAAAACAAAAAAATAAAACAAACACATTTTACCTCATTATTCTAAGTGTAGATTTATATGATAACTAGCTTTTGCCCGCGTACATAAAAGACCTTCCCTCTTTCTCCCCCTTTTCTCACTTTTTTTAATAAAAAAATTAGCCTATGTCCGTCTCCAGGGATCCAACTATCTCTGTACCAAAATTCATCAAAATCGGTTTTGCCATTTAGGCGTGAAGACGTAACAAACAAATAAACAAACTCACTTTCGCTTTTATAATATTAGTAAGGATGATAATTTCAAATGATGATAAAACCTGTAAAATTCTGTCTAGACTTCAACAGATAGCCTTGAAATACTTCACTGTTTTACAGGAAAATTAGGAAACTAGGTCTTAGTAATCAATGTGGTTTTAGAGTGCATATCAAATCTTCTTTACCACAATTACGTTGAATGTTTACTAGGCAATTTGATATAACAAAACCACTCTTCAAACGAGGTAATAAAGTTCAATATCAAATGAATGACTTCGTCCTTGCAGGATGACGTTTCGACAACATTACGATGAATGTACGCAGTGAACTGAATCTACTCGAGTATGTATCACGAGGTTCACTGGAAAATGTTTAATTGTTCCAATGTATGGTTGAGCCATGTTTAATGGACAGTGAAATTATCACAGACAGCAGTGGAGTTTTGTAAACAGGCAAGGATTCAAAAACCTTTACAATACGCAAACCACATCAATTGGGTAGCCGACACATTTGTTAAAAGTAAGTTTATTCAAAATCGCAAGTAGTTTTTTTTTTTAATTAGATCAATATTAAGCAAGTTGGAAACCTTTCAAATCTGATGGAACCGAACTGTCAAATAAAGTAATAGAATAAGGATGCACACACAGAAATATGACGTCACCGCCATTAGGTTAATAGAATAGAATAGAATAAACTTTATTGTACACCAAAAAGTAATACAGTTTAAACAAAAACTTAAATTAACGGGCACAAAGGCGGTCTTATCGCTGAGAGCGATCTCTTCCAGACAACCTTAGGATGGATAAGAACTTAAAATAATACAGGGGGTAGTCTGTGGTGTACTGCTAACAAATTGATCACTCTATTTAAAACATAATATATAATTATATATATATATATATACATACATATTATATGTTACACAATTTCATAAAAAAAGGAAAGAATAAAAGATTAAAGTAGGGTTGGTGGAAGAAATTAAATTACATAGAAACAAGATAATGTTAGAGAGAAAGGAAATGGTTTTTAATTAGATTTTTAAAAGAAACTAGTGACTGGGCTTGCCTAATAGTTAATGGCAACGCGTTCCACAAACGCACCGCCTGGATCGCAAACGACTTATCACAAAATTTTGTAGAATGCGAGGGCATTAAAAGGGTCAAATTCTCCGATGATCTCAGGTGTCTAGAATGTGTGTCATGAATGAACTTAAAACGTTCTTTAAGATAAGAGGGGGTTGTAGGAATAAACAGGACACTGTAAAGCAACGATAAAATATGAGTATTCCGGCGAAGGCGGATTGGCAGCCACTTGAGCTTAATACGAAATTCAGAAATATAAATATAGGTTAAGTGTGTACAAAAGAGATAACGAGATGTTCCCACCACGTTCTCACTCTTTCTCAAACCAATAATCATAACCCATTTCGATACTATTTCCAGGAAAAGCTTTCTTTTAATGTTATTTTTTGTTCAATACAAAATATTGTACAAAAATTAAAACAAGTTAGTACTCAATTTAAAAGACCTCAAAAATGTAATACGTCCGTGTTTGTTTCTTTTGTTTGATTTGTAATCACGCTAATATTATATAGGTAAAAGTATGTCATGTCAGTACGTGAGTGTGTCCGTTTGTTATTATTTCACGCTCGAGAGGCTGAACCGATTTGAATGAAATTTGGCACACAGGTAGACCATCTCCTGGAATAGCACATAGAATTTCTTAGCAAAGCATATGTTTTCAGCATAGCACTTATACCATATTCCCTTGGGACAACTTTCTTATTTTACGCCGGTGAAACCGCCGCGCTGGCAGAAGCTCATCATTTTCGTGAGTTACTTGGGGACGGTGCAACAGTTTTTTCCTTCCATTCTGCCCTGTCACCCGTCATGCTATCACAAATTCCGCTAAACCGCTTGCAGAAGCTATTATATAAATAAATAACAGCAGGTATAGCTCGAGAACAAAGACGAATTCGTCTATTTACATAACTTTTCTCCAGAATTAAAAGTCCCGGATACGTAATAGGTAGCGAGCCTTTTGGCACACATCCAGACCACAACTCGAATTCCTGACGTAGCTAGTTGGTTGCCAGTATATTTCTTTTACCGACTGTACATTAGACCTAATTTCATTTCCAAAATGGAGTAGGTACTAATATTTGGGGATCGTTTATATCGATATTCGTGGTCCTAAGCTTCTATAGAGAATCGATAGATTGATATGAAGGGTTAGAAGTCTTTTGTGGCAAAAAGAAAAGTATATCAAACTTGGTAAAACTGTCGACAGCGCTAGATTGGTTTTGATACTTTGGGGAATACAGTCTTTTTTTTAAGTGGTGAAGGGTAGGCTTTAGGGGCATCTATATGCTTCTTGGCTTTAGCTTAGTTTAATTGTATTGGGTAGTTTTATTCCTGCAACCACGTTCCATCATCGGAGAAGAAAGCGTACGGCGATATTTTTTTATTATGTTTACAGCTAAGGAGTGGAATTCTTTAACATAGTCTTCGATCAAGAATAAATAACCTCTTGATCGAATAACATATCTGTGTTTTCCGTATATCTTGGAAGTTTTAACCATGAGCGAATAAGTTACTTATTTATTTAGTTATTAAATGCTTTATGCTTTAAGCATTTTCTTCCAGTCAACCTTTGGGTGTGAACTTCTAAGCAAATATGGTTCAAACTAGAACTACATTGATGCCCACGTGGACCACGCCTGATTTGTACGTAGAACAACGTCGCGTGGTGTGGATCTAGTGTAGCTCTACAAGTGTGGAAAATGCACATTCAAATGGAGACCCACGTGCCCAGATCGGCGTGTGTAGCACACGTGTGCGCTGTAGTTTTCTACCTTCATCGTCGACCAAATCATCGCTCATCATAACGTAAAATAGTGACAACATTTCGTCCGCAAGTCTTACGAATAATTTGGTGATATAATAATAGAGTAAGCTACGGGCCCATTTTGGGAAAATTTCTTCCATCTTCGTCGTCAATTCTATAAACAATGGAATGAATTGACAGTTTGAATAATAAAATAGTGTTCAGGGTGTCCGAATTCGAGTAGGTGCTCAGTTATTTGAATACCCGATGCGGGCTAACGGGACAGTCAAACGTAATAGCACAGGTAATCGCGTCCTTTGTCCTCAACTAGCTATAGCCCGCGGTTTTGCTGGCATACCTTATATCAAACGAACCGTGCATTTTTTAAGGGGTTGAAAGGAGCCTAATAGCTATTCGCAAAGATGGTGATGTATCGTAAAGCAAAGAATGAGTTCATGTCGTGAAAATCAGAACCCTCAGTATCAAAAAATACGACGCAAAGACTCCTTGAGTGTTTTTGCATTTATCGATGGCACCCGACGATACTGCGATAATGAAACCACACAAAAATATATAGGTAGGTATCTCTTAATTAGTCTATAATTGTGAATGTTTTATTATTGATCAAAACTAAAATTAAGGATGTTGCCCAAAAAGCTGCTACTCTAAAGTGGGATTGGGCCGGACATGTTTGTCGCATGTCGGATGAGCTGTGGGCTAAAAGAGCCACTTATGGGATCCCATTAAACGCAAGGCGACGTCGCGGCAGACCAAGGCGAAGGTGGAGAGATGAGTACCGGAAGGACTGGCCCGCAATGGCCGAAGACCGACGTGTGTGGAAGAGGGAGGCCTTCGCCCAGCAGTGGGACATAAATGGGCCAACTAACTAAATATTGATAGGTTCGAAAACCACTATTTCTCTTGAACATTTAAAAGAGTCACCGTGGCCCTAAAACGCAAAGGAAATGAAGAAATACAAGTGGGCTTTAGTCAAGTGAGTCTGACATCTCGCTCTACCATAGAGCAGAAGCCGTTTGATGATTTCACAACTCAAAAAAAAAAAATAGTTTAACTATCAGAGACTCTACTACTACTACCCTCTCTTTACGTCATTTGACAACCTAAATTGAATTATTAAAGGGATCCCCAGACCACCCAATTCAACTCTTTAGCCGAGCACACAATGAAATAAATTCCCAAAACGTTCTCATACAAATGGTGACTCTTAACTGACACTAATACGATAGTTACGTCCTTTGTCTGTCCGCGGAACTGTCCGCCAGTCGTCAGTGACGTCATGTGCGTGACCCTTACACCCCCACTTACGCATGCCACACAGTCACACCTGCTAGTTAGCTTCCGGGCTGATATTTATGATGTATTCATTGTACACGTATACAGTGTATATGTAGGTAGATATACATATGTACTTGAACACACGGCATAAGATTAATTGTTATATGACGACGTTTGATGAAAATAGTGTAATTGGAACGAAAATAACCTTTCGTGTCTAAAGGTGCTAAAAGCCAATGGATGAAATGTATGTTTATGTTTCTTGAAAGTACTTGAAACTAGGAACACACCACCACAAACACAACACGGGGAAAGGAAACCTTGGTCTTCGAACATAAAGGGCAACTGAAGAACACAGGTGTGGTTTTAGTCAGTAAGTGTCCTCGCACACGGGTCACAAAAAAGCCGCCACAAAAAAAGCTAGAAGCGGCCACAAAAACAGGCTGAAGCGCGCGACAGCTTGTGGCCGGAGAAGCTAGAAGCGGCTTCTGCTTTTTTTTGTGGCGGCCCCGCCGCACACGGGCCACAAAAAGAAACTAGAAGCGGCTTTTTTTGTGGACCGTGTGCGAGGACACTAAAAGTCCCTCGCGCCACCCTAGAGCGGGAGAAGTCATTAGATGACCTCCCAACTCGAAAAAAAACCACCACACACAGCACAACTGTGTCTCAGAAAACTGCTAAGGCTCAAATCACACCGAGATGGCAGCGGCCAGTAGTGAAGAGGCGAGCAGTTTCAGTGTCATATAATTTTAAACTTTATCTTCATTGCTATAATACTTAGTATCGCTTGAGTCACGACAGTCGTCGGAGCGCCCGCGGAGCCGCGCGTCTTTTTAAAGTTTCTCAAGCGATACTATGTGATTCCCAGATTGGCTACTGCAGTTCGTGACCTGATGGCAGTTGTTCTGCCGTGGATTCGAAGTTTCGAGGACTGGAATATCTATTTCTCCACAGTTCGCATCTCTGGTCAGAAGCGCTGTTCTCCGAGGAAGTTGTACATCTAAGAAAACTGACGATTCTTCAATACAGAGTCATAACAGGTAAGATGCACGAATTAAAGACATGTGCACAATTAAATGTAGTTTTTGGGTTCTGTGTATAATGGAAGACTTGACGAAGTTGTCAGCTCAGCTGTGTTCTTCTGTTAGCTTTTTTGTCTCAAAGTTGTTCTCCGCTTAAGTGAACTACTAGAAACCCCGAAATCTTAAAGCAAGTTATAAGCAAAGAAGTCCTTACTTGTCTTCAGGATGGAGTGCGATGACCATGTTGGTGGCTGCCGCCAACGAGCCAGCATGGCACACTGCCAGAATCACAAACGCTGTGCGATGTTTTGTCTGCAACAAACGTAAATAAAGCATTTTAGAAAACGAATAGAACTTCTTCGACCGCGTGAGGATCCTGGGATAAAAAGACCCTATGTGCTACTCCAGGACATGGTTTGCCCATATGTCTTTCATTAAAATCCGTTCAGCCGTTTGTGCGTCCAGGGGCCCTTACCATGACGTGTACAAATGTCAAGCGTGTGAGCGAGAAAGAGGGATGGAGCTATAGCTATGTATAGCTCCATCCCTTTAGCAGTTCAGTTTAGGTCGTCAAATGGACCGCCTTAACAGCTCGTGGGTAGGTCATCGGTACGGCCTCAGGAAAGTCTGCTATGGATACGGTATGTTATACTGTGTGAAGAAAATATGGCTAGAAAAGATTAACTACTGATACAACTAAGAGAAGTTTGAAGGAGGAAAACATGTGCCAACTCCAAGTAACTTAACTGCTGAGTTTACTGAGAGGATGTGTGTTTGTTAAACTTATACCAGCATGATCAAAATCCCACCTCCCATCACTGTTGGTCCTACCCGCCTCGCGGCATATGGATTACGGACTCATTGGAGACACGATCCAGAAATTGTGTGACTGTGTATGTCTTCACTTTATGTCTCCATACTTTCTTTTTTCCTGTCCCTCTATTTGGTTCACTTCTTATTCTGGGGTTTGCTACACCACATATTGTCACTTCGCGCACGAGCAGCCCTATCGGCCTACCAATCACCTAAAGCTTAACTTGTTGCTAACTGTTCCAATGTTCATTAGAATTGCTGTTCCTAACTACCTTATATACCTATTTCCAAGCAGATTCTCCTACTGCAATTCTAATGCCTTTATTTTACTGTGCCATTTGTGAGCAAAGACTCAGCCTTGGAAAGCCCTCCGGACTGGCTACAAGTTCTCTGTGATAAGTAGTCCCTATCTCTCCTCTACTCCAGTTCCCTAATATTTCCTCCCAAAAGAAAGAAACAAGGGGTTTAGAGTCCAGACAAGCGGTCCTTGAATGAAAGGTGGTATTCAAGGACTAGATACATCATATTGCGTTGTAACCGTGTCAGATCAGAAAACAGTCGTTCTTCAGTAATAAGTATATCGTGTGCGAAACATTTGAGTCATAATGATACGACTAAGACAAGTGTCAATTATAATAATTATTATTAGTACTTATCGTTCAGACTTCTGTATTATTACTGGTAAATGGTTCTATATAACAAAACTATAGTAAACAATAAATGACGTAACAAGGTTATTTCATCACATCTAGTTACACTATTTGCTATCGAGAAATGAGCAGAACAGTGCTTATGAGATTGCATATTAAATATTATGTGTAACTTTTTTTATCAGTGATAGGTTCACGATTGAGCACTATCTCACCTAATGGAAAGCGACGATGATCGATGGAGCACGCCTGCCTCGAAGTAACCTATTCACTCTTGATTTAAAGATCCCCAGTTGTAGCTATCAGGAAACACAGACTCGCGGCTCAAAAGGCTACCCCACTTAGATGGGACTGGGTAGGACCTGTCTACCGCATGGCCGACCAAGGAGATGGCGCATGACGGGATGAACTGGATAGATTTCGACAGAACTGTAAGGAAGTGCGGTCAAGTGAAAGATGGAAGCAGTGGAGGAAGGTATTTACCCAGAAGTGGAACAGAATAGGCTAGAAATAAAAGTGTGAAATGGCTCGGACTTATGATCCACAAATAATTTCTAAGCTCTTTTGGAGCTACTAAAACGATCATCATGTCAATCCTCAATGGAGAATGGCAGAAACTATAGAAGGAATAAAAGTAATAACGTAATTATGTTACAAACAAACTATTACAGGCACTTTTGAACTGTCAAGGAGCCTTTTTTTGGGAGATGATAACCTAATGAGCGTGAGGGCGTACCAGACTTTTACTGATTAAAACCCTGTGTCTCTTCAATTGCCCTCCTTCAGAATTTCCCCATGGCCCTAGCGCCCATCGGCCCTGCTGGTCCCCCTACGGTTTTGCTGAAATCTCTGAAGCGCGCGTAGAACATTACGCGCTGTCGACGACTGAGCTCAGTCCTTCGGTCCGACCTGATGGCTAGACGGCGAGCTACCCATTGCTCGTCGTCCGCAAACTGTCAAGGACCCTGCCAGTACGAGAGTGCAAATGCAAACTACAAAGCGAAGAGCTGTATGGAGAAGAATTTGCGAGAAACTCCTTGGACACTCTTTTAAATCTATCTAAATAAAAATTAATCCCCATTTCCCAAAAAAAATGAAAATTATGGTAGTGTAGGGTAGAGTAGGGTATAATAGGGTGGAGTAAGTAAGAGCGGGGCGAAGCCGCGCAGGCAAAAGCTAGTCAATAAATAAATAAACTAGACAAAATCTTGGATGAACTCTCTTAATACCTCTTTTGCTTTGTCTCGTATGCTCGCATGATGTACTATGCACCAGAACACTTATAACGTTGTGAGTATCGGTGCTATCAATCAAGTGTCAGATATGTGTCCTTCAAAGGACGCTCTTAGAAATAATATATTAGCTGCTAGATACTTCGAAAGATCCACCACGGCCCTGGAACGCAAAAGGTATGTGAATGAACACAGGCGAGTAAACGTCTGACAGTCCGTCTCGGTGCACCCAGAGCGGAAGGAGTTCCTTTAGACACACATTATTACCGTGCCTTAGATAAAAAAAAAATAGGAATATTTTATCAGAACCATTACATCGTCATTAAAAGAAAACTACCTACTCTAAGAGTACCTCTTATGGAATACACTAAGACGAAATTATCGAAGAAGAACTAATATGATGAGATTAGCCAAAGATTAGCCAGGGCCAAGCAATTGGAGCGGTCTCGGTGAACTAATAAAACTGATACAGATTGACAGTCATAGAGAAGAACCATCCAGAGACTGTTTTTCAACCAAAGTCTGCACAACATCAACTGCACAAAACCTAAACAGTCTCGGCAGCGAAACAAAACATAAATAATTAAAGATACAAGTAAACGAAGAACTCATAACAAGTTTACCTCCAAGTTTAGCGTATGAAACAAACAGCGGTGTGACGTCATAATCAGACAGGTCGATGCGATGGTGTGACCGAGTGACTCACTCGATTTTATCATCGAAATGAGTAGTACAAGTGCGCCCGACGGATCTTGGCGAGTCTGGACATAGGCTCTGCGCATCTCTCTCTCTCTCACGTCGCCTTTTGAAAACCGTAATTAGAGACACAATGAGAGAACGAACGCCGGCGTTCACTTGGGGTTAAATGAAACGCGTCGTTTGGAATGTGGGAATTTTGAACGCAGCAATATGAATGAGATGGCAAGTGTGAGAAAATGTGGAAGGATAACGTGAAAAAGACATGACACATTACGACGACGACAATGGTACGACAAACGTGTGCTAAGAACAGAATATAAGACGTTGATAAGAGGGCTCTGTTTTATTTCCCAATCCCCAAATCCCACATATGAACGACGTGAGAGAGAGAGAGATGCGCAGAGCCTATGTTCAGAGTCGCCAAGATCCGTCGGGTGTACTGTATATACTCGTAACAGAAAATTATTAAAAAGGTACTGACATTCCACCACTTAATTCTTCAATAAGTTGTTTTGAAGCGCTTCATTGATTAGTTTGGAACAGAAATTGATTGGTTTGTTTGTGTTCTATTTGTATTGGACGGTTTCTAACACGGATATCTATGGTTTCTAATAATTGGAATTAGGTTTCGAAGTGCGTAAAAGATGGAAAAACCCGACCAGGTGCGAGTCGGATTCGAGTACGAATGCTTCCGAAAAACGACAGAAAAATCATGTCTGTCGTATGGGGGCTCCCTTAAATATTTATTTAGTTCTGTTTTTAGGGTTCCGTAGCCAAATGGCAAAAAACGGAACCCTTATAGATTCGTCATGTCTGTCTGCTTGTCTGTCCGTCCGTATGTCACAGCCACTTTTTTCCAAAACTATAAGAGCTATACTGTTGAAACTTTGTTATAGTCTAAGATCCGATTAAGAACGACCTTCACCGGTCTGTTTAATGGATGAAACGTATTTTATTATAAATTTAGTGTATTAAATAATATATCGCGGGTGGGTTGCCTAAGAAATTCCTGGCCAGACTATTATTAATTTAAAATTGAAAATTTATTTTATTTTTAGAAAATTGCACAACCGTTATCCATACCAGATTTTTTTGCAGACAACACTATAAGATCGTATTCGTAATGAAACAGCGTTTATTTTGATATAGAATTTGTTGTATATAAAAAAAACACACCTGTTTATGCATACCTGTTTATACCTGGCAACCCATAGCTATGCCAGGAAACAAATAGGCAACCCAACATTTTTATGTTCTAAAGGCTTCACTCTTTCGGTTAGTATTAAATTTATTCGTTAAACACACCGGTGCATTTTACAAAAAAAAAAAAAAATGTTTGGCCAGGAATTTCTCAGGCAACCCACCCGCGTTATATTATTTAATATACTAAATTTATCATAAAATAGGTTTCATCCATTAAACAAACCGGTGAAGGTCGTTCTTAACCGTATCCTGGACTATTAGTAGATGTATTCTGTGAACCGCATTAAGATTTTCACACAAAAATAGAAAAAAAAGCAATAAATTTTGGGGGTCCCCATACTTAGAACTGAAACTCAAAACATTTTTTTTCATCAAACCCATACGTGTGGGGTATCTATGGATAGGTCTTCAAAAATGATATTGAGGTTTCTAATATAATTTTTTTCTAAACTGAATAGTCTGCGCGAGAGACACTTCCAAAGTGGTAAAATGTGTGTCCCCCCTCTAACTTCTAAAATAAGAGAATGATAAAACTAAAAAAAAGATATGATGCACATTACCATACAAACTGCCAACGAAAATTGGTTTGAACGAGATCTAGTAAGTAATTTTAATACGTCATAAATAAATAAAAAATACACTATTATTAAAACATCGATCAAAGTTACAACGAACTACAAGAACTTTTATATTATGTTACTTGCAGCTACGGAACCCTTCATGAGCGAGTCCGACTCGCACTTGGCCAGTTTTTAGTATTTGTTGTTATAGCGTTAACAGAAATACATAATCTGTGATAATTTCAACTGCCTAACCATCACGTTACATGAGATACAGCCTGGTGACAGATGGACAGACGGACAGCGGAGTCTTAGTAATAGGGTCCAAGGATCCGAGCCAGTGGTACAGGTTTGCCGGCACAGTTTTACCTGTCAGGTAAGCTTGTATGGAAACCTGCACAGTTGTGCAACATACACACTCCGGTTTACCTGCACAACTCACCTGTACAGGTAAACCTGTCAGGTATACCCTAGCGTGTATAACGGACATAAGTGTAATGTATTTACGCGTCGACACAACCGTTTTGGAAACCTTGATCCAATTTGTATGCTACTCGAAAATCGAGCTCATTCCAGCTTTGAGCATGTACGTAGAAGTTCAGGCTAGCCTGTCTCCCAGAACGTTAGGTACAGAGACCGCCTGGAGAGCCAAAAAGCAATTTCGTTCAGCCGAAACTTCCCCCAAGAAGTTACCTAAGTCACACAAGATTTATTTCTTGAAATTAGGCCCGAAAGTGGGTCAATCGTTTGTGCGGCCTGGATTTACATCAGAGGGGCCTTCGAGAGTTCTTTAAAGCTATGCATGTATAAGGTCAAGATAGTAGAATTTCAGAAAACTCTTGAGGAAAAGAATCAAGAATCAAAGCATTTATTTCGAACTAGCTTTTGCCCGCGGCTTCGCCAGTTACTCAGGAATAAAGCAGCTTTGTATCGGTGTACAATTTTTAGCAATCGGACCAGTACTTCCAGAGATTACCTTTTACAAACAAAAAAAAAACCCAAAAACCCAGTTGTGGGTTAAGCTCGCCTATGTACATCAACTGTAAATTTTGTAACTGTACATTTTAATTGTGTGTACAATAAAGACTAAAGTGTTAAAAACGAAAAAAAAACAACTTTTACTCTTTATAATATTGATGATGATGATATTAATGATAAGTGTAGATTGCATTTACAGTTTTTTTTAGGTGGGAAATCTTCCAATGACTTCTACGCTCTTGGGTGGAGCGGGAGATCGTGTCAGACTTTTAAACTGACTAAAACCCAATCCTGTTCCTTCTTTGCCTTCGTTTCAGGGACCCAGGGTACACTTTCGCACAACCTATGGTCGCAAACAATAGTAGTACTTTTGACAGTCTCTCAGATAAACGATGATAATTGCACATACCAAAGCGAAGATCTCTGTGGAGAGGAATGTGCAAAAAACTAATAGCCATTAGACCCCGGACATTAATTTTTTTTTGGATTGGGAAATCATCAAATAATTTTTTCCGCTCTCGGGTGGACAGAGAGTCAAACTTTTACTGAACTAATCCCACCTATGTTCCTTAAATTGCCCTTTGTATTCCAAGGCCGCTATGACTCTTTCAAGAACTGGCCTCCTAAATACTCTTCAAAAACCTGTTTATTTTATGAGCATCTCATTCAAGCGAATTACATTTACATAATGCAGTTGGTGTGTTACAACTTTACGGATATTATTATCGAATATATCCTTGACCCGTTAATATTACGACTCCATGATAATTAATTGAGATTGTATATCGCACATCATAAAAATACAGGGCAAGTGCGAGTCGGACTCGCGCACTGAGGGTTCCATGCAAGCTTATCTATGAAAACAGTTCAATTCCCGAAAGGAGTCTCGAAAATTTTTCCGAATCGCAAATTAAGTTTATTTTTTTGTGACGTAACAATACTGTTTTCAGACTTTTTCCTATACCTACTTCTACTATGAGACCTTGCTTCATGTCAAATTCCAGGTTTCTAGGTCAACAAGAAGTACACTATGAATTTTGATTCCTTTGAAAGTGTCGAAATACACATTTTTTGCGACATAAACGGCCGTAACTTTTTTTTATTTTTTTCACAGCTTCAAGGGACCGCATGTACTCAGGTTTCAATTCGATACCTCTACGCGTTCCCGTGGTTAAGGGTCTTGACAGACAGACGGACTACAAAGTGATCCAATAAGGGTTCAGTTTTTTCCATTTGAGTTACGGAACCCTAAAAAACGTATAATATTATTTTATTTAAAGTACCTACCAGGGAAGTATAAACAGCTAGCTGCTTACATTGGTACGTGTGAACCTAACTGGCCTCGAAAAACAACGTTATGTATATCTATCTGTTGATTGATCTTCAAAACAAGATGACTTCGAGATCTTGAAGGCTCAAAGTATTCGCTGTCATCTTATCTTATTGCGATCTAGTCTTACAGGATTACCTAAAGCATCGTCCTTCTGAGTGATTGAATGTCACTTTTGCGATAATTCAGCATTTACGCTTACACAAAGGACCGTGATTATAGAAATCGATTTTTGAGTTTCATGGTTGGAATGCTCGTATGAGATAATGGTTAACCATTATATTACCTGATAGTAGGCGGTGATGTTGTCGACCAAGGTCCACGATTACCAAGAATTAGTACACCTGCGCGTCTAGAAGACATATAGACAGATAGATAGATAGATAAATCATTTATTGGCTACAGCACAAAACATACACCAAAACACATAATGCACACAAATTATAAATAAGGTACTAAGACAAAAAAAAGAGAAATACCAAAATAGACCCATCAGGACTCCCTGCGAAGTCTGCGGATTGTTCGAAAGATTCGCTGTAAAGGTATAAAGGGCCATTTCGGGCCCTCGGGGTTGAGCGACGCAGAATCTCTTGAAAAACAATTTCAAGTTAGGTTCTGCGTCAGGAGGAAAGTGAGGACGGTGTGGCGTCTCTCTAACAAGTCCCAAGTATGACTGTCAGAGCTGCAGTATTGCTGAAAAGAGTCATCGATGCGTTGAAACGCGGGCAACAGAAGAAACATGGGTTTTTAGTCAGTAGAATACTGCCAGTCCCTCGAGCCCCGCCCAGAACAGGAAAAGTTACTTGATGATTTGCCATGTAAAAGAAAATGATACCCTCACAACAGCAATGAAAGTCTATGAAGGAGTGGGCAAAACTTTGGCAGATTATTCGGATACATATAAATCTTCTAATTCCTGCCCTTATCCCATATTACTTGGGGTCGACGCAACACGTGTTTTTCTTCCATTCTGTCCTGTCACCCGTCACACTATCACTAACTCCCTTTTCTTTCATATCACTCTTCACACAATCCACCCATATATTCGGATACATATAAATAAAGATAAAAAAAAAACCGAGGTTCAGAACCTTGGACCATGCCAAGGCAATTATGATAATAACAGCAATTATAATTACGTAACTAAATACTAGCAAAAACACGATATAACGAAATATTTAGCACACTGCATAAAACAGAAAATCAAGTTATCAAATCTGTGCTCATTATGTTTTTGCAGGTCATAGTCAAGGCGCTGAGAACAAATCTTTCAATAAGATTAGGATTAAGAATAAAGCCTTGAAGATTTTCGGAATTTCGTTGCGTGATCGCATCAGGTGGATTGAAGATATCCGCAGAAGACCCAAAGTTACCGAGATAGCCCGAAGAACTGTTAAACTAAAGGGGCAGTGAAGTACATGGAGCGACTGCCTACCTGACCTCCATAACCTAGTCTATGACTAACACGGTACCCCCTGGCAAGACAGGTGCCAGATATCCTGGTTTCCGGCTATCCGTGACGACTTTCAAAGGTCTACAAATGAGAGCCGGGGCCAACGGGGCTTAGCGTGCTTCCCGAGGCACGGGGCAATCCCGGTGTCTTAAGATCCACCAGCTCCCCATCCGCAGACCGACCTTGACAAGCGTTGCTGTACCTTGGAAATCGACCTGTACGGCTGTTATTATTTTAGCCACTAGCTCCTTGCTTGATCAGAAGAAATTGTCATATTAACTGTTGTAGTGCATGGAACTGTGTTATCAGCGGGCTGCTGAACAATAGACGCTGTAGATAATACCTCTATCTGAACTATTAATAGGTCATTCGGTTATCAATATTAACTTGTATTCTGTTATTATGTACCGAAAAAGGCTGAGATGTAGAGCTAAATTAAGGCTGATAATGAAAAAGAAATTACCCGTAAATTCGGAAACAAAATTCTGCGCCTAACCGTTTGCACCCAGAAGCCTGTACATTTGACAGCCATTATTACCCTGAACATTGGGGTACCTGATGTGATACCGAGTAACAGGATAGAGGAGATAATAAGACAGTCGCTCCAAGTAAAATACTTGGTATTATTCTGCTGCTTCTGTCTATGCTGGAAACCAATCCCTACATATCTACACCAGATGGAAAAAGGTTCGTCCTTGCAATGCAGTCAGAAAAACACCGCAATTTCCCTCACATACAGTTTGCGTACCTAAAGATAAAGATACATTAATGATAAACGCCCACAATTCAGGCTTATCTCAGGTTGTAAACTTAATTGAGGCGCTATGATTAAATCTGTACCAAGTATAATGGCAGTGGTTCCAATATTACGTATAAAATCACGTAACTACACATTAATCTACGGAAGTGTCGTGTGGCCAATATCATGGGCCGCAGCCGCGTCCACGTGTCACATTTTACGAGACTCGTTCTTCTCTAAGGGTTAATTTAGCGCAAAAACTACGCTTCGATATAGCAATATCAGGCCAGAATGGATTTTGGCAAATCACAGCGTAAAATGGAGCTATGTTTTGCTGAGGAGAACGAGAGAGAGTCTCAAACTTAGTGACTAAAGCCCACGTTCCTTCTGTTGCCCGCTTTTCAAGGCCTCAATGATTCTTCTCAACAATACTGAAGCGTTGACAGCCATTCTTGGGGACTGGTTACAGAGACGACACTTCGTCCTCATTTTCCGCCTGACACAGAACCAAACTTGTAATTGTTTTTTAAGAGGTTCTGCCGTGCGTCGCTTTACCCCGGGTATTACCTTCCATTTTTGGGATCACCTGAAGGAAACGGTAGAATATATAGTGGAGATCCTCATGGAGGTAATCGGCGGCGGAGATCTTTTTTATCCGGGAGGACCTGCGTCAGGCGAAAATTGAGGACACCGTAACACCTTTGTAATCAAACCTCGATGAGAAGACTATTTGTCGTGATTATGACGTCTTCATCTTCCTAACCTTGCCTTTCCATTCGACCAAAGCTGGTATAATAAAAAGAACGAGCCTACCTTTCGTATTTGTATACTTCTCCATATCTCTTCGCTCAAATGAAGGCAACTTCGCTCGAAATATCTAAAAACTACTTCTCCGTAATATTTAATTACAGTTCGTCAGAAAACGTAATTATTTTTTAACAATTGACAGTCCCACCATAAATATTATAATTACTTACTAGATTAATGCCCCCATTAGCCTGATAAGATAACCTAGAAATTAGACTATTCTTAGGTGACGTAACTTTAATACACTTTTAGGTAAAAACTGACTAATTTGATAAACCTACTTGCGACTGTTGCACAAGTACCTGTAATTGTTTTAAACATGTAGACCGTACCGTACACAACGGTTTCCTAGTCTACTTGGTCTGTCTTATGTTTTTTTTTTTTTGTGGGAAGTCATCAAATAACTTCTCCAGCTCTGCGAGGAGTGAGATGGAGTGTCAGATTTTAAGTGACTAAAACCTATGTGTTCGTTCAGTTGCCTTGTATGTTCTGCCACGGTAACTCTTTCGAACTCACAAACAACTCTTTCCCACAGCCCTGTTCGGGCTCCACGCGCGCCGCAAGGAGATGTCAGCAAAACCGTAGGGACCCAGCAGTGTCGAGTCCTACTGGGGCCATAAGTTCGCTTCTGAAAGGCAAACCTGGGGCACTGGAATGTAAGGCAACGAAGGAAGAGTGGTTTTTGTCAGACTCGTATCAACTACCACATTACGCTCGACATCATTCGGTTTGTGCTGATCGGGTAGTTCCTTCGGATCCGATCGCATCATACTCATATTGTTGTAATCTATGAAGGACAACTTTACTGTCACGTTTTTAAAGGCTTCTTCTTCGCACCCAATATCTTCGGGGTTTTCGCAGTAAAGAGCCGGTATAGTCAATAACAAGAAAAACTGTGAAAATTAAGAATACATCGTCTTACTACCACATTCTATGTGCGGAGTTTCCTTGCGTGATCATGCGTGTAGAAATGAAGATATCCGCAGGAGAATCAACGTTGGTGACATAGCCCGAAGAATCGCCAAACTTAAGTGGCAGTGGGCAGGACACATTCCTCGCAGAACAGATGGTCGATATGGCCGAAAGGTTTTGTAGTGGCGACCGCGCACCGGCAGACGCAGTGTTAGAAGACCCACAAGGTGGACCGATGACCTGGTGAGGGTTGCGGGAATCCGATGGATGCGAGACGCAGAGGACTGTTGTGGAGGAGGCCTATGTCCAGCAGTGGATGTCTTACGGCTGAAATGATGATGAATGATGAGTCTCACTTTCTTAGCGCTTAAAGCCGACCAGTAGTTTCAAACCAAAAGACTGTGCGGTAACGGAGTGGGTTGTGATTCCCGAACATTCATCTGCGCATACCGTTATAGCTGCATATTTTACCGCCTGGCTTTGCTGATTAATACCATCTTCCTGTTGTCCGGCCTTTTTTTTATGCTGGGAAAAAATCATCCCATGACATCCCCCGCTCGTGGGCGGAGCGGGAGATAGTGTCAGACTCTTACTGACTAAAAGACCCACCCCGTTCCTTCTAGCCTTCATACCGGGGCTCGAGCGCCCTTTCGGATAACCCTGGCCCCAGTAGGCTTCGACCCGGCTGGGTCCCTGCTGTTGCTGACAACTCCTTGAGGCGCGCGGGAACAATGCGCGCCGTCGACGACTTGAGCTTGGTCCGGACAGTTACCGGACGGCCGGACAGCGAGCTACCCATTGCTCACTGTCCGCAAGCCCGCGCCTACGGTGGCCTTAAATCGGGATCAGAATCCCGGCGGCGGCGGCGGCGGCGAAAACGCCTTTGCCTGATGCGTTCGGCCTCCTCCTTTGCGAGCATTACTGCTTCCCAGAAGTCGGCGTCCGCCTGCCACTCCTCCTCGCTCCGGACCATGGCCTCAACCAAGGCCCGGCGCGAGAAGTCTCCGCCACCGATCGCCCCCACGAGGGCACGGCGATGCTCCGCCCAAGCAGGGCACACCTCGACTGTATGCTCCACCGTGTCCTCCGGGCACCTGTTGTCCGGCCTAGCGAAAGCCGAGCGGCATTTTTCCCGTACATTCATCTACATATGTGTGGAATATTATTATCTATCACATCATCACTTACCATCAAGAAAGGTTGTAGTCAACAAGCGTTAGCCTATCTACATTAATATAATAAAGAGGTAAAGTTTGTTTTTATGATTTTTTGTTTGTAGGAGGCAATCTCTGAAAGTACTGGCCCGATTGCTAAAATTTTTTCACGGATAGAAAGCTGGTTTATTGCTGAGTGACATAGGCTATATTTTAAGTAGGTATGCGGTCGAAGCCGCGGGCAAAAGCTAGTCAATAATAAAAAAGGTAAAAGGTAAGTTAGGCTGGATATAATACTTCGAAGAGAGACGTGAGTATGTATAATTATGTAGTATGTATCGACACAGAGGATTATAAAGAAGAGTTTTATACTCTGTTTCAAAACCAACTAATTTGCGTTGCATTTACTGCATGCGAGAAATCCTCAATGTTGATAATGACGAACAAGGTCGAGCTTAGGTAGCGTTTTTAATCGGAATATTAATAAGTTACTGAATATGCATACTTAGGAGCATACTGCGCAGCTGGGAGGAGTAGGTCAGGTCACATCTTGCGCAGCTAAGGGGAGTAAGGCCACTTCTTGCGCAGCTGAGGGAGTAAGGCCACATCTTGTGCAGCTGATGGGAGTAAGGCCACTTCATGCATAGCTAAGAGATACAAATTCGAGGACTACTCTCGCATCGACTGAGATCGTAAATACTCTAGTACAATAAGTATTGAAAGAGAACCTGATATACTTACCGCAGTTCGTTGATCTGTCATAACGGATCCTAGCCACATTCTAGAAAATAAACCCACTTTATCAGAGGAGAAGGAAGTACTACGTCCAACGATAAACTAACTAACCAAGAAACATTTTAAACATTAATGACAGGAAAAGTACCAAAAACGGTGGAAGCAATTACGATTATTAGTAGAGATAAGGTGAAATAAACTAGAACATAATGGAAATTTGTTTTTCAGTCATTATAACTATGCTGAATGACAAATCTACATAAGTACTAACATGCATTTGCAAAGGCCTTGACAGTAATTAACTGACTGTTTTACTGCATCAGAAACCTATTTGAACACATTACGTGGGTGATTAACAATTTTATTACCTTCTTGATTGGTATATATATGTATACAGGACTTAGTAAGGGAAATGTTAAAAGATTATGGATCACCCTTTCATTATGGCTTTTCTACGCGGAAATCGTGCGGTCCATGGTCCTTTAAAGGGTTGGCCACACGGTTGCAAACTATCGTTCCAACCTAGGTGACCTTGGTTTATGTGTTTGGTTTGTGGTTGGGAAAACGCGCCTGTCAACCAAGGGCGTTGAAGGTGGTCAAACGCGAGCCTATCAATAATGAAAAAACTGCTGTCTACACGGATTGAAACTAGCAAGGTCACCTTGATTGGGACGATGGTTTGCAACTGTTTGGTATAATGGCTTTTCTAAGCGGGGAAAGAAACGATCCATGCCTCTTTGCGGGCGCCGGTGTGGACGAAGTCGCTGCGAAACAACCTGCCTGCAAGCTGTACGCGTCCCGGAGTTTCATGGCCATCAGGGTGGTGCGAGGATACAGCATGATCTCCCGCAAGGTGGTACACTTCCGTGCCAGCCTGCTGCCGTGGGAGTTGGAGGCAACAGTGACCACAACGACCAATCGGACTTAGAGGACAAAGATCCGAGGTCTCATAGTGGCATGGAGACAGCGACCGTCGTAATCTAGTGCTGGGTACGCCACAATCGCGCGGTAAGTCGTCTATTTGGATGCCGTGGTCTCTAACCACACCTGGTTACAGTAGCGCCACGGTGTACTCACTGTCCGCCTGACGCAGGTCACTGGACATGGCCAGTTAGGGAGGATCTTGTTTCAGATTCAGGGGGAAGAAACGCCCGTATTGCACCATTGTGGGCATCACCTGGAGGACACGGTCGAAGTCTGACCCACTGGGATGGAGCAACTCCGTGTCCTCATGGAGGCGATTGGCGGCAGTGACCACTCGGGTGCTGCTTTGGTTCCGGCCAAAAGCGAGAGGGCGTTTTGTATGGCGTCAGTCTCCACTCTTTTAGGAGTGGATCCAGTGCTTGAGGGTAGATGTCACATGTCTTTAAATCTCCAACGTTTAGCAAAAACAATTAAATTGAGTATGAAAGCAATTTGATTGGAGTTTCCAGTTACTGAAGCACTGACTGTTGACATGCTGCTGTTTTAACAAGTGTTTATTATTAAGTATTTACTCTCACATAATAGAATCTACAAGAAATATATAGCCAGCATTTTTATTATGCATAACATGATTTATGTAATCTAAAAATCATAAAGATCAGCCAAATATGTTATAAATATGCCTACATTTTATACAGATAAAGCAATATTTTGACAAGTTTGAATGATAATTTTACTGATGTTTTGTTATCACAAGGTTAACATAAAGAATCAAAATAATACAACTTATGCCAGACCATTTGTTAATAAAACTTAGTCTAGAAATATCTAATATGCCAAATGCCTAATATGATAAATATTTGCTAGCACTGTACACTGCGGACTACCCTCCTGTTTTAGTTAAATTCATTAAATCCCAAACGAACACCAATCAATCTCTCATTGTCTTTCTATTGTGTCTCTAATTACAGTATTCGTAAGGTTAAAATCCTATAGTGCATCCTATGGTAGTGTGCTTGATATCACTGGCAGCGATAAGACTGCCATTGTACCCATACATTTAAGTTTCAATAAGATTGTTTATAAGATCATGTTCGAAACACAGCACTGCACTCTAAAAAACAAAAGTGATGTGGCTCAAAAGGCTGCCCAACTTAAATGGGACTGGGCAGGACATGTCTGCCGCATGTCTAACGAGCTGTGGGCGCGTAAAACGCTGGATTAGTGCCCAGACACAGCAACGCGGGGCCGAGGCAGACCACGAAGGAGATGGCGGGAAGACCTGGATGGTGTCCTTAAGAATGAGAAAGCGAGGAACCGTGATCGTTGGAAGGAGTGGAGGGAGGCCTTTGCTCAGCAGTGGGACAGTGTAGGCTAAATAAAATATAAAAAAAAAGATTGTTCCTATTTTGGTTGCGGGAATGCGGTGGATACAAGACACACAAAATTATTTGTTGTGGCGACACTTGTGGAAGCCTATGTCCAACAGTGGATGTCCTTTGGCTGAAATGATGATGAAGATAATGGTGTACAATACAGTTTATTCTATTGTAAAGAAGTAAAATTGTTTAGCTTGTTTCTAAGTTGATTATGATTTTTTTTTTAACTTAGCTTTAGCCTTTTTCCTGGTTAAAATGTATTTTAACCAGCATAAAGGCTCTTATAAGTCAGGCTATGGGAGTAAAGCCAAAGGAAAAAGTTCAATTCAGATGCATGGAAGATGAAATGCTATGCTGCACACATCCCAAATAGATAGGGATCTGGACAGGATAACTTATAGAAAAATTATATAAAAGTAAGTAGAAAGATAATATATAACCACTGTCAACCACTGTCACGGAAGTCTACAGAGAAGTGAAAAGGTCAACATATTCAAAATAGTTACGAAATTGAGACACACATTTACATAATACACATCAGATGATGCAAAGACTACAAAAGAGAAATCTTTGAGTGACATCACTAATAAATTAAACACATTTATGATTGGATCAAGTTCTACTACCAAAAGATGTAATGAGGTTTTAAGTTACTACCTTTTCCAATAAAAAAAATTGTAGTGCTTGATATAGTTTTCAGTAATTTAAAAAAAAAACTGAGCATAAATTAAGTACATTTACATAATATGAATAATTTTTGAAACATAAATTGCAAATAAATTATGGTATCAGGATGAAATAGACTTTCAAACGTAAACTTCAAGTAGGTTAGGAATAAGAGGAAAATGACACTGGAAAAGTGCCGCTATTCAAATAGGTAGGTATTAGAAACAGTAAAACCATGAAAAAAAACCTTTCAAAGAGCTTTTCTGAATAAACATATTCGATTTGATGTATTGAATTAGATGAAAAACATTATTTAACAAATTCTAGCAATGATTTATGGTTTATAATAACCGAATTCAAAATAAAATCTAAAAATAGTAGAAAAGAATACGAAAGAAAATTTCAAAAATTCTTAAAAATCTGATAGATTTCTTACCTTTGAAACTGCAGCTTCCATGATTATTCCTTTAAAATATCACCATCCAAAACACAATCGAATTAAAACATAGTATCTTGTGCGTATTAAAATCGAAAAATAAATAATATGTAATAAAATTCACAGATTTTCGGCAATCGTCAATTTCCACGATTCTTCTATTTACTAGAACTACCACAGATAGAATAATATGTCACTTTCTGTCAGGCGTTTTGCCTGTCATTCAATGTGTCAAAACAAGGTGTGGTCCAGCACTTAGTATTTCCGTCCAAATTAAAGAAACTTAAAACCCTCAAAAATGAAACTTGAGAACTTTCTTTATAAATAAAAATATTACAATTAATATAAAAACCCCATTCTATCTATTCCATTCATGTAACTCCATAAAAGGTTGATCTGACTTTTTTTTCATCAACTACCTTCCATTACGTTATTATTTCTGTTTTCTTATTAGTACTGAGCAAGTACTGAGCAAATCTATAATTTTCTAATATAATCGTTAATCCTGCATAGCATTTGGAAGTATTGTATTGAAACAATGGACGTAGATTCTGTTGAAAGGGTGAGTGTTTCTTCATATTTTGTATGCAGTGTTTAAGTATATTTATAATTGTTTTGTTGTGTTTACTTAAACTTCTTTAATAACTAAATTTTCCATCTATATGTTATAGGAAGATGTCAAAAGACATAATAGTTTTACAAGCCCTAATATCAAAAGAGCCCCTGTGGCTAAACGGCTTGGAAGAGAACGTTGCCATAGTTATCATGCCCAAACACCAAAGGCATCCAAATATACCGAGAGAGATCAATTAGTGGTTCCTAGGGTAAGTGTGAGTTTTATCATTATTCCAAAGTTGGATTCAAATGCTTCTTGAAAAAGGCATGAATTTATTGCAAAGAATAAAATAAAGCGAACTTTATCTACGAATGCATCCATAAGGACTCACTTTGACATTTGTTTGACAACTGAGAGTCGCGTTCGAAAATAACGAAACATCTTTACAAAAGTAAACTAAAAATTAAGCTTTATATTAATCAAATTAATTATTTACACCACCTAAATAATTCTTCTAGAATTTTTAATTATATAAATAGCTACTTAATTGTAATTTTTAACTTTTAAAACTAGATTATCATCACTAAAAGTAGTGGCTGCAGGCATTACCAAATATGGAGTTTGCTCGTTTTCCCAACCGTCCTCCCTTCGATCCTTAGTAGCTCTCAGTTTTATTTTCTTTTAAACAATTGTGTTATATTCAAATGTTTTCATTGCATTTTCTAGTGTAATAATAATCATTTCTTCTTTTTAATTAAACGTGAGTTGGAGTTTTTAAATAATTGTAGTGTCAAAATATAGGTCACAGTGGCGTATAGGTTATGTTATAAGTGAAATAATCGGATAGTTGTTGTTTGTATTGTTGTTAACTGGCTTACTTTTCGCGTTACAGATGTCGTTTAGGGTGGTGCGCAGTTCTAAGTTCCGCCACGTTTACGGGCAGGCCCTGAAACGTGAGCAATGTTATGATAATATAAGAGTGTCAAAAAGTTCTTGGGACTCTACGTTCTGTGCGGTGAATCCTAAGTTTCTGGCTATAATCGTCGAGTCTGCGGGCGGAGGCGCCTTCATAGTACTGCCACACAATAAGGTGAGTTTATTTCATTGAACAGTTTACCCATTTCTCACAGATTGAATTGTAAATTGTATTTGCCAAATTGCTCCTAATTTAACACTGGAATTATTATATTGAGGCGCTTAGTCATGCCTTGCTGATTTATAAATAACTACTTTAGAATATATTTCGAGATTTATCGCTTAGAAAGTGTGAATTATGCAAGGTTTTTCTTCAGAAAATTTTACTTTAAACTTACAGCATACTTGATTTTCAAATTTTACTTTAAACTTACAGCATACTTGATTTTCAAATTTTACTTTAAACTTACAGCATACTTGATTTTCAAATTTTACTTTAAACTTACAGCATACTTGATTTTCAAATTTTACTTTAAACTTACAGCATACTTGATTTTCTTAGGAAAAAATGGTTAAAATCTTTTAACAAATTTTATGACAGACTGAGTCTTTTTTAAAGTTACAATAATTTTGTACTCTATCTACTATGAGGATAGCTCATATTACATGTTCAGTTCTTTATTATTTCCATAAACTTGTGGACTTATGAAATTAAAGACATAGTAAGATCAGCTAAATTCCAAAGTGTATTTCATAGATAAGATATCAGTCATACTAGGTAGTACTAATAGGTAAATATTTTAAATTCTTGAGCAGTGTGGTTGTGTTTCAATTCTGGAAGGTAGTATATTGGGAGTGCCCAGTTTCACATGACAGCATTGCCACAAATTCGGAAACAACTTTTTCAAAGTGCTGACTAGAGTTCATTATATTTTTATTACTTTTCCATAACCAATCTCAGGTGATTTAGTATTATTTTAATTTCCAAGTCCAAAACAGTTTTATAATTAAAAAAAAAAATTAAACCTTTTTTTTAGTGATCAACCTTTTGAATACCGTCATCAATTAGAGACACACTAGAAAGACGTTGACAGTGTGAATGCTGGCATTCGCTTGAGGTTTAATGAATTAGGTATTCCTTGATCACTAATCTTTTTAGGTTTAAAAAAATTGAAGATGATAAATTACTTAAATTAAAAATACAGAAATATATTTTAAGTGCACAATTAATTAGCATTTTAATTAAATGATTAATCATCGGATCAATGCAAAATAATGATAAGGCAATCTAAATGATAAAATAATCTAATACAATTTAAATTAATTTAATTTTGTTATTGACCTTTCAATTTTATGTAATTTTATAATACCTGTGTATACGTATGATTTTGTAACTGAAATGAGTCTTTGGTACTTGAAATAAATAAATAAATTTAAAAAACGTGTTTTTTATCAAATTACTGAAGTCATTGAATCCTAATCCAAGGTTATTTATAATGTGTTAATGACTCAATTTCTTTGCATTTCTATCTCATAAGTCCTCGTCCCTGATCGTAACAGAGACAGGTGTTCAATTTGAATTGCTAATTCTATCAGGAATTTACATTTAATTAAAAACTCAGCAATTTATAAAAATATTTCTTGAAAGATCTTTGAAAAGATTTCTGAAGTACCGTTGCATAGAATATGTTTTAATCTTGTGTGTTCAAGAAGACAGAAACTAAAAAATCTTACAAAATTTCAGCCAATAGTCTCTATGTTCTCTTAGAGTTTGGTTTCTGAACTTAATCCTTTGCCACCATTGTGCGTGTGGCCAATAATATAGATTTAACTAATTGGTGGGCTGTGGTGGTCAGATAAGCAGTTCTTCCATACAGCGTCATCTAATTACCAACTGGAAGCTGACCCCAACTTAGTTAAGAAAAAGGTAGGCGGGTTGTCATAATGTGTTGAAGATAAGATATGATCAGGTAATTAGCAGTAGATTACAACTACAGTATCTAAAATTTTTAATGATTATTTTGTATGTAATATAATAAATTAAGACTCAGGCTTTTTAATACAATTTATGGAGTCTTCTTTATTTTATTTATTCTCAATCGGGCATCAAATAACATCGTTACCCATTTTCAATAGGCCAAGTTTTACTAGATGAGTTTATCAGTATTGTTATCAGGGACTAATGAATGTCACAATTCTATGAATGGGAGAGGAAGTGCGCTATCTTATCAAGTTTTGAGTGTATGGGTGTTTCCTGAACACTCTCGTTCAAATTATTCATAAAATATGGTTGATATGAATGGTCGAAAAAAGATACAGGCAAAAAATACTGTTTATGGTTAGGTTAGGTATGGTTGTTTCTACCATGCTACAGATTTGTGAACAAAAATATTATATGTGCGAACATAATATCTTAAAACATTTCTGCTCATACTGATAGAGCACACATGAAAAACTAAACTTCATTAAAACATTTAATTTCTAACGTTTCATTATAATTACGAATGTTAATAGATCGCAAATTAGTGGATAATTACTGTAATTCGCTCGCTCTATCTCTGTTTGTAATATGATAATCAGTGTAATAAAGATTGTTAGTTTTTTAACTGTTAGCGCAGACGCAGATAGCCTGATGAAAGTGCATTTATTTTATTAATATGACTCAGGACTATGTATGTTATTATGAAGCTAAGATTTAATATTACTTTATGTGGTTAATTTATTATTAATAAAAACATTTATTATTTAATTGTACATAATATAGTTAAAAAATGTTTTGAGCTGCTATTTCTCTTGATATATCGACGATGAAGTGACAAGAACCTTTATCTACCAGAACATAATTTTACAGGAAACGAAAAAAACGTTTTATTTATTTTAAATGCAAGGTATGAAAAATATTATTATTGGTTATATATTATATATACCCGATAACCAACCTATATAACCAATAATAATATTTTTCATACCTTGCGTTTAAAATAAATAAAACGTTTTTTTCGTTTCCTGTAAAATTATGTTCTGGTAGATAAAGGTTCTTGTCACTTCATCGTCGATATTCAGGATTAATTCTTGTTTTTTTAATATGATCTTTAAGAGCATCTTTTGTGAGTACATTAGTATAGTATAGTACAACGGGCTGTTTTCCGCAACTCCACGACCAAAGCGCGTATATTGCATAGGGGTGGGACAAATGTCATTCGATCCACCCCAGCTCCTAAAGGAAAGCCAGCAATGCCTTAATGTTACTAACCATGTACTTGTGACTTGTGAGTACATTTCGCACAACCAGTTATCTCTAAGTAAAAGAAATTAAAGAACAAAGTTATTTAAACTTTACATTTAATTTTACATTTTGACATTTGATTTTACATTATGACATTTAATTTTACATTTTGACATTTAATTTTACATCTCAACATTTAATTTTAAATTGTGACAATTATTAATTTACTATTTCTGATAAGTATTCTATGATATTTGATTTAATAATAGTGACATCATTCAATTTCTTTAATATTTTTTTTTTTTTTTTTAAATAAGTGCTGACAATTTGACATTATTATATAACTGCGGACTTTTTTTTATTTTTTTTATTTCCATTGTTTTATCTCGATTTATTTTTTTATATGTGGTTCATAATATTAATTTCTTGTTTTAATTATATTGCATGTATTACTACTTTGTACGCCCTAGAGGCAAAACATAGCGCCCTCAATGTATTAAATAAGAACTTGAAATGTACCTACCTATGTTTTACAATGAATAAACGAATCTGAATCTGAATCTGAATCTGACGAATCTGAATCTGAATATAGATAAATTAAGTAATCTAAATTATGTTAGCTCCACAAATTCCTGCTGGTTCCTACTTTTCTATTTGTTACAAATGCAGTATAATCTACACTATAGGAACAAGTGGTTTGTTTAGTTATCACAATATAAATATAGTCATGTTTGTACATAATATTGATACATGTTGTGGACATAGGGATTGGAAACATGTTATTTTTCCTTGTAGCTATCATGTACTAGTTTGTATTAATAGAAACAAATATGTTCCAATGAAGTGCTTTTGAAACATGTTTTAATGTGGAGGTATTTGAGAATCTCCATCTCTCTATCATGCCCTCCCTTACCAAGTTCTGTAGTCATCAAATCATACTAGCTAATCGTAATCGTAATTTGGAGAGAAGTGGTAGCTCAGTGGTAATGGCATCGCCTTAAAAGTTTTAGGTCGCGGGTTCAAACCTAGCCAGGCGCATTACTTTGTGTAATTTATTTCATCACCACTGCTCTCGAAACGGTAAAGGAAAACATCGTGAGGAAACCGGCATTTCCTAGAACTAAAAATTCGAAGACATGTGACATTCACCAACCCGCACTGGGCTCGTGTGGTGGATTACGGTCTATTCCCTCTCCTAGAGGAGAGGCCTGAGTCCCAGCTGTGGGAATATTATAAGGCGGATTATTTATGATATAGATATTTATTATATTATTATAATGCGTCGTCTATCTGACAGACACCTCCGAGCGAAGCTGATCTTACGTGATCGTTCTTGTTACGTGCGGAAATAGAACCCGCCACACGCAGCGCAGCAGGCATTCGCTCAATCACTGCACTAACCGTACCAGCGTGGTGGATTACGGCCCGTTCCCTCTCCTAGAGAGAAGGCCTGAGTCCTGAGCAGTAGGAACATTAAAAAGGCTGATGATGATGAAGGAACATAGAACGAAAAAACAACTGAAGAGTTGTCTCTTGCGTTCTACGACCATGAGTATCCTAAAGCGTGAATCCTGCAGTCTAAATACAGTAAAACAATCATAATATCCACGTGTTGCATACTTTAGAAAGTACTCTCCAAAATAGCTATAGTTTAGAATTACAGAACATGCACAAACCATAAACACTCAAGACAACTGACACCGAAAACTGCAGAACCATGTCAGCCATTACCAGACAGCCTTATCAATTGAACCTCAATACAACCTTCCCTTTCTGCGCTCGTTATCAATCGAACAATGCGCCCGAGGCGACGGATAGCGCTCATTGTGCAACAGATACGGAAAAACAATGGCGCCAAACAATGCGTTATGGCGCATCGCCGCAAAAACTATTGAGTATGGGAACGACAAGTGTATGTTGAGGTGTTGTAATGAGTTTATAGGTCATTGGTTTACGTTCTTCGTCACGTAATTAAACAAAAAATCAGATATAAAGCCACTATGTCTTCGTCTGAGATGGTGACTTTACATGTGTATAGTTTCAAAACCTGCAAAGTCCATCCTTTTCGTGTCGCAAAATTTCTACATCTCTAGCAACTCTATTTATTTCAGCCTTCTTTAAAGTGAATTTTCCATTGGACATAGCTGTGAATTGTAAGATCTGATAAATTGAAATTATGCGGAAATAAAAGGAGTTGCTAGAGATACAAGAATACCACGACATGAAAAAAATAGACTTACCGGGTTTTGAAACTACTCCTCCCTATATTTATCTTGGGTCCATTGACTTAACATTTGTTATCCCTAGCCCTCACCGTCCTACTGCTTCGCAAAGGCCTCTCCCATGTCATTCCAGACATTCTTCTTCCAGCCATCTGAAATCAGTCCTCGCGGTACGTGTTCAGATCATATCGCCACCTCTTTCTAGGCCGGCTTCGACGGACTATTGTCAAAACCCCCCCATGGATAGAGGACAAGCCAAGGACAAGGGAGAAGGGTGATTGGCTCCTGACATGCCTGATTTTTGCGAAGTTATCGGTATTTTGGCGTCCAACACCCTGAGGTGGATGCTAAATAATTTTGGGGTGGACACGACCAACTCGACCCCCTCTGTACACTATTAACTGTATATTAATTAAAGTTTCGGCACATTGGACACGTAAGACCCAAAAATGTCTATTTTGATAATCAAGTACAAAAAATAAGGTTCTCAATATATTGGTAGCAGTACAGTAGCGTCCAATGCGAAAGGCTTCTTCGCATGACTAATGCCTTGCATTTCTCCAACTGTGACTAATATTTTTTTAACGGCTCCTTTGTTTAATTTATCCACTTTCGCAAGTTTCCCTGCGATAAGGATTGCTTGGCAATTAGTTTACAATTTTTATATTGTCACCATATTATGTATGAGCAGTGGTAGTCGAGTGGAAACCGCTACGACTTACGAGTTATAAGTCGTGGGTTCAAACTCAGCCAGGCGCATTACTTTGTGTAGGTAATTTATTTCATCACCACTGCTCTCAAAACGGTGAAAGAAAACATCGTGAGGAAACCGGTATGTCTTAAAAACCAAAAATTCCATCCACCAACTCGCACTGGGCCCGGCCGGCCCGTGTGATGGATTACGGCCCATTCCCTCTCCTAGAGAGGAGGCCTGAAACCCAGCAGTGGGAATATTAAAAGGCTGATTAGTTGTAGAAGAAAAGACGCACAGTTGTAGAATTTCGCACTGGACGTATAAAAGGCTAATTACGACACTGAGGGCAACTGAAATACACTGGTGTAATTTTAGTCAGTAAGAGCCCATTCCCTCTCCTGGAGGCCTCTCTTGGAAGCCTGAGTCCCAATAGTGGGAACATTATAAGGCCGACTACAGGCATATAATTATGTTGTAGTAGTAGTTCAAATTGATGGCGTTGACAATGGGCTGACGAGAGCCGCGGTGAGAATGTTTACTAACCGCCGCATGCTTCGCCGCTGTGTCATCATTTGTATCAATGTGTTATGTGAATGTGACGCTTCCTTGTTTTATGTCTTTGTACTTTTTGTACGATGTGAATCGGCTCAACGCACATTTTACAGTGTTGCTGACACGAAAATGTTCTCTTACGCCATTGTACCCATTGATTTAAGTTTATGTTTATGTCATGTTACTTTTTCGCGTACAATAAAGTTTGTTCTATTCTATTCTAAAAGAAAGGCAGTTTTTTTTTTAAATCTGTCAAAATAAAACTAATTTTATGACTACAAGACCAAACCGCATGAAAAACTAGAATTAAAAAAATATACCTACCTTTTCTTTCATTGTGAAACCTTCCAACCGATGTGCCCCCAAATACGATAATGTGAAGATTGTTTTAAACAATAATGAAATAGAATGCATAAAAAAACTGAAAATTGCCTTTTTTCTAACAAATAAACAAAATGCATTTTCTTTTTTTAGCGTAGTAACATACGTTGCGTGTCTGTCAGTGGTTTAAGGTCAAGAAAAGCTTTTAAACTATCCAGATAAGCAAAGTATTTTTTTTACAGCGGGCTGGAAAGACGATGTTTCAAACGAGAAAATTCAAACAAAAATATGGGAATAACCCTTCGAACTCGTAAAAAAAAGTTGGTCCTTTCGTACGGACGTATTCAGATAAGGATATCTTCATGAACTCATGATGCATATCGATTTGCGATAAACGATAAGCGTAGAATACGTCACAAGTAAACATCGGATGATAGACATTATCAAAATGCCAAAATATGCACGCAAATATGTGCTAAAAAAGGATTATTCAGCACATTTTGTTTATATTTCGTCCTTTTTGCACAATGAAAATACTTTTATTCACAATATCTATAATCCTTTTATTTATTTTCTTAACATTATCGTTTTTAAATATTTTTCTTCCATTTAAAGTTTTAGTTTTACATTTTATAAACTCCAAAACATGCTGTGGCCTCCTGTAATTGAGGGAGTGCACTGGCTTAGGGCTTGAATATGTTAATCGTTGACTTGTATGTGTACACTCTTTGTTGGAGGTCCTTAATAAATAAATAAATAAAAATAAGTATTGGGAACAAAGTCTAAGCTACAGGACGGTCAAAGCTCCAAAGAGGGGAACCTGTTCACAATACGAGCCGTATCCAGGAGTACCGTCAAATGCCCTAATTTTGCCCTCCATCAACTGTTTGCCTAAAATGAAAAAGGGTACTTAATATCTCTTTGGCACTAAAGGTACAGTAGTCATAATTACACACACCATTTGCGGAGATGTAGACGGCGTGCATCATTAATTTCTGATGAATGGAGCCGTTGTCTTTAACTAACCTTCCGATTAGCACTGCCAGCTGCATACAAAGGCAAAAGAACTTCATAACCTGTGTATTATGAGTTGATTCAACCTTAAAAAGTTATCGCTTTTCCTTATAAGGTTTTTTTTAAGGTAAGAAATCATTCAATGACTTCTCTTGATCTTGATCGAGACTTACTGGTTAAAATCCACCCGTATTTTCCTACTTTGCTTTGTGTCCCGGCGCCCCGGGGTTCATTTTCACTAAACCCATGGCCCCAGTAAGCTTCGACTCTTCTGGGCCCCTTCGATTTGCTGACATCTCCTTGAGGTGCGCTTTTAAAACTTACAAATGACCTTTAAACGTCTGCCCATCATCACACCTAAGATCCCTTTTCAAATCCCCTCCTCATAAATCCAGCTAGTATACCACATCTGACAATCCCATTCGTTCCACTCAGAGCGAGAAAAGTTATTTGATGTTTTCCCACCCTCAAAAAAAAACTTCCATAGCTTGCTGCCCTTTTCGACAGCGACTTAAAAAACTACTCCTTTTGTCGCACTACAAATAGCTTATCTTATTTTAAAATAGCATTGCATAAGGTCGTAATTTTACTCAACTTTACATACCCTATTTATCTGGCGATAAGGCGTTATCTTCGGCCTTCAGTGGGAGCATCGGTTAGACAATATCCTAAACAATGCTACTGTTTCAATAATAACATGTTATTTAGATACTGTTTGTCTGTCTGGTCTTTTGGTCAGATATGAATAGTTACTACGCACCCAAATGTCAGTCAGGGTTATTCTTTGAAATCAAGAGTCTTATTCATCTGGCCTAGCTTTCGTATTTATCTATTTTTTGTCGTAAGCCACTGGGCGCAAATGAGTGATACGTTTAGTGATCGGGGAAAACTAATATGCAAATAAAAATATCAAAGTGTAAAGAAAGAACCAGGCCAGATGAATGAGACACCCTTTCGGTTTCATAGAATCAATCCCCACAACGTCCCGAAGGAGACAGCGTTGCTTTTACAATTTACAAGGAGTTTTTAATACCAGTCTGTTCAATATCCTGTCCAGAACTCCCCAAGTAAATGCTTCGGCCAAGGAGTCGACGCATTTACATGATTTAGCGATGAGAGAAAAGTCTTCCATCGTATTGTTTTACGTCCAACATCTTGAGATCTCAAAGGCATTAACAGTCCACAAAGACCATGTCATTTATGTAGACTTTCTGTAAGATCTGTTGTTTACAAGCTCTATGATTTAATGATTTGCTAAATCTAATTTAAAACTCCTTTAGTCCTGTCCAGAAAAGGAGCGAATAGTCAGACAGAAGCCAGTGAAAAATTGTCGTATCCTAAAAAAGGTTCAAATTCTAATCAGAATTTCATCTCAGTGACACTTAATGTCGGCAACCTTAGTTCTCCTGCGGATATCTTTATACCTGATTCAATCACGCAAGGAAACCCCAAGCATAGCCCTTTCCATTGCTCTTTAGGTGACTTTAAGCCTTCTGATGAGACCCATTGTGAGCGACCACGTTTCGGTGGCATAATGTCATCACTGGCAACACGAACTGGTCAAAGACTTTCGTCTTGAGACACTGTGGTATATTGGACGAGAAGATACCGCGTAGCTTCCCGAACGCTGCCCAGCCGAGCCGACACTTAATAGCAAAGATACCTGCCAAAAATAAGTAAAATATAGACGGTTTTTATCAGTTTGAGACAAACCTGCTCCTCTGATCTCAGAAGCTTCAGGACAGTCTAAGACCAAGACAAGAATCAGCACAGCAACAGTGGTACTAACAGTCGGTAGCAATAAACTGAGCAACCACACTCGGCAGGGCCAACGTGTCAAGTTCGCGTAGAAACCGCTGGACATGTCTATAAACGAAACACGTAAATTTAACGCGCCCCACATTGCGTACGCGCACGCGAAATAGAATCGACGCAGTTTCTTAGACTGCTCTGTGGTTCTCACGTTTTTTGGTTGGTATGGAGGTAGGGTTGCAAGTTGCATGGTATTTGAGGACCTACCACGAGCTCTTAATCGATCCTTTTGACGACCTAAACTGAACTGTTTAAGGGATGGAGCTATATGGGGTGTATAGCTCATTAGCTTCATCCCTCTTTTTCGCTCGCCCGCAAAAAGTGTGTGACAATGTATTAGACCAAGACGAAGATAAAGACCCTCCTACTGGAAAAGGGCCTCCAATGGCAGAGGACAAACGTTTGTGGATAAGAGAGTCGGTTTCCTTTGCAGTTGTGGGACATAACGGGCTAGCTAGATTAGATAATAATGGTCCTAAAGGTCTAAAGCAAGGTCCTAACTAACAGTCACATCACAAGAATATAAAAAGATGACTGTATTCTATCTTCTTCCCCATGAAGACTGCCAGATATTTATTTCATTTCCCATAACGTTTAAGACCCATCTATTAATAAAACCAGAATAGTCATAGCTAGATATATTCGTCCAGGATTATAAACTTTATTCTGGAACTCGATGGAGATATTCTCAGAATTAATTATCACACGGTGACCTAAATATAGTATTCCTAGAAACGTCTGACTGAATATTTCCAGAGCAAACTGTCATAAATTGTAGCTAATTGCTATAAATTAATTAGCTGGGACGCTAAATGAAGTGGGCTGACTTTATGTCATCTTAATTGATCTGTTTAGCAGCGCCGCCGTATTGTAGAAAGCATAACTGGCGTCTTATTTCTAATCCTCTTTTGTCTGTACTAAACTTCGCGACCACGCACAGGAAAACGCAGCGTTGGAAAGCCTCCCTTAAGGTAGACCGGCGATCTGGTGTGAGTCGCGAGAACGCGGTGGTTCGGTCGTTGTGGCGACGCTTGGGGGAGGCCTATATCCAACAGTGGACGTTTTTCGGCTAAAATGATGATGATGACTAAACTTTGAACAGTTTCTGTGCAAACTTGCACCACGTCTTAGAATGTTGCAGGCTTGCGGACAGTGAGCAATGGGTAGCTCGCTGTCCGGCCGTCCGGTAACTGTCTGGACCGAGCCCAAGTCGTCGACGGCGCGCACTGTTCCCGCACGCCTCAAGGAGTTGTCAGCAACAGCTGGGTCGCAGCCTACTGGGGCCAGGGTTAGTTTCGAAAGACAGCTCGAGCCCCGGTATGAAGTTTAGAAGGAACGGGGTGGGTCTTTCAGTCAGTAAGAGTCTGACACTATATCCCGCTCCGCCCAAGAGCGGGGGTTGTCATTGGATGATTTTTTCCCACCAAAAAACGTCTTAGAATGTTCTTACTCAAGTCAGTCTCAATAACCGTACTTGGTACATATTGTAAAGATACCCGATACTTCATAATAGAGGAGGGGTGACAAAAGGAAAAGCATGCAGAAATTAGCTTCCTCTTTTTTGCCGAAACATTTCTGAAATCCCTGTTCCCCCATTACAGAGACTTCTCTTAACTATAAAAGGAAAAACTGACTGACTGACATAAATTAACGCACAGCCGACATTGCTGGGCTTAGGAACATGAAATTTTGCGAATTTCGTTTGTATACAACATCTAATTTCTTGGGGTAATAATAAAGATTATCACTACTTGTTTTCAGAACTACCCCCGGTAGAACAATTTAGGGAGTTTAAAAGATTGTATGCAGTATTCTTATTTAAAGGGTTTTCTTTTTCGTTGGATGAAAATCGTCTAGATGACATTACCTGCATTTGTAGGGTTTATAAACTTGAAACTTGACATAAATTCTAATAAACACTGACTGTCATTACTACTTTTTCAAAACTACCCTCGAAATACGGTTTACTCATGAATTAAATCGCTGGCAAAGTGTTAGATTTTCTATTCAAGATCCCAAAAAAGCTTTCCACTACACATCGTCTAATCCAATAAATCTCTGTTACATCGCAGTCATATATTTACATCATCTCGTTCACAATCAAGGCTATTCCCGTGCGTTAGTTCATGCCACACAAGGTCAGGCCTGAACGTGGACAGACGGCTTTCTGATTAGAAGTTCCGTTTAGTAATGACGGTGGTATCATTGTTACTTGTGTTAGAGATAGCGGACGGAAAAGCGATAGTACTAGCGGATGTTTTTGATAAACATTATCAACTAGGAAGGTCCTTTGTGTTAGTGAAATTGTAAATAGAGCAATGAATGGAACAAATATAGCATTGAATAGGTTCATAAACTAGTGCGCCTCACCATCAGAGATTACATCACTGCTTACCATCAGGTGGGTTCGCAGTCAAGCACTAGTTAAACATCAATTTAAAAAAAAATTGAACATAATCATTGACTTAGGGTTTGCTCCGTATGCAGAAAATTGCAAAAAAACGCGTCCCGCGTGCGTATTCCGCGCATTACAATAAATACTTGTATGAAATGGACATTCGCGAGGGTTACGCGTGCGGGGCAATCCAAAAATACTTCAACACGCATTTTTTCACAACAGAATGGAAAACGAAAACTTAGCGCTACCCTAAGTAACTTAACGCATAGGCTATGGTTTTAATTTCAACTCGATACCTCCACGCGTTATCGAGATAAAGGGTCTTGACAGACAAACAGACAGACAGACGGACGGACAACAAAGGGATCCTATAAGGGTTCCATTTTTTCCTTTTGAGGCACGGAACCCTAAAAACAGACTCATCATCTTAGCAGTATGTAGCTTAGAATCGGCTTCCAGACTAACCGGATGCGGCTGAATACCCGTGTTTTACATGGATCGACTAATCATACCTCTACAACCCTGTTACTAAGAAACACGATACTCCTTGAATAGACAGATGATCAGACTTTCTGGAGCCTGACTACCTGTAACGACTGTCAAAGATCTACGAATGATAAACAGGACCAACGGCTTAACGTGCTTTCCGAGGCACGTGGTGTCAATAATGTTCTAGATACACCGACTCCCAGAATCTATCTGTACACCGTTTTATCTCTTGTTTAATGAATTTCCATCTTTAATTTGCTTCTAATTTGTATGCTATCCAAGACAAATTAAGAGCGGTCGATGTATGCGTGCAAACTTTCAGTGTTGCATTAATCATTAAAACATGCCAACACAAAAATACATTCTTCAACACATCGATGATTCAAATTTATTCGTTCGTACGAATCAATGCGTGCACCATACACGACGCATCGATAATAATGACTCATGCTTTTGATTTTTGGCTATCACACAAAGTTTATGACTACCCTCTCCTATATTTAGGGATTACACACGTACTACAAGTTATTATTAGTAGATCATGATTTGAGACATCTATTTGTTTGATTCCAATATTGGCCATTTGAATGTCCAACTTTACAATCCCGATTGCGATGTAAGTGTGGGCGCATGTTTTTGACTGAATTATGTTACCTTAACTATTTTTAAAGAGGTAAAATTGGTTTTTGAAAATTGTTTTATTGATAAAAAAGCTACGTTCTTTTCTTTCTTTCTTTTTTTCCACAACTATCACACAATGTCGTCTAGTCCCAAGCTAAGCAGAGACTCGAACCACGACCTCCGGCATACCAGTCAGAGACACTAACCACTAGACCAACAGGCCAGTTAAAATTTCCGAGTGCTACAGGCATTTTTAACCCGGAAAAAAATGCTCGACATCTTTGGGAAGCCACAGGAATAATATAATCAGTAATAAGCAGTAGAGTAATAATGCTGCCGTTATAATTAGTTCGTTACGGAAAGCTGAACTGTACGCAAAAAGTTTAGATGACTTTATTCATTTATTCAGTTGCAAGAATAAAATTAATCTTGGTGAGTCTACCACTAAAAACTCAAACTAAAATATTTACTTCAACTAAATTATTTTCATCTACCGGCCCTTTGAATTTATATCCTTACGTTGGTCAGGAGCCTTACCTCTACGTATTAAAACGTCAAGCGTGCGAGCGAGAGAGAGGGATGTAGCTGTACACCTTATACATAATATCCTCTCCATCACTTTAACAGTGCAATTCAGGTCGTCAAATGGGTTTTAAGAGCTCGTGGTAGGGTCCCAGAACGTTCAAGCTATTTGCACGGGGTCTAGTTTATAATATCGACAGTCACTACATCGATGGTCGCTGTATCGAAAACGTTCCATCGACGAGCTAATGTATCGACAGTACCCCAAATCGATGGTACGCTACATCGACAGTAATTGCTTCGACTGTCGATATTATGAACTATACCCATTTGCACGTACCAAAATATAGATCGCTGGAACTGTTCGTTCATTTTTCCTAAGACCTCGGATCAATTTCCAAGGACGAGGAATTCTCTAAAGAAAATAAATCCCGATAGTCTCCTTAAACTGGCTTCTTCTTCTTCTTTTCGAATCGATGTTAAACCGTTGCGGCCCAGTAGGTGGCTACGTTAATTGCAGCATCAGTGGCACTCATTAAATCCTCCATAGTGCAGGTGTATGGGCTCTTGGGGAACTCTAACGTGTGGCTCATGTTTTGAACAGAGGCACGGCACTCACATTGAGTATCCGACGGGTCTATAAAACCCCATTTCGCCAAGTTGTGTCTGCAGCGGTCTACCTGGCTGCTCAACCAATTTAGTGCTTTCCATACAGACCACTGTACTGCAACTGGCTAAAAATAATGCTGGTTTATCTATTCGGAAATCCTATAAGTTCTATCATTAATTTGACTGCTAAGCATAAACATAATCCATCTTTAATGTTGTTCCTACTGCTCATGCCGGTTTATTCGAAGTCCCATGAGATCCATCATTAATTTGGCTGTACTAATCATAAGCATAATCAGCTTTATATTGTTCCCTACTGGTGGAACTCATACCTCCTGTTGGAGAGGAAAGGCAAAGCTGAAACATTTGCAAAGCAACAACCTACGAATCGTCCTTGATGTATCAAAAGAATAGCATAGCACACGCTTAACATTACACGCAAAACATTGTTCAAACGTTCTATAATTAGCGGTTATTATTTAAGGAATCTATTTATATGTTATGTTTGTGTATTGGGTAATAATTCGGCAGACGGAAATCGAGGGCCCGCCTACGCACGCTGAGAAAACTGTAGCGACGTGTGCAATGTGGAGCGTGCGGAATGAGATTAGCAAAGTTATGATGCACAGGTATTGCAGGGGTTTCGGTTTCAAAATGGGTTATCTTCTTGTCAGGCCTTGCCTAAAGAGGGGTTTGTTTAGATAGATATATGAGAATAAGCTCTAATAACTCTAGAAAAATTAAATAAGAGTTCAGACTGAGCGTAGTGAGAGTATTGTTTTTTTAAGGTGGAAAATGATCCAATGACTTCGCCCGCTTTAGGTGAGACTTTAACTGACTCACAGGTGTCGTTCAGTTGTCCTATCCTATGCACGGTATCTCATTAAAAAAATCCCGTAGTAGAGCATGCTCAAGAATTCAGTTTTGTCTTGTTGACTAGGTTCCTGTCTGGATCTGGTCACTGATTTCAATTGGGATTCTGCTTTTGAGAAACAATCAGTTACGATATCCTGTAAGGATTTTATCTTTACGGTCTCTGAACATCTTGAATACCATTTCCTCATCAAAGATCCCTGTATTCAAATAAAAGAAAGAAAGCAGCTACAAATACCAATACTAGTAAAATATAAAGTTTCTCAAACACTGCTGAAAAGTCCCGTATCTCAAATATCGAATCTTATTGACTCTCATAACCTACCTACTGCAAAAAATGACCTCGTTTCCGACTGCTGGTCATTTCCCTCGCTTTGTGGAAGGCAACAGATGAACATCACTGAACTGTCAGTGCGACACGAACACCGCACGTGTTCAGCACCTCAGCAAATGACACATATCAATCGCACCTGTGTGTGCGCCGTTCCCGATCAAGACGAATCAACCGTTTCATTGTTTTGCATAAAACCTATAAATAGGATACATTCTTGCCGGTTTGGGAACTAAAAAAAGACACTCTTGTATATTAAGATCGAAATTGGTATTCAAATGCTTTGTAATACGTCTAGAAGTTTATTGTGTCAAGAAATTTAACACTCAGCTCCAAAACGTCGACCTAAACACGGGACAACACCGGATCGAATATCTGGAGTTGCTCAGACTGTTGCCAAATTAGAATAGAAACGTCTGACTCTTTCTAACGCTCCAGGCGTTAACAACTTATACTAGTCATGGATTGCAATGCAAACAGAAGATGAATCGTTCTTAAGAAGTTCAAAATCAGACGATGACTGACTTACTGGAGTACCCAAAGTGACACTACATCGGCTCTTTGGAGGGCCTTAAAAACCCTTCTGACGCCGCTATAAATGTGGCTACCAACTGGGCACAAATGCTTTTAAGGAAACCGTCGATTCGAGAAGAGACTCTGAATTTAAACACAGATACGGTCGTGAACTAGTAGATACATACATATAACAAGATCAAACATCGATCATCATGCCTGAGTGTTGACACTCAAATTATGGAAACGTTCGACAAATATCAAAACAACACGAAATTGACACGGTTCTGAATAATTACTGGCTTAATGTGCCAACGGCTCATTCAGTGCCATTAGCCGGCAGTGTTAGTACCAGCATGTGTGACACAGTGCCACTATGGCAGTCCGGAACACGCGGGAATTCGCACTGTAATAATATTGGTCGTTTGGCGACCTGCCATCTACTCGGAACACGGCGAAAAGCGTAAATATTCAGACAAACGTTTGATCAAATGTTACGCTATGATGTAATCTGGTACACCTGAAACTGAAACTAGATTATATCGATCTTGCGTTGCTAGGATACTTCGGATCTGATTCTGAGTTCATTTTGTTGGATGATTCAATACGTTCAAATGGGATAAACGCTTGATATAAAGTTGTCGACTCTTCAGAAAATGATGATGATGCCATCTAGCCGATTTCGGCCACAGTGACCGCATTCCCTGGCTCTTCATGGTGGTTGTGAGCTCAGATCTGCTGCTCTGTTGTGTGCTCTCATGTGACTTCAGAAAATAATACTCGTACAAAACCTCTGAATGTTTTATCTTCATCCAATGATACAATATCATTGTCTTCATCTGTATAAGATTTAATTCTGCGTTAGTTTACGCTAAAAAGATATTACTCCTCCAGATACTACTATAATTCTACCACTCTGGCTGGACAATATTTTCCCCTCTGCATAAGCTGGTGGCAAAAAAGAATAGTCGATGGGGACCAAAGGTTCTAGTGTGGCGACTACGTACAGGAAGACGCTACACTAGGGGAGACCTATAGTACAACAGAGATCATCTTTCGGCTGATATGATGATGATGAGCTATTCTCTTGTGACTCATGTGGAATCTAGACCACTTAGCTTCTAATTTTACTCTCTGATTTTAAATTATGTGCAAGATAATCTCTGTTTCGATTTGTATGGCTCTTTATCAGAAGCATAATTATATTATATTATGACGAGATTCATATTTTCGCCAAACAGACGATTCCTTTCCGAAATTGCGGAACCTAGCACCAAGTCATGTGCAAACTGGACTGGGACCATGGGTTGGCTTTCGGAAACCCGGGGTCCTGGAACGCATGGCAAAGAAGAAACATAGGGATGGGTTTTAGTCACCCTAGAGCCGGAGTAGTCATTGAATGATTTCCCACCTAAAAAAAGTCATATACAAAATGAGGATGACTAAAATAATTGACACTTCATAGAACGATTGGTATTTGGATATCTGTTTGTTGAAGAGAGCAGTGGTGGCCGAGTGGTAATGGCCCCAACTTACGATTTGTAAGTTGCGGGTTCAAACCTGTCACCACTGCTCTCAAAACGATGAAGGAAAACATCGTGAGGAAACCGGCACCCCGCACTGGACCCGCGTGGTTGATTACGGCCCATTCCCTCTCTTAGACTAACCTGAGTCCCAACAGTGAAAAACACTATAGGCTATGCAATCTGTTTGTTGTACCTACTAAAGATCTATAAAATATTAGCTAACACGTCTCAAACACAAACGAAATGTTCAAGTTTCTACAAGAAATAACCTAAAAATATTCACACTCCGTAACCTATATTTATTCTGGCTATCCACAATGTTGTTTGGCATTCCTATTTATATTGTGGTCAGAAAAGTTGCGATTCACGTTTTCAGACGACATTTGGAAGCTGGTTCGAGTCGTATTTACTTTAGTTTTCTTGCATTACTGGGTTATATGGCCTGTCTAAGATTAATCAGTTGACGGCAACTGTTATGATAATATTTTAGTCTCATCCTGAATTGTGGAGGTTGCATGTCATGTAAAATAGGTACCTACTTTGATGCATTTAGAGAAACTGTAAACAAAGTTAATGTAGTCATAAACAGTGAGGACTAAGAATATAATCTACTGGAAATTATAATATGGTTCGAATGCTGCATTTAAGAGCGTCCTTTTCGAGGTACATTTTTATACAACCGCTCTTACGTGATTATGATGTTGTTACACATCTTTCTCTAGATATTTTGGATACACAGCTATCTTGTGGATGTTGTCTAGGCTTCTATAGAAATCAAAACATAAATTTGTGTAAAACTAATCAAGTAAAGACCTCTGAAAACCGGCTATTTTACGTGAACTTTGGCCCTTCATAATGTATTCATATAAATGGTGTAAGGGACAGCCCTCCACAAACTTTAAGGGCTTGCTCAGTAGAAGAAACTGAACAACCCACCATAAAAAATTTTTTCACGAGACGAAAAAAAAAATTCAGCCCCTCCATACAAACTGTCCAATCAAGTTAATAATTTTGTATGGTGAGGCGGATTTTTTTTTTTCGTTTCCTGAAAAAATTTTTTATGGTAGGTTGTTGAGTTTCGTCTACTGAGCAAGCCCTTAAAGTTTGTGGAGGGCTGTCCCTTACACTTTGTATTAAAAATATAAAAAAGTACATCAATAGAAAAGAAGCCTTGCAAATTTAATCGAGATTCTGAACGTCGCTGTCGAAAATTTTTCTGAAAAACTTAGTGTTTAATAAAAAAAAAACACGTATTTCCTGAAACAAGTTTTGTGAAATATTCGAGTAAAAGTCGGAATTACCGAAAGCCTACAGAATTTTCAGGTGTTATATATCTTTTTTTGCAATGCCTCTTTACCAAACATCGCATTGGATTGCGGTAGATGAGGCAAGGAACTTTTAAACTATGTTTGATGTTGACGGTCGATAGACGAGTGGATAAGGACCCTCTTAAATAGAGAAGCTAAAGAGTTCCGATTATGATAACTAGCAGTTTGTCCCTGCAATATGAACATATAGTAGACACTAAGGAGTAGAATTATTTAAACGCTCGTAAATTCAAAACTGTTGTTTATGTGATAGCTTAGAATTGACCACTAAACGGTGTTTTTAGTACATCATTATCCGTGCTCGTAAAGAAACTATAAAATTCTAAAATACCCAGATGCACCTTGCAGCCAGTTTCTATTTATTATAAATATATATATAATAAAAGCGAAATACAACTCACTGATTAATACGAAATGTCAGAAACTATCACACCTACAAACTTAAAATTTGGCAGGTAGGTTCCTTGTAAGGTGTAGACATCCGCTAAGAACGGATTTTACGAAACTCCACCCATAAGGGGATGAAATTAATGTCCAAAATTTGTATGAAAAACTCTATTTTTACGCGGGCGAAGCCGCTGGCAGAAGCTAATAGTATATAAAAAAAGTAAAACCCGACTACGACAAAAAAAGACGCTGAAAAAGAATGAAACAAGATTTTCATGATGATGAAAAATAAGAACAGAACAAAAAGAAAAGTAGTCACACGTTATAGGTACCAACCGAAACACGCCATATCGAGTTTTCTGACACGTCACCTAGTCTATGTTCAGCGGACGATTAAGACGGTTCTAACGATACCTCATATGTCGAGTTCCGATAAGTAGATTAGGAGCTATACGGGAACATACTCACATACATACATAGCCTGTCAAAATCATAACCCTCCTTTGGCTTTGCCGTAGTCGGGTAAAAAACGTACCCCTATTTCTCCTGGTCACGCTATAACTAAAGAACGGCTGGACCTATTTTAATAATTCTTTGTTTTGTTCACTATCAAACTGGGAAGGTCTACTGGGGCCTGTGTTATCCGAAAGGGCGCTCGAGCCCCGGTATGAAGGCTAGAAGGAACGGTGTGGGTCTTTTAGTCAGTAAGAGTCTGACACTATCTCCCGCTCCGCCCAAGAGCGGGGGATGTCATTGGATGATTTTTTCCGACCATAAAAAAAAAAAAAAAACTGGGAAGGTTTAACAGGTAGAGTAGGGTTGAGTTGGAGAGAGTAGGGTAGTGTAGGGTGGAGTAGAACAGAGTAGTCAGATGTTGGGAACGAAGCCGTGGACAAAAGCTAGTTTATTATATAATTTGTTTTCAAACGTCGTCGCACGCGACCTACATTAGCGATTTATATTCTAGTTGTGGCGCCAAAAATGTTTAATTACGTGTTTTCGTAAATAAGATGGCCGACTTTCTCTGTATCGCTGTTGCACGTGAAAGTTTTCGCGCCCATAATTTTCAGAGACAACGCAAAATAATTGGCGCGCAAGTTTACAGATAATTAATTTAGTTTATTCTTTTATGGTAATGCTTTCACATTGTGTTCTTGAGTGGGGAAAGAGAAATTAGGAATTTTAATATCACATTTGAGTCTAAATTAAATTACTGAAACGGTACTGAAATAAAAAGAAAACAGTTTCAACCTTGACGACTTCGTGATAGTGATAACATTGAGCAAGTAAAACACGGTACAATTATATTGTATTTACCTATTTTTACTTCAAGATCGAAAACATTATTCTGTTCTTTAGGGGATCACAATTATTGACTGACTAATCATACTTAATATTATAACGTATGTTTTTTACTCCTTCACGAACGAACGGCTGAACGGATTTCGATGAAACTTGGTACATGGATAGATCATTTCCCCTACGTTTTTTATTTCGGGAGTATGTTCCGTTGGGATAATTTTCTACTTTCTCGCAGGCAAAGCCGCTGATAGCAGATATTATTATTATATGTAGTCCATACTGTCCCACTACTGGGCAAAGGCCTCTCTCCACTCTTTCCAAAGTTCCTAGTTTTGAGCCATTTCTTTCCAATTCCCAAGAAAGACTTCCAAGTCCTCCTGCCATCTCCCTCTTGGTTTGCGGCGACCCCATCGTGCGGTTTCAGGGCACCAATTTTGCATTTTGCTGACCCACCGCTTGATCGGCAAGCGGCATAATGTCAAGCCCAGTCCCACTTAAGCTGGGCAGCCGATAGTATAATATTAACTTAATTAATCAATTAACGCTACCATTAGTTTCATTAATTGCTTCACAAACAAAACACTTGGTTTTTTCCTCAAGGAAAATACACGCTTTAACTTATGTATCAACTCGGGCTATCGCGCACTGTTAGACGTAGGCCTCCGAAGCTGAACCACAACACCCGGTTCTCAACCTTCTACCTGTAATTTGTTTTTGTTTTTTTCCAATGAGCCAGCTTGATCTCGATCTTGTTTGATGATTCATTAAACCCCAAGCGAACGCCGGCGTTCGCGCACCTATTGTCTTTCTATTGTGTCTGTAATTTCCACGATTGAAAGGTTAAGTAATAGAAAAGGTCTAAGATAGAGCAAGCTCAGCCCAGAAGATGCTTGTTAAACTCTAGCTTTAAAGGCTAAGACAGGTCATATGTCATCTATAGATAGGTGGTACGGCGTCACAGGTACTGGCAGAGAGGTCCACACCAGGAATATTAGCTTGTAACCGTAACCGAAACTATCGGATATCCCAAATAAAGGTATCGGATAAAGTCAGAGTCTAAATGACAGTCAAATAAAAAATATAATCTTCTTTTTTAAACTGAGCGTCCAGTGCGTCGGGATCGGAGCGGACGGATTCGTTGCTTTGTATTGATTTGTATGGTACAGCGTGCACTGAATCGGAAATTGCCAATGCAAAATCCGAATGCGGTAGACAGGGTGCGTCTACAGCATTCGGATTTTGTTGGCATTCGGATCGGCTTGTTGTAAATGCCGACGACTTATACACTGCGCGTACGCTCCGATTCCAACACGGTGGACGCTACGCTAAGCTTTAATAGTTTATGCAAGAAGATGAACAATATGATGATTGATGATGATGATTACAAATATGCATTCACATAAATCTTCTGCTATATTGCAGCATAGTTCGGCGGCAGTGTGCATAGTCTTCTTGAGTAACTATAGACAAAGACAGTAATAACATTATACTAGATGTGTAATGAGGAGTGGATTTTAAGAGCACTCGCCCTCCAGGCCAGCATGAGCAGCACTCGTGCACAATCCAATCGTCCATCTAGACTAGAAATAAAAATGTAATCTTACAAGTTGTGTTTTACTTAACCTAAACTAGCAGATAATCAAAAATAATGTCAAATCTGTATCTAGATCCAAAATTAACAAATACATATTTATAACATCCCTAATTCCACACGTTGCCTCCTGTGTTTGCTGCAATCTAACTTATTCGTGTATGTTGTGTATTCCAGGTCGGTCGCATACCAGCCGACCATCCTCTCGTGGGCGGACACAAGGGCCCCGTGCTCGATATCGCGTGGTGCCCACACAACGACAATGTCATCGCTAGCGGCTCTGAGGACTGCGTTGTTAAGGTAAGCATACTTTGCGGACTAGATAGAAAAACCTCAAAATACAAATAAAATTAGTCGTAATGGGTTGGCGCAGTGGTTGAGCGATTGGCTGTTCCGCTGCATGTCACGGGTTTGATGCCTGCACAGAATAAATATTCGTATGGCCTACAGATAGACCACTGTAGGCCATACAAATACCGGGCCGGATCTTGGTTGTGTATTTGATGAAACATGATGAACATGTTTGTGAAAGCATCCATAATACGGGAGTTATTCCTAATAATGTGGGGGCAAAGTTTAAACAAAAAAGAAATAGATATAATGCTGATAGATAGATAGATAATATTAATTATACAATACATTACTATTAAAATACATGACCTAATATACTCAAGGGTTTCAGCGCGTTAGTTCTAAATATACGAGCTTATTTAGCCGGTAATGTTATAATGCTGGAAAATCGGCTTTATCTCTATGAGAAAAAAAAAATTAATACATCACACACGCGGATGGGGTTGATATTATATGTCATCGATTTTCCGGAAACGTACAACAGGATCACAATTAATTCACTTTAATTTATTTAAAAAATATAACAATGAAAAATCCAATAAGATGTATGTGTGAATTATAGGTACATTGTCTAATCTCCTTATCCCCGTGATCCAGGTGTGGCAGATCCCAGACGGGGGCCTGTCGCGTACCCTGACTGAGCCGGTGGTGGACCTGGTGTTCCACCAGCGCCGCGTGGGGCTGGTGCTGTGGCACCCCACCGCGCAGAATGTGCTGCTCACCGCCGGGTCTGACAACCAGGTAATGTGAACGAGAAATTACTTTGAACTCATCCTCTCACATGGATAGATTTACACTAATAAGGTGTAAAGCTATTCTGGCTCCTACTTGATAAGAAGATAATTACTAATTAGTTATGGTTACAATAAAACTTAACATAGAATACAGTGATTTGACAAATTATGTACAATGGCGGGCTTAACTCAGCAATGAGTTTTCTCCCAGAAAAACTTCCGAGTGATAGAGAGAGACTTTAGAGGTGCACTGTTCTTCAAGACAATAGGGTAGTTTCCAGGGTCAAAATAATTACATTTTATTTAGTCCGTATTTTAAGTTACGTGTGACGTCACGCCGTGCTGCATTTTTTCGCACGGGGTGACGTCACACGTAACTTTAATGGGCTATATCTTTGTTATTTTTTGTTTAATCGAAAAAAGAAAAAAATCGTGTCCCTTATTTTTGAATAGTCTAAAAGACGGACTAATTACATTTTTTACGGCAACTAGCCTATTCCTAGATTGGAGGACAGTGGTCTTATCGATATAACCTGGTTTATGGGGTTTCATTATTGATGTTCCTTTTGGCTATTTTTTGTGCTTTATATCATTACTTACTGTGAAAGTTCATTTAGGAATGTTCGAAAGAGTTACCGCGACCCTAAGGGTCAACTCACACCGAAAGAGCGGCGAAGGGCAGGGAAGCGGAGCGCAGTTTCAGTGTCATAAGAATTTTAACTTTATTTTCATTTCTATAATACTTATTATCGCATGAGAAACTCGTACGAGTCGCGTGGATGCCCGCGGCGCCGCGGGAATTCCAGCGAATTCTATAAATGGTAAACGGGTCGGGTTTCTCATGCGATAATAAGTATTATAGAAATGAAAATAAAGTTAAAATTCTTATGACACTGAAACTGCGCTCCGCTTCGCTGCGCTTCGCCGCTCTTTCGGTGTGAGTTGACCCTAAAACGCAAAAGGCAAATGGGAATACAGGTGGATTGTAGTTGGTAAAAGCCTGACATATCCTCCCACACAACCCAAAGCGGGTGAAATTATATGATGACTTCTACTCCTCTCTTTTTCTCTCTTTATTTCTCTTCTTACCTTTTGTGTACCCTCAAACATTTTTTAGCTCTTTATTGAGGAGGATTCGTAAAACGATCTTCCACCTGCAACGTCATAGTTCGTTTTGGTCGACAGATAGCGATATGGAACGTGGGCACAGGCGAGGTGCTGCTGACGCTGGACTGCCACCCAGACCTCATCTACTCGGCCTGCTGGAACTGGACCGGCTCCAAGCTGCTCACCACCTGCCGCGACAAGAAGATCAGGTACAACAACCAATGCTATTTACAGGCTGTCTTTGACATCGGCGCACAAACGAATGCCATGAATCCAGTACATAATTCTGGACTAATTAAAAAAATAAATAAACATATAGCTTAAGCTATAAACATTAATAAAATGTGACAAGCGCACACTTCAATTTTATACAGAAATCTGACACTTTTTCACACTACAATTTATGTGTTTTATATTTATTTTATTTTTCAATTTCATTTCCTGAATGATAAGAAATCATATTAAGTTTTATAAAACATTTTTAAACGTATTCCACGTTTTTATCGATTATTTAAAAAATAAATAGTGCTTAAAATTATGTTACTAATGCATTGCAAACAAGATATGAGTTCGATTCTGTTATGTACGAGAGGTGTAGGCGAGAAGGGGTACGCTACGCGTCAATCAAACCAGATAGATCGTTGCACACTGTTTATTGCGTAATGTTAATGCTAGGGACAAGATGCGCAGACGCGGAGCGAAGCGAGGGGAGGCTCGCAGCCCGTCCGCCAATTACTTATACATACGTAACAGATTCCCACCCAGGACATATGTTTTTGTGATGAGCACGATCATTTGTTCTGTGTCTGGGTGTAATTTATCTATAATATGTATTTATTTAGAAATATATAAGAATGTTTATCAGTTGTCTAGTACTCATAACACAAGCTCTGCTTAGGTTGAGACTAGACGGCGCTGTGTCATAGTTGTGGAATATTATTATTATTTAGTTGATTCTATTTTTGCAGTTTGTCCTATATTCACCAGTCTTTCCTCAAAACATTTACCTTGTACATTACCTATAAAACTTTAAATATAAATTAATGTAAAACGATAAATATCTTAATTCATATAGCAGGATATAATGAAATTGTCAAACCCTCTACTCTCATTATTTTATATTTTTATTTTTCTCAAACTCTAGTTTAGCTTGAAAACCTGTAAAAATTTGTCATTAACCTTTTCTCTACATTGGATATATCACACTCTTGCGTTTATTCCAACCAAGGTCGCATATCCACGACCAAATACTACAGCTCTTCTGTCACCTATGGGGATTGAAGAGTTAAACGAGATGGAGTACCCAGTCGCAATCACACGACCCTGGCGGTTACGACACGAGAACCCTCGTCGGATCATTCCGGCCCAAGCGGTTAAGGCGTATAGTCCCTTGAACCATCTGACCGAAATTATGTGAACGCAACTCTCGCACTCGCCTAGGCGGCAGTACGCAAATCTGTGCATTTATTTGCGGCCAGCAGCGCCCGGAAAGCGCTTTAAATCCATTTTCTCTGCGAGATATTGATTGATTTACATATGCAATGTTCACTTTGAAGAATATTTAACCACCAATTTTTATGTGTAAAAATGTTTCTAAAGGTCCAAGCCGTTTCGAAGGAGTAGGGAAAAGTTGCGAAATTGCTAAATATTTTTTTTGACAAAAGTATTAATTGCACAAAAAAATCAAATGTTGATATTATTGTTCATGAATCTATAATAAACATATTTTTTTTTTAAACTAATTGACCTAGCCATTACGGAGGAGTAGGCCTCAGAAAATCACTGTTTTATGCCACTTTTCGGGCGCTTGGCCCTTAAAGTCTAAAGTAGGGTTTAAGTCGAGTTTAACTCGAAATTATTGAATTCAGAAAGCCTCCGTTAATGTAGTTCTTTCTATCATCCAGGATCATCGACCCCCGCAAGGGCGAGGTGGAGTCGGAGGCGGTGGCGCACGAGGGCAGCAAGGCGTCGCGCGCCATCTTCTTGAAGCATGGACTCGTCTTCACTACCGGGTATGTAATACTTTTATTTATTATCATTAGTATTGTTACACTATCACACTTATGTTATAAAAGTGAAAGTTTGTATGTGTGTATGTTTGTTACTCTTTCATGCTCAAACCGCTGAACGGCTTTGGAACAAATTTGGCGCTCTCGTATGCCATGTCCTGAAACAGCACATGATTTTATCCTGGTAGTGCTACCAGGAGATAATTTTCTATTTTCATGCGGTATAAAACTGCAGGTAGAGTCAAGCCACCGGTACATGATGCCGTCATACCATGATGGTGCCACTTCACCACGATTCCACCAACTTCCTTGTGTATACTAACATAAAGATTTCACATATGTCGGCCGCCCTGTGACGGCCAATGTATTTCTTCTTTTTCAATATTTGCTTACCTTTACTTTTATCAAATAAACTTTGTTACCTTTGCCCCTCTAGGTTCAGCCGCATGTCTGAGCGGCAGTACTCGCTGCGCACTCCGGACGCCCTCAACGAGCCCATCGTCACCGTCGAGATCGACACCAGCAACGGAGTCATGTTCCCCTTGTACGACCCCGACACCAACATGATCTACTTGTGCGGCAAGGGCGACTCTGTCATACGCTACTTTGAGGTGAGCCATCTTACCAGTCGCTACTAGTGCGTGTGTAGTATAGACACAACGGAGTCATGTTCCCCTTGTACGACCCCGACACCAACATGATCTACTTGTGCGGCAAGGGCGACTCTGTCATACGCTACTTTGAGGTGAGCCATCTTACCAGTCGCTACTAGTGCGTGTGTAGTATAGACACAACGGAGTCATGTTCCCCTTGTACGACCCCGACACCAACATGATCTACTTGTGCGGCAAGGGCGACTCTGTCATACGCTACTTTGAGGTGAGCCATCTTACCAGTCGCTACTAGTGCGTGTATAGTATAGACACAACGGAGTCATGTTCCCTTGTACGACCCCGACACCAACATGATCTACTTGTGCGGCAAGGGCGACTCTGTCATACGCTACTTTGAGGTGAGCCATCTTAACAGTCGCTACTAGTGCGTGTATAGTATAGACACAACGGAGTCATGTTCCCCTTGTACGACCCCGACACCAACATGATCTACTTGTGCGGCAAGGGCGACTCTGTCATACGCTACTTTGAGGTGAGCCATCTTAACAGTCGCTACTAGTGCGTGTATAGTATAGACACAACGGAGTCATGTTCCCCTTGTACGACCCCGACACCAACATGATCTACTTGTGCGGCAAGGGCGACTCTGTCATACGCTACTTTGAGGTGAGCCATCTTAACAGTCGCTACTAGTGCGTGTATAGTATAGACACAACGGAGTCATGTTCCCCTTGTACGACCCCGACACCAACATGATCTACTTGTGCGGCAAGGGCGACTCTGTCATACGCTACTTTGAGGTGAGCCATCTTACCAGTCGCTACTAGTGCGTGTATAGTATAGACACAACGGAGTCATGTTCCCTTGTACGACCCCGACACCAACATGATCTACTTGTGCGGCAAGGGCGACTCTGTCATACGCTACTTTGAGGTGAGCCATCTTAACAGTCGCTACTAGTGCGTGTATAGTATAGACACAACGGAGTCATGTTCCCCTTGTACGACCCCGACACCAACATGATCTACTTGTGCGGCAAGGGCGACTCTGTCATACGCTACTTTGAGGTGAGCCATCTTAACAGTCGCTACTAGTGCGTGTATAGTATAGACACAACGGAGTCATGTTCCCCTTGTACGACCCCGACACCAACATGATCTACTTGTGCGGCAAGGGCGACTCTGTCATACGCTACTTTGAGGTGAGCCATCTTAACAGTCGCTACTAGTGCGTGTATAGTATAGACACAACGGAGTCATGTTCCCCTTGTACGACCTCTTGTAAAATATTTCACATATCGGAGCAGCAATTCGATAAATGTTGTATATTTATTAGCCTTAAATTCATCATCATCATTTCAGGTGTTAGACGTCCACTGTTGGGCATAGGCCGCCCCTAAGTGTCGCCATAATGAACGGTCCTGTACGTCTCGCATCCATTGGATTCCCGCAATCTTTAGTGTTTTAAGTTAAAAAACATACATTCAGCCGAACATAGAACCTCCTCCTTTTCGAAGTCGGTTTATAAAATGGTAGTATCATTCCAGGTGACACCAGAGCCGCCGTTCGTCCACTACATCAACACCTTCCAGACTCCAGACCCACAGAGAGGTAAGCAAGCCGCATGTCACCACTCAAACAAAATCTATGCTACAAAATAAATGCAATGACTGCTGTAGGTAGACCAAGTTTGATAGATTTAGAAGAGAACAGAAAAAACCCTGTTGCGTACCAAAATAGTAACAAATCTTCTAGGTTGATTTCTAACAGCAGATGTTTTATATCTTTAGATAAAAATTGATTGACTATTTGCCCCCTTTCGAATACCGTAATTAGAGACAGAATAGAAAGACGGCGTTCGCTTGGGGTTTAATGAATTAACCGCTTTGCTTGGGATTGGACCGACGTGTGTTATTCGCTGGGGTCGTGTATTTACGACTAGGTACTCCATCTCGTTTAGCTCTCTAATCCCCATAGGTGACAGGAAAGCTGAGGAGATGGAGTGTTTGGTCGTGGATGTGCGACCCTGGCGGAAGAAACGAGAGGGTGTTTATCGGATATATCCGATCGCCTACATCGTTAAAAAGAATATACACCGTTAAATTTTGATCGTTTTAATTCCGTGGAGGGTCGATCCGGTACATGAAACACTATCGATTTGTAAAGATAAAATTAAAAAATAAATTACCTTTTTTCAAAATTCGTATTAATTTACGCATGAACGAAATTAATTTCTTTAAGAAAATGTCAGCTGAGCGAGTCCAATGACCTCTAGGTAGTTTGTACGCAACGCCGACTACTACCTACAAGTCTTTGGACTCTCAGTTGACGTTTTCTTAGAGAAATTAATTTCGTACATGCGTAAATTAATACGAGTTTAGAAAAAAAGGTAGTTTATTTTTTGATTTTATGTTTACAAATCGATAGTGTTTCATGTACCGGATCGACCCTCCACGGGATTAAAACGATTAAAATGTAGCGGTGTATAAAACCGAAAGTTTCGTGAGTGTGTGTTACTTCTTGTTAAACTTGGTACACGAGTAGACCATGTCCTGGACATATTCCATATAGCACATAAGACTCTTAATGGCAGGAGTATATTCCCTTAGAACAATTTACTACTTCCATGTAGTCGAAGCCACTATCAGCAGCTAGTACATCTGTTTGTTGTCCCCCAGGTATCGGCATGATGCCGAAGCGAGGCTGCGACGTGGCCACCTGCGAGATCTCCAAGTTCTACCGGCTGAACAACTCTGGGCTGTGTCAGGTTACTGCGATCATCTTATAACTTACTAGCTTTTGCCCGCGGCTTTACCCGCGTACATAAAAGCCTAAGCCCATGTCACTCAGGAATAAAGCAGCTTTCTATCGGTGAAAAAATTTTAGTAATCGCACCAGAGATTACTTCCTACAAACAAAAGATCAAACTTTACCTGTTTATAATATTAGTGTAGATACAGATTTTCAGATAGTACTAACGAAAAACGAGGTCTTGGTTTGTTTATTAGATCATTGGCAATGGGTACGCTAGTCGAATCGAAGTTTCAGTCTCGAGCATTGACGCCGAGTTGCTAGCTTGTCGGTTTTGGAATTGCATGATTCATTTCCACTACAACCGCTACAACCCGGGAATCTTTAAGTCGAGAGTGAATAGGTTTCTTTTAGGTAAGCGCGTTCCATCGTCGACCGCATCGTCGCTTTCCATCAGGTGAGATAGCGGTCAAGCGCGAACCTATCAATAATAAAAAAAAATTAAAAAAAAAAAACTAAACTCCTTCCATTACCGGATCACTAGAGTTAGATCGACGCACCACCAGTACATCCCATTCATAAAAAACGCTTTAGGTCCACGTTTGTTCTGCATATTAAGTACTAAGAATTGAAATTCCTTACCGGAGTCCGTGTTTCCTGGTTGAAACAATCTTTGGGTGTTTAAGACAAGATTGATCAGATTACTTTTAGGCAAGCTTGTTTGAAAGAAAGAAAGAAAATACGTTTATTTGGCACATAGGTACACACAATGAGATAATAATTATTATACTTAGTATAGAAACTTAAACTTAAATATATCTACATGGTATGTCTCACGGCTGCGCCAAATGGGTCCAGTTCAGCATGATGCCAGGCCACTACGTAGCAGTTGCCTGACGCTGGTTTTCAACTGTACCTTGCTATGAGTCTACGGATCATCCTCGACCACATCATCGCATACCTATAGTTGAGACAGTGAATAAACGCGAATCTATAAAAAAAAGTGACATAACGGTGGGTGTACTGAGTTATTCATTCAGTCTAGCTCATAGAGGAATTTAAGGTTATATGTCATGTTCATTATTGCAGGTGGTATCGATGACGGTGCCGCGCAAGTCGGAGCTGTTCCAGGAGGACCTTTACCCCGACACGCTGAGCGACGAGGCGTCGCTGACGGCCGACGAGTGGCTCGCGGGAGAGGACGCCGAGCCCTGCACCATGTCGCTCAAGGTACCCCACAGCTCCAGGGCTCTGCATCCTGTAGCCACTGTAGGACCTGCACGCGCTGCTGAAGTGCAGACATGTGTGCGGGTTAGTTAGATACCTGTGATAAAGTAAAGACCGGAAAACGGGCTCAAATAATGTATTTAGGAGGAATGTAGACAGCAGAAATAACAACTGATGACTAGGAGAGATCTATTGTTAAAAAAAAACATGTTGCGCTTAAATAAATAATATCAATCCATGCGCAAACACATTAGCCTTACCTTTTAACTTACCGCTAGCCGACCTCTACAATGACATCTTATAATGATGCAAATCTTGAATAAAGAAACAGTACACGAATGCGAGCTCAATCGAGCACTTCGCCTCGGAAAGTTACAGTTTCTGACGAAAAAAAACAGTTCTAATGCAAATAAAAAAAAAAAATGTAATAAATTTGTTACTTACAGAGTAGGCACGCAACTTGTTTAGCTAATAATAATAACAAAAATCGTGATTACATAAAAAGTATTAGGTAAGTTTGGAATTTCAGAAAATCCAATAGATTGACAAACAAATAAGTATCACAAAATTATAGGAATGAGAGTAGATTGGACCAGTACAGTCTGAACTTAATCCTGTCTTTGCTATCCGTATAAATGTTTGAAGAATACGCACCGTTCCAGCTTTCAATAGTCTATTCATAGCTCTTCTATTTCCTAACTCAGATCAAGAAAGAAGAATTTTTATGGCAAAGTCGAATAATATGCAGAATTTAATAATAAATAGTTTTAAGTTCTATTGTAATACTGTCAATAGGCATGCCTTGTGTGTAAACTGAGTTTTTTTCTTTTTATGCAATAATTTTTTCAGACAGGTAAGTCAGACGCTTTTCATCATTTTCATGATTTATTAACTATGTAACTCTATATAATGGCTTATTTACATTCATCATTTACAAAACTAGCATGCTGTATTTTTCCGTGTGAACTAAAAAACTTTGGGCATCAAATTGTAATGTAAATAAGCCTTAAAAATGTTTTGAATACATAATAAACTTTTTCCTTATGGGTTTTAATGATATGATCCACTTTTTTAATGTTTGTAATATAGGATCAGCGCACTTGCGAAATACACTTGGTTTATCAAATAGTTCTCATTTCAATATTACTACATAACTATTCTGGCATCTGTTTAGGTAGTTATCTAAATATAAACAATCTTAACAAGTCTTTTAACAAAAAAAAAAATCTAAATAAATGTTTACAATTAGGTGTTTACCTAAACCGATGTTAGGTAATTAAATAAATTTATATAATACTAGCTGTGCCCGCGACTTCGTTCGCGTGGACTACAGGATTTTGAATTAATTTTTCTAAAATAAAAGTAGCCTATGTTACTCCTTATTACATCAGCTATCTGCCAAAAAAGTCCTATCAAAATCGGTCCAGCCATTTCAGGGACTAGCCCAGACAGACAGACAAAAATTGTCTTTTATACGATTTATTTTAAATAAAAAGACATATCAAGATTGTTTGCTTGTAGTTAACTACCTCAACCGATGGAGTATAGTTGATATAATTATTTGAAAAATTCTACTATTCGACAGCAAGATTTATTTATTTTATTAAATTGTATTATAAAACAATGAAATGATAACGCAATGGATGTCTTAGAATTGAGGAATGCGATTGAGATCGAAAGTGTGTTACGCAATTATGCTGCTGCTGGCCTAAAGACCAACAATTTGATATACAGGGTCAAATCAAACTAGCTAACGAAACTTCATATACGGTTGAGCGATTGGAAGCCGTACTAAGTGTCGCGGGTTCGACTCCCGCACGGGACAAGTAGTGTAATGGTGCGTTCAGATCTGGCTCACCGCTTGCGAACTGTGCGCGTGCATTTCATATTCGTAATCAGCGCGCGCGGCGCAGGCGCCGAGTACGAACGAGCTGTGCGCGAAATGCACGTGCGCCGTTCGCGAGCGGCTCGCGTGAGATGCACTCGCCAGATCTGGACGCACCATATGACCTACAGATAGTTGTTCCGAGTCTAAGTGTCTTGTGTGTGAGTACGAGTATGAACTCACGATACGGGACTAATTCTTAGAATGGGGCAATGTTTAAATAAGCTATACCCTATTCGCGTTAAGATTAGAAATTTAAAGAAACCTTTTTTACTGTATGTCCAACCGATTTTAACTTCTATTTCGTAGGCATAAGGATGGCATTGACAGCAAAAAAGTGGTTACAATACCAACTATTTACTGCAGCTACCATTTGTCATGCCACCAACGTAATAAAACTCAAAATCGGTTGAACGGACAGTAATGAAAGGTTTTCATAAATGTCTAATGTTATTTTGAACAGAGTATAGGTAAATCGAAGTATGCCCTTCAAGTAACCAAAATTTCGACTGCTAATTCTATTTTACCCTGTATTTCAAGAGTTGTACCCAAGGACCAGATCTAAATAGTCTAAACAGACCTTAATAAATTAAGGAGATACATACCCATCGTCCCCGGTCCCGAGGACCAATGAGTGTCGTCTTGAATGTTCCTGTTGGCTTGCTCTAACTGTAATCTGCGTTTATTTCGTCTGTTGTGTGTTGTGTCTCAATAACCACGACTTTTATGAGTTTGAGATTTTTTTTGTCGTGTTACTAACATTTTTTTTATGTTAATCTTAACATTTTAATTACTATTGGGGATCCTTTTGTAGTTTCCACTTATTCTCTTCGTGATAACAGAATATATATTCTTTTAAAGTATGATCACTTACATTAAGTAAACAAATAAAAGTAATGCTTATTTGTGTTAAATCAAGTCACTTTTAATATTACGGTTTTTTTTTTAATAATTCAATTAAACCTGCTTAACCATTACTTTTCTATTTTTCTCGCTCTCGCAGATGATATAATAATTATGTCTGTTAACAAAGTTGATATAAATAAATCAGCGAGCCTAACCGCCTATAAAAATGCTCGAGTAGACAAATGCTCATCATCATCACCAGCCTTTTTAATGTTCCCACTGTTGGGACTCAAGCCTCCTCTCTAGGAGAGGGAATGGGCCGTAATCCACCACGCGGGCCCAGTGCGTGTTGGTGAATGTCGCATGTCTTCGAATTTTTGGTTCTAGGACATGCCGGTTTCCTCACGATGTTTTCCAAAGCCCTTTTCAATCAATAGTATGGGAAATCTGGTGCTTATCGTGGCAAATAATTTTCTTCAAATTCATCTCTAATCTACTATTTTTAATATAATTTAATGCTACGAATCGCCGCTTTAGTTCTAACACCACGTAGGAAGTCATTTTTTTCTGACAATAATGTTCCTATGTCATTCGATAAGGAATCGAACGACGCAGCGTTTGACAAATAAACGAGGACTTGAATATAGGGTCCTCGCTCACGGAGACTTTTGTATTAATGCTGTCACGCGTTCGCATCGACACAACTACAGTCGCAATGCTATAGCGCATTGGCATCTTTTCTATAGCGCTTGCAAATGCGACAAACGCGCGTTAGTACAGATGCGCGTTATGTCAGCATCGCAACAAAAAGCCGTCGTGGGCGAGGGACCATAGGTTTAAATACTTCAGGAGTTTCTTACATGGTTTCCTACACGGAGTTTCTTGCACGTTTTTCTCCATCGAGATCTACGCTTTGGAACGTGCAATTTAGATTCACTTTTTCTTTTGACTGACCGACATTTTGATTATTCAAAAGTACCAGTAAATGCTCTATTTGAAATGAACGTTTCTGATTTCTTCACCGTCATCATTGGTGACGCGTAATTTTACACCAAAAACAATACTTATGTCAGTGTAGTACAGAGAAAACCATGTAACTCAGTGGTATAGCCATAGCAACAATTCAGTTTAAAAAAAGACTCGAATTACGATCTAAAAAAAAGGCTTATTTCCTCTCCTGAAAAATTTCTGATTTTGCTCACATAATCAAAATCTGAACTTTTGAAGAGAACTGACGCGATGATAGTTCGCACCTTACCATGACGTGTTATACCGGGGCCAGGGTAATTACCGGGGCCAGGGTAATTACCGGGGCCAGGGTAATCCGAAAGGGCGCTCGAGCCCCGGTATTGAAGGCTTGAAGGAACGGGATGGGTTTTTTAGTCAGTAAGAGTCTGACACTATCTCCCGCTCCGCCCAAGAGCGGGGGTTGTCATAAGATGATTTTTCCCATCGAAAAAAAAAAAAAAAAAACCATGACGTGTTAAAATGTCAGGCAAGCGAGCGAGAAAGAGGGATGGAGCTATACACCTTATTTTAGCTCCATCTCGTTTAACAGTTCAATTTAATTCGGCAAAAAGATCCCCTCAGGTGTTAGAACTTAGCAGGGGCCCAGCCGGGTCGAAGTCTACTGGGGCCAGGGTTATCCGAAAGGGCGCTTGAGCCCCGGTATGAAGGCTTGAAGGAACGGGATGGGTTTTTTAGTCAGTAAGAGTCTGACACTATCTCCCGCTCCGCCCAAGAGCGGGGGTTGTCATAGGATGATTTTTCCCATCGGAAAAAAAAGGTGTTAGAACTTAAGCGAAGAAATCTACCGTATATTACAAAATTGAGAACTATAGTATATTCTGACTAATGTCAGATTCTAGTTCCGCGGATATTTTTGAACGATTGAATTTATATTTAGAGATTCATAAAAAATTCGACTACTAAAACGATATTTAAGACCGGAAGTTAAGACCACTGAAGGTCCAGTTCCCCTTAGTCTAATGTTCCACCACAAATCTTATACATGCGGTCTTCCCATCCGATTATAATTTGGGTGTCTTCAAGGCTAGAGTGAATGGACTCTTAATAAATTAGTGCGCCTCACTATCAACGATTGCATCACTGCTTACCATCAGGAGGGATCGCAGTCAAGCACTAAGTTATTATCAAATAATAATAATAAAACATTTATTATACTTATAAAAATACCTAATTATGAAACATAACTTGGTCTCTGTCATTTAGACACAACTGACAAAAAAATTAGTATGAAGTTCTGCGTTTTCGCGTTTTGCGTAATTCATTTACTGCGAAATATAATCTCTGATTTGTAGCGTAAATAAATAGTCTTAGTAAGTGATAGGGATAATGATATAAATTAACACAAATAAGCCTTCTCTTTTATTGAGGTTAAATGTAACGTGAAAGGTGTAAGTTTAAATTATCAATAAAAAAAAAACTATTGACTATTATTAAACCTTTAAGGGGCCGGCGGAGGATGAATTTCCATACAAACGTAATACCACGCTCATTTGCAGTTGGAGCATATTTCCAACATATTATGATGATATTTGGTTATAGACAATATTTATCTAAGTTCCTACGTCTTTCTTTTTTAAAAAAACAAAAAGAAATTTAAGCAAATTGTATTTCGCACTTTTTTATAGCGTAAATGGCAAAACATGCCATTTGGCTTTTCTTGTATTAAAAATAACAATATTTCTAATATTCTCGACGTAGGAACCTAGATAAATATTGTCTTTAACCGAATATCATCATAATATGTTGGATATATGCTCCAACTGCAAATGAGCGTGGTATTACGTTTGTATGGAAATTCATCCTCCGCGGGCCCCTTAACCGTCCGCGTTGGATTGATTCGGCGAGTGTTCTCGTGTCGTATTCGCCAGGGTCCTGTATTTGCGACTGGGCACTTCATCTCGTTTAGTTCTTCAATCCCCATAGGTGACAGAAGAGCTAACGAGATGGATTATTTGGTTGTGGATGTGCGATCCTAGCGGAATAAAAGCGAGTGTTCGTCGGATATAGAATAGAATAAACTTTATTGTATTCCAAAATAGTAATAAGACTTTTAAAGTATGGGTACAATAGCTTTCTTACCGCGATGTATACCAAATTACCATAGGACTGTAAGGACTTAAAATAAAAATGGGGTAGTCTGCGGTGTACTGTAAATTAATGAAGTTCAACAAAGAGATTTTCACGTTAAAATAGTCAAAAAATTTAAATATAAATAAAAAGTCTCAACACACAGTCAAGTTTCCACCGTCCACCCCCAAAGCCAACAGACTCGTTCAAAGACAGATGCTATAAGGTAGGGCCCCCCTAACCAAACTACAGGAGCGCGCTCTCGTTGTGCAGGGCGGCTACGTGTCGGGCCGCGCCACGCAGAACCTGCACGTCACCAAGAAGGCCAACGCTCTGGCGGGGGCCAAGGAGCGCGAGAAGGACAAGGACCGGTCGCCCACTCCTGCGCACAGAAGGGATGACAGTCACGCTGGCACGCCTGCCTCGGCTACGCCGCCGCCTGCTGCTAATGCTGCTATTGTAAGTATAATTTGAGTTTTCGATTCAATTTTGCACACTTGAAAACCCGCTTTTAGACACGGAATTTATAGTTTTTCGTATTAGTGCAGAAAAGTGCGCCAGACTGCTTCCGCCACAATTTATCACATGTATCTTTTAGGCTGGGAGATGCGCAGCCCTCACGAGGCGGCGGAGAGCTCCCGTTTTTTATTTGTTCCTAAAAACATCGTGGAAATTTGTCACTCCGCCAGTCGGCTCCATAATACCCTCGCCTGCGGCTCAGGCGAACTCCGCCGCAGTCGTAATGACAAATTTTCTAGCTACACTTGTATCAAATTGTATTATATTTTATATAGACCCGTGTCGATGCTTATAAGTAAGAGACTACTGCGTTTAGATATTTTTGGTGAATTAGGTGGGTTTTAAGACTACGCTCGGGCCCGTAGTTTTCACCCGACGATCTGTAGGTTCATGTTTCAAGTCGTAACTAAAGTTACTTGTTGAGCTTTCATGTTGAGCATCAAAGGACCATTCAAAATTTTCAATAATTCTAAAAAGTTTTGTACAAACTTCGCGACTCAACTGAAATCATCATCTCTGCTTTCAAATCGATTCAGGAAAAGCAACTATCAGACCTAGTCGACGAGATCCGCAAACTGAAGTCCGTGATCGTGAAGCAAGAGAACCGCATCCGCGCGCTGGAGGCCACCGTGAAGGCGCCCGCGCCGGCGCCGTCGCCCGTCGTGGTGCCCGAGCCCAGCCCCGTACCGCCCGCGTCGCCGCCGCACAACCACGATGACGACGCCATGGCACCCGATGAGGTCTGAGCCCGAGGGGAGAGAGAGATAACGTGCTTTGTGAGCTTTAATCTAGTGGGGGAAAGAAGGGAGGGATTTTTAACTGTTTTTACCATTACCATATATCATTCAGAATTTTTTAGCAACATTTAAACAACTTTCTTGCTCATGGCATACAATACAATTTAAACGTCAAAAAATTAAAATTGTCAACAAATTTTTTAGAGTGTTAACATAACAATCGATTAATCATCGATCAATGCGCAAACGTCAATCGAAAGTTTGAAGCACACCTTTCTTGGCAATCGGGTAAAAAACTCGACAAACATCGATCAAAGTCATCTTTTGTTTATTGTTCAGCCTCTATAGTTGCTTTGACTTATAGTATGCCATAGACAATTACACCGCGTAAATCAGGCTTTATTTGCCAAACATAAGTTTACATATTTTAAAATCTTGGAAAAGTATAAAAGTGCCTTGAAAACAAACAAATACGGAATTAAATTACTATTGTTATAAAAATGTATATTTATGAACTAAAAAATGATATTTCGTCACACAAATATCTGTCCTACGTAGAACTTATGTGTCTATTGTATTTTCACTCCTCACAAAAAGAACACTGGATTAAAAACACAAAGTTGACGTATCGATATCAATTTTACATCTGTTTCCACAGATTATAAATTCTGTATCTCTAAACAGATAACAGAAAAAACAGTTTAGAATTTATATCGATGAATATAAAGAATGATGAAAAGTCACTACATTTGAATATAATACAATCGAACTTGACAATAATATTATACTGTAATTAGGATCGGGCGTAAGCAGTAAAGTAAGAACTTGTATAAATAAAATGTTTTGAACTTTCATTGTTTCGTAATAATAGGAGTACACTGGCGTGCAGAAATATTTGCACGTCTTTGAAGGTTACTAAACATTTTTGTGTATTTCTAAAAAGTGCATAAATTAAGTAAACAATATTAAAAGTGTCTATGGCTTTGTGAGGGCTCCCGCACAAAACTGACGCGATTCGATGCGATACGACGCCGCATCGCAATAACCTGCGATGGCTGCGATGCGATTTTGTGCAGCAAAGCATCGATTCAGGTGACCGTATAATGTGCGATGCGAATCAATTCGCAAGTTCTTGCGAGGTCTTACACTTTTAAGATAATTCTGTGTTTAGGCCCTAGTACATGTGCGCTCAGTTCTAATGGAGCAATATCCCTGCCCGCCAGTGCACTCCACCTATTTATTCATATAAATAATTTTGTAAATAGTAAGTTTAGTGAAGTGATAAAAACGCGGAATAAAATTATGTGCCTTAACTCATTTAATTATATAATTTACCGTCACAAGTCATTTGTATAATGCTATCTATTGGTGTATATTTTGCGTGCTTGGACGATGAGCAGCACGGCGGCCTCTGGCTTGCGTCACGTTGACACTTAGGCTAAGTCGTAGCTATGATGGAATTGAAAACCACTGTTTTTAGTATTACTCACTTGGAATTGAAACCATAAATATAGGTTCCTAGTACTTTAAACGGCGACTGTGTTGAACTTGTCTCCCAAAGGACCAAACTTTTCCAAACTTGAATATCATGTGAAGGTTTCTTTAACCGCTAACGTCAGATCTATCCGACAAAAACGCATTTTGGAACAATCCGACAGCGGTTAAGGGTATGTATTTTCTTCCACCAAATCATGAAGATTCTATAAACTAAATGCTACATTCAAGTCTACTTGATTGATCTTCAAATAATAAAGTTCTCCTTTGGTTTAAAAATTGTTACATTTATTTAATTTAAAGCTATGATCTAATGTCACAAAGAAATTCAAAGTATGAACTTTTCCTATGACTATCGAAAATAAGGGAATGTATTTTGAAACCAGTAAGATGTAAACGTAATTACTAAATATAAATGTTATATTTCACAATAATATAGTAGGAACAAATCTATTATAGCGTTAACGTGGGCACACGAACGTGCCTGCTAGTAAGATAATTTTATTTATTTTAACCTGTTGTGCGAATATGTGAATAGTATTTCTTTAAATCAGTTAATAGAAAAAATACCTAAAGAACAACAGTATAATTAAAATGGCTACTGGAAGAAGACGGCAAAATACTAAATCGAAAGACCAAATTTCATTCTCAGGTTCTTTTTTAACTATCGTAAAATCCCTATATAAAGAACTTGTAAAATGTTTACATATTCGCATAGTACGAGATTAACCCTAGTTCACACATGTTTCTCATGAAACCACTATCTTTATATTGTACTATGTTATGAACTGTCAATTAAATATGAAAACCGGTGTGGATAAGGCTTTAAATTCGAATTAGACAGTTGGAATCATGTGCTTGCGACGGTATGAAGTGAATACATAATCTATGTCAGGAAAAGTAGCATGGCGAATGTATTATTACTGTAAGTTTGCAATTCTAAGAACAACAGGAGTTTTTTCATACAACGAAAAGTATTCGGCGTGTACTAATTCCAAAAGCCAAATTCGAAAAGGTTTTGTAAGTTAGGCTTAAGAGTCCAGTAACTTGGTGCTTTTGTATATCTTTTATATTTTCAAATAACTTAAGGCGCAACGCTTCTAAACAAATTGCTGGCTCAATGCATTATTAATAATTATTTTCTACTATTATTCTATTCTAGTTAATATAAGTTTGCTGTTTTAATATTATGATTTGTAAGATTTTTCGTAATTTTGGCGCCGAAATCTGTCGCCATCTTGAATTTTAACACACCAGCGCGTCATAGGGTCTTTAGTATTTCTTTTCTCACAAATAAAATGATATTTAATAAGAATGTCAATAAAGGACGCGGTTTTCAATTAACACAATATAAAGTATTAATTTCATATCATTGGATACATTTTATTATGGTCCTTGGCAGCTAGTCATGTCAGTTATGAAATTTTTGACATTTCACAGTAAGTCGCGCTGTCACCTTGACAGTTAGTATTATAGTTTAAATTTTAAATAGTATTATTACGACAATTATTTTTCTTATGTAATTTATGATGGCGTAAACTTAGAAGTTCGTTTTAGTATCATGACAAAGCAATGTATGAATTTTGTATGAAAAATGCTTGATTTTACTTTTATGAATACATTTTTGTGTAAATTATGGTAGAGGCCGTGTTTTGTATCATATTTAAAGATTAACTTTAAAAATGTTTCTACATTAAAAAAAAAAGAGTAATAAATTTTTAGCATGGTACAAAATTGGTCTTTGCATCCTACACTTCTCCAATTTGTATGTGACGCTTTTGTATTTTTTTTTTCATAATCGAGTTTTTTCTTAGCATTTTTTTTAACCTTTTGTGTATAAACGCGCTATTTTAATGTACTTAGTGTAAATTTTATAATCGACAAGAAGGTGAAATGTCCTACGAATGTGTTGCGAGAAACATGGAACCAATGAAATAATAATATTATGAAATGAATGTTTGTCGTACAACATCTGTATTTTTGTCACAAACTGCTTCTGTCATCCGGATCATAATTGAGGGACTCGAAATCAACCTGAGATACTTATATCCAGTATTGTTAGTCTTACATCAAGATTGACTGTTGTTGTTTTGGCCCTTCTACCACAAAATAGATAATGAAGACAATCTACATAGAAAGCGCGCTCGAACAACGCACACATAGACAACGTTCACGAACACAGTTTCTGGGCTCAATCGCCCGGTCGCACACGTACAGTTCAGCGCAACGCGCTGACCCTAGCGCGATCGCCTAGCGTAGGTATAAAAAGTGAAGTACATACATGAGATTGATTTCTGTACCTATCTATTTTGTGCTTCTATGCTAAGTAGTAGATTAAACTGATTCAAAGCTTGGCAGGTTTCCAGAAATCTCACAAGTTAATGTCACATTCGTTGGACGATTCCCCAAATGTTAGGATTTCGACTGTTAATATTTTGACGTTAAATAATTTGTAATGGTGTTTTTTTTCTCTTACCACCGCTTTAGACGCTTTCCTAATTAATAATGTATGTCATGTGTAACGTTGTTTTGGACTCGTTTGTTTCAAGATAGAGAAACATTACCCTCTTTTTGGGCTCCGCTACAGTCGGATAAAAAGTTGATGAAAATAATTATACGTCGTGATCTCTTGCATCTTTCTGAAAAAGTTATTAAAAACTGTTTTGAGACAAACATGTTCGAAACAGAATCGCAATATTCACGTTAATGTAAATATTCTACTCCTTTTTATTAGAAAATGTGACAGCTGAAAACTGAAAATAGTAAAATATTTGACGCACAATTTTGTCGAATACGTTGTCTTAGGATGTATAAAGACTGGATAGTCTTAAGACTCAAAATTGTATGGAAAAGTATTTGTAACATGCATCTAAGGAAACGTATGAGCATACGTAAAACAATTTGGTGCTAGATATGAATGACAATATTTCCTGTCATGATGTGTAGTTGTTAGTATGGAGTTTTTTAGGCTGTGACCAGATACGGCTCAGCTAAAGTAGAGACAAACCAGCGAATTTAGGCAATCCAGAGTCGCTCGTATTTTCAAAAGAATATAGTTCAATATACTTGGTCAAAATGGGCATATCTAGTTGCAGCCAATCATAGAGAATATAACTATCAAGAAAGGAAGTATGGAATTAAGTATTATGAGAAGTCCCGACTACGATTGATTAAACAATCTTTTGTATTTAGAAAATAAAGGCTCTGCAATATTATAAGCCTGTTATTGTCACTGCCCGGTTGCATCACAAAGTGACCGGGTAATACCCGCATTGACTCGAGAATTAAATGTAACTATAAATATCTCAAAATATTTGACAATAAGTCGCATAGCAAATAAAACATTTTCAATTTATATTTCTATACTATACATTGTTATTCTAACTCTTTAAAATCTAACAAAACGTAAGCTCAATTTTATTATATATCATTGTAATCCATTTTTATACAATCTAAGATTATATAATTATGCCTTAATTCGGTGCTATCGTTACAGTGCCAAATGCTCCCGAGCTGATATAAAAATTGTATAACTTTTTACATAAAAAATTGTCAATATAATATTAAATAGGTGTTAAGTGCCTTGTTGTGTTTTGATAAGTAATACTCAGATCAATGTTGCTACGAAAGTTGAACAGAAATATATATTTATTTTACTATTTTCATTGGTCGTATTATTTGATAATCCTATCCAAAAACACACTAATTGGAATTGCACACATTTCTAGATTTAATAAAATAATTCACGAGATATGAGCTCAAAAATCTATGAAATCTAAAATCGCACATTAACAACAGACAAGTCTCAGTTGTTCAGGGCCAGCGTCTGCGCGTGCGCCCGTCACGCACATGTCGCGTGACCGCGTGTGAGGTAGGTATAGTCGGGTCCTCGTTGGCTGTCGTGGAAACCGGATGTATACCTGCGCATTGTCGCTAGTTCAACTTTAACGGTGTGCATGTAGTCGTGTCGATGGAGAACTTTAATGTATCATTAAGTAGAAACATGGGCTCGGGCGCGAGGCGCGGCTGCCTGCGCCAAGAGCCGCGACGAAGCACTGCAGTATGAGACCGCGCGGTGGCCTACTTACCTACACTTACTTACACATTCGGTGCCAAAGTCCCAGCAAATGGCTCGTACAATCATTGAAAAAAATACATTCAGTCGAACATAGGACCTCCTTCTTTTTGAAGTCTGTTAAAAATCGACGCAGCGAGCAGCAGCTACTCTGTGAAGCTTGCTGCATTTTAACTGCATGTATCAACTTGTCCCGCACAATCGCATCGAGCTTGGCATCCTGTTTAAGGTTCCGTCCATAGATGAGAATTGGTTCCGTCCACAAAAGGTGTCAACGGGACCATATTACTAAGCCTCGGCTGTCCTCCGGTCTATCAGCGGGTTGTATCTTATAAACCATAAAGAGAACCATAGAGTTGAAATTTTCACAAAATGTGTAGTTTTCTATTGCCACTACAACAACAAATAATAAAATTAAAATGAAGTTAAAGGGGGTTCCCATACAAAAAGCGATATTTTGTCGACGTTTTTTTACTGTATTTTAAAATTGTAGTACAGAACCTTTTGTGTCCGACTCTGACTCGCACTTGTCCAGTTTTTACCTACATTACCATACCTATTTTGGAACGCAGCATGTTGGTTCGAATTTTAACCTTTATTCCTAGAATTTTATTATGAGTAGTGGAAAAACAGTAAAACACAAACAAAACTATCATTAAAACTATTTATTATACTTCAAATTGCTGATCAAACTGTTCTTGTGTAATTTTCCGCTTTTTCAGCTTCTTCATAAGCGCTATATCTGCTGCGAGTTCATTCAGCTCCTCCTGTGTCACCGCTTTACGTTTCCGCTTCTTTCCGCTCTCCGGGTCATTCTTTTTCAGCTCTTTCCGTTTTTTTCGCTTCAGTTTGCGCTCTTCTTTGTTCTGTTTCGCTTGTTCCCAAGGCTCAGATTGCACCTGAATTAAAAATGTTACGATCAATTTCAATAATTCAAATTCTAGGGTGAAAGATAAAAAAAAAAAAAAATAGAAAAACACCATCTATTTTGTCATTCTATTCGACATTATTTCGACATTCTATTGTGTCTGTAATTTCCACGATTGAAAGGTGTAGTGAAGTGATGAAACAGGGAGGTCACGACGCTCAGCATTGAGGATTACGACGCAAGCCCCCCTTGCGAGGACCAAGGAGGGGAGAGTGAAAGAAAAAAATGTGGAAGGTGAGTAACGGCCCGTTCACGACCTTGCCGCTGTGAGCTGTGTGTAGCTAAGTGCGGAGCGACGAGCGGTAAGAACAAAAGTATGACAATGTTTGAAGCACGCCACGAGACGCCGCTCATAGCGCCCCGCACCCGCTTACCGATGTCGTCCCGCTCGTCGCACCCGAGCCGCTGAGCAGTCGGTAACGGCGCAAGGTTGCTTGTAAGAGGAATAACTACGTAGACTACATATGTATTGGACACAAACACGGAACAGTAAAAACAGTGGAAGAAGTAAGTAGGCGTGGCACTGTCGCCGCTAGTAAGAAACGCGTTGCACACTAGCTGTTCAAGCGCTCTCATTCTTTAACTAGACTGCGCAACATAATAATTAACGAAAAATAATATTAAAATGCCTTATTGTCCCATACTGTACTTTAAAAACCATAGTTAGTCTAAAAATCTAACTCATTGAGGTGTATCATACCACCGAAAAGTATTATTTTCGGATTTATTTTAATAAAATGAAAAAATAAAATTACGTGAAACATTACGCAAGATATACAAACAAAACTAGTCCTTAATCACATAAAAACAAAGTTGATTTTCTTTTCTCGGTTATTAGCTTTTCTGGAATATTCGTTAGTCTACCTATACTTTTGACGCTATCCAAATAGTGCGTGACTTTAAAATCAATCGATATGTTACATTGCCTTTTTAAAATAAATGTAATTATATATTATAGTTTAATAGTTTTTGTAAGTAATATAATACAGATAATTATTAAATTAATAAATTTAATAAAATAAAAATTGTGGTATGATATTTGTGATGTATTTTAAATAAATTTAGTTAAAGAGTTAGGAACAACATAGGGCATTTGAATTTTACTTAATATTCTTATGTTTAGTAGTGGGCGATGACGATGATTTCAGCTGAGATGATGATAATTGATGTACTATGCAAATAAATACCCTTTTTACCACGTTTAAAAGTTGCCTTTAATCATATTAATTTCATTATTTTAATACTATCACAGTATCGCATACAATTTTTTTTTGCATTATTATGTTTTAAATACATTTGCATACAGTCGATATTATTTCGATCGAATAAGGTTACCTCACTACTGGAGTAGCAGTCTGCGTACGTGTCAGTGATACGCCATTCAAATATCACTCTTATTTTTACTAAATTACAGTTCATACTGGATTAGCATGAAATATAGTGAATATATTCTGAACAATGCCATCTTGCGACGAGTAGCGGTACTTGGTAGTCAAAGATGTATTTCTTTCTTGTTTTTGTCAATTTGATTTATAGATGACTGATTTTAAAGTTGCATTTCGTATAATATTTTTTTTGCATTTCGTTTACGCCCTGTATTTGTTTTTAGCCAATCATATTTTTGGGTTTGCAGTAAGAGTAAATTGTGAATGTATGAGTTTGGCGACACCGGTTCTGGGACAAACATTTTCTCAAGCTACTTCCACTGTTTTTACTGTTCCGTGGACACAAACGTCAGCTCATATTATATTAAGGGCGGTTTTGTATAGCAAATATCAACCTTATGTCAGTTGAAACAAAGTGGAAATTAAAAACCTTCCATAGATCAGAGAGTGCATCTCAGACATACTACGCGTTCGAGATGTCTGATTTCACATTTTCAATTTTATTTTAAGAACCGAAACGTTGATATTTGATTGGCAGCGAAAACCGCGCTTTACCTTGCTTGCGGCTTGTAATGTAGAAGCAGAGTAACGCCCTCAACAGTTGCCTTCTTTTTTACTAACTTTTGTCTGCGACTACGTCCTTGTGAATGTCGGTTATTGCGGACAAGAAATCGAAATCAGATTTTTTTTTTTTTAATTTGATTGGGGTTCAAGGTTACTCCGTACTCATTTTCATCAAAATCGGTTCAGTAGTTTCACATTTATATTGCTGTCAATGGCTTCGCCCGCGTGATGGTAGAAAATTATGCCAAAAAAACATACTTCTGAGCTAAGGAATGGAATTCCCTGCCGGAGTCTGTGTCCCCTGATAGCTATAACCTAGGGGGTATTTAAGTCAAGAGTGAATAATAGAGTGAAGTTCCATCGTCGGCCACATCATCGCTTACCATCAGGTAAGATTGTGGTCAAACGCGAGCCTATCCATTACAAAAAAAAAAAATACAGGGTTATTTGTAAAACACTGGCAACCTGTCAGGACTATAGGATATATATAAACAACAACTTTTGTTCTATGACTTTTTAAAATTTATCATATTATATTCATTAGTTCATCAGATTTTCATAAAAAAATAAAATATTTAAATTAAACGTTCTAGATATTACGAAGTTTATGCGAAGCAAGCGATAGTACAATAACGGAGGGGAGCGGGGATCGGGCGGCGGGGGTGCTTAATGTGCTAAATACAGAGTTAAAATGCGGTAGATAGAACAACGAAATCTTGAAGGTTTGTTTTTGGTAAATGTTTGTAAAAAAAAGTTATAGAAAAAAAAGTTGTTATTTATGATGTTAGTAACATATTCCTGAGTGGTTGCCAGAGTTTTACAAATAACCTTGTATAACATACACCAATAAAAATATCTTAGGTTTTATATAACTAACCATTTTCTTTTTCTTCTTCGAAGGCCACACCCCAGTCTTCTTATACTCGCTCAACTTCTGCAGCCTGCTGACTTCCTTCTGCTTATCTTTATATGGTATACTGTTGAAGTCTATCTGCTCCTTAGGTCCCACAAACTGTTCCTTATGTTCCTGCTTGATTTCCGGCATGAGAGGCAGTTTCAGGAGTCCGTAGCTGGTGGCGATGTGGCCCAGAGGAAGCTCTTTGAACTGTAGTAGGAGGTTACATTCATGTTTGGTGTACGCTCGCATGTGGGAGACGAAGGCGCGCTGTCCTTTGTCCAAGACCGATCTGTCTTTTTTCTGTTGTTCGTGAAGCATTGATAAGACCTGAAATGTTGTGATAAAGATATTAACTCGTATAACTCCGGAATGCAGATCCACGTGGATTTTTAATTTTATTGTGTTTTTAATTACTACATACGAAAGGTTCAACAACTATTCTTCTAGACCTTTTTTAGGATTTGCTACAAAGCTAGGAACCAGTGATACCGTCCGTCCGTCTGTCTTTCAAGGACAATCTCTTAATAACTTAATAGATAGTTAAACAGTTGAATTTAAATGTGTTTCCTAATGCTAGCAGCAATAGGAAACATATCTATACTAATATTGTAAAGAAATAAAGTTTTTTTTTTTGTTTGTAGGAATTAATCTCTGAAAGTACTGGTCCGATTGTTAAAATTTTTTGACTGACAGAAAGCTGCTTTATTCCCGAGTGATTAGGGTATATTCTATTTACGCGGGTGAAGCCGCGGACAAAAGCTAGTTTAAAGTAATTTCAACAATATTTTCATATTATTGTAGGTAAATCATTTTTCTTACCTTATCTTTCAACTTAGGGTTAATCTTGATCTCGTCTTTGGACTGCCTCCAGTCTTTGAGCTCCACCATCTGGTTGGTCTTGATGAAGGGCACGTAGGTGTCCTCGGTGGGCAGCAGCGGCAGCAGCGAGCAGCCGGCCGCGCCGCCGCGCGCCGTGCGCCCCACGCGGTGCACCAGCGACGCCGGGCTGGTGGGCGGCTCCCACTGCAGCACCCATTCTACTTCTGGGATGTCGAGGCCTCTGGAGTGTGAAGACAGAAGGAAATATTGAGAATGCCGAGAGGAGATTTCATTATCAAACAATACTCAACTTTGCTGCTGTTGAAATAAAGTTGAAAATAAATAAAACACCACAAGAATTCATCTAAGAGAAAATTTATTAATTTATTTATTTTCTATTATGTATGCAGAACAGGGTATAAAGTCCCGCTAACTTCCTTTAAAAAGGGAGGATCTTCCGACTAGACACGTGTTGTGTCTGGTCTGGACTACTTCCCAATAGTTGATTCTGGATTTTTGTATATGTTCTAATCGCGTGGAGAAATCAGATACTCAGATTGTCTTGTGGCATCATAGATATACAGCAAACGTGAGAAAGAAATGGGTGAGACCTTTGCCCAGCATGGGGACAATATAGGATGAAGAAAATAAATACATGCAAGGAAAATAGCATTAATTCTGCTTCAAAAAGTAAATTCAGAAAAAAAAAAACTATGTTTTACCTCGCTAGCAAATCTGTACACAACAAAATAGTATTATCAGCCTGCCGGAACTTCTCCAAAATCTTACTCCTCTTCAACTTCATCTTGCCATGTATCGCGAAGATTTTTATATCTGGCAAGAACACTGGCAACACATCCGCCCAATAATCGACGCATGCGCACGTCGGCAGAAAGAACAACCCCTTTGCTATCTTCCTGTTTCTTATGAAGTTTAGAAGAAAAAGAAACTTGTCTTCTGGTTCAACAATAACGTAATAGTTTTCTAGGAGTATCGGTGTGCTTATGGTCGATTTTTCTTTAACGCTGACGACCACTGGGTTCCTGAGACCGGCTCTGACTAGGTCTTGTAGTTCTTTGGTCTGTGTGGCGGAGAAGAGGCCGGTGCGCCGCTGTCGGGGAATGTACTGGAGAATCGTTGTGAGGGTTGAGCTGAAACCCAGGTCCAGGAGACGGTCGGCTTCGTCGAGGACTAGGATGTCCTGGAAGTAAGGAAATTAATTGGATACAATTAACGATTTGGTGGAGAGGGATTATGGAGGGCCACTAGAAATAAGGAGAAAGGAATATCACAATAATAAATATTATAACAGCAAAAGTTTGTAGCATTCAAATGGCTGAACGAATTTGGATGGAATTGTCTACTTAGGTAGACTACGTCCTGGAATAGAGCATAGCATATTTTTTATCCTGGTAGTATGTTCCCTTGGGATAATTTTCTTCTCTCACATTGGCAGAAGCTATTAATTAAACGCAGGTTCGATTCCCACACTGAACAAATATTTGTAAGGCCTATCATTAGTTTTTTAACTTTTCAATTGTGGAAATTACAGACACAATAGAAAGACAATAGGTGCGCGAACGCCGGCGTTCGCTTGAATTAAAGTATGTGAGTTGACATTTTTCTGAAATCTAAGAAGGGGCAGATTAAAAAAAAAAAAATTAGAAGTAACTATTTTTTTTTCTTTCAGGTTATTTGGTAAGAGTATTATTAAACTAGAATAGAAAAGTCGATGAATGAGCGCATCCCTATTGGACTCATGTTTATAATTCTTGAAGCTTTGTCACCCACTGACTAAGAATGGGAAAAGTCATTGGTCAAATATCATCTGACTAATTCATTAAGCAGGTAGTAAGGCTGTATTAATTATAAAAGCTTCAGTTTATACATCGGAGATTTTACACTCTAGGTGGTGTATGAAATAGGGATATAATGGAAGTGGTTTTCTACTTTCATATACCACTCACCAGTTCCTTCAGTCTACCAGCCAGATTCAGGTGTTTCCTCTCTGCCAGCAGGTCCCCCAGCCTGCCCGGAGTACACACGGTTATGTGAGCTCCTTTCTGGATGCTCTCTATGTCGGCCTCCACTGGCCTGCCTCCAAGTAGGAGGGTCATTGTTATGTGAGATAGCTCCGGTTCTTGCAGGAATTGTTCTATTACCTGTAAATTGGGGAAGAATTGAAAAACTTTATGTTAACTAGTATAAATATTACCTTTCTTATTGTTAGGTGGGAAATCATCCAAGGATTTCTCCGCAGTGTAGCGAGAGGGTATGTCAGACTTTTACAGGCTTAAACACACTCCAGTTCCTTCTTTGCCTTCGTTACAAGGCCCCAGTATTATTTTCAAACACTGGAGTGCGGATTTCAGTAAAAGTCTAACTAAAACACTCCTGTTCCTTCTTTGCCTTCAATCCTCCTCGGGACTGGAGTACTGTTTAAAAATAATCTCACTTTCAGTTTATATCTTTGTTAGTTAGAAAACGATTACTTTGTAAGGTTACTAGAACTGTGTACTGACTAAAATAGCTAGATCGTAACATGATGTAGTGTAATAGAAAAAATGTAAAAGAAGCTTGAGTTAAAAGTTTTAAGTTTTTCCTAACGGCGACAGACAAGTCAAGACTAAGAAATCATGCTATACTGTTATGAGAAAACATTACCTTATAGATTTGTGAAGCCAGTTCTCTAGTCGGTGATATAATGACAGCATAAACGTAATCTTTTCTAAGAGGCGCCTCCTTCTGTTTCTTTATCAACATTTCTATCATTGGCACCACGAAAGCCAAGGTCTTGCCAGATCCAGTCACTGCCTCTGCAACCACATCTTTACAAGACATGATTAACGGTATTACTGCTGCCTGGATAGGCGTCATGGCCTTAAAACCTTGTTTGTTAATACAGGATAACACGGGTTTCGATAGCCCTGGTGAAATTTTAGCCCAGTCTTTGATAACCATTTTTAATTTCTATTTCCTAGTCACCAAAGCAAAAATAAACACACCATGTGGGTTCGCAATGGTTCGCAATTTGACATGACTTTGTTTATATTTTTGACATTGACATTTTTAGTTTTTAAATGGTGTTGCCACCTTATAAATACATTTTTTAGTCTTTCCCTTCCCAGTGTTTTTAACAATAAAACTAGTTTTATTTGATTGATCCATAAACAAATAGAATAGTTGGTACGATTTTTCATAATTTTAAGTTTTTGTTTTATTGAAACCAAAATAAAGGAAGTTGAAAATATTCGTTCTAAAATAATACAAAAATTGGCAATTTTAAATCGGGTTCCAATTTTAAATACTTCAAAGCGACTGAAAAATAGTAATAATATTTTTTAAACCTAGCGTAGGTTATGTTAGGATTATTTTTTGATTTTACATCTTATGTTCTCATTTCCAAACTGCATGCAGATTTCCAATCGTTTATGGCAATGGCATTGCAATCAATATGGCGCATGTTGATATGACAAATTGACAGCTGTGTTTTGTCCCGTACGCTCACTGTGATGTTTATTTTACATCTCCAGACAGATATCAATATTTAACCATGACGAGGCCGTTCGGTAACAGCGACAAACGTTTTTCAATCGACGATGCATTCGAAGAAGAAACCGATGAAGCCATCAAAGTTTACGGTGCCACAGGAGACAGGTCGCCTTTACAGAATAAATACAAAAATGGAAGTGAATATATCGCCAGGTAATTGAAATTAACCAACTATTTATCAGCAATCTTAACATCCACACTCATAATTTTAGGTTTAAAAATGTTTTTCTTTGTGTTAAAATGTCGGTACGTTCGTGACCTTTTCGTGAGTCATATTTCCTTACTGGGCCAGAGGCAGTTGAACCTGGTAGCCGTTACTTGGTTTACAGACATAGTTTGCCGTACGAGCGCGCTAATGAGTCGTTAGCGATCGCTAATTAATCTTGTACACTGACCCATTCCATATTGATAGTAATCGTTTTGTTTTTGACCTGATAATCTAATAATGTTGTGCAATGAATTATTGTTACTGCGATACATTTATGGCTACGGTAAAAACTTCAAAGAAAAGAATAAGTGTTACAAAGGTGTCACTAAGAGCCTAAAACGTAATTAACACAGTTTTTTTTCCAATTGGTTACTCATAGTAGTTTTAAAAAAATATTTCAAAATGTATTTGAATAATATGTATACTCAAGACTAAGAAACGTATGCTATAATTGGTTTATAGGCAGCATTTCAAAGCCTAGTGCTAGACCAACCAGTATTAAATTAATTATTCAATCATTCAACTTAGTACAAACATTGCATCACTAATGAAACCATAGCCAATATACGAACAGTATGCATACTATTTTGGGTAGAGGCAAACAAATTAAGGAGCCTGTTGGAACCAGTCTACCTTGAATGCTCTCTTTAGTATGGTAGAAATGTCACAAGTCAATAACTTAAACACTTTATGGTGCAGTAGCAACAGTTTTATGGTAATCTGTGCCTTCTTGCATACCTTTTCTGAGAGTGGTACAATTAAAAATATACATTTAAGATCATTCTACTTTATCTGATTCTCTTTGGATGTTTTTTGTTGATAAATATTATGCTTGCAATGTTATCATAGATTTATTTACTCGAGAAATGTGTTTGAAATATGATTGCTTTATGTTATCTAAACCAGAAAAACCTACAAAGGATTATGTTGCTCTAAACTTTCAGATACCATCAATTTGAGACACAATAGTAAGACAATAAATGCGCGAACGCCAGTGTTTGCTTGGGGTTTAATGAATTAATTCATTAAACCCCAAGCGAACGCCGGCGTTTGCGCACCTATTGTCTTTCTATTGGGTCTGTAATTTCCACGATTCAAAGGTTAAATAACATTTATGGTTCTATAGAAAGTACTAGTTTCCCCAACAATCTGCAAATAAAATAACAGCAAATTCTAAATCAATATAAATAATAGTATTGTCTTTCTATATGAATATTTGTACTATTGTAACTCCATAACTACAATAAAACAATTAACTCATATAGGTATCCAATATTATGGATTTCCATTGAAATTATATAAGGAAACCTATTAACAAATAAATACGTCAGTAGGTAATCACAATCACTGACGATTTCACGTATTCATGAGGATGTTTATAGTTCATTTACCTATAAGTTTATTGTCCACTTTACCTTGTACGTACCTGTCACGTAGAATAGATGAATGGTGTAGATTCTTCCTGTAAATCATTTTTTAAGTTAATTTACCTGTAATTTAATTCTTGATTCAAACTTTATCTTGAATTGAATAGAAATATTTTTATTTGGTACAGGCACAGCACAACGGTTATAAACACAAAGTAAATAAGAATAAAAGTACAAAGTGATCGCTTCACTTCTGATAGAGAGGTGATTATCATGAAGGTATATCTCTGGAAACTATTAGGTTACGCTGCCGCGAGTTGTCGCCACTTTTGCCTGCTAGCAGTCATCCGGACGCACTCGTTCTATGAGCAAAGTATTAAAATCCCAAACAAAAAATGTATTCATCATTGGCAGGTCCAACCTACTCCTGAGTTTGTACGCCCTCTCTTTTGTACCAGGTCCTTCTAAACTATGAAACCTCATCAAGGCCCTACATCAACACTTGTAGGAGGTGTATGACCCATTCAGGCAGTAGGCTTTAGAATTAATATGTTAAGTCTCCTACTATGTTGGGTTCAGCCTTCAGCTTAACTGGATACCTGAGTACCAGGGTGACTGGTAATTAGTGTACGATACTTAAACACGTGATTGTGCTCATGATAACAAACAATTTTTATTATGGAAGCAAAGCCGAAATCGCGAAAAAAATATTAGCTGTTCAGTACAGTAGGCAAAGAGTGTCCATAGAGTTTCTTGCACATTCTTCTCCATAGAGACCTACTCTTTGGAACGTGCAATTTAGCTTCACTTGTTTGACTGACCGACATTTTGATAATTCAAAAGTGCCTGTAACTGGTCTATTTGAAATAAACGTTTCTGATTTCTAAAAACATAAATGTACTGAACAGCTGATTTTTTTTCGCGATTTCAGGTTTGTTCCCAAAGTAAAAGTTGTTGGTTATCATGAGCACAATCACGTGTTTAAGTATCGTACACTAATTACCAGTCACCCTATATAACAAAGTAGGTTTTCTAAAACAAAATGTTACAACACACGGCCCATACTATGAATGACTCCTGTATCGTGGGTGCAAACATCAATATGTAAACTCACAGACAAAAGACATCTAGACCCAGAACACTTACCTGTAGGTTATACAAAAATTTGTTCCGTGCGAGATCGAACCCGCGACATGCACCGCAGCTTCCCAACCACTTCGCCACCTGTGGCATCATTCCAAAACTGAAGTGATATTAAATTTGAATTTGTAGTTAGTACAACTACCTACTAACAGTTTCATTACTTCATCTGAAATAAGTCTGAAATGTTAATCATAACAAATGATTCATCCAATATTAAAGTGGGCCCATCTTTTGTTCTGGTTCCTGTGACCTTTTGGCGCTTCTCGCTTCTAATGAATGTACTGAGCACTCATCAATTAAAGCTATGAGTAATCGCACCGAGAATGCCGTCCTTTAATTCATTTTAACATATGTTACTCAGTTGAGAATATACCCTCGGAGAAGTGACTTGGTTAGTTTGCAAAAAAAAGTTTTGCAGTGCCATAATGAAGTACGTTCAAGAAAAGAATTTTGATACCCTCTTCGTAAATGTGTGTCTGGAAAACAACAGGTTTATACTCTTTTTTTTTGTTATCAACCAGTCTTTTTATCTTGAAGTAAATCCTTTTTAAACCCTTTGATAATTTGGCCAGCTTTATGAAAGACCTTGCACCTTGTAGAATTCGGTATTAAGTTTTATTTATTAAGGCGAGGTTTCACGAATTTTAAATTTTTGAACCTCTGGAAATCTACAAATATAAAAGAGAACAACATGAAAAAATATTTTATTAAAATTGACCATATGACCACCCGCTTGGTAAAAATTAAAACATGATTTAGATTAGTTGATTAAAAAAAAAAAACACGAATCTGACCCTAACTTACCATCCAAACGTGTAATTCTACGAGATTACATAAATTAATAAAGCTGGTTTTATAAAAGGGTTTGGCAAAGACAAAAATCTTGAATAGTTCTGTTTTTTTTTTTTATAAAAATAAAAACGCTGTTGCGGGGCCGCAAAATACTTTGTGACTACAACCGGCTCTTAATTACAATTTATTTATCCGCTTTAGTTGACAGCAAGCGTTAGTGTCACGTTGTTTACTACGTGTGTATTGTTTAAACCTATTACCTAATCTGCCATAAGATAAGAGAGAGAGACGTTTACGTAAACTTGTCTATCAAACTAGGAATGCTTTTACCGAACCATTGTTTACAATTATCAGTTTATTTACACTAGATTCGTCGTATTTGGCAGACACGTTTTGCATATCAAAGAAATGTTAACTCCAAGTTAAATACTATCTAACATAAATGTGTTTTCTAGTCCATTAATCAGTCATTACAGAGTGACAGATTACTGAGAGCAGTGGTGGCCGAGTGGTAAATGGTAATGGCCCCGGCTTACAAGTTTTAGGCCGCGGGTTCAAACCCTGCCAGGCGCATTACTTTGTGTAATTTATTTCATTACCACTGCTCTCAAAACGGTTAAGGAAAACATCGTGAGGAAACAAAAAAAATGTTTTAGAACCAAAAATTCGAAGATATGTGACATTAACCAACCCGCACTGGGTCTGCGTGGTTGTGGATTACGGCCCATTCCCTCTCTTAGAGATAAGGCCTGAGTCTCAGCAGTGGGAACATTAAAAAGGATGATGATGACAGAGAGTGACAGATACTATTTTTTAAATTTTAACCAACTTTTTATTCGCACATTCGTGTTATGTGGCCGCGAAACCCTCGTCCTTTTTGCAGTATCGTATCTACTATTGAGTGTTTATATTAAGATCATTTTGAGTAATGCGCGTGAAAAATACCGTTAACGCATCCCTGATAATCCTTATCAGGTATAATATTATTTTAGATACGTATAGCTATAAAAAAAAATAAACAAAGTATTGATATCTTAGAGATACCAGCTGTATCTCAATATTTTGTTTTTTTTTTTTGTTGTTATGAATTGGATCAAGGTTCGAAAAACATAATGACTATCACTGAGCGCCGTGGACGGGAACTTGTAAACTGCGAGCGACGGGTAACTCGCCGTCCGTAAGTACCTGCCCCCCTAGCCAAGTTACATTACAACCGTTTCGCTTGCGTCGAACGCCTCGAGTTGGCCACGCCCCCAATTTTTTTGTTCTGCCCTCGTGACTGAGCTTTGGGATGAAGTCATTCCCGTAAATTTTAAGTTTTCTTTTAGCGGTAACGATTGCAGATTAGCAACATGGCTAGGGGTACAGGTCTGGGTCGAAGGCGCGTCGTATTCCACATTTGCGCGTCAAGGCGATGTCAGCATGATTGATGGGACTATTCGAAAGAGTTATCGCGACTCTAGAACGCAAAAGGCTACTGAAGAAACACGGGATAGTTTGACCTCTCTCATACGCTCCAACCACACCAAGAGAAGCTGATGCACGCCCACCTTAAAAATAAAAATATAAAAAGCGATCTATAAAAAATCTCTAACGGCTTGCTTACCTTTATTAAAGTTAAATACAAAGAACTGTTTTGATAAATAATACTATTTTAGACCCAGCTTTAAACTGAGTCTTGACTGCCAGTGAAATTAAAGTCAGATTTTTTGACAGGTGTATCTAATTTCTCTTCGAATATTTCAATAATATTAATTTGCTAAAGCTAACTCCAGCAAAAAAGTCGTGACTTAATCAATATTCGTTAAAAGAAATCTTCAGAACTCGTATTGTAGATATAATCTTCTTGGTATAAAACCCACGACAAAATACGAAAGAGTTAATATTTCTAATGATACACCAAGGTTCTGTTCATTGGACTTTGCACTTTTTGTTTCGTTTTTTTAACACAATATCGGGCAGTTTTGAGTATGTACTTTATGCGGCCTACCAAAAATGTCCTTTCTTTGGTATTGTTAGTCAAATCGTTGAGCTCCTTATTAGTGAGTAGAGCTACACGAATGCTGACAAATGCTTGCACTGACTGGACAGGGCCACTCAAATCTATGTGGTTCTTTCTACAAAAGACCATGAAAAAAAAAAACATCCCAGACACCAATCTGCATGGTTCTCATATGATTTGACCCCCGAATTTGTTTCGGTGTTTCTTCTCAGGGTAGCTTAGTCAGCTAGGAAAAACTGGCCTTATCTATTTTAAAATTGACGTTTAAAAGTGTTTTTTTTTTTTAAACTTATTTGTAAAATAAATTCATTAATCATTTGATGTCAAGTTTAATCCCAACGAGTGGGTATAGTCAGCTAATTGGCTACTAACGTCTTAGCACATATACATAGATGATATTAACCGTCTACAATTGACCCTGCTAGGAATTCACGTGGGAAGACGGGAGGCACCTACTTCCCATTCCTTCTGTTTTGTTAAACTGATCGTTACTTCGTAGTTTCGTGCAATATTGTTTGCTGTCTTAGTTCTAAGATACATTTCTGTTCTCTGACTCTGGGGTGCTCGGAAATTTGAGAAATTGCACTTCAAAAATAACTGTGTTCCTTGAAGTTACAAGTCCTTGCTTCACTGCCTTTTGGGGCGGTCACTTCATAAATACATAGGTACTGTTAAAAATGTCTTATAGCTAAGAGGAAGATTCTTCAATAAATAATTATAGAAACGCATGACTGCTTATAAATATTTATGCAAAATATGTGTATATCAGACATGTTTTTTATAACTAGAAACGTACATCACAACTAGTGCCCCGCCTCGGCTTCGCTCGGATGTAAATTATATACCTTCCTCGTTTATTAGTAAAAACCGCATCAAAATCCGTTGCGTGGTTTACGAGGAATTAGCTTTGTTTTATTTATACTATGATACTATGTAAAGATGATTTACACATAGAAACTTTATGAGATACCATTTAGCAAATAACGCTACAAACACGTAACAGTCTAATCTCTATCATCTTTATACACGCAACCACCAATATTATTTACAACATCAACCTTATCAGTGTAGCCAGTCAAGGCCATCGCTGTGCAACGTTCCACATCGACAAGCTAATTATTTCCTAACCAGCTCGTTATATTTACAGCACCAAAACCTACAAGTGTACAGAAGACACCACATCGAGGGATTCAGACTCGCTGATACACGAGTATGTGGAGGCCACGCAGTCCATGTACTGTTGGAACCATCCCAAGGTCAGAGAGAACTGGAAGACGGTGTGTGCGGCTGTAGTGCTACTGCTGGTGGGCGTGGGGCTCCTGGGCATGGGCGCCTTCGCCGTGGCCGAGCCGGAGAACGGCCTCCAAGGCGCGGTGTTCTTCGTAGCCGGTATGATCTGCTTCGTGCCCGGCGCGTACCACGTCGTGTACATCTGGCTGGCGGCACGGGGACAGAGAGGCTACGACTTCTACCATCTCCCGTTATTTACCTGATTTGTTTTACTTTTTAAGTTTGTGTAAGCTTGTAAAATGAGTGTAAATTGTACGAGGAGTCCGAATATCATGTCTGGAGATGTTTATTTCGCGGTTTGTTTTGCTCTCTAAAGAAGTTAAATCGATCAGATGTATGTAGATAAATGAACAAAAATGAATGATAAGGGTAAGTTTTATATAACATACTATAGCTTCTCTTGTTATAATAAAAAAAAAAATAAGAAAAAATATCCATTTCGAAAGATGCTTCTCCTTTATGGTATGAGTAGGTATGATGTTGGATGTTATTGGGGAACTATTTATTTAAAAAAACTAAATTTAAATTGTGTTAGAATGTTGCGTAGATCGTCCTCCTAAATAAAATAAAAATGATAATAACCATAAATAAGATTTAAAAAATTGCATTTCCTCTGTATCCTATTGCGGTACAAACAAACTAGCATACAGAGGTCCTACGATATTTCAGAATTACCTATGTAAATATTAACCACGTTAAATATTTTAAATGTTACAATTTGACAGATTGTATTGAACAGTTGAAAGAAAGAAATAATGTATTTTCTGCAATCTACTTAAATGTTTGATAACTAAATATCTAGTGATATATTAATTTTAAACATAATTTAAATAGACTATTGAAGTGCCTAGTTGCATAGATACTTAGAGAGATTTGAATTACATTAGCGACTTTGTAAGTTTTTAATCCAAAAACTTTATACCGAATAGCAAACATTTAAATATTGGCGGGGAATTTTTGATGTTGGGTGGGTATTATGAAATTTAATGAACTCTAACCCTAACAACGTAATTGCCATTCAGAATTTTCCGCCAAGATAATTATGATTGCATATTCATTTAAAAAGCTACTAAACTGTTTTAAACGAAGACTTAAATTATGTTTTCGACTAAAATATTATCCATTTAGAATCATTATCAAGGATTTAAATATGTTTTTCTAAGATGCCAATTTAAAGAAAGATTGAATGATGTAATTAATGAACTCAGTTTGTTTATTTATTTTGTTTATTCTGTCTGTAAGCATTATGTTTTTGTGAAGTTAAACTACTTTTACTTTCGAAACAGGATTTTTATTTTAAACTTTTTAATCAAGTTCATTTCGCTGAGAGAAAGTATTTTGTTTTTTTTTTTCTCTCTCTCAAATTGAACACGTGAGATAGATTGCTTGTGCTGATAGAAAATTAACTAATTAGTATTCAATCACGAACGTAGAAGTTGATTTAAAACAGGTACGTCCTTGACCAATCATGCGAGGAATCGATGAAATGTCAGGCGATCTATTTTTCTAGTAGTATTATTTTCTGACGTACTTAATAGAGCCGTCTTGATGTTTTATTATACATGTCTAATATTAGTTACATAGTCATCAACGCATCGATCTATCTTGGTTCAGTTCGTAACTTTCTATTGCATTGTTTTACTCATCTTTTTGTATATGTATAAAAATGCCAAGTCACACTCACTTAGCACTTTTTGTACATGTCGCAGAGTATCTTTCTTTATCGGTTTCACTATTTCAAAAGCATTTCTTTAGTCGCCATTTTTTTACGATTTTGTTAACCGTCCGCTTTGGCTATGCCATAACGTTACTGATAAACCCCTAAAGGGGTAATAAAAAAAGAGGCAATTAAGGCAGCTTTGCAGCTACAGGAATACCGTCCATAACTCTTATTCAAGTTTTGAGCTGCATTCATAATTTTGAAAATAAAATAGTACAGTCGCCAAAAAAATCGAACTCTCGTCTATCTTGCGACGTATTTTAGTCTGCTAGTCTTACGTTGGCAATAATTTTAAATGGATCATATTTTTATTATCAAATGCATTAGTTCTACGGTAAAGTAAACCCATTGGTATAGCTACCGACTCATTTTTATGAACTTTATATCAATGAGTTTACTTTTTCACTTGGGTTAAAATATTTTTTGTCTAAGTCTTTTTGCTTGTGATTTTGCAATTTATAGAATACTGGCTCTAGGCAAAATGGGATTCTATCAGCGATGTTAAAAAAAAATGTTTTTGTTTGATCATGTGGCTTTTCAGAAGTTCTAAGCATTTTGAACATTTCGACAATCGTTATTCTGGGTAGTATGTCACTTTCTCATGGTCCTTTTGTGTACTGTGATTGACATCAGTTTATGCGTTACTATAATTTAGCAAGGTACTTACCTATATTTCTGAAAAAGTTTCGAGTTTTGTTCCATAGCTACATTTTTTCCGAAGATTTATTAAAAATTGTACATAACGAATTCGTAAACTAACTCGAAATACTTAAATTTACTTTAAATTAATTTATTACAACGAAACTCGAAATTTGCAAGCAATTAATTATTTTAGCATAAAATAATTTGAATTATGCTCATTTTAATATTAATTTAAGATGTTCGTATGTGATATAGTGACTGATTTTGTACGACATATCAGTATGTTTATTTTTTGAGGATGTGTTGGGGAACTCATAAGCCGGGACAAGTGGATATCTTTGTGCAATATTTTTTTTTATTAAAACCATTCCTGTCTGTACCATAGGTACCTATACCCTATTCGCGTTAAGATTAGAATTTTAAAGAAACCTTTTTTACTGTTTGATCAACCGATTTTAATTTCTATTTCGTAGGAATAAGGATGGCATTAGAAGCAAAAAAGTGGTTACAATACCAACTATTTACTGCAGCCGCCATTTGTCATGCTACCAACGTAATAAAAGTCAAAATCGGTTGAACTGACAGTAATAAAAGGTTTTCGTAAATGTCTAATGTTATTTTGAACAGAGTACGAGTATATAGATAAAGTACACAAGGTTAAAAATGTAGTAAAATGTATACTTACGTGATCGGCATTTATAACTACATACACAATACTGCTTATTTTTTAAGCTATTGCAAAGCTTCTATCGCGGGCCTTGAGCGTGGAGACCGAATCCAGAAATTCCGCAACGAAAATAACCTAACATCCCCCACTCATTTGTTTTTTGAGCGTCGGCGTCGTGACCGATAAGAAAACAAATGAGTGAACAATCAATCAAAATTCAATTCAATGTGTGAATGTGAAAAACTTCAATTAATATCAAAGAAAAAAAAAACAAAGGAAAAAAAAATACTGCATAAATAAAATAAATAAATAATTATAATTGCATAAGTTGATAAAAATGCTATGCAATAGCTTTACCGCGGCAGTCCCCGAGTGCCACACGTCTTTTTTTTTATGAATTGGATTCTCACAATATGTATGATGGACAAATTTATAAATTGTTCACGTAGGAAATTCGTCATTCTACAGAATACATTACGTATTTACTGTTACATTGACATCTGAATGAATCACATGTTTTTAAACCAATTTGCATGCCATAGTGCGATGAGCAAGTCTGACGTCATTACTATTAATAACGATTGTCTCCGCGGGGCTTCCTTACGCATCCTCTTGCTGTATCGGGGCTTATAATATTGTGTATTTGCGCTGATATTGTACCGTTCCTTAGGTTGTGTTCAATGCTGGTTTCCATTTACTACCTATCCTATTTCTATAAATATGGAAGTTGTAAATAGTTCTTAATAAATTAGTCATCTTTCTTCAAACTTGTTGTTTTATTTTGAGTTTTTATTTTTTAATATTCCACAACTATCACACAAGCTGTCTAGTCCCAAGCTAAGCAGAGCTTGTGTTATGAGTACTAGACAACTGATAAACATACTTATATATTTCTAAATACATACTAAATTATAGACAAATTACACCCAGACAACAAATGAACATGCTCATCACACAAACATTTTTCCTGGGTGGGAATCGAACCCACGACCTCCGGCATAGCAGTCAGTCAAGGTCACTAACCACTATACCAACAGGCTAGTCAAAATTTTTTTATAGGTAACATTGTTTGACCTCTTCTGGCTTAATTTTGGACTTTCAACACCTTTTGGCAGGAAAAATTGCGTAAAATAGCGTCACGTAATTTATGGACATGATGCTCACTGCAAATTTCAGTTCAGAGTTTTGGAAACAATTTCCCCATGCGTCACAAAAACGAGTCACGATACCTACGTGATTGGCAGGTGAAGATTAAATTCAACCAATCACATTTAAGTTGTTACTAACGACATCTATGAGCGAACGCATTAATTATCTGTCTATTGGCGTCATTGATGATAGGTGCAGTCTTCGCGTCGTCGCGGGTTCGATTCCCGCACGGAATGTTTAAAAACCACTGGTGGTTTGTCAGTATGTTTAAGACTCCATAAATATTCATACTGCTAGCATGATAGAAGAATATTATCCCGGGATAAAAAAATATTCCAGGACATGGTCTACCCGTGTACCAAGCTTCATCAAAATCCATAAAGTAGTTTTTGCATGAAACAGTAACAAATATCCATAACTACATACAAACTTTCGTGTTATAAGTAGGATGTGGAATTATTTTTAAAGGTTGGTGTAGATTATGAATTGGTGTTTATATTAATATTCTGCCTTGAAATATGAGATCAATGTAAATTGTAATTTTATATAGCACTACCTACATAAATCCTCGGCAGTCTCAATTAGGCAAAATGGCAATGAAAGTAGGCAGCACCAATAATATGACTTACAGCCTAATTTGAATAATTTAAATGTTTATATTATGGGTATAAACTATACATATACCTACCTAGAATTGTCAAATCTCCATATTATTTTTTAGCAGAAAATCGTTTAGCAGATGCAATGAGCCTTAACCTTTCAATCGTGGAAATTACAGGGTTTAATGAATTAAATTCATTAAACCCCAAGCGAACGCCGGCGTTCGCGCACCTATTGTCTTTCTATTGTGTCTGTAATTTCCACGATTGAAAGGTTAAAACCTTGTAAGAATTTAAATGGGTACCTACAAATAAAATACAAATTGATTTATAATATATCACTATATTAAATGTTTCCTAGCTATCCTTTTTAGTTTAAAATGCTGTAAAAATCTCAGTTCTCCATTCCAATTCCTCAGCACTTCCATTTGTTGTCGGTCAAGGAGATCGGGCATCTCCAAGCCACAGGTTTCAAACTCTTCTTGCTCTTGTTTCTTAGTAATGTTAATCACATCTTCTCTGCTGGCATGTTGGCGATTTCTTCTTTGCCCGACAGAATTCTTCAAAGCAATCTGTTCCAACTCTTCGTCAAAACGCGCCAAATACGCCTCCATTAATTCTAAAGTTTGTTCTTTATTTAAAACCACACATTCTTCCGGTATCCTTTCTTTGAACCATAGAATCTTCTCACCAATGAGGTTTTGTTTAATGTGTGTACCTATCTTATTTTGATCCTTCTTCTCGTGTTTCTTTATTTTACTTATGAGTTTAATTGTTTTTCTACTGTTTGGATGCTTCAGTTTATCAATATCCTTTTTTATTTTGGGCATTGTAAGGCTTGTTATGGTTATTTTCGACTCGAACTCATAAGAGCATGTCGAAGTCGAACTCGATCAACTCACGTGTTGTTCGTTTGATAATGTCAATGTCAGATTTTGAGTCAAAAGTTCAGTCAAATTGCTGTCACCAGTGTCAAATCAAACGCCGCGTTCCAAATCACTATATAGCCATTCCGATTGGCCGTGAACCAGACTATTTCGATTTCTTGATTATAAGTTTTGTCGGAGAAAGAGTCTCATGGCCACATAACAACAAAGTTACAAGTCGATCTTCAAGTTTAATTAATGATTGCTTACGTGCGTTGGTTTGTGGAAGGGTGGTCTTCGTGTCTCGTGTATTGTTGTTTACAAATATAGCGATTTTTACGTGATTACGGACGCGGGCCTTCGAGATACATTTATAGAAATGCCGTCGTATAGTAAAACATCTTTCTTTTCAGTGTACGAGCATGCTATGATTTATTCGTAGAATTCTCTATTAATTTGTCACCTGTCTTCGGATGAAGAGGTGGTATGACATAAGAGCTTAGCCTGCCCAAACTGTACGAAGGAAAAAAAATAAGTTGATGTCAAACTTGTCAAAACAAATAACCAAGCAGTTGTTTTTATAAATGCTGTTTATTCGTTATTTAGTGTAAAATCAATCATGTTTAAACGCCCGAAACCCGGCGAAGATGAAGACGACATCCTCCGCATGCAAGAAGCATTCTTAAGAGATAAACAAAATCAGAATTTGCAACCAGCAGCTGCGGTGACTAATTTACGGCCACTCGAACGGCCAAAAAGACCAAGTGATGCTGAGACAGGTCGGAAGCCTTCGAAGTATGCTCAAGCTAAAGGCCTCAAAGGTCAGGTGGAAAAAAAAGCACGATTTGAGGACACTTCTGTTGTAGGAGACATCTTAGAAAAAAACACTGAAGAACCAGAGATAACAGAACCTGAAGTTGAAGATGATAAAGTCTACTACCCGAAAGTAATTCCTTCATTGTTAGGGAACATTGTAGAGAAAAATGTTTCAGATTTTGTAGAATGGAATGCTAAAGAAATGCCTGTTCAAGGGTTTCCTGTAGCTTCTAAGAGATCAACTATCTTTAGTAAGAGAAATGTAAGTAAAAATGAGACTGTAAATATGGATATTGATGAACCATCGACTAGCAGAGATGATAAGAAATCATCAAACATTAATTTGCCTGAAAAAAGTTTCATAGTATCTTCACAAGATGCAGACGTCATTCACAGTGAAAATGTAAAGCTTCTCAGTGAAATGTCAGAACAGGATATTCTAGAAGAAAGGAAAAAACTGCTTTCTAGTGTGGATCCTAAACTGGTAGAGTTCTTAAAAGCCAAAAGACAACAAGCTATGATCTCAGAAAAGAATAAATCTGAACAAGCCCTTGTTAGCAATGTTGCAGATAATTCTGTTGAAGAAAGCATGGACACAACTGTTGCAATACCTGAAAACCTGTGGGAAAATGATATTTTATCACATCCTGAAGTAAATAAATGGCTTCATTTTGATTCCCTAGAAAAAGACAAACTAGAATGGATGAAAGGCATAGAGGAAAGTAGGAGAATCAAAGCTGATGAGCCATATGAAGCAAGATTTGATTTCAACGGATATCTTTTACCATACACTATGGAGTACAATGAGAGAACCAAACCTTTATTCCATCACGGTGATGAACCACACAGACCGGGATACTCAATCACTGAACTAGTAGAGTTGACTCGTTCAACTATAACTCAACAAAGAGTAGTGGCCCTTAACACAATAGCGGGTATTCTAGAGTACTACAGTGTAGGCACATACAAAAATGTAATTGAAATCCCCATAAGCAAATTATTTTTCATTGTCAGAATAGCTATGGATGACAACAAAGTTATCATCCTTGAACCTGCTCTTAGAGCCATGAGGAACTTGCTTTATAACAGGATTGATGAAGCAAGTCTGGATGCTTTAATTGGGTTTGAAGAGGGCACACTGCAGCCTTGCCTGGAAAATGATAAGTCAGAAATTGAAGAATTACAGTCAAAGGAATCAGAGTTTACTGACTTCCATTTAGCAGAAATCGATATCATGACCACACTTCAGAGGACAGAAATCCTTCAAAGACTGTATTATATCTTGGAAACAATCAAACCAAACTTCAACTGTGTACAATACTCCTTGCAAATACTGTCCAGATTAGCAAGAGACTCAATTGAAACGGCACTGAAGATTGTAGAAATGGAACACTTGATGAAAACAATTGTAAGTTATTTTGTTCCAGCTACAAGCACTAATTTCGTGTTTGATCCGAGCATTGTGTATAATGGCAAACCCATATTAGCTGCACTGAAGTTCATTAGAATCATGTCATTGCAGTCTATTGATGTCACCAGGATCTTACTAAGTAAATATGATATATTGAAACCTATATCAGCATACATCAATTCTGGAGTTGATAGGACATATGGCTTGAAAATACAGATAGAAGCCTTTTGCACACTCTCAAACTTGCTATGTTTTGGACTAGGAACTGAAGTGGCTATATCTCTCTTTCCTGTAATTGTGACTGCGTTGCACAAGCATGTAAAAGGAACTGATATATTTGTGGAGTGCTCAATTCTAACAGCAACACATGCTGCAGTAGTCCTTCAACTGGTAAATAGACTTTTGAGGTGCATCTTGGGGGGCATGGACAGTTACAAAACCCAGATCTATCCTTTATTGAAAGAAGGTGTACAAAAATGGATGGGACAGTTGTCAAATGCTAGCAGTTACACTTGTGGACACCTGCGCCTTCTTTGCTCAGCTATAGACTGCTGCAAGACTGTCACCTTGATAGAAAATCTTCCAATGAAGTTCCTAAATGATTCTCTAAGGACTCTGTCACAATCTCGTGGATTTGAAATGATTGTCAAAAACCTTATTCCCAGTTCGAATTTACTGTCTGGATTGGAAAATAAAGATCTACATCTGACCAAAAATCTGATGTCTCTTGGAGGGTCTGTCATTGACTCACAACAGAAAGTTTTACCAATTTTGAATATTTCATCTCCTGTGCCATTTTTGGCTTCGCTCTTTAATCTTATGACTTACGTAAATGACAAGGAAATCTCAGAAACATTCTTGAGACACCTGTCGATGTATTTAAGCAAGATCAGCAACAAAGTGCCAAGTTTGTGTGATAACTGGTTTACAAGAATGGAAACGAATTTCGTTTTCAGTGTGATAAAATTGTCTACTCAGTATGACATTTCAGAAGGAAGTAAAGACTTGCTTTATACTGTGGCCAACAAGTTGTGCTACATTTTGAGAAATGATAAGAAATATGAATTAGATTTTCTGTTTGGGTATGTGGTATTCAACAAACATTGGTTTACTGCCGAAAGATTGTTACATCTTGTAAATTTAACGGATACTGATGGCTTTTCGAAAGCACTAACCTCGATTGAAGAGATAAAGTTATGCTACAGCAAAGTAGTGAACATCAACTACAGAGATACAGGACCGAATATAAGGTACAAAAGTTGGCAGGAGCCGATATTGCCGCGAGACTGGATCTACTTGCCGATTCTAACACTATACAGCAGAAGTCAAGAGGCGGACAGTAGCCCCAAAATTATTGGTGAACATTCAAAGAAAGTTGCTGAGAGAATCGCAGCTGAGAAAGAATTCATCATTAGGTGTAGTTTGGAGTGGATACTATTTAACGAACTATGCTTCCCTGATCTCCTGAACGACATCGACGTAACGGACAGGCTTTGCCGAATTATGTGCGTGTTTCTTTGCGACAATTCCTTATTTTTGGATCCCAAAATCAAACTACTACTAAAGAAGTGCACAGCGATTCTTTTTAAAAAGAAATCTAAGTTGAATTTCGACAAGCAACTAGTTGGATTGCATAACTTCCAGGATTTCTTTACGCAGTTCTTAGAGCAGTTTCAATCAGTGAGTTATGGTGACCCTACTTTTGCGGCTTGCGTTTTGGTACCGTTAGCGCAGAAACACGACGTAAAATGGCGCAAACTTTTGTGGTCTGAGTATGCAGGATGTTTGAGGGCGCTTGATTGCCCTGAAGAATACTTATGTTATGAGATAAAAGACTATTTATACCCTGAAGAATCAGACGAGTCTCTCTTACAATCTTATTTCCAAGCATTGTCTACTAATTTGCTGCGACCGGGCACGATCGCACACAAAATAGCAACCCATCACATAGAAAACTACAAAAAAAGTTCTTTATGTAAGAAATAAAGTTTTTTTAAACTAAATGTCTTCTTTTTGTTAATTTCAGTATTAACCGCCCCCCATCATCATAATATTTAGGTAGCCTAGTTTTTGTGTTTCGTTTATAATCTATTGAAACTAATTAATATTAGTAAATCCAGGCACAGATACGGCGGTATGATGCAAGTCCTCCTCACCACTACGTGTCATGTCATCATACTAAGTTGCATCAAGTGTGCTGACAGGCTGCTGAACTTAAACCAAATAGTTCTGGTACAGCTGGTACAGGTTCATTCTATCTTTGTTTAAATTATTTGGTTGTTTACCAACCAAACACGTCCATGGTCCATGTCCTCGCGTATTATAGAGTGGTTTGATTGGAAGGGTAGGTAAGGTAGGTTTGGTGGGTAGGTAGTGATGACACCTCATCAACAGCAACACCAAACGTTTTTCTACTAAACTCTGTCTAAAAAGTCAAACGGCTTGGGTAATTATTATGGTAAAATTAAATCTGATGTAGTCAACGCTGGTTCAATAATCAAGGTTGATTATGAGATCGCTCGTGATCGTTTCTTACTAATAGAAGAACCTTCTAAAAAGTATCGAATACAAGTATTTTTTAAATGATTAAATATTATACAAAATTTCCAAGTCGTTTGACTTTTTAGACAAAATATTACTAACACTAACATAAAGATGTTAGCATCTTTATTAGGCTACCGTAAGGTAGCCCCCAGAAATAAACTAAAACATCATTTAAGCTCTCTGGCACTGGCACCCGTATCACTTGTACACACGTACCATTATTGTACCTCAAGACGGTAAGAAGAATAAAACAAAAAAGTTTCGATGATAAATCCGGAGGTCTTTACGGCTTTATCCAAGAGTTAAAAAATGGTTTAATAAGATATGGAAAGGATCAGTGGGTTGTCGAAAGTTAGTTAATTCCATGCAATAAATAATTTCGCCAGCCGATTTTATCAGCTGATTGATAACAGTATTTTTGAACGAACAGAAAATATTTGGCGGGAATAGTCAATTTGACATTTTTGACAGTTCGTATTTGCAGGTGTTTTTCGAGTTCCGCTGTTTCGTTTTTGTTGCAGCTTGTTTAATTTTCTAAAAATATGAATTCCTGATTATAAATAACGGGTGTTTACGTCCATGACGTGCCAAGATGTTCATAGAAGATATTAAAAACGATTTTTACAACGTACTACAGGGAAACGTGAGTAATACGAAAGCATTGTTTACTAGTATACAACCAAACTTCTGTTTGTTATCAATCTTATTGGTTACCGTTATCGGGATATTGTTTTTTGTTCCAGAGGGTGTTATTATTAGTTCATTACGACGTAGATGCTATATGCACTTGTAAAATACTGCAGAGTTTATTTAAATGTGATAATGTGTCGTATACGTTGGTCCCTGTGGGGGGTATCGCGGAGTTGAAGCAGGCTTACGAGGAGAACAACGAGGAGGTCAAGTACGTGGTGCTGGTGAACTGCGGGGGCACCATAGACCTGGTGGATATCCTGCAGCCGGAGGAGGATGTGGTGTTCTTTGTGCTGGACGCTCACAAACCTACTGATGTGTGCAATGTTTATAGTGATGGGCAGGTTTGTCTTTGTGTTTTATTTACCTTTCGAATACCGTAATTAGAGACACAATAGAAAGATAATTAGATAGCAAACACCAGCATTCATTTGGAGTTTAATGAATTAATCTGTAGTTGAGAAAATATTACTTATCAATGAATCAAGAAGTAAAGTAATATAGTGCACATCCTTGTCATCAAAACTCTAATCATAAAGTAGATATTTAAGTATGTAAAGAGAGAGAGAGTAATTAAAACTAGACTGCCAATAGCATAACAACAAAAAATTATAAAAAAGCATAACTAATTAATAATAATATTCCACAACCATCACACAACGCCGTCTAGTCCCAAGCTAAGCAGAGCTTGTGTTATGGTTACTAGACAACTGATAAACATACTTATATATTTAATATAACTAAATAAATAAACTTTTAAACTTTTATTTAATTGTGCAATTAGTTATGCTTTTTTATTATAATTGTTAGAATATGGGCTAACTTATTTAATTCATTAGACCCCAAGCAAATGCCGGCGTTCGCGCATCTATTGTTTTACTATTGTGTGTCAAATTGACGGTATCTGAAAGGTTAAAGGGTTTGCTTCAGACAAATCTTGAAAGGCCCCAAGTCTGTGAGGAATTATCTGCAAGCTTTCAGAATACAACTATAAACATTGTTACTATATTATATGTTGTGTTTCAGGTGAGGCTAGTGTATAAGGATAGTGAAGAAAACATTCCCAACTTTGATGATATATTCAGAGATGAAGAAGAAGATGAAGAGGTAAAGTATTCTTTCTTTTAACTAATATCTATGTATTGTATCTATTTTAGTGTTTTAATTACTGGTTTTGTTGTATTTATATAAGTTAATTTAGATAATTTAGTATATTCTTAATTTTCCGATTCATTTGTATACACTGTGTCTATATCTCTCTTCCAACTCTCCTGTCGCAGGTCTGCTGGAAGAAATTTCATTTGAAATAAGCAGGACCTTTGTACTCTTTTTTCTGTATTTGTTCATTTCATTTTTAAGTGTTTGTGTGTGTACATCTTTAAACAAAGAAAGTCGTGTTAGTTACACCACTTATAACTCAAGAACGGCTGAACCGATTTGGCTGAAAATTGGTGGGGAGGTAGCTTAAAACCAGGAGACGGACATAACACCTACTTTTTTTTTTTTTTTAGAGTAGGGTAGGGTAGAGTAGAGTAGGGTAGGGTAGGGTAGAGTAGGGTAGGATAGAGTAGGGTATAGTAGGCTGAAGTAGGGAAGAGCGGGAGCGAAGCCGCGCGGGCAAAAGCTAGTAAATGAATAAATAAATAAATAATTTAATATATTTATGTGATTACTGCTTATTACAATGTAACAGCCAAGAAACCTGCTGTTTTTGAATTTAGCTAAGTTTTCATAATAACAGGGCTATTGGTGAAGAGATTTTTCCTAATATTTTTTTTTGTTTTGGGACATGATAAAACAACACCCGTACCTCTGGTTGCACCTTTCCTGTATTAATGGCGCTAGTGCACTACATACATACACCTAAAGAGATTCCATAACTTATGTGGATTTTCCCAAGAATAAATCATATATATGAAAAACTATTGATTTATGGCTTTGAGGCTTTGATGTTTTGTGTAAATAATAAGATTGTGTTCAATTGGTTATTTCAATAAGTAACTAATAGAGAAAAAACAATAGTGCCACATAGTTTTTAGTTTGTACAATATGAATTATATTAATATAATCTAAGCGCATGGTAGTGCGCAGGCCAAGTTCCAGCATCAGGCCGCGCGCATGCCGTTCACTATTTACACGAACCGTTTCGACCCACTTTTGACCACCGTGTAGCTCAGTGCCTATTGCATATATGTATAACATAAATATGAATATAATAAATACATTAAACGTTTTATTTTTAATAAACATTAAATAAGGTTTTGTTTTTGTGACCTGTCCAAATATATTGTAATCTTTTACGTTCCAATCTTCTTTTTGTATATGGCCTTTTATCAAGGCTATGGAAACTTGCTATGAAGTGCTCAAATACTAAACAGTCTATTAAGAAGTTTTCTGATTTATAGCTGTTTATTTTGTAATTAATTGTGTCAGAATGAAGAGTCAGAGAGTGGTCGCGAGGGCCTGGAGGCGATGGTGGAGAGGAGGCGCGAGCGGCGCGCGTGGGAGGAGAGAAGAAATACCCTTATGTTTAACTACACACAGTTCTCTTATTATGGGAAGCCGGTGAGTAAACGGTTGTTGTGTTTATTTTGAGTACTCATAATTCATAAATCACCAGAGACGCTAAGCACTGGGTTACAGAGCTGCCTAATTTTCAGTGTTGCAGCTATATCTGTAGCTACATAGGATAGGTACTTACACCATGTTATTTTGTAGTGTTTTGCCAACAATTGCGGTCTAATGGCTTTATCACTAGCGGTTTGCGAGCGTACAATTGCCGTCACGGATCTTGAGCGGTTGCGCAGAAGTCAAATATTCGGTCTCTTTAGTGTTGCGAAGTGAGATGCGGGACGGGGAGTGTCAGTGATTGGCTCGCCGCGCCATCGCGTCATAGACGTCACTCTTGATTCTCTCCCTGCGTTGCTGCATGTATCTAACAACGAAGACGATTGGCTCGCCAATGTATGGAATGCGCAAAGCGACCCCCACTCTGACGCCGAGCGCTCAAGATCCGTTTTGACAATTGTACGTATACGTCGCAAACACGCCGTGGCTGCAAAGCGAAGACGTCGCGCACGTGTGGCAAATTCGCAACGTTTTCAACGGGTGTTTGTAGCTAGTTAACTAAGTATAAATACACTTGATAACAATGGATGAATGGATTCCGACGCGGAGAAACTGCTGTTGGCCTTGTTACTTCGAAGACGCAGAAGACCCGCATCTCGTTGCGCATCCGCAACAAATTCGCTGCGCATGCGCGGCGTGTTCGTTGCGCGCCCGTAACGTATTCGTTGCACATCCACTCCGCTTTGAGGACGCTCGCAATCCGCTAGTACGATAAGGCTCATATCAAGGTCTACTTGTTGTCAGAGCGCCTGCATAGCCCTAGAGCTAGCGTGGCGCGTGTCCCGCTGCGGCTGGGGCTGCGTGTGGGCGGCGAGCGTGGCGTGCGCCGCGCAGGCCGCGCTGCACACGCGCTCGCCCGCCGCCGCGCTCTTGGACGCGCATCATCTGCATACACACACACCCGCCGAGCACTCGCGGAATGTACGTATAGCTACGTGTACTTTTTACTTTTTTGCCCGTCACTAGTTTCTTTAAAAAATCTGGTTAAATACCATTTCCTTTCTCTCTAACACTATCCTGGTTTAACGTAATTCAATTTCTTCCTCGAACCCTACTTGAATTTTTTTTTAATATTTATTGTTATGTATTATGTTATAAATAGAGATTGATTAAATTGTTAGCAGTACAATTTACATAAAGTTTATTCTATTCTATTCTAAAAAGCATTGTTTTATCAGTTTCCCGCCTGCTTATCCAGGAGGGAATAATCTGTGTGATTTATCCACTATCTGCATGTAAACAGGACTCTACCTAATTGCAGGGCGCTCGGGTAACCTTAGAGAAGGATGTGTGCCTGCCACTGTACCGACGCTGGTCGCTAGAAGCAGCCCTGTGCCACGCGCCCGCGATCGCGCCGGCGTTGCGCTTGCACACGCTGGCGGGACATGCCCGGCTCAGGCAACTGCTGGCTGATACTGGGTACGTTACCACTATACAAACTTGGCTTACATCACTACCGCTGGAGACAGCAAAATATTGATAAATCTGCAAAGGAGTTGGAGATGAGCTTTTATTCTGAAGAATTTTTTACACCAATGTAATATTAAATACTCATATTAAATATGCAGCTTATTTATTACACTACTTGATCACACGCTTGCTTTTTTATCTACTTGTTCTTATCCATCCTAAGTTTGTCTGGAAAATATCGCTGTCAGCGATAAGACCGCCAGTGTACCCATAAATTTAAGTTTCTATACAAACTGTGTTACTTTTTCGTGTACAAAAAAGTTTATTCTATTCTATCACTTTAAATTATTTAAATTATTTTTTTAGTTCACGTTCCAAGGCATGATAACGTCGCTGTTAAATAAATCGGTCACTTGGTTGGAACGATTGTCGGCAAGCTAACATCGATGTTATCGTGATTTGGAACGCAGAGCATGGAATACACACAGATATATTGTCGTCATTTTTAGGGTTCCGTACCTTAAAAGGAAAAAACGGAACCCTTATAGGATCACTTTGTTGTCTGTCTGTCTGTCAAGACCCTTTATCTCGAGAACGCGTGGAGGTATCGAGTTGAAATTCAAACCATAATTATACTCAGGTCAAAAAAACGTATATTTTGATAGGTACTTTCAAAGATCGAAATTCATAGGGTACGTCCCGTTGACCCAGAATCCTGAAATTTGGCACAAATACAAGGTCTTATAGCACAAATATAGGATAAATCTGAAAACAGTAAATTTGTTGTTACTTACGCCACAAAAAAAAAGTTTTTTGCAATTTGGAAAAATTTTCGAGACTCCATTTGGGAATTGTAGTTTGCACGGAACCCTCAGTACGACTCGCACTTGCCCAGTTTTTATGACTAGACTGATTGTTTCTTCTGTTATTGTTTCAGGATACCTCTCCAGCAAGCTCGCCAGGCGTTCCGCTCGATGGACGTGGAGCTGCGGCGCTCCCTCCTGTCGGCCCTGGAGACTGCCGCACCGAAGCACAAGCTGCCCACCCCGACGCACACCACATTCCTGCTGCAGCGCGTGCACTCGCCCACGCTCGCCGCCATGGACGTCGTGTTTGCGATCATGGGGCTCATTGAACATGTAACTAAATAATTAATAAACCTTCGTCTTAAGGCCCAAGCGCCATAAAACAGTGACTTTCTGAAGCCTACTCCTCGGTAACTGCCAGGTTAATAGGTTTGAAAAAAAGCATATGTTTATTATAGATTCATAAACAACATTATCAACATTTGATTTTTTCGTGCTATTAATACTTTTGTCTAAAAAAAATATTTAGCAATGTCGCAACTTTTCGCAACTTTTCCCTACTCCTTCGAAACGGCTTGGATCTTTAGAAACATTTTTACACATAAAAATTGGTGGTTAAATATTCTTCAAAGTGAACATTGCATATGTAAATCTATCAATATTTCGCAAAGAAAATTGATTTAAAGGTCAGCCGCGCGCTTTCCGGGCGCTGTTGGCCGCAAATAAATGCACAGATTTGCGTACTGCCGCCTAGGCAGGTGCGAGAGGTGCGTCCACATAATTTTGGCCACATGGTTCAAGGGACTATAAGCCTTAACTAAATTCTGGGCACGCCACAATTATGGCGATAAGTCCCCTCTTTGAGGCGTGGCTGGAAAGACCTCACGGCGTCCTTACCTTCCGCATGACACAGGGCCTCACCGGAAATGGCAAGTTCGGGAGGTTCCTGTTCCGAATTAAAGCGGAAGTGACGCCCGGGTGTCGCCACTGTGCTTAACGCCCGGAGGACACGGTGGAGCACACAATCGCGGTGTGCCCTGCTTGGGCGGAGCATCGCCGTGCCCTCGTGGGGGTGATCGGCGGCGGAGACCTCTCGCGCCGGGCCTTGGTCGAGGCCATGGTCCGGAGCGAGGAGGAGTGGCAGGCGGTCGCCGACTTCTGCGAAGCAGTAATGCTCGCTAAGGAGGAGGCCGACCGCATCAGGCAACGGCGCTCTCGCCGCCGCCGGGATTCCGATCCCGATTTCCAGCCACCGTAGGCGCGGGCTTGCGGACAGTGAGCAATTAAAAAAAAAAAAAAGCCTTAACTAAATTCTTGCCAAACAAAAATCGATTACCTACTAATAATATAATAATTATGCACCTGACCACAGAACAGATGAAAGATGAAGAGAATGTCCTTGTGGGCAGAGCAAGGGTGCCACAAAGTAATGCAATGCTCATAGTTCAACTACCAATAGCAAACTTGCGATCTAAGTGTGCGTGGTCTGTTAGTTGCGTAATGCGCGTTCGTATTGGTTTATTGCCTGTAGTGGAGTTAAAGGGTGGGAGACAAGCGGCGACTCTCGTTGTAGTACAAATCGGATAGTATTTCCTTTCTAACTTCTTTCATGTTTTCTGTGCTCCTGAACGAATTTTGATTATGGTTGTCTGGAGAGAATATTATAGTCCTCAAGCGTGTGGGCAAACACAGGTGCATTTTATGTTTCTTTACTGTTGTGATGATACTCTGATGGGACGGCTATCCGACACGATCAGGGGGTTAGGCGCAGGACCAAAGCAAACACATGGTTGTCGAGGCATTGGGGTGTCACGTCACCAACTTCCAAACTTCAGGATGGTTCAGATGTCCAGTATTTTTAACAACACGCAGCTTTAACGACATTCATCAATGTTCCTTGTAATTAATTCCTTTAGAATCTTGGATATTAAGTTCCTGATAAAATTAACAAATCTTTTCATTTTTCCAGGAAACGTTACCAAAAGCAGAAGGCTTTCAGCATGCCCTCGCCTCCCTGGACACGGAGAGCGGAGAGAACGAGAGCAGACGGTTGGGCTGCCTCTCCGCGCAGAGAGCGCTGGAGGCCGTCGCCAAGCTCGTGCACGCCACGCTCAGTGCACGCCTGCTGCACCTCGCGGGACCCTTCAGTTACTTTATAGTGCAGGAGGTAGGTGTACACACGTTGTAGCCTCTCTGCGCAGAGAGCGCTGGAGGCCATCAGTAAGATTTCAAGAATAAAATCATATATTGGACTAGATACAATACTGGTTTGGTTGAAGTATCTTTCCTTTTCGTTGACGGGACTTTACACCTTGTTTCATATAATCATGTCTAAAGTAAATCGCGTTGGAGTCATCACTTTTGAGGTATGTAGAACAGAAAGTAGTCTCATAAATTTCTCTTTTTAAATGTGTGCAACTTTACATTTAGTTCCATGTATCTCTAATGACTCATTGAAATGATTCTGTAGGTTAATTTTGTACCATTCTGTTGTGCTGAATAAATCTATACATATTGTTACGCCATTAAACGTGAACACGCCATATTTCCGAGAAAATAACGAGTAGCACGTAATAATTAAAACGCATTGCTGTTCGAAAGATCTAGAATGGTTTTACGTAGCCAGGCTTAGAAAAATCTCGAAACATCCACAAAGTAGGTACCACTAGTAGTTAGGTATGTATTTACCGATAAGGGAAATAGTACTCTCCGCCATTAACAATAGAGTCGAAATTCGCATGAAGGTGACTCTTAGTACCACATGCAATAAAAATGATTTATGACTTCGAGAAGCGATTTCATGGTTCTGGATCGATCTTGGGATGTCGGTATCTAGAATTTTCTTGGCTCCGCATATAAATACGAGCCCCCGGCCGGAAGCGAGTCAGTTGTGATACTTTTTTTTTACCCAACGACCTAAGCGATAGTGTAACGGTACTCTAGTGTTAATTGCGATTCGGATTATTGTTGACTGGACTAATCTGTTATTGTTTGTGGTGAATAAAGTTGTCTGTTAGTAAATCGGCATTTGATTACCCACGTACGTAACAATATGTATCCCAATAGTTTTGTGTTGAAATCTCGCTGAGCTTGATGTGTACGTTGCAGGGCACCCCGGAAGCCCGTGTAGTGCGCGGCCCTCTGTGGCTGGGCGTGGCGGCGCGCTGGTGCGGCGCGGCCACACAGGGGGCTCGCGCCGTGGTGGCGAGTGCTGCCATCGACGACACCAACTGCCTGCTGCTCGGTATTCCGCCGCGGTACCAACACGAACCTAGGAAGTCAGTATACAACATATTTGTCTACGTTATTCTTCACATTTTTGGAACGAAGTTCCTTATCGCGCGTTGTGAAAGGGGGCTAGACGGAAAAAATTCTCACGAAAAATTGTACCGACACTTTTACTGTCAAAATATAAATCCAAGATGGCGGCTGCAAGAAATTATCAACTTTTCGTCATGGGTGTCGTTTTCGAGGGTGTTGAAACCGATGGTACTGTCAAAATATAAATCCAAGATGGCGGCTGCAAGAAATTATCAAATTTTCCGTCATGGGTGTCGTTTTCATGGTTTTCGAGGGTGTTGAAACCGATGGTACTGTCAAAATATAAATCCATGATGGCGGCTGCAAGAAATTATAAAATTTTTCGTCATGGGTGTCGTTTTCATGGTTTTCGAGGGTGTTGAAACCGATAGTACTGTCAAAATGTAAATCCAAGATGGCGGCTGCAAGAAATTATCAACTTTTTCGTCATGGGTGTCGTTTTCATGGTTTTCGAGGGTGTTGAAACCGATGATACTGTCAAAATATAAATCCAAGATGGCGGCTGCAAGAAATTATCAAATTTTTCGTCATGGGAGTCGTTTTCATGATTTTCGAGGGTGTTGAAACCGATGGTACTGTCAAAATGTAAATCCAAGATGGCGGCTGCAAGAAATTATCAACTTTTTCGTCATGGGTGTCGTTTTCATGGTTTTCGAGGGTGTTGAAACCGATAGTATTGTCAAAATGTAAATCCAAGATGGCGGCTGCAAGAAATTATCAACTTTTTCGTCATGGGTGTCGTTTTTATGGTTTTCGAGGGCGTGGAAACCGATAGTACTGTCAAAATGTAAATCCAAGATGGCGGCTGCAAGAAATTATCAACTTTTTCGTCATGGGTGTCGTTTTCATGGTTTTCGAGGGTGTTGAAACCGATAGTACTGTCAAAATATAAATCCAAGATAGCGGCTGCAAGAAATTATTAACTTTTCCGTCATGGGTGTCGTTTTCATGGTTTTCGAGGGTGTTGAAACCGATAGTACTGTCAAAATGTAAATCCAAGATGGCGGCTGCAAGAAATTATTAACTTTCCGTCATGGGTGTCGTTTTCATGGTTTTCGAGGGTGTTAAAACCGATAGTACTGTCAAAATATAAATCCAAGATGGCGGCTGCAAAAAAAAAATTTTTTTTCGTCATGGGTGTCGTTTTCATGGTTTTCGAGGGTGTTGAAACCGATAGTACTGTCAAAATATAAATCCAAGATGGCGGCTGCAAGAAATTATCAAATTTTCCGTCATGGGTGTCGTTTTCATGGTTTTCGAGGGTGTTGAAACCGATAGTACTGTCAAAATGTAAATCCAAGATGGCGGCTGCAAGAAATTATCAACTTTTTCGTCATGGGTGTCGTTTTCGTGGTTTTCGAGGGTGTTGAAACCGATTGTACTGTCAAAATGTAAATCTAAGATGGCGGCTGCAATAAATTATCAACTTTTTCGAAATGGGTGTCTTTTTCATGGTTTTCGAGGTTGTTGAAGCCGATAGTGCTGTCAAAATGTAAATCTAAGATGGCGGCTGTCAGAAATTATCAACTTTTTTTTCGAAGGGAAAAATCATCTTATGACAACCCCTGCTCTTGGGCGGAGCGGGAGATAGTGTCAGACTCTTACTGACTAAAAAACCCATCCCGTTCCTTCAAGCCTTCATACCGGGGCTCGAGCGTCCTTTCGGATAACCCTGGCCCCAGTAGGCTTCGACCCGGCTGGGTCCCTGCTGTTGCTGACAACTCCTTGAGGCGCGCGGGAACAGCGCGCGCCGTCGACGACTTGGGCTTGGTCCGGACAGTTACCGGACGGCCGGACAGCGAGCTACCCATTGCTCACTGTCCGCAAGCCCGCGCCTACGGTGGCTGGAAATCGGGATCAGAATCCCGGCGGCGGCGAGAGCGCCGTTGCCTGATGCGGTCGGCCTCCTCCTTAGCGAGCATTACTGCTTCGCAGAAGTCGGCGACCGCCTGCCACTCCTCCTCGCTCTGGACCATGGCCTCGACCAAGGCCCGGCGCGAGAGGTCTCCGCCGCCGATCACCCCCACGAGGGCACGGCGATGCTCCGCCCAAGCAGGGCACACCGCGATTGTGTGCTCCACCGTGTCCTCCGGGCGTTCCGCACAGTGGCGACACCCGGGCGTCACTTCCGCTTTGATTCGGAACAGGAACCTCCCGAACTTGCCATTTCCGGTGAGGACCTGTGTCATGCGGAAGGTAAGGACGCCGTGAGGTCTTTCCAGCCACGCCTCAAAGAGGGGACTTATCGCCATAATTGTGGCGTGCCCATGGTTGCGATAGTCGGTGACGCCATTCCACCATGAGACCCCGCCGGAGCTCTGTCCGCCATGCCGTGACCTGTCGCGGCAGAGGACTTTCACCCCGGCGTTGCATCTCCACGCGCATGTCGTGCATGTGTGCAAGGACTGTTGCCTCCAGATCCCACGGTGGTAGGCCAGCCAGAAGGCTCGCCGCTTCGCGGAAAATCGTGCGGTATCCCCGCACCATCCGAATTACCATGACCCTCTGGCAGGCGTTCAGAATGGCCGCCGGTCGCTTTTTCAGCGACGGCGCCCACACCGGCGCCCTGTAGAGGGCCATGGACCGAACGATCCCCGCGTAGAGCCTCCGGCAGGAGGCGTCTGGACCCCCAAGGTTGGGCAGGAGCCGCTTGAGAGCGGCCCCAGTCCGGTTGAGTTTGGGAGCCAGACGTCGGAAATGCTACACGAAATTCCACCGGCTTCGTCATGAGTGTCGTTTTCATGGTTTCGAAGATGTTGAAATAGTGCTGTCAAAATGTACATAAAATGGGATAGTATTTTTTAGTTATCTTGTATTGGCTAGACGGAAAAAATTCTCACGAAAAGTTGGAACGATACTTTTTGCTATAGTAAGCTATTGTGAGCCGTGCGGCGTACGCATGTTTCTCTGTCTGTCTCTCTCTCTCTCTCTTATAGAAAGCAAGCCAGAACGGAACTTCGTTCCATCCGGGTGTCCCTTGACACCTCAGTAGTTTTTTTATTTCTAAATCTGAAAGTTTTTTTTTTCATTTTTTACTTTTTATTTTAAAATACATACAATCGCTATTACACCAAAACATTTTAAATTAAAGAGTAATTAATTTTTTTTTCATTACAATTCACGATGTAACTACAAGGTTATCTGCTAAACTGAAACAAAAAAACAAAAAGTTTGTGTTGCTAAATTAATGATGTTTTGTTTATATCAATGATATTTTACTTTAAAAAAAAGTAAAGATTATTTTAGAAAAATACTGACAGAAAATTTAGGATTATGTATTAGGTAGATCCTGAATAAGTACATCAATGTTAAGACACGGTGTATAAATTTGATTAAATTCATGTTAATAGAAGCTATCAATAATTGTATCAAACCTAATCTATTCTGTTCAATTTTTGACAAAAAATTTGCTCAGAAGACAATAGAACATCAGATATAATGTAATATAATAATTATTCCACAACTTATCACACAACGCCGTCTAGTCTCAAACTAAGCAGAACTAAACATACTTCTATGTTTTTAAATACTACTACTAGTCTTATAAATAAATTACTCCCAGACACAGAACAAATGTTCGTGCTCATCAAACAAACATTGTCCTGGACGGGTTTCCACGATCTCTGACATAGCACTCGGAGCCACTAACTACTAGACCGACAGGCCAGTCACATAATCAAAATTTTAAAACGTTTTGTTCCAGTCTATTCGGCGCAGCATTCGAGCAGGCCGCCACCAAGTGCGGCGCGTCGGTGTCCCTGGACCACGTGGACTCGTCCATCATCACACTGCCGCTGGCGCAGCGCGCGCAGTTCCTCGACGCCCTCACCGCTTTATTAGCGTAGCCTAGTAAGTAGTGTGTCCTAGCTAGGGAACAAGAGGAGTGGATATTACGTGTTCTAGAATGGGTAGGATGAGGTTTCTGTTCACTTTGCCGGATAGCAAAATTTTGATCAAAGGTAGCCTGCGAAATTCATTTTAATTTTTTGCAGGTCAGTGTCAACTTGTATGTTGATTAAAATCCGATTGGTGGGCATAGTACGTATAAGTTTTTAAAGTTGCGCGATTGAGCCGATATGTTGTGTCCGTGAGCGGTGTCTATGTGTGCGTTACTCGAGCGCGCTTTGTATGTAGATTGACTTCTGTGCCTATCTATTTTGTGTTATGACTGTGAATCAAATTTTAATGAACATAGATCCTGATACTAACCTGCAAAAAAAAGAAAATTTTAATTTTGCGGTCTACCCTACAACAAATCACCTTATGGTACAATGAAGGGATATCAAATTTGCTACTTGTTACCTAGCACTCATTACTTACCAACCTGAATCTGTAAAAAGAACAAACATATTGCTTGATTAGTTTCGTAAGTCAGTAGAATAACTCCTAAACTGGATTATGTAAATTCAAGATTCTTATTGTTTTGCTATAAGCAACACGTTACAGATCCCGTCCTTGAGTTCGTCAACCTCTTCCGCATTTTAAATTACCCACCGCAATGCTACGTAAAAAAACATCCCACTTTAAAATAGGAAAAAAACTTCAGTTAAATATTTTATTAATATGGGGAAGGGAGGGACATACATAACTATAATCGAACACAGTGCTTCTTAGCTAGGACACTATCTTTACATAAGCTGCTGGACTAACGGCGCCAAGTACTCGAGGGTGAACCATTTATGGTGTATGGGCCGATCCATATGTGGCGGCTACAATCTAGGGGTTTTAAGAACTCCTCATAAGTCAAGAGTGAATAGGTTGCTTTTAGGCAACAACCTTACTGCCACTTAAAGTAGCGCGCGAGGTACGCGAGAGCGGGACACTGTATTCTGATTGGTTGAGACTATGAGCTTATATTTCTCTGGGACACCATCGCGGCGCGACCAGTTTGCGCCGCCACGTTGTCCCAGTGAAATATAAACCTAAACTACCAAATTAGACTCCATACACCAGAGTACAGAGTCGCCACACGTCCAGGCTGGTCAGGCCACCAAATTAGTTGCGCAACTAAAAGGACACCAGGTGAATAACTCTCTATAGAGCTGTATACATTTTATTGGTAGCGGCGACTGTTCGCGGCGCCATGGTGTCTCGGTGAAATATAGCTCTATATGTAAATTATTCTGTGGTGACCTACATCAGATCTATAAGTCATATGTTTTGACAGACATACGTCACCAGTTATTAGACATCTAGTGGCTGTAAGGTCGTTATTTCTAGGCAAGCATGCTCTTCGACCACATTATCCCTTACATAGGCAGATGAGATGATGGTTAAACGTGATCCTTACATAAAAAAAAATATGCCAGCTTTTTTCATATTATATTTGCTACCGAGTACTTGGCTCCCTATATACGGACTATGTGAAACGGTCTCACTGTAAATATTCTAGCTCGTAAGTCAGTCATTACATGATGAAGCATCTGGAATGTTATTATTGATTTGAACTTTTTGTCATGTGCACATTTATGATATTATGAAGTAAGTTTACTGACTTAAATCAACAATTTCTAAAACAAATGTGCCTTTAATAAAAATGATATTAGTCTATAAATCTATGGGTGCAGAATAAAAAATGCTATCTGCAGTTTTGCGATTTTCTGGTACTGTATATTACTAATATCCATATATATAATAAATCTGTAGAAGTTTTTTGTTGTGCGCGCATCACGTAAAGTGTACGAAATCGACGTAGATAACTTTTATACATTAAAATTGTGTGTAACTTGATATATTACTTAGGCTTTGTTTCATCGCATTCGGTTGACTATATCGAAAGATACAAGGTGTAAGGGACAGCCCTCCGCAAACTTTAAGGGCTTGCTCAGTAGACGAAACTGAACAACCTTCCACAAGTTTTTTTTTTCAGGAAACGAAAAAAAAAATTTGCCTCTCCATACAAAATAAACTTGATTGACAATTTGTATGGCGAGGCCGATTTTTTTTTCGTTCCCTGAAAAACATTTTAGTGGAAGATTTTTCAGTTTCGTCTACTGAGCAAGCCCTTAAAGTTTGTGGAGGGCTGTCCCTTACACCTTTTATACTACATTAATTGACCTGTTATGCGGTACGATGGTCTCCGGGTCAGTTAGTATTGAATATTTTTTGCAATTTTAATTGTCGTAAATGTTGTGCAATACAATATTTTTAGTAAGTAGTAATTTTAATTAATCGCAAAATTGTTGATAACTTTTAATACTTTGCACCCGTCTAAATGATTTAGTAATATTTCAAGTGCCTATAGAATAATAATTATTGTAATCAATTAGTCCTCTAAATGTTTTCCACAAATCATTGTTATTTGCCTACTTAATGATTTAATATAATAATAATTAATATAATTTTCCTGTATTTTGTTTTGTAATTGAATCCCAGTTATATTTACTATGTTTTTGTAAGATTAGTATGTGCTTGTTATGTTATGAGAATTGAAGATCTGTAGTTTTATACAAAAAAGGTTAACTTCTGAAAAAAAATAAAAAACTGGAAAGTTATGGTTAAGTACTAAAAGCAATAAGTTCTAAAATTATTTCCGCCTATGTCAACTATGACCATCAATATTCCAGTTATTACACTATTGAATTTATTTTAATCAAGGTAGGGTTTGTAATTGTTAGGATAGTTTGTAATACCCATAAGTAAATACAATCCTCTTTGGAAGTATGGACTGATTTCAAATGTCCCTGGGGCCTTACCATGACGTGTTAAAATGTCAGTCGTGCGAGCGAGAAAGGGATGGAGCCATATACCCAGAGGCGGATTAGCCATGTAGCAAATGCTACAGGACCCGCGGGTTCAGGGATCCTGCTTTCGAACGAAAAAAAAATCTAGTCAAAGCATATATAATGCTAACTTTTTCCCGCGGCGCCGCCCGCGTTCATAAATATGCGTCATTCAGGAATAAAGCAGCTTTCTATCGGACCAGTACTTCCAGAGTAATCTCTCTAATTGGTAAAATTTTATTATAATATTAGTTATTAGTGTAAATCCGAATATAGCTAATTATTTCATAATCAATCTCTTCGATTTTCCTCATTACCAATTTCCACGTATCATATCCAATTTTAAAATCCGCTGGGTTATTAAAAGTAAGAATAATAGTACTAAATAGGTCTACAGAGGGGCCCCTTGGACGAATTTGCTACAAGCCCAGCGCTGGCTTAATCCGTTCAGTTCAGTTTAGGTCGTAAAATGGATACCGTTATGAGCTTGTGGTGCCTGTTTTCAAGTTTTTAAGTTCAGATGTTGACCGTGTAATAAAACAAAACTACAGATCTTTTTAATTCTGTGTTAATTCGAAGTGACTGTGTTTCTAATATTAAGTTCTTAGTTAGTAATATTTATTTAGAAATAATTGCAATATGAAATAAAACCATTGATAATATAAAGACATTTTATTTTCATAACTAAAAAATAACAAAACCTATTTCCATATACATTATATCGAATATTGCTTTTCACTACAAATAATTGATTAATACCACATTAGTTTTAGCACTAATATGCGAAACCCGATACACGCGTCTAGTATTGTTTATGTAAAAAATCTATTTACAAAATTTCATAACTGTATTATAAAAAGAATTATTACCAATAGTCCCCTCTAGTCCTGTCCTCCCGGGGTGACAGCTGGGAATTGTCTTCCCAGTTGTAAACTGAGGGGTTGTTTTGCACTTGCACCCAACTGTTTGCTTGCGCCTAATACCCGCATGACCTGCCGTGACCTATGTTGTACTTAGTGTCGGAGGTGACCAACTTGTGGCCTTTTTAAATGTTTTTTGGTAAAAATATAACTTGGTGTAAAAACTATTAGAATCCATTCAGTTACTGATTCTGAACAAACCATATTCAGGTTTTGCATAAACTAAAAATAATGTTGTAATAATGGTTTGGTACAACAGTTGCATTGCCTACACCCAAGAATAATACATAATCTAGCGTACCTACGCCTATCTAACCCAAATGATGTTACTACAATGCGTTCCAAATGAGAATAGGATCGCCCGCCATGTTGTGACGTCACGATTTACTATCAAATCGAGGAAAGAAATTTTTAAATATTAATTAATTTACGAAAAATTTAATTTATTTATGAAGTGTGAACGAAAAAAGTTTAATCAGAATCCAGTTCTTCAATTTTACTCATCTCTAAGGTATTCAATTTTGCCAAAATTTCTTCGATTTGACAGTACGACGAGACGTCAAAACATAGGAATCGGTCCTATTCTCATTTGGAACGCGTAGTAGGTACAATAACATATCAAAATATCAATAATTTATTTAACATTATATAATATTATGAATTCTATAAAAAAAAGCGGAGTTTCAGTTTTAGAGGTGATTGAAAGCAAAAGAAACATGAAAGGTGCTATTTTTATATTAATTACTAACTTTTACTAGTGTCTTCAATCTGAAACTAGAAAATATATGCTTAAACCACTTGGTGACAAAATAGCATTCTACTAGTAAAAACATTTTTAAAATCGGTCCAGTAATTTTGAGATTTTTCATTACAAAAAAAAGTACAAATCTTTTCTCTTTAAAACTGTTGTTATAAAAAAAAAACTTGTTTAAACTAATGTGTAGACTACCTTCTGCCAGTGGCTTCTTCCGCGTGATAGCAGACAATTATCCCAAAGGAACGTACTCATACTTCTGGGATAAAAAGTATCGATATTCCAAAACACGGTCTATCCGTGCGCCAAACATCCAAATCGACCGTTTGAGCATGAAGGAAGAACATACAAAACTTCCGCCTTTATAATGTGTATTAAAAACAACGTTAGTTTCACTGGTTGTGCATGCTTGAACATAGCTGTTATGCATGAGCACATCACAGCAAACTCACGAATCAAACTGGCTTTTCAAACAAAATCAGCGAAAAATATTACTTAGGTATATTATTTTTCGCCGATTCTCTGGGGCTGCCTCGATCGACGTCCTAGGGTCCTCTAAAAGAGACTCTTAAAAGAGCCTGTAGTACTTGTCTCCTTTAGAATCTTCTCTTTGTATTTTTAAGCATTATTTTAAAATCTCAAATCCTGTTCAATTGAGCCTGTAGCGACATTTATGGCGCCACATAGGAGCTATAATGCATCGCGGTATCAGAGTTCTTCGCGCGATTAGAACGTAATATACAAACGTGCGAAATCAACTATAGTGCCCAGACGAGACAACCTGTTACCTTATACCTCTAAAAACTCATAAGACTAACGGAATGTCACTTTGATCATGCTAAAACACTTGTTGAAAGCTGATTAAACAAGTGCAATATCCGTCGGGCCTTGGTCCGGAGCGAGGAGGAATGGCAGGCGGTCGTCCCCTTCTGCGAAGCAGTAATGTACAATGCGTTCCAAATGAGAATAGGATCGCCCGCCATGTTGTGACGTCACGATTTACTGTCAAATCGAGGAAAGAAATTTTTAAACATTAAGTAATTCACGAAAAAATTAATTAATTTATGAACTGTGAACGAAAAAAGTTTAATCAGAATCCAGTTCTTCATTTTACTTATCTCTAAGTTCTTAAATTTTGCCAAAATTTCTTCGATTTGACAGTACGACGAGACGTCAAAACATAGGAATCGGTCCTATTCTCATTTGGAACGCGTAGTACTGCTAGCGAAGGAGACGCCCGCCCGCGTGATGGAACGGCCCTCACGACTAGCCGCCAGGATTCCATCTCGATTTCCAGCCGCGTAGGCGTAGGCTTGCGGATGGCGAGCACCCCGTGCGGTCCGAGCTCGAGTCGTCGATGGCGCGTAATTTTCCATGCGCGGCTCAAAGAGAAATATGTATGTAGTAGGGGCCCAGCTGGGACGAAGCCTAGTGGGACTCATGGGCCCTGGAACCAAGGCAAAGAAGTGGTCAAGCGCGAATCTATCAACAATAAAAAAAAAAGGACAAAGGTGGGTTTTAGTCAGTAAAAGTCTGACATGCTCTGCCTTGACCTGATCTAATAAAGACGATTATCGACAATGAATTCCGAGTATTTTCTGTAGGTTCATTGTCATCTCAAAGTTGCAGATCTTCATAAAATCGTTTCTATAGAACCCATTTAAAATTACCAAAGAGTGAGTTTGATATGACATCACATTTCTAGGAATTATATTGACTCAAGTGAGACTGAATACCAAGATGTTTATGAAAATTTAAAATCATTTTTGATGAATCTCGTGATCAAATCCAGGGCCCACTGCGGTTGGTCTGTCGGGACCATGTGCCCAGCATTTCTGACCAGGACCTCGGTAAGATTGCCAGCTCTCTTCACATAGCCTGCCACCTCACCATCTACCATCCATATATCTCTTTTTGCAGTTTTATATTCTTTTGCCGAAGTAAAGTTTAAATTACGTAAAAAGTTTTCCGTTAGTGGGTATGCCACAACGATATCAAGTTGTCCGTTATAAAATAACATTCTATAATGTGATAACAGTTCTGCAACAGTTGGAGCTACAGACTTTAGCATGTCAAGCGCTAACAGCAGCTGCACATGTTGTCCATCGTGGAACGGCAGTCCTCCGACGTGCACGCTGCGCCTCACATTGTCATTTTGCAACAAGGCTGTGAACACCGTCATATCGTCATCTCCTCCTGATGATTTTAAATAGTTATAGTAGTAATTAAACCCAGTGTACTGTTTGAAGTATGAGAAGTTCCCGAGCTCTCCATCCATCAGTCGGTCTACAAGTATATCAGCTTGCACCCAATTCTTTTCTTTAATTTGTTTCACAATCTCATTTTGATATTTTATAAATAGTTTCATCTCATTACTGTCCAGTAATCCTATTTGGTACAAGTAGTTACCATAATCTAACTGATTGACTGGGTCACAGTATCCATTGCCAATTGCCATGCCTTTTAAATTGATTGTAGCAACACCATCATTTTCTTTATGGATTAACAATCCTAGTGATGGTATGTACTTCCCTGCATAAGATTCACCAGTTATGTAAAAAGCATTTTTCTTCAAATGTGGAAATAGTTGGAAGAACTGGGTTAAAGTTCTGTACAGTCCTCTTGCTACACAGGCTTCATCCATACAATATCCACTTTCATTGTCTGTGAAGCTAAATCCAGTGCCAACTGGGTTGTCGATGAATATTAGGTGGTTATGTAGAGCCCAGTGATATTTTCTCAAAGCAAAACCTTCTTTTTTGGCTATCAGAGGCCCCAACTCCGTGAACAGTCCGAAAAGTGAGCTTCCTCCAGGCCCGCCTTGTAGCCAGAGGACAACAGGAGCATCTTCATTCTTAGAAAAAGGCGGAAAATACCAGAAATAGATATTGGAGTTGAACTTCTCATCGATTGTGAAGAAGCCGGCGTGACTTCGGAACCCTATTTTATCTGTTATAGATACCCGCGAGAGATTTTGAGCCAGTATTATCGAACCTTTTTTGAGGTACGGAGTGATCATTAGAGGATTACCAGCTGCTTTCGCCGAACTAGCGTCCAGTTTTAACCTCGGATACACATTTGGAAAGAAAGTAGCGTTCACCACATAAAAAGCACTCAAAACTGCGAGTAAAAATGTCCACATTTCCAAAGAATCATACTTCATCTTCATGGCGCAGCACTCAATTAATGCAGCCAAATAATAGTCAAAAACAATTAATAAAAAACCGGCGACATGTACCTGCTTTTTGTGTTTGTTTGTTTTCGCATCATGTCGATGACCGTTTGACATTTAGGAAATGTCATTGGCGTAAAAATTCATTCAAAAATCTGGTTTTGGATCATGTTGGAAGCGAAGCTCTACAAATAAAAAAAACTAATAAAATTAAATTGCGCAACAAAATATGTAGAATGTTATACTTATCGGTATCGTCTAATAAAACATTTTTATTGGTTTCTATTTTAATAATAATGTGCATTATTTGAATAAAAAAGCAAGCGGTTAAAGATGTTAAAGATTTCGTATATTCCTTATTTCGATCCGCTCTTCACAAGAGGAAGAAATAAAAATACCACAGATTACTTTGTAACATACTGAAAAAAAATACCACAGAGTAAAAATACGTCAGAACAAACGCGGTGCTAGTGATGTAGCTTCTTTATTCCGACTACTATCGATTTTTCGAATATTTTTTTTATTTCGTATCGATTTTTTATCAAGAAACTTAAACATTATCTAATTATTTATACCGAGAAATAGAATAATGTACCTACAGTATTTGGTTTCCGTATAACGCACAAGGGGCTTCATGGCTATCATACGGCATCAGGAGACACAGCGGTAGCACTATGGGCTAAACCTCTGTACTTGTACTTTATCGACAAAGATTGCATCCCACACCAAACGCCTTCCCAACACTTCCTATAACTCCAACATCACGTGCCAAGACGCTAGATTCTAATACTGCAGGTGATACTGGCATGCCGCATGCCGTGCTACATGGCTAGCACTAGGAGGACAGGTTGGCAGACCAATCTGTATTTGGACTATCCATTTGCCTACCATTCATCGCACGCATTGATCAAACTCGGTACTTCAGCATTTGAATACCGGTGAAGAAGATGAAAATAATTATTTAATTTTTACAATTGAATGATCAAACCTAAACATTGTTATGAACAATAAAATAATTGGAGATAAATAATAATCTTTAGATCCGTGAAAACGTCAACAAAGGACAGTCAGTTTTATTGCTACTGCGAGGTCAAGAATCCTAGGACGTTCATCATCTTCTTGCCCGCAATCAAATGACATTATTCATCAAAATAATAATTCCAAACTCCAATCTTCGAATTTAACACTAGTAAAGAAAGTAATTAATTGATATTAAGTGCATTACAAAATGCATTTTAATCCTAGTTTACCTACGTTGAACTTCTGCAGTACTTAACCATTATTCATGAAAATTGATTATTATGTATCAATTTTTTAAAACTTGAATCTTAACGTCGTTTATCATCGTATCATTCGATCGCTCGCATTCGTTTACACATACAGGGAATATTTTTGTGATGTACAAACATCCCTAGTGCTTACTTGAATTTATTGCGGTTTGTTTGGTGATGAGTAAGCGAGTACGAGTATGCGGTCTGAAAAAGGAACAATATATTGATAAGCCGGCTAAACAACAATTTATTATTATATTCGCTAATAAGCATAACAAGGCATGATAAAAAGGTGAAGCCGGCGAACTGGGTCAGTATTCGGGTCGAGATCAGTCGAGATGGCGCGCACGTTGTGGGCTCTGTTATTATTTCAAATATTTATCAACGCCGAGGGTTTCTTCCATCGTTATCCTAAGTTGAACCTCGGCGAGCGCGATGGGGGTGATCCAGGGCCTCCGTTGTTCCTCACTCCGTACGTCGAGAACGGGAAAATTGAGGAAGCCAGACGTCTCGCGCGCGTGCCTTTTACGGAGAGTCTTCGAATCAAGAGCTACGCCGGTTATTTCACTGTGAACAAGACGTATGACTCCAACCAGTTCTTTTGGTACTTCCCTGCGATGGTGCCGGATAACAAGCACTCGCCCGTCGTCGTGTGGCTGCAGGGGGGGCCCGGTGCGACCTCCTTGTATGGTCTGTTCACGGAAAATGGTCCAATTAGAGTACGTAGAGATAAATTCGAGAGGAGGAAGTACAACTGGGCTTTGAGTCACCACATGATCTACATAGATAACCCGGTGGGCACGGGGTTCAGCTTCACGAACGACAGCCGCGGCTACTGCACCGACGAGACACAGGTTGGTGAACAGTTGTATACAACCTTGATACAGTTCTTCCAGCTGTTCCCTGAACTGCAGCAGAACAAGTTCTTTGTTACTGGAGAGTCATACGGAGGGAAGTATGTTCCTGCTTTAGCATACACCATACATAAGAAGAATCCTACTGCTAAACTAAAAATTAACATGAAAGGGATTGCAATTGGCAACGGACTGAGTGATCCAGAACATCAGCTGGTATATGGAAAATATTTGTATCAAATAGGTCTCATAGATTCTAATGGAGCAAGGTTATTTGAACAATATGAGAATAAAACTAAAAACTATATCAAACAAGGAAAATGGGACGATGCATTTGTCACATTTGACTCATTATTGAACGGTGACATGATCGATGGAAAGAGTGTCTTCACAAACCTGACAGGCTTCAATTTCTATTTCAACTTCTTACACACAAAAGACTATACTCAGTACGAAGACTTCGGACCAATGCTACAGAAGACTGCCGTCCGCAAAATGATTCATGTTGGCAACTTACCATTCCATAATGGAACTGAAGTTGAAAAACATCTCAAGCAGGATGTAATGAAGTCTGTAGCTCCGTGGATATCAGAACTACTTGACCATTACTATGTGGTCATATACAATGGTCAACTAGACATCATAGTTGCCTACCCCTTAACTGTGAACTACCTCAGAAACCTCAACTTTACGGGTGCTGAAGAATACAAGACTGCAAAAAGGTATGTTTGGAAGGTTGACGGAGAAGTAGCCGGTTATGTGAAGCAGGCAGGCAAACTCGTGGAGATCCTGGTGAGGAATGCAGGACACATGGTGCCCGGAGACCAGCCCAAGTGGGCTTTAGATCTTATCACTCGGTTCACTCATGAAAAAACTTTTGATGGCCCCAAGAAGTCTGTCTATTTGGGATTGAATTAATTGTTAAGGATTTTTCAGAATGCTTGTACATAATAAATTGATGTACAGCATTATAATATAGGTATAGCAACTGTGGGTACTTATGTCATATCATGTTAAGTTTAAACCTTTTAAAGCAATTTTAGGTACATTTAGATAAGAAGTGTATAACACAAACTATCTTCCATTTATTTAAAAATATCTCTTCATATTTTTCCTAATGTTATGTATTGTATTTCCTATAGTAAAACTGTGTCCAAGTTAATAACTTATTTTTTTAAATATCTATTCCTGTAAGATCACAACAGTTCACAACAGCAGTGTCACAACAGTTTTAAATTAAAAGTACTATGTGTATAATATGCAACATAGTATTTTGAAAGAGAGAAAAGAAAGAAAACTATTTTATTTGGCATACACACATGTATATAGCCAAAACGGATCTTGAGCGCTCGGCGTCAAAGCCAATCGTCTTCGTTGTTAGATACATACAGCAACGCAGGGAACGAATTAGGAGTGACGTCTATGACGCGATGGCGCGGCGACCCAATCACTGACACTCCCAACCCCCGCGTCTCACTTCGCACCACTAAAGAGACCGAATATTTGACTTCTGCGAAACCGCTCAAGATCCGTGATGGCAACTGTAGTAACAATCATTATTTCTGTCAATCATTCAATGAACAAAGACAATAACAGGCTTAGTTCCTATTGTAATTATTTAGTTATGTTGTGCAGTACTAATTGCTCCAAGTAGGTACTTGTTGTATTTCTGGAGTCATTGTTTATACCTACTTTCAGGACTTGAAACCACAGAAGCAAGGTACCTAAATAATAGTTGTTTTGTTACCAACATTTTTTATAATAATAATAAATATTTTTCTATTATTAAAATGTTTTTGTTTCATTTATTTATTTGATGATAGAAGTAGATGGCACTATGAATTATTATGCCCTTGCTTGTTCTGCCAAGCAAGTTTACATCTAACCTTTGCCTAACCCCTTGGAGACTACTATTTAGCGTAATGCAGATATTATGATAGAACTAGGTACACTGCGCGTGCGCCACACGCTTCTCGCGATCTGGGTTCATACTACAGAGTACTTTGTAAAATTTTAGGAAACTAGACTTGTCGAACTACATTTTAACATTTACCTGTTACGCTCGCTGGGATAAATATTGGTTCTCCTGTTGTTGGCGGTTCGATTCCGGGCTAAATATTTTTTTATGTGTCTGATGTTTGACTTGTGTTTCCGTCAATACCAGCGAGCGACGGCTCCCGTATGCAAGTCGGCAATGGTTATTATTTATAACTACCGGCACGGATATTGAGCGCTCGGCATCAGAGTGGGGATCGCTTTGCGCATTCCATACATTGACAAGCCAATCGTCGTTGTTGTTAGATACATGCAGCGGAGAATGAATCACGAGTGACGTCTATGACACGTTGGCGCGGCGATCCAATCACTGACACCCGCGTCTCACTTCGCACCACTAAAGAGACCGAATGTTTGACTTCTACGCAACTTGAAGCCAGCGCTCAAGATTCGTTCCGGTAATTGTACCTAGTTAATTGGTAGGTACATTCATTGATGGGGGTTGCTAGGGAACTGAGTCTTGGTTCAATAGGTTCCGTAGACAAGGAAATCCATCTTTAGGCATTAAAATTAAGATTTTTGCCTTGGCCTGTTTGAGTGGGAGACGGATTGATAAATATAATGGAGTGATGAGGCAAAAATAAGTAGGTACCTCCTACTTCTTGTCAGGAAAAATTACATAAGCTGCACGTAATTTATGATTACACTACATTATCGGCTATATTAGGTGTAAAAAGTCAGTTTACATAACACGATCAAGTTCAATGTCATAGGTAGGTAATCGAGCCGACAATGACAGCTTTAGTGCAACAAAGTAGCCGCGTAGGTACCTATTTACATACCTAATGTACGGTGTTGAACATGGGGTAGTGGCATAAATAACAAAGTAGGGGTTTCAAAAGGTGGAGTTTCTTTCGTATCGTTACCTATCCTAAGTTCCACAATTAGAAGGATCATCCTGAATAGGCTACTGACCGTAAAAAATGTAATTAGTACGTCTTTTAGGTTATTCAAAAATAAGGGACACGTATTTTTTTATTTGTAAATTAAACCAAGAATGACAAAGATATAAGCCCATTTAAGTTACGTGTGACGTCACGCCGTGCTGCATTTTTTCGCACGGGGCCGGGGTGACGTCACACGTAACTTAAAGTTTTTGTTTAATCGAAAAAAGAAAAAATACGTGTCCAATATTTTTTTACAATCTAAAATACGGACTAAATAAAATGTAATTATTTTGACCCTGGACACTACCTTGCAGAGTGATAAAGGCCCTGACTTACGAGTTGTAGGTCGCGGGTTCAAACCCAGCCAGGCGCAATACTTTGTATATGTAGTTTATTTCATCACCACTGCTCTCAAAACATCGTGTTCTAGAATCAAAAATTCGAAGTCATGTGACATTCACCAACCCGCACTGGCCCCGCGTGCTGAATTTCGGCCCATTCCCTCTTCTAGAGAGGCCTGAGTCCCAGCAGTAGGAATAATAATAGGCTGATTATGCTATAAGCTTATGGGAGTCATGGATTTAAATGCTTATAAATACACAGATTAACAATAGGATGACGTATATCATAAAAAGCATAAGAGTGCTGTTGGATTTATCTAATGATATAATAACAGTAACAGCAGATAATAACACTATCCTACTAATATTATAAACGCGAAGGTTTGTTACTGTTTCACGCAAAAACTACTGAATGGATTTTGATGAAACTGAGGTAAGAGGTAGACCATATGCTGGAATAGCACATGGGATATTTTTTATCACAGGAGTATGTTCCTTTTAGATAAATTTATACAATCATAGCTAAGCCACTAGCAACAGCTAATTTATTGTAAAGCCTTCAAAGATGTGCATTTGATAGACCTACAAAATAAAACTTCAATCTACACTAATATTATAAAGTTTGTTTTTTTGTTTCTAGGAGGCACTGGAAGTACTGATTTGGATTGCTAAAATTTTTTCACCAATTTAGAATGTGTGCGGGCGAAGTCACGGGCAAAAGCTAGTAATAAGTTAAAAATAAAAGCCATTTTATCACAATATCAAAGTTACTTTAATAATCTTTAACCTAGAGTTACTTTAAATCTGGATATGAGCAATCTGTGTCTCACCAACCCACACAAACACAGCAACCCAGGAAAGTGAATGTTACCTAGTCAAATAATTTGAAACACACACGTGTTGACAAAACTGATCTTTCTGAATGCCGGGCATGATACCATGTCAAAAAAAAATTATATATATTTGCATGATACAATAATCAGTAATAACTTGTAAATCAAATGTTGCTCTGTCATCTCACCATGGATTAGGTCAAGTGCAAATAGGTTGCAGGGCATTCAAAAAGTTCGAACACTGGTAAAAAAGGAATGGAGTAAACTAGTGATTTATCGGCCTTCTATGTAAGTGGATAGCTCAATTTCTTCAGGCAGCTCCGTGATGTTGACATCGAAGCGATCCTGAACTTCATTAAGAATTTTGGCATCGTTTTCATCAGATACCATCGTTATAGCTAAACCTTTGGTACCAAAGCGCCCAGCACGAGCCACACGGTGCAGGTACGTGTCTGAATCTTCAGGCATGTCATAATTAAACACAATATTCACTCTTTCAATATCCATCCCTCTTCCAAACAAGTTAGTGGCGACTAGGATCCTCTTCTGGAATTCCTTGAACTGCTGGTAACGGGAGAGACGCTCGTCTTGAGTCATGTTCCTGTGGATACCAATAGCAGGGAAGTTCTGGTCTGTTAATAGTTGAGCTAAAGCTATGCAGCGTTGAACGGACTTAACAAATATAACAACTTGATTGAACTCCAGTACATCAAGTAGCTCAAAGAGTTTCTTATTCTTCTCATTTTCCTTAAGTTTAACATAATGCTGCTGTAAGCCGTGCAGGGTCAGCTTGGCTTCATCATCTACATACACTTCCATGGGGTCCTGCATGAACTTCTTGCACACAGGTCTGATCTCTTTGCTCAAAGTGGCAGAAAACATCATCACTTGCTTTCCATGAGGGGTGTTCCTGAATATCTCCTGGACGTCGCGTCTCATGTCTAGAGATTCAAGCATCTTATCGCATTCGTCGAGTATGAAGTGCTTCAAATGCTTCAGATTCAGTTTCTTACTGTTGACTAACGCCAAAATCCGGCCGGGCGTTCCGACGACGATGTGCGGGCATGCAGTTTTGAGCACTTCCTCGTCTTTCTGCACAGGCATTCCACCGAAAAACACTGACACTCTAACGCCAGCCATGTATTTTGAGAAACGCTCGTATTCCTTGCTAATCTGGAATGCCAATTCTCTTGTGTGGCACATTACGAGGACGTAGACGTGGTTTTCTGACGGCTCCAGCTGCTGAAGAGTCGCCAACACAAAAACAGCGGTTTTTCCCATGCCGGACTTGGCTTGGCACAGGATATCCATGCCAAGGACGGCTTGCGGAATACACTCATGTTGCACTTCTGATGGATGCTCAAAGCCGCAGTCGACGATGGCACGCAATATCTCGGGTTTTAACAGGAAATCTCTAAAGCCAGAGCTGTGTATAGATACATAGGATCCCTTAACCTCTTTTTTTGGCGCCGCTTCTGCAGTCTCGTTAGCGATCTGCTGCTCTGGGTCGTCTTCGTAGTCGAGAAGATCGTCGTTGTCAGCCATGATTTATAGATATTTCACTGATTTATGCAGTAAATAAGATTCGATCACGTCTATACGCACGTGAAACTTATTTTGAATATTTTATTTCACAATAATGGCGGCTACAGTTTTGTCAAGGAATTTTTTATACACGGTTTTGGCGTCAATTTTAACTTTTTTTGAAAAGTGGTCTGCAAAATGGAACCTAGGCTTTTTATCTTAATCATTACAGTTACATATATTCTCAGTATGCTGACACATGATGTATTCATAAATATTATTATGGTTTATTACTGCATTTAGATCACTATTATTATTTATTTATTATTTTTGGAAAATTCCCTTTTTATAACGTGAATGATTATGTGACTTCGAAGTCTGTAGTGCTCTCATGCTCTGCAGACTCATATTATTTACTATTTTGATTTACTTTTCTATTATTTTACTTGTTTGGTTCATCTTGACTGGTCTACACTGTCCCCTCATAATGTATTAGGTAGATGGAAATATTGTAAAACATTTATTTTAAGAGTAGGTATAGTTACGTGGAGTTTTTTGCCGGTTGTTCACCTTAGGAAACGACCAATTAGAGCTTCTGACCACTGGCGTAGCTTTCGAAGGCCTGGATGTGGCACAGCAACGGAGCCCCCCAAGCTGGGGGGCCCTTAGTTCTTAATTAGGTACCTCTTATTAACCTAGCAAAAAATCTCCCACCTTCGAAATCTAAATAAAATAGATTCAACACTTATCATATAAACTCGTTTAGTCAATAAAAGTCCCACTCTACCTAGAGCAGAAGAAGTTATTTGAAGATTGAAAAAAATGAGGTACCCAGATTGTTTTTGCCCCAGCAGGGCTGTTGCTTACCTAGTTACACCCCTGCTTTTGAGTTTTTATGAGCCCAGGTGAAATAAACTATTTTATATTGAATTACATTCTAAAATATTTCAATAAAACATAAAAAAATGGTGTCCTACAGGTATTAGGAACAGAGTTTAAGCTGACGATTAGGGCTTCAGAGAAAGAATTTTCTTAATACGAGCCTACTGATTTCTGAATAAAGCTCTTGATTCAGTCTCCTAAAGAGAGCCTCCTAAGATGTCTGTGGAGGACCGGGGCTAGTAAACCATTGCCTGATATGACTCAGTCCTGGATCTTTGAAAGGCATGCCAGGAGCTAATGCCAATTCGTAAAAGACCCAGTACACATAATTATGTATTTAATGAAATGAAAAGTGGCACCAATCGGCGATGCTCCCTGTAAGTAATAAGTTTGTGGACCCAAGGATAATCCCCGATTGATGTGGGACTGGTGGATTCTTAATCAATTCTATAGAAGTACTATTGGCCACTGCTGTTAAAATATACGGCTATCCTTGAACGCTCAAATTATTGGGCCTTCAAAAACGGTCACTACCGCTACGGTGACATAACGCCAAGATGGCAATATATCTTGAGATGCTAGAGAAATAGAGCTATACTTCACGGCTATAGCAATAATCCTAGTACTCGAAAAATGGCCATGTCTTACTAGACCTTTGGGGACATTTCCTTCTTCCGAACACGTTTGCTCGGATCGTGCGTCTCCTCTTAGGCCAACCAATAAAGGCAAAATAAGAGGTAGGTGCTCGTCAATGTTCTCTCTCGATGGTTTAAAAAAGCAAGCCGGAGATGAGGAACGAGGAAACTTTTCCTAGGAGACCAGGCTCGTGGAGTACCCAACAGTTCAACATGAAACTGCCCTGCAGATTGTATCTCACTTAGACTGGCCCTCAATTTAAACATGTTGCAGAAATGCAAAGTCTACAGGTACCTACTGACTAGTAGGTTGTAAATTGCGGCTTTAGAGGGATGTCGTGTAGGTAACTCATGTCAAAACCAACAGTGACAGAGCTACACGACCAGTTATACCAGTTTGGCAGTGCCGGATTGGCACTCATTGACAAGCTTATCTGCTTCAAGAAGGGCAACACTCGTTCTAGCTAGAGCGATGCGCTTCGTGGGGCGTGCGGACTGAGACTGATATTAGTTCTCGAGATTATTCGACTTCCTGAATCGTAAGATATACGTTTAGGTAAACCATATTTGTCGATACAAACGGTGAGTGGGAGTGATACACTCAGAATTGCATATTTCAAAGCAACGAAAGGTAGGTTTATAGCGGGCCTAGGCTACCGGTGCAAGGATATTTCGTCGTTATGGATGACCTGAAACTTTTTACCTCCAACAATCTGTAACTGATTTTTACTGAAGGTAATTGAAACCTTCAGTAGTACCATCAGTATAATATTTGGTGTGGACCAATGTGTATGCATGTGCAGCAAAGGAAGATTATAGAATCCATGGGAACCCAACTTTCAGAATCCATTCATTCCTCTGCTCAACCGAAAGCCAAGAAAATTGCATTTCAATTCTCTTGGCTTAATCAAATGGACTCAGACAGAATTTAACGCCCTGGATAGGATATAAGATGAGATAGGATCACAAGGCCTTAACAGGATACCAGCCCTGCATTACCTATTTTACTTTTTTTTTAAATATCGCAGCATATGCTGAGTTTGAGAGCCTTTTTGGCCTCGCACAGGTCTTTTATTTTTTAACTTTTAATACAGTTTTTCTTTTTAAGATTTTATAGATTTATTAGTTTCTTTTTAATTGATTGTTAATTTGTTTTGTGCGAGTCTCAAACAAATGTTTCTTTCTTTGTAGGAGGTAAATATTCATCGGTGATGAGGCTGTAAATATATGCATTGGAAGCGCGTTGGTCGTTTTTTTTTAAATGCTAAGACCCAGTTCGTGTTTGGTCAAAAATAATGAAACAACGTGTGCTTTCTATTACATTTATTTCTTATAATTTTATTAGGTAAAAACCAGAACTTACCTATTGAATAAGATTGAAACATGCTACATTATTAGTTTTTGTAAAAAAAAAATTTGGATTCATTGAGTGTCCACCTTTATTATTATTATTATAAAATTGTATCCTTTGGAGATCAATGTGGGTTATGGATAGCCATCGTAAAAACATACAAAGCGCTGCAAGGATCTTTTAGCGCGTAACTAAAAAAAAAACTAACACCCGCCATCTTTTTTTTTTAACACAAATTCAAGAATGTGGTATAAATAACTGCTATGTTGTGCCACAACATAGCAGTTATTCATACCACAAAATGTCGTTGCAGCTCTTCTACCTCCCTTTCAACATGAATATTTTTTTAAAGACAGTGTTACAATACAATTTAACAATGGTTTTATTTCATTATAAACACCCATACAAAAATGTATGAAGTTTTGTCTACAGTTCATACACATTACTTACTCATTACTAAAACAATAATAATCGCTACCGACACTACAAAAGTAAAACAATTTTTACAATGATTTCTTTACGAGAGAACTATTGAAATAATACTGGAGTAACAAATGTAAGGCTAGGTTTAAACTAGTGTTGCTTTACGCGACTTGAAGTGGTGAGTAGAGTATGAAATAAGTCTCGGCCCGTTCACGACCTTGCCGCTGTGAGCTCCGCTAAGCGCGGGGCGGCGAGCGGTAAATTAAAAGTATGAACATGTTTGAAGCATAACTTTGCTGTTTATGAATATTATTTATTCAAACTTTACATAAATAATTACAGGACCTTTTCTAATAAGCCCTTTAAGTATTTGTACTATAAAAAAAATTGGTTTGAACAGAATCGCGCGTACAATGCGTTCCAAATGAGAATAGGTTCGACTGCCATCTTGTGACGTCACGATTTACTGTCAAAACGAGAAAAGGAACTTTTAAAAATTAATTTCTGAAAAAAAAAAGTATTTACGAACTGTGAACGAAAAAAGTTTATTCAGAATTCAGTTCTTAAATTTTACTCATCTCTGAGTTCTTCAATTTTGCCAAAATTTCTTCGATTTGACAGCACGACGTGACGTCATAACATGGCAATCTATCCTAAAACGCATAGTACTTAATGTGCCGATTGAAAACAATGCTCCACATATCTACTGTTTTATTGTAATTATGTATTTGTATACTTAGGTATAGATTGTTGTATGCACAGGTGTTGTATTGTAGATACCGCTGCATGGTTGTAATGGGTACAAACGACAATTTACGCATTCAATAGGTATGCTATGTAGGTACATAACATACCTATTTGATGCGTGTAGCTGTATTTTAATAACAGAGAAAAATACTATGAATAAATATACTAAAAATATAACTTTTCACTCAGTCAAATCTTTTTACAGGCTGCATATTTTTGGTTGTGTGTATAATGACTCAGTATTTAGTAGACTATTTTATTACATAAGTCTCGTTAGTGGTGGACATTTGGACCAAGCTCCATACATTATTGGTCATTCTCCTTTAGAATAATCTAATCTAGAATTGAGAGCAGTGTTGGCCCAGTGTAACGGTCCCGACTTACGAGTTGCAGATCGCTGGTTCAAACCCAGTCAGGCACTTACTTTGTGTAATTTATTTCATCACCACTACTTTCAAAACGGTGAAGAAAAACATCGTGAGGAGACCGGCATGTCCTAGAACCAAAAATTCGAAGACATGTGATAGCCTTCAACCCGCACTGTGCCCGCGTAGTGAATTACGGCCCATTCCCTCTCCTAGAGAGGAGGTAGAGTGCCAGTGGGAACTTTATAAGGCGGATTTTGTTTACTTATGCTTTACCTTGAATTCTAGATAGCCATAATGACAGCAAGATATTTTATTTTTAGTTATGTGTACAGTGTAAAAGGGCGTAAAGTCCCGCAAACCTTCTTTGAAAAAGGAGTATCCTTGGGAAAATCATCAATGACAACCCCCGCTCTTGGGCGGAGCGGGAGATAGTGTCAGACTCTTACTGACTAAAAACCCACTCTCCTTCGAGCCTTCATACCGGGGCTCGAGCTGTCTTTCGAAACTAACCCTGGCCCCGGTATCCTCCGAGGCTTCGACTAGATGGATGTTGTGCCTGATCCCTGCAACTGGCCAGTAGTTGATTTCGGACTGTTGTATATGTCGAGTCAGCAGTGGGAACAAGGCTTATTATGCTTATGCAGTAAAATGAAAGCAGAGGGCTACGTGTCAAATCACGCCGGGGTCACCAGTTTGGAGGTAGGTGGAACAGAGTGTAAAGTCCCACAAACCTCCGTTGGAAAAAGAGGATCCTTCGGCCCGACGGGTGTTATGTCTGGTGGGCAACTGCCCGATAGATGATTTTGAGCTGTTCTTTAAAGAACAGCCGATTTGAACATTATTATGTATGTGAAAACTTTAATTGCGCGATGCAGGATTAGTTCTTATATGACGCCATAGATTTCGCTACATCAGTCTAAGTAGCGATTTTATTATTTATATCAAACATTGTTATGTCAAATGACAGGTTTCTCCATCCATACATTCTTACCCGCTCCAAGTCGCGTCAACCAACAAAAATCTACGGTAACTAACATTTCTCACTATACGGCTTTAAAGGCTTAAAATCAGCGTTACCACTCAAGTACGCATCAACGAAATTCTGGACAGAGTCCGTGGTAATCTCGTCACCATACTTCATGGTCACCATGCGCTGTTTTGGGAAATCTATGGAAGTTAGGAGGGGGACGGCGTCGTCAAGGCCTATGTGCTCCCTCAGCATGTCTGCGCTGTCCGTCCCATCAATGCCAATGTAAAACATGACGTGTTTGAACGGTTTTTTCTTCATCCTGGAGTGTCTGGACGTCGGGTAGTCGAAGTCCATGGTTTCGTCATCTGAAGAGTTCTGGTAGGGACAGAAGCCTGGGAACTGGATGCTGCACTCCTCGTAGTAGGATTCTGCTGAGGGTGTTATCACGGATTCGGCGAATTCTATTTCTGAGTCTTCGTCATCTGGAAGGAGAGAGTATGGTTAATTTTTGGTAGGTACGTAAGTGGGTACTTATACCCCTCTAACTATACAGGGTGAATTTTTCAGATGGTTGTATGAGTGACCAAATCAAAAATTATTTATTTAGAAATTATTACGAAGAATATTGAAAATATTACCTACGTCCTAGAATTATGTCCTTAATTGCTACACTTTCGAATAGGGTATATGGGGTATACCTAGTAATAAAATGTTTTTTTTTTCTTAAATCCAAGCCTAATATATTTGTACTTATTTAATCCCTGGCTAGAATTTTTTTTTTTTCAAAATTCCATTCCTAAATCCGGGGTCTAATAAGCCCCTTAAACTCGTAAACAAATAAAAAGGCTCGTTTTGATATTTGAGAAATACCCTAAAATGTTCGTTCCAAGTTGAACGAACTGAAAGAAACAATAAAATAATAATTAATTACATAAAGTGTTTTAATACAACTTTTTTTTTAGCGCGTTACATAATATGTTAGGATAATATTGCGAGTAGGTACTTATTCTTTTTTTTTCGTATTTAAGTAAGTATTCATTTTTACAGATTTCAAAACGGGCCTATTTTTTGACAACTTCCGTCATAATGATAGTTTCCTTAATTAAGAGGTCTTAATCGCCCCGTACCTACCCCAGAAATGGAATACAAAAATGAGTGCCACTGTCAATGTTAAGTAACTAATTAACTAACCCTATCTACCTACATACACATAATATACCTGTATTACCTTATATTTTTGAATATTTTTTTTTTTTTTTTTTTTTTAATATGTAAGTACTTAGTTTTTTTTTCAGTCTTCTTAAAGTTATTATTACAAGTACCTATGATCTTACCAACAAATAGGACAACCGCTGGATGCCGCGCCATCTTCAAGAGCGCTTGTTCAGTCAGCACCGACGCTGGTCGCTGCGCCCACGGGAAGTTCTGGAACAGATATATATTATGTTTAGGAGAGGCCTAATTAAGAGACACTGTCTAGTTTATTTTACAACAGTACCGGCAAACTTAGTGAATAGAAACAAAGCTTTAAGACTCACTAATTTCTCCTAATATTGCCTGCTTCCATTATTTCTGTGTTACAACGCAAGAAAAATCTACACTAATATTGCTTTCTTGTTTTTTGTTTGTTTGTAGGAAGTACTGGTATATTTTCACCGATAGAAACCTGCTTTATTCCTGAGTGACATAGGTATATGTATATTTTAAGTACGCGAATAAAAGCTAGTTTCTAAGGCCCTAAGCGGAGCGACTGATCTTCCACGTAGTGTGCCCGCTAGTTGTAGTTTATATGCAATAACTTGTATTAACGTTCCGTCGCCGATCTTCCGCGACGGAATTTCCGCCAAGTGTGGCGAGGGCCTTAGTGACAAACGCTTTTAAAATTTTGTTCCTACGTGTCCCTGCGTTCCTATCCACCCCGTTTGACTGTAGTGATTCAACATTGACGGGTCCAGTAGTAGGGTCGATGCTGCCAGCCAGCATCAGCAGGTTTTAGTCAGTAAAAGTCTGACACTCTCGCGTTCCAAGCGGGAGAAGTAATTTGATGATTACCAAAACAAATAGGCTACAGACAAAAGCGATACTAACATTATATGTAAGGTGGTGCGAAAGAGAACACCCGCGGGGTTCTGGAACGTAGCTAGAAAAAGAACAGGATTGGACTTAGTTTTAATCAGTAAAAGTCTGACAAGCCCTCCTATTTCGCCCAAGGGCTGGAGATGTCATTGGATGATTTGCAACCTAAAAAAGAGGCATATAAGATACTTACAAATCCAAGTGGATCAGCCGAGAGATGCTGCCTGCCATTAGCGGTGAGGATCTTGCCGGCGCCGTCCGTGATGACGAGGGCGGGGATGCCGGCGACCCCCAGCGCCGCCGGCATGGTCAGCCGCGCCTCGGTCGCCGACCAGGGCACGGAGAGCGCGCCCACTGACGACACTGACTGCACTGTGCGGTTGTACGATTGCTCGCTTCTGAAATGAGAGAGAGGAAACCGATTAGGGCTGTAGGAGTATCCTCTTTTTTCAGTGGAGGTTATATCGCCTCCCAACCTATTTCTCGTGCCTGTGTGTGTACGATATGGTGATAGAGCTCGGTGACAGACGGACAGACAGACAGACATATGGACGGACAGCGAAGTTTTAGTAATAGGGTACCGTTTTACCCTTTAGGTACGGAAACCTAAAAATTAACTGGTTGGTTTGATTTCGCAAGAAAATAATTGAGTCTCTTACTTCCTTATTTCATTATCCTGCTCTGGAATACATTTCATTAACAAATTGTTTAATTACCGGACCCGAATTGAGATTTACGATTTCATTTTCACATAAGTACCTAATAAATAAAAGGTAATTTATATGCGATAACACCTTCTGAATTCATTTCCCTTTCTATATTCATAGTCTATAAAAGTTTAATTCCATCGTTAAAATAAAATATGACGTCTTCATAGCATCGAATGGCGAAACCAATAAATAAATAACGTTTCGGTGTTCAATTATTTGGCGGCTATAAAATCTGGCGCCCCACGAGTGTTGATGGGTGTTTAAGAGGCTGCTTTTCCACTCGCGTATCGTCAACATTAAGAATGGTTTAAAAGCTTGTTACTTCATCTAACGCACTCCAACGCGATGTTAGACAAAAAGGCAACGCGAAAAAAGAGAAATCATGCCTGAAATCTCTGTTAGCATTCTGTAATTCCATGATTTACTAGAATATTTTACAAAACTTGTTCCAGGAAATACGTGTTCTTTTTAAACACTTCAAACTTTTTAAAAACAATTGTGGTCATTTTATCATTTAGAATCTTGACATTTGCAAGGCTTCTATTGTTATACTTTTTTTAATTTTTGAATAATTATGAAGTGTCAAAGGTTATGCAAAATAGCAGATTTTCAGAGGTCTTTACTGGATTAGTTTGACACAAAGTTATAAATTGATTTCAATAGAAGCCTAGATAATATCCTGAAGATACTGTGTTTCCAAAATATCTAATGAAAAATGTGTAATAACGTCATAGTCACGTAAGGGCGGTTGTATGAAAAACATTGAAAATGTATGTCGAGCCATCCCCTTAAATGCCACCTCTCTTTCGTCTTGCATTTGGGCTAGTATTTTTTTATTCTTGTTTCACCCTCTCCCTCTTTCTCTAAATTCTATCTACCTTTTATTACAAAAGTCAGGCTCGGTTCGAGCCTTGCAAACCAAGCCCATGACAACTTGCCATACCGACACAACACAACACAACATTACTGGCGATTAATGTTCGCGTACGTTAAACTTCTCCTAAGGCAATACATAAATCACGGGAGAAAATAGTGAGCGGCAAGCTTCTCACAAGAAACTTAATTGCAACTAGCAACATACATAAATAAATTGTTATTCTCGAGTCCCGTCCCAGTGCGGGATTGTGTTTGTGAGTCCCGGCACAGGTCCCGGACTCCCGGGCCAAGTTGTTAGCTATGAATACAGATTAGGAATAGGATTGCTAGTTGTAAATTGTAGATCTAGGATTAAAGGGAACTGTACTGTTTTGATTTCTCTTCAAGTCATGACATTTTCATCAAGTTACATATGGGCTGGTGCTGCAAAATGCCACCTGGCAGCTTTGGACTCGGTGGAAAGGCGTGCGAAGAGGCTGATTGATAATCCAGATTTGGTTAAGTCCAATCTTCAAAGCCTTGAGCACAGGCGTAGGGTAGCTAGCCTTTCGGTGTTTTACAGATTGCATTTTGGAGAGAGTGCGCAGGAATTGCATGACTTAATTCCGCCATTTCATTTCTTCCAGCGGACAACCCGACGTACGGCGAGTATCACCCTTACGTTGTTGAAACCTCTACGGTACGGAGTTACGGACTAAGCATTTCGCCTCGTCATTTATACCGCGTACATCTAAGGACTGGAACAATTTGCCTGATGCGGTCTTCCCGTCCAATTATAATTTGGGTGGCTTTTTAATAAACTAGTGCACCTCACCATCAACGATTGCATTACTACTTACCATTAGGTGGGATTGCAGTCAAGCACTAGTTCATATGAGATACAGAAAGTAGTTTTTTAGATGTCGGCCTGAGTGCAGCGAGAGGTAAAGTCCGACTTTTACCTAGCCGTGCTTTTTCCAGTAGCCCTTTGAATTTCACAGCCATGGAGCCTGTTTCGTTCGGATAATTCCGCAACCCTCATTATGTGGGGCCCAAATATTCTCAACAGCCTCATTACGAGGAGGATTTGGAGTGCAATTTGTCAAAATGTTAGCCATATGTGAGGTATATTGGTTAACGGAGTGGCTGGTAGCGGCTGGATAAAAGTTATAGAGAGAAATGGCATGTGATTACCTCAAACAATCAAGCATCAGCAAGTAAACTGTGTAGTATCCACAGGATACTTTTTATCCCAGCAGTAGGTCCTTTGTCATAACTTTCTACTACCTATAGTCTGTCTAAAAAGTCAAACGAATAGGGAATTTTGTATAATATTGAATCATTAAAAAATTCTTATATTCGATATTTTTTTATAATGTTCTTCTATTAGTTAACAATGATCAAGATCTCTTAAACAACTTTGATTATTGAACCAGTGTTGATTAAGTACATCAGATTTCGTTTTACCCCAATAGTACTCAAGGCGTTTGACTTTTTAGATAGACTATTGCGTAGACGAAGCCGCTAGCTGCAGCTAGTAATATAAAAAAAAAAACTGGGCAAGTGCGAGTCGGACTCGCGCACTGAGGGTTCCGTGCAAACTACAATTCCTGAATGGAATCTCGACGATTTTTTTGAATTGCATTTTTTTTTCTGACCTAGGTAACCACAAATTTACTGTTTTCAGATTTTTTCCTATACCTGTGCTATAAGACCTTGCTTTTTGCCAAATTTCAGGATTCTGGGTCAACAGAAAGTACCCTATGAATCGACCCTATCGATCTTTGAGAGTATTAAAATATACTTTTTTGGCAACATAAATGACCGTATCTTTTTTATTCGTTAACTTAGAAGTTTGATTTTTTCACAGCTTGAAGGGACCGCAGACTTGAGTATATGGTTTTAATTTCAACTTGATATGTCCACGCATTTTCGAGATAAAGGGTCTTGACAGACAGACAGACAGACGGACGGACAGACAACAAAGTGAGTGGGTTCCGTTTTTTCTTTTGAGGTACGGAACCCTAAAAAACACTGTTTCTATGTGTGTACAGTCCGTTCCGTATCGTCACACGTCAGTAGGGGTAGAAGAGGGTGGAAATAAGTACCAACGCCTGTGTATAAGTTATAGCATTCACGCAAATATCAAGTTAGTGTGCGCTACAATAAATTACGCTCGCTGCCAGTGTCAGCGGAGGCGGGAGCGATCAAATTGCTTTTTTACGACGCAACTTCATGCCGTAGTGTTGGGGCTGGAGTATCCGGGGTTTTAGATCTTTGCCATAATAACTGTTAAGTACCTTTTGTTTAGGATTTTTGTCGAGATTCTTTGTAAAGTTTTATATGAATATGATGCAATGAATAGTGCTACAAATCATCGCTGATGATATACGACTCAGTTTTTGTTTGGAAATCTTCAAATAACTTCTCCGGACCTAGGGATAAGGTTAAAACCTACCTATTTGCGACCCTAGTAGGCTTCTGTGCTACTAGGTTTCTTTATAATAATTGTATACATATACATACGCTCGCTCGCTATGGCTTGTTCGGCACGAGTCCGAGCGAGCTGGTACCTTCCGATTTCACCTACTTTTTCTGTCGTCATCTCGCTTAAACGTATAAAGTACAGTCAAATAAAAACAGTTTAAAAACAATTACTATAAATAACTAGCTATTGCCCGCGGCTTTGTTCACGCAGGCTATACCGGTTATCTACTTATATTTCGGGATATTATGTTAAAGGTGAGGAATGAGGCGAGTAGGATGCGGCCAGTGGTACACGATACCCAAGTTACTTTAAAAACATTATAAGTTACTTTTGACTTTCTCATGTTACCTGCACTTGCATGGTCCTCACCGAACATGGCAAGTTCGGGACGTTCCTGCATCGGATTCAGATAGAAGTAACCCCCAGGTATCACTATTGTCTGAACCACCCGGAGGACACAGTGGAGCACTTGAGGACACGATAGAGGTATGCCCTGCTAAGGGCAGAGCACCGCTGAGTCCTCGTGGAGGCAATGGCAACAATCTTTCGCGCCGGGCCCTGGTTCATACTATGGTCCGGAATGAGGAGGAATGGCAGGCGGTCGCCTCCTTCTGTGAAGCAGTAATGCTAGCGAAGAAGGAGGCCGAAGGTGCTTCGGCCGCCGAAATTCCGCCCCGATGACCAGCCACGGTAGAAGTGGGCTTGCGGACGCCGAGCACTGAGTAGCCCACCGTCCGGCCATCCAGTATTAACCGAACCGAGCCCAGTCATTAACAGCGCGTTAATAATCCACGCGCTCCTCAAAAAGATGTCATCAAATCGTAGGAGTCCAGCAGGGTCGATGCCCGCAAGCTAGGACCGCGGGGAATTTCTGAAAAGGAAACCTGTAGTCCTAGAACTCAAAGGGCCACTGAAGGACACAGGTTACAGGTCCACTTCCTTAAACGAATGCCAACATTAATTAATATTTTTACTCAACTTAGGTTACTTATTGCTGATTTGTGACATTGTTGGTAATTAATAGGTAAATATTCAATATTATATTATTGTCATGTTGATTTTCATAAATGTGTTTTATTTTAAAGTCAAGTCGAATACAATTTCTAATACAATTATAGTGGGTACCTATGTTATACATTTTATAAGAAGCTTTTTTTGTTGACTGTACATAAATACGTCAGACTTTCAAGTCTGAGCGAGTTGACGAAAGAAAAAGTAGGAAAAATCGGAAGGTGCCAGCTCGCTCGGACTCGCGCGAATCGGTTAAGCTAGTTGACGAACAAGCCCTCGCTATTGGTCCTAGTGGTCCCGCGGGTCCACTTGACCACATCTACACTAATATAATAAAGAGGTAAAGTTTGTTTCGTCGCTATTTGCGAGCAATTTCTTAAGCGTCTATTACACCATTCGATATTCAGACACTAAGTAGCGTAGCGTAATAAGGGTCAGGACTGTCTTACTCGGAATGAAAAATAGCACAGTCTGAATATCGTGTGCTGAATAACGCGTAATGTAATAAGTCGTCATCAATAAATAAAAAGGATGGCAACAGAAAGGCATGGTAACAAGCTAAATGCGCATTTAACAGTTGAACTAATAAATTGAGTTAGTTATATCGCGCAAGACGACGGCCATAAACCTAGTTCGGAGCTTCACTTGTCAGCAACATGCATTTAACGATCACATTAGGTACATTTTTACGATCGTAACTTGGAACATTATCAGATATGATGGCAGGGGGTGGTGCTAAGTAGCCATTTTATATTGATGGATACACCTCACCTTTTCTTCTCGTTCGTGATTTCAAGACTATTGAAATTGTTAAAAAGATGAATGTTTTCAGGGTTCCGTATCGAAAGGGTAAAAACGGTACCCTATTACTACGATTCCACTATCCGTCTGTCTGTCACAAGGCTGTATCTCATGAACCGTGGTAGCATAGCTAGACATCTGAAACTTTTCAGATGATGTACCTACTTCTGTTGCCACTACAAAGCCACGTATAGACATCGCGAGGCGTGCGTCGCGAATGGTTCGTCTCGCATGCCTAGGACTGTGTGGACGTGGGTGCTCACACTGCTCACAGTGAGCATTTGCGTCATATGATCGTTGCGAACGCCGCCTCAGCAGTACGAGCCGTGCGCTTCGAGTGGACGGACAGGTGTTGTTTGCGTTTTCAACTGACGAACACCGTGCGTGGTGGTTTGTGTGCTCAGCTTGAGCATGTGTCGTTCGGGACGCACGCATAAATGTACAGGCCAGTGCCTCAGGTTGAGGCATGCGTGACGAACCATTCGCGACACACGCATCGCGATGTCTGTACAAGGCTTTATAACAAGTACTAAAAACAGCATTATACAAGGTGTCGTTTTGAAGCTGCAAAATATTTCAGGAGGTAATTATGTTAGTGATTCTCGACCCGAATCAATAATAAAATAGGTAGGTAATTTTTTTTTTTTTTATAACCGCGCTTTTTTTCACACACACAAACACGGAACAATAAAGGTCGTTTTCACACACACTAACTCGCAACGATAGTTTCATAAATAATGTATCATCCAATCATCATCCCGCACGCCACACCCTAGCCACGCCCCCGCGGCCATCGATCAATCGATTTAGTTTAGAGTAATTAAAAAATTAAATAACAAGTATTACTGATTATTGACCAGGTATCGTTTTTTTATATGATTATTTATGAGTTTTACTACAACCTCCTGAAATATTGTGCAGTTTTAAAACTGCACCTTGTATAAATTGTGTAAAAAAAAAGTTGCACGCTTGCCTAGAAGTATTCACTCTTGATTTAAAGACCTCCAGAGTGAAGGAAACGTGAAGGAAAATCTGACTACTAGGGAGTTCCATTTCTAAGGAATAAAACTTAAACTTTTTAGATGGATCGATTGCCTATCTTACCTCTACAACCCAATATCTAATTGGGTAAAACGATAACCCTTAACAAGACTATAATCTCAGATTTTCTGCCATCTGAATATCCGTAACATCATTTGTCTTTCTGTCAAAGATCCGACAGAAAGACAAATGACAGCCGGATCCAGAGGCAGAGGAGGAGTCTCGATATGTTAAGATGGTCAGCCATCCTCACACAGAAACAAAGATTCGATTTTATAGCTCAAGAAAATCGATTTTTTAAATCGATCTTAAATAATGGATTGATTTTATGAATTGATTTCAGAAACCTGAAATCGAGATTAGATTTTATCCTTGGAAAATTCAACCACATTATTAATTAAAAACTGTTTAAAGTATGTAGGTACCTGTTTTTTTTTTTAAGCTAATTATGTGAATGTTGTACATCAACTTACCGACCAGTCATAGAACACATTCATTATTTATTTATTTATTAGATATTATAACAAAAAATACAGGACTGTAAACCTAAGGGACAAACGTTATTAAAAATAAGTGTTGTACAGTAGACGGTCTTATAGCACAGGGCAGTCAGTATCTAACTAACAGACAACCTTTGATAGAAAAGAGAGATTTATGGCTCTCACTGTACAAACATCAGAAATAATACTAATAAGGCATACTAACACAAATATAATACACGCAATATCAAATAATATACTAATATTTAATATCAAATAAATAATTGAAATAAAAAAATAAAAAAATTATATAAAATATGAATAGAGAATAAAAATCAAAGTGAAATGCTTTTTCACCATTTTTTTAAACGTTGGTACAGTTTGAGCACGCCTCACTTCTACAGATAGAATCGCCAGCCCTATGAAGACTTATTGCCGATCCTATCATACTTTTAACGCCACCATTTTTCCTCCATACATATTTCATATCCACATTTCCGACTCAAAGTTACCGCAGCCATATTTTAAAACAGAACACATTTATCACACGCGGTTGACGCTGAAGTCTTGGTCATAACTTCTGTTTCGTCGAGTTTCATGTAAAAGTTTGCCACTATTCGCAGACAAATGACTTCCTGACGAGCGACGGCTTTATCTGCTGGTCTTTAAGTTATGGAGGAGTAAGGATATGATCAGACTGACATGGTTTCAAAGATGGCCGAAGTTGAAAAGTTAGTTTTTCGTGATGCAGATGACGGTCTGAATTCAAAATACCAAAATACGCTTGATGCTATTGTTTATAGATACTATGTAGATGTGATGACTTTGAAAAGTTTTTGAATTTTGTAATCAAGTCATTTTTTATTATTCATTAAATCAAAAATTACTTTATTCAAAATAGAAAAAAAAAAAAATTTAATGCCGGTCAATATTAATTAAGTTACAGATCATTCGTATTTATGCCTGATGTTAGAAGGACCTATCTAGTATTAGACTTAAGTATGCCTTGATCACACGTACCAAGTAAAAGGGCGAGACAGTATAATGTTGCTTGGCCGAGACAGTAATGTAAGCGAGTTATTTATTTAAACTTCATGTACAGTAGTGGTACATAGGCGGACTTAATGCAACAAGGCATTCTCTCCCAGTCAACCTTTGGGTTAAAAAATACATCACTGTGGTAGGTTTGCACAATAAACAAATAACAAACAATGAAAACGGAAAAAAAAAGTTATTAATATATAATATAAGTATAATAAAATACATATATATGCTAAAATAATAAACCAATAAATACTATGAAAAATATCAAATCTTAAAGAGAACTTAATAACAATTCTGACGAAGACCGAACTAAGGTTGAGAGGACTTCAAGTAGTAGTTCCGAATTTTTCGTTTGAAGGAAAATTTACTTTCAGCTTTTTTGATGTCTAGGGGACGCACATTCCAGAGTTGTATGGTGGAAACAGCGTAAGAATGGGCATATATACTCAATACTCAATACTCAGTAAGTATAAAGCCAGTAAGTACGGTGAGAAGGACTCTGAAGAAGCATATTTTTGGATGCACGAAGGTTAAGATTATGAGAACTGCCCAACACTTTAAAATATTGTTTTAAATAATCAGGAGCACAAGGATCGTTCATTACGGTGAAGAGTATGCAGAGGGATCTGACTGATCTGAGGGATCTCCTGTGACGGATAGGCAGCCATTTAAGCTGAGAACGGAAGGAAGAAATGTGGTCATATTTACGAAGCCCGTATATAAAACGAATGCAGTTATTGAGAAGTCGATCCAATTTGTTTAGAAGTTCTTGGGAAAGATCAGAATAACAAACATCAGCATAGTCAATTATAGGTAACACAAGCGACTGGACCAAAGTAGTTTTAGTGCTCGACGGGAGGAAATATTTGAATCTAAAGAGAGACCGCAGCGTGAAGGTGACTCTCTGGCTAACCTGTGCAATCTGCTTATTCCAGCCAATATATAAACCTAGATCTTTAACGTGAGGTGAGAGAGGGATGACTGTATTACCGAAAATAAGCTGCGGTAGTCGGCTAGTGTCCAAACTCCGTAAAAAGTAAGGACTGCCAATGACGATAGCCTGGCATTTACTGACATTGACAGTAACCCTAAATCAGCTCGACCAATCAGCAATAGCCAGAAGGTCGACCGCATCGTCGCTCTCCATCAGGTGAGATAGCGGTCAAGCGCGAACCTATCAACAATAAAAAAAAAAGGTCAGCATTTAGTAGAGTTGTAGAGATAAGCGCTCGGCCGAGCACTCGGCGCTTTGTTTATACGTATACCTACGTACCGTGTATTCGGCCGAGAGCACTGTCTCGCCCATTGACTCGGTATAGGTATGGTATAAAAAAAGATGGTGGCTGAAAAAAATATGATGTTACTTCCATTAGGTACTTATGGACCAAAAGAAATAGTGCGATATTTAATACCCACCACGCGACTACTAAACTTTTCCTCATACGAATATTTAAAATGTTACTTGCCCCTTCATTTAATAACCAATTTTGATGTGGTTCTCAGAAAAAAAATTCATAAAATTATTGTTTGTTTGTTACATAAAAAGTAAACACACACAAAAAACACCCAATTACTCTCCAGATCCAAAATTCATGTTGAAATTCGTTGTATTAAAGAAATGAATACCCGCTTTGTTCGCCCAGTTTTGTCGATATTGGTTTCCAGCCTATCAGACCTTTATTAGCTATATAGGATAGGTTCCAATAACATTGTATTGGAAACGGGAGACCGTCACAGATACTCTCAGGAATGAAGCAGCTTTCTATCAGTGAAAAAAATTTAGCAATCGGTCCAGTACTTTTAGAGATTACCTCCAACAAACAAAAAAAAAAATTATAAAAAAAAAGCTTTAAGTACCTACCTCTTTTTAATACTCGTATTAGTGTAGACGTTGATAATTTAGACTTAGACAGCAAAGGTAGACATTAAGGGTGAGTTGTACCATTTAACTATAACGATAACCAAACCATAACCAACCGTGAAACGGCCGCCTATTGGTCAATTCGACGATTTGACAACTGTTAACGGCTTTGTTATCGTTATAGTTAAATGGTGCAACTCACACTTAGTTAATAGAGCGCTCTATTGAAATCTAGTCTAGAATTATCTAGTTAAGAAGTGATAGTATCTAGAAACACAAACAAGGTCACCTAGAAAAGCTCTACATATTTATCGGGATTTTCCTGGATCAGGCTTACACTTTGAATAGAGAGCAACATAAAGCCTACTGAATTTCGGAATTTCAGCATAGAGCATAGAGCCACAGATACAATAAATAATGCAACGAGTTTGTCTTTTGTTTTCAAGTCACATTCGACCCCGAATCGAGCTTAACCCTATTTCTTTCAAATAAAATAACATATCCTCCCAAAATTGAGTTTATTTATTCGCAACCGTATCTATTCAGTTAAATAAGTAAGCCATATTCTTTCTAACGTCTCGACGATATTTTCCCGCCATAATTCACTTGCGCGCCATTACGCTTCGGCGCCATGACACCCGCCCAAAATAAGCATAACAAAATAAAACATTGTGTAGAAAACTTCTCTTTCGTAATAAAAGAAGATTAGCATATCCATGGGAGCTTTTAGATTAAATTTTTGTCGGAATGAAATTTTGTTTGAGATGTATTGTTGGGAAAGTTAAGGAATTCGGAAGGAATGTATTCTTTTGCGTAGATCTGTAGAAAAACAGAATAAAATTGAATACATACATATTTCGTTTTTTTTTGTTCACTATCTTTTTGACTCTTTTTTTTTGTAATATTTTTGGCTTGGATACTAAGTCCTTTGAGCTATGTCTTATTATGAGTACCTAGTTAATTTGTTTGCTATTAGAGTATATACGTACTCATTTTAGTGATTTTGTAGTATTTGGCAGTAAATGTATCAAGTTAACCTTCTCTGCAAATTTCGCTGAGCTAGTCAACACTACATATAAATTCTCAGCCCCATTTTACCGAGATCCAGTGGCGTAACTCTAGGGTGGCAAGGCTGGCAAAATGCCACGGGCCCCAGGCCCGACGGGGCCCCTGGTCTTAGAGGTCGCGAGCTCAGAAGAAGTAACCCAAAATATATTTAAAAAAATTATTAAAATGAAATCACAACGTACGTGATTTATCAGGGCCCCATCTAATGAATTTGCCACGGGCCTCAGATGATATAGTTATGCCACTGCCGAGATCGCGCCCGTTTCAATGATTCAACATATTGTCCAGTTGTGCAGACACTTGAGATACAAAACTACACCAATTTTACATCACAATATCCATTAGGACTCAATTTTCGAGTAATTAAAACAGCCACCGAACTTCACTCGAAGATATCTCGCCAAAACCTACGTTGTCTCTTTGAAAGATGTGATTCTTACTGGAGTTGTATTATCTTCTTAGGGTGAGTTGCACCATTTAACTATAACGATAACCAAACCATAACCAGCCGTGAAACAGCCGCCTATTGGTCAATTCGACGTTTGACAATTGTTAACGGCTTTGTTATCGTATATATATATAGTTAAATGGTGCAACCCACCCTTAGAAACTTGATATAAGTAATTTACATTTACTTGGATAACTATGGTAATTCTAGACTCTAGAGCTAATACGTCATGCAATCACAACTCTGACCAGTGATGGGATGAGTGCTTTTATTAGATCAAAACCAATCGACGGAGGGCCTTGCGTCTCAGTCGTTAATTTTGATGAATCTGGATAACTTTTGCCGATCAGTACCGGCGATGCATCTTTCAAATGTCTATCTTAGGCGACCATTACACGGTCATGCAAGCGTTAATCAATTCCATCAATCATGAGTGATGGTTTTCGTGAATCAGTACTTAAAACCGTCATTCAAACGCATTAGACGGTAGGTTTTTTGTCAATCAAGGCTTTGACTGTGACAAAACTGACAGCAAAACCTACCGTGTAATGTTCGCCTTAAACTAACAATAAACTACTTACTAAAGGTAGGTAGATATGTTAGGGCCTACGCTCTACATATATCCAAATTCCCCCATAGCTCACTATAATCCCATATTTATGTTATTTTATCAATATAGCTCAAGGGTGAGTTATGAGGGTTGGTCTCAGTTACGGAACAGCCTGCCCTCGCTTAGATTATGCGGAAAGCGACTGTAAGGTGATTATTATTAGACGGACCGACAGAGCCACCACCTGGGTCCTAATATAATTTATTGCTGACCACCCTAACCAACCCGTTCGTTGTGATGTAACTTGGAAGGTAGCATTAGACCTGTTTGACCTAACCGAAAGGGGCGGGAAAAGGAGAAATTTTGCAAAAGTTATTTTTATATACCCAAATGATTAGGTACGTAAAGCCGCACGAGACTCCCGGGTAGGGTTAGCAGATTAAAAAATCAAAAGTTCGGAAAAAGGCCTGATTTCCATTGAAAAATCTTGAGATTTTTTAGATCTAACTCATGCGTAGCACATCGCATTCAAAGTGAAATAAAGAAAGAAAAAAAGACGTGTGGCACTCGGGGACTGCCGCGGTAAAGCTATTGCATAGCATTTTTATCAACTTATGCAATTATATTATTTATTTATTTTATTTATGCAGTATTTTTTTTTCCTTTGTTTTTTTTTTCTTTGATAATAATTGAAGTTACACTTTCACACATTCAATTGAATTTTGATTGATTGTTCACTCATTTGTTTTCTTATCGGTCACCACGCTCAAAAAACAAATGGGTGGGGGGTGTTAGGTTATTTTCGTTACGGAATTTCTGGATTCGGTCTCCACGCTCAAGGCCCGCGATAGAAGCTATGCAATAGTTTAAAACTATTTTATTTGACATACACACTCGTAGATACACACCATGTAGTAACAATTACATGTAGACACTTATAGAATAGATTATTATAAAAAAAGAGAGACAACTAACAATGTGTGTCTCACGGCGGCGCCAAAAAGGTCCAGTTCAGCAATAATGCCAGACAACTACATGGTAGTTGCTTGACGCTGGTTTTCAACTGAACCTTATTTCAAGTGTACGGTTGAAAATTGGTTTATATTGAAGTACTCAGTTATTAGATAAGTGGTGGAGGTGGCAGCAGAACCCCCCTTTAAAGCTCTATTTTATTTTATTTTAATTTGTTTTAGTTTGTTTAACTTTTAAGTGTACTTAAGCTGTATTTTATTGAAAATTCTAAAAATCCTGAGATTTCATGAGATTTGAGGATTTCAGCCGCAATTCTGAGAAGAGTCCAAAAATCCTGAAATCTCAGGACAAATCATGAGATATGGTAACCCGAATTCGACACAGTATCTAATATTGTTCAGGGCTCCAATACCATGAAATACGAGAGTGACATGAAGCGAATGAATACGTGCGAGAGACATGAAGCTATACAAGCTTGAGTGCATTAAGAATATAAACTTGACTTTCACTGTTTTATTTCTAACTAGCTTTTGCCCGCGGCTTCGCTCCCGCTCTACCCTACTCCGCCCTACTATACCTTACTCTACCCTAGTCTACCCTACTCTACCTTACTCTACACTACCCTACTCTACCCTACACTACCTTACTCTACACTACCCTACACTACCCTACTCTACGTTACTCTACCCTACAGTACCCTAATTTTAATTTTTTTCCCATAAGAACCTTGTCACAATTACAAACACAACAAAAAAAGAATTAGCGAAATCGGTTCAGCTGTTCTCGAGATTTGCGCTTAGCAACACATTTAGCGATTCACTTTTATATTATAGATTTTTAGTAAGCCTGGACCCGCAGCTCATCCTGTTCCGCTGAATACCTGATATCCAGCTACCCGCATTTTAAATTCGTGGCCGTAGTCCCGTGGTTTGTGGCTAACCAAATAATAGTAGGTAACTCGATGCCAGGGATATTATAGATGTAAAACGGATCTGTGCGCTGAGTGTAAGTTGTTTTTACGATAGGGCTTATAGTCCCTTGAACATTTGGCCGGAATTAAATGGACACATACTCGTATTGCAACTTTGCAACCTATTTTACAATAGGCTAGTTGCCGTAAAAAATGTAATTAGTCCGTCTTTTAGATTATTCAAAAATAAGGGACACGTTTTCTTTTATTTGTAAATTAAACCAAAAATGACAAAGATAATAGCCCATTAAAGTTACGTGTAACATCACGCCGCGCCGTGCTGCATTTTTTCGCACGGGGTGACGTCACACGTAATTTTAATGGGCTATATCTTTGTTATTTTTTGTTTAATCGAAAAAAGAAAAAATACGTGTCCAATATTTTTTTATAATCTAAACTACGGACTAAATAAAATGTAATTATTTTAACCCTGGACACTACCCTATTATGCTACAATGTACGTAGCATAATTGTAGTCTAGGTGGAACGAAGAACATTTAACCAGCAATTTTTTTGTGTAAGCATATTAATTCTAAAGATCAAAGCCGTTTGAAAGTAGGGAAAACAAGTGAAAAATTATCATATTGATATAATTTTGTTTTTTGGAAAAATTTTTAGTCTTACGAAAAGTCATATGTTGATAATGTTGTACATGCATCTACACAATTTCATTTTATAATTTTACGTTAATATACTTAAGTTAACTTAGGGTGAGTTGCACCATTTAACTATAACGATAACCAAACCATAACCAGCCGTGAAACGGCCGCCTATTGGTCAATTCGACGATTTGACAACTGTTAACGGCTTTGTTATCGTTATATATAGTTAAATGGTGCAACTCACCCTTAACCTAATTTAAAGTAAGTTACAAAATAAAAATAAAAGCCCTTATTGAATCTACACTAATATTATAATGAGGTAAAGTTTTTTTTTGTTTGTTTGTAGGAGATAATCTCTGGAAGTACTGATCCGATTGCTATAATGTTTTCACCGATAGAAAGCTGCTTTATTTCTGAGTCACATAGTCTATATTTTATGTACTTACGCAGGCGAAGCCGCAGGAAAAAGGTAGTCTATAATAAACATAATTATAGTTACCGAGGAGTAGGCTTCAGAAATTCACTGTTTTATAGCACTGCTCGGAAGTTATAAGGGTCTTAAAATCTTGACTCATATTAAAACGCAAAGAGGACGATATTTTCGAAACTCTGCTGAGAACTACGCGTTCACGACTGGCAAGCACGGCGGCCATTGAATTTGATGCCCGTCTCCAGGATTATGTCCATGAACTGGCACGGGGGGCGCATTGAGCTGGCAGAGCGGGTTAGCGCCATAAAACTGTGATAACGTCCACAGAAGGGGGATTATGTAGGTGGGTACAGAACACCCACTTGATACAAACCTTAAACTTAGCATATTCTTCAGAAATTAAAATAATTTTGTTTTTTTTTTAGTGAATTCGCCGTCGGTTGTTTGTACTGTAATAAGATACTTATATGTTATTTTATTTAAAAAAAAAGCGTAAAGTTATTTGGTATCTGAAAGAAAAAGAATAGATAAAATAAGACGATAAGAAGCGATGAAACGAGACGAGCAGAAACAGCAATGAAATGACACGAGCAGAAACAATAGAACATCGTCAACCTTGCCTAGGGGTTGAACGAGCTCGATACCAGTTAGGCCTATTGTCCACGGACGCGTAGCTTTACAGACGCGTATTCGTCATTATAATGTACGCTTGGTGTACGCCTGCTTGCCGATATGCGTCTATGAAGCTACGCGTCCGTAGACAATAGGCCTTAAGGTAACATAGGTGACTGTGCTCTTATCTAAGCGACGCATTTTAGTTTCCGACAACCACGCGAACGAAGTCGCGAGCACAGCTAGTGTATAAATTGTTACTTTACTGAACCTTCTCCCCCTATTTTGCTTACCATATTAGGCTCAATTTCTAGTCTAACCAAATGCGGCCAAAATATCAGTGTTTTATACCGCTATTTGATCCGTAAGGCCAATTAGCGCAGTCCCTTCGTCCCAGGCGCGGGTGGCTCTTCTCAACGTGCCCATTATACGGCACGGAGGTTTATCAGCACCCCACAGGCGAGTAATCGGTGCTATAACCGAAACGGGTAACCCGTTACTGGGTACCCGGGTATAATAAGCGTACGGGCTTTATTAGGATCGTGTGCCCGTGATAAATCTTAAGGGCCAGGTTTGGTTAATGGTCATTTGTTCTGGTCCTGAAGTAAAGGACAAACTGTTCTGGTCATATGGCGGTCGTAATAGTAAGGGATTCAGTATCAGGCTAATCACTAGGACAATAGAATAGAACTAATATTGTACACTAAAATAGTTATCTAATACTTTCTAGTCTCAGGATACTGGTAGAAACGACTAAAGCTAACTACATTGGACCGACGCAGTCGTGTAAAGCCGCATACAAACATCGCGAGGCGTTCGTTTCGAATGGTTCGTCACGCATGCCTCAACCGGAGGCATACGACGGTATATTTATGCGTGCGTCCCGAACGACACATGCTCAAGCTGAGCACGTAAACCACCACGCACCGTGATTCGGTATCGGCCTCACAAACAACCCTGTCCGTCCACACGGAGTGCACGGCTTGTACTGAGGCGGCGCCGGCGTTCGCAACGATCGTATGACGCGAATGCTCACTGTGAGCACACACGTTCATATAGTCCGAGGCATACGAGACGAACCATTCGATTCGCATGTGGCTTTCCACACCTGATTTTTACGTAGAACGACGTCGCGTGGCGTGGATCTAGTGTAGCTCTACAATTCTAGTTTCATATAAAATGTATGAAGACCGACGCACCCAGATCGGCGTACGTGTATTTTTAACTTAAGTTTGCTGAGGCGCAGGCGGTTTTGCGTGATCTTAGGGAAGAGAGCGCTTTACTATTAAGTCTAAAAAATTTAAAATTCGCGGGCTACCTTGAGACTCCTCCTTAGGTTTGTAACGTGTTTGTAACCTTAGTATTAAGGTACTACCAACATTAAGAAAACAGCAACGAAAACAGTGAAGGGAAACTCATTTCATGCAGATTTATTTGCTTCTGTTAAATTGTGTTGAAGTTTAAATTGCCAACCAACCCCTGGTTCATCGGCTCATCGGTTCCCCACAGGCGTTTTGTAATGAGGCCCCTAGCCCCTACCCCAAACGATACAACAACACAAACAGTGTTGCCAGCACAGTAGCACCCCAAACTTGCGCAATTTCATCATTTTCAAAAATGGAACTTCATTTCGTTCGTTACTTTATGAAAAGCTATTGTTTTAATATTTTATTTGGCTTCGCAAAAACTTTTACGCAATCAAAACAAATTTAAGTTTAACAAAAATTATTTACTTTTTGATACACGATACAGACACTTTTTTCCATTACAATTTGGTCATTATTACACATTTTGATATTTTTGCAGTATTGCAGAAAATGTAAATTAAGTCAGCTTTCTCGGCAAGCTTCACTAAGGTCGTCTATCACACTAATATTTATTATAAAGACGAAAGTTTGCAAGTGTGTTCGTTATAGATACGTTTGTTACTTTTTCACGCTCTGACGGTTGAACGGACTTCCATGCAACTTGGTACACGGGTAGACCTTGATCTGGTAATAGCAAATAGGACTCTTTTTATTCCGGAAGCTATATCTATAGCCTTACAAAATTTTCTACAATCACGCTGTCAAAGCCTGGTAGACATTTGTTCTACAATAAAACCTTTATCTCCATTTTCGAGACATCGCGCCTGTTCCAGTAATCCCACATATTTGTCCAGTTTTGTAGACACTATATTTTTACATCACAATACTAGAATTCAATTCCACTGAATTTGGTCCAGCACTAATCCCCTGTTACATTATCATGATGATCATGATCATGGCTTACATTTTCAAGTTTGTATTTTTCAATGTTTGTTAATCGATCTCACCTCAGCGCCCAAACGGATTTTTCTTAGATTATTATTATTTTTGATTTGATGACATTTAGAACACAATATATTAAGTTAGGATACAGTAGGTACCTAGGCATTTTTCATCCCGCCCATGTAATGGGTGAAGTCGCTAGCAAGAGCGAGATAGAAATAAATAAATTAAATACCTACTGTTTTCTTTTTACGATCACGTTTCAATGCCACGTTTGGCCACGTTGCCACAATTCACAAACACTACCCCGCAACGTAACGCGGGGAAATGGCGTGTAATAAACGCCTTGATATTACAACGTTGAGAGATAAATCTCAAGGGTATTCCAGTTAGTGTTTAATTTACATTTGTTTATTCTATCAATACTGTTTTAATTAAGAATTTAACGCGCAGCTTGGTAGCGGGATCATTTGAGAGCCGGCTGGCTTGATACAGTAATGCCTTGGTCAGATATTATGAGTAGATTAGAACGCGGGAAATTAAGTTTTGTATATCGGTTTTGTTGAGTTAGGCTAAATGGCTCGGGTATTATATAATTTGATTATACTCGTATTAAAGCTAGCGGTTGAAATCTAATTTCGTTGTTTCAAGTTTTCGAACTGAAATGTCCTTACATAAATAAGATCGGGTAAAATCGGATATGTATGAGCGAAATAGTAGATACCTATATTTTTCATAGAGTTAGTAATTTATAATATAATATAATAATATAATATTCTACAACTATCACACAACGCCGTCTAGTCTCAAGCTAAGCAGAGCTTGTGTTATGAGTACTAGACAACTGATAAACATACTTATTATATTTCTAAATACATACGTATTATAGATAAATTACACCCAGACATAGAACAAATGATCGTGCTCATCGCACAAACATTTGTTCTGGGTGGGAATCGAACCCACGACCTCTAGCGTAGCAGTCAGCACCACTAACCACTAAACCAACAGGCCAGTCAAAATTAAATTATCTGCATTGGATTTTTTTCATTCCAGTACTCCATCGGTTTAGGTAGTTAACTAAAAGTAGGAAAACAATCTTGATGTTTTTTTATTTAAGTAAGTAATATAAGTCGTATAAAAGACAATATAAAGATTATTTAAATTTAGTTAATTACCTAACATCGGTTTAGGTAAAAACCTAATTGTAAACATTTTTATACAAATTTTTAGACATTTTTTTCGATAAAAGACGTTAACTTAACATTGTAGTTGACTACCTAAAGTCAAAGCCTCTAAAGTCCTAAACCGATGGAGTTTATGACGATTAACTTTCTAAATAAAAAATACTGTTTTGTAAACTTGGCAGTGATTCAGAATTAAAATTGACAGACGACATTATAAAAACAATGCAATTTCTTCTCCGCAGTTAGCGTGCACTTGAACATGCATTGTACAAATACAGCCAGTGTTGCCAACTTTTTGCTGCTATTATGTCGCGCATTTATTGCGGAGAAACTACCAAGAATGCACAATACTGACACTGAATGAGAATTCTTATCTCGAGTATTGTTGAAAACTGCAATTATGTAGTCGAAGCATGTCATCGATGTTTTTTAGCACTACGCGTTTCAAATGAGAATAGGACCGATTCCTATGTTTTGACGTCTCGTCGTACTGTCAATTCGAAGAAATTTTGGCAAAATTGATTAACGTATAGATGAGTAAAATTGAAGAACTGGATTCTGATTAAACTTTTTTCGTTCACAGTTCATAAATAAATTAAATTTTTCGTAAATTAATTATTGTTTAAAAATTTCTTTCCTCGATTTGACAGTAAATCGTGACGTCACCACAACATGACGGGCGATCCTATTCTCATTTGGATCGCATTGTACTTAGATATTATTTACTCCAGCATAAAAAATATCTAGTGATAATGTACACGTCAATTTTTTTCGTCAATTTAAACTAGATGAAGTCGGTGTAGTAAGTTTTATGTAGGTAATGCAATATTATTGCTCGCTGGCTTGGCATGGCACTTGCTTCGCTTGGCTTGGGCTGGGCTCATAGCGTGGCGTTACAATTAGTAAAATTAAAGACGATAGAAATGCTAGATAAGTAGACTATGTTCTTGACTTTAAGTTCTAAAAGGGAGTGACTATAATTCCAACAACAATTTGCAAGATTTTTTTTTTATTATGGTAGGCGCCAAATAGGTAAGCGTGGAATAACGGTCATTGATCCTCCTACATTTATTGATATTCTTAATTTCAAAAACGGAATTATTAGGACGGAATTAGAGACTTATAGCATTGAATTGACATCTATCGTGATCATTTACCTTTTCTGAAAAACAATTCATTGATGGTTTTCGGGTATTTTCGGTATATTGGAGATATTAGGAAAATACTTTATTTTAAGTTTATCTGTCGCCTTGTGCACGCATAAGTAGATTTAGATTTTACATCACTAGATGCGAAGTAAATTACAGAAGTTTAAAAACATCCATTACATCAATTCCTACCATATTTCAATACAGACAATAATCACAGAATATAACTTCCGTACTGTTCCGATACGATATCACGGATCGCAATTTGTGCGAATCAGTTGTGGGAACGCTATTTGTGAGCCGCGCTGGCGTTCTGAGTACAATAATTTTGATTTTAAATCTAGCGTGTTGCATTGCAGGCTTTCATATTTTTGTAGCTAGTAGGATATTAAGCTGTATGCTGTAATTTATATGAATAAAATTCGTCATGAATAGTTCTGAAATTGCTTTACAAACGGACAATTTCTGCGGATGCCATTTTGTTTTTTTGAAGTAGAAAATCATGAAAATACTCCTCTCACTCTGTGTGAAGCGAGAACCCTTTCGCTGTCAGACTTTTTACTGTCTAAAACCTATATGTATGTTCCTTCAGTTGAGCTTTACGTTCCAGGGCCACGGTAACTCATTCTAACAATACCGCAACGGCGCAACCCTGGCCCTAGTCCTACGGAAGCCTTAAATGGAAAATAAGTTCGGACATCCTGAACATAAACAAAAGAGAATTCCTTTTTTGGTCAAATGGTAGAGTTTCACGGGGAAAATCATTGAGCAGGAACACTATTTTATAAGAATCTTTGGGTCAATCCTAGTATTCTATCCACGAATATATGATTCTAACTTTTATGATGCGCCATTCTCGTACAAATCCATATTGCTTACAGAAAATAAGAGACGAAAACCAACATTTTTTTTCCTTTTTTAAAGGAACTCAATTTCCTATTTCCAGGGTGACACTTTTACGCAATTCCTCAAACAAATCACGGAATATTCCCCAGTGTTCCACTTAACATCTATTCATTTGTAGTCCAAAACAAAATGGACGTAGTTATGCTATAACGTTCCAATCCACAAGGTGGTCAAAATTGAGTTTTTGAGCCCAAGCTAGGTATTTTGGATCGTCCTATCTAGTGCTGAAGACACTGACTCTCTTACGACAATAACTATTGAAATAATTAAGCGGTCTAAATGATAAAACGAACCAAAAGATCTAATCATAATCTTATAAAGTGACATTACATTTGGATCGTACTGTTTTAATTCGTTTTGGACTGAATGCAATAAAAATAAGGATCCAATCATCTTGAAACGTTTTAAAAATAACTAATTTTAAATCTTAAAAAGTGACATTCCATTTGGATCGTACTATTTTATTTCGTTTTGGACTGAATAACAAAAAAATAATGATCCAATCAACTTGGAACGTTTTAAAAATAACAATTTTAAATCTTAAAAAGTGACAATTCATTTAGATCGTACTGTTTTAATTCGTTTTGGACTGAATAACATAAAAATAATGATCCATTGGACGTAGTTATGCTACAACAACGTTCCAATCCACACGCTGGTCGAACTGAGTAAATCGCGTTTTTGTAATTTTGTGATACGCTTTTTTTTGGTAGCGAGTACAACTAAGTAGTATGTATCACTTCAACTAAATAAATAAACATTATTTTATTATTATACTTGTCATTAAAATTTATTAATGTTTCTCATACAAATTATGAAAAAAATGCACTTGGAACGTTTTTGAAAAAAGGCTTTTTGTATGGAAGTAGCTTTTAACTTAATTTGCAAAAACGATCCAATATCTGAAAATTGCTATATTTTGGTAGTTAATATATATTTTTTCTAAAACATAAGTATAACAACGAAACAACATTATTAAAAAAATATTTATTAAGAAATAGTTGTATCAAAGCATGGAAAATCATCACAATTTATTCATCATCCAGATCGAAATCCAGCTCCTTACCAAATCTATCGACATCGTCAATGGCGTCATTAGACGCTTTCAATGTTTTATAAAAACTAAGGCAATCTGCTGGAATAAACTTGTAAACAGATCGTAAATCAGCCAATTTAGCTGGAGCAATGGGTTTCCCGTTAGGCCATAACTGTTTCAGATCAGATCTATGTATAGTCGAAATCTCTCCTTTTGTCGTTTTTTTAATGTTGAGTTCGTTATAATCCTCATCAAGGGACGTTTTCATAAAAATAGAATACAATCTAGCTTTTTCAATCTTTAACTCCTTTGCCAGCAGCCAGTTTAGTTTACTTTTATCTGTGAATTTCTTACGATTTACTATGTTTTTCTCAACATCTTCAGTGCTATAAAAGTCATTTTTGTCCATTCTATATACTTGAAATGTTTTTTTTTTTCTAGCATTTTTCATAATTTCTATATATTCGTCAGCTGTATAGACACGTTGTTGCTTTTTAAGCGCAGTTTCAATTTTTGAAAAATCGGTGTCGTTAGGTAAAAAACTATGCCCTGACTCAAGATACCGAAAAGTTATCGTTTTTAATGTAGAATGGGAGTCTAAGATAACCTTCAACATTAAAACAATTTTTATGTTTCGGTTCTGTCCACCGCATCAATCACTCCATAGTATGAGATGTTCTATAATAGGAGGTAGTTTGTTTTCAATATATTTGGCAAGGCATGATCCTATTTCCTGAGCACCTCTTCTGGCTTCACCTTCCACCCAAACATAACAGTGCCCTACATCATCTGATGCTGAATGCCGCTATTATATAGCCAAAGCTGACGTTTATAAAAAATTACGTTTGTCGGTATACGAGGCAGGCGCAAAGTTTTTTCGAGATCAAATGATAAGCATTCTATGTTTGGGGTATTTTGTGCAGTTTCAAAGTCACATTTCATCTGTTCCCTCATTTTTTGTGCCTTCTCTAAGTGTAACGATTTCTCAGCCTCTACTGCGCTAAAAAGCAACAACGTGTTTATACAGCTGACGAATATATAGAAATTATGAAAAATGCTAGAAAAAAAAAAACCATTTCAAGTATATAGAATGGATAAAAATGACTTTTATAGCACTGAAGATGTTGAGAAAAACATAGTAAATCGTAAGAAATTCACAGATAATAAAAGTAAACTAAACTGGCTGCTGGCAAAGGAGATAAAGATTGAAAAAGCTAGATTGTATTCTATTTTTATGAAAACGTCCCTTGATGAGGATAATAACGAACTTAACATTAAAAAAACGACAAAAGGAGAGATTTCGACTATACATAGATCTGATCTGAAACAGTTATGGCCTAACGGGAAACCCATTGCTCCAGCTAAATTGGCTGATTTACGATCTGTTTACAAGTTTATTCCAGCAGATTGCCTTAGTTTTTATAAAACATTGAAAGCGTCTAATGACGCCATTGACGATGTCGATGGATTTGGTAAGGAGCTGGATTTCGATCTGGATGATGAATAAATTGTGATGATTTTCCATGCTTTGATACAACTATTTCTTAATAAATATTTTTTTAATAATGTTGTTTCATTGTTATACTTATGTTTTAGAAAAAATATATATTAAATAACAAAATATAGCAATTTTCAGATATTGGATCGTTTTTGCAAATTAAGTTAAAAGCTACTTCCATACAAAAAGCCTTTTTTCAAAAACGTTCCAAGTGCATTTTTTTCATAATTTGTATGAGAAATATTAATAAATTTTAATGACAAGTATAATAATAAAATAATGTTTATTTATTTAGTTGAAGTGATACATACTACTTAGTTGTACTCGCTACCAAAAAAAAGCGTACCACAAAATTACAAAAACGCGATTTACTCAGTTCGACCTGCGTGTGGATTGGAACGTTATAGCATAACTACGTCCAAATGATGGCGTCGCGTTTAATACCAACGAACGTAGCGTGTATTTACAACAAATTCCATTTACAACACAAACAAATGAAGCGGTGGCGGAAAGCCATTCAAAATGGCAGTACAGGCACGGGCTACGCAATTAAATTAAGCCGATAACTGTGTAGGGGCAAGAGAGAGAGGCCTTGTCGCCATTTACAGTGCGTAGTTCCCGGTTTCCCGCGCAAAATTCCCGCCCTTTTCACTGAATGACGTTTTTTTTTTTTTTATACAAACGTCTGTCGGCTTATTATGCCAATGCAATGGAGTGGGATGATGGAAATGTAATAAAGATCTGTGAGAATATTTCGTGAATGCACATTTTAAATGCAAGCGGATTTTATTGTGAGCGAAATGAAAACAATTTGACGAATTTTATTTCGATGGTTTTGATTAATTGGCACAAACAACAGTACCAACGGATTTTTAGATTAACACGTTAAACTTTGATTAGGTAGGTATATAAAAACTTAAAAACGAAAGTGAGAAAGAGAGAGAGTGAGTGTGTGTGCGAAGTGAGTGTATGTGTGGTGGTTGTTCGACTAATTTTCTAAGTTGATTTCATTAAATTAAAAGAAAATAAAATTGCAGGTGAACTGTGACCAACAAAACAAAAATAGTTTTTTTTTTATGAGAACTATGGAGGCATTTGTCCGCCTTTGTATTTTGTTTATCATAAAGTTTTAATCTATAATATAAAAATGAATCGCAAAATGTGTTGGTAAGCGCATAACTCAACAACGCCTGGACCGATTTCGCAAATTTTTTGAAGTGAAAACTTCTTTAGCGGCGTTGAGCACTTTTTCTGTAATGGGTATAAAATCTTAAACTCGCGTCAGGACACGTGACCTGATCGAAAAAGCGTAAGACGGATGGAGAGTAGACAGCTATCCCTTATCGCGCGTTGTGAAAGGGGGCTAGACGGAAAAAATTCTCACGAAAAATTGTACCGACACTTTTACTGTCAAAATATAAATCCAAGATGGCGGCTGCAAGAAATTATCAACTTTTTCGTCATGGGTGTCGTTTTCATGGTTTTCGAGGGTGTTGAAACCGATGGTACTGTCAAAATATAAATCCAAGATGGCGGCTGCAAGAAATTATCAAATTTTTCGTCATGGGTGTCGTTTTCATGGTTTTCGAGGGTGTTGAAACCGATAGTACTGTCAAAATGTAAATCCAAGATGGCGGCTGCAAGAAATTATCAAATTTTCCGTCATGGGTGTCGTTTTCATGGTTTTCGAGGGCGTGGAAACCGATGGTACTGTCAAAATGTAAATCCAAGATGGCGGCTGCAAGAAATTATCAACTTTTTCATCATGGGTGTCGTTTTCATGGTTTTCGAGGGTGTTGAAACCGATGGTACAGTCAAAATATAAATCCAAGATGGCGGCTGCAAGAAATTATCAACTTTTTCGTCATGGGTGTCTTTTTCATGGTTTTCGAGGGTGTTGAAACCGATGGTACTGTCAAAATATAAATCCAAGATGGCGGCTGCAAGAAATTATCAACGTTTTCGTCATGGGTGTCGTTTTCATGGTTTTCGAGGGCGTTGAAACCGATGGTACTGTCAAAATATAAATCCAAGATGGCGGCTGCAAGAAATTATCAAATTTTTCGTCATGGGTGTCGTTTTCGTGGTTTTCGAGGGTGTTGAAACCGATAATACTGTCAAAATATAAATCCAAGATGGTGGCTGCAAGAAATTATCAAATTTTCCGTCATGGGTGTCGTTTTCATGGTTTTCGAGGGCGTGGAAACCGATAGTACTGTCAAAATGTAAATCCAAGATGGCGGCTGCAAGAAATTATCAACTTTTTCGTCATGGGTGTCGTTTTCGTGGTTTTCGAGAGTGTTGAAACCGATAGTACTGTCAAAATGTAAATCCAAGATGGCGGCTGCAAGAAATTATCAACTTTTTCGTCATGGGTGTCGTTTTCGTGGTTTTCGAGGGTGTTGAAACCGATATTACTGTCAAAATATAAATCCAAGATGGCGGCTGCAAGAAATTATCAACTTTTTCGTCATGGGTGTCGTTTTCGTGGTTTTCGAGGGTGTTGAAACCGATAGTACTGTCAAAATGTAAATCCAAGGTGGCGGCTGCAAGAAATTGTTAACTTTTCCGTCATGGGTGTCGTTTTCATGGTTTTCGAGGGTGTTGAAACCGATAGTACTGTCAAAATATAAATCCAAGATGGTGGCTGCAAGAAATTATCAAATTTTCCGTCATGGGTGTCGTTTTCATCGTTTTCGAGGGCGTGGAAACCGATGGTACTGTCAAAATGTAAATCCAAGATGGCGGCTGCAAGAAATTATCAACTTTTTCGCCATGGGTGTCGTTTTCGTGGTTTTCGAGGGTGTTGAAACCGATGGTACTGTTAAAATATAAATCCAAGATGGTGGCTGCAAGAAATTATCAAATTTTCCGTCATGGGTGTCGTTTTCATGGTTTTCGAGGGCGTGGAAACCGATGGTACTGTCAAAATGTAAATCCAAGATGGCGGCTGCAAGAAATTATCAACTTTTTCGTCATGGGTGTCGTTTTCGTGGTTTTCGAGGGTGTTGAAACCGATATTACTGTCAAAATATAAATCCAAGATGGCGGCTGCAAGAAATTATTAACTTTTCCGTCATGGGTGTCGTTTTCATGGTTTTCGAGGGTGTTGAAACCGATAGTACTGTCAAAATATAAATCCAAGATGGTGGCTGCAAGAAATTATCAACTGTTTCATCATGGGTGTCGTTTTCATGGTTTTCGAGGGTGTTGAAACCGATAGTACTGTCAAAATATAAATCCAAGATGGTGGCTGCAAGAAATTATCAAATTTTCCGTCATGGGTGTCGTTTTCATGGTTTTCGAGGGTGTTGAAACCGACAGTACTGTCAAAATATAAATCCAAGATGGCGGCTGCAAGAAATTATCAAATTTTCCGTCATGAGTGTCGTTTTCATGGTTTTCGAGGGTGTTGAAACCGATAGTACTGTCAAAATATAAATCCAAGATGGCGGCTGCAAAAAATTATTAAATTTTTCGTCATGGGTGTCGTTTTCATGGTTTTCAAGGCTGTTGAAACTGATAGTATTGTCAAAATGTAAATCCAAGATGGCGGCTGCAAGAAATTATCAACTTTTTCCTCATGGGTGTCGTTTTCGTGGTTTTCGAGGGTGTTGAAACCGATAGTACTGTCAAAATTTAAATCTAAGATGGTGGCTGCAATAAATTATCAACTTTTTCGATATGGGTGTCTTTTTCATGGTTTTCGAGGTTGTTGAAGCCGATAGTGCTGTCAAAATGTAAATCTAAGATGGCGGATGTCAGAAATTATCAACTTTTTCGTCATGAGTGTCGTTTTCATGGTTTCGAAGATGTTGAAATAGTGCTGTCAAAATGTACATAAAATAGGATAGTATTTTTTAGTTATATTGTATTGGCTAGACGGAAAAAATTCTCACGAAAAGTTGTAACGACACTTTTTCTATAGTAAGCTATTGTAAGCCGTGCGGCGTGCGCATGTTTCTCTGTTTTTCTCTCTTTCTCTCTCTTATAGAAAGCAAGCCAGAACGGAACTTCGTTCCATCCGGGTGTCCCTTGACACCTCAGTAGTTTTTCGGAGAGATAAACTTTTTAATGTAAAATAATTGTAATAGTTTTAAAGTGTTAAATTTTTAATGTAATATAAATTGTCATGTTTGTGTACGATAGCGCAATAAATGAATATTGTATTCTACCACATAAATGATAGTACTTTTATACTGATAAAGCAATTGGTGCAAGATTATTCCCTAACCATTCCAAAATATCAAACATGCTCAACGTTAATAATCAAGTTTTCACTTCTGCCGGCACTCCCGGAGTGCAACCCGTCTTTTTTTTTTGTTGTGTTCTTTATTATGAGAAGGTTCTTATGGAAAAAAAAATGAAAATTAGGGTAGTGTAGGGTAGAGTAGGGTAGTGTAGGGTAGTGTAGGGTAGAGTAAGGTAGAGGAGGGTAGAGTAGGGTAGAGTAGAGTAGGGTAGGGTAGAGTAGGGTAGAGTAGGGTAGAGTAGGGTAGAGTAGGGTAGAGTAGGGTAGAGTAGAGTAGAGTAGAGTAGGGTAGAGTAGGGTAGAGTAGGGTATAGTAGGGTAGAGTAGGGTATAGTAGGCTGAAGTAGGGAAGAGCGGGAGCGAAGCCGCGCGGGCTAAAGCTAGTAAATAAATAAATAAATATACAGTCATATTTGTAGGTATTTGAACAAAATTAAAGTTCGTACCTATGTATTTTTAATCATAAAAAATTCGAGCTTTTAATTAAAATTGAACTTCTAAGAAACATGATGAGCACAAGAAAACCTACAAAAAATACGAAGTCCCCAGGCTCCGAAAACCCACGGAGTTTATTACAGACATTCACTTTTATGTGAAAATTATCTTTTCTGAGGGAAAAAGGCTGTATAAAGTTTGTGTCTGGTCCCGTTGAGATACAAACGGACTTTATGAAGGTAAGTAGAAAAATTGTTCCAAGTTTTTAGTGGTCGCCAGTTTAGCAAAGATTTTATTTCTTTTTGTTTGTGGAAAGTGCGCTTATCCTCAGTTTCCTAATTTGCGCTGTATCTTTTCTTTACAGTAGAAATCCCAGCACGACTGATGCTCACTAGTGTCACAAGGTATTTCTGGAAATGAAACCTTGGTCCTAGAACGCAAAGGGCAACTGAAGGAAACAGGTTTGGTTTTAAATCAGTAAAAGTCTAACACTCACTTCGGCTCACTCAACCAGGTTTCAGACTGGCTAAAGTGGCCTCTTCTTTCATGGGGTACTGTTTGAAATGTTATAATAAAATACCACCCCAAATATTAGAACTCAATGAAACGAAATTTAAATCTTGTATTAAACGCACACTGTGCAGGCAAGCATATTATAAGTTGGAGGATTATATTCAAGATAAAAATGCTTGGCTCAATGCTGGTCCAGCTCCACTACCACTAGGGCGTACTAATTAGTTGATTAGTTGGAAACTAATATTATTATTTTTTAATTTGAAAGACACAATTGCATTGTATAATGTAGAAGCACTTTTTCCAAGTTTGTGAATGTGAAGCACCATGGAGCATTTTTATTAGGTTACAACTTTTTTTTTTTGACATTACGAGCATGGCAGTTGAGAGTTTGTCATGCTCACTCAAATGTCTCGCTGTTGGTGGCACGTGTCATTGGGTCGTTCAGTTCCCTTCAAAATGGTTGAGCTGAGTGGGGCTGATGCACGCGTCATGCTCGTGAACGGGTGCCGTCAGATGGGACTGGTCATCTCTTAGCTGCCAGTGGCTTAATTCAGTTTCTATCTTTTAATTATTTTACATTTTTTATTTCATTATCGACATTGTGCTCACATGATAGAAGCAACAAGTAATATGTAACCAAGCATTATATGTAACACATAATATGATTTAAAAGAGTGTCCATGGAGTTTCTTGCACGTTCTTCTCCATAGAGACCTACTCTTTGGAACGTGCAATTTAGCTTCACTTTTCTTGGACTGACCGACATTTGACTATTCAAAAGTGCCTGTAAATGGTCTATTTGAAATAAATGTTTTGATTTGATTTGATTTGATTTGATTTGGCTCCTCTCTAGAGCAGAAGAAGTCGTTGAATGATTAACATACCCATCTCGGAAAACAATAACTTTTTTGTTTTCAGTACAAAATAAAATAGTCAGATTCAGATGTTTTTATAGTTTACAGTGTGACTGTATGAGTATGGCTATTTTCAGTAGGTAAGTACAATTTAAATAAAACATTTTACAATACATATCTATAAATAAGGCTATTTTAATTAACCTGCCTGTTTTCATGGCGGCTAACCACTTTTGGTAAACTTAGCCTTAAATAACCTTATGTACTTAACCTTTGGTTATATAATGTCAATCAGAGGTACCTACAAAAAAAGCAAAACAGTTGCAGTGATGCCAAATAAAAAAGCCACTGTGCTTTGTTGAAACACATTATTTGTCTAGTGCATTATTTGTTCAAAATAAGACAGCTTTCATACATATTGCATTCGTTACGCAATCCACACTGGGTTCGAATTTTTACGGCATTATTAAATGACTCCAGCATAAATTGGCGGGGAACAGATGCCGAATTTGGCAATTGCCGCCATTATTGTGTCGGCACTGCCAACTGACAGACAAAAATGCGATGAAAAACAAATACGCGCCAATTTTGCATTCCATTTGGAAAAAGGTTTGCTGCATTTTTTTCTATGGTAGATTTTTTCATTTGCCTACTGCTCTTTTTTAATGGAATAAATTGAATTAATGGTTAATAGTACAGGCAAGTGGCGCTAATGGAGTTGGAAGAGCACTTAACGTTGCCATAGATTAAGTGTTGGTTTTTACTTACTGCCAGGTATACTTACCTATATTTGTAAGTAAACTTCAGTAATGCAAGATACTTACTATTTCCTCTTTATATTTTTAGGTTTCCATAGTTCAAACCGGGCTGTTAAACCGTTAACGCAATTAATATTGTTATAGTAATAACTATAAAGTCCGCATGTTTTAACAACGCGCATTTGACGGGTTGTTTTTTTTCTTTTTCATGGATTTAATGTCATAATAAAAGTAATTTATTAATTCCAGCGGATTAGGCGCACATTCGCAAAATGACATATTGACGCAAAATGCCACTTTCGCATAATGCCAAAATGTCACTTCGAAATCGGTATTTTTTTATTTGGACGTTAGTATATGGTTTTATGAAAAACCCATCTGGCTAAAACTTAATAACTGCTTGATTACAGGTATAGCATGCGAGATACATTGATTGAATTATACACTGATTGAGTTTATTAAACATTGATTACATCTATCACTGAATACTTTAATTAGTCAAAAAAACTTATTAAAAATGAGCGGACGTAAGTAATTTGGAATGAAAAGCTAATTACATAGTTTATACACAGGGTAAATAACATCAGTGTAATGACAGTATTTATATCGCCCACCTGGCGAGAATTTTGATAATTACTTTAGTTTACATTTTTATTTTATGTTAAAATAAATGAAAATGTATAAATGTGAGTGTAAATACTGGAGTTTGGTATTATTTTTATTCATATATTTATTAAAAAGTCCACTGGAAGAAGTTAATACGTAATTTTAACAATCTTTTATTTTAATTTACATAAATCGCACATTATGCGATAATTATGATTTTTTAGAATGTGTCATTTTGAGAATGTGCCATTTTGATAATGTGACATTTTGCTAATGTGGCATTTTGAGAAAAGTCATTTTGCGAATGTGGCATTTTGCGAAATGTCATTTTGCGAATGTGGCATTTTGCGTCAATATGTCATTTTGCGAATGTGGCATTGTGCGCCTAATCCATTCCACATTCACATTCACATTCACATTCATTCATTTTTTGTTTTTTCACATTCTATAAATTTCATAATAACTAATAGTTAATTACTAGAAGTTACAGTACAGAGAAGTTCAAATCATCATCATTTCAGCCGAAAGACGTCCACTGTTAGACATATGCCTCCCTCAAGTGTCGCCACAATGAATGATCCTGTACGTCTTACCAGGTCATCTTTCCACCTTGTAGGAGGCCTTACAACACTGCGTCTTCCGTAACGCGGTCGCCACTCCAGAACCTTTTGGCCCTAACGGCCATCTGTTCTGCGAGCAAATTGCCCTGCCCTTTGCCACTTAAGTTTGGCGATTCTTCGTGTTATGTTGGCAACCATGGTTATCCTGCGGATATCTTCATTCCTGATTCGATCACACAGGGATACTCCAAGCATAGCCCTTTCCATTGCCCTTTGGGTGACTTTAAGCCTTCTGATGAGGTCCGTTGTGAGCGACCACGTTTCGGTGTCATTTGTCATTACTGACAACACGCACTTGTCAGACTTTCATCTTGAGACACTGTGGTATATTGGACGAGAAGATACCGCGCAGCTTCCCGAACGCTGCGGTCCGAGTCGGATTCGACGATCGACCTCTTTCTCGAAGTTAGCCCTACCCAACTGGACCGTCTGTCCAAGGTAAATGTAATCGTCCACAACTTCGAGTGTAGAGTTTCCGATCTTGATAAGAGTGGGTGCTATACTTTGGTTTTGTCCATGTTCATTTTAAGTCCCACTCTTTCGGAAGCTCTACTGAGGTCATTGAGCATTGAGAAATTACTCAATTATTTCATCACCACTGCTCTCAAAACGGTGAAGGAAAACATCGTCAAGAAACCAGCATATCCTGGAACCAAAAATTCGAAGACATATGACATCCACCAACCCGTACGGAGCCCGCGTGGTGGATTACAGCCTATTCCCTCTCCTAGAGAGGAGGCCTGAGTAGCAGCAGTGGGAACATTAAAACTGATTATACTATGTTATGCTATACTGAGAAATTCACTTCAAAAGGGAAAAATGAAAAAAAAAAAACGCGCTCGCCTACAATTTACGTAAATGCACGGAAAGTCATAAAAACACCTTCAGCATTTTAGCATTTATTTCTTTCCAAGATTTAACTTCACAATTCTGCCAACCACACAAAATTACAAGGCTGAACGTACACTGCCTTTCTACAAGCTTAATAACCGGCGCACGGACAACCCTATTAATTAGGGCTGTCGCGAGGGTCGAATCAAAAGTGATTAATTTGCGCGAATTGCTTTAAAAGACTAGGTGGCGTAACGGTTGTTCTGCGTAATGGTCGGCTTTCAATTAACGTTCGCACATGGTCTTTTTTCCTGGGATCCTGGCAAGGGTAACGTGAGCTGGGGTCTTACCCTCATCATCATCATCATTTTAGCCTATAGACGTCCACTGTTGGGCATAGGCCTCCTCCAAGTGTCGCCACAATGAACGATCCTGCGCGTCCCGCATCCATCGGATTCTTCATCAGGTCATCGGTCCACCTTGTAGGAGGCCTTCCAACGCTGCGTCTTCCGGTACGCGGTCGCCACTCCAGAACCTTTCGGCCCTAATGGCCGTCTGTTCTGCGAGCAATGTGCCCTGCACATTACCACATTCTTCGTGCTATGTCGGTAACCTTGGTTCTCCTGCGGATATTTTAATTTCTGATTCGATCACACAAGGAAACTCCGAGCATAGCCCTTTCCATTGCCCTTTGGATGACTTTTAGCCTTCTGATGAGGCCCATTGTGAGCGACCACGTTTCGGACCCATATGAATCGAATTCGAGCGATATGAAAGAAAAGGGAGTTAGTGACAGCGTGACAAGTGACAAGACAGAATGGAAGAATAAAACGGGACTAGGGCAGGAAGATGATGATGATGTCATCACTGGCCTTACCAAGCCTTACCATGACGTGTTAAAATTTCAGTCAGGCAAGCGAGAAAGAGGGATGAAGCTTATAGCTTATATAGCTCCTTTCTTTTAACAGTTCAGTTTAACTCGTAAAATGGATCGTGCAAGGCTTCTGTGCTGCCATTGAATGTGCTAGATCGTTACGGTTGGCAAAGCGGCACTCAAATGCGAGTTAGACAGGTGCAGTTTTAAAACTGCACAATATTTCAGGAGGTTGTAATAAAACTCATAAATAATCATGTAAAAAAACGATACCTGGTCAATAATCAGTAATACTTGTTATTTAATTTTTTAATTACATTAAACTAAATCGATTGATCGATGGCCGCGGGGGCGTGGCTAGGGTGTGGCGTGCGGGATGATGATTGGATGATACATTATTTATGAAACTATCGTTGCGAGTTAGTGTGTGTGAAAACGCCCTTTATTGTTCCGTGTTTGTATGTGTGAAAAAAAGCGAGGCTATAAAAAAAAAAAAAATTACCTACTTATTTTATTATTGATTCGGGTCGAGAATCACTAACATAATTACCTCCTGAAATATTTTGCAGCTTCAAAAAGACACCTTGTATGTGAAAGAAGTAGGTAAGGTAGTAACCAAGAATATTAGTTCGGTAGTTGAATAAAAACACAAAGCGAAGAGTCGATCTCCGGTTAACTATATTTTATTTACAACGTTTGCTTTTTTACTGAGAAACACGATCCGATATCATCAGTTTACAGACGATTTTACGATCCAAATGCCATCGATTCTAAAGTAACTTTACGGAGAAAAGATATTTAAACACGTGTCAGTGACGAATGATGATATGTTTGACAACAAACGCAAATAATTTACTACTCAATCGTTTGAACTGTCAAGAAGTCAGTCACGCTATAAAATGCAAAAGATGGATTGTGCGTCTTACTTCAACGGCTACCGCTCGAACAAGAGCAGCATTTGCAGAGCGAAATTCAGGCATATAAAAAAAATACTTTATTTGTTTATTATAATTATTCTTAAACATACAAAATCAATTGTTCAATGAGCGGTTATTTTATACGTCACTCCCAAACTTTCATAGAAAGAGGGTAACAAATGAAGGCGCCCTAACCTGTTAAAAAACCTGAACTAAAACGCCATGACATCACTTTCAGTACTTCAGAAGCCACAATAAAATTGGTTATAACTTTAAAGTCCTTTGTTACATTTGGTATCGATCGAGCTCGGCAGGGACAGCCCTACGCCACCCTTCCATTAGTCTGGCTACCTGTCGCGACTCGCGCCTGGCGTCTGTGACGTCACGTTAGCCACCCTCACGAATCTAACGTATTCGGGTCTACCAACCGAATATTTGCAATTATTGTTGTGCAATTCTATCAGCGCAGCGGTGCATGGAGAATTTAGATGGATTTGTTGAGGTTAAAAGGGGTGGAGTTTACTATCAATAAGATGAGATGTTTTCTCTGAAGAAATAAAGTAAACTCATCGTAGTTTTGTTAGACATATTTGGTCCATATTATTATCAGTTACATTTTCATTTCATTAAAAGTGCACGGAAAATTTCTTGTCGTTTGTTTCTGTTCAATACGACTTCGTGACTTTTTCGTAAGTGCTTTCAGTCAAAGTTTTTTTTTGGGTTTATTTTCATTTTCTATTAGATTCTTATTGGTTAGTGTAAAAGCCTTTTTAATTAAATTCCAAGTGGAAAAAGTATTTGATGATTCCTATTTATTTAAAATACACACTGATTCAAATATAGAAACTTCTGCATTGTGCAGAAGTTTTAAATGGAAAATGAAACGAGAGCCCGAACACGTTTGACATCATCATCTACTATTTTTCGCTTTTTTTTGTTTGGTTGGTAGCTTTGTACGCCTAACATCTGTCTACCCTTGATTGTCCTCAAGCCTTTCATTTGGGGCTACAGACTAATTTAGGGACAAACGTGCGTTTCGTATTTACAGACATAAATAAAAAAAATGATGTACGGTCTACCCGTTAGCTTCACAAAAGAACTTAGGTACCTATAATTATTATACATTACTAAGGGTGAGTTGCACCATTTAACTATAACGATAACAAAGCCGTTAACAGTTGTCAAATCGTCGGATTGACCAATAGGCTGCCGTTTGACGGCTGGTTATGTTTGGTTATCGTTATAGTTAAATGGTGCTACTCACCCTTATATTATAATATCTTACCTACTTAGCTTTTGCTTGACGAAAAACAGTTCACAGTCGAAAATAAAAAAAATGTAGAATTTTTTGAATTTCGACTGTGCATGACTCAATAAAAAACTTAAAACCTTCTTGGAATATTTTAGAACTAAATTAAAGGTTGTAGAATAATTAGATACATATACAAGGTGTAAGGGACAGCCCTCCACAAACTTTAAGGGCTTGCTCAGTAGACGAAACTGAACAACCTACCATAAAAAAATTTTTCAGGAAACGAAAAAAAAAATCCGCATCACCATACAAAATTATTAACTTGATTGGACAGTTTGTATGGAGAGGCTGAATTTTTTTTTCGTTTCCTGAGAAAAAATTTTATGGTGGGTTGTTCAGTTTCGTCTACTGAGCAAGCCCTTAAAGTTTGTGGAGGGCTGTCCCTTACACCATTTATACATATGAATTGCAACGAATTTTCTTCGTTATAGAACCACTACTGCTGTTAGTGGCTTCGCCCATGTATCCGTGTGAAAAGTGTCCTTTATAGCACAAAGGACACTTTCCAGGATGGTCTAACCATGTGCCAAATTTCATCCAAATCTGTTCAGCCGTTCGAGCGGGAAGTAACAAACATACACACTCACAAACTTTCTCTTTTTAAACATTAGTGTAATGTAAATAAAGCTTTTCTTTTAAATAAACCACTCGATCTTCAATAACAAATTCATTTCCCCCAGGTGCCGTACAATTTGCGAAATAATATAAGAAGCTAATACGGTTTATTTTCGTTCTATTTGAATCACTGGGACTCGTTAGTTTACCTTTATATTTCCCTTCGGAGGGTCTTAGAAGAATGGTTATTATCTCTCCTGAAGAGAAAATAGGCTAACGTTGATTGAAGATTTTTCTTGAAAAATTGGAGGTTCAAATAATAAATAGGCACTAGAAAAAGTAGGCACAGTCCTACTTTATTTTTCTTAGAATGATGTGTCATCGCGGTCATTTCAGCCTGAGCTCTTTAAAAAAATTTTCACTTGCCGTGAAACGGCCGCCTATTGGTCAATTCGACGATTTGACAACTGTTAACGGCTCTGTTATCGTTATAGTTAAATGGTGCAACTCACCCTTACTAATCAACGACAATTTTAAACATCGCAGTATGTACTGAGTGAGGCGCCTTTTTTGCCTCGCACTAATTATAATTTTCATTAACCGTTACGTATTTTTAGTTTATATTTTTTCTTTCTTTCTTTTTATTCTAAGTATGTTCTAATACAGGTCCAGCCCCCTTAGCCAAGTTACAACCGTTTCTCTTGCGTGGAACGCCTCGAGTGGGCCACGCCCCCGATTCTTTTGTTCTGACCACGTAACTGAGTGTTGAGAACACGTTATTCCCGTTTCCGTACATTTGAAGTTTTCTACTAGCGTTAACGATTGTCATCTTTGTCATCTAGATTATCAACTTGACTATGGGTACCAGTATGTTTGTCTACACTCTACACTAATATTATAAAGTTTGTTCTTTTGTTTGTAGGAGGTAATCTCTGGAACTACCTACTGGTCCGATTGCAAAAAATTTTTCACCGATAGAATTCTGCGGGTTCATTCCTGAGTGACAGGCCTATTTTATATACGCGGGCGAAGCTGCGAGCAAAAGCTAGTATTCCATATGCATCCAAATTCATTCAGCTGATGAGGTGTGATATTCGTACCTACTTAATTATGGGTTATTTCCAAAAAAAAAAATAAACTATTGAATAAATTCAATGACATTGTTACCTATAAATTTTTTTTTGCAAAAAGATTGTGTTATATTTTGTTTTGTTTATTAATATAACTATTTTAATTTAATTTTTAGCAGTGTCTACGTGTTAAGAATATGAATACAATATCAAATATTAGCAGTATACATCAAACAAATATTTTAGCAGTCTTGAATAGTTGAAAAAGTCTTCAGTCCAACCCGACAAATCCTGTTTTAAATTAAACAGTGCGAACTCACATCTGAGTTTACTATTATTTTCACTTCTCACCGAAGACATCCTAATCTTCAAACGCATCACATCTTTGGCTCTACAGAAAAAAAAAAAACACACGTGCCATAATGACACTTTAGTTAGATCAAAGAGCATCAAAGCTCGGCTCGTGCTCAAAAAGCGTTAGCTTTACATACTCTTTGGTGCTCAGCTGACTGCGATCGCGACACGATCACACCGCTTTGACATCGTAATGAGATCCAGTTTCACATAGATTCACTAGAAAACCTAAAACTGATATGTCTGTAATAAAATATTCGACGCAGATGCCTGCAAGTGCAATCAACGTTCGATGTTTGAAATTAAAGCTCCGGAATGCTGTCTGTGCAAAGAGGGATTTTAAATGTCATTCTTTTGTGATTATGGTGGCAATCGCCATTTGGCGGGAGAGTGCAATTGTTTTTAACTTTTGTCTGTGGTCGTGGATGGGAATTAAATTAGATTTGAAGTGAGATTTTGGCGGGATTTCTTGGAGTTAAATTGTGTGGCTGTTTTAATTATTCTGTTAAATTGGTGTAGTTTTGTATCTCAAGTGTATGTGTTACTGGACAATATGTGGAATCATTGAAACAGTCGCCATATCGGTTTTATTGTAGTTTATAGTAATATTGGCTACCTCAGCGAAGTTTGCCGAGAAGGCTGACTCGATACATTGGCTGTCGAATACTACAATAACACGAGGTAAACTAATGAACCATTCATACAAAGACGTGGCTTAAACAACTTAGTATTCCATCCAAAAACATTAAGGGCCAAGCGCCCGAAAAGTGTCATAAAACAGTGATTTTCTGAGGCCTACTCCTCCGTAACGGCTAGGTCAATTGGTTTGAAAAAAATATATGTTTATTATAGATTCATGAACAATAATATCAACATTTGATTTTTTCGTGCAATTAATACTTTTGTCAAAAAAAAAAATATTTAGCAATTTCGCAACTTTTCGCAACTTTTCCCTACTCCTTCGAAACGGCTTGGACCTTTAGAAACATTTTTACACATAAAAATTGGTGGTTAAATATTCTTCAAAGTGAACATTGCATATGTAAATCAATCAATATCTCGCAGAGAAAATGGATTTAAAGCGCTTTCCGGGCGCTGCTGGCCGCAAATAAATGCACAGATTTGCGTACTGCCGCCTAGGCGAGTGCGAGAGTTGCGTTCACATAATTTCGGTCAGATGGTTCAAGGGACTATACGCCTTAAGAACTACTACGCTTTCCAAATGAGAATAGGACCGATTCCTATGTTTTGACGTCTCGAGTCGTCGTACTGTCAAATCGAAGAAATTTTGGCAAAATTGAAGAACGTAGAGATGAGTAAAATTGAAGAACTGGATTCTGATTAAACTTTTTACGTTCACAGTTCATAAATAAATTAAATTTTTCGTAAATTAATGTTTAAAAATTTCTTTTCTTGATTTGACAGTAAATCATGAAGTCACATGGCGGGCAATCCTATTCTCATTTGGAACGCATTGTATAATTGATTTGAAGTTATTATTTATTTACTTTACTCAATAAACTGTTGTTACTTTTATTAATTATTTAATAGCCCTTTTAATTGTGTTTGTTTGATTTGATTCTCATAAGTTAACGAACCACCTTAGGTCTTTAACCTATGATTTCAAAAACGTCATGAATACATGATTGTCTCTTTTATGATTTCGTGTCATTTGGAAGCGCGCCAAGGAATACAGGTTACTGTTATGTGCCTACTTGTATTGCTCGGATTTCAACTTGTCGTAGTTTTACTTATCTTCATTAGTTCAAATGTGACATTTCATTTCATTTGGAAGACTGATTTTATTTTCAGAAAAAAAAAATCAAACCTTTACATCATCAATTCATTCGCTTAGGACTTGTAGATACCTCCTAAGGCCGGCGGTTTGAAAACAGCGACTGTCGCAACACTCGCAACCCAGTGCTGGGTACTCTACTAAGGCCCCATCTTTGAGGAGTGGCTACATACATATCTGCAGAGGCGACACAGCGTCCTCACTTTCTTCCTGACGCGGACTCACCAGACATGGTTGAACCGGGAGGTTCCTGTGTCGGATACAGATTGTGCGAACCGGAGGACCTGGAGGTGTAATGCTAGCGAAGAAATAAATCCTTAGGTGGGACATCAACTAATGACTTATCCCCCACTTAGGTGGACCCACTCCTGTTCTTTCTTTGCCTTCATTCTATTTTTTTTATTTTTTTGACCTTTGCCTTCATTCCAGTGTCCTAGCTAGGGTTGCCAACTATACTGTTAAAAACAGTATTACACTGTTTTCACTACAGTATACTCTTTACTGTTCAACAAAAATAAAGTATACAAAATACTGTTTTCAGCATCAACATGCTTATCACTATACCTACTCGTAAGTGTTAGTTTCAGAACGGATTGAAAGAGGTCTTCATTTATTTTAATTTTAGTTAGAGTTGTGGTTCGGCATGTGAAGTTTTTAAAAATACTGTAAATTACTAAAAAGTTGTACGAGAAGCTCTAAAAATATGCATTTAAACAAGTAAAATACTGTTCATTTTTCTAATTTTTTTTTTTCTTTTAAAAAGAGTTGGGAACCCTAGTCCTAGGGTACAATTTAGCACAACCGATGAAAAAAAATAAAAAAAAAACTGCTTACTCTTTGAATGTCGTAATTAGAGACACAATAGAAAGACAATTACCTTATGTCGGACTGTGTAACTTAAGACATTCGAAAGGTTAAAAGAGTAAGTATTTCAAAATTAATTCTAAACGAGCATATGGGTAGGAGCGTGTGGGCCGAGGGTCTCCATGAACAATTCAGGACGCCGGTCCGGTCTGAATTTTAATCACCAAACTCCTTTACATACCTACTTTGAATCTGATTTCAATTATTCCGTTTTATTTACAAATGGTACTGAAATGAATCAAGGCGACTTTTCGTGATATTGATTACACTAGCTTTTGCCCAGAGGTTTTGTCCGTGTAAAATTGGAAATGATCTCTCTCTTATGATCTATCCCTTATGATATGAAATAATTACTACAATATAAATTCCCTTACATCAGGACCTCTTTAGAGTGGCATATTGTTAGACTAAGATATGTTGCACTAATACGAATTTTATAAGTTTGACATAAAAGAAGTAGGTACACTACAGGTGAAAAACATACTTAGGAAAAAATCCTATAGAAAAATGCATTAGGCGTGAAATAAATATTTGTTATTAAGTATCCAGTTTATCAACAATGTAAAAAAAAAATATATATATTAAACAGTGAAGCAATATAAAAATTGGTAGAAAAACAAACGACTGATAACAATTTTAAAAAGCCTTCATCTCAGATCTTATCTTCGATAAAAATAAAACGGAGAAAACTCTAACTTAATCAATTTGCGAAAATATTCGCAAGAAGTTTTTGTAAGATTCGCGATCGATCGAGCGGCAAGCGACGCAACGGATTCAATTTGTTATAACGACACTGTCCCATCTATGAATACTGCATCGACCAGGGTTGCCATACGGAAGAAGTATTAAACATAAGCGAAATCAAGTCATGCAATTATTGCATGACTCTGCCATCTCATTTCTACCATCGGGCAACCCGACGTACGGCGAGTATCCACCCTTACATTGTTGAAACTTCTACGGTCCGGACTAAGCCTTTCGCCTCGTCTTTTACATTGAAGTGTACATTGAAGGACTGGAACAATTTGCCTCCTGCGGTCTTCCCGTCCAATTATAATGTAGGTGTCTTCAAGGCTAGAGTGAATAGGCTCTTAATAAATTAGTGCGACTCACCAACGATGATTGCATCACGGCTTACCACCAGGTGGGATCGCAATCAAGCAATGGTTTATATTGATAAAAAAAAAACTGCACTCTCATATACCAACTTGTTTGGGGTTATTGTAAACTCGTCACAAAATTTACAATGAATTTTACCAATTTAAGGCAAATAACACTGTGTTTGCAATACCTTATTTCTACTATTTTACTGTGAATTTAAAGCATGGCAACCCTAACCGTATCTAACTCGAGAGCGGCGGCGGGGGCGAGCCTCCGTTTATTATTCAGCATGCAAACTGTCTTATTGGAGTAAATAATACCCAAATGTTTATTTATATTCACTCCAGAGGTGGAAGAACAACATAATATACACACAACTAGTACCTACATAAAATGTCTTATTTATGCTTCAAGACTTGTGTAGCTAGTTTTTTTTTGTAGGTAGGAATTCATCCGATGACTTCTCCCGTTGTAGGTTGGGGCGGGAGGGTGTGTCAGACTTTTACTAACTAAAACACACCTGTGTTCTTTAGTTGCCCTTTGCGTTCTAGGACCACGGGTACCCTTTTCAGAAATTTCATGTAGGTTTTGCTGACATCTCTTTGAGGTGCGCGAAGAACATTATCTTTGTCGACGACTCGCGCTCAGTTTGGATGGTTATTGGCCGACCGGACGGCGAATTAGCCATTGCTCGTCGTCCACAATCTCGGGCCTACGGTCGGTGGGGATCGCCCTGCGATTTCAGACGCCCAGGGCATCCGTTTCAACGTTCCAAGGCAATCGCATCCCATTCGCTCTCGTTATGGAGTATGGCCTGAACAAGGGCCCGGCGCTAGGGGTCCGTGACGGCACAGCAGCACTCTCTTATTGCCTCCATGAGGGCACAGCAGTGCTCCGGGCGGGCACGCCTTCTCTGTATGATCCACCTTACTGTCCTCTGGGCAGTCCGCACAATGGTGGCACCCGGTTGTTTCTTCCATCTGAATGCGGAACAGGAACCTCCCGAACTTACCATGTCCGGTGAAGACCTGTGTCTTGCGAAAGTTGTGGACGCCGAGATGCCTCTCTAGCCACTCCTCAAAGAGGGACTTACCGTCATGATTGTGGCGTGCGTATTTCTTCTTAAGTTTGGCAACACATAAGAACAGTCGCTGAAGGCAAGCAATAGTTGCCAATTTGAAGAAGAATCGCCAAACTAAAGTGGCAGTGGGCATTGTTCAGTGGATATTGCTCGTAGAACGGACCGTCGATGGGGTCCGAAAGGTTCGCGCACCGGAAGACGCAGCGTTGGAAGGCCTCCCACAAGGTGGACCGATGACCTGGTGAGAGTCGCGTGAATGCGGTGGATGCGAGACACACAGGATCGGTCATTGTGGCGACGCTTGGGGGAGGCCTATGTCCAACAGTAGACGTCTTTCGGCTGAAATGATGATGATGTTTATAATTAATAATTTATTATTAATAAAGTTATTATTATTAATAAAGTTATTATTATTAATAAAGTTATTATTATTAATAAAGTTATTATTATTAATAAAGTTATTAATTATCATCGCAAAAAATTGAAAACTTCAAGCAGGGAAGATTGTTGCCTCGAGCACAACACGAAATAAAATGAATGGAGATAATAATTATCCTTTATGTACCTTTGTGGATAACAAAAATACACAGAACAAATTAATTCCCAGGCCATTGTCCACTAATGGAAAAAAGATTCCAATAATTTAATTAAAATATTCCGATTGGTAACAAAGGAAATCGTCGCTCTTTATTCCGAGTAAAAGAAAAAAAGCAAAAAAAGAAAGGAAAACATCCCCGCCAGCTGTTTATCTTTTACCGGGCGGCGTTGTATTTTCTTTTCTTTGAGAAAAATACATATTTAATTGGTTGTAGCTACTAACTGAGTAGACAAATTGTAGCTTGCGTTAGACATCTGAGTAGAAATTTGGTCTTTTAAAATCTTGCATCTAGATTTTTGAAAAAAAAAAAAACTAAAACACGACTACGACAATAAAAAACGACGCTGAAAAAGTATGAAACAAGATTTTCAGGATGCTGAAATAAACAAGGTAACTGGAAGAACAAGAACACAACAAAAAGAAAAGTCGCAGTCATACGTTATTAACCTTTCAATCGTGGTAATTAGAGACACAATAGACAGACCATAGGTGCGCGAACGCTTGGGGTTTAATGATTAAAGTGTTCTGGTTGGTAGCTATAACGTGTGACTGCGGCTTTTCTTCTTTTTCTTAGACAGGCTATCTGTCAAAATCATAACTCTCCTTTGGCATTCCCGTAGTCGGGTAAAAAGACAGTTTCTCAGAGAGCTAGATGTAGTAAATTGTTTTAGCAATCACCAAAGACAGTTTCTCAGAGAGCTAGATGTAATAAGTTGTTTTAGCAATCACCAAAGACAGTTTCTCAGAGAGCTAGATGTAGTAAATTGTTTTAGCAATCGCGAAAGGCTGGCCTCCTACAAGGTGGATCGATGACCTTGTGAGGGTCGTTGGAATCCGATGGATGCGACACAGGACTGGTCGTTATAAAACTTTGGGAAGGCCTATATGACGTCTTTCTGCTGAAATGATGATGATAAAAGGCTGAGAAGGATCAGGAGTAGATACCACAAAGCTGCCACGGGAGACGCTCACGGACGGCGAGCTAAGAATCAGGCCTTTGTTGACGGCACGTTATGTTCCACGCGCCGTACAGCAGAGTTGTCAGCAGGTGACAGGGTCAGTTAGGGCCGATGCACGGTCTACAGGATTGTTCGAAAGAGTTACCGAGGCCCTGGAACGCTAGTTTTAGTCAGTAAAAGTCTGACATTTCCTCTCGATCCACCTAAAGCGGGTTCTTCAAAGCCCTTCCTCTTTTAGATTCGATCGTAAACTAGCTAAACTGTTTGGACCTAATAGGTGGCTAAGTTAATAGCAGCATCGGTGGCATTCATCTAATCTTCCCTAAGTGTAGGTTTTTATTTTTTTAAATCCTTTATTGTACACAAAGACATGAACATAATTATGGAGGTACAGACAGTTTATGTACAAAGGCGAGATTAACTCAGCATTGAGTTTTCTCCCAGCAAACCTTATTACAATTACAACAACCTTAGCAGCTTTATTTATTTAATATTTCATATGTTGTTTAAACCTACAATATCGACATTTTGAATTTGCTAACACCTAATTATGTTAAGGCAGTAACCATACAATGTTATCTCTACCATTAATCTCAGAGATAGGAACAAAGGGATGTAAATGGGATCAGACAATTGAGATCTAACTCAAATAGTCTCATTAGGAGCTCTAAATTAAACAGACGTGGCGCCATGTTTGTTTTATGATCACGCTTGAACACGTCTAGAGCACTCCTCCTCTTGAACCTCCGTTCAAGACAAAGTGACGGCGTTATATCTATAATAACTTAGGTTCTGTTCAGAAAATATGTAAAACTCTAGTGTTTATGTAAAGTGGTTTTACAAGCCGCTTGCATTTAAAGCATAGATAAAATGAATCTACGAGTATATTGTCTGTACAATATTGTCGATCTGTATTATACTTTTTTTTTTCTTTTTGGCTTCGCGGTTTGTGCATTTAGACAGAATCAGGTTTGGAAAGTATTTAATTTTGAATACGGTATGCAGTCACAATGCTCGCTTTTGCAGTATTTGTCAGCAAATGTATCGAGTCAGCCTTCTTGGCAAACTTCAATTAATTTTCTAATTCCAAAAATTGTCCAGTTGTGTAGACACTTGATATACAAAACTACACCAATTTTACATCACAATTCCACTAGAAAATAATCTGCGAATAATTAAAACAACCACTGATTTTCACTTGAAAATATTCCGCCAAAATCCCCCATTATAAATATTACACATTAGCGTAGCGTCTAACATTTTATAAGTGCCTATGCAGGTCTATTTGAAATATATTGATTTTGAGTTTGGATCGAATTTTTACTTACGACTACATCTTGACTACATGTGAGTGAATTCACTAAGATAGAAGATTATCTACATTAGGACCTCCCGTGGCCCGAGTCTGGTCGTAAAAGATGCCAGGATTGGTATCTGTCATCAAAACGACGGGGAACAGTATCTCGTTTTTTTTTTTTTTTTTTTTTTTTAATTTGTATAAACTAGTGCTTGACTGCGATCCCACCTGATGGTAAGCAGTGATGCAATCGTTGATGGTGAGGCGCACTAGTTTATTAAGAGCCTATTCACTCTTGCCTTAAAGACACCTAAATTATAATCAGACGGGAAGACCGCAGCAGGCAAATTGTTCCAGTCCCTCGATGTACGTGGTATAAACGACGAAGCGAAACGCTTGGTCCGGATCGTAGAGGTTTCAACAACATTAGGGTGGATACTCGCCGTTCGTCGGCTTGTCCGATGGTAGAAGTGAGATGGTGGAATTAAGTCATGTAATTCCTGCGCACACTCTCCAAAGTGCATCGTTATGAACAAATAAACCCATTGATATGGCATTGAAATCTAGAAATTTTGTCGTTTATTGTAACAAAAAAACGCAATATATTTTCTTTAATTGATATAAACTACCTTGTGCTTTATTCGATTGTGATCCTACCTGATGGTAAGCATTGATGCAATCGTTGATGGTGAAGCGTACTAGTTTATTGAGAGCCCATTCCCTTGGCAGCACCTTGAAGACACCTAAATTATAATCGGACAGGAAGATTGTATTGAAATCTAAAAATTTAGTCGTTTTGTAACAAAAAAGTCTGCTTCTGTAGTTTTGTGTGTATAAAACATTTAATAAATAATAATGAATATAAAATAAATATGTTTAATTTCCCCCAAATTTTCGCTATAATGTCTACCTAAACCCTAATTTAATCAACAAAGTTCTCAACACTTCCGATTCTCGGTCGGGTCGACCATTTGCCTCTACCCGCTGGGACCATAGAGTACGGACGTCATAGAGCAAAGCCGCCATGTTTTTGTTTCATAACGGTACAAAGTTGGACACTTGCTTTCAGCTAGATTGGAGAGGCGAGAGCTGATTTATTTCCTTTGTTTTGTTAGTTTTCTGAGCGCGGTTTAACTAAGTTTTGACGTGTAAACTCAGAAGGTCTCTTTTGAGATTTTCTGGATACTTGCCGAGGTGTTTTGAGTGATTGTAAAAGATCCGTGTTTTAGTTTGTAAAATATGGCTATGATGTTATCAGGACATTCCACAGGAAGTTCATTATAATGTAATTTGGCAATGTAAGCAAATGTGGTGGTTGGGTTTGATATTTTTTTGTGTGGTCATATTGATGTTGTTGTTGGTATTTTTAAAAGTTTGTGATACTGAGTATAGAAAATTTTGTAAAATATAAAGCTATATAATCTCTTTCTATTGCTGTCTTTTCTTCTCGGATTCGCATATTCCTCACCTTAAAAGCGACGACTTCATTTAGGCCTACTATCCACGAATGTGTAGCTTCATACACGCGTTTTCGTCATTATAAGCTTGAAACTCTTCGAAACTCTGTCGACGGAGCGGCACAGCGTCGCTGTCCGACTTTGACTGACGTTCACAGAACAGTTGCGTGTATGAAGCTACGCGTCCCATGGCCAGTAAGTACAAGTTTTACGCAAGCGTACACCAGGCGTACAATGACGAATACACGTATATACTAATCTTTAAATAGTGGAGACTTTTACGTGTTAGTCCCTCCAAGGCGGAGCCTACACTAGCTGGATTTACAACCCTGCACACTATATCCCCCAGCCAGCTAAGGCCCCTCGGAGCCAGCTCCTAAGCCTACCTGTCACTGGAGACCAGTATGAGCTGCGTGTTGGCGTACTTGGTGCGTCGTTTGCGCACCGCCGACAGCGCCGCGCACAGGCTCGGCGAGAACGAGCGGCAGGGGGGGCACTGGAAAAAGGTAATAGTATGAGGAAAATTCTACAAAACTAATAGTATAAGTTGAAAGCACGAATATCTGTGACTGAAAGCTGTCTCCATATATATACCCCATGTTACTACATCAGCGAAGGTCCACCACAACCTACCGCTCTTTTGGCTTCTTTTATAGGTTATAATATTTACAATAATACATAAATATAATACACGACAGGAGTCGCGGTAAACTACGAAGGAGATGGCGGAACGACTTAGGACTTATGTCTCCCTTAGGAATTGGCAAGAAGTGTCTCAGAGCCGGGAACAATGGAGGGAATGGAGAGTTGCCTTTGGTAGGCTAGATATAATAATAAGATTTACAACTCAAAATGCAGACGAAAATGGCAGGCGAGAAGCTATTGTTAAGCTCACACCATCTTTGGGTCAATATCCAAGGATTTTTTATTTATTATTATTGATAGGCTCGTGCTTGATTTCACTTGATGGAAATCGACAATGAAACAAGATTGCCTAGAAGTAACCTATTCACAGTATTCACTCATCAGTGAATACTGTCTCAAAGAAAATTCAAATTTCAAATACTTTTATTTTTAAAACGTCAGGCCTCAGAAGCTAGTGCACGGTTCCAAATTGGTCGTTTCCTATGGAGAAGAACCGGCAAGAAACTTCATGGTTACTCTTTTAAAAACAGTGGTTGTTGTTACAATATTTCTATATTACAGTAATAATCACAGATATCTATGGTAATAATAGATATTATGTAAGAACCTTTTTTTACTCACCCAATGGGCCGCAAAATAGAACACCCTGACGGCATCAGCAGGCAGCTGCTCATACAGGCGACTGTCCCCGTCTCCCTGCAGCTGCACGCCCCTCAGGACCTCGGTGAGGGGGGGAGGGGGCCAGGGAAACCTCTCCCCCTTGGCGTCGTCGAGGAGCGCGTCCCGCACGTGACGGCCGCGGATCACCAGCGTCGGGACCCCTACTGCGATGCTGTACTTCTGGGTGAGGCGGCGCTGGAAAGAGGAATACGAAAGTCAGAGGCGTAGCGGGGACTAATTTAGACGGGGGCGAAGGCACATCAGCGAGGCCTTTTTCTTTCATAAATTCAAAAACGAGACAGCAACTGTCGCAACCCAGTGTTCGACCACATCGTTGCTTACCATCAGGTGAAATAGTGGTCAATCGCAAGCCTATCAATTATAAAAAAAAACCCTCGTTCTTCAAGAGCCCACGCTTGTGCGAGGACGTGGGCAAGAGCCCAGTTCGTCCACGCCTTGAGGTATCATTTTTAAGTTGGGCGAAAGCTTTTACCCCGAATTACGACAGTTATGTCTAAAAAGGGAAAAAGAAAAATATTTTATTTATTTATTTATTGAGACAAACAGTTGATACAGTTACATAAAAATCTTAAGAAATTACACTAGGAGTTACATTAACAGGTTATCGATGGGTCCCAAACTAGGCATAGCCTGTATCTTGGTGACCCAATAGTTATGTAGAATTAGCCAGATGATCTAGCCTGCGCTACGTACAAATTTTCATGATTACAATTTAGAATATAAATAGAGAGTAAAAAAGAAAAAAAAAACTATACTAATAAATTATACTACCTGTTAGCAAACGAAGAGTTAAGTGTGTAAGTGTAAAGTGTGAGTGAGTGTTGTGGTGTGTTTGTGTCTGTCAGTTTGTATTAACTAGTACAACAAAGCAAGGATTCTGTTTCCTCGTATGTTCGGACCAATAACCATTTTTTTAGCTGTACTTTAGCCTCAAAGAACTCACTCGGTATTGCGAATATTCTGCTCACGGCGTTGAAAATACGTATTGACAGATAAGTCGAAAACCGGGCTGCAGACAAGGTCTTTAGTCTTGGAAGGCGGATTCTATCGTATGTTATCCTGCCACTTCTACTGCAGCCAGTGTGTGCCGTCTTGTCCTTAACCAGTTTTAATAGAGACTCCAGGATGAACAGCTGTCGAACGCGTAGATCTCCCGCGTCCCTGTACATTTCATCTGTAGAAAAGCGCCTTGGCTTTCCCAGGAGTACTTTAAGAACAGCACGCTGAGCCCGTTTTAGCTCCAGCATGTATGTCTTGGAAGCGCCGCCCCAGACACCGACACAGTATTGTAGTACAGAGTGACACAGGGAAGTGTACACCAGGATGCAAATGTTTTTAGGAGCAAAAGTTCGTAGAAGTTTCGCTACATAGATAAATTTGCGCGTCTTTTTTGCGAGTGCTTGAATGTGTGGTTTGAAGGACAGATTCTGATCTATAATGACGCCTAGATACTTAGTGCAGTCTACGTGGATGACATTGCAGTTACAACTGTTGACTGAGACAGACGCCCTAGGCAGGCCATCACATCCACTGTGGTGTATCTTTAGTGTTTCAAAGTTTGGTCTACTTAGTCGAGTCAGATGGAAAGTCAAAAAGTGTGTTTTTTTTAGATTTAAAGTAAGGAGATTTTGCTCGAGCCATGCCGCAATGACTGCTATTCCGTTTTCAGCTGCACGCTGAGCCTCAGCCCAAGTAGCTCCATTAAAAATGATGGTAGTATCGTGTTGAGTTTCAGAAGGTCATTAATATACATAATGAAGAGGGTGGGCCCCAAAATACTACCCTGGGGCACACCGAAGGCAATTGGAAGCTTAGCACGTGTTCACCTATCTTAACAAGTTGAAGTCGACCAGACAAATAGCTTCTGAACCACTCTAAAGGCAGACCTCTGACACCGAAGGTTTCGAGTTTCTTCAAAAGAGTGGAAATTGAGACTGTATCAAAGGCCTTGGCAAGGTCAAGGAAGATACCAGCCGATCGAAGGCCCCTGTCAATGTTAGAAGATACAATGGCAGTCATCAGGCTCACTGCTTGTGAGGTAGATTTCCCTCGGCGGAAGCCAAACTGCCGCTCCGAGAGAAGCGAGTGCTCCTCTAGAAAATTTACGAGGCGGTTGTTAATAACTTTCTCGAGGATTTTGGATGTCACGCATAGTAATGTTATTATCTGGAGAAACTTTGGAACCAGTCTTGTGTATAGGCGTAATTACAGCAGTTTTCCAGCAATCAGGGACAGTACCCGTTTTCATGCTTAGGTTGCATATATATGTAATGGGCTCAAGAATATATATTTTTGTGTATTTAAGGAGCAGAGGACGGTATTCATCAAGGCCCGGGGCGCTATCCGCCTTGAGGTCATCAATAATATTGCCAATTTCTTGACTATCTGTGGGCTGTAGAAAAAGTGAATTTTTTGGCTGGTTTTGATTAACGACTCCGAGATTTGGTTTGGTCGCTCCCGTTCTCAGCTGCCCATTTAAGATGTCCGTTGCAAGGTTCTGGCCCACTGATACAAAGTACTCGTTACACGCATTAATGGAGGTGCCGTAGTCACTTCCATATTTCAGTAACTCATGGCTGTCACTGTTTCTCTTAGGTACTTGGCAAATGCCTTTTATGGTACGCCAAAGTTTTTTGGGTTCCCTAATGTTCTTTTTCAGTTCGATCCTATCATATTCGGCTTTACGCTGGCGCAAGATGTTATTACAGTAGATCCTGTATCTAGTGTAGGTAATTTTAAGAGCATCATTTTTCGGCTGCTTGGTTGTTTGAGCATGGAGATTGTCACGATGACGAATACATCTAACATTTAATCAAATCATTTAAACATCTAATGTTTAGTTATGACGTCAGATAGGGCCCTGTTGAACAGATGAACTGCGTCGTCAATATTTCTAGTGGCAGTGACATCTACCCAGTCGAGCTGGCGCACTTCTTCAATCACTTTAGAGTAGTCTATTTTAGAGAGCAGTCTGTTTTTGGCTTGAGCTTTATGGCAACAGCAGTTGACGCCGAGCAAAATAAGGTGGTGATCCGTTATTGAAGATTTGCAGACAACTCCTTGCGCATTAGTACCCCTCAGTTTAACGTATCCATGGTCAAGGCATGCCTTTCCTCGTGTTGGATGGGTGATAGCTGGTAAAAGACCGTGTTCAGTCATCAAACATTGGTAAGTCAGATGGACGCTACCATGTGAGTTATTCATATTAAATCATGTAATCAGCTTTATAATGTTACCGTTGGGACTCGAGCCTCGTGTCTAGGAAAGAAATTGGGTTCTAATCCTCCACCCGAGCCCAGTGCGGGTTGGTGGATGTCACATTTGTTAGAATTTTTGGTTTTTGACCATGCTGGTTTCCGCACGATGTTTTCCTTCACCGTTTTGAGAACCACGGTCTTAAAATGGCACGTACGTTTTTGCATAATATTACCAAATAATAACTGCCCATAGTGATCAATCAATAAATAATTTATTTATTTTAAATATGTTACATGGGTTGTTATATATAGTGACAGCTGTTAAAGACCAAGCCAAACACCTGAGTTACAAGAGTGTATGGTATGAAAACATGAACTTACGAAAATCGGATAAATGCATTTGTAGATGTCATTATTGACCGGCCTAGCAGGGTCGAAGCCTACTGGGGCCAAGGAAGATTCGCATATACTAAAATTAATGTGGTGTATGACCAAAGAAAAATCGATAGTTTATCCTTTATAGCGCGCTTATTTTGCAAAGTGCTTTAAAACAGTGACTTTCTGGGGCCTACTCCTCGGTAACGGCCAGGTTAATTGGTTTGAAAAAAATATATGTTTATTATAGATTCATGAACAACATTATCAACATTAAATTTTTTCGTGCGATTAATACTTTTGTCTAAAAAAAATATTACATACAACAACATCACATTTGCAACTTTTCCCTACTCCTTCGAAACGGCTTAGATCTTTAGAAACGTTTTTACACATAAAAATTGGTAGTTAAATATTCTTCAAAGTGAACATTGCATATATATGCAAATCAATCAATATTTCGCAAAGAAAATGGATTTAAAAGTCAGCGGGGCTCTCCCCGAGCTCAGCTGGCCACAAACAAATGCACAGATAGTCGTACTGTCGCCTAGACGGGTACGAGAGTTGTGACCATTTAATTTCGGCCAGATGGTTCAAGGGACTATAAGCCTTAACATTGCCAGTTCTAAATCAGTCAGTGTGATGGACATGTTTTAGACGTTGGAGATGTATGTTAGTTGTGCGCTTGTGCCATTTAACATTGTAATCAATATGTTAGTGGTCCCATTTAACTTAGTAAATCAGTCCATGTAATGGGTGTAGGTAATTTGTCACGATTGATTACTGTTTCGTTAACTAGGTGGTCGTATACATGGGCCACATGTCACAGCTACAAATGCCACCACGAGATGCTAAAAGCGGCTATAAGTGCGCAACAGCCGCTTGTGGCTGGCGGCTGCTTGTTTTTTTAACCCAATATCATAAAGAACTTGCACGAAGAAGGTTTAAAAAACTATCAAAACCTCCCAAATCTCCATAAATTATCAACACTTCGTTTTTCACACCTCAGTCGTCAAAAAAAAAAACAAAAACCTCACCGAGCAATTGAGTCAGGTCAGTAACTCAAAGGGCCTGGTTTCTGTCACTCGCGTCAGGAATAACGCGCGTCTTCCTGTGCCCGCCGCCGCTATATTTAGACGACTAATTATTAACAAGGTGCGTTTAGTTTATGGTAAACTATGGTGAGATGTGTGGCCACGGCATTGAGGTGATTACACACTGGACAATGATGGTTCATATTGTTCGGAATTTCTGAACAATTTATAAGTTGGAGTGTGTGTATCGATAAAATTCTTTAGGGCCGCAGTGAAAACAAAGTTCAAAACTGTAGGTACCGAAAAACCAAACCGGATTCCACCTTTCTCTCTCACAAAAATCACCGAAGCAAAACAATTTCGACAGGCACAAACTCCCCAGTTTTAGAGTTCCCCTCCATTGAAGCTATTGTACACAAATGTACTTATATTTGTAGCCCGTCTGGTTAGTATGCAGCCAGCGTCGTCCGAGGTTGGTCGTACGTGAGGGGAATGATCCAATAATATATTAATTTCCTATCGAAGTATTAGATAAAGTTAAAGGGCGCTATATATTGGGTTTGGTTTTAAGGTCCTTTTTTGCTGGAATGGCATATGGTAAACCAGGCATACATGCTGTTAGTAATGTGCCCCACTTGCAAAACTAAGACACGTATTCAAAAGGTGTTTATCTGAGCCTATCTGGTAAGTTCAAAAGTAAGACGGTACAATTATCGGCACGGATATTGAGCGCTCGGCGTTAGAGTGGGGATCGCTTTGCGCATTCCATACATTGGCGAGCCAATCGTTGTCGTTGTTAGAAACATGCAGCAAGCGCAGGGAACGAAATGAACGAATCACGAGTGATGTTTATGACACGATGGCGAGGCGAGCCAATCACTAACACTCCCCGCCCCCGCGTCTCACTTCGCATCACTAAAGAGACCGAATATTTGACTTCTGCGCAACTTGAAGCCAGCGCTCAAGATCCATGCCGGTAATTGTAGTGTTCGACCGAAACTGGTTTTTCATCCGGAACCGAATTTCGGCAACAGTCTCAATTTCGGCCGAAACCGAAATTTCCTTACAAGGATTATGTTTTGAGGGAAAAATAAAGAAAACGTTATTATAATCACTCAGCCCTTATTTTGTTTTAATGCATTTTAAATTTAGGTATTTATATTCGTTAACTATCAAGAATTTTACTGCACTCGATTTTAGTTTGGGAGTAGTTAAAACGAACTGCAAACACAAGCCAGTCACGATATGATTAGGCACGTGGACACGGTAAAATGTCTTCGTTGCTTACTCACTTCATACAGGTCTCGAACCTAGTTCAGACTCCAGCTCTCACAAAGGTTTTAGTCTTAGGCAAAATGTATAAATAAACTTCTGTGAAAATGTACCTTTTTGAGAGAAATAAATGATATACACTTCTGGACACATCTATTGGCCCACCTTGTATTTTCAGTTTCGTTTGGTCCTAGCTAAAATTTTATATTAGGTCGAGCAAAAAGTTTTTATGCAGTTTTGAACCTGGCACATTCACAATTTTATTCAATAGTCTTTTTTTGAATTTCGAACACAGAATTTAAAGAAACAAAAGACAATTTAGAGCCTGTTTGTTGATATCAAACAATCGAATACTAAGAAAACTTGGTTTTATTGGTTTTAAAACAATACGATCGAAAAAGATGGTAAAATGTATCAGGTTTAAAACTGCATCAACAGTTTTTGTTCAATCTAGCAATCATATTTCGGTAGGGGCCATCGAAACCTAAACTCTAAGGTGGGTCAATAGATGTGTCCAGAAGTGTATTATTATTTTTACTTGGAAGGAACTTAACGCGTGAATATGACCGATCACAACGCGAGATCTCCCGAGTGCAGTTTTGGTTTCGGTCGTAGTTTCGGCAGGTTTGCAACCGAAACTAAACCGAAACTCGTTTTCTGCCGAAACTCAACCGAAACCAAATATTCGGTGGGACACTATAGGTAGTGCGTTGGGGTAAGATCGTTCGATTCTAACCCCAATGCCGATCTTCCCCCAACCTACTTTATATGACGGCAATGTGAACTATACGACACAGGTTTTTAACTTGCGTTGTACAGTTTATGTAATTTAAAATGCATGTCTTAGTTAGGCAAATGCCCCATGTTACCGACTGGGGCACATATCGTCGCCCTCCCCGCTAACTGTCCTATCACGCAAACTGGCGTATCTGCACTGATATAATTATTACTTATTATTACCTACGTGTTCACAACATTATTTTGAATAAGTTCTCTCTAATCGTCGTATCTGTGTCCATTACCGTTTACAGTTAGCAGGGAGCTAACTGTCCTAAGCATTTTTTGCTTTTACAGCGTATTTTTTTTAACTTTGTCCCATTCACACTACACTGCATCGTGAGTGCACTTACAAACATGTAAACCTACATACAAAAAGACACAAATATCCGGAACATCAAGAATCCTTAGGCCATAGAAAATTAAATATTTTTCGTGCGGGAATCGAAACAACGACAGTCAGTCGTTTAATCACTTAGATGGCAGAAGGCTCATAATAATAAACAATGTAAAAGTCTAAAGCCATTCACGCTGGTATACCTGACAGGTATGTCTGCACAGTTATACCCTTCAGGTAAGCTTGTATGGAAACCTGCACAGTTGTGCAACATACGCGCTCAGGTTACTCCTCTACAGGTTACTTGTACAGGCCAACCTGTCAGGTATACCCTAGCGTGTTTAGCGGCCATAACACTCCTTTCCACTCCACCCTGAGCGACAGAAGATATCTGATAACTTTTCAACCTAAAAAAAGGTAACTGTAACGCTAATTGACCGTTTTTCCACATAAAAGCCGAGTTTGACAAATCCTCAATCTGTAACACTAACCTAATTTAACACCGAGGGTTGTCCCTCCACCACGTCCATCAAAATGGCGCTGATCCATCAATCTTCATTGAATTAATAACGGTAACATTAACGTAACAGACAGACAGTACAATTGTCTGTCGCATTAAGCCTCGTGAAGCTTTCACGATATTATTCTGAGTAAAATAGAACGGAACAGATAGTAGCGTACTCTAAATTATCTTACTTTGAAGACACTAAAATTTTCTCACCTCCAAATAAGTTTAATAAAACTCTGCCAACAAAATCCTCTTTACAATAAACCTCCTACAGAGACTGATATCCTGGGGCCTAAGTCTGCTATTTTTATAAATTCGTCATTCCAACACGATCTCATTGTCATTTTGCTAAAAGTTTGTAATCTGCTAATTCATAATGATCGATCATTGATCGGTCAATGGTGTTGTAATAGAATTGTGGTAGAATGACAATATCGAGCTTATTAAAAGCACTAATTGCGCAATGACGTCGTAATGGTAGGTCACTGATCAAAGGAACTGTCAAAATGTTTGCAGATTACCGCATACGTCAGATATTCATTTGACATTATGTACGAAATTACCATTCAATGCCATTTCTTTCAATGGAGTGTCAGTGGTTGACCATCGGAAAGTCACAATGACGCCATTATATTAGTAGATTACCAAACTTACTCAAAATCAACAATTATGGAATCAATGATAGACTATTCGGACACTATTGTCATAGCAGACTTGGGGCCCTGGTGTGTAGACCAGTTACACGTACACCACACAAGGTATCGGCACGATCTCTCTATAGGTACGTCAGGCCATTGGCGCGGAAACCAGTATGCTTGGTGAATATTTTGAAATTCAGCCAAGCATACATTGTGAGAATGCGGTAGGCGGGATTGTTTTAAAGATTGACCGCGGCCCTCGAACGTAAAGGGCAAGTGAAGGCACACGGGTGGGTTTTAGTCAGTAAAAGTCTGACACACCTTCTCGCTCCACCCAGAGCGAGAAAACTTATTTGCTGATTTCTCAGTCTTAAAAAAAGCTTGGTCACACTAAGGATTGAAACTTAGGGCCTGCGCTCACTTGAGACAAGACTGTCTTAGACAGATTTCTCTACGACGTCGTAGACGTGTCTATGACGGCTGCAACGAAACTGTTTTGTCTAAGACATATATATTTTTTTCGAATTTATTTTGGCTCTTAAACGACTTATGTCTTTACTCGCAAATATTTTTCTCCTTTTTGTATATGGACTATAAATAAAAAATATTACTTTTCCACTGTCACATGCGAGTCAGATTCGCAAACGAAAGGTTCCGTACTGCAATATTAAAATCGAGCAAAAAAAATACCTGGACAAAATGACGTTCCTAGTTGTATAGGAACCCCCTACAATTGTTAACTTTATTTTAATTTTATTATTTGTTCGGACGGAAGGAGAGACATGAAGGCTTAGTAATAGGGTCCCGTTGGCACGCCTCGGGTACGAAACCCTAAAGAAATGAAATACTACACAAAGATGTAACTAGAAGCTGCTTATGTCAGCTTACTCAAAAGTCTTTCAGTCCTCGTCAATTTCGTTGTCCGTTGTGACCGTGTTATCTCATCGCTTCAGGCACTTTATTACTTTACTTTCTTCCATTTATTTTAAAAGCTTTCGACCCAAAAACATGTCAGTCTTAGCAGGATTATGATATTTTAGGTTCGCTCTGCTGAACATATAAATGGATTCGGTGGCGCGGAAATATTCCTGCGTCGTGTACCTCGCAGTTCGTAGTGCGCACAGAGTACTGAAGCCTTTGTGGACGCTAGACCCGGCGTTGTCAAAACTTTGCATAATTCCAAGCGTGAACCTCACTGTTAGGAGCTAGTTATCACTTAGCAGTAGGGTTCACGCTCATCAATCATCAATTTATTAAAGTGTTACGGTCGGTACCATATAAAGTGTGACAAACGGCTATTCTTTGTTTTCTGTTCTTGTTTCTGCAATACCTAACCATGATTATTTCAGCATTCTTAAAATCTTGTTTCATATTTCTAAATTTGAGCTATATTTTGGAAATGTACATGTGAAACCCTTTCAAATGGTACCAAACACGGTATATTTATCTTATTTTTTTATTTTAACACATTAACTTTTTGTCCGCTAGAGGGCGCCACATTGAGTTTTGTGACACGTCACGTAGTCTATGTCCAGCGGACGATTTATCACAGTTCATTTGTCGAGTTCCGATAAGTAGTTTAGGAGCTATGACGGAACAGATGAACATAAACACATTCCATAGCCCGGCAAAATCATAACGCTCCTTTGGCTTTGTCGTAGTCGGGTAAAAAGAACACATGCAACGAAACGAAAAACTACAACGAGTAGAAACGTGGTCTACTAAGCCATGTTATGAGCAGACGCTCCCTGCCCGCGTGGCTATTCCGAGCTCTATAGCAGTAACATTGTAGACGCAGCATTTCGTTATAGTTCACCAGTCATATCCTCTGGGGCCGTGTGTGGCACGAAGCGTGCCGTTATCTAAAATTTACGTGCGTAAAAATGTCTGGCAAGTTTGCTAGACAAACAGTAGCATCTGGTGGGCAAATTGATATCTATTGGGTTAGGAAATATATGGGTTTCAGATATGGGACATACTTTTTGTACCCAAAGGGTAAAACGGGACCCTATTACAGATACCGGCACGGATCTTGAGTGCTGGCTTCAAGTTGCGCAGAAGTAAAATTTTGGTCTCTTTAGTGGTGCGACGTGAGACGCGGGGGCGGGGAGTGTCAGTGATTGGCTCGCCGCGCCATCGTGTCATAGACGTCACTCTTGATTCGTTCCCTGCGCTTGGTGCATGTATCTAACAATGACGACGATTGGCTCGCCAAAGTATGGAATGCGCAAAGCGATCTCCACTCTGATTCCGAGCGCTCAAGATTCGTGCCGTCACCTGTAACGGTTTATTTACTAAGACTCCGTTGTCTGTCTGTACATCTGTCACCAGGCTGTATCTCATGAACCGTGATAGTTCAGCAATTGAAAATACAGGTGATGTATTTCTGTTGCCCGCTATAACAACGAAAACTAAAAAAAACGAATAAAATAAATATTTAAGGGGAGCCCCCTTAAATATTTATTTTATTCCGTACAACAAAAGTGATTGTTTTTGTGACGTAGGTAACAACAAATTACTGTTTTCAGACTTTTTCCTATACCTGTGCTATAAGACCTTGCTTTGTGCCAAATTTCAGGATTCTGGGTCAACGGAAAGTACCCTATGAATTTCGATCTTTGAGAGTAACAAAATATTCCTTTTTTTGCAACATAAACGGCCGTATCTTTTTTATTCTTTAACTTAGAATTTTGATTTTTTCACAGCTTGAAGGGACTGCAGACATAAGTGTATGGTTTTAATTTCAACTCGGTACCTCCACGCGTTCTGAAGATAAAGGGTCTTGACAGACAGACAGACAGACGGACGGACAACAAAGTGATCCTATAAGGGTTCCGTACTTCCGTTTTTTCCTTTTGAGGTACGGAACCCTAAAAACACATACAATTGGCGGCCTTATCGCGTTCGGCGATTTCTTCAAAAAAATGTTCACAAAATGGGGTTGCACATAGTATCTATAGTATAGTAAGTATCTTATAAAAAAAACCATCTGTACCTATATGTATATTTTTTTAGTGTGTAATGGTAGTAAACCGTCAAACCTTGATTGAAAACGGTGACCCCTATTGACATTGCAAGGGATTGCCGATAGCTTCCCGGATCCGAACAATCAATGTATGAGCTTTTTATATGTTTGTTTGTATTAGTCATTGTACCATGTAGATAGCGAGTTACTATGGAGTTACTATTTTATCTTCAGTTCTTTCCTAGATTTACTAGCTGAACTTGTAAGGCTGCCATCAGACGGACGGACTAGGGACTGCATCGCAGCAACCGCACGCAGTCCATATATTCAACTGTATGTAGTTTGATCTGACTTTGCGCAGTTGGCGCCAAGCATCCAACCCAGGAGCTTAATGTATGATTTGATCTTTAAGTGCCTCAAAATAAAGTTGACAATGTCAATGTGCGTTTGCTTTTTGTATTAACTGCACACTGTATATGGTTAGCGATGGACAGCGTGCGTCGACACTACACGACTGTAGCCGACCGCGTAAAGTTGAAGACACGACTGCATGCAGTTGATATTGAATTCACTCGACTGCAGCCGACCGCGTGCAGTTGATATCATCACTGCACGAAGTCGAACGTACAACTGTATGCAGTTAAATAAAATATCGACCGCGCGGTCGCTGCGATGCAGTCCGTCTGATGTCAGCCTTATTTTTCTTCGTGGCTCTTTTCCAGAATGTTTGGTTTTGGTTAATCTCCAAAACTGCTGGACTGATTTTGACGGGACTTTCACTGACGGATAGTCAAAAAGTCCAAATGTTACAAGGAGTATTTTTAGGTATTTTTCATTTTCTCGCGGTAAAAGGCTTTCCAACTACGTAACACGTCTTCGAAACGGTTGAACAGATTTTGACAGGAATTTCAGTAATAACTTACTAATAGGTAGCTAGTAAATAAGACGAACACTAATTTGAGTTTTAAGTTCAGAGATTTAGGAAGGCCGTTATGACTTCTTGTGAGTAATTTTTTATACCAATGTAAAAGAGTAATTTATTCCTCCTACAGTAATACGCGAATAAACCTTTTTAGGGTTCTGTAGTCAACTAGGAACCCTTATAGTTTCGCAATGTCTGTCTGTCCGTCCGTCCGCGGATAATCTCAGTGACTGTTAGCACTAGATAGAAAGCTGAAATTTGGTACCAATATGTATATCAATCACGCCGACAAAGTGGTAAAATAAAAAGTGGAAATAAAGGTTTTTTTAGGGTACCCCCCTACATTACGTGTAGGGGGGTACCCTAAAAAAACGCTTGACACGCTCTTGGCCGGTTTTTTTTAATTATCTTCGATCTCTACAATACCTTCTTGAAGGTGCGCTTTGCGTGAAAGAGTTTCATAATCGAACTAATACGCCTAAAACAAAGACAAAAAATGTGATCTTTTTCTTTTTATTTAATATAATTAGTGCTTGACTGAGATCCCATATGATAGTAAGCAGTGATGTAATCGTTGTTGGTGAGGCGTACTAGTCTATTAAGAGCCTATTCCCTCTAGCTTTGAAGACATCCAAATTATAATCGTACAGGAAGACCGCCGCAGGCAAATTGTGCCAGTCCTTCGTTTAACTTTACTTTATGATACAGTACTTATGAGTCTCGCAGAGTCATTCGAGAACCAGGTTACATTGACACACACACGAAAAAAAAAACTGTCAAAACCTCCCAAATACCCTTAAACCCCAAGCGAACGCCGGCGTTCGCGCACCTATCGTCTTTCTATTGTGTCTGTAAATTCCACAATTGAAAGGTTAAATATCAACACTTCATTTTTACACCTCTACCCCAAAAAAAAACCACGTTACAAACGACGAGGCGAAACGCTTAGTCCGGACCGTATCTCTTAATAACATTAGTTTATTCAGAACAGACGTCCTTTCCCCCCTATCCCTCACTACTCCCATTCATAAGCCCACACTCTTCATTGCGCACAGATGCTCCAGCGTCACAATACGCGGCGGCCGTGCCTGCAGACAATGGCTGCGGCCAATCACGCTAAAAGCAGTCGCCATTTGACGTATGGCTTAATGAACAAGGACTGTGGCTTAGTAGCGTGCACACATGGACATGGAATGGAGGAAAACTGATGAAGTTGCTCAAATATAATACAACCCCGACTGCCGACAAAAAAAACGCCGATTTCCTAAGTGTATACTAATATTATACAGAGGTATAGTTAGTTCTTTTTTGTTTGTTGTAGGAGGTAATCTCTGAAAGTACTGGTCCGATTGCTAAAATTTATTGGATGTAAGTGAGCGAAGCCGCGGGCAAAAGCTAGTTAATGATATTTTTCATTTTTTTGGCATCGACCCTACTGGGCAATTTCAGTTTTGCTGACAACTCATCCAATGACAACCCCCGCTCTTGGGCGGAGCGGGAGATAGTGTCAGACTTTTACTGACTAAAAACCCACTCTTGTTCCTTCGTTGCCTTTCGTACCGGGGCCGAATCTACAAAAAGTATAATGACTGTCAATTATGATCTGTTAATTACAAACTCCACCAACTGTGTTATGCTGTGGTTACATTATTGGAGAACATTCGCGTTAACCCGACAAATGTGGTCGAATAGTTCGTCGAACAGGAATCCTTGTTACAGGCATAGAAATACGTTATGCGATCGACCGCAAATGTAGACAATAACATCGCGTTCAACCGAATAAGATGATTTTCTCTCGAAAACACGACACGAATTTCCGCGCGATAATGTAGCCACAGCAGTAGAAAAACCGCTCTACGAACATAATATGTTAGCTATTTGTGTGAAGTATTTTGTACTACACGACTGGCATGCACAGAGATATGCAGTAAATAGTGTATTACAAAGAACTCTGTGCAGTAAATTATCGCATGGTTGCAGGTAATTTCTTGTCTGTCTAAATACATGACGACTGATTTTTTTTTTTAAATTCATGTGAGTACACTTAGAATTCAGCACTGCGTTATCGTTGTAAATATGGCAGCATATACTGCCCTGAGTTCAAAAATAACCAGAGTAACTTAGAGTTGCAAACCAGGGTCGTTCTTTTATAACTCGAGTAGTTACCTCAACTAACTGTCAGCAGGGTAGGTTGGAGCAAAGATTTTATAAATCCTAGGTTGGAGTAAGCGGCCATATGCTTGACATTGACAGTTGAACTCGTTCTCGTTTAAAAATTACCCTATGACGTCATTAGAGTTAAATCTAAACTCAAATTTGAACGCAGGGCTGAGTTACGTAACGCGCCTTTACGGACTCGTACAGATTTTAGTTTATCAACGATATATTTTTAAATCAGACGATTGTGTGCAGCACGAATAAACGTTTTTCTTTCTTTCTTTTTCTTGAATTCAATTTTACGATGACGCGAGCGAGTACCCGAGGTATACAATACAAAAGAACGCAAAAAAATAAAATAAAATGCAATACTACGCGTTCCAAATGAGAATAGGACCGATTCCTATGTTTTGACGTCTCGTCGTACTGTCAAATCGAAGAAATTTTGGCAAAATTGAAAAACTTAGAGATGAGTAAAATTTAAGAACTGTATTCTGATTAAACTTTTTTCGTTCACAGTTCATAAATAAATTAAATTTTTCGTAAATTAATTAATGTTTAAAAATTTCTTTCCTCGATTTGACAGTAAATCGTGACGTCACAACATGGCGGGCGATCCTATTCTCATTTGGAACGCATTGTACATTTCTTCTCTAATATTAAAAAAACCGGCCAAGAGCGTGTCGGGCCACGCTCAGTGTAGGGTTCCGTAGTTTCCCGTCCGTCAAAATAAATGTACCCACTAATGAATTTAAAAAAATGCTTGCATATACGATTATACTACCTACAAACTTAGTCCAGAAATTATTTTGTACAACCTTTTTGTCTTTTTTGTACAAAAACTGTTCTTTCCATCAAGTTCAAAATAATTTTCCTAGAAAGTTCTTATAAAGTTCTACTATTCAGAATTTTTTCATATTTTATAAACTTATGGTTCAAAAGTTAGAGGGTTTTTTGTTTTTTTTGCGATTATTTCCGAAATTATTGACATTATCAAAAAATGATTTTAGTAAACCCCTATTCATTTTTAAATACCTATCCAACAATATATCACACGTTAGGGTTGAAATTAAAAAAAAAATCACTTCCTACTTTACATACAAGGTGCAGTTTTAAAACTGCACAATATTTCAGGAGGTTGTAATAAAACTCATAAATAATCATATAAAAAAACGATACCTGGTCAATAATCAGTAATACTTGTTATTTAATTTTTTAATTACACTAAACTAAATCGATTGATCGATGGCCGCGGGGGCGTGGCTAGGGTGTGGCGTGCGGGATGATGATTGGATGATACATTATTTATGAAACTATCGTTGCGAGTTAGTGTGTGTGAAAACGCCCTTTATTGTTCCGTGTTTGTGTGTGTGAAAAAAAGCGCGGTTATAAAAAAAAAAAAATTACATACTTATTTTATTATTGATTCGGGTCGAGAATCACTAACATAATTACCTCCTGAAATATTTTGCAGCTTCAAAACGACACCTTGTATAGGGGGGCTACCCTAATAAAACATTTTTTTCCGATTTTTATTTTACCACTTTGTCGGCGTGATTGATATACATATTGGTACCAAATTTCAGCTTTCTAGTGCTAACGGTCCCAGAGATTAAGCGAGGACGGAGAGACAGACAGACAGACAGACAGACATGGCGAAACTATAAGGGTTACTAGTTCACTACGGAACCCTAAAAAGACGAAAGTTTGAGAGTGTATCAGCTGTGCAAATGAGTAAGTATGTTAGTTACTTCTTCACACAAGAACGGCCGAACGGATCTCGATGAAACTTGGCACACGGGCAGACCATGTTCTTGAATAGCACACACCATATTTTTTATCCGGGGAGTATGTTTCTTCGGGACAATTTTTGTCCGATAACTGTCCGGACCGAGCCCAAGTCGTCGACGGCGCGCACTGTTCCCGTGCGCCTCAAGGAGTTGTCAGCAACAGCAGGGACCCAGATGGATCGAAGCCTATCGAGGCCAGGGTTAGTTTCGAAAGACAGCTCGAGCCCCGGTAGGCTTGAAGGAATGGGGTGGGTTTTTTAGTCAGTAAGAGTCTGACACTATCTCCCTCTCAGCCCAAGAGCGGGGGTTGTCATTGATGATTTTCTCACCATAAAAAAAAAAAAACTATCAAGCGGGCGAAGTCGTTTGCAGAAGCTAGTCTATAATATAAAAATGAATCGCAAAATGTGTTGGTAAGCGCATAACTCAACAACGCCTGGACCGATTTCGCTAATTTTTTTTTTGTTGTGTTCGTTATTGTGAGGAGAAGGTTCTTATGGAAAAAAAAAATGTAAATTAGGGTAGTGTAGGGTAGAGTAGGGTAGTGTAGGGTAGTGTAGGGTAGAGTAAGGTAGAGGAGGGTAGAGTAGGGTAGAGTAGAGTAGGGTAGGGTAGAATAGGGTAGAGTAGGGTAGAGTAGGGTAGAGTAGGGTAGAGTAGGGTAGAGTAAGGTAGAGGAGGGTAGAGTAGAGTAGGGTAGGGTAGAGTAGGGTAGAGTAGGGTAGAGTAGGGTAGAGTAGGGTAGAGTAGGGTAGAGTAGGGTAGAGTAGAGTAGAGTAGGGTAGGGTACAGTAGGGTAGAGTAGGGTATAGTAGGCTGAAGTAGGGAAGAGCGGGAGCGAAGCCGCGCGGGTACAGCTAGTCATTAATAAAAAGGTTGCCTAGCTATACGCAGTGGATTCCTATGTACTCGTAATGCTTCCAAAGGCCCCATTCAACGTCCCAATCACCTAGTTCCCATTCACACACTGGGGGAAGGAACACTCTCCTTAGATTTCGTGTCACGTAGGCAACCCGAGCCATTCTTCGGCAGATTTCATTGTTGGCCCCGAGTTTAGCAAGGGAGCCGAATTGGAACTCTTTAGATGCAATGTTGACGAACTTATTTATGTTTTGATAGAAAAGGCAAAGAAAAATAAAGTAGTGTTTGTGTAACCACTATACAACATTGGTTTTAGTAAATACATATATGCGAAACCCGAAACATGGGTCTAGTATTTTTGTGTAAAGCAAGAAAGAAATAGTAGTTTATGTGACTAGGGGATAAAGCAGTGTCTTTAAGTCGCGGGCGGCATGTTGAATTCCGAATGAAACGAAGGTTGCTGATTTTAATCCCGAACGATAGTGAGGGATTTATAAAATTAACTCCCGAGCATTGCGAGGAAGTTAATATAGAAACCTGAGTGAAGTGAGGAATTCAAGCCGCCCAAGACACTGCAGTATGACTAAGTATGACTAAGTATGAGGGAGTATCAGTATGGACGATCCCTAGGGAATAATGGGGTTTGAATTTGGAGCATCAAGAATCGTCAACATTGTGAATTAAGATTGTACCACACTATTCCGACAATCGAAATCCCGACGAACGCTATCTCGACAGATCACTATCCCGACCTGCACTAGATCGACAGAACACTAAGTCGATGGAGTTTATCTCGACTGAACGCTATCTCGACAGTCATTTGGTCGACAAAACACTAGATCGACTAACTATTGGCCGACTGAATGCCATCCCGACGTGCAGTAGCCCGACAGCACGCTATGCCGAAATGCTTTATCTCGACTAATATCCACAGATAAACAACGGGACCGGACGTCAAGACATCATAGCAACAAGCGGAATAACCTAGAATTTAGAAAATTAAGATTCCATAGCAAATTGATGAGTATTTATTGCGACTGTGACAGAATTTGTAGGAAACTTAAAACTATTCTCTCTCGGGTGTGTTTGCCATTTTTATTAACTAAGCTCGACACACACGGACCTACATTTTTATGAAGTCTTTAGGTGTGAAACATCTACAAATTGCGATAGAAATGCGGGGTGCTCGTATATATCGCACTGGGCATTGTACAGGGGTCTGTTGTTTGTGTGTCTATACTATGACATAAATTTTAATATACTCACATCAAGACTTGAATATTACGACGTTGAAGAGTTTGTTTGTTTAAATGCGTTACGAAAATAGGCCAAAATAATCAGCAACAAATTATAATGAATATTGTTGCTGAGCACCATACAAATAAGAACTTCAATAAGTTTTGGAAATTAAGTAACCAGTTAAATCTTGAACCGAGCCTTCCCGTGAGCGTATATACCACGACCCAGGTGATATAGCAAATGTTTTTCTGCGTCATTTTAATGAGAATTCACCACTGAGGCCGGCCTCACCGACGATGCTCGATGATAGAGCTCAAGCCTCAAAGCTAAGTATTAGATTTACCGCTAGTGAAGTAGCTTCCGTGACAAAAGAAATTGGTGAGTGGAAAGTTTCCAGAGCATGACAATCTCTGCATCAAGCTTCTAAGGTACGCTGGATCTCACCTTCCAAGAGTGCTGGCTTTATTTTTTTATCTGTATCTATCCCACTCTTATTTAAATGAGAAAATAATGCATACCATCGTAATCCCTGTTAGTAAAATTAAACTGGCGACTCTTCTGATGTCGCAATTTATAGGCCGATCTTCTGGTTACAACTATAGCTAAGGTATTGAACAGTCTGTTTGAGGACAATAAGAGTCATGCCTAAAGTTGAGCGATGCACAGTTTGGTTTTAGGTCAGGTCTCTCAACCGAAAGTGCTATTGTGTCATACGACAAGCTGAGGGACAAGCTACAGGATGCCAGTGTACCCAGGGAGATCGTTTCTATACTGAGGTATTGGTATAGTGCACAGAAAAATCAGGTGAGTTGGGCTGGTACTCTCTCTGACGAGTACAAGCTGGAGTGTGGAGTGAGGCAAGGGGGACTCTCTTCCCCTCTTCCTTTTAACTTCTATGTGATCGAGCTGATCGAGGAGCTCAGAAACGAAACAGAAAATTGAGACTCGACCGTATGGACAGTTTCCACGAAACCACCGTTATATTCGTTCACGGAGCTCCCTAGGCACTCGAAGCAATAGGGTAGTTTCCAGGGTTAAAATAATTACATTTTATTTAGTCCGTATAGATTATAAAAAAAAATTGGACACGCATTTTTTTCTTTTTTCGATTAAACAAAAAATAAATAAATTTGTTACGTGTGACGTCACCCCATGCGAAAAAATGCAGCACGGCGTGACGGCACATAACTTTAATGGGCTATATCTTTGTAATTTTTAGTTTAATTTACAAATAAAAAAATACGTGTCTCTTATTTTCGAATAATCTAAAAGACGGACTAATTACATTTTTTACGGCAACTAGCTTATTGTGGAGTTTAAGCTGAAAACTCTCGGAGTTTTTGATCTGGATCTGTGCTGGACGGAGCGTAAACTTCCAGACGAGACCTTTTAAGAGAATCGTACAGAGCTCTCAAAGCCGCATTTAAAAATATATTACACTACTATGTTATGAGTATATTTAAGGTCCAAAACACTTGGGTTAGGTTAGGTTAGGTCAAAGTATAATGCTTTATAAAACCTAAACCCCATACTTAAGAGATGTGTCGCCATAATAAAAAATACTATATTTAACTAGACGCTTCGAATGACACCTGTCTCAAGTCTGTTGGAGGGCGGGGACACTTTCATGCAACACCCTTTGGTAAGATCAGTTTTATAATGAATCTATATAACACAACACAACAATAAAAACACATTTTAATAACAACTATTTAATAAAAGGTGAATTATAAAAAAATAAATGAAATTATTATATTTTACAAAAAAACAAAATAATGTAATGCTGAACAGGATATATATACAACACAAAAACGAAAAATAAATAGATCAAAAATAAGAATTCAATCTAATATATATATATTTAATAGATTGAATTCAATTCTTATTGTTGATCTATTTATTTTTAATGCTTATTAAATATGCCAACGCACTTAAAAATGATTTTAAATCCATTGTGGACTTTTGAGCCAGCAAGTTGGCTAGTTTTTTTTTGTATTCGCTATCTTTTTTAATTTTTTTCCCTATTTGTGCTTTTATTCTTTCACATTCGTTTGTAGTATTTTTTTGTTCTTTCATAAATTCATTAATAGTTTTGTATATGTTCCATTTTTTTCTATTTAATAGAGTGTTCCAGCGATTATGCCACGACTCCAACGCATTTTGTGTGGTTGGAACGTTTTTCTCAATACTGTCTGCAACTGCCCATGTCGCTGGCGGGAAGGCTGGTGGTATTTTGGCGAGTTTAATAGTTCCTAGTTCATAAGTCTGATTATATCTCCCGTGGACATAAAATGACGAAAACCATTCAGTAATGTCTCTAGCTTCTTCAGGGAATACTTCACTGCACAACCCATCAAATGCCGCGGGGATCTCTTCTGGCTTTAAGAAAGCCAATGCCGAAATTTGCCTTATTTTGTGGGCAAAATCGCAATCCTCACCATACTTTTTGGCCAATCCAGCTGATTGCACATGTCGCCATATATTTTGGTTGAAATGAAATAAACAGCATTTTTGTGATGTTTCAGGGAAGGCTCTCTTAACAGCCTTCATAGCTGCCGTTTCAAAATCTGTTAGAATACATGGTGGATTCAAGTAAATGTTAATACGTTGCCGAGCGTATGATTTAACTATCTCTAGAAATATGAAGTAACAATTAATAGTTTTACTAGAAAGCAGACCGTAAACCATCGGAAAAGTACCGTGTATTCCCTCTGGATTTCCAATCAATCCATGTATGGTATATATTTGTGAAAATGGCAATGGACAACATCGAAAAGTACCATCCATAATCCAAAACGGTGATTGATTCAGCATTGACAAATTTTGCTCAGTTGAAAAGACGAGTATACATTCTCCATCATAAACATAATGCCCTATCAAAAAATTTTCTGTGTTGATGTGGGTCAGCTCTTGTGGAATGTTTAGGCTGCATACGTCTTGCGTCACGCGCGGAAGGTTTTTATTTCTCTCCCTCTGTATGACCATCCTCATTGCATCTTTACTGGGCATATAGGGTGCACTGGCGCTAGGTAATTCCTAAAAAAAAAATTAAACATTTATAAACCATTTTTTGAATCTATTTTTACAATCATGATGATATTTGTCAATTATGTTTTGTTATCCCCCGCAGCTTGTATTATTTATAATGTTTTTTTTTTAAGGTGGGAAAATCATCTAATGACAACCCTCGCTTTTGGGCGAAGCGGGAGATAGTGTCAGACTTTTACTGACTAAAAACCCACCCCGTTCCTTTGTGCCTTCATAGCGGGGCTGAGCTATCTCTTGAAACTAACCCTGGCCCCAGTAGGCTTCGACCCAGCTGGGCCCCTGCTATTGCTGACAACTCCTTGAGGCGCACGAGAACAGTGGGCGCCGTCGAAGACTTGGGCTCAGTCAGGACAGTTACCGGACGGTCGGACAGCGAGCTACCTATTGCTCGTCGTCGGCAAGCCCACACCTTTGGTGTGCTCGATGAAAGTTGGGGCCGGGGATCTCGGTAGCTGTGGCGTGAGGGTGTCTGTTCTCTCACGCGTGCTATCATTTCTTTGGCTAGCTTTACTGCTTGGTAGAAGGAAGCGACCGCCGCCCATTCCCAAGTTGTACCAAGGCCCGGAGCAAGAGGTGGCCACCACTGATCTCCCCTATGAGGACACGGACCTTCCGCCTGAAACATGTGCTGAAGGTAATGACGCCGTGACTAGACACTGACCATACTTTACAATACTTACAAAATAATAACATTTATTATCACCGAACTGCTCTGTAGATGAACAGATTTGATATAGAGAGAACTAAATGAACTGTCTAGGGGGCAGCAGAAATCCAGTTCTATGTACATAAGTACTTATAAATCATAGCGAGGTTGGAACTACTTACCTGTATTGTCCTTTGAATGATTTGTGTAGGGCAGTCATTGCTGCTATTGGCTTTTTTTTTCAATTCACCTCTCAATGCGTTTACGACGCATTCTTCAGGGTTTGGGATATGTAAATGTTCTAAAATGTTTTTAGATGGTTCAAAATAATGGCTATTATTAATTTTAAATGTTTTTATATATACACCACAACCGTTAGTTTTTTGGACGCAACTCCATTATGATGTACTTGTTCGAGTTTTATTTAAGGAAAACAAGTACCCGTTTACAACGAGTAGGTCCTTGCCCTTCTTCGATTTAATAAATTCACACGGTGACAAACTCATTTTAATTATTTTTTAGAAAATCAAGATGCGACATGTACCTAACAATGAAAATTTTACATTTCGTCAGTCAAATGTTTTTCATTGTTTATTTTTCTTCTTTAATGTCATAATTTTTGCAAGATAAAAAAAGGCCAAAATCCAGTTAAACTATTTGGTTTATTAACATTTCTATCGAAAATTATAAATTGAATAAAAACAATTAGTCGAGCCAATAATTACGAAGTATTTGGCGCTGGCTTCATTGGAGGAACCTTTGATTTGAAAAAAGGTGAATCCCTCTTTAATTAAGCACGTACGTACATCCGTTTATTTCAGCTGTCATTGGAAGACTTTCGACTCCCACAAGCATAGGAATATAAGACAAATTTAATTAAACCTCATTAATCTAAATCCATCTAGTCGTTCTGCCAACTCAGCGGGCCAAAGAATGTTTTTGTTATTCATTCATATGTTAGTTGACAAATCTTGTCACAGTTTTAATAAATACTCATCAATTTATGGTCGAATCTTAATCTTATAAATTCTGGGTTACTCCGCTTGTTGCTGTTGCATTTTGGCGGCCCGCTGTATATTCTATCTGTGGATATTAGTCGAGATAAAGCATTTCGGCATAGCGTGCTGTCGGGCTACTGCACGTCGGGATGGCATTCAGTCGGCCAATAGTTAGTCGATCTAGTGTTTTGTCGACCAAATGACTGTCGAGATAGCGTTCAGTCGAGATAAACTCCATCGACTTAGTGTTCTGTCGATCTAGTGCAGGTCGGGATAGTGATCTGTCGAGATAGCGTTCGTCGGGATTTCGATTGTCGGAATAGTGTGGTACAATCGTGAATTAAAATGTAGGCGCATCGAACAAGTTGACTCGAAATTCAAACCAAAGAGTATGTAATCTAATCACTATGATTCAAACTGGCCACTAACAAAAAAAAGAAAAAATAGAATAAAATGTGCGTACTGACGACACGGGAGCATTATAGAAAATTGAAACTATAGAATCTTGGAGTAGTGAATTTTATTTATTTGATGAACTTGTAAATATAATACTTATATTTCTCTAATATATGATTTGGTCGACCAAACTGTCTTTTAATTATCTCACAGATGGTGTAAAAAGTAGAGTATGCAACACGGGGATAAAGCTGTCTTTGTCTTGGACGGCTTAAATTTCTCACTTCACTCAGGTTTTTTTATTAACTCCCTCGCAATGCTCGGGAGTTAATTTTATAAATCCCTCACTATCGTTCGGGATTAAAATCAGCAACCTTCGTTTCGTTCGGAATTCAACATGACGCCCGCGACTTAAAGACACTGCTTTATCCCCTAGTCACATAAACTACTATTATTTGGCATACACACTCGTACATACACACAACGTAGTAACAACGTGTAGACAGTAATTATTTTTTTAAATAAAAAAAAGAGACAACTAACAATGTGTGTCTCACGGCGGCGCCAAATAGGTCCAGTTCAGCAAAAATGCCAGACAAAAACAAAAAAGAAAAAAATCTAAAAAAAAATAATCTATGTGCAAAATTTCATAACTCTATTGTGAAAAATTGTCCGCAAAAATACATGGTCACCGGGCCATCCAGGCTACTGAAGAGTAGTTCTGCTCCTGCATCCAGCGCTGGCACCTAATAACAATTATGATCTACCGTGACCCGCGTTGTACTTACATGTCGGTGGTGACCAACTTGAGAGCTTTTTAAAATATTTTTTGGGAAAAAATGTAACATGGTGTAAAAATAATTGGAATCCATTCAGTTACTGATCCTGAACAAAATACATTCAGGTTTCACAAATACTAAAAATGTGAAATTCTGATTTTTACAACACAGCGTTTCGCCTCGTCGTTTATACCGCTTACGTCGAAGGACTGGAACAATTTGCTTCTCGTCCGATTATAATTTAGGTGTCTTCAAGGCTGGAGTGAATGGACCCTTATTTTTATTACTAGCGCGCCTCACCATCAGAGATTGCATCACACACCCAACGTCGAGGCACGCTCAAAGTTGACATGGGCGGCCCGGTTTTATTTTCTGAGGGGCACATTTCCAATCTAAAATATTGTTCTTGAATTGATTTTCTTTTGCCCATGGGACAGAGACGAAACTAACTCTGTTGACTTATGCAAAAAATATTAAGTACCACAGAAAAAAAATGGTGCGAACGGTCAATTTTTACAATTGCCTCAGATATAAAAACTGTTTTTAATGACAATTAAGTATATGAGACTTTTTGAACATTTATTTTTTAAACAACGATCAAAATCTCTTAATCAACCTTGATTATTGAACTAGTGTTGATTACATCAGATTTCATTTTACTCTAATAATAGGGTAGTGTCCGGGGTAAAATAATTACATTTTATTTAGTCTTTATTTTAGATTATAAAAAATTTTGGACACGTATTTTTTCTTTTTTTGATTAAACAAAAAATAACAAAGATATAGCCCATTAAAGTTACGTGTGACGTTGTTACGTGTGTTCCACGTAACTTTAATGGGCTATATCTTTGTCATTTTTTGTTTAATTTACAAATAAAAAAATACGTGTCCATTATTTTTGAATAATTTAAAAGACGGACTAATTACATTTTTTACGGCCACTAGCCTATAACCCAAGTCGATTAACTTTTAGACAGACTCAATGTGGTAAATTAACTACTCATTGAAATAAAAGACATGCTTGAACTAAATATCTTGAAAGAAACTTGGCGCACTCAGCAGACAAGGCGCCGAGTGGTGATAGATCGCTTGTCGGCCGCAGCCTCGGACCCTTTTCTCTGCACATAACATTATATTTGGGAAATCTCTTCAAAAAATTAAAAACTACCCTTCATAAAAATTAAGAGCACAATTAGGTTACTTATTGCTACTGCTAGTAGTGTGTAGTGAAAGAAAAAAAATATCTCAACGAAATGTAGGTACTCTCGGGACAAAAAGTATCCCATGTGCTATGCCAGGACATGGTCTATCCGTGTACCAAATTTCATCTAAATTCGTTCAATCGTTTGAGCGTGATGGAGACAAATATACACACGCACGTAGGTACATACAAAGGCCTTTATAGTAATTACTATAGGATATATATCGACGGTTAAAAGGCAAAATGATCTAAGCGACATAAAGTAAATTTTACAAAAGTGAACTCAAAATTTTAACTTTAAATCACTTTTTTGTAAAGTTTAGTCAATGTCGCTTACAACATTTTGCCTTTCAACTGTCGATATAATCTTTGATACTACTACACTACAGTTGCTATAGGAGGTGCGCGGGTGACAGCTGTCGGATTCATCCAATGTAGCTATCCCTTTTCGTCCTGCTGTCATCCTGCCGATGCTATGTAAAAAAGACCTTAGCTACTCCCAGCAGCTTCACCCGCGTGATATTAAAAAAATATGCCAAGAAAACATACTCCTGGGATAAAAAGTAAGTATTCCTATACGATGACCTGGTGAGGGTCGCGGGATTCCGATGGATTCGAGACGCACAGGACCGGTCATTATGTCGACACTTGGGGGAGGCCTATGTCCAACAGTGGACGTCTTTCGGCTAAAATGATGATTCTTTCAGATCCTTTCGGCCATTCGACCGTGATGAAGTAATAAACATACACACAGTATGGAACATGGAGCACTGCTCTCATCTTTGGGACGGAACTGCCGAATACCAGTTTGATGCGCTGGAGTCGATTGAGAAACGAGCCAAAGAGATCATCGGCAATGATGCACTTCTCAAGTCAAAACTCCAAACTCTTGAGTCTGTGTTTCCTGGAAGCTACAACCTAGGGGTCTTTAATCCATCTTTAACCATCATTAGGAAAAGAACTGGTTCGATGATGAGCAGGGTCCGGGGTAGCACCAACACTGTCCTCAGAACGTTAGCATGCAAAATAAACGGTCCGTTTACTGTTTACTGGGCGACTGTTCACTTACTCAGGAATATCAAATAGACTGCAATCTAATGTAATATATGATCTTGATTCTGTACTAACAAATTACTAACACCCTGTTATTTGTATTTTTTTTTTGTATTTTTTTTTTTGTATTTTTATGTGTTCTACTAACAACCTTACTAACTTTTGTTTTGTTAAAAATGTATGGACGAATGTCTGAAATAAAGATATATTATTATTTAAGTCAAGAGTGAATAGGTTACTTCTAGGCAATCGTGCTCCATCGTCGTTCACATCATCGCTTACCATCAGGTGAGATAGTGCTCAAAGGCGAGCCTATAAAAAAAAAAACACATTCACATACAATCGCTCTCATAATATTGACGTGTAACTACTGTGTATTGGCACAGGCCTAGGGTAGCCAGCCTTTCGGTATTTTACAGGATGCATTTTGATGAATTGCATGATTTGATCATCATCTCCTTTCTACCATCAGACAAAGCGGCGAACGGCGAGTATCCACCCTAACGTTGTTGAAATCTCTACGATCTGAAATTCCGGACCAAGCATTTTGGCTCATCGTTTATACCGTGTACATCAAGGGCTGGAACAATTTCCTGCTGCGGACTTCCCGTCCGATTATAATTTAGGTGTCTTCAAGCCTCGAGTGAACAGACTCTTAATAAATTAGAGCGTCTCACCATCAACGACTGCATCACTACTTATCATCAGGGGCCCAAGTCTGCTATTTTTTTATAAATTCGTCATTCCAACACGATCTCATTATCATTTTGCTAAAATATGATGTTTATAATAATCGATCATTGATATATGATATATGATAATTCATAATGATCGATCATTGATCGGCCAATGGTCTCGTAATAGAGTTGTGGTAGAATGACAATATCGAGCATATTCAAAGCAATTACTGCACAATGACATTCTAATGGTAGGTCACTTATCAAAGGAACTGTCAACATTTTTGCAGATTACCGCATACGTCTGACATTAATTTGTCAATATGTACGAGATTACCAATGGTTGTTGGTCAGTGGTTGATCTTCGGAAAGTCATAATGACGCTATTATATTAGTAGGTTACCAAACTTACTCAAAATCAACAATTATGAAATCAATGATAGACCGTTCTGACACTATTGTAGTAGCAGACTTGGGGCCCAGGTAGGGTCGCAGTCAAGCACTAGTTCATATTAATTTTATAAAAGTGCCATTCCATTTTCAAATCTATTCGAATTTTTGGTCCATTTCATTTGGTTGATGTGGAATTCTAATTGATGTTGATCAAAAACCAATATTGAAGCAGAATTCAATGTTTGGACACGTTTTGAAAGATGAAATGAAATCAATTTACCCAACCGTAATTAACTCTTGTAGCAACAAATGATTGTTTGGTGAGAGTTTGGTTATAAAGAGGGTTTTACATTTACTCCACTTACCTATTCCACATCGCCGTTTATTTCACTATTCCAGTTATTGCACTGTTTCCACTATTGATTCTCCATGTTGATTCTCGTCGACAAAATTATTTTCCAAACACCTAAGTAACTCGCGGAGAAAAAAAGTGACGTGATCGATCAACCCCATCTATGGATATTTAGTAAAACTAAAATTGTACACCCCATGACTGCTACATATTTTTGATTAATAGATGTCACTAATACTAATTCGGCTAAACATAAATAAAATATAAAATACTCTTTTACTTTCATCGTTTTTGCCGTCCGATAGCCGGTTTCCAATTTGAGAATGTAGAGATTAAATCGTGTGAAATCAATTACAGGTTTTCAGGGTAGAGTTTCAAAATATTCAAAACATAATTCTTAATCCAAAAACCGGCCATAAGTAGGTATGTTTTTTAGACCATAAGTATCTAATATACTGTTACGTACGTGGGTAATTAAATGCCGATTTACTAACAGAGAACTTTATTCACCACAAACAATAACAAATTAGTCCAGTCAACAATAATCCGAATCGCAATTAACACTAGAGTACCGTTACACTATCGCTTAGGTCGTTAGGTAAAATCACTTCACACACTTAGGTAGTTCGCTCTTGATCGCAGTCGAAATCACAACTGACTCGCTTCCGGTCGGAGGCTCGTATTTAGGTATATGCGGAGCCAAGAAAATTCTAGATACCGACATCTCAAGATCGATTATTGTTAATGACGGAGAGTACTATGTATTTCCCTTATCGGTAGATACATACCTACCTACTAGTTGTATGTATTTTGTGGATGTTTCGAGATTTTTCCAAGCCTGGCTACGTACAACCATTCTAGACCTTTCGAACAGCAATGCGTTTTAATTATTGCGTGCTACTCATTATTTTCTTGGAGATATGGCGTGTTCACGTTTAATGGCGTAACAATACTTATACATATAGTAAATAATCTACACTAATAATAGAATAAAGAGGTAAAGTTTGTTTTTTTGTTTGTAAGAGGCCGATCGCTAAAAATTTTTCACCGATAGAAAACTGCTTTATTCCTGATTGACATAGGCTATTTATTTAATGTACGCGGGCGAAGCCGCGGTCAAAAGCTAGTATATAATATAATAAGTCATCAATCAAATCAAATCAAAAGCATTTATTTCAAATACACCATTTACAGGCACTTTTGAATAGTTAAATGTCGGTCAGTCCAAAAAAGTGAAGCTGCACGTTCCAAAGCGTAGATCTCTATGGAGAAGATCGTCCAAGAAATTCTCGTACTCGTATCAAAAATCTCAAAATCGTATCTCGAAGTCTCGGAGGTACTATATATTATAGGTATATTCCCTTGCCTGAGCGACTTTAGATAAGTCCTTTCTTAATCGTTTTGTTCATTATGCTATATGTTCATCTATGGCATTCCTACAACTGATACGGTACTGATAAGTCAGGCAACAAGATCGACGACTTGCAGACGCCATGCTTACAAAACCGGCCATAACTTAAAAAAAAATCAATTAACTTATTTTAAAGTAACTAATCATAATAATAAAATGTATTAGACAAAAGTAGTAAGTGTATTGTCTGCTTTGCTCGCTCAATTAAATCGTAACTTTGTAACGTGGCGTAGTCAATGTAACAGTAAAGCCGCATTTTCACTAGGGGACATTTGTTCCGCGACTCTGTCGCTCGACACGAAATTCACGCGGGATTTTTACGGGTCGCGCAACTTGTCGCTAGTCGATGCTCTGCGAGCGTCGACACGCGCGATTTGCGTTTATTAAACTTGAACTTTCCCTTTGTAGCAAATATTCTCGGGCCCACCACCTCTTTTTTTTACGTTTTGCTATTGTCTTCCGAATAATTATGTAAGCTGCACTAAACAACACTACCTCTTCGGGCGATATACTGATCACTCCTTCACCTATATACTGATCACCTTGTTCACAATGTGAACAAGGGAAATGTCGAGCGACATTGTCCCACAAAGTTGCAGAGACATACCACGTGAATGTTGGGCGATATGTCTCCGCGACATATTGTGTCCTAGTGAAAACGCGGCTTAACATGTCGTGTAACTATGCTACGAATAAATATCTCGTAGCTTGCAGGTATTGCTACGAGCTACGAGTCGCAACCGCGTAGCACTACGATCTGTTACTGTAGCACATCGGCTACGCGGCTAAGGCCTACGAGTTAATGAGAGTGCTCTCGTTGACTACTTCAACTTTATGGTTTGCGTTCGCCTGTTCGCAGAATGGTTGATGTCTACTCTCTCTCTCTCTCTCTCTCTCTCTCTCTCTCTCTCCACTAATTTAAGTTTGTTTTATTACTTCTCTTTGTATTGGTTTTTAATCATACCCGATAGTTAAGTTAATTTACATTAGTCAACTTAACTATCGGGTATGATTAAAGTTAATTTACATTAGTCATCCTAGTGATTTTATGTAAGTATCACACAGTTCATCTGTGATTGTTTATATGTGTATGTTTTATATACTTATAGTACCTAAGTTTTATATTGCAGCTGTTTGCTGTTCCTTTTTGTAAAAATAAAATAAAAAGTTAAATCCGAGTAAAGTAGATAAAATATAGCTGACCACGTTAAAATTCTAACAGCGCCACAGCAAAAATCAACGCCCTTACCGACACCAAGTAGCACTTAACCAAAAACCCTAATTAAGTAATCCAGCAACCAAATAACCAAGATTAAGGAGCTCTCCGGCCGAGCAGCCCGAGAACAGGGGGTGTCACGCTACGCTGGTCACCCCATCAAATTACTGGCGATTACGCCCCTTAGACAAGTAACTTTATATCTTTTGATACGCCACGATGCAGATTGGGTCCTTCGGGGTTATTTTACGGAAAGTGGATAATTTCTCGAGTCTGAACAAGTTTTTATCTAAGTTGAACGAGATTAGGGTTTGGGTCCCCGGACGTCTCGTCTCGAAGACCCGAGACTTTTCGTAATTTTAACAGTCTCGAGTCCCGGGACTTTCTGGTAAAAACTCGAGACGAGATAAGATTGTAGAAATTGTTAAGATTGGATACTAGAATTACTAGATACTAGTAAAGTTATTAAAAATTGATATGGTTTTTAACTAAGTTCGTTTTATAGCTACAAGATTTAACTGCTTAAAAATGTGTCTGTGTATGTTTTATTTAAATAAACAAAGCAATTATTAAAGTTATTAATGCTTTCACCAGAAATTAACATTACAATTAATAATCTTCAAGACGTTTTAAGAGACTCGGGGATTCCCGGGACTTTGATTGTAGGGTGTCTCGTGTCCCGGGACTTTGAATTTATCGGGAATTTCCAAACCTTAAACGAGATAGATAAGTATATACCAGCAGTGCCGGATTTAGCTAGCGCGGGGCCTGTAGCAAATTCTACTAAGAGGCCCACTACATCTTTGTAAAATGAAAACGAATTAAAACCCTTTCAAATTATTTTTGTATAGGCCGCGGGGATCTCAGGTAGCGATAGCCTTACAGGCAGTTGCTTACATTATCTTATAAGGCTCCTCTTCCACTCGCCTATCGTCAACATCGAGCATGGTGTAAAAACTTGTTACGTCATCTAACGCAATCCAATGCGATGTTTGATGAAGAGAGGCAACGCGAAAAAAGAGAGATAACGCCTTTAAACTCTGTTGGCATTCGGTAATTCCGTGATTTACTCGAAAACTTCACAAAACTTGTTCCAGGAAATACTTGTTTTTCTTTTAAAACCAAAATTTTTGAAAAAAAATTGTCCTCATTCAAATCTTGATTAATGAATTAAATTTGCAATTCCAAGGCTTCTGATGTGTTTTTTTTGTTACTTTTTAAAAGACATGGCCGGATCCTGCCCAAAAAACGTACATTAATTATTTATTATATGAAAATTACTTCTAAAATAAATAAAAATAAGTCACAAAATCACATTTCTCTAGAAGTGGCGAGAAAGAATCCAAAAAAATAAGTAAGTTAATTGTTTTTGAGTCGTTTTGTTTCATAGCAATCATGGAGGATGAGGATAAATCTATACAAATTGCATTTACGTTTGGGTGATTGGGAAAATGAATCTGGATTGCCTGAACTACCATCAATTCTACCAGTTGCTAATCAAGCAAATATAACGTCATCAGCCTCATTCCTTGATAAGATATCTTCGAAGCTAGCTAGTTCTTCTTTTCGAGATTTAAGAGAGGATGAAAACATTCAATGTGTCTTGTCTGAGTAATTATTGTAGTGATGATGTGTTAAAATATTAAGAAATAAATATATTTAAGCAAATGTCTGTACTTACTTATTTATATGACTAAATAAAAAAGTGTTATGTTTTTAGTGTTTTATTGCAAGTCCAATGGTATATTTTTTGCTAATTCACCTGAATATCCAAAAAATATTTATTAGACGACGAGCTCTTCTTCGATATTGCCTTTATTACCAATATATGTTCATCAATGTAAATACGTTTTACTTGCAATTTTGATTTTTGACTCATTCTTCACTAGCCTCTATGAATATGTATCACTGATAGGGTTTCGTACATTTTCATAGAATTAAAGGCGTTCACAGTGAGAACGCCTTTAATTCTATGAAATCTCATACTAACTTACTGTCACTGTCACTGTTATTGTAGATCATTGTTGTGTTGATGTCAATCCTTGTATTTCAAAATGATTAGGCGTTTTTTGAAATCTTATTTATAGTGTCTCTCGCTCTATCTCTGATCATAAAACTTAAACTACTGTAAAGCCATACCCTTAAGCTTTAATACGACGTACCGTTTTTTTTTTATGTAAGTACACGAATATTTTTAGTTTGGACACGGCTCCCTACAAATTCCGGCCATGTCATTTTTGAGTACATTGTGAAGGGTCAAACTTTACGCAAAATAGCAGATTTTCAGAGGTATTTACTGGATTAGTCCTACACAAAATAAATTGATTTCAATAGAAGCCTAGATAATATCCATAAGATATCTGTGTACCCAAAATATCTCAATGGAAAATGTGTAATATCGTCATAATCGTGTAAGAGCGGTTGTATGAAAAACAGTGAAAATTTATGTCGAATTGCATGCAAAATGTATGAAATCTAATCGGAATATTGTACTGGTATATAAAGTATGGGTACCCCGACCTACTTTTGTAAGTATAAGCCGCCCCCCGATGCGCGGGGCCCATAGCATTTGCTACTCTTGCTACAAGGCTAATCCGGCACTGTATATCAGCAGATAGCTACTGAACGCCGCGAATTTTATGAATTTTGTTATGCTTTTGCCCAGTAATTGGGAGTTCGGAAGTTGAGTTTGTTCGAAACATAGTTTGCGCTTGTCGGAGTTGGAAACAATGGGGCTGGGGAATGTTTGTAACGATTGCTTTTACGAAAATGATTTTAGATTAAAAATTCCGGAACGAAAAAGGAACGATGGTGTTGTGGTTGAGCGATTGGCTGCTGCGTTGTTTCGTAAAAGTTCGATTTCCGCACGGAAAAAATATTTGTATACCCTACAGATAGGTGTTACGGGTCTGGATGTATTGTTTATGTGAGTCTACATGTTACTGGGGGTACGTTACACCCACGATACAGGAATAACTCGCATGAGAAGCAACATTAATAAAAATGCAGGAGTAGGTATTTTGTTCGAGTTGTTTAAGATTCGAACACAGTGTCCGTTTCGACGCATTTTATTTTAAATATTTTTTCACTAGTAACGATTCAGTTTAGTACTGACAGATAAAAAAGAATACATTTAAAATACATAATATAAATATAATATAATAATGTGATTTACTACCCGAAGTTGGCTTCCATCCTAAAATAACTTTAGTAACGCTTTTTTCCCAATGTTTTATATTTTAAAACCTTTTATCTGACTGTACTAAACAGTGTGTCCGAATCGTCAGTGAAACAAAAAAAAATGTGCCAATTCGGAAACTATAAACTCTTTTGTTCCTTTTACGTTGCTTGACTGTTTACAACATGTAAGTAAAAACAAAACAAAAAGTGGATTAAATAAACTATATTTTATAAAACTCTATGTTAATATTTTAAGTCTTTCGCAAGAATCCTTCAAACCTGCCAACTGCAACACAAACTATAAAATCCAAGATGGCGGCTGCAACCGCGCCATTTCTTCTGTCACAGAGTATAAAAAGCATGTTTAAAGCGCGTGTGGCGCTTGAAAGCAGTGTAAATGTCTGCAGAAAGCGCTGTAGGGCCGTTTTCAAGGGGCTTTGAGGGTCCTCGGTGTGGCGACTACCTACGATGTCTAACTACAAGTGGCGCAGCGCCTTGCTTCTTTTAAATGACGTTTCTATATGAATTTACAGGGTTCCTTTTCATAAAATCTAGCGTGTAAAGTAAATGTTACATTTTCTTATTTGTGTTAGAAGAAAAACCATAATATTAGTATTACAGACTACGGTTATTGATTTTTTAAACTAAGATCCTTGCCGGAGCTGTGTGCTACCTGATGGTTATAATTTGGAAGATTGGTTAACTTACTTCTAAGTGTGCCCCATCGTCGACCACACTAATTTGCAACCGAGCCGTAGGCGAGGGTGTTATGGAGCCAAGTGATGCAGTGACAAATTTCCACGTGTATCAAAGACGTTTTTCAATAGGTACACTTACAAATATATACATAAAAATAAGAGGGTTGACGCGCGACTGGTGGGGTCGCTTAGCGCCCATTCTGATATGATAATAAATGTAATAAAATGTGGTGGAGCGAGCATGTGCACTTTTCCGCACTAGTGCATAAAACAGCAAATTGCGTGCCTAAAAGCGGTAGGGATGAAAGCGGGTTTTCGACTTAAGTGTATTGAAAATTCTATTTCTTCACAGTCTATAAAGTATAAACATTATATAATAGAGAGTAAAAAATTGTATATCATTGTTTGTAATGACTAAACTCAAAAACTACTGAAACGATTTTAAAAATTATTTTACAACGCTACTATAACACTGAGTGATAAAGGTTTATCTTTATCTGTACACTAATATTATAAAGAGGTTAAGTTTATTTTTATATTTTTTTGTAGGCAGTAAATCTCTAAAAGTACTGTTCCGATTCGAATGATGTCCGATTGCTAAAACGTTTTCAGCGATAAAGAAAAGTGAGAGAGTGAATGTCACATGTCTTCGAATGTTTGGTTCTAGGACATGCCGGTTTCCTTACGATGTTTTCCTTCATCGTTTTGAGAGCAGTGGTAATGAAATAAATTACACAAAGTAAGGCGCTTGGCAGGGTTTGAACCCGCGACCACAACTCATAAGTCGGAGCCATTACCACTCGGCCACCACTGCTCTTTAATCCTCAGTGACATATTTTTGAAAAAGCTAGTATTTTCTACTTTCACGTAGAGAAGCCTCTGGTCGAAGCTCTAGTATCGAATAACAACAAAAGATTCTGCAAAGTTGAATCTTTGCTACTAACAATACATTCTAAAAGATAAAGAAGGTATTATTTACAGTAAACGCAACGCAATGGCAACTTGCTTCATGGCCAGGGTTACCATATCTCAGAATTTGTCTTAAGATTTCATGATTTTTGAACTTTTTTTATTGTTGATAGGTTCGCGCTTGACCGCTATCTCACCTGATGGAAAGCGACGATGCGGTCGACGATGGAGCGCGCTTACCTAGAAGAAACCTATTCACTCTTGACTTAAAAATTCCCGGGTTGTAGCTATCAGGAAACGCAGACTCTGGCAAGGAATTCCACTCCTTAGCTGTATGCACAATGAATGTGTTCCCAAATGTTTTGTGCGTGTAGGTGGGATGTCCACCATGTACCGGTGGCGCATCGCCGTACGTATGTTGGTCCGATGATGGAACGGGCTAGGCGGAATTAGGCTATGCAATTCCGACGCACACTCCCCGAAACGCAATCGGTAGAAAACCGACAGGCTAGCAACTCTGCGTCGATGCTCAAGACTTTGAAGCCTCGACTCGACGAGTGTATCATCGCCAATTATCCTTATGGCTCGCCTCTAAATTGCCTCAAGTGCATCAAGCTGGTAGTGTGGAGTGCAACGTGCAAGGCATGAGTTAGATCCACAGTGTGAAAAAAATCTCAAACTGTAGAAAATCTCAGGATTTTTCAATAGAAATCGGGCCTTTTCTCCGGACTTTTGATTTTTTCATCTGGTAACCTTTTCTCTGGACTTCTGATTTTTTCACCTGGTAACCCTAGTCATGGCGGGCACCACAGATGCGGGTAAAATATTAAATTGTCCGTCGTTAAGTGTGGGTTCTGCGGAGTATGGAGGAGACTGTGCCACAACTTGTCTAGGTCGTGATTTATATATGTAGTCTTCTTACTGCACTGTGTTTAAAAGGTACAAATTGTTCATTGTTTAATACGAAGGTGCCATTACTCGTCTCAAACACTTTAAAGTTATTTTTAGAATGTGGAAACAATACAATAATAAATAAAAACTTGCCATTGTTTTAATTTATTATGATAGTTTACATCATAAACAACTTTTACCATGAGAGTAACCGTGAAAAGAAAATCAACTGACCCATACATTTAAGGCTGCCCGCCCACGACCAATAATCGGTGACCGATTTTTTGTAGGAGAAAAATAGAACACATTGATAGCAATAGTGCAACCTGTGCAACCTGTGCAACGCACACGTCTTAAAAAAGTTGGTAAGAAATATACAGAATAATATTACAAATATACAAAATCGGCCCGATTATTTGTCCTACAATAAGTCTGACGTGGGCAGGCAGCGTTATACAAATGTCAAAACAGAACTTATGACCCCATTATGTATAACGCTCCTTATTAAGTATTTTTAATTTTCGAATACTGGCCAGATATGATATTTCGACTAATTTTAAAAATAAAGAGGTCGCGTTTAAAAAATTAGAAGGATCACATTTTTATTCGTTTTCAAATTTCAAATATGGAATGGTTGAAGAAGGAAGAAAGAATCGCAGGTATTGAGTTTACGCGCCAACAGAGATTTTCAAAATGAGGGTGGGCGATTTCGAATAATGTAAATATTATATTGTACATTTAATATTCTTTCATTTCATATATATTTTTGATTTTGATAGGAAAACACTGAAATTTTTTTTCATAGACCTTATTGTTACAGGTGTGTCCGAAAGCTAAAATTATTAAAGTATCCGTAGTCCGGATTTCGTCTTCATAAACACCAGATCCCAGGAGCCTACACTTCGAGCTTGACCGACTGCCCGTACAATACTTGTAGATTCCGACGTACGGTAAATAACCATCTTGATCCAACCCTACATTGTTGCCACCTCTACGGTGCGGACTAAGCGTTTCGCCTCAACGTTTATACCGCGTACATCGAAGGACTAAAAGAATTAGCCTGCTGCGGTCACCCCGTCCGATTATAATTTAGGTGTCTTCAGGGCTAGAGTGACTATTATCATAATAAACTAGTGCACTTCACCATCAACGATTGCAAAACCATCAGTGGTGGGATCGCAGTCAAGCACTATACCATTTTCAGGGTAGAATGGTGCGGGTGACAGCTATCGGATTCATACAATGTGCAAGCTACCTATAATTTAATTTTCTCTCATATTAAAGATGCATATTTTCGGCCTCCTATCAGCCTATCCATGCTATGTCAAAAGACCTTAGTTTTTATAAAAAAAAAGATAGATAAATCACAAAATCATAAAATGTTGCGAATAGACAATAATTTACGGAGATACAATTCTAAACAATCATTTAACCAAAAAAGTCTCCAACAATAGAATCATTCAGCAAAGAAAATCACTGTTCCTTTCAACAGTTCCATTAAAAAGATAACTGAAACATATTTTCCACTTAAACGGAGAGGGTAGATATTGATTTTCCTCAATACCTTCCCCGGTAGTTCAGTGAACCTTGTCGTGAGTTGTGCACATAACGAGTGCGGGTTCGACGCCCCGGGAGCGATCGGCGATAATGATGCTATGTTAATTAATTTGTTGGAACGATTGGAAACAATGTGTTATTGTGGAAGAGTTGACGGGACTGAGTCAGGAATTCGATAAGATCTTTGAAAGATATCTGTGGTTGATGATACATCAAGATACTGCATATAATGTACTAGCTTGCCCACAGCTTCGCCTGCGTACCTACATAATATACACCCCTACTTTTTAATTAGTACACAAAAAAATGGGGCTGTATCTGTACTCGTTACTGATCATATTTTTGTATTCAAAAGTAGAAAAAACCGAAATCCTAAAATTGACCACGAAAACGTAAATTCATCATAGATTCAATCATACGTAACAGTTGCTAGCAGAAAATACTGCGGGCAGTGTTTTTCCATTTTAATCGTCATTTATTCATTCATAATCAACAGCCTGCACAATATTTCCATAAATTGAGAGACATTTTGGGATAAACACAAACGCTAATAACTTTGCTGTTTATGAATATTATTTATTGAGACTTTACCTAGACAATAACAAGGGCTTTTCTAATAAGCCCTTTAAGTATTTGTACTAATTAAAAATTTGTGGTGTATAGCATATGTCACTCAGGAATAAAGCAGCTTTCTATCGGTGAAAAAAATTTAGCAAACGGACCAGTGCATTCAGAGATTGCCTTCTACAAACAAAAAAACAAACTTTACCACTTTATACTATTATTAGTGTAGATATGTTATAGCCAGATCTTATTGGCACTTTATAATATGGCCAACTAAATCTGGCCTGATCGTTTTTAAACGTTAAAGTTTGATGATATATCAATCCTCGTTTGGCCATATCATTGATGTAGGATTTCTATGATAATAAAAGGTATAAAGAGAGTAGGCCAAATGAGGATTGACATATCATCAAACTTTAACGTTTAAAACGATCTGGCCAGATTTACTTGGCTATATCATGAAGTGATCGATTGCTAAGATCAGGACGCTTAGCCAAGTTGCAAAACTGCGATAGTTAACGCTTGTAGAAAGCTTCAAATGTACGGGAATGACGTCGTCTCAACGCTCAGTCACGTGGTCAGAACAAAAGAATTGGCGGCAAGGTCAACTCGAAGCGTTCGACGCAAGCGAAACGGTTGTAACTTGGCTAGGGGGGCAGGACGCCTAGCCAAGTTGTTATTCTGCAATCGTTAACGCTGTCGAAAAGTGATGAAACGTATGGAAATGACGTCATCTCAACGTAAAGTCGCGTGGTCAGAAGTTCAGAACAAACGTTCAAAACACACATCGTTCAAAATCGTTTCTACAATGTTTAACGCTACATCCTTTGTTATACCAACGCTACATTGTAGAACGAGCGGCCGACTCAGGCGCGTTAACATGGCTACCAACTTATCGTTTTCTACAATTGCTGTCACCGAGGCGTTACCGATTAGAGAACGGAATTGTAACTTGGCTTTGCTGGCCACACGCTCTTACCAAAACTAAGGAGTCTTCAAAAATCGGAATCTAAAATACAAAGTTGCCACACGATTTGAGAATTCACGGGCAAAGTTTGTCAAAGAAAAATTTAATAACACTTTCTTTCAGTTTGAGCCACATGAAGCAGTTCCAAGACGCCTGTTAAAGTCTCTCGGTAGGTAATGGGCTCCTCTCTTGACATAGAAAAAGGCTGAGAGGAAATTTTCCTTCAAGCGTAAAATTCGGAACTACTGGGTACTTAAAAGTCCTCTCAAAAGTTTGGTCTTCGCCGTAAATATTAGGTATATTATATTTTAAATTCTCTTAATTTTTAGGGTTCCGTACTTCAAAAGGGAAAACGGAACCCTTATAGGATCACTTTGTTGTCCATCAGAATCTGAAAACTGTAAATTACTAGTTACGTCACAAAAAGCAACTTTTTTGCGATTCGGAAAAATCTTTGTAACTCAATTCGGGAATTGAATTTTTTTCATAAGTTTGTACGGAACTCTTAGTGCGCGAGTCCAACTCGCACTTGCCCGGTTTTTTTTTTTCTATTATATTGTTCTGCTATGTATCTTAGTAGGTATTTGTTATATTTTATTTATTGTGCTCATCTGCCACAGTAGTCTTTTTAAACTCAAAGGTTGACTGGTTGCATGCCATGTTGCATTAAGTCTGCATATTTACAGCTGAGTTAACTTCAGCCAGCGGTTTTACCCACATTATGGTAGAAAATTTACCATCTGTTCTACGAGCAATGCACCCTGCTTACATACACATACATACAAACTCTTGATCACATAGTTTTTCGCCTTATCAGAAACCATAAACACTAAAGAAACGGGAGTAATAAACTCCCTATTCCAACACTCAAAGCGTCAGTCCCTCTTACGTCAAACAATTCAGCTCTCAAACAGTATTACCATCAATTTCATCCATATATCTCAACGAACAGACGAAAAAACGACCACGTTGTCATTTATGACAAAACAATGGCGAGATTTTGGCGAGGGGACTGTCGTCTGTCGATTGTTCAAAAATGCAAGCCATGCTGGTTCGCAGTGGCACAAAATAGATAGATACAGAAGTCAATCTCATGTATGTACTTTACTTTTTATACCTACGCTAGGCGATGGCACACACGACAGCGCGTTGCGCCGAACAGGGGCGCAAGTCTGCTATTTTTATAAATTCGTCATTCCAACACGATCCCATTGTCATTTTGCTAAAAGTTCCTAATCTGCTAATTTATAATGATCGATCTTCGATCGGTCAATGGTCTCGTAATAGAGTTGCGGTAAAATGACAATATCGAGCTTATTAAAAGCAATGACTGCACAATGACGTTCTAATAATAGGTCACTGAGTAAAGGAACTGTCAAAGTTTTTGCAGATTACGGCACACGTAAGATATTAATTTGTAAATATGTACGAGACTACCATTCTATCCCACTTCTTTCAATGGAGTGTCAGTGGTTGATCATTGGAAAGTCATAATGACGCCATTATATTAGTAGATTACCAAAGTTACTCAAAATCAACAATTATGAAATCAATGATAGACCATTCTAACACTATTGTAATAGCAGACTTGGGGCCCAGGTAGGAATGCAACCTGGCGATTGAGCCGAGATATCTTGTCCGTGAGCGGTGTCTTATGTGTGCGTTGCTCGAGCGCGCTTTGTATGTAGATGGTCTTCTGTACCTATCTATTTTGTGGCAGTGGTATGGACATGGCCAATGTGTGTATATGAGTGGCTATAGATGGGATGGCCCTTTGTTAATTCATTGCTAAATTGTGGGATTGTGAAATGGATTGATGTCATTGGATTTTGTTAAATGAATTGATTGTAATTTAATATTCTGTGTTCAACAGAATATTAAATTACAATCAATTCAGTTAGAGGAACATGTTATGTTGGTCATGTTGTATCGACCTACTCAATGGCCGACGTGATGACCGCAGTATCATTCAAATACATTATGTATTTATATGAATAACGGCTATTGAATTTCACAAAAAAAAAACCGGATTCCTAAAATTCTCCATAAAGCAAGGTTACAGAAAATTTGTAGTTACGTCACGAAATTTTTGTGATTAGGATAACAACTTTGAGACTCTAATCAGGAATTGAACTCTTTACATAGGGAAGTTTGTACGGAACCCTCAGGGCGTGAGTCCGACTCGCACTTGCCCAGTTTATTTTTTATAGTAAAATCGGTTATGTTTTTTTGTAAAAACGGTTAGCGAAAAGTTGTAGGATATTGTTTTTTATCCTAAAATTACTTTTTTAGATCCTTCTAAGATAAAAATGACCTATTTAAAAAATACCTGAAATCAATTCATAATACGTCACATGTTGTATATCAAGATATTATTCATGCAATTGTGAGTCAAGTGAGGGTCAATTAGAAAATGTCCTAGATATCCGTCTAGCTTTCAGTCTTCATTACTAAATGACAGGAAGTCTTGATGCAGGAGCACAGAATAAATTTAGTAGTAGTCAGGCCGAGCAATGGCAAGAAATATTCTCTGACGGATGGAGCATATAATTGATAATCTTTGGGAATAGTAGAAAATACAAAAAGCAAACCAATAAATAACTAATTACGAAAAATCGGCCAAGTGCGAGATCCTTACCATTCTATACAACTTTTTTTTTTTTACATAATTTATTTTGTTAGGTACTAGCTTTTGCCCGAGACTTCGTCCGCGTACATAAAATATAGCCTATGTCATTAAGGAGTAAAGCAGCTTTCTATTGGTGAACAAATTTTAGCAATCGGACCAGTACTTCCAGAGGTTAGGTACCTCCTACAAACAAAAAAAAAAACAAAAAAACAAACTTTACCTCTTTGTTACATTAGTGTAGATTCGTATTTTTAATATTAAGTTTATTTGAACAGATAATTCCAATTCAATTCGAAAATATCACAGTTCAAAGTAACCCGTTAAACAAGTTTTTAATGAAAATCTTTTTTTCATAGCAAGCTTTTATAACGCAACATATCTGTATAATTAATACCCGTCAAGACAAATCATACGAGCCTAAACTCGATGGGGTTGTGTCATTTAACTACCGAGTTCCTACGGCCACCCTCCGGTTCCATCATCAGATCAGCTCCTTGTCATAATAATTTTGCATTGTCATCTGATTTACACATGCATGCAAGATTTCAGCTCAATCGGTAACCGGGAAGTGGGTCAAATTTAATTTACAAGATTTGATGACAGATAAACATCGGGACAGGTGAAACTAAATAAAAGCTTGTAAAAAGAAAAATATGCACGTGTTTGTATAAGTACCTAGGAATCTACTTATAATTAGAACAATAAACACAAATTATATTTGGAAGTCTTAAAAACGGCACGGCTGGTGCAGTCAACTGGCTGCTATACTGCGTTCACTGGTTCGATTCCCACGCGTCTGACCATTTAAAAAGTGGTGAACTCACTGGCTCATCAACACGCCCAGCCCGAACCCTGATCTAGAACGCTGTAATTTTACACAGACGTGTCTTTTTCTTTCTTATTCTTTTTACACATCACATACAAATAATAAGAAAGGATGGAAAAAATAAGAGGATGAAACGAGGGTCAAAAGTTTGTATGGAAAAACGGGCGAACTCGCTGACATAAGCTAGCAACATTTACCTATATGAGAAAAACTCATAGTTCCATCAAAATAAAAGGTGTAAGTAGACGAAACTGAACAACCTTCCACAAAAATTTTTTTCAGGAAACGAAAAAAAAAATCGGCCTGTCCATACAAATTGTCCAATCAAGTTTATAATTTTGTATGGTAAGGCTGATTTTTTTTTTTCGTTTCCTTAAAAAAAAAAATTGTGGAAGGTTATACAGTTTCGTCTACTGAGCAAGCCCTTAAAGTTTGTGGAGGGCTGTCCCTTACACTTTTTATTTTGATGGAACTATGAGTTTTTCACAATCCCGTTTTCGTTTCCTTTTCCGCGTTGCGTTGCGGGGTGACGTGACATGATAGCCGAGTTCAAACAATGCTGTCAGGACAATACACTGCCGCATGCCGACATGCTGTACCCAACATAGTGGAACGAAAAGGAAGGGTTTGGAGGTAAAGGGAAGTGAAATGTCAAAACTGTTGGGGGTTAAAAAGAGCACACTATTGCAACGAATATTTTGAAGTGTAAAAACGCTTGGGTATGTTGGTACTCAAATATAATATGTAGTTTTTTTATTATTATTAGATACTAGCTTTTGCCAGAGATTCTCCCGCATACATATGTAAAATGTCTATGTCACTCAGAAATAATGCAGCTTTCTATCGGTGAAAAAAATTTCGCAATCAGACCAGTACTTCCAGAGAATACCCCCTACAAACAAAAAACAAAGTTTACCCCTGTATAATATTAAAAAAATACTAAGAGTAGTAGCGGCCTAGTGGTCCTGACTTACAAGTTGTTCGTAATGAGTTCAAACCTAACCAGACGTTTTCCATTGTGTTAACATCAGGAAAGTTCAAAGACAGGTGACATCCTCGAATCCGCACTGGGCACGTGTGGTGGATTGCGGTATTACAAGTTAAAATCGGTTGAACGCATAGCTAATCTTAACGATAACGGTCCAAGAAAAGTGCTTTTATTAAAGCAGATTTGCATTATATACCAAAGTCCGCGCTTTCATCTCTTGTTAAGGCGTATAGTCCCTTGAACCACCTGACCGAAATTATGTGAACGCAACTCTCGCACTCGCCTAGGCGGCAGTACGCAAATCTGTGCAATTATTTTCGGCCACCAGCGCCCGGAAAGCGCTTTAAATCCATTTTCTCTGCGAGATATTGATTGATTTACATATGCAATGTTCACTTTGAAGAATATTTAACCACCAATTTTTATGTGTAAAAATGTTTCTAAAGGTCCAAGCCGTTTCGAAGAAGTAGGAAAAAGTTGCGAAAAGTTGCGAAATTGCTAAATATTTTTTTTTGACAAAAGTATTAATTGCACGAAAAAATCAAATGTTGATATTATTGTTCATGAATCTATAATAAACATATATTTTTTTCAAACCAATTGACCTAGCCGTTACGGAGGAGTAGGCCTCAGAAAATCACTGTTTTATGGCACTTTTCGGGCGCTTGGCCCTTAAGAGGAGAGTCTAACACCTCTTACAGTTATCAAATTTTCTAAAAATTATCCGCACTGAATTCCACAAAAAAAAATATGAAGAACCTAAATAGACGAGCCAACAGTTTCACCGCGGGATATTTGCATCTTTCATTTCGAGAGAAAAATATTGTTCATATCTCTCAAAAATAGCTAAATCGACTCTTTGCAGGGTTTACTCATTTTATTTATTTTTCTCGAAATTAAGGTTAGGTTTGCAAATATCTCGCGGTGAAACTATTGGCACACCTATTCAAGTTCTTCATTTTTTATTTGTGTAGCTGTGTATTTTTAGAAATTTTGAAAACTGTGTGCCTTTTCCTCTAAATGACCTTCACCGCAATGTTGCTAACGTATTCTTTCGTTTTCAATTTTCCGCCAAAATATCCCGTCTTTCTACTTCCGTTAGTCCTCAATTTGTAAAGCTGGGATTACGGTAACACCTTAGTCGTCTACCCTTATTTCACGCGGATTATTCTTAATTTATCGGCATAATCCGTCAGTGTTGCCAGTACAAATTATTATTTTTAGGGTTCCGTAGCCAAATGGCAAAAAACGGAACCCTTATAGATTCGTCATGTCTGTCTGTCTGTCCGTCCGTATGTCACAGCCACTTTTTTCCGAAACTATAAGAGCTATACTGTTGAAACTTAGTAAGTAGATGTATTCTGTGAACCGCATTAACATTTTCACACAAAAATAGAAAAAAAAGCAATAAATTTTGGGGGTCCCCATACTTAGAACTGAAACCCAAAAATTTTTTTTTCGTCATACCCATACGTGTGTGGTATCTATGAATAGGTCTTCAAAAATGATATTGAGGTTTCTAAAATCATTTTTTTCTAAATTGAAAAGTTTGCGCGAGAGACACTTCCAAAGTGGTAAAATGTGTGTCCCCCCCCCTCTAACTTCTAAAATAAGAGAATGATGAAACTAAAAAAAATGTATGATGTACATTACCATGCAAACTACCAACGAAAATTGGTTTGAACGAGATCTAGTAAGTAGTTTTTTTTTAATACGTCATAAATCTAAAAAAATACACTATTATTAAAACATCGATCAAAGTTACAACGAACTACAAGAACTTTTATATTATGGTTCTTGCTGCTACGGAACCCTCCATGGGCGAGTCCGACTCGCACTTGGCCGGTTTTTTTTGTATTTCTTTATTTCATGGGTGTTGATCTGACGATACAACTTTGTTTTGTTTTAATCAAAATTACAGAATTTTTTGTTCAGTTGATTGAACGATTGGCTGCTGCGCTGAATGGTCGCATGTTCGATTCCGGCATTCAACCAATATTTAACTTAATTTTTGTAATTTGGTATATACCACAGATTCGTAGATACATTCACATATATGTAAACTCGCATGCATACATAACGTGCGTAGTACATATGTATCGATGTACATAACACATCTAGAACCAAAAGAAAGTATCTGTGGGCCATAAAATGTTTGTCCCGTTCCGTGCCAAACCTGCGATATGTAGCGTAGCAGCGAATCGCTAAACCACTGCGCAAATCTCGCCCTCAAAATTGGAGACTTTCTTTTATCATGTAAATTAGAAAAGTAGAGATAGAGAATAAAGTACGTCGACGCGTGACGTCACAAACCAACACCGATTTTATGAGTAACTATTTATTATTTTATTAGGGTAACTTAGCGATCCGTCCCACTTTCACACAGGTGCAAATTACAACGGATTTTGAGCGCTCGGAATCAGCGGGGTTACCATGACGTTCAATGTAAGATTGTTCTAATCTTGTTTCAGTGTGGGTAAGAGATGGCGCTAGACAACCTGTATAGCTCTATCTCTTACCCACACGGAAACAAGATTAAACCAATCTTACTTTAAACGTCATGGTCTAGGTCCAGGAGTGACGTCTATGACGCGATGGCGCGGCAAGCCAATCACTGACACTCCCCGCCCCCGCGTCTCTACTTCGCACCACTAAAGAGACCGAATAATTAACTTCTGCGCAACTTGAAGCCAGCGCTCAATATCCGTGACGGCAATTGTATTTACACCACCCTTCCGCATTTATCGATCTTTCTTTTATTTGTGCTAAAAGAAAGATCGATATAATCGAGAGAAATAGATAGAGGCAGAGTTTCATTATTTAATACTATTTAGACAAAGAGAAGGTGTTTCAAGACCCGAGCGTGGCGATCCAACGCTCTATGTGTGTAAATTTGTGGTTGGCAACACACAGGGCCTCGATAAGGTCGAGTTTAGAGATAATACCCCCGGGAACAATGCGATAGTGACTTTGTCCTTTGTCAACGAGTGTATGTGTGTAATGTAAACAGTCCGGGGATGCGAGGATTAAAAAGGATTTGTTTTGGGGGTAATGTGTGTGGCTTGGCTATTTGGATGTTTTTTCAGGGTAGACAGAAATTGAAAAATATAGAAAGCGCATGAGGTCATCGTCTGTATCACACGCTCTATCTATTATCTCTAGACTTAAAAATGATAAGGTAGCTTTTTTTATTAGCCTATTGTGTACCCCACTGCTGGGCAAAGGCCTTTCCTTTCCCCTTCCAAACTTCTCTGCCTAGGGCGATCTCTGGCCAAGTTTTCCCCGCGAACATGATCAGATCGTCACACCGCCGCGGTCGACCTCGACGGCGTCGACCTCTTTCAGGCGTCCAGTGAGTGACAATCCTCGCCCACCTGTCCGGGTGCATTCATGTGGCGTGGCCAGCCCACTTCCACTTCAGCCTGACTGTTTTTTTCCTCGACATCTGCTATTTGAGTTATGGAGCGCAGCGTGGTGTTAAAGTAGCTTATTGTTTAGTAATAATCATGTTCTTTCTTTGCCTCTCCAAGAGGAGGCCTGAGTCCTAGTGGTATAACATCAAATTAATTGTTACAGTCGGACAATCTAGGCTGTAGCTAGTACCAATTCCCACAGGTGTTCCTTCAGCTGCCTTTTGCTTTCTAAGGATACTTTTTCGACCAATGCCGCAGTACAATTATGCTTACTTACATGAAGTCGAGAAGCGGCTATACAGATCCAATCCATGTTACAGAATAACAAAAAGCAGTCCAGAAGGAATCGGGAGAAAGAAAGAATGTTTCCGACTAAGTCCTATTAGTGTTCCTTCAGCTGGCCTTTCTTGAACATCTCTCAGTCCAGTTATGTTTACTTATATGAAATAGATATTCGCAGGAGAACTAAGGTCGCTGACAAAGCGCGATGAATCGTGAAACTAAAGTGGCAGTGGGCATGACACATTGCTCGAAGAATTGGTCGATGGAGCCGAAAGGTTCTAGATTGGCGCAGCGCGCCGGAAAACGCAGCGTTGGAAGGCGTTCTTCAAGGTGGACCGATTACTTGGTGAGAGGTCGCGGGAATCAAAGATGGACAACAAAGTGATCCTATAAGGGCCGCAGTAATGCTCGCAAAGGAGGAGGCCGAACGCATCAGGCAACGGCGTTATCGCCGCCGCCGTCGCCGGGATTCTGATCCCGATTTCCGGCCAACGTAGACGCGGGCTTGCGGACAGTAAGCAATGGGTAGCTCACTGTCCGGCCGTCCGGTAACTGTCCGGACCAAGCCCAAGTCGTCGACGGCGCGCACTGTTCCCGCGCGCCTCAAGGAGTTGTCAGCAACAGCAGGGACCCAGCCGGGTCGAAGCCTACTGGGGCCAGGGTTATCCGAAAGGGCGCTCGAGCCCCGGTATGAAGGCTAGAAGGAACGGGGTGGGTCTTTTAGTCAGTAAGAGTCTGACACTATCTCCCGCTCCGCCCAAGGGCGGGGGATGTCAATGCATGATTTTTTCCCACCATAAAAAAAAAAAAAAAGGTGGCTGCTAGAAAACTCGGTGTTCTTGCAAAGGTCCGGCAGTACTTCACACCGGGACAGCTTTTAATGTTATACAAAGCACAGGTCCGTTCGTGTGTGAAGTACTGCAGTCACATATGGGCTGGTGCTGCAAAATGCCACCTGGCAGCTTTGGACTCGGTGGAAAGGCGTGCGAAGAGACTAATTGGTGATCCAGATTTGGTTAAGTCCAACCTTCAAAGCCTTGAGCACAGGCGTAAGGTAGCCAGCCTTTCGGTGTTTTACAGGATGCACTTTGGAGAGTGTGCGCAGGAATTGCATGATTTGATTCCGCCATCACAATGCTACCATCGGACAACCCGATGTACGGCGAATATCCATCCTTACGTTGTTGAAATCTCTACGGTCCGGACTAAGCGTTTCGCCTCGTCATTTATACCGCATACGTCGAAGGACTGGAACAGTTTGCCTGCTGCGGTCTTCCCGTCCGATTATAATTTGGGTGTCTTCAAGGCTAGAGTGAATAGGCTCATAATAAACTAGTGCGCCTCACCATCAACGATTGCATCACTGCTTACCATCAGGTGGGATCGCAGTCAAGCACTAGTTTATATCAATTTTTTTTAAAAAGAGTTTAATTTTTTCCTATAGAGGTACGGAAACAAAAAAAAACACTTAAAACTCGCAACCGAAAGTTTCAGGTAAGCTGTCATCGAGATGGAAAGTTTTAGTGGTGTGGTTCCTCGGGGGAAATGTACACAGTGAACATGTAGTACATAGCTAGGTAGCTGCGGGGTGACGGTGATTGATGAGGCAAACAATGGAGAGGTCGGAGCAATAATGTTTTGCTGCTATATTTCACTCAGGCTTCGATAATAGACGTGAGAGGAATATTGGATTGTTTAGCTTTAATGATTTGCTTGAAGTAGCTAGGAGTAGTGCTGGTACAGTAGTAAAAGACGTAAAACAATTATAAAATACGTATAATTTTCATCATTCAGAATCTCAATCAAATGTGGTGGTGGTGTAAGGGTATAATTTATCTATACATGTATGTATTTAGAAATATATAAGTATGTTTATCAGTTGTCTAGTACCCATAACACAAGCTCTGCTTAGCTTGGGACTAGAAGGCGTTGTGAAATAGTTGTAAAAAAAAAAAATGGTAATGGATAAAGGTGGTTTTTGTAACAGTAAATTTTGATATTATTGGAGATAGTTTGTCATTGAAACCTAGGCGAAATTTCCCCGAGCCATGCAGGCGAGGATTCCCGCGACCCTGACCAGGTCATCGGTCCACCTTGCTGGAGGCCGACGGATGCGTGACGCACAGGACCGGTCGTTGTGGTGACGCTTGGGGGAGGCCTATGCCCAACAGTGGACGTCTTTCGGCTGATATGATGATGATGATGATGTGCAGGCGAGTATGTTATGAAGCCGAGTGTTGCAGTGAGAAAATTCCACGTGTATCAAATGACGCTTTTCAATACACTTACGAAATATGTACTTTCTCTGAAAATTACGATTCATTTTTGTTCATTTTGTACTAAAGGAAATTTTCCAAAGTTGCCATAAATTTTAGTTTTGATTTTAATAATAGCAGGCTATCGCAAGTATTTTTTACCTCAATCACAATATTTGGCGGCGTAGCATCTAAAGATTTCTCTTCAAATCTTAAATTCGACATTTTTTTTCGCAAATAACACAAATTATTATGTTAGTTATTGTATTTAGTAAACTTTTTTCCCACGCTCTTAACCTTTGTGGGTTGAAGCTGAAGCAGAGACAAAGGTATCGAACCGATATACATTCTAATATTAAAAATAGAAATTCAAATATTTTTGAATTTATAACTCAGATAATTGTTAATTTTGATTTTGAGTACATTATGAAAGGTCAAAGTTCACGCAAATTAATTAGCAGATCGTCAGAGGGCTTTACTGAATTCTTTTTACACTTTATGTTTTGATTTCTATAAAAACCTCTAATACATAGTTCGCACCTTTAAAACAAAAGTGGCACTTTACTAAACTTGTGTTTTTAAATGCCATTTCTAGGGTTCCGCACCTCAAATGGAAAAAAACGGAACCCTTATAGGATCACTTTGTTGTCCGTCCGTCTGTCTGTCAAGACCCTTTATCTTAAGAAAGCATGGAGGTATCGAGTTGAAATTAAAACCATATACTCAGGTCTAAAAATCGAACTTCTCATTTAACGAATAAAAAAGATACGGCCTTTATGTCGCAAAAAAAACGATATTTTGATACTCTGTAAGATCGAAATTCATAGGGTACTTCCCGTTAACCCAGAATCTTGAAATTTGGCACAAAGCAAGGTCTTATAGCGAAGGTTTAGGAAGAAATCTGAAAACAGTACATTTATAGTTACCTACGTCACAAAAAAAATTGACATTTCGGAAAAATTTTCGAGACTCCATTCGGGAATTGTAGTTTACACGGAACCCTCAGTGCGCGAGTCCGACTCGCACTTGCCCAGTTTTTTGGTAAGCCTTTAACTTTTTAATCTGATTATCACAATCCATTCTCTGATTGTCAAAGCCTTTGTTTCAACTGTTAATGTTCCTCAGTAATTGATTCGCAACTTCTTATCGAGTAAGTAGGTACACTGGATACTTTATGGCTGCTGAAAAATCACCTTTTTCGTATAGTGCCACTTTTGTTTTAAGAGGCTGCTTTTCCACTCGGCTATCGTTAACATCGAGCATGGTTTAAAAGCTTTTTGAACTTGATGGAAAGAACAGTTTTCGTACAAAAAAGACAAAAAGGTTGTACAAAATAATTTCTGGACTAAGTTTGTAGTATAATCGTATATGCATGCATTTTTTTTAACTTCGTTTACATATTTTATTATTCTGAACGTATCTTCCTTCAAACAAAAAAAGAATTATTAAAATCGGTTCTCGCAATCCAAAATTACCACCGAAAACTTCTTCTGGTACCTGTGTATTAATTAGTAACCCAATTCCCCGAGAGATGGCGCTGTACGCGATGGCTATTTCGCGTTCGCGCTGTTAGGATTTTTCCTGAGTTGATGGGGTCGGGTATTATCGAATTAACTACAAAACAACAGGCACATGCTAAGGCAATTTAGAACCAAACTAAAATTCATTTTTTTAACGCCATCAATCAAAATGTTAAGGTACAAACCAGTTCATAAATGGTTCGATAGATGGCGTTGCGTAATGACGTCATCTTTTTAAAAGTCGATGTTAAGGGCCAAGCGCCCGAAAAGTGCCATAAAACAGTGATTTTCTGAGGCCTACTCCTCCGTAACGGCTAGGTCAATTGGTTTGAAAAAAATATATGTTTATTATAGATTCATGAACAATAATATCAACATTTGATTTTTTCGTGCAATTAATACTTTTGTCAAAAAAAAATATTTAGCAATTTCGCAACTTTTCGCAACTTTTCCCTACTCCTTCGAAACGGCTTGGACCTTTAGAAACATTTTTACACATAAAAATTGGTGGTTAAATATTCTTCAAAGTGAATATTGCATATGTAAATCAATCAATATCTCGCAGAGAAAATGGATTTAAAGCGCTTTCCGGGCGCTGCTGGCCGCAAATAAATGCACAGATTTGCGTACTGCCGCCTAGGCGAGTGCGAGAGTTGCGTTCACATAATTTCGGTCAGATGGTTCAAGGGACTATACGCCTTAAGATTTTCCGTGCTTTCATGACCTACCGTGGTAAAAAATCGTTGCTTCTTAAATATATTCGTAATTTTACAAGTGCACAATCGCTGAAATTTCTATTTCTACTACTTGCATACTGTTTTAGTTATCACCGTCCTTTGTGGGCCCGTTTTTAGGGTTCCGTATTTATTAGAGTTCCGTACTTAGTATGTCAACGTAACAAATAGCCTTTTTTTAAATTCATAAGTGGGAACACTTATTGTGACGGACGGGAAACTACAGAACCCTACACTGAGCGTGGCCGGTTTTTTTTTTTCATTTTTTAAAGAATTATGAAGTGTCAAAGTTCATGCAAAATAGCAGATTTTCAGAGGTCTTAACTGGATTAGTTTTACACAAATTTATAAATTGATTTTCATAGAAGCCTAGATAATATCCACAAGATACTGTGATTCCAAAATACTATCGAAAAATGTGTAATGACGTCATAATCGCGTAAGAGCGGTTGTATGAAAAACAGTGAAAATGTTTGTCGAGATGCATCCCCTGTGTTTCCAAAATATTTAGACAAAGATGTGTACAAACGTCATATTCACGTAACAGCGGTTGCATGTTAATGAATCTCGGATCGCATTTCATTTACACAACTTTGAGACACCGCGTTTTCATTTACTTGAGCGTGGATTTCTCAACAATGTTACTCGTCGCGTCTCACCCATTGTTCTCCGGGTCAGTGATGTAACAAAGCAGTGATAAATCGTTGCAGCTCAAGTTACAGCAACTGTTGCAGCAACAAACTATGCTTGGCTGGTGTTGCTGTATTGTACAATGGGTCGTAAAGATTATTGTTGTTTTGAGCGATTGTACGAGTATTGCAAATGAGAGCAGTGGTGGCCCGCGCAACTCGTAAGTCGGTACGTAACGCCGACTACTACCTACAGGTCATTGGACTCGCTCAGCTGAAGTTTTCTTAAAGAAATTAATTTCGTACATGCGTAAATTAATACGAGTTTTGAAAAAAAAGGTACTTTATTTTTTAATTTTATTTTTACAAATCGATAGTGTTTCATGTACCGGATCGACCCTCCACGGGATTAAAACGATAAAAATTTAACGGTGTATAAAACTGTGGGATAGTACCAAGAGTTACCGTGGCTCGGAAACGCAAAGGGCAACTGAAAGAATACGGGTGGATTTTAATCAATAAAAATCAGACACTCTTGCTCCACCCAGAATTCCCCACCTCAAAAAAGATTGAACATGCTGCGTGTGCCAAGTTTCATCCAAATACATTCAGCCGTTAAGACGTAAAGAGATGACAAACAGATGGACAAAGTTACATTTGTAATATTAGTGTGGATTGCCACTATATCGGCAATGTGCTCTTTATGATAACTTTTTGTAGGTACTGGCAGTAGTTGGTGGTATTTTGTTGTTTTTTATTTTTCAGTTGTTTTTTTTTAGTTTCTTGTTGTTATGGGGTTTCCTTCTCTAACGCAGTGCCAGTGTGGAGCTTCTAGACATGCATCACCTGCTATGCTGCCCATCCTGCGTAACGACCTGCAGTTTTCAGGATCTATACGAGGCCAACAATAGAGCTGTACAGGTTGCCAAATATTGGTCAGAAAAAGAATAGTTTGAGAGCATCGACACGAAAAGAAGAAAAAGAAGAAGCACAAAACGTTTTGGGAACACATACATTGTGCGTACAGCTAAGGAGTGGAATTCCCTGATGGTGTCTGTGTTTCCTGATGGCTACAACCCAGGAATCTTTAAGTCGAGAGTGAATAGGTTTCTTCTAGGTAAGCGCGCTCCATCGTCGTCGAATCAACAATAAAAAAAAGAAGACGTCATTTTAATCTTGACATGTTGAAATAAATAAGTAAAGGTTATCTTTGTATAAATCTTCAAACCCTGTTAAAATTAGCCGAAGGGATTATCTATCAAAAGAATCTCAATAACGGTACAAGAATTTGTCTCATTATACTGAAGAATTTAATATGATGAGCTTTCGCAAAATAATCAGGTACTTAATAAATTATGTTTTACGTCCATAATGAAAAAACACTCCGGGAGTGCCGGCAGAAGTGAAAACTTGATTATTAACGTTGAGCATGTTTGATATTTTGGAATGGTTAGGGAATAATTTTGCACCAATTGCTTTATCAGTATAAAAGTACTATCATTTATGAGGTAGAATACAATATTCATTTATTGCGCTATCGTACACAAACATGACAATTTATATTACATTAAAAATTTAACACTTTAAAACTATTACAATTATTTTACATTAAAAAGTTTATCTCTCCGAAAAACTACTGAGGTGTCAAGGGACACCCGGATGGAACGAAGTTCCGTTCTGGCTTGCTTTCTATAAGAGAGAGAAAGAGAGAAAGACAGAGAAACATGCGCACGCCGCACGGCTTACAATAGCTTACTATAGAAAAAGTGTCGTTACAACTTTTCGTGAGAATTTTTTCCGTCTAGCCAATACAATATAACTAAAAAATACTATCCTATTTTATGTACATTTTGACAGCACTATTTCAACATCTTCGAAACCATGAAAAAGACACCCATATCGAAAAAGTTGATAATTTATTGCAGCCACCATCTTAGATTTAAATTTTGACAGTACTATCGGTTTCAACACCCTCGAAAACCACGAAAACGACACCCATGAGGAAAAAGTTGATAATTTCTTGCAGCCGCCATCTTGGATTTACATTTTGACAATACTATCGGTTTCAACAGCCTTGAAAACCATGAAAACGACACCCATGACGAAAAATTTAATAATTTTTTGCAGCCGCCATCTTGGATTTATATTTTGACAGTACCATCGGTTTCAACACCCTCGAAAACCATGAAAACGACACCCATGACGGAAAATTTGATAATTTCTTGCAGCCGCCATCTTGGATTTATATTTTTACAGTACCAACGGTTTCAACGCCCTCGAAAACCATGAAAACGACACCCATGACGGAAAAGTTGATAATTTCTTGCAGCCGCCATCTTGGATTTATATTTTGACAGTACCATCGGTTTCAACACCCTCGAAAACCATGAAAACGACACCCATGACGGAAAAGTTAATAATTTCTTGCAGCCGCCATCTTGGATTTATATTTTGACAGTAATATCGGTTTCAACACCCTCGAAAACCACGAAAACGACACCCATGACGAAAAAGTTGATAATTTCTTGCAGCCGCCATCTTGGATTTATATTTTGACAGTACCATCGGTTTCCACGCCCTCGAAAACCATGAAAACGACACCCATGACGGAAAATTTGATAATTTCTTGCAGCCACCATCTTGGATTTATATTTTGACAGTACCATCGGTTTCAACACCCTCGAAAACCACAAAAACGACACCCATGGCGAAAAAGTTGATAATTTCTTGCAGCCGCCATCTTGGATTTACATTTTGACAGTACCATCGTTTTCCACGCCCTCGAAAACCATGAAAACGACACCCATGACGGAAAATTTGATAATTTCTTGCAGCCACCATCTTGGATTTATATTTTGACAGTACTATCGGTTTCAACACCCTCGAACACCATGAAAACGACACCCATGACGGAAAAATTAATAATTTCTTGCAGCCGCCATCTTGGATTTACATTTTGACAGTATTATCGGTTTCAACACCCTCGAAAACCACGAAAACGACACCCATGACGAAAAATTTGATAATTTCTTGCAGCCGCCATCTTGGATTTATATTTTGACAGTACCATCGGTTTCAACGCCCTCGAAAACCATGAAAACGACACCCATGACGAAAAAGTTGATAATTTCTAGCAGCCGCCATCTTGGATTTATATTTTGACAGTACCATCGGTTTCAACACCCTCGAAAACCATGAAAACGACACCCATGACGAAAAAGTTGATAATTTCTTGCAGCCGCCATCTTGGATTTACATTTTGACAGTACCATCGGTTTCAACACCCTCGAAAACCATGAAAAAGACACCCATGACGAAAAAGTTGATAATTTCTTGCAGCCGCCATCTTGGATTTATATTTTGACAGTACCATCGGTTTCAACACCCTCGATAACCATGAAAACGACACCCATGATGAAAAAGTTGATAATTTCTTGCAGCCGCCATCTTGGATTTACATTTTGACAGTACCATCGGTTTCCACGCCCTCGAAAACCATGAAAACGACACCCATGACGGAAAATTTGATAATTTCTTGCAGCCGCCATCTTGGATTTACATTTTGACAGTACTATCGGTTTCAACACCCTCGAAAACCATGAAAACGACACCCATGACGAAAAATTTGATAATTTCTTGCAGCCGCCATCTTGGATTTATATTTTGACAGTACCATCGGTTTCAACACCCTCGAAAACCATGAAAACGACACCCATGACGAAAAAGTTGATAATTTCTTGCAGCCGCCATCTTGGATTTATATTTTGACAGTAAAAGTGTCGGTACAATTTTTCGTGAGTATTTTTTCCGTCTAGCCCCCTTTCACAACGCGCGATAAGGGATAGCTGTCTACTCTCCATCCGTCTTACGCTTTTTCGATCAGGTCACGTGTCCTGACGCGAGTTTAAGATTTTATACCCATTACAGAAAAAGTGCTCAACGCCGCTAAAGAAGTTTTCACTTCAAAAAAAAAAAAAAAGCTTACTAAAAGTGGATTATTGAAATCCTAATTAAACGACTAAATTAGTAAGTGAGTGACTAAAATAATAAGTGAGCGACTAGAAACAAAATTGAGATTTTACATAATGAAGTACCTACTAAAAAGTTAAATTTAACAAATGTTTTCACTATTGTCTAATTATCTAATCGCAGGTAGAGTCATCATTTTGAACTGGGTGAAGTAGGTTAGGTCAGAACTGTGACATAGGTACCTACCGCCAAGTTGCTCGCAGATTTTATTTCACCATTTTGTAATTATCCGAGTTTTCGCAATATCCGAATGATCAAATTACCTTGTGACATACATAATACATAAATATCGATATTTAGGACATTCGATACTGTGTACTTCGATATTTAGGACATTCAAAACACTTCATATAAGATAAAATGCCGCTTAGTATAAATAAATCATTGGCCAAACATGAAAAAAATGCAGGACGACGTAACGTTGACACTCAAACAAATATTAGGTCGCTCAAATATTATGAAGCTTATCATTTTGTAATTTAAGTAACTGAAATTAAAGTTTGTAAGTCGCTGTTCTGTTGATTTCTCGTCACTCACAGTCAGTCGCTCACTTATTATTTCTATAACCCAAAACAATTATTTTTGTCACTTAAAATTTTTTGATCCTGTTGGTTGTAGATTTTTATGTGCTTTCAAGCTTTAAAAGTGTTTTTTTTTTATTACAAAATAATGTGTATCTTACAAAATTGTGTTGTCATTAAGACATCTCAAGTGAAGAAGATACGAGAATTGATTATTATTAAGTATGTTAAATGTTTCAACAAGTATATTGCCCCTTAAAAAATAAAACAATAACTTCGTTCCGTTTTGAGTGATTTTCGGTTGTAAATAAATAAATCACGCGCTTAAAAAGAGACGTAATTGAAAAAAGGGGGTATTTGAAAATTTAACGTTATTTTTGAAAAATGTCTGATTCATATTCCTAAAATTAAAATACCTATTTCTGAGTTAAAGCAAGGGATATCTACTATTTTTATCCACAACAAACCTAAAAGCGAAATATCAATCAATACTTTTGTCTGTTTAAAAAACCATACCTATTGTGTGTTTCTATTTAAACATTCATTTTGTTCTGATTTTTTTTCATTTCTAAGTATATTTTAAAAATATAAAACTGTTTTTAAAATATAGTAATGAAAAATATGATTAATGAATAATAAAAATTTGGCCCTACTCAAAACAGTTTTATTAATTTTAAGTTTTTTACTTCCATTAAAATCTGTCCTAGATGTTAAAATAATATTTGTAACTCATACTTAGGGTAGCTATGTTCTAGTATTGTAATGAAATAAAATATTACTGGGGTTCCGTACCTACCCGAAGAACGAAACCCTAATAAAATTTTCATTACTAAGCCTCCACTGTGATTTGTCCACGTGTCTCTGTCAGCGGACTGTATTGAGATACAGCAGTGAGCCGTAATAGATAATAATAATAATATTCCACAACTATCACACAACGCCGTCTAGGCTCAAGCTAAGCAGAGCTTGTGTTATGAATACTAGACAACTGATAAACATACTTATATATTTCAAAATACATACATATTATTGATAAATTACACCCAAACACAGAACAATTGCTTATGCTCATCACACACACATTTGGCGCTTGTGTGTTAGTTGTGAAAATAAAAAGAAAACATTTGCCCTGGGTGGAAATCGAACCACCGACCTCCGGCATAGCAGTCAGGGCTACTAACCACTAGACCAACAGGCCAGTCAAATAGTATTTAGTCAGATAAGTACTATAGTTGTAATTTACAGTCGGCCTTACAATGTTCCCACTGCTGGGACTCAGGCCTCCTCTCTAGGAAAGGGAATGGGCCGTACGTAATCCATCACGCGGGCCCAGTGCGGGTTGGTGGATGTCTCAAGTCTTCGAATTTTTTTGGTTCTAGGACATGCCGGTTTCCTCACGATGTTTTCCTTCACTGTTTTGAGAGCAGTGGTGATGAAATAAATTACACAAAGTAATACGCCTGGCTACAACTCGTAAGTCGGGGCCATTGTCACTCGGCCACCAATGCTCTTTGTGTGCTCGTTCAGTAATTTAAAGTGGGTTTGTTATTTCTACTAAAACAATGATGATGAACTCGCACTTTAACGGTTTTTATGCTAGTAAAATACCCATTTATACGAGGGATTAAAGGAAATAACATTTTGTAACGACGAATTTTAACATAATTAGTCCCAATCACAAAATAGATATTAGATAGGTACAGAAGTAAATCTACATACAAAGCGCGCTCGAGCAACGCACACATAGACACCGCTCACGGACACGATATCTCGGTCGCGTCTCGGACCACTCGTCGAACAATTCCGGCTCAAACGCTCATTAGTCCAACAAGCGTAGGTATAAAAAGTGAAGCACATACCTACATGAGATTGTCTTCAGTACCTATCTATTTTGTGTACCAATGTTGTAGTCACGTAAGAATACCCCAGGCTCACCATCGCCAATAGCTTCCGAATTTAGTAAATAATTAGTAGGTAGGTACTCAATTGATAGTAATCAGTTTAGTACTCAATAGGTGCTAATTAGTACCTACATAGCCAAACCAAAAAAAAAAAAACTTGATTATTAACGTTGAGCATGTTTGATATTTTGGAATGGTTAGGGAATAATTTTGCACCAATTGCTTTATCAGTATAAAAGTACTATCATTTATGTGGTAGAATACAATATTCATTTATTGCGCTATCGTACACAAACATGACAATTTATATTACATTAAAAATTTAACACTTTAAAACTATTACAATTATTTTACATTAAAAAGTTTATCTCTCCGAAAAACTACTGAGGTGTCAAGGGACACCCGGATGGAACGAAGTTCCGTTCTGGCTTGCTTTCTATAAGAGAGAGAAAGAGAGAAAGACAGAGAAACATGCGCACGCCGCACGGCTTACAATAGCTTACTATAGAAAAAGTGTCGTTACAACTTTTCGTGAGAATTTTTTCCGTCTAGCCAATACAATATAACTAAAAAATACTATCCTATTTTATGTACATTTTGACAGCACTATTTCAACATCTTCGAAACCATGAAAACGACACTCATGACGAAAAAGTTGATAATTTCTGACATCCGCCATCTTAGATTTACATTTTGACAGCACTATCGGCTTCAACAACCTCGAAAACCATGAAAAAGACACCCATATCGAAAAAGTTGATAATTTATTGCAGCCACCATCTTAGATTTAAATTTTGACAGTACTATCGGTTTCAACACCCTCGAAAACCACGAAAACGACACCCATGAGGAAAAAGTTGATAATATCTTGCAGCCGCCATCTTGGATTTACATTTTGACAATACTATCGGTTTCAACAGCCTTGAAAACCATGAAAACGACACCCATGACCAAAAATTTAATAATTTTTTGCAGCCGCCATCTTGGATTTATATTTTGACAGTACTATCGGTTTCAACACCCTCGAAAACCATGAAAACGACACCCATGACGGAAAATTTGATAATTTCTTGCAGCCGCCATCTTGGATTTATATTTTGACAGTACCATCGGTTTCAACACCCTCGAAAACCATGAAAACGACACCCATGACGGAAAATTTGATAATTTCTTGCAGCCGCCATCTTGGATTTATATTTTTACAGTACCAACGGTTTCAACACCCTCGAAAACCATGAAAACGACACCCATGACGGAAAAGTTAATAATTTCTTGCAGCCGCCATCTTGGATTTATATTTTGACAGTACCATCGGTTTCAACACCCTCGAAAACCATGAAAACGACACCCATGACGGAAAAGTTAATAATTTCTTGCAGCCGCCATCTTGGATTTATATTTTGACAGTAATATCGGTTTCAACACCCTCGAAAACCACGAAAACGACACCCATGACGAAAAAGTTGATAATTTCTTGCAGCCGCCATCTTGGATTTACATTTTGACAGTACCATCGGTTTCCACGCCCTCGAAAACCATGAAAACGACACCCATGACGGAAAATTTGATAATTTCTTGCAGCCGCCATCTTGGATTTACATTTTGACAGTACCATCGGTTTCCACGCCCTCGAAAACCATGAAAACGACACCCATGACGGAAAATTTGATAATTTCTTGCAGCCACCATCTTGGATTTATATTTTGACAGTATCATCGGTTTCAACACCCTCGAAAACCACGAAAACGACACCCATGGCGAAAAAGTTAATAATTTCTTGCAGCCGCCATCTTGGATTTACATTTTGACAGTACTATCGGTTTCAACACCCTCGAAAACCACGAAAACGACACCCATGACGAAAAAGTTGATAATTTCTTGCAGCCGCCATCTTGGATTTACATTTTGACAGTACTATCGGTTTCCACGCCCTCGAAAACCATGAAAACGACACCCATGACGGAAAATTTGATAATTTCTTGCAGCCACCATCTTGGATTTATATTTTGACAGTACCATCGGTTTCAACACCCTCGAAAACCACGAAAACGACACCCATGGCGAAAAAGTTGATAATTTCTTGCAGCCGCCATCTTGGATTTACATTTTGACAGTACCATCGGTTTCCACGCCCTCGAAAACCATGAAAACGACACCCATGACGGAAAATTTGATAATTTCTTGCAGCCACCATCTTGGATTTATATTTTGACAGTACCATCGGTTTCAACACCCTCGAAAACCACGAAAACGACACCCATGGCGAAAAATTTGATAATTTCTTGCAGCCGCCATCTTGGATTTATATTTTGACAGTACCATCGGTTTCAACGCCCTCGAAAACCATGAAAACGACACCCATGACGAAAAAGTTGATAATTTCTAGCAGCCGCCATCTTGGATTTATATTTTGACAGTACCATCGGTTTCAACACCCTCGAAAACCATGAAAACGACACCCATGACGAAAAAGTTGATAATTTCTTGTAGCCGCCATCTTGGATTTACATTTTGACAGTACCATCGGTTTCAACACCCTCGAAAACCATGAAAAAGACACCCATGACGAAAAAGTTGATAATTTCTTGCAGCCGCCATCTTAGATTTATATTTTGACAGTTCTATCGGTTTTAACACCCTCGAAAACCATGAAAACGACACCCATGACGGAAAAGTTAATAATTTCTTGCAGCCGCCATCTTGGATTTATATTTTGACAGTTCTATCGGTTTTAACACCCTCGAAAACCACGAAAACGACACCCATGACGAAAAAGTTGATAATTTCTAGCAGCCGCCATCTTGGATTTATATTTTGACAGTACCATCGGTTTCAACACCCTCGAAAACCATGAAAACGACACCCATGACGAAAAAGTTGATAATTTCTTGCAGCCGCCATCTTGGATTTACATTTTGACAGTACCATCGGTTTCAACACCCTCGAAAACCATGAAAACGACACCCATGATGAAAAAGTTGATAATTTCTTGCAGCCGCCATCTTGGATTTACATTTTGACAGTACCATCGGTTTCCACGCCCTCGAAAACCATGAAAACGACACCCATGACGGAAAAGTTAATAATTTCTTGCAGCCGCCATCTTGGATTTACATTTTGACAGTACTATCGGTTTCAACACCCTCGAAAACCATGAAAACGACACCCATGACGAAAAATTTGATAATTTCTTGCAGCCGCCATCTTGGATTTATATTTTGACAGTACCATCGGTTTCAACACCCTCGAAAACCATGAAAACGACACCCATGACGAAAAAGTTGATAATTTCTTGCAGCCGCCATCTTGGATTTATATTTTGACAGTAAAAGTGTCGGTACAAATTTTCGTGATTATTTTTCCGACCCAAATATCGACCAATAGAATTGCACCATTCGACGTCACGTGGTACAACCTACATGGTATTATACTGATAATTTTTTGAAAATTTTCTCTGGTCCTTGACATATATAAAAAACAAAACATGATCAAAATAATGGCCGACATTTGGGACGGAAAAATAATCCCCCGAATACCACACGAGCTTCAAAATTATCTGGCATTTCCCTCAAGGTTCCCTGCAAACAAATAAAATCGTCAAGTTTTTCAGGAAAAATCATTCGCGCTTCGCGCTCGTGATTTTTTAACCTGAAAAACTTGACTCCTTCATTTGTTTGCAACGAACCTATCGGAAAATACCCGATAATTTTGAAGCTCTTGTGGTATTATATATGAGATTTTTTTCCGTCTAGCCCCCTTTCACAACGCGCGATAAGGGATAGCTGTCTACTCTCCATCCGTCTTACGCTTTTTCGATCAGGTCACGTGTCCTGACGCGAGTTTAAGATTTTATACCCATTACAGAAAAAGTGCTCAACGCCGCTAAAGAAGTTTTCACTTCAAAAAACCGGTCAAGTGCGAGCCGGACTCGCGCACGAAGGGTTCCTTATCGAATTGAGCTAAATTTTGGAGTTAAGTATTCGGGTTTAAAAACGTATTTAACCCCACTTATACAGGGTTTCAGGCTAATGTACCTACTGTTTGACAAAACCTCAACTTCTAATTTTCCTAATTCCGAAATCGAGAGTAAGGTTCTGGAAGCCGGAGTAATTTGGCTAAGTAGTAAATCGATAAAATGGAAGCCTATGAAAAGCTGCGATAGGATATCTCGTTCTATTCAGCAAACCTACTAAATCATTTATCTCAATAGAGTATTCTCGGTAGGTAGATTAGTTAGAAATGTTAGAATCTAATGTAAAGGTAACAAAAGAAGGGCAAGTGTGAGGTGGATTCGCGCCCTGAGGGTTGGCCGTATAAACTATGTAAATAGTTCTATTCCGGAATGGTCGGAAGATTTTTCCGAATCATACAAAAATAAATTTTGACGTAACTTTACAGCTTTCAGATTTACTAAGTGTCCTGAGCCTGAGCCGTATGAGCACTAATGAGCAGTCAACTGTCAAGTGGTTGTACAGACATTGATGTACTAATACTTTAAAGGAAAAAGATTTGTATACATATAAAAATGTAACTTGCAAGTGTGCCATGTCATCTCAAATAACTCCAGGTACGCCAACTTCTTCAAGGCAAAACGACAACCAGGTAGAATATAATAATATGCCACAACTATCATAACACCGTCTAGTCTCAAGCTAAGCAGAGCTTGTGTTATGAGTACTATACAACTGATAAACATACTTAACTATATTTCTAAGTACATATGTACATATTATAGACCAGCTTTTGCACGCGTACATAACATATAGCCTATGTCAATCAGGAATAAAGCAGATTTCTATCGGAGAAAAAATTTTAGCAATCGGATCAGCACTTACAGAGATTACCTCCTACAAACAAAAAAAAACAAACTTTACCTCTTTATTATATTATATTAGTGTAGAAGATAAATTACACCCAGACGTAGAGCAAATAATCGTGCTCATCACGCAAACAAATCGAACCCATGACCTCCAGCTTAGCAGTTAGGGCCTTAGTAGCCAGATAAACTTGGAATAAAAGTCATTGACCATCCCATAATGTAAAAACGGCAATTTCCCTTACCTTACCTAGAAGGCTAACCCAAAGACTAAAGTTTTATAGCAACAGATTGAAGATAACAAGAATGTCGGTAACCTTCAAGTTTCAAACTTGTAAACCCTGGGGAGATTCGCATAACCATTCTCATGTCTAGACTTATCTAATTCCCGTCCGATTATAAATTGGGTGTCTTCAAGGCCAGAGTGAATAGGCTCTTAATAAACTAGTGCGCCTCACCATCACAGATTGCATCACTGCTTACCATCAGGTGGGATCGCAGTCAAGCACTAGTTTATATCAATTAAAAAAAAAACCTATGTGTATGTCATGGCTAGATCTTAGAAATTGATCACTTCATGACATGGCTAAGTAAACCTGGCCTGTACAGCTAGCCAAGTTGCAAATCTGCAATAGTTAACGCTTGTAGAAAGCTTCAAACGTACGGGAATGACGTCGTCTTAACGCTCAGTCACGTGGTCAGAACAAAAGAATTGGCGGCAAGGTCAACTCGAAGCGTTCGGCGCAAGCGAAACGGTTGTAACTTGGCTAGGGGGGCAGATCGTGTTTAACGTTAAAGTTTGATGATATGGCAATCTTCGTTTGGCCTATCTACTTTAGACCTTTTATTATCATAGAAATCCTACATCAATGATATGGCCAAACGAGGATTGACATATCATCAAACGTTAACGTTTAAGCGATCTCCCTAGTTTTAGTTGGCCATATCGTGAAGGAAATGATCAATTCTAAGACTTGGCCACGACATATTTATACAGAAGATCACTTTACTGAATTTATAGACTTTATAGACATGCATAATTGCATAATATTTTACTATAAAGATTTTGTTTAAAGCTCATTAGCATCATTATGTGAAATGCCATCTGCGCTTTCAATCAGTTGTCAATATCATGAGCATTGCCGACGTCATTCCGATTCATCAATCAATAATTGATTTTCGCACTGTTTGGGAAATACTCAACCGCCTCATTGATGAATCCATTAAAATAATACTCAGAACTACATGCAAACAAGATAACAACGCAGACAGATAATTTATTGATGTATGAAGTATCGTAATGAAGACATATATTTCCTATTCATACTAGATACAAAAAGATAGCATCTCCAAGAAATTCGGAACCTAATTGGTTGGTTCCGATATTTAGATATGGGCAGAGTACCGTATTCATTCTACGGGATGAAACGTAATTGGATGAACATATTATTTTAAAGATAGTTTCTGCCCATAGATATGATCTACGAATATTATAAATTGTTCATATCTATGAGCTGGAAAAACTCGGAGAAACTTCATAAATTCTGGAAAAAAAATTAGTCCTCCAAAAGTTCTACGATTTTTATTTTATTTTTTGGTTTGTCAATGTTAATAATGATAATTCATAAATTGATCTGTAAGTAATAATTTTTCATTTTTTTTTAATGTAGTAATAACGATGTAAAATCTAAATATTTGCATGCCGTATGGTTAAATGTTGCTGAGCTTTAATTTATCATAAGAACTGTGAGTATTACCAATAATTGGAGATAAAATCAAATTCTATTCCACTAATTTTAACAGAACATTAGGAAGAGTATAATTTTGATTTTGGTTTACTATGACTATCTTGAAAGTAGTTGTGTATTTCCCTGAGCAGAAATTGTATCTAAAATATGACTACCCATTTTCAAAAGACCCTGTCACTTACTTTTCTCGTTACTTTGTTTACGTGGTCTATTTGCCAGGAATCATCCTTTTTCGGGGATAAAAATGACTTAGCGATATAAACCTACAAGTAACAGATTTCTACTAGTGATCAAAAATCCTTATCGGATTGGAACTTCCAGATTTTACTACCTACTAATAGACGATGAACTTAACTCTTAATTGCGTTACTTTAGATTAACATAGGGCACCTCTCTAAAAGAGGGAATGGATCGTAATCCACAATGTGAGTCTAGGGAGCAGATTGTGTTTTATTGGTTTAGTTTAGACAAACAACCATTCATCTCAATGGCTTAAAGCATTAATAGTTCAGTTTTGGTCGCGATAAAATCTTGTAGTAGGGCCTCAGAAACTTATTTCTAGATCGCTTCATTCGCTTCATTTCTTCCAAGCCCTAAGAAGACATTACGCTCACTGAATCATATAATAAACTCTACCCATATAAAATGCTATCAAGAACACGTGTGCCGTAATACTTGAATTTAATCGTTCGTGCGAATGTGTGCGTCTGTCTGACCGGTCCCTCAGCGTTCCCTGTCTTAGTGTGTATTGAAACTGTTTTCAGATTTTAAAATGGTAAGCAATCGTCCGTTAACGACGAAGATGAAGATAGGCGAGATAAGTAAGGTTTTCAGTTCATTTGTTTTTGCTTAAATGTTGGAGAAGGTATTTTACTATCACGAACATATCTCTCTCTAATCTACGGGTTTCAGAGAAATATAGCCGCCATTTTTCTCTATCCTTTTTGTAGCTATTTTATCTCTAAGATCGGCAACGCTGCTTTTTCCTGCGGCAAAAAGAATACGACGATTTTCCATTTCATCAGATAGTTCTACTTTAGCTTCAGAAGTATCGTGGCTTTCATCAGTTTTTATTTTACTCCATCTTTTATGCTCGTATCATTTGCGCCGTCCATTGAAAGCCTGCTGGGTCACTATCATTTGCACCCTCTTTCACGAGTGGATTCCGAGAAATTCCTTAGTTAATGGGTGCTCACGGGTAAATGGGGTCCGTGCGATGCCCGAGCGAGATCTTTAGATCTAAATACATGAGCTTTTATTATGTAGGGACCGGAATTGAAGACCTGGGAACGATTGGGCGAAACAACAGACAAAATTGTTGGATTTAGACAAAGGATTCCGCCACTTGCCAAATTGGTACCCATAAAAATGTAGATGAAATGAAATTGCTTCAAACATTGGGAGACAAACATTCCCAAGTAAATAAAGAAGATTTTCTGCGCAAAAAACTTCAATGTCTTCTGGCTATCGGCCCGGTAAATCCGATCCAAGTTAATACAATTATTAGCATTAGTGAAATTGCTTGTTCAGTACGGTTCCTTTTAATTTCCATAATGGAAGCAGCCAAGACATTACAAGGAACGTGCTTGTCATGGCTCTCGAGACGAAATTAGGTTCAAGTGAAGGTTTGCATGAAAGTTTTATGAGTTTTTTTTACATAGGTAATCTTATTACGGCAAAGTATAGCATTGTTTTAAAAACGTCTCTATTTCTATAGAAGCAGAGGCTAGTTTAATCTAAACAGACGTTAATGTATCAAAACGCACCTGTGTTCACGTAAAAAAGCCCCTCTAAACGAAAGTGTGGGGTGGAAAGAGTAATTTAGGGTGATACATGGCATTGACGCAACCCTCGACTCTCACCCGTAATTACTAGGGGCCCCGTTTCAATGAACCTAAGCTAGGAACTTTCTAAGGTAGTAGTAGTTATGCAGATGTTGCCAGGGCATTCATTCCTTGGATTTTATGGACGCCTGATAGTCGTTGAGGGGATTTGGCGTTCTTGCTTGCGTGGGGTGCATTTCTAGCGCCTTCCTTGATCCCTTCATGTAGAACGTTGTCTTATCAATGTTAAAGTCTGTGGTTAAAGTGGTTTGGTGGATGTCGTGTATAAAAATTGGTGTTATAAAATAACACTAAAATATACTAAAATTGCTATAGGATGACGCAGGTGACAGCTGTCAGATTCATACATTGTATGAATCTGACAGCTGTCACCTGCGCCTATCTATCCTTTTCTCTCATCTTGAAGATGCATATTTTGGTCCTGCAGTCATCCTGCTAAAAAGACCTTAATAAGAAATGTTTTCATCAAAATTGCTTATATTAAATGAAGCAGCAATTAGCATTTTAAATATTGGTATTAGAAAAAGTAGGAACGTCATGAAATATCTCAGTATCTTATCTATCTCTATCTCATTTTATACGAGCGTAATTTTATGGCCGTAACGCCACATTTTAGTTTGTGCAATGTGCATCTTTTTTCTGTTATTTGACAGTTTCCCATTCATCCAGATTTCAAAGTTAAACTTAATTAAACAAAAGTTCTTTCGATATTCAATAAAGTTATTATTTTGTGTAAATATTTCTCAAAAATTAACAAAGTCATCCAGGTATTACATTAGGCAGTTTCCCTTCGTTGAATCTTTAGCAATATCGCTGAAACATGTCACAATCCAATCTGTCCTCGGTTTCAGCCACCAGGCCTCATAATGACAGTCCCAATCCATTACCAGTGACCTCGAGCTCCCCGATGACTGACGATATACGTGGGACTGACCAGCTGGAAGCTGATGGACCGAGTTTTTCACTTCCAAATGAATGAGGAAGCGTCAGAGATTAATGACTTGTTTTTACTAAGAATAGTTCGATATTGACCGTATTAATAACAACTAATGGCACGGAAAGGACTTGTGGGTTGAATGATTTTCTGAAAGGCATCAGAAGGGGTTTGGGGTAAAGTGTATCGAGTCAAATTATCAAGGGTAAGACTAACGAAAAGGGGTGATCGGTGAGTTATACTGCAATGTTACGATCAATATTTTTTTTAGTGTCTAAAAAAAATGTTGCCCTTCATAGATGTTACTGGTTTATCGTGGGTGCTTCAAGGAAGATCTAAAACAATTAGATAGTTGCAACCCGCGACACGCAGCCCAGGAAGCCACTGAAATGTGCCAACTGAAAAAAATCCGAAGAAAAATTGAATTTTGAGATCAATGTATTGACAAAACGGTTTTTTTCTTTTATTGTTGATAGGCTTGCACTTGACTGCTTCACCTGATGGAAAGCGACGATGTGGTCGGCGATGGAGCGCGCTTATCTAGAAGTATCTGTAAGCAAACATATTTAATTACCCCATTTATTTATTTTTTTTAAAGCATAAATAGTCGCTAGTTTGATTACAGCTAGCAAACGTAAGTTTGCTATCTGCTTTGAATATAGTCTCTCAACTGACTAAATGTCATGTTTATAAAAATAACCGACACTGCTTGCAAACGGTCATTCGTATTCCAACCGTCGTCGAGTTCTGTCGAGTTACATATTAAGTACAAGACTGTGTATAACGAAGTATTGTGTTTATGAATGTGTTGAATAATAAACCTGAGAAATATTCAAGTGAGTTGTTATTTCCAAACTGGTGCTGATAAAGGATTTTTGGAGTTTGATTACATCTCAGAAGTGGGATAAACCCAAATCTATTTTGGATAATTGCGCCCACTAGTAAAAGGTTATATCAAGATGCCAAAGCGTAGACGCAATGAAAACAGAGCGAGTGGCGAATTATTGCGAAGTCGAAGCAGTTCTGGTGAAAGTCGGCAAACACACGACGCGCAGCGTCGAAAGCATCGCTCAAAGAAATCAAAGCGGAGTACTAGGAGTAGAAGCCGTGTGGAGCGAGATGGTTCCCAGCAACGGCGCTCGATATCTAGCCGTCGGAGTAGACGTCACCGCAGTCCTACATCGTCATCAAGCGAAGTCGAAAGCCGTTCAAGACGTGAATCAAGGTATGCTGAATCTCAGAATAATTTCTTTGATAAGTTTATAGAGGTGATAAAGGACTTTAAGGGCATTAACAGTAGCGAACGTGACAAAATTCCGGTACTTAATAATGTGTTGCCAGATTTTGATCCGTTATGTAAAGAACAGTCGGTAGATACTTGGATAAACAAAATTGAAGAATGTGCAGAGATTTACAGTTGGGACGACAAACATACAATTCATTATGCTTTACAAAAACTAACTGGGGTTGCTAAGACCTGGTACCAGGGATTGCCTACTTTATTGTACTCTTGGGCTGAATGGAAGATTAAGCTAAGGGAATCCTTTCCTTCACGTGATAATTATGCAGAGCTATTAACGGAAATGTTGAATAAGAGGGTCAAATTTGGGGAATCACTTGAACTATATTATTACGCGAAAATGAACTTGCTCAATAGGTGCGAAATATCGGGTAAACGAGCAGTAGACTGTTTGTTGTTCGGTATAGAGGATAGGGGTGTCAGGTTGGGGGCCCAATCAGCTGGTTTTACCGAACCTGAACATGTACTTAGATTTTTGAAAACTATTAAAGTTGGTCAAGATAGGACGCCGACCGACAATAACGTCAATAAGGACAGGCGTAACAAACCTACTGCGACTGGTAGTAATGACACTCAAGGTAATAATACTTCGCGAAAGGACAATAGGTTTGAAAACGTAACGTGCTTTAATTGCAACGAGAAGATGTATGGCCATACATTTTATCGATGCTTGAAGCCCAAATTGCGATGTAGTAATTGTAGACTAATGGGTCATTTAACGGATAGCTGCCCTAAAGCCAATCAAAGTAAAAGTGAAGCTACTAATGTGACTAAGAATGTCTTGCAAGTGGAAACTTTTAGAAACACCAATTCTAAATATAAAATGCCGGTTAAAGTTAACAACGAAATTGTTAATGGCTACGTAGATTTAGGTAGTGAAGGTACTCTGATTCGTCATAGCGATGCTCAACGTCTAAAGTTAGACTGGGCCCCAGCGGTAGGACCTATGCTTAAGGGGTTTGGTGGTACTCCTTATTGCCCAATTGGCTTGGCTTTGTGTACATTAGAAATTCAAGGCTTACAGGAAAAAGACGTTGAATTACTAATAGTAGACGACTACCTCCTAAATGCTCCTGTGTTGGTAGGTCACACGTTTACTGAACGACCATCAGTCAAAATTGAAAAGACCAATACAGACGTTATATTTAAAAGAAATAAAGAAACTGAAAGCGTAAAATACCCATTATTCTGTTCTGCCGATACTATTGTAAACAGTAATGAGATTAAAACTATTCCCGTAAAAAGTAACGAAGAATATACTGGATGTGTTTATGTACAAGGTTCCCTAAGGGGTCGCGAGGGCGAAGAATATTACTTGCTACCTGGCGAATACAATTTAAATAAAGGTTTAGGATTCGTGTTAATTCAAAACGTATGCTCAAAAAATTTAAAATTTAATACACAAGACCTGATAACACGTAGTCTCGTTGTAAATAAAACTTTACGTGTGAATATTGTTGAACAGAATGATGAGCGGGGTTTAGATGAATCATCATTGAAATGTGGAGAAGGCTTAACCTCGCAGCAAAAAGATATTTTGAAATCGGTCATTGATAAATACCCCACTTGTTTTTCCTTTGGCCTACATGACCTGGGTTATGCTAAGGAAACTGAAATGGTGATTCAGCTAACTGACTCCGAACCGGTAGTTTATCGCCCATATCGATTGTCTTTTAGTGAAAAACAATTAGTAAGGGAAATGGTCAAGGAAATGTTAGATAGCGGTATAGTTAGAGAAAGTAATTCGCCTTATGCCAGCCCAATAGTTTTAGTTAATAAAAAGTCTGGGGACAAACGGTTATGCGTAGATTATCGTGCACTGAATCGTAGAACAAAGCGTGAACATTACCCTTTGCCAAGAATCGAGGACCAGCTTGACTTACTTACTGGTAGCTCAATTTTTATAACTCTCGATTTAGCTTCAGGCTATTATCAGATACCAATTGCAGATCAGTCGCGTGATAAAACTGCTTTCGTAACGCCTGATGGGCAATACGAATATTGTAGGATGCCGTTTGGTCTCGTGAACGCTCCGTCAGTGTTTCAACGCACGATGAATAAGGTTATCCAGAATTCACCTGTTAGGTCGTATGTGCTTCTATATATGGACGATATTCTTATCCCAGCTAGTTCATTCGAACAGTCTATGTCCCGTTTAGAAGAGGTTTTAGCTGTATTAAGAGATAATGGTCTAACCTTGAAATTAAGCAAGTGTAACTTTTGTTTTGAGCGAATTGACTATCTCGGTTACGAAGTAAGTGCTAAGGGTATAAGACCAGGATCTCTGAAGACTGAAGTCATTTCGAAGTTTCCCGCCCCAAGGAATGTCCATGAGATAAGGAGATTCCTAGGACTAGCTAGTTTTTTTCGACGGTTTGTTAAGGGTTTTGCTCTGATTGCTCGCCCATTAACGAATCTCTTAAGGAAGGACGTTCCTTGGAAGTGGGGAGAGGAAGAATCTAATGCGTTTAAAGCTTTGCAATCATGTCTAGTAGAAAGACCCGTTCTCGCCATATATAATCCAAAAGCTGAGACCCAGCTTCATACCGACGCAAGTAAGTCAGGGGTAGCTGGGATTCTATTGCAAAAAGACGAGTCTACTCTTCTTAAACCTATTGCTTATTATAGCCGTCAGACTACTACCGATGAGCAGAAAATGCACTCATTCGAACTGGAAACATTAGCCGTCATAGCCTCATTATGCAAATTTAGAGTGTATTTATTAGGAATTAAATTTAAAATTGTGACAGACTGTAATGCTTTGCGTACCACATTGACTAAACGTGACATGATACCACGGATCGCTCGTTGGTGGATTCAATTTCTAGAATATGATTGTGAGATGGAATATAGGTGCGGGGAGAAGATGGCTCACGTAGACGCTCTTAGTAGAGCGGCTATCGAGAATGATGAGACAGAACAGCACGTACTTGATATTTTGAACATAAATAATAACGATGATTGGCTTATCACAGTTCAGCAATCTGACGACGAAGTAAAGCGTATTGCTAGTATATTAAACGATCCAAAAACAAAAGAGACTACTGAAATCTTTTTAAACTATACATTAAAAAATGGCCGCGTCTACCGCGTTATAGATGAAAACACCGAACGTTGGGTAGTTCCTAAGGGTGCCCGGTGGCAAATTCTAAAAAGTAATCACGATGATGTAGGGCACTTTGGATTCGACAAAACCCTGTCTCGTATAAGATCCACGTATTGGTTCCCAAAAATGCGGCGTTTCGTAAAGAAATATGTCTCTGCTTGCTTGGGCTGTGCGCATCATAAAGTCCCAAGCGGTACCTTGGCTGTTGAACTGCATCCCATTCCCAAAATAAATATTCCATTTCATACCATACACGCGGACCATCTAGGGCCTTTCATACGAACCAAACGTGGTAATATGTACATACTGGTTATAGTCGATGCTTTCACGAAATTCGTAAACATTACGGCTGTACGTAATACTAAATCTTCTACGAGTATAAGGGTCTTTCGCGAGCACATAAGCTACTTTGGAGCTCCGACCAGACTTATCACTGATCAGGGTACAAGCTTTACTAGTAGTGCGTTTAAAGCATACATAGAGTCGACCGGGATCAAACACGTTTATAACGCTGTAGCTACCCCTCGTGCAAACGGTCAGGTCGAGCGTTACAATCGGACGATCTTGGCAGCACTCGGTGCTATGAATCATGATAAGTCCAATGGTATTTGGGATGAACATTTACCCCAAATTCAATTGGGAATAAACACAACGTTACATGCTACAACACAAAAGACTCCAACTGAGTTGTTATTTGGTCGTACTGCTACTAACCCATCCGAGGGGATTTTAAATGACGTTATAAATGACATAGCTTCCGATAATAGTCAAAATTTAGAAAACATAAGGGCAACCGCATCTGAGCGCATTAGTATACAACAAAATAAGGATAAAGAACGGGCAAGCAAACGTAAAATAAGAAAAGTTCAGTTTTCTGAGGGTGATTTAGTTAGAGTCATAAGAGCAAGTACCGGTATTGAAGGACAATCTAAAAAGCTCGAACCGAAATGTCAAGGTCCCTATGGCATCAAAAAAATACTTCCGAATGATAGGTTTGTTATAGAGGATACACCAATTACACGTAGGGGCAAGCGGTATGAAGCCGTAGTAGCTATAGACAAAATATTCCCCTGGCTGGTCTTCCAAAAGCCTTCGTCCTCCGAGTCTGATGTATCTGACGCTATGGAGAGCAATTCCGATAATAATGATTAATAAAAAAAAAAAATATTTGTAAAACAATAAGTAAGAAAGTGGGTACTAGTTTTGATTGATGTTTGTACCTTGTTTGCAACAGGATTCACTAAAATAGACCTAAGTTGATAATATTGTATTATGATGATCTAATTAAGTTAATTATTGCATTCACACTAGTACTACAAGTCAGGTCACGGGTTTGGGTTCGACGCGTGGTTTGCCTTCGTAGTAACGAACGTTGACATCGCGAGCGAGCTTAAGTCCTGGGTCATGTATTTCTAGCTGTGAGTGATAATACATATCACTGTGCCAGGTCACGGGCTCAGCCAGGTCACGGGCTATAGTAGTATATGTGCCAGGTCACGGGCTCAGCCAGGTCACGGGCTATAGTAGTATATGTGCCAGGTCACGGGCTCAGCCAGGTCACGGGCTATAGTAGTATAAGTGCCAGGTCACGGGCTCAGCCAGGTCACGGGCTATAATAGTATAAGTGCCAGGTCACGGGCTTAGCCAAGTCACGGGCTATTATTAATAGAAAATATTAGTATTATTTAGTATATTCGTTTTGTTTTATATAATGGGCATGTAGCATAAGATAGCAATGATTTTGTTATGTATTTTTGTTAAATAAGAATTGTTTTTTTTTTTCTCTTTACTAGAATTAGTCATACAATTAGTTAAGCAATTGGTTGTTTTAAACACTATTTAATTGTTATTGTATTAAAATAAGCAGGAATATGTTAATAATGTTATATTGATCGATATTGTAATATTTTTCTAAGTATCGTGTATAAACGAGGGGACTCGTCTAATAGCGGATGGCCGAGTTGTAAGCAAACATATTTAATTACCCCATTTATTTTTTTTTTTAAAGCATAAATAGTCGCTAGTTTGATTACAGCTAGCAAACGTAAGTTTGCTATCTGCTTTGAATAGAGTCTCTCAACTGACTAAATGTCATGTTTATAAAAATAACCGACACTGCTTGCAAACGGTCATTCGTATTCCAACCGTCGTCGAGTTCTGTCGAGTTACATATTAAGTACAAGACTGTGTATAACGAAGTATTGTGTTTATGAATGTGTTGAATAATAAACCTGAGAAATATTCAAGTGAGTTGTTATTTCCAAACTGGTGCTGATAAAGGATTTTTGGAGTTTGATTACATATCCTACTCAATCTTGACTATTCTCGGGTTGTAGAAATTCCACTCCTTCGCTTGGGAATTTCGTGTTGTCACGGACTTCTAAAAGTATTTAATACCATTCAATGTTTAGGTACCTACCTCAATATCACATCGTAAAATTCACAACTTTATCTGAGTCTGACGAATGTTACATAATAATTCATTCGAACATTGTATCAGCCTTTATTACCGCCGACGTCGACACATTCGCAGAACATACAACATAATGTACCTATCTACTTTATACGTACAGACAAATATATTTATTTAAGTTTGTTATCGACAGGAACAGTCTATAAATGTTATAATAATCTGTAATAGTGATGCATGTCGCGTGTCGCCGGTAGCAAATTGAGTGTATGAAAATGGCCGACAAACAGCGGCTTGGTAATGCACTTGTGGGATGTTGTGATGTCCATTGTCATCGGCTACGTCCTGTGCGTGGAGTTGGAGGTCGCTATGTGTATGTATGTTGCCGTTGATGTAATGGATAACGGGATGGATACTGTGTATTGTGAGTTTTTTGTCGATAGAGAATTGTAATGTACGACGTGTGTGAGATTTGCGATTATGTCAATATGAACTGCAGCTGCCTCTGGCTATGCTATCGAAGTACCTAGGCACCGTTGGAGAAACTGCAGTACAGAACATTTTAACCTTAAAACCTAATATTCCATTGAACATCTGGCCGGAATTAAATGGACATCTTCAGATGAAGACACTTTGTAAAATATTTAAATGTTATGTGCCTATAAAATTTAAATATTTTTATTTGAATCTAGTCAATTGTTGTAAATATTTTTGATTTCACCTTTCGTATGCCGTAATTAGAGACACAATTAAAAAGTTATTGTGTCCCGCGTGGATCCGCGTTCCGGCCATACAACGGGTTAAGTTTCAGCACAAACAATTTAATGAAAATTGATTATAATATTGATAAAATTATTTACGTATCTAATTAAACGTATCCAATAACACATTTTAATAATTTTGTTTAATAATTTAGAAACGAAAAATATCTGGTGCGGATTCTTACACTTATTTTTTCAAAAATCGTCATTGAGATGATTGTATTTAGCTAGAGGGGATTTCTGGAAAAAAGTAACAATCCCCACTGGTGGGGATTTAACAGTGGGGATTTCTGGAATAAACCAAATTTTGAAGTGTAAGTTCTAAGCCGTTTCGAAGGAGTAGAGAAAAGTTGCAAATATTAATAGTTGATAATATTGTTCATGAATTTATAATAAACGTATATTTTTTTCAAAACTGTTAACCTGGCCGTTACCGAGAAGAAGGCTTGCTCGTTTATGGAACTGCTCGGGCGCTTGGGCCTTAATAGCAGAATTGGTCGGTTCTGTTTGAGTTCTCCTGAAGACTATTTCCTGGGAACGCGAGCTGGCTTAGTGTGGGTGTCTATCTGTTAAACCTACTTAGATAATATCTAATTTGCAAAATGAAACATTTATAAAACAGGTCGAGACTGTGTTTTTTCTACAAAATTGATTTTGACGATGATAAATCATTATTGCTGCCGAAAGATGTACACAGTTGGACATACTAGGTTTCCGAGCATCTCCACAATGACCGTTCCTATGCATCTCGCGTCCATCGTATTTATTATCTATATGCTTTATGGTCTGTATTGTCTTTGTTGTCGGATTCTGGCGACCCTCACCCAAACCCCCTTAGAATTGAAATGGAATTAGGTAACAAAAAAAAAATACAAAACGCTAAATAAAATTGGCTTTGAAATTACCTTTACCTAAAAAGGCCAGACAAACATGCCTCCAAGAGCCGCAAGCAACTTCGCAAAGTCTCAAAGGTAATATTTATAAAATAAATTAAAACAGTATTAAAGGCAAGTCTTCAAGTGTTAGCAAAGTTTCAAATGCAGCGTTTGATGTTATAAGCGGTTTAGAGTTTTGCTTTCTCATTATAATTTGTTTAATTTGCTTAAAAGCTTCCGATGTTTGTTTTTGAGATGTCGAAGATGAAAAGAGGTTATTAGTGGTTGCTAATGAGACTTCTAACACGTCAATTAGTGAAGATGAATGTGTATAACTTGTCTATGGTTTTGTTGCCATGACGATTTGGTTTATGGAATAAAAGTAGAAAGCTTTTATTTCATAAACCAAATCGTCGGGTCGATCAGGTAAATTCACACGTTTTTTCCAAATGAAATCATTTACTTATTACTTTGTAAACATGGTTATAGTACAGTGTTTTTAAGTAAAGTTCTGAATAAAGTTATCTCAACTCAGGGGGCTTACCATGACCTCTTATGGAAACGTTCAATTCCCAGTGAGTCAAATTCCTTTCAAAAGCAGGCCTGCTTCTGAATCGCTAAAAATCGTACCATGACAGTTCCAAAGGTGAACGACTTTTGTACAGAGGTGAACAGTTACGCTTGAAGATCGCTTAATTTGACACCACAGACGCTCAAAAGACGGTCATCTGCTGTCAAATACACGTCAAATAGCACGCCATAGTACGAAAAGTCTATTAAAAAAAAAGGTGAACGAAACTTCAGCGTATTTCGTAAACGTCACTTAGCAGGCCAGTTACAGACCTGCTATAACGAAGTCATAGTACAAAAATCGGCAGTTCAACTTCAGCCCTGCTATAAGAGGTCATGGTAAGCCCCCAGGTCCCCAAGATACAGGTTCTAGAGTCTTTCTAAAAAGTCAACCGACTTGGGTAATTATTAGAGTAAAATGAAATCTAATGTAGTCAACACTAATTCAATAATCAACGTTGATTGATCTTGATCATTGTTTACTAATAGAAGAACCTAAATATTAAAATTATACAAAATTCCTAAGTCGTTTGAGTTTTTAGACAGACTATACCTAGTTTGGGGACCACTGTCCAATATGTACAATTCCAATTCATCATCATCATTCATCATTTCAGCCGATACACGTCCACTGTTGGACATAGGCCTCCCCCAAGCGTCGCCACATCGAACGTTCCTGTGCGTCCCGCATCCATCGGTTTCCCGCTACCTTCACCAGGTCGTCGGTCCACCTTGTAGGAGGCCTTCCAACACTGCGTATTCCGGTACGCGGTCGCCACTCCAAAACCTTTCGGCCCCAACGGCCATCTGTTCTGCGAGCAATGTGCCCTGCCCATTGCCACTTAAGTTTGGCAATTCTTTGTGCTATGTCGGCAACCTTAGTTTTCCTGCGGATACAATTCCAATTAGTTACAGACAATATTAATGATTATGTAATAGTTTTAAGGCATTCTTTATTTGTTATAAAAATGAACAATAAACTTTATTCTTATTATATATATACCGTCACGTAGGCACTCAAATGTTTACTGTTGAAGTATATAAAAAACAAATCTATCCAACTTTAACACAATGACGTTTCTCTTTCAAACCAATAAATATTATATTTAATGGACAGAGTCCCCTGTCACACTCACCACTTGACTGAAACCCTAGTATGTTAACAGTCACTGTGTTATTTTAGCCTTGCTTATAAATGAGCACACGTCGCACGTAATATTACTGAAACACACCTTCCAATATAAAGAAAAGGATAATAAACAGTTAGATGTTTTTCTTTGGTGTCCAATTAATTTACGATTCTAAATTTAAAATAAGTGACAAGTCATAGGTATTACTAAAAAAAAATACAAAAAAAAATAAAGTACTTATTTAAATTAAGAATGTCAGCTTTTGGTGACGTTTAACCGCCGAGCTTTCATTTGTCTTTTTTTTGGATTAGCCACCAAAAAACAAAGACAAATGAAAGCATACTGAGGACTGGGCCGCAATGGCTGAGGACAGACGTGTGTGGAAAAGGAAGAGGGATGCCTTCGCTCAGCATGGCAGCAGTGGAACATAATAAGCTAACAACAACAACAATCATCATTAAATAATTCCTCCCTCACTGAATCAAGCCAGTTGTTTGAGGGAGTTTGAGCCTTTTACCGACTAATGGGTTTTAATTTAACCCAGATGTGTTCCTTCGGCTGCCCGTTGCGTTCCAGGGCCGCAGTTCCTAACTCTTTCGAACAAGCTCGTAGCTCTGGGTCCAAATGTGTTTTGCCCCTGAGGCATGATTAATTAGCAAACACATATTCGCATCGTAACGGAGTTTTAGAAGTCGCATTTTATGTTTTTTTTTAATTGATATGAATTAGTGCTTGACTGCAAACCCATCTGATGGTAAGCAAAGATGCACTACTTTATTAACAGCCTAGGTAGGTATTCACTCTTGCCTTGAAGACAACTAAATTACAATCGGACGGGAAGACCGCAGCAGGAAAATTGTTTCAGTCCTTCAAAGTGTTGATTTCTAGAAACACTTAAATGTATTGCATGCATGCATGAACAATTTAAATGAAAGTCTGACCACAATGGCAATATGGCGATGGGATTACCTAATTGCCTATTGTTTTGTGCTATTGTGGTCTACGGTAAGAGATGATCAAGATCGGGCTCTGAAAGTTTGTACCCAGTACATCAACCTGTAACATACTGCACTTTATTGTATAAAATGACCGATCCGGCAAAATATTGTTCTGACAATTATTAATAATCAAAGAAAATTAAGGCAACTAAAACTAACCTATTCTCAGACCTATATACACCGCTAAATTTTAATCGTTTTAATCCCGTGGAGGGTCGATCCGGTACATGAAACACTATCGATTTGTAAAGATAAAATTAAAAAATAAAGCACCTCTTTTTCAAAACTCGTATTAATTTACGCATGTACGAAATTAATTTCTTTAAGAAAAATCAGCTGAGCGAGTTCAATAACCTGTAGGTACTTTGTACGCAACGCCGAATATTAACTACAGGTCATTGAACTCGCTCAGCTGACGTTTTCTTAAAGATACTAATTTCGTACATGCGTGAATTAATACGAGTTTCGAAAAAGAGGTACTTTATTTTTTAATTTTATCTTTACAAATCGATAGCGTTTCATGTACCGGATCGACCCTCCACGGGATTAAAACAATTAAAATTTAGCGGTGTATATCTTCATATACACAAAAAAAATCATAAAATCGGTACGACCATAAACACTTTGCAGAATAAACCATTTCATTATTTTTCGTTTATACCGCTTAAATAGAGGGGCTGGAACAATTTGCCTGCTGCGGTCTTCCCGTCCGATTATTATCAGGTGACTTCGAAGAGTGAATAGATTTCTGATATACTAGTGTGCTTCACCATCTACGACTGCATCACTGCTTACCATCAGATGGGATCAATAAAAAAAAATTGCTTTGAAAGTTTCTTATTCCTTTGGTCACCATTTGCCGCCGTTTGGGAAACTATTTCTGCACGAATGCAGTCTATATGCACTTTGGAATGTGGCCAGAGTGAGTATAGAGCCAAAACGACTCTTATCTTGAGTTACGGTCTTTTGAGACGTATTTTACACAGAAAACTTTATACAGGGTTTTATTATGTATGTATTTATGTATCTATTATACGGCATATGTATGTATATATCTATGTTTGTATTATACAGCATATGTATATATCTGTGTATATACTATAATATATATGTGTAACTCTAGTTTCTCACACCAACGACAGCCCCATTTCTTGTCCAGGCAATTACTGTCCATTCCAGGTTGCCTGGAAGAGATCGCGGAATGCGATAAGGCCGCCCATTGTATGTATGTGTTTTAGTTTTAGTTTCCTTTTTGTATGTGTAATGGTGTACAATAAAGCGTATAATAAATAAATAAATATTTTTATACAGTTTCTATAGTTAGTATAATTTTTCTTCTTTACGAGGAAAAAGAAAAAGGGGTCTCGCTGAAAAAAAGATTAGTACTGATATTTTTGGTTTTTAAATTCTTGCCTTGGTATCAACATCGTGGAAGGGCACCGCAAACCACGGCTTCCCCGTCAAGCTCCTCCGGAACCCTGCTTCCCTCTCCACCAGGCCCTCAGGAGTACCAACGTGAGCCCACAACACCACCTGCACCACCCTCAGGCGAGGATGCACCCGTTTGTACACCTCCTCTAGACGAACTCCGAAATCGTCACTCGTGTCACTTATATTCGCGAAAGAAAAGTATATTCCACACACGGCCCCATCACCCTCTTCCACACAGTCGGACAAAGCCTCCAACGTTGAAACATTCTCGAATTTCCCATTCTGAGTCCCCGATTCACACTTGACCAACACCTTACCAAACAGTTTTTCGCGCCAATCCATTTTTAGTTTTTTATGATTTAGAATTTCGAATACACATACATTTTTTTACACATGTGCACTAAAAAGCCGTTTGGTTTATTTATCTATGTTCGGTTTTCAAATATTTACTAAACACTGTTGAGCAGACGTGGTTGCATGGCACTATGAACTTTAAAAAAATATATATTCTAGACAGTAATATTTAGCACAAGACAGAAGTTTGCACGCCTGGAATGGAATGTGAATCAAAACTTTTTTTGGTTGACCGCAAGGATGTTGTGACTACTATGATTGAAATAAATTATTGGGGATAAGTTTTGAGTTATATTTGTTAGGGAACACAGGATGTGCAGCAGCGAATATAAGTTTTATTTTTAAATTAGTCACGCGTGCGCGGTGGCTTGGCGGGAGGTGCAACGCCCGCTCGCCCCCGTAAACAAAGCCAGACTGGAGTGGAGGGAACGCGTAGCGAAGCCCTCAGTGCAGACATAGAGCAAACATTTTAGAACAAACAGACAGGAGAGATCAAAAAAAGCTTCGTTCAGTTTTGTTTGAACATAAATACCTAAGCATTGTCACCAGATTTGTTTGCTTCGAAATGGCCTTGGCTTCACCTGTATGACCAGTCGTAATGTGGGATTCTGTGTTCGATCCTCGTCTTTTTGGAGATAGATCTATTTTTTGTTTTGCAGATCTAATTAGCCGGTCAGACATCTGTGGGCCAGTCTGTATGCATTTATGTTTTCTTTACTCTTTTCACGGTTTCTAACCGCTGCTTGTGGTGTAGTAGGAACTTAAGCGAGCACTGACTTTTGCAGCATTGTTTTGTGGTAGGTACCTGTTCACTAGTAAATGGGCCATTGAGTTCCTTCATTGATTTTTTTTTTTTAATTAGTGCAATGAATGGAACGTAAGGGAAATCGCCAAGTGCTTGCTCTTGGTGAATACTCTTCAAGAAGAACGGTTGTTTTTGTTTAAGTACCCTGAATGATGATGCTTTTCGTACGAAGAACGTAACTGTAATAAGGATTCCTATTAATTTGATAGCCAATAAACTTGGCTCCACGACCTCTGTAATTCCCTACCCTACTAAAATTTAGTTTTTTTTCCGAGGTTTGCGGGAATCCGATGGATGCGAGACGCACAGGAGCGTTCATTGTGGCGACACTTGGAGAAGGCCTACGTCCAACAGTGGATGTCTTTCGGCTGAAATGATGATGGTGAAATTTTTTTTTTATGGTTTTAATTTCTCCATAAGAAACGACCAATTTGGAACCGTGCACTGCTTCTGACGTTTTATAAGTGCTCATGTAGGTCTATGTGAAATAAAAACTTTTGAATTTTGATTTTTTTTTTGAATTTTGATGTGATGTAGGCAGCGATTTTTTGAAGACTTCTAATTTTTTTTTATTTATAGTTTCGGTCCGCGTTTGACCTCTATCTCACCTGATAGTGAGCGATGGTGTGGCTAGGGTTACCAGGTGAAAAAATTCAAAAGTCCGGAGAAAAGGCCCGATTTCCACTGAAAAATCCTGAGTTTTTTTACAGTTTGAGAATTTCTTCACACTGCGGATCTAATTTAAACGTTGCACATCACACTCCAAGTGGTGGGAGTGGCAGTGGAACATCCCTTTACCAAAGGAAGTTGGATTTTAGTTTATTTAACTGTTTATTAATTTGTTTTAGTTTATTTAATAATTTAATAGAATGATATGTAAAAAAAAGATATAAATACAATACAAAATAATTATTATTTTTAGTTTTTAGTTTTCAGTTTATTTAACTTATTGTATTTTTTTGAAAACTCTAAAAATTCTGAGATTTCATGAGATTTTCAAAATCCGGCCGCAATCCTGAGAAGTGTCCAAAAATCCTGAAATCTCAGGACAAATCCTGAGATATGGTAACCCTGGGTGTGGCCGACTCTGGAGCACGCTTGCCTAGACCTATCATCCAGCTGTAGATAGCCGTCTTTTGACTTTATAATGTTCATGATCCAAACACCAGAACAGGCAGATCCAGTGATCAGTATAGGCACGACCTGCGGTCCTAGACATAGTAATCTACAGTAAACAAAAAGCTTAACCTACATCAGCGGTTCTCATAAGTAAGTATCTATATAAAGAATATTTAAACAGAAGAGTCTTTCGTATCAAAAAATAGTTAGGTAAATAAATATCTACCAAATACTTCGTGTCTTTTTTGCGTTCTGTTGAGGTAGCGACAAACCATACAATCGCGAATTAGGTAATTCTGATTGATTATGTCATTGATGATGCAATGCAGTTATATTAACATACGAGGTTTAAAAAAATTGAGTGTGCCTTTTTAGGGTTCCGTAGCCAAATGGCAAAAAACGGAACCCTTATAGATTCGTCATGTCTGTCTGTCTGTCTGTCCGTCCGTATGTCACAGCCACTTTTTTCCGAAACTATAAGAGCTATACTGTTGAAACTTAGTAAGTAGATGTATTCTGTGAACCGCTTTAAGATTTTCACACAAAAATAGAAAAAGAGCAATAAATTTTGGGGGTCCTCCATTGATATACAAAAAACCCAGGGTTTTTATAATTCAATGGGGTCCTCATACTTAGAACTGAAACTCAAAATTTTTTTTTCATCAAACCCATACATGTGGGGTATCTATGGGTAGGTCTTCAAAAATGATATTGAGGTTTCTAATATCATTTTTTTCTAAATTGAATAGTTTACGCGAGAGACGCTTCCAAAGTGGTTAAATGTGTGTGTCCCCCCCTGTAACTTCTAAAATAAGAGAATGATAAAACTAAAAAAAATATATGATGCACATTACCATGTAAACTACCAACGAAAATTGGTTTGAACGAGATCTAGTAAGCAGTTTTTTTATAATTCGTCATAAATCTAAAAAATACACTATTATTAAAACATCGATCAAAGTTACAACGAACTACAAGAACTTTTATATTATGTTACTTGCTGCTACGGAACCCTCCATGGGCGAGTCCGACTCGCACTTGGCCGGTTTTTTTTTATATTCAGTTTTTGAATCCATGATGTTTGATTGACCTATTATTCAAAGCTATTGTAGCGTGGGGAGACGCAAATGAAAGGCTTTATGTTTAACTTCAAGTTATTATATTGTTAGAAGCCTTTAAATTATTTTATAATACCAAATTAAATTAATATTTTTCCTTCATTGACAACTTCTATCATATTCGAATCTGTTCTCCTCTATTTTTCAATACCATAAACCTTAAAAGATCCACTACGTGGTCAGTTCTCGCAACTAATATGTGACCTTCATAGTCGTCACACTATACCGATTTAACGAATAATAAAATTAGTTTCCAGTTAGAATTATACAACATTATTTTTAGTACCTACTTATAAGCTAAATGTCTCTTTTTATGAAAAACCATTACTTGCCTATAAACCAAAAATAAATACCAATACCAAGTGTGACAATGCGGACAAAATCACACTAGGGTTGATTCCTGCTAGGGCTGCGGGAACGTTTAAAAGAGTGACCGTGGCCCTGGAATGCAAAGGACTACTGAAGGACATAGATGGGTTTTAGTAAAAACGTAATAACACTTTTTTTTTTCCTTTTTTATTTTTAGCTTTTTTTCTCTCGTTCCACTCTAAAACAGCTGAAATCATTGGATGATTTCCCGCCTCAAAGAATGTATTTTTTTTTCCGTTCCTGTTGGAATATAACAAAAACAAATCAATCCTGCTTCAACACTACAGTCTTTCTCTTCTAAACAATAAATAGTATTGTATTTAATTAGTCTAAGCCCCTTGTCAGCACTTGACTGAAATCCCTAGTCGGTTACTGTTACTGTATTCCTTTAGCCAAGAAGAACACGTCTCAATTATTATTGAAATCTGTAAAACGATGTTTCTATGTGGTGACCTATTGACCCCAACATTTCCGATCTAAAAACCCTAAGGCCCCTCACGACGACTTTTTGTAGCGAAACGCGCGACAGCATCGCTACTAACGCGCGTTAGTCGCATTTGCAAGCGCTCAGGGCCGTTTTATCCATAAGGCACTTTAGGCAACTGCCTAGGGGCCCCGCTAGGTTCAGGGGCCCCGCGCTTCAGGAAAAAAATAGACTACATTTTATAAACAGTAAAAAAATAATTTGAAATTTCGATGAGCAATCCAAGCATTGGATTATGCGAAAAGCTGTCAACAGACGGAGTTAATAAAACACAATTTTTCATTAGCAACGTGTGAGTGCAGAGCATATTCATTGGCTTTTGTTGATAGTTTTGTTTATATCAATTTACATAATATAAAATTGAATCAATCAACTACATGGAAAAACGAAACTTAGTTCGATATATTACTATACGCCCGTGTACAGCATTGCATATTTTTTAAATCAATATTTTTTTAATTTATAAAACGAAGAAATTCTGCTAAATATATTGTAGAATAATACCTATATATTTTTACGGGATTTTTAAAGGTACCATATTCTATGGCCACGCTACTTTCATAAGATTGGCAGTACTAGTTCGTTCGCATGACCGGGACATTCCCCGATTTGTTCAATACGTATCACAGACAACATTTAATCGTTGAATTTTCACTTCGACGAATTTCTTTGAGAGTTTTATGGCCGTGAAAAAAAAGAGAGTTTTACAGTTTGTGTTTGAAAACTTACGATTTTAGATCTTAGTATTGGATATTTATTTGTAAAGACTGCAGAAGTGCTTCGGGCTTCGAGATGATCGATGACGAGAAATCGATGAAACGATGAGAAAATTAAAATAGTGTAAACTTAAGTTTAATAAACTGAAGTTACAATTATTATATCTACGTAAGTTTTATTATTTTTTACATATTTTATTCACCTGATTACAGATGTAAGGCCGGTTTAAAACTAATTAAACCCATCCGTATAAACCATTTTTGTCGATTTAAACGAAATTATAAGGGTTCGTAGTTGACTACGGAACATTAAAAACAACGTAATTATTAATAAATTTTTGTAAGACACAAATGACAAAATATAATAAGAAGTCAGAAAAGGGTAGGAGGGCCCCGAGACGTGCATTGCCTAGGGGCCCCAACATGCATAAACCGGCCCTGCAAGCGCTATAGAAAAAATGCCAACGTGCTACAAACGCGCGACAGCATCGCTACTGACGTGCGTTAGTCGCATTTGCAAGCGCTATAGAAAAAATGCCAACGCGCTACAAACGCATGACAGCGTCGCTACTAACGCGCGTTAGTCGCATTTGCAAGCGCTATAGAAAAAATGCCAACGTGCTACAAACGCGCGTCAGCATCGCTACTGACGTGCGTTAGTCGCATTTGCAAGCGCTATAGAAAAAATGCCAACGCGCTACAAACGCATGACAGCGTCGCTACTAACGCGCGTTAGTCGCATTTGCAAGCGCTATAGAAAAAATGCCAACGTGCTACAAACGCGCGTCAGCATCGCTACTGACGTGCGTTAGTCGCATTTGCAAGCGCTATAGAAAAAATGCCAACGCGCTACAAACGCATGACAGCGTCGCTACTAACGCGCGTTAGTCGCATTTGCAAGCGCTATAGAAAAAATGCCAACGTGCTACAAACGCGCGACAGCATCGCTACTGACGTGCGTTAGTCGCATTTGCAAGCGCTATAGAAAAAATGCCAACGCGCTACAAGCGCATGACAGCGTCGCTACTAACGCGCGTTAGTCGCATTTGCAAGCGCTATAGAAAAAATGCCAACGCGCTACAAACGCACGACAGCGTCGCTACTAACGTGCGTTAGTCGCATTTGCAAGCGCTATAGAAAAAATGCCAACGCGCTACAAACGCATGACAGCGTCGCTACTAACGCGCGTTAGTCGCATTTGCAAGCGCTATAGAAAAAATGCCAACGCGCTACAAACGCGCGACGGCTTCGCTACTAACGCGCGTTAGTCGCATTTGCAAGCGCTATAGAAAAAATGCCAACGCGCTACAAACGCGCGACGGCATCGCTACTAACGCGCGTTAGTCGCATTTGCAAGCGCTATAGTAATACCAAGCGCGCTACTAACGCGCTACAGCATCGCTACTAAAAGTCGCCGTGGGCGTGGGGACAAAATCCCGATTCCTGATTTTAGTCCAATCGGAGCTGGCTACACTAGTATGAACTCAGGCATGCCTGTAGTCCTGTGGCTGTGGCAGGCTGTGGTTTTATAAATGATTGATGTTTAATGTTTCCGCAGGAGTTCCGCAATGACAGAATTGTGTGTCCAGAATTTAAATTGAAACCGATATGACTAGCATGCCAAATATGAATACTGAATTCCAATTTAGGTTAATTAATAGATAAGGGATCAGGGTGCCATGGTATTTGTACATACACACGAGAGTTATCGAGGTTCGATTTCGATTCCGAAAGCTTGGAACTTCCGATTTCCGATTGGTTTTGCACTTTTGATTTAGCTAAATACGTAATTGGAACTTATATCGTTTTTAAAATTAGGATCAAAATGTAATTTGAATAGGGATTAAACAATTAGTGTGATAATAATCTACACTAATTGGTGTTATAAAGAGGTAAAGTTTGTTTTTTTGTTTGTATCAGGTAATCACTGAAGGTTCTGGTCTGATCGCTAAAATTTTTTCACCGATAGAAAGCTGCTTTATTCCTGAGTGACATAGGCTATATTTTATGTACGCAGGCGAAGCCGCAGGCAAAAGCTAGTAACAAATAAAATTATAAGTTATAAAATAAATACCTAACTTACAATTGTTGATTTAATATGTATCTCTAAATACCACCATTAGGCAGTGGTCCGACCGCCGGCGAGAAAACGACTAACTTTCGGCGATTTTCTCAATCAAGAAACGCACAATAAATGTAAGTACATTCCGTGTAAACGAAAGAGTTGCATATATTAAAAGTTGCTCTCTGACTGTCCACACTGCCGGCGACGACTCGCTTTACTAATTTTGTCACTGAGCGACAAAACACAAAAATAAACTCGCTCAACGATACTCGTTCAACGATGCTCGCTCGCTTGACCATTTCTTTACAGTGCGGCATTGAAAGTACACTCGCTTATAGCCCGGCGACAAAACTATCGAAAATACACACTCGCTTTCTGCTGATCGCCAACTCGTTTATAGTTTCTAGTTCTACTCGTTTCTCGTTCATCGTCGGCGGTCGGACCACTGCCTTATGTCCAAACTAATACCTGCGCTAATAAAAATAACAAGTAGAATTGTAAAACTAAAATAATAAATTACAAAACAATTAATTAATATCCAAATATCAGCAGTCTTAATGAAGTTGAAATCAACAAAACAATAAAAGCAAGTCCTAATAATTATCAGTGTTTTGTATTATCAGGAGGACAGGGGAAAGAGAAACATTGGTTGTTATGTCTGAAGTTTCTCTGTCTGAACCGTTTTCATCGTTTTTCTTACGATTAAACTCCTAGTGTTGGCGCGCTGTCGATACACTTTGTGTCGATTAATTAGCGGACCATCCCTCAAATAAGTGTTAAACATCTTTGAAATTCTCGGTTTTTTATTCATAGATAATATACACCGCTAAATTTTAATCGTTTTAATCCCGTGGAGGGTCGATCCGGTACATGAAACACTATCGATTTGTAAAGATAAAATTAAAAAATAAAGTACCTTTTTTTCAAAACTCATTAATTTACGCATGTACGAAATTAATTTCTTTAAGAAAACGTCAGCTGAGCGAGTTCAATGACCTGTAGGTAGTTTGTACGCAACGCTGACTATTAACTACAGGTCAGGTCAGGTTTAACGGTGTATACATATTATAGATAAATTACACACTCAGACACAGAACAAATGATAATGCTCATCACACAAATATTTGTCCTGGGTGGGAATCGAACCACTAGACCAACAAGCCAGAAAAGAAAATTATAATACATATGCATGTTTTATACACCCAAACCTTTCTCACTAATAACTCTGTTTATTAGTGAAAATCGCATGAAAACGTGTTCAGCAGTTCTTGAGTTTATCACGAACAGACATACAAATAGACCCGGTTGGGGACTTTTTTTATAACATGTAAGTAATTATAACAACAAAATTATTGTTAGTACCTAATTCATTTTACTGTTATAATTTATATGTAACTGTTTTGATTGAATGAAACTAATTTGCCAATATACTCTATTGTTTTTTGGCATGGTAATACCACAGGCCGTAAAATGGGTTGCGTTTAAAGCTCGTGGCAGGGCCTTTTTTTCAGTGGCTAAAAATCACAGGATTGCCGCTGGTGGAATTGCGACAGAAAGCAGAAGCTAGCTAGGACATAATTATATAAAGCCGACCTAAATCGACATAGATCGTGAGCTATTGAAAAATGAAAATAATTAAAAAAGACGTGTGGCACTCGGGGACTGCCGCGGTAAAGCTATTGCATAGCATTTTTATCAACTTATGCAATTGTAATTATTTATTTATTTTATTTATGCAGTATTTTTTTTCCTTTGTTTTTTTTCTTTGATATTAATTGAAGTTACACTTTCACACATTGAATTGAAGTTTGATTGATTGTTCACTCATTTGTTTTCTTATCGGTCACCACGCTCAAAAAACAAATGAGTGGGGGGGTGTTAGGTTATTTTCGTTACGGAATATCTGGATTCGGTCTCCACGCTCAAGGCCCGCGATAGAAGCTATGCAATAGCTTAAAAAGAATAATATTACTATGTTTACTAATTAAAAATAATGTTTATTGTATGGCATTAGGGAAAGAGCAGCATATGAACCATAGATACTTAGGGTGAGTTGCACCATCTAACTATAACGATAACCAAACCTTAACCGGCCGTGAAACGGCCGCCGATTGGTCAATTCGACGATTTGACAACTGTTAAGGCTTATAGTTCCTTGAACCATCTGGCCAAAATTATGTGGACGCACCTCTCGCACCCGCCTAGGCGGCAGTACGCAAATCTGTGCATTTATTTGCGGCCAACAGCGCACGAAAAGCGCGTGGTTGACTCCATTCGTGGTGGAATCCATTTTCTTTGCGAAATATTGATTGATTTACATATGCAATGTTCACTTTGAAAAATATTTAGCCACCAATTTTTATGTGTAAAAATGTTTCTAAAGATCCAAACCGTTTCGAAGCAGTAGGGAAAAGTAGCGAAATTGCTAAATATTTTTTTTAGACAAAAGTATTAATAGCACGAAAAAATAAAATGCTGATAAAGTTGTTCATGAATCTATAATAAACATATATTTTTTTCAAACTTATTAACCTGGCCGTTACCGAGGAGTAGGCTTCAAAAAGTCACTGTTTTGTGGCACTTTTCGGGCGCTTGGGCCTTAACAGCTTTGTTATCGTTATAGTTAATTAAATGGTGCAACTTACCTTTGTTGTCAAGCTAAATAAAACGAACCAATTAAAGAATTGGCCGAAACGACGTCATAATCCGTGTCATCGCCGCGGCAGATGTTTCTGTTCCAGCCAGTTCCAGCCATAACTTTAATGCAACTCTCTCCATTATCGAGGAATTTAATGAAAGTGACAAAAAGAGCAGACGAAATATAAACAGGATAAAATTTCATCGCAGCCTTTCTGCACATGGCGGAGTTAAATACTGTATTATATTTCTTTATTTTAATTGAGACTAAAACTAGTCTTAATTAAATATAGAAACGATGGGTCAAATAAATATAGAAACGACTATCTTGGCAAGTTGTTTTACGATACAAACCGGGCCCCAACTGGCTATTCAGCCGCTCCGGGCAAAGATAATTTTCGCCGACCTTTACATACACAAAACCATATAAGTCTTAAGTCTTAAATATTTCCACAATATTCCAGGTTCGAAGTTGGCACATAAAATTCTCAACTTAACTCAAGTTTGGAAGATAGGAATAAGTCAATTTTGCCGGCTCTCATTTTTTGCCGCTCTGTACCTAGCCTGATTCACGTAAAATCAAACAAGCCAACTAACGTTGAAGTTTTATAGTCGTTCGATCAAAGTCCTATCCAAAAGCGGTATTCACGATCTAACGACTTATTTCCAGTTACATTAATAAGTATTCTACCAGGATAATGTAATAATTTTTTTTTTTAATCATCGAATTTCAAACGACTTTAAAATCGGTGTCGTTCAAACTCCATTGATGGATGTGATTACCTACGGAAATGGTCACGGTTTTCATTACCTGAATCGGGCTACTGGGCAAATGCCCGGCTCGCCCCTCCTTAGATCGGGCCCTGGATACAAAGATACATTTACCTAGAAGCATATAACGTAACCTAACTTAGCTAGCACTCTGAAATTGATATCTACTACATTTAACTATTATGAATCATGAAAGCGGGCGCTAATTAATAGAGCTGGCTATACAATTCTCAACAATAATTAATTAAATAAGCGCTTCTAGCGACTTCTGCGAGACTAGAGAAGCGTACTAGTCTTAATACTAAGAGGGAAAAGCTTTTTACAAAAAAAGTACAATCGACTTCAAAAATTTAAAAAAAAAACCTGGTCTAGCGAGTCAGACTCGTACACAAAGAAAGAGTTCCGAATTATTTTTCCGAACAGTAAAAAAGTAATTATTTTGTGATGAACTACAATGATTTACATTTTCCTTTACTTGTGCCTACAATCGTCAAAGCTAGTGGAATACTAATCAAATGTATGGGAATGACATCATCTCAACTTTAAGCCACGTGGTCAGAACAAACGAATACAAAATTCGTAGCCAAGTTCACACCGTTTTTATTTATAATAGAATAAAGTGTAATCCTTTCTACAACGTTCATTGTAGAAAGGATTACACTTCATTCTGTAATTTTATTTTTTCGTTACATCTTTTAATTTTATGGTATAAACGAAAGTCAAGTTACAACTTTTGTAGAACGAGCGATTGAATCAGGCGTGCCAACACGGCTATCGTTTTCTAAAGTCGCTTAAGCGCCGAGGCGTTACCGATTTTAGAAAAAGATTCGAAAGATTCGTTGATCTAGAAGTAAGTAACCCTGACTGCTAAAGAAGTCGTTGATCGCTTCTACGGTTACTCGAAACCAAGAATTAGGGTGTTTTTTTTCTTTTATGGCAATTGAGCCGATTGCGATTATTCTGCCAGTGTCATTGGGTATTCTTGGTTTCGAAACAGTTTGTCATGAAAATAATGATGATTTTGACGTGATTCGGAACGCGGCGAATATTGTTATTTTATGTTTTGTCTATGCAGTGTTGTCAATTTAGCGACTTTTTTACGTTTATGCCTTTTTTATTTTGCTTTTGGTTTGTCTTAAAGACAAAAATATTTTTGTGATAAAAGTGATTTAACGTTTGACGTTTTTGGAGTATAACTATCAAAACACTTTTAGATAACAGATACGATTGTCTTGGGTGGGAATCGAACCTACAACCTCCGTTCTCTATCCTTCGTTCGACCGTTCGGTAACAATCCGGAATTCCGGACCGAGCTCAAGACGGCACGTATTGTTCCACGCGTGCCTCAAGGAGTTGTTAGCAGATCGTAGGGATCCAGAAGGGTCGAAGCCTACTGGGGCCAAGGGTCTGCTTCTGGAACGAAGATTTGGCCCTCGTACGAAAGGCAACGAAAAAACAGGAGTGGGTTTTTGGTCAGAAAAGTCGGACACTATCTTCCGCCCCGCCAAAGGGCGCGGAGATGTCATCGGTTGATTTTCCCACTTACAAAAAAAAAAAAGTAACAATGTACTGATTATCGCATTTGGTTTCATTACTGAAAGAAAGACAGATTGCAATAATTAATTACAATTGAATTCGTTATTATCATCATCATGTCAGCCGAAAGACGACGTGTGTCGTTGTATTATTGAATTACTTTCAGAACTGCCTCTAGTGGAATCAGTTAGCCAACTTTCTAGCGACTTTTGATATTGAGTTAGTATCAAAAGTCGCTAAATAAGCTAAATATTAGTGACTCTTGAGACTTGGATCTTTTAGAATTGGTAACACTGGATTGATGTCAAGTTGACAATTGACATAAGAAGAATTTGACGTCTGCGAAGAAACAGCTGTCGGCAAATGCCGGCAGGAATTTAATTTATTATAAATACCGGCAAAATTTACATTTTAATTTTACTGTAAGGTCTGGACCGGTCTGGACAGAGTGGTGAAATAACGCGTGGTTAGTACTTCAATATCTTAGTTAATTTGACGCAGTATCTACCGTAATTGTGAAAAAGGGAAATAAAAAAACTAGTGATCCTTTGTCTACAATTGCCGCCACGGATCTTGAGCGCTGGCTTTAAGTTGCGCAGAAGTCAAATATTCGGTCTCTTTAGTGGTGCGAAGTGAGACGCAGGGGCTGGGAGTGTCAGTGATTGGCTCGCCGCGCCATCGCGTCATAGACGTCACTCATGATTCGCTCCCTGCGCTGCTGCTGGTATGTAACAACGACGACGATTGGCACGCCAATGTATGGAATGCGCAAAGCGATCCCCACTCTGAAGCCGAGCGCTCAAGATTCGTTTTGGCAATTTGGCAATTCCTTTACTATTCGCGGCAAAACATACGTTATGTTTACTGCAGGTTTAAGTTCATATTTTAAGTTTTAAATACATGGCCGAGTCTGTCGAACGACACGAGCAAGCTTCCTAGACTAACCACTTATAATCCATCTAAAAAATCAACTTCTCTGCGTGTATTCGTATAAAAATAAAATGAGACACCCTCACATACTCAAACTTTCTTTTTTATTATACTAGTGTTATTTGCAGCATCATCATCATCATCATTTCAGCCAAAAGAGATTCACTGTTGCCCAAGTGTCGCCACAAGGATTGGTCTTGTGCATCTCGCATCCACCTTCAATGAGGCCTCTCAATGCTGCATCTTCCGGTCCTTTCGTCCCCATTCATCATCTGTTCTGCGTGATTTGCATAATAAACATTATTTATGGTATTTTCAGCCGCCTTAAAGGAGCTAAATTCTATCAATGATATAGCTGGACACCAGTCTCTTGATGATATTATTGGAAAAGTTTGCAATCTCAAACAGTATAAGATGGATGATCAAAATAGCCACCGTAAAAATACCCGTCTCTCTAAAAGCCTAGAATCAGCAGAGACGGTTGCATGTAAGTATTTATAAGGCCAGATAGCCCATTTGTAAGGGCACATATGAACTGTATGTTGTGACTTTTTGGAATTAAATACCAACATAGGTTAAGACTAACATAATTTATTGTTACTAACATAATTTTTTTTTTTTTGGGTCGTAAGGGGTGACCACATGGTTGTAATCCAACGTCCCAAACAAGGTGACAGCAGTTGTTATCCATGACCTTCAACGGCTTTGGTTGGGAGGCGCATGTTCCCAACCACCAAAGGTGTTGGCGTATGGATTACATCAGAGTAGCAAGTACCAAGGTTACCTTGGTTGGAATGCTATTTTGCAACCATGTGACCAACCTATTAATCTACACTGTTGTATGTTGATTCTGATGGTCGATATTATTATACATGTGTGGGTACTTTAAAATAAATATTTTATGCTTCAATCTCGAACTGCTTGTATCTTTATACACCATATTAGATTATTATGTGCTATTATACGATCTTACAACAAAGACAACCTATCAACAGCTTTTGGGCAGTTGCCTACCATACTGAACTCCCATCTGGTGGTGGATCTCCCTTTTGAATGTAGAATCAGGAACTTACCATCCTGTCTCATAGAAAACCTACACCAATACCTATTTGCATTGTGTTGAAGAAGTCCAATCACACAATTGCACATGTACCTATGTACTAGTATCCAGTATGTTATGGTATCTAGTGTCATCTTAGTATATCTTACTACTTGTCTACTAGGGCTACGGATTGTGCTTTGACTCTGGATCGCAATGAGCAACTGAAGGAACACAGGTGGGTTTTAGTTGGTAAAAGTCTGCCACTCCCTCTCGCTCCACCCAGAGTGGGAGAATTTATTCACTGAAATCCCACCTCAAAACAAAAGAGGCATACTACTTTTAAAATAATAGGCTAGTTGCCGCAAAAAATGTAATTGGTCCGTCTTTTAGATTATTAAAAAATAAGGGACACGTAATTTTTTTTATTTGCAAATTAAACCAAAAATGACAAAGATATATAGCCCATTAAAGTTACGGACTAAATAAAATGAAATTATTTTGACCCTATTGTGGACAGACTACAATTTTAATTTATTTTATTAATTTACAATGTCATAAAATATTGTGTTAACACTTTATTATAATATTTTCTGTGGCATTAATAAATGAAATATGTTTGGTAGCTGTAAATGTAGTGGATTTGGACTCCAGCGACGACGAGAACAATCCAGACGTTGACGCGGAATCTATAGACCATGGAGGCAAGAGGAAGAGTACAGGTTGGTTGAGCTTATAGTTCTGATGATTTTAGGCGATTTTAACATTGCCACGCATCACGCTGCATATTGCGTGTCAACGCACCTACGCGCGGACTTGCGGCAGTGCAGATCTGCATTATCGTGCAGGTTTTTACTCACTTACGCGGATAGATTCGTTTTGTAAATACACGCAGGCTCCGACTGATTTCATACAAAATCACGCACGGCACTATGAGACTCAGTGTGCCCTTGTTTTTTTTTTTTATTTTTACTAAGTATCGAATTCTACTGTATGTGTGAGGTACGAATAAAAGTTTTTTCTTTCTTTCTTTCTTTCTTTCTTCTTCTTTCCCTATCTTCACATACTCTTTGCCTATCGTGCGTGTCGTCCTGCTCTCACGCGCGAGAGTGCATGTTTTTCCGCATGTACGCGCGTGATCTGCATGAACGCGCGTGATCTGCATGAACGCGCGTGGATGCATTTTCAGTGTTGGACTGTGCGTGTTTTCTATACAAACGGAGATACTCGTACCTACTTAAAAACACGCATTCACACGCTACGCTGTGTGGTCCGTGGCACTGTGATAATCACCATAAGTGCAACGTTCAGTTAAACATTTTCGTAAAGTGATGATGTATTTCTAAATATAGTTTTTTGCTTTTTTTTTCTATTGTGATGCAGATAAATAAAAACTATAGTCGCGTCTTCTGATTCAGATTTTTTTTGAGAATTATATTTTACATTTTAGGTAGCTCAGAAAGCAAAAGTAAAAAGACATCAAATAAAGCATTAGAAAGACAAATAAAGAAGCAGAAGTTGGCAGAAGAGAAGATGGCCAAGGAAGCAAGTGCTAAATTGAACAAAATATACAAAAAAGGAGAGTGTATGAAGGTAATTTGTTCATTTGCTCTATGGTCAAGCACTTTTAGCCGCTTGCGCATCGTCGATCGTGTTCCATCGTCGGCCACACCATCGCTTGCAAGTGAGATAGTGGTCAAACGCGAGCCTATCAATTTTATTTATTTGCCTTGCCGACTCTTGGGATAAACAGTGTCCTATGTGCTATTCCAGGACATGATCTATTCGAGTACCAAGTTTTATCGAAATCCGTTTAGCCGTTCGAGCATAAAGAAGTAACAAACTATCGCTTTTGTAATATTAGTGTGATTTTGTTATTTTTATTTCAGTACATGAATATAGAAGGGCACCCCAGCCTGTGGGCGCGCTGGTACATGTCGGACGTGGGTCGCGAGGCCGCGCAACTGGGCGCGCGCGTGGCGCAGGCGCACACGCTGTGCAACCCCGCGCTCGTCGTGTGGACCAGGACTGTACCCAGGACGCTGGCCAACGACGGCGGACAGGTCAGTTCACAACACCGACCTCTACTATCTAGTGATGTAACGAATATTCGCAGAATTCACAAGAAACATGCGAATATGGTATATGGAATATGGTGTCCATAGTGGGCAGCGCAGTGCGGGATGCGGTGTGGGTTCAGGGACAGGGTTCCCGCTCGCCGCCCGCGCACTCACTGTGCCCACTTGTTAGAACAAGATATGGCGCTCGTAATCCGCGCGCGGCCCGCGTCTCGCACGTGCGCCACTTTCCGGGCCCGCGTGCCCACTATGGACACCCAAATGAAGTTCTTACGTTTTTGAGATTGCCGCGCCCTCTTCAGCTGGGTCCGCTGCGCCAATTTTCTAATAAAACATGTTATTAAAACATGCTACCCATTCGTCTCTGCAAACAAAAATTTTTAGGCCACGTCCCCTATTCGGTTATCAAACAATATTACTCTGTTAGCAATCACGGCGCAGCGGACCCGGCTTTCCAGTCTGACCGAACGATGTGCCGTGTTTTCTTGTTTATTACCAACGTATGTTCCCAGGTGAATCTTAGCCCAGTCCGAGAGCGCTGCGACCGCGCGCTGTACGTGGCCGACGTTGAGGAGCTGTGCGAGATGGTGAACGCGCACACGCTCAGCCCTCACCTGTCCGAGATACGCCAGCTGTGCGACTGTAAACTGACGCTGGTAGTTTTCAGAGTCAACGAATACTTCAAGTGAGTAGATTATGTACACTGTGTGTTTGACATTGACGCACAAACGAATACCATGGATCCATTACATGATACTGGAACCCCCAGTGGTGGAATTTTTTGTCGGCTTTGTCCTCATTAAAAAAAGAAACTGTACTTTTTTAAATTTAAACTGTATAATATTCTTATTCTAACCAACCCCGATGATATTTTAAGAAAAAAAATTTTTTTTTATTAAAAACCCGCTGCTTCGTCCGCGTACATAAAAAAAATACAGCCTATGTCACTCAGGAATAAAGCAGCTTTCTGTTGGTGAAAAAATTTTAGTAATCGGACCAGAATTTTCAGAGATACCTCCTACAAACAAAAAAACAAACTTTACCTCTTTATTAATGTAGATAAATTATTTATGAAGTCATTAGTGTTGATAAAATTGTTATTCTGATCAACCCCGATGACATTTTTAATTTTAAAAAAGTAAATCATACAATTTTCTCAAAAAAATGTTTGAATAACGATTTTATACAGTTTAATCCGTGGTATTCGTTTATGAGTCGATGTCAGACACAGCCTGTATATTGCAAATATAATTGCACACCCATATGCACCTCAATTAGAAAAATAAGTTACAATCATAATTCAAGAACTAACATTTTTACTTAAATACACTTAGCTAGTTTTTTTAGGGTTCAGTACCTCTAAAGGAAAAAACGGAACCCTTATAGGATCATTTTGTTGTCCGTCTGTCTGTCTCTAAAAGGCAAAATTCTCACCGTTTGGGCAATAATTGCTTTGACTTGCTATTTATCATGTAAATCTTACTGAATAAAAAAATATACACGGCTAAATTTTGATCGTTTTAATCCCGTGGAGGGTCGATCCGGTATATGAAACACTATCGATTTGTAAAGATAAAATTAAAAAAATAAAGTACCTTTTTTTCAAAACTCGTATTAATTTACGCATGTACGAAATTAATTTCTTTAAGAAAACGTCAGCTGAGCGAGTCCAATGACCCGTAGGTAGTAGTCGGCGTTGCGTACAAACTACCTACAGGTACCGGATCGACTCTTCACGGGATTAAAACGATCAAAATTTAACGGGGTATATCTTTAACTGTACAAATACATTTAAAAATTGTATGATCAAACAGAAACTTTTTTTAATGTGTGATGTGTGAAAAATGCCTCTTAACGAACCTCCTTTGATTATCGCGGGCTACCCTGGAGCAATAAATTTAAGTTTAATACCATGTGGTTTTCTACGTGTTCATGTTTGTCTGTTCTTTTGTCTGTGATCTAGAAGCAAAGGTCGCACAAACTCTGTTCACAGCGCGCCGCGGCGGAGGACGTCCAACAGTAATCGAAATGCCTTGTCGGAAATAGACTTTGAACTAGCTATAACAGGTATGTCAGTTACTTTGTCTTCTTTATACGAAACTACCTTTTGTAAGGGCTCTTAGACGGGATGCGAGGAGTTAAACATCTTCCCCTGGATGTGGCTTCTTTCGCTCTTTTGTGTCAGACTTACTGACTAAAACCCACTCCTATATTCCTTTTTTGCGTTGCGTTCCATGGATGACTTCTCCCGCAGAAGTCATTGGATGATTACCCACCAAAATAAAAAAATGCAGTAAAAGCGCAAAATAGGTACAGAAGTCAACCTACATACAAAGCGCACAACATGACACCGCTCACGGACATGATATCTCGGCTCAATCGCCCGGTCGCACTCGTAGAGTTCGGCGCAACGCGCTGACCCTAGCGCGATCGCCTAGCGTAGGTATAAAAAGTGAAGATGAAGTGAAGAAGAACATACATGAGATTGACTTCTGTACCTACCTATCTATTTTGTGGCAAAAGTCTGATACTTCCTCCCGTTCCACATAGAGCAGGGAAGACATTTGATATATTCCGAAATTAGAAAAAAATAATAATTTGTTTTGTCCAGACAAGCTTATTCTAATTTTAGTAAATAATGTAAATATATTTTTTTAGATCTGTTGGTAACCGCTGATGTCGACACAGTGATTGTGAACACCGCTAGTGAACTGGCTCTGACTATCGTGCAGTTCACCAAAGCCATCGCCGAGGCTCCAATTAAGTAAATAAAATATTATAATATAATAATAAATAATAACAAAAAATGTCTAAGAAATATACAGTACTAACTGTATATTTTTTGGCCAATTTTTGTTCGCAAGGTCGATATTTTTTTATTCGATATGTATTAAATTTGCTGTATGTATAAAACAAATGTTCTATATTTTTCGTTTTTCAGAGAAGCGAAGCGCGCTTGCGACGACAAAGCAGCGTTCTATATGAGAGGCGACAACAAAAATTGTATTTCTGTTGACAAAGATGGTTAGTTGCACTGTTCTTTTCTAGATAATCATTAGAGCCCCCGCACATTGAGCCACTAGTGGCGACCACATTAGAATGACTAGTGGCCGCCACAAGTTGCGGACGCGTTTCTCCATACATTTTGCATAGCATCGGCGCACACCGAGCGTGAGTGGCCGCGTCCGAGCCACAAGCTGCGGGTGTTGACCGCGCTCGCTACTTGTGGCCGCGTTTTGTCGTTCGATAAATAACGCCGATGAATTGGACGTCGTTGGTTCTGAATTCTGTGACGTTTTCTACATTTTAGTATCATCATCTTCCTGCGCTTATTCCATATTACTTGGGGTCGGCGCAACACGTTTTCTTCTTCCATTCTGTCCTGTCACCCGTCAAACTATCACTAACTCCCTTTTCTTTCATATCGCTTCTCACACAATCCATCCATCTTTTCTTTGGCCTCCCTCCTCCCCTCCATCCATCCACATGTAAACTCATAACTTTTTTAGCAACATGCGTTTCATCCTTCCTTTTCACATGACCAATGACCATACCAAGACAAACGATTCCCTTTCAACTTTTCAGTCACTGGCGCCACTTTCAAACTTCCCCTAATATACTCATTTCTCACTTTATCCATTCTCGTCACACCACACCACACATCCATCTCAACATTCTCATCTCCGCTACATGCAATCTTTTTTCATCTGTCTTTTTCACAGCCCAACATTCTGATCCATACAGTATGACAGGCCTTATCACGGACTTGTAGTGTTTCAACTTGAGGGGCATCCGTGGGTCACAAGTTGTTCCCGTGACCTGTCGCCATTTCATCCATCCTGCGTTGATCCGACGTGTTACGTCCCGGTCCACCACACCATTCCCTTGGACGAGCGACCCGAGGTTCGCTCGTTATTATAATGAGCAACAATAACGAAATCAAGAGTGCGTCCATTTTTGACAAACACGTCCGCCACAGTCGAGTACCACTTGAACAACCGCCGCAAGTGGCAGCCACTGAAGCCGCATCCAGCCACCAGTGGCTGCCACTGATGGCGGCGTGTAGTGGTCTGACTGAACCACTGGTGGTCGCGTTTAGTAACGGCGACTGATGTCCATAATGCGCGGGGGCTCCTTTTGTATGAGACTGCTAGGGTTACTAGGGGAATTTATTAAAAGGAAACCTGGTCTAGGAAAGCTGGTTCTAGATCGCATAGGACAATGAAGGGACATAGGTGGGTTTTAGTATAACTCTGACTCGCCCTCTCGAGAGCGGGAGAACGCATTGGATGATTATCCACCTCAAAAATAAAACCCGTGTTCGATTACCCTTTTAAATAATCTCACAGACCTGAGACCTTAGTGCGAGGTATTTTCACTTCGCGTTAATGCGATTGAATCGTTTGGTACGAGTGGTTCTCTGACTGGTTAAGAGCTTGGAGCGAGCCAATCAGAGCGCCGAATGTCATAAATGATACTTATTTTGCAAAAAAAAAAACACTTTCAGACCTCAATTTTTTTTCGTCAATTTAAACTAGATGAGGCCGGTGTTTCCTAGCTGACTACCCTGAGAAAAAACATCGAAACAAACTCAGGGGTCAAAGTCTCTTTTAAACATGCAATGTGCCTGAGATGGTCTTTTGAAGAAAGAACCACACAGATTTGAGTGGACCTATCCAGTCAGTATAAGCATTTGTCAGTATTCGCAAAGCTCAACTCAGGACTACTAAGGAGCTCAACGACTTGACGAACAATACCAAAGAAAGGATATTAGGTAGGCAGCAGAAAATACTCAAATTGCCATAAATCTGTCGATTATCATCAACATCGTCAAGGCTTTTAATGTTCCCACTGCTGGGACTCAGGCCTCCTCTCTAAGAGAGGGAATGGGCCGTAATCCACCACGAGGTCCCAATGCGGGTTGGTGAATGTCACGTCTTCGAATTTTTGGTTCTAGGATATGCCGGTTTCGTCACGATATTTTTCTTCACCGTTTTGAGAGCAGTGGTAATGAAATAAATTACACAAAGTAATGCATCTGGTGAAGATTGCGGGAAACCGATGGATGCGAGACGCACGAGAACGTTCGTTGTGGCGACGCTTGGGGGAGGTCTATGTCCAACAGTGGATGTATATCGGCTGAACTGATGATGATGATGATGTTGCACCTGGCAGGGTTTAAACCCGCGACCTACAACTCGTAAGTCGGAGCCATTACCACTCGGCCACCACGTGTCGATCGCATTGACGTAATACAAGTCGCACTAAGCTCTCTGAATGGTTGTGTGTGTCAGGAGCGGGCGTGGCGCGGCTGTGGCAGCAGATGCTGGCGGTGCTGCCGCACTCCAGCCTGGAGACGGCGCGAGCCATCTGCGCGCAGTACAAGTCGCCGCTAGCTTTGTACGAGGTAACATCTTATTATTATTATTTTTTTTATTATGGACTAGCTGTGCCCGCGACTTCGTTCGCGTGGACTACAGGATTTTGAAATTATTTTTTCTAAAATAAAAGTAGCCTATGTTACTCCTTAATAAGGAGTAACATTAATATATTACATCAGCTACCTGCCAAAAAAAGTCCCGTCAAAATTGGACAAGCCGTTTCAGAGATTAGCCCGGACAAACAGACACACAGACAAAAATTGTAAAAAATATTATTTTGGTGTACTTATGTACCGTATATATATTCATATGCATGTAGTAAAAAGCAGTTATTTCAATATTAGAAACAGACACTCCAATTTTATATACACCGTTAAATTTTAATCGTTTTAATCCCGTGGAGGGTCGATCCGGTACATGAAACACTATCGATCTGTAAAGATAAAATTAAAAAATAAAGTACCTTTTTTCAAAACTCGTATAAATGTACGAAATTAGTTTTTTTAAGAAAACGTTAGCTGAGCGAGTTCAATGACCTGTAGGTAATTTGTACGCAATGCCGACTATTAACTACAGGTCATTGAATTTGGTCAGCAGACGTTTTCTTAAAAAAAAACTAATTTCGTACATGCGTAAATTAATACGAGTTTTGAAAAAAGGTACTTTATTTTTTAGTTTTATCTTTACAAATCGATAGTGTTTCATGTACGGGATCAACCCTCCACGGGATTAAAACAATTAGAATTTAGCGGTGTATGTATAGACAGGCTCGCGTTTGACCACAATCTCACGGTCATACATGCATCATACTTTAAGCGATTATGTGGCCGATGATGGAACACGCTTGCCTACAAGCAATCTATTCACACCATCTTATTGATTCAAAGAGCGGGTTAGACGACTTTTTGAACGCAGAGTTATACAGGGTTATTTGTAAAACACCAACAACTTTGCAGGACTGTATTAGTAACATCATAAACAACAACTTTTGTTCTATGACTTTTAAAAATTTATCATATTTTAATTCATCAGATTTCCATACAAAAATAAAATTATTTAAATTGAACTTTCTGAATATTACGAAGTCTGTGCGAAGCGAGCGATAGTACAATAGCGGAGGGTAGTGGAGATCGGGCGGCGGGGGTGCTTGATGTGCTTGCGTCGCGTCATACAGGCGTAGGTAGGTATAGCAAAATACAGAATTGACATGTGTAAGATAGAACAACGAAATCGTAATTTAATTAATTTTTGTTAAGTCATAGATCAAAACTTGTTGTTTATGATGTTAGTAATACAGCACTGCAAGGTTGTTAGTGTTAACCCTGTATAACGACACCGACTTACCAGTTCCCGAAGTAAATATCTATAACTCGTTGTTGGAACAGTTCGAAGCCACTGAAAATCGTAACACTAAGAAGGAAGAAGATTTAAAATTTAAACAGTTTTAATTAGAAAGCTTTGACCAACGGTGTGAGAGATCAAGATGCAGGCGTGCAAGTAAACAAGAATAAAATGCAGCAAATACTGGTAAGTATCTTACTGACTTGTTTGTCTCTGAGGGTCGCCGTATACAGGCCACCGGCCACAACCACAACACGCCGCCACTGACGTATTTCCTAAAGTTCTGATACATTTTATATGGATTCGCCCCACACGGTTTCCGCCGGTGGCCGCCACACGCTACAAATCGCTACTGCTCGTTTATTGTGGCCCGCACTGGCCACTAAACTATGATACAAAACGCTTTCACACGCTACTTCCAGATTTAACCTTTCCAATGCCATAATTAGAGACACAATAGAATGATAATGAGAGATCGAATGCCGGCGTTAGCTTGGGGTTTAATGAATTAAACCTTCTTCGTTAGAGTCCATTAGGATACTGCGCGTATGGGATTCATTAAACCCCAAGCGAACGCCGGCGTTCGCGCTGTCATTGTCTTTCTGAACTATTGTGTCTCTAATTGATACGATTGAAAGGTTAAAAAAATTGGCAGCAACTAGCCACAGGTGGCTGTCGCGTGCTTCAGATTCCTTTGTGGCCGCTTCTAGCTTATTGTGGCAGCCTTAATCGCACAAGGGCCACATGTCACAACTTTGGTTGTGGCATGTGGCCCTTTTGCGACTAAGGTTAAGTTAAAGGACGCATTCAATAGCATTACTTTGTTACAGATGTCGGCGCCATTCGACACTACCTTCAGTCAATCACAAACTCCTGAACTCTTGGACCAAGACTACCGTTCATTGAAAAAGCGGCACTGTCTAGCCAACCAGCTAATCTCAAGAGCAGAGAGTTAAGTTAAGAAATTAATAAAAGAATAAAAAATCTTCAGGTATGCCTTTACTTGACAAAGTAAAGAATGATCAAAAATTCTTAAAGCCAATCAAAGAGGCTGCTTGGAAAATTGTAACGAAACTAAACAAAAGACTGAGGCTATGAGTGAACGAGACGAAGCTGTAAACACAAAAAAGATACCTAAAATATAGTATTTGCAATTGCAGCCCAGCACAACGACACAAGACTATTGCTAGAAAATCCTCAACAATCAGTCATTTATAGAAAAATTGTTTTCGTCAATATTGAAACAAATATAGATAAAAAACTAGCAAATATATGTCTTCTTATTTTTTGTTTTGTTCCACACAAAAGTACTTATCATTCAGGTTTATATTGAAACTTATACAGAAATCATGCGTTTAGTAAATATAGTAAATATGCATCTTTGTGAATATTAGATAGATAGTACAGTTGCCATCACGGATCTTGAGCGGTTGCGCAGAAGTCAAATATTCGGTCTCTTTAGTGGTGCGAAGTGAGACGCGGGGGCAGGGAGTGTCAGTGATTGGCTCGCCGCGCTATCGCGTTATAGACGTCACTCCTAATTCATTCCCTGCGTTGCAGCATGTATCTAACAACGAAGACGATTGACTCGCCAATATATGGAATGCGCAAAGCGATCCCCACCCCGACGCCGAGCGCTCAAGACTCGTTTTGGCAACTGTAACTAGATAATTATAAATACGTACTTCAAACAATCAAAAGTGTTGTATACATATCAATTGATCGTTTATTGATCGACTATAATAATCGCCTACGTCAATGCTTATTTGCCAATTGTGTTTTGCTGTTTTTATTTTTACGTATAAATAGTAATTATAATATAGTTTAGTATAAGATGATTGTATATTTAGTTTAAGATCCTTGCTGGCCGATCAGCGTCTCACCGTCGACGGCGGCTGGTGCTGATAATCAGCGCTGTGGCTCTGTCCTACACGAGCCTCAGCATTATGCTGAACGCTGGCCGTTTTGCGTGGATGTGACGCGTATCCTATTTACTTGTTAGTTATAAGTCGTTATTGTTATTTATTTATTTTTTAAGATAGGCGCCATCTCCTTCTTCTTCCTGCCCATATCCCATATTACTTGAGGTCGGCGCAACACGTTTTCTTTTTCCATTCTGTAAGATAGGCGCCATATTTGACGCAAATATATAGGTAATAAATATTGAAAAAACTTGTAATCTTCTAAATTTGTAAGTAATAAACATTCATGAATGAAGAAATACCAAATTTATTTTTAATTAGCATTTATTATAGTGAGTATTTATTAGTAATGTATGTACTTAGTAAATATGTCACTTACTGTGACAGAACACAGAAACACTGATGTAAAATTTTGTAAGAACTAAATTGTACCTGTGTGCACAAATAAAATTTTTATATTAATTTTTTTTTGGGTTTCTCACGCTGTTTTTCTTCATCTTTTTTATATTTTATTTAAATAAGTTACACAAAGTAAAGAGCCGGCCTGGGTTTGAACCCGCGACCTACAACTACTAAGTCGGGATCACCACTGTTTTTGTCAGTTACAGACATTCAGATCCCAGGGCAGCCCGGGAATGGGCACGTCTTAATTATGGCGACAAGTCCCCTCTTGAGGCGTACCTGGAAAGACCTCACGGCGTCCTCACCTTCTCCATGACTCAGGTTCTCACCGGACATGGTCAGTTCGGAAAGTTCTTCACCGGATTCGTACGGAAGTAACACCCACCACTACTGTGTGGACCGCCCGGAGGACAAGGAGCATACGGTATGGAAGGCAAAGAAGGAGCAAGGATGGGTTTTTAGTTAGTAAAAGTCTGAAACACCCTCCAAGAGGGATGCCATTGGGTGATCTTCCCACCGAAAAAAAGACTTGCAGACGTGCATCACAAATACAACCTTTTCAGTACGTCTAACCTATTGAATGGTTATTTCATGAAAAAGTTTATTATTATTATTGATTTATCAATTGCTTGCTATACTTACAGTATGCACCAAAACGTATAACAAGCCGACAAACCAACAATTTACGTCATCATCTACTTAGAACAGTAATTACTCGGCTAATGCATTAATAGTATATTTTAATATTTTCCAGTCCCTCCAATCAGCAGACAGTGTCGCCAAGCTGGCAGATATCGGTGTGTCTCGCGCGGCGGTGTCGACAGCGCGCACGCGGCGCGTGGGGCCGGAGTTCGCGCGCAAACTGCACACCTTGTTCACGGCCACCGATGGCGACCAACTCATCGAGTAATGTGCCCTTCGCAACTAAACTGGATTTGACTCAGCTTTAAAGATAAACAAAAAAGTATGGTAGATGTCTAAGCTTGAGATGAAGGCGACGGGCTCGAGTCTTGCGTGTGCTAATCTGCTGTCATTAACGCTAGTAGAAAACTTCAAATGTACGGGAACGACGTCATCTCAACGCTCAGTCACGTGGTCAGAACAAAAGAATCGGGAGCGTGGTCAATTCGAGGCGTTCGACGCAAGAGAAACGGTTGTAGCGAGAGATGCGACCTCCGGCGGGAGACATTAGAGAGACTTAAAAATTTTATGCCAACAAGGATATTACCGCCCTGTTACCTTTTCACGTAGGGGCTTAATGACAGCATCAGTGGACGGTATTGCTGTGGCCGAATACTGGGCCAGGCAAGGAATTTGACTAGTGTTGCCATCGTCATCTAAGAAGAACGGGTATAGAACAGCTAGTGGTGTTGGGTTTATACAGTTCCAGCTCGCGAATAGCTTGTATTATTAACTTGTCGGGCATGGACGAATCGACTGGGTCTGTATTCGCCACTTGAAAAGCAGAGAGCTAAGCTCGATAGGTACGCGAAAAGCATTTGGCGAAGTACGAAATATTAAGTTTACTTTTTTTAAATATTTTTTTTTTATACTGAATTGTTTATAGTAAGTAACCTTTGTAATAGCACTTGTATTTGACCTTTTGTATTTTGTAAAATATACATAAATCAGACTTCATCCGGCATTTTATTACAAACTAGCGACACGCTCCAACTTCGAAATTACAAATAGGTAATCTGTTTCTGAAAAGAAAGTTTGGCCCCGGTGCAAAAGGCAACGTAGGAACAGAAGTGGGTTTTTGGTCAGTAAAAGTCTGACACTATCTCTAGCTCCGCCCACGAGAGGAGGTTATTGGACGAATTTTCCAAAAAAACAAAAAATAGCAATTTAATTGACATTAATAGTTTTGGCAATATTTTCGAATTAAATAATGATAATCTAAATTCTAAATTTTTGCTAGATCCTTTTACATGGTCCGAATTTAAAATGAGCTTGTTATCCCGGAAAGACACAACACCTGGTTTAGATGATTTCTCCTATAGTATTATCAAAAATTTAGATGAGACTGCACAAAAAATATTTCTTAATATCCCTAATTTACTTTGGCATTGTAAATGTATTCCACAATCATGGAAAACACAATGTGTCATTCCGATTCTCAAACCAGATAAACCTTCAGAGCTTGCCGGCTCTTATAGACCAATATCACTGTCTTCATGTCTAGGTAAATTATTTGAAAACATGATTAAAAATCGTTTGGATTGGTATATAGAATCTAATGGCATCATTCCACATGTACAATATGGATTTCGTCGTGGGCGAAGTTGTGCAGACAGCTTCACTTCCTTAATTTCAGACCTGAAACATGCAAAGGAAAGAAAGTTACACACTGTTTGTGTATTTTTAGATGTTCAAGGTGCTTTTGACAGTCTAGATCCGGCTATACTTGCACAAGTTATGTCTAGGTTAGGTGTACCTGGTCAACTATGTAAATGGATATATAACTTTTTAAATAAAAGAACACTCTACGTAAGACACAATAATGCATTACATGGTCCAAAATGTGCATCTAAGGGTACAATGCAGGGTGCTACACTATCTCCTTTGCTATACAACATATACACAAGTGAGATTTGTAAATTTGTACAGGTCGCGCGGTGAATCAAGATCGCTCGGTGAAAGTAGTGGGGGCAATCGGCGCATGTGTACAATTGTGCACAGAAATTCTTAGTATGTTAGGATTTTATTTTTAATTTCGTATGTTTGAACCTTAGTAACATAACTTATAATAACACTAGTTTTTGATTGTAATTTATCTTGTAAGTAGGTAAATTCAAAAAATTAAAAATTATAAAATAAAACATAAAATTAAAAAAAATAATTTCGTTAGTTTCTTTCTTTAACGTAATAATTCACGTCGTAAACCATTTTTCTGGCTAGCCGTTTTAAAACTTTATTTTTAACCATTTTTTTTTACGACTACGTATTACTATTACGATAACACAAGCTGTACGCAACAGTACCCAAGTACAACAGTATCCAATGAGAGGCGAGAACGCAACGCGGGAATTGAAGAGCGACTCTATCTACCAATGACGTGTCGCCGACGGCACACACCCGCCCGTACGTCGCCAAATAGACCGTAGAATTGAATACTGCGCATGCCCCTTCCACTTTTGCCGAGCGATCTTGATTCATCGCGCGACCTGTAAATAGTGATGTAGATATTTTGCAGTTTGCAGATGATATTGTTTTGTACAGTAGTAATTATAATGTAGAAATTGCAATTGAAAATATTAATAGAGCCTTGTCTCAACTATTTCATTATTTTAATGATGTGCTACATTTAACAAAATTAATCCTTCAAAAAGCAGTGCGATGATATTTGGAAATGAAAACACAAACTTAAATGTAGTATACAATGGAGAATCTATAAAACTAGTAAATTCAAAGAAATTTTTAGGTATTGTCATAGATAAGAAATTAACTTTTGAGGAACATATTAAATACCTATCAAAGAATGCTCTAAAAGGTATAAACGTAATTAAATGCCTTGCAGGCGTCTCATGGGGAGCAGACCCTAAAATATTGTCAATTTTGTATAGAAGTACCTATTGTTAGAAGCCATTTTGATTATAGTTCTCTAGTTTATATAAATAGTAGTCATGTAAATAAACTAGATCTATTGCAGAACAGGGCTTTGAGAACAATTTCTGGTGCAATGTGCTCTACTCCCATAAGGGCCATGGAAGTGGAGACTAAAATTATGCCCCTAGCTTTGAGACGTATTTTACTTGCAAAGAGATTCTGTCTTAAATTAATTGCTGCTAATAATAGAAAAATAATAAATAAAATTGCACCTTCTGTAAATAGAACTCCTGGGCCTCTAACAACAGGAGAGGAACTCTTGAATGGCAAATCCCCAACATTATCCAAAATATTATTAGAAACAAAAGATAGTTTAACTGGTATTAGAAAACAGTGCCCATGGCCATGTTACTCCTTCTCTTACCAATGTATTTCACATCCTGTAAAGATATTGCAAAATCCCATAAATAATAATTTAGATATGTTGCAATTTTTGGAGGATAATCAGAATTTTTATGTTATTTACACTGATGGCAGTAAGGGGAGTGATTATGTACATGCTGCTATGTATGATCCACATGGAAAAGTTTCTCGAAGCTTTGTTCTGCATAATTTAAGTACTATATTCACTGCAGAGGCATATGCGGTTTATCAGGCATTATTACATATTCGCCAAATTAGCCATTGTAAATATTTTTTGATAGTATCGGATTCACTGAGTTTGATAAAAGCGTTAACTAACCTTACAGTTTCATTTAAGTCAAATTATATTCTGTATTTTATCAAGGAAATAGTTCATCAATTTTACCTTAAGCACATCAAAATTGCTTTCCTGTGGGTTCCTTCTCACCGGGGTATCTCTGGTAATGAAGCAGTTGATAAAATCGCATATGAAGGTAATAATGCTGTTGATGTTAGAAATGCAATGGACATTCATAGGACTGATTTCCTGCAATGTATCAATGAAAAAATATGTAAATTATGGTTAGAAATGTGGAAGAAAGACCAAGACATAAAAGGAAAGTGGTATGGCAATATTCAAGAAGCATTACCTGATAAACCGTGGTACAATAATTTAAAGGAAGCCAGCCGAGACTTTATCACTACGATTATTAGATTGCGCTTTGGCCATAATACTGCACCGTCACACCTTGCTAGACTTGGCATTATTGCAAATAGCAGATGCCCCTATTGTGAATCCGAAGAAGGGACCGTTGAGTAGCGATGGGCGACTCGAGTTATCTAACTCGAGTAACTCGAGTCAGACCGTAAGCGAGTCAGCCCGAGTTAAAATATCTGCAAACCGAGTTGACCCGGAGATCGCGCGCGGCGGGCGGTGCGGTCGGGTGGGTTGGCAGCCCGTGGCTAGCCCGCGAGTCGCGAGGTACGAACGACTCCGAGCGTGCCCGAATCAACCCGACGACCGAACGTCCGAGCCGCGAGTGAAAGAGATAGTTCTCGTTCTTGGTTTCATAACAGACGATTAGTTAGACAGAATGAGAACGATGTGTGAGTTTTGACATGAAAGCCAGCTCGCTTTTTTGTTTTGTTTACGTTTTTGTTATTGTTACTTCGTTCGTTGTTTATTGTTTTGTTGTCATTTCATTAGTTTGTATTACAGTTATGTTTATAGAGTTACCTATAAGGTATTTTTTTAACTTAAAACTGGTATTCATTCAGAAGCCATTAGATTTATTTTAGTTTCTTATTATTTACTAGGTGAAAATGTTACCATTCTTATGCGCTACATAAATAGTTCGTTTTGTGATGTGGTGTTTGTAAACGCTAATAATAAACGTCTGATTTTTGAACGATCTCAATTTTATTTAACCATACCATTACCATTGAATTGACTCGACGCCATGCAGCCCGCGGCCCGCCGAACCCGACCCGGCGAACCGTTAACGTAGCAAACTAGCAACCCGCGGAACGATGCACCGAGTTTACTGACTCGGACGGCCAACGCGGCGACGCGGTAGACTGAATCGAGTCAACTCGAGTTGCAACTCGAGTTGGTAAACGAGTCAACTCGAGTTACTCGAGTTACCAAAAAGTCAACTCGGCCCATCGCTACCGTTGAGGGCATCTTATTTTTGATTGTCAAAACTTTTTACTTGACAGATTAGTGTTGGCTAGTGAACTCAGTGATGTGAACATTAAGTGTGATTATTCTGCCCGCCCGCCGCCAATTAGACACCTTTTAAAAGACCAAAACACTTTCAAACCGCTCTATAAATATATTAAAAACACAATTAAATCTTTATAAAAAGTGATGTGATACATAGTGCAGTCTTTTGAAAAATAAAATAAGAATTGACTTAAAGGTCCAAGTGACAAGGTCATAAAAATACAAAAAAAAAAAATATTCAAATGACAAATGTCAAAACAGTAAATCTAAGCATAACCTCAAACTTTATGTAACATTTAACTACGACGCATTTATAACAGCATTACATCCCGTTTTTAATAAATTTATATACACTACGATTTAAATATGACTGTGTATTTATCAAGAATTGCATTTAATACAATTCGGTGCGGGTTACAGAAATGTTCTTCCACGAGTGCTGTGGTCAGTTTTATAGCGCCAAAAACTCGATTGTTGTTGCCGAAAAACGATGTATTTAGTATCGCAGGGATAGCTGTTGTAAGGAACTATGCTAATGATACTATTCAGCCGACTATACCTATAGAAAATGGTACAATACCGTTGAAAAAGAAGACTGTTCACAAGAAGGCTAGTCCGGCAGATTTGACGCAGAAAGAGGGGCATTACCTCACTATGGCTTATGCTACAGCCAATGCCTATGACCTGAAGAATCTGAAAGAAGCCCTGATTCAACAGAAGCTATATGAACCTGGAACGTAAGTGGTATTACTTAAAAATTGTCTTAGTTTGAATGATGTAATATTTTATTAATGAGATATTGTAATGATTGTTGATAATTCTGAGGAGAAACACTGGTAGCCTTTGATAGGAAGGAAGAAGGGAAGGAAAGTTACAAAACGTTAAAAAAAGTTCTTGAATATTATAATTTTCAGTTTCATCTGATTAGAATGGAAGCAAACAATATAATTAGGAATAAGAACTGTTGTTTTAGTTCCATTCAAAGTTTAAAAAATACTGCAAAATTACTCACAAAGTCAATAAAAATGGAATTTGTGATCTTTATATTCCTTTTAAATAAACAAGTAATTAAATATTACACACATGTTAATACTAACATACTGTCAATTAGAGACACAATAGCAAGACAATAGTAGAGCGAACACCGGTGTTCGCTTGGGGTTTTATGCATTAATTCATTAAACCCCAAGCGAACGCCGGCGTTCACGCACCTATTGTGTCTGTAATTTCCACGATTGAAAGGTTAAAATATATTTTCAGGTTAAAAGCAAATGAAATAGGAGATGTGGTGGTTGCCAGTGCAGTGTACAGCGTTGGAGCCGAGCCCAGGGAGATCATCTTCTTCAGGGAAGGTGGGATCGTCTTCTGGAACTGCACCGAGTTGGAAGCTAGCAATGTGCTGGATTTTGTGAGGCCGTATGTATCATTAAAACTATATAAAATGTGTTCAAAGACTTAAACTAGAACGATATTAGACCAACGCACCCGTGTAACACGCCTAACTTGTATATAGAACAACGTCTACAAGTCTAGTTTCCATATAAAATGTATGGAGCCCGACGCGCCCAGATCGGCGTGTGTGGCACACGTGTGAGCAGTGCAGTTCTATCCGTCAAGGAAATAGGAATTATACAAACTGATTCTAGACTGCCATCCCACCTGATGGTAAGCAGTGATGCAATCATTGTTGGTGAAGCGCACAAGTCTATTAAAAGCCTGTTCACTTTAACTTTGAAGACACCTAAATTGTCACCGTACGGGAAGTTATAATAATACATAAAACATATTTATTTCAGTTATGAAATAGAGAGTTACCCCAAAGACGTGGTGGAGAAAGAAAGAGAAGTCATGACCTATGTGTATCACCCAAATACGTAAGTAGTTGTTTAGATATAAATATATTGTTTGTGCGAGCATGATAAGGGGCCAACCATTGTTGTCAAACCCCTCCTGTCTGACAATAATCACAAAATATCACATGTGGGGGGGATGATGTAGTAAGGTATCATGTGTATTTATTATTTGTCCGTCAAACCCGCGATTTTGTCTTTTATTTTTCTATCAAAAACAACCTTCAACCTTTCTGTCTAGACATTTCTGTCATGGTCTAGAATTTCAGAATAAAATAAGATTATTCTATAAACCTAAATAAATATTAAAGATTCTTTGTTGGTACTAAAAATACACGTGATGTTGGGTGGACGGGGGAGGGTTAGTCTTAAACCTCACCCGTGGCGGTATCACTAAGGAGTGGAGAAGGGGTTAAAAAATCTTAAAAAAAGATCACGTGATTAATGGACGACCCCTAAGTATATGGTATGCCATGCCACATGATGCTGAAGACCTGAAAATAATTTGAATTTTTTTTTTGTGGTGGCTGGTGAAAATTCATGATAGTTTTTCAATGGTTGTGGTTTTTCATGTGAAAAATTATCAGTCCCTAATCTTAATTTACTAAGAAGAAGATTCGGTACTCATCATCATCTTCGTGCCCAGGTCCCGTGTTATTTGAGATTGGCGATAAATAATACGTTATAGAAGGAGCCAGATAACCCGTGGAATATAGTACATTGACCTTTTCCTAACATCTCTGCGTACCCGAAAAATAAACAATGAATTGCTTTTCATTACTAGATCATGTAAAGGATCACATGTAGTGATGCAAGAGACTCAGTCGTTTAAGGCCTTTAAAAAGGACTCGACTTCATTTTAAGCGACTCTAGTCTTGAAAGAAGACTACAGTTTCCAGTCTTTATTAATAAGACTTGAAACCCTGAAGTCTTTTAACTAAAGGACTAAAAGGCTTAAACGACTCGAGTCGTTTATAAGGCTTAAACGACTCGAGTCGTTTATAATAAGGCTTAAACGACTCGAGTCGTTTATAAAAGCACTCGCGCTTCATGATGCTTTACCGAGTCGTGCTTCATATTCAATACAGCTCAAGCTGTTTAGAATCTGATTGGGTGGGTAATAAATAATGCCTAAATTAAAACAATGAAGTAAGTACATACATAATCACACTTTTATTGAAACCGTTAGGTATTTTACAAGCTTTTTAGTTTCACTTGTCCCGATGTTTGACTGTTATCAAATCTTAAAAAATAAATTTGACCCACTTCCCGGCTACCGATTGAGCTGATCATTCTGAATCAGATGACAATGCATTATTATTATAACATGGAGCTGATCTGATGATGGAACCGGAAGGAGGCTATAGGAGCTTGGTAATTAAACGACATGACCCAATCGAGTTTGGGCTCGTATATATTTATGAGCCTATGTCCAACAGTGGGCATCAGCCATTATAGCGCCTAAATGTCGATACTTGGGGGAGGCTTATGTCCAACAGTGGGCATAGGTCATTACAGCGAGGGGAGGCTTTTTTTTTTTTTTTTTTTTTTTTTTTAATTAAGATAAACTAGTGCTTGACTGCGATCCCACCTGATGGTAAGTAGCGATGCAATCTTTGATGGTGAGGCGCACTAGTTTATTAAGAGCCTATTCACTCTAGCCTTGAAGACACCCAAATTATAATCGGACGGGAAGACCGCAGCAGGCAGACTGTTCCAGTCCTTCGACGTACGTGGTATAAACGACGAGGCGAAACGCTTAGTCCGGACCGTAGAGGTTTCAACAACGTAAGGGTGAATATTCGCCGTACGTCGGGATGTCCGATGGTAGAATTGCGATGGCGGAATCAAGTCATGCAATTCCTGCGCACACTCTCCAAAATGCATCCTGTAAAACACCGAAAGGCTGGCTACCCTACGCCTATGCTCAAGGCTTTGAAGGTTGGACTTAACCAAATCTGGATCACCAATTAGCCTCTTTGCACGCCTTTCCACCGAGTCCAAAGCTGCCAGGTGGCATTTTGCAGCACCAGCCCATATGTGACTGCAGTACTCCACACACGAACGGACCTGTGCTTTGTATAACATTAAAAGCTGTCCCGGTGTGAAGTACCGCCGGACCTTTGCAAGAACGCCCAGCTTCCTAGCAGCTACCTTGGCTTTGGACTCAATGAACCGCCCAAAGTTAAGGTCTGAGGGAATTTCAACCCCCAAGAGCTGAAGGCGGTCGGTGTACTCCAGGGATAAATTCCGAAAAGTAGGAACCAAGGTGCACGGGCTCCTTTTGGCAGTGAAAAGACACGCTTGTGTTTTGGCGGCGTTGAATCCCACTAGATTGGCTTCACCCCACTTGGAGACTGCCTGAAGTGAGATATTCGTTCGCTCTACCATAGCCTCTCTTTCGGACCGGATTAGCTCCTTACTAGCCCGAGCACTGGGCAGGTATCTCTCTACAACTGTGCTATCATCTGCATACCCATAGATACCGGGCACCAGCAGATCGTTGATATGCAACAGGAAGAGAGTTGCAGAGAGAACAGACCCCTGAGGAACTCCGGCATTAATCGTCATGGGCTCTGATGAGCATCCGTCGACAACAACTCGGAGAGACCGTTCACTCAGGAAGTCTTTTACCCAGTTAATCAGACCAGGGGAAATGCCGTACGCTGGAAGCTTACTCAATAGGCTAGCGTGCCATACCCTGTCGAAGGCCTTCGAGACATCTAAGGAAACGGCAATCGCTTCCCCATTCTTCTCGAGGGCCTCGCCCCACAAGTGGGTAGCATAAACCAGTAGGTCCCCAGTAGACCGCTTGCGGCGAAACCCGTACTGTCGGTCACTGAGGAGATCGTTACCTTCCAGGTATGCCATGAGGCGCGAGTTCAATACACGCTCCATAATCTTGCAGAGTATGGAGGTTACCGAAATCGGCCGATAGTTGGCAGGATCGGCACGACTGCCCTTTTTGGGCACGGGTTGCACGTTGGCAAGCTTCCAGGACTTGGGCACTATACCAGTCCTAAATGAGAGGCGATACAAGCGCGTCAATACAGGAGACAACTCGGGCGCACAAGCCTTTAGAACAATCGCTGGTATGCCATCTGGTCCACTGGCTTTATTCACGTCTAGACGACGCAGCTCTCTCAGAACTTCTCTGTTCCTCATGTGAACCTCCTGCATTGAAGAGTTACAATGAGGCAGAGTCGGTGGAGCAGCATTGCTAGTGTCAAGACGAGAATTATGGGCAAAGAGAGATGCAAAGAGTCCTGCTTTCTCTCTTGCCGTATGAGCCAGTGTTCCATCAGGCTTTACCAGCGGAGGCAAAGCGGGCCGACAGAAGTTCGCCTCGACCGACTTGGCAAGAGACCAGAATGCTCTGCTACCGGACGGCTGTGCAGAGAGTTTTTTGCCAATATGGGTTATGCGGTCGAAGCGTGCCTTCTTTAATGCTTTTTTGTAGGACTTGGCAGCATGGTTGAAGGCTCTCTTCTTTGAATTCAGATCCGGAGCTTTGCGGTCACGAGCGTCAACCCAGGCGAGAAACGCCGAATGCTTACGCTCTTCAGCCTGAACGCAATCGGCGTTGAACCACGGGTGAGCTGAGCCACCGATGCGTACATCGCTATAAGGGATAAAATACTCCATAGCTTGGTGTATCACATCGGTTACAGCATCCGCACAGCTCGACGGATTTTCAGAAGAGAAGCAGACCTGCTGCCAAGGATAAGACGCAAAGAAATGCCGCATCTCATCCCAATCTGCCGACCTGTATCGCCACATTCGCCGTTCGCCACGTGAGTCGCGGTCAGGTGGGGAGAAGGACGATACAGACTTCACCAGACAGTGATCTGAAGTTCCAAGTGGTGAGGAAACTGTTACGATACATCTGTCCGGATCGGTGGTCAGCAGTAGGTCCAGACAATTGGCAGTATGACCAACTACATCAGGCACCCTCGTCGCTTGCTTTACCAACTGGGAGAGGCCCAGCGACACTGCAAAGTTTCGAGTTTCCCTCCCAGCGTGGTCGGTCCTCTGGTATGGGAAAAGCCAGTCTTGATGGCAGGCGTTAAAATCCCCCAGAGCGACAAACTGCGCATCAGGGTGCCGATGCAGAGCCTCATCGGCGGCCTCACTGAGGTGGCCAAACAGCCGAGTCGTCTCCTGGTCGCCACTGTGCGACCGGTAAACACAGGTGTAGACAATTTTGTCCACACCGGTGTCCACCAGTAACCATAAACTTGAAAAACTGGGGTCTTCAAGGTGACGGAGACGCTGGCAGCAGATGTCATTGCGGACGTATACACAGACCCCGGCACGCTGCAGGAAATGGTGCTCCAAAGAGTATCCCGGGTAGTCGAGATACGCCGCATCAGACGGACATCTGATCTGCGTCTCCGTCAAGAAAAGTAAGTGGGGCTTGTCAGTCTCGAGGTGGTGGTGGACTGCATCGAGATTGGAGTGCAGTCCTCGTATGTTTGAGAGGTGCACATGGAACGAGAGGACGTGCATCCGCTGTACACACTTACTTTTCCTTTTATTAGCTTTCATGTATATAATTTTAGTGAATAGGGCTGATGGAAGATGGCAGTTGAGCGAGGTGATGCGATGTCAAACCCAACAACACAACCAGAGTTGCTGCGCCAATGGAGGGTTGATTTGGAGACTGCGGGGACGCCCGAACCCCCCCAGAGATCGCCATCGGGTCCTCTCATCCGGTCGCCAACCGGCACGATGGGGCCACCCTGGGATTTTTCGCAGTTGGCGGGGCAGCCTTTCGTGTGTGGCTGGCACACTACTTGGGCCCCCAACTATCTGCGGTCGGCCAGCGGAGCACCGTGCTTCGGATCCCGCTACCCTCCATGATCAAACCTCCGACACAACAGCAACTGGTGCATCATACCCGGCGTACATCGCAACACAACTGTTCAGACCCATCCTCCACCTTACGGCTTCACCAGATAACATGCCGGAACACGACGGATCGCTTGGCGGCATGACTTTATCTGGTGGGTGGTAACCTTTAAGCCGGCAGCCGATGATATGGCCTACCACCGTATTTACTGCTCGTTTAGCACTACCCAGGGGACACGTGTAGGGTGATCAAAAGTCAAGTAAATCCTACGGACGCGAGCAGTTCATCCCCCAAAATCCCCAGCTTATGTCCATCAGTGGGCATCAGTCATTATAGGCCTAAGTGGTGACACTTGGGGGAGGCGTATGTCCAACAGTGGGCATAGGTCATTATAGCGAGGAGAGACTTATGTCCAAGAGTGGGCATCAGTCATTATAGCACCTAAATGGCGACACTTGGGGGAGGCTTATGTCTAACAGTGGGCATAGGTCATTATAGCGAGGGGGGGGTTAATGTCCAACAGTGGGCATCAGTTATTATAGACCTAAATGGCGACACTTGGGGGAGGCTTATGTCCAATAGTGGGCACCGATCATTATTATGGCGACACTTGGGGAGGCTTGAGGGAGCTCGAGTCTGATCAAGCTGACGATTCGTCAGACACAAGGGCATTACGCAGATAACAGCTGAGAGGTCGCAGGCGCGTGCGCGCGAATTTACGCGAACAGCTGCTTTGTTATTGTGACAAAACTAATGAGTATGAAAAAAAGTTTCTTTGGGAAAGTTGTTTGTATTCATGAGTACCTATAATTACAGGTATAATACTCGTATGAAGGTACTCTCGATTTTGCACGGGCATTATAATATCACAGCATCGGGTGACTATTCGTGCTGCAAATAGTACAGGCACAAAATAAATAAGTACAGAAAACAATCTCATATAATATGTACTTCACTTTTTATACCTACGCTCGGTGGACGCACACTAATGAGCGTTTGAGCCGGAACTTTTCGACGAGCAAACGGGGCGCTCCGAGATATCGTGTCCGTGTGCGGTGTCTATGTGTGCGTTGCTCGAGCGTGCTTTGTATGTAGATTGACTTCTGTACCTATCTATTTTGTGCCAGCCCACAGGTAACTTCTAACTCATTACGAGGAATCACTGGCGACCGATAAATCGCCTCGAATTTACGTCCGCATCGTCGGAAGTTTACAATAACAAATTACATTTTCTTTTTTCATTAATTGTGGCACCCTCTAGCGGACAAATAAATACACCGTGTTTGATATCATTTCAAAGGGTTTCACTTATACTAATCAAAATTCAATGTGGCGCCCCAAGCAGTCAAAAAATTCGATGTCGATTCGTTTTTAACAACACAATATTAAACTAAGCACTAAAAACAGTGAAATAAGTGAACTTGCGTTTTGTCATAAATTAGGTACTCATTATAAATAATACTGTGCATAGAATTTATTCGTATTCTGTAACCACTATATTACAAACACAAATATTTTCTTGAAGATCGCGAAAATAGGAAGCTCCTATATAGTTATGTTTCTCTAGTTTCATTACAAGACTCCCGACTCCCGAGTCGTTTAAGGCGTGAGTCCTTTAAGTCCTTTAAGGCTTTTAGTTGTATTAACCTTTTTACGTTACGACTTAGCTTTTTTGTTATGAGGTTAAAGGACTGCGACTCAAATTAGTCTTTAGTTTAAGCCTTAAGACTCCAAGACTTGAGGGTTAAAAGACTAATTTAGTCGTGAGTCGTTTAAGTCGTCAAAAATAAGTCTAGTCTAGTTTTAAAAGACTTAAACGACTGAGTCTCTTGCATCACTAATCACATGTCGATTCAAGACAGCTTTATGTCTTTTTGAAATAAAGAATTTCAACAAATGAAGGAGGGTCAATGACCATTATTCCAAGGTTATCTGGTACTTTTAGGGTGAGTTGCACCATTTAACTTTAACGATAACCAAACCATAACCTGCCGCGAAACGGCCTCCTATTGGTCAATTCGACGATTTGACAACTGTTAACGGCTTTGTTATAGTTATAGTTAAATGGTGCAACTCGCCCTTAGTCTTAAGTTTGCACCTTTTCCGGCAAATAAAATGTTTTCTTTCATTCTTTGTATGGCACACTGAGTCTTGTAGTGCCGTGCAGTGACTTTGTATGAAATGAGTAAGCGTCTGCGTGAATTTACAAAACGCACCTACGCGAGTGCATAAAAAATCCGCACGATGATGCAGATCTGCACTCCCGCAAGTGCGCAACATGCAGCGTGATGCGTGGCAGTGTGTTAATCGTCTAAGGGCCAAGTCACACCGAAATGACAGCGACGTGGCGAGCACTTTCAGTGTGAATTAATTTTAAACTTTATCTATACACTTAAAAGACCAGTATCACTTGAAAAGCATGAAAAAGTCGCGTCACGCGCGTCTAGTCGGTAGTTCTAACCTAGCCAGCCGCTGCCGGCCGCTGCCATTCCGGTGTGATTTGGCCCTTAGGATAAACTTGTTTGTTACACAAGCCCATCCAAGAAGACTGGAATTCATCTCGGTGCTGTCACTAACTCAACTAAGGGACGCAGGTGTGTGTCTACACTACAAAGTATTGTGCACATTCAGAAGATGATTTATTTTTTATTTATTATTTATTTCAAGTTAAAAGACTCATTTTAGGCACATAGTTACATCACAAATAAATTAAATTGTATTTAGATTATATTGTTTTTGGAGCAGTGGTGGTTGAGTGCGCCCTTGACTTACGAGTTGTAGGTCCCGGGTTCAAACCCTGCCAGGCGCATTATTATTATTATTACTTAGCCCACACTGTCCCACTGCTGGGCAAAGGCCTCTCCACTCCTTCCAACTATCACGGTTCCTCGCTTACTTTGCCAGGCGCATTACTTTGTGTAATTTATTTCATCACCACTGCTCTCAAAACGGTGAAGGGAAACATCGTGAAACTGGCATGTCCTAAAACCAAAAATTCAAAGACATGTGACAACCACCAACCCGCACTGAACCTGCGTGGTGGAATACGGCCCACCCCCTCTCCTATAGAGGAGACCTGATGGAGGCCCGTTAATTATACTATAAGTCAGTCAGAAATTGCATGAAATAAAAATTCAACAAATCGTCAGAGTGAGTACGGCTTCTCTTGTTTCATTTTCACTTGAACAATAAATAGGTAGTAAGGAGTTAAGAAATCAGCATAGTATCTCTTAACTCTTTACTACTGTGAGACGTAACACTGTCGAGTGTAACGTCCCACTCTGTACCGTAACGCTACACTCTGTCGAGTGTAACGTCCCGCAAACCTCTGTTGAAAAGGGAAGATCCTCCGACCAGACAGGTGTAGTGTTTAGTCCAGACAACTGTTTGGTTGGTTGATTTCGGACGGTTGTCTATGTTCGCGCGGAGAACTCCTCGGATACAGGATTTTAAAAATTAGTTTCTATGCGGCTTCATAGATGTCGCTACAGGAGCATACCTCTGGCTCTAGCTAAACTCTCGAGCTTACTTCATCTTTGGTGATCAAAGTACGGGCTAGCTTCACCATTGTACTGGCGATGATCTGCTAGACTAGATTATCCTTTTTCATCCGTCTTTGTTTTGGTAGACATGGTTATTTATTAATTCCGGAGGTTAACGCGGTCGATACGCAGCGGATCATCCGCTTAGTGTGCACAGCACTTCCACCATTAATTTTATTTCATCATCTTCATTTCAGCCGAAGGACTTATTTATTTTACCATTATCCGTTAACTCTTAAACCACTCAAAGGATTCAGATGCTTTTTTCACTAATATAAAGAAATATAATTTGCACCCGAGCGGAGCGAGGGCAAGTCCTAGTGACCCACCCTGTAATAATAATGTATTTTTATTTCTATAATAATCCTTGTATTTTACAACAATTTAACTGAGAACAGCTGTTGCGCACAGGCGAGCTTATAATTGTTTATTTGTATGTATGTTATTTAAATTCTTCACTTTCTGTTTTTAGAAAAAAGTGTCACCTACAAGAGTCGTCCTTCGTGCTGGTGCCTAAGAGAGATAACTCATTGGAGAGGTACACATTTAGGTAAGTAAAAATCTATTGACCCATATTCTGTACTAACTTTTGCCCGCAGGTTCGCACGCGTACATAAAATAGATGTCGCTACAGGAGTATACCTACTACAGGAGTACTACTACTACTACTACTACTACTACTACTACTACTACTACTACTACTACTACTACTACTACTACTACTACTACTACTACTACTACTACAGGAGTATGTCTATGTCATTCAGGAATAAAGCAGCTTTGCAGCCTTAGATTTAAGTTTATGATTATGTTATTTTACTTTTTGGTGTAAGTACAATAAAGTTTATTCTATTCTTTCTATCGGCGAAAAAATTTTAACAATCGGACCAGTACGTTCAGAGATAGCCTCCTACAAAGAAAAAAAAATAAAATAAAAAAAAACATACTTTACTTCTTTATAACATAACCTCTCGGGCGCTCCAGAAAATTATCAAAAAAAAAAAACCAAAATTTTCGTACAAACGTGTATAAAACGACAATAAAGCGTTTTCTAAGATCATTCAAGTTCTACAGACGTATGTACAATCAGCGCTCGAGGGGTGTGAAGATTTATCTAGATTATGCCTGCGGCAGAACAGATTTTTTGGCCATCATGGTAGCTAATGTCTACAACCGCACAATTGTTCCAGCCATGCAATGGTGCAGTCAGCCCGTCTCGGCGCTTGGGAGTCGAGGCTGGAGGCTTTGGCGTTGTCGGTCAGTTCTCACACGTCTGCTATGCAGCAGGACGGCGCAGTTCATGTGGAAAAGAAAGAGGTAAGCCAGGCGCCAGATAAAGGTATGCATGATTTATTTTCCAGAATACTGGCACACATTCAAGAGTAAGAGGTCAACCGTCGAATTCATCTCGGCTGGGCAGCGCTCGGGAAGCTGAGACGAAAGTCTATCTGTCTGTCGACCAGTGCGTGTTGCCAGTGATGACATTGGTGCCGAAATGTGGTCGCTCATGATTGGCCTCATCAGAAGACTTAAAGTTACCCAGAGGGCAATGGAAAGGTTTATGCTCGGAGTTTCCTTGCGTGATCGAATCAAAAATGAAGATATCCGCAAGAGAATCAGGGTTGCCGACACAGCACGAAGAATCGCCAAACTTAAGTGGCAATGGGCAGGGCACGTTGCTCGCTGAACAGATGGCAATTGGGGCCGAAAGGTTCTGGAGTACCGACCGCGTACCAGAAGACGCAGCGTTGGAAGGCCTCCTACAAGGTGGACCGATGACCCGGTAAAGGTTGCGGGAATCCGATGGATGCGAGACGCACAGGAGCCTTCGTTGTGGCGACACTTGGGGAGGCCTATATCCAACAGTGGACGTTTATCGGCTGAAATGATGATGATGATGATGGCACACATTTGTGGTAAAAATTTCAATTTCATGGGTTGGATGACAGCAGGACGAAAATACGCATTTTAAAGATGAGAGAACCAGTCAAGTTGAATATTTGTTCAGAAGATGGCATTTAATTAGTTGTCCTCGTTTTCAGGTGATTCGCAAACTAGGCGAGCTGTTCTCTCTCCGCCACATGCTGAACGTGGAGTCGGACCTGCTGGACACTCCCGACTTCTACTGGGAGGAGGAGCAGCTGGAGCGGCTGTACTCGTCCACCGTGGCCTACTTCACCATCTCCCGGCGAACTAGGGTGCGTAGACCAATGTAGCTTTTTTTGAATTATTTAGAATGTCATTTATTGACAATTGTAATTATTTATATTTTTCTGAAATAAAAATATTAATTTTTTTTTGACGCGTAGCTTCATAGACGCGTCTTCGTCATTATACACTTGGTATACGTCTGCTCACAGCTTACATACAAAACCATGAAAGTCCATCGACGAAGCGGTAACGACACGAAGGTACGATATGCCGCTGTAATGAAAGATGTGAGCAGACGTGTACCATGCTTATTAGACCAGGGTCGATAATTTTTAAAACCAAAAAAAATAATAGTAGGATGAAACACATTAGAAAAGGAGAAGAATATTATAAAAATGAAAGGAAAAATAATTTACGGGCGATCTGAGCTCGGGAAGGGGATGGGGGTGAGTTTTTAAAGGTAAAAAACGGTTTTTCTCGATTTCCGGCAAAACTAAAAGTCCTATGGAAAAAAGTCAAATGGCAAAGTTGTAGGTAATAAAAAGATCTAAAACTTTTGTCTTTACACTTTTTTCACATAACCTCAAAATGTATGTGAAAAATTCAAAAAACCAAGTTTTTGGTTTTTTAATTTTATTTTTTTCAAAAAAAAATTTTAATTCACGAAATTTGGTGAAAACTTACCTTTTTATGTCCCAAATACGCTGTAATTTATTTGATTAGAAATATTTATTTTGTTCACATTATTTTGAATTAATATCGAAAAAGCACCCCAATTTTCAATCGAAAATTCACCCGTCAAAATGTCGGCTTTTTTCAAAAAGTTGGTATGTTTTCTGTTCGTTGAAATCTCTACTTTCCGATGGTGAAAAAATATATATATGTTACCATAGTAAATCTTCTCAGAAAATGCAAAAAATCGAAAAAAACTCGAATTCAAAAATTATTTTTTAATTATTATATACAATTTTGAGCTATTTATTAAAATTTACACTTTAATTACTCGAAAAACCTAAGATTACATGTTTAAAAAAAAAATGCAAATCAAAATATACTACTATAATTAACAAACAAATAAGTTAATAAAATTAGTTTAATAAGACATCTACAATATTTGGTAAAAGTAGTCGAATCTTCTTTAAATTATATGCGTAGATGCCTATTTATAATTATTTTTAGATAACTTATATACCTGAGTGACCTACGAAAAATTTTAGCCCATCAAAAGGTATTTCATAGAGAAGTGGGGAAGGGGCTAGGCGGGTCTGGGTCTTACCTACTACATACATACCTACTATTTCGTAGCAGCTGTAACAACCGTTAGCCTAGCCAGTATTCGAAATACAGTAGAGTATACAACATCGTTTATAAAAATACACGTGCACGTTGAGTTTATTTAAGATAATTGTAACAAGTTAAGCCTGTTTAAGGTCTTAGAGGTGCGCGGCGCGACGAGCGGGGCAGCATCGGTAAGCGGGTGCGCGACGCTATGAGCAGCGTCTCGTGGCGTGCTTCAAACATTTTCATTATTTTGTTATTACCGCTCGCCGCCCCACGCTTAGCTTCCACACAGCGGCAATGTCGTAAACAGGCCGTTACTCTTGTATAGTGGGTGCGTTTACTAACTTGTAAATTCACATACACAAAACACCTAGAACCTGAACAGCTATTTGTAGACCGTACAAGTATTTGTTCAACGCGGGAAACGATCCGCAACCCGCAGCTCAGCAGCCAATCGTTCAACCACTGCGGCAACCGTGCCACTGCATTACTAAAACTCCTCTTTTTCGCCAGGTCTTAAACGAGCGTCTAGCCCACTGCGTGGAACTCTTAGAGCTGCTCTCAACCTGGGCAGCAGACCGACACCACATCCGTCTGGAGTGGATGATCATAGCGCTCATCCTGGCTGAGGTCTGCTTCGAACTGCTGCATATCTTCGACAGGTGGGTCGTGAAGAACGAGGTCGTAGACAGCTAGGGTTGGGACATTCCAGACACACTCGAATTGGGTGAAGTGGCGTCTGGAATTTCTGAATTGGAAAAGGGATTTTCTGGAAAAGTGGATTTAGAGAATGAGATTTTCGGAAAAGTGGTTTTGGAAAATGGGGTTTCCGAAAAAGTGGATGTAGAGAATGGGATTTCCGGAAAAGTGGATGTTGATTCTGTTTCTATAGAATCTGGAATTTCTGGAAAAGTGGGTTTGGAGTCTGATTTTTCTCTCAAATCTGGGGTATCAGAAGATAAAGGGTGGAATGTAGTGATGAATGTTTATTATGGTAATTATATCGATAACTTGTGGTAAGATGAAGATGTTATAAGAATAAAATTGCAAAGGAGAATGTACAATAAATATACAAGGTGTCGTTTTGAAGCTGCAAAATATTTCAGGAGGTAATTATGTTAGTGATTCTCGACCCGAATCAATAATAAAATAAGTAGGTAATTTTTTTTTTTTTTATAACCGCGCTTTTTTTCACACACACAAACACGGAACAATAAAGGGCGTTTTCACACAAACTAACTCGCAACGATAGTTTCATAAATAATATATCATCCAATCATCATCCCGCACGCCACACCCTAGCCACGCCCCCGCGGCCATCGATCACTCGATTTAGTTTAGTGTAATTAAAAAATTAAATAACAAGTATTACTGATTATTGACCAGGTATCGTTTTTTTATATGATTATTTATGAGTTTTATTACAACCTCCTGAAATATTGTGCAGTTTTAAAACTGCACCTTGTATTTGTGCATTCTCTTTTGCTTCTTATAAGTAGAAATTGTTGAGTTTTCTAAATGATAAGGCTCAAACTAAATTAATCTAAACAAATTGCCATTATAATAGGCTAGTCTATATTGTTATAAAGTTTTTTTTAAATTATTTTTATTACATGAGCAGTAGATAAAAAAAATATTTTAAATATTCTATTTCTAGTTAGCCAAACGTATGTTGAATTGTGTTGGAAGGCCTCCTACAAGGTGGACCGATGACCTAGTGAAGGTAGCAGGAAACCGATGGATGCGAGACGCACAGGAACGTTCGATGTGGCGACGCTTGGGGGAGGCCTATGTCCAACAGTGGACGTGTATCGGCTGAAATGATGATGATGATGTTGAATTGTGACACCAAAATTATAGCAGTATACAAAGTCTTTGATAATACTTCCAGCTTCGAATATAAAACATTGCAATAATTTATTTATGTATAGGTATAAAGTTTATAATAGGATTGATTAAAAACTATTAGATTCGTATTTTTTGCTTTATCAAATCAATGACGTAGATAAAAGACATCAAAGTTCAGGAGACTTGCTACGTCACTCCTAGGTAAAAATGTGAACTCACATTTTACGTAAATGTGTCGTCATGCTCATGATCTGATGAGGGTCGCGGGAATCCGGTGGATGCGAGACGCACAGGATCGGTCGTTGTGGCGACACTTGGGGGAGGCCTGTGTCCAATAGTGGACGTCATTCGGCTGAAATGATTATGATGAGGTCATGCTAAATTTTAGTGCTCTGAATAATCATTTACATGTACAATATATTTTTGTTAATGTTTAATCAAATAGTTTTTTTAGTCATTTGTTTCATACTTTCGTGAGAATGTCAACTTTTAAATCAATTAACATGATGGTACCTATTAAGTATGTTCATAAGTAAGCTATTGTTATTTAGAGTATGTATTTACTGTTGTAATATTGATAGTCTACTGTATAAAGTATGTCGCCAAAATAGTTAAGTAAAAGAGTTTATTGTAGAATATTCGCACCCTTAAAACAAAAGTGGCACTGTACCAAAAAGGTGATTTTTCAACAGTCATAAAGTTTTCTGTGTACAGTACAATTCACGAATGATGGCGGCCGTGAAGTTAGCCTTTGCGAACGTTCGCGCATACTACACTCTTCTCGCACACGCACGTCGCCATTTGGTTCCTAAAACACGTTACTGCGCAGCCTTCTGCGCAAACTTCACGGCCGCCATCATTCGTGAATTGTACTGTACCTACTTATTTACTCGATAAAAAGTTGTGAATCAATTACCGATGCACATTAACAATTGGAACAAAGACTTTGACAATCAGAGAACGGGTTGTGATAATCAGATTGAAAAGTTAAAGGTTTACCAAAACATGGCAATTAAAAACACAAGTTTATTATATTGCCACTTTTGTTTTAAAGGTGCTATTTTAAGTATTTTGTCGAAACATATTTCTTTAGTTCTGTATCTATTGCTTTGTAGAAATGAAAAAATGAAACTTATTTTATTTTTCGACGTTTATAGACTGAAAAAAAAAGCGAAATTAAGTATTTAAGAAGTAGTTCGTTTCTAAGTAAAGCTTGATTTTTTATCACCATCCAAATTGGTAATGACGAAATGAATCAATATCATTGTGTGCTTTGAAATTAGACCCTCAAACAATGAAATTACCGCCATACTTCGTTTGTATGGAAGAATGGTCAACTAGGGCACCCTTAAGGAGGAAATAAATCAGCTGATCCCTACTAGTGATGTAACGAATGTTAGATATCTCACATTCGCGAATGCGAATATTCTAACTGAATGTCATAAGGTTTGACATTTCGTGTCAGCCAAGTTTAAACCGAACATAACAACAGAACCGTTACAGACTGATTGAATGAAGCTTAACACATATTCATAAAACCCCAAGCGAACGCCGGCGTTCGCGCTACTATTGTCCTATTGTCTTACTGTTGTGTCTCTAATTGACGGTATTTGAAAGGTTAAGTTCATTCGAAAAGATTTGTTTTGATTTGAGGTTACCATGTTGTTTCACAATTTGTGACACTGCAAATGAAGGGGTAAGTGATCAAAGGTGTTAACTACTATTAAGATTCTCTGGTAATATTTCTGCTATTAGTACATTTCAAATCTGAAATATATACTTGATTGACAGTTAAAACCATTTCTAGCATCTGTTACTATGTAATGAATTAGAATTGGGATGTTTTAAATCCATAGATTGATTTACCATCAGTTAAAACCTATGTTCATGCAAAAAAGTCGGATTAAGTCGGGTTTATTTATTTAATATAAGATCTGTATATCTGTACACCTGTGTTAACAAATAAAAGTGATTTGATTTTGATTTTTTTATTTATTTAAACAGATAACACTTTTGTTCACATATCCCTTCAAATGTGAAATGCTAGTTGGGTGATGGAAAAATATTAAAGTAAATATAAAATTGTAAAATCATATCGGTTGTATTGTCACTCTATATCCATTTGATCAATATATTATTTCCTTTCAAAAACATTCGCTAAACATTCGCACCTTTCTTGCGAATACGAATGCAAATGTCAAAAAATGTGCCAATATTCGTTACATCACTAATCCCTACATTTAGTCACAAAATAGATAGGTACAGAAGTCAATCTACATACAAAGCGCGCTCGAGCAACGCACACATAGACACCGCTCACGGACACGATATCTCGGAGCGCCTCGGCCCGCTCGTCGAACAGTTCCGGCTCAAACGCTCATTAGTGTGCGTCCACCGAGCGTAGGTATAAACATACATGAGATTGTCTTCTGTACCTATCTATTTTGTGATTTAGTCGAGTTCTGCGCACCAAAATATAGTGAATTTATTTTTGAGGGATTTAAGTTGGATGGTGATAAAATTACAAACGATACCACGCATTTTTGTTTTTATCGATTTAGTTAGTGTTTATTTGTAAGTAAATTAGTTTTCTTATCGCATAGATTACTAATAAACTTTGTATGTACGTGTATTTTACTATGTACGTTAGGTAGTTAAGCTTCAACTTTTTTTATTTTAAATAAATGTTTCGTTGAATCTCTGAAGTTTTTTTATACCGTACCAACGTAGTCAGATCACAGTTGTTTATATGATTTTCAGATTAATAAAACAACCATGTTTGTTTAAATTAATTAATGCCGCCACCATAGATATGCATTCTTTATATATAATTTTTCTGTACGTGTGTTGTTCACCCTCCTAAACGGCTGACTGAAATCTTTTAGCCAGCCTTTTAGGAGGAGTTAGGTGACAAACATACGTACAGAAGAATTATATATACAGCGTAATTTGTAAAACACTGGCAAACTCTTAGGATTATGTTACTAAGATCATAGACAACAACTTTTGTTCTATGACTTTAAAAAAAATATCATATTTTAGTTTATCAGATTTTCATGCCAAAATAAAAATATTTAAATTAAATGTTCTAAATATTACGAACCCTATGCGAAGCAAGCGATAGTTCAATAGCGGAGAGGAGTTGAATCAGGCGGTGGGGGTGCTTGATGCGCTTGCGTCCCGTCATAAAGACGTAGGTAGGTATAGCAATATACAGAGTTGAAATATGTTAGACCAACGAAATCTTGAAAGTTTGTTTTTGGTAAATGAATTATGTTTTGTAAAAAGTCATAGAACAAAAGTTGTTGTTTATTATGTTAGTAATACAGTTCTGCAAAGTTGTTAGTATTTTACAAATTACTCTTTATACAAGGTGTAAGGGACATCCCTCCACAAACTTTAGCTCAGTAGACGAAACTGAACAACCTTCCACAAGTCTTTTTTTCAGGAAACGAAAAAAAAAATCCGCCTCACCATACAAAATTATAAACTTGATTGGACAGTTTGTATGGAGAGGCCGATTTTTTTTTTCGTTTCCTGAAAAAAAATTTTGTGGAAGGTTGTTCAGTTTCTTCTACCTACTGAGTAAGCCCTTAAAGTTTGTGGAGGGCTATCCCTTACACCCCTTATAGATTACCATGTATAATTTACATGACAGAGTGAACGATATACGCCTACTTCACAGTTTTTTACTGGTCAGCGTCAAAAGAACAACTTACTCCCATGCAACTGTACTGTTTGTGTGAATATTAATACATGTGTATTAATATTCACACGAACAGCGAGAACAGTGGGCAGTGTTCTTATATTTAGTGTGTCTATGCAGACACACTAGATATAAGAAACCTCCCCTTTTTCCCTATCTCCTGGTATCCACCATCCTTGACTCCTAATAGTTCCTCCTGTCTAACATTCTCCAAAACCACAGGGCGTTGGATCGCAGCCGCTCCAGGGAAGACCGCCGGGTCAAACCTCACTACGCACCAGAAGCTGAAAAACCTGTGCTGCCGGAAGTAGCCTAGCCAAGTTACTTGGAGACAGTAACTTTCCTCCTTGGAGACAGTAACCGCCAGAAATTTGGCGGTGGTGATCCATTTTAGGGGAAATCAGCCAAGTACGCATGAGATTGGGCACAAGCGTGCGAGCAAGGTGCACTTCATAGTGCGATGGGACGGCAATTCGACACGACCTTGACCCAAGACTAGCAGTTTTTACGTGCACTCCGACGTTCTCAGAAGCATCACTCCATCAACTTCTAAACTCCTGTAATATCTAATAAAAAGCATAATAACTCTGCCTGACTTGTGATTACGTGATCAACACGAGTAGTATTCAGATATCTTCTTGAGCGGTAATAGAACCTTTTGCAAAGTGAGAGTAGACTTTTTTTTTATTGATGTAAACTAGTTGTCTTGGGCAATCTCTGGACTGATTCTCTAGAGAAGTAACAAACATACAGTTGCCATCACGGATCTTGAGCGCTCGGCGTCAGAGTGGGGATCGCTTTGCGCATTCCATACATTGGCGAGCCAATCGTCTTCGTTGTTAGATACATGCAGCAACATGGCGCGGCCAGCCAATCACTGACACTCCCCGCCCCCGCGTCGCACCACTAAAGAGACCGAATATTTGACTTCTGCGCAAGTGTTCAAGATCCGTGATGGCAACTGTACACACCCACTCGGACACATCATCTACTTTCATCTTAATATATCAAATAACTAACTAGTAAAATCAATTTAATCACCCCCTCTTACTTATTCTGTTTTTTTTTTTTTTTTTTTTTTTTTATAATTATAAACAAGTGCTGGACTGCGATCCCACCTGATGGTAAACAGTGATACAACTGATGGTGGTGAGGGGCATTAGTTTATTAACAGTCTTTCACTCTAGCCTTGAAGACACCAAAATTATAATTGGAAGGGAACCGCAGTAGGCAAATTGTTCCAGTCCCTCGGCGTACGCGGTATAAACGATGAGGCGAAACGATTGGCCCGGACCGTAGAGGTTTCAACACCTACTCGCCGTTCATCCTTTCGTTTCGATGGTAGAAATGAGATGGTGGAATCAAGTCGTGCAATTCTTGCGCACGCTCTCCAAAATGCATCCTGTAAAACACCGAAAGGCTGGCTACCCTACGCTTGTGCTCAAGGCTTTGTAGATTCTTCTTTGCACGCCTTTCCACCGACTCCAGAGCTGCTAGGTGGCATTTTGTAGCACCAATTGTCTCGTTTCACCACTCGACTCGTCGAGAAAATGTTGATATACCTACATACTGTTTAGCGACTGCATTAAGTTTTTATAATGAATAAAAAAACAAAAAAAATCTACCCAATTTATATTTTTATTACAACGATCACGTTTAACTTATCTACCTATCTATCAAAACACAAAACGTTGATGTGGCTCGAAAAAAACAAATGGGACTGGACAGGATATGATTGCCGTATGCCTCACGAGCTGCTAAGGCCACGGATAATTTCTGAACGGGAAACCATGACCTAGAACCCAAACGAAGGACTCAGGTGTGGTTGTAGTTAGTAAAAGTCTGACACGCCTTCTCGCTCTACCTTAGAGCTGGAGAAGCCATTGGATGACTTTTCCCTTTGCCTCATGAGCTGTGGGTTTGTTAAACACAGAATCCGTTCCCCCTACTCCTCCCGTTAAACCGCCCTTGCACGCTCTGCAAAATGGATCCTAAAGCATGTAGGGGTTCCACACAAAACCGCGACGCGATGCGATTCGACGTAACACGAAATGACGCGTCAGGGCATCTATTCAGTGGTGCTTCTCTAAGAAAACAGCCTTGAGCGCAGCGCTGGCCGCAGCGACGAAATCCAAATACGTACCGTAAACCCAATGGACCTATACATTAGATTGTTAATTCAATGTACTGCGCTCTCGCCTCGTCGCTTTGGCGGAATAGCACGCCTGTACCCCTAGCCAAGTTACTAATCTGCAATAGTTAACGTTAGTAGAAAGCTTCAAATGTACGGGAATGACGTCATCTCAACGCTCAGTCGCGTGGTCAGAACAAAAGATTCGGCGACGCGGCCAACTCGAAGTGTTCGACGCGAGCGAAACGGTTGTAACTTGGCTAGGGGGGCAGATGTGCGATGCGAATTCGCAAGTTCTTGCAATATGTCTTGCGACCTCGCAATTTACGATGCGATATACTCGCATTACAAATTGTGTTTGGGTCCATAACCTAGGCTATACCTTTAGGTAATTATGTAGCATCATTTTTTTTTAGGTGGGAAAATCATCCAATGACATCCCCCGCTCTTGGGCGGAGCGGGAGATAGTGTCAGACTTTTACTAACTAAAAACCCACTCCTGTTCCTTCGTTGCCTTTCGTACCGGGCCGAACTTTCCTTTCAGTAACGAATCCTTGGCCCCAGATCTAGTATCATATTCGAAGCCTACTGGGGCCAGGTCGAAGCCTACTGGGGCCAGGTCGAAGCCTACTGGGGCCAGGGTTATCCGAAAGGGCGCTCGAGCCACGGTATGAAGGCTAGAAGGAACGGGGTGGGTCTTTTAGTCAGTAAGAGTGACACTATCTCCCGTTCCGCCCAAGAGCGGGGGATGTCATTGGATGATTTTTTCCCATCATAAAAAAAAAAGATCTAGTATCACATAGTATCCAACCATTCTACTGTCCACACAATCAATCGACACGATTCAATTGGAACACGTCCAGTACAACAAAAGCTTGTCGCGTGTCGCATCGCCGCCGCGTCGTGACGGCGACGCGTGCCGGAAGCGTCCGCGGCGCCGGTCTGTGACAGCTGGCTGTAGGTGCCGCCTGGAGCCAGTGGAAGCGATGCGGATTATAATATTCCACAACTTTCACACAACGCTATCTAGTCCAAAACGGAGCTTGTGCTATAAGTACTAGACAACTGATAAACATACTTATTTATTTGTAAATACATATTTATAGATATTATATATAAATTACACCCAGACAGAAAAAATGATCATGCTCATCACATAAACATTTTTCCTGGGTGGGAAACAAACCCACGACCTCCGGCATAGCAGTCAGGGAAAGAACCACTAGACCGACAGGCCAGTATTGCACAGATAAAACAGTACCTAAGTGTACTACACGTTCCAAATGAAAATAGGACAGTCCTATGTTTTGACGTCTCGTCGTACTGTCAAATCGAAGAAATTTTGGCAAAATTGAAGAACTTAGAGAAGAGTAAAATTGAAGAACTGGATTCTGATTAAACTTTTTTCGTTCACAGTCCATAAATAAATTAAATTTTTTCGTAAATTAATTAATGTTTAAAATTTTCTTTCCTCGATTTGACAGTAAATCGTGACGTCACAACATGGCGGGCGATCCTATTCTCATTTGGAACGCATTGTACATAATGTACACCATCTTTTTCTGTTTCATAAAATCGTGTTTTCCCAATAAGGGCTTGATTTTTACCAAAATCCGCTGGCAGTAGCGCCTCGTCCCTTCGCACGTTTGTCGGTACATCGTGGTTATTGTTCTTTGTCACGCGTCAGCGGGGTAGGCAGAAATGTAACGTGACCTTATTTTATGTAAGCAGCTAATGAGCTACCACTTCTGAATGTTAATAACTTTCTGTTAGTTTTACCTGTGATTTTACTTAGTTGGTTATTAACCTTATTAGTTTAATAAACACGCAAAAATTATACTTGACTGACTCACGCTATGAAAACCTCGATCTTTGAAAAAATTGTTCTGAAAAAATATATTTTTATTTTTATTAGGTAAAAATATAGTAATATTTTTATACCTGGTCTTAAGGTCAGGTTATAAGTTTTGTCGATTTCTTTTTATTTTTCAAATACCGGCTACTGTACCTCCTTGCGTCGTATTCCTCAATGCTGAGGGTCATGACCTCCCTACTAATTCACTTTAACTTTTCTGATGTTTCTCCATTTATTCCTGACTCTGGCGGTGTGAAGGGACTCTTATACTGTGGAGTCGAGAGCGGTGCGGATCTGTAGCCCGATTCACGTAATGAAAACCGTAACGATATCGTAGCGATTTAGTCGTTTAGACCATTTCCGTATTCACATCCATCAAACGAGTTTGAACGACACCGATTTGAAAGTAGTTTGAAATTCGTCGATTAAAAAAAAATCTGTATTAAATTATCCTGGTAGAATACTTATTAATGTAACTGAAAATAAGTCGATAGATCGTGAATACCGCTTTTGGATAGGACTTCAATCGAACGACTATAAAACTTCAACGACATCTGGCTTGTTTGATTTTACGTGAATCAGGCTACTGGTCGGACCAACATATTGGGCTGCGCCCGCGAGGCCTTTTTCCATCTACTTTACCGGTCAGGATTAGCCTATCGAGGTTTCCATCGTCTTTCCTCGCAATGTGACTGAGTATAGCAGATTTTTGCAAAGACACTCGGACAATTACGAAGAGATTTTTAACCCGACCGGCTTGATGCAGGTTTTTTTTTATTTGAAAGCTGACGTTATCGAGATGGTTCTTAGATACAATTTATGAAGATCTGTTCAGGTGTTCAAGGTCATCAGCTCATTTGTTGGCTGTGGCTGGGATCTTAAACACTTAATGGCTGTAGGTACACTTTTTTTATAAACACATATATGTGGCCTAATGTTTGAAATACTCATGTACCTACAGGCCGACGCTATCAAGCTGATCTGATGTTAGTGGTCGAAGGTAAGAGACGTAACCTTGGAATGCGTATTAATAAACCCATCCAGTTTCGGCTTATTTAGATTTATCTTATAAATTGTTCTGTTCGTTTCTCATGACGATAATAACCTGATGACGAAGACCTGATGCTAGAACTGGGAAGTGGCTGTGGAACCCTGGAATGCCTTTTAATAAACACATCGAGTTTGGGCTCATTAGATTCGTCTTAACTAGTTCTAAATATTTTTCATGATGACGAGGACGATGCTATAACTGGGAGGTGGCTAATGGAACCCTGGAATGCCTACTAGTAAATACGTCGATTTTGTGCTCACAAGACTCGTCTTAACCAGTTCTTTTACCTTTTATAGATTTTATGCGTCACGGGTTTTTTTTTTAAATTTCTCTTTTAGTGGGCAATCATTAGATTTTTACTCACACTGTGGGTGGGTGAAAAGAAGTGTCAGATTAAAACTCAGCCAAGTTCGTTTGTTGCCCTTTGCATTCTAGGACACTTTACTGGCAAATGTATGAGTTTTCAGCAAAACCACTTTCATTTTTTAAATAAAACCAACCTTTTTTCACCACAAAGCCTTAACCAGGGACATGGTAAGTAATAAAAGCCAACAGCTCTTAATTAAGCGCGTAACAGGCTTCCCTCAAACACTCGCTAACAAGGCAGTGGAAGCCGCGCGAATAATCTGTCAAGCTTCATTACGTTTTCACGAGACGCCCGCCATTTTCATTTTTCATGCTGGCTGAATTAAAAACGCCTGTTTTGTTTATGGAAGCAAATTCATCAGGATCTGGTTGTGTAAATTATTTTAGAAATTTGATTGACGTAGTCTCGGTAATTGAAGGTCTTTTATAGTCGTTATGGGTGGTTAGAAGCGCAAAAATCTAATGAGGTGGTGATGGGGGGAACAAATGACAATCGCTATGTACAAGTACGTAAAGGTATTAACTCTTTGAATGTCGTAATTAGAGACACAATAGAAAGACAATTACCTTATGTCGGACTGTGTAACTTAAGACATTCGAAAGGTTAAGCCTGCAATACACGTTGGTCGAGCTTAGACCAATGCGAGCCTAGGCAAATTGACACAAGGCAAGCGCTACCGAGCGCTACTTTCTAGACGTCCGGCAAGTTTGAAGGAAACCAATGTAAATAGCCAACATAGACGACTTTTGAGGAGACGCATAGAACAACATGCCCACATGTTGGGCGAGCGCGCGCGAGCGCCTTTGATTTGTGCAGAAAAACCGACACCGCTCCGAAGTGAGGCAAGTGATTGCGATCGGCTGCGAGTTGTGACAAGCTACGCCAAATGAGGTTTATACACGTTGGCGCTTGTCTTTACTCAACCAATTAGGCGAGCGACACCGAGCGATAGCAAGACAAGGCAAATATACTGTCTAGATGTTGGTATTGGTCTTCACTCGACAACGCTCGGCCAACATGTATTGCAGGCTTTTCACTACGCGTTATTCAGACAGTCATGATCGATGTCGCGTCGTGTCGCGCAGTGTAATAAGGGTCAGCCTGTCTTACTATGAATGAAAAACAAGAGGAGTCTGAGTATCGTGTGCTGAAAAACGCGTACCTAGTATATTAGGCCATTTAATGTATGGTAATGACATGTCCTGCGGAGAAGTCACGTGACATGTGGCGTGACGTTTATTAATGGCATTAATTTGTGGAAGAGACACCACAATTTTGCCAATAACACGAACTAAAAGACCGTCAAATGCTGGAGAATATTTAGCGAGAATGCCATATGTGTAATGTATGAATTGCCATACATTATGTATTACACTAAGATAAAAGTCTTATGTCTAACTAAGGGCACTGATCAGATAAGTACAACTTCATCTTTGAGACGATCTGCGAGATAGGTACCAGCTTGATGCACTTGAGTCAATTGAGAAACCAACTCGTCGAGTCAATGCTTCAAAGTTTTGAGTACCTATCAATGCTGCCGGTTGCATTTCGGGGAGTGTGTGACAGAACTGTATCTTCATAGTCGCTCTAAGTCCGTTCCATCATCGAACCATCATTTGTACGGCAATGCGCCACCGGTACATGGTGGACATCCACCCATACCTACGCAATAAACAATTTGGGAGCACATTTATTGTGCGTAGATATATCGCTAAGACTCAAAGTCACCCAAAGGGCAATGGAAAGGGCTATGCTCGGAGTTTCCTTGCGGGATCACATCAGAAATAAAGATATCCGCAAGAGAACCAAGATTGCCGACATAGCTCGAAAAATCACGACAAACTAGGCAGGGCACAGGACCGGTCGTTGTGGCGACGCTTGGGGGAGGCCTATGTCCAACAGTGGACGTCTTGCTTACTCGATACATTTGCTGCCAAATACTGCAAAAACATTTTAATGGAAGTCAAAGTAACGCTCAACCTGATAGCTAATGAGACGGACTTATTTTGCTGTACTCTGGGTGAATTCACAAGGAATGCATTATTTATAATTAGCTACAGATGTTAGTATAATTAAGTTAGGATAAGCGCATTTATCGCATTGGGGATAAAAAAAAAACCTGTAAAGATAGATGTAAGATGAAGAAATAAATAAATAAATAAAAATAAAAAAACTTAAGGGGCCGGCGACGGATGAATTTCCATACAAACGTAATACCACGCTCATTTGCAGTTGGAGCATATTTCCAACATATTATGATGATATTCGGTTTTAGACAATATTTATCTAGGTTCCTACGTCTTTCTTTTTTAAAAAAATAAAAAGAAATTTAAGCTAATTGTATTTCGCAATTTTTAACAGCGTAAATGGCAAAACATGCCATTTGGCTTTTCCTGTATTAAAAATAACAATATTTCTAATATTCTCAACGTGGGAACCTAGATAAATATTGTCTATAACCGAATATCATCATAATATGTTGGAAATATGCTCCAACTGCAAATGAGTGTGGTATTACGTTTGTATGGAAATTCATCCGTCGCCGGCCCCTTAAAGTGACTTTACGAATTAATACATATTTTTTAAACTTGACGCTGCGCGCTGGCAATAAACAAATCGTGCGAAGCAAAAAAAAAAAAAAAAACTATATCAAAGATTTTGCGCGGTTAGCACGATCTTCTTATTGAAAGTCAAGCATCCTTGTTGTAACAATTTATTACTGACAATATTTACGATGCCCCTCCCTCGTTATGGCATATTTACGGCATTCGGTAGATTTATTATAAATAGGTCGGCAATTTTTTTAAGAACGCGACGTTATCAAAATGTGTGAAACCAATGAACCTTTTTTTTTGTGTGGGAAATCATCTAATGACAACCCCCGCTCTTGGGCGGAGCGGGAATTAGTGTCAGACTCTTACTGAGTAAAACTCACTCCGTTCCTTCGTGCCTTCATACCGGGGCTGAGCTACTCTTTCGAAACTAACCCTGGCCTCAGTAGGCTTTGACCCAGCTTGGCCCCTGCTGTTTCTGACAACTTCTTGAGGCGAGCGGTAACAGTGCGCGCCGTCGATGACTTGGGCTCGGTCCGGACAGTTACCGGACGGTCGGACAGCGAGCTACCCATTGCTCGCCGTCCGCAAGAAGCCCGCGTCTACGGTGGCCGGAAATCGGGATCGGAATCCCAGCGGCGGAAACCAATGAACCTCTGAAATTAATGCAGTAACTTAAGTACCTATTTAAGCATCTTACGTTGTATCTACCTACATAGATAGGACACAAGTACCTATACAATAATGAGGGTACAAAAAGAAAAAAGAAGGAAGTAGAGCCTGTCTAAAAAGTCAAACAACTTGGGTAATTATTAGGGTAAAATGAAATCTGATGTAATCAACACTGGTTCAATAATCAAGGTTGATTAAGAGATCTTGATCATTGTTTACTAGTAGTAGAAGAACCTTATAAAAAGTATCGAATCTAAGTATTTTTTTAAATGATCAAATATTATACAAAATTCCCAAGTCGTTTTTTAGACTTTTTAGACAGAGTATATTATATACCATCAAAATTCAAAAATAAAATCACAATAGTTAATATAAACAAACAAACAAAAATTAAATAAAAAAGCTAACTGAAATGGAATGAAATTAAATCAAAACTTTTTAATTTAAAATTTTACTTTTGTTAGCTTAATTGTTTAAATTATTCTTTGCATGTTGTGGTCTCCTATAAGTGAAGGAGTACACCAAAAAGATACCTACTGGAACCACTAATATTATAAGATACAAATATTGTGTACCTCCTTTGTTGGAGATCCTAAATAAATAAATAAAATAAATAAATAAAACTGGATCAAAATTAAATTAAAATGTTTGTACCTAATGTAGTTAGTTACAAACTCAAAAACTACAGAACCGATTTTAAAAAAATGTTTCACTTGTAGAACACTACATTACCTTAGACTGCCCTACAGTGACATCTAGTAGTTTTCAGCAAACCGTAGGGGCCCAGCAGGGTCGAAGCCTACTGGGGCTATGGGTGATGCGAAAGAGATCCCCGAGGCCCTGGAACAGTGGCAAAGAAGGAACAGGAATGGGTCAAAAAAGTCTGACACTATCTCCCGCTCCGCCCAAGGGCGGGAGATGTCATTTAGATGATTTTCCCACCTACAAAAAGGCATATATTTTTACTCGAGCGAAACCGCTGGTAGAGGCTAGTTATTTTTAATTCGTTGTCTGTTTAGTCGTCCTCTCTTCAAAAACACTTTAAAACATTATCTTTCATCACCTTTTCAAACTAATTTAACGCCTAAAGTTTGTGCGAGGGCTGATTCAGCCATCATTCACAAATTTCGCACTCGACGGTGCGGAAGAGATTAGGCATTAAACTAACAGGGTCGGACATCGTGTCTTAAGGGGGATAATTAAATTCGATGGCCTTGAGTTTAGATATAGAGCAGCCCCTAATGAGATTACGTAGCGTCCTTTATTTTTTTAATAATGATGTGATTTGGTCGACGATGGAGCACGCTTGCCTAGAAGTAACCTATTCACCCTGGACTTAAAGACCCCTAAGGCATAGCGCGCACTGGTGACTTTTGTCACCGTGACTTGTGACAAAAAAAGTCACCGTGCTTATGAACCCATGTAGTGCGCGCACTTGGTGACGTGACCGTTATAAAAATGGGTAGAAAAATTATTGTCACTATGACAAAAGTCACCAGTGACCAGGTTTCCCTCAACCTTCACCAGGTCATCGGTCCACCTTGCAGGAGGCATTCCAACGTTACGTCTTCCGGTACGCGGTTGTCACTCCAGAACCTTTCGGCCCCAACGGCCATCTGGTCTGCGAGCAATGTGCCCTGCTCATTGCCACTTAAGTTAAGTAAGGTATGATTTAGTTCGTTCTAATAGTTTTCAATGGTTGAATTGTAACTTGGAATTTGGTACACTTTGCTTACACTTCATAGTGTGCAGCCTCATGGCTGAGTAGTTTTGTGAAACTTAGAAAAGCGTTCATTTTATCTAGATGCTAGCAATTCCAGCTCTTTAACATCAGAGTGAATTGGAAGAAGGCTCCTTACGGTGGAATGTGTGTGCAAGATTTAATCTGCATGTCCCACACCTCTGCTCACCCCAATAGCGTGAAGGTCTCCCTATCAGCTGATAGCGTGTCCGCGAAATATTCCCTTAGTCCCCTTGTGTCGCCGCACGCATGCGCGCCACTCCGCCCGGATTCCGCGCTCCTCAGTCAGCTGGCACGCGCCGGGGTGGTCCAAACGCGACATTATCGACAAGTAAATCGGCATTTATAACATAAAAAGAGGTTATAATACAAAAAAGATACAATTCATGTTACATTTTTTTATCTGTGGACATAATTTTGGCGGTAAAACGCGGTTTTCTGTTGTGATATTAAAAATTTGCTAATCAGTGTTTGCGATTCAGTGGAGTGCTAGACAAAAAACAATCTAGGCTTTGTGCTGTGATTTTTAGGTTTCCTGTTTGTTGACGGTGAGTTTTATGATGTTTTAGTTTTCAGCTTGGCTGTATAGAATGTTACCTGTGTCTACTACAATCTTAATTTTTGGAAGTAGGTAATAAAAACAAAACATTGTTTGTTTTTGAACACAGATTTTGCCAAGTTGATGTATTTTTTCTCTTGTTTGTGGATTTGGTAGTAAGTTATGAAAATCAAAGGGAATTATTGATTAGTGTTTAGATTAATTACGTAAACTCTCAAGAATGTAGGTAGTGCATTCCACAATGTATCCTACCGAAAACCGCATGAATGCCTGCAATGCAACGGAATGCAATATTCGTAGATAGCTTACAAGATATAGCTTAATAATATTATCAATATATCAAGATACTTTTCGGTTATTTGGTAGACTATTTAGAGCATCAATCGTAAAACCTTATTGAATTACATTCCCCGTCTTCACAAAACTTATTTTTAAGTACATATAATAACTGTAGAACTTTTAGTTGTGCGCGTATTACGTAAAATCTACGAAATCGATATAGATAACTTTTAGACAATAAAATGGTATGTAACTTGATATATTACTTCGGCTTTGTTTCATCGCAATCGGCTGACTATATCGAAAGATACACTACGTTCATAGACTGTTCGGCGGTATAAGGTTCGCCGGGTCAGTTATTCAATATATAAGTTCATTTTTTCGTTATAACCTGTCTATCAGTGACTTTTTGTACCTTTTTAGTTATAGAAACTTAGGAAGTAACGTTTTTAGATCCTGCCGTACCCACCTATAGTCTGTCTAATAAGTCAACCGACTTGGGAATTTTGTGTAATATTTAATCATTTAAAAAATACATATATTCGATACTTTTCATAAGGTTCTTCTGTTAGTAAACAATGATCTCTATCTCTTAATCAACCTTGATTATTGAACCCGTGTTGACTACATCAGATTTAATTAAATCCTAATAATTAACCAAGTCGTTTAACTTATTAGACAGACTCTATTCAAAAACGGATCAATCAAACCAACCCAAGTATGACAGGCCACAATCAGAAGTTCTCAAAATCGCAAAACTTCGCACCTAACCTAACAAAAATCAAATAAAACCGTTAAAAAACAAAAAAAGTGGTTGATTTATTCCTTGGTCGGGCCCAGAGGCCATTATTTACATTTTTTGTTAAACTTTTAAAGACGATCTGCGCCCGAGATGGCACGTTCCTGTCTGGCTTGAGGCTTTTGGGGATCCCTAGTTCTTAGGGTCTTGAAACGGGTCCAATTGTCTACCGCAACGGAATTCTAACTTATCCCTTTGGTTCCCAAACTTTTGCTGTCTGGATTCCGCTCTGTCCCATTTCATTGTCGACAGTTTGATTGTTTACGTTCTTGGATAAATTGCTTACAATTTGAACGCATAAATCTATGCGCTCTGCGTAATTTTCAATGATATGTCCATTAGAATACCATGACCGTGAACTTAGCAGATCATTTTCCAGCAGAGCATAAAAAAATGAGAGTTCTACTCGCATGCAGCATACTTTTCAGGAAAAGATCTGGTGATTTTCCTGAAAAAAATATCAAATGAAAATATGATCTGCTAACTTCCGGTAGCAGATAATTTTTCCAAAAGCAAAATTTTGGGCAAATATTTATTATTATTTAAGCATTTAAGCAAATAATAATACGTAACGTAAATAATAAAAAAAGGTCTGAAGATAAATCTAATATAATATAACTAGCGTGTTTCTATGGCGCAAAGATTTTGAAGGCATGTGATGACGTGCCGGGGTTGCGTGTAGAACTAAGTTGTATTACTTATTCATGTGCTCAGATTACATAAAGTCAATCGATTGTTTTGGCCTTATGTCGGTTTTGTTTTCAGTATTATTGACTACAATAGCTTCTGCATCTTCATCATCATCATCAGCATCATCATCATCAGCATTTTTTAATGTTCCCACTGCTGGTGTCTTATCCCATGGAAACATACTCGTGGTATAATAGTCATATCCCATATACTATTCCATCGGGCTTACGGACGGCGAGCAATGGGTGGCTCGCCGTCCGAAAATCCGGTTACCTCCCGGACCGAGCCCAAGTCGTAGACGGCGCGTACTGTTCCACGCGCGCCTCAAGATGTCAACAAACCGTAGAGGCCCAGCAGTCGAAGCCTACTGGGCCAAGGGTTTGATTCTGAAAGGAAAAGTCGGCCCTGGATTTTTAGTCAGTAAAAGTCTGACACACTCTCGCGCTCCGCCCAAGAGCAAGAGATGTCATTGGAATAAATAGAAAATGTTCTATTCCATGAGATGAGGATGTTGAATTTGCTAGTCACTAATTTATTTAAAATTGTATGCACAGAAGCTTGCTAAATGCTAAAGCATTATCTACCAGTCAACCATCTCACAGAGAAAAAAATAGTGGTAGGTGCGATAAAAGTCAAAAACAAAATGATCGGTCAAACATTTAATTTTAATAATCTTTGTAGGTGGAAAATCATCCAATGACATCTCCCGCCCTTGAGCGGAGCGGGAGGGCGTGTCAGACTTACTGAATAAACCCCACTCCTATGTTTTTACGCTGCTTTGAATTCCGGGGCCCCGGGGCTCCTTTTTAGAATTTAATCTAATCTAACCTAATTTTTATAAAAAAAAATCATCTCCTAACATTTTCTCAACGAATTTTGTTTAAACGAAACTGTGAACGGAACCAATGATCCTCATCACTCCTCGCTCCCGACACTACAGCAGGTAGTTCCAGTCCCTTGCATCTTTAACCTTAGCTGTCATTGTTCGACGCCACGGCGGTATGGGGCCCATTAAAACACCATACACTACACCATGTAGGCAGGTTGTTCATCTGTATTTATTTATCTATAATATGTATGTATTTAGAAATATATAAGTATGTTTATCAGTTGCCCAGTACCCATAACACAAGCTCTGCTTAGCCTGGGACTAGACGGCGCTGTGTGATAGTTGTGGAAAAAAAAGTTGTGGCCGATTTTAGAATTGATCACTTCATGATATAGCCGACTAAAACTGGCCAGATCTCGTTTAAACGTTAACATTTGATGATATGTCAATCTTCGTTTGGCCATATCATTGATGTAGGATTTCTATGATAATAAAAAGTCTAAAGAAAGTAGGCCAAACGAGGATTGACATATCATCAAACTTTAACGTTTAAACGTTCTGGCCAATTTAGTTGACCATATCGTTGATCAATTTCTACGATCTGGCCACGACATATGTATTTATAATAAATCTGTAAAAGTTTTTATTTATTTATTTAACTATTTATGTACACACATGGAAATACAAGAAAAGAGGAAGGAAACAGAAAAATAGTACAAAGTAGCAAAGTAGTAGTAGTAGTAGTAGTTTAGTTGTGCGCGCATCACGTAAAATTTACGAAATTGATGTAGATAACTTTTATACATTAAAATTGTGTGTAACTTTATATATTACTTATGCTTTGTTTCATCGCAATCGGTTGACTACATCGAAAGATATAACATACATTCATTGACTGTTAGGCGGTACGCAGTTCGCCGGGTCAGCAAGTCTACAAAGAGGCAAAGTTTGTTTTTACTTGTAGGAGGTAATCTCTGGAAGTTCTGGTCCGATTGCTAATTTTTTTCCACCGATAGAAAGCTGCTTTATTTTATGTACGCGGGCGAAGCCATGGTTAAAAGCTAGTGCATGATATTCATGGGTTTGTACAGCCAGTTGCTAGTCTTCGTGGAAGGTTTTAGGATGACTTTGATTAAATGGTCGTTAAAATTCAATATGGTACGAGTAGATAAAAGATCGATTATGTATTGGATTTGTGATTTGTTGTTGGAATTTCTGACGTAGAATTCCTAGTTGTTTCAGTTTCTGAGGCCGAATTGGTGGTTGTTTGAGTTTTGTATTGTAACTGAACTGGTTAGTTATTTTATGATAGACTAGCTTTTGTCCGCAACTTCGCCCGCGTACATAAAATATAGCCTATGTCACTCAGGAATAAAGCAGCTTTCGATCTGTGAAAAAGTTGTTGCAATCGGACCCTGCACTTTCAGAGATTACGCCTACAAACAAAAAAAAAACAAACTTTACATCTTTATTATACATAATAGGTACATATTAGTGCAGATAAATGGTCTTTTCAATACACTTGCTCAGAAAGTGACTCTTATTGCACTGCACTTAAATATAATGGCCCATGTTACCAAACTGTGACATTTTGATTACCATTACGCACTAGTGCTATAATGTAGTTAAAACCTTATTGTTCAACCTCTCCTCCGCCATAATTATATATATTACATTTATCGTACCTATCAGGATGAACGCAGAACGTCCCCCACGAGTCGCCGGTCAACCCCCGTTTATTCATTCCAGGGAGTGTATTGAAAGGTAAACTAAAAAAAAAAATGGGTGCGCATATGAAAACAGATTTATATCGCCACAAAAGTTTACTAGTTTAATAGTTATTTTCTTCACAAGTGTATTGAAAAACGTCGTATGATACACGTGAGTAATAAATGATTACCGTTCTCGGCTCTCTTAAGACCCTCGCCACGGCTCGGGTCTAAATACAGTAGTAATAGTAGTAGTAGGGTAGTTTTTTTATTATAAATAACTTATTTTATATTGTTCCATTTGAACTATTTGTTATTATGTATTTGTTTATTGTGCAAACCTACCACAGTGTTGTCTTTTTTAACCCAAAGGTTGACTGGTAGAGAATGCCTTGTGGCATTAAGTCCGCCTATGTACCACTATTGTACATGAAGTTTAAATAAATAAATAAATAAATAAATACCACCTCGTTGGTAATCACTAACATTACACACTTATATCATAATGTACTATAATGAGACTTGCCATTTTCATGAACAGCCTTCCCATTACATGTTAAAATGTCAAGCGTGAGAGCGAGAAACAGGGATGCATCGATACACCATATACCTATAGCTCCGTCCCTTTACCAGTTCAGTTTAGGTCGTCAAAAGGATCGCGCTAAGAGCTCGTGGTAGGGCCTTAGCATTGTCTAAGTTTTATAGGCATACATTATGTACTTAGCGTTTGGTAGAAACGGTAACAGAAAAGTCAGTTGTCTATGCTGTTGTTTGACTAACCTTAGTATTGACTATTTGATTGTGGACATGAATACATGATTATAACCCACTCAAACCAAAATCTATCCTTCCATTACCTTGAAAGGCTTACTGTCTACAGACGCGTAGCTTCAAAGTCAAAGCCATTTATTTGCATTAAATGCGGTACAGGAGATGGTAACTTAATATAATAGTGCAGACACATTTTGCCATGAGTTCATAGTCGCGTATTTGTTATTAGACTCTTGGTGTACGCCCGCGTGAAGCTTACATACAAAACTGAAACTCTGTCAACGTTCCCGCTGTAATGTAAGGTGATGGTATGCGTACACCAAGGGTATAATGACAGAACACCGACGTCGCGTAGTGCCCCACACACGCCTCAAGGAGTTGTCAACAACCGTAGGGGCCCAGCAGGGTCGAAGCCTACTGGGGCCATGGGTGATGCGAAAGAGATCCTCTGGGCCCTGAAACAATGGTAAAGCAGAAACTGAAGTGGGTTTTTAGTCAGTAAAAGTCTGAGACTATCTCCCGCTCCGCCCCAGCGGGGGATGCCATTAGATGATTATCCCTATAAAAAATAAATAAATGGTTGGTATAATGACGAATACGCTTCTGTGAAGCTATGCATCCGTGGGCGGTAGGCCTAACTCATTCAAACAATCCTAATGACGCCTAACGCCAAACTGTGGTTAAATATTTACTTTCAACAACATAGTAGTGAGATCAACAACTTTGGTTACGCTTATATTCTGAAATGCCTTCATTTCACCCTATTTCGTAAAGATAAACATGCCGGCTCCTTCAAACAAAATCAAATTGCCGCACAATACAACCCCGAGCTTTGATTCTGCCATCACAATTCACTGTTTGAGCCTTTTTAATCCCATATAAGCCATAATTCAGCTTAATGTATATTCTAGGGGTAATTTATTAGAGAAGGGCGGACTAGGCAGCCGACTATAAGTGTGGTCGTACACTCAGCTTTCTCGACTAGTTGGTCCTCGTAATTGTTTACTTTCACTGTCCCTGTAATGCTGAACAATTTTTAAGAATGTTTAAAAAGCAATTAGCTCAATTTCTACTGGACAACTCAATAAAAAAAATTCTGTATGACAAGACAAAAAAAAAATGTGGTAAAATGTTGCTCCTCTATGTCATTTTATCATTTGTATGACATGGTGCTATTTGTATGACATGGTATTATTTGTATGACATTGTATTATTTTTATAACATTTTATTCGATTTTTTTATGACATTGTATTTGAATTTGTATTACATATCATTTGAGTTGAACGATTAAGTTAATGAGCTGACAATTTTTAACTTTTAATATTCTCCTTATTTACTTCATTATGAATATTTTGCATGCCGTAAGACAAAATGTATTTGGACAATCAACAATTATAACACCTTATCTGTATACCTACATTATTAGCAAATAAATGACAATTATTATTATTACTAACATATAATTTAAAAAAATATCTACTAATTTAATTCTTAAACATATAAATAATTGAACAAAGGTTTTTATACTTACCTAATTTTTCTTAACACATTAAGGTCCAACTAGTCGGCACCTTCTGCGGACTGTGGTAAAATAGTTGGCCGCCAACCCCTCACTTGGCCCGTGTGGTGGCGTAGGGTCAGCGCAGACAGAGAGCAATACTCCTCGCGCGGTCTCGGGCATTTTCTGACGGATGGCGTATGACGAAGATACGCTGCCCGCGTGTCTTCGAGGACGCGCGAGCATTTTTTGTCAAGTTTAAGCAAATATGCACTTTATTTCTTTAAGTTTAAAGTTGATTTTTGAGTGCCTTAATAAAATCCTCTCCGCTGCGCTGCTCTCTGTCTGCGCTGACCCTTAAGGCCTATTCCCTCTTATAGATTGGAGGCCCGAGTCCAAGCAGTGGAAACATTATAACGCTGATTATGCTAGTTGGCTTTCCCGATTAGTTAATGGTCCAGCTCTAGTAGTCGACTATAGATGAGAGAAAACGTGTGACATTCACCAAAACGCATTGGACCCGCGTGGTGTTTACGGCCTATTCCCTCAACTAGAGAAGAGGTTTTAGTTCCAGCAGTGGGAACATTATAAGGCTGATTATGCTAGTTGGCTAATTGACTTTCCCGACTAGTCGGTGGTCCAGCTCTAGTAGTTATCGCTACACCATAATTTGGCACACATTTGGCCATATACACTATAATTTGGACCGATTATTATCGATTTTTATATACCAGCCGATTTATTTGGGTAGCGACCTTTTGTTATTTTATTGGCTAAATACTAGGTCACATTAAGGCCATTGGAATCAGGTCATCTGAGCTTGGGGATACGCTAAGTTATTTTCATAATTTTCATATTAGTAGGCAAATAGGCTGAATTTTGAATGTTGTTTGATATCTACCAAATGTTTGGCTAAAATCTGCCATTAAGTTGAAAAGCCAAATCAAAGCCAAAGCCAAACAGCCAAAGTTAAATGCTTCAGGGTAGCCCGCAAAATTCAAATTTTCGCATTTTTTTTTTGTATTTTGCAGTGCAATATGGGATAGATAGAGTAAGGTAGAAAGTTCTTTTTTTTAATTTTTAAAATTTGAGCAAGAGTGTGGAAAAGTGGCAGGAATATCTCGCTATCTCTTTAGAGAACACGTAACCTAATGTCGGTGACGTCACATTTCGGTATGTGCAGTGCACCCTCATACAGTTTCTTCTTCCACCAGATTAGAAAAGTTTCTAACTTGATTAATATTGAACGAATTATATTTTTTTTTGGGATTTTGCATAAAATTACTTTTTGATACAAACAATAAAAAAATAAATAAATTAAGTCAAGTACAGTTTACCGAATTATTAGTCATTAAAACAATTAACATAACTCTCTAACTCTGTCAAAGATCTTCAAATGATACGTATTTTTTGAGGCACGGAGGAATTTCGGTTTATTAAGATGGTATCCCATCCACAAATTGACCTCGGCAAGAATTATTTAACCTTGAAGATAGATTCATGGGGCTGATATAATGCTAGCTATTTATTTATGTCAAATACAAAAAATAAAATCACAAAAAGCATTCCTGCGACCCTGCCAGGATTCGAACCTGGAATCTTCTGATCCGTAGTCAGACGCGTTATCCATTGCGCCACAGGGCCATATGTCAGCAGTGTCGAAATTATTGATTCTGTCCTGGAGACTGCTTCATGTTTTTTGTTTACCAAGTGACGTCATCCGGTTATCTGTGCTACTGATATTAGAACTCATTATCACGATCAATTATATATGCATTAATAGCTGCCGCCCGCGGCTTCGCCTCCGTGAATGTACTTCCCGGCTTTCAATCAATATAAATTTTTTAACTGTTTTTTTTAAACCAGACCTTTATCAAAGCGAACAAAATGAAATAAAAATCATAAAAATCAATTAAGATATTATTACTCAAAAAATTTGCTGAAAACAAATTTTTTGAGTATATGGTTTTAAAATTTCAACGCGATATTCGAACGCGTTCCCGAGATAAAGGGTCCTCCTGACAGACAGGCAACAGTGATCCTTTAAGGATTCAGTTTTTACCTTTTGATGTACAGAATCCTAAAAAGGTACAGTATTGTGTAACAAAAACTTAATGTTTTCAGACTTATACACTGTTTTGACTGGCTAAATACTTTGGGAAAGCCTTCGCAAAAAAAAAACTTCCTGACATGCTGTACGTAGCTGTCAAAATAAAAATCAGAAACAAAAATAATTAAGCACCAGCCGTCATGATGACGAGGGTCGGTAATTATGCCGTCGCGACTAGTGACATCGATCGCTGGGCGGCGGCGGCGGTGCTGAAGGGCGGCCGGCACACGCAACCGTCTGTCTAGGGCAGACTGTATGCCTACGGAAACTTACAATTTACTTTTAATTACATGTTAGTCATTTTTTTTGATGACGTCCTGCCTTTTCAGGAAGAATGTCGTAAGCGACAGTTTGCGTATTTGCAGAAATGGATTTTCTCTTCTTTAATTAAAAAGTATTTATGAAAATATGTTAGTAGCATTTCTTCTATTGGATCAGTAGTTATATATAAATAATAAGTTAATGATAGTATTATAATGACATATTATAGATAATAGCCGTGGAAGGCTTTTTTTTTTATTTATTTTTTTTATGGTGGGAAAAAATCATGCATTGACATCCCCCGCTCTTGGGCGGAGCGGGAGATAGTGTCAGACTCTTACTGACTAAAAGACCCACCCCGTTCCTTCTAGCCTTTATACCGGGGCTCGAGCGCCCTTTCGGATAACCCTGGCCCCAGTAGGCTTCGACCCGGCTGGAGCCGTGGAAGGCTGCCCCGCTTGGGCGGAGCAGCGCTCTATTCTCGTGGATGCGATTGGTGGCGGCGACCTCTCGTGCCGGCCCCTGGTGTAGGCTATGCTCTGGAGCGAGGGAGAATGGGAAGCAGTCACTTTAACGGATTTACTCACTCTCTAGCCACCATACATGCTTCGGGCGTAAGCAGTCATAGGGTGATTCGAAGTCGTTGGGTCACGGTCATAGCCGTCGGTACGGTACGATCGTAGTCCGGCCGTCTGGTAAGGACCGAACCCGATTCGACAGCCTCACGACCTGCCCCCCTAGCCAAGTTACAAGCAGTTTGTGTTGAATTCCGTTCTCTAATCGGTAACTTCTCGGTGACAGCAATTGTAGAAAACGATAAGTTGGTAGACATGTTGACGCGCCTGAGTCGGCTGCTCGTTCTACAATGTAGCGTTTGTATAACAAAGGATGTAGCGTTAATATTGTAGAAACGATTTTGAACGATGTGAACTTGGCTACGAATTGTCTATTCGTTTGTTCTGACCACGCGACTTTACGTTGAGATGACGTCATTCCCATACGTTTCATCACTTTTCGATTGTAGAATAACAACTTGGCTAAGCGTGCAGTTCACGAGATCGATCTTAGCAGCGAGCATCGGTAAGCCGGCGTGCGGCGCTATGATATGAGCGGCGTCTCGTGGCGTGCTTCAAACATGTTCATATTAATTTCTGTTCTTTCCACTCGCTGTCCCACGCTTAGCTTCCGCTTACAGCGGTAAGGTCGTGAACGGTTCGTCAAAGAGATGCAACTAAAATCGTTGGGCCCTGTAAACCCAATGCCTGCTAGGGTTGCAGGAATTTTAGAAAGAGTTAATAATAATAATAATATTCCACAACTATCACACAGCGCCGTCTAGTCCCAAGCTAAGCAGAGCTTGTGTTATGGGTACTAGAGAACTGATAAACATACTTATATATTTCTAAATACATACATATTATAGATAAATTACACACAGACACAGAACAAATGATCATGCTCATCACATAAACATTTTTCCTGGGTGAGGATCGAACCCACGACCTCCGGCATAGCAGTCAGGGCCACTAACCCACAACTTGTAAGACGCGACTATCACCACTAGGCCACCGCAGCACTATAATATAATGCACGGTACAAAAGGCACAACAGATCTTAAGCGGTTGCGCAGAAGTCAAATATTCGGTCTCTTTAGTGGTGCAAAGTGAGACGCGGGGGCGGGGAGTGTCAGTGATTGGCTCGCCGCGCCATCGCGTCATGGACGTCACTCCTAATTCGTTCCCTGCGTTGTTGCATGTATCTAACAACGAAGACGATTGGCTCGCCAATGTATGGAATGCGCAAAGTGATCCCCACTCTGACGCCGAGCGCTCAAGATTCGTTGTGCCTACTGTAAGTATTGTGGCGTGTGAGTAGGGCGGGCGGCACGTCGTGCAGGGCGGGCTGCAGACACGCGACGTCTGCGGCGCAGAGAACACTTCAACTAAGTGTTTGTGGGTCGGCGTGTGTGTTTGTTCAATACTTTCTTTTATTCAGTAGGGTTTGAGTTTAAACCAAATGTCACTGTGATTTTGGTATTTTTACATGTCTTCTTCATAATATAATTCGATCTTCCCGTGCGATTATCATATACGTGTATTCAAGGCCAGAGTAAATAGGCTCTTAATAAACTAATAGTGCGCCTCACCATCAACGGCTGCATCAGTGCTTACCATCAGGTGGGGTCACAATCAAGCACTAGTTTATACCTATTAATAAATAAATATATGTATATATTAATTAGGCACTTTAAATACTACTATGTGCTACTAAACTAGAAGAACCATTCTCCTAGTTTCGAGTCTGTTACGTCACTTCCTAGCTTAACCAAAAGGAAGTGGTGATACGCACTCCACTGCTTGGCATATAGTGCTTATTTTGACACTCACAAGGAAACTAAAACCTAATATTACTTGCCATTTACCTAGAATCCTGAAAGGCTCAACCAACGTGTCATAGGACAAGTACAGGAGCAAATCAGATCACTAAATAAGTTCCTTTTGCGTTTCGGAAAAATTTTTTTCAATACACTTACTCAGAAAGTGACTCTTATTGCACTGCACTTAGGTACATAATGACCCTTGTTACCAAACTGTGACATTTTGATTACCATTACGCATTAGTGCTATAATGTAGTTAAAATCTTATTGTTCAACATCTCCTCAGCCATAATTTTAATACATTATCGCATCAGGCTGGGCGCAGGTCGTCCCCCACGAGTCGCCGGTCAACCCCCGTTTATTCATTTCAGTGAGTGTATTGAAAGGTAAATAAAAAAAAAAATATGGGCGCGCATATGAAAACAGATTTTTACCGCCACAAAAGTTTACTAATTTTACAGTTATTTTCTTCACAAGTGTATTAAAAAACATCGTATGGTACACGTGAGTAATTAGTAATTACCGTTCTCGGCTCTCTTAAGACCCGAGCCATGGCGAGGGTCTTAATACCGCCTCGACGGTAATCACTAACATTACACACTTATATCATAATGTACTATTAGACTTGATACTTAAATCGCTTTAAGTATATAGTTTGTATGGTGAACTTGGCGCGTGAGTCCGACTCGCACTTGACCTTTTTTTTTCATTTAAGGATTTCAAATAAAGTTTAGATAACAGCGGCTTTAGGGAAGAAGAAATTGGTTTAGTATAAATCAATCTAAGTTTCCTCAAAAAACTCAAGGCATAACTTACGCACTCCATTCTTTTCCCTTGTGAAAATACAGTCTGGCGTATAACGTAGATAACATTTATAGAATCAATATCACACACATATTGTGTCTGGCTTTGGTCGCGTCCGTCTGCGGTTGTGGAGAGCTCTCAAACGCATGAGGGCTTAGCGGTCTGTGTTTGTACTTTATACAAAACATTACTTTTTCTCGTCTTTTCAAATTGGTTTCACTGTTATGGAGATTAGCTTACGTAACGTACATAGCGTGATATTATCTACATTAATATAATAAAGCGGTAAAGTTTTTGGAACGAAGTTCCTTATCGCGCGTTGTGAAAGGGGGCTAGACGGAAAAAATTCTCACGAAAAATTGTACCGACACTTTACTGTCAAAATATAAATCCAAGATGGCGGCTGCAAGAAATTATCAACTTTTTCGTCATGGGTGTCGTTTTCATGGTTTTCGAGGGCGTTGAAACCGATAGTATTGTCAAAATGTAAATCCAAGATGGCGGCTGCAAGAAATTTTCAACTTTTTCGTCATGGGCGTCGTTTTCATGGTTTTCGAGGGTGTTGAAAGCGATAGTACTGTCAAAATATAAATCCAAGATGGCGGCTGCAAGAAATTATTAACTTTTCCGTCATGGGTGTCGTTTTCATGGTTTTCGAGGGTGTTGAAACCGATAGTACTGTCAAAATATAAATCCAAGATGGCGGCTGCAAACAAAATTATTAAATTTTTCGTCATGGATGTCGTTTTCATGGTTTTCAAGGGTGTTGAAACCGATAGTATTGTCAGAATGTAAATCCAAGATGGCGGCTGCAAGAAATTATCAACTTTTTCGTCATGGGTGTCGTTTTCGTGGTTTTCGAGGGTGTTGAAACCGAGTGTACTGTCAAAATGTAAATCTAAGATGGCGGCTGCAATAAATTATCAACTTTTTCGATATGGGTGTCTTTTTCATGGTTTTCGAGGTTGTTGAAGCCGATAGTGCTGTCAAAATGTAAATCTAAGATGGCGGCTGTCAGAAATTATCAACTTTTTCGTCATGAGTGTCGTTTTCATGGTTTCGAAGATGTTGAAATAGTGCTGTCAAAATGTACATAAAATGGGATAGTATTTTTTAGTTATCTTGCATTGGCTAGACGGAAAAAATTCTCACGAAAAGTTGTAACGATACTTTTTGCTATAGTAAGCTATTGTAAGCCGTGCGGCGTGCGCATGTTTCTCTGTCTGTCTCTCTCTCTCTCTCTTATAGAAAGCAAGCCAGAACGGAACTTCATTCCATCCGGGTGTCCCTTGACACCTCAGTAGTTTTTTTTTTTTGTCTGTAGCGGTAAAGTTTTCTTTTAAAGTACTGCCCCCCTAGCCAAGTTACAACCGTTTCGCTTGCGCCGAACGCTTCGAGTTGACCTTGCCGCCAATTCTTTTGTTCTGACCACGTGACTGAGCGTTAAGACGACGTCATTCCCGTACATTTGAAGCTTTCTACAAGCGTTAACTATTGCAGATTAGCAACTTGGCTAGGGGTACTGGTCTGATTGCAAAATTTTTTTCATAGATAGAAAGCTGCTGACTGATATGGTTTAGGTACATACGGGGGCGACGCCGCGGGCAAAAGTTAGTTATTTATATATTTATAATATATATATTTACGACTGTTTTTTCAGCAGGATTTGAGAAAGTGGCACTTATAGTGGGCTTACTGGTTTTTTTTTGTGGGTAATTATCAAATACATTGTTATTTTTGTATTGTGCTTTTGGATACAATGTTGATGGGTCTACAGTATCGTCTCTGAATATTTCAAATAATATTAACAATTATACAGTTGCCATAACGGATCTTGAGCGGTTGCGTAAAAGTCAAATATTCGGTCTCTTTAGTGGTGCGAAGTGAGACGCGGGGGCGGGGAGTGTCAGTGATTGGCTCGCCACGCCATCGCGTCATAGACGTGACTCCTAATTCGTTCCCTGCGTTGCTGCATGTATCTAACAACGAAGACGATTGGCTCGCCAATGTATGGAATGCGCAAAGCGATCCCCGTGGAGTTTCTTACCAGTTATTTTCTATAAGAAACGACCAATTGCTTGTTTCTGACGTTTTATAAGTTCATGTAGGCCAAACGTACCCATATGTAATAGTTATTTTTGAATTTTAAATTAAAATAAATCCATCAGGTGAGTAATCTCATATTGGTCAAGCGCGAGCCTATCAATAATGTTTAAAAAAAAGACCAACCCTTGCTGCAGTAAGTACATATTTATCCACGAGCGTCTTCTGTGCCGTTAGAAGTATATACGAAGCCATTAAAAACTTAAATTTCAAGTTACCCTAACATGAAAATTTACATATTTTTCAAGAGTTCCTCGCAGCGTTGGCAACTCAGAGCGGGTTGCACACGCAATCCACGTCTGCAACGTTGACTCACTGAAAACGTCTGAGTGTTACTTCAATGTCTAGTTTCTAATTTCTTTCTTTCTTTCTTTCTTTCTTTCTTTCTTTCTTTCTTTCTTTCTTTCTTTCTTTCTTTCTTTCTTAGTGCTGTGTGCTCGTAGTCGTCAATCTGGCTTAGAGAATACACGTATTAAAATCAGAAGCAGATTTTTTTTTCGTAAGTATATCACTTTTACACCATGTTGTATCATCATCATCAACAGCCTTTTTTAACGTTCCCACTGCTGGGACTTAGGCCTCTCTAGGAGAGAGAATGGGCCGTAATCTACCACGCGGGCCCAGTGCGGGTTGGTGAATGTCACATGTCTTCGAATTTTTGGTTCTAGGATATGCCGGTTTCCTCACGATGTTTTCCTTCACCGAGAGCAGTGGTAATGAAATAAATCACACAAAGTAATGCGCCTGAGTTTGAACCCGCGACCTACAACTCGTAAGTCGGAGCCATAACCGCTTGGCCACCACAGCTCTTTATCCATGTTACAAGTTGGACACCACCGATACTACGGCAGATCATAGCGGGCATTAGATGCCAGCGTACAGCTGGATGCGGGAGCATAACAACCCTTCAGTCGCCCGGATGGCTCTGACTGTGAATTTTTGCGGACAACCGGGTAACATAATAAGCTTATAACTTGGTGATTTTTCATGACGCAGTTATGAAATCTTGTACATAAATTCTTTACAAAAAAATACTAGACTATGTGTTTCGGGTTTTGCATATTATATACTAAAACTATTGTTATAGACAGAAGAACGGATGTATTATATGTAGTAGTAACTAGCTGTGCCCGCGACTTCGTTCGCGTGGACTACAGGATTTTGAATTTATTTTTTCTAAAATAAAAGTAGCCTATGTTACTCCTTATTACATCAGCTATCTGCCAAAAAAAGTCCCGTCAAAATCGGTCCAGCCATTTTAGAGATTAGCCCAGACAAACAGACAGACAGACAAATATTGTAAAAAATGTTATTTTGGTGTATGTACCGTATATATATTCAGATTCATGTAGTAAAAAGCAGTTATTTCAATATTACAAACAGACACTCTAATTTTGTTTATATGTATAGATACCATAGACTCATTTAATATTTTTTACAACTCTACAGAGGGGACAGTATGATGACTGTTTATGATCACTCCCCTTGAGGAAAATGTCATAAACTAATGTTATGGGGTATTTCGCAAACGTATAGAGTTAATTTAGTAAATTGTTCAAACGCATCCGAATATATTTGTGTAAGTGGAGAGACACGATAAAGATTTGGTTGTGTGTTAAAATAGATACAAGATAATAACGAAGATATAAAAATAGAGGCTTATAATATCTTAAGTGTACACTGTTATATATAATCATCTACACTCAATGTAATAAAGAGGTAAAGTTGGTTTTTATTTTTTTTTGTTTGTAGGAGGTAATCTCTGGAAGTACTGCCCCCCTAGCCAAGTTACAATCGAATTACGTTCTCTAATCGGTAACGCCTCGGTGACAGCAATTGTACGACGCGCCTGAGTCGGCCGCTCGTTCTACAATGTAGCGTTTGTATAACAAAGGATGTAGCGTTAAATATTGTAGAAACGATTTTGAACGATATGAACTTGGCTACGAATTGTCTATTCGTTTGATCTGACCATGCGACTTTACGTTGAGATGACGTCATTCCCATACGTTTCATCACTTTTCGACAGCGTTAACGATTGCAGAATAACAACTTGGCTAAGCGTGCTGGTCCGATAGCGAAATTTTTTTCACCGATAGAAAGCTGCTTTAGTCCTGAGTGACATAGGCTATATTTTATGTTCGCAGGCGAAGCAGCGGGCAAAAGTTAGTAAATTATAAGAAGAGCCCTTACAGTGACGGTTTTAGAGGGTGGCGATTAGGGCACCCACATGGGGCCGGTGGGTGATCGCGGTCAAGCACTAAGGCGGGTGGGTATGATGCAGTTCGGATGCAGTCGGTGTGCAGTTCACACGACTGCAATCGGACCGCACGTTTGGTTTGCAGTTCTATTGCAGTCGAGTTTGCAGTTCTATTGCAGTCGTGTCAACTGCATTCAAACTGCACTTAAACTGCAATTTGCTGTTGGATTGCAGTTGAAATGCAGTCCGTCTGTTTAGACCCTAAGATAGGCGCCAGATAACCGTGGAATAACGGTCATTGACTCTCCTACATTTCTTGACATACCTAATTTCGAAAACGGAAATAAAGACATAAAGCTGTCTTGAATCGTCATCTATCGTGATCCTTTACATGATCTAGTAATGGAAAGCAGTTCATTGTTTGTTTTTCGGGTACCTACGCAGAGATATTAGGAAAAGGTCAATGTACTTTATTCCACAGTTATCACGCCGTCTATAGTTTATATCATAAAAAATTATAATATCTATGTCTATATGTATATATGTTTGTGTGTGTGTGTGTATGTGTATATGTTTTCTATTTTATATATATAAATATATATATTATTTCAAAGATATCTATTAGCAGTACACCGCAGTCTACCCCTGTATTGTTTTATTCGTTTCAATCCATCCTAAGGTTGTCTGGTAGAAATCGCTTTTTAAGCGATAAGACCGCCTGATTGTACCCATAGATTTAAGTTTATGTTTATGTAATTTTACTTTTGGTGTACCTACAATAAAGTTTATTCTATTCTATTCTTTTCTATTATTAAACGTAACTGGATCATGTACATTTCTTCCGTTTTTTGTCAGAATTTCAGTCTGCTGAGTATCCGTAATGACGGCCAAAGATTCTATCTATATTGAGGCTCTGACGTTGATCTAGAATATTCCCGACCTCTTTAGGTTTCCGAATGTGCTCGATAGAATATTGATTAAATTGGTATTTACGACCCTAAGGCCGCTCGGTTAGAGTTTCAGCTTTCAGATTATTTATGAAAAAGAGTTTGATATTTTCAGAAGACGAAATACTGCTATCTTGTTACTTATAACGTATGAGGGTTTTATATCAAGCATGAGTTTATACTTAAGTATACATGTTTATTTATTTATTACTTTTCCAGCAATTTCGTTTGTGAGACTGTTTTCATAATAACTAACACCCTTTGAACCGTTTTTTAAAAAAAATTGGGCAAGTGCGAGTCGTACTCGCGCCCTGAGGGTTCCGTACGAACTTACTTATGTAAATAGTTTAATTCCGGAATGGAGTGTCAGAAGAATTTATCGAACCGCAAAAAAAGGGACGTATAAAAAAAATAACCGTTTTCAGATTTGTTCCTATACTCGTGCTAGGTATATGACCTTACTTCGTGTCAAATTTCAGGATTCTAGGACAACGGAAAGTACCCTATGAATTTTGATCCCCTTGAGAGTGTTGAAATACACTTTTTTTGCGACATAAACGGCTGTAGTTTTTTTTCTTTAACTTAGAAGTGTGATTTTTTCACAACTTTAAGGGACTGCAGATCTGAGTTTAGAGTTTTAATTTCAACTCGATACCTCTACGTGTTTTCGAGATAAAGGGACTTGACAGACAGGCGGACGGACAACAAAGTGATCCTATAAGGGTTACGTTTTTTCCTTTCGAGGAACCCTAAAAAACGAGATTACATGGAGATTTCCCAAATCTAACTAATCTCATACATTCGTTAACATTCCCGTCACATCGCTAACGAATACAAACTCATTTAGAGTCGTGCCCATTTAATTAAAACAAAAGGAATCTGCAGACAGTTCAGCGAAGCTTGCAACCGTTCTGTGAATCGAATTAGTTCTTTTTATTTCATTATGCTACAGTGTAACTTGGGTTAGTTGGAAGTGGAATGTAACTAACTGTTTGAGCTTCAAAATTAGAGGTATTAGGAATGTTTTTATGCTTTTAAGTGCCTCATGTTAGAGGAGGAACTTCAAGAAAGCAGGTACGCAGTATCACACTGATACCATAAAGGAAAAAGTGTGTATGTTTTTTTTTTCTTTTTTTTGGTGGGTAAACATCATACAGATGACATCACCCGCCCTTGGGTGTAGTAGTGTCAGGCTCTTACTGATTAAAAAACCGACCCTTGCCTTTCATACCGGGGCCGAGCCTCCCTTTCGGAAACAGACCCTTTGAGAGAGGCTTTGACCCAGCTGGGCCCCTACGGTTTGCTGACACTCCTTGAGGCGCACGTGGAACAAGACGCTTACCGGACGGTCGGACGTTGAGCTACCCAGCAGCTCGCGGTCCGTAAGCTCACGCCTACGGTGGCTGGAAATAGGAATCAGAATCTCTTCGGCGGCGTTGCTTCGCGTGTGCGAGACCTCCTCCTTTGCTAGTATTACCGCTTCGCAGAAGGAGGCGGCGGCCTGCCACTCCTCCTCGCTCCGAAAGCGCCTGTAATTGGTTATTTAAAAAATAAACGTTTCTGATTTCTGATGTTTGAGTTCCGTAATATAGTCTAACGTACCGTCCAAAAGATCAAAGTGTAATACAATAACTGAATAGAATAGCAACGAATTTCTTTAATTTCATCACTTTGAACTTTGTATCTTTTTTTTTATGGTGGGAAAAAATCATCCAATGACATCCCCCGCTCTTGGGCGGAGCGGGAGATAGTGTCAGACTCTTACTGACTAATGTATCTTCATTTCATGATAAACTTTAGACTTTCTCGTTGAAAACAATGAGTCAGTTGTTATCGATAAAATATTAAAATTAGATCGATTTAGATGCAAAGAATTCAATTCTATCAGAAAATCCATATAAAATGGAGTTTCGGGGTGCAAATACTCATCTAAGTTTGGAAATTCAATTTCTGATTCGCTCTAGCATAAGTCTTTACTCGTAAATGCCCGTTGTCTCCGATATTAAACGTGAATATGAAATTTGCGAATGTTGAGCGGAAATATGAAATGTAACACCAGTGCGGCTGAAAATCTTTCTAAAAAGAACGTTCTTGCATTGCAATATGGAATTTTAATATAAGGAATAGCGTCAGTCTGGAGAATATGGGTCTGATTATGAGGAATATGGGTGTATTCTAAAGCAGCGTTTCGTGTGCAGCTTGAAGCACACGAAACGCTGTTTTAGAATAGAAGTACCTATGTTCCTACTTCCTACATACATACTGTCCAATGAGGTGAGGCGGATTTTTTTTTTCGTTTCGTGAATAAAAATTTTGTGGAAGTTTGTTCAGTTTCGTCTACTGACCAAGCCCTTAAAGTTTGTGGAGGGCTGTCCCTTACAGCCTGTATACAGGTATTTTTATTCTATAGCAGTGTTTTATGGTGACGGGATGAAGTTGAACTGGAAGAAGGAAGTACGGGCTCGCGAAAAAAGGAGGGTGTGAATAGAGGCCTGTACCTACCCAGGAGTAAGATATAACAGGGCAGAAAAAAATGTACGTTGACCCATGGGAACATAAATTGTACAGAACAATAATTGTATAACACACACACATAAAGGTAAAAGATTGTGAATGCGTGTGAGTATGTTTGTTACTTCCTCACATTCGAACTGGGCCTCAAGTCTGCTATTACAATAGTGTCAGAATGGTCTATCATTGATTTCATAATTGTTGATTTTGACAAGTTTTGGTAATCCACTAATATATAATGGCGTCATTATGACTTTCCGATGGTCAACCACTGACATTCCATTGAAAGAAATAGCATAGAATGGTAATGTCGTACATAATGACAAATGAATATCTGATGTATGCGGTAACCTGCAAACATTTTGATAGTTCCTTTGATCAGTGACCTACGATTATGACGTCATTGCGCAATTAGTGCTTTTAATAAGCTCGATATTGTCATTCTACCACAACTCTATTACGAGACCATTGACCGATCAATGATCGATCATTATGAATTAGCAGATTACAAACTTTTAGCAAATGACAATGGGATCGTGTTGGAATGACGAATTTATAAAAATTGCAGACTTAGGCCTCCTGTTAAACTGACTTAGATGACATCGAATACAAATAATAGCACATAGCACACAATATATAATGGCACATATTTGTCCTGGAAGTATGCCACTGGTCTGGTAGTAGTTAGTTTTGATAATAAATGTATTTGGTTAATTCCTGGAAAATAATGGACAGACTTATAAAAAAGTTTGTACCTATGTAATGGTTTTGGTTTAATTAATCTAACAGCAGGGATTCAAACTCGAGCTGAATCGTTAGAAACCGCTACAGATCTATTCTTGGCTTTTTTTATTCCTATCCAATGACATCTCCTGCTCTTGGGCGGAGCGGGACGGTGTGTCAGACTTTTACTGACTAAAGCCCCACTCCTGTTCCTTCATTGCCTTTCATACCAGGGCAGAGTCTTCCTTTCAGAAGCAGACCCTTGGCCCCTGTATCCTTTCTTGACTACTATCTCATCGTACCAATTTGTTACCAACAGACGATTTGTCATCCGTCAACTGTACACTATACTAAGTACAAAGTTACAAACAGTACACAAGTACAACGGCTGCAGTTGAACGGAGCAAGTTAAGTACGTTAATGCATTCATACGCGCATTTCCGCTGCGCCCAGCTCGCATGATTGAATAGTGCTGTGCTTTGTTCAGTCGATAGTTTTGTAGATGTCGATTTTAGGCACTCGTGTAACTGGCAGTGGAATGTATAGTTTGATAAAGAATCTTCTTTAATATCCTTTTATGATTTTTTATTCCAATAGCCTGCATTATGTAATCGTAGCTTGAGACTTAAGTAATAAAAACTACTTGGGTCGTCTCCAAGCGTAAACAAAGCTTGCTGAGGTTGGTCTGTGGATGGGTGATCCGTAGACATCTTCACATACCGAGATTTTTCAAATTAAACAACTGATTTTGTTCCTGTTGAGAAAATTCATTCATCTGGCTATATATTTGTCAACAAAACAGACACAAACATGGACATATTTACATTTTATCAAGCTTAAATTAGTATAAAAATGAAATGAAAAATGAGTATATCTGACGTTTGAAAGTGGCGTCAGTGACTGAAAAGTTTTGATACAGTCATGTAAAGAGGTGGGATGAAACACCTTACATACTAAAAGATTAATCAGTAAATGTGGCGGGATGGAGAGGGAGGCCAAAGAAACGATGAATGGATTGTTTGAGAAATGATATAAAAGAAAGGTTGTCAGTGGTGTAGAGACATTTGACAGGGCAATATTGAAGAAAAACATGGGTTACGCTGATCCCAAATAAATGGGATAAATCAAACAAAGATAGGGTAAAATCAAACAAGCCAAATATCGTTGAAGTTTTATAGTCGTTCGATCGAAGTCCTATCCAAAAGCGGTATTCACGATCTATCGACTTATTTCCAGTTACATTAATAAGTATTCTACCAGCATAATGTAATACAGATTTTATTTTCAATCGACGAATTTCAAACGAATTTAAAATCGGTGTCGTTCAAACTCGATTGATGGATGTGAATACGGAAATGGTCTAAACGACTAAATCGTTACGATATCGTTACGGTTTTCATTACGTGAATCGGGCTACTGGGCAGGAAAATTATGATATAAAAATAGGAAAAATTAATTTAAGAGTTTGATAACAATGTATATAGCATAGTCGGCATTATAATTTTCCCAATGTTGGGATTCAGGCCCCCTCTCTAGGAGAGGGAATGGGCCTTATTCCACCACGCGGGCCCAGTGCGGTTTGGTAGATGTAAAATGTTTTCGAATTTTTGGTTCTAGGACATGTCGGTTTCCTCACGATGTTTGCCTTCACCGTTTTGAGAGCAGTGGTGATGAAATAAATTACACAAAGTAATGCGCCTGGCTGGGTTCGAACCCGCGATCTACAATTCGTAAGTCGGGGTCGTTACCACTCCGTCACTAGTGCTTTCGACATAAGAATGACTCGATATGTATTTCTACGATTACTATCGATAACAAAACATCGACAATGTCCCAGCCTAATCGGAAGCAGTGAATTCATCTCAATGGGCGGCGGGTCAACTGAGCTCAAGTGTAGCAACAGCAGCGCCGAGCCGCGGCTACAGATGAGGGATGCTGGTGAATTACTTATTGACTTGTATTGTTGTTGCTCTGATTTGTTAAGCTAATAGGGAGAGCTGTTGGGTGAGACATGATCCATTTTTAAATTGGTGTGTCGATTGTGTTAGACTTAGAGATGTTCCGTTGCTGGCAATATTGCCGTGTAGTGGGAATATTGGTGGAAATATTGCCCGATAAATGAATATTACATCTCTAGTTAGACTGGATTATAGATATTATTAGGGGAGGAGAGTAATCAAAGACTATTGTGCTCTTAATTATATTAGACGGTACAGTTGACGCAGCGGTTGTGCGATTGGCTGCGGCGCTGCGTGTCGCGGGTGAGCCTTATCATTATAAAAAAAAAAAAACATGAGTTTACGTGTTTGTGAACGATACACCGACATAGGAGTTATTCACACTGTAAGGCAAGATTAAAAAAACTGGGCAAGTGTGAAACCGTCCTACGTAGGTCGCACACACTGACAACAATTTTATAATTTACCAATTAACATGTAGGTATGGTTTAATCACCTTAAACCTGACACTGATTACTAAATATCGTTAATTAAACTCATTTTCTTTCGTACACTCTCAATAAGGTTCAGTTGAAAACCAGCGTCAGACAACTACCTCGTAGTTGTCTTGCATTTTTGCAAAACTAGATCTTTTTGGGAGCAAAAGTGAGACACACGATGTTAGTTTTTCTGTTATTTTAAGTTTCAACATGTTTTCCTACACTGTGTGTCAAAATCTATGTTTGCCAAATAAAATATTTTTTTTTTGTTTCTTTCTCATGGTATTTGATTTATATTTAATTTCAGTCGCTCAAATGTTTTGGCACCCATTTAGTAAGTGAAGAATGTGTGTTGAACTTTAATGGGCGTATTACAAAGTGTATTTGGTCACGGTTAATTCATCCAAATTAATATTATTGGTAGCCAGACATGGGGGATGCGGGCTATTCAGTAATGAAGCTGTTAGCTGAGCCATGGGGAAATGATGGGGTAATGTTTAATTGTTTTAAGTTCAAGTGTTTAGAGGGGTCATGGATGTGAAGTGTTGCAGCTGCAAAGGTTGTTAAAACAAAGAGAAAAATAAAATTTGTTTGAGCCCATTAAAGATTGTGTTTAGTAAAGTCAATTATAATGTGTTCCGTGGGATATTTTAGTGGTACAAACAGCGATATAAGTACCTCAATTTCAATAGCTTTTTTGTAAAACAGAGTAAAATTAAACTAACTGAGTGTAAAACTTCGCTGATTTGATGACATTTCTATTTGAAGATAGAACCAAAAATCAGAACTGATCTTATAATTTTTCAAGTAGTCATACCAGTCAACTAGCTGCTGTTGACCTCGGAATCTGCTGCTTTTTAAAGCTTCGTACCCCAAGGGTATAAAAAATGCGACCCTATTTCTAAGACTTCGCTGTCCGTCCGTCTGTCACCAGGCTGTATCTCATGAACCGTGAAAGCTATACATAAAGTAGAAATTTTCAGAGATGATACATTTCTTTTGCCGCTATAACAAGTACTAAAAACAGAATAAAATTAATATTTAAGTGCCTTGCGACGGCTGGTGCTGAAAATCAGCGCTGTGGCTCTGTTTTACATGAGCCCCAGCATTTTGCTGAGCGCTGGCCGTTTTGCGCGGATGTGACGCATATCTAACTTACGTGCTACTTTTAGTCGATATTGTTATTTATTTTGTTTTAAGGTATGCGCCATGTTTGACGTGAGTAAACACTTTTTATTTCTTTCTTTCTTTCCTTGGCTTTGAAGAGCTCGTGGCCAAATCTTTGAAGCACCATCTATGCCACCACAGGCGGAGACGATCCTCACGTCTTGACCCCGCCGGAGATGCCTCTCGGGAGTCAAAGGAGGACTACCGGCCACCATAGGCGCGGGTTTGCGGACGGCGAGCCATGAGTAGCTCGCCGTTCAGCAGTCCACTAAGGACTAAACCGGTCATGTTATGATTACTCACGTCAAAAAAAGGATGAGAGTGAAAGGCTGTGAATTTGACGATCTTTGTAGAAACGTGATCTGACGTACATAGACCGGTACGATTTTCTCTAAATATGCCATATACCTATCACCATCAAAAGGTCTCGATTTCAAACCGTTTCGTTTTGCACCATTTTACTAACTTTGGTAAAGATCAGTACCTACCTCATCGGGAAAAGGTTAGGTACCAAACATTGCAAGATGTATCGCTTAAGCCTTTTACATGTATGATAATGCTACTCATAATGACGGGCAAGGCGGAGTAAGGAAATGGAGTGTTAGCCAGAGAGTAGCACTGGCGTTGCATCTCATTTCCTTGAACAGACAGTGTTGTTGAACTGATGCGCCATACTTTCAGTATGCCTAAATACATATTAAGATATTTTTGCTAGGGCTGAAGTATAGGTTTTTGTTTCTTTTATAGATATAAACTAGTGCTTCACTGCGATCCCATCTGATGGTAAGCAGTGATGCAATCTCTGATGGTGAGGCGCACAAGATTACGAGCCTATTTACGAGCATAGTTAGAAAAAGTCGCTGCAGCTCTGGTTTGTAATGGGCTAATGAAAGAACATGGGCGGGTTTTATTTTAGTACAAGTCTGATACGCACTCTTTTCACCTAGAGCGGGAAAGCGGGAAAAGTTATTTGATGATTTTCCACCTGAAAATAAATCAAAAAGGTGTTATAGTCTGTATTGTGCCACTATGAAGTAAAGGCACTCTTAAGTGGTTTACCGCGGCCATGATTTGAGGTTTCAAGGCATCTTACTTGTGTTTTAAGCCGTACTACTGGTTCGAAATGTAGCAGATCTATCTAACAATACTGAACGTACTACTTGTTTAATTAATACTAGTTGGGACAATATCTTTTAACTTGAGGTGGAAAAATGGATGCCTATTATGAGTAATACTTAAAAATTCTTGGTTATAAAGTGATTTCTGAAAGTCACAAGGTAGACTACAGAAAGATAAAAACCAAAGAATCGCTTTTTCCAAACTACAGTAATAGCGGCGATATTACCTAGTTAAGCTCACATAATACTCCAGCTACTATATTATAGTCTGTGACAGTTACGAAGCGCCATTGTTTGTGAGCACCAGAACAATCAATTCCTCGCAGGCAGAATCAGATTAGCTTACAGTACGATAACTAACTGATTTACTATAATCGAAACTTGATTTACAGTGATAAGTGAATATTCTTTCATAGTGCTATCCTAATAATTCTGTGACTCCTGTGAAAAGTGATATAACTCGACTTATATCATTTTTGAGTTTTTTACACAAAACTTATCAAAAAATAAATTACGAATTTTTTGGTCTAAATCACGTTCTTTAGAAATATGATTAGAAGAACGTGATTTAGACCAAAAAATTCGTAATTTTTTTTTTTTTGATAAGTTTTGTGTAAAAACTCAAAAATGATATAAGTCGAGTTATATCACTTTTCACAGGAGGCACAGTATATAGATCACACTAATATTATAAAAGCTGGTTTGTGAGTGTGTTTGTTTCGTTACTGTTAACTTAAGGACACTGCGCTGAATATCGCGTGCGATATTCCGACTCGTACTATTTTTCATTCATAGAAAGACAGTCTAACCCCTATTGCACTGCGCAATACGTCGAACCGGTCGAACCATAGACTAGATACGTCGGACCATAGACAAAACGAGGCTGAATAACGCGTAGTGTAATAGGTCCTTTATGATGCACTAGCTTTTGCCCGCGGCTTCACCTTTCACCTACTTATACATAAAATATAGCCTAGTGGCATTTAAGTCGGTAAAAGTCTGACACTATCCCCCGCTCTTGGGCGAAGCGGGAGATACTGAATATCATAAAAGAAAAACACTACATACACAAAAAGAAAATTTCAGCAGGCTTACTATTTTCATTACATTAGTGCACGAGCATTATGAGAACAGTATTTTCGTTCACACAATACCATTTTCTTTTCCGACTTGGAAGTAAATGAAAACTGCAATATACGAAGTAAAATACAGCTAAATTAAAAAGTGTACCAGTCTCCTGAAACACAAGTTTCATTACGAAGTGCTATTTCTTGGCACCAGACGCTGGGAAGAAACTGAATTTTAATGTCATTTGTTTTTGCATGCAGTAAACTGCTAAAATATACTGGGCGCACTATAATGCACTTCCATTACAGCGCGCCCAGTATATTGTAGCAATTTATGGTTAAATACTAGTTGCATACGCTTGTATGCAACTAGTATTTCAGTTAGCATAAATTAGTCAGGAATGTTTCCCTCGAGTAGTGTTGTAGTGTTATTAGCTTTTGACCTAGTTACTGAATTAAAAGTCGAAGTATAAGAGTTAGCAGCGTTGCTCACATTTTCAGATTATGGTTTTAAGGTTGAGTATTTGCCAAAGTAGACTTGAGCCTGAATATATTGTCACAATAAAAGTGACTTTGTCATTTTGTTTCACATGAGCACTTCTAAAACATCAGAAGCTAGTGTACGGTTTCAATTCTTCGTTTCCTATTGAGAAGAACGAGCAAGAAACTCCACCATATCCTAATATGGGCCCAGCCGGGTCGAAGCCTACCGGGGCCAGGGTTATCCGAAAGGGCGCTCGAGCCCCGGTATGAAGGCTTGAAGGAACGGGATGGGTTTTTTAGTCAGTAAGAGTCTGACACTATCTCCCGCTCCGCCCAAGAGCGGGGGTTGTCATAAGATGATTTTACCCATCGAAAAAAAAAAAAAAAAAAAAAACCATATCCTAATATAATTGCTAGACAAATTGCATGTCCGCTTTGCTTGTGCTAGCGAGACAAGGTAAGGCAGAACTCGAATGAAAATTCCAAACAAAATGGTCTCTAAAAAGCTTAAAAAAGCCGGTAAAGTTATGTATCCGCCCAATTTGGCTGGAAGCATAACTAAAAAACCTGAACGTGTCCAGCTTCATCTAGACGCCTGGCAACGCAATTTTCAACCCATTTAGCTAAGTATTCATCATCATCATCATTTCAGCCGATATACGTCCACTGTTGGACATAGGCCTACCCCAAGTGTCGCCAAAATGAACGTTCCTGCGCGTCTCGCATCCATCGGTGTCCCGCAACCTTCACCAGGTCATCGGTCCACAATGTAGGAGGCCTTCCAACGCTGCGTCTTCCAGTACGTGGTCGCCACTCCAGAACCTTTCGGACCCAACGGCCATCTGTTCTGCGAGCAATGTGCCCTGCCCATTACCACTTGAGTTTGGCAATTCTTCGTGCTATGTCGGCAACCTTAGTTCTCCTGCGGATATCTTCATTCCTGATTCGATCACGCAAGGTAACCCCAAGCATAGCCCTTTCCATTGCTCTTTGGGTGACTTTAAGCTAAGTATTATGATATTTGAAACAACCAATTTCACTACTAATTAATCGATGTGCGGTAGTCTTACTACCGCACATCGATTAATTACCAAATAATCGTTAATATGATAACAATTAATGATTAAATTCTTCTTTTGTTTGGAAAAACTAGATATAAAGCAGTTATCAGAAGAATTTATGTCATAAACCGTTTGCACTGCAAATGTCCGATAAATAGATGACTTGGAAGTACATATGAATGACTTTGATATATATCCTTATCAGTGTTTACGTTATCAAGCTGATAGGTGGCGCTGGGGTATAAAACTGACTGACGAAAAGGTAAGAAGGTATTAAAAATTGAAGACAACCAGTCTACTGTTTGGAAATCTTATAAAATTTGGCTATAGAAGTGACAAAAACACTTAACCAGAATTTTTGTAATCATTATGATTTAAAAGAGTGTTCATGGAATTTATTTCACGTTCTTCTCCATAGAGATCTACGCTTTGGAATGAGCAATTAGTTTCATTTCTTTGACTTACCGACTTCTTGATAATCAATAATGTCTTGTTCTTTTTGGTGGGAAATCATCCAATGACTTTTCTCGCTCTTGGGCGGAGCAGGAGGGAGTGTCAGACTTTTACTGACTAAAACCCACTACTATATTCGTCTTAGCCTTGCGTTCCATGGCCACGGGGTTCACTTTCACTTAATCTATGGCCCCAGTGATACTCGACCCTGATGGGCCCCTACGAATAATCAAAAATGCCTGTCTTCTTCTCATTTTCCTGTGCCAAAGGGCTCTATCTTGGGTTGTCAATTTTGGCAATGTGGCTTTCTCGAGGTCCTTTTCTATTTTGGACCACCAGGTCGATGGCTGGGGGCCTCTACCTCTCTCCTCCTCTATTTGTTCGGGTAGACCCTGAGTGATCTGACCTACCTGAGGTCCGAGGGCCTGATGGTCTTTGGATGTGTATATACCAACGAAAGCGATTTTCAGTCATCTTATCGGAAATTGTTGCGACTTTGATGCTTCCTCGAATGTATTCATTTCGCACTGTGTAAAGCCTAGTCACACCCCTGCCATCTTAGCATATCTTCTTTTCATTGGTACTTAATCAAAATGGTTTAGTTGGAAATAGTAAAATTATGCTTTGATTTGGTTTGATTGACTTTTTACTTTTTTGTTAACCGTACATGTTAAGTTTGTTAAGACCCATCGTTGGAATATCTCCTACAAGGTGACTGATGACCTGGTCAGGATCATGGGAGTCCGATAGATGCGAGATGCACAGAAACGGTCATTGTTGTGGCCTTTATCCAGGAGTGGACGTATTTGATGATGATGACAAGTTTCCTTAACTTATTTGGAGGAAGGAACTGAGCACTGACTATCAAGCTTAGTGGCTTATTCTTAAAAAATTCGGATGGTTTAGTCGCGTTTCGCCATGAAATTTTCATAACAGCCAATCCAATTTAAAATTGCCTACCACTATTTTTCACCGCTTCACCCAAAGGTTGACTGGTAGAAAATGCCTAAGGCGTTAAGTCCGCCTCTTTACTTTTGTGTGCATAAAGCACTTAATAAATAAATAAATAAGTACTTCAAAAATGCAGTCTCTAAGTCTACTAAACCAGAATTACACTCACTTATCACAGTCTTCACTGAAACCGATTAGTCAGCACATAATCGCTATCTCTCGATAAAGTTGCCAAAATACGGTATATTATAAAACAGTGATAATGTCATTATCGGCACACTAATTGTGGGTCTACGTGCTGGGGAGCACATACGACATCGCACGTTTTGACACGTGCGGAAGTGTTTTGGTGGGAAAACGAGATTTTTCCAGAAAACCGAGATTTTCCTAAAAAATACGAGATTTTTCCAGAAAAATGAGAAATTTCCAGAAAAACGAGATTTATCCAGAAAACCAAATTTTCCGGAAATGTGAGTTTTTAAAATATTATTGACTAGCTTTTGCCCGCGGCTTCGCCTGCGTTAATAAAATATAGTCTATGTAACTTAGGAATAAAACAGCTTTCTATCGGTGAAAAAAATTTAGTAATCAGTCCAGTACTTCCAGAGATTATCTTAATACATAAAAGCAAAAAAAAAACAAACTCTACCTCTTTTTAGGGTTCCGTAGCCAAATGGCAAAAAACGGAACCCTTATAGATTCGTCATGTCTGTCTGTCTGTCTGTCTGTCTGTCTGTCCGTCCGTATGTCACAGCCACTTTTTTCCGAAACTATAAGAGCTATACTGTTGAAACTTAGTAAGTAGATGTATTCTGTGAACCGCATTAACATTTTCACACAAAAATAGAAAAAAAGCAATACATTTTGGGGGTCCCCATACTTAGAACTGAAACCCAAAAATTTTTTTTTCGTCGTACCCATACGTGTGTGGTATCTATGGATAGGTCTTCAAAAATGATATTGAGGTTTCTAAAATAATTTTTTTCTAAATTGAACAGTTTGCGCGAGAGACACTTCCAAAGTGGTAAAATGTGTGTCCCCCCCCCTCTAACTTCTAAAATAAGAGAATGATAAAACTAAAAAAAATATATGATGTACATAACCATGCAAACTACCAACGAAAATTGGTTTGAACGAGATCTAGTAAGTAGTTTTTTTTTAATATATCATAAATCTAAAAAAACTAACTACACTATTATTAAAACATCGATCAAAGTTACAACGAACTACAAGAACTTTTATATTATGTTACTTGCTGCTACGGAACCCTTCATGGGCGAGTCCGACTCGCACTTGGCCGGTTTTTATTTCTATTAGTGTAGATAGACTCGCTCTTGACCACTATCTCACCTGATGGTAAGTGATGATGTGGCTGACGACAGTGCACGTCTGCCCAGAAGTAACCCATTCAGTCTTGACTTAAAGACCCCCAGGTTGTAGTTATTAGGTATACTCGTACATACACATATTTACACTCCGGCTGGGAATTCCACTCTTAACTTGGCATAATGAATGTCTTCCCAAAACGTTTTGTAAGTATTGGTTTTTTTTTGAGGCCGGAAATCATTCAATGACTCTCCTGGTCAAGGGCGGAGCTCGGGTGTGTCAGACTTTTACTGACTAAAATCAGATCTGTGTTGCTTTGCGTTCCGGGACTCCAGGGTTACCCTTTTCAACTACACATCGCCCCAGTAGACTTCGGCCCTGCTTGGCCCCTTGTTTTTTTTTGGTGGGGAAAATCATTCAATGACAACCCCCGCTTTTGGGCGGAGCCGGAGATAGTGTCAGACTCTTACTGACTAAAAACCCACCCCGTTCCTTCTATCCCTTTCGGATAAACCTGGCCCCAGTAGGCTTCGACCCGGCTGGGCTCCTGCTGTTGCTGACATCTCCTTGAGGCGCGCGGGAACAGTGCACGCCGTCGATGACTGGGGCTCGGCCCGGACAGTTACCGGACGGTGCCCTGCTTGGCCCCTGCGTTTTTGCTTACATCTTGGTTCTGCGTATGACGGGAATGTCCACCATGTACTGGTGGGGCACATCCGTGCGTCTTGTGGTCTGATGATGGAGCAGGCTTGGTGCAATTAAGTTATGCAATTACGATGCACCCTCTCCGAATTTTTAACAGGATCACCAACCTTTGTTGGGTATGTCACTCAGCCTGTTGTAGCCCATTGTTGGATCTTAAGCTTTGTCAGTATACCTACCATATTTTCAGAATTCTGCATCCAGCCTGTTCCTTATAAAAATATAGGGATAGGTACCTACTTATTGCTTAGTCTATTAATAAATTTAATAAATAATATAAACAAACGGGTAGAAAATGAAATTATTGGGCATCAAAAATTCATCGATATCAATGGGAAAAGTGCCCAGAATGCTGGCAGTATTGCCACGCTGGATGGCAATGCTGATTCGTTGTCCGAAGAAAAGCCCAGCACTCTGGTCACGCGAAGAGTCGACCAGTTGTTTGCTGATATCACGAACCACTCGATAAGTGCTCGGACCCCATGGCCCTAGTGTTTCAATAAGTCTTGTAAAATTTTAAACTAGTTCATTGGTCTCAGTAAGGGACTGACAGACATTTTTTGTGTAAAAAAATTAATCCCTTATCAGGAGGTCAATATTATACTTAATATACAGTCCTAGATTTCATAGTTAATTAATCATTGAAATGATTGATATTTGAGTAAGTAATTTTTTTTCCAAGTTTAAACCTATTTTATACTAAACGTTTTCAGCTTCCTGAAACCGCATTCGAACAAGCGTGTTGATCATAAAATCTTAGTAAGTAATGCAGTAAAGTTCTATTATAGTGCGTGCATCGGAACGGCCGCGGTGCCCGAGTCGTTCTATTTTCAAACAGACCAAGTTCATTAACGTCTGTTTTACTAGCTGTAAGGATGTGACACGCAGCTTGAAATATATCGATAGATTTTGTTATAGATAAAAGTAATACTTTTGTTAGAAGAAAGTTGTGGATATACGTCATTGATGTTGTTTGCCATGTGAAATGCATAGTTTCTATGTTGGAACTGTTAATATGAAAAAACTTTTTCTTTTTATTAACTTTCATGGTTATAAATAGCGATATTACAGAAAATAAAAACACAAAAAAAAAGAGTAATGTACAATATAAAGTTTATTTGAACATAATTCCAAGTCAATCCAAAGATATAAAACTTCAATGCAACCCGTTTTAAAAAACACGGCAATTTCATAGATAAATGCCAATTTATTAATGTAGTTTCTATTTTTTTAACTTAGTTGTATAGTAGGTATACATGTGAAAGAGGAAAGGGAGGCCAGAGAAAAGATGGATGGATGGTGTGACAAGTGATATGAAAGAAAAGGGAGTTAGTGATAGCATGACGGGTGAAAGGATAGGATGGACGAAAAAAATGTGATGCGCCGATCCCAAATAAAACGGGAGCGTAGAAAGGTTTCTATTTTTTTTTCCTTTATGAGAAAAGATGATAGTTAATTAGTTTATATGATCGTGTGTGTGCACGCAATAATGATAAAGATTATTAAAATTAATCATTGATATTAGAGTGACTCATGAGTTTCAAATTATTGCAGTGTTTACATCAGGAAATGAAGGACGTTTGGAGTTTTTTTGTTCACTTTATTAATAAATCATGCTTACGCTATTTTATTTATGAATTTATTTACATATTGATTTGAATTACTCCACGTACCATGACCAAGTAGTATTAAAGATACAGTAGTCATACAGATTTACTAATTCACACTAATAATAAAAAGGCGAAAGTTTGTGATTATATGGGTGAGCGTATATGATTGTGAGGGTGCGTATATATCTGTATGTTTATCACTTCTAGATTACGAGTTCTAGAGACACTACAGATTGTAGGTCATACAATTTAGCTTCACTTTTTTGACTGACCGACATTTTGATAATTCAAAAGTGCCTGTAATTGGTCTATTTGAATTAAACGTGTCTGATTTCTGAAACAAATTTTTGTTCCGTGCGGGGATCGAACCCGCGACACGTAACGCAGTAGCCAATCTCTCCACCAATGCGTCAACCGTGCCGTCAAAATATAAAGCAATGAACTTTCCTAGTTACGAAAAGGTCGTCCTTTATCATAATTATTATATTATATTAATACCGGATGCGGAAGGTAGCGGGCAGGAAGACAAGTTTATGTTAATCAATGATAATTACCTTCTGAGTGACAGGGGAGGCGGCGGGGCGAGCTTGTATGTCAAGTGACAGTTCTAAACAGATTTACATAATGTATTTGAATGGATTAGCTGTAGGTTTGGGATTTAGTTCAATGGCAAGATGAATAGTGCATTAATTGACATATCTACTTAATTTTTTTCCAGTACACATTCTAGAAAATTCGTTCTGATTTCTACCGCTTCTAGGCAGGCAATTTACTGTTTTTCGCACTAGTGCGAAAAAGTATGCAAGCTCGCCCACGCCACAAATTATTGTATCTATCGTATTCTAGGCTGGGCGCTAATTGACCCCCACGAATCGCAGTCAACCCCCGTTTATTTCTTATAAGTGTATAATTGTAAAACGTCGTTTGATACACGTGGGAATTTGTCATTGCAGCACTTAGTTCCATATCATTAGACAGAATTCAGTCTCCACTTGTATCAAAATGAACTATTTCAATACTCTTTCTCGAAAATCCGCTCATATCACTTCCGCATTTTACTGTTTTTCACACTAGTTCAGAAAACTTTTTATACAGGGAGAAGGTTTGCTTGAGATAATTTTCTACTATCGTATAGCCGCTGGGAGCAGCTGCAAAATCGGAATACATACAGATACAAATAATATAAATTAGAAAACATGTTTATAAATCATTAAACAATCCCTTACTAATTAAACAAAGGCTTACAAACATCAATGTGGATCTATACTTTGCTACAACTTGATACACACAAGTAACTTGACAGTAACACGATTAAATATGCAATTACGATTCCATTTAATAATTAAAGTGTTTCAAGCGGTTGCTAGGTAACCGTTCTACTCGCCGTTGTCTGTCGGTGTCTGCGCTGCCACAAAATAGACAGGTACAGAAGTCCATCTGAGTTCATTGAGCAGTGGTGACCGAGAGGTAAGGGCACCGACTTACGAGGTGTAGGTCGTGGGTTCGAACCTAGCCAGGCGCACTACTTTGTGCAATTTATTTCATCACCTCTGCTCTCAAAATGTGATGGTGGAAAACATTTTGGGGAACCGGCATGTCCTAGAACCAAAAATTCGAAGAAATGTGACATTCACCAACCCGCACTGGGCTCGCGTAGTGGGTTACAACCCATTCTCTCTCCTAGAGAGGAGGCCTGTGTCCTAGCAGTGGGAACATTAAAAAGGCTGACAATGATGATGATGATGAGAAGTCTATGTCATGTATGTACTTCACTTTTTATACATACGCTCGGCGGTCGCGCTAAGGTCAGCGCGTTGCGCTGAACTGTACGAGTGCGGCTGGACGATTGAGTCGAGATATCGTGTCTATGTGTAAATTGCTCGAGCGCGCTTTGTATGTAGATTGACTTCTGCACCTATCTATTTTGTGGTGCTGCCCACGCGAGGCGTTTCATTGTCGTCTCATTAATGCTTCTAGAGCGGCCTACGGTTGTGACAAGACTGGTTAAGGTAGTTCTACATGATTGTGCTTTGTTTTGTTGATCAATGTTGTTCATTCTGTTTGTCAACTGTTTAAGAGCTGTTGGGAAAGCATTTAATTTTGTTACAGCAGGAAAGGATGAATAAGTTTTTTTTTAAAATCACTTTTGTTCATCTATAGAAAGTCATTTGGTAGTTGTAAAATTTGCAAGATATGAGTGTACGTCGAAGTATTGGATAGTAAAAGTGATACCTATCATCATCATCATTTCAGCCAAAAAATGTCCACTGTTGGACATAGGCTTTCCCCAAAGTGTCGCCGTAACGACCAGTCCCCTCATTTGATATCTATTGGATACCCGAGACCCTAACCAGGTCATAGGTCCACCTTGTGAGAGGCCTTCCAACGCTGCGTCTTCTAGTGCGCAGTCGCCACTCCATCTTTCGGCTCCATCGAACATCTGTTCTACGAGAAATGTGCCCACTGCCACTTAAGTTTTCGATTCTGGTCTATGTCGGCGTTCTTGGTTCTCCTGCAGATATCTTCATTCTTGATGCGATCACGCAAGGAAACTCCAAGAGCAGTTCTTTTTAGTACCCTTTGGTTGACTTTAAACCTTCTGATGAGGCCCATTAAAAGCGACCACGTTTCAGCATTGTAACAATCAGCTGTCCAAGGGTCTGCTTCTGAAAGGAAGGCTCGGCACCGGTATGAAAGGCAAGAAGGAACGGGGTGGGTTTTTTAGTCAGTAAGAGTCTGACTCTATTTCTCGTTCCGCTCAAGGGCGGGGAATGTCATATGGATGATTTTTACTCACAAAAAAAAAGTATCCCGAACAAAAACAGTGTAATCAAACAACAATCGAAAATTTCATAACAAATAATGCGTTCAGTAGCTCATAAACATGGGCTTTCGTTTCTCAATCAAACCTTTTAGTGTATTGATAGTACAATTGATATAAAAGGTATGAGCTATAAAGGACTGCCTTCCATTGACGCAACTTTGATAATAGTGACTGCTAGATGGGCCCTATCAGGTTTTATAGTGGACAGTAGCTATCGTGGAAGGCATTTTGACACTTCCATTTCTCATTGATGCATTGTTGGGCTTTTGACAGCTTTCTAATTGCATTTTTTTGTAATGTTCAGGAATTTGTTCAAGAATCAAGAACCAAACTATTATGACTCACTTTTTTATTTTGATTATTTTTATTATTGGAAAGAAGTGGCTCAAAACCTGGAACATTGGAAGGAGTGGAGGAAGGCTTTTGCCCAGCAGTGGGACAGTACGGGCTAGATATAATAATAATTTGTATTATGCTTTTGAATACAATAAAGACCAGTCTACACTGTAAGGACATAATATTGTATTCCAACAATTTTTTTAAAAGATTAAACATGTACGACCAATTTGGAACCGTGCACTAGCTTCTGACGTTTTATAAATGCACATGTAGGCCTATGTGAAATAAAAACTTTTGAATTTTGTAAAAAAATATTTCAAATGGCAAATGGTTCATTGCAGACATTTTTGAATTATCATTAAGGTAGTCAGTGAGAAAAAAAAAATGCTAATTGCACATTCCAAAGTATCTACAATAGTTTTGACGAATGCTATTCGTAAATCCAGCAGTAGTACCACAAGCTCTTAACGCGATCCATTTTACGTCATAAACTGAACTGGAATGGGGCTATATAGGGTGTGTCTATCTAGCTCTATCCTTGTTTCTCACTCGCACGACTGACATTTTAACAGGTGATGTTAAGTCCCCTGTATCTACACTAATATTATAAAGAGGTAATGTTTGTTTTTTATTTTGTTTGTAAGAGGTAATCTCTGAAAGTACTGGTCCGATTGCTGAAATGTTTTCACCGATAGAAAGCTGCTTTATTTCTGAGTTAAAAGCTAGTTTGAGCATATAGCCAGTGTATCAACAGCCTAACAGTATCACCTTGCAAGGTGACAGAAATGCAAATCATTTGACTAAAAGCTTAGCGGTCGATTGTGAGTTTATTCAAGCGCAATAAATGTTTAATTTCAGATTGGTCTCCTGATGTGTGATTTGTACATTTATTTTGCATATATTTGATTTTTTATTAGTTACTAGTATTTTTTTTAGAGTTCCTTACCTCAAAAGGAAAAAAACGGAACACTTAAAGGCTCGCTTTGCTGTCCATCTATGTTGTCCGTCCATCCGTCCGTTTATATAGGGTCTGTCTGTCTATCAAGACTCTTTATCTCGAGAACGCGTGGAGGTATTGAGTTAAAATCAAAACTATATGCTCCGATCTGCGGTCCCTTGAAGCTGTGAAGTAAATCAAACTTCTATGTTAAGTTTGTACGGAACTCTCAGTGTGCGAATCCGACTCGCACTTGCCAAATTTTTTTTATTACGGATATCGCGCTTGTGCGCTATCTCAACTGAAGGAAAGCGACGATGTAGTCGATGATGGAGCCTGCTTGCCTAGAAGTAAACTATTCACTCCTGACTAAAAGATCCCTACGTTGTAGCTATCACTATCAGGAACACAGCTGGCAGAGAATTCCACTTCCAGTATCAGTGTTTTTTTTTTTTTTTTATTTGTTATAAACTAGTACTTGACTGCGATCCCGCCTGATGGTAAGCAGTGATGCAATCGTTGATGGTGAGGCGCACTAGTTTATTAAGAGCCTATTCACTCTAGCCTTGAAGACACCCAAATTATAATCAGACAGGAAGACCGCAGCAGGCAAACTGTTCCAGTCCTTTGATGTACGCGGTATAAATGACGAGGCGAAACGCTTAGTCCGGACCGTAGGTGTTTCAACAACGTAAGGGTGGATACTTGCCGTGCGTCGGCTTGTCCGATGGTAGAATTGAGATGGCGGAATCAAGTCATGCAGTGTTTAATATTTATATATTTATATTTGTTTTTATTATTGACAGGATCAAACGCAAGTTGATTACTATCTCACCTGATGGTAAGTGATGACATGGTCGACGGTGGAGCACGCTTGCCTAGAAGTAAACTATTCAGTCTTGACCCCCAGGTTGTAGTTATTAGGTATATACAGCATTAGTTTTTGTATATGCAAAAACCGAAATACGTGTCTTAGTATAGTATAGGTAGAGCACGCTTGACTAGAAGTAAACTCTTGACTTAAAGATCTCTATGAGTTAATACGAAGCAGCTTGTGCCAAAATTGCTAATAGTTCTTTATCTATTCTGCAGATTTTTACTTACCTAAACTCAAATTATTCACCTATAGACTCGTATGTTAATAAGTTCTAGATCTGTATTCTGAAATGCCTGATTTCATAACTAATCTCAACTCAAATCTGGTTTTAAAACAGGATTCCTGTCTGTGCCAAGCAAGCCTTAAGCCCTATCTCTTTAATTGTCAATATTTCTATTAATATCACACAATTCGAGAAATATTTTAGCCTAACGACTACCATTACTGATATTATCATTTAAGGCCCAAGCGCCCGAGAAGTGCCATAAAGCAGTGACTTTCTGAAGCCTACTCCGGTTACGGCCAGGTTAATAGGTTTGAAAAAAATATATGTTTATTATAGATTCATGAACAACATTATCAACTATTGATTTCTTCGTGTGATTAATACTTTTGTCTAAAAAAAAATGTTTAGCAATTTCGCAACTTTTCCCTACTCCTTCGAAACGGCTTGGATCTTTAGAAACATTTTTATGCATAAAAATTGATGATTAACTGTTCTTCAAAGTGAACATAGCATATATTTTGTAAATCAATCAACATTTCGCAAAGAAAATGGATATAAAGGTCAACGGAGCTCTATCGGATAAAAATGCACAGATACTCGTACTGCTGCCTAGGTGGGAACGAGTGTTGTGTCCATTTAATTTCAGCCAGCTGTTCAAGGGACTATAAGCCTTAAGTGAGCAACCTTCACTCTAGTGTGTACATATTTTAACTGCTTGACATTTCGTCACCTCTCGAGGCAAGTGATATGCAAATCAATCATCAGACCCTGTCAGCGTTGATTCGATTGCATGACTCGATTGATTCGCAGATCACTGATAAAATCAATCATAATTTCAAAGTTTGGTAATAACTATTAGAGTAATGAGAGATTGCGATGTTTCGCCATATTTGTTTTGTCGAGTATCAGGTGTGGTCATGCTGTAATGATGTGTAGGTATTTTTAATGATCGATAGATTATTGTATACCATAAATAAGATTGCTGTAGGAATTTAAAATTAATAGGGTGTCACAATGGGCGGTCTTATCGCTAAAAGCGATTTTTAATGGTGTTTGATTTAACCTTAGAGGTGATCTGTTTATGATGATATGGGTTGATTAACAGCTGACTAATTTTGAACGATCGAAGTATGTGCAAATCTGCACTGATATTATAAAGAGGTAAAGTTTGTTTTGTTGTTTGTAGGAGGTAATCTCTGAAAGTACTGGTCCGATTGCTATTTTTTTTTGCCGACAGAAAGCTGCTTTATTCCTGAGTGACATAGGCTATATTTTATGTATGCGGGCGAAGCCGCGGGCAAATGCTAGTTTTAGATATAGAGTTAAATTAATACTTCAGGAACTAAAATCTGAGCAGAATCAGTAAGATTCAATTTTAACGATAAATTTTTTCGCATGAAGCACATGATGATGTATTATTAAAAAAACGTTCAGGATCAATCAATTTTAGAAAAGCACTAGCTATTGTTAGCGGCTTCGCCCGCGTGAATGTAGAAAATTATCCTAAGGAAACATGCTCCCGGGACAAAAAGTGTGTCTATTCTAGAATATATACTACTCGTGTGCCAAATGATATAATGATAATGTCATTTAAATTAAGAAAGAAAGAAAAAACATTTTATTTGCCGAAAAGGCGGAAACTTAAGACTAACATCCGAATCCGTTCAGCAGTTCACGTGTGAAGAAGTAACAAGCACACACTTACAAGTTATCGCCTTTTTAATATTAGTGTGATTCTACATTTTTTAAAGTACGAGTTAGTTGAAATTTTTTGTTATTTCGTATTTCAATGAATCCATTTCATTTACTCATCTTAATGCTAAATTCTTGCAAATAAAAAAATATGAGACGATTTCTATCGATACTTTATATGAAAGCTATCCCATCCCTACACAGTGTTTACACAGGGGATGCGTTTTGTCGAGAGGCGCGGCGTCGCTCATCGCTCGTCGCGTCTATCGCATCTTGCAATTAATCAACTCGTGTATTACGGTCTTTATTAGCTTTCGTCACAAATAGACAAGCATGCTATCCTGAATTTGTGAGCAAGTTATGTGTATACGAAATAGTAACTTTTTTGAGAAGGGTTTCTAAATTAAAATAAGTAAGTCAAAGTCAAAACATTGATTGCGAATTAAGGCTTATAGTCCCTTGAACCATCTGGCCAAAATTATGTGGACGCAACTCTCGCACTCGCCTAGGCGGCAGTAAGCAAATCTGTGCATTTATTTGCGGCAAACAGCGCCCGGAAAGCGCGTGGCTGACCTTTAAATCCATTTTCTTTGCGAAATATTGATTGATTTACATATGCAACGTTCACTTTGAAGAATATTTAACCACCAATTTTTATGTGTAAAAATGTTTCTAAAGATCCAAGCCGTTTCGAGTGTAGGGATTTGTTGCGAAAAGTAGCGAAATTGCTAAATATTTTTTTTAGACAAAAGTATTAATAGCACGAAAAAATCAAATGTTTGTAATGTTGTTCATGAATCTATAATAAACATATATTTTTTTCAAACCTATTAACCTGGCCATTACCGAGGAGTAGGCTTCAGAAAGTCACTGTTTTATGGCACTTTTCGGGCGCTTGGGCCTTAAGTGTACAATGAAAAGTGAACTAAGCCTACTAAGTACATTAGTATTCTACTACTAGTGTGTACTAAGTTTGTAATATTTTTTTTTTTTATCTGTTTAAAACTAGTACTTGACTGCGATCCCGCCTGATGGTAAGCAGTGATGCATCTTCTCCTTCTCGATTTAAAAGTTTTTGGGACCAATAGGTTGTCATGTTTATAGCGGCATCAGTGGCGTGTTTAGGTCCTTCAGAGTGCAGATGTAGGGACATTTTCGGCACTCTGATAAGTGGGTCATCGTCTGGTCAGGTCTGTACTCGCACTGGGTGTCGGAGAGGGGCTTTTCCAGGTTCCCCATTTCCATATATTGCCAGGTTGTGTTTGCCGTTGCGAACGCGTATAGTTATCGGCACGAATATTGAGCGCTGGCTTTAAGTTGCGCTGAAGACGAGGGGGCGGGGAATGTCAGTGATTGGCCGCGCCATCGTGTCATAGACGTCACTCGTGATTCGTTCCCTGCACTTCCGCATGTATCTAACAACGACGACGATTGGCTCGCCAATGTATGGAATGCGCAAAGCGATCCTCACTTTGACGCCGAGCGCTCAATATTCGTGCCGATAAGGATGCGTTTGTACACCACCCGCGTGTGCGTTGTCTATTTTTAATTTTATTATTATTTTTGATTGCATGAAACATTGTTAGACCAACAAAAGAAATCACGAACACGTACTTATCTACAATTTAAGTTTATCAATTGTTGTTTCATAACTATTCTGATTATAATCGACAGGCCTGTTGGTCTAGTGGTTAGTGACCCTGACTGCTATGCCGGAGGTCGTGGGTTCGATTCCCACCCAGGATAAATCTTTGTGTGATGAGCATGATCATTTGTTCTGTGTCTGGGTGTAATTTATCTATAGTATGTATGTATTTCGAAATATATAAGTATGTTTATCAGTTATCTAGTACTCGTAACACAAGCTCTGCTTAGCTTGAGACTAGATGGCGTTGTGTGATAGTTGTGGAATATTATATTATATATTATATTATATTATATTAATTAATGAAAAAACAATCGTCACTGTTCTTTGCATTTTCATCGTCCGTACTGTGTTTACATAAGGGCTGCGTTACGTCGCGTATATCGCATCCCGCTATGAATCACGTCGTGTGTTCCGATCTTTATTAGCTTTCCTCGCAAATAAAGGGTGAATACTAGATTTATGTGTTTTTGTTGTTAATGGAGTATTATGGTGTCATCAAGTTTCTGCAATAGGATTTGGAACTATTTTTTTTTTGTTGGGAAATCATCCAATGACTTTTCCCGCTCTCGGGCGGAACGGAAGGGTGTGTCAGACTTTTACTGCCAAAATCCCATTCCTGTTGCACGTGTATCAAACGACGCACGCCCAGCCTGATACGATACATGTAAGAAAATATTGTGGCGGGGAGAGTACGCAAACTTTTCTGCACTAGTTCCGTAAAATAGTCTATTACGTGTCTTTTAGACAGCTGTGGGATAAGAGCGGATTTTCAAATAAATGTATTGAAAAATACTTTGGTCCACTTTAGGAATTTCTCCTTTATCCCCCCCCATACATCATAAACACCTGGGTGTACTGTCTGTACACCTACCCAAGTTGATAATCTGCAATCGTTAACGCTAGCAGAAAACTTCTAATGTACGGGAATGACGTCATCTCAACGCTCAGTAACGGGGTCAGAACAAAAGAATCGGGGGCGTAGCCAACTCGAGGCGTGCGACGCAAGAGAAACGGCATAACATGGCTAGGGGGGCTGGTCTGGACTAGGAATTTTCTATCTGTAGGTCACAGACATATCGAAACCACGACATGCAGGTTTTTCTTTGTTGTTTTAAAACAGGAATCTGTAGTAATAATATTATAAACTAGTTTATGCCCGCAGCTTCGCCCACGTATATAAAATATAGCCTATGCCACTCAGGAATAAAGCAGCTGTCTATCTGTGAAAAAATTTTAGCAATCGGACCAGTACTTCTAGAGATTACCTCCTACAAACGAAAAAACAAACTTTACCTCTTTATATTAGTGTAGATATGCGAATGTAATTCTGTCTGTTTGCTATGCTATAAAATAAAATTTAAATTTTTCTGTTTTCTTTACCAAAACAATCTCTAACACCTCGAAAAGAAAAAGAAATCATTATTCATTGTACAAGTCCATAATCCCCTATTTTCCCATTTGTCTTACAAATCTAATCCATGCTGGACCACCGTAACGCTAACGTTATTTATATCCCAATGTATCCTGTAAGGAAGAAATACCACTCCCACCAAATTGGGACCATTCAATATCCTCCATCCTTCACCAAAAGCCGTTAAACCATTGTTTACCACAAACTTTACCACTTACAATTGAAATTACACCTTATTTCGAACAAACTACGATTTCATTTTAAATATCTTCAATTTTCAGGATGCATTGCATTGTAATTTTGACTTTATTTTGAAAGTGTTAAGGTGTTATTTAGGTTGCAGTATGCTCCCTATTTTCAGATGTATGTGTTTCATTTTGTAATGCAAGCCAGGCTTGTTTGTGTTTGTTGGCGTTTACGTCGTTTTGTTCTGTGTTGTAAGGAAGTGTTGTTCATTGGCTGTTTATACTCATATCCCCAGGGTAAATGTATTTTGTAGCGGCTTTTTTTGGTTCCAAAATGTTTGTGTGAGCTTCGTGTGTTTATTTTAGCGTGGTCCTGACCTTTCCAAATATTTGGAGGGTACGGCTATAGTAATTATACAGGGATTAGTACCAATTGATATCTATATTAAGAGTTAACTTTGTTTGTGGGGGTATTCTCTAAAACTAATGAACCGATTCTGATAATTCTTTCACTAGTTTGTAGTTACACAATCCCTGAGTGTTATAGGGTAATAAAATTTCTACTTTCACGAAGCGAAGACGCTGGCAGAAACTAGTTATCACACTAATATTATGAAGGCGAAAGTTTGAGTACCTCTGTGTGTTTGTTACTTCAAAACGGCCGAACGCTCAGCATAATGCTGTGTCCACACGCAAACTGCGACGAGTCCACAGCGCTGGTTTTCAGCGTAGGCCGGTGACGGTGCCGGTGATAAGAACTGTATGCTCCACGGTGGTCCAATGTGTCCTCAAGGTCGCGATCGGCGTCGGTGACCTTTCACGCTGAGTAGGGCCTTGTTCAGGCCATGGTCTGGTGCCCCTCCCATCGGACTAGTAGGCGGTCGCCTCCTTCTACGAAGCAGTAATAATAGCAAAGGAGATGGCCGCACGGGTGAAGGTTCTCACACCCTTCTCTCTACTACACTCTTCTTACACCCTAACCGCTGTGACTTGCCACAGGCTTGCGGACGACGAGTAATGTCTAGCTCGCCGTCCGGCGTCAATAATCGTCGGGAACGAGCTCAAGTCTTCGATAGCGCGTAGTGTTCAAAGCGTTCTTCAAAGAGATGTCAACAAACCACAGAGGCCCAGCAGGGCCAATGCTCGCTAGGACCACGAGAAATTTTTGTAAAGGAAACCCGTCGTTCTATAACGCAAAGGGCAACTGAAGAACGCAGGTGGGTATTAAAAGTCTACCACGCCTTGTCGCTCCACCCAAGCGCGGGAAAGTCATTGAACGTTTTCCCATTTCAAAAAAAGGGCAGAAGGTATCCGTGAGGATTTCAATGCAGAATAAAGTGTTAAAGATTATGATATTGGTATTGGAAATTACATACATTTTGATACAAGTGGAGCAAGTTAGTTATCTACGGCTCGGGTGTATGGAGGCGAATGTTGCATTCGACGTGTATTAAACAACAAAGAAATTCATAAATGTGGGCCGACGTGTGATTCTTGGGGATGCTTAGCGAGTGTATTTTTCCGCACTAGTGCGGAAAATATTAAATTGCGTGCCTAAAAGCGGTAGGGGTAATAGCAGGATTAGTAGTAAGTGTGTGTCGAGTAAGTGTAGGTAACGAAAAAAAAAAGATGTGTGGCACTCGGGGACTGCCGCGGTAAAGCTATTGCATAGCATTTTTTATCAACTTATACAATAGACCTCGCCAACAGCTGCTTAACCCCACCCATTCAAAACCAGACCTCGCCAACAGCTGCTTAACCCCACCCATCCAAAACCAGACCTTGCCAACAGCTGCTTAACCCCACCCATCCAAAACTAGACCTCGCCATCAGCTGCTTAACCCCACTCATCCAAAACCAGACCTCGCTAAGAGCTGCTTAACCCCACCCATCCAAAATGAGACCTTGCCAACAGCTGCTTATCCCCACCCATCCAATACCAGACCTCGCCAACAGCTGCTTAACCTCTTCCATCCAAAACCAGACCTCGCCAACAGCTGCTTAACCTCTTCCATAAAAAACCAGACCTCGCTAACAGCTGCTTAACCCCACCCATCCAAAACCAGACCTCGCCAACAGCTGCTTAACCCCACCCATCCAAAACCAGACCTCACCAACAGCTGCTTAACCCCACCCATCTAAAACCAGACCTCGCCAACAGCTGCTTAACCCCACCCATCCAAAACTAGACCTCGCCAACAGCTGCTTAACCCCACCCATCCAAACACAGACCTCACCAACAGCTGCTTAACCCCACCCATCTAAAACCAGACCTCGCCAACAGCTGCTTAACCCCACCCATCCATAACCAGACCTCACTAACAGCTGCTTAACCCCATCCATCTAAAACCAGACCTCGCCAACAGCTGCTTAACCCCACCCATCCAAAACTAGACCTCGCCAACAGCTGCTTAACCCCACCCATCCAAAATGAGACCTTGCCAACAGCTGCTTAACCCCACCCATCCAAACGCAGACCTCGCCAACAGCTGCTTAACCCCTTCCATCCAAAACCAGACCTCGCCAACAGCTGCTTAACCCCATCCATCTAAAACCAGACCTCGCCAACAGCTGCTTAACCTCACCCATCCAAAACTAGACCTCGCCAACAGCTGCTTAACCCCACCCATCCAAAATGAGACCTCGCCAACACCTGCTTAACCCCACCCATCCAAACACAGACCCCGCCAACAGCTGCTTAACCCCACCTATCCAAAACCAGACCTCGCCAACAGCTGCTTAACCCCACCCATTCAAAACCAGACCTCACCAACAGCTGCTATTGATTGTTCACTCATTTGTTTTCTTATCGGTCACCACGCTCAAAAAACAAATGAGTGGGGGGGTGTTAGGTTATTTTCGTTACGGAATTTCTGGATTCGGTCTCCACGCTCAAGGCCCGCGATAGAAGCTATGCAATAGCTTAATAACTTTAACAGTGATTTAAACATGTGCAACGTTTATGGTTGGTTCTTTCCTAATATTTTATTAGGTCGGTACAGTCGGCTGCATGTCGCAACGGGCAGGATGCAGTGCCACTAAAAGTACCACGTAACGTAATAAAGAATCACGGCCTCATGTGATGTGATGTGCATTCGTTTTGGAACGCCTTAAAAGGCAGATGTCGAGCGTAGGGCTGCTGTAGTTTGTTTTAGGGTAATAATATATATTCTTTAGAGATGATTTGACTTAACGAAATTAAGAAAGAAAGAAAAAGTGTTTATTTGCGTCAAACATGGCGCATATCTTAAAAAAAAAAACAAATAATAATAAACGATTTATAACTAGAAAGTAAATAGGATATGCGTCACATCCGCGCAAAACGGCCAGCGCTCAGCATAATGCTGGGGCTCGTGAAATTATTTTCAAAGTATTCTTTTTTTTTGAGGTTAGAATCCATAAAATAATTCCTTATAAAAGATCAAGAGGGAGTTTCTTTTCATTTGATAGAAACTAGTACTTGACTGCGATCCCACCTGATGGTATGCAGTGATGCAATCGTTGATGGTGAGGCGCACTAGTTTATTAAGAGCCTATTCACTCTAGCCTTGAAGACACCCAAATTATAATCGGATACGGAGACCGTAGCAGGTAAATTGTTCCAGTCCCTCGATGTAAACGGTATAAACGACGAGGCGAAACCCTTAGTCCGACCGTAGAAGTTTCAACTGCTGTACGTCGGGTTGTCGATGGTAGAAATGAGATGGCGGAATCAAATCAAGCGATTCTCACGAAAACCGTAGGGGCCCAGCAAGGTCGAAGCCCACTGGGGCCAGTTCGCTTCTGAAACGAAAGTCCAGTCCTGAAATGCATGCAGCGAAGGAACATAGAGTTGGTTTTAGTCTGTAAAAGTCTGACACGCCTTCCCGCGCCACCTAAAGACGGGAGACCATCGCTTACCATCAGCTGAGATGGTGTTCAAACGCGAGCTTATCAATAATAATAATAAAAAAAAGATGTCATTAGATGATTTCTTATCAAATAAACATAAAAACCTTTTTGTACAAACAAAAAATAACCGACTTCACTAAAAAAAACACTAAAACCATCAAAATAATTTTAATTTCGATATTGTTTGTTCCTTATTTAACAGTGAGTTCCAAAATTAAAATTATTTTGATGGTTTTAGTGTTTTTTTTTTAGTGAAGTCGGTTTTTTTTTTACTAAATAAAAAGTCCCTATATTTACAAATCTCTATGTCTATATTTCACACTGGAGCCAACCCTGCTGCAGTATCATGTTACGCAACATGTTATGGCGCGCATATGGTGAAGTATTTCTGTACTGGACGTTAGACACACGTCCCCATACGGCCAGGAGGGGGAAGGGGCTGCCATGGGCTTTGCACCCATGTTTAGTAGAAGTTAAATTAAACTGGTGATGGTTTTAAAAGGAATTATGGGGTTTCGGTTATCAAAGTGCTTGTCCAGGACAGGAGAAAAAAGTCAAGGAGAAAAAGAAATTAAATCAAAATCATTTATTTCAAATAGACCATTTTCAGGCACTTTTGAAAAGTCAAATGTCGGTCAGTCCAAAAAAGTGAAGCTAAATTGCACGTTCCAAATCAAGGAATAAGCGTCTTTTGATAAAATTAAACAAAAACAACGTACAAAAAGCAAAGCACTATAATAAGGTGAAAACTGCATCGCAATTTATTTCTATATCTGTATCAAAAAAAGTTAATAGAAACATACTAATGACGAGAAAATTCTTCTTGTCCACCCTAAAATTGAAACCATCATTTAAATTCATCTGCCGTTGACAGCTTCTAAATTATATTGCCATGGGCGATTGTAATGACGGTAGGAGGACCAAATATAGAGGACAATAAAAGGGCGGGTCGTGTACTTACCCCACGCTTATCAATCTTATCCTGAAGTTCAAGAGCGCCACTTAAAATAATGTCAGAGATGGTAGAGCAGTGATGACTTAGTGGTTACGGCCCTCTGTTGGTCGTGGGTTCCAACCCAGGCAGCATGCTTTGTTTTGTGTCATTTTGCTACAGAATGCAATCTAGCGGTTTTGGATTCAGTGGAAAGGCGAGCGAAGAGATTATATTTTGGTGATCCAGATTTAATTAACACTACCTGCATATTTATACCTGTCAGATAAGCTAGTGTGGAAATCTGCACAGTTGTGAAACACACACGCTTCGGTTTACCTGTTCAACTCAACTGTACAGGTAAACCTGTCAGGTATACCCTAGCGTGTATATTATGGCTACCTTAATCTACAAGGCTTGGAACACAGGCGTAGGGTAGCCAGCCTTTCACTATTCTATAGGATGCATTTTGGAGAGTGTGCGGTAATTACATGACTTGGTACTTGCCTTTCGAACTTGCGCCCTCATGCATGAGAGGCGGGTGCCTTAACAAGTGGGCCATCTCGATACTAGTGGGCCATGTCAGACAGATTGACGTACAGATAACAAATTGATTCCATTACTGTTCTGTTTTTATAATTACTTGTGTACGCACGTTCGTATTCTTAATTATAATTGATTGAAGTATCTAATGGTCAATTGACGAGGAAAACGAAGGACAATGATAAGATTATGAGAAAATACGACCTAGTCCTTAATGATGAATTGATGATATGGCTGTACAAGTGCTATCCTCTGGTTTTTGGATTAATACGCATAATAAGCCTTATAATGTTCCCACTGCTGGGACTCAGTCCTCTTCTCTAGGAGAAGGCTTGGGCCTTATTCCATCACGTGGTCCCAAAGCGGGTTAGTGCATTCTAGGTCAACGGACTACTTCTCATCATTTCAGCCCATACATGTCCACTGTTGGACATAGGCCTCTCCCAAGCGTCGCCACATCGAACGTTCCTGTGCGTCCCGCATCCATCGGTTTCCCGCTACCTTCAACAGTGGACGTATATCGGCTGAAATGATGATGATGATGATGGTGGTAAGACTTGAGTGAGGCTTGGTGTGAGTTGGGAGATACTGGCTTCGAGCCTTGTCACAAAAAGATTGAGTGCGTTATATCCCGTCTCCCTTCGATACTACACCTAGGAACCTGTGCATCTCAAAGCTTTACAAACTATCAAAAATACATTTTAGACCTATTGCATCAATTGTTTATCTTACTTTGTAAAACAATGCGATAGCATAAGATTACATTGCGCAACTGATTACCATTTCAAATGCGTACACGTGTTTTTCCATCAGGCCAGTTTGGTATGGAATACTATAGAAATACAAGTTTTCCTGGATATTTATTAGTATTCACTTTGGGTAGGAGCCATATCGTATTGTGATCTTTTTGGAAATCATGTATTCGTAGAACTATTGTTGTTGGAATATGCCGTAAAGTGTGTTTTCGAGGAAAATAGTATGTTCAATGTTTAGTTAGGAAATGTTAAAAGGTTTTACTGGAATGGTAATGGGTAGTGTGGTTTGTATTGTTTGATATTTCTTCTTTTTAGACTAGTTTCTTTTCGTAACTTATGAGGCATGTTCATTTGCTAAACCTATTAGACCATGTTTGTTCTACGATATTATATGCGACATTTTTCGAAATGGTTACCGTGGTCTTAGAATGCAAATCGCAACTAAAGAAAATGCGGGTGGGTTTTTAGTCATTTAAGGTCTTACACACCCTCTTCCTCCGACTAGAGCAAGAGGAGTTATCTAATGATTTCTCGTCCAAAAGGAATTTGGTAATTTTCTACTAGTGCGAGTATGTATTGGTAACCGGCTTTGTCCGTGTGAACGAAGAAATTATTGCACAGAAATGTTACTACTACGTATAGTACGGGGATAAAAAGTATTCTATGATGTTATTAAAGTCATGGTGTACCTGTGTATCAAATGTTACTATTTAGCTGATGAGGAGCAACATAAGAGTAATCTAAACATACAGACGACTTTTACAATAGTATCTATATTATTAGGAAAGCAGTCTGACTGAAAGCGGCATTTTTAGGGCTATAAGATTGTTCGAGAGAATCACCACAACCCTGAGACGCAATATTAGGGCCCAGCAGGGTCGAAGCTTACTGGGGCCATGGGTTGGCTTCTGAAAGAGAAACCCTCTTTTGCGTAGTGGGTTTTAGTTAACCTTTTGAATGTCTTAAGTTACACAGTTCGACATAAGCAATTGTCTTTCTATTGTGTCTCTAATTACGGCATTCGATGAGTTAATAAAAGTCGAAAGACGCCCCTCCTCCGGCTCTGCCATAGAGCGGGAGAAATCATTGGATGTTTTCACACCTAAAAAAATCCCCGTAACCGTAACTGGAGAAACACAGATCGGTTAGTAAAAGTCTAACACTTTGCAACTTTTTTCAATAAGTGTATTTCAGAAGGTATATTTCCAGAACAGTTAAAAATTGCAAAAATTGTCCCACTGCACAAAAAAGGCTCTAAAACAGATCCGAAAAACTATAGGCCTATCTCTTTGCTTCCCATCCTTTCCAAAATTTTTGAAAAAATAATTAAGAGTAGACTTATGCTTCATCTAAATTTGAATAAGGTTTTGCACTCGAGACAATTTGGTTACCAAAAAAATGTCGGCACAGGAGATGCTATATATACATTGGTTGAAGATATAATTAGTAAATTGAACAGGAAAATGAGGGTAGCTGGCATTTTCATTGATTTAAGCTCGGCCTTTGATACAATCGATCACAACTTACTCATTGCTAAATTGGAACATTATGGCGTGAGAGGCAATATTTTACAACTTTTCTCTTCATATTTGAAGAACAGAAAAATGTATGTAGATATTAATAATACGCAAACTAATGGTAATATCACAAACTATAAGTCATCCATACAATGTATAGAGGCGGGCGTACCCCAAGGATCAATACTAGGACCTATTTTATTCATATTATTTACAAATGATCTCATTAATTACATTAACTCAATATTTCCTGATACACAACTGACAGTTTTTGCCGACGATACTAATGCAATAGTTGAAGCTAACGACATAGATGAGCTTTCTGCTAAAGTTAATGCAGTATTATCAGTTTTTAGTTCTTGGTTTGAGAGTAATAAGCTCATAATAAACATTGAAAAAACCAAAGTAATGTTATTTAGTACAACAGCTCGAAATAAAGACAACATGACGATCACACTTAATGAAATTAAAATTGACATAGTGAATGAGGTAAAGTTTTTAGGAGTTTACATGGACAAATTTTTAAATTGGAAAAGGGAATTGCAAGCCATTGATTCGTATATTTCCTCAGCGTGTTATGCCTTACGTACTCTAAGGGATGAAATAGACATAAAACACCTTAAAATGGTATACTACGCTCTAATAGAGTCAAGGTTAAGATATAGTGTCCAGTTTTGGGGGAACAGTTTCAAATATAACTGCCAGAGAGCCTTCGTACTCCAGAAAAGAGCTATAAGAACTATGGTCCGAATATCACAAAGAGAGAGCTGTCGGCCACACTTTATAAATTTAAAAATTCTTACTGTGCCAAGCCTTTATATTTTAGTGTTATTGGTGAATTTTAAGAAATACCTACATAGCTATGAAACAAATGAGGAGAGACAGTTAAGGGAAAGTACGCGTAGGAAAGATTTTAAAAATAAAATAATACCTCAACTTAATATTGTTCAACATAGTCCTCAATATCAAGCAGTGCGAATTTTTAACAGGTTGTCCTTGGTCTTGAAGAGTATAATTTACACGAGCTCGTTTAAGTCAAAGCTCAAAGCTTTCCTTTTGGAGAAATGTCTTTATTCGGTGGACGATGACATATCAACAATTTAAAATATATGTGATAATAATTAATGTGAGACTGAGTAGTGTTTCGGTAGTAATAATGTAAGTAATTGTAGTGACATTAAATTTTATTTTATTTTGTTATTTTTTATAATTAATTGTATTTATAATTGTAATTAATGTAGTTTTAAGTAATTTCAAACACAATACAAATTGTTCTTGAATAAATGAATTGAATTGAAAATTGAATTGAATTGCATTCGCTCCGAGCGGGTGAAGTAATTTGATGTTCTTTTCCACATTAAAAATGGCGGCATTTTCAATTATTGAACGTAATGCAACATTTATGAAGTATGTTAATATTGTTCGTTGTCCACAAGGTGTATGAGATACGAGGTAATAATAAATATACATTATTATACATTGTGATTCATGTTCAAAGAAAACTTTGGTTTTGTCATCATTGTGGAAGTGTGGCTTCTAGGAACGGAGGCAAAAACAGTTGTTTAAAAATATTTGGAGGACAAAGAAAACTGGAAATTCTTTAGACATGAAAACATCATGAATGGGAAGTAAAGAATTTGCATAGAATAAATCTTTTGTAAGCAAAGTTGTCTTTACAGGCTCTTGAGGGACGTTAACAGGGGCTGTACAAAGGAGGTTCTGGGGTGGTCTTTTAATGAGGACATGGAACACCAATCACGTGCTGATGGTGATCTCCAGGATACCAGGGTAGTTTAAGTGGGAAAAGAATCCTACGATCTCTGGCCTTTCCCCAAAAGTCCAGGCGTTTTCTTTCTTTCGAAGTTAAAATCCGATTTAATTATAAATTACCTGTTACCCGCGACTTTGTCTGCTATCTGCTAATGAAAATCCGGTCAAAACCGGTTTATCCATTTCGTAGATGTTTTTTTTTATAATTGATAGGCTTGCGTTTGACCACTATCTCACCTGATGGTAAGCGATGATGTGGCCGACGATGGAGCACACTTGCCTAGTCGTACCCTGTGTTCGTCCTCCCTCTGGACAGTTAAAAAAGCTTAAGTTAATCCTTATAACATCAGATATCCGTCAGTTAAAGTCCTGTCAAAATCCGTCCAGCCGTCTCTTGAAAATTAACTGGAACAAACAGACAGACAGACAGAAAATCGAAAAAGTACGTTTGTCCTGCAGTGAAACAATGTAGGTTAAGCAGATTAGATTAGAAGATAGGCTATCTGTTGTATAATTCTCAAATCTACTATTTAGGCAGTCCCATTATTTAAGTTAATGTCAAAATTATCCCACCTCGTAACCTGATATTTGTGCATTATGATGGATACTTATTACTGTAGTACAAACTGGTACAGTCGTGTCGAGGGATCGATAGATTATAATTGACGGTAGTTATAAGTTGCTGATGTTTGTTACCCGTGCCGCAAAGAGCTAAAGAGCTGGTACATTTGGAGACACAAGTGTTAAGTGTTGCTGACGCGCAGGTTTGCTGGTTGATCGGTATCGGTTAAAATAACACTGTTCAAGGCGTTTTGTCAAATATTTTACACCAGCAGTCTGTGGGCTAACCATACCCAAAAAACAGGCAACGCACTGCGCATTCAATATAACAATGCCTTCAGGGCGTTGTTGAGGCTTCCGAGTTGGTGTAGTGCATCAGGGATGTTCGCTGATGCGCACGCTGGCGATTATTTCGCGATCATGCGCAAGAAGGTGGCATCAACGATGCGCCGAGTGAGGGGTATTGGCAACAGCATCCTGAAGGTCTTTTCAGAATGGTTAGACGGGTGTATAATGGATAGGTTTATCAAGCTACATGTCAGACATGCTTGATAAATCTTCCTCAAATCGAATTCTGTGTTTTATTTTATTCTTTTTGTACTTATGTGTGCCTTCATTATACTAGACTAGCTTTGGCCCGTGCGGCTTCGCTCCCGCTCTTCCCTACTCCACTCTACTATATCCTACTCTACCCTACTCTTTCATACTCTACTATACTCTACCATACTCTACCCTTCTCTACCCTACTCTACCCTACTCTACCCTACTCTACCCTACTCTACCCTACCCTATCCTACGCTACCCTACTCTACCCTACCAAACTTCACTAAACCATCTACTAAATAGTCCGAACAAAGCCTAAATATTCGGTTTGGATAGATGAGCCCGTTCTTGAGATATAAAATTACAACGAAAAGTGGCATTGATTTTTAATTAGATAGATAGTAGAAATTAACATAGTTTTTAAGTGGTTTTGGTAATACTAACACCCTATGGGCCTACGATGCCTGAGAACATTTATCTAAAACACTAAACTCTATAACAGTACTTAAATATAGTAAGGTATTCTGTGTAGTCTTGCTTTACATTTTATAAAACTTTTTTTAATCTTTCGAAATCTTCACCTACAGATAAGTAAATTAAATATAAAATCAGGCTTAACAACACAGTACATTAACTAATATTTAACTATAACTTATAAAATTTAACAAAAGTCTTGCAAAAACATTTTCTTTCTTTTATTTGTCAAAGTAGATTGTCCTCTCTCGATATCATTTCTGCGACCACCTGTACATTCCTGGGCCCGTCATCAGTCTCTGATAAGGCGTGACTTATGCAAATATAGCTGAAATGCCATTGTGCCTCGTAATATAGCTACAGGTTATCATAGGTGCATACCACGACTTGATTCGTGAATCGTTAGCAGATAGCTGCGCAAATGAAGTCATTTCTCTGTGTGAATGTCTTCCTGGTGTGATTAGAAAATGATTAGATAATTTTCTTTGTTAGGTTTTTTTTTTGGTGGGGAAAATCATCCAATGACGACCCTCGCTCTTGGGTGGAGCGGGAGATGGTGTCAGACTCTTACTGACTAAAAAACCCACCCCGTTCCTTCAAGCCTTCATACCGGGGCTCGAGTTCCCTTTCGGATAACCCTGGCCCCAGTAGGCTTTGACCCAGCTGGCCCCCTGCTGTTGCTGACAACTCCTTGAGGCGCGCGGGCAGTGCGCTCCGTCGACGACTTGGGCTTGGTCCGGACAGTTACTGGACGATCGGACAGCGAGCTATCCATTGCTTACTGTCCGCAAGCCCGTTCTTTGTTAGCTTGGCAATAAAGATAGAAAGAGACATTATTATTAACCATTTATTTATTTTTATGTCCATATAATTTTTTTTTTTTAATATTCTTTAAAAAAAACATATAAAAAAAATATTAAAAATAGTTAGGTGTTAGGTGGGAATAGGGTCCAAGCTAAGGTGTCTAGTTTGTAAGCTCAGGGCTATATTGCACCGGGATACTGGTGATTATGGTGATAACGGGATAATGGTATCCCGGTGAAATATAGCCTTAAAAAAGTTTACCGGGGTGCCTCATCCTTTCAGCCGTTTGAGCGTAATTAAGTAACAAACACAAACTTACGCCTTTGTAATTTTAGTGTAATTAAGGATAAAAGAAATAAACTTTCATCTTTTACACACTAATAAATTATTAATAATCAGTTTTTAATTGAAAAAAACTGGGCAAGTTCGAGTTGGACTAGCGCCCTGAGGGTTTAATTCAAACTTAGCTATGTAAAGAGTTCATTTTCCGATTGGAGTCTCGAAGATTTTTCCAAACCGTAAAAGATATATTTTTGTAACGTACTTAACAGTTTTCAGATTTATTCTTCTTGTGTTATAAGACCTTGCTTTAATCAAAACTTCAGGATTCCGGGTCAACGGGAAGTGTCCCAGAATTTTGGTTCCCTTGATTGTCGAAATATACGTATTTTTCGACATACATTTTTTCACATCTTTATGGGACCGCAGACATAAATATATGGTTTTAACGTGTTCCCGAGATAAAGTGTCTTGACAGACGGACGGACAACAAAGTTATACTATAAGGGTTCCGTTTTTACCTTTTGAGTTACGGAACCCTAAAAAAACACTTTCTAAATGGAATCAGTTTTGAAGAAATTACTGTTAGGCTACTCTGGCTTTCATGGATAACTTGTTCCGTGTGACTGCACTAACCGTGTCGCCAAATAAATTTATGAATAAATAAATTAAATATTTGACCCTAAGGTCGACTGGTAGGAAATGCCTAGTCGGTCATGTTACAGTGTTATGTGCATAATGCTTTAATAAATAAATAAATAAACTTGCTGATAAAGTAAACACAGTGCAAACCACGCAGTGACATCAACACTTGCAATAAATCTTAGCAGTGGAAATCTTGCAGACACTGCGCATGCGATTTTATTGTACCTACTACAAAAGATTAAACACATTTTCATCAGCATCCATTAAGATCACTCTAGAGCAAACCTTTTAATTAACTAATTAACCGCTTGATCACGTGCGCACGCGCACGCGCAGTTCTCACAAACGTTAATTACTAATCAAGTGTATTTAATGGTCAGATTTATATGAATGCATTCTGGTTTGACCAGTGTGTGTTGCCAGTGATGACATAAATATAACTCCGAAACGTAGCAACCACTTTTCGGAGTCATATTTATCTCTCTACACTCGAAGTTGTGGACGACTACGTTTACCTGGGACAGACGGTTCAGTTGGGTAGGTCTAACTTCGAGAAAGAGGTCAATCGTCGAATCCGACTCGGCTGGGCAGCATTCGGGAAGCTGCGCGGTGTGTTCTCGTCCAATATACCATACTGTCTCAAGACTAAAGTCTATGACCAGTGCGTGTTGCCAGTGATGACTTATGACTCCGAGACGTGGTCGCTCACAATGGGCCTCATCAGAAGGCTTAAAATCATCCAAAGGGCAATGGAAAGGGCTATTCTCGGAGTTTCCTTGCGTGATCACATCAGAAATGAAGATATCCGCAGGAGAACCAAGGTTACGGACGTAGCTCGAAGAATCGCCAAACTTATTCAACAGTGGTCAGAGGACATTGCTTACTGAATATATGGCCGATGGGACTACGTAGCGGAAGACGCAGCGTTCGAAGGCCTCCCGCAGGGTGGACCGACGATCTGGTAAGGGGCACGGGATTTCGATGGATGTGAGACGCACAGGACCGGTCGTTATGGCAACGCTTAGGGGAGGCCATGTCGAACAGTCAACGTCTTCCGGCTGAAATTATGATAGTAAATAACAGATTAACTTCGTAATTGGATGGTTCTAGAATTTGCTGAAGCTTAGAACTGTTTCTAATATGATGTTTATTTTTGCAACTTGAAATTGTTTTAATCGTTTTAATTTATTAGGTAATTTTTGACCACTATCTCACGTAATTGATGCTAAGCGATGATGTGGATTCTCTATTGACCAAGATATTTAAGAAGTGTAACATCGGACAGAATCATCCTCGACACTCCGTGGTCTATCAAAAATTAAGTTAAACCATTCAATTCAGCACTAATTTTAGTACCGTAGATACTCGCTACGGCCGCCCGACTGCGCCAAAATGGCGAATATCAAAAGACCACAAAAGTACTTACTTTGAGGGCCGCCAGTCCAGTGGTAGAGGTAAATAGTAGAGGCCAGTGCTGCATGCTAACAAGCAACGTTTCTCATGCAATCTCCTTCGCTATCACAATAACCATAAACGATATCAATCTCTGATTCATCCAACAAAGGAGCTCTATTTGAAATCAATTAAAAACCACTCAAGTTCAAAGCCAAGAAGCATTTACAAGTCGTATCTGTAAGGGCGCCACATTCATACGGCAGTGATCTCATCTGTTTACTTAGCATGTCAGATATCTCAATTACCCTTAATTGTATGCAGTTGCAACGAGGATGCATATGTTGACGAGTTCTCATGCAAATACCAGTACTTATAGGTCACGTCACTGAGTGGATAGGTACAGTAAGGCCGCAAAAGTCCATAGGAACGCTAATGATTACATTGCTACGAACCGAGCGAGCGCGATATTTCCGTGCGTATGTGTGCGCATGTATGAGTATCCACATTCCACAGATAACACACACTAAGGAACTGTCGTCGCACTGAGCTATATGGTAGCATTGATAAAATTCGTGCAAATTCGTCATGTGCTGGTAGCCGTGTGAACTAAGTGTTGGATTCGCAAATCACGTAACCCGAGTTCAAATCATGGTCGGTCCGTTGCAGTTATTTCTTACTTTGAAAATTCCCAATCTATATTGATTTAATTGTTTTTTTATATTTCTATGAAAAATACTATTGCATTTTTTGCACTAAATAGTTGCAAATTACGAATGTGATCTATTAACCACAAGAAGAATCACATTCGTAATTTGCAATTATTTAGTTGTTACATCTTTTCGATGTTATAAGGTGGAAATAAAAAGACGTGTTTAATAAAAATGTTTATTCTTTATATTTACAAATTAAACATTTATGAGAATTGTGACGTCGAATTGTTACCTAGACAAAAAGTTATCTTGTAACCGTTATCTATGTTACGCCTAAGATTGTTTGTTGGAAGTATACCCACTTAGACCATTCATAATATAAATAACGTAACAATGAACGGATATTCAAATTTTAATAAAATAAAATATAGGTAATTGTTTATATCCAGTTATTTATTGAAAAGTGATATATGATTTGGACTTTGTAAACATTTTATTTTTGTGTAACGTCACAATGAATGTATTGAGGTCATAGCTTAATTGTTCATTTTCTTGACGAAAAGAAGATTGAAACCAAACCTCAATTTCTGTTAAAAGAACTTTAGTTCTCACAAGATAATCGTCAATTAGATGAGAAAAATAAATTGAACTATAGTATTATGTTAAAACAGTGCGGGTAGAAGAATAAAAAACGAAATAGACTCATGATTATTGTCAACAAAATTGATAGCGAGTTCACTGCATTCTTAAGATGAGGCGATGGCACAAGTTAAAAGATATAGCTGTTTTAAACGAAAGTAAACACAATATAATACAGTGTTTGTTAACGAATAATCACAGATATGTTAAAATAAAATGGTAGGCCATTTAGTTTAGTTAACATTAAATATTTAGTGCGAAACGTAATCGTTCTTGTTTGTGCCTCTCTGTCAAGTACGGCTTTTTAGCAGGTTTTCTGTGATGCACGCCTTCAGCGTGAAGTGCACGGCGAACAGTATCCATCGAGGTGTCATATAATTCCGCAAAATGTCTCGTTGGTGCGAAACCATTCGTTTCGTATACGTCCACCATATGTCGTCGCTGCGCCTCGCTAATAAGCTTCGATCTCCCACTTCTCTTTCGACTAGCAAGGCTACCTTCTTCCTCATATCTTTTTAGCCAAAGATTTACAGTATTTTTCTAAAATAAAAAAAAATATATATATTAGGCAGCTATACCTACTTCACTTCATTTTCATTATATAAAATGTTAATAATCATAATTATTGAATATAATTTTAAAATAAAACTGCATTTATTAATCCAATAACCAATCCAATAAACCCAACGATTTACGTATTTCTCTTTTAAACCTCATAAAGATACGATGAATGGATTCATAAATGGCATACTTTTTAATTAGAAGATTAATTTGTAATAAAGTTACAATTCATTAATAGCTATTATACTCACATTCAGTCCGGTTTCTTCAGATATTTGTGTTTTATTAAGACCACTTTTATGCAGCCCAATGATAGTCGCCCTCACTTCAATACTAATATTAGCCTGCATTTTGCGAATATTACAATACTGTCAACCTCACGTCACTAACCAACAACTACAACCAAACGACAGTTCATTTCGGTTAAGTTAAAACTCGTGTCTACCTCGCAGAAATCTAATTCTTTATTTAGTTTTTTTTGTGATCTACCTTTCTAACTCTAAGAAATGTGTGAACAAGTTAAAGAATAATTTAATATATGTAATGCAAATACATAACTTCCAATCGGGTAAGAACTTACAAAAAGTCAATAATTGCGTGGGATTTGAACTTGCGGCACGCTGATTTGCGCTTCAATCTGTGTGCCTATACCACTGGGCCATCTTGACTTATGATAAGTTGATGAAATTGTGAATTTCAATCATTTGTTGGCGAAACTTGAAAATAAAAGGTCGTAAGTCAAACTAAACGTCAAACGAATATGTTTTAAGAATTCTTATGGACTTTTGCAAGTGATAGTACACTATTCAGAACTAAAGGCCTTTAGTGTACCATAGTTGTAGGTTTTGTCAGAAAGAAGCAGTTGCATCCTCATTTGCTGTATCACCGTGTTCTGATCAGCAATATTTTAACTACACTAAAATGGGGTAAATAGAGACTTAGGGGTGAATAGAGACAAAACTTTAAAGGGTATTTTCTTGATATTTGAATATTTTTTGCAGCATTTAACTATATCAATTTATTAACCTTTCAATCGTGGAAATTGAATAATAATATGAATAATATGAATTGTTATTCTAAAAAATCGATGCTTTGTTAGAGGCCGAAATTATGGTATCAAATTGAAAACCAAACCAAAGTTTTGTCTCTATTCACCCCGTTTTACTATTGCTACTTGTGAGCTTTATATTAAAGACATTTGTGATTTTTTTGAGGTCGTCAGAAAAGAAAAGGAAAAAAAATCAGGGCACATTGCTCGCAGAATAGATGGCCGTAGGCCTCCCGCAAGTGTCGCCATAATAAACAGTCCTCGCATGCGTCTCGCATCCCGGATCCCGCGACCCTCATCAGATCATCGGTCTACCTTAAGGGAGACTTTCTAAGGCTGCGTCTTCTGGTACACGGTCACCACTCAAGAACCTTTTGACCCCAACGATCGTCTGTTGTTTGAGCATTGTGCCCTACTCACTATGACTTAAGTTTGGCGATTCTTCGGGTTATGTCAGTAATTTTGGTTTTCTTGTTTAGATTCGATCACGCAAGGAAGCTCTGAGCACAGTCACCTCTATTGCCCTTTGGGTGACTTTAAGCCTTCTCCATTGCCTTTTGAGTGACTTTAAGCCTTCTCCATTGCCTTTTGGGTAACTTTAAGCCTTCTCCATTGCCTTTTGGGTAACTTTAAGCCTTCTCCATTGCCTTTTGGGTAACTTTAAGCCTTCTCCATTGCTTTTTGGGTAACTTTGAGCCTTCTCCATTGCCTTTTGGGTAACTATAAGCCTTCTCCATTGCCTTTTGGGTAACTTTAAGCCTTCTCCATTGCCTTTTGAGTGACTTTAAGCCTTCTCCATTGCCTTTTGAGTGACTTTAAGCCTTCTCCATTGCCTTTTGAGTGACTTTAAGCCTTCTCCATTGCCTTTTGGGTGACTTTAAGCCTTCTCCATTGCCCCTTCTAATGAGACTTACAACAGCACCAGGAGTTGAAGAATATTTCTAACCCTCAATGACCTCATCTGTTGACAGCAACATCTAAAATAACACCAACTCTTAACTCATACAATTGTGCGACATGCGCCGGTCGTAATGCATGCAGTTTGTATGAGGATGTATGGAGTTTGTATGAGGATGCATGGTCGCAGGCGCCGTGTCGGCGACGCAGTACGTTATTGTAATGAATGGGTCCTGCGTTCTGATATGTTTTGTATTGTTTCAATTAAGATTACATTTGTTAAACAAACGAGATTGTCTTGATTTTATTATTGCGAATACATTTTGATGAAGCTGTTGATGCAGTAGCCGAGGGTCATTGATTCTTGTACAGAACCAAATGTTTGTCTGGTATATAGATTGTAGTTTTGTCCCGAGTTTTGGAAGCAATTTCAAACTTTGAGCTGCGTAAATCTCATTCATTATTATCATCGGCCTTTTTAATGTTCCCACTGCTGGAACTCAGGCCTCTCTAGGAGAGGGAATGGGCCGTAATCCACCACGCGGGCTCAGTGCGGGTTGGTGAATGTCACATGTCTTCGGATTTTTGGTTCATACATTATGCCAAAGAGCTATATGCTAAAGACTAGCATTCATGGATATGGATTGGTGTTTCCACAACGACCGTTCATGTGCGTTTTGGTTCCATCAGATTCCTCATCTGTCCACCTTGTTTGAGGCTCCAACGCTGCGTCTTTCGATGCGTCTTCCGGTCTAAAGGTTACTTCTAGGCAAGCATGCTTCATCGTTGACCACATCGTCGTTTACTATCAGGTAAAATAGAGGTAAGCAGTAAGAAAAAAAGTTTAATTATTTTTTTAATATTGGTAGGTCAGACACGCATCAATATTAAAAAATAAGTAAGTAAAAAAAAAATTTCGTATTTCTTCTTGGAATTATAAAAGAAGACTATAGTGATAAATTCTCGTTCCTTACCTGGTAAAAAGGAATTTTTCTGTAGTAGGAAAATGCTAATATTTATGGTTTAGTATAGGTACAATGTATTTTGAAATTTAAATAATGTCATCAACACACCAACCCATTTAAATGCACTGCTAAATTAGGAACTCATTGATTGAGTTCTAATGATGGAATTGTTTAAAGATACTGGAATTCTGTAGTTTCCCTATCTTATATCACAGGATGGGTCATCAGGAATAACCAGGATGCAATATAAAACAATAGGACACCATTGTTTTAATTATGGTCAGTCTCTATTTCATTCAAGACAGTTGTCCTCATAATATTTTCCGTCTTCAGATTTCATCACCAGTTTGCCTATCTGACCTTTACAATCCAGTAACTGGTTAACAGGAAACCCCTTATCAAGGCTCCTGCCAGATATTCTGGCTTCTGAATACCCGGAAACTAAACTAGTGGTCTTGGCTATCCTCCTCAAGTAGTTTACTCTTGACAGAGTGGTCGTGGTTGACAATATTGCATTATCGTTTGCGAGTGGTGAGGTCTTGGCTATTATGCATGAGTGCAAATTATTTTTATCCGACTTCGGAAAGGGGGAGGTTCTATGTTCGGCTGAATGTATGTTTTTTTTTTATTATACACATTTTATTCAGGAAAAATCATGCTTTAGTCTTTTCTGTAATCTGTAAACTTCCAATAAGCTAGCAGTAAACCTGATGGACACCCAAACAGTCGCTAGGAAACTAAAGGTGCTCACACGTGTGCCACACACTCCAATTTGGGCGCGTCGGTGTCCATACATTTTATATGGAAACTAGACTTGTAGAGCTACACTTGATCCACGCCACGCGACGTCGTTCTACGTACAAATCAGGTGTGCTACACGTGTGCGTCGGTCTAATGCAGTTCTAGCTTCTAGCTTAAAGAGAAAGATTCCTTAAGACCTCATTTAGGAGTCTATAAGAATAATCGGGGCAGTCACTGGACAGCCTGAGTACAAATCAAACAATATTTTTGATAATCCAACAGATTATCAAAAATATTGTTGAATATCTATATGATAGACTAGATTTTGCAGTTGCTTCGCCCGCGTACATAAAATATAACCTATGTCACTCAGGAATGAAGCAGCTTTCTATTGGTGAATAAAAAATTAGCAATCGGACTAGTACTTCCAGAGAATACTTTCTACAAACAAAAAAATAAAAAAAAACAAACTTTATTTTTTTATAATATTAATGTAGATTAGACTGGATTAAAATATTTTAAAAAAAAAGGAAAAATCAAAGTAATCAAACCCCAACAAAAAATATAAACAAAATCAACATTTAACCTTTATAAAAAAACAGCCAAAAAAAACCTGTTGAACATAAAGAAACGTGTCCAACCAAAGATGAACCGAACAGGCTGGTGGGTAATTGTGAACAAGTCCATTAGTACATAAATGAGTAGTTACAAGTTAGACAAGCGTGGGTAGTGGCGACGCGCAAAAACTGTGAGTGGGAGACGGTGCCTTTGTAGACAGGGGATGGTGGTATGCTAGATGTTACCAATGTTTAGCTATTCTTTGGCGATTCAAAAAAGCACTGGTTGGTACAACCAGGTCTGCTACACGCCAAATCTCATAGAAGGCTACTCACAAAAACGAACTGCCGAGCTTCTTGAGCTTAGCAGGACGAATATCTGTGCGATAGTCCGCGTCTTAACCGGCCACTGCAAACTAAACAGGCACCAATTTCACATGAAACTGAGTGACACTGATGTTTGCCGGTACTGCAATCAGGAGAGGGAGACGCCTAAGCACCTCTTGTGTGAATGCGGGCCCCTTGTCCACAAACGCAGTGTCCATCTGGGCCGACACATTATTCGCCCGGAGGAGATTAAAACTCTAAAAGCTAGGAGTATTCTAAATTTCTTGGAAGCCTCCGGGCTAAAAGAGTTACTCTAACAAGGTGGCGAGTCACAATAGATCTTCTAGGTCGCAGTGACTACATCCCCTACACTATGGGTGATGCATAGCCCCTTATCTTCTAAATAATAATATAATCAAGCATAGCATAATCAAGCCTTTTAATGTTCCCGCTGCTGGGACTCAGGCCTCCTCTTTAGGTGTGGGAATGGGCCGTAATCCACCACGCGGGCCCAGTGCGGGTTGGTGAATGTCACGTCTTCCAATTTTCAGTTCTAGGACATGCCGGTTTCCTCACGATGTTTTCTTTCACCGTTTTGAGAGCAGTGGTGATGAAATAAATTACAGAAAGTAATGCGCCTCGCTGGTTTGAACCTACGATCTACATCTCGCAAGTCGGGGCCGTTACCACTTGACCACCACTGCTCTCTACTAGCATATTATTATGCATAGCATAATAAGCCTGATGCCTGATGAGCCTGCTTGATGCTGCAACCACAGGTTCAGTTGAAAACCAGCGTCAGGCACTAGTTACATTCATGCTGAACTGGACCTATTTTGAAGCAGACAACAGTGATATTTTTATTTTTATTTTTTTTGCTTCTTTTATTTTTTATATGTGTATATTATTATGGTCTGAGAGTAAATTATCAATGTTAACAGGGATTTTTTCTACTTTTTTTTATTAACGGGGTCAGTTAGGGCGATTACCGGTCATGGCTGCGGATTGTGCGGAAAGTCTGACTCTTCCTCCAGCTCCAACCTGAAATGGAGAAGTCATAATAATAAAATTTTAAACGTTCCTAGAACTATTATAAATTGTTAAAATTACAATAAACTCATGCATGTTATCTACTCTATAATAATTTAATAAAGAGGTAAAGTTTGTTTTTCTTTGTGTTAACGCCAATTTCATATTTATAAAGAGAAGCATGACCTATGTTGATTTAGTTGCCAATAAACCTCGTAAAGAAAGGACGCATTTCATTTTAAAATTCATTGACACAGTGCTAACCAAAAGTCAACCTAAACACCCAAAACATATGGTCGATTACGAGCCGGATCAAACCTCATTAGAAATTGTCGGAGCGCCGACGTGAGAACAAAAGAACCGCATTCCATTACGCAATAAGGGACCACCTGGAGTTGTTTTGCACGAATTTCTTAGAACTGGTCAATTAGTGTGTGTGCATAGTGTATCGGTGTATCATTGAACATTAATAACTTAGAAAACAAACTATTCTCGATTAGACATTAAACTACATTTTGAAGATTTTTGTGATTTACATATAAACAATGGCATCTGAAGCAGATAAAGCGTTATCTATACTTGAAGATTTGGCGTCCACACTCAAAAAGACCCAAATAAACCTTAAAAAGTGCCCAAAAGAACGGTTATCGAAGCCTGGATATTTACGAACTCGTATTCAAACGATTGAAGAATATTGGGTATCTTTTAAGAAAGCGCACCAAGATCTGTTGAGAAGTACAACTCGGGAACAACGTTTAAATTTACCGTACTACGTGAATGAAGAATTCCTTCTCCATGAAGACTTGTACCTATGCATGTTAGGAGATCTTAGAGAAATGTTGGATGCATGTACTTCGAAGACGACTGACCAATATCAACCTTCATGCAGTAATACGTCATTTGATGGAAAATTACGACCTAAAGTGATGCTACCTAACATACAACTCCCTCCGTTTTCCGGTAACTACGAAGAATGGCCTACATTTAAAGACTTGTTTGTGTCATTAATTCACGAATGTCCGACGCTAAGTGAAGTTGAAAAATTACACTATTTGAAGACTAGTATCACGGGCGAAGCGGCATCTTTACTGAAACACATTCAGGTAACGGGTGCTAATTATGTTCAAGCATGGGGAACGCTTAATTACCGGTACGATAACAGGCGCATCTTAGTAAATGCATTAATGAAACGATTATTCTATCAGAAAAAATGTACCAGCCAAACGGCGGCACAGCTGAAGGCCCTCCTGGATTGTACCACCGAAGTCATTAATAGTCTAAAAAACGTGAGAGTGTCTACTGATTCCTGGGATCCAGTAATCATATTTCTGGTTGTGCAGAAGTTGGACCCGGAGTCACATAAGGAGTGGGAACAAACTGCCTATTCGGTTAACTCCCAAGAACTGCCTACATGGAAGGAATTGCGCGAATTTTTAGAAGCAAAATTCCGGACGCTTGAAATGATTTCCCCTACGACCACCAGTAAACCTAACAAAGAGCGTGTTCTACATGTTACAGCAACAGATAAACAACAAAACCCATGCGCTTTATGTAAAGAAACGCACACACTATGTCACTGCAGCACATTCAACAAAATGTCAATAAATGAAAGAAGCGAACATGTCAAAGCTAACAAATTATGTTTCAACTGCCTTGGGGCGGGACATTCGGTGTTTAAATGCCGTATGCCAATGTCTTGCCGCACCTGTAAGAGACGACATCACACACTTTTACATCAACCCAAGAAGATTGATGAAGCGGCTCAAAATGTAGAAACCAAGCAACCGACTTCATCTAGCCAAGCAGATGTAGAAGAAAAGAAGGTTCACACAATGGTTGCGTCTCACTATACCGCGGGGCAGAAGATATCACTATTGGCTACAGCAGTAGTAATTTTGAAGAGTGCACACGGACACACTACTGTTGTAAGAGCGCTGATAGATTCAGGATCTCAAGCATGTTTCATAAGCGAGAAGGTAACTCAGATCCTGAATCTAGAGAAAAAACCAGTAAATCTAATCGTCTCCGGAATGGAAGCAATGAAGATGAAAGTCAAGCATGAGGTCAAGACTCAAGTATTGTCACGGTGGGAAAATCAATTCTACTTACCTATCAGAGCCTACGTGATGTCCAAGCCCTTGACTTCGAACATACCGATGAACACCATGAAGGGGACTGATTGGCCGCACATAGCAAACCTCCAACTAGCAGATGCAAATTATTATGAATCAGGACCTATTGATCTGTTGTTGAGTGTAAACGAATATGCAGCAATTCTCAAGCAAGGACTCATTAAAGGTCCACCAGATACACCATGTGCCCAAAATACCTACCTGGGATGGATATTAATGGGTGGAATAACAATCAAGCTGAATGCACGAGAAAAATCATTGACGGCCATGAAGCAAGAAATTAACATAGAAGATTTACTAACCACAATATGGGAAGTTGATACGGACACTAAAAGAAAACTTACCCTAACTGAACAACTATGTGAAAACATATACGAGAAGACACACAAGCGAGATAGAGATGGAAAATATATTGTCAAGCTACCTTTTAAAACACAACCGCCAAAATCAGTTGAAGGAAACACACGAGAAATAGCAAAAGGAAGACTCCATCAACTAGAAAAGAGATTTAGTAAAGACACGGAACTAAAACAAGAATACAGGAAGGTGATCAATGAATATAAAGAATTAAAACATATAGAAGAGGTACCTAGGGATGAAATAAATGACAAATCAGTATACTTACCCCACCATGCGGTGATCCGTAGTGAAAAGGAAACGACGAAGACTCGTGTTGTTTTTGACGCCTCGTGCAAGGGCTCCAATGGAACGTCACTGAACGATGAACTCTTGTTGGGTCCAATATTACAAGACGACTTGAGAAGCATTATCATTAGATGGAGAATGCATGCTGTATGTTATGTTGCTGATATTCACAAGATGTACAGAATGATCTGGACAAATAGAGAAGACATCGATTATCAAAGGATTCTGTGGAGAGATAATACTTCAGAAGACATCAAAGATTACAGACTTTTGACTGTAACATTCGGAACAGCTTCCGCACCTTATCTCGCCGTAAAGACACTTATGCAATTGGCTGATGATGAAGGTGACAAATATCCCGAAGCAGCAAAGATATTGCGCGAAGACTTTTACGTCGACGATGTGATGTCTGGACACGATGACCTGGAACAAGCTATACGAATCAGTCAAAATCTAAAAAAACTACTGCGTCTAGGTGGTTTCGAACTGAAAAAATGGTCTTCAAATAACCGGGATTTCATGGAGACTATCGAACCAAGCGAAAGATCATCAAATGCACATCTAGAATTGAAGATTGATGGAACAATTAAAGCCCTGGGCATACAATGGAACTTGGGTAAAGACCAATTCGAATATAATCTGAATTTACCAGCTATCGGCAAAGCAATCACAAAGCGAAGCATTCTATCCGACATTCAAAAATTATTCGACCCACTCGGATGGATTGCCCCTTGCCTTGTTATGGCGAAGATTTTAATTCAACAACTTTGGCAGGAAAAGATTGATTGGGATGAAGTTTTGAATACAACACTGGCTGAAAAATGGGCTACAATACGATCTGATCTTGAAAATGCTAACGGAATGTATATAAATAGATGGATGGGAACATTGAACTCAAGGAAAGATTCCATAGAGGTCCACGGATATTGCGATGCTTCTGTACAAGCTTACGGTGCTGTGGCCTACTGCCGAGTCACAAATTCAGATGGCACAGTGAAAAGCACAATCATTGCTGCAAGAACAAGAGTAGCTCCTTTGAAAACCATTTCATTGCCTCGATTAGAACTGTGTGGAGCTTTGTTGCTATCCAAACTACTTAAGCAAATAAGGCAAGCTATGAGAATAGCAACCACACAAGTCTATGCTTGGACAGATTCTTCCATTGTCATCTCCTGGCTAAATGGAGATCCGAACAGATGGAAGGCGTTTGTGGCAAACCGCGTTGTCGAGATCACAACCAATGTAAGTCATAGCCAGTGGCACCATGTCCAATCCCATGACAATCCAGCTGACATTGCGTCAAGAGGTATGTTAGTAGCCAACTTGAAACATTGCGACCTATGGTGGAACGGACCACAATGGTTATCATACCAGAAGATACAGTTCACTAGACTAAACATAACTACAACAGACCTAGAGAGAAAGAAAAACACCTTACAAACTCTGAAAGTAACAAAAAATGACAACGAAGAAAGGAATAAATTATCTGCACAGCTCGACGGCTTTGATACACTGACTGAACTACTGAGAACTATCACTTACTGCCGAAGATTCCTGAAACAAAACAAATTAAAAGAAAACATAGATAGTACAATCACAACTGAAGAACTCGAACTCTCCTTGCAAACCTGTATAAAATTAGAACAAGAGGAAGAATTTAAAGAAGACATAGAAAGCTTAAAAAGAAAGAAAAGAGTTAAAAAATCAAGCAAATTAAAATCATTAAATCCTTACCTTGACGAGAATGGAGTCCTCAAGGTGGGCGGCCGGCTCAGGAACGCGGAGTTGAGTGATGAATGCAAGCATCCAATAATTCTGGGTCGAAACAGCAAACTTACCTATTTTATAATAGCAGAAGCCCACTCGAAGACGTTGCATGGAGGTATACAGTTGATGCTTACTTACCTTAGATCCAAGTATTGGATATTACGAGTGAAAATGCTGGTGAAACAATATATCCATCGTTGCTTGGTATGCGCTAAGCTAAACGCAAGGGTGAGGACACAAGTAATGGGAGACTTACCAAGTGTACGGGTGAAACCAGCACGAGCATTCCTCAACTCAGGTGTCGACTTTGCAGGGCCGTTCCAATTATTGATTAGTAAGGGCAGAGGAGCCAGAACTACCAAGGCCTATATAGCAATATTTATTTGCATGTCCACCAAGGCACTCCATTTAGAATTGGTAGGTGACCTGAGTACAGCAGCATTCATAGGCGCCTTCAAAAGGTTTTGCGCCCGCAGAGGAAAATGCACAAATCTGTGGAGCGACCAAGGACGAAATTTTGTTGGCGCTAATAAGCAACTATATGAAGCCTGGAAGGAAGCTGGTTTGCAATTTGATGGCAAAATCGCTGACTTACTCACTAACGACGGGACCCAGTGGCATTTTATACCGGCTTATTCACCTAACTTCGGAGGATTATGGGAGGCCGGAGTGAAATCAATAAAATACCACTTGAAGAGAATCCTCACTACAAATTTAACATTCGAAGAGATGATGACGGTTCTCTGTGAAATAGAAGCATGCCTGAACTCGCGTCCACTATGCCCAATGGACGACGACACCATGCAAGCACTGACACCTGGTCATTTTTTAATAACGGAAGCACCAGTCACCGTCCCCAACCCAAACCTAAAAGACGCTAAAATAAGCACCTTGACACGCTGGCAATACACGCAAAAATTGTTGAGTGACTTCTGGTCGAGATGGCAGAAGGAATATCTCTCAAGACTCCAGCAGAGACCAAAATGGTTAAAACGTGAAGAAGAGTTTAAGAAGGGAGACATAGTACTGATCAAACAAGACAACCTCCCACCGGGGAAATGGTCCATGGGACGCATCACCGACAAGCACCCTGGCCCCGACGGTTTAACCAGAGTGTATAGCGTAAAGAGCGGTGACACTATAACCAAGCGATGTGTGACAAAGTTGTGTGCTTTACCAATCGATACAGTACCAGATGAAATAATTGTTTAACGTATATAATTTAGTTTTGCATGTATCCTAAATTCAATCATTATAATTTTTAAAGGACTATCTATAGTCCTTTGGTGGGCGGCTTATGTTAACGCCAATTTCATATTTATAAAGAGAAGCATGACCTATGTTGATTTAGTTGCCAATAAACCTCGTAAAGAAAGGACGCATTTCATTTTAAAATTCATTGACACAGTGCTAACCAAAAGTCAACCTAAACACCCAAAACACTTTGTTTATAGGAGGTAATCTCTGGTCCGATAGCTAAAATTTATTCACTGATAGAAAGCTGCTTTATTCCTGAGTGACATAGGCTATGTTTGACGTACGCGGGCGAAGCTGCGGGCAAAAGCTAGTTATCTATATATATAAAAGGAGAAACTGACTGACTGACATATCCACGCCCAACCGATACTACTGGGTCTAGGATAATGTAATGCACAAAGTTCCTTTTACTCCAAATAAGGTTCAGTTGAAAACCAGCGTCAGACAACTACCCGTAGTAGTCTGGCATTTCGCTGAACTGGACCTTTTTTGGCGCAAACGTGTGACAGACAATGTTACTTTTTATTTATTTATTTTTTGTTTTGTGTTTGTCTTAAGTTTTTGTTGTCTACAATGTTTTTTTGCGCCAAAATAAATACTTTCTTTCTTTCCTTTCTTTTATGACGTAGGCGAGCACTGTGAGAGAATTTTCCAAAATTTACCCCCTAAGGGGATCAAGCCGGTTTCGTATTAGGGCTTGATCCACCAGCCCTTGATGATGCATCAACAATTAGCACTGTAGCGACATCTATGGCGTCACATAAGAACTACGAAGAAAGTACGAAATCCTGCATCGCGGAATCAAAGTTCTCCGCGGGATTTGAACATATACGACTGCCCGGTAGATGATTTCGGGCTGTCGTATATGTTCAAATCGCGCGGAGAACTTTGATTGCGCGATGCAGGATTTCGTACTTTCTTCGTAGTTCTTATGTGGCGCCATAGATTTCGCTACAGCACAAATACGTTTAAAGTAAAATTCATATCTGTTATTTGATGACGTCGACGGCGCGTATTATTCCACGCACGTCTCAAGGAGTTGTCAGCAAACCGTAGGGGCCCAGCAGGGTCGAACCCTACTGGGGCCAAGGATCTGTTTCTGTAAGGAAGATTCAGCCCCGGTACGAAAGGCAAAGAAGGAACAGGAGTGGACTTTTAGTCAGTAAGAGTCTGACATTATCTCCCGTTCCGCCCAAGAGCAGGGGATGTCATTTTGGTATAGGCTCAGCTGAAATGATGATGATGGGCAGTGGTGGCCGAGTGGTAATGGCCCCGACTTACGAGTTGTATGTCGCGGGTTCGAACCCAGCCAGGCGCATTACTTTGTGTAATTTATTTCATCACCACTGCTCTCAAAACGGTGAAGGAAAACATTGTGAGGAAACCGGCATGTCCTAGAACCAAAAATTCGAAAACATGTGACATTCACCAACCCGCACTGGGCCCGCGTGGTGGATTACGGCCCATTCCCTCTCCTAGAGAGGAGGCCTGAGTCCCAGCAGTGGGAACATTAAAAAGGCTGATGATGATGATGACTAAGAATGAGTACATAAGTTCATACATATGAGCCAAAACGTAGTTAGTATCTGAATACTGCTGCAAATCAACGGTGATAATTTTAGTATGTACTATCAAAGACAGTTCCGCCTGACCACTACTAAGTTCATTTTTGCTTGCACTCGAAAAACTTTGAAGGGTTTGGTTTGGCGCAGGATTCATGCGAAAATTGTTTTTAAGTGATCAGACAGAAATGATCGCGATGGTACGTTACACTGTAGCAGTCAAACTACTGGATCGACTTTGATGAATGAGTTATGAATCGATTCGTAATTAATAACGGTTTTTTCTTTTTTATTGCAGGTAAGCTGAATTTTTGTGACAGAACTATGCTGTTAAGCATAAAAGTGTGGTATATGTACCATCTGGGTAAGTAGTTTTACTTCGACAGACAGACATTGAGAAGAACTAAACCTATATTTTAATGCAAGGACATTATTTACAGTAGAATCTAAATCAATAAACATCTATGTTCTCAATAAATTCAGAAAAAAAGACAAAATAAATTATTTAAAAAAATGTTGTTGTTTTGTTGTTGCATGCTGTTGTGTTGTTGTATGTTGTTGTTGTTATAGTATTCTATGTGCTATTAAGGGAACATTCCCTTGGGATAATTTTCTACATTCACACAGAAAAAGCCGCGTGGCAGTAGCTAGTTTGTAATATTAGTTGAGATTAAGTCATGCTTCTATTCTGCATAACACTTATAAATAATATAATTAATGGCGTCTCCAGACGGTCCACGCACTGCGTCTAGTGTAAACACTTCCTTATGCGCGCTCTCGGCTAATTGTTTATAATGTTTATATTGCGCACGCGTCGATAAGAACTTTAATTATGTTTATAGGATTATAATGAATAGGACTTTGCCTGTGATTCTGTTAATTAATGAGCGTCATCTGTTTTATGAGCAACTTTATTATTAAAAGATTTTGCAGTTTATCTAATTAGTTTTAGTGTCTCTGTTTTATGTTTTAATAATGTGTCTTTTTGAAAAAGTCGTTGCTGATCATTTAGCACACAAAAAATCAAAATGAAAACTGGTTTGAATTAACTTTGTATAATCACCACAGAAATGTTGCATTTTCTAGCAAATAGAACCCCAAGCGAACGCCGGCGTTCGCGCGTCATTTAGTTGAACACTAATATTATTAAAATTCCATGTAGATTATTAAAATTTTGAGAGTTTATTTATTGTTTATGTATCTAAGAATGTAAATAAGAAATTCTTCGTAAAGTAGTCTGTAAATTTCGAAAATAAGCAACCTTTTATCCGTATATAAACCTATTTAAATGCTTGGGGACTCAGGGGATAAGACATCAATGATATTCTAATAGAGACCACGCATATCAACGAAAAATCAATTAGTGAATAATTAAAACAGCCACTTAATTTCACTCCAAAAAAGTTTTGGGTAAGGTTTTTGAAATAGGCTTTGATTTATCATGCGTAATGAAATGTCAGGTGGCCCATCATCCATTCTCATCCATCATCCATTCCATCATCATTCATTCTTCAATACTTATGATTTTGAGAATATTCTGTAATGTGGTGTTAAAGATTGTCTTTAAAAGATCGGTTTCAGCGATGAGATCGACTGAGATGTATAGACCCTATTTTTTTTTAAATTGTATTATAATTAAATATTCCTACTATATTCTCGGCTTACAAGTGGCGGTTCATATCCAGCCAGGCGATTTTCTTTGTCTAATAAATATTATTTTATTACCAGTACTTTCAAGACAGTGAACTAAAAAATTCGAAGACACGTGACATTCACCAACCCGCTCTGAGCCCGCGTGGTAGTATACGGTCCATTCTCTCTCTATAGATACTTTTTAGAGGCGTGAGTCCCAACAGTTAGTTAGCCTATTACATCCCACAGTCCCACTGCTGGGCGAAGGCCTCTTTCTCCCTTTTCCACACACGTCTGTCCTCGGCCATTGCGGGCCAGTCCCTCTGGTGGTGGTTGTCCAGCTCATCTCTTCACCTTCCTCCAAAACATAGGGGGTATTATAAGGCTAATACTATATTATGTTATGGTCTAGATCTAAGAGTATTTCCACATCTTCGACAAGAGCCTAATAAAAGGCCCTCAACGACTTATCACCACTGCTCTCAAAACGGTGAAGGAAAACATCGTGAGGAAACCGGCATGTCCTAGAACCCGAAAATTCGAAGACATGACATTCACCAAACCACTTTGGGCCCGCGTTTTGAATTACGGTCCATTCCCTCTTCTTGAGTCCTTGGCCTGAGTCCCAACTATGGTAACATTATAAGGCCGACTGTGCTATGCAACGAGATAACCCATACAATACCAACAACGATTGCTACATACAAACGGACAATCTTAATATTCGCATTACCAAATGCTACGATAATGAAGATGTCCTCCAGCGCGGTATCTCGCTAGATCAGCGCGCGGTCTGTTGCCGGACCACTTGCGACACCGCAAGAATGCCATCGAGACACCCACGGGGATTTGTCAACAAGCAGTGGAGACAGAAGTTTTGTTGCTACCGTTAATCTTTCATTCTTTCTTTTTTTCTTCATCTTTCATTTTCTATCTTTATTTCTTTCTTAATATTTAGTGCAAATGTCTGGCAACAAGTTTATCTCATTCCCAATCTGAAATCTTTGTTGCAATACATGTACATTAAGACGTCAAAAGTGCAGTTACACTCTACCAATTCTAAAGTGTCTAAAAAGGGTTTAATGGTTCATGACGGAATTAAAAATTAAATAATTTGTAGTTCCGCATGACGTAGGTTCTTACCGAACATGGTAAGCTTGGGAGGATCCTGCGTCGGATTTAAGCGGAAAAAACGCTCAGGTGTCACCATTGTGTGGACCAACCGGAGTAAACGGTAGAGCTGCGCCCCGTTTTGACAGATCACCACCGTGTCCTTGTGATCTTCGCGCCGGGACTTGGTACACGCCATGGTCCGGAGCGAGGAGTAGTGGCAGGCAGTTGCCTCCTTCTGCGAAGCAGTAAAGCTAACTGTGTTTAAGTCGCCACCTCTGTAGTTTTTCCGCCTAAAATTCGCAATCCTGTACTATACTTATAAAACTTTAAAAGCTTGATGCAGTTTCTCGTTTTACATGGTGAATAAACTTTTTTATATTGCATCTTGCTGATGTCTACATATTTTTCATACTTGATCTACTGCTACATATACCTGTTCTATGGCAGTTCGTTCTGACCATATCAGTAGCTCCAGTGGGCGCCCTAATATCCTCGGCGCGCCCATAATACTATACATAAGACTCTGTTTACTTGTCCGCACGTGACGACCGGCGAGATACGATGAGCCTTTTGTAGGTGAACCATCTTAACAGTGGCATTTTAGGAAAATGTCTACTTAAATAAAAATAAATAAACAAACCTACCGAGAAAATCTAAAAATGGCTAGCTACTGTAAAAAAATCATGCATCAACAATTAGCACAAATAAGTTTAATGTAAAATTCATATCTGTCCTTTGATGACGTCAACGGCACGTATTGTTCCACGCGCTCCTTAAAGAGTTGTCAGCAAACCGTAGGGGCCCAGCAGGGTCGAAGCCTACTGGGGCCAAGGATTTATTTCGGAAAGGAAGATTTGGCCCCGATACGAAAGGCAACGAAGGAACAGGAGTGGGCTTTTAGTCAGTGACTAAAAGCCCACTCCTACTACTACCCCCGCTACTACTACCCGCTGCTATTTCCCGCTTCGCTCAAGAGCGGGGGATGTCATGGGATGACATTGGATGTTGATTTACAGTACCTATACCTGTCACAAAAATAGATTACTTAGCTAAATTTCAGATCATCATCATCATCATCCACTGTTGGACATAGGCCTGTTGGAAATTTTAGATGCTTATATGAATAAATCGGTTGTCCTCTTGTAATCTTGTTACATTTTTTTTTTAAACAAATTAATTAAGGAAATCCAAGAAAATTCTCCTCGCGTGGTCACCCTAAGCGACTCATGTGTCGTGTGCACAACATACCATTTTGATAGTTTCCAAAAACGTTTTGATTTCCAGCAGCTCTATCGCAATATTCGCAATTTCTGCCGAAACGTACGCAAATGATGCAAATACATAATTACGAAGGAAGAACCAAATATATGGGGTTTTATCCTTTTGATATTGAGATAGTGTTGAAATGGAGTTTTGCTAGAATTGATATGTTGTGACATTTTGTTATTATAACAACCGAATTTAGATTACGGTGACCGGTCTCAACGGAGATTAACCAAGTACGCAGGAGAAATCATCTGTTGAAATATTTTCTTCTCTCCTAATTTTTTTGCGCCTAAGAGTCCATATTGATATTTGCCAATTTTTTATACCATCTTTGTACCACCAATTTTTTATACCATCTTTGTACCATCGCGGTAATTTCTGCCTGATCACTTAAAAAAAATCACTTGAATTTTGCGGCGTGGCTGGTGGCGCCACAAAACTTTTATTTTGGTAGGTAAAATCATTCACACGACATCCCCCATCCATTCCTTCTGGCCTTGGCCATGGCCTGTAACAAGGCCCGGCGCAAGAGATCACCGCCGCCGATCGCCCCCACGAGGGCACGGCAATGCTCTGTCCATTCGAGGCACACCTTCATTGTGTGCTCCACCGTATCCTCCGGGCGTTCCGCACAGTGGAGACACCCGGGCGTCACTTCCGCACAAATCCGGTGCAGGAACCTCTCGAACTTACAATGTCCAAACCAAACCCTTTGAAGCTTTTGTTTCGAGTGCAAGCAAAAATGAACTTAGCGATGGTCAGGCGGAAGTGTCTTTGATGGTCCATAATATGGAACGCAATTAAAAAAATATTAATGTGTGCACTTAGTCAATGGTCCATTATACGTGGGTCATATTGGTCATCATTCAGAGGGCTTCATTCCAGTCAGCCCACCTTTCTCCAGGAGCACATCAGGGCTAGCAGCTTGTACAGGACATCTATGACGGATTTCAGTGAGCCCAGAGTACGGGTGCGTATTTCGGTTACACGCAGAGATATTATAGTGCATAAGCGGGTAAGCAAACAAAGGTGCACTCTCTATTCTAATACAATATAACTGGGGAGAGAACAGGCGTGGGACTATTGGTTTTACGTGCCTTCCGAAGAAGGGGCTGTCACACTACCAAGTTCCAAACTCCGGGCTGTTACTTACAAATCCCTAGTGGAAGTTCTCTGTAACATCACCTAATCCACTGAAAAAAAAAAATTGAATCGCTACAATATTATGCTAATTGAGCAATTGGGGAATTGCTCTGAAAGCCGAAATACAGAGTTGTCCCTAGTTTAGTTACAGATGCTAACTATTCTTTACATAACCACATAGCCAGGCTTCGGACCCTGCCCAGCTGCCCGGCTATGCTCGGAATTTCCTTGCGTGATTGAATCAAAAATGAAGATATTCGCAGGAGAATTAAGGTTGCCGACATAGCACGAAGAATCGCCAAACTTAAGTGGCAATGGGCAGGGTACATTGCTCGTAGAACAGATAGCCATTGCGGCCGAAGGGTTCTGGCGACCGCGTACCGGAAGACGCAGCGTTGAAAGGCCTCCTACAAGGTGGACCGATGACCTGGTGAAGGTTGCGGGAAACCGATGTATGCGAGCCGCACAGGATCGTTCCTTGTGGCGACATTTGGAGGTCTATGTCCAACAGTGGACGTATATCGGCTAATTGATGATGATGATGAACCACATACCAGTAAAGTAAGAACATTACAAGATTTATTGTTCTTTAGGCTAAGACAAACAATCATTGTTCTAAAATAACTCAACTATTCACTGCAAACATAAATAATTTCTAGAAACCTAACAACGTAACATTACTTTCAAAGAACTGTAACTATTCCATCAATCAAGGTCCCAGGTCATACCTTAAAAAGTAAACAGTCCAACCAAGTGACAAGTTCCGAGGAATTCGACCCATTGAACGTCGGGGACTTGTAATGAGTGCGACACTGTGATGAATCACGTGCATGCTGATGACCGAATATAGATGTGTACCTTGCAGCGACGTGATGGTTCGTGGTTCTAGGGAGTGACAGAGATGCAGCTAACATAGCAAGTCACAGTTGATAGTTTTGATGTGATAGAAGAATTTTTTTACAAAATTTATAATCGATAAAAAAAAAATACAAAGTTATTTTAAATTGACATGGCGATGGTTCTGATTTTGTTTCTTCATTTTTTGACCCGCTTACATCGCTAGAGTGAAACGGCGTGTCAGACTTAGACTGACTAAAACCCACCTATGTTCCTTCAGTTGTTCTTTCATCATCATCATCATCAGCCTTTTTTTTAATGTTCCCATTGCTGGGACTCAGACCTCCTCTCTAGAAGAGGGAAAGGGCCGTAATCCACCACGCGGGCTCAGTGCGTGTTGGTGAATGTCCAATGTTTTCGAATTCTCACTCACGATGTTTTCCTTCACCGTTTTGAGAGCAGTGGTAATGAAATAAATGACACAAAGTAATGCGCCTGACAGGGTTTGAACCCGCGACCTATAACTAGTAAGTCGGAGCCACCACTCAGCCACCACTGCTGTCAGTAGTTCTTCACGTTCCACTAACTCTTTTGAACATTCCCGCAGCCCTCCACCATACCTCATTGCCGGATATTTTTAATCAAAATTTAAGAAATTTTTTGTTACTATTATGTTATCTCAGTACACTAAAATAAAGAGGTAAAGTTTATTTTTTGTTTATTTTCTTTTTTGTTCTGAAAGTACTGCCCCCCTTGCCAAGTTACAAACGTTTCGCTTGCGCCGAACGCTTCGAGTTGACCTTGCTGCCAATTCTTTTGTTCTGAAAACGTGACTGAGCGTTGAGATGACGTCATTCCCTTTCATTTAAAGCTTTCTACAAGCGTTAACTATTGCAGATTAGTAACTTGGCTGGGGGTACTGGTCCGATTTCTAAAATTTTTTCACCGATAGAAAGTTGCTTTATTCTTGAGTGACAAAGGCTATAATTTATGTACGCGCGTGAAGCCGCGTGCAAAAGCTAGTATTATAATAAAGTTTATTCTAATCTATTATATTCTAATAAGATATCATCTCAATTACTTTACAACTAACTAAACTTCGAATAATACAAACCAAGCTGAACTTCAGGAGAAGATATTTTTCTCATAAAAGTCCCCGACATTTCTTGTTACTTATACTTTATATTTCTTGTTATTGTATTGTATTTATGGTTCATTTTTATATATTTTTTTGTATTCGTGTTTTTTCTATTATAATGCACATACTTACCACAATTTTTCATTGCATTACCCAAAGGTAGCCTTGTAGAAAATGCCTAAGGCATCAAGTCCGCCTCTGTACCTTAAACTCATTTATTTTAGTTATACATATCAGTATTTAAATTAACAAGGCCATAAGGTTCTTTAAACTCAAAACAATCTGACCTAGTACAAACCAATACTGGGTAATGAACAAGACAGTTTATGAAGTGAATCATGCGCATTCTGATGATGCCCATATAAGGGCATAGCGTGAAGACCTAATAAAATATTTGTGAGCGTGGCCTTACCTGATAACTTTCGACCTTCAATTATATCATACATTTATGTAGATAGTACAAAAGATATTGGTACTGGCGCCAGGGAAGTGATAAATATGGTACAGTTGCCTTTTTGGTTTCGTGGTTGTAAGTGTGGTTGGTGTGGCGTTAGGTCCTAGGTTCGATGCCTGGGAAAAAAGTGTTATTTGGGTTTTTCTATTTAAGAATTATTTTCTAGCTTCTCGAAGTTTAGAAGTCGATGGTTTTTTTTTAAAGTTGGATATCGTCTAATGTTCTCTCCTGACTAGGGTGGAGTGGGGGTCTCAGACTTTTACTGACTAACATACGATCCTTCTATTAGTTACATTTTGCATTTCAGGACGTGTTTCCTTTTCAGAAGCCGACCCTTAGCCCAGTAGGCCTAGACCCTGCTGGGCCCCTACGGATTGCTGATATCTCCTTAAGGCGCGCGTGGAACAGTGCACACCATCGACGACTTGGGCTCGGTCCGGACGGCGAGCTATCCCTTGATTGTCGCCCACAAGAATAGAATAGAATAGCATTTATTCGGCGCAAGCAACACAATATACAACAACATAAAAAATAAGAAAAAAAGAGTACAGACATACAATACAGTTGCAGTGACAAGCTCACACCTACGGTTGTTGGGTGATACCCCGTGCCTCGAGAAGCACATAAAGCTTTTGGCTCTGCGCCTGATCTCTTTCTGGTTGATTGCTTTTCCATTTGGCTAATCTCAGTTAAGATCGATGGCATTCTCTACTATACAACTTAGGCCTATAGGGTGGTGTAGCAATAATATAGCAGATGCATAAAAAAAGTATTTTTAAAAAAACATGGGTGTAAAAAAACGTATAGTTACTAACTTTGGTCTACGACTTCGAAGCCATTAAAAAAATATAGCCAATGTCCATCCTTGGGGTTCACGCTTACTCCGTACCGAATTTCATCAAAATCCCTTCAGTAGTTTAATGAGAAAAATTAAGGAATGTGAGAAAAATTTCAAAACAGATCGTACGTTGAGATAGTGGTTTACTAAAGTGCCACAGGACAGCACAAAATAAATACAAATACAAATATTAACATAGTCATAAGTTTTATTTATTTATACTAATATATATTTTTTGATTTTATGTTTTTTTGTTTGTATTAGATAATCTCTGAAAGTACCTACTGGTAATGAACAAGACAGTTTTAAGTTTTTTTACCGATAGAAAGCTGCTTTATTCCTGAGTGACATAGGCTATATGTTATGTACGCAGATGAAGCCGCGGGGAAAAGCTAGTTAACAATAAATTGTATTTAATTTACTGTATATATGACAGTCTTTAAGGTATGTAGCTTAGGTGTCTATGGGGCCAGAAGTCTGACAATAAAAAAAATATAGTTTAAAAAAAAACTAAAAAAACACGCTTTCATAGCATATCAAACTAAAAAGTGTAAAATAATTTTCAATATAGGTAGAAAATAATAATAATGAAAGAAAAATATTAATATCATTGTGAAAAAAGCGTGGGGCGCTTTGTGCCATATTTTTCGTAAATCGAGCACCCCACGCTTTTTTCACAATGATATTAATATTTTCCCAAAAAAAAAAAAATCGGATTATTGTATTGTCATCAGTCTTTGATGGGTGCGCAAAGTTTGAAGAAAATCTGATCGCTCAAAGTTGGTCAAAATCGAGCTCAAAGGCGTTGGTTACAAACATACAGGTGAAGCTAATATAAGCGTGTTAATTATTTATTATTTGAAGTTTTTAAAAGGTAAAAATTAAACCCTCAAAAAATTTTCCTACCCACCAAAAAGGCACCGAAACCATGCCTGATCTCCTTCCCCAAATTTTCCTTGCCCGTCAAGTTTAATTGCCTGAGTCATGCAACACTTGATGCCCAAACATAGCAGCCCGTTAAAGACCTTGACCGCTCGGCCACACTCGGTAGAGATCGGCAAAGATCGGCCACTTCCGTGCTATTCCGACAGAACCTTTGATTGTTGACTTTGAACTTCATGTGAAGGTTCCCCTTTGATCCGTATTGAACCCTTATTTGGGTTGCTTTTTTGTATGTCTAGGATTTTGTCTTCCTTGTTCCTTTCTTCCTAAATTTTATTGAAATTATTAGTTGGCCTTTGACTGACCTGTTGGTCTAGTTGTCAGTTGCTGACTGCTATGCCAAAGATCGTGGGTTCGATTCCCATCCAGGGCAAATGTTTGTGTGATGAGCATGATCATTTGTTCTGTGTCTGGGTGTAATTTATCTATAATATGTATGTATTTAGAAATATAGTATGTTTATCAGTTGCCTAGCACTCATACTACTAGCTCTGCTTAGTTTAGGACTAAATGGCGTTGTGTGAAAGTGGTGGAATATTATGATTTATTTATTTATTACAGTCTGGAGGACTTACAGCTTATAAAAAAAAACTGATTGAATTTTAACCCTTTACCCCGCTCTCAAACTTTTCACTTTTAATAAAGTACCCTTACGATCGTATTGGTTAATTTCTAGGTTAACTAATAGGCCTGAGATTTTTTTAATTTTTTGTGCTGTATATTAATCTAAAAATACCATGTCTTGTAGTGTTCGGAAATAAAATCCGTCGCCTATGTTCCTTCAGTTGCTCTTTGTGTACCAGGGCTATGAGTTTCCCTTTCGGAAGTCAATCCATGGCCTCAGTAGGCTGATGGCGTCCACACCGTCGCTCGGTAAAGGCCCAGGATAAAGGGCTGAAGCCCTTTTAAACTGAAATGTCAGAAGATATCAACCTGTTTCAGGTTCTAGGACAAGCAGGGTTCCTCATAATGACCACTTTCTTTTTAAAAGTAACATTATCCCTTACTGAGAAACGAACCCGCGTCACGCAACACAGCAGCCAATCGCTCAACCACTGCGGCTATTGTATCGTCTATGATTTGTTTTCGTTTATCGTGTTCAGCAACAGCAATATTATGGGAACGGGATTGTTCTAATCTAATTCATGACTGATTCAAGCGAGTTAAGCCGTCAATAAAGTACCTACTTATAACGAAAACTAAAACATAACTGAGTGAAAAATAAAATCTCCTTAAGACTTATAGTCCCTTGAACCATCTGGCCAAAATTATGTGGACGCAGCTCTCGCACCCGCCTAGGCGGCAGTACGCAAATCTGTGCATTTATTTGCGGCCAGCAGCGCCCGGAAAGCGCTTTAAATCCATTTTCTTTGCGAAATATTGATTGATTTACATATCCAATGTTCACTTTGAAGAATATTTAACCGCCAATTTTTATGTGTAAAAATGTTTTTAAAGATCCAAGCCGTTTCGAAGGAGTAGGGAAAAGTTGCGAAAAGTTGCGAAATTGCAAAATATTTTTTTTAGACAAAAGTATTAATAGCACGAAAAAATCAAATGTTGATATTATTGTTCATGAATCTATAATAAACATATATTTTTTTCAAATCTATTAACCTGGCCGTTACCGAGGAGTAGGCTTCAGAAAGTCACTGTTTTATGGCACTTTTCGGGCGCTTGGGCCTTAAATCTGGTGGCAAAAGGAGCGCGTCAAGTGACAAGTAAATAATACTCGTTTACGAGCGGCCGGCGCGTGCGCATATGGTCAGTGCGTGACAGTGAGCCTGTGAGCGTTGCGCCGACAATGTGGCGTTAGTAAGGATTCTACATTTATAAAGCACTTTTTATAAAATTAAAAATGTTCCTTATTATTGCATGTGAGCATTTTGTTGGCTCTCTTTCCGAGTCAATTCAAAGTCTAACAATATTCCATATTAAGCTATGTCCTGGGAGCTCAAAATAATAACAGATGCAGGAGTTGAACTTGAGATTAAGCTACGCTTGCTGAGGTCAGGCCAAGGATGGGTTTCCTCACCTAGTTAAAATTGATGAAAAAAATAGACGTGTAAAATTGTTTTTGGCAAAATAAATGTGATCATTTACGGCTGGCATTTAAACTGTTTACAGCTTTTCAATGAAAATGGGCTACTTCATTTTCATTTGAAGAATAACAACGTAAAGGTAAGATAAAATATAAAGTTTCAAAAATTAGCTTATATTTTCTAATAGAATGTTGCGAGAAGCCCCAACAATAGCCTATAAGAGCCAGGTCCTTATAAGAGCGAGGTCCTTATAAGAGCGAGGTCCCTATCAGAGTGAGGTCCCTATCAGAGTGAGGTCCCTACAAGAGTGAGGCCCTTATCAGAGAGAGGCTCCCTTAATAGAGCGACGACCCTACAAGAGCAAGGTCCCCACAAGAGCGAGGCCCTACCAGAGCGAGACCCTTAACAGAGCGAGGCCCCTACAAGAGCGTGGCTCCTACCAGAACGAGGTCCCTATAAGACTAAGGCCCCGGGATAATTGCCCTGCTCACCATCCTTTATAGCCACAATATCCTGGTCTTTCATTCCAATTAGTTATCAGCAGAGTTACACTATAGACACGTACCTGTTACGCAGATACCGGTCGGTCACATACGAGCAGACATTATGTACGACCCGTTGTTTCGCAGAACTGCTAAATCTTATCAAATCTACGCGCGTTGACCGGCCAATCACCTCCCGGCAAGCTCGGTGGCTTAATTGAAGCTTCATAAAAAGATTTTGTTTATATTCATAGATATGAGAAGTCTGGAGATCGTTGCTTCAAGAGTGAGATTAGTAAGATACAGGGGTAACAGGGGAGAGAGAATCTGCCTCTCGTCAGGATATTTTTTTATTTTTAGGATTCTGTACCTCAAAAGGAGAAAACGGAACTCTTATAGGATCACTTGGTTGTTCGACCTTCTTTTTTTTATTGTAGATAGGTTCGCGCTTGACCGCTATCTCACCTGATGGAAAGCGACGATGCGGTCGACGATGGAACGCGCTTACCTAGAAGAAACCTATTCACTCTCGACTTAAGGATTCCCGGGTATCTCGGGAACGCTTGGAAGTATCGAGTTGAAATTTAAACCATATACTTTGGCCTGTGGATTCTTGAAGCCGTAAAAAAACAAACCTGTAAGTTAACAAGAAAAACAAATATACTTCGGTTTATGTGGCAAAAAACGTACATTTCGATACTCTTTAAGAAGTCAAAATTCATAGGGTACATCCCGTTGACCTAGAATCCTAAAATTTGGCATAAAGTAAAGTCTTATAGCACAAGTATAGGAATAAATTTGAAAACTGTAAACTTGTATTTCTAGTTACGTCACAAGTAATTTTTGGTAGCGATTCGTAAAAATCTTCCGAGACTCCATTCAGGAATTGAACTATTTACGTAAGTAAGTTTGTACGGAACTCTCAGGGCGCGAGTCCGACTCGCACTTGCCCAGTTTTTTTTATTTATAAGTGCTCAATTATCAACCGCTTTTTTACCGTTCCTGCTTTAAGCAGAGCAGAGCAGATAGTATCAGACTTTTACAGATTAAAATCGTGTTCCTTCAAACAATCCGCAGCCTTGGTAGGTCGTGGATCCGGGTTCCTTGGTCCTTCCCGGAGGGCCGGACGGTGAGCTACTCATGCCTGCTGGAACCAATCTGCTTATCTTTTCTTCAGAAGTATTGGGGCCAGTTTCCAGTCTAATTTCTAATTTCCAGTTCGGCCGTTTTGCGCGGAGGAGACGCATATCTTCCCTATCAATTGATGTTATGTTCTGTTACCTACTTTTAAGATTGCGTCTTTAACGCGTGAATAAACTGTTTTTCTTTCTTCTTTCTTTTTTTCTTCTTCTAATCATTAGTAATTCTTTTGACATCTCTTAAAATGAAACCGTGATCAGAAGATCCTTTATTTGATGGACCATTGACTGTAATAGCAGATTTGTAAAGTTAAAATTATGAAAAAATATTATAAAATTAATATTGCTTACATGTATCGAACCATTTCTGTCTGTCTTCTAAAATTGGGGTAAAAAAATCGTTAACTTAAGATTTTTTTTCCATAATTGCCAGAGATGTAAGTCTTAGTAACCTTCTTTCACTCTATCCAATCTGAGTAGTTAGTTCTCTTTTAAAATTTCATAAGCCTCAAAATTTCTCACATTTTACGACAAACGTCAGTTTACTTGACCTCCACAATCCACAACTAATGCATACGAAACCCCTTCGCAAGACTGGTGTCTTTTCCACCTACTCCTGGAGTCTGATTTTGTTGTAATCCAGCGACACACGACAGTCGTTAATCCAATTCTGACAAATCCATTGACACACATTTCCTTGCGAAATACCACCCTAAATGGGATCAGGTTGCCAACGTCACTTTCGGCACGCAATAAGCCTAAATGAAGTACAGTCAACCATATTAATAACTTGAACTAAGAAAACTGTAATGGAAAACGTTGATAAATTATCATGTTTAACAAAATTTTGCTTTCTGTAATCTAGGTGTAAGTATTCATAGAACAAAGTCGTGTTAGTTGCACCATTTATAACTCGAGCAGCTGAAACATTTTAATGATCTTTGCTTTGTTGGATTCGTCTCTACCCAGAATGACAGAATAAATATTAAAATATCGAAAAAAAAATAATGTGAAAAAAAAAACACAAAACATCTTCGATAAATGACAGCAACTGTCAAATACAATTATTGGTCTCAATCATTGCATCATTATTAGCATTATTATCAAAATTATTGAACAAATTCTATCATGTGGTCAATCATTCAAAGATACACACGGAATGAAATGAATGAGTCTCGGAGCATTTCAATGTGGCCTGTTAAGTGGTATGAAGTTCGCTGGGTCAGCTAGTGTAGGACGCAGGAGCCCAGCTGGGTCGAAGCCTACTGGGACCAGGGTTATCCGAAAGGGAAGCTCGGTCCCGGTGCGAAAGGCAAGAAAGAACAGGACTGGGTTTTTAGTCAGTAAAAGTCTGACATTATCTCAGAAGAAAGATGTCATTTGATGATTTTTCCAACGCGAAAAAAAAAGCTAGTGTAGGATGAAACTGACTGAGTGGCATAGCAATGCTCAGCCGAAACTGCTGGGATTAGAAATGTGAAAATATACACAAGACTTAAGAAAGGGATTTTGGAAATTCAACTTGTAAGGGGGTAAAAAGGGGGAATTTCGTATGTAAGTAAAAAAAAAAAACTCAATAAAATGTCATTCCGTATGCCAATATATTTGAAAGTTAACACAAATATTTTCAAAAATACCTACCCCCAGTAAAATAATTTAGGGGGTTTAAAGAAGATTGTATTGAGGATTTTTATTTCTTGGATTTATTAACCAAAATCTTTATATTCACTATCATAATTATTTTTTTCAAAACTATCCACAAAATACGGTTTAAAGCGTATAGTCCCTTGAACCATCTGGCCGAAATTATGTGAACGCAATTCTCGCACTCGCCTAGGCGGCAGTACGCAAATCTGTGCATTTATTTGCGGCCAGCAGCGCCCGGAAAGCGCTTTAAATCCATTTTCTCTGCGAGATATTGATTGATTTACATATGCAATGTTCACTTTGAAGAATATTTAACCACCAATTTTTATGTGTAAAAATGTTTCTAAAGGTCCAAGCCGTTTCGAAGGAGTAGGGAAAAGTTGCGAAAAGTTGCGAAATTGCTAAATATTTTTTTTTGACAAAAGTATTAATTGCACGAAAAAATCAAATGTTGATATTATTGTTCATGAATCTATAATAAACATATATTTTTTTTTTCAAACTAATTGACTTAGCCGTCACGGAGGAGTAGGCCTCAGAAAATCACTGTTTTATGGCACTTTTCGGGCGCTTGGCCCTTAAGGAGTGTCAAAGTTTTCATAGTAATTTCCTTTATTAGAGCATAAAGAATCTATCATTGTCAAAAGAGTTGTTGGTTGACTGTACTTACATTAGCAAAATAAATGAAGTAAGTACTTAGAAGTATGTTATCAGTGCGTCGTATCTGATACTCCTACGCACGTCAACCAGACTCGCTAAGTTTGGTGGCAGCATGTTAAGGGGAAACTTGGGAAATTTGGACATAGCTTGACGTAGCTTTATGGTGGTTGGTCGGTTAGAGCTGTTTAGATCCTAAATCGGCGCCCTAATAAAGATTGTTTGGGATAATGCTTCTTGTATTTAAGACTTGAATTAATTTGACAGTTCATAGAGCTAATAAAAAACTTTGGAGACTCATTTTTTTTTAATGTTTTCTTCCATAGAGGTTTTCGCTTTGTAATGTGCAATTAACGTCATTTTTTGACTGACGTGACGTCGTGACGTGACGTGTTTTTTCTTCTTGACAACTTAAAAGTCCCTGTAAATGGTCTATTTAAAAATACTGCTTTATCTCTTGATTCATTCGTTGATTCAAAAGTCACTCGTCTCCTTTATAGATTCCTGTGTGTTTGCATTGTCTGTCTTCAGTGCGACACGATTATGTCATAATTAAGTTTAAATTTCTACAAACCACATTTTCACTCACCAAAATCACATTTCCCTTTTCCTTTACCCACAAAACAAAGATCCATTTCGCCCCAGCCCACCTTAATTACATAAAACGAACTGGGCACGTGACTCATATGGACACAGCTACTGTAAGTACTTACAATACAGTTAGACTTAATCAATTGGATTACTGTAAACAATTGACTAATCTAGGTCAGAGGGAATGAAGGCAGGTTTGAGGTGAGAGGAGAGGGGGGGGGGGATACAAACGTAGTAGGACATAGAAGTGAAGGTGAGTTAATTATAGCGGATTAAGGTTTCGATGACGAAGTTTAAATTAACTGTATTAAGATTAGAATTAGGCCCCCTATAAGGTGGACCTATGAACTGCCCTCCTAACCAAGTTACAATCGTTTCGCTTGCGTCGAACGATCCATCCATCATCTTTTGTTCTAACCACGTGACTGAGCGTTGATGACGTCATTCCCGTACGTTTGAAGTTTTCTACTAGCGTTAACGATCGTAGATTTTATCAACTTGGCTATGGCTGCTGGTAAGGGTTGCGGAAATCCGATGGCTGCAAAACGCACACCTCTCTTCTGGACACGAGTTGCTATGGCCAACTTGGAAATCTCTAAACAGACTCTGCACTCAGGTTGGGCGCAGCTTCCGCAACCCTTACCAGCAGCCATAGCCAAGTTGATAAAATCTACGATCGTTAACGCTAGTAGAAAACTTCAAACGTACGGGAATGACGTCATCAACGCTCAGTCACGTGGTTAGAACAAAAGATGATGGATGGATCGTTCGACGCAAGCGAAACGATTGTAACTTGGTTAGGAGGGCAGTTCATAGGTCCACCTTGTAGGGGCCTAATTCTAATCTTAATACAGTTAATTTAAACTTCGTCATCGAAACCTTAATCCGCTATAATTAACTCACCTTCACTTCTATGTCCTACTACGTTTGTATCTCCCCCCCCCTCTCCTCTCACCTCAAACCTGCCTTCATTCCCTCTGACCTAGATTAGTCAATTGTTCCCTTAAGGTCGCATGACATTTCATCAAAATAAAAGACCAAAATAATACCTGATTATGATTATTAGGCCTAAAATAAAAGTATGAAAAATAGAAAAAAAAAACCTAATTAGCTGATAATCTGAGATAATTAGTGTATATTATACTATACATTGCTCCCAACGTTAATAAATCGTATGTGTAAGGGGCGTATAGTATAATATACAAAATACACTTTTGACATAGCTTGATCAAAATAATACAACGACAAAAATGTTTTCAAATTATTATAAAATAATAACATCAGTGCTTATGATATGCTGCAAAACATTTTTTTTTTAGCCACGTAACAAAGATGTCCATTGCACTTCGTACAACGAGTACTTACTACTACATGCTTGGCCCTTTTTACAGTATTTGCACCTCTGATGCTCGGTGTGTTCCGGCCACTGATCTGCGGCGTCATATCTGATGGCATCTATGGGCCTTTCAGTGGCTAGTTTCTTAATTTTATTTCTCCTCAGCCACAGAATTCGTGACTAAAGTTTTCACCATTTGTCATTGCTTCTTATAGGACCAGCAAACCAATTTACGATGGCAATTTTATTTTTATTGCAGGTTGCTTGACAATTGCATCCTTCCAATAGTCCTTGATAACCAAAAAATCAATTACATCCTCTTTGAGTTGACTTGCTTTTATTGACTTTCTAGTCTCTTGTATAATTATAGCGTAATTAGTGTTATTTGGTATATCAACAATAAGGTCATGAGAAAATATCAGCTGCATGTTGAAACCTTCTCTTGGTCCATTAAAAAGAAAGTTTGAATTTCTATATGCTTAGGTCTTTTTACCCTGTTGGCAGCAACTATACGAACTCTGTTTCCTTTAGACACGTGTATGTAGGTAGTGGTGTCGACAGTTGAACTGAAGGCAAGGAGGGTAGCGATGCGGTAAAAGGTATAGCATTATAATTGCATTCCGTATCGGAAGGAATTACTGTTGAAAGAACTGAGCTACTGTTGGTGTGAGTGGTGGTGGATCTTCGAAGGCTTCGGCTACAGTTTCGTGGCTTTGAAAATTTATAGAATCCAAGTTTAGATATAGAATCGATAGCTAATTTTCATCGAGTGTCCTATAAACGAATCATTACTAGATAGATCTGGGCTATTGAAATCTAGTCTATCTAACGATGAATTACAGATGGAGCAGGAGACGATTCACGACTGTTTACTTCTTCTTCATTGCTAGTGACATCACTGACGTCAGAAGTAGCATTGAATTTAGGAACAAGTACTAGTATGCGTCTACACCGATCGTGCTGTCTAGGCTAGAACAAATAGTTTAAAAGTAAGCATGAAAGCAAGGCCATGCAAGAAAAAAGTACTAATGTCGAAAAGTAAATAAACGTAAACATAATATACGATCAAAGTCAAATTATAGTACATATAGTTCTGACATAACCAACACCCTTTAGTTGTCAGTGTATAGAATAATATACATCACAAACAAAATGTATTTTGAGCTAACAGTCGTAATGTATAGTATGCTATACATCCAAGATTATGTTCGTAAAAAGCGATGAAAATGAGCGTATTACGTAATTTTTTTAGCATTAGTTTGAGCTCAGTATATTTTTGATTTGAATTCACAACACACTTATTAGATTTTTATAATAGATAAGAAATTATAATAAATTTTATTTTGATGGGAACAAGATTCCTCGGCATGGTTTCGCAATTACGTCACAACTGTCAAATTTACCATAGAAAATACTTTCGTTTATTTATTATTTAAAAAAGGAGTATTCTAAAAGTACTTTTCCGTAAAAAAAAAAATAATTTTAAAGTATTTAGTTATATGGGATTTTTTTTTTTACTTTAGTGTATAGTATACTATACAAATCGACCTTAAGGGTTATAGCGGATTAAGGTTTCGATGTTTAAATTAACTGTATTAAGATTAGAATTAGGCCCCCTACAAGGTGGACCTATGAACTGCCCTCCTAACCAAGTTACAATCGTTTCGCTTGCGTCGAACGATCCATCCATCATCTTTTGTTCTAACCACGTGACTGAGCGTTGATGACGTCATTCCCGTACGTTTGAAGTTTTCTACTAGCGTTAACGATCGTAGATTTTATCAACTTGGCTATGGCTGCTGGTAAGGGTTGCGGAAATCCGATGGCTGCAAAACGCACACCTCTCTTCTGGACACGAGTTGCTATGGCCAACTTGGAAATATCTAAACAGACTCTGCACTCAGGTTGGGCGCAGCAAAGACGATCTCCACAGGTGGGGGTTCTCGGATGGTTCCGATCTTCAGTGTTTGTGCGACGTCTCTCCGCAGACGATGTCCCACCCTCCGTCTTGCATCACATGCCCTGTGACCTGCTTACGTAGGGACCTAATGACAGCATCAGCGGACGGCATTGCCGTGGCCGAATTCTGGGCCAGGCATGGAATTTAACTAATTTTGCCATCGACACGCTAAGAAGAAGAAGAAAAAGCACAGGCCGGTTCATTATGGCGACTCTTGATGGAAGTCTATGTTCAGCAGTGGACGTCACATCACACACCACCACGCGGGCCCAGTGCGGGTTGGTGAATGTCAGTGGACGTATTTAGGCTTAAATGATAATGATGAAGATTAGAATGTTGGGCTGTGAAAACGACGGATGATAAAAGATTGCGGAGATGACAAATACCTCGAAAAGGCCACCCTCCCTTTCTTCCACTTTTATATGTCCAAAGCTAAATCTGGATACTCTTTTAAGGAGGAGTCAACTTGTCATTCCATCTCCTCCATAGTTGGGAAAATAACCTCTGTCATAAGATGACTGATGTAATGTAATGAATTTGTAAATGACAGTATTGTATTACTTAGTAGTGTTTGGAATCTGTTTACGTCAGACAATTCTGTTAATTGAAACTATTTTTAACTAGACACTCAATTCTTTTAAGAAATTGTGAAGGTTCATGTTTTTAGAATTTATGGAATTTTCAATGTTGAGAATTTAGCGCAAGGACATTTTATTAGCAATAGTGGCGGCTCAGTGGTATGGACCCTGGCTAGCGAATTGTATGTCGTGGGTTCAAATTCAGCCAGGCACATTACTTTGTGTAATTTATTTCATAACCACAGTTTTTAAGACGGTGAAGGAAATATGTGTGGAAACAGGCGTGTCCTGGAACCTTTAATTCGAAGACACGTGACTTCCATCAACTCGCACTAGGTATGTATGGTGGATTACGGCCCATTCCTTTTCTTAGAGAGGAAGCCTGATGCTAATCCATCTCTTCAAAAAAAAAAAAAATATGACGATTTGCAATGGGTAGTTCGCTATCTGGCCGGCCGGTAACCATTCGTAGCGAGCCCGATCCGTCAACGTCCCACGAGTGCCTCAAAGAGATGTCAGTAAAGCCGTAGGGGCCGACCAGGACCGATGCCCGCTATGGTTAAACTAGTGGTCCTAGAACGCAACAGGTAACTGAAGGATACCGATGTGGTTTTGGCCAGTAAACATCTAACACGCCCTCCCGCTCAAGCCTAGAGCGGGACAAGTCATTGAATGATTTCCTACCTCAAATAAAAAGAAACAATTTAATAAGCTACAATACCACCTAAAATGGACTGTACAGACCAACAAGATTAAAATGCAAATGGTCCTGCTGATTCATTTCACACCAATTTTCATGAACCCTTCAACCATTGTAGGTGTCAAGTGCGTTCATTAGTCCGCGTACGAGCGCAAGAGAATGCGTGCACGCAGTGAGTCACGGGCGGCCGGCGGCGCGGGCGCGGGCAGGATGGCCCGGCGAGGCGCCCGCGACCCGCGACCGAGCGTGGGTCAAGGTGCATGGCTGACCTTCCGTGTGTCACTCAGCCTATCTAACGAGTATGCGTGTTGAAATAAATCCCGTAATAGTAGTTACGGGATTTATTTAGAAGTGAATGAATTAGAGTTTATTTTAAAGTGAATGGAAACTTAGTTTTATTTTATAACTAGCGTTTACCCGCGGCTTCGCTCGCGTTAAATTCGGGGTAACACGGTTCCCCTTTCTGTGAGGGGTTAGAAAGAGACAAAAAGTAGCCTATGTCACTCTCCATCCCTTCAACTATCTCCATTTAAAAAATCACTTCAAGTGGTAGCTCCGTTTTGCCGTGAAAGACGGACAAACAGACACACACACACACACTTTCCCTTTTATAATATTAGTATTGATCTTAGCCGTGTGCAGCGCCCCTTAGTGAACTCCACTGCGGGTGACGTAACCTACGACAAACTTATTATTTGCGGTTGGTACAGTAATCGGGTCTAGGGATCGAACCGCAAAATTAAGTTTGTTTTTTATTGTACATACTTATCCGGGATAAAAAGTACCCAGTGTGGTGCCCAGGATATTAAAGAATAATTATACCAAGTTTCATCGTAAACGAACTGGTAGTTTTTGCGTGATGCCTGAACAAACAGGCAGACAGACAAAAATTTTTTTATACACATTTTTGCGTTCGGTGTCGGTCTAGTAACACCTGCCATTTATTTTTTTTATAGTTTCAATGTACAGAATTTTCACTTGTACAGATTTATTATAAGTATAGATAGATATAGATTGTGGGTAAACATTATTTACTCAAAAATGATAATAAATTAATTTCTATGAGAAAAACAAAAATAAATCAACCCAATCCTAATAAAATCTTCAAGGCTTAGTGAATAGGCTTTTAATAAACTAGTGCGCCTCACCATCAAAGATTGCATCGCTACTTACCATCAGGTGGGATCGCAGTCAAGCACTAGTTTATCTCAATTAAAAAAAAAAAAAAAAAATAAGTAGTACAACCATTTTGTTAAAAGAGTAACCATGGAGTTTCTTGCCGGTTCTTCTCCATAGGAAACGACTAATTTCGAACTGTGCACTAGCTTCTGACATTTTATAAGTGCCCATTGTAGGCCTGTGTGAAATAAAAAACTTTTGATTTTGACTTTGACTTTGATTGTTGTAAACTCGTCACAGTTGTTGTTCCACAAATTTGTAAATTCTTATTATTATTATAAGTTCAACAAATAGATTATTAGAGTATTAATTACATAGTTTACCATTAGATAACCGATCAGCAATAAAAACACTTGTTACATGTCTCAGATAATTTCTCCTGTGCAAAAAACTTACTTTTTAGACAGTCTATGTACGAACTCATCCATGATCTTTTTCCATGGGTTTTACGAAAGGGAACCCCCAGGGTCCTGAAACGTTAGCTCGCTGTCCGACCGTCCGGTAACTGTCCAGACCAAGCACAAGTCGTCGACGGCGCGCACTGTTCCCGCGCGCCTCAAGGAGTTGTCAGCAACAGCAGGGACCTAGCTGGGTCGAAGCCTACTGGGGCCAGGGTTATCCGAAAGGGAACTCGAGCCCCGGTATGAAAGCTAGAAGGAACGGGGTGGGCTTTTAGTCAGTAAGAGTCTGACACTATCTCCCGCTCCGCCCAAGAGCGGGGGTTGTCATTGGACGACTTTTTCCCACTATAAAAAAGGGTCCTGAAACGTAATGCAAAGAAGGAATATTGGAGCGGGTTTTAGTCAGTAAAAGTCTGACACGCCCTCCTGCTCAGTGTCGCCGCGGTCGTACCCTAGAGCGGGAGAAGTTTCGGGGAGCGGGAGAGTTGGATCATTACCCACCTAAAAAAATCAAAATTTGTTTTTTTGTTTGTAGGAGGTAATCTCTGGAAGTACTGATCCGATTGCAAAAAAATGTTCTTTATTCCTGCTAAAAGCTGTTTTATTTCTGAGTGACATAGGCTGTATTTTATGTACGCGGGTGTAGCTGTGTGTGTGTGGATAGTCAATTATAAATAACAGCCCACAAATACCATCCAACATTATCTTGCGTTTATTCCTGTCAACATCCGTCGATAAACTAATCAATACATTCTTATGTGCGGGAATGTCATCAGCTCGTCGACGGACAGTTTTAGCCTGTATCGAGATCACTCAGCTATCCGCTAGATAAGGACGGTATAAATAAATCAGCAAAGAGCCTTTATGGATGGCGGTGTCAACTTGTGGGTCACAGCGGATGTCAACATAGATCCAACAGAAGTTCCACACTTTTAAACAAGACAAACAGTTAGAAAGACTGTACAGGTCCTGGAAGTGATATTGAATTGGTATTCTACGGGATATATTTGATAATGTTGATGACGTTACAGTAGTTACACTTAGACGACACTCTTTAGGACAATTTCTGGTCACCGTAGGCACTGGCTGCGGACGGCGAGCCATGGGTAGATCGCCGTTCGTTAAGAACCAAGTCTGCTAGGGCTGCGAATTGTTCAAAGGAATTACCGTAGTCTGAGAGACTGGTAGGAGTCAGTTTTACAATAGGCTAGTGGCCGTAAAAAATGTAATTAGTCCGCCTTTTAGATTATTCAAAAATAAGGGACACATTTATTTTTTAATTTTAAATTAAACCAAAAATGACAAAGATATAGCCCATTAAAGTTATGTGTAACGTCACGCCGTGCTACATTTTTTCGCACGGGGTGACGTCACACGTAATTTTATTGGGCTATATCTTTGTTATTTTTTGTTTAATCTAAAAAAGAAAAAATTCGTGTCCAATATTTTTTTATAATCTAAAATACGGACTAAATAAAATGTAATTATTTTGACCCTGGACACTACCCTATTACCTCATAGATAGCTGATCAGTAAAGAGGAGAGAGGTTGTCGAAATAAAACAGTTGCTGCGACTGCCATCTTTCCTCATCTTCCATCCTCATCAAGTTTTCTTATTCTTCTAACGGAATAAACTGCTCAACGTGTGACTGAAAGATGGTCGTGTGACGGTCCAACGATCACTCGATCAGAGCTAGTCTGAACCTTCGTTCTCACTCTATAGATCTCCACCTCATCTTCAACTTTTTTTTTATATTATTGATAGGCTCGCGTTTGACCGCCACCTGATGGTAAGCGATGATGTGGTCGACGATGTAGCATGCTTGCCTAGAAGTAACCAATTCACTCTTGACTTGAAGATTCCTAAGTTGTAGCTATCAGGAAACACAGACTCCGGCAGGGAAGTCCGCTCCTTGGCTGTATGCACAATAAAAACCTTGCTAAACATTGGTTTGTACCAACGTTGTTCCATATCTGCCCTTCTGCCTATCCCCTGACAGTGTCGCGGGCCGTCGGCGCCAGTCAACAGGTCAACTATGCGCACTGACCGCATATCAATGACTTACCTATATGATCAGTATCTGATCGACTTCCTTTGTGTGATCAGAGAGATCTGCTAGGTACGGTGAATGTTTCTGGTGTGAATCATCGGTGCTGTTGCTAAGTCGATAAGTCTTTATTTATCCACAAACACATGTTGAAAGTTTTCGCGTACTTGGCTGATTTAGGAGTACTTACCCTGCATTGCAAGTCAGCACATTTTTTTTTTTATTAGTTTTGATATAAATCAATGCTTGACTGCGATTCCACCTGATGGCTTACCATCGCACCATCAGCGATTGTATCACTGCTTACAGTGATACAATCGCTGATGCACTAGTTTATTAAGAGCCTATTTAGCCTTGAAGACAACTAAATTATAATTGGACGGGAAGATCGCAGCTGGCAAATTTTTCCAGTCCTTCAATGTACGCGGTATCGATGAGGCGAAACACTTAGTCCAATTCTATCTCTATTATTATTCTTAGCAGATCTCTACTTCGAGAGAAAAAAGAACTGGTTAGTATTTGTTTGTAGTACCTAGGTAAATAATGAACCCATATGAGTTTGCTGGACGTGAGACGTACAGGACCGATCGTTGTGGCGATGCTTGGGGGAGGTCTACGTCCACCATTGGTCTTTAGATTGATATGATGATGATAATGATTAAACCTACTAGCTTTTGCTCGTGGCTTCGCTCATGCACATAAAATATAGACTGTGTCATTCAGGAAAGCAGGTTTCTATTGGTGAAAAAATTTTGGTAATCGAACCAGTACTTTCAGAGATTACCTCCTACAAACAAAAAATCAAACTTTACATCTTTATAATATTATTGGAAAAAGTCATTGCGGCTACGCTATAGTACAAAATAAAATCAACTCAGACCATTGCCAACGTTTCAATGAGACTACGCAATATTTCAAAAACTATCTGATATTAAATTTTTATAATGAATTTCTAAATATTCAACCGTATCAAAATCACCGACTTTGTTGACCAAATTACTCATATTTGCAGAGCTGAGTGCGACAATTAAATCATAATTATTTCCTCGATCCATGCAGCGCTGTACCATAACGAATGGGTGATTTCGGTGCTTAGCTTACCTGTGCAGACCAACTGACATTACTCCACCTGTTCAGTTTTAATTGCTGTAATTTAAACTACATGTATACTTATTTATACGAGTATATACTAATATCTTTTGACATAGATATCAGTAGATCTTCTTCTTCCTGCCCTTATCCCATATTACTTGGGGTCGGCGCAACACGTTTTCTTCTTCCATTCTGTCCTGTCACCCGTCAAACTATCACTAACTCCCTTTTCTTTCATATCACTTCTCACACAATCCATCCATCTTTTTTTCGGCCTTCCTCTCCCTCTCCATCCATCTACATGTATACTCAGAACTCTTTTAGTAATATGCGCTTGATCCCTCCGCTTCACATGACTATACCAAGACAACCGATTTCCTTTCAACTTTTCAGTCACTGGCGCCACTTTCAAACTTCCTCTAATATACTCATATATATATATATATATATATATATATAAATAGATATCAGTAGATGTAGGTACTAGTAATAATATATAGGGTGACTGGTAATTAGTGACCGATACTTAAACACGTGATTGTTCTCATGATTACAAAAAAAATTGCCAAAGAAACTTTTTTTTTTACTCATTCGTTTCATCACAATAACAAAACGCAGCTAACAGTTGATCGGTCACAGACGCGCGCGCGCGAAGTTCAAACAGCTGTTTTGTTATTGTGAAAAAAAGAATGAAAAGAAAGAAAGAAAGAAAAACTTTATTTGCCCGAAAAGGCGCAAACTTAAGACATATTACAAACATATTCCATGACAAAAAAAAATGAGTATAATAAAAAAGTTTCTTAGGGAAAGTTGTTTGTAATCATGAGTACAATCACGTGTTTAAGTATCGGTCACTAATTACCAGTCACCTTATATATAATAGTAATATTCCCACTTCTGGTATTCAGATCTTCTCTCAAAGAAAGGAAATGGACTGTAATCCATCTTCCATCATGCAGGCCCAGTGGTGATTGAACACATGCTGGTTTCCTCACAATGTTTTTTTTTTCACCGTTTTGAGAGCAGTAGTGATGAAATAAATTACATAAAGTAATGCAACTGGTTGGGTTTGAACCCGCGACCGATGACTCGTTAGTCAGTTACTCCTGAGTTACCACTTGCCTTTTTTTAGTGCGTTATCTTGTTCAAAAAATACTGCTTTAAAGCAGCCAGTAAGTACAACGCAACGGTTGATTCAAATTCAAAGGCAATGATGATAATACTTAATGCGATGTTTCAAGTAGGTATTTAGATCAAACTTCATCATGCACGGATAAGGATGATCCTTATTGACTGGCCTGTTGGTCTAGTTGTTAGTGGCCTTGACTGCTGTGCCAGAGGTCGTGGGTTCGATTTCCACCCAGGAAAAATGTTTGTGTGATGAACATGATCATTTGTTCTGTGTCTGGGTGTAATTTATCAATAACTAGCTTTTGCCCGCGACTTCGTCCGCATACGTAAAATATAGCCTATGTCACTCAAGAATAAAGCAACTTTCTATTGGTGAAAAAAATTTAGCAATCGGACCAGCACTTTCCGAGATTACATCCTACTAATCAAAAAACAAACTTTACCTCTTCATTATATTAGTGTAGATGTAGATATGTATGTATTTAGAAATATATAAGTATGTTTATCAGTTGTCTAGTACTCATAACACAAGCTCTGCTTAGCTTGGGACTAGACGGCGCTGTGTGATAGTTGTGAAATATTGTATTGTTACTTATATATTTCTAAATACATATATATTATAGATAAATTACACCCAGACACAGAACAAATGAACCAAATGTTATGAAAAAAAACCCATATGTAATGAGCATGACTCATCCATCACATATGGGTTTCACTTTCAGACATGCTTTTGTTCGATTATTTATCATTTCATATTCTAGTTTATAACAAAAATCAACTTCCGATTTAGACACTGTAATGAGTAGATATTGAATATTCTAAAAGAAGAAAAAACATACCTAGCAAAGCTAGTAAAGAAGTGGTTGGATAGATAAAACATGCATGAAAGAAAGCTGTCCCAAAAATAAAGTCGTTCTTAAAACATAGTTCATAAACACGGCTTTCCTATAATACATCAACAGAGGGGGTTAAAGTTTTATTGGGCAATAAAAGCTTGCACGGAATTAACTTAGTTGCCCCCGAGACCACCCGAGCCCTCGGCAGATAGATCGGTACAGTCGGGCGCCATCGGGAATTTTAAGAGTGCGTATATGGTTGGAATCAAAGTCAAAGTCAAAAGTTTTTTATTTCACATAGGCCTACATGGGCACTTATAAAACGTCAGAAGCTAGTGCACGGTTCGAAATTGGTCGTTTCCTATGGAGAAGAACCGGCAAGAAACTCCATGGTTACTCTTTTAAAAGAATGGTTGTAGTTACAATATTTCCATATTACAGTATTAATAGGTATTATTTAAGAACAGTGTAAACCGGTCTATATTGTACTCAAAAGCACAATAAAATCATCAAAATAATCATTTAAAAAAAGTGAGTCAAAATATGAAGTAATCTAAGAATTCGTGGAGTCTACAGTGTTTTTCCATTTACATTATAAAAATTATGAGTTACCAGGGGCCCACAAGTGCAGAGGCAGTCATTGCCAAACAAGCGTGTCTTCGACATAGTCTTTAACCTTGTAATATGCTTTTTTGGTTAAGACACGCTTAATAAGAATAATAATCCAACCAACATATGGTTGGTGTTGTTTCAAGTAAAATACTGCAGATCAGGAGCAACAGATTAGGTTAGAAGATGATCTTAACAGGTTTTTTTGTGTTTTAGGTAAGCGGTACAGTGGTACACACTGTAACCCGTGTAACCCGCAAATCAACGTTCAAAAGGGGGGATCCTCCGACCAGACGGGTGGTTGTCTCTGGATCTGGGCAACTGCCCGGGAGATGATTTCGTGCTGTTGAATATGTTGATGCAAGATTTCATAGTTTAGTTCATACGTGGCGCCATAAATGTTACTACAGTGCATTGGCTAGATTGATTGTATTTTACATCTTAACTCTTAGTTTTTACTTTCTGAGATACTCACGCCCGGGTTGAAGTAGTTTAATTGTAGTCTAGTAGTTAATTCTAGTCTTGTGTTCCAACTTTCGGTACCTCGGGTCGTTCATCCAAGGGGATGGTGAGGTAGACCGAGACGTAACACGTCGGATCAACGCAGGATGGATGAAATGGCGACAGGTCACGGGAACAACTTACGACCCACGCATGCCCCTCAAGTTGAAGGGTAAAATTTACAAGTCCGTCATAAGACCTGTCATACTGTATGGATCAGAATGTTGGGCTGTGAAAAAGAAGGATGAAAAAAGATTTCATGTAGCGGAGATGAGAATGTTGAGATGGATGTGTAGTGTGACGAGAGTGGATAAAGTGAGAAATTAGTATATTAAAGGAAGTTTGAAATTGGCGCAAGTTGAAAGGTAATCGGTTGTCTTGGTATGATCATGTAAAGAGGAGAGATGAAGCGCATATTACTAAAAGAGTTCTGAGTATACATGTAGATGGATGGAGAGGGAGAGGAAGGCCGAAGAAAAGATGGATGGATTGTGTGAGGAGTGATATGAAAGAAAAGGGAGTTAGTGTCAGTTTGACGGGTGACAGGACAGAATGGAAGAAAAGAACATGTTGCGCCGACCCCAAGTAATATGGGATAAGGGCAGGAAGAAGAAGAGTTAATTCTAGTCTCGCATCCATCAGATTCCCCTGACCTTCACCAGGTCGTCGGTCCACCTGGTGGGAGGACTTCTAACGCTGCGTCCTCGGGTACGTGGTCACCTCTCCAGAATTTTTCGTCCCTATCGACCATCTGCATGCAATGTGCTCTGCTCACTGCCACTAAGTTTGGCGATTCTTCGCGCTATGTCAGTAACCTTGGTTCTCCTGCGCATATATTAATTTTTTGATTCGACAACGCAAGGATTCTCCGAGCATAGTCCTTTCCATTGCCCTTTGGGTGACTTTAAGCCTTCTGATGAGGACCATTGTGAGCGACCACGTTTTGGAGCCATATGTCGTGACTGGCAACTCGCACTGGTCATAGACTTTCGTTTTGAGACACTGTGGACGACTCCCGTTGCTGTCTTAAAACTAAAGAGAATTATAAAAGTAAATTACATTACAATTGTGTAGTCGATCATACTGGCGCAGCCGCCGGGCATCGCCCGCATCGTTACTAACTTAGTGACAAACAAACACGTGTTGATATTAGGGGAACATGTGCGTTTACGCATCTTAAATATGTCAATCGAAAATAAACCTTATGCTCTACGACATACGGTTTGATTTACCACCACCCTTGTTGAGTTAATGAATTATGAACTGTTAGCTGATGAAAATTGAGTTGAAAATAGTTTGTTAATTCAATAAAAGCTGCGTAATAACTTTTTCGTCTTTTATGCTTTTCATAACAAGTATAACTTCAATTAATTTCTTAAAATTCTATTCAATTTTCAACTTTATAATTATGAAAACAAGGTTTAGAATTCTTTACATAGTTGGTACTATTTTAAATCTTGTACAAATGTTTAGGTTTCCTTTGATAAGCTTACCAATTTATTTTAAACTTTATTTCTAACGAGATAAAGTTTAAAATACAATTGTTAAGTCGTTACCCACGTGCGACAAAAGAAGGGTGTCATAATAGGTTAGGAAAGGGTTACTGTGTTGTATTTGTTATCAACAAAGTGTAACGCGCATGCGCGAGCGACTCAAGCGCATGCGTTCGATAAACGTTGAGCAATAATATTGTAGGTATTTTATTGATTGGAATATTTAATTATTTAGCAAGAATAAAATGCCATCTAGCAGCTTTGAACTCAGTGGAAAGGCGTGCGAACACACTAATTGCTTTTTTTTTTTAAATTGATTATAAAAACTAGTGCTTGAGTGCGAGATCCCACCTGATGGTAAGCAGTGATGCAATCGTTGATGGTGAGGCGCACTAGTTTATTAACCCCTGAGACCCAAGGCATTTAAATAGGTATAAATACGGGAAAAATGGAAAGGTTGCTTATTTTCGACTACTTTATGAAGAATTTCTTATTTACATTCTTAGATACATAACCAATAAATAAAACGCTCAAAATTTTAATAATCTACGCGGACTTTTATCTTAGTGTTTAAGGCCCAAGCGCCCGAAAAGTGCCATAAAACAGTGACTTTCTGAAGCCTACTCCTCGGTAACGGCCTGGTTAATAGGATTGAAAAAAATATATGTTTATTATAGATTCATGAACAACATTATCAACATTTGATTTTTTCGTGCTATTAATACTTTTGTCTTAAAAAAATATTTAGCAATTTCGCAACTTTTTGCAATTTTTCCCTACTCCTTCGAAACGGCTTGGACCTTTACAAACATTTTTACACATAAAAATTGGTGGTTAAATATTCTTCAAAGTGAACATTGCATATGTAAATCAATCAATATTTCGCAAAGAAAATGGATTTAAAACGCTTTCGGGGCGCTGCTGGCCGCAAATAAATGCACAGATTTGCGTACTGCCGCCTAGGCGAGTGCGAGAGTTGCGTCCACATAATTTCGGTCAGATGGTTCAAGGGACTATACGCCTTAACCGAATGGCGCGAAATCACACGCGAACGCCGGCGTTCGCTTGGGGTTTTACTCTAGTCTTGAAAACAGCTCGGACTGGAAGACCGCATCAGGCAATGTTCCATTTTATTTATATAGTACCATATAATTAGTGTTAGTAGTACACAAATACACAAAAATAAAAATAAAAACATGCAGTGAAGTGGTTGTCCAGAACATGGAAGATGTATAAAACCTAAGAAAAAAGGAAAAATTTTGACCTCATACATTTGGTTCCTCGCACGCTAGAATACCACAAAGGATAGCAATACAGTCTGACAAAACACATTACCACTTCTTTACATCACGCAATCGGGTGAAAAACTGACGGAGACCATCTTCTTTTTTCTGCCCTTATTCCATATTACTTGGGGTCGGAGTAACACGATTTTTTTTCCATTTTTTGCGCTTTAAATCCTGTCTCCCGTCACACTATCATTAACTCCCTTTTCTTTCATATCACTCTTAAGTGCATAAAAGGGAGTGTGTAGGGATAGTGAGATAGAGATTGTGTTAGGAAACAATTAATCCATATTTTCTTTGGCCTCCCTCTCTCTCCATTCATCTAAATGTATAGGTACTCAGAACTCTTTTAGTAACATGCATTAAAAAACAGCCGACAACCACTCAAAAACTATTCCATATATGCAAATTAGGTGTCCAACAAAAACACCTAGCCAGCACCATATGTGGAGCAATCTTCCAGCGGCTATCGAACTCCCCTCGTTGCAATAAATCGGTCAGAGGAACTTCACCAATTGGGGAGCATTGTCAGCCACTTGGTCGGTCACTGACTCCGTGATCAGATTAGATAAGCTTGCATGTGTGCGGTGACCCATATCTGGTGAACGTAGATAAAGTTGCAGATGTTGATTTTGGTTTTAGAAGTGTTGATGTGAGTAATTTAATATGTTTGTGGTAATGGGCTCGCGTATTTAATATTAGATGGTGTATGACCTAATGATGATCACCCAGGCTTCAGATGGAACCAGGGAGTCCCTTAGGAATAAAAAACGGCAACCCTGTTTTAACAATGAGTGGTGAAGGTCACGGGAAATTGATCGGTGCAAGACGCACAGGACCAGTTATTATGGCAACAATTGGGGGAGGTCTATATCTCCTGCAGTGGACGTCATAAGCCTCACCAGGTCATCGGTCCAACTTGTGGGAGGACTCACAACGCTCCGTTTTCGGGTACATAGTCGCCACTTCAGAACCCTTTCATCCCCATCGGCCATCTGTTCTGTGAGCAATGTACTCTGTCCACTGCCACTAAGTCGTCCATATCCACGACCAAAAACTCCATTTCAGCTCTTCTGTCACCTATGGGGATTGAAGAGTTAAACGAGATAGAGTACTCAGTCGCAATCACACGACCATGGCGAATACGACACGAGAACACTCGTTGGAACAATACGACGTAAGCGGTTAAAGAGTTAAATAAATGAAACACGACCTGATGATGATCAACCAGGGTTCAGATTGAACCAGAAAACCCTATAGGACTAAAACATGGCATCCCCGTTCGAAAGGTATTTCGCTAGGAGTTTTTCTTAGTATACAAGGTGTAAAGGACAGCCCTCCACAAAATTTAAGGGCTTGCTTAGTAGATGAAACTGAACAACCTTCCACAAAAATTTTTTAACAGGAAACGAAAAAAAAAATCCACCTCACCATAGAAAATTATAAACTTGATTGGACAGTTTGTATGGAGAGGCCGAATTTTTATTCGTTTCCTGAAAAAAAAAAATTGTGGAAGGTTGTTCAGTTTCGTCTACTGAGCAAGCCCTTAAAGTTTGTGGAGGGCTGTCCCTTACACCTTGTATAGAGGTTCTAGAGTGGCGACCACATACCGCAAGACGCCTAAATGTAAAGCCTCCCACAAGGTGGCCCGTTGACCTCGTGAGGGTCACGAGAATCCAACCGATGCGAGACGCTCAGAATCGGTCGTTATGGCGATACTTGGGGGAGGTCTATGTCCAGTAGTGTGCGTCTTCTGGTACGCGGCCGCCACTCCAGAAACTTTCGTTCCAATTTGTCATTTCGCCGATTCGTCCATTTCCTTCTCAATGACCATTGGTCCTACGAGTAAAATGCCCTGCCCATTACTACTTAAGTCTGGCGAGTCTTCAGGTTATGTCAGCGACCTTGGTTCTCCTGCAGATATCTTCATTCCTGATGTGATCACGCAAGGAAACTTCGAGCATAGCCTACATACTTCGCCTTTGAAATATTATTGTGATGATGATTTATTTTTCTGATGAATCCCTGACATCATGGCTAAATTGGAAAAACATGGATTACTATTGGTGGCTTTTTCTATTTAAGGAGAGCTAGTTATCACTGAATAAATAGTGTATGTTTACAGTCTAAACAGCCTAACTAAAGTAACACAAAATAAAATATAGTGTTGAAATGAATGTCCTAATATTTTTAGTAATTTATTGATAGCATTAGTGTGGCGCCGATGGTAGCTCAGAATAGACCACTCAAGCATTTCCGCATGTGTCGCAAGGAGTAATTAAGAAACTATAAAAACTATAATTATGAGTTAATCTTATTGAGAGACTGAGGGCCCAACCAAATCTGCCAAAATAATTCAAAGTTACTTTGGATCTCCAACAAAGGATGTACACAATATGTCATAATCCATCCAAAGGTGGACTGTGAAAAATCGCTTTTAGCGATAAGACCGCCCATTGTGACACCCTATTAATTTTAAGTTCCTGATGATAATTTTTATTTTTGGTATACAATAAAGAATCAATCAATCAATCTATCTATGTATCTTATAATAATAGTAGTGCGGCATCTTGTTAGTGTACTCCTTCACTTATAGGAGATCATAGCAGAAATAGTACATTTTGATACAAGTGCAGAAAGTTTTTTATTGCGACCGCTTTTTCAATACACTTACGAAGAAATGAGTAAACCGGGGTTGAGCGGCGCCTCGTGGGGGTCGACACGCGCCCAGCCTGATGCGATAAATGTAATCAAATTTGGGGCGGCGAGGGCACGCGCACTTTTCTGCACTAGTGCGGAAAACAGTCTATTACGTGCCTAAAAGCGGAGGGATAAGAGAGGGTTTTCGAGCAAGTGTATTGAAAAATAATTTAAACAACTGAGCTTAGAAGAAGGTCTGAGTCTTGGCAGCGGGAATATTATTATAAGGCTGATTTCGCTTATAATGCTTTGAATGAGAAGACAAGACAAGTTTACCGACATAGCTTGAAGAATCGCTGAACTTAAGTGGCAGTGGGCAGGGCCCATTGCTCGCAGAACAGATGGTCGATGGGGACGAAAGGTTTTGGAGTGGCGACCACGTACCGGAAGACGTCCGTGGAAGGCCTCCAACAAGGTTGACCGATGACCTGCTCAAGGTCGCGGGAATCAGATGGATGCAAGACGCACAGGACCGTTCGTCGTGGCGACGCTTGGGGGAGGCCTATGTCATACAGTGGACGTCTTTCGGCTGAAATGATGATGATGATGATACCAAAGAAATCTCCCCTCTACCCATAGCGATTCTATAATAAGATTTTTTACAAAGGGAACAGCCGACCCGATATAATATTGAGCGTTTGATAGCCGGAAGTGTGTCGTTTGACGCTCGCAACGTTAGTCGCTTGTGTAACAGGACACACACGGATCTTCTTGTGCTTGCTCTAAAGCAAAAAATATTGAATGTGTGCCTGGATTTGGCTTCTGAGCTCATCAAAGATCATCATTGATGGAAGGACATTGAATTCTGACCCAGTTTTAATGGGTTGAAAGTTCTCTTCGATAATCTTTATCACATGGCTTCGCTCCTAATACGTTTTTTTGCAGTTTTTTTGATGATATAAACTAGTGCTTGACTGCGATCCCATCTGATGGTAAGCAGTGATGCAATCGTTGATGGTGAGGCGCACTAGTTTATTAAGAACCTATTCAATCTAGCCTTGAAGTCACCTAGATTATAATTGGACGGGAAGACCGCAGCAGGTAAATTGTTCCAGTCCTTCGATGTATGCGGTATAAATTGCACATTTTCGAATTAAGGGAGTGCCTGTGTATACGGCTCTCGAAGTCGTCGTGACCAATATAGGTTTGCGCTGGAAGAGCTACCTAGATCAGCAAAATATAATAAAAATTGTTTGGCTATGTGTATACGACTGTATAATAAATTACCAAGTATTTTTAAAACATTAAATTGTAAGCTATTCAAAACGCAACTGTATAAATGGCTCAATAATAATAATGATTATACTATTAATGATTTTTTAAAATGAATTTTGAATAATTGTTATAGTATTAATGACTTTTAATATGAATTTTTAATGTAATTAATTTCAATTTTTTTGACATAATATTTTAGTGAATAAATTTGCACGCTTTAGTTTTAAGCAAAACATGTTTGATCTATCTATTTTGAATAACACCTTTTATACCATGTTTGAAGCAAATAAAATATCTTTATCTTTATCTTGATCTTCATACTTCCATACTAATATTATAAATGTGAAAATAACTCTGTCTGTTACGCTTTCACGGGTAAACTAATAAACCGATTTTGATTAAATATAGGTTTGAAAGAAGCTTGAACTTCAAGAATGGATATGGGCTACTTTTTATCCATCTTCGATAGCGACTTAGCGCAATAACCAACATTGATGCGGTGCGGACGAAGTTACTGGCAGAAGCCAGTGTGTAATAAATAACTCTCTATCAATGAAAGAATTTTAGAAAATTGGGGTTATTCTTCTTCATCTTCTTGCCCTTCTTCTTTATTACTTGGGGTCAGCGCAACACGTTTTTTTCTTCTATTACGTCCTGTCACCCGTCACACTATCACTAAATCCCTTTTCTTTCATATCACTCCTCACACAACCTATCCATCTCTTCTTTAGCCTCCCTCTCCATCCATATACGTACGTGTTCATGTATACCTACTCAGAACTCTTATTCACATGGGTTATTGCCGTCCGGGCGTCCTACAAATACCGATGTCTGTGGCTCCACCCGCGTGAAAGTAGTGTCTCTATAAAAACTTTGGTTCAAGAGCTCTATTCTATCCTGCTGAAAAATCATATTAGGAAACTACAAGGAATCGAGAATAGACCTCTCCATTGCCTTTTGAAAGACTTCAAGTCTTCTGAAGAGGCCCATTGTGAAATCATTAATCTGTAACAATAATAATATTACCATTTATGTACATAACACTATTGATATTTTTTTGTCTAATATTATACAATACAATCAATCTTGTTTTTATATTCAATGTGTACAACAACCGGTGGATGACATCATTACGTCCACCTTCCCAGCAGCTTCGCAGTTTGGGCTGTCTGTCAAATATAACACTAGGACAGTCCTGTGGCTTGACTTATCATGGTCTTTACAATTTTACATAGTTTTAAACAAAGACACTTTTTGCATCTGCCTGTTACTCCGGTAAATCTTCTTTTAAAACTAAAACGAAGAAAGAAATAAAGAAAACGAAAGAAAAAAATAAAGAAAACGAAGGAAAGATAAAAGAAAGGACACGAAGATCGAAAAAAGAAAGGAGAAAAACGACGGGTTACTAGTTTCATACATATTATGAACTTATTATTTTAGTCGGTGATTAGTCCATTTTGTAAGGGGTTCGTAGTTTCTATTTTCATCACAAAAAGTACGGCGAGTATCCACACTTACATTGTTAACACCTCTACGGTCTGGACTAAGCGTTTCGTCTCATACCACGTATCGAAGGACTGGAACAACTTGCCTGCTGCGGTCTTCCCGTCCAATTGATATCTTCAAGTCTAGAGTGAATAGGCTCTTAATAAACTAGTGCGCCTCACCATCAACGATTGCAGCACTGCTTACCATCAAATTTTTTTTTTTGGTGTGTATAAATCATCCAGATGACTTCCCCCGCCCTTGGGCGGAGTGGGAGATAGTGTCAGACTTTTACTGACTAAAAAACGCACCCTGTTCCTTTATTGCCTTTCAGAAATAGACCCTTGGCCCCAGTGGGTTTCGACCCTGCTGGGCCCCTACGGTTTCTGACAACTCCTTGAGGCGCGCGGGAACAGTATGCGCCGTCAACTACTTGGGCTCGATTCGGAAGTTATCAGACGGTCGGACAGCAAGCTACCCATTGCTCGCGTCCGCAAGCCTGATGCGTGTGGGACCGCAATCAAGTAGTTTTTAATATCATAAAGAAGGTCCATAAGTTCACAATGAATTAACACACAAACGGTTTTCTAACAATATTTAAACCAAAGATCTGAACCGACAATGGCCTCCGACCTTCTTCAAATAAGCGACTTTTTATGCGCAGTGTCATCGTGTGATCGCATCATCGTCTTCACACGCGTCTGCTGTGTTGTGCTTGATTTAACATCATTTGTTTGATGGACATTGTTTTTTCACCAGGATATTGTGTGGTCACGAATGAAGGAAACTTATGTATAAATCAAATAGGTAATGTTATTTGTCTTGACATGACAATGATTTTCGGAAAGGCATTTAACACGTGTAGTTGATACGAGTATTACATGGACGTGTTTTTGCTAAAAAAAGCAGTATAATTTTTTAAACATTTATCAATCATTTTAACAATCATTTCATATACTTTAGCAATCAACAATCATTTCACATACTTTAGCTTTAGTACAGTAGTATACGGGTTGTCAAAAAATTCCACATGGGGTCGAGAATCATGTACTGGATCCATGATATTCATTTGTGCGTCAATGTCAAAGACACACTGATATACTTTTCAGTACTGAAGTTACATATAGTGAAAGAGTTTTTAGAATTGATTCAATAGTTTCAGAGATTACCTCCTATTTACAAATTTTTCCTCTCTGTAATAATTATAATATTATTATATCTAATTATTAATTAGTGAATATTTTTTCATTATAACGCGTTACATTTTAGTGAGTTATATTTTTGGAAACGTGAGCTCTTTATTTTAATATCATACCTAACATGATCCTCATGTTACAAAAAAAAAAAATCGATTACGATTACGAATGTATAAATTATATTGTTTTTATGGTTTACATAATTGTTAATCTTTGAATTACGCTCGTTTTGTCTCTTAACTATTTGTGGCTGGCAGAAAACGCGTAGCACGATGTAATGTACCTATGTATGTATTTGTGTTGTGCAATAAAGAATATAATAAATAAATAAATAAAACGCCTAAGTTCACCTCTGTACATTTTGTGTCCATAGTGTTACATAAATAAGGTGTTAGAATAGTTTTTGTCTCTGGCGGCATCTTTTGAAGACCCTCTTCACATGATGGAGTATCAAAACTTTGACACGATCCCGTGTCAAAGTATTGATACCTACTCCATCTAATAGATAAATACACCCACAAGTGAGTTGAGAAAACAGATAAAATTGCTTTATTTTACACTGTTACGGCGAGACTTTAACATTGAACAGGGGTAAAAGCTTTGAAAAAGCAAAATAGCTTTATAACGAAGATTTTAAAACCCTTTCATGTGTATGTCTGGTTAAATTAGCCATCCAATTTAACGCCTAGGGCGTTCGTTAAACGCCGGCATCCAATGAAATGGCTGAAGAACAACTAGCCATGTCGTTGATTGCAACGTTTAACCAGATGGCTGAACGTTGTGTAGTCTTTTAGTTTAGTAGGGTATCCATGAGTTTATAAATTATATAAAACTACTTTTTAGTAGTAGTACTTAATAGTGTCCACCAAGTAATAGTGAAATATTATTAAATCAATAAATAGTGGAACTAAATTTGAATCACTTGGCTGAGTCTTGACCAGTCATTTCGAAAGGGCTAACTTTCAATACGCCAAGCTGTTAAAAGTTGAGTGATTTTAGTTCAAACAACTTTCGTCCTAGGCATCCAATTGGATGCCGGCGTTTAACGAACTCCCTAGGCGTCCAATTGGATGGCTAATTTAACTAGATGGCTGCGACATGTACGCAACGTAACATACACACACACACACAAACTTTCGCCTTCATAATATTAGTGCTATATTTCACTGTTTTCTTCAAAACCAAAAATATTCTGCACACCCAAGCAATAAATATTTGTAACAAAAAAACTATAAACAGCGACCTAGACCTGATTACGTTAATATCGCAATAACTCGGCCATCGTGTAGCTTGCAGTGGGCCAGCGTGGGCGACTGTGTGCCATGCTGGATTGTGTGCACTTGAATGATTGTGATATTATCTTAGGTATTGAAGATTATAGCAAATATGATGAGGGTCAAGTCTTCTAGCAGACAGTTTGGCGTTACTGTGAAATTTTATTCAACACTAGCTTTTGCCCGCGACTTCGTCCGCGTAAATAAAATATAGCCTATGTCAGTCAGGAATAAAGCAGCTTTCTTTTGGTGAAAAAAATTTTAGCAATCGGACCAGTACTTCAAGAGATTGCCTCCTACAAACAAAAAAACAACGTCTTTATTATATTAGTGTAGATTAGTTTTAGTAAGTATTTATGCGAAATCTGAAACCCGTGTCTACTATTTTAATGTAAAGAATTATGTACATAATTTCATAACTGTACTATGTTAAATCACAAAGCTATAAGCTTGTTATATTACCTGGTTGTCCGCACAAATACATAGTCACCGGGCCATCCGGACAACTGAGGGGTGGTTTTGCTCCCACACCCAGCTGTGCGCTAGCGCCTAATACCCGCTATGACCTACCGTGACCTGTGTTGTACTTAGTGTCGGTGGTGTCTAACTTGTGACCTTTTAAATATTTTTGGGAAAAAATAGGTGTAAAAATTACTGAAATCGATTCAGTTCCTCTATCAAGCGCAGGTTCGATCGTGTATGGAGTACTGCTCTCATCTTTGGGATGGGTCAGCCAATTACCAGCTGGATGCACTAGAGTCTATTAAAAAGCGTGCCAAGAAGATCATAGGAAATGATGCTCTTGTGAAGTCAAAACTCCAAAGTCTTGAGCATCATTGAGCCGAGTTGCTAGCCTGTCTGTTTCTTATCGTTTACACTTCGGGGAGTATGCACTAGAGTTACACAATTTAATTCCGCCAAGTCCGTTCCATCATCGGACCACAAGATGTACGGTGTTGCGCCACCGGTACATGGTGGACATCCCACCTATACGTACAAAGCGTTTTGGGAGTACATTCATTATGCGTACAGCTAAGGAGTGGAATTCCCTGCCGGAGTCTGTGTTTCCTGATAGCTATAACCTAGGGGTTTTTTAAGTCAAGAGTGAATAGATTGCTTCTAGGCAAGCGTGTTCCATCTTCGGCCACATCATCGCTAATCATCAGGTGAGATTGTGGTCAAACGCGAGCCTATCCATTATAATAAAATAGGTAATGATTTTGAACAAACTATGTATATTCAGGTTTCACATAATATACTAAAAATAATGTTGTATACATATGTATCATCACAAATTCAAATTCAAAGACCTCCTACAAGGTGATCCGATTTTTTTTATGTGGTAAAAGATCTAATGACTTCTCTCGCTTTAAAGTGAAGTGAGAGTTCAGTTGCCCTTTGCATTCAGGACCAAGGGTAACCTTGTCTCGTGTCCAGCGGATGCATTGACAGGTCATCTGTCTACCCTACGCGGGCTTGCGCACGACGAGCAATGGGTAGCTAGTAGGCCGTCCGATTCCGTCGACGGCGTTTAGAGTTCCACGCGTACCTCTAAGAGATGTCGGCAAAACCCTAGAGGCCCAGCAGGGCCTCAAGTCTGCTATTACAATAGTGTCAGAATAGTTTATCATTGATTTCGTAATTGTTGATTTTGACAAGTTTTGGTAATCTACTAATATAATAGCGTCATTATGAGTTTCCGATGGTCAACCACTGACATTCCATTGAAACAAATGGCATAGAATGGTAATCTCGTATATAATGACAAATGAATATCTGACGTAGGTATGCGGTAATCTGCAAAAATTTTTACTGTTCCTTTGATCACTGACCAACCACTACGACGTCATTGCGCAATTAGTGCTTTTAATAAGCTCGATATTGTCATTCTACCACAATTATATTACAAGACCATTAACCGATCAATGATCGATCATTATGAATTAGCAGATTACAAACTTTTAGCAAAATGACAATGGGATCGTGTTGGAATGACGAATTTATAAAAATAGCAGACTTAGGCCCCAGGTCTCCACCTAATGTCGCCTCAATGATCAAACCTGTGCGTCTCGCATCCATCGAAGACCCGCGACCCTCACCAAGTCATCGGTCCACCTTGTGAGAAGCTTTTCAACGCTCCGTCTGCCGCACTTTCCGCGCTTTAAATTCCTTCTAAACTACTTTTCTTTTACAAAGAATTGGAAACATTGAGTTTTTTATTTTCTGTCGATGGTAAACCATAATAGAAATGTCATCAACGCACTTTTTAATAATCATCATCATCATCATATCAGCCGACAGACGTCCACTGCTGGACATAGGCCTCCCCCAAGCGTCGCCACAACGACCGGTCCTTTTTACTAATGTCAAATGTAAATGACCAAAATTCTTTAACAAAAAGACTTATGTATTTAAATCCTCTTTGCGTTATAAAAAAAGTGATAAATTCTGTAAAAGTCGAACATACAAGAATGTAAAGATTTAACGTGTACTTAACCTCAAAGTTATTTGTTTGCAAACCAAAGGAGTAACCAGCGGTCACGTTGGGTAACGGTTCAAGGACTAGGAGATCGTTGTAACAGTGCTGGCGATTAGCGCGAGGGAGTTATCACAGAAATTCTGATTTCTGTGATAACTCTCTCCACTCCAACAATTATTTCAAATAAACCTCCAGAAATCCGAAAAGGCAGGCCAGTCAAACGTTGGAGTGATGACATAGTTGCTACGGCTTGAATAGCTTGGGACAGACTGGTAAGGGATAGGACGCAAATGCAGAAAAATCGAGGAGGCTTTCACCACCAGAGCGGTCCTTACAACAGAAGACAATACTAACAAACTAGGATAAGCAAATATGCACTAACACAACCAAAAATGATTAGATATGTAAAATCTGTGTAAGGAATGAATAAAGCTATTATTATTATATTAAACCTCCATTTTAAGGAGAGCTTCTCTTCTGGACACGAGTTGCCATGGCCAACCTGGAAAACTCTAAACAGACTCCGCACCCAGGTTGGGCGCAGCAAAGACAATCTCCACAGATGGGATTCCTGGACGGTTCCAACCTTTAATGTTTGTGCGGCGTCTCTCCGCAAACCATTTCCCACTTTCCATCCTGCATAACGTGCCCTATTACCTGTTCACGTAGGGATCTAACGATAGCATCAGTGGACGGCATTGCCGTGGTCGAATTCTGGGCCAGGCAAGGAATTTAATTAGTTTTGCCATCGACAGGCTAAGAAAAGGAATAAACCGTTTACAGACACTATTGAATAACAAAATGTCGGCTAGTCAATAACAAAATGTCGGCTAGTCAATAACAAAATGTCGGCTAGTCAAATACCTAAAAGTGAAGCTAAATTGCACGTTCCATAGCGTAGATCTTTAAAAAGAACGTGCAAGAATCTCCTTGGCACTCTTCTAAAATCATGTTTATTTATTTTCAATACACTTGCTCAGAAGTGACTCTTATTGCACTGCATTTGGGTACATAATGGCCCTTGTTACCAAACTGTGACATTTTGATTGCCATTTCGCACTAGTGCTATAATGTAGTTAAAACCTTATTGTTCAACCTCTCCCCCGCCATAATTATATTACATTTGTCGCATCAGGATGGGCGCAGGTCGTTCCCCACGAGCCGCCGCTCAACCCCCGTTTATTCATTTCAGTGAGTGTATTGAAAGGTAAATAAAAAAAAAAATGGATTTGCATATGAAAACAGATTTTTACCGCCATAAAAGTTTACTAGTTTTATAGTTCTTTTCTTCACAAGTGTATTGAAAAACGTCGTATGATACACGTGAGTAATTAATGATTACCGTTCTCGGCTCTCTTAAGACCCTCGCCACGGCTCGGGTCTAAATACCGCCTCGTCGGTAATCACTAACATTACACACTTATATCATAATGTTCTATAACAACATGCACATTGCACTGTACAAAGGCGGATTTAATGCCATAGGCATTATCTACCAGTCGACCTGAAGCCTGACCTGATGTTATGAGTTAAAAAAAATTTGGTTACATATTTCTTATCGCTTCTATTATGTGAGCACATAAAAATATAAATTGTTGTAAAATGTTTTTCACATCACACTATATTTGCGGCTTAGGCGGAAGGTTCCTAACAGCTTCAGATTCGGCTAGTGCTGTGGGTGGAATGGCCAATAAAAAGCGACTCGTCCTTTGATGGAGGATTTCCACAATACCTGGAAGTCCTCCACACAACTCAACACGCACAATGATACAGTTTTCAAGGCATAATCTAAAGACTTTCGAATTTTGTTGAAAGCTGCGCGACTCGCGCCGCAATTATTAAGTTAGAGCTACATTAGACCGACGTACATGTCTGTGTAACACGTCAAATTTTTACGTAAAACGACGTCGCCGCAATGACCCGATCCTGTCCGTCTCGCATCCATCGGATTTCAGTGACCCTCACCAGGTCATCGGTTCACCTTGTGGGAGGCCTTCCAACGCTGCGTCTTTCAGTACGCGGTCGCCACACCAAGTCCTTTCAGCTCCTACGACCATCTGTTTTGCGTACAATGTGCCCTGTCCATCGCCACTTAAATTTGGCGATTCTTCGTGCTATGTCGGCGACGTTGGTTCTCCTGCGGATATCTTGATTTCTGATGCGAACACGCAAGGAAACTCCGAGCATATAGCCTTTTCCATTGCCCTTTAGGTGACTTTAAGTCTTCTTATGAGAGCCATTGTAAGTGAACGTATTTTTCGGAGCTATATGTCATGGAAAAGACCTACTTATTATTAAAATATTAGTGTTGCAACAGCACTCTGCTTCCGCTTCCGCTTCTGCAGAAGTTCCGCAAGTTTTGTCACTTCCGTTTCCGTTTCTTGTTCAGCAATTTTATAACAGAACTCATAACAGAAGAATACAACGAGGAGCGCGGGGTTAGACGACTGGACACGACGGAAAAGGCGTGGAGGTGACGTTTAGCGTGAACGCGTAAATCTTCTGTTGTTTGTTTTGTTCTTCTGTTGCCAATAGTTCACCAGTCACACCCCTGACCCCAAAACATAAAAAATAAAATTGTATTTTTTCTTCATAGTATTAACAGTTCCGTTACCGATTCTTCTTCCGCTAAGATTTACTTTTGACATCTGTTTCTGTTTCTGCTTCCGTTGAGACACTTCCGTTGCATCACTATATAATATGCTTTTTTTTTCGGTGGGTAAAATCATTCAAAGGACTTCCCCCACCCTTGGGCGGAGCGAGAGATAGTGTCAAGTTCTTACTGACTATAAAACCCACCCCGTTCCTTCTTGCCTTTCGTACCGGGGCCGAGCCTCCCTTTCGGAAACAGACCATAGCCCCAGTAGACTTCGACCCCTGGGCCCTAAGGTAGCTGATAACTCCTTGAGGCGCGCGGGGACGACTTGGACTCGGTCCGGACAGTTACCGGACGGTCGGACAGCGAGCTACCCAATGGGTAGCTCGCCGCCCATTACAATATGTTTTCAAAAATTAAAAAGTTGCGGCCGCTACCGCTCGCAATGCCACCTCACCCTTACAAAGTACAGTAGTACTGACTACTGTGCCACCAGTTTTGCTAAAGTCCACTCAATTTGCACTTGCCGACAAACATGTCACATATTGTCGGGTGCATGTCGTTTGTCTTAAACAGTGGTTTGTTTGACCACTTTTAAAATGTTTGAACTATTGCTATCTGTTTGTGCGAAATTCTTTGAAAAAATGGTAAATTATGTTGCGGTAATTTGATAAAAAATGGAAACTGTACATTATCTTTTTTGGGGTTCTGTATCCAAATGGTAAAAACGAGACTTAAGAACTAACTAAAATCATATCCACAGTATGGCGTCGAAAAACTCCTTCTTTATTGTGGAGAGGCTCGCGTTTGACCACTATCTCACCTGATGGTAAGCGAAGATGTGGCTGATGATGGAACACGCTTGCCTAAAAGTAACCTATTCACTCTTGACTTAAAGACCCCTAGGTAATAGCACGAAGAAGGCGGCCATCAGAGGAGTGGCGGCGTGTTGTGAAGCTTGCCACCAACACCTGAAGTGATTACCACGACCATTCTGTCAAGAGCGATACCGACAGAGAAGAAGGTAATAGGAAAATATCAGGAAACACAGACTCCGGCAGGGAATTCTACTCCTTAGCCGTACGCATAATGCATTTGTACCCAAAAGTTCCCAAAACCCTTTGAATGTATGGGTGGGATGTCTACCATATATTGAAGGCACAACGCCGTACGTCTTGTGGTCCGATGATGGAACGGACTTGGCGGAATTATATTGTGCAACTCCAGTGTACACCCCTCGAAATGTAAACTATGACGATCCCCGAGATGAAACTCCTCCGCATCGCTGTCGACAGGTAACTGATCCAAAAGACTGGCGGCCATCGTCACACTATATGGCAATGCTTATCCTATGTCCAAGGTAAAATCCAAGCTTGGGTCAAGCGTAGTGTCAACGGAGCGTTTGGAAAGGCCTTTAATTAATTTGTGAGCACTCTGACTGCGAGTTTCGATTCCAAAACGGCTAATATGTATAGGTAAAACAACATTCCATTACAAAACAGTAAATTATTTGTTATTTGTATGAAGTTAAGAAAGATCTAAGTTCATATTAACAGTTTCACAGTGGTAATAGACTCTGACTTTTTGCATTTCTGTAAAATTGACATACGAGACTTACTGAAGATGACACTGGACTCTTTAGACATGATCTTTGATATTTCGCTTAGGCGGAGCGGAAGATAGTGTCAGACTCTTACTGACTAAAAGACCCACTCCGTTCCTTCTTCAGCCTTCATACCGGGGCTCGAGCGCCCTTTCGGATAACCCTGGCCCCAGTAGGCTTCGACCCGGCTGGGTCCTTGCTGTTACTGACAACTCCTTAAGGCGCGCGGGAACAGTGCGCGCCGTCGACGACTTGGGCTTGGTCCGGACAGTTACCAGACGGCCGGACAGCGAGCTACCCATTGCTCACTGTCCGCAAGCCCGCGCCTACGGTGGCCGGAAATCGGGATCAGAATCCCGGTGGCAGTGGCGGCGGCGATAACGCCGTTGCCTGATGCGTTCGGCCTCCTACTTTGCGAGCATTACTGCTTCGCAGAAGTCGGCGACCGCCTGCCACTCCTCCTCGCTCCGGACTATGGCCTCAACCAAGGCCCGGCGCGAGAGGTCTCCGCCGCCGATCGCCCCCACGAGGGCACGGCGATGCTCCACCCAAGCAGGGCACACCTCGACTGTGTGCTCCACCGTGTCCTCCGGGCATTCCGCACAGTGGCGACACTCGGGCGTCACTTCTGCACGAATCCGGTGCAGGAAACTCCCGAACGAACCATGTCCGGTGAGGACCTGCGTCATGCGGAAGGTAAGGTCGCCGTGAGGTCTTTCCAGCCACGCCTCAAAGAGGGGACTAACCGCCATGATTGTGGCGTGCCCAATATTTGTGGCTTGAGAGAATGCTTCTATGTGTGCGTTTGTAAATGTGACATTTTGTAACATATTTAGACATACGCGTATGAAATAAAGTTATTAAAATTATATAAAAATTAATCCCCATTTTCCTTGGTCACGCCATCACTCGTGAACGGCTGGACCGATTTCGCTAATTCTTTTTTTGTTATTATGAGGAGAAGGTTCTTATGAGAAAAAAATGAAAATTAGAATAGTGTAGGGTAGAGTAGAGTAGGGTAGTGTAGGGTAGAGTAGGGTAAAGCAGTGTAGAGTAGGGTACAGTAAGGTAGAGTAGAATAGGGTAGGGTAGGGTAGGGTGGGGTAGAGTAGGGTAGAGTTGTAGGCTATATTTATTACCCGTGCGAAGCCGGGACGGGCCGCTAGTTTTTAATAATAATAGCGGATATGGCTTCATTTAATTTGTAATAGCTATTATTTATTTATTGTGCATACTTTCCACAGTGTTCCTCTTTACGCCCAAAGATTGACTGGTAGAGAATGCCTTGTTGTATTTAATCCGCCTATGTACCACTACTGTTAACAGTTCAATTACCTACTTGTCATTATTTCAGGTCACTCACAAGTCAAATTCGACCTTTCCAAATCTCGCATACCTCCATACATTAGCATACATATCAAGCAGACATTACGATTGCAAACCGATTGAATGATACACCTCATTACTGCCTTCTAGTTAATTCATAGGTCATATGCCACGTTAGTAGAGATCGGTTGCGACAGTAATAGTTCACTTTCCATTAGATGCTGATGGATGAGAAGAATTATTTGTATTGAAATGTGTGGTTTTATTACGTGTGAGTAGTAACAGTTGCTATCGGTATTAGTTTTGACAGCAAAGAGTTCATTTTACATTTGATGTTGTGTGTATTACTAAAAATTTCTTTTATTTAATTTTGCAAAGAATATTTATAGAAATAATAGAACGGCTGCTCTAAAAAAGGCTGAAGTACGCTTCCTTGGAGCAGCTTTACCATTTTGTGCCGGTTGCTCTAGAGACTCTGGTCAGTTGGAGTACGGAGGCAATGTGTTTTGTGGATTTGGGCCGTAGGCTCGGTGAGGCAACGTGTGCCTCCCGGTCCAGGTCGTTCTTGGTGCAAAGAATAGCCATCGCTATTCAGCGAGGTAATGCGGCGAGTGTTATGGGTACCTTTGCACCGGTAACGATCAGGGGCGGGTTATTTATTGACAATTGACATTTATTAAATTGTAAAATGTTTATTCATAAAAAAAATAATGTAGAAATAATAGAATGGGATTTATTTTAATTTTGGATACAAAAAGATCCTACAGTGTTAGTAACTTAATAAATAATAACTTATTATCTAGTGTTAGTACCAATTAACCTTAGCGCTAAAAATTACACAATCGGAGAGTTATAGCTTTCTGTCCAGTTTAAGTTATTAAGTTGAGTTTATAATAATCGGAACAGTGCAGTTTCTAGAGATTGTCTTCAACGAACAAATAGTTTAATTTCCTTATAGATTGCAAAATAGAAGCAAAGTAGGAGCTTACAGAAAACCAATTTGTAAGCCCTTTGAATTGGGTCTACCCTAAGGTAAATCGATCTACTTTATGTGATTATAATTTACGATTATGATTGATTTAATTCCTTTCAATGTAAGTAATTAACAGAAATATTCAAATTAGAATACAGCTGCATTCAGCTGGCGTACAATCAACTGCAAGTTAACAATTTGATATAATTTAATTCCGCCAAGACCGTTTCAGTTTAGAGGTATTCGGAGCAGACAGTAACGTCCTGCAAACCTCCGTTGATCAGGGAAGATCCTCCGCCCAAACGAGTTGAGAGGCGAGTCAGAAGGATAATTGGCAATGATGCACTCGTCGAGTCGAGGCTTCAAAGTTTTGAGCATCGACGCCGAGTTGCTAGCCTGTCGGTTTTCTACCGGTTGCATTTCGGGGAGTGTGCGTCGGAATTGCATAACCTATTTCCGCCTAGCCCGTTCATCATCGGACTACCAGACGTACGGCGATGCACCACCGGTATATAGTGGACATCTCACCTACACTCACAAAACGTTTTGGGAACACAGTGCGTACAGCTAGGGAGCGGAATTCCTTGGTCGAAGTCTGTGTTTCCTGATGGCTACAACCCGGGAATCTTTAAGTCAAGACTGAATAGGTTTCTTCTGGGTAAGCGCGTTCCATCGTCGACCGTCTCGTCGCTTTTCATCAGGTGAGATGGTGGTCAAACGCGAGCTAATAAATAATAAAAAATTCGTTGTTTAGTTCTTATTTGACGCCATAGATCACACAATTATCGAACCATGGCAGTGCGTCACCGGTACATGGTGGACATCTCAGTCATCCTACCCATGCTCACAAAATGCTTTGGGAAGATATTCATTGTGCGTACAGCTAAGGATTGGGATTCCCTACCTGGTTCTATGTTTCTTGATGGCTAGGTATAGCCTATAGGGGTCTTTAAGTCCAGAGTGAATAGGTTACTTCTAGGCAAGTGTGCTCTATCGTTGACCACATTGTCATTTTCCATCAGGAACGATAGTGGTCAAACGCGATCCTTTTTTACCAGTAAGAGCAGTTTTCGTGGTGATGCATGGTCGGTCGTTGACTGTACGTAATATGGACTGCATTCTGCAAAACAAATATTTTGGAAGCACGCCATTGCGTAAGTAATGTTTGTTATGACAATGTAAATGACTGTGAGTCACGGCATGTGATTCATATGACAGTCAAAATATTCGCCTTTATTTGACGTTGACTGATTCAGTTGTTCGGCAATTTTCAGTTACAGTACAATGAAGACAAGTTTTTAATGAAAAATTTTTTTTTTTCATAGCAAGCTTTTATAGCGCGTTATATGCATACCTATTTAATTAATACTCATCAATACCTTTCCTAAAAGCTCGAGTTCTTATGGCTACCTTCCAATTCCATCATCAGATCAGTTCCACGTCATAATAATTTTGCATTATCATCTGATTTACACACGCATGCAAAATTTCAGTTCAATCGGTAACCGGGAAGTGGATCAAAAATTTGCAAGATTTGATTACAGACAAACAAAAATCGGGACAGGTGAAACTAAATAAAAGCTTTTAATATACCGAGTTCGGGCCAGTGAGTCGTGGGCTGCGGTGGAAGCGGGGAGTGCGGTGGACAACTGAAGGAACATTGTGGGTTTTACGGCTACTTTCCACGAACAGCGTATTTCCAACGTAACGTTTTACTTAATTTAGCGTTAGTTTTGTATGTACGAGTAAGTATCACGCAGGCGTACACCAAACGTATAATGATGAATATGCGTCTATGAAGCTACGCACCCTTGGACAGTAGGCCTTGGTCAGTAAAAGTCTGACATTCTCTCTCGCGCCCGCCACCCAGATCGGGTGAAGTTATTTGAAGATTTTCCAGTTCAAAAAAAGGCGCGTTAGTCTAAGTTATCATTAGTACATAATCTAAAAAAACTTTCCAAAGTTTTTGTTTTCAACTGAAAGTTTTCCTTTCAACCATTGGGTAAATTATTCTTATTTAAATTAGTTTCAAAGTTTTACTGAAGTCCCGTGTTTCCAGAATGATAACTTTTATTTGATGGAATAATAATTTTACTGTCAAATATAGAGAAAAAAAATAAAATATACAAGGTGCAGTTTTAAAACTGCACAATATTTCAGGAGGTTGTAGTAAAACTCATAAATAGTCATATAAAAAAACGATACCTGGTCAATAATCAGTAATACTTGTTATTTAATTTTTTAATTACTCTAAACTAAATCGATTGATCGATGGCCGCGGGGGCGTGGCTAGGGTGTGGCGTGCGGGATGATGATTGGATAATACATTATTTATGAAACTATCGTTGCGAGTTAGTGTGTGTGAAAACAACCTTTATTGTTCCGTGTTTGTGTGTGTGAAAAAAAAGCGCGGTTATAAAAAAAAAAAAATTACCTACTTATTTTATTATTGATTCGGGTCGAGAATCACTAACATAATTACCTCCTGAAATATTTTGCAGCTTCAAAACGACACCTTGTATATGAGTCGTAGGTTTCTTTTTTTTTTGGAAAAATAGACGAATTCTGCGGAAAAGGCAATGGAAGAGAAACAAATGAAAAAGCTACTGTTGTGTGATAAATGTGGAGTGTACCTACCTTTTTTGTTTGAAAGATTTTCGGGGAGTGCGAATTTTTTTTCTACCTTAAACCCCCGTTGTAATAAAAGACAGGTTTCAATTAGTGTACAGAATAAATAATTGAATCGCCTACAGATAAAAAAAAACTGTTTTTTTTTATATTCTCATAAAATCTGAATAGCAATAAATTCCACTTGCAATCCCTTTCAAAACCAACACGTAATCAAAACCGTTCTCTATCAATAGCTAGGTCAAAATACAAATTAATTCTCTGAAGTTTTGCTTCAATCCCCAACATAGCTTGACCCGTGAGAACAGATGCAATTATTTCGTTCAGTCCATTGTCGTGACGGCAAAGAATCGAAGCTTAATATATTCCTAGGCCTATTATCTCGAAGGTGGGGTTCAGGCGCTGATAGGAATGTCTTGACATTTGCACTGACCGTTTACATGGTAATGTGGACTGATTTTGTTAAGTGGTTTTGCAGTAAGCTGGGGTTTAAGCTGTTGAGATGCTTGGGAGTTATTATCAGAAAGCTGATTCAGTATCTGATTTCAAAGGTACGTCAAAATATTGAGAAATTGAAGGTATTTTGGCAGAATGTGTGTGTCATCTGTCAGGGTTGCGAGATTTTTCGAAAGAACGCAAAGGGAATTTGAAGGAGCATGGGTGTGTTGTACTCAGTAAAACTCGTCGTACGGCGAGTATCCACCCTTACGTTGTTCAAACCTCTACGGTCTGGACTAAGCATTTCGCCTCGTCGTTTATACCGCGTACATCGAAGGACTGGAACAATTTGCCTGCTGCGGACTTCCCGTTCGATTATAATTTGGGCGTCTTCAAGGCAAGAGTGAATAGGCTCTTAAAATACATTAGTGCGCCTCACCATCAACGGTTATATCACTGCTTACCATCAGGTGAGATCGCTGTCAAGCACTAATTTAAAAAAGTCTGTTAAAAGACTCCTCGCTCTACCCAGAGCAAGAGGAGATATTTCATGATTTTCAATTATAAAAAAGGTAAAGTTGAACGTGTAAGCTTTCAAGTTTTATCTTGAGGACATGGAGGCTATCTTGATTTCGCTAGATTATGCCATATTCTTGTGGAGTGAACATCTACGGTGTTCCTCCTACTTCAGAGGTTCGAGAGGGATGAACAGGATTTCTGACGCATTATAAGCTGAGCAAGCTCATTAAGCAAGCAAGCAAGCTTATTCTAAGCTTTTTATGGCCTAAGCGGCCTAATAATGTTACAAGTTAGCAGTAATGCTAGCAAATGAGGAGGCTGACCGCATCAGGCAACGGCGCTCTCGCCGCCGCCGGGATTCCAATCCCAATTTCCGACCACCGTAGGCACGGGCTTGCAGACGGCGAGCAATGGGTAGCTCGCTGTCCGACCGTCCGGTAACTGTCCGGACCGAGCCCAAGTCGTCGATGGCGTGCACTGTTCCCGCGTGCCTCAAGGAGTTGTCAGCAACAGCAGGGGCCCAGCTGGGTCGAAGCCTACTGGGGCCTGGGTTAGTTTCGAAAGAGTAGCTCAGCCCTGGTATGATGGCTCGAAGGAACTGGGTGGGTTTTTATTCAGTAAGAGTCTGACACTATCTCCCTCTCGGCCCAAGAGCGGGGGTTATCATTACATGATTTTCCAACCATAAAAAAAATGTATTACAAGTTTGTGTTTAAAATGGTTAGTATGACGCCATAGACCCGGATCTAAAGATAATTCCTTTATTTTCTAAAACCTTAACATTACACAGAAAGATTTAACACTTACATAACAAAACTAAAATGTCACGAAAAATAACAAAGACTGATTTTACGAGCACATCTTTCTAAGCCCCCAGGCTATATTACTACGCGAAAATTCGCAAAATTAATAATGATGTTTTGACTAAAGTCCTATTAATAATAATGGTTAAGTAAAAGTGAGTATTGCGCTGTTCGCCCCGGGCGGCCATTACGTGAAATGACAATTTGATTGATCACACAAGTTTATCGAGATATATCAATATTTCACTGTGGTATATTGCATTAGAATATTAAGATATCAGACTGATATTATATCTAACGGTGAATTTGGCGTGTATTGTAGTGGGTCCACTAAGCTTTATGGAAGAAATATCGTCGCCTTGGCACTATTTTTTTTATCATGACTATGTCGCGATAGTTTCTGGGTTTTGAACCCACAAACCGTAATTTATCTCTGACATATTTTAGCAAAAAAGCTTGTAACTTTATCAGTTTTTATCGGCCTATATTCTAATCGAGGCCACATTCATAGCTTTCTTTCATCTTCGTATTTGCTCGTATGATAGACAATCTATTTGATTTTGGCTGAAAAAAATAAGTCAAAGTTAAGTGGCAGTAGGCTGGTTACATTGCTCTCAGAATAGATGGTCGAGGGGTCGAACCGTTCTGGAGTAGCCTCCCAAAAAAAAAAAAAAACAGTACAGCCAAGGAGTGGAATTCCCTGCTGGAGTCTGTTTCCTGACAGCTATAACTTAGGGGTTTTTAAGTCAAGAGTGAATAGGTTTCTTCTAGGCAAGCGTGTTCCATCGTTGACCACATCATCGCTTACCATCAGGTGAGATGGTTGTCGAATGCAAGCCTATTGATAATAATAAAAAAAAGGTACACCAAGGACTCTGATCCATGTCAGAGGATACTGCCATTAACAGGAGTGTATAAAAAAGGGCACCTCCTGTGGAATACGGACCTTGGTACGAGCATCGCTGGGGGAGGGCAGCAAGGGACGTGAGGGCAGAACTCTCAGGTCTCAGGTCTTACGAAATGGATAGCGGAATGAACAGCAGGCCTTGCCAAGTTTTGACTCTTCTTCGTCGATCGCCTCAAGTTGGCCACGCTCTCATTCCATTGTTCTGACGTCATCTCCACGCTCAGTCACGTGGTCAAAACAAAGGAATCTGAGGCGTACCGGCTCGAGGCGATCGAAACGAAACGGTTGTAGAGTCTGTCTAAAAAGTCAAAGTTGGGTAGCTACTAGGGCCAAATAAAATCTGATGTAGTCAACACTGGTTCAATAATCAAGGTTGATTAAGAGATCTTGATCATAGTCTACCTACTTATAAAAGAACCTTATAAAAAGACATCGAATATAAGTATTTTTTAAATTACGAAATATTATACAAAATTCCCAAGTAGTTTGACTTTTTAGACAGACTGTAACTTGGCTAGGGGGTCTGGATATCTTCGATGTAGGTACAGTTGCCATCACGGATCTTGAACACTTGCGCAGAAGTCAAATATTCGGTCTCTTTAGTGGTGCGAAGTGCGACGCGGGGGCGGGGAGTGTCAGTGATTGGCTGGCCGCGCCATCGCGTCATAGACGTCACTCCTCATTCGTTCACTGCGTTGCTGTTCAGTATCGCTATTCCTGAAGAATATATTTCAGTGCACCCCACAGAAATATGAACAGCATCATAATTTTGACATGCCGTACAGCAGCCCAGGCTGAACGCATACCGGCCTGCAAGGAAGTCACATTAATGTGCGCTAAGAGACAGGTATTAATGGGGCTGGCAGGCCGCCAGGTCGGGGAGTGACGATGGCGCCTCGTGATGTAGTGCGGAAGAACGGAGTGTACGATTACATTTACTTGTGATGGTCGTTTACACTTACTACATCTTGATAATTGTACATTTTTATTTATAAAGTGCCGAGAGTTTGTCATCGCGATCGAGTTGGAAAATAGCCCGAGCTGCAGGTGAGGGTGTTACGGTGCTGCAGTGACAAATTTGCCCGTGTATCAAACGACGTTTTTCAATACACAATAATAATGAATTGTGACGGAGCGAGCTGGTGCAATTTTCTACACTAGTACGGAAAAGAGTAAATTGCACTAGGGCCATGGGTGATGCGAAATAGATCCCCGGGGCCCTAGAACGATGGCAAAGAAGGAACAGGAGTGAGTTTTACTCAATAAAAGTCTGACACACCCTCTCGCTCCACCCAAGAGGGAGATATGATTAGATGATTTACCCACATAAAAAAAAACCACTCCTGTTCCTTCGTTGCCTTTCATACCAGGGTCGAATTTTCCTTTCAGAAACCAACCCTTGGTCCCAGTAGACCCTTGGGGTGAGGAAAACTGATATTATGACAAAATAATAAAAGCACTTACCTATCTACAAACTCGTCGACGGTGCGCTCTGTTCCCGCGCGCCTCAAGGTGTTGTCAGCAACAGCAGAGGCCTAGCTAGGTCTAGCTAGGTCGAAGCCTACTGGGGCTAAGGGTCTGCTTCTGTAAGGAAGATCCGGTCTTGGTATGAAAGGCAAGAATTCCTTCTTGGGGTCGGGGTCAGTTTTTTAGTCAGTAAGAGTCTGACACTATCTCCCGTTCCGCCCAAGGGCGGGGGATGTCATTGGGATGATTAATACCCACCAAAACAAAACACATTATATATGTATTAACCGCACTGGGCTCGCGTGGTGGATTACGGGCCATTCCCTCTCCTAGAGAGGAGGCCTGAGTCCCAGCAGTGGGAACATTAAAATGGCTGATGATGATGATGATGATGACCCGTCTACAAACCAACCGAGCCAATCACCACTTAACCTCGCAGCAGTCAGAACGTAGTAACACTAGTAGCCGTTTAACTCACCACATCAATGGTTGGAGAACATTACGACAGGTACTAATGGGGTTGGCAGGCGGCCAGGTCAGCGGCGCTATGGCGGGTGGGCGAGTACATCAAGTGGTCGATGACTCCGACGTAATGTGTGTCTAGGAGTTGAGATAGGTCAGTTAGTTTTTAGGAAGTATGACGAATGATATGACTGTATGATTGACGCAGTGGTTGGTACACCGTAGGGTTGATTCCCGTACGGAACAAATATACAAATAATAATATTACACAACTATCACACAACGCCGTTTAATCGCAAGCTAAAGCGGCTTCGCTCCCGCTCTTCCCTACTCCACCCTACTATACCCTACTCTACCCTACCCTATCCTACTCTACCTTACTCTACCCTACCCTATCCTACTCTACCTTACTCTACCCTACTCTACACTACTCTACACTACTCTACCCTACTCTACTCTACTATACCCTACTCTACCCTACTATACCCTACTCTACCCTACCAAACTTCACATAAACCATCTACTAAATAGTCCGAACAAAGCCTAAACATTTGGTTTAGATAGGTGAGCGCGTTCTTGAGTTATAAAATTAGAACGAAAAGTGGCTTTGATTTTTATATAATAGATAGACACCCAGACACAGAACAAATGAACATGCTTATCACACAAACATTTGTCCTGGTGGGAATCGAACTCACGACCTCCGGGACAGCAGTCAGGGCCACTAACCACTAGATCAACAACTCAGTCAAATCAAGTGGTCGATGACTGCAACATAATGTATGGATAGGTCAGTTAGTTTTTAGGAAGTATAGCGAATGGTATGACGGTTGACGTGGTGGGTACTGCACTGCGTGGTGTAGATTCGATTCCTTCAAGAAACAAATATTTGTATGGCTTACGGATTGTTGTTCCGGGTCTGGGTGTCTTGTGTGTGTGAGTTTGTATGTTTGTGAACGCATATATGTACACACTCACAAACTTTTCTCTACATAATATTGAGTCCTTTGAGGGAGAAAACGTCGTACGCGACAATTCGCACTTTTGCAGGAAGGGGTTTAGTTCTTTCGTACTTAAAAAGTATATTATGATAATAAACCAATAGTGTATTTTCTAATAGACCAGTAAATAGTTTTATAAGTAAATAGCGTAGCCTATGTCACTCAGGAAAAAAGTAGCTTTATTGGTGTTGAAATAGCAATCAAACAAAAAAAAACAAACTTTGCTCTTTTTAATATTAGTGTACGAATAGGAGACTTACTCATCATTTTTAGAAAGATTATCATTTTTTTTTAATTAGGAATGAAAATACCCTTCTTTCAAAAACCGACAGTTAAGTACGATGCTCTTCCTGAACCTCGAAAATTTTTGTGGTATTTATTTATCCATATTGCTTTCAGTCTATTTCTTTCATCTTAATTCTTTTGCAGGCTTAAATTAAAAAAGACATGAGAAGAATGATGCCACTTCAGCTTTGTAGATTAACAAACTATTTATGTCGGTAACACCCAATTTATTGTAGAGGGTATCGCTTCTAATATAACATAATAATAATATAATGAGGCTTATAAAGTTCTCACTGCTGGGACTCAGGCCTCTAGGAGACGGAATGGGCCGTAATCCACCAAGCGGGCTCAGTGCGTGTTGGTGGATGTCACGTATCTTTGAATTTTTGCTTCTAGAACATGCCGATTTTCTCACGATGTTTTCTTTCACCGTTTTCAGAGCAGTGGTGATGAAATAAAATACACAAAGTGATGGGTCTGGCTGGATTTGAAATCGCGACCTACCAGTTACTACTCGAAAGTCTGAGTCGTTACCACTGGGCTACCTACTACAACTCGCTACTAATATTTAACCGACTTCTTTCTGTTTTCTTCTAGTTATTTTTATGCATAGGAACCACCAGTTTTAGCTGCCCAAGACCTTGATCTCGCAGCCATCTTAATCAATGTCTACAATACTCACGCGCACCCTATCAGATGGCATCACGAACAAGTCAGGACAGGTACTCAGAGCTTGGCAGGGAGCCAGGTCTCAGGCGCTAAACGAGAGCGCTATGCGCTCGCGCATGTCATAAATACTGAGCAGTCATCGGAGCGTCTGGTAGTGAGAGATTCCCACCGTGAAGGATATAAAACATTCGTTTTACTATATACAGACAGATGAGAAACACAGTTGAATATTTAGTTTCATATTTCCAGGAGTTCTGAGAAAAAGGATCTTGACAGACGAACGGACGAACAGACAGAGAGATGGACGACGACGACAAAGTGATCCTATACCGGCTCTGTATTTGCCGACTTAAAACGAAATAGAAAAAGGAGATAGAACAGAGCTAGGCCAACAAGCACATGGGGACATGTAAGTACTGCTGGGATAAGCTCCATTGAAATCCTCAAGAAACATTTTTCAAGTAACTCATCAGAACGCTACTTACCAGTAGTCTTGCATAGTCATTTCTTCGTCAGAAAAACACATCATTACCATGTCTCCGTGGCAGTGTTTATAGCAGGGTTGGCAGATGGCCAGGTGGTGGTAACGAGGTGTTAGGCATGCACATTATGACCAACGCTGGGCCATTGACCGCCTGTTATGCAATTTAATGTTGTAGTTGACGGATGTGATTGTGCGCCGTTATTCCTTTGGGGTTTGAGTGATAACCCTGGATTGTGAAATGTTTGATATGAGTGACCGATTTATTTATCTTATGGTATGCATTGTTGGATATGAGTAACCGATTTATTTATCTTATGGTATAAAAGGAATGTTTGTGGAAATTTGGTATTTGATTGGCCTGATGGTCTAGTGTAGTAGTAATTAGTGGCCCTGACTGCTATGCCGGAGGTCATGGGTTCGATTCCTAACCAGGACCAATGTTTGTGGGATGTGCATGAACATTTGTTCTGTCTGGGTGTAATTTATCTATAATATTTATGTTAAATACATAAATGTTATAGATAAATTAATAAGTATGTTTATCGGTTGTCTAGTACTCATAACATAAGCTCTACTTAGCTTGGAACTAGACAGCGTTTTGTGATAGTTATGTGCAATTTTATTATGGTGGAGGTAGTGTTTTTGCAAAGGCAATTGTAAAAAATATATGGACATGTCATTTCAATCTTTTGGAATCCGCTGTTGGCTGTCAACAAGGTGATCCCCTCGGGCCAGTGATCTTCAGTTTAGCCATTCACCCCATTATTCGACAGTTAAATTCCAAATTCAACGTTTGGTATCTCGACGACGGTACCCTAGGAGGCGATGCAGATACAGTTTTAAATGACTTACACTTTTTAAAAAATGAACTCCACTCAATAGGACTTGATCTAAACCTTTCAAAATGTGAACTATTCTTATCTGACAGCACCGACAGACAACACACCCTTTCCAAATTTAATACAATAGCCCCAGAAATTAAAATCATAGAAAAAAGCTCTCTTCGCCTCCTGGGGTCTCCTATTTTCGAAGATTCCTTTCCCAACTTTGTCGAGGAAAAAATTCAAAATTTTAATGATGTTTCGAAAAGATTACTCCAATTGAACATGCATTCGGCCATCACTATAATTCGTTTCTGCTGTTTCGGCCCTAAATTAACTTATTTCCTTCGCGCTTCTCATTTATGGAAACACCCCCAGCTTTTGGAAAAAATGGACCAAATTATTCGGCATACTCTGACATCAATTTTAAACGTAGCCATGGATGACCGAGCTTGGGCTCAGGCTACTCTTCCTATCCGTATGGGTGGCCTCGGCGTCCGCAAAATTTCGAGTATTAGCTTACCAGCCTTTATATCCTCGGTTCACGGCACTGAGAAATTAATCAGGAATATTCTATCTCCATTACTGAATGATTTCAATGTGCCGTGCTTCATCGAGGCTATAGATGCCTGGAGACTCGCTTGCCCGAATTCTAATCCGCCCGACGAACCATCATCCCAAAGACGGTGGGATGAGCCGCTCTGCAAAGTAGTTCAGGAAAACCTGATTGCAACATTTACTGCTCCTGCAGAGCGAGCGCGCCTGCTGGCTGTGGGAGAGTGGGAGTCGGGTCTCTGGCTTCACGCACTACCGTCGTCGAACATTGGCACCTTGCTCGATGATAACACTTTCCGCCTCGCTGTTGCCTTACGTCTAGGTGCTCCATGCTGTTCTCCTCATCGCTGCCACTGTGGCGAAGTCGTCAACAGCCTCGGACACCACGGTCTGTCATGCAGCCGTAGTGCGGGTCGCATAGCGCGACACGCGAATATCAACGATATAATCAGACGCGCTCTTGTCACCGTCGGCGTTCCAGCCGTATTGGAACCCCATGGCCTGGCACGCGACGATGGCAAGAGACCGGACGGCATGTCGTTATTCCCTTGGAAGATGGGAAGGCCTTTAGTATGGGACGCTACTTGTGTCGATACTCTTGCGCCTTAACATCTTCCTAGCTCGTCGTGTCGTGCTGGTGCTGCCGCTGCGGCTGCGGAGAACCTCAAGCGGCGGAAATATAACAACCTTGTTGGTAGTTATATTTTCGAACCGTTTGGGGTTGAAACTCTTGGATCGTGGGGTCCGAGTGCTCACAAGTTGTTTAAAGATCTATCGAAACGTCTAGTTGACACTTCGCGTGACCCAAGGGCTGGCTTTTACCTCGGACAGAGGATAAGCATTGCCATACAGCGTGGCAATGCTGCCAGCCTTTTGGGCACATTACCAGTCGACAGCGATGTGGAAGAGTTTTTTGACGCCATATTTTAGTTTGATTTTAGTTAGTTGTAATTAGCGTAGGGTTTTATTATTATTATTTTTTTAATTTACTGTAATTATAGTTTTTAGTTGTGTTTGTAATAAGTTAAATTGATTTAAAGTTAATAAATTTATGGACATGACAATACATTATTTATGTTTTCAACTTTCTAAAATCAGTGTTTTTTTTTTTAAGGAGAGCCTTCTTCCAATGTTTTCTCCCGCTCAAACGCCGGAGCGGGAGGGTATGTCAATGCCCTTTGCTTTCTAGGACCATACCTATGTGTAACCTTTTCAGAAGTTGACCTATGGCGCTAGTGGGCTAGTAGACCATTAATTCTCTTATATAAGTCTATAATTCTATATATTGAATTATTGAGTGACTACTTAGATTGTTTTAAGGGCCAAGCGCCCGAAAAGTGCCATAAAACAGTGATTTTCTGAGGCCTACTCCTCCGTAACGGCTTGGTCAATTGGTTTGAAAAAAATATATGTTTATTATAGATTCATGAACAATAATATCAACATTTTATTTTTTCGTGGAATTAATACTTTTGTCAAAAAAAAATATTTAGCAATTTCGCAACTTTTCCCTACTCCTTCGAAACGGCTTGGACCTTTAGAAACATTTTTACACATAAAAATTGGTGGTTAAATATTCTTCAAAGTGAACATTGCATATGTAAATCAATCAATATCTCGCAGAGAAAATGGATTTAAAGCGCTTTCCGGGCGCTGCTGGCCGCAAATAAATGCACAGGTTTGCGTACTGCCGCCTAGGCGAGTGCGAGAGTTGCGTTCACATAATTTCGGCCAGATGGTTCAAGGAACTATACGCCTTAAATGGTTCTTCTGACAGAACGCGTGAGTGGAGTCGCTGCAAAAAGTTAGTCTTTTACAAACTCTAGATGTCTGCATCGATGGATATTTCTCCCGATTTAATATTCATAACTTAGATAAGCGCTGTTCCGTGAACCACTCAAATTTAACAAAACTATTAGGAAAAACGATATAAATCATGTAACAGATAGTAGAGTGTGATAATAATGGGGAAACCCGTAGGAAGTGAGTCATACACGAGCGTGTGTGTGTGTGTGTGTGAGTTTTCGCGGAAATGCTTAGTGAAACTATGGAGTTATGAGTTTACTGCATAGCGTGTGATTACCCTTACCTTTCATTCATGTAGCTCACTCATATCATGCATCAGTATTTTTTTTAGGTAGAAAAATCATCTAATGACATCCCCCGCTCTTAGGCGGAGCGGGAGATAAAGTCAGACTTTTAATGACTAAAAACTCACTCCTGTTCCTTCGTTGCCTTTCGTACCGAATCTTGCTTTCAGAAGCAAACCGGTTTCATCTGGCTTAAACTGACGAAAAATACATTTTTGACGTATAACAGTGTTTTTTAAACCTATTTGCAAAATAAATATCATTTATCATTTAAACCCTTGGCCCCGGTAGACTTCGACCCTGCTGGGCCTCGACGGCTTGCTAACAACTCCTAGAAGCGTGCGTGGAACGAGCTACCCATTGCTCGCCGTCAGCAAGCCCGCGTCCATGTCATTTATGATAGTGGTTATTTGATTCTAATGTAAGAACAATGAATTAGTCAAAGTTATTTAATGCCTATGTCACTGAAAAATGGCAATCACCGCAAGATTATAAGACATCATCAGAAATTGTAAACATTTTTTTTCTAAATATGTTTAGAAAAAAGTTCGCCACATGTCCGAGCTGGTCGCGCCACCAAATTGGTTGCGCAACCAAACGGTCACCAGGTGAGTTACTCTCTATAGAGTATACATTTTGTTGGTAGCGATGACTGGTCGCACCGCCATGGTGTCCCGGTGAAATACAGCCCTTATATACTCTAAATATGTACGTCACATTGTTCCAGTTACAAATACCTAAGTATGTTGAAATAACTAGACTTTTTTTATTTTTTTAGATGTTTTTATTAGTTGCCAAAAGGAAATTTGAAAAAGTCTTTAAACCTTCAACCAGTTTTTTGTTTATTACGTTTTTTTTTTTACCAGCGCAACCATGTCAGGTCATGATTTATTAAAAAAATAATCTTATAAATCGGTTCACACCTTTAAAGAACTATCAGACGACTTATGAATCTCCTCTTTTTTGGAAGTCGGTTAAAAAGTAATAATTAATAATGAACCCTGGTTTAATTATTAATTAGTGACCTTTTTTAACCTTCTGATAAGCTAACCCTTTTCCAACTACTGTAAATATCAACACACTAAAGAACACTGTATTTCACGCTTTGATGCGCTCAGGGTGGTACCACGAGCTCTTAACTCGATCACAAAAAATAAAACAAAACTGAATATTTTTTCCTTTACTTATATTTTTTTTTAAATCTCTGTTCTACTTTAATAACCACTTTGTATCGTGAGTGCGTTCAAACGCATGTAAGGCCAGACATCCAGACCCGGCGCAACTATTTGTAGGACAAACAATTATTTTTTCAGTCAGAAAATCAAACCCGCAACTCTCAACGCACCAGAAAATTGCCCTGCTTGGGCGGAGCATCGCCGTGCCCTCGTGGGGGCGATCGGCGGCGGAGACCTCTCGCGCCGGGCCTTGGTTGAGGCCATGGTCCGGAGCGAGGAAGAGTGGCAGGCGGTCGCCGACTTCTGCGAAGCAGTAATGCTCGCAAAGGAGGAGGCCGAACGCATCAGGCAACGGCGTTATCGCCGCCGCCGTCGCCGGGATTCTGATCCCGATTTCCGGCCAACGTAGACGCGGGCTTGCGGACAGTGAGCAATGGGTAGCTCACTGTCCGGCCGTCCGGTAACTGTCCGGACCAAGCCCAAGTCGTCGACGGCGCGCACTGTTCCCGCGCGCCTCAAGGAGTTGTCAGCAACAGCAGGGACCCAGCCGGGTCGAAGCCTACTGGGGCCAGGGTTATCCGAAAGGGCGCTCGAGCCCCGGTATGAAGGCTAGAAGGAACGGGGTGGGTCTTTTAGTCAGTAAGAGTCTGACACTATCTCCCGCTCCGCCCAAGGGCGGGGGATGTCAATGCATGATTTTTTCCCACCATAAAAAAAAAAAAAAAAAAAAAAAAAACGCACCAGAAAATCTCTCAATCACTGCGCCAACTGTCCCGTCAATATTCACGACACAGTAACATAAAAAAAGTATAAAGAACAAACCAAGTTTTTCTCAAACCAACTTACATTCCGACAAATAAACTTTTTAATAGTATCGGCGTCAGGACGCCGCCATTACTCCCACCGCTTAGTTCTGTGTATTACTCACCACCGCCCGCCCTACATATTACCACGAAACATCGCATTCATGTTTCATAAAACCTTATTTTTCCTACTAGTTAATCCATTTTCTAGAAAAGTAGTACTTTGACTCAGTTGTTTTATAGAGGTGACCTTGTACGTATAAAACAAAGGAAAATGACTTCGTGGCTTTGGTTTTCGTGGAACGTTCAGTGTTAACGTAGACTAATCTATCGATCTATATTATATCACAACCGGAACTACTGACACTAGGAGCGTGAAAATTTACACTAGGTTTCTTTTTCTGATGTAGACGAAGCGAAAGCAAAAAGCATTTTCCAAAATTCACTCCCTAAGTGGCAGGCGGTCGCCGACTTCTGCGAAGCAGTAATGCTCGCCAAGGAGGAGGCCGACCGCATCAGGCAACGGCGTTCTCGCCGCCGCCGCCGGGATTCTGATCCCGATTTCTGGCCACCGTAGGCGCGGGCTTGCGGACAGTGAGCAATGGGTAGCTCGCTGTCCAGCCGTCCGGTAACTGTCCGGACCAAGCCCAAGTCGTCGACGGCGCGCACTGTTCCCGCGCGCCTCAAGGAGTTGTCAGCAACAGCAGGGACCCAGCCGGGTCGAAGGCTACTGGGGCCAGGGTTATACGAAAGGGAGCTCGAGCCCCGGTATGCAGGCTAGAAGGAACAGGGTGGGTCTTTTAGTCAGTAAGAGTCTGACACTATCTCCTGCTCCGCCCAAGAGCGGGGGTTGTCATTGGATGATTTTTTCCCACCATAAAAAAAAAACTCCCTAAGTGGAGAAAATTGGGGCCCAAAGTTTGTATGGTAAGAAACTGATTGACAGATATATATCAACGCTCAGACGCGGACGCGGGGATTCGTTTTGGAGGAAACGGGACCGAAGCCGCGGTAAAAACCTTATGTTAAACGCTCTTCCTCGTTTCTTCAATTTCATCGATTTTCTAGTCTGTGAGTCAGTTGTTTTGTAGCCGTTCTTCTAGCTAAGTAGTCCTTCGAGTTGTGGGACAAAGAAAACGTTCTGTGGAGCTGAATTTCAAGGTAGTGTGAGTGTTATCTATTTTAACGCTAACATTTTTTGTTAGATGAAAAATATATTTTGCTATTAAACCCAGGACATACTTTAAGGGAGTGTAGTAGGTACTAATGATAATTTATTATCTACGCAAATAAATATCTTATCTTACGAGTACTATAGGTTAAGCTCTGAAATATGAAAAACAACAATGCCATACGTTTTGGTTGAAAAAATACAGGAGGGTTTATTTAACAATACCGAATACAGGAGGATTTTAGTCAGTAAAAGTTTGAGACACCCTCTCGCTCTATCCAGAGCGGGAGAAGTTATTTGAAGTTGGCTCTTCAACGGTCCGGACTAAGCATTTCATGTCGTCTTTTATACCGCGTACATCGAAGGATTGGAAAAAAATTGTCTGTAGTGAACTTCCCGTCCGTATAATTTAAGTGTCTACAAGGCTAGAGTTTGGTCGAATAAATTTCCTAAACCCGTGTGTACAGTACGACTATTACCTACAGGTCAATCAAGTTGTACACCGTCTGTACAATAGGCACTGGGGCCAAGGGTCTGCTGCTGAAAGGAAGGCTCAGCCTCGGTATGAAAGGCAAGAAGGAACAGGAGTGGGTTTTTTAGTCAGTAAAAGTCTGACACTATCTCCCGCTCCGCCCAAGGGCGGGGGATGTCATGTAGATGATTTTTACGCACCAAAAAAAATGTACAATCGGCGAAAAAAAGTTACCACCTCTAAAATTGCCAGTGATAAAGGCAGGTGGCTCATAAATTATCCCTCAGTTAATTGTTATCAATGTTTGTGTGAAGTTGTAAACACTATCAGGTTCCGGTTTGTTATCAGTGTGTACTTGTGTACCGCGGCTACACGCCCTGTTCTTATCTCTTCTGCTTATTCCCTTTTGTTTTAGTCATGATAGTTCTCACGTGATTTCTGACGGTCTGTGTCGTTCTTAAGTAGGGCGGTGAGATGTGTCATGGGTTTTTTTAAATTTCAAACCGACGCACGGCGAGTATCCACCCTTACGTTGTTGAAACATCTACGGTCCGGACTAAGCGTTTCGCCTCGTCATTTATACCGCGAACTTCGAAGGACTGGAACAGTTTGCCTGCTGCGGTCTTTCCGTCTGATTATAATTTGGGTTTCTTCAAGGCTAGAGTGAATAGGCTCTTAATAAACTAGTGCGCCTCACCATCAACGATTGCATCACTGCTTACCATCAGGCGGGATCGCAGTCAAGTACTAGTTTATAACATATGAAAAAAAAAAAAAAATTGTTTTGTGGTAGGTATTAGTCTTTTTTTTCCGGTGGGAAAATCATCCAATGACATCCCCCGCTCTTGGGCGGAGCGGGAGATAGTGTCAGACTTTAACTGACTAAAAACCCACGTCTGTTCCTTCGTTGCTTCGTACCGGGGCTGAGCTATCTTTCGAAACTAACCCTGGTCCCAGTAGGCTTCGACCCAGTTGGGCCCCTGCGGTTGCTGACAACTCCTTGAGGCGCGCGGGAACAGTGCGCGCCGTCGACGACTTGAGCTCGGTCCGGACAGTTACCGGACGGTCGGACAGCGAGCTATCCATTGTTCGCCGTCCGCAGGAATTAGACTTAACATACTCGTAATCAGTATCACAATACACAATCGTCATCATTCGTGCCATTGGCCTATTTTATTTGGCATCAGCATAATTTAGGCGGTAACTTGTGGACGAAGAGCATTAGGTAGCTCACCGTCCTGTCATGAATGATCAAGTCGGAGTCGAAAGCGCAACCAGTAATATAAAGGCCAGTTGTTTTTTATTCAGGATTTCAGGGTTAGTCTCGTTATAAAGGTTGTTCATAAGGACGAGTGTTGCCAGTTTTTAATGTTTTTTATTTAGTTTTAGTATATGCGAAACTTCATACACGTGTCTAGTAGGTATGTGCAAAATTGCATAACTGTATCATGAAAAATCACCAGGTTATAAGCTTGTTATGTTATCTGTTTGTCCGCACAAATACATGATCACCGGGCATCTGAGCGACTGATGGGTTGTTTTGCTCCCGCACCGAGCTGTACGCTGGCACCTAATGCCCGCTATGACCTGCCGTGACCTGTTTTGTACTTAGTATCGGTAGTGTCCAATTTGTGATCTATTTTAAATATTTTTAGAAAAAAATATAACATGGTGTAAAAATTGTTGAAATCGATTCAGTTACTAATTCCGAACAAACCATGTATATTTAGGTTTTGCATAATTATACCAAAAATAATGTTGTATGTATACATATCACAAGAAAACAACAAATCATAACGACATAATGACTGGCCTGTTGGTCTAGTAGTTAGTGACCCTGACTGCTAGGTCGGTTCGATTCCCACCCAGGACAAATCGCACGCTTAATTAAAAAGAGACGTAACTCAATTAAGAGGGTATTTGAAAATTTTACCTTATTATTGAAAGATACGTTTTCTGATTCAATTGGGTTCCTTTTGAGTTAGGTCTCTTTATGATTAAACATGCGAAATGTTTGTGTGATGAGCATAATCATTTGTTCTGTGTCTGGGTGTCATTTTATCCATAATAATATGTATGTATTTAGAAATATATAAGTATGTTTATCAGTTGTCTAGTACCCATAACACAAGCTCTGCTTAGCTTGGGACTAGACGGCGTTGTGTGATAATAGTGTAAAAAAATAAAATAATGTTGTTTGTTTTTTAAATAGATTCATAGATTCTAAGAAGTTACTATATACTGGTGTTTATTTACCTTGGAACATCTATACGCATGTCATAAAATTACCTTGTACTTGATCTTGGTATCAAGCACCATAGACCGTTTACGAGTATTCATGAATAACGTAGCGTGGGATTCCTGAAGGTTGTCCCGAGTTCTGTGCTCGGGTGAGTAAATCCGAGGCTTTCACGGAATTCGGCTAAATACCTGAAACATGTGTAATATGTTATTTTGGTTATCATTGAAGTATGTACAATGTTATTGCTATATTTGGTTATGAAGACAGCGGAATGTTTGGAAAAAATGATGAGTAATGGTTCATGACAGGGATGTGTAACAGAGTCCTCGTATGTTCCAGAATCGGTTCTTCTGATAAATACCTTGAGCCTTGACATTGAAATCATGACCTATATGCTCCACCCAGAGCGGGAGAAAATATTTGGTGACACCCAACCTCAAGAAAAAACATGTCCAGTTAAAAACCAGCGTCAGGTAACTGCTAGGTAGTTGACTGACATTATGCTGAACCTATTTGGCGCAGCCATAAGACACACTTTTTGAATTTAAGCTTCCATATACTTAGTTTTTCATTGTGTATGTCTGTTTACTAGGAAAATGTATTTCTTTCTATACAATCAAGTCAAGTAAATCGAGAGAGCAGTGGTAGCTAAGTAACGGCCCCGACTTACGAGTTGCAGGTCGCGGGTTCAAACCCAGTCAGGCGCATTACTTTGTGTAATTTATTTCATCACCACTGCTCTTAAAACGGTAAAGGAAAACATCATGAGGAAACCGGCATGTCCAAGAACACCAAAAATTCGCAGACATGTGACATCCACCAACTCGCACTGGGCCCGCGTGGTGGATTGACGGCCCATTCCCTCTCCTTGAGAGGAGGCCTGAGTCCCGACAGTAGGAACATTATAGGGCCGACTATGCTATGCTATAATGAAGTCAAGCACAAAATGGCTATAATTTTTACTGATTGATGAAATTTTACTAATTTTACAGTTCCTGTTCGCAATCTGGAACAGCGCAAAGCCATTTATGTCATACATAAGCACGATGATAGCACTTTTCCGGAAAATCTATTGCATAAAAAGCTATTATCTACTATTATGATCTCAGTATATAACAGCTCCAATACATAACAACAGTTATCGTTTCACATGCTCGCGTTGGCAGACTCATGATAAAAAGCTGAACATTTGTCGAGCTAATGAATTTCCCACATTAGTAATGTTTTCTAATCGATGACAATGGTAAAAGCTTGTTGCCAACAACTGCAACAACATAATCGCTTGTTATGTGCTGATCCATTGAGAGATGCTACTGTGAGAGCGATTGGCGGGACGCGGGAAGAAGATAAGGAGGTTTTTTTTGAGGTGGAGTAATCATTTAAAGATTTCTTCTCTCTAGAGTCAAGAAATCACACTTATGTTCCTTCAGTTGCTTTGTGAAGTCTAGGCTCATTGGTTATTTTTTCAGAAGTTATCCCATGGCCCTATAAGACTTCGACCCTGCTGTGCCCCTACGGTTTTGCTGACATCTCTTTGAGGCGAGCATGAAACACTACACGTCGACTATCCATCCGTCCGGTAACGGTTTGGGCGAGCGTAACCATAGTAATACAAAAAAAAAAACCGTGGACGTCTTTCACTTGCAATGATGATGATGAAGACGATTACATGCTTGCAGTTTGAGACCTATACAAAGAATTTACAGAAACGCGGCCCGCAAAAGAATTGAAAAATAAAGTTAAAACTTCAGATGTTCGTAAGGTATTGTGGCCTTTAGAATATGGAGTAATTAAAACAGGGATCAGCTCTTTCGTAAACCGTTCATAAACTGTTAACCTCTCCAAACATTCCACAACCTCATCAATTGTAACTCACACCTGTGTGAAACTTGTTAATTAATTCTATATTCTTTGACATTGGCACTAATTGTGCCTCTGGTACATTTGCCATGCACACACGAGATGATCTTAGGATCAAGGTGCAAAGATGTTAATTAGTTATAATTATTTGCTTGATTATTGATACTGTCTTGAGAGTAGTTTGTAGATGTCACTACCGGTCGATGGCTTCCATACTAAGCGGTAGATTATTGTAGCGGTCCTTTGATCGTATGTAATATGGAAGATGCAAAGTTTATTAATTGTTATCTTCTTAACTTATGCACGTCATTATTATCATAATGCCTGTGCTTAGACTTAATTTAGAACTGCACTGCTGACACGTGTGCAACACACGCCGATCTAGGCGCGTCGGTTTCAGTTCATTTTGTATGGAAACTAGACCAGTAGAGCTACATTTGAACCGCACTACGCAACGCCACGCGACTTCGTTCTACGTACGTAGTACAAATCACGCCTCGGGCGGTCTCAGGCATTTTCTGACAAATGGCGTATATCCAAGATACGCTTCACGCGTATCTTCGAGGACACTCGAGCATTTTTTGTCAGGTTCAAGCTTATATGCACTTTATTTCAATAAGTTTAAGGTTGATTTTGGAGTGCCTATAAAATCCTTTTCGCTGCGCTCCTTTTTGTCTGCGCTGACCCTTACACGTGTGCGTCGGTCTAATGTAGTTCTAGCTTTATAGGATTACTTTGTTGTCCGTCTGTCCGTTTGTTAAGACTTTTTTTTTTCTCAGAAACGCGTGGAGGTATGAAGTTGAAATTAATGTCAAATACTCAAGTCTGCTACCCCTAGCAGCAGTGAAAAAAATCAAATTCAAATATTATTTTTTCACATTGGCCTACCTGTGACGTTTTATAAGTTATAAAACCTCACGTAGAAAATGACCTCAAGCAACTTACTTCTGGAATAAAAAGTATCTTATGTGCTATTCTAGAATATAGTCTACCGGTGTACTAAGTTTCATCAAAATCTGTTCCAACCGTTCGCGTGAAGAAATAACAAACACACACATACAAACGTTCGCTTTTATAATATCAGAGTAATGAAAAGCGTGATTTAAAAAAAAACCAACTATGTTGACCGCGCTCAGTCAGACCACACCTTTAGGTTCGCGAAAGTTACGCCGAGTTATTGTTTCCAAACTCGTCGCGTCACCGGGGATAATTGCTCGCTGAGAAAAGGAAAACTTATAGTCATAAGTTTTAGTAAAACCTTAGAAATTGCAAGGAAATGCTCACTGTTGTAGTTAGCGAGTTAGGTACCGTGCGGTCTCGGTATTTGCTAGACGGTAGACCACCCGCAGGAGTCGTAAAACTGGACTGTAAAGTTCGGTTTCACTAGCGTTAGACGTGTCGGAATACCAATTTTCACTAACATTAGGCTAGTCTAAAGCGAATACTAATGAACTGTTAGATTTTCAACAGATAGTTAGCCTATGTTGTCCCACTGCTGGGCAAAAACCTCCCTCCACTCCTTCCAATAATCACGGTTCCTCGCTAGTTCCAATTTCTAAGGAAGCCATCCATCTCCTTCGTGGTCTACCTCGGCTAAACTCAATGTTTGCCAGCGTGCAATGGAGCGCAGCATACTACGTGTTGCATTGTGTGTATCTACGAGTGTGTATGCCAAATAAAATAGTTTTCTTTCTTTCTTTTCTTTTGTTAAATTAACAGATCATGTTCGAAACACAATACTGCGCTCCAAAACACAAAACGTTGATGTGGCTCAAAAGGCTGCCCAAAACTTTCTTTTTTCTTTTTTCGGTGGGAAAATCATCTAATGACATACAAAACAGAAAGTTTGATTTTTTCACAGTTTCAAGGGACCGTGGACCTGAGTATAAATGAGGTTTTAATTTCAACTCGGTACCTCTACGAGTTCCCGAGATCAAGAGTCATGACAGACAGACCGACAGACGGACGGACAACAAAGTGATCCTATAAGTGTTCCGTTTTTTTCCTAAAAACAACAATAACAACTCTATAGATATATTAGGAAGATATATACGTCACCTCCGCGCATAAAGGGCAGCGCTCAGCAAAATGCTGGGCTGCATTTATTATCTGGGTTATTTGAAAAACACTGGCAACATCTCAGAACTGTGTTGCTAACATCATAAACAACAATTTTTGTTCTATGACTATAAGAAGTTTATCATATTTTAGTTATTCAGATTTTCATATAAAAATAAAAAAATTGAAATTGAACATTCTAAATCTTACGAAGTCTTTGCGAAGTAAGTGATAGTACAATAGCGGAAGGGAGCGGGGGTCGAGCGCGTGAGGCGTGGGTACAGCAAAATGTAGAGTTGCAATGTGTTAGATCAGATAGAACAACGAAATCTTGAAGGTTAATTTTTGGTAAATGTATTATGTTTTGTAAAAAGTCATAGAACAAAAGTTATTGTTTATGATGTAAGTAATACAGTCCTGCAAGGTTGTTAGTGTTTTACAAATAACACTGTATATACAATCTAAAGTTTGTCATTGTGACTGAGATGGAATTCCGAGCCGTAAGAGAGGGTGTCAAGAAGCCGAATGCTGCATGGACAAATTTCCACATGTATTAATTGTTACGTTGTTGAAACCTCTACGATCCGGACTAAGCGTTTCGCCTCGTCGTTTATACCGCGTACGTCGAAGGACTGGAACAGTTTGCCTGCTGCGGTCTTCCCGTCTGATAATAATTAGGGTGTCTTCAAGGCTAGAGTGAATAGGCTCTTAATACACTAGTGCGCCTCACCATCAAAGATTGCATCGCTACTTACCATCAGGTGGGATCGCAGTCAAGCACTAGTTTATATCAATTAAAAAAATATATATTAATCACTCACCCACAGCTTTCTATCGGTGATAAAATTATCGCAATCGGACCAGTACTTTCAGAGATTACATCCTACAAACAAACAAACATAATAACAAACTTTACCTCTTTATTATATTTGTGTAGACAATGTAAAGATGAAAAAGAGAATGCCGATCATTTTCTATTGTATGCCATAAGTCACACATTTGCACTAAGAAAGCCATTCATTGCGGTTAGAATATTTATACGATTTACTAATCAAGTCTTCATAAAAGGTAAATGAAAGTTATGGTTTAAAATATTCATCTACGCCAATATTAAAAGAAGGTAAACAAGTTTGTATGTAGGGGTTAATCTTTGGAACTACTGATCCGAAATCAGAAATCATTAACGCTTATTTCAAATAGACCGATTACAGTCACTTTTGAATTGTCAAAATGTCGATCAGTCGAAAAAAAAAGAAGCTAAATTGCACGTGAAGCAAAGCGTAGATCTTTAGGCAGAAGAAAGTGCAAGAAACTCCATGGACACTCTTTTAAATCATATTTTGAGTTACATAAATCTTGGTTGGATATTTCTTGTCGCTTCTAATATGTGAGCACCGATTCTGGAAATTATTTCATCAGTAGAATGCTAATTGCATTACTGAGTAACAGGCTTAAACATAATGATATATCCGCAGGAGTACCAAGGTTACTGACATAGCACGAAGAATCGCTAAACTTAAGTGGCAATAGGCAGGGGCACATTGCTCGCAGAACGGATGGTCAGTGGCGACGAAAGGTTCTGGTGTGGCGACCACGAAGATGCCACCTTGTGAAAGGCCTTTCAACGCTGCGTTATCCGGTGCGCAGTCACCACCAGTAGCCTGATTCACGTAAAATCAAACAAGCCAAATATCGTTGAAGTTTTATAGTCGTTCGATCGAAGTCTTATCCAAAAGCGGTATTCACGATCTATCGACTTATTTCCAGTTACATTAATAAGTATTCTACCAGGATAATGTAATTCAGATGTTTTTTTAAATCGACGAATTTCAAACGACTATAAAATCGGTGTCGTTCAAACTCGATTGATGGATGTGAATACGGAAATGGTCTAAACGACTAAATCGCTACGATATCGTTACGGTTTTTATTACGTGAATCGGGCTACAGGTCGGCGCCGGGTAAGGTTTAAGTTGGTAAAAATCTGACTTGCTTCTCGCTCCAACCTACAGCGGGAGTCATTAGACGACATCCGACCTAAAAAAAGACCTTTCAAACAAAACGACCAAAATTTATTACAATAAAAAACTGATGGTCCCGCACTATCTCCTCGTCGTATTTCATGTTCATGTATTGTGTGATATCACGGAGTTTATCAACCTCTTATCTCGTCGTATTGGGGCAAGGGGGCATTGTGTTCCGACATGTTATATCTATGGTGCATTTGTAAACACCAAAGATAAAAATAGTTTGTGTAAAACTTACGTACCTACTAAATCCATACTCACTACCGCTAATATTATTAGAGGCGAAAGTAGGTATATGTGAAAAAAAGAAAAACATTTTATCTGTTGGGAAGGCCGAAAAGTATAATAGCCACTTCCGAGCAAAGCGGCCGAACGCTCAGCATATTGCCGTGATCACACGCAAAAAGCGGCGAGTTTACAGCGCTGGTTTTCAGCATCGTAGACTCGAATGTGTGTGCGATTGTTTTTTTATTGTTGACTAACTGTGCCCGCGACTTCGTTCGCGTGGGCTACAGGATTTTGAATTTATTTTTTCTAAAATATAAGTAGCCTATGTTACTCCTTATTACATCAGCTACCTGCCGCATCAGGCAACGGCGTTATCGCCGCCGCCGCTGCCGCCGCTGCCGGGATTCTGATCCCGATTTCCGGCCACCGTAGGCGCGGGCTTGCGGACAGTGAGCAATGGGTAGCTCGCTGTCCGGCCGTCCGGTAACTGTCCGGACCAAGCCCAAGTCGTCGACGGCGCGCACTGTTCCCGCGCGCCTCAAGGAGTTGTCAGCAACAGCAGGGACCCAGCCGGGTCGAAGCCTACTGGGGCCAGGGTTATCCGAAAGGGCGCTCGAGCCCCGGTATGAAGGCTAGAAGGAACGGGGTGGGTCTTTTAGTCAGTAAGAGTCTGACACTATCTCCCGCTCCGCCCAAAAGCGGGGGATGTCAATGCATGATTTTTTACCACCATAAAAAAAAAATCAGCTACCAAAAAAAGTCTCGTCAAAATCGGTCCAGCCATTTCAGAGATTAGCCCGGACAAACAGACAGACAAAAATTGAAAAAAAAAATATTTTGGTGTATGTACCGTATATATATGCATATGCATGTAGTAAAAAGCAGTTATTTCAATATTACAAACAGACACTCCAATTTTATTTATATGTGTATGTGTATATAGATAAGATCGTGTTTGATTACTATCTCACCAGACAAAAACAAACTAAATTATTATTTATTATTATTACCTACTAACCCATATCGTCCCACTGCTGAGCAAAGATCTTCTTCCACTTCTTTCAATGATCATGATTCCTTGCTTCCTCTTTTTAATTCTCAAGGAAGCTGTTCACAGCCATCTCCTTCGTGGTCAGCCGCGGCCCCGTGTCGCTGTATCTGGGCACCAATAGTGTGTGTTATGGAACCGTAGCGACAAATTCAGCCACATTGTTATCGACTTATAATATGCCCCAAAAACTGTCGACATTGCTACACTTTATGACAATGCTTTTTTTATATAATAATAGATATAAACTTGTTCTTGACTGCAATCCCACCTGATGGTAAGCAGTGATGCAATCTTTGACGGTGAGGCACATTAGTTTATCAAGAGTCTATTCACTCTTGCCTTGAAAACATCTAAATTATAAACGGACTGGAAGACCGCACCAGGTAAATTGTTCCAATTCTTCGATTTACGAGGTATAAACGAGGAGGCGAAACGCTGTCCGGTTATCCGAAAGGGCGCTCGAGCCCCGGTATGAAGGCTAGAAGGAACGGGGTGGGTCTTTTAGTCAGTAAGAGTCTGACACTATCTCCCGCTCCGCCCAAGGGCGGGGGATGTCTATGCATGATTTTTCCCTACAAAAAAAAAAGACTAATGAGGCCAGCCCTTCATCATTATCATTATCATATCAGTCTAAAGACGTCCACTGTTGTGGCGACACTTGGGAGAGGCCTATGTCCAAATAGGCCTCCCCCAAGCGTCGACCACAACGACTGGTTCTGTGCGACAGCCGAGCACTAGTTTCATCATCATCATTTCAGCCGACAAACGTCCACTGCTGGACATAGGCCTCCCCCAAGTGTCGCCACAACGACCCGTCCTGTGCGTCACGCATCCATCGGATTCCCGCGACTATAGCCAGTAGCCCGATTCACGTAATGAAAACCGTAACGATATCGTAGCGATTTAGTCGTTTAGCCCATTTCCGTATTTACATCCATCAATCGAGTTTGAACGACACCGATTTTAAAGTCGTTTGAAATTCGTCGATTAAAAAAGAATCTGTATCACATTATGCTGGTAGAATACTTATTAATGTAACTGGAAATAAGTCGATAGATCGTGAATACCGCTTTTGGATAGGACTTCGATCGAGCGACTATAAAACTTCAACGATATTTGGCTTGTTTGATTTTACATGAATCAGGCTATAGGTCATCGGTCCACCTTATTGGAGGCCTTCCAACGCTACGTCTTCCGGTACGTGGCCGCCAGCCCTTGGTTCACGGGAAATGTCTACCAACCGTTTCGATATGACTTTAAACAGAAGACATAAGTTAAACAAACACTGACGAGTTTGGTCAGAGATTTTGACTAAGACGAAAACCAAATAAATTATCCTGAAAAGTCTTAAGTAAGCATTTCAGAATTTATAAATAAATAAAGCATTCTGGTAATGAATCAACCTTTATATTTACGCCATTTACGAAGAAAAGAACATACTCAGCCAGTCAATACGATTAAATAAGCTAACTTATACAAAAAACAAAATTATTAAATATTTCTGAAACTTTAAAAGTTTTTTTTACCAGTGGTCATCTTAATACCCAGACTAAAATAATTGTCATAATTGAGAAAAGGAACAAATTAAGATAAATCTCGAAATTGCATTCAAGGTTGCGCTGCTGACGGTACGGTGCGCCCGCGCAGCCAGAAGCGCGCGCGTCGATGCGTCGAGCTTCAGTCGATCCGCCACCCCCGTGGAAGTCAGACGCGCTCGCTCGCGCCTATCGACGCATCGATAGAACAGCGCAGCCCGCGATCAATCCGATAAAAACCAGTGTTGTTGTGTTTTTTTTGGCGAAAAAAGGATTTTGTTACAAAATTAGTGGTGTGACGACTTGGACGAGGCGGGGTTTTTTTTTCTGTTAAGGTTTGTTCTTTTTTTTGGGTAGTAGTAACGGTTTTTTTTTATCGTGATCTATGGTTATTCAATTATTTTATTACTTTGTAAGAACAAGACCTTTTTTACGGTATCGAATGCAAAAAAAAGGACGAGGTTTGAGTTTTAATGAATTGGATTGAATATTTATATTTTGACTAATTTGTATATTCTAATTAGTTCTTTTATGACTTAGTTAGTATCCCAGTTAGGCAATGTTAGATGACTTTTAGAATAAATAAATCTTGAAAAGGTTAATTCATTGCTTATTAATTTTTTATCTACCATGCGAAGCCAATAATTTGTCGATAATGCGCCAAACTTTTTTTACGAAGAATAATGTCTGAGCTCTTTGCCCATAAAAAGTATGATAATTTGCATAAAAAGTATGATATGACTGTAAAATATTCAATATCAGGTCCGATATAATGCAACTGCAACACTTTTTACATAGTGATGTATCAAATTTTTTATCAAAAGCAATGACATTTAATCAATTAACACTATCACAAAATCGATAATCTACTTAACCACTATTGGACAGTTTTATACTACATTTATTCAATCGATAGGTTCTTATCGATTGTATTCGCGAGTAGTGACGTACTGCATCATTATTATCGAGTGTCGATAATTGGATCGTAAACGTACGACTCCCAGAGGTATATCGTAATTAAACTAGGGATTTATGTCATAATTTCATAAATACTTGAGGACTTGTTTGTAATACTAGTATCTATAATATTGTAGCAAATATATGTATAGTATTGGTTTCTAACAATCTGTTTTATAGACACAATACTGAGGTCAAAAAAAGAGAAAGAAAAATTAATCTTAAAAAAATTAAAGAAACTGACGAAAAATTAATTAATCTTAATGAGATATGCACCAAAAGATGAACTGTCTTTTCAACCTTTCAAATACCGTAATTGGAGACAATAGAAATACAATGAGAAAGCGAACGCCGGCGTTCGCTTGGGGTTTAATGAATGGATCAAAAACTTATGTATGATGATCTAGCTGCTGTCAGCGTCTGTTGCAAGCGTGAAAATCCAGAATTATCCCAAGGGCACATGCTTCAGCAATAAGAAGGACACCTTTAATATTGGTAGTATATTTCCTATGATATGCAGTTTTAGCAGCATAAACAGTTATAAACTCTCGCATTTATAATAATAGTGAAATATTGAACAAAGTAAAACTAAAAACTACCCATAAATCTTTAACCTAACCTCATAAAACTCAAATCAATATGCGGAAAAATTTAATAAATATCAAATGACAATACAGCATTTGACACGTCATAAATCTATATAGGTTTTTACAACGATAAGGACAGCAGAGAAGAATTCTGTAATATTTGTATAACCATAACATATCTACCTAATATATTATTATAATAACATGGTCTCAATTTTAAAGTTATATTCTCCATAAGTTATTATTGTTTATTGAGGAAAACGAGATTATAAAAACTATTAATAAGTTCATATAACTCGCTTGAAATGCATTTGAAAACAGGTTTTTATATCCATTTAGAGCCTGATGTTATTTATATGTAAATAATTCCTAATAATAATTCCTGTGAATATAAAAAGTGAATAATTTGAATGGATCAAATGAATGAAAAACAGCGACAAAACAAAAAAAAAAACGAAAAAGCAATTATGCATAATTCATTCAAATCGATCGAATTATACATATACATTCAAATTATACAAACCGTTTGTAACCAGAGTGCAAGATATATTGTTTTATTATGAAGTCCTGGTGTTCTTTCGGCTTCATCATCAGAGGCCGAAAGAGCACCAGAACCAGATAATGTATCCTGCACTCAGTTCGATGCATGGATGGACGTTTTCGTCAGAACCGAAACATCTGTATTTTTTTGAAGGCCATTTGGCTATATGTGGCCTTCTTCATAAGTTCCAGCTCATCAAGTAATACTTTCTGAATGCATATAGGTACCGGAATCATAATTTGTAGGTTTATAATATTTCCTTAAATATTATAAACCTACAAATTATATTATACTTCCTTAAAATTTTCGTGGATCCCATCATAAGAATTGAATTTTAGTCAAAATAGAATCAATTCAATGAAATAAAAACGAATTTTTAAAATCGTTTCAAGATGAAGTAATAAGGTAACAAAGATAAAAAGGAATACAACCAAAATGATAATCGACTCCTTATTTTGAAGTCGGTTAAAAATTCTAACCACTTCCCAGAACCAACATCAAAAAGAAATATAACAACAAAGTATTTAATGAAGCGGTGTCTTTACAAATACTCAAGTCTGGTCAAGCCACTGATAAAACAGGCAGCTGTTAAATAATTAAAAATAAAAAGAAAACCGCAAGTGGAAGTATGTGCACTGAAATATCTCGAATGTCGCTTCCCTTGGTATTCAAAGACGAACATTAAGACTCGTGTGTTATTTTAAGAGTATATACCCGTCTACGTGTTTAGAATGTTACATTTCACAAAGTCGTTGACATATCCTAAGTTTTAAATTCTAATTTTGAAATTTCTTGTCCGTTGTTGTCGCTATCGCAATCAAAATTGTTGTAAACTAGAGATGGCAAGTCATTATTCGTATGCAATTAAAAATTTTAAAAATATATAACGTGGCCTTGACGCGTCTCCTAAAATCTTGACTAGATGATTTAATATCAGTAAAATAAAAATGGATGCTATTAACTTAGTTATATGCAACCAGAAATTAGTACAAGTACACGTTCATTTAAAAAGAAATTAAATTTTACACACGTGTCATAGTTTAGCTATCCCTATTATAAACCTTTTGCGGAATCTGTTTAGGATCAGGCAGATTTTTGGTGCTCCTGCTTAAATATACAGCAAAACAGGTCGGACTTGAAGGTACAGACGTTTGTCGAGGTTAGTTCGTGGATAGGTGATCAATTGCATATCTGCTAGTTCTGGCTGTTATTCATAGATCTTCACCAGTCGTTACGGGTTTTCAGAAACCCGAATACGTTTGTTTTATTAGGGATAGGCTTGCTCTTGACAACAATCTCTCTTGATGGTAAGCGATGATTTGGTTAACGATGGAGCATGCTTGCCTAGAAGTTAACTATTCACTGTTGACTTAAAGATTCGTCAGCCGAGTCTTACCAATAGATGTTCAGCTGCATCTGGTTAGATTCTAAAAAGACATAAACTGAAAAAATCTAAGCATATTGATTGCATATTCCTTGTTCTAATTATTGCTCAGTTCATAATAATCGTTGTTTATGTTAACACGTTATTCCTTAGTTAGGGCTTTGAGTAGTATATTTACAGTACTACGCGTGGGAGTTTAGTTGTAATAGATTAAGATGCTAATTTGATCTAAATTTAGATGGTTGAAGCAAGCACACATGTTAAGTTTTGCAATAGTGTTAGCTTTATTGGTATGCCTAACATCTGTAACATCTTTTTCTAGTTCTTTAAGAACTTTTTTATTAGACTCCAATTAATTTGAAGAAGATGCTCTTGAGTTTCTGAATCGAAATTTGATGTTTAACCTCTTTAAATTATTGAAATCAGTCAAGTCTTTACTAGAAATATATTTTATTTTTACGAGTGTGAACTTTTGGCAAAATTTGTGTAAATTGGGCACAAATATTTTATTGCTAATATTTTTTCTAATCCTAACAGTTATTTGCGCCATAAGCCACCATTACCTTGATTGGCCCAAGGTTTACTGTAAGTACCAACAATTTTAAACATTTTCGCCATCAGTGAGATCACCTATAACCACTGTAGTAGTAATTATCAAAAATCTAGAAACAATAAAAAAATCTACAAAATATACATGAAATCACAATTTTAGTGTATTTGAGTAAAATCCTTCACCTACACATAACCTGTGCTGTGAAGCTAAGCAATTATAGAAATTACTGAACCGATAAATGTACGCTTTCCGGTTTTTGGGCAAAATGAATGATTTTAGTCGCAGAAATTGATGGACCGTTATAAAATTCGTGTTTTGGCAAATATTTATTTATATACGTCCGAAATTTTGTACAAAACAGAACACAAGTGTTATTTAAGTTTTTGACGTTGTTTTTTTATGATGTTACTTTGATTGAAGCTATCCAATATAATCAACTCAAGGAATAACTTAATTAGATTTAACATCATTATTTGATTAGCATCATTAACTATGTATATCTAATGGTAATTTAAAATACTATTTTCTCATATTATCTCGTCAATTGTTTATCATTGTTCTTCTTTGGTATTGTTTAACATTGGATCAGTGCAACACGATGTCTTCTTGCTGTCTCCACTGTCAACCGTCACGATATTACTTCCTATCATATCATACTCACAGTCCATTCACCTTTTGCTTGAGCTCCTCTCCTCTCTGTTCATCCACATTGTTATAATCTGACTTTTCTCTTTTTCAACATAAATTTTTATTTTCATGCTTCAGTCTCGAAGTGAAAATACCGTGAAAGGTTTTTATGACTTTTCCTTGTTATCGATATAAAACTCTGTATCGACACGGCAGCTCTTATCTCTGGCTACGGTAGAAATGCATTGTTATTTGAGCATTATTATTGTATTATTTTCACTTCATGCTCCTTTAACTTTATGGATATTAAGTCTTGTATTTTTTAGATAATTTATTAATGGCCTTTTGAAAATTGAGTGATCTAGAATTCTAGATAATTATTAAACTCTTACTGGATGTTTTCTTGGTTTTCCACTTCCCTGATCAGATCTATATATAAATAGTATTAATATTATTATGGCATTTGATCGCTCTACAGCTATTATCAAATTTGAGTAAAAGCAAACCATTGAGTGGATGTTGAAACAGATGATTTAAGCACAATCTGATGCAAAAGATAAAATTTTAAAAGATAACACGAGACCAACCCATTTCTCTTGACTGACTAATTTTTACCAAGAACTCCGGAATAACATTTTGTAGATAATCAAAAGAACATTAAATCACTTTTATTTACGTAGAAACAGTGAATCATTTATAATTACTGAAAATTCCACACCAGGTCAATTAATATGGTCGTTTGGGAGATAGATCTGCGGTTTTAGGCGTTGCTCATAAATTTGTCGTTCAACCGTTTAGATACACAAAGCAGGAACACCCAGAAAGTCGGTCATGTCTTCATAAATATAAATAGTCAAAATTTTTCCTTTTCACAGGGCGACTTTTTTATCAGTTTTGTTTTCCAAGTGGTTTTAGAGTTCATTTTGTGGTGCAATTTTCGGCACTACGCAATATCTTTTATCGTAGTAATCATACAAATTGTGATCAGCAAAAATTTTGACATAGTTATCGTCATCATCTCGTAGCATTTCTTTGCTATTATCGTCATAAACATCTAAATCCTCTGCTTTTGATTTTTCTATTCCAGCTATATCTGTTACTTTCAAATGGTTTACCGAGCTATATATCGCCAATTACACATCGATAATCGTTGCTATCAATTTATCACAAGTGTCCGAGGCCGTATCACTTCCGCTATACAAGGCTATGTCACATTGCCCTAGCAGTTAACAGTAACGGCAAACAAGGAAGCTTAAGTATTTAGTTGTACAGTTTCAGCTTTATACTCCTTGCCATCATCTGCCATGCTTTCAGTCTTACTGGATGCATCTGATTCTTATTTTTTATTAATGCCTATAATATTATGATGACAGCAGCTGCAGCATCTACCATCGTACTGTGTTGTAGATTATGTTGTATATGGTTTTTGCTGTAAGTCCATAGTCCAGTTCTGTCCAAAGATTTGTAGGATGGTTCCACAGAGTTACTGCTTGCCTGAGATGCTAAAAGGCAGCTGAAAAAACAACTGATTGGATCCTTTCCTCATAAAAAAAAATGGTATAAGTGGTGGGAACGTAATAAGCTATTATGCATTGGTTACAATACTCGATGCATATAAACTATGTCGTATCTCTTCTCTTTGTTTGTAGATATGAATTGATACCTATGTAGCATAGAGTCTGTAAGGTTTGTTTCTCCCAGCATAACATAGTCGGCTTTATAATGTTGCCACTGTTGGGACTCAGGCCTCCTCTGAAGGAGAGGAAATAGGCCGCAGTCCACCACGCAGGCCCAGTGCGGGTTGGTGGATGTCACATGTCTTCGAATTTTTGGTTCTAGGACGTGCCGGTTTCGTCACGATATTTTCCTTCACCGTTTGGAGAGCAGTGGTGATGAAATAAATTACACAAAGTAATACGCCTGGCTGGGTCTGAACACGCGACCTACAACTCGTAAGTAGGGGCCGTTACCACTGGGTCACCACTGTTCTCTGGTTTGTTTCTCACTTGAATTTAAATAAAAATTTGAAATTGGCGATATGATTCAACATTTATCTTTAGGCGATGTGAAGTTTTTCACACTATTTCTATAAAGCAGTTATACATTCTGTGTAACCTGTAAGTCAAACTCCAAAAATATAAACCAAGTCATACGAAAAGCGTTGAGTGGCAGACTCAAAATAAATACTGCGGCGACGCGTGTGATGCGTTGTAAACAGATTAGCCTACTAACTGTAGGGGCAGCAAAACAATCACCGTCGAGGTAATGCACGTACAGTACAACGAAATATCTTGAGCGCTCCTAACTTGGAACAATAAGATATATGTAGAATATGCCATATGCATTAATACACAATATGCAATATGCAACGATATGCAATTATAAACAAATATCTTTGTCTTTCTCGACAAGACGCCGTTTCCTATGGCGGCGGTACAGGCGTGATGAATTTTAATGTCATAGACCATATCGGATTACTCTTTCTTATTAGTAGCTTTGAAGCTACTAATAAGAATTATAATATACTGATGTACATTTGGTAGTTAGCAAAAGATAAAAAGAACATTTTAGCAAAAAAAAAATACCGTTTGTAGGCCAATCGAACTTTAAATATTTAGAAATAGGTAAGAAGGTACATTTATATTCTACTGTTCTTTGCATATACTTGAAAGGCAATGATAAATAGGATTTACTTACTCGTAATTTCCTTTTTTTACGAGTAAACTTGCACTTTTTTCTTGAATCACTACCACTTTTGTTTTATTAAATAAACGAGTCTTTAATCATGTTTATAGGTATTCAAATTGATGTCGTAAAATAATTACTGTTGACCGATTATAATAATATATCACTATATTACGCGCAATAATAATAAAGAATTGTCAGATAATTATTTAATCGCCATCAAGCTTTTATCTGTATTTTGCTTACCTATTACGTGCCTCACTAACATATGTATAGTACAATTATCTTTTTTTTTTTAGATAATGGAGGCATTATTTTTGTTTTATTTTTATAAAAAAATATATTCGACTAGCTTTTGCATAGCTGCCTATAGATGCCACTCAGGAATAAAGCAGCTTTCTATCCGTGAAATTTTTTTTTTCACGGATACCCTTTACAATATTAGCGTAGATAAAAGCCTACGCAGTTTCCAAACGCAGTATTTTTATTTCATATTCATAAAAAAGTATAACAATAAAAATAAAAATTGACTTACTTTTTCTGCCATCGTTACACTCGGCGACAACGGAAGTCAACAGAGCGTGCGCTTGCGCAACCGCGGCGGATCTGCCATTGTCTTGCCGCTGCTGACCCTACCGCGATGTTTGTATGTCTGTACACACGTGCACTCATCAAGCATTGTTTTGATCTAGGCACAATTGTTTTTTGGCCTCCTTTCAAAATTTATGGGCGTCTTCGAGTTAGATGAGAAAAAATATATGTTTATGAGAACATCTGTCATGCATTTCATGTAATGTATGTAAATAAATGGTAAATAACTTTGCAAGTTGAAGAAAAGTAGTTATCGACCTTATAGCGAGATTCTGGAATACCGCTTAATTTACAAAATATCCTAAGTTCTGTTCATCATCGGTTTGAATGCTGATAAAATTAAATAACATGTCATTGGTAAGAAAAATCATAAAAAAGTTGGTAAGTAACGGTTTTTCTGTAATTTAATCTCAGAGAATGAAGTAAACAAAAACTATACTTGGAGGCAGAACTTTATTTCGCTTTATTTAACCTCTCGTGTGCCGTAATTAGAGACACAATTAAAAAGCCATTGTGTCTCGCGTGGATCCACGTTTAGACACACAACGGGTTAGAGGACATGATACAGTTACAACACAAATAATAACTACACATAGGGCTATAACTTGTGCTCCTTTAGTTACAGGAGACTAGGAACTAGATGAAAGATAGAAAAATAAAAGTGCACAAAAAAAAAAAAAAAAATGAAAAGAAAACATTCTAATATATGATGTGGAATTAAAATTAAAAATTGAGGTTAAAATAGGTTGGGGGAAGATCGGCAGTTTAGAATAGAATAGAATTAAAATAATAAATTACAAAGTTATAATTAAGATCTGATTTCTAATTCTATCTCACAAGTAACCTTAGATACGTGCCCTATAGTGGACAATCACTCAATATCTAGTATTATAATTATTGCTATAAGAAATAGCAGCACCATGAATGACGCGAATAAATTCCTTGTAGAATCAGCTCTGCCTAGGTCACGTCGCAGACATCTAGGTTATACATATAGTATTACTAACACCTGAATCGTTCGCATTCCTTATGGATGCCATGTAATCAGCCTATTATAGGATTTAGACTGTCTTAAGTTTGATCGAAACTAGGCGATGGTTTTGCGAATTTTCACTAGTGACGGCCGTCATCAAACATGCTCTTGCGTCTCTTATTTGTGAAGCTAAATTATATTAATGATATTTATTATGCAAATAGGTTTATAAAAACACTTTTACACGTAATTTTTTTCTGTATTTTAAATTAAAGGAACCCGGTGTTTCTTAACACAGGGGTCAAAGTCTCTTTTAAAGTCAATGCAGCAAACATGTAATGGTTAAATCATGTGAGAACCATGCAGATTAAAGTCTGAGATGGTCTTTTGAAGAAAGAACCATACAGTTCTGAAGCTATGAAGTTATAATATTCATTGTTGGAAAATGTATTTCTGACTACAATTTGTGTATTGAAATCTACATTTGTGTGTGTTATAAAAACACTAGTTGACTCGGCAAATGTTGTTCTACTATATAAATTTTTATCAAAGAAAAATAGGGGGTGGGATAGTAGGGTACAAATAGCCTAAGACCTATTCTCAGACATAAGAAATATACTCGTACCAACAAATAAAAAATCATAAAAATCGATCAAGCCGTTTCGGAGGACTTCGAAAAAAAAAAAACTACTGTGACACATTTTTACATATTAAAAGACAAAATTTATTAATTTTTTACAAACTAATCTCTAGAACTACTGAATTGATTTTGAAAATTCTGTCACCAGTAGAAAACTACGTTATTCCTGAGTGGCTGATAGTAGGATGATTATTAAATTGATTGTGATTACCTAATAACGTTTTTTACGCTAATTGGTTTGATATCCAACGAAGAAGGTAGTCAGCAGTTGTCCGTACTCATACCTAATATTATAAAATAAAGCACCTACTTAAGGCCCAAGTGTCCGAAAAGTGCCATAAAACAGTGACTTTCTGAAGCCTACTCCTCGGTAACGGCCAGGTTAATAGGTTAAAAAAAAAAAAAATTATTATAGATTCATGAACAACATTATCAACGTTTGATTTTTTCGTGCTATTAATATTTTTGTCTAAAAAAAATATTTAGCAATTTCGCAACTTTTCGCAACTTTTCCCTACTCCTTCGAAATGGCTTGGATCTTTAGAAACATTTTTACACATAAAAATTGGTGGTTAAATATTCTTAAAAGTGAACATTGCATATGTAAATCAATCAATATTTCGCAAAGAAAATGGATTTAAAGCGCTTTCCGGGCACTGCTGGCCGCAAATAAATGCACAAATTTGCGTACTGCCGCCTAAGCGGGTGCGAGAGGTGCGTCCACATAATTTTGGCCAGATGGTTCAAGGGACTATAAGCCTTAAATTAAATGCTCAACCAATCAGCAAATTAATTTTTGACTGACTTTCCAGAACACTTTAAACTTACTCAAATGTAGACAGACACTCAAAGATAATCTAATGCACATTACTGATCAAGATTCAACATAATCGATTATGATCACTACATCAGCTCATCAACGGTCTGATAATTACAGTTTTCACAGAGCTATCGTGTTCTCTTCTAACTAATGAGCCGTGAGATATGCGCATTGCGCACGTAATGCTTATGTGAGATGATGAGGCGATTAGCATTAGGAGTTACATGCGACTGTGGGTATGGTTAGACGGGTTGGTGTCTGATGTACAGATAAAGGGTTGTTACCCTGTCTGGGTACATAAGATACGAGAAATAAACGACTGGAGACTTTTTGGAGAAAAAGCCCACGCAATCTTCTTCTTCCTGCCCTTATTCCACAAAAAACACTAACAGTTTTCAAAATTTCTAATAATACACCGCACTGAATTACACAATTTTTTCCCTCAAAATTAAGGATATTTCTTCAAATATCTCGCGGTGAAACTGTTGGCATATCCATTTAAGTTCTTCATTATTCAATTTTTTTGTGGAATTCAGTGCGGTGTATTTTTAGAAACTTTAAAAACTAAAAGTGCCTTTTTAGACGTTTCTTAAGGACTCTCCTCCTATAGCATGTTTTTAGATTGAAGATATCAAGTAATTTTAACTAACAGCTGTTTAATCATTCACTATATAGTAACACCATCTATGCTTTTTGGCAATCGATATTGATATTCCCCATTCTTCTTCTTTTCGTGTCGATGCTCTCAAACTATACTTCTTTTGACCAATATTTAGCAACCTGTACAGCTCTATTGTTGGCCTCGTATACATCCTGAAAACTGCAAGTCTTTTTGGCAACCGATATTGATATTCCCCATGATGGTACCATACATACCACACAATGGCGCTTGTCAAACCAAATGTCTCATGTTTTTAAGTGGAGAACTTTGTTGATATCACATGTGTAAAATTTATTGTTAAGCCTTTTTATGTAATTATCTATGTGTTATTGTTTGTCTTCCCTAATAAATAAAATAAATAAATTCCCATGTAGAACTTACACAAAAAAATTACACACTATCACAAAATTCTACTAACTGATATAGATTTCCTCATAGCCACAAATACTAACCATAAACTAAATAACAGACATAATCTAGTATTTACTGGCTCGGGAGTGGAACCCGCGAAAGCGAGCACTGAGCCGCGGAGAGCGACCGAGCGTGTGGGTAAATGAACTGTGTCACCACACCACTGTGTACATGACTGATGGCCATCGATCGCCACTTGTCTGCACTAGTGGGACTTGTTGTGGTACTGGCCATTCAGAATGTGGGATGCTACAAAACCTTTGTTATGTTTAGTAATGGTGCTTATAAGGTGATAAATTGATGACTTTAGTGGGCGTACCAACAAAAGTTTTTTTTTGAACAGGTAACTCCCGTTTTTAGGGTACCGTACTTGAAAAGGAAGAAACGGAACCCTTATTGGAACACTTTGTTGCCTGTCTGTCTGTCAAGATCCTTTATAACCATATACTCAACCCTGCAGACCCTCAAAGCTGTGAATCCTCAGCGCGCAGGTCCGTTTTGCACTTTCCTGGTTTTTTTCCGGAACATTTGTTTGTATTCTCAACTCAGCCGTAATCTGTCAAAAATACTTAAAAATTTTCTCAGAGAGATTTTGTTTTGGTGGTAAACCATCCAATAACTTCTTCCGATTTAGGATGGAGCGGGAAAGCGTGGCAGACTTTTACTGAGTAAAACTCACCTGGGTTCTCTTTCGGAAGTTAACTAATGGTTCCAGTAGGCTTCGGCCTTGCTGGGTTTCTACGGTTATGCTGGCATCTCTTTGAAGCGTACGTGGAACACTACGCCACTACGCGCTGTCGACGATGTGCGTGGGTTCGGTCCGGACGGTTACTGGACGTTCGGACGGCGACTTATCCGTTGCTCGTCGTCCGCAAACCTACGCCTACGGTGTCTCAGTGAGATACAATTGGGAATTGTATTTAGATGAGAAGGGGATTATTTATTTCCTCTATTAGTAATTTTAGGTTATTTTTATAAGGCAAAAATTTGTTTAGAATAACATAATTAGGGGGCAGTGCTCTCACCAAGGCGAACAAAAAAGTGGTCCTTTCTCGAAACAGTTCTGTAGCTCGATTCACGTAATCAAAACAGTAACGATTTCGTAGCGATTTAGTCGTTTAGACCTAATGGTCTAAACGACTAAATCGCGAATAAATCGATAATTCGTATTCACATCCATCAATCGAGTTTGAACGACACCGATTTTAAAGTCGTTTGGTCGAAGAATCGATATATAAAAAAAAAATCTGTATTACATTATCCTGGTAGAATACTTATTAATGTAACTGGAAATAAGTCGTCGATAGATCGTTTAGTTTCGAGCCAGTTGAGTTGTCGTTCAATCCAATCTCGATTAAGGATCACGTGAATACCGCTTTTGGATAAGACTTCGATCGAACGACTATAAAACTTCAACGATATTTGGCTTGTTTGATTTTACGTGATTAAGGCTACAGGTCATTTTCGACCCCCTATAACCTCGTTGTGTATAAAACTAGAAGCCTGAATTTTCAGTAACCAAGCAGGCATTGTATAAACACGGTATATTTCAAATTTCATTCAATTTGAACCAGTAGTTTATGAGTAAGATTATATCTAATATGCTACGGAGATATGCTATGTTACAAATTACCTATGTGTGAAAATACATAATGACAAGGTTGTCACATTTGCAACTCGCTAACCAATAAGATCAATAACACCGGATGCTAGTTTTTTCTCATTAAAAAAAACTTATTAAAAATAAGCAGCTTAGTTTTTACAAGATTACCATTATAATTAATTAATTTCTTATTAGCAGTAATAAGAAGGCTATTTACGTTTTTTTATTTTTTAGGGTTGTGTATCCAAAGGGTAAAGACGGGACCATATTACATATACTCCACTGTCCGTCGGCTGTCGTCTCTCAATTTTCACAGATCTATTTTTGTTGCCGCTATACAACTAAAAACAGAATAAAATTAATTGTATAAAGATAGTTGTATAGATGCATGGTAGGTAGGTACCACAGAAAATATGAAAGAGGTTAGAAAGGAAATACTTTCCGATTTGTACTGCAACGAGTGTCGCCGCTTGTTTCCCACCCTTTAACTCCACTACAGGTAATAAACCAATACGAACGCGCATTACGCAACTAACAGACCACGCACACTTAGATCACAAGTTTGCTATTGATAGTTGAACTGTGAGCATTGTCCTACTTCGTAGCACGCCTGCCCTGACCACAAGACCATTTCATCACCTCTTTCATCTATTCTGTGGTAGGTACGAAAACCTTCGTACGCGAATCCAAATCGCACATGGCATGTTTTCAATGGAATTAATTCCATTAAGTATATCTTTTCATGTAAGCTGCGCATACGCAATTGACCTTTCTTAAAAGTCCAAAAAGGTCAATGACAAAAAATCACAAACTATTTCAATTAACTTTACAAAGATTAATGCTCGCATCAGAATTATAATCAGTCTTTTTGCTCTTTAAAACATTCGTCTAGACAAGTCAGATTCCTGACAGGATCAAATGGAGTCGCCTGGCTAATTATAAACAATTGCTTGTTGCCTGTCAAATCATTCGACGACAACCAAGGATGTAGTATTTAAAAAGTAATACATCATCAGAATAATCTTGACAGCGGCAGAATGCGGAACTAACTTTAAATGTACCGAATTTGACATTTGTGTTCGCCGGTGGCGCCACTTTGACAGCTCATGTCAAATTGGCCATCATGGCGTTTATGAACGAGATGACATATTAGAACATTTATCATAGCTATGTTGTAGTTACGAAATCTGTAATTGGGATAAAAATAAATTAATGTTTGTTTAATGTCCGGGGTTAATGGGTTATATTTTTATGGTCTCTTTCGATTGACGGAACCATTTGAGATAAAAATCACAAAATTTTATTGACTTGAGAACTGCTTACGACGAAATTGACAGTAGAAGCATTTAATGCGATACATTGAACTCAAAACCGTTAGTTCTTTTAACTTCGAATGATAACACAAAATTAATTAACAAGTTAGTTGAAGCTATCATAAATCTTTTTGTATTCATTTAATTACTGAAAAATTTAGCCGATTGGTGATGATAAAGAATAACGAAAATAAAGTGATTTTGCGTGAGAACTAAAAACGATCGCCAATTAATTACCTAAGTAAATGGAGTGCGAATTAATTTGTTATAAAAACAAATCTTTAATGATGTTTAATTTAATCAGAAGTCTCATATCTAGCAATGAGAAAAAAAAATGAACTATTTTATCAACAAAATTAAAGATATTTCATTTAATATTAATTTTAAATATATTTACAGATCGAAAGAGGTAAAAAAACTGAGCAAGAGTGCTTTCCTCCATATGGTCAAATGACGTAAAAGTAGAAATTTATTCCAAGGAATCTTACTCCCGGCATAAAAAGTATCTATGTTCTATTCTATTATTATTTGGTCTACCTGTATGCCAAATTTCATTCAAATCTGTTCAGCCGTTTGAGCGTTATAAAATAACGAACAGACACGCACACTCATACATACAAACTCCGCCTTTATTATTATTTTTTACACATCAAACTAACTCCATCTCTTTCTTGTTCCAGACCAGTAATGTCCATCTAGCCCTGAATCCTTCCACAATGGCGAGCGCAGGCGCAGTCCTCCTGGAGGCCAGGCCTTTCAGGCCTTTCAAGTCCTCAGAGGAGTACCTGTACGCGATGAAAGAGGACCTGGCGGAGTGGCTGACGGTCCTGTACCCTGAACTCAGGATCACTGCTGATAACTTCTTGGATAGGCTGGATACGGGCGTCGCTTTGTGCAGGGTGAGTTTTTAAAATAGTTAACCATTTTGAGTTAATGCTTTTAGTGTGTGTATAGATTAGAAGGTTGAGGACGACATGTTCTGGAATGGCGAAGACGCAGCGTTGAAAACGTTCCCACAAGGTGGACCGATGACCTAAGGGTCGCGGGAATCCGATAGATGAGAGAAACGCTTTGGAACGTGCAATTTAGCTTCACTTTTCTTGGACTGCCCGACATTTGGCTATTCTAAAGTGCCTGCAAATGGTCTATTTGAAATAAATGTTTTTGATTTGATTTGATTTGAAACACGATGATTTCTCAACTCAAAAAAAAAGCAAAATGGATAGATTATAGGATGTTTGGGACTGTGGTTAATTCTAGACATCCAGATATTTCCAATGCCTAGATCTATTTCATTTAGTGATTTTGAAAAACTTAAAGTTCGAACTTTGTTCAGTGGTAAAAATCATGCCATATCGCGATTTTCCAGAGATATTTCAAGATATATTTGGCGCCACCAGCGGCTACCGTGAATTTACTACAATAGCATCAAATATTTTGACATTCCAGACGCGACAAAATATGTGAATTAAAATGCCTTTATCACAAAACAATAGAGATACGAAAAATTGTGACAGCTTATCAATAGGCTTATTACAAAAGAATTTAGTTGACACTTATTGATAAAGTGTGTGATGACGACATTTATTAGATTCTTTGACACCTTAGTTCTGAATAAATTAGAGTTTTACCTGTTTATGGTTCTGAGAACATTGTGATGCAGTGATATTTATTTGTATGTTATAATAATATTAAAGTTATATAGTCCCTTTACGTCATTCATATAGATATGTGACTTTGAACGAGGCTGAGGTCATCAAACTGCTTGTCTAGTGATTTTTATTTAAAAAGTACGATTTTATTATTTCAAAAATTATGAATTTATTTCGGAAATTATGATTTTATTTCGGAAATTTTGATTTCATTTTGGAAATTATGATTTTATTCTGGAAATTATGATTTTTTTTTTGGAAGTTATAATTTTATTTCGAAAATTAAAGTTTTACTGGGGATATTATATTAAAAAAGGCAATAAAATATTTTTTTCTTAATTCTATGTAGTTCTTTTAACAGTTAGATGTTATAGATTCTGCTCCCTCCCTACACAGGAAGATAATACACTCTCCGTGGTCATAACCTGTCAGGATATCCTGCACCATTAGGGACTATTATACTGTATCTGTAAACAAGGCACGAGCACAAACATCCATGGTAGGTACTTCTGGATACCATGCAAATATATAATAGGCATTTTGTCTCTGTATCAATACTTGACTTCTATCGTGGTCTTATCTGTATGGTAAAGGGAGTTATATCTATAATATAAAAATGAATCGCAAAATGTGTTGGTAAGCGCATAACTCAACAACGCCTGGACCGATTTCGCTAATTTTTTTTTTGTTGTGTTCGTTATTATGAGGAGAAGGTTCTTATGGAAAAAAAAATGAAAATTAGGGTAGTGTAGGGTAGAGTAGGGTAGGGTAGTGTAGGGTAGAGTAAGGTAGAGGAGGGTAGAGTAGAGTAGGGTAGGGTAGAGTAAGGTAGAGGAGGGTAGAGTAGGGTAGAGTAGAGTAGGGTAGGGTAGAGTAGGGTAGAGTAGAGTAAAGTAGGGTAGGGTAGAGTAGGGTATAGTAGGCTGAAGTAGGGAAGAGCGGGAGCGAAGCCGCGCGGGTACAGCTAGTTGGTGATAAAAGTAATGTGGTAATATTTTTTTAAACACAATACCGTGTAGTTTCCTCTGCATAATATGTTACTAGTACGAAGATGTTTATCCTCCACACACTTGTTATAACTCGCTAGCGCTGTCTCATGAATATGCTTGCATAGAACTGTGGTATTCCATTTTTAAAATATCACCACGTTAATTATATCACCAAAAAAAAGAAAAGTTTATTCTATTTTATCTCCAATCTGTCTCCCTTTACTGTAAATAAAAGGCAAAGTCCTAATTCAGTCACTAACTCATTGACGCTCAGCCGAAGCACTTGGACCTAGTACACTGAAATTATGCACAAGGGTATTATTTATGATGTACACAAAGAATAAGATTATTTTCCAAAATTTACTCCCTAAGATGACGAAATGGGGGGTCCCAAGTTTGCATGTATAAACCTACTAACAGATGGCTGAAGCCGCTGGCTAGTAGTGTGATATCAATTTTTACGTTAGCATAGGTGTGAAATAACTTCCTGCAATGATATCGAAGCAAAGAGGCCATTAATTTATTATCAACGATAACTTCAGATTAGCCATATGAAGAAATATGAATTTATAGAAATGTATCGAATACAATAGTAGGTCATACAACGCTGTCATGCAGTTATTTGTGATTTCTGGTTTCATTATTGTCGTTATAATTTGTAAGCCATGGGAACCGTTTCGGAAACATTGATAAAATTTATGGGAATAATGAAAGGTGGGAAGCTTTTCTGAAATACATTCACCTAGTTCAATCGGATATAGGATCCTCCCTTTCCCTATACAATTTCACTTCGTTTTATAAAACAGTAGCGGAAAAACACGTAATTGTTTTGCTATTCTTCCTTGCAAAGACCATTCGTGTTGTTATGAAATCCTAGTACTTTTTTTTTAAGGTGGGGAATTCATCCAATGATGGTCTCTCCAGGGTAGAGTGAGAGGGTGTATCTGTATTTTTACTGACAACTTGTGACCTTCAGGACCACGGAATTCATCCAATGATTTCTCCCGCTCCAGGGTAGAGTGAGAGGGTGTATCTGTATTTTTACTGACAACTTGTGACCTTCAGGACCACGGAATTCATCCAATGATTTCTACCACTCCAGGGTAGAGTGAGAGGGTGTATCAGATTTTTACTGACAACTTGTGACCTTCAGGACCACGGTATACCTTTCAGTGGGTAATTCCCGTGGCTCTAGCGGGTATCTATCGGCCTTATTGGGCATCGCTAGAACTACGTATATTAGACCGATGCACACGTGTAGGACGACGTCGCGTGGCGTGGATCAAGTGTAGCTCTACAAATCTAGTTTGCATATAAAATGTATGGAGACCGACGCACCCAGATGTGTAGCACATGTGCTCAGTGTAGTTCTACCTTTACCCATAACTCGTCGTTTTCAAAGATCTTAGTACCTACACTTCACAAATAAAATCCAATAAACATGATCGTACAGTTTTCAATAAAGCACACCCAGTTTTGGTTCAGGTTCAACGACCGTACGATACCGCACTGAAAGGATAACTACTTATCACTCACAAACTGGTCTGACAGATTGTTTTGACGCTTTTTTTAATTTTTATATATTTTCCGTGGTTTTGGGCATAGCTCTCAGGGTCGATAGATTAATGTGGTCTTGATAAAGAACTGGCAGACTGCGTGTTTTGATAAAAAATGTTAAATATAACACAAAATATCGCGAGTAATAATATTTTTAGGGACTGTTTTTCGTCCATTTTTTTTTTACTTATAATAATTGATAGGCTCGCGTTTGTACAGTATCTTAGCTAATATTAAGAGATGATGTGTCCGACGATGAAGCACGCTTGCCTAGAAGTAACTTATTCACTCTTGACTTAAAGACTCCTAATTTGTAGCTGTCAGGAAACACAGACTCCGGATGGAAATTCTACTCATTAGCTGTGCATCTGGTGGTCCAATGATTTTTTTTTATCGTTGGGTAAAAATCGTCCAGATAACAACCCTCGCCCTTGGGCGGAGAAGAAAATAGTGTCAGACTCTTACTGACTAAAAAACCCGCCCCCGTTATTTCGTTGCCTTTCATACCGGGGCCGAGCCTCCCTTTCGGAAACAGACCCTTGGCCTCAGTAGGTTACGACCCTTTTTTTATGGTGGGAAAAAATTATCCAATGACAACCCCCGCTCTTGGGTGGAGCGGGAGATAGTGTCAGACTCTTACTGACTAAAAGACCCACCCCGTTCCTTCTAGCCTTCATACCGGGGCTCAAGCTGTTTTTCGAAACTAACCCTGGCCCCAGTAGGCTTCGACCTAGCTGGGTCCCTGCTGTTGCTGACAACTCCTTGAGGCGCGCGGGAACAGTGCGCGCCGTCGACGACTTGGGCTTGGTCCGGACAGTTACCGGACGGCCGGACAGCGAGCTACCCATTGCTCACTGTCCGCAAGTCCGCGCCTACGGTGGCCAGTAGGTTTCGACCCTGCTGGGTTCCTACAGTTTTTTGACGATTACCGGACCACCGGCCAGACGGCGAGCTGCCCATTGCTTGCCGTCCCTTCCCTAGCTAGGTCATCAAATGAATCTACAATTTAATGAATCACCTCACAGCAAGGTCTTAATTATTATTATGCATTTGATTGGTAATAAAACACAAACATGTTTTTCCCAACCTCGCGGGTTACCAATCGTTTTTATAAGTAAACATAACGCTATCAGGCTTATCAGACGCTTGATTGATAAGATAAGGCAGGTACAGACTGACCGACTAACTGAGTTGAAGTGGTCGGCGTCTGACTTTATTATGTGATTCAATATCTAACATTTATTAAAGTACATTTGTATTTCAAAATATGTCTAATATGGTCCGGACTAAGCATTTCACCTCGTCGTTTATATAGCGTAAATCGAAAGATTGGAACAATTTGCCTGCTACGGTCTTCCGTGCGATTGTAATTTTGGTGTTTTCAAAATCAAAATCAAAAGCATTTTTATTTCAAATAGACCATTGGCGGCACTTTTGAATAGTCAAATGTAGAGTTGACGTAGTTAGAGTGAATAGGCTCTTAATAAACTATTGCGCCTCACCATCAACGATTGCATCACTTCTTCTTATCTGGTGGGATTGCAGTCGAGCACTCATCATCATCATCATCATATCAGCCCAAAAGACAACCACTGTTGGACATAGCCCACCCCCAAGCGTCGCCACAACGACTGGTCCTGTGCGACAGCCGAGCACTAGTTTCATCATCATCATTTCAGCCGACAAACGTCCACTGCTGGACATAGGCCTCCCCCAAGTGTCGCCACAATGCACGATCCTGTGCGTCTCTCATCCATCGGATTCCCGCAACCTTCATCAGGTCATCGGTCGGCCTTGTGGTAGGCCTTTCAACGCTGCGTCTTCTGGTACACGGTCGCCACTCCAGAACCTTTCGGCTCCAACGGCCATCCGTTCTGCGAGCAATATACCCATTGCGATTCTTCGTGCTGTGTCGGCAACCTTGGTGCTCCTGCGGATATCTTCAGCATTAGTTTACATCATTTAAAAAACAAATATGTATTATGTTGAAATCGTTTATTATGTATACTGAAAGCGTTTGGACAAGACAAGACTTGCTGGTAATGGCCGGTGCATAAATCGTCTTATGGGGAATCCATTGTGTTATTTAAAACAGACAAATTCTCAACTTTCATCCTTGTGTAGTCAGAAGCTCATAAGCACATTTTAAGCACTCGGCTAGTAAGCTTTAGTGATACCGGACCTGCTTCCCTGTTCTTTCTCTATAAGTCATAATAACCTATTCACTCTTGACTTAAAGACCCCCAAGTCTTTAAGTCAAGAGTGAATAGGTTACTTCTAGGCAAGCGTGCTTCACCGTCGACCACATCATCGCTTACCATCAGGTGAGAGAGTAGCCTATCAATAATTACTAAACGAGAACAGGGTTTTATTAAAGTGTGATAAATACCAGTTCAATGTTATAATTGTTTGGCTAATTAAAATTGCAGTAATATCAACCGTCAATCAAGTTTAGTGTTTCATAATTGTCACTAAATCGTTTGTCGGATTAATGTCTAATATTAAACGTTACAAAATTACTTTCATTCTTGACGTTAATTATTATGAAACAGCCTATAGCCTATTAAATGCAGTAGAAACTCTTTCATTAAGACTGTTTAGGGGGTTAGAACTTGTAGCACATCTATACATATAAATAAAATTGGAGTGTCTGTTTGTAATTTTTGTCTGTCTGTCTGTTTGTCCCGGCTAATCTCTGAAATGGCTGGACCAATTTTGACGGGACTTTTTTTGGCGGGTAGCTGATGTAATAAGGAGTAACATAGGCTACTTTTATTTAAGAAAAAATAAATTCAAAATCCTGTAGTCCACACGAACGAAGTCGCGGGCACAGCTAGTCATCAATATGACTTAAAGACTATTCGACTTTTCGCGCCAGGCCTTGGTACAGGCTATGGTCCAGAGTAGAGGTTGCCGGCAATATTGCCGTAAAGTGGGAATATTAGTGGCAATATTGCCCGAAGTATGAATATTGGAGGCAATATTGCCTGAAGTATGAATATTGGTGGCAATATTGCCTGAAGTATGAATATTGGTGGCAATATTGCCCGAAGTATGAATATTGGTGGCAATATTGATAGCAATATTCCCACTTCGGACAATATTGCTGGCGACGGCACATCTCTAATGATGACCCTAGTAAAACATGTCTAACAAGTCTCCTCAGATGTTATGGGTTTATTCGAAAGAGTCATAATTCTGGTATTTTCCTTACCGTTAATATAATTTAAATACTAATTAATAATTAACATGCACTTACAAATAGGGTTTATCTTAATTCGTGACTAAAATGTTATTCCATTTTGTAACTTACCTAACCTTCAATTTGAAAATAACTGTGGGTTGATATTAATTAATTCTAGCTAATTGTTTAGTTTCTATTGTTGCAATGCTGATAAAATCGGTTAATTAATTTATTAATACTATGTTGTGACATTAGAAATTATTGATTGATTAGCCAACTCACGTTTTCTATTAGTACGTATTCTATTTATCAACCCACAACTTTTTTTAAACGTTGGAAGTTGTCTAATGACTTCTCCCGCTCTAGGCTGGGGCGAGAGGGTGTGACTAAAACCACAGCTATGTTCCTTCAGTTGCCTTTTGCGTTCAAGGACCCCGAGTATCCAAAACCAGCTCCTGAGGTGGCTTTTTTAATAGCTAACCCTTCCCGCTTTGGGTAGAGCGAGAGGGACTCTCAGACTTTTACAGACTCAAGTGAGGGACCTGTGTCTTCAATTGCCTTTGCGTTCTTAAACCACTGTATCTCTTTTTAGTAAATTCTGTGGCCATAGCGGGTATGTACTTTAATACCTTTTTCCTAGTGGTCCCAAATACTACAAATAAATAAATAAATAATAGGTAGAAGTTAGGACCGCGGTCCCGATCCACATAACCCCACGGCCCGTTTTAAAAAACATTTGTACACTTAAATTTTTTCGTCATTTTAAACTAGATGAGACCTATGTTTCCTAGCTGACTACCCTGAGAAGAAACACCGAAACAAACTCAGGGCCCAAAACCTCTTTTATAATCCATACAGGAAACTTATAATGGTGAAATAATAATAAATACACGAGATTTTTATACTTATTTTAGATTTAGGTTATCTTAAAAGGAAAAAAGTTTAAAACAGTATGTATAAACGTCCAGTTGCTCAATTTACTGTTGATAACTTATCGGTTTGGTTAAAACGCACTACAATAATACATATGTTCTATAAATAGATATTACGTAAGGAGTGTTTAAAAATAAATTATCAGTAAAGATTCATAATAATATCTGCTTAATTAAGTTACTAGGTGTAAGTGCACAAAAACGTGTTTTGAAAAAAAAATGGTTACATAGTATCAATGATAAAAAATACCTTCGTCAAAACATTATGATGTTGATGACTTTCGTGATTTTTATTAAGATGTTAAAATGAAAAACCTCTAAAAAATAAAAAGTACCGCGCACATCGATGAACTGGAATAATTTGCCTGCTATGGTCTTCCTGTCCGATTATAATTTAGGCGTCTTCAAGGCTAGAGTGAATAGGCTTTTATTAAACTACTCGTAGTGCGCCTCACCATCAACGATTGCATCACTGCTTATCATCAGGTGGGATCGCAGTCAAGCAAGTTTATGTTCATTAAAAAAGTAAAAAATAACTATTCTAAAAAAAAAAAAAACGCAAATAACCTTATTTTCTGTTGGTGGGGTTTTTAATTTTATTCCTTTGTTATTTAAATCCGACTTCGGTTCACAAGTGACTGAATTCTGAGGTAACAAACATAAAAAAATACAGACACATTGAGAACCTCCTCCTTTTATATCAGTGTAACTATTTACTGCTTAGGAAATATGTAAAAACCAGACATATTTATTGAATGAGTAGCAAATAATATTTAATACTATGAAACATAGTCATATAGTGACTAACATTAGAATTATTTATTATCCTGTTTATTCAAATGTTACTCATTTCGTTTTGCTGTAAAATTCCCAATATATGAATAATTTCCGAACAGCTGAAATTGGATCAAACGTCAAAGGTTCAACAGAATTATGGTATTAGCTAATATTTTTATCACAACAGACGTACACTTGCTTATTTTCGATATTTACAGACTACTTTATGAAGAATTTCTTATTTACAATCTTGGATACATACCCTATAAATAAAACGCTCAAAATTGTATAATATTTGCGGATCGGCGCGTTCTCTTGGTGTTAACCGAATGATACGAAATCACGCGCGAATCGCCATCACTTGGGAACTGTTTTTACATACGTAACTTTTTTTTAAACGTTGATGCACAGTAGGAATTTGTACTGTATTGTATTTATAAACATTTGAACTATCTTTATTTTTTTTAATAGCCTATTTTGTCCCAATGCCGGGCAAAGTCCACCCCCAACGTCTTCCAGCAACTATCTTAACCCATATAAATATTAATTTGTTCAGTGCGGGAATCGAACGCACGACACACACCACAGTATCCAATCGCTAAACGACTGTGCCAACCAGGGCATCATTCTATTTATAAACTCGCATTTTTTTTCCTATAAAGTTAGGCAGAAACGTCCATTTGCTTCATTTACGTTTATAGGTATATTATGTTGGCAACGCAACTAAGACAAATTATCTCATTTAGTAGTAAATATTTTCAAAGGCTTCCATACCTCTCGACCTCGAGTGGTCAAGAGTAGTGTTGTGACACCTCATTAGCAAGTCTTACTATCTGACTTGTTTGTCGCAAGCAACCTTCGAGGCACACCTCTATGCAAGGAGGAATTTCGCAAAAATGTATAGAAATTGTCAATATTTTGCTTTTAGAAGCAGAACCACTTTTGTGAGAGGATTATTATTCTGTAGACGCATTGAGAATCCGATTTAATTTATTTATTTATCTTTAAATCAGGCAGATTACCCGTAAAGTCTTTGGTATTAAAACTATGTTGTTGTTGTGTGTTGTTGTTATTGGTGTGTTGTTTGTTGTGTTGTGTGTTATCTTGATCTTGGTCTATCTATCTATCTACAAACTTATCTAATTAGTTTCGCAATCCTATGTTTCCTAAAGGATGAAGAAGATATTATGAAGTACAGAACTGCCAATTGTCAAATAATTTCTAAAGAAACTAAACTGTCAATAACTTTTAACTGGTCTTTTGAAGCTCTGAAAGCAATTTGTTAGTGTTTTTAAAAGTTTGAAGGATCAAAGGGTTACATTCAATAGATATAACAATATACAAGGTTACAAAAGGGTTTGCTTTTCTCCGTATTTAGGGAACTAGGTATTACCAGCGGCTTTGCTTGCGTAAACATAGAAAACTATTTCAAGCAAACATATTCCTGAGATAAAAATATTTATTAATAAATATTTGCACATTAAAGTACAAAGGTGGACTTAAATACCTTATGCATTTTCTACCAGTCAACCTGAGAGAGACCTATTTCTACCAGTGGACGTTTATCGGCTGAAATGATGATGAAACTGAGAAAACTGAAACAGAATCTCAGAGTGACCCAGTCTAAGATTATTCACGCTACAACTACGAGCGATTTTATACATTTCATGTCGCAGCTCGCAGAATAGATGGTCGATGGTGCTGGTTCTGAAGTGGTTTTACCAGAAAATGCAGTGATGAAAAGCATCCCACAATGTGAACCGAAGACCAGGGGCCCAAGTCAGCTATTTTTATAAATTCGTCATTCCAACACGATCCCATTGTAATTTTGCTAAAAGTTCCTAATCTGCTAATTCATAATGATCGATTATTGATCGATCAATGGTCTCGTAATAGAGTTGCGGTAAAATGACAATATCGAGCTTATTAAAAGCAATGACTGCATAATGACGTTCTAATGGTAGGTCACTGATCAAAGGAACTGTCAAATTTTTTGCAGATTACCGCATACGTAAGATATTCATTTAAATATATACGAGATTGCCATTCTATCCCGCTTCTTTCAATGGAGTGTCAGTGGTTGATCATTGACGCCATTATATTAGTAGATTACCAAACCTACTCAAAATTAACAATTATTAAATCAATGATAGACCATTCTGACACTATTGTAATAGCAGACTTGAGGCCCTGGTGAGAATCGCAGGAGTCCGAGTCAGGATACAATTTACAAGACTGTTCGTTGTGGCGACGCTTGTCCACATCTTTTTGTTGAAATAATGATGAAACTGAGAAAAATGAAACAGAATCTCTCAGAGTGACCCAATCTATGATTATTCACGCTATTTGAAAAACATGAATGAACGAAGCATTTCTCAAGCACCTTTATTTTAACTCCATGATTCACTTGCCCGAGTTTCAACTGTTTCAGACTAAGCTGTTAGTCATGTGGCAGCCACTCAAAACTTCCGGCCTAGCAATTGTAAGAACATGTGTTTTATAATGATAAGTATTGTTTTTAACACTCAATGAAACGGAGTTATTATTTTAACTGCAACGCGGTTGAGGGTGATTCATGAGGACATATTCTTGAAATGTGTATTGATGTTTAGAATCAGAGTCGTTTTGCATGATTGTTTGTGCATTTCTTGAACAAAGATGAATGGCAGTCTGAGATGATGAATAATTTTCCCGACCAAATTTCTATTACATTGGCCAATTTCAATGCACAAGAATGTACCTGATAACAGGTGTATTCTCTGTTCCTTTACTGTCATACTCCGGTGAGATGGGAATCTAACACGACCGGAGAGAGAATAAGTACAGGACCAACAGTTTTACATACTTTCCGAGGCAAGTGGGTGCCAAGCTTGTATTCTATCCCAGGATCCTACACTCAGCAGTCATTCTTGCCACCACGAGACCAGCGAGGTAGTTAATTGACAAATAATACGAAATAGAATGGAAGAGGGCATGATGCACCGACCCTAATTAGTATAAGTTAGGATAAGAGCACGGGTCTTTAGTCCTTGTTCTGTAAACTTTTCACCATGACAACTGACGTGAAGGGAACATGTAGGTGGCTGTCAATGACAGGGCTGCGGGGTTATTCGACGGATTTAGGAGAGAAACTCCCTGCCGGAGTGTGTCTCCTGATTGCTATGAGGGTCTTAATGTCAAGAGCGAATAGATTGCTTCTAGGCAAGTATGCTCCGTCATCGGCCACATCATCTCTTACCATCAGGTGAGATAGTAGTCAAACGCGAGCATATCCATAATATAAAAAAAAGTTACCGTGATCCTGGAACTTAAAGGGCAAGGTAATAAGAGTGGGTTTTTGTCAGTAGGTAAATATTTGACACTTCCTTTAGTTCTACATAGAGCCGGAAGAGAGGAGACATTTGATGATGTTCCACCTCAAAAGAAGTAACTGTTAATCTAATCAAAATGGAATGATAGTTGACCTCATCCAAGTTTTATGGGGTTTACGGAATCGGGGTTTACGAATCGACTGTTTCCATTCGAGTTACAGCTACGACAGTAAATTCAAGTTAAATGCGTTTTGGTCTTTCTATTCTATTCATTTTAACTTTAGCATCCTCTTCTGTACCTTACACAATGGAATGGTGCATAACATACTCGTAATTCTGTTATAGTATCATATTATTATAAACAAAATTAGTTTTAGTATATGCAATACCGGAAGACGCAGTGTTGGAAGGCCTCCTACAAGGTGGACCGACGACCTGGTGAAGGTAGCGGGAAACCGATGAATGCGGGACGCACAGGAACGTTCGATGTGGCGACGCTTGGGGGAGGCCTATGTTCAACAGTGGACGTGTATCGGCTGAAATGATGATGATGATGATATGCAATACCCGGAGCACGTGTTTAGTATTTTTATGTAAGGAATTTATGTACAAAATTACTCAATGCTCAATACTCAATACTTTATTGCAATCCATATGTATGCATAGATGGTCTTGAAAATTTTCATAGATCAATATGGACCCTGTCGGGCACAGCAAAATGTAGGAGAGAGGAAGAGGGCTAATTAGCAATTCACTGACTTCAATAGATATCATTGTAGATCTAATTTGCTGCATTTAATTAGGTTTATTATTATGTATGTATCATATTATAATACTATATCTGTGTATAAGTATGAGTAGAATATATCATTTATTTTATGCTTATTCTATGTCGTCATTATCATTATATTAATATTATTATTTTTTTAAAGAAAGCTTACATATTAATAACATAGTTGGTTTTTTTTTTATATAGTTATGCAAAATTGCTAATTAAAAGCTTCCACATGTCTGTGGTGTGTGTCTTAGGTTTATTATACTGCGTTGACTTTTAATTAAAAATATCAATAAAAATTTAAGTTGGTACCCAAAGACGGATTATGCCCGTCGTTGTCATTTAAAATCATAGATAAAAAGCATTTAACTAGGTTAGCTAGTAAATTTCATAACTGTATCATGAAAAATCTGTATCATATCTTTAAGTTATTCATGATACAGTTGTTGTCTTTAAGTTATCAGAACAGGTTTCGCATATACACAAAATAATTTGTATATTACTAGGTATGTAGTTTTGTAGATCCTGCTTCATCTGACATAGTTCATCAGTCGTTTCTAACGACACTATAAGTCACCTTGCCCTTGACCTTTAAAAACCCAAAACTTATCATCAAGTTGTCTGCTGTCAAACCCATGCCTGTAGTCTTTAATGCAAAGTTAATGGCTTCTTCTTAGAATATTGTAATATTTTCGATAACGACGCCATATTTTAGGCTCACTTTAGGCCAAATTTTACGGTCTTCAGTCATACTGTGTAATTTGTTAAAGGCAATAATTTTCTTTAATGTATTCTTAAGTAAGGTTTTATTGAAAATTGGCAAGCATGTTGCATGGCAGAGGCGGACCGGTGCTGTAAAATGGATATTAGCATATTTTACGACGGAATAGGATCTATGCTTGTTTAACATGTAAAGTGTTGGGATTGTCAATAAATTTATTAAACCAGTGAAGGAGAAAGATGGGGCAAAACCTGAGTAACAGTATTTGTCTCCTGAGAGAGATGGAGGAACACAGGACGAATAGAACTATTTCTTTCTTATGGTGATTTTTTGGAATCCAAAGCATATACCCAATAATATGGACGAGCTTGTTTAACAAACAATTGATTTCGAAATAATGATGATGACGATGTTACTGAAATAGCAGAAACATTTTGATGAAGACATTTAAAAGGCATCAAAATTAACCAATAATTCAATATAAATGTGTATCATAATAATAGGTTATAGAACCAATACAATTGATTTAAATAAATTTTGAAATAACACACAGAAAAGATTTATGAAGATCCTAGAATCCTTGATAAAGTAAACGTTAGAAAGACGATAATAAATACAGGAATTGCACCACACATAGACCGATATATTAAACAGGTACTAATGTTACTAACATCAATACAATCTATTGGCATTACAATCGAGGTCAGGTAATAAAAACCTAATCATTATTCCACAATAGAAATACATAAAATGTTTATCTGGAGATCTGAGTTCAAGCTGATAGCCAAATCTTGGGATAACTGTTTGTTGAATCGAGGCTTGTGAAGTGAAAGGAGATGGAAGGGATTTGAGAGGAGCATTGGTTGCTCAAAAGGAGCTTGGTAATAAGCTAGTAGAGATGAGTAAGATTTGGGACTTTTTTGCAGTCTCCATAAACTCGGTTTGTTTATATTATTCTGCGAGAAACCCATTGTTGCGACTCTTCGGGTATGTCCAATAGTGGACGTATATCGGCTGAAATAATTAAGATGATGATGATGATTCTGTGGTCTTTGAGTCTTCCAATTTCCTTCTTGATAAGGCAGCATCTTCACAAACAGACATTGGAATTTCATCAACTGTCTTTGTTTTTCCATTCTCAGATCTATAATTTCCCTGAAACACCAAAATATAATTGATACGTCTATAAATAGAAACGATAACTTTAATATCTCTAATGTGTGACCGACTTTCAAATGTGATGTTGAAGATGAGCTAAAACAGGATCACGAAGCAAGACCAAAAATGATTTGTTCTATGTCAACAGTACTGTAGCATGTTCCTCACATACCTAAGTATCTACCGATAGCTATCAGTCAGTATTGATTGTAAATGTCAGTTAGTATAACATTTACCTCGTACATCGTGATTCATAAATATACCTATATTTACAAGGAATTTTAAACGGTTTTGTAACTTTAATTTTAAACTGTGGCATTTTTTGAGCTAGGAGTGTCTGGTGACGTATAGTTAAAATATGTAGCAAGAAGGAGCTGGGGTTAAACCTATATCCATGATGATGATGACCATATTATACTTGGAAAGACTGCTGAAGTGGTCGTAGATTTCTAACTTGACTACATCAAAAAGCGTGGTTTTTACTTAGTTGTCGATATATTAACATTTATAGCAAGTTGCTGTTACTGCAAAATTGAAGACAGCAAGCTAAATAAAAAAGGGAGGTTAGAGAACATAAATGTCTTATAGGAGCATCAAAAACCCTTACTATTACACCATTTATGAAAATACACCAACCATATCCGCACATTGACCTTCTTAACTGGTTCCAAATATCCATAATCATACATAACACGTACATTGCTCAAGATGTCGCTGAAGGCAATACCACCCTCCAACCGTATAATCACGCCATTACTGACACTCCTAAAACACTAGATATTACTGTCGAAGTATCAATAGACGTTACTATCGATCGCTAAACGGACTATCGGCACATCGTCCTTGTTGATAGTCATCGGAGGTAATTACAGTGATCGCGGGCGGAGGCGCCGGCGCAGGTGGCTTAACGCTTTTGGTATGTAACAAATTGGTAGAAGAAGGTTCAGTCGGTATAGCTTTTGGAAAAGTAGTATTGGTAATATAAGCAAAACGAATGATGGATAGTATGGAAGAAGGCGAGCTTAAAAAAGTGAATATGGTGATGATAAATATATTGTGAAAGATAAGGGATGAAGTAAATAAGGCTATAAGTAAATTAGGAGAGAGGCAGGTCATGATAATATTTGATGCTGTGCTGCCACAAGAAGCAAAAATATTAGGTTACAAGTTTGATTGGAGATTTGGATGAATATATTGATCAACACTAATGGCAAACAGGACTTGAAGATTAGCTAATTTCTAGCAAATACTTAGTTATTTAATTAATATAGAAGAATCAATTAACAAACTGGAGACAAGTCACGATACAGGGTCTTTCATAGTAGTTAAACCATACAACAAACTTAAGCCAACCTTCTTAGTGCTTTCTGCCGTTTCTCTTTGGGATGGTTCAGCTATTAAGTTATTTGCATACCAGCTTTATTGTTTGATTGCGTTTGGAACTATTAGGTTAGTTTATATCTTGATTTGTGAAGGAAAATAACGTTTAGCAGCAATTTACATCCTGTTCTTATAGCGTGTGTGTCTGGAAATTGCTTTTTCCTCTTTTTTATGGTTTATTGTACCATTGTTCTAAACAGCTGCAATTTTTAATTTGGGCAAGTTTTTAATTGTTAGTATTTTTTCTTATATTAAATTGATAAATCTTGGCTACAGTCCAAACTACAGAATGCACTTTTATAAATCCAATATACTAAAGTTTAACGACCAAAAAATACCTAAGTTATAACATATCCGTATCATGCGAAAAATTTGAAATACAATCCTAAAACAATGGACAGACAGACATACCTCAGGAATTTGTAAAACATTTTACATAATTAGGATTCAATTCGCGTGTGGATCACAATATTCGATGTATTGGTTCAAATTCTGTGAGTCTCTCTGCGAACGAACGAATGTACGTGGAATGAATGAGTGAATGAATGATACAGTCGTGTGAAACTTGTCGTGAAATTGTTATTGGAGGTAACTTAAATCGTGAGTAGATAGAACGAAATCATTTCATTTGGGATAGTGGCTTGTAGTGTTTCAGTGATTTTGTTAGGGTTTTAGTTTAGGCTAGTTACCTTTTTTTGATGTGGAATAACATTGAATTTTACTAACTAAAATTTACTAGTGTTCTTTCTACGGCTCCGGTAATTCATTCAAACAATCTTGCATTTGCTAGATCTCTTTGAATCAATTCCTTGGGTTTTTTTTTTATAATAGATAGGCTCGCGTTTGACCACTATCTCACCTGATGGTAAGCGATGATGTGGCCGACGATCGAAAAGGCTTGCCTAGATCTATTCACTCTTAGCTTAAAGACCCCTAGACCCCTTTACTTTGAGATTCATTGATTAGGCGCTTTTCTGAAGGTCGGTGAGGTTATAATTAATGCTTGCTTATGATCGAAGCATAAAAATATTGCTTCGTGAAACTTTCACTGTTTCTTCTAGTTCCAATTTATCTTATTCTTATTTTTTTTTTTAATATTTGAATAAAGATACTCGTACATATTACAAAATTGTCTTCCAATTTCAAACATAATCAGCACCCTTGTATTGTTTTAGTCGTTATAATCCATCTGAGGTGATCTGGTAGATATCGCAGTCAGCGATAAGACCGCCATTACACCCATAGGTTTAAGTTTATGTATTAGTTATGTTACTTTTTGGTACACAATAAAGTTTATTCTATTCTATAATCACAAAGAGATGTTCAAATTAATAGAGTTTGTCAACTTATCGACCCACACGAGTCATAAAAGAGGTATCAAGCAAATAGGTCGCACAGGTGGTCCTAAGCGATACGGTTTACGATCGAATACCTTGTGTGAGGAGTGGTTTCATGGCTATAGGTCAAATGCTTAGCTTGTCCTGTATTGTTTGGCGGTAGAACTGAGAACATTATCACGGTATTGATTCTTATAGGTTTAAAGTTCTTGTGATTGGGTACTGAGAAAATTTTAAAAGGGAATATGTACAAATTGTTTTATCTGTTAAATAATTTAATTATTAAATTAAAAATTAAATTTAATAATTTTTAGATCTAGTAAACAAATGTGAAATCATTTCGAAAATGTCTTCATCAACAGCGAAGTTACCTACAAAGATGTTAGTAAAAAGGAAAAGTCCGATATGGACTTTGACTTCAAAGTACATCACGTCCCTACGGCTGCCATAGAAAAAGGTGTCTTGGCTAGAGAGATTGATATATTTGTAATACATTGTTATATCTCGTTTGCGTTTCTTCCAATTTTGATATTGTTTTCTCAGTCTATTTTTGATTGATAAACTGATTACACAACAAATATTTTTCATACATATTTCCTATTGCAGTAAGTATTTTTCGTCCGAATTATTATTTAACAATATCAAGCCCTTTCTCCTTGTTCGTTGGTAATATTATTATACCTGTAACTTTTAAAGTGATCAAATTTTTTTTCGACGATTTTTATTTCACAATGTAGAATCACTTCATAATTTATGCTATCAGTAAATACAGAATAATTCTCCAAAAAAGGTTGAAAACCTTAAAAAAAACACGAGCAGCTAATTGCCAGTATAAATAATTAATTAATCAATCCATATTATCTCGATCCTGAGATTTCGATCAATTTAATTATAGATCGACAAAATATAATTGACATTTTTATGCGAAAAGATAAAAACCGTAAAATGCTCATATGTTGTTCATTTCCTCTGTGAGTAAATTGGTGATTTATTCGTCGTTAAGGGCGATCTACACGTCGCGCGTCGTCGTCCGATCGCAGGTGTCTGACAATTATTAGGGAAAGTAAAAGTTATGTGGTCGCTTCGTATTCTTAATCGATTTACCTATTAGTGTAGTTATTGCGATTCTTTAAGGGAACTGTTTAAAGAAATTAACATAATGACGGTACCTTGTCAATATATCTATGAAAACATCATGTATGTTCGAAAAAATCTTCATCTTTTTAGCAAAAGAGGCGATAGACATAATTATGTTACAAGAAATAGGGATCAATTAGTTCAACCAGGTTTCAGACTGGCTAAAGTGGCCTCTTCTTTCATGGGGTACTGTTTGAAATGTTATAATAAAATACCACCCCAAATATTAGACCTCAATGAAACGAAATTTAAATCTTGTATTAAACGCACACCATGCAGACAAGCATATTATAAGTTGGAGGATTATATTCAAGATAAAAATGCTTGGCTCAATGCTGGTCCAGCTCCACTACCACTAGGGCGTACTAATTAGTTGATTAGTTGGAAACTAATATTATTATTTTTTAATTTGAAAGACAATTGCATTGTATAATGTAGAAGCACTTTTTTCAAGTTTGTGAATGTGAAGCACCATGGAGCATTTTTATTAGGTTACAACTTTTTTTTTTTTTTACATTACGAGCATGGCAGTTGAGAGTTGGTCATGCTCACTCAAATGTCTCGCTGTTGGTGGCACGTGTTATTGGGTCGTTCAGTTCCCTTCAAAATGGTTGAGCTGAGTGGGGCTGATGCACGCGTCATGCTCGTGAACGGGTGCCGTCAGATGGGACTGGTCATCTCTTAGCTGCCAGTGGCTTAATTCAGTTTCTATCTTTTAATTATTTTACATTTTTATTTCATTATCGACATTGTGCTCACATGATAGAAGCAACAAGTAATATGTAACCAAGCATTATATGTAACACATAATATGATTTAAAAGAGTGTCCATGGAGTTTCTTGCACGTTCTTCTCCATAGAGACCTACTCTTTGGAACGTGCAATTTAGCTTCACTTTTCTTGGACTGACCGACATTTGACTATTCAAAAGTGCCTGTAAATGGTCTATTTGAAATAAATGATTTGACTTTGACTTATTTTTAATATTTTATTTAAGAGACGTTATATAACAACTTTTAGTACAAGATATTATTTTGATTCTGTGTTAACCGAGTGTGGATATAGTTATTTGCTTTATGTGTAGTAATATACCAGATTTGAAAATTAGTTTGAACAAATATTTTTCAAGAAATTCTACAGATATGTGAAAGACCTAAGATTATTTGAAAAACGCTGAAATGGTGATAAAATAATTTAAGTATCACAAAATTATAGCGATTTACTTCAAACCGCTGTAATTATGACATTTTCTACTTCAATCATATTCTTCATTACTCAAAATTGTTACCATTTTTTCAAGTAAAAAATGTACATTCTTCACTGACATACCTTTCCGTTCGATAAAACCACTTAATATGCTAAAAAATATGACACGTTCGTGATTGAATTTATAAAATGTTCTATCAAAGTAATTATCGAGAAACGGAAGAAAATTACAAATATTTACGGATTTCTACAGTTCAGAAATAGAGGGAAATCTATGCGTGACTGTGTTTTTTAAAACCTTTTGTTCTTTTTGTTTACTAATTAGTAGAATTTGGGCTTTGTCGCTAAACTTATTTATGTGGAATAAACGGCTCGTAAAAAATCACATTCCGCTTCATTAAAATGTCACCAAAACATCTAAAAATTCCTGAAGTTTTTAAAATAGCAAAATCCTGGACTTAATAAAGTTTTTTATGTCCAAAAATACTTTTTTCCTGAATGCGTTGCTCAGTGATTCATCATTGTACAATCATTCCAAAATCACACACATTAATAAGTAATGATTTTGAAATGATTTTTTGATTCGTCGGAATACGTCCGTAAAAATATAAATCGACCTTAACTGTACATTACCATGGGTAGCGTGACATTTAAGCGCAAGGAGTGTCAATTGTCTTTGAACTTTACTTTTTTGTAAAGCAATTGTAATTGGACTTAACTGTTTTGAATAAGGTTCAAATTTGACCTTAACTTGTCAGCATACGGTTAACGGCTGTAGTTGATTTAAGATCGGCGAGATAACCGATAAATCTAAATTTATTTCACGTTTATTTTGATATGGGCTCGATTTGAAAACTGCAATGTCAGAATCAATTTGTTGAATTTATTTCAGGATAGTTTTCTGAACTTTATAGCATAATGTTTTTTCTAGATATTACGAGTATAAAGATCCGGCCAGTGGGTCATCTAAGGAGCGGGATCCTCCGCGTGAAAATACTTTGATTTATTTTTATTACATTCCAAGGGAACATACTCACATAAAAGTAGCCTATATCCGGTTTCAGGACATGGCCTAACCATGTGCCAATACTCATCCAAAACTGTTTAGCCATTTGAGTAACAAACACACTAACAAAACACATTTTTACCTACCAACATTGCCTTTATAATATTAGTGTGATTTATAAACTGAGTAAAACTTAGGTAGGAAGAGTTACATTATGATTTTTTTTATTACTTACTGACCAAGATTGCATTCAAGTCCGCCTATGTACTTTGTGGTGCATGAAGATTAAATAAAAATTATAAAGACATACATAATACCTTTGTACAACCACCATTTATGAAGTTAATCGTCAATTTAAAAGTATCCAGCCTTGATAAATATGACGAATGTGTATAATGATATGATATTCACTCCATAACTACATTTTTTTGCACTGCCAATTATGCATGATTAAAAATATTTTTACTACAATTAAAAATAAGTTGGTGGCAATAACAATTGCATTAAAGTGTTTTAAATTAAAAAAAAGGTTTTTAAAATATGCATTTTGACTATAGCTTGATATTACCAGGAATAGACAACATGACTTTTCTCTAGCCATCATCATTAAAATGAGATCATGGGATTTTTGCACTGTCAATTTTATTAGAAATGAAAATAATAATTTAACTATAATTAAAAATGAATTGAAATAACAATGAATTGAAGTGTTGTAAATAAAAAAAAAGATACAGTTTACCATTATGAATTTTAGCTATGGTTAATGGGGTTTTGCCAGGAATAGACAACATGATTCATTAAAATGGGATAGTGTACATTTTGTCACCATTTTTTTTTTCTGATTCAGATTAATTTATTTGTAAACATAGGTTATAGATACATATTAGTGTGATATGTTACATTTTTGTTGGTTCTCTATGCTTTGCCATTAGACTTATAAATGTTAATATTTAGAAATTTATTTGTTTGACAATCTTGCCATAGTTGCTTTGATAACTTTATAGTTCTATTGGTAATTCGTCCCGGTTTTGCATGGGTGAAAATTATTCACACAAAACTTCCTTGTTTATGTTAGTGGAAATTGCAACTAAGCAATAATATCCGTTGTGTGGTCTAAGATGGGTTAGCGGCTTTGTTTTATACAATGTAAAGATGAAGAAGAAAATGTTGCTCATTTTCTATTCTACGCCACAAACCACACATAGGCACTAACAAAGCCATTCATTGCGGTTAGAATATTTATACGATTTACTAATCAGAATCATTCAAATCTTCACAAAAGTTGAATGAAAGTTATGGTCTAAAATATTCATTGTTAATATTTATCTTTGATTCATGCCGCTGAATTTAATATTGACACATCTCAAACTTTCGCTAACCACAAATAAAGCATGACTGTTTATATATTTCTCCACTCAATTAACGAATTCTTTGACAGAATTAAAGAGTTGTTGACGGTTCGAACAGTGTCCGAATTGAAACATTTTATTTTCAATATTTTTTTTTACTGATGATTCGGACACCACTACATTTATTAAAGCTGTTTAGAATAGTCGCTGTGTATTCAAATCAATTTTAATTTAATAATTTTATTTATAATTATGTACCCTATACTAACATTAGTTAATAAGAGAATTGTGTTATTATTATTATTAAATTAACAAAAGCTGCCCCTTTACCCTAAAATAGTTATGGTAGTTAACGCTTTTATCCCCATTTAAAATTGTATGTTAAACTTTTTATCTGACTGTACCTACTAAATGGTAGGTATATGTCCGAATCATCAGTGAAAAAAATATTGGAATAAAAATGTGCCAATTCGGACACTATGTCCAAATCATCAGCAACTCGAATTAAAATATCACGGCTGGTTGTTACTTGAGAGATGTGACAGATCGCCATATTGGAGTACCATCGACAATTAGAGGCACAATAAAATGATTTTTAAAGCGTAATTAATGCCTTATACTGCAGTCATTAGTGGTCATAATTGTAATTACGTGGTTTGAAGGCCTGCCAAGTGATGAATGGGGCTCAGTTGGAAGGTTTTTGTGGACGAATATGGGCATGATATGTTTGGGACATAGTTGTGGTGTTTACTTTTTTCGTGCAAGAGATGTTTTATTGGGGTTTTGAGATTGTTCGCAAAAGTCATAGCGGCCTTGAAACGCAATGGGCAACTGTAGAAACCCGAGTGGGTTCTAGTCAGTAAAATTCTTAATAATTTAATATTCAAACACTTATATATTTCCAAATATATAATTATTATAGATAAATTGCACCCAGACACAGAATAAATGATTTTGATCATCACACAAACATTTGTCCTGGGTGGGAATCGAACCCACGAACTCCGTCTGACACTATCTCCAGCTCCGCCGAAGAGCGGGGGATGTCATGTGATGATTTTCCAACATATAAAAATGTGTGTCTAAAACAAATATTATTAATTCTTGAACATGGAATATCCGCGTCATGTTCACGAGACAAAGCTAGTTAAAACTAAATATATAGTTAAATGCTGTTGTAGTATTAAGTTATTTAACTAGATAACGTATTTAAGTGCACAAACAGAGACAGGTTACTTATTGTCACAAGTAAACTAGATTAACCGGTTTAACATTATTCATAGTGCGACAGGAACTTCTTATGAGACTATAAATAACAAAGAATATATAAGGGTTAGTTCACGCCGAGATGCGATGCGACGCGATACGCATCGACGCTACGCAAAGGCGACTCAAAATACAACTTTAATTCAGAATACATTGTACTATGCAGCGCTGCACCGCGAGGCATTTCGATCTGAAATGTGTATCTTTTCGTGTAGTAAATCTAAATATATAAAAAAAAAACTGACTGACTCCTTCTTAGCGTGTCGATGGCAAAACTTATTAAATTCCATGCCTGACTCGGTATCCGGACAGCCGCAATGCCGTCCACTGATACTGTCATTAGATCCCTACCTGAACAGGTTACAGGGCACGTTATGCAGGATGGAAGGTGGGACATGGTCTGTGGAGAGACGCCGCACAAAGCAAACATTGACTGACTGACTGGCTAGGTGTGTGAAATTTTGCACAAGAGTCCGATTTTTGAGCACTAAAAATGATATTTTTCAAAATTCACCCCCTAAAGAAATGAAGCGGGGCCACGCAAGTTTAGCCGCTACCAGAAAATAGCGAAGTTATATTATGATTCACTTTTCGCGTAGCGTCGCGTCGCGTCTATGTGTGAACTGACCCTAATAATATAATACCTAACTTTAAGAATGACACGGCTGATAAATGTAATCCTTTTTTTCTTTAATGTATTTGCATAAAAACGGTTAACTTTTTATTATGCAATCTTCAAGGTCGTATTTTCTGTTGGTAATCCCATTTAAATTTAGACCTGCATTTGAATTGAATAATGACAGTCATCGGTTAAGCCTGACAGCAGTCTCATAAAGGAGTATCATGCTGCTCAGGGAATAGGATGTTGATGACAGATAGGTAGATAGACGCTCCAGGTAAAGTGGAAGCCACACTCAACATTATCATTATCAGCGACCCTCATCAGGTCGTCAGTCCACCTTGTGACAGGTCTTCCAACGCTGCGTCTTCCGGTATATAATCACCGCGAGGTTTCAAAACCTTTCGACCCCATCGACCATCTTTTCTGCGAGTAATATGCCCCAGATCACCATCATCATTTCAGCCGATATACGTCCACTGTTGGACATAGGCCTTCCCCAAGTATCGCCACAATAAACGATCCTGTAATAATCCTGATCCTGTGTGTTTCTGTAATAGGTATATACCCTACTCACTGCCAATTAAATTTAGCGATTCTACAGGCTACGTCGGTAGCTTTGGTCCTGCAGCTATCTTCATTTTTGATCGGATCACGCAAAGTAACTACGAGCACAGCCCTCTCCATCTCGGTGACGTTCGGTGACCCTAATCAGGAAAAATGGCGCTGCAGTAAAAAATAGTCTACTGATTCAATTCATCATTAAATAGTTCAGAATATACTTATCTGATCTGACCATCGACAATGCTTGGATTCTTTTTTTAAAATCGAAGTTAAATTCTTTTTCTTTAAGGGTGAGTTGCACCATTTAACTATAACGATAACCAAACCATAACCAGCCGTGAAACGGCCGCCTATTGGTCAATTCGACGATTTGACAACTGTTAACGGCTGTGTTATCGTTATAGTTAAATGGTGCAACTCACCCTAACTCTTCTTTTTTCAAAAACAAATGGCGGTAACAAAAATGCGTCTTTCTAAATCGTTTTGCATACAATGGCCAACAAAACCTGTCACTATCTCAGATCTAAACCTAAAATGTCGCCTAAATTATAATGCGACACACCAAAATGGGATCCTATTATACTATTCAATCCTTATTTATCCCTCACATATTAAAACAAACTTTAAGTCAAGGGCACAAAGTTCAAAATTTAATAAAAGGCTTTTTATTTTTGGCCAAATATGGCTACCTCCTTCCTTATTACACGTCCAGTATACATTGGTCTGTATCCTGTGAGAGGTTCACGAACAATTGTTAGGTGTGCATGGGTAAAGTTGTACTGGTTAGTTAGTTAACTCAGGATGTCCAAAGACATGCTATGAATGCTTTGGGTCACAGATTATTAAAAAGGATTAGATGGTCTATAAATAGAGCTGACTGGTCCGTTATTGTCTAGCTAGTGATTCATTTGTTTGTTGTACCCGGTTTTGCTTGCAAAATGCGGTGATTATTACTTTTCAAGCCGCTTTACAGAAAAAACTAGTTACAATTAACAATGGGATAATCTAAGGGTTATATTTCACCGAGACGCCACGGCGGTGCGACAAGTCGCCGCTATCAACAAAATGTATACAGCTCTATAGAGAGTTACTCACCCTCTCTGTCTGTTTGGTTGCGCAACCAATTTGGTAGCGCGACCAGCTCGGACGTGTGGCGTCTGGTGTCTGTATGGTGTCTAGTCTAGTTTGTTAGCTTAGGTCTATATATTTCCCAGGAACACCATAGTGGCACAACTGGTCGCACCGCCATGGTGTCCCGGTGAAATAAAGCCCTGAGTCGAGGAATAAAATTTTATTTTTTACGTTCCGGAAGTGTACCCCTACCTCAAATAACTTCTCCGCGCCAATCATGCCGCAATATTATATGTGGTTGTTTACTATTTCCTCAAACACAGACAACAGAGTAGTCTAGAATGACAGATCAAGTCCAAAGTTCAACGATTATCTAGACACTAACATAGTCTATGACCTATGACGTTCTACACAATGACATAACGTCCACACACTTATGTGAACAACAATAATATAAATATTATTATGTATATCGTTATGTTCTAAGCGTCATACAACTTTATTTGGTATCTGCTATACAAGGTGCAGTTTTGAAACCACAAAAAATTCAAAGTACTTTGCCCTATGGCAAAGAACTTCGAGTAAAGTGCCCAGTGGTCGCCGAATGTTACAATAGATATAGATCAAGAAATATGTAACCAAGATTATATATGTATACGTAAGTCATAATATGATTTAAAAGAGTGTCCATGGAGTTTCTTGCTCGTTCTTCTGCATAGAGATCTACGCTTTGGAACGTGCAATTTAGCTTAATTTTTTTTGGTCTAACTGTTTGACTATTCAAAAGTGCTTGTAAATGGTCTTCTTAATACATGCTTTTGATTTTGATCATATTACTTACATAAAGTGTTTTAAAAAAATACATACATTTTTTGGCGCGTTATATATAATATATGAGGGAATATATTGCGATTATTCTTTTTGCGTATTTAAATATTAGTTTAGACTTTAAGCGGGCCTTATATTTTTTGACAACTCTAAATCATTTCGAAGGACTTCGATGGCAAACACTGTGACGAAAGATAAAAAAAGTTTCTTTCCGTGTCTGTCTGTTTATCAGCTAGCTCCTCCTTAACCATGCTACGGAAATTGATGCGGTTTTCACTATTAGAAATAGCAATAAATGAGGAAGGTTCATGTTTATAATTTGCATCCAAGCGAAGTCGGGGCGGGGCACCACAATATTGTAAAATATGTCACTTATAAATTATGAATCATACATGTGGATGGACAAAGAAAACGTGGATGGATTATGTGAAGAGTGATATAAAATACTAGCTTCTTCCAACGGTTTCGCCCGCATCAAGATAGTTTTCTCCATATACTTAATTTCTTCCATTAGCGGAGGAATTTTGAAAAATCCTCTCTTAGTACGTCATAAAAGGAAACCTTGTGCAAAATTTCACGCACCTAAATCCAGTAGTTTCGGCTGTGCGTTGATATTTGTCAGTCAGTTAGTTTGCGCGGGCTTGCGGACAGCGAGCAAAAGGTAGCTCGCTGTCCGACTGCCGGTAACTGTCCGGACCGAGCCCAAGTCGTCGACGGCGCGCACTGTTCCCGCGGGCCTCAAGGAGCTGTCAGCTACAGCAGGAGCCTAGCTGGGTCGAAGCTTACTGGGGCCAGGGTTAATTCGATAGATACTCGTAGCTCAGCCCCGGTACGAAAGGCAACAAAGGAACAGGAGTGCGTTTTTAGTCAGTAAAAGTCTGACACTATGTCCCGCTCCCCCCAAGAGCGGGGGATGTCATTAGATGATTTTCCCAATGCGAAAAAATGTTAGTTTCTCCTTTCATGCTTAGAAAAGGGAGTTTGATAGCGTGACAAATGACAGGACAGAATGAAGAAAAAAATGTGTTGCGCCGACCCCAAGCACGAGACAAGGGCGGGAAGGTTTTTTGACTGGCCTGTTGGTCTAGTAATTAGTGACCCTAGCTGCTATGCTAGAGGTCGTGGGTTCGATTCCCACCCAGGACAAAGTTTGTGTGATGAGCACTATTATTTGTTCTGTGTCTGAGTGGAATTTATCTATAATATCATGTATGTATTTCGAAATATATAAGTAGGTATGATATCAGTGGTCTAATATTCACAACACAAGTTTTGCTTAGCTTAGGACTAGACGGCGTTGTGTTATAGTTGTGAAATAATAATCATTTATTTAGAAGAAGCTTTTAAAAACTGATGTTTTCCACAGTAAATGACAATTTTCCATTAAAAACACTAGTTACTGTGAACAAGTGACACATAAGTAATGACATAACTCCGTCTTGTCTCGGAAACGCAAGTGTTTTCACACGGGAATCGAACTGCGTGACAATCGTTAAACAACGCTGTTTGTTTTAGTCAGGAAGTGTTTACTTAGCAATTCGTAAGTGAGAAGATAATTTATAACTTAGTTAAGTTTAAGTGCATGACTTAATCTACGTTCTAGTCTTCGGTTTTAAGCTTTATTGGCAACACAAACCTCTTGTTGCATATGAAATCAGTAGCCTTATTCACGTAAAATCAAACAAGCCAAATATCGTTGAAGTTTTATAGTCGTTTGATCGAAGTCCTATCCAAAAGCGGGTGAATACCGCTGTCTTCCATAATCGGGATTGGATAGAACGATAACTCAACTGGCTCGAAACTAAATGATCTATCGACGACTTATTTCCAGTTACATTAATAAGTATTCTACCAGGATAATGTAATACAGTTTCTTTTTTTTTAATTCATTAAACCCCAAGCGAACGCCAGCGTTCGCGCATCTATTGTCTTACTATTGTGTCTCAAATTGACGGTATCTGAAAGGTTAAATCGACTCTTCGACCAAACGACTTTAAAATCGGTGTTGTTCAAACTCAATTGATGGATGTGAATACGGTAATGGTCTAAACGACTAAATCGCTACGATGTCGTTACGGTTTTGATTACGTGAATCGGGCTACTGCTCCTTTGTCGGGATGGCTTGAAAGAGTTATCGCGGCCCTAGAACGCAAAAGGTAACTGAAGAAACATGGATTAGTTACTAAACGTCCGACTCTCCCTCTTGCTCCACCCAGATCAAATGGATTTATTTGATGATTTCCGATTCAAAAATAATCCATGGAGTATGTACATACATTAGCAGGTACGTTAGGTAACATTAAGCTGTTAACCCATAATTGTGAGCTTTAGAGAGCGTCCATCGTAATTATACGAAATGCATTCAGACATACCGCTTTCAGAGTCAAAACCTTGACCCAATTGCTATAGCCAAATCAGTTGACATACCGATTGCTAAGTCCTCAATCAGCCACAACAATCGATCTATGCAATCGTTCGACTATACCTATACATACGGGGTAGAATGAACGAGTCAACATCGATCGACAGGTTTTACTACTTACATCAAATAAACAGCCATCTTTTTTTGTTACCACAGACTCAAAATGTGACTATGTGACTGCGCAATGACAATTTCTATTGATCGATCAAAATAATCGACTAGTTCTTGTTTGTTAGTCAATTTGTGTTCTTTATTGTATAATTAAGGTTACTGTTGGATCTATTGTTATTTTAAGTTTTAATTTGTTTATTTTTTCTATTGTTATTTTAAGTTTTAATTTGTTTATTTTTTAATTGATTGCAATCATTGCTGACCGATCGGCGTCTCATCGTCGACGACGGCTGGTGCTGAAAATCAGCGCTGTGGCTCTGTTTTTTATGAGCCCCAGCATTTTGCTGAGCGCTGGCCGTTTTGCGCGGATGTGACGCATATCTTACGTGCTACTTTTAGTCGATATTGTTTTTATTTTGTTATGGTATGCGTCATGTTTGACGTGAATAAACACTTTTTCTTTCTTTTCTTTCTTCTTCTTTCAAATCAAAGCATAAGCTAACACTCCAATCGATCAATGTCATCGATCGACGAGCAATCGATTTATGTGGTAGCATCCTTAATATTAATATTAGTTTTGGTTTGTGGCTTTGCTCGTGTGATGCAGCAAAATTGTCCTAAGGGAAAGTACTCCCGTGAAAAAAGTATGTTCTATTTCAGGATCTACCCTTGTGTAAAATTGCATCCAAATCAGTTCAGCCGTTCGACCGTGTAGTAATAAGTAATTTATATAAACACACAAACTTTCGGCTTTGTAATATTACTAGCTGCAAAGCGATTTCGCATGAAAGTAGAAAATTGTCCAAGGGTATGTTCCTTGGGATAAAAAATATTTTAGGTCCTATACTAGGACATAGTCTACTAATGTGCTAAATTTTATCCAAATCTGTTCAGTCGTTTGGCATTTTCAGCACACTTTCGCTTTTATTTACGAGTAGTTTGATGTGCCAAGTGAAGATTTTTTGTTTTTTGATTGAACGTCCAATAATACTTAATATTAAAAGGTCCTCAACTTATTTATTTAATAAATCCAACGCAATAATCTACTTAAGTTGTTGACAGTGCGATATTTCATAACACAACGACCATAAAAATATAGAAGGTAAAAACACCAATTGTCAGCCGTCACCTCACGTCAGGCGATCAGGAAGTGACATACGCGTAGTTGACAGTTACACACACCTCATTATAGGTATTACCATAAACAGAATTGTTAAGTGGTTACCGCTATGTTTGTATGTTGCTATGAGTAGTCTGCTATATCTAAAGTACTGTGGGAAAGCTCATGAGAAAAAGATATTTTCTTTATAATTATTTCAACCGGTACGCCGCTTTTCTTTTCAGATTTAACTCTTACTCGTTGTGGCGTCGCTTGGGGGAGGACTATGTCCAACAGTGGTCGGCTTTCGGCTTAAATGATGATGATGATGATGATGACAGCTCTTAATAGAAGCGATCTGCCCTTTCTCTACTATACTACGCATAATTTATACACTTAAATCTTCTTTATAAATCATTCTATTTATTAGTGAAAACCGTATCAAAATTCATTCAGTCATTTTTGAGTTTATCGCAAATAGACAGACAGTCGCGATGGGAGGGAAAATTACTCAGTGCTGCCACCTGCTATAATTTCAGTAGAGTTCTCCCGATTTTAATTCTCATTACATTTCTGTAATGATTCAGCCAAATCTGTATTTATGAAACTGAATCCCTATTTTAATTGGTCACGACATCATGCGTAAACGGCTGGATCATTTTCACTAATTCTTTTTTTTTTTGGGTTTGTTATTGTCAGGAAAAGAATAATTCTTAAGAAAGAAAAATAATTATAATCATAAAACAATGACGCGTATTTAATCTTCGCACGTTTGTTATTAAATAGCTTTTTTTTCGGTGGTAAAATCATCCAATGGCACCCTCAGCTCTTGGGCAAAGGGAGAGGATGTTTCAGACTTTTTTTTAGGTCAACTAGTATATCATAAATCTCAGAATACTATAAAAAGTAAGCTAAAAACAACACTTGTCATCCATCACTCAAGTAAAAATATTATTAAAAAAAGAAACGAAGGGTAAAAACGCCAATTGTCGTCCATCAGATCAGGAAGCGTTCGCGACAGGTCTCGACACCTGTACACGCCACCTCATTACCACTATTACCATAAAAGAGAGATGATTGTACCAGCAATTTACTTCTGCATTGATTTATAATTGACTTTAAACGAATGTTTACGTTTTTTTCTGGTGATTTTAAGCCAATTAGTGGTTAAAATACTTATAAAGTAAAAGTTATTAAGGAAGTGATTTGAATTAAATCTTGGGTTGGATCTGTACTTAATCAATGACTCGATTATTTTTTGAGAACTATGTCAAAATATTCATCTTATCTCTTTCTTTTATTGCACCTACCATTATTTTTCTCTGCATCACCCAAAGGTTGACTGGATGAAAATGCCTAAGATATTAAGTCCACCTCTGTACTTTGTGTGCATGAAATATTAAATAAATAAAAGTGAAGTATTACCATTACTTACAAGTTTTTTTTTTGTTATTCATCATCATCATTTCAGCCCAAAGATGTCCACTGTTGGACATAGGCCTCTCATCTCATCTGTTGTCCTGCCCACAGCTAAAGTTTAGCGATTCTTTGAGATTTGTCGGTAACTTTGGTTCTCCTGTGGATATCTTCATTTCTGATTTGATCACGCAGCCCGAGCACAGCTCTTTTCATTGTCCTTTGGGTGACTTTTGTTTTACCTGACTCAGCAAATGTTGATCTGCCATATAAATTAATTATCAAATAAGAAAATGGAGCATGTAAATTGGAGTGTTAAGAAATAGGCTAAGACCTGTTCTCAAATCTAACAAATTTACACAAAAAAAAAAACATAAAAATCGATCAAGCCATTTCGGTGGAGTTCGGTATTATACACTGTGTCGCGAGATTTTTGTATATTATAGCTTGTATTGTCATACAGTTAGACAAAGGCCTCTCTCCATTTCTCCTACTGCTCCTGGCTCTAAGCCAATTCTTGCTAATTCCTAAGGAAGACATAAGTCGTCCTGCCATCTCCTTCGTGCCCTGCCGCACCGTCTTGTAATTTCAAAGCAATGCTTATTTTTTTGCAGCAATGCAATTTTGTGTTGTTGGAGAACACCACTTGATCAGCATGCGGATATACATTACACATTTTTATAAGCACCTGTTATTCATATTAAACTATAAGATCGTTATTTGGAACTGCAATCAGAATGCACACACATTGCACATCACTAACCTCATATGGCGACACGAAAGATTTGTGTATTCCTTACACGTTCAAAGCTAATGTAATAAGAAAGTAAGTGTCGCAATAATCGTCTTGCAAACTCATTGTTAGCACAAACAATGCGCCGTAATCTCGGGATGGCGTTCTTAAAGACTTAGCGCCTTTGGCAAACTTGTGAGCACTTTCTTCTATTTTGAAAGTTCAACCAGATTTGGTATATCCGTTCCTAATTGTTGTGTAGAGTTCTGGGACTTTACTATGACGTCTATAAGTTACCATAGTTCTTTGTGAGAAAGAGATGGAACTATACGGGCTGAATAGCGCTATCTCTCTTCCACAACGAAATCAGAATGGCAATGTCATGTTAGTGTCTCTGTGGAAAACTTTTGTAATATCTACTGTGGTCCTAGAATGCAAAGGCCAATTAGACAAGACGTCTCGTTCAATCTTAGAGCGGGAGAAGTCATTTGACAATTGGATACTGACCTTAAAAAAAAGTCATAGTATCAAACGGCTCGGTAGACGCAATGGTTAGACTATTGATTGACGCGCTGCGTGTTGGGGGTTCGATCCTCGAAAGGAAACAAATGTTTATATGACCTACAGAAAGTAGTTTTGGGGTGACCTGTGTACGGGAATTTATGATAGTTTTAGTATGAGAGATAAAGAAGTCATTTCTAGCGTGGGGAAATTAAAAAAAAGACGTGTGGCACTCGGGGACTGCCGCGGTAAAGCTATTGCATAGCATTTTTTATCAACTTATGCAATAGACCTCGCCAACAGCTGCTTAACCCCACCCATCCAAAACCAGACCTCGCCAACAGCTGCTTAACCCCACCCATCCAAAACCAGACCTCGCCAACAGCTGCTTAACCCCACCCATCCATAACCAGACCTCGCTAACAGCTGCTTAACCCCACCCATCCAAAATGAGACCTTGCCAACAGCTGCTTATCCCCACCCATCCAATACCAGACCTCGCCAACAGCTGCTTAACCTCTTCCATCCAAAACCAGACCTCGCCAACATCTGCTTAACCTCTTCCATCAAATACCAGACTTCGCAAACAGCTGCTTAACCCCACCCATCCAAAACGCCGACAACTGCTTTCACTCATTTGTTTTCTTATTGGTCACCACGCTCAAAAAACAAATGAGTAGGGGGTGTTAGGTTATTTTCGTTACGGAATTTCTGGATTCGGTCTCCACGCTCAAGGGCCGCGATAGAAGCTATGCAATAGCTTAAAAGATACTAAAATAAAGATAGTCCGGCTGTTTATAACTGACATTAGTGGCTGTTGATTAGGAAATTTTAAATTAGGTAGCATGTAAAGAGTCACTGTTTCCGTAGCTTTAAAACGGACAAAATATTACTATTTATGTTTCGTTATTTAGCAATTGTGAAACCGACAGCAAGCGTCCGTTGTTGTACGTAGACTTCCTTTGTCTAGTGTTGTTTTAATTTTGAGAGTAATTTCATAACGTCTGGCTGTTGACACAGTGAATGCTGCTGACATTTCTACTTTATGAAAGTTTGTACAATTTCAAAATATTCCGTCAATATAAGTCACTGAAGATGATATTACCTCAGGTCTTTGAAAAGAAATAATGAAAATGCTAGGTGTCTCTGAAAAATTACATGTGGATGGATGGAGAGGGAGAGGGAGGCCAAAGAAAAGATGGATGGATTGTGCGAGAAGTGATATGAAAGAAAAGAGAGTTAGTGATAGCATGACGAGTGACAGGACAGAATGGAAGAAAAAAACGTGTTGCGCCGACCCCAAATAAAATGGGACAAGGGCAGGAAGAAGAAGAAGAAGAAGGTGTCTCTGAATAAGACTCAGTTCTGTAGATGCATAAAGAATGACGAAATATTGTTTATTTAGAAGAATAACATGCAAGTATGCTATCTGTCGGCCATAAGATGTTTTTAATATCGTGCGAATTTCATCACGTATCCGCATGCAGAAAATTGCAAAATGTAGAAAAACGCGTCCCGCGTGCGTACTCCACACATTATAATAAATACTAGTATGAAATGGACATTTGACATTTGCGGGGGTTAAATATCGTTCGATGTTGACCACACATGCGGGATTGAACGATATTTTAAACACCCTTAACTAGAATAGAAGTGATATGCGACGCACAATTTGAATGTATTTATATTGTATTTGTTTTGTTTTTTACTTTTATTTTTGTTTGTCTATCTCGAGGCGGCCGGCGTCCGCGTCGCACAGATTATATATATTATTACGCTTGTTTTAATAGACAACCTAGACAACAAAGTTGTCTATGGTTCAAATCTGTTAGGCCTGGTCTACACTTGACGCAACTAATTTTTATTTTGTTTTTCTTTTACTAATTTTTATTTTGTATTTATTTGTGTGTCTATACGGGCAGAATAAACATGTTTTCTTTCTTTTCTTTATATAAAATAGTTAATAGATCTTACCTGAACTAGGATGAACCTGTACCTTAGATATCTTAATATGTGTGTATATACGAGTTAATTAACAAAATCAAAATTTTAAGACATGGGAGAAATACCAGTGGTATGTTGATTTTATGTTTGGATTTGGTTTTAAAATGGAATAAATCTCCGAATGTCTTCGCGGCTCTGGCACTAGTCTAGTTATTTATGAAAACGCGCCTCAGAATTCAAGTAAGAATGTTGTTTATTATTTGTGTTCCTTCCTTCCTTCGCTATAGTATTAGCGTTAGTCTCCTTTGCTTCATAATTACTTGACAACCTGTTTCAAATTTTATCCCCTTAGACACCTAGTCACCCAATGGTTTTGTCGCCTTAGTAAGCCAGTATTTTTCCTTCTTCTCCATCCATTGTTCGCAACTGTATGAGTCACCTCATGATGTTAGGGGTCCACCCCAGGTGTACGCCAAAATATAAATATTTATCATCATTCAAAATATTGTTCGTAGTAATATGTAACAGTCAATCTGTCACGTATTCTATTGTCAGTGACGTAAGACATTGTCCATACGTCAATATTGGATGTCAGATTTTTTTCCTGTCATGACGGATATGTCAGTGGTGTCATCGTGGCGAGTGTTTGGGGATTCCGATGATGTACCCACTGACCTTGGTCTTATTAACGCCTGTAGCAACAACCAACAATTGGGAATTCGGAATTAGGGACTATTAGTCTATCCAAGGAATATCGTGATACCCGATAACTTGGATGATTGTGGAGGTTTGATAGGCAGTCCTCCATGTAAACCACGAGTATTCAGCTGCGTCTGGTCAGACTGGAAGTCGAACCCAAGCTAGTTCGGATATGGTTAGGCAGATGATGAATTAGGAATTTGGAGGTCTTTTTCTTTTATGGAAAGCTTGTAATCTTTGTTGCGACTCTTTTTATCAGTAGGGGTTTTTTTTAACTTAAAAACGGTTTCATTTTCATTATATTCTATAGAAATGATTCTTATTTTTTTTTTTTGTAAACAAATTTAAACTTTCACCTAAAACGTCAAACGACTTGGGAAGTTTGTATAATAGTATTCGATACTGTTCTTAAGGTTCTTCTATTAGTAAACAATGATCAAGATCTCTTAATCAACCTTGATTATTGAACTTGATTGTTGACTACATCAGATTTCATTTTGCCCTAATAATTACCCAACTCGTTTGACTTTTTAGACAGACACTAGAGTACTCTATTTTATCACTGGGTAAAATTGGGTACATAGTGGCTTCGCCCATGTTTAAGTGATAAATATTTTCCACTTAAGAATGTGTGAAGATCATTACCCGTTTGATGCTTGAGGGAGAACGTCACCATTAAAGTGCCCCACGTCGATGGTTGTATTATGATGATCTAGGGCCTTACCACGACGTGTTAACATTGTCAGTCGTGCGAACGAAAAAAGAGATGGAGCTATACACCCTAAAAGCTCCATTCCTTTAACAATCCAGTTTAGGTCGTAAAATGGATCGCATTAAGTGCTCATGGTTGAACCTCTGATCACGATTGCGGGTCTAACTTGGCCAGAAATTGCTCAACATTTGGATGGAGAAAGGAGAAGCCTTTGATTGAGCAGTGAGACACAATTTAAATTATGAAAAAAAAAAAAACCTTACCACTAAATGGCGAAATGTCATTAGAATTCCTTTGAAATGTTGTAAGTTTTATATTTGAACAAATTATTAAGAAATCTTTCATATTAGTTACTGACCGACCATTGCTGACTACATTACTATTACAAGGTCTCTTAGACAGTTTCCAAGCTTTTACTTTTAAAGGACACGTGAAGAATTATAAAACTGAAATTGTAGTTTTCCTACGAAATGGAATATGCATGAAACAATTTTAGTTTAATGATATAAACTAGTGCTTGACTGCGATCTCACCTGATATCTTAATATGATAAAAAAAAATTCATGCATATTCCATATACGAAGGAAAACTACAATTTCATTTTATAATTCTTTACGTGTTATAGGTTAGCCTCTTCTTCTAAGTCGTACACTCTAGACAGAGTGGTCATGTCTTGGTCGAGTTCTGTACCACCACTAATATCTAAACCAGTTTATCAACAAATACACAAAAATACTGTAAAGGTGAGATACACGTTAGTGTGCCCGACAGGTTATCACATCCAAGGACAACCCCCGTTTGGTGGGCAACTATTGCGACATATGGAAAACTTACAAGGTTATGGTTTTTGGAGTCTTAAGTGGACTAGTTACTAGGAACTATATTATTATTACAATACCTATGCAGGAATAACTTTCACCGCACATATAAAAGTCATCGGAAATAAAACAATACACTATCAGTGAAACCCTTCAAAGCGTGACGATTACATAAAAGACAATCATTGCGACATCATGTTTCTACCAAAAATTACCATATTGCATAATTGAAAGATCAATTAAGAGAACAAAATGACTCTAAATCCATTACACGAGATCGTAAGTGTTATTAGAAAGAATTACATTATTACACATCGTCGGTGACTTGGTTTTTCACACAGATTTGAATCTACAAATCATGCGGTTAGGGTGGATGCGCCAATTGTTGACTTAGACCGTTACGTAATATTTTTATTAAGTTATTATCGAACTAACTTCTGCCAGTGGCTTCGCTTGCGTGAAGCTAGATTTCTACATTTGCATAAAAACTTTTGGAACCCCGTTTCTCCCATAAAGGGATATATGATTTTTAATGATTTTAAATACAACATCACGTGTAAAAGGCAGTGTGTTTTGAAAAAATAAAAAATAATATTAAACTAGACTATTTGAGTAATAATTTGATGTACTAATATTTTAATTTTTTTTTTTTTCATAAGACTTGGTGTGATTTATTTTTAAAGTTATGTCTAACACAGACAAAAACCATTGGGTGTATTTTTATGAAACTTTCACAAACTAAAAGATAATTAGACAAAAAGATTTGTATCTTCTGATATACGGTTTTTATTTTTCGTTTTCATACGTGTCTTTGTGATCATCATCATCTTCCTGCCCTTATCCCGTGGTATTAGGAGTCGGCGCAACACGTTTTTTTTTTTCCATTCTATCCTGTCACCCGTCATGCTATCACTGGTAATATAGTTATAATGTCCGTGTCTTTGTGATGTTACATAAAAATTCTTAAAGAATTTTTAATTTGAACCCAGTACATAATTTCCGAGATAAGCTCGTTAAAACAAACTTTTCAGCTTATAATTTTAGTATCATAAAAAAAAAATACTAACATTTACAGACATTATATTTCCCTTCAACAATAAAATACTTCACTAAAGGAAAACCCCTATATTAAAACTTAAACTAATTACACCTAACGTACTGTAGTGCGTACCGCAAACTAACTTTGATCACAGATTGACGTCATAAAGTCATGTTAGCCACAAACAATGAGGTTACATCGAGTGGCAAGCGCCCAATGCTACTTCACTTAAGTGTCGCTCTTGACATATTATTAAGTAACTCTTGGCTTAAGTTTGAGGACGGTGATAATGTTAATGGAGCGAAAATGTAGGTTATTGAGGGGTGCAACCAGGGGAGCATGTGAAAGAGAAATTGTCTTTGAGATCACGCTAAAGGCAAAAGCTTTGTTTGGTGTGTATATATTATTCCTTCGCGTTGAAACGTTTGAACGGATTTAAATGATATTTGGCCCACTAGAATAGGACATGGGATATTTTTATATTTACACGCAAGCAAAAAATGAGTAGAGCACTTTGCTCGCAGACTAAATAGTCGATGAAGGCAAAAGGTTTGAGAGTGGCGATTGCAGTACGCAAGATGCAGCGTCGAAAGGCCTCAGCGAGGTGGACTGGTGACCAAGTGAAAATCGCGAAAACCCGATAGATGTGAGACACACTGGGCCGGTCGTTGTGGCGATACTTGGGGAGGCTTATGGTCTTTCGGCTGATATGGTGATGGTGATGATGATGCGGAAAAAATTAACAGCAGAAGTTAGTGGAGAAGTAAATGATGCCAACCAAAAGGGTCATGGCTTATACTACAGGAGAATGGCAGTAGCGCCTTTCTGCCAAGGTCAGAAAGATTAGCGATATCTTTTCTCTTTTAGTATTATTTCGACAAGATGCTTTTCTTCTTGACGCATAGCATTTGACAGAGTTACGATGATCCTAAAACTCAATCCTATAACTCAAAGGGCAAATGCAAGGGCAAGGGCAAATTACAGCTCGGTAAAATCCTGATACCTACGCCCTTTTACTCTAGCCTAGAACCTGGAGAAGTCATTTAATGATTTCCCACCTCGTAAAATTTTTTTGTTGTTTGCTCCAGTGAATTTCTAAAGTAGTGCTTTAGTTTGCAATATGAAATTCTGGGCCAATACTTTAAAATTTTCTTCAACTCTGTAGAAAATTCGTAACTCCACCTGCAATTTCTTACAGTATCTCCTTATTAAATGACTCAGTGAATTCCGCCATTGTTTTAAACTTCTCACATTTATTACGAAATTAATTGTTTGAAATGGCCACTTTAATTTGATTCCTCACTGTAACTGTTGCGTGACTTGATCTTATCGGCTTGTCCGTCATCCAGTGACATAAGAAGGTTATTTTCTACAAACTTTTTGGCAATTTTGAGTAATTACTGCAGCGAAATAACTGTGGATTTTATGGTTTAATTGAGAGTCTTTTGTTATAGATGTGAGCAATGTCTTGGAACTATGTGAATTTATGTTGTGGGTCTATTGCTCAGATTTGTTAACGAGTTGCGTCTATTGCATTGAGCAAATGTGTTCTTGTAACTGCATTATTTATGTAATGACTATTAGTTTTAGAATTTCCCCTATTTTCTAATGCAATATCAACTTTCTTTATTTTATAGATACATCGTGTCAGTCAGTAGTCAGAAAGTCTGACCATCTGTCTATCCAAGAAGTGTCGTGTTGTCCAGTAACTGGGTTCTGGAGTTCTGATTAGCAATCACTTCTTGTAAACTGGAAGCCAACCCCAAGCTTTTTGGGAAAAAGCTAGGGAGATGATAATGATTCTAATGTAATATCAACATTTTTCTCTAAGTAGTCTCGTCTTATTAAACATTCAATAGTCTTTTTTGTTTCTCTCACTTCAAGACAAACGTTCTTATAAAATATTTCAGCATTATTCAAAGCTCCAACGATTAACAATGAAACAGAGTTCAAAGATCTGATACCAAAACAGTCAGAGGTTAGCGAGCTATCTACAAGTTCAATTTAATCTTTTATCCCACACTGGCCTTTTACAATTCATTATAATCAAATGACTCATGATTTTTTGTTCGTCAATTAACATAGACTAAATGAGACCAGCTATTACGTCTGTTATGGAAGTCAATGATAGACCATAAACTTCCACCCACGACCAAAGAGTACGATGCTCCAATAATATATTTTTATTGTTATAATCAAGTTGGTGACTTAATAAATAATTTTGTTATGACTTCAGATTAGATCGTTGCATATAAGGTGGTCAGATATTATAATGAGTGAATAATTTTGACTTTGGGTGACCTTAAGTCCTTTTTAGATTTTGCGAATTGTTTTGTAGATTTTAAAGGTAACGACTATAGATAGGTAGATTTATTTACATATCATTTGTATTTGATTTCATTGTTTATCATGACTTAGAAATGTGACCAGTTTTAGCCGAAATTAGAATAGGTAGAGTATATTTATCTAAAGTTCGTGAAAGATAATAATAATTATAATGAATAAATTTTTACAATATAATTTGCTGTATAGGTCTTAAATTCCAGGATTTTATACTCATAACTTTAGGTTAGGTACTTAAATCAAAGAACTTTAGGTAAATACCGATAATACTACCTGTTCCGACTTCTGATAAAATAGTGACGAATGATTTGATAGTTTTCTTCCCAAATATAATTCCGACAGAAACGCATAAGAATTACGGGATTTGGAGCTCATTTCTTACTATGAATCAAACTAAATACTATTTTTTTTTTCTTTTTACTATGTTATGTTCTCAAAATGGTGAAAGAAAACGTTGTGAGGAAACCGGCTTGTCCTAGAATCAAACATTCGAAGGCATGTATTCCGTAATTGGCCCGCATGGTGGATTACAGCCCATTCTCTATTCTAGAGAGGAAGCAAGAGTCCCAGTCAGGGACTAAAAACACCTTCATAAAGGTTACAGAATTATAAGTGTTACATGTTGAATGTGTAACAGAATCAAAAATGTAACACTTTTAAATGTGTTTTCAATGTTTTAACCCAAAACACTTAAAAAGTGTAACCGTAACATATCTGTAACAGATATAAAAGTGTTAACAGTGTTAATAAGTGTAACAGGTAAACGCAGCGTTGCCAAAGTTACAATTTACTTATTTATGGTACTGTGCAATTATTTCAGTTACACATATTAACACTTATAACAGGTTACAGTTTGATTCGGTAGCACTTCTTAACACATATAAAAGGTTACAGTTTCATTCGGTAACATTATTGTATCTGTTACATTTAAAAGGGTTTTTCTGTTATAACTGTTTTAAAAAACAGTGTTAAAACACATTATTACGGTTACAGTTTGAGTCCCTGGTCCCAGTAGTGGGAAAATTATACAGCTTATTATGCTTTCTACTATAAACATTGTAATCTTGTTTATTTCATTGAAAACGCGTGTATATAACAGCTAAAAAACCGGCCAAGTGCGAGTCGGACTCGCCCATGAAGGGTTCCGTAGCAGCAAGTACTATAATAAAAGTTCTTGTAGTTCGTTGTAACTTTGATCGATGTTTTTATAATAGTGTATTTTTTTAGATTTATGACGTATTAAAAAAAAACTACTTGCTCTCTCTCTCGTTCAAACCAATTTTCGTTGGTGGTTTGCATAGTAATGTACATCATATATTTTTTTTAGTTTTATCATTCTCTTATTTTAGAAGTTAGAGGGGGACGACGACACACATTTTACCACTTTGGAAGTGTCTCTCGCACAAACTATTCGGTTTAGAAAAAATGATAATAGAAACCTCAATATCATTTTTGAAGACCTATCCATAGATACCCCACACGTATTGGTTTGATGAAAAAAAAATTAAGTACTAAGTATATATACCCCCAAAATTTATTGCTTTTTTTCTATTTTTGTGTGAAAATCTTAATGCGGTTCACAGAATACATCTACTTACTAAGTTTCAACAGTGTAGCTCTTATAGTTTCGGAAAAAAGTGACTGTGACATACGGACGGACAGTCAGACAGATAAACAGACAGACAGACAGATATAACGAATCTATAAGGGTTCCGTTTTTTGCCATTTGGCTACGGAACCCTAAAAACAAAGAACAAAAACGTTAAGAAGTTACTTGAAAGCAAATTTCAAATCAGATGTCAATCATCGTCTGCAACTTGATAACGCATCGATTAAATCACAACAAACTGCCATCAAAATGTCGTCGACTTGCGCATGCGACATGCGACGCATTCCCCGAGCGCCGCGCATGCCATTTCACCGATACCGGCCGAGCGTGCGCGAATCCTCGGCGGAAACATCCGAATGCGATGTGATCGGAATTACGAATGCTTCCTTCGTTCTATATTTGAATTTCGGTTTTATATGACGATAATGAGTACTTTCACCTTCCTGTTTCTGAATTTTATTTATTTAAACTTCAAGTGCAGTAGTGGTACACCTGTGACTTAAAGGCATTCTCTACCAGTCAACCTTTGGGTTAAAAAGACAACACTGTGGTAGAATGTGTACAAAAAATAAATACTTAATAGATATTGGAAGAAGAATGAAGTATCATTTTGATAAATATCAAATCGTTATAATTATAAGAACTCAAAATATTGAATTAAGGCGAAGAACAAACTAAGGTTGAGAGTAGTGAGTAGATGTAGGAATAGGTACCTACTGTACATATTTTTTTGCTTTTTTTTTATTTTTATTAATGATAGGCTTGCGTTTGACCACTATCTCACCTGATGGTAAGCGATGATGTGGTCGACGATGAAGCACGCTTGCCTAGAAGAAACCTATTCACTCTCGACTTAAAGACTCCTAAGTTGTAGCTATCAGGAAACACAGATTCCGGCAGGGAATTCCACTCCTTGGCTGTACGCACAATAAATGTGTTCGCAAAACGTTTTGTGCGTATGGGTGCTACCATTTTTTAAAATAATTATATTAATATTATTATGTATTATAAGTTAAAATTGTTTGTTTGCTAAAAATAATCAATCTCCGTGATAAGTATTTTACTATAAGAGAAAATAATACTATTATAAAAGTTATTACTTATTTTATAGTTTTGTAAACTATGGCCACATGTGTGTCAAGTTTTATAGAAATCCATTCAGTCGTAAATACGTGAAATGGTAACAAACAGACAGATATCATCAGTATAGATTAAAACTACTAATTTGATTTTCAAATTTTGAGACCATAAATTCTTGTCTCTAAATAACATTTTTCCGCACCATTGAATGCGCTTTGATGAAAGGAAATGATGAATAAAATACTCGTGCGTTCACAAATGAGGAGTTCCTTTGACTATTCTGTTGGAATAGGTAGCGATAGCTGAGATGAAGCCTCAGATACATTAAGGGACAGAATGTAACATAACTCGCTCACTCAATCTACGTGACACTGCAACGTTGCCTGGTGTCCCGTAACTTGTCCCCCACCTTTTTACAATGTAGATATTCACATCTCTGCGTTCTTTCAGGTTAGAGTTAACTCTTATGACGTTATCTGGGTAGATACTTCTACACTAGCATTTTTGATCGCGAACTTAGAGTTCAACTGTCAATGTCAAGCAAGTGCCATTTATGGCCACTTACACCAACCTACCCTGCTCGGAGCTAAAGTTAGTTGGGTTAACTCTAGGGTAGCTAATCGAGTTATAGGTAAAAGAACGACCCTGGGTTGCAACTCAAATCATTTTTGGACGATTGGAGAAGCAACTCTACTCTACTCTGGTTATTTTTGAACGTAGGGCATGACGCGAGAATTGTTGTTGAACGATTTGACTGCGTTGCACGTTATGTTGGGGAACATTTTGTCCCGTAATGTATCTGATGCTTTTTGGTTTAGGATAGGTTATGTTTACGGTAATTGTCTAAGAGCCATTCTTCGATCATTGATTACCTTTTAAAGAAATAGGGAGTTGACCTTAATTTAGTACTTCACCTGTACTAAATTAAGGACCATTTCCTATTTCCCTTGTGTATTTATTTTAGTTCTAATCAAGGAATTGTGTTAATTAATTATTGTTTTTGTTTGTTACAGGTAAGTTGAATTCCGCATTTCACAATTTGATTTAAATGAAAGTGAATTTATGAAGACTGGTAAGTTTTCTTTTACCTCATAACACGGAGCAGACGGTTATTGTAATTGTAAAACTATATATAATGCTTTTAAAAAAACTTCGTGTTACAGTGTTTGTTATAGAACTCATCTGAAACTGCTTGACTGATTTTTATGGTAGGAATGGTAGTGTTTTTTTGGTAATTTCATGTTTTTCTTTGATAATTTATAAGACAGAACAGCGTTTGCCTAGACGCCAACTTTAAAAAAAAAAATTAGTCTTTATGAATGTAATTTTTGTTAAATCACGTGTTTTAAAAGCAAGACATTAAATTGCGTTTAATTTAATTTTCCGTCCTTTTTGATCTGGTTTTTTTTTTCTCGTTTCAACCTAATTTAAGCTCATTAACAGCATTCGCGGTTTCCCAAGCGACCCCGACCCCACCGTGGCCAATCCGTCGTTATTAAGATTTTGTATGAAACTTCAAGTATTTGATACGAGGCCACAGGAAGGCAGGCTATTAAGAAATAATACCAAAAACGGAATAACCTCACAATGAAAACATGCATCCGTGATTATTGTCGCGAAAAAAATAATTTTATGTAATGACGGCTACTGTCATTGTCACCCTACGGGATGTGTTCAATTTCAAAAATGGAACAAAGACAAACATAGGATATGGTTCTTGAACATAATCGTTTCTAGTTTTTATTGTAATCAGAGATTTGAAGTATAAGGCTGCTAAAGACACGCGCGCCGTTCGCAAGCGGCTCGCAAACTACTCGCGACTCTCGCGAGCGGCGTATTCGCCAGATCTGGACGCATCATTTGACTTTTATTGACTAAAACTCATTTGTGTCCCATTAAGTTGCCCATTGCGTTTTTAGGCCATAGTCCTTCTCGTGCCGGGAATTGATCAAAGGAGCTACCGCAACCCTCGCAAAAAATGAGCAACTGGAGAAAAACTGGGTTTAAATCAATTGAAGTCTGACACTTCTTCTCGCTCCGCCCCGGGCAGGAGAAGTTATTTGATGATTTCTCACGTAAAAAAAAGTCTTAGTATGTATCGGCCCTACTGGCCCTTCAGTTTTGCTAACATCTCTTTGAGGGGCTTATGAAACACAACACACCGTCGAGATATCCATTGTTCGCAGTCCGTAAGCCCGCACGTCACGATGGCCGGGGCGTCTCCTTCTGCAAGTTCTAAAGGCTGAAGTCGGGCTTTTTATTAGACCAGTTTTTGAACCCAATTAACAATAAATATTAATTCTTAATTAATGATTACTTTAGCCACGGTAAATCAATGTAACAAATATCAATAAATAAACCAGCGTAGCCCCCGACCGTCCTTGACTGTGCTGCGCTCCGTGTCCAAGCGATCGAGTCGGCGCAGTATTGTCTTAGCTATTAATTCATTATCCGTCACGTCTGCACTGGCTAGTGAAAATAAATGATAGGGGCTTGAGGTGCCAGAAAATGTATTATTTTGATTAGGTACCTAGTTAGTCATGTTTAGTCCCTGAATTAGGTTTTTTTCCGGGGGATTAAAATCATCCTGATGACCTCCCCTGCCCTTCGGTGGAGCGGGACATAGTGTCAGACTCTTACTGACTAAAAAACCCACCCCGTTTATTAGTTGCCTTTCATACCGGGGCCGAGCTTTCCTTTCAGAACCTTAGCTTTGCTCGCGAAAGTACTGGTCCGATTGCAAAATTTTTTCACCGATAGAAAGCTGCATTATTCCTGAGTGACATAGATATATAGGGTGACTGGTAATTAGTGACCGATACTTATACACGTGATTGTACTCATGATTACAAACAACTTTCCCAAAGAAACTTTTTTTTAATACTCATTAGTTTTATCGTAATAACAAAACAGGTGTTCGCGCAAATTCACGCCTACCGCGGTCACACATCGATTCGCGCCCATTGGTGTTCATTGGGTTTGCAAGCGGCGCGGGTGCTCTATCACTATTGTAAGTAAGATACATGAGACGACGGCGTTACGGGGCTAACATCTGAGCTTTGTTAATGTGATAAAACTAATGAGTATAAAAAAAAAGTTTCTGTGGGAAAGTTGTTTATAATCATGAGTACAATCACATGTATAAGTATCAGTCACTAATTACCAGTCACCCTGTATATCTATGTCACTCAGGAATAAAGCAGCTTTCTATCGGTGAAAAAATTTTGCAATCGGACCAGTACTTTCAGAAATTACGTCCTACAAACATAAAAACAAAAAAAACAACCTACCTCTTTATAATGATAGTGTAGGACAAAAAAAAAATTACGTACAAAAAAGGCCGATTAATTTTAAAACTCCTTGGTTTTAACACGTTATCACACGATACTGGCTATCAATAACAATAAATTACATTTTTAAAACATGCAGACAGCTACATCAATAAAATCCACACATATTATAAAGTTCAGTCTCCGCATTAACGAAGCATATAATTTTAAATCCTTGACGCTTGTGTCTCGATACATGCCGATACGTCGAATGATGCCCCGGGCGGCGACAGGTCAATAGTACCTTGATGATTTTATTATTTATTAAACAACAGACTACTTTTTTGATCAAGCTTTGCGCAGGTGGAAAATATAATGTTAAACTTTCGTCATGCAGTGTGAGAAAACTTTAAGGCCCAAGCGCCCGAAAAGTACCATAAAACAGTGACTTTCTGAAGCCAACTCCTCGATAACGGCCAGGTTAATAGGTTTTAAAAAAATATATGTTTATTATAGATTCATGAACAACATTATCAACATTTGATTTTTTCGTGCTATTAATACTTTTGTCTAAAAAAAAATATTTAGCAATTTCGAAACTTAAAAACAAAAATTAAAAAAAAAGATCAAAAATCAGCGTAAGCAAGAGAGCAGCGAGATTTAAAAGTCAGCGGGGCTCTCCCCGGGCGCAGCTGGCCACAAACAAATGCACCGATAGTCTGTCGCCTAGACGGGTACGAAAGTAGTGACCATTTAATTTCGACTAGATGGTTCAAGGGACTTTAAGCCTTCATGAATTTTATTCGTTTTTCATGGTTACAATTTCAAGAAGTATTTTTTTTACGTGGAACCCTGTTTACCGATTAACCGGAACAGATATACAGACAGACAGGTAAATATAACATTTAAATATTGCATTTTTGTTACATTATAACTTACGGAATATACTTTCGCATGTATTTAGTCAAAAGTATTATTTTGATATTGTAAACATACTCTTTAAGTTTTATTTATAAATATAGATAGAGAATGAAAACTATTGGAATTTTCCTCTCATGTAAAAGTGATGACTTGTCGAAGTGGAAATGTTTGATTTTTGAAGGCCTGGAGTTAGCTGTCTAGAATTCAAAATATCCTTGTATGATTCATAAGTATTACAAACTAAAATTAACTGAATATTTTATTATTTCGTTTCTCTGTAGAGAACTACGTAATAATCACAGCCTTGTTACTCCTACAATTAAAATACATAGTATTCTAAGAATCCCAGACCAAATAAAATATGATAAAATGCGCTAACTTTCCTGTTCAATTCTTTCGAAATCGGTCGAACGGTTTCGACGAAACTTCGTGACAGACGGTCATACATACGTATGTATGACCGTCTGTCACACTAATAATAAACTGAAATAAGTACGTACTTATTTCAGTTTATTATTAGTGTGACTTAAAGACACTAAATATTTATTTTCTTTAATTATAATAAATATTAAAATTAGATAAATAAAAAGACTTTTTTTTATATGTTATAAACTAGTACTTGACTGCGATCCCGCCTGATGGTAAGCAGTGATGCAATCGTTGATGGTGAGGCGCACTAGTTTATTAAGAGCCTATTCACTCTAGCCTTGAAGACACTTAGGTTATAATCGGACGGGAAGACCGCAGCAGGCAAATTGTTCCAGTCCTTCGATGTACACGGTATAAATGACGAGGCGAAACGCTTAGTCCGGTCCGACTTAACTAATTAAAATTATTTATATACTAAAAGGCAATAAACTCCTAGCTAAAATATGGCGAAAATTCCTCCATATAGCTGTCGACTGGAAATGTGGCCAAAAGACTGGCGGCATTGCCACGTTGTATGGCAATGCTGATAAGTGTAAGTAAGTACATAAATGTTTTACGAGCTGTGAAATTCTTTGAAAGAGTCATAGCTGTACTGGAACGCAAAGGACAACTGAAGAAACACGAGTGGGTTTTAGTCAGTAAAAGTCTGATAATCCTCGCTCCACCTAGAGCGGGAGAAGGTTTTTGTTGATTTACCAACAAAAAAACGAAAGAATTAGAACAATTTGCCTGCAGCGGTCTTCCCATCCGACTATAATTTAGGTGTCTACAAGGTTTGAGTAAATAGGCTCTTAATAAACTAGTTCGCCTCATAATCAACGATTGCATCACTGCTTACCATCAGGTGGGATCGCAGTCAAGCACTAAACAAAAACAATAAAAATACGCTTTTTAGGGTTCCGTGCCACAAAAGGAAAAAAATGGAAAATCACTTGGTTGACCATATGTCTGTCAAGACCCTTTATCTCAGTAACGCGTGGAGGTATCGAGTCGAAATTAAAACCATATAATCAGGTCTACGGTCCCTTGAAGCATTGCAAAAATGAAACTTCTAAGTTAACGAAAAAAGAAGATACGGCCGTTCATGTCACAAAAAAGTGTAAGTATTTCGACACTCTCAAGGGTATGAAACTTCGTGGGGTACTTCCCGTATACCCAGAATCCTGAAAGGCATAGAGGTCTCAGCACACAAGTGTAGGAATAAATATGAAAACTGTAAATTTGTTGGTATGTCACAAAAAATACTTTGAAGCGATTCTGAAAAAATCTGCAAAACTCCATTCGGGAATTGAACTATTTATATAGGTATTACAGGTAAGTTTGTACGGACTCCTCAGTGCGCGAGTCCGACTCGCATTCGTCCAGTTTTTTATTCTTACAATGTGCAGTGTATGCAATAACTAGTAGCATGTATGTGGTGTGTGTGTGTGGTTTGTATGTAGTGTGCGGTTACAGCCTAAAGGTGTAGCTAGTTGCAGTGGGCGAGAAGGACCTTTTTCGTAATGTTATTACTTTCAAAACAATACGTGATTTAAAATATTATTTGTAAAACTGTTTAAGAAGTATGTAGAAATGAATATAACCTCAGTATTTTTTTTTTACTGTTGACACACTATCCCACTTGATGTGGTCGACGATGGAGCACGCTTGCCTAGAAGTAATCTATTCACTCTTGACTTAAAGAACCTTAGATTGCTATAAATCAGGAAACACAGACTCTGAAATACTATTCGGAGTTAGTGTTTCAGGTATTTAACAAGATAACAATATTTTGGTCAACCAATTTAATAAAACAGAAAATTGTGCATGCAGCTTGAGTTATATACACAGTTATGATTACCGACATAGCTCGAAGACTGCCAAACTGAAGTGGCAATGAGCAGGGCACATTGCACGCAGAACAGATGGTCGTACCTAAAAACGCAGCTTTGGAAAGCCCCATAAGGTGGACCGATGACCTGGGCCTCAAGTCTGCTATTACAATAGTGTCAGAATGGTCTATCATTGATTTTGACAAGTTTTTGTAATCTACTAATATAATGGCATCACTATGACTTTCCGATGGTCAACCACTGACACTCCATTGAAAGAAATGGCATAGAATGGTAATCTCGTACATAATGACAAATGAATATCTGACATAAGCGGTAATCTGCAAAAATTTTGACAGTTCCTTTGATCAGTGACCTACCATTACGACGTCATTGCGCTATTAGTGCTTTTATAAGCTCGATATTGTCATTCTACCACAATTCTATTACAAGACCATTGACCGAATCAATGATCGATCATTATAAATTAGTAGATTACAAACTTTTAGCAAAATGACAATGGGATCGTGTTGGAATGACGAATTTATAAAAATAGCAGACTTAGGCCCCAGGTTTTAGGGTCACGGAAATCCGATGGATGCGTGATGCACAGGACCGGTCGTTGTGGCGACGCTTGGGGGAGGCCTATGTCCAACAGTGGACGCCTTTCGGCTGAAATGATGATGATGATGATGATGACACTTACATAGCGAATAAAGCGTCCTTTATGATAACTAGACCACTAGAAAAGCCCTTTAAATGGCTCCCATATAAATAAAACAGACTGTTTAGAGAAAGTAAAATTAACTGTATACCCAGCAGTACCTACATGCACTTTAACACTACACTCGCTCACAAAATTCACACGATTTTTATTTAATTAAACATCTTACGTAAGATAGCGCGGGAAAATATTAAACGATTAAATATCGAAGAACGCCTGAAGCGACTTTCATGGCCAACGGACAAATATCTCGATTAGCGATTATCGATTATAACGAGCCGAGTCGAATCGATGTTTGAATCAATTCAATGCAATTGGATAATTCATCGACACTTTCGCTGGGTGTAATTGTGAATCTTTTTACTTGATATGTTTTCTTGTTTGGTTTAATTGTAGTTGGAAAGTGATACGTAATACTGATGTTACTTAATATGAGGTGAGCAGAGGTACACAGATCAGGTAAATATTTATTACTAGCTTTTGCCCGCAGCTTCGCCCGCGTACATAAAATATAGTCTATGTCATTCAGGAATAAAGCACCTTTCTATTGGTGTAAAAATTTTAGCAATCGGACTAGTACTTTCAGATATTACCTCCTGCGAACAAAGAAACATAAAAAAAATCAAACTTTACCTCTTTTTTATATTAGTATAGATAGTGTATATTAAACTGAGTAAGATGCATTGTACTCTCTTTGCCTATCCTTATCCCATTTCATTTGAGGTCGTCTCTCTTCGTCAGTTTTCGTTAGATTTTTTGGTTCTTGGTAGCCAAATGAAGACTTTCTTTAAGTCATTGCTAATCACACTGCTATGCATAAATCTGGATATTTTCCATGAAAAGCTGTACCAAAGTAAATAATATTAATTTCTAAGTTTTTTGTAGTTTGTTCACATTATTATTTAATAAGTTTGTTTATTGGTCTTTAAGATTTTTAGAATATATGTATGTCGGTATTGTATTGTGAACTTATATTTATAAATATATATATAAATACATCCAAATTAGAAGGGGTCTACCACGCTTTTTTGTACTAGTATTGAAGTGTAGGACTTGCCTAGTAATATGTTCTGCAAATCTTCTCATTACATTACCATACCATTTTAGACACGTTTTACTGAGTATTTTAAAATGAATTTTTATAAGTTTAAATTAAACTTATCATAAAACTTATAAAAAAAAAAACAATCCCTGATAAATGCAGTATGTGTACTCTACAGTCAGTCTTTACTAAAATAATTACAAAAAAATTATTTGCTTTATTTATGATTAGGCATTATTTGCCAAGAATTAGATTGCAAATAATAATGAATATAAATAATATTGGTAGATACTAGACATTCTTGTATCAAGGATTTCCTAACAAAATGCCTATAAAACGACATGAGAAACACTCCTTGGCGCCACAGTTAATTATATACAATATTAAATCGATTACGATTCGATTAATGCAAGCACGAGTAATTAAAGCAATCTCGTGTTATATTTACGAATCGATTACTCGTAACATTGCTGTTCGTGACAGTACACACGCGACACTAGTTCTCACAGCTAGAAAGTTCAACAGTTTTGTACATGCATGTACTCTTTTTACTTTCAATTTTATGACTTAATAAAATTATTTTGGAAATGAGCGGACATTATAAAAAAGTTAGTTTATTATTTAATTGATTGACTGCTATTTAGAGTCTAATTAATTCGTAAGTAAGAGAGATTTGTTTATTGACTTGTTAAAAGGCTAATTAAAAGTTGTTGATTAATGTTTGTGTGGTCTAATCCACAGTTAGCAGGCATTTCCGGGTTGCTTGTTGGAAAGAGAAACCACAGCCCTGGAAATCAAGTCAGTAAAAGTCTGACAGTACCACTCATTGAGTTTTTTTTTTCGGTGGGTAGAAAGAGTAAAATTATTTTAATGATTCCCCACTTATAGTCGTAATCTAATCATAGCAACACTTAGTCACGGAAATTACCTTTTAGAAGTATATTTATAGGTAAATGAAAAAAAAAAACGATTTGAAGTAACTTACTTATTTATCCAATGCCGCGTTTACATGTGGGTCCAGACAGGTGACATCCACCAACCCGCACTGGGCCCGCGTGGTGGTTTACGGCCCATTCCCTCTCCTAGAGAGGAGGCCTGAGTCCCAACAGTGGGAACATTATAAGGCCGACTATGCTATGCTATTGAAATATATAATAAATAGCTTTCGTGGGTCGTAGCGTGATGTTTTTTAACCTATTGCCTTCCTCGATAAATAGGCTGTGCACAGTAGCGTAGCTAAGGCGTAGGAGAAGCGGACCCTGGCCCACGGCCTCCCATCCAAAGGGGCCTTGCACAAGTGAGAACTCTTTAAGATTGAGGGTTTTTTTTATAATTGACTAGCTAGATAATAGATTAATAGATAATAAATAAATTATAGATTAATAGACGCGGACGAAGTCGTGGGCTTTTGCCCACGACTTCGTCCGCGTTCATAAAATATAGCCTATGTCACTCAGGAATAAAGCAGCTTTCTATCGGTGAAAAAATTTTAGCAATCGGACCAGTATTTCCAGAGACTACCTCCTATAAACAAAAAAACAAACTTTACCTCTTTAGATAGGCTCATGTTCGCTTGCTATGTCACCTGATACTAAGCGCCGATGTGGTCGAACACTGGATTGCGATAGTCGCTGTCTCGTTTCCGAAATTATGAAAGATAATGGCCTCGCTGATGTGCCTTCACTTCATTAGTCCACGCTACGCCTCTGACTGCAACACAAATATAATTTTCAAAAGGTATCCCCGGGGACCTGGAACAATGGCAAAGAAGGAACAGGAGTGAGTTTTTAGTCAGTAAAAGTCTGACACTATTTCCCGCTCCGCCCGAGAGCGAGGGAAGTCATTGAATGCTACGTTTACATGTGGGCCCAGCCTCGGCCAATCGCTATTCTGTAGCCATTGTTTAAACGGGGAAACCCCGATAACACAATGACGATTGGCCGAGGCTCGGCCCACATGTAAACGTAGCAGAATGACTTTACCCGCTAAAAAAAAATTATTGCGTCTGACATTTGCGCGAACCAACAAACGAACTTTTTAGTTTTATAATATTATAATTTATAAGTAAGATTAAATTTTGAAAGTCTAAACTGTTTCGTCGGTAATTAACTTTTAACACACAATTTTATCATTTTTAATTATGTTTGTGGCAATCACGAGTCGTTTTGCAATTTAATTTCGTCTATTAATATTTTTTTTGGGTCAGTTCCCACATTCATGAAGCTCATTAGGAGTATTGTAGTGACATTGACATTCCTAATGACATAGGTCCTGTTACAACACTGGAAATTAACTTCTAACCTTGTTCCATTGTGATCGGGTTCACGTTTATCCTACATTACAGGGATGTTACGGAGCTCCATAACCGTAACCGAAACTATCGCATATCCGATATAAAATAATATCCATAACCGTAACCGAATCCGAAATAAAAGTTACGGATAATATCGGATAGGGGCGGAACCTAATTGCGACACGTTATGACAGCCTGTCATAATGTGCCGCGTCGTAAAAATAAATAGTATAGTAGTAAATAGTATGTATTTATATTTGACTTCTGAAATTCCTTAAAAATCTAATATCCGTAACCGAAATTATCCGAAACTAACGGATAATCCGAAATAATTTCATATCCGTATCCGTATCCGGTATAGTAATCATTTCTATATTCGTATCCAATCCGTATCCGAAATTTCATATCCATAACATCCTTGCTACATTATACCATCTCGTTTATTAAGAGACTGCTTTTCCACTCGCCTATCGCCAACATCGAGCATGGTTTAAAAGCTTGTTGCTTCATCTAACGCAATCCAACGCGATGTTTGATGAAGTGGTAACGCGAAAACAGAGAGGTAACACCTTAAAAATCTGTTGGCATTCGGTAATTCCGTGATTTACTCGGAATATTTTATAAAGCTTGTTCAAGTTTTTTAGAAAAGTTTTCGTCATTCAGAATGTCGATTAAATGTGCAAGGCTTCTATGGATGTACTTTCAATAATTATGATTACATTATGGAGAGCCAAAGTTCCGGTAAAATAGCAGATTTCCGCTTTCCCGGACTATTGTTGGCCCGCTACATTTCTTCCGTCGTTGTTATTTCCAACTAGCTGTGCCCGCGACTTCGTTCGCGTGGACTACAGGATTTTGAATTTATTTTTTCTAAAATAAAAATAGCCTATGTTACTCCTTATTACATCAGCTACCTGCCAAAACAAGTCCTGTCAAAATCGGTCCAGCCATTTCAGAGATTAGCCCGGACAAACAGACAGACAGACAAAAATTTAAAAAAATGTTATTTGGGTGTATGTACCGTATATATATTCATATGCATGTAGTAAAAAGCACTTATTTCAATATTACAAACAGACACTCCAATTTTATTTATATGTATGTATAGATAATAAAATATTAGGGTTTACACAAAATTGAGGTTTGAAAATCTACCACTAATATTGGTCTACTATACGGAATTTAAATAATAAGCTCCAACTGTATTATTAGGTATATATTGACCAAAATAACCTGTTAAGAGCCTTTAAGCAGCCATTTAGTTCTAAACAGCTGTATTTAAATTGAAGCCAGTACGACCATATTGACGGCTACATAACCTCTTAGTTGCGCGGTCGGTTGTAACTTGTTCGATATCAATTTATATGTGATAATTTACTACCTTTACGTTATAAGCGCCGGTCGGTGGCCGTGCAGTGACCATTGTGTTATTACTAAAGCAGATACAAATATCTTTTATATGTATAATAATAATATAATATAATATAATATTCCACAACTACCACACAACGCCGTCTAGTCCCAAGCTAAGCGGAGCTTGTGTTATGGGTACTAGACAACTGATAAACATACTTATATATTTCTAAATAGATACATATTATAGATAAATTACACCCAGACACAGAACAAATGATCATGCTCATCACATAAACATTTGTTCGGGGTGGGAATCGAACCCACGACCTCCGACATAGCAGTCAGGGCTACTAACCATTAGACCAACAGGCCAGTTAAAAAAAAAATGTAATTCTTCTGTACGTGTCTTTGTCATCTAACTCCTCCATAACGACTTGATCCATTTGGATGTAATTTTGAGTGGGTGTTTAAATGGTTTGAAAATACAATCGGACCCCCGATAGGTGGCACTGCAATCGGGTTCTTAATTATTTTTCAGGCAAACTGTTAGTTTTGGGCAGGATAACGTCTGCCGTGAATAGATAAAAGGCAATCGTAACTGACTGACTAATCCATTAACACACATCTCAAAACAAAGAATGGAAATTGGGCCCAGAAATGATGATTATGACGTAGTAATGCGTTAACAAAAGATTTTGCAAAATTGGTTTCTTAAGGGAATAAAGTGGGAAATCAAATTTTGTATGGAGAAACCAACTTTTAAACTACCTTTTTTTATGGTGGGAAAAAATCATCCAATGACAACCCCCGCTCTTGGGCGGAGCGGGAGATAGTGTCAGACTCTTACTGACTAAAAGACCCACCCCGTTCCTTCTAGCCTTCATACCGGGGCTCGAGCGCCCTTTCGGATAACCCTGGCCCCAGTAGGCTTCGACCCGGCTGGGTCCCTGCTGTTGCTGACAACTCCTTGAGGCGCGCGGGAACAGTGCGCGCCGTCGACGACTTGGGCTTGGTCCGGACAGTTACCGGACGGCCGGACAGCGAGCTACCCATTGCTCACTGTCTACAAGCCCGCGCCTACGGTGGCCGGAAATCGGGATTAGAATCCCGGCGGCGGCGAGTAGGTACGCCGTTGCCTGATGCGTTCGGCCTCCTCCTTTACGAGCATTACTGCTTCGTAGAAGTCGACGACCGCCTGAACTTTTAAACTACCTATCACTCGGGCAAAGCAGCAGAAGCTAAAAGTACAAATTTCCGTGCGATCTTTTCCATCACAAATGTCCGAGAATTTCCTAATTTAAGGAGTCCAGCTGCTAGTACAGAGCCTCTAAAGTGGACCTTGGTTTGGTTCCTGTTGTCTCACTTGTCCTAATATAATCACAACTCCTGGTCTCCCTACCATCAAGTAAAACTGTATCAAGTCGCCGCCCACACCGCCGCCTGCGCACAGCCTTCGATGGCCGCTCATATTTACTACGTTTTTTACTTATAGTCGTCAAGCTCGGTGATTTGGCTGTCAGGTACTTATGGGCCAATTAGTTGGTAGTTTGAGATGGTAAATAATAATAATATAATATGCCACAACTATCACACAACGCCGTCTAGTCTCAAGCTAAGCAGAGCTTGTGTTATGAGTACTAGACAACTAATAAACATACTTATATATTTCTAAATACATACTTATAGAAAAAATCCACCTAGACACAGAACAAATGATCATGCTCATCACTCAAAAATTTTCCTGGGTGGGAATCGAACTCATGACCTCCGGCATATCATTCAGAGCCACTGACCACTAGACCAACAGGCCAGTCAAAATCAATGGTAGAGGGAGACTACTGAGTGTGAGAGTATGAAATAGGAGTAAATAATAATATCAGAAATCAGAAACTTTATTTCAATATTTACCAATTAAGCTAGAACTATATTAGACCGACGCACACGTGTGACACACCTGATTTGTACGTAGAACGACGTCGCGTGGCTTGGATCTAATGTAGATCTACAAATCTAGTTTCCCTAGGGCTTCCATATGACTGGCCTTTTGGTCTAGTAGTTAGTGACCGTGACTGCTAAGCCGGAGGTCGTGGGTTCGATTCCCACCCAGGACAAATATTTGTGTGATGAGCATGATAATTTTTCCTGTGTCTAGGTGTAATTTATCTATAATATGTATGTATTTAGAAATATATAAGTATGTTTATCAGTTGTCTAGTACTCATAACACAAGCTTTGCTTAGCTTGAGACTAGACGGCGTTGTGTGATAGTTGTGAAATATTATTATTATTATATAAAATGTATGTAGACCGACGCGCCCAGATCGGCGTGTGTGGCACACGTGTGCGCAGTGTATGTTCTACCTTAATTCGCACCTCGCGTGCTTCGTGTACATTATGACTTTGCACAGTTCTTACTTCGGAATGACACACCGCCCACAGGCGTCAAGTGCTCACCTACTCGCGAGCCTGACTTATACAGCTTATTCCACTTAATAATACTACTATCACTTTTTATTAGGGTTCCGTAACTAAACTGTAAAAACAGGACTTTGTTAGTAATAATAATATTCCACAAATATCACACAACGCCATCTAGTCCCAAACTAAGCAGACCTTGTGCCATGAGTACCAGACAACTGATAAATACTTATATATTTCTAAATATATATTCATAGTTATGGATAAATTACACCCAGACACAGAACAAATGATCGAAATTATCACACAAACATTTGTCCTGGGTGGGAGTCGAACCCGCGATCTCCTGCATAACTATCAGGATCACTGACGACTAGACCAACAGGCCAGTCATTGACATCAGGCGTGTATAGCTAAGAGTACACTGTTCATCTGTCTGTCACCAGGCCGAATCTCAAGTACAGTGATAGCTAGACATTTTAAAATTTTCACAGATGATGTATTTCTGTTGCTGATACTATATAACAACAAATACTAAAAACAATAAAATTAATATTTGATGGGGCTCCCGTACAACAAAAGCATTTTTTTTTGTCGGTTTTTGCTCGATATTAATAGTAGCACGGAACCCGTAATGTGCGAATCCGACTCGCACTTGGCCAGTTTTTTGTTTCACTTAGGAACTGGTTGGTACTGGTAATGGAAGATGCGATATTGTTGTAATCGCAAAACATTTCTCTAAAAGGTTATCCTTAGGTCCCAGCCAGACTATATGACACTATTCGTGATAATGAATCTCAAAAAGTTTAGATTAAAGAAAGAAAGAAAAAAAAAGAAAAAAAAAGAAAGAAAAATATCTGTTTTTTTCGGAATAGGCGCAAACTTAAGACTAACATATTTCAAACATTTTCCATGACAAAATAGGGACAAAGACAAATAAAAAAAAAAACAAAAATGAAACAAACACCTGCTGCGGTCTTCCCATCCGATTATAATTTAGGTGTCTTCTAGGCTCTTAATAAACTAGTGCACTTCACCGTCAATGATTGCATCACTGCTTTAGACAGGATCACAGACAAAAAGGCTTTCAGATTTTCTCTTCAAGTTGCAAAACATTGGATTTATTTAAATAAAATGCCATGTATGCATTTTACGTTAGTTTTCATTTGTATGTGTAATGGTGTACGATAAAGTATATAATAAATAAATAATAAATAATGCCACACGGGAAGCCCAATGCCAGACTACAAAAGCAAAACACAATATCATACATTCTATTAAAACAATAATAACAAACAGATATTTACAAACTATAACTTCAATACAGCTGTTTAGGAGATACATACAAACAGACACGGGTTTGTTTACTCAACAGTGACTAATTCGACCTCCACAATCGATTAAGGATCGATTCGGACGATTAGCGAGATATCGATCTGTGTTTGTATCGATTAGATTAGTTTTAGGAGACAATGGGTACATTTATGGGGACGAAAACCTTGTTTTTTTTTTGAGGTGGGATTTCCTCCGAAGACTTCTCCCGCCATAGGGTGGAGCGGAATTCGTGTTAGACTTTTAATGACTAAAATCACACCTTCCGTCAGTTAAAACCGAGAAGACGCTGGCTCCTGTAACACAGGTTGCTACCTAGCTCAGGACCTTTTGCTCAAGTATCCTTTTCAGAAAGTTTCCTATTCAAAGACATATTCAATAAAGTCTATTCTATTCTATTCATTTATTTTTTAAGGATTTCATAAAAATTGGCGAAGACGTTTCGGAGAAGTTCGATGACTAACACTGTGACACGAGATTACTTATTATAATTATATTAGATTATATTTCACTTATTCTTAATATAATTTTATTTGCTAATTTATGTTTTTTTTTGTTCTAGGTAAGTTCAAATCTAGAGGAGACACAGATTTATTTCATCAGTCATTAAACTGTGAACAAGTAAGAATATGCTGCAAGGTATGTTTTAAAATAGTAAGTTTGACAAAAAAAAGTAGTATTTGTCGTTATTGTTGGTATAAACCTATTGTGTCCCACTGCAGGGCAATGGCCTCCCTTCTTTTCTCCATTTTTTTTTTATCCTTTACTAAATCCGGCCAATCCTTTAGGTAGGCTTAGGTAAAAATCATAGAAATATAGAAATCATGGTAATTGTTATGATATACATACATAATTAAACACATCGCATCTACAATAATATTGAATTTCATAAATTAAGTACTAGCCCTCTTGCTCTCTCCTTATTTTGCTGTTCCTGAAAGGGTCCATATGGATCTATGGCAATTTTTAATACCATCTATTTATTTATTTATTCTTCATGCAACACAAAGTACATAGGCGGACTTAATGCCTTAGGCATTCTCTACCAGTCAACCTAGGGTGGTGAAGAGACAATATGGTAGGCGCACAAAAAGAAAATTTAAACAAGAGTAAAAATTATACATAATTATAGATAAAATACACATACATATATATTTAATATAATATATATACTACATATATATATTTATATAAAGTAAGGACAGAAGTTTTGAGACGATTCTGCTATTGGTGTAGAAAATGATTCCGCAACTTCCGCTTAAATGCATACCGACTTTCGGCCGTCCTATGTACCTATGTACCTATATCGTGGCTAGATCTTATAAAATCTCAATCTTTTATTGTGATCTTATCTTAATTATTTTTCTTTCTTTCTTTTTATCTTAAAATTGATCACTTCATGATATGGCCAACTAAAACTGGCCAGATCGTTTAAACGTTAACGTTTGATGATATGTCAATCCTCGTTTGGCCATATCATTGATGTAGGATTTCTATGACAATAAAAGGTCTAAAGAAAATAAGCCAAAAGAAAATTGACATATCATCAAACTTTAATTATTAAAAATGACCTGGCCACGACATAAACATATGAATTACAATAAAGTATTATATCAAGAATCAAAGCTATTATTTAAAAAAAAAAATTGCGGGTAGGTACTTTAGAATTGTCAAAAAGTCAGTCAGTCAAAGAAAATGGAGGCCGACTCGTCCAACCAATAATTGGCGAAGAACATAATAATTTATTCCTCATTATTTTGTTCAATAACATTAATGAAACAATATTCAATTACGTCTTATCTAAATAACGAAGTGCCGGTCATCAGCAATACACTCAAGGTCCGTGACGTCATGCGAGCGACGGTAAATAAGATATTGAGTATATAATATATGTTCCTACTTAATATTTAAGGCCAGGTTTTAGCCATTTTGTACATTTTTGAACCTTTGAAAATCCACAAATATAAAAGAGGACACCATGAAAAATTATTTTATTAAAATTGACTTACCAAAAACTGGCAAAAAAATACGATATAAATTAGTTGGCTTAGGGCCGATTTTTCAATCGCCAGATAACTTTTATCTGAAGAATATGTTTGACATTTTGACAGCTTCTGTATAGAAAATATGTCAAACCGCCATATTTATTCCTCAGATAGAAGTTAACTGATGATTGAAAAATAAGCCCATAATAAAAAAAAAAAACGCGATTCTGACCCTAACTTACGGGTAATCCGAAAGGGCGCTCGAGCCCCGGTATGAAGGCTTGAAGGAACGGGATGGGTTTTTTAGTCAGTAAGAGTCTGACACTATCTTCCGCTCCGCCCAAGAGCGGAGGTTGTCATTGGATGATTTTGCACATCGAAAAAAAAAACCTAACTTACGATGTCAAACGTATATGTCTACGAGATTATGTCACAGATTTTATCAATATTTGAAAGTTACAAAAAATAATAAAGCTTGTTTTTTAAAAGGGCCTGGCTAAAACAAAAATCTGAATAGAAATTGTTTTTTTTTTAATAAAACTGTGATTACGAGGCCGTGAAATTGACATAGACTCAGGCAGAGCTCATACAAAATACTCAGTGACTACAACCCACTCTTAATATTTAATAACGAAAAGTACTCTCGTCAAAATGATCTCGTGACAAGTTGCAATATTGGTTTTATGTGGCCATGTTTAAAAATAAAATTATTATTTATTTATTCAGACATCATTATTGGTCCATTCATTACAAGAAAATTGATAAGCGGGAACTACACGAGACCAACGCACACATGGGTCACGCCTGATTTGTATCTAGAGTCGCGTCGCGTGGCGTGGGTCTAATGTAGCTCAACAAGTCTAGTTGCGATATAAAATGTATGGAGTCCGACAAGTCTAGATCGGCGTACGTGGCACACGTGTGCATATGAGTAATGTAGTTCTACCTTTAGTATGTTAGTAATTAATAACTAAAGCGACTTAGTACTCTGGGTCAGGTTCCACATCAGACGGCTATCAGTATTTAGGATGCTGATACTACTGTTATGCAGTCTGCTTAGTACTGATGCTGTCTTCTTGCGCCACGTGGCATCAAAGCCATCTGATATATAATGCTTGCTTATACAAGGTGTAAGGGTCAGGTCTCCACAAATAAGGGCTTGCTCAGTAGACGAAACTGAACAACCTTCCACAAGATCTTTTAAAAAACTACCTTTTTCTACAAAATTATGAACTTGATTGGACCGTTTGTAAGGAGATGCTGATTAAAAGCCTCTGAAGGTTGTTCGGTTTCGTCTACTGAGCAAGCCCTTAAAGTTTTCGGAGACCTATCCTTACACCTTGTATATTTAAATACACCGTTAAATTTTAATCGTTTTTACAAAAGTTGTCGGCGTTGCGTACAAACTACCTACAGGTCATTGGACTCGCTCAGCTGACGTTTTCTTAAAGAAATTAATTTCGGACATGCCTAAATTAATACGAGTTTTGAAAAAAAGGTACTTTATTTTTTAATCATCGACCGCATCGTCGCTTTCCATCAGGTGAGATAGCGGTCAAGCGCGAACCTATCAACAATAAAAAAAAAAAAAAAAAAAAAATTAATCTTTACAAATCAATAGTGTTTCATGTACCGGATTGACCCTCCACGGGATTAAAACGATAAAAATTTAGCGGTGTATATTCAGTTGACTGCCACTGCTATCGCTAGTTCTGAGACTAAATTGAACCCATTGCTCCTTTAGATTCAACTGAATGTCGGATATTGAACAAAGAATAACCTTTACAAAAGTAATTCATGACTTAATTCTTGAAATTGTTTCAAGTGGTTCTTCTGTATAATACTTGCAGCTCTTAACATGTAGGCACGTGCCTCTTGACATGTGTATTAAAAAAATAAAGGCTTCAAAAAGATTTTTTACTGACCTCGCCAGTTAATGGTCGCTTACATATGTTATTACATCTGTACTACTTTACTTAATCTACATCTATAGATATATCTTGTTGTACAAAGTTAAAAAATAATCCTTGGTTTTCGCGAATATTTTTTCATCATCAAGTGTCGCCACAATGAACGATCCAGTGCGTCTCGCATCCATTGGATTCCTGCAACCTTTACCAGGTCACCGGACCACCTTGTAGGAGGACTTCCAATACTGCGTCTTCCGGTACGTGGTTGCCACTCCATAACCTATCGGCCCTAACGGCCATCTGTTCTGCGAGCAATGTGCCTTGTCTATTGCCATATTCTTCGTGCTATGTCGGCAACCTTATGTCTCCTGCTCTTCTTCTTCCTTTATCTTCATTTCTGATTCGATCACGCAAGGAAACTTCGAGCAAATCCCTTTCCATTGCCCTTTGGGTGACTCTAAGCCTTCTGATGAGGCCCATTGTGACCGACCACTATTTCACAATATCTTTTAATGATAAGCAAATGAAATTGTACCATTCTGGTGAACAAAAAACATTTTTCAATTCAATTAAAAATTCATACTCATGTCAGGCAGTCAGGTAGTTATCAGCCCGATGACATAGAGTGAGCAATGCTTACTAGTAGGGCGCTAGGGCAGGCGGCAGACCGAGTAGGCGACACATGCCGTTATGTGCTGTTGTTCCCAACATGTGTTGGTAGGATGTTAATGTGAATTAAACAGTTTTGTATACCTATGTTTGGTGTGTGTACTAGATTCCGGCACAGATTTTAGTAGCACAGTAGGCTCTTTATATGTTATTCCAAAATAGATAAGAATAGATTTTAGCATTGTGGGACAGTTACGGCTAAGGCATTATTAACCAGCTTCCGATTTCTAAAGTGCTGCTCTGTATACCAGCAGATCATTTGTAGTATGCCGTTATTCGTTGTGAACCATCCTGAGCACTAATTGAATAGGTAATTAATTCAATAAGTATCTACTTGAACACAATTTACTTACTTCAATTGGTACCTACAGGAGTAATTAATAGCGTACCTGTACAGTAATACTAGGAATTACTCCTGTAGGTTCCGTTAAAGACACTTCTGCCTGACCACCGCTAAGTTAATTTTTGCTTGCACTCGAAGCGAAAACTCAAAGGGTTTGGTTTGACGCCGCGCCGCAGGATTCAAGCGAAAATTTTTTTAAGTGATCAGGCAGACATGACCGCCATAGTAATCTGGTAGGTGCATTCACAAATATATAAGATATCAGACCCATAAAAAATATCTGAAAGCTACACAATTATTTGTAATGTACGGGAATCAAATCTGCGATACGCAGCGTAGGAGCCGATAGCTCAACCACTGCGCTAGCAACAGTTTAGGCCAGGGACGCGTAGCTTCGTAGACGCGTTTTCGTCATTATACGCTTGGTGTACGCCTGCTTCACAGCTTACATAAAAAACTATGAAATTCTAACGATGACATTAATCTGCATAGTTCTTTTGTGACTTGATCATTACATATTGGCATAGAGTTAAGAGACTTTGACCCTTGAGTTTCTTTCGGTATTTCTGCACAGGGTAGTCAGCTAGGAAACACCGGCTTAACATCTAGTTTAAACTGACGAAAAAAATGACGTGTAAAAGTATTTTATATAACCTATTTGCAAAATCAATATCTACAGTAATATTATAAAGAGATATAGTGTCTCTGAAAGAGGTTCTGTAGGTGAATTTTTTTTCACCGACAGAAAGCTGCTTTATTCCCGAGTGACTTAGGCTATATTTAAAAAACGTGGGCGAAGCCGCGGGCAAAAGCTAGTCATTTATAATTTACATAACCTTCTCCACCGTACTTACCGACCGTATCATTACACTCCAAGCCACGGTTGCGACACCCGTCCGCCATTACGCACAGGGTGCCACAGACAATGGTTGACGGTTGACGACAGCCGGCGCTTCCTTCTTTTGTCATACAAGTGGGTCGCCGGTCAAGGAATGTTGAGGGTCCAGGTGCCATTGAGAGCGAGGAACTGTCGGGAATCGCTTATGGTCTACCAGCCGGCCTGTTTTACGAAAAAAAGAGACTGCATGATCCGCCAGTAATGTCCATAGAGCTGGAGTACAGGGCGCTTTAAGAGAGGAAGTGATTTAAAAATAATCCTCCATAAGGGACCAGTGTGAGTAGTTCTCGATCTTCGATTACTTGATTTTTAACGATGTTTTCCGTCGTCTTTTTTGAGAGCAATGGTGCCGTATACATTACCATCCTTATACTTCATCACCATCTTTAATTCACTGTTGAACATAGGTCTTGCCCATAATGTGTCGTCACAACAAATGGCCCTGTGAGTCTCGAATCTATCGCATTCCCGCGAATCTGACTAGGTCAGCGGTCCACCTTGTGGGATGCCTTACACCTTGTGGGATGCCTTTCTTCTTCCCTTTCATCTTTATTATAATATTATAAAGCCGAAGAGTTTGTTTGTTTCGAAAGTGATGTTAGGGTTTCTATAATATCTGACTTTAAATTTACAATCGATTGCTGGTAAGAAGCTAGTTAATGGAACTTGGATAAACGTGTACCATTCAGAAAGTAAAACATCTAATTACCTCTAATTCCTCATTTGTGGAATGGCTGTGATGCTTGTAAGTTTACTTTGATTTAATTGATGTACTAATTCAATTCATTGATTCATTCTTGAATTGTGATATCTTGTTATTAATGATCGATGCTTGTTACCCGCCATAGTATCATATCGTTCCCCGCTTCCACTAAAACCGCAAGTCATATCTAACTCAGTTCAATTGACAATTCGCTCCGCTAATATTTCAAAATTACTCAATATGCAATGGCGGTATTTGACCATAAGTTTTTCACCTTAATAAATGAGCTTGATAGGAAATATTACATTGAAGTTAGGGTTGGCAAAACGGAATTTTAGCGACTTTCAAAGTTCGGCTTCATCCTGTAGTTTGGTATCATCTTATCTTGACATGGAATTAATGCTAGAACTACATTAGACCGAATGCACACATGTAAACACCTCTAGTTTGCAATTACAATTGCCGTCACGGATCTTGAGCGCTGGCTTCAAGTTGCGCAGAAGTCAAATATTCGGTCTCTTTAGTGGTGCGAAGTGAGACGCGGGCGCGGGGAGTGTCAGTGATTGGCTCGCCGCGCCATCGTGTCATAGACGTCACTCCTGATTCGTTCCCTGCGTTGCTGCATGTATCTAACAACGAAGACGATTGGCTCGCTAATGTATGGAATGCGCAAAGCGATCCCCACTCTATCACCGAGCGCTCAAGATCCGTTTCGGCAATTGTATGTAGAATGACGTCGCGTAGCGTGTGTCAAGTGTAATCGATAAGTCTAGTTTCCATATAAAATGTATGGAGATCGACGCGACTAGATCGACGTGTGTGGTACACTTGTGAGCAGTGTAGTTCTAGCATGCTGTGGTGAAATAATAAGTAAGTTAGCAAGTTTAATTCCAGCCGATAGGGTTTTTTTTTAATTGATATATACTAGTGCTGGACTGCGATCCCACCCGATAGTAAGCAGCGATGCATAGTTCAGAGACAGAGACAATCCGATGGAAGAAGAGCACTGGGGGCCGGTAACGGGCTCGACTTATGAGTTTTTATCGCAGGTTTAAACTCAGCTAGGCGCATTACTTTTTCTATGTAATTTGTTTTATCACCACTGCTCTCAAGTCCGTTTATATCATTAACTTGTAAAGGGAATCGTTTGTCATAATGTAGTCAGTCAAAAGGAAGGAAACGCGGATCAGAACGCGGGAATGTGAATGGAGAGGGAGAAGGAGGCCAAAGAAAAGATGAATGAGTTGAGTGAGGAGTAATATGAAAGAAAAGGGAGTTAGTGATAACGTGTTGGGTGGCAGGACAGAATGGAAGAAAAAAACGTGTTGTGCCGAACCCAGGTAACACCAAACAAGGGCTGAAAGATGATGTTGATATAATTATCTTTAATTTTGCATAAATTAACAGTTTTGTAGAATCTTTTCTAATTAATGTCCCTTTAGCCACCCCTGATTTAGCCCACAATCTAGTCTGGGACTAGAACAGGCGAAAATTACGCAAAATTGTTTTGCAAACAACGCGTGGGTGTCGGCATTCGGTGCCCGGTTGAGGCATTTTAAGAACGACTTGATATATTTGTCCTGGGTCGGTGATAGTTGCTTAATTCCCCGTTGGAAGGTTTATGGAGGTAGGTTTGAGATAGATTGAGTTACCGAAAGGTTGCTAGACTTATGGGCGCCCACATAGACTTAAATATATTGAATTACTGGTCAAAGTGACAGCTACATTTAATGCTGTCGTTATACATGATTTTTGATCTTTCTTCTTCTTCCTGCTCTTGTCCCATTTCATTTGCAGTTGGGACAGCTACTTTTTCAGCAATTCTATCCTGTCAGCAATTACGCTATTACTAATTTCATTTTCTCTCATATCACTCTTCACACATTAAATCTATTTTTAACACGCTTATATTAGCTTCACCTGTATGTTTGTAACCAACGCCTTTGAGCTCGATTTTGACCAACTTTGGGCGATCAGATTTTCTTCAACACCCATCAAAGACTGATGACAATACAATAATCTTTTTTTTTAGTGAAAAATAAAAATATATTTTTTTTCTTTGGGCTTTCTGTCCCTCTACGACCATTCATGAACTTATTATAAGATTATCAACTTTGTAATGTTCCCAAAACCATTGGTGGCCTCATTCCAACCAGCCCACTTCTCTCCAAAAATAGATTATGCCCTCTGAGAGGCGTTCAAGGATCGTAAAGTGCGTGCACCTGTGCAGTCAAGGAGCACATGCGCAAATGGTATCCTCCTTCTCCAAACATGCTCTGCACAGGAAGACTGTCAGTGATTCCCAACCCTGCTTTAACATAAGCACCCTTCCTTCCCTACTAATCTCAAGTACAATAATGTTAGTCGCACTTATTACAATGTCGTGGGAACACGCCGCGTCCGTCGTGCCGCGCGGCGCTGCGCCTGCGACGCTGCAATTACCGCGGGTCGAGGGTTTATCGCTACAAACAGTGCCGAGCGACTATGTAAAGTGACCATAGTGGAAAGGTGCTTGGGATACCCCAAGATATTTGGAAAGGAGAAGAAAGATAAAGCAACTTTTTCGATACATGTTATCCGACATACTTACCTAACCATTTCCAAAGAGCTCTCCATTTTATTTTATTACCCTAATATTGTAAAGGTGTGTGTGTGTGTTTAATTTTTTATTCTCGAGCGGCTGCAAAGATTTTCTTCATGCTTTTTTAGTACTAGGAAATGTCAGTTTCCTAACGATGTTTTCCTTCACCGTTTGAGACCAGTGGTTATGAAATAGATTACACAAAGTAAAACCTCTGCCTGGGTTTGAACCCGTGATTTTGAAGTCGGGGCCTACTGGAGCCATGGGTTCCCTCCCGAAAGGAAAACCCGGGGTCCTGCAAGCCAAGTTACAACCATTTCGTTTTGATTTTCTTGCGTGGAACGCCTCGAATTAGCCACGCCTCCGATTCTTCTGTTCTGATCACGTGACTGAGCATTGCGATGACGTCAGAACAAAGCCCTCCTTCTCCGCCGTAGAGCGGTAGAAGACGTTACTGTTGGTTCACCATTGCTCCTAGGTTAAATAAGTTAGTCAAGTGATCTAATCCTACAGGTCTCTAACTCATAGTCCCCGCATGAATCACAGAGATCACGACCCGGCCGGCGGCGATCTACAAAGTGATTGCGCGACAATGAAGCCGCGCGTCTCATGTTTATGTACTTGTGATGTGTACGTACTTGTGTGAAGGTACTCTCAAACTAATCTGCAGGAAGATGATGGTCCCTCTCTTAGAGAGGAGGCCCGAGTCCCAGTAGTGGGAACATTAAAAAAGGCTGATTATGCTATGCTATATGATGGTCCAGTGGCTGTGAGCGGCTGTTGATTGGAAAGTGGGTTCAATTATCAATTGGAGAGGTTTTTTAAGGTGCTTATCTCAAAAGGAATAAATGTAACCCTTATAGAATCACTTTGTTTTCTGTCTGTCTGTTAAGACCCTTTATTTCGGAAACGTGAGGAGATATCGAGTTGAAATTAAAATCATATTCTCCGGTTTACAGACTCTTGAAGCTGTAAAAAAATCAAACTTGTGAGTTGATGAAAAAAAGTGACGGCCGCAAAAAGTGTACATTTCGACATTCACAAGGAAATCAAAATTCATAGGGTACTTCCCGTTGACCAAGAATCCAGAAATTTGGAAAATAGCAAGGTCTTATAGTACAGGTATAGGAATAAATCTGAAAACAGTAAATTGTTGTTAGGTAGGTACGTCATATTTTTTTCTGCGATTCGTATATGTTAGTTAATTGTAAATCGGCTAAATGATAAATGATAAACGATCTTTATTTTGCAAGTAGGTTTTATAAAAACACTTTTACACGTCAATTTTTTTTTTTTTTTTGTCAATTAATGCTAGATGAGGCCGGTGTTTCCTAACTGACTACCCTGAGAAGAAACACCGAAACAAACTCAGGGGTCAAAGTCTCTTTTAAAGTCCATACAGCAAAACATGTAATGGTCAAATCATATGAGAACCGTGCAGATTGAGCCTGAGATGGTCTTTTGAAGAAAGAACCACACAGTTCTAAGTGGACCTGTCCAGTCAGTGCAAGCATTTGTCAGTATGCGTGTAGCTCAACTCAGGACTACTAAGGAGCTCAACGACTTGACGAACAATGCCAAAGAAAGGACATTTGGGTAGGCCACATCAAATACTCAAAACTGCCAGGCATCATGTGAAAATAAAAGAAAAGGAAAGAGTAATCCACATAGTTCTCACATTCACAATAATAAAATTTACAAAAGTGTAAATATTGCAAATTGTAAAAAAAAAGTATATAAATAAAAATTCAGTCAAAGGCTGTAGAAGTCAACTAGTAGATCTATATGAATTAATAGCTTTTGCCTGCGACTTCATCCGCATACATAGAATATAGTAACCTATTTCACTCAGGAATAAAGCAGCTTTCTATCGGTAAAAAAATTTAGAAATCGGACCAGTACCTACTTTTATAGATTACCTACCTCCTACAAACAAAATAACATTAAAACAAACTTTACCTCTTTATAATATTAGTGTAGGTAGACATTAAATAAAATAAATAAATAAACGCACGAAATAAATAAAAATTCATCATACTTTTTTGTTAGTCGGTCTGAAGTTTTGATACGGTAATAAAAATAGATTTAACAGAGTTCGCAAATTGTGAGTCATCCACCATTGACAATTTACGTTCACTTCTGTACTGGTGGCGCCGCCTAGCGGTATTTTTAGAAAGCTCAAACTTCTTAGAATATTTTTCCTTGGAAACAGTAAATAAGATAAAAATATGAACGATAGCTTGGTAAGAAGTAAATTAAGTATTCATGTTATACGAATTCGATAAAAAAAAACTGTTGATAAAATCAGCGTAACTGAGCGTAACATTTTTGCAATGTGAATTTTGTATTATTATAGCGGAACTTTGACGTCACGTTGATAACACTTCGCTGATACGGAACGTCTATTTCGACGCTTCGCTCAGCTGCGATGGTGGTGTAATGGTCAGCATAGTTGCCTTCCAAGCAGTTGATCCGGGTTCGATTCCCGGCCATCGCAGATACTTTTTGGATTTTTGTGTTTTGTTTTCAATATTTCTAGTGATATTTTAAGATTATTTATTATAAGATATACCTTTATTTAGATGTAAATTTATTTTCCGCACATATTACAAGTTTACAACATCACTTAGGCGCATGATTGGTTTGCTAAGATCTAACTTGAATAAATTAACTAATGAATACAAATGAGTTGAAATTATGCAAGAATAATAAAATAACAGTATATTGTAACCTATACTTGTGTGAATTATCTACTGCTTGAGTAATCACGCGTTTATTAATATAAACTTTAGTTAAAAGATGCATTACAAGTAGGTACTTACATAAATTAGTACTAAACAGGATAAAATGGATAGGTATTAATAAATACATAAATTATCCCTCCTCCTTCCAAATAACTCTGAGCGATTTGAAGCCATGTTTTTTTTTTATCTTTTATAAACTAGTACTTGACTACGATCCCGCCTGATGGTAAGCAGTGATGCAATCGTTGAATCGTTGAGTGATGTTGTCGTTGATCGTTATGTCGTTGTTCGTTGTTGTTGTTTTTGTGAATTTTGTGAGAAGTAATTTATTCAAACAAACAAAGATCTAAGTAGCTACGAGGATATTATATGGGACAAGATAACATATATTTTTGAAACAGAGTATTCAAAATTTCAATTTCAAGCGATTTTATTGAATCCACTAGCCACTAGGAAAGTCCCAGTGTCACTCAATTTAAAAATAAACTTCAGCTAGACCATACAGGGTGAATGCGAAGCGTTATGTATTGATTAGAGAATGATTAGAGATATGCAACATAATATAAATATTATCTATTACCTAATCTTTTTATGTGTATTTTTTTAATGGCGAATTTGATAAGATTTATTCTAGAAACAAAATATTATAGGACAAATTAATTTGAAATAGGCCGTTATATTTAAATTAATTTGATCTATAATATTTAAACTAAAAAAAAAACAAAAATAACACTTGTTTAAAACAATTTGAACAGTTTAATTTATAAAATAAAATAAAAAAACGGTTTTTTTCCAACCCTGATATAAGACAATCTGTCGCACCAACTTTACTGCGGTTGATCTAGACATTGTTGTTCTTCCTCAGATTGAAAAATATACAATAAAATAGACCGGATACTCAAAATAAGTGCAGTCCCTCAGTTGAGAACATGAGCCACTTGCTAGAGTGCCCCAAGTGCCCATACACCTGCCACATACATTCATGAATTTAATTAGTATCATACACAGATACTGCAGTTAGCGCAACCACTAGGCTCAAACCGTTTAACGAGTTTACCATCGATTCAAAAAGATAAAGTTTGAATGAAAAAGAGGCTCAACTGCAATAGTACATTTTGGTACAAGTGTAGTGACAAATCTCCACGTGTATCAAACGAATTTTTTTAATAAACTTACGAAGAAATGAATAAACGGGGGTTGACCGGCGACTAGTGAGGGTCGACGCGCGCCTAGCCTGAAACGATAAATTTAATAAAATTTTGGTGGAGTACCCGCACTTTACTGCACTAGTGCTGAAAACAGTCTATTGCATGCCTAAAAGTGGTGAGATAAGAGCGGGTTCTCGAGTAAGTGTATTGAAAAAACATTACTAAACCGATGTAAACATAGCTACTGTTTATGACAATTATCTTCAAAATGCCCCACATTATTCACATAATTACACTCAAAATCTTAATACTGTTTCAAAACCTCTGGCACACGAGGTCATCACCCTGCTTACCCCAGCAAACAATAGCGTAATTATACTTCATGCAATATCACAATTACACACAAATTACTGACTGATGCCTTGTTTTGGGTGCTCCAGATGTTAGAACCGCTATGTGCCTACAAGAAGTCAGTTTTATATACTGATGATGCTGAAGAATCCTTTCAAAATTTAAGGAGTTAGTAAAATGTACTCTGTCAAAGTCGATATAAGATCAGGTTTACATTCTTCTTTATCAAGAACTAGCTTATACCCGCAGCTTCAACTCAAGAATACAGCAGCCTTCTATAGATGAAAAAAAATTAGCAATCGGAATAGTACTTTTAGAGATTACCTCCTACAAACAAAAAAAAACAAACTTTACCTCTTTATTATAGTAGTGTAGATATATTTATCCACAGAAAAGGCTGTTCCTACAGTCTTCTTTATTGGATCTTCTAAGAATCATAGGGCTAGTACGAGAGAAAATTTGTCAATGAGGAGCACTATCCAAATCCTCGGTGTTACCTCATCTTTCAACGTTATTTGCCCCAACAATATCTCTTTCGGATCTTCACATAAGAAAGGAAGTGTCTGTATTTCTTGAAACACAGTCCAAGACAGATAATTGTTGTTTACCCAAACATATCAGCCCTGATGGAGCAACGAATTTTAATAAAAGAAAATTGTAAATTTTTGGACACTCAGGGCCGCATCTAGATACTTTATTGCATATTCCTTATCAGTGACATAAATAAAAGGGCCTCAGATAAATTTATTTGTGCAGGAAACCATCAGATTTTATTACAGCCCTAATTTGGAAGAAATATAAGATACGCTCGTAGTAACTAAAGAATTTACTCGAAACTCAAGGAGATATAAACCACGTAAACAATTTCCTACTCAGTGCCGATAAATGTGAAAATTTAGATGCGGTGACCACGTGACGTGGAAGCGCCATGTTGTGCGAAGTGCGCAGGCGCGAGATCTACCATATAAGGGCTGCAGCGCGCCGCCCTGCGCCAGCCGCCACTCGAGGCCGAGCAGCCGACACGCAAGGTCGCGCGCTGCCAACAGGGGTGACTGACTCATATAAAAATTCACACTATCGAGTGAGATTTACGACTTTGATTACCCTAAAAGGCGTAAATACGGAAGAAAAAATGTTTTAATGTGACGCGATGAGGATCATTATTATGTTGATGGATGGACAGAATGAAATAATCGTAAATTAAATTGTTTTTATTTTTATCTCTCGTACCCTTGCGTCCGGTCTTTGACTGCTATCAATCTTTTTTGTTTACACTACAATCGATAATTTTGTTTTAAGAATTCGGAAGGAGGAGAAATGTTTTCATCGCTATCAAATTAACCTTCTTCGCCGTGTGAAGTTTTCCGTTTAATCTCACGCTAAGCATGTTTTGTTTATGCTTGAGAGAGCATATTTGCTTGTTAAACCAGTCACCAAATAATTTCTTTAACAATGTGATGTATGCTCAGAATAATTATGTATAATTTAAAATGGTTTACACTGAATGCATAAAAATAAAGTAGCTAGATTAGCTGGCTAATTTGATCACATCTTTACGAGACACAAATGATGCTAATTTAAGTCAAGATGCAGACATTTCCTGTTCTGATGCTGATAAACAATCTAATGATTCAGGTTATTACTGCAAAAATAATCCCAAACATGACCAAAATACAACCAAGGAAACTTCAAGCAACGAACAAGTGATCTAAATCACCTCTGACCAACTTCGACCTAGACCTTGCAGCAATCATGTACAGTGCTGAAGCAAATAATAAAAACAAATTAGACGACCCTGACATTGCCTTATATCTAGCATCGGAGCCTTGCCATGAGACAGGTAGCGGTTATCACCATATATGATCGACACCCGCAGATGCGGATCAACTTCACCTTGGACCAACATAGTGATTAGTTGATCATAACGTTCCGTATTCGGTGATTCATCACAGCTCTTTGTGGTCTATAATTTTATATTATTATGAGCTTTATTACATCGTTTGTTTAGCTTATGACTAGTTAGATTTGATATATTTATTTGCATTATAAAACCTAAGCTGGCTATTTTCACTTGATATCTCATCGTTTATTACATCTGTTTGTGTATCTTTAACATTGATTGTAGATTTTATTGGTGCAATGGCAAGGGATTGCATTTCATTATCATCTTCTCTAGGGCATATGCCCGTGGAAGCAAAGGTTAGAAGTAGTGCAAAATAATCTCGTAATTCAAAATCAAGTCAAACTCTAGAAAAATCTCACATCGTTCCAAAAATACAACTAACTTGTACACTTTTTCTCTAAAACACCGTTTTCCAATACATTTCTCTTATAATTAATACAAAATAAGTAATACAAAAATTCATATTCATATCACATCCAGCTTATACTAAAGACTTCCTTCAAGGAAGTTATTATTTGACAAATTAATTATGATCTTCGGATGTTCGTGCGAAGAGCTTCGTGGACAAAACGGCTTTAATTAAACTTGTAACATTGTGATTACAGAAACTTTTTACAAGTGAGGGAAATCTTAATTACCTGGTAATGAAGTCTGAATTTCTGTGGCCCTAGTGAAAAGGGGTATAAGTCCGATTTTGTCGAAAATGAGTTAAGTATACCAAAATGATCAGAAAAAAATGCTCTATCGTTTGGTGAAAAGAGATCTAAGCTAGCCCTAAAAATAAGGAAGTTACTTTGTGCAAAAGGATTCAACTGACACCAAAAAAACCACGCAAGTTGGTTTCAAGTCTATTTATATTGTTTTAAACAGAAAAATAAAAACTTTCTTTTGTGTTTTTTAATCTAAATTAACATAAATCAACCACATTTCAATTTGGTTGGTGTTTATCGATACAACAACACTTAGTCCATAAAAATGGCTTAAGTTAGAAAGGATATTATTAGACTTATATCCGTTTTCACCGAAATAAAGAGAAAAAATATTTCTTTCCATTAGGTAATTTAGTTATTAAAAATAATTTCAAATGCGTATCCCTTTTCACGTGCATGAATTAATATTTAAGTTATGCGAGAACGGGTCTAACTTATTTTATACCCTTATGGAATTCATTTTGTGATTGGTATAAGTCACTATCTTAAAAACTATTAACTTTACCTAAAAAATAACCCAATAATAGTAAAGAGCATAAATTGTTTACCTATAAAAAACATCACATGTATTTCATTTAGTAGCGGTTTGAATGACACACGAGGTCAAACACGAATTTGAAGCACGCAGAGTGTTTTTTACGTCTCCTGTAAAGTTGCATTTTTGGACTTAGATCCTTTTTCACTAGGGCCACAGATTTAATGTTGCTGTTATAGTTACATGTACTTGTTATAATTTGAGGTCATCTAGATCATAATTGTTGACATCTGTACTTGGGTCTATGGGATAAATATAATTCTTCCCAGTATAAGATTTTAATTTCTATCTTGTATCTGTATTAGTACCTGACTTGATAAATAGTTTAATGAAAACATTAAAGCCACGAGCAACTGAACTATAATTTGCGTCGCAAATATCCGAATCAAGAAACAAAACAATAGAATTCAAAACATAGACAAGTTTATCAATAATCTTTATAATGATATATTGTTGTTTTAATTCAATGCATCATTTGCTATTGTTGGTCGAGTCGCTTGCGCATGCTTTGGTGCTTTGACCAAGAACCTGTCAGGGTTTTTTTTTTTTTTTTTTTTTTTTTTTTTTTTTTTCGATGGGAAAAATCATCTTATGACAACCCCCGCTCTTGGGCGGAGCGGGAGATAGTGTCAGACTCTTACTGACTAAAAAACCCATCCCGTTCCTTCAAGCCTTCATACCGGGGCTCGAGCGCCCTTTCGGATTACCCTGGCCCCAGTAGGCTTCGACCCGGCTGGGCCCCTGCTGTTGCTGACAACTCCTTGAGACGCGCGGGAACAGCGCGCGCCGTCGACGACTTGGGCTTGGTCCGGACGGTTACCGGACGGCCGGACAGCGAGCTACCCATTGCTCACTGTCCGCAAGCCCGCGCCTACGGTGGCTGGAAATCGGGATCGGAATCCCGGCGGCGGCGGCGAGAGCGCCGTTGCCTGATGCGGTCGGCCTCCTCCTTAGCGAGCATTACTGCTTCGCAGAAGTCGGCGACCGCCTGCCACTCCTCCTCGCTCCGGACCATGGCCTCGACCAAGGCCCGGCGCGAGAGGTCTCCGCCGCCGATCACCCCCACGAGGGCACGGCGATGCTCCGCCCAAGCAGGGCACACCGCGATTGTGTGCTCCACCGTGTCCTCCGGGCGTTCCGCACAGTGGCGACACCCGGGCGTCACTTCAACCTGTCAGGGTTGATTGATGGAGAGTCTTAGATGTGACCTTCTTGCCATTTCTTATCTATAGGAAGTCTGTATTGACAATGTGGAGTGCCTCAGGTTATGGAAATTGAGAAAAAAATTACAAATATTGAACAATGGACAATATTTGAACTTGTTTAAGAGAGTGTCCGTTGCTCTTTTAAAAGCAGAAAGTTGTCAAAAATCACATTTCCTCCTACATATCCGTTCAATAAACATTTACCTTTTAGCATTAATACATCTAGGCAAAAAAAAAACTAGTACGTTCAGGAAACAGAAAATTGCTTTCAATATATCAGCCTTCGATGTCTTTCCGTAAACAATTAAAAAAGTAAAAGCAGATTTCCCGTTGACAGAAAAAAGGGATATTATTAAAATTAAAATATAGTATTTTACTTAAAAGTGACAAATACAATCGAAAGATACAGAGCTCGAACTCAATGAGTATAATAAATTAAAGTAAAAGCCTTACGGAATTTCTCTTAAACGAGAGTGAAACTGAAATATATCGCCAGCCTTGAACCTCCGATCTTTCCGGTTTGGCGGCCGGTGCAGCAGTGTATCGAACCCTAATTGAGTCAAGTGTATGTTCTCGATGTTAACGCATCCGATGCGCATGCGCTTAATGTGACAATTTATGAGTCGTGATAAACTTTGTCAGATGGCAAGTGAAGTTTACGATGGTTGGTCGTGTCGTGAGTCAGTGCTTGATTAAAAATATGCGAGATGAGGCTTTGATTAAATGTCATGCTTGTTAGTGGAATGGTTTTATAAGAATGTATAAGCATATTTAAATCATTGGGGTAACGTCTTTGATGGGTCTATTATTGAAAATTAAATGACGAGTATTCGAGTTTGATTTTTCTACAGTAACTTTTGTTTTCACGACATTGTGTTTCCTTATTCTGCCATTCATCATCATCAAGTTAATTTTTGGTAATTGGGCGATGTGTCATAGGTTAAATTAAAATATACACGTAAATCTATACGTTAAATTTATAAAAAAATTAGACTCTAATATTATATAATACTAGCTTTGCCCATGCAGCTTCGCTCCCGCTCTTCCTTACTCCACCCTACTACGAGTGTACCCTACTCTACCCTACTATACCCTTCTACCCTACTATACCCTACTCTACCCTACCAAACTTTACATAAACCATCAACTAAATAGTCCGAACAAAGCCTAAACATTTGGTTTGGATAGGTATTCCTCCGTTATTGAGTTATAAAATTACAACGAAAAGTGGCATTGATTTTTATACATATATAGATATCATATCAGAAAAGAAATAACATATGAGCGTATCTTATTTCGCGGAAGCTGACTGATATAGTAAAATTGGGTCATTACGTTATATCAACATCATAATTGCATGTTATCTGCGGTGGAATTATAAAATAGTCGAGTTTAATTACTTATTTTGCAAACTACTACTTTATTATTCATTTTTAAATATGGCTCTGCATTTTCAATGTTATCTAATGTTCAAATAAAAAATAATAAGCACTGTTAGAAATTTAAAGTTTTGATTTCTTTCAAATTTATCTGACCATCATCAGCTGTTTCATTCACAGAGTCAACGTCTTTTGTTTTCCTCTTTGGTCGTAGGTGTGAAACCTTGAACTAATTGATAGAGTTCGGCTGACAATGGCTGATTAGAATCGTCTTGTGTCGATAAATGGGCGCCTGACGCAACTCTTACTAAACGTTATTGTCTACGGTTACTATTGGTAGTAGGCAGTTTGTTGTTTCATTCATTTGGTCTGGTGTTTTCCACTTATTAACTTGTTTGTGTTCTTGGGGATCGTTCTCTTTTATCATTTCTGTTTTTGGTGTTCTTCCAACTACGGTGTGCAGTTGTATACCAACTTAATCATTCAGAGACTCATTCGTTGTCTCATTTTCTGTCTTTTCTTTATATTGTGTATATTTATTGTTGGTCAATGGGGATTTGTCTTAGATTTGGTACCTTTATTCGAAATCTGTACTGTAGGTCTTCTTCTTCTTCTTTTTCTTCTTCTTCCTGCCCTTGTCCCATCTTATTTGGGGTCGGCGCAATACGTTTTTTTCTTCCATTCTACCCTATCACTCGTCATGCTATCACTAACTTCCTTTTCTTTCATATCATTCTTCGTGCAATTCATCCATCTTTTCTTTGGCCTCCCTCTCCCTCTCCACCCATCCACATGTATACTCATAACAGTCATAACTCTTTTGCTGTAAAAAAAAACTATCTATACACTTGGTAACCTTCTTTATGTTTTGTTATGAAATAAGGTGACAAAACTTATTGTGAAGATTTAGGGATATCTTAAATTTTTAAATTAGTTGATACAGACTCGTGTAAAATAAATCTAAATTTTTCCATGACTAAGTCATTTTCTAGAGAAAATGTTATCTTTACGTTTTCTATGTCATCTTGTGACAAAAATTTTGCGTTTATTTTCTTAGATTTATCGTCCGGTGACGTAAACAAGAACACTTACTCTGACATAGAATGTTTATCGCATATTAATGAATCATCACAATTTCGCATCATACGCTCATAGTCGTTGTGGGTAGTGTTAGGCGTCCCACATAGAAACTCTCGCACTGGATACGTCTAGCGTTTTCACATGACTATGCACTGGCGTAAATGTGCACAGAACAGAAAAGCGTTGCACTACTTTTGAAATACGTATTGTTTTGGAAATGGGACAGCCTAGTGGCTGTGTAATGACTATTGGCGCATCTAGTTTTTTTGTCGCTTACCACAGACCTAATCTCTGACCTACTATTTTCATATTCTGGAAGTACTGGTTCGATTGCTAAAATTTTTTCACCGTTAGAAAGCTGATTTATTCCTGAGTGACATAGGCTATATTTTATGTACACGGGCGAAGCCGCAGACCAAAAGCTAGTATAATATGACTAAAAACATCCAAACAAACATAACTGAGACTAGAGAATCGTGATTTAACAAATGAAGTCTTCATTGGGTGATTGCTTTAAAACACGCTTGTGTTATTACTCAACAGTTATACCACCAGATCTTATATTTTCGACCATTCACCGAAAGGCCTATGATACAATAATGAGCTCATCGTAAACATGACATCAAAGCCCTGCAAACAACCTCCTTCTGACAACATGGCGCCAACATTATTACCCTTTTACGTTATTATTCTTTAATCTGTCATTCAGCTCGGTTTCAGGTGATCAACATGCCAATTATCATCAAGTATCGGGTGTACTGCTGTAATTTGAGAAATTGTTTTTTGTTTTACAAGCACTGTATGTGTGTGATTCATTTCCGTAGTCTTTGTGTGTCAGTTGTTTTTATTGGGTCATGGATGTGGGTCCTTAGGGTCGGTCTTCAAGTTTAAGAGGTTGGTTTGTGGATGGGTGACTATCTTAAAATACGTTTCGCAAGTGTGTCCATGGCATCACAGCGGACTCTACCAGAATATCAGCCGGATATAAGTCGCCATGGTTGAAGTAGGTGCCTTTTTTGGCTTTGCACAGATTTTTGGCATAATGCTCTTTGTTTGTTTTTGTTTTATTTTACATTTCTCTAATGCATGTTTGTTTGTTCGGTAAGGACCGCCCTCAAGTCGTCGATAGCATTTATTGTTCCACGTGCACCTTAAAGCGATGCAGTAGAGCCGAAACCAACTGGGGCCATGAGTAGACCGAAAAAGAATCCCAGGGGTCCTGAAACACAAAACAAGTAAGGAACATAGGTGTGGTTTTCTTCAATAAAATCCTGACACACCCCGCACTCCCCCTAAAGCGAGAGAAGTCATTGTATGAGTTCTCATCTTAAAAGGAAAAACGTGGCGGAAAAACTGTGTATTTCTGGAGGGAAACTTACTGTGTCCCTAAAACGCAAAAGACAATAGAAACACAGTTATGGTTTTGACCCTTTTTTATGGTGGGAAAAATCATCCAATGACAACCCCAGCTCTTGGGCGGAGCGGGAGATAGTGTCAGACTCTTACTGATTAAAAGACCCACCCCGTTCCTTCTAGCCTTCATACCGGGGCTCGAGCGCCCTTTCGGATAACCCTGGCCCCAGTAAGCTTCGACCCGGCTGGGCCCCTGCTGTTGCTGACAACTCCTTGAGGCGCGCGGGAACAGTGCGCGCCGTCGACGACTTGGGCTTGGTCCGGACAGTTACCGGACGGCCGGACAGCGAGCTACCCATTGCTCACTGTCCGCAAGCCCGGTGGTTTTGACCCCTGAGAAGTTATCAGATGAACACACACACAAAACACACTTCAGAAAAAATAGTATGTTTGCTTTCAGAAAATTGGTTCACTGATTGAAGGTTACCTCTATTGTTGAGTCATGAGGCTTAGGAGCGAAACAGCAGAACGAATCGGGTGCTTGATAAACATATTGATGATCACACTAATGATGTGGTGCGATCTTTGAATGTGATCTATGATGCTGCAGTGAGTCACAAAGTTTATCTTAAAGATTTAGATACATTAGTTAATACTAGATCGTATTACCCATGGGAGTAGGTAGAAACTTTAGTAGACAGATACCATTTTTTTGTTTCCGAGGGTAAAACCTTCGAAATGCATCCGGACTTTTGGGATAGGTCTAGGGAGTGTGAAATTTTTACCTTACTAAAAACGTATCAGCACACAGAAAAGTCCAGTTACTTCTAAAAATACGGTTCCAAAACTCCTTCTGTGCAACGTTTATTTGGGAACATCCTTGAGGAGACTGTAAAGTTGTTATTATTGATAGACTCGAGCTTGACCAGTATCTCACCTGATGGTAAGTGACGATGGTTAACTGTAGTGCACGTTTGCCTAGAAGTATCCTATTCACTCTTGACTTAAAGCAGGTTGTAGCTATCAGGGAGCACAGACTCGACTGACAGTATACCTACGTATAGTTTTAGCTAGGGCTCAGCTCCAAACTTCAGTCTATGCTGTTTAGTAATAAAATAATAAAGATATTAAATGGCGAAAGAAAACATCGTGAGAAAACCGGCATGCCCTAGAACCAAAAATTCGAAGACATGTGACATTCACCAACCCACACTGGGCCCGCGTGGTGGATTACAGCCCATTCCCTCTCCTAGAGAGGAGGGGTCTCCTGAGTCCCAGCAGTGGGGAATATTAAAAAGGCTGATTATGCTTATGCTTATTAAATGGCGCTGATTACAAGGAACATAATACCAGTAGTAAATACCTACGTCGATAGTATAATTTTAAATGCTTCCTCAAGCAAATCAATGATTACAAGAAAAAATATTTAATAAAAAAAATATTGCACCATGTCATTACACCTACATGGAATTAAAAGTAATATGGCAGTTAAGTAGTAGGTACTATCGAAATTAATAAGTGGACAGTGGGTAGGCAGGCCTTGGGTTTAACTGCTTCATTATGAGACAAAAAGGTTTGCGCCTCTTAGGACCAACGAATTACTATAAGATGACATAAAAAAAACACAACTTTCACACAACGCCATCTAGTCCCAAGCTAAGTAGAGCTTGTGCTATGAGTACTAGACAACTGATAAACATGCTTATATATTTCTAAATACATATAATATAATAGATAAATTACACCCAGACACAAAACAAATGATCGTGCTCATCACACAATAATTTTTCCTGGGTGGGAATCGAATCCACGTCCACTGGCATAGCAGTAAGGGTCACTGACAACTGGAGCAACTGGTCAGTCAAAAGTCAACTGGACAGTCAAGAGATGGTGATCAAAAGTGAACTAGTTTACCGAAATCGTGCCTGTTTCAATCATTCAACAAATTATACAGTTGTGAAGATACTTGAGTTATAAAACTACATCAATTTTACATCAGAATATTCACTGTATGTATATGTATAATATTCAATTTTGCAAATAATTAAAACAGTAGCCGAACTTCATTCGAAAATATAATAACTATTGTAGATTATAGTAACTATAATTATGATATTATGTGATTTTCTTTTTGCAGACACTAAAATTTCCATTATGTACCTATAGCATTCGCGGTATAGGAAAGAGGTCATATAGCTAACCACCGCGGTTTCACTCGCTTCGTTTATCGTAGCCTGAGCGTTATATCGCTATGCAACACTGAAATAATTTATCAATTCGTTCCTGAAATTAGCGCATTGAAACAAACAAACAAATGCGTTAAGTTGTAATAAAAAAAAACAGACCAAAGTGAAACAAATCATAAAAATTGCAAACTCGCTCAATAAAACCCATAAAATCCGCAGGCGTTCATTTAAAACAATAAACATCGAAATAAATAATAACAAAATAATACATTACACAAAGTCACTCCACTAAATGACATGTTATATCGTATTATTAACTTTTGCTGAGACAAAAGACAATTTCGTGAAATCGCCATATAAGCCGAAGTAATTTCACGAAATGACTAGTTGTTTGCGAAACGGCGGAGTAAGAGAAATGTGCATATGTAATGACATTTATATTTGAGTGGGTAGGCAGACATTTCACATAGGCCTCGTCCTCATTATTGACTGCTTTGACCGGTTCGTCTAATAAAAGTTGAGGTATTTGCATTTTCCTTTTATAGTTTTTAGGGTTCCGTACCGGTGCCAGGTTTACTAAGCCTCCGCTGTCTGCTCACAGTTCGACTGTCTATCTGTCCGTCCGTCTGTCAGAGGGTTGTATGTCATGAACTGTAAAAGGTAAAGTGTTGAAGTTTTCACAGAATGTATATGTACTTCTATTGCCACTACAACAACAAATAATAATTAAAAGAAAATAAAGCCAAATATTAAAGGGGCTTTCCAAACAAGAAACGTTATTTGTTGGCGTTTTTAGCTAGAGTTCAATATTGTAGTACGGAACCCTTCGTGTGCGAGTCCGACTCGCACTTGGCTAGCTTTATGTGTTTGAAGGTTGAAGATGTTCTCCAATCGCAAAACGGTAATGTTCTCGACTACGCTGGTTCACTTTCCAGTTTAATCGGATGGACCTGAATTGCAGTATATAATAAAACAACTTCTATTTAGACCTCCACAGCCCATACTGATTATTTAGCATACTATCCTCTTTAGAAATGATGTGTGGCTTACACAGGCTTCTGTTGATTCGTAGACCATTCACAGTCTTTATAATAATAATCCATCGTCGTCCACATCATCGCTTACCATCAGATGAGATAGTGGCCAAACGCGGGTCTCTGCATAATAATAAAAAAAAGTTCCTACAGAATTTCGGTCATAGTGGCTAATTTAAATAAAGATTATAACAAATATTATGAGTGTGCGAAAATACTGGAGTACCTATTCTCTGTTCTTTTACTCTCATACTGCGACAAAAATAAGCGACGTGAAAAACAAGCGCAGAACCAACGGCATGCTTTCCTAGATACGGAGGTGTCCCACAACCAATGTCAAGACTCCTAATGAAAAACACAATAGTATTTATTGTTCTACTCGGATTTGAAACCAGGATCTCACGTTCAGCAGTCACACTTGCAAACACGAGACCGTCGAGGTTAAAGAGGCTGGAACAAACCAATCAAATAATGAATAAGCAATTAATGAAGCAGTATGTTGAATGACTTTTGTCACTTATATAAAGAAATAGCCATTAACGCTAAAGAAGTTTGTTCAACCTTAACCTTTTTTGCAACAGTTATTAATTTCACATTAAATGTAGTTTAATCTCCTTTGGTGGCCGAGCAAAACTGTAATATTAAGAAATAAGTTATCAAACTTGTATTCATGCAGACAGGTAGCCATCATTTGCAGACACCATAATTATGTATTTTATTTTACGATCTAGCTACATACTTACATCAGCATTGAGAATGGACGGAGTCATGCTTTCACAATACTGAGCGAAAGAGATAAAGCGACTGTCTGGTTAACCTGTCTCTTTTCTGTAGGTCATAGTGACAAAGATGGCCCTGAAAACCTCTTGTGTCTTGACACGACGTGGAGGATTCAGGATTCTTTAGGAGGTGATCATTTTGTCTATTTACTTTACTTTCAGGGCAAGGGCAAAGGAGGGGTTAATTCTAGGCAAACGTGCTCCATTATCGATTATATCATCGCTTACCATGAGGTGAAATAGTAATCAACAAATAAAATCAATCTGATTGCCTTTTCCTAATTGGATAAAACTCGGCTTCCGGTCTAACAGGCTGAAATCTATCGGATGCAGCTAAATACCATTATTTTACATGGAGAGATTGCCTATCCTACCTCCACAACCCATTAATTGGATAACATGATATGCCCTGGTAAGACTGGTGTTAAATTTCTTGATTTCTGACTACTCTTAACGACTTACAATAATTTACATGTACATAGCTGTGAATAACGATTCTGTCAATAATATAAAAAAGTTCTCTCTCACTTTTCTGCCAAAATTCACTTCATCGTGCCTATCTAAGGCAAAACTCAGTCCATTCTCCTCGTCTATCACCAGTCATTACGCAAAAAAAACTAAATTCAGATCGGTTGCACCAATCATTGTAATCAAAAGCTTATAGTTAGCCTCCAAATGGCAATTACTGGTAATGCCCAGTTACAATGTGATAACCGGCTAACTATCGTTTAAACGTGTTATTATCTGATAGTTTACATTTATTATGGCATCGGTCGTTTTGCTTAAAAACTGTTTGACAGGCGTAGCTTGATTTATTAATTTATTGATGATTATATTGACTAGTATAGTCTGTCTAAAAAGTTAAACGACTTGGGAATTTTGTATAATATTCAATCATTTAAAAATACTTACATTCGATATTTTTTATAAGGTTCTTCTATTAGTAAACAATGATCAAGATCTCTTAATCAACCTTGATTATTGAACCAGTGTTGACTACATCAGATTTCATTTTACCCTAATAATTACCCAAGTTGTTTGACATTTTAGACAGACTAACACACGTAACTTCGCTTGATTTTTTGCGTGGAATTGCAAGAGTTTACACTTAATTGCTTTGAGAAACTATTTAGGCAGTAAGATTTTTTATTATTATTAATAACCTCACATTTGACCACTATCCCACCTGATGTGAAGTGAAGATGTGGTAGACGATGAAGCACGTTTGCCTAGAAGTAATCTGTTCACTCGTAACGTAAAGACCCCTATGTTTTAGCTATGAGGAACGGGATAAACACAGACTCTGACAAAGAATTTCACTTCTTAGCTGTACGCAAGATCTAAAATGTTCCGTTGCTAAACGTTCATAGGTCTGAGGACGGTGTTTCAAAACCGAAAGAAATAGCAGATTTAAATCGGATGCTGAGATGGACAGTCGTCGTTGTTGCCACCGCGGCTAGAACTTGGATGAAGTTGGCACCTCTTGCCGCCACTTCGTGTGGGTATTATCCCAAAAAAAGTGACTTGTCAGACTGTTGGCTTTATTCAAATCATCTTAGATTACAAAAAAAGTCAGGCCGCAATATTATTTGAAAGAATTACCACGGTCTTTGAACGCAAATTGGTAATTAAAGGTAGTATACAGTTGGGTTTTAGTCTGTAAAAGTCTGACACCTTTAGCTTGGAGGCTAGCGGGAAGAATAAAAAGAAAAGTGGCAACATCTCGGACTTATAAGTAGTAGGTCACGAGTTTAAACATCATGAGGAAACAAACGGGCACATTCTAGAACCAAAAATTCGAAGACATGTGACATTCACCAACCCGCACTAGGCCCGCGTGGTGGATTACGGCCCATTCCCACTCCTAGAGAGGAGATCTGAGTCCCAGCTGTGGGAATATTATAAAGCTGATAATGCTATTATTATTATGCTACCTAAAAAAAAAACAGAGTCGCAGAGCAAATTAGTAATAGTTAGTATATTTTCGAAATATTTGAACCCTAGGTCAACAAGGATCTAGATTCACACCATTCAAAACTACTGAACAGTTTCCAACAAACTCTTATTACCATATGAACATAAATAAACAATTTAAATAACTATTGAGTTCTCAGTTCGCGGTGACAAATGTCGAGTTGAAACATATTGAAACTGTGGCGACACTCTGTTAGCTCGGCATTGTATATAAATATTATGCAAAGTGTGGACGCACTGTGCTTACTGCGTTCTGAATGGGGTAAAGATGTGTTTAAACTGTATTTTAACGGTGTGGCTTTTGCCATGTAAAACTTTACTTTTTATCGACTTTGAAATTATCTATATTGCGTCTGCGCAGCAGGGACTCAAACTGTAACCGTAATAATGTGTTTTAACACTGTTTTTTAAAACAGTTTTAACAGAAAAACACTTTTAAATGTAACAGATACAATAATGTTACCGAAACGAAACTGTAACCTTTTATATGTGTTAAGAAGTGCTACCGAATCAAACTGTAACCTGTTATATGTGTTAATAAGTGTTAATATGTGTAACTGAAATAATTGCACAGTACCATAAACAAGTAAATTGTAACTTTGGCAACGCGGCGTTTACCTGTTACACTTATTAAAACTTTTATATCTGTTACAGATATGTTAGGGTTACACTTTTGTAAGTGTTTTGGGTTAACACATTGAAAACACATAAACAAGTGTTACATTTTTGATTCTGTTACACATTCAACATGTAACACTTATAATTCTGTAACCTTTATGAAGGTGTTTTTAAGTCCCTGCTGCGCAGAACCTCAAGTGGTTGCACTACTACATATGTAATAACCCAATTACTATTTTAGTTTTCTGAGCTAATTGGGGTTAAAACTCTCTCAAAATTACAAAATTGTATAAAGACCTATCGAAATGTCTGGTTGCCAATTCGCTAGACCCAAAGGCTGATTTTTACTTGGGATTTAGTATTGTCGTATGGCAATGCTGCAGTGGTAATATTTTGGCTACAATACCAGTTGCCAGTGATGCGTAGGAGCTTTTCAGCGCCATGTTTTAGATTGTTTTTATCCATTACTTTTAATTGGGTTTTTATAATTCTTTTATTTTCATGTATAATTGTCAAAATAACTCGACTTGGAGAAGAGTTAAACTTTTCTTTTCAGAAAGATCTTTTTGTAATATTTATTTTTAAAACATGTGTCAATGTTTCTATTTATACTCACTGTATCCATGTCGCAGCCGTATCGTATAACACGCTGTATTACAAATCGGCGCGCTAGATTATAAAACGTTGCTGTAATCTAATGCAGCTACTTCACGTTCAGTCAGATTGTGGTACATTTCTAGTCCAACAATGCAGCATTTTGGTGCGTGCAATATACCATGAGACTTAAAAAAAATATACAAATTATAAAAACTTTTAAAATAATGGATAGGTACTATTCCACATAAGCACGCCTTAAGCAGTTGCGAATTATTAGTAAATGTGAACTAATAACAGTATACAAAATGGCGACAGCATTATGAGACACTTTGTTAGTATTGCAGTAACGTACAGTGCAAATGTCAGTGAGCTCTGTAACTTGTTGTTATGGTAAACATACGAATAAGGAGCCTGTTGAGAAGAGAACTGGATGCCGAAGGATATTAGTATTGTTGGCTGTTGTTGGGTATTGGAGTCGACCAGAATACTTTATTTGTAAACAAGACTGGAGCAGCGGTGGCCGAGTGGTAAAGGCCTCGAGTTACTTAGTTGTGGGTCGCGGGTTTAAACCCAGCCAGGAGCATTACTTTGTGTTATTTATTTCATCACCACTGTTCTCAAAACGGTGAATGAAAACATCGTGAGGAAACCGGCATGTCTTAGAACCAAAAATTCGAAGATTTGAGGCATTCACCAACCCGCACACAACAAGAGAGAAAAAATTTATTGAAACGGGAGTATTAATTTTTTGTTGGTGGAGCCACGGGTGGCAACTAGTAGTTATAGTTATAAATATTTATTAATATTTAAGTTATATGTCGTTTTAAGACTTCACTTATGCTTCTTCTCGTGTATTTAATTACCTTTTTTTAATTTTCCTTTCAGAGGTTGGCTAGGATAAACATTTTGGCAGTCTTTATTTCTGACTTAAAAAAAGGAGTACTTAATTTAGTTTTTGTATTTTTTTTAAATAATGAAACTCCAAAACCAGAAAACCAGAAACATATATTAAACTAAAATTAAAATTATTATAGTGTTTTTTTTTTTACATTGAAGTTTATTTTTTACGATGTTTTTTGATGTCATTTTGATTCGTAAATTACTCACGAATATTGTGGTATCCTGCCGGAAGAAGGGGGGCCATGCACTCGTTTCTACTACCATGATTCGACCTTCAATATTGTCGCTCTAGTTCAAACATAGCCATGAATACAGACAAAACACAGACAGGCGAGAATCGATGTCTCCCTCGTGTTGACTGACTAATATTTACTAAGTCATTGTAAATTATTATCGATACTCTTTGTTTTACTTGATTCAATAAAGTTTGTATTTTCAAGGACACTGTATGAATAACAGATGCATTTTAATATTCATTACTTCGTAGCGACATGTATAGCGTCACATAAGAACTAATCCTGCATCGCGCAATTAAGGTTCTCCGCGCGATTTGAACATATGGAACAGCCCGAAATCATCTATCGGGTAGTTGCCGACCAATTATAGCACCCGTCTGGTCGGAGGATCCTCCCTTTTGGAGTGGAGATTTGCAGGACTTTACATTCTGTTCCACATACTTCTAATCTAAAACTTTATTATTTTACTAGATTCTACTAACTGGGTTCGCTCGCGTAAATTTAGAATTTTTTTCCAAGTGATACAGCTCTAGGGATATATGCTATTGACATACACAGGACACGGTCTACCCGTATAACAAGTTTCATCGAAATCCGCTCAGCCATTCGATCGTGAAGAAGTAAGAAACAAACACACACACATACACTCACCAACTTTCGCTTTTATGATAATTATTAGTGAGAAGTGTGATGTTAATTTAAGGAAATCAGCACAGACTTATATTGACGAAATCAGAGATATTTAACAGCATTTCGTTAGGCTGGGTGCGACCCCATCATAGTAAGAAAAGATTCAGCAGATTAAAGGAGGAGTTTTTTAAACCGTATTTTTTCAGCCATCATCAAATCATCTTAAACAGCCTCCTAATTTATTTCTTTTTCTTGTTGCAGCACGCAAACGCAGTCCGCGACTCAGCCCGCCTGATCCTCGAGTCTCCCCAGCCAGAATCTGACGATGCTCTATCCCTAGCCAGAGCCCTCCGCACCCGACCTCCTGTCAACATGCTGCCCGCTGCTAAAGCTGGCACATTCTTCGCAAGAGACAACCTCTCCAACTTTATAGATTGGTGCCGAAGAGCACTTGGCATCCTGGAATGCCTGCTCTTTGAGACTGACGATCTCTGCCTGAGGAAGAATGAGAAACACGTCGTGTTATGTCTTCTAGAAGTAGCTAGAAAAGGAGCAGTGCTGGGCATGCCAGCTCCTTTACTGGTTCAAATGGAAAAGCAGATAGAAAGAGAGTTAGCAGGAGAAGAATTACGGCCAGATGATTCAGCACTTGGTCTGGTGCCATCGGGTCCTCAGCCTCAGCTAGTGACCAATGACTTGAGGAGTCTAGATGAGAGAGTCAGAGACCTCGTCGAGAGGTGCTCCTGTCCTACCCAGTTCCCAATGGTGAGGGTTTCGGAGGGAAAATACAGGATCGGTGATACTAGGATGCTCATCTTTGTCAGGGTGAGTACGCATTGAATTTAAATATTGTTTATTAAATCTTTTTATACTTGTTGGAGTATGTATGATAGATATGAAAACACTTAATCATAATACAATAGAAAATACTTCACATTCAATACATATATTTTCCGATGAAACCCCATGCTAGACTCAAAAAAGGATTAACGGCAATCGCTGATAGAAAGAATGACAGTAAAACTGATCTACAAACTTAGGCTTTGAAAAAGTATCTACCTTTTTATAGGTTATTTATGTAGTTTTTTGTCTAAGTGTGGTTAATTGTGCAGTTTTTTGAAAAAAAAAAAAACAACATGCTTTCGAGAACAAAATAATTAAAATAATATTTTGGGACGAAGGAAGCATAGAGTTTGGGACAAACCAAATTTTTTTTTGTGGGACAAAACTCATTTCGCCGAACGAAGAATAAATCGTTTTTTTTTTTTTTCAAAAACTTTTTATAAAATAATAAATATGTGTTTGGAATATTTTGCCACTGTGGAATGTAACTGTAATCGTTACAAATTGTCGAAGAAAGAAATAAAAAAGCCCTCAAATTGTGTCTAAAAAGGGGAGAATCAATGAAGCTGTTCTCGTTGTAAGTCTAAATGAGATTTCCTGTCTAGACGTAGCTATTAAAGCACATGACTTAGGAATTGTTCGACGCTTGCAATCTGTTTGATAAGTGCTTTCATACTTGTACTATCTTATGATGAAAAAAATATAAGTGCAGTTTTCAGTTTTATTGCTGCGTGATTCATCAACAACATGTATCATAAATAAACGCACATCCTTTCTGAATCTACTTCAGCTATTTTTTAAATAAGTAATTAGTTTTACCTAAAATAATCAATAAGTTTTAAATTTTTACCTATTTTGTATGTAAAAATGATAAATCTTACTTGCTTGTCTCTCGTTTGGTTGTGCGTGCGTAGAGACAATACCAGCTACCGGTGCGCTACCAATGGAGTGCATTGATGTCCATATTGGTTAGCTATCTATAAAACCAGCTTCAAGCATTATAGTTTTGAAAACCAGCATCAGGCATTCATGCTGACCTGGACCTATTTTGGTGCAGCCAGCAGTGAGGCACACAACTATATTTTTTGCATCTTTTTTTTTTATTTTTGTTTCGTGTTACCTAAATATTGTGTTTCTACCTTGTGCTGTACCAAATAAATTCTTTTTCCTTCTTTCTATTTTTTACGATTTTATGATAATTCATTTCTTTAAAAACATCTAAGTGCATTGTAGTGCTTGAATTATGATTGTAACTTAATTAGGATGACCAGTTGCCACAACGTATCTTGAGCGCTCGGCGTCAGGGTGGGGGATCGCTTTGCGCATTCCATACATTGGCAAGCCAATCGTCTTCGTTGCTAGATACATGCTTCAACGCAGGGAACGAATTAGGAGTGACGTCTATGACGCGATGGCGCGGGGAGCCATCACTGACACTCCCCGCCCCCGCGTCTCACTTCGCACCACTAAAGAGACCGAATATTTGACTTCTGCGCAACCGCTCAAGATACTTTGTGGCAACTGTATAAGAGTATGTATTATTCCAGTATGGTACATGTTGTGTAGGGAATTTTGACCAATAAATTGGTCAAAATCTAAATTGTTGCGAGCTAAGCTGCGGTTTTGAGTTAGTATTCTATATGCTCATGTAAAGTCATATTGTACTAGTATAAGAAAATTCTCGTTAACTCATTCTCGATTCCAAATATGGACATGTTTCAAGTTGTATTTTGATTTCGTATCAAAACATTGCTATTAAGCTTAGTTTAGTTCGAGACAACGAACGTTATATTCATTAGAACTAAAAATAGATCTCCAAGCGCCTTTTAATTAAAAAAAAAACATTCGCACAACCATTAGTGCCAAACAAGCTTCACTTTTATAGACATTCTAATAGTGTTCCAATTCCCTTGACGACAAATCTATGATTCATTCTATCCGATTCCTTGTTTGGTCAAATCGAATGGACGCCATTGTAGAAAACGACTTTCGACCTTATAGCTGCTATTACAAACTGACCTCTCGTTCCAAATCATTTGTATTAGGAGGCAGGTTAGTTTATATTAGTTGGTTTCAGGATTCCAAATTTAGGAAGACCTCGAATTAGGAACAAGTGTTTATAGTAGAGGATACGATTAAGAACGACCTTCACCGGTCTGTTTAATAGATGAAACGTATTTTATTTATGACAAATCTAGTATATTAAATAATATAACGCAGTTTAGCCAGGAATTTCTTAGGCAACCCACCCGCGTTATATTATTAATACTAAATTCATCCATTAAACAGACCGGTGAAAGTCGTTTTTAGTCGGATCTTAGACTATTAGAAGGGAGGGGTCAGTGTATGTTGGATGTTATCTAACGATCCATATTAAGGGTTGCAAGGCTAAAGAACTAAACGCAGCCGGATCGAGGTCACCAGACTTGTATTGATTGGGACTATCAAGGCAGCATTCCCACGGTATCAGCGAATCTTTATTTGGAATTTCTGATAAACGAGTACTTCAGGATCCAAGATACATTAGCCCTTTTGTGTGGAATACGTGGCCTGTTATAAGTTGGTCTGCAACGGTCTCATGCTCTTTAAGTTGAACTATAAGATCGGATTCCATATTGAATGCACTCTCTAGTACTGTAAATATGTTTCTAGTGGCTGCTTTTAGACTACAAACTTTAGCACTTGTCGGTTTTTTATCGATTTCTTTTTAAACTTGATCATCGTCTAGTATCTACCAGGATATCGAAAACATGCTATTTAGGACATAGAAGATCCATTCAGCTTCAAACGAAAATTGATAAGTCTAGTTTTACAAAATCGACTCCTAAAATGTTAATTTATCATTTATTTTCTCTTTTTTTCACAGATCCTTCGCTCTCACGTCATGGTTCGTGTTGGTGGTGGCTGGGACACACTGGCCCACTACCTCGACAAGCACGACCCCTGCCGATGCCGCGCGTCCCACCGCACCTCCCTCTCCGCCCGCCTGGCGCGCCCCAAGCACGACCTGGCCGGTGCCACCGTCACCTACGAACGACCAGACGCTGGTCCTACCTCCCTGCCTTACACCAAAACTGAACCGAAGACCTACGAACCCATGTCTCTTCAGTACAACTCCAAACTTTACAACGAAGAACCGAAATCTGGACACTATCAATCCAATCATAGACTCAGCGATGCTCCCACCAGTCTACCTTATTTAGGAGATTTAGACAGGTCTGCATCACCAAGCAGAAGGCATTTGGCTCCTAAATCTATCAGCCCTTCAAGGAAATCCTCATCCCCAGATCGCAGAACGAAAATTGTCACTTCTAACCACTTAGTACCAACCCCTCATGGAATCAGGAATAAGAGTCCTAGACCAGTGTCTCCGGCTCCAGCAGCTGAGAGTGCTTCTGATAATGGATCTGAGGTATCTGATGAGGGATACAGGAGCTTGGGAGTGGTGGCAGGATCCACGCAGGGGTCTCCTTCTACGAAAACTACGAATAGATACTCGTTGCACAGCCAGAATTCGATTGAAGATGCAGAATTTAATGGTAAGTATTTATTCATATTAATTATTGTATATTAATTGTGTATAGTAACCCTTAGAGTAAGTAAAGTGTATGAAATTCAGAAGTTCCTTTCTAAGGAGTGTACTCCAAATAAATTGGGAGTGTATATCCCTGGGTAAACAGGTTACATCTTAGCCGACCTCATAATTACTTACCATCAGGTGAGATATCGGCCAAAAGATGAACTTATCTATGTAAATGATATAAATATTAGGGTATAGATATACATAGTGAACTCTTCTTGGTAATTGTGTCATGGGACAAAGTATCAATGAATCTCGTATTACTAACATGATTCAGCATCTAAGATACATCTTCATATTCGTAAGATAAGGACTTAATTTAAATGGGAGCGTTACACTTCATTCCAGAATCTGGCACAAGCACTAATTTTATCTTGTCTGTCTTAATTAGTAACCAAGTGGTTCTATGGCTTTGTAATTAATATGTATGGTCTTTATACGCTATAAGACAGGAATTTGTATGATTGAAATGAATTTGCAAGGATGTAGAGGATACACAAGCGTTACTGATTCGGGGTTCGAAAATTTGATAAACCAAATTACTCATTTACTATTTTGGAGATCAGATGAGCAGACAGTATATGTTAAATACTGGCTGCAGTTAGTAAAAGTAAAAACCGATCATTTGCGTGATGATGGTTTAAAAGCTTGTTGATAAAGACGCAACGAGAAAGAAGAGAGACAATGCCTTCCTGAACGCACTGTTGGTATTCAGTAATTCCATCACTCGCTCGAATATTTCACAAAAGTTTCAAAAGCCTCGATTAAAAAAGAATCTCGATTAAATATGCAAGGTTTCTTTAGATATATTTTCTTTACTTTTTTCGTGCCAAATAACAGATTTCCAGAGATCTTTGTTGGATACACAAAATTAAGTTTTAAATTCAATGGAAACCTAGATAATCACAATGCATCTGTGTTTTGAAATAACTAGAGAATGATATGTATATATATATTTATTGATAAAAAAGTAGTTAAATTAAAAATTATTATTATTTAATTCGAACTCTCAGCGATCTCAGACTTGCAAGTCCACTGTGCTACATTATTGATGATTATTTGAACATGTTCAAAATATCTAGTTACATACGTCGTAATTATTTTACTTGACTCTTTCTAGATAATAGCTTGATAGTTTTCAATTCAGATGTTAAGTTTTTTTAAACGGTTTTATTTAGCTTACCCCGTTTGTTTTATTTATTTATTATTCTTTGGTCAAATTTAGTAATTCAAATTTCACCATCTTCCTGTCAACCGATTAATCTGAAATTTTGTATACACTTTGGATTTTGGTGACAATACAATTATGTTTATTCATTATCATTATAAATTCAAGATGGCCGCCGCTACAAAATGGCGGATAATTTATGTTTTATTAATCCCATCAATATGGGTATCAAATGAAAGGGCTCAACAAGCAGAATACAATATACTATAAAAAATTGAAATCCAAGATGGCGGCCGCTACAAAATGGCGAATAACGTAGGTTTTATCAATCCCATCAATATGGGTATCAAATGAAAGGGCTCAACAAGCAGAATACAATATACTATAAAAAATTGAAATACAAGATGGCGGCCGCTACAAAATGGCGGATAACGTAGGTTTTATCGATCCCATCAATATGGGTATCAAATGAAAGTGCTCAACCAGTATAATACAATGTACTATATAAAATTAAAATCCAAGATGGCGGCCTCTACAAAATGGCGGGTAACTTAGGTTTTATCAATCTCATCAACATGGGTATCAAATGAAAGGTCTCAACAAGTAGAATACAATTTACTTTACAAAATTGAAATCTAAGATGGCCGCCGCTACCAAATGGCTGATAACAATTTTTTATCAATCCCACCAATATGGGTATCAAATAAAAGGGCTTGACAAGAAGAATACAGTGCACTATACAACCTCAATATTTAAGATGGGCGCAGCCACCAAATGGCGTATAATAATAAGATTTAAATTTAGAAATTGAATCTGTAATTTAGGTATCCGATTAATCCAGCCTGAATCCACCACCCAAGTCAAGATTTTGTATCGTGTTGAGGACTGTGTAGCGTTAGGGTGGCTAAAAATGATACGTCGTTAGCGGTACACCACCCAAGTTAAGGTGAAAGGTTAAAACGCGCCGAGAACTGTATGGCATTAGGGTGGATAAAAATGATATGTCGTTAGGGTTTTCCCCTCAAGACTCAGGCGATAATAATAATACGTAATAATAATTATCATACAGAATGCGAAATAAAAACTAAAAACTAGAAAATAAAAATAGGTAAAAAAACTTTTTAAGTTAAACGGTTTTATGTTAAACATACACTGCAATGTTTAATATAAATGTACTAAAAACCAAAAAATAATAAAATAGATACAGTCGTGGGAATTATAAACATATGCATAGACTAGACTAAAATAAAACCGTGGGGCACGTCAATTGTCTACAAATTAATTAACATTTTAATCAACGATTGTAGACAATTGACGTGCCCCACGGTTTTATTTTAGTCTAGTCTATGCATATGTTTATAATTCCCACGACTGTATCTATTTTATTATTTTTTGGTTTTTAGTACATTTATATTAAACATTGCAGTGTATGTTTAACATAAAACCGTTTAACTTAAAAAGTTTTTTTACCTATTTTTTTTGTTATGTATATAACTGCACCTATTTAAATATTTAAGTTCGAGCAGAGTCTCATTTAAAGCCAAACATATTTATAGATGACGATGATGATATTTTTAGGGCTTGACATAATAGTGTATGGCACTTTTTATGTTCAATGTGAGTCAATTTGAATTACATAAAATGTAAATTGTATTTCGAACTTCATTTATGCAAACACATTATTTTATTTCTATTTTCAGAATCTTTAAAACAATCTCCTGCACAAAAAATAAAATACAAATATCCTTTCTCCCATGATTTTGGTTTGGTTTTTGGTTTTATGAAAAAATTGGTTGCATGAAAATGTATCTCAGATTGTCGATCATAATAACAAGTTATACAATTCTGTAAAAGATTTTATCATAAATACTTTTCAGTTAGGAAATAAAAAATCCTACCTTCTGCCAAAACCGTGGATTACCGCTTACGTCGTTGTTCTTCAAATAGCTCGATGTGTAAGCCCTTTAATTGCTGATGCTTTTTTCGCATGGTATTTAAATATGGTGAAAACTTTAGCGACTGCACAACACACTCGTTCAATAATTATTTGAACAGCGCAAGTGTTTACTCTATATGAATGTTGCACAAATAATATCCGCTCACCGCGATGTTTCGACATTTGTGCAAGCATGTGTACACAGACGGACATACAGACGCACGTGACTGTTGCTAAAGTCAACATGAGCTGCTGATGAACGGCAAATAGGTTGTCGGGGACAGCTGTTCTGTCTCGTACAATATAGTAAAAAGAAAATAAATTTAAATGTTTCTCAATACTTTATAATCTTCCTAAATTCTCAGTTGTATTACAATTTTAATGTACAAAGCTTCATGTACACTAGGGGACGAACTGACCCCTAACTTGACGTGCAACGCTGTCAAATTGTCTAACAACATGTCTCGCGTCACGTGAATATGTTGTAGAAAGTTGAGCGGCAAGTTGCGGGACAATGGGCAACGTTGCAGCGTCACGTAGTTGACCGTTGTGCGTCATGTTAGAGGATATTTTGTCGCAGGTAACGTCATCCTTGACCGCCTAAAGAAAGAATAAAGCTTTAGTATGAACATCATTTACCAAAACATCTCCGCCTGGGCACGATTTACGCTCCCAGGTAGGCCACTGCAAACATAACTTGGCGAAATGGGGGTTATAGACTGACACACATTGAGTATCCGACTGGATACTCAATGTGTGTCAGTCTCAATAAGAGTGCAGTGCTCCTGTTCAAAACATGAGCCACAGGTTAGAATGTCCAAAGTTTTTTAGACCCGAAAAACGTCCACTGTTGGACATAGGGTTCCTCCAAGCATCGCCAAAATGCCCATATACCTGCACTTTGGCAGATTTGATGAGTGCCACCGATGCTGCTGTTAACGCAACTTATTAAACTGTTTGGGACCCAGTAGGTACTGGGCCCCAAACACCACCATCGATTCGAAAAGAAGAAGAAGAATGTTATTGAGCATTTGACGGCAGAAAAATTGTTATTCTAAACTTTCAGACACACGCAATATTCCTGTCAACTGTACAATGCACACGTGTCTATTTCGCTTGTGTACTTACAATGCACATGTCGTATTTGTCCAGCATTGTGCAAATTTCAGCACAGTCATTAGTCGTGTTATTGAAACGTTCGTTGCCTCAAACAGACGTGTAACCTGAACGAATATTTTGTGCACACATTGTATGGTACAAGTTATGAGAGATCGCGATTCTTTGTTAAAGCAGTTATTCTATTACCTAGTCTGTTTTTCAGATCTTAATGACTCAGATATAAGTAACTTCCTATGTGCTGCAATTATGGTAAAGTCTGTCTCAATCAAGTTCCGTTTTTATTGGTGGAAAATCATGAAATGACTTTTACTCGCTCTACAGTGGAGCAAGAGAGTTTGTCTCACTTTATTCCTTCATTGGCCTTTTGCAGTCTAGGGCCACGGCCACTTCGTTGATAGGTTGCCAAAAAAAAAAACAGCAGATGATCGCGCGTTCATGTTGAAGCAAAATTAGACCTGGTACTAATCAATTCTGGTAGTTACAAACTAAATGATAATTTATGACACAAATTATGTCAGTCGACTGATCTGGGGCTTTATTATGCCGTGGTAAAATGTCAGGCATGCGATCGACAAAGAAGGAGCTTTATACTCTATGTAATTCCATCTCTTTAACAGTTCAGTTTTGTTGACAAATGGATCGCTTTAAAAGTTCTTGGTATGGCCTCTTTGCTTGTTTCCATCTCTCAGTTGAAAACGCTTTAAAGATCGCTTCCTCTTATAACTTGCGCCACTCATCTTGTAATTATTTTCGCAACTGGTCGCAGCGTACCGTTAAATTGCACTGTCCTCACTAATGTGTGGTCGGCTGATATTGCACTGTGTATAGAGTAGCTCAAAAGGTACTGTCAGCGTAAATACTACAGAAGTATTAGTCTTATTTTCCTGAAAACACAGAGATAGAGTCGAGCAAAGTTTCAGAGGTATACGGAACAGGAATCAGGATTGAAAGTTCCTTAAAGCACCGCTTTTAAAAAGAAGGATTCGACGACCACGGGTTTTGAGTATTGTAATCGCGAAGAGAACTCTAACACTGCGATGTAAGTTTTTTGAATTTTAGATACTACGCGGCGTCATAACATGGCGCTACAAAATATCTCAACAGCATTACAGCATTGTTAGATGTAGATCTCTCCAATCGAACGTCATTAATATCGGTTTTTAGGTGAAAAAATATCAAATAATTCTTCCCGATTAGGGTGGAGTGAGAAGGAGTGTTAGAATTATACTGACTTCAACCCGCCTGTGTTCCTTCTGCATTCTGGTTGACATTTCGAATAGTTCCGCAGTTCTGATAGGCATCAACCTTAATGGGATTCTTGGCAACTCCCATCCAGATTCTTGCAAACATCTTACAAAAATCGTAGCTTTACCTAGCATAATTATTATTATCACTTCATATCTCACCCTACGTTTGCTAATTCATGGTCTTCACTTTTTTAAGGCTATTTGTTTCATGACTAACATGGCCGGGCTATTAAACTTCACTAATGTTAGTTATTACGTGATATCGATAACATTGCTTCCAGATCTTTCAGTCTAAAATCAATCAACAATCTATTCGCCAATCACGCCAATAAATGACTAATCAAAAGCAAAACGTCCTTAGATATGACAAACGTTTATAAACGCAGGTAGATCTTAGCCACGAGACAATCTAACAGATGTGTCCAATGTTTAAACATTCCTATGATCATAGTCATCCGTCATATAAGGCATGTGTGGACTTGTATCTAGCATTCACGGTATTGCTTAAGCTACTGACATTCATATAACAAGCCTGATAATGCTGTTTGTTGGAGTGACATTCCAATCGCAGTTTGTTGCAATAATATTAAAGGCATCTTGTTGAAGAATTATTTAGGAATAGATAAACGTATTAATTAAATGCTTCTTGGCTTATGCGCAAGGACTTAATCTTAATTTACTTTACATAATATAAATGAAAGTCAGATGACGCTAGCGCTTTACCACTATCTCATATCATGGAAAGAGACGGTGTGATCGAAAATAAGCACGCTTGCCTAACCTAGTAAACTATACTCTTGACTTAAAGACTCCTAAGTTGTTGCTATCAGGAAAAACAGACTCTGGCAGGGAGTTCCACTCCTTAGCTGTGAGCACAATGAATCTTCTTCTTTGTCCTCGTCTTGAGGCGCCATCTACTTCGCTGATAAATAATCAGATAGACCCAGCAACTTCCTGTCTCTCCAGACATTCGTCATCTACCTTGTTTGCAGTATGTGTCTACCTCTCTTCTATGTAGTCATAGAAAGGCACTTCTTCACCACATAGATCATTGGGTCTTCGCATAATATGTATACGCAATGAATGTGTTCCCAAAACGTTTTGTGCATACGGGTGAGATGTCGACCAAGTATCGGTGGCGCATGATGATGAATCGAGGAGGGTTTATGTATATAATTTGCACCCGAGCACAGCAAGGGTGGGTCACTGGCATGAATTCAATCTGAAGCAAATTCCTCTTACTATTTGGTGAATCTGACATATCAACCCCCCCCTTCTTCTTCCCCTTTCTTTCTTCCTAGTTTAGGACCTCACTGGTTTTCATGTTTATGCAGATCATCTTTGCTACAAAGATGACGATTGTATACTTTATTATATTATATTATATTATGAGCCCGTTGTGTCCTACTGCAGGGCAAAGGCCTCCCTTCCGTTATTCCACTCTTTTTTCATATACTGCCTGATCTTAATTGTTTTCTTTCTTTCAAATTCAAATTCATTTGATTTTGTAAACATAGGTGATTACAGATGTTTTTAAATATTTTAAATTTAATTTGTACAAACCATGGCCCGCCGATAGGCAAACAAAATCAGTCTTACGAAGTTAGGGCCTAGTAAGTAGAATAAACTTATTCATGTAGTTGATGTAAAACAATTAACAATGTCAAAGATGTGAGTATGATGCATGTCAAATTATAAAATTGAAAATAAAAATCTTCCTTTCTGATTCTTCTATTGGTACTGTCTGTCGCAATTTTCTAATTTTACTTTGTTTGATTACATTCTCTATGAATGAAACAGTTGCTAAATATTCCATGTACATATCAGTGTTATGTTAATTTTGAAGCGGTCATCAACATTGCCGTTTGCGTCAAAATTTCGCTCATGTCAAACAATGGTGGTCCTTGTGCTACCAAATCGGGTGTCCGACACTGTTATGAATGATAACCAACTAGTCAACCACATCTGCATGTCCATTCATTATGATTTAATAATAATTATTATAATTGCGTCAATTGATTTGATTAGGAAGATATCAAAGTAATCAAAGTAATCACTATGGGAAATCCATTTTGTTCGTCATATCAGCATTATTGGCACTTCCTTGCTAAGCAATGTTAGGTTCTTGCCTTTTTAGGGTTCCGCAGTGCTAAAAAGGAATGGAAGGACTGTGGCGGAGGTGAGCTCGTGCAGTTTTCTGCACTAGTAAAAAACAATAAGTTGCGTGCCTAAAAACGGTAGGGATAAGAGTGGGTTTAGAAGTAAGTGTAATGAAAACGATTTAGGCTATTTAGGCCCTTACACTTATATACTTAAAGTGGGGATGATTTTTATTTTTCGTATACTCTGTAGTGTAGGGGCATTTCAAAAATATTGAGGGATTATGAAGAGTATTTCTTTTTCGATTCAGTGATCCGCTTACGAAATGTAAAATAACTATCTGAATTGTATTTTCAAACCAACTAAAATATTAGGAGTTAGAATTTCCATCCGATATTTTTATTTATACGGCTCTCATTAGTAAACATAGTACATTCTATAACAACAAAGTTTCATCAATAAACCAATAATAAGTTCCTTCTGCATCAACATCTGCCTTCCAAAATAAAAATAAAAGAAGAATCTAATCTAACTAGTGTCTGACCGAATGTTCGGTTTCGGCTTCGGTCGAGTTTCGGCAAAAAAACGGGTTTCGGTTTAGTGTCGGTTTCGGTGGCAATTACCTGCCGAAACTACGGCAGAAACCGAAACTGCACTCGGGAGTTCTCACGCAGTGATCGGTCAAGTCAGTGCGTTAAATTCCTTCCAAGCGAGTAAGCAACGAAGACATTTTGCCGTGTCCACGTGCCTAATCATGTCGTGACTGGCTTGTGTTTGCAGTTCGTTTTACCTACTACCAAACTAAAACCGAGTGCAGTAAAAGTCATGATAGTCCACGAATATAAATAACTAAATTTAAAATAACTGTTTTTAATAACGTTTTCTTTATTTTTCCCTCAAAACATGATCCTTGTAAGGAAGTTTCGGTATCGGCCGAAACCATGACTGTTGCCGAAATTCGGTTTCGGCTTCGGTTAAAAAACCAGTTTCGGTCGGACACTAAATCTAACATTACCACCTCATTAGTAAGTACAAGCACACTTCAGCTACAAGTGATAATGCCAGGGTTTATCTCGCACTACAAGCGATCGCAATTAACTTTATCAAAAACTTGTAATTAAAACATGTGCCACTAATGATGTACGAACGATGCTATCGGTTCTAATAAATAACACGAATAGGAACTATGTGAAGATCGTGATCTTGGAATTCTGGAGAAGTGATGTTTTAATAAGAAATGGCTTTATTGAAAGGAAAATTTTGTGTGAAGTGAGATTTAGAATTGTCAATGTAGAAAATGATCTACACTAATATTATAAAGAGGTTAAGTTTGCTTCTTTTGTTTATGATTACGGAAGTTCTGGTTAGATTACTACCACTTTCACTGATAGACAGCTGCTTAGAACAGTGGTGGTCGAGTAGTAACGGCCCCGACTTACGAGTTGTAGGTCACGGTTCGAACCCAGCCAGGCGCATTACTTTGTGTAATTTATTTCATCACCACTGCTTTCAAAACGGTGAAGGAAAACATCGTGAGGAATCCAGCATGTCCTAGAACCAAAAATTCGAAGACATGTGACATTCACCAACACGCACTGGGCCCGCGTGGTGGATTACGGCCCATTGCCTCTCCTAGAGAGGAGGCTTGAGTCCCAGCAGTGGGAACATTAAAAAGGCTGGTGATGGTGATAGACAGCTGCTTTAAGGCTATATTTTTTGTTCTTGGGCAAAGCTAGGGGAAGTAGTAAGGTTATAAAAAATAGCCTGCAATCTAATCTCAGACCTGTCAAATAAAGAAAAGTTCATAAATATCGGTTGAGCCGTTTCGAAGGAATTCAATAACAAACAACTTGACTGGCCTGTTGGTCAAGTGGTTAGTGACCCTGACTGCTATGCCGGAGGTCGTGGGTTCGATTTCCACCCAGGACAAATGTTTGTGTGATAAGCATAATCATTTGTTCTGTGTCTGGGTGTAATTTATCTATAATATGTATGTATTTAGAAATATATAAGTATGTTTATCAGTTGTCTAGTACCCATAACACAAGCTCTGCTTAGCTTGGGACTAGACGGCGTTGTGTGATAGTTGTGGAATATTATTATTATTAAACATGACTGTGACACGACATTTTTATATGTTAGAAGAAGATATAAATACATTGACTCTATTCCTTATAATTACTACGCATTCTTTTTCCCTTGTAAGGTCAAAAGACAAATGTCACATGGTAATAGCAAGCCCACACATTAGTCACCTGGACCCCTGCCCACCCTGCAAGGCAGTGAGCGACATTCCACCGAACTTGGTCTTGACAGCATTGATAGAAGTAAATGTTCTTGAATGTGGGCGCGGACATAAGGACCAACTAATACGTTTGTATTATAAGAAACTGGTCTGAGATAACGAGAGACAGAAAGGATTTTGTTCAATTACTTTTAATTGTACGGTTGATTCCCTTTTTATAACTGAGTATCAGACTTGCTGGCTAAACCCTCCTGTGCATCTTCAGTTATCCTTTACGATCCAGGGTCCAGTGCCGTAACTGGCCTTTTATACGCACACTGCGAGCTTCTATAACCGCGCCCCTAGAAAAAAGTATAATACAAACAAAAAAGGACTAGAAAAAATAATTACGCGCCCTTCTAGGAACTAAGCTCTGTGTCTGAGCGCCGCTGGCACCGCCCTAGTTACGGCACTATAATCCCTAACCTCTGGTTTCTGTAACTCTTGATTTATATTTTTCGAAAAGTTCTCGTATTTGTTTATTGTAGAACCATTAGTCTAATCATAGCAAATACACGTTTGACAATTAGTCATATTAATTTAGCGATTGTTTCATGACGGCGCGGCGCAGTGGCTGAGCAATTGGCTTGATACGCTGCGGGTCATGGGTTTGATTCCCGTACGGAAAAATTGAAATTCCAACTCGACAGGTAGCCTAGTATAAGTCGAAGGCTCAAAATAGGCTACGAGACAGTTCGAAAGAGTAACCGTGACCTTGGAACGCAAAAGGCAACTGAAGGAGTGTTCTTTATGGTGGTTTTTAGTTAGTTTCAGTCAAGTCAAGTCTCACACTCCCTCTTGCTTTACCTAGAGCGGGAGACGTTATCTGATAGCTTACCAACCTCAATAAAAATGCCGAGGGTCATAATATTTTCTTTTTCAAATTATTACAATATACAATAAAAGACAGGCGTTTCTTTTCTTGCTATCGTCACGTTTGCCAACACCTGCAATCTTTTATATCACGCACGTGAGCTGCACGTGACGACGTGAAAATGAGCGAAAAGATAAAGATGATTGAAGTTTTCAAGTCAAGGATATCGGTAGTGCATTCTTTTGTATGCCATTTATTTTTTATTGCAAGTATTTTGTTACCTTCGTAAATCTTTGGCGTCAACTTATAATGGTAACTTAAAACCATATTGATTCTTATTTGTGGGACACAAGGATCAGAGACATACCGTAGACTAATTTAGGTGTGGGCGAAGATGCATCAATCAGGCCCTTTTCTTTCATCAATTCAAAAACGAGACAGCGACTATCACAACCCGGTATTCAACCACATCGTTGCTTACCATCAGGTGAAATAGTTGTTAAACGCGAGTCTATCAATTATAAAACAAAACCCTCGTTGTTAAAGAGCCCTCGCAAACGCGATTCTCTCAATTTCCATTACTGTAGGTACTCCGTTACTAGTGGTGGCAGGCCAGCCTGCACTGGTTGGGGCAATAGAAGTCAGCTCCTGCAGCCTTCGACACAAGTCTGTGAGGGAAATACCGGGATGATTTTAGCCGGTACGGGTCTGTCAAAATTATTTGGTAGTGTCGTTTTGGCAGGCGGACACCCATGAGGATTTTCCACCCTGAAAAAAAAGTACGGATATGTCTTGCTAATCAAAGCAACTATCAAATAATAATAATATACAACACACACACACACACATACACACACACATATACACACATACATTACATCTTCATACATTATTATTATTATTCTTGATACATTATATCTTCATCAACCCGAAGATATAATATACATTTATTTACAATCACGAAACTTTTTGTCTCCATCCTCATTGCTTCGGCAGTATAGTCTATCACTGACCCATCGTCTTACTTTCCAAACAAAATCTAGGCACATCTACCAGAGACAATCTCACAACCTTATAAAATATTTCTTCTATAAAAAGAACGAAGCAAAGTTTTGCGGAAAAGGGAAGTCTACACCACAACCGCCGCATGTCCATAAATAGTCACGGATACACTGGATATGGTCAGAATTATTAACGTAATCTAACTGTTATTATCTACCAAACTTGGTCATTGTAAATTAGATACTGTTTTTATGATCCGAGGGTTAGGCGAAGGGCTATGAATGAGAATGTCAGTAACTAGCTTGTTGATATTAATTATAGTGTTGAATAATGTAAAGGTGTTATAATATTTTTCTAAAAGGTCTGACAGGCTGTGTCTGGTCACTTATAAATGGTTGTTGACAATTATGGTTAAATCTTTGTGTGATAAACGAGATTACGGTCGATTAATCAATGCCGGTTTAAGTTTAAATTGTGTCTGAATTTTAATTATATTAATTACAGTGTTATTTTAATAAGTATTCATCAAGAAATGATGTATTTCTCTTACTCAACTCTTTATTCTCTATTTCCAGAGCGTCTCGACCAAGATGATGGCTGTCACATGGAGAAGAACGATCGAATCGATACACACGTCAGTCTAAACACCGGCCTTCGCAAGACCGACTTCTCAGACACCTTCTACGGAGGCAGGAAGCCCAGCTCCATCGACGAGAAGTCCAACAGAGGTAGCCCCGACCGCGTAGTCATCGTCACAGAGAGCAACGACTCTCCCAGCAAGAGCCTCCGCGCTACTCGGGAAGCCTCCCAGTCTCCAACAAAAACCATAAGAAGCCGCCAAGCCAGTCGTATCCCCCACTCTCCTGTCAGAAACCGAACACCTAGCCGAGGGAACACACCGAGTCCCAAACATAACGCGAATCCGGTTCAGACATCGCCAAAACTAACGCCAAAATTGCCACCAACTGCCAGGAACACCTGGAGTGGAAGGACAGCCCCCAATCAGGCTAAAGTAAAGGCCAGACCCACTTTGGGAGCAGACACTTTTGAGAACCCGAACAAATCTCCCAAGATGAGGGCTAAGACTCCACAGACTGATGCCTTCAAGAGAAATTCTCCTCTGAGAGCCAGCAGTGCTACTCTTAGATCCCCACCGAGCCAAAAGCCTTTGAGTCCTTTGTTGGAACAGATCCTTAGGTCAACAGAGACCGCGAAGGATGATGCGTCAGTTCTAGAGAAAATGAAGGAAATTATTAGGACATATTCAAAAGGAGACGATTCTCTTTCTAGGACTAGCTCTAAGGACTCGGATTACGCTGACTTCACTTCAGCCTGGGTAATGTCTGATGGAAAACTCGAAAGATCTACTAGCACAAGGCAGTTGGCCGCTCCTAGGAAAGACCAAAGGAATGGACCCTCCCGGATACCAGCCCCGGTGTCTATTGGCTGCAGGAGGTCCACATCTACTTCACAGTTCCAATGACAGGAGTCTGGAGACAGCGTGTCCACGCTAACCAGCGATAATTGAACTATTTATAATAGTGCTTACTTTGTGAAGACAGGTTAAATGAAATTGGTGATCGTTCAGTGAAGGATTGCTGCCAATTGGCATGAGTGTGATATTTATGTGACGAGAAATGTATGGACTTTAATATCGCATATCTTGTGTATGTAGCGATAAAGGTTAAGATTATAAACGGATTAGACAACGACCGGTCTCAAGCGATTTGCCCTGGTATATTCCTTGATGGTGGTTTTAACCAATCTGGGTTTGATGTACAGAATTAGTTAGACCTGACTTTTATGGAGTTTTTGCTGGGTACTTAGCTCATGGGACCGGTTTAAACTCGGTTTTGACTTAAACTATGACTGAAGCAGTCAATCTGTCCAAAACCTGGATTACATCAAACGTTAGCTAGAACGTAGGTTAAAATGGTGTAATCCGCCCAAGAATTATGACGACTTAGAATTTTAACCATAGTTTAGTACTAATTATCGATTAGAGAATTTGTACTAACATCTTTAACAACACAATGGTAATAACCATTTTGAATTTATAAATTTTTTCCATCTATTTACTTATAACAACCGACTTTCATGAAATTTAGGGTTTTTCATTCAAAAATAATAATTTATTATGAGAATATATTTAATGATCGGCGACAAAAAATGCCCACAATTATAAATTGATTGCCTAAGGTTAGTCAGCAAAAACAGCACTCTCTTTTCATTAAAAGTCGGTTAAATATGGTGCTAAGCAATAAAAATGTTAGCTTTTGTTGTTTAGTTATTGTTAATTTAATTATTTTGGCTAAATGCGATCACAAGCTGTTTACAATTTGTAGTCTAAGTTAGATAAGTAATTGTGAAACTTGGCCCCTACATTTATTTTGGTTTTTAGTTCACAAAAAAAGGACCAAAGTTTATTCAAAAATTGGAAAGTAGAATGATTATATTGTAGATAACACAGTAAAAGAATTAAATTATGTTTTTTTTTAATGTTCGAGGATAAACTTTGGTACAGTCTTATAATAACCCCATCTGAAATATTACTATTTGTAATATTTTGGAGAAATGTACTCAAGTACGTTTATTTTAAAAGATGACAAGTTTTAATTAAGCTTATATTTTAAGTTTAGAATTACTTTTTTATAACTTCCCGGTAAAACTTTACTAATTAATTAAAAGAAAATTACTTAATTATTTGACATTTGAAATTATGCATTTAACGAAAATATCATTCCAATTTTGGAGTAGCCGGGATATACAGCAATTTTTTTTAAAGTAATCTCATTTTGTATAATAGGTTGTGACAGGTTAGAGCTTATAAATAAAATCTGTAGTGTTTTTTAATAAAAGAAAAATAGCTAATCACGTAGCTTTTTATAATAAAACCCAAATGGTAATATGGCATTACAGTTGTCAAAAAATTAAAAAAAAAAAACTTGGACATCCATTTTCGTACCTCATTGTAATAATACTTAAAAATAAATATTTTTGCACAATAATAAAAAAATAGATGTCACTAGTTGCCATTAAGCCGTCCGTTTCAAAGTTTAGTGAGACATAGTTGTACATTGGCATCGTTGAAGTGTTATTTTGGCCATATTTTTTTTCTAACATTTTGAATTTTTTTCTAAATTTTTTTCAGTTTTTTTTAATTTAATTTTTCTTTATTAGATTGAAAAAAATGATTGCTGAATTGATTTAAAAAATATTTTATATAAAAAAAAATCGTACCTATGGCTAAAATAACATTTTGCAAAAACATTACTTCTACCATTGTAATAGATAATTTAATGTAAATTAAATTAATGATTGAAGTAATTATTCTGTAAGTAAAATATCATTACGATTTTTAATCTTTCGGTCTCTAAGCAGACCCTTATTAAGATGTCACAAATGTTACTTCTATGTTGTAATACTATGCTTATGTTAAATGTCAAGGCTCTTATACGCAATGGACCATATTTGTCCTATACCATACAATCCATAATGTATTTATGACATATAATTATTATGTTGAATCTATTTGTAATGTTCATCCCATGACGGGTTTTTTTTTATATACAATTATTTTTTGTCCAAACCTACAAAATGTTTACAACGCTCAAACCTTCAAAAATGTCATCTGTTTACTTAAAATAATAATAAAATGATTTATAATAATTATTTTGGTTTTATTTTTTAATAAAAAAAATACGAAAAAATACAAAAAAAGAAATGTTGAAGAAAAGAGAAAAAGTAAATGATTTGGTAAACAGATGACCTTACGTGGACATTCTCAATTATTTTTATTATAAAAGTTAATAATATCTATAATAATCTTTATATAAAGTGAGGATGTTTATCACAATTTAAGTGATTTATGTAAAGACATTGCTATACTATCATAAAAAATATATATTAAAAAAATAAAAAGAGCAAAGATAAAATAAAAGCCTCCTCGAAATATTAATATTTTAATCGACTGCAAAAAAAGTTTTTTTTTATGATAGTGTGACAATGATAAAGTTTAGAGGCTAAGATTTGAGTTTATTTACATTATTTCTCTTCGACGTAATGTTACCAGTGACTATGCCATAGATATCTGTTATTATTTACGGAATAAACAATATGTTTATCTTATATATTTGCATTTTATTTCACTTATCCTTTATTTTTTGGAGATGGGAATCATCCAAATAATTTCTCTCGCTATGGGTAAAGGAACCCTAGCGAATAAAAATAGGACCTACAATTGCCGTCACGGATGTTGAGCGCTGGCTTCAAGTTGCGCAGGAGTCCAATGTTCGGTCTCTTTAGTGGTGCGAAGTGAGACGCGGGGGCGGGTAGTGTCAGTGATTGGCTCGCCTTGCCATTACATCATAGACTTCACTCCTGATTCGTTTCCTGCGTTGCTGCATGTATCTAACAACGAATACGATTGGCTCGCCAATGTATGGAATGCGCAAAGCGATCCCCACTCTGACGCCGAGCGCTCAAGATCCGTTTCGGCAATTGTACATTCCTATTTTATTTAACTATGAACAATGAAGTTAGCGAATTTGTTAGTAATACAATAAGACGGTGCAGCATACAGTGGAGGTGTGTCTTGCTTGGGCGGAGCACTACCGTGACCTCGTGGGGGCGATCGGCGTCGGCGACCTCTCGCCCTGGTTTAGGTTACGGTCCGGAGCGAGGAGCAATGGTAGGTGGTTGCCTCCTTCTGCAAAACATTAATACTAGCTAAAGCGGCGGCCGCGTGAGGGAACGGATTTCATCACGCCTCAACCGCCGGAATTCTTACCGGAAGGTCAAAGGGTAAATAAAGAATATTATTTGAGCGTTATGCGGCATTTAAGAGAGCAAATTCGACGACAAAGGCCAGATTTGTGAGAAGAAAATTCTTGGATTTTGCACCACGGTAATCGTTCACAATGATGACCTTTGCACAAGGCCATCATTGTGAACGAATTTTTGACCAAATACTCAACAAATACCATCGAGCAGTCACCATATTCGCCACATATGGCTCCAGCCGACTTCTATCTTTTTCCTAAACTCAAATTACCACTTCGTGGCACCCGTTTTCAATCTGTAGAAGACATAAAGGAGAATTCGCGTCGAGAACTGAATTCAATTTCGGAAACAGCGTTTAAAAAATGTTTTGATGATTGGATTATTCGTTGGCGTAAGTGTATCGTTTCTGAAGGTGAATACTTTGAAGGTGATAAAATAAAAGACATCATTCATTTCATACCCAAAAATAAAAGTGGCGGCCAGAATAAAAATATAGTAGATTCTCATCGGAAATAATGTCCTGAAGATTTTTTACTAGTAAAAGGACCGTCTAGGATTAACCCCCAGGCTGCTATCTGAGTTTAAAGTGTAAGTGCCGTTAATAAAAAATCTATACTGGAATGTTACGGGAAATAACGTCTATAGGATTTTTTTAAATGACCGAACGTCTACGATTACCCCCCGCTACACCTAGGTAGAATAATAGACTTTCGCGTTAGGTCATACTAACGTATGATCATAGCAGGTAGGTAGTAAAAAATAACTACAAAAAGATATCACATCAGCCGACAGACTTCCACTGTTGGACATAAGCCTGACCCAAAAGTCGCCACAATGAACGATCCTGCGCGTCCCGCAACCTATACCAGGTCATCGGTCCACCTTGTAGGAGGCCTTTCAACGCTGCGTCTTCCGGTACGCGGTCGGCACTCCAGAACCTTTCGGCCCCAACGGCCATCCGTTCTGCGAGCAATGTGCCCTGCCTATTGCCACTCAAGTTTGGCGATTCTTCGTGCCATGTTGGCAACCTTGGTTCTCCTGCGGATATCTTCATTACTGATTCGATCACGCAAGGAAACTCCGAGCATAGTCTTTAGCCTTCTGATGAGGCCCATTGTGAGCGACCACGTTTCGGAGCCATATGTCATCACTGGCAACACGCACTGATCTTAGACTTACGTCTTGAGACACTGATATGTTGGATAAGAAGATACCGCGCAGCTTCTCGAACGCTGCCCAGCTGAGTGGAATTCCTCTTTCTCGAAATTAAATCTACCCAACTGGACTGTCTGTCCAAGGTAGACGTAACCGTCCACAACTTCGAGTATAGAGTCTACAATCTTGATAGAACTAGGTGCTACATGGTTGTTAATCATGAGTTTAGTTTTGTCCATGTTTATTTTAAGGCCCACTCTTTCGGAAGCTCTACTGAGATCATTGAGCATTGTACTGAGCTCAACTGAGCTCTTCCGTTGTCTCAGCCATGACCACTATGTCTTCGGCAAACCAAAGGTGAGTGATGTACTCGCCATTGACATTAATGCCTAGTCCACTCCAGTCCAGAAACTTGAAGACATCCTCTATTGCGGCCGTGAACAGTTTCGGAAAAATGACGTCTCCCTGCCTCACACCTCGCTGAAGAATGATAGGTTTTAAGATCTGGTCCTGAAGTCGGACTGACATAGTGGCGTTTTCGTACAAATACTTCAGCACCTCGAAGTGCCGATAGTCAATCTGGCACCGATAGAGAGACTGCAGCACAGCCCAGGTCTCAATCGAATCAAAGGCTTTCTTGTAGTCCACAAACGCCAGACAGAGAGGCATATTATACTCCTCGGTCTTCTGTATAACCTTAGCGTATGTACGTGGTCTACAGTACTGAAGCCTTTTTGGAATCCGACTTGTTCGGGAGGCTGCAAGTCGACGAACCTGCGCGCGAGACGATTCGTGATGACTCTGGAAAACAGCTTGTAGACATTGCTCAGAAGAATGTTCGCCGTAGTAGCTCCTCGTTTGTTTTATCTGGTATATACCAAGACTAAATAGCACCAAGTCTTCTTCCGTTAGCCTCGGGAAGTCATTCAATTCTGGCACATCTGCTGATAGTCAACGAAATTGTACTCGCCTTCTATTATAATTATGTCTTATGGCTACGTATATCTGCCAATGTTTGTAAGAGTTAATCTTTCGTCAAATATACATATTTAAGAATGTTTACGCATGAATATTATCATCTATTAATCTGTGATAGGCATTTATTAATTAGATTTAATTTTAGAAAAGTCAAATAGCATCCTGAGGGTTAATTGTAGACGATTCTTGTAATAGTAAAAAATTTCAGGACATTATTTTGCTTATGAATCCAGTATTATTTTTCTCTGGCCGGCACTTTCATTTTTGGGTACAAAATGTTCGAGACTTGAATGATGTCCTTTGGATGAATAACAAAAATGTTGTGTATTATTGATCTTTTCCCGGTAATTTCTTGACAGAGTAGTATAACATGTTAGAAGTTTGTTGGCACGGTTGGCACAGTAGTTAAGCTATTGGCTGCTGCGCTGCGTGTTGTGGGTTCGATTCCATTCTACAGATATTTGTTCCGGTTCTGAATGTTTTTGTATGTGAGCTTACACGTTTGCGAATGCACCCGCGATACATTCCTAGTGTGGGAAAACATTTTTAAAGTTCCTACTAGGAAATTGGACTTGAAAAAATAAAGTAAAAACTCATTGAATCAGAACATTACCAAACTTTTTATTGCGTTTCCAAAATTTTTAAAACAAAAATACCAGTCTGTCAAGTTCTCAGTTCCGTCAAAGAAGAACAAGTTGTCAGTTCCATGTCAAATCCATCCACCAAGCAGTCGAAATTTACCGTTATGGTCCCCTGAAAACACCCTGGGCTCATTCTGATGATGAGCGTAGTTCTACTACTCTCGCAAGCATTCAACATTACTTTCTTCCTCCTCATTGTCTTCGCTGCATTCCTGTCCATCAGAGAACTTTTCAGGCTGACTAGGCATACGCCAGGAAACCAGTGGCTGTGCTTTTTTTAACTGGTGAGTTGCCTTTAAGTACCAATAGTTAATAATTCCGCCTAGCCCGTTCCATCATCGGACCACCAGACGTTGCGCCACCGGTACATGGTGGACATCCCTCCTGTACGCACTAAACGTTTTGGGAACACATTCATTGTGAGTACAGCTAAGGAGAGGAATTCCCTGCCGGAGTCTGTGTTTCCTGATGGCTACAACCCGGGAATCTTTAAGTCAAGAGTGAATAGGTTACTTCTAGGATAAGCGCGCTTCATCGTCGACCGCATCGTAGCTTTCCATCAGGTGAGATAGCGGTCAAGTGCAAACCTATCAACAATAAAAAAAAAAAACCGTATTTCTTGTTGTCATTCGTAGATCTTTGATAGTCGTCACAGCTAGTCAGACGCCAGATAGTTTGACCAACAGTCTATCGTAAGAGGATCCTGTTACCCAGTAACTGGGTTACTGGTCTAATAGGCTATCGCTCCAAGTAAAACAGAAGTATTCAGTTGGTTAGACTGGAAACCAATTCCAAGATTGATTGGGAAATGGTTAGAGAGGTGATGATAATAAGATACTAAAATGAGGGTTGATATCAGACAAGCAAACGAGATCTTCATTTCAGAACATGTGTAATAAGTCAAAATGTTCGAAAGGCCCTGGAACGCAAACAGCAACTGAAGGAACGAAGGTAGGTTTTAGTCAGTGTTTTTAGTGGAGGAGGAAATAACTAAAAAATAGAAATTGAAATATGCGACCGGCAGGTAAGAGATGACCAGGCTGACGGCAATGGTTCATGAGCATGTGACGCGTGTTTCAGCCCCACCTAGCTCAACCATTTTGAAAGAAACGGAATGATCCAAGAATACGCGCCACCGTCAGCGAGGCATTTGAGTGAGCATGCCAACTGCCATGCTCGTTTATGTCAAATCAAGCCAAGCTGTAACCTAATATAATAAACTGCTCCGTCGTACTTCATAAATTAGAGTAGAATACGGAATGTCGACGCACAAATATCTAAACTATATTTTCGTTTTGATAAGTGATAATATAATAAATAAATAAAATAAATGTAAATAGCTAATATGAAAAGCTTAACGAAAGACGAGCAGGGATGTCGAAGTGTAATAGTTTCTCAGTAACGATGTTTCGCAATAGATTATCGAAGCCAAGTTGCTCCGTAGTTTTTCGCGGTAACGTGCATCGAAGTCAAGTAGTATCGCAGTGAAAATCTTTCGCGGTAACGTGCATCGAAGTCAAGTAGTATCGCAGTGAAGATCTATCGCGGTAACGTGCATCGAAGTGTAGTGGCTTCGCAGAGACGGTCTTTCGCCGTAACGTGCATCGCAATTTTGTAGCATCGTATTAGCATTTATCGATATTTTGTGCATCGACATTCCTTATTCTACTCCCTAAATTATTATACAAAATTTGTAAAAATGATTTCTTTGTATACTTTACCTACTCTTACTTGAGTTTTTGTGGGCTACTACGTTAAAAACTTCCATAAAAGGCGTCAGAAAACCGTGGAATAAAGTACATTGACCTTTTCCTAACATCTCTGCGTAGGTACCCGAAAAACAAACAACGAATTATCATTACCTACTAGCTTTTCAATATCTACTAAATCATGTAAAGGATCACGATACATGTCCTGTTAATTGGACCAATTGCGAATTAGACCAACTGCGAATTGAACCAACCGTGAATTGGACGAACTGCGAATTGGACATGTTTTTGAACATTGGACCAATCGCGAATCGGACCGATCCTGCCCAAAGGGTCGATTCAAGACAGCTTTGTCTTTATTTCCGTTTTTGAAATTAATGTGTTGATGTAGGAGGGTCAATGATCGTGGTTATCTGGCGCTTACCTTACGGTTATTGTGGCGTGCAGGTTTATTTACAAAATAGGTAACTTTGTTTCGTGTTTGTTTGTTGTTTGTGGTTGTTTGTTTGTCGTGAAGTTTATGTCTTACAAAATGCTCTTCTCTGTAATTTGTAAGCTATGACGAAATGCCCATTATTAATCTTAGATCACTTGTTTTAGATGGCAGCTCCTGAACCAGTCGGCGACTCTCTGGTGGCAAATTTCTGGCATATAGCAATTTTTATAATAATCATATTTGCTTGCTTCTGCTCCATCAGGGAACTCATCAGGGCCACTAGGCCTCGTGGTAGGGCTTGCTAGTAAGTACCTTTTGAAATTTTAGTACAATATAGTACGTACAGTTGCCAAAACGGATCTTGAGCGCTCGGCGTCAGAGTGGGGATCGTTTTGTGCATTCCATACATTGGCGAGCCAATCGTCTTCGTTGTTAGATACATGCAGCAACGCAGGGAACGAATTAGGAGTGGCGTCTATGACGTGATGGCGCGGGGAGCCAATCACTGACACTCCCCGCCCCCGCGTCTCTCTTCGCGCCACTAAAGAGACCGAATATTTGACTTCTACGCAACCGCTCAAGATCCGTGATGGCAACTGTAAGATGATAAAAGAAGAGTAGGTAGACTGAAGAAAAGGTGAGCTGACGACTTAATAGATACAGCAGGGAATTATTGTCAGAATATTGCAAGTGACAGGGACAAATGAAAGAAACTGGAGAAGACTTTCACTCAAGGAGAGGTCTATGTCCTGAAGAACGTACCAATTTATATGAAAAATAAAAAAAACTACCAACCAATTAGAAACTAAATAAGCATCTAAATGTTTATGTTTATTTTATTGATTTAAGTATAGTTAGTGCATTTTGGAACTACTTTAAGTGTCCCGTTGTTAGGCAAAGGCTTTCTCTTTCTTCTTCTACCCCTCCCGATATCGCACGATCTCTAGCCAAGTTTGACCTACAAATGATATCAGATCGACACACCAACTGTGTCGACTTTGACCCCTCAGTCGCTTTGATGGCCCGGTGACTATGTGTTTTTGCTGACTTAGCAAGCTTATTATAACTTTGTGATTTTTCATGATACAGTTATGAAATTTTGTACATAGATTATTTATATAAAAATACCAGAAACGTATTTCGGGTTTTACATATACTGAAACTAATGTTGTATTTTTTTTCTAAGCCGGGCAATAAACTTGAAAAAATAAATTGAACAGTATTCAATCAATCAATTACCAAAGAGGCTTAGATAGATATGTCATTTATGTCTGTGCAAGAGAATATAGCTCTCACTAGTACAACATGAAGAATTGTATTAAGCCTGTAAGTGATATTTCTTTTTACAGATATCTTCGAAAATGGAGTACGACGCCCTAATATTGGGGCTCATTATATACTTACTCCTGATAGGAATATGTAAGTATCATTTGAGTTACTATTCGTGCAGTGCCAACAAGACATTGTAGAATCCGGAAATAGTTAAACTGAATTGTTTAAAGACGTACAGCAGTTTATAGTGCATCTAACTCGCAAACCTACAAAGACAGTCCTGAACTGACGAATAGGGGCTATATTTCACCGGGACACCATGGCGGTGCGACCAGTCGCCGCTACCAACAAAATGTATACAGCTCTATAGAGAGTTACCAGGTGTTCGTGTGGTTGTACAAATACTTTGGTGGCGCGACCAGCTCGGACTTGTGGCGACTCTAATGTCTGCGTGGTGTCTAGTTTGGTAGCTTAGGGCTATATTTTCCCAGGACACCATGGTTGCGCAATTGGTCGCGCCAAATATAGCCCTAATAAGTCAATAAGTTAGTAAATTATTAAAAAAATCAATCATTACAATTTCAGTAGTCATAATAAACGAGGCTTTCTGCAGAACAGTTTGCTTGCGAAATGCGCAGCAAGCTCAGTTGAACCATGAGGCAATGGATGTGGAGCTGAATGAGAGGAGGCCCTCCAAGAAAGAGAAGCAACCCATCATGAATCAGCCAACTTATCGAATAAGTTACTAGAAACGAATAAGAGATGGCGCTTTTCTCAATGTTCTAGTTGTTCCTGCGCGCAAGTCTCTTCAATCCTCGCGGTCGCGATGGAGCGGTCTCAATCGACTCCCACAAATTTTTTGCAGTAAATCTTAAAAATTCGTAAATCGAAATAAAACTACATCAAATTTCATATTGTTTTTTTTTACTTAAACTAAATTATTATAAAATTTATCGTAACTTAATGTAACGAAGTCTAATTAAAGCAGCTTCAATAAATACCAGATACTGGATGGTGTGTTTCTTTTCCTCGCTTACCCAAAAGGATTGGTTTAAATCTAATTATTGCAACTAGCATACAAGTCTTGGTACCCCTACATACTTTATGAAGACAAACTAATCTTCAAGGAATATTTTGTTCATTGGTACTCTGTCAAATATTTCGTTGGTGACATTCTGGAACACAGAGCTCAGGGCCTTTTCGTAGGATTCTTTCAGTTCATTGAAGACGAGGTCCGAATTAGAGTTGAGGAATCTGAAACAAATAGCGTTGATATTAGGTTCAGTACCTAATCTAAAAATTAATATTTTGATCTGAAATAACGGAAACATTTTGGGATTCAGAGATTAGATTGAAACGATTTATGTGCTTGTATGGGCATATTTCAGAAAGGTGCAACCAGTAGGTACCTCTTCTCGAATATGATAGGTTATATTTATGCAGAAAAGCTTGGGAACCGAAGAAAGAGGACACTAGAGAGATGTAGCGTCCTGCTTCTTTGGATATGCTGTTCATTAATAAGAATGAGATAAAAAAAGAATGAGGTTTAATTAATTTTTTTAATGTTTTGTATAATTTATTATAACCCAGGGAAGTGTTTACAATTGCACTTCCTAATACATTTTTTCTGCGCCCATATGTGCCTATGTAAGTACACCGCCTATAACCTACCGAAATATAGCAAAAGTTCGTAATTATAGAAATAAATGATAGATAGAAGAGATAATTAATGGAGTTCCTATAGAAACTTTTGAATGTCTCTATGACGTTAGCCTGCGACTAATTATTCCTCGTTTAGGCTCTCGTTATGGGATATCACTGGTAGAAAGACAAGCATCTTTCTATCAGTGATATCCCATATTTAGAAACATAACTTGACCATACCGGTACGTGAACCCCGCCCTGGAACAAGCCATGGTCCGGAGCGAGGAGGAAAGGCAGGCAGTCGCCTACTGCTGCGAAGCAGTAATGCTAGCGAAGGAGTCTCCTATGAGCTCCATCCCGATTTCCAGCCACCGTAGCCGTGGATTTGCGGACGACGAGCAATGGGGAGTTCGCCGTACGGCCGTGCGGTAATAGTCCGGACCGAGCCCGATTCGTCGGCTTCATGACTTTAAAGATATTTTCAGATGACACTGATCACTTACTCGTTCATGTTGTCACCGAGCACCTTGTCTCCGTTGAAGAGGTTGGTGAAGTGTAGCAGCACCCGCTGCGGTATGAACTTGACGCGGTAGTCCTTGATGTGCATGTACGTCTGTCCGTCTCGCACCACCGGCTCGCCGATCAGGTCGTGCTTCACTACCAGGTTCACTGGAATTGGAAGGTAGGTGTTTTTAGGTCGGTTATTCATGCGGCGGGTTTCTGAATTGAGTATTTTATAGAATTAGGTATATCAAAAATAAACGAACTATATGAGTGTGACTTACAAATACTAATAATGGTTAATGAATATGTACCACAAAAAAAAATCATAGCATGGTACATAATGAAGGGCACACTTCTTTATAATCTTCAAAAACAATATTGATTGGAGAGAACATAATGGAGATTGTTTGTTTGAACCTTCAACAATTTTATAATTATTAAGTTCATTTAAAACGCACCTACGCACGTACTTGCGAGATCTGCATTATCGTGCAGGTTTTTTACGCAATCACGCGCGTAGGTGCGTTTTGTAAATTCACACAGGCACGCACTCATTTCATACAAAATCACGCACGGTACTACGAGACTCAGTGTAGCACACCATGCGTGTCACCCCGCACCCACGCGCGTTAGTGCGTGTTTCTTCGCATATAGGTGGTGCGTGATCTGCATGAACGCGCGTGGATGCATTTTCAGTGTGTTGGACTGTGCGTGTTTTCTATGCAAACGGAGATACTTACAAGCAACGTTAACACACGCATTACGCTGCGGGGTGCGTGGCAATGTGATAACCGCCTAAGTTTTATTTACAGTAGAATAATTTTAAGATGAGTATAACATTACCGCTAAACTGTTTCTTCCTCTACTACTTACTAGATGGCGTTATTTTATTAGTTCTTTTAAGTCTTACTAGATGGCGCTATTTTATTAGTTCTTTTATTCCTCACTAGATGACGCTGTTTTATTAGTACTTTTATTGCTCACTAGATGGCTCTTATTACTTAGTTTCGCTATTCCCCACTAGATGGCGTTATACTTACCCATCGTGATGTTAGCGATACCCTTTCCTTGGATCGGCAGCAAAAGGATTCTGCCTCTCATGATGTAGTCAGCGATGAACTCCATCTTTGGCGTGATCGAGTCTGTCCTGAGTCTATAGTTTTTGAGATCAGCTCTAGAACAGACATCAAAATCGGTTATTTTTACTAAGTGTAAGAAAAACAATGAGTAAATAGTTTTGCGTGATTGCAGAGCTTAAACCTAAAGATATTTACTCGTATATACTCGACAAACTCTCATCATATCAATATTATTATTAAATACTGACAGCGTAGCAGAAAAAAAAATATGTTTATGGGGGAAACCAATGCTCTAATGAAACCTACTCTAGGAATTTAAGACTGAAGTGTGAGAATGTTAATAAGTAATTTAGAAATCAAACAAGAGAATCAAAAACTTCTGTGTCCTATCTAATTTTTAACACGTTGGACGCCAAATTTCTTTAGAAATAAGCATCCCCTTTGTAGGTACTACGAGTATTCTTCTGTTTCAACTGTTTCCTTCTTCTTAGAAAAATAATGAGTTCTTTTTTGTAAGTTTTCATAAGTTACCCATTATTTTTGAGATATTTCCTGACTATATAACTTGCCAAAAATAAATACATTCTAAAAAGTTTAGGATAATCCACAACAATATATTTTACGCCCTGGGAGAAAGTATAGGTACTGTCAGTGATTAGTGATTTATGGCACTTAACCTCTTAAGGGCCAAGCGCCCGAAAAGTGTCATAAAACAGTGATTTTCTGAGGCCTACTCCTCCGTAACGGCTTGGTCAATTGGTTTGAAAAAAATATATGTTTATTATAGATTCATGAACAATAATATCAACATTTGATTTTTTCGTGCAATTAATACTTTTGTCAAAAAAAAATATTTAGCAATTTCGCAACTTTTCGCAACTTTTCCCAACTCCTTCGAAACGGCTTGGACCTTTAGAAACATTTTTACCTACACATAAAAATTGGTGGTTAAATATTCTTCAAAGTGAACATTGCATATGTAAATCAATCAATATCTCGCAGAGAAAATGGATTTAAAGCGCTTTCCGGGCGCTGCTGGCCGCAAATAAATGCACAGATTTGTGTACTGCCGCCTAAGCGAGTGCGAGAGTTGCGTTCACATAATTTCGGCCAGATGGTTCAAGGAACTATACGCCTTAACGTAAATTCAACGTAAATGTAATGCATGGTACTTAAGAAGGAGAAGATAATTTACTTGTAAAGTGTAAGCACGGAGTCAGTGAGTCCATGCAGCTTGATCTTCTTGTACATCTGCGTGATGACGACCGGCCCGGAGCCCGAGTCCACGTTGATACTCTCCACGTGAAGGGGCTCCATCTCTGGGACTGATAGTGAGGGGATGCCTGGAAATAAACGCAAAGGGATTAGAACAGGGACACAGGGAACATGTAAAAAATACAAACACCAACAGACAATTAATGAACAGAATTGAGACAAGAAAAAAAGATAAAGAAAGTTCAGGATTACATCGACCTGTTGCCGTTAATATCGAGCAAAAAACGGCAAAAATATCTATCAAGGTTCATGAGATACAGTCTAGAGACAGACAGACTGATAGTGGAATCTTAGTAATAGGGTTCCATTCTTACGGTAGGCTACGGAACCCTCTTACAAATTCGGTTAGCCATTAAGACGTGATTGATTAATTTCAATAGCATTTCAATTTGTCTCACGCTCATCAAAACTCGTGTGTTCCAAATCAAGAGATGCGGAAGGCACATCGCATAAAACATTTGTATTACGGAAGGCAATTTAAAAGAATGTGAAAAGCACGTGTAATGTTTACAAGTCACTTGTTTTACTGTTAAATCATCGATACGTAACAGTGTGCTCGCCATTTGTTTTGTGCAACTAAGCATCAATGAACGAAATTATCCAATACTGCTAAGCTAATCATAATTACCTGACTTGTATAAAAAGTTCGTCAGGCCGTGAAAATTTTGTTGTGGCTAATGTCTATCATCATCATTTCATCATCGTCCTGCCCTAGTCCCGTTTTATTTGGGGTCGGCGTAACACGTTTTTTTCTTCCATTCTGTCCTGTCACTCGTCACGCTATCACTAACTCCCTTTTCTTTCATATCGCTTCTCACACAATCCATCCATCTTTTCTTTGGCCTCCTTCTTCCCCTCCATCCATCCACATGTAAACTCATAACTTTTTTAGCAACATGCGTTTCATCCTTTTCAATTTTCAATGTCTATATTAGTAAGAAATTTCTGATCTTTCGATTACAGTTGAACCATAACAGAAATCTATCATCATCATCGTCCTGACCTTTTTTTTTCGCGGTGGGAAAATCATCTAATGACATCCCCCGCTCTTGGGCAGAGTGGGAGATAGTGTCAGACTTTTACTGCCTAAAAACCCACTCCTGTTCCTTCTTGCCTTTTGTACCGGGACGAGCTTCCCTTTCGGATAACCCTGGCCCCAGTAGGCTTCGACCCGGCTGGGCCCCTACTGCTGCTGACAGCTCCTTGAGGCGCGCGATAACAGTGCGCGCCGTCGACGACTTGGGCTCGGTCCGGACAGTTACCGGACGGTCGAACAGCGAGCTACCCATTGCTCGCCGTCCGCGCCTACGATGGCCGGAAATCGGGATCGGAATCCCGGCAGCGGCTGGAGCGCTGTGAGCGCCGCCGTTGCCTGATGCGGTCAGCCTCCTCCTTCCGTTCTTAGCGACCGCCACGCGCGACCGCGACACGCGTCCGCAACTGGGTCGCGCGACCTACTGCTTAGTATGAATTTATACGGAGCACTAAAGTAATGCCGCGACTAGTGATGTTCAATTCCGCTATAAACTATGGACGCGCTATAGACTATTGAATATATTTTATAGCGTGCTATTTTATACGCTATCATTATAGCTCGCTATAAGAAAACTCGACAGTCATCTGAACGCGGAGATGTTACCTATCATTTTATTCAGCAACGCGCTAAACGGACGCAATAGGTAAATGAAATCTTGTAACGCATTGTTGTTACCAAAAGCTTATAAAAATATATTATAAGCCGAAATGTGTTTTTGTTTTATATGCATTTTAAGATTCGTTATCGACGATATAAATCGTACCGAGAACTGTCATATAAATGACAGTTCTCGGTGACAATAGTTACAAGTTTTACTGCCTTCACAGGGTTTCTCAAAAAAGTTCCAAATACTGCCGTCCTCTAACTAAAAAGCAGCTAAGTTACTTAGAAACAAAAGCACTTAGCTGCTTTTTAGTTAGAGGACGGCAGAATAGGTAAATCGCCACCGCAAGGCATCTATACATATAATAAAATCGTAGGAAAGTCAAAACTGTACATTGAATATTTTTTAAAAAGAATACTTGGGGCGTGATCTACAATGGATATTGAAGCCAAAAATATAGTTTTTAGAATTTTTGTCGGTTTGTCTGTTTGTCTGTTTGTCTGTATGTATGTCCGGGCTAAACTCAAAAAGTACTGCATGGATTTACTTCAAATTTTGCATGAATATTACTAAGAGGTCGGGTCAACATATAGGCTACATATTATCACGCTATCTCCTACGGGGGAGGAGCTGTGAATCTTTATTTTTCTTACGCATTCTGTGACAGCGTGTAATCTAACGACGCATATTTAAAACTTGTTTTTGAGTAAGCCATGCTATTATCTAGCTTTACACTATAAAAACTACGCCATTAAAGTAACTTGGGCAGAGAAACATAGTTTAATGAATGTTAGTAGTATAAAGACAATTTTAAAGCAGCGCCATCTATGAGATTTCATAAAAATCAAATCAAGTTATATGTTGACAGTTTTTGGAAATTAACCATTTAAATTTGATCATGTTGGCGAGGTTAGTAGTTAGTTATTCTTAAAATTCATAGATGGTAATGTGCATTTTCTTCATATTATAGTTCGTTTTGACAAATTCAAGTTCCAACAAAACCCTCAAAATCTTGAGCAGAGTTGAGGAAGACAATTTAAAAAAAATGCGGTGTCATGTATTGCATGGTGGCATTTTTCAGACTCTGTGAAGTCGACCAGTTTGCGAAATCCCTTACGTATGACGAGGTGCCTTCATATTACACGTACGACAAGCAAAGGGGTGTATTCAACCGACGTCGACGAGGAGGTGCTGTGAAAGGTTTTCCGGGAATTTTCAAGGACACCGCATTAAGTAGGGTTTATACCGTGCACCCGAATTGTGGCGAATGCTATTTTCTGCGGTTGTTACTTCACACTGTCCAAGGCCCAACGTCTTTCGCCTTTCTGAGAACATTTGATGGCGTGGAGTATCCCACTTACCGCGCAGCCTTTTGCCTAATTGGGATGACATCCTCGCGGAGGCAAGCGTCAGTGACAGTCATCTGTTTGCCGTCATCTTGGTGTTTTGTGGAGTCGCGAACCCGGTAGCTTTGTGGGAGAAGTATCGCCATCATCTGTCTGAAGATTTTCTACGAGTTTTGAGGCGTGCTACTAGAGACGAAGTCGAAGTAACTGATGAACGCGTGCTGAACACCTGTCTCAGTTCACTTTAAGATGTGGTCATTTCTATCGGCGGCAATCCACTGATCGAATATGGGTTACCAGCTCTCTAATCATCACCACATCAAGACCGTGGAAATCGGGAGTATAACGCTGAGACAAATTACAATGCGGGCGAAATGACCACCATACGAAATTACCATGTTGCTTTGTTCTCTTGAGAGCAAAAACAAATTTATGACACCGTCCTTGAAAGCGTTGGGCAAAACCAGGGTAAAATTGTTTTCTTGGATGCTCCTGGTGGAACAGGAAAAACATTTGTTTTCACTGGTATACTTGCAGAGGTCAGGAGGCAAGGCAAAATTGCTATTGCTGTAGCGTCGTCGGGAATCGCTGCCACACTGCTTCCGGAAGGCAAGACAGCACATGCCATGTTAAAAATTCCCATCGATTTAGAGAGCGCCGAAACGCCTGTTTGTGGTGTGTCACGTAACAGCGATAAGGGACACGTGCTCAAGGATTGCTCTCTAATCGTATGGGATGAGTGTACGATGGCCAATAGGAAGGCAGTTGAGGTCGTGGACAGAACCCTGCAGGACATCCGCAGGAACGAACATTTGATGGATGGTGTCACAGTTCTGTTCAGTGGCGATTTCCGGCAAACACTTCCCGAGGTGACGCGGGGATCGAGGGCTGACGAGGTGAATGCTTCATCGAAACGATCTTCGTTGTAGTCACGAGTTCGTACACTGCGCTTGACCATTAATATGAGAGCTCGGCTCGGCGGCAATGCACGTGCTCAAGAATTCTCCGATGTCCTTCTAAGTCTTGGCGAAGGCACTCTACCAGAAGAGAGAGGTGGACAGGTGGTGCTTCCAGAGTCTCTCGGTAGAGTGGTATCCAGCTTAGAAAAACTCATTCACTGTGTGTACGGGGACATCAGTCATATACCGCAGAATTCTTGGGTGTGTGAGCGGGCCATTTTGACGCCCAAAAATGATCAGGCTGCAGTAATTAACGAATGCATTCTCTCGGAAATTGAGAAGAATGAAGTGGTCTACACCTCGATAAAAAACACTGTTGTCGAGCAAGATGACGCCACACATTATTCCGTGGAATTTCTGAACTCCCTGTCAGCAAGTGGACTTCCGGCGCACACCATCAAGCTGAAGGTCAGTGTCCCGATTATGCTTCGAAGTTGTGACGGGACCCGCCTTAAAGTCATCTCTCTCCACAAAGACACACCATTAAGGCAGAAATTCTTACGAATTGTGGCGTCGGCGAGGCAGTATTTATACCACGCATTCCCCTCATACCCCATAACTTCCCGTTCCAGTTCAAGCGCGTACAGTTCCCCGCGTGTGTTTGCTTCGCGAGGACCATCAATAAGTCGCAGGGGCAGACACTGAGGGCAGCGGGTGTCGACCTCAGGACGAGTTGCTTCTCACACGGGCAACTGTACGTCGTTTGCTCCCGTGTCACTAGTCCTGACTCTCTTTACATTTTGGCTCCTGGCAGTATAACTATCAACGTATCAATTATAGGGAAGTCTTGTAAGGTATGATACCTTTGTACGTATTTTTACTCTTTTGTGTCCTGGAATGTATTCCTGCATTATTTTCTCTATTTCCTTCAGTCCTCTTCACTTGCTTCGTTTGCAAAAAAAAACTTATATTATAATGCTATTTTAAAAGTTGTTTATTTATAATGCTATAGCGACACTGGCACCTTAGGTATTTTTAGTGCTGTAGAGGCTTCACGCAGACGACGTCGCGGGCAGCAGCTAGTTTTTATATAAGTTTGTTAATTATCAACACACAAGTCTTTTTTGGCGCAAGAGGTTCACCTAAATCTACGACCTTCACTGTCACAGTTCTTAAACACTAACTAATTTACAGAAGTTATACTTTACAACGACAGTATTAGGTACGATTCAAAATCACAATCACAACATTCACAATGATAAAACATAGGTAGGTATAAAAACATTCGAAAAAGTACTCAAAACGATCGCAGTTCGCGAGAACACCGTGCGCATTCGCAATGTTTACAAACAACTAACAACAAAAAAATAAGTTTAGATTTAGCACGACTGAATTAACTAGACAACTCGTTGTAACAAGATTCGTATTGCGCTATGTGCCTACTTAAACCATACGGGTTATAATAACAAAAAAATCACGCATAGCATAGCACGAATCGAGCCGACTGTCAGCTGTCTGAGTACACCCGATGCGCTACAGACTGACGAGTTGACGACGCGCGGCGCGGCGCTTTCGCGCCATATTGCTATCCCGTTTTGGCCACGCTGTTGTCGTTTTGTTGAGTGAGACGTTATAATATAGCATATAGCGCGGAGGCAGATCGGAAATAGCAAACGCTATGTGCTATAAACAAATAGCGTGCTATATTTTAGTGCTATAAAGCCTAGCGCGCACTGCCTTGCGGTGCGTTTATTCTATCGTGCGATAGAATAAACGTATTCACAGGGCCGCGCACTGCGGTGAAAAAAAACGCAAGTTTTAACCGACTTCTAAAAAAGGAGGAGGTTCTCAATTCGGATGTTTGTATTTTTTTTTATGTGTGTTCGCGCATAACTTCGTCACTTGCCAACCGATTTGAAAAAATATTTTTTTGTTGGAAAGGGTATACTTCCCAAATGGTCCCATAGTTACCAAGTTGGGATCTGATGACGGAATCTTGGCGAAATCGAGGGAACTCCTTAAATTCAATTCAATTTTTTAGTGAAAACGGTTATTTTTTTTATAAAAAGGTTTTATGTCATTCGAACTCCGGCTGTGGTACTTACATGTCATCGTTATGGACTACCATACAAGAGTCACTTTCTGCATATTATATTTGTTATTACCTAAAAAAGGGTACCCAAACGGTATTGGGTACATCCCATGAGGGCCTTAGGGATTATGAAGGGCTTCTTTTTCGTAAGATATAACGATCTAGGTTCTTTTATAACCTGCAAATAAGTAGTTTTTCTGAATCAGGGTCATGCTAACATGTTTTGATTCATGCTCCAAGGACTGAATTAACTTCGTTGAAATTTGGTACAAGACTGGACCATATTCTGGAATCCGACATATTAGTAGAATATTTTTTATCCCGGGTAGTACCTACGTTCTCCTAGAATGATTTCCCACTTACAAGCAGGCGAAGTCTATAGCAGAAACTAATAAAGTTAAAGAAAGATAAAATGATAATTCGTACTTAATATTTTAAATCTCTGTCAGTCTGTTACGCTTTCATGGTGAAACTACTGAACAGATTTTGATGAAATTTGGTACGCAGTCAGCTTGAACCTTACGGAGGGACAAAGCATATGCTACTGTTTATAGCTTCGAGTTAGCATTTGCATTATGGGGCAAGCATTGCAAATATCAACTCCCACCTACCCTTTGTCAGCAAAAGTAAGCAAGGCTGTCACCGCCCATGCATACATAATAGACATAGAGTATTTGTCAATATGGTTTCATTATTAATTATATACGCTTTAATTATTAATAACAATATCATAAACTTCTTCCCGCATCCTTGTCTTCAATATTCTGTCCGAATATTTAGGTACTTACACGATACAATTGCATTAATTAAAAGTTCAATATCTAAATTTGCGATCGATGCTCGCGCCTCCGTTACCGGAGAAATGCCAGGTAACGACATAGCTGTGTCGCGTCCCAACAGCAACTGAGTGCCTCAATGCGTTTTTTGTACCGCAGTGCGCGGCACTTCATAGATCTATATGCGATGCAAAAATATGTGCGGTAGATTCACCACAAATTTGTAGCGAGAGGCCTACGGTGACTTCACCGCATGCGTTTATTTCACCGCAGTGCGCGCACTTCTATGGCACTCCATACTTCACAGATTTTGCGTTAGAAAAACGCACGGCAGTGCGCGCTAGGCCTTAATTATATTAACCACCACTGGCCGCGACCCGCGTCGCGCGACCGGTGGGCGTGGCCAGCGACCCGCGTGGCGGAGCGACCCGGTCGCGTCGGGAGCAGTGCCGTCACGCGACGCAAGCGATAAACACATCAAAATGGCGTCGTTTTCATCATATGAGGACGAAATTTTGATAGAGTTAGTGAATAAAAATCCTCCTTTATATGATGTAAGACTCCAATCTTATAAAGACAACATTGTGAGGGACAATATTTGGGAAGGAATTGCCAAGTCATTGAATAAAACAAGTAAGTACTGGTTTATTTTTATTTCTACTCTTCGAATAATTCTAAGTTTCTATTATGTACTTAGAATAATAACGCATAGAAACCTAGTACGAGTGCAAAAAGTGAGGCAACTTAGCGATAATGGCTTAGATAGGTACTCTTCTCGGCGCGCTGTCAGTAGGTACCTACTCAAGGTCACGTTCCGTCTAACGCAACTCGCGAGTAAACAATTAAAAAAATAAAAATAACCAATATTTCACCAATAAATAATTACATTCTATACATTATTTTTAAGTAAATCGATCTTCAATTATAATAACCTAACAAATAACAATACAGTGTTACTATTTGTGAGGAAAAAATACCCACATTGGTTTGAATTTTGTTGTTATTTTTATACGACAGAAAAATATTTTTTTGATGTACTTATGCTATTAAAAACGATGACTTTTTGATGACTAGTTTCGAGAACTTGAAACTTGGCATAAACTATTTTATATTAGTCTTTGTAAATAGGATATTAGGAAAAACTAAACTATGTTTATTTATATTATGGTCGTTATGGACACTGCTACCTACAGTATTATTAAACCAAAAGTGAATTAGTAATATCCTATAGGTAGTTACTTAAATAAAATCTGACTAAGTTCATGATGATTATTAGGTATCCTGCAATTATTTGATTAGGTACATAAACCAAGTACTGTATTATTAATTACCTAATTATATATTATTAATTACATTACATTTTTTGATATAATCCAGCTGCATAGTAGTGCGTTTTCCCATAGGTACTTTTGTGGGAAACGGCCTGTATTGGTAACACTGAAAGCTATATCTGTGTGCATTTGAGGAGCGTAGGCACATTCGGCTTACGCAAACAAAGAAAGGGAGTAGAAACGCACACGATTTCGTTTGCGTTTTGTTCTAGACGCAGCTTCTATTAGTTATTATTCTAAGTTTCTATTAAGTATTTATTCGCCTCACAATTTTTTTAACACTGTTTTGAAATCACTTTACTGTTACTAATTTCTTCTGTCTACACGATTGTCCTGCCAGGAGACTTGGCCAGGTGTACTCAAAAAGAATGATCTTAATGAATCCCGAATTTCAAATGCTGCCAGACTTGCAAAACCACCAACCCGTGTCAATGGTATCATATTCTCTCTAGGTAGAAGGATTTTTGGATCACACTTATAGTATGGAAGGCAAGTTCTTTCATAACCATCCCGCAGTAAATTATGTAGACAACAAGCCGTCAAAATCAATTCATCAGCAGTCTCGGGTCTGATTTGTATAGGTGTGTAAAATATTCTTAATACTTGTGATAATAGTGCAAATGGATTTTCTGTCACTCTTCTGGCACGGCAAAGTCTGTAGTTAAAGACAGCTTTATCACGATTCACTCTTGCGTCATTTCTACAGTATGGCTTCATCATATATGTATCGAGGGCAAATGCTTCATCACCGACTAAAAACTGAGGAAGCACAATATCTGTTCCTGGTACATTTGTAGGCTTTGGAACATTAAATTGATTACGAGCAATTTTTTCCCTATACACGATTTTTGGAAAATACCACTATCTCCTTCTTGACCTGAACCTACGTCAACTGCAATGAATTTGTAATTGGCATCTACAACTGCCAGAAGTACAACCGAATATTATTCCTTGTAGTTAAAATACAGTGAACCACTGTTATTTGGAGCTTTAATACACACATGTTTGCCTTCAATGCCTCTAAAGCAATTAGGAAAATTCCATCGATTAAAAAAATCACTAGTCACATGTTTCAGCTGATCTGTAGGTACTGGCAACAATATTGGCACTAAATTCTTTCGCAGGCTTTCAAGCACATTTTTAACTATTCTGCTAATATAACATGCTGATATACGATAGGTGTACTCTAGAGATGCATATGATTCTCCAGTAGCTATAAATCTGAAACAAAATATGTTTATTGCAGGTAATGAATGCAAGAAAAGATGGAAATACATAAGAGACTCCTATAATAGATGCAAACGTAAGAATAAATTACCCACTGGGTCATCAGCATCTTCTAAAACAACAAAATGGAGGCTGTTTGATAGAATCCGTTTTCTTGATAAGATTCCTATAGAAATGCCTAGTATTTCTACTGTTAAAGATGAGAATATTGAAGATGAAACCAATGAAGAGATAAGTACAGCAGGTACAAGTGGATTGAGAAGTAGTAGTGAAGACAGAAGCGGAGAAGGAGCGAGTAAAGAGACAAGTGGGTTGAGAAGGAGTAGTGAAGAGAGAAGTGGAGAAGGAACGAGTAAAGGGACAGGTGGATTGAGATGGACTAGTGAAGAGAGAAGTGGAGGAGGAACGAGTGACGAAGGGACAATTGAACTAAGGAGTGGTGAAGAAAGACGTGAAGTAGAAAGGAGCAATGAAGGGACAAGTGGAGCAGGGATAGGCTCAGCTGGTACAAGAGAAGGAGGAAAAAAATATAGAAAACGTAAATCGGAGAATAATATTCAAACATCATTACTAGAATATTGGAAACAGAGAGACAAACAAAGACAAGCAGAAATGAGAATCCTGGCAGTACAGGAGTCGGTCGCTGATATAGACGGAATTGATTCATTTTGCTCACATATGGGATCAGTTTTGAAACAATTACCACCAGGTTTAAGAGTGGAGGCTAAAACAAAACTTTTTAATACACTGTCAGAGTTTGAATTGAGAAGTCTTGAAAGTACAGATAGAAGCAACATATCCTTTAGTTCACATACCAATCATAGTTCGCGAAGGAGGCGACCGCCTGCCACTCCTCCTCCCTCCGAACCATGGCCTTTACCAAGGCCCGGCGCGAGAGATCGCCGCCGCTGATCACCCTCACGAGGGCACGGCGATGCTCTGCCCAAGCGAGCAATACCTCTACTGTGTGCTCCACCGTGTCCTCCGGGATCTTCCTGACCTTGTCCCGTGTTACTTGGGGTCGGTGCAAGACATTTTTTTTCTTTCATTCTGTCCTGTCACTCATCACGCATCCATTCCATGACAGAAATGTATACTATAATAAATTTGTAGAAGTTTTTAGTTGTGCGCGCGTCATGTAAACTGTGCGAAATCGATGTATATAACTATTATACATTAAAATTGTGTGTAACTTTATATATTACTTAGGCTTTATTTTATTGCAATCAGTTGACCACTTCGAAAGATATACTACATTCATTGACTGTTGGCGTTACGAAGTTTGCCGGATCAGCTAGTCCATATATAGATATAGAGATTATTTGAACGTGCTTATCTCAGGAACTACTGAAAAGTTAATTAAGTGTTTTGCATAGGACATTTATCGAGAAAGTCTCTACGAAACACCAAAAATCCAAGTATAAAACTTGTATATAAAGACTTGGACTTTTATAGAGACCTCCGTGCCCCCGGGAGTGAAGCAGTAAACAAGGACGTGGTTGAAACCGAAGGAGACATCTAGTCAGGTATATTTCTTTGCCTGGTAAAAATTGCTATTGTGTTTATTGGCCTTAGCAATAACTGACACCGTAATATTAACTAATTCCAAAGGAGGTAAGGTAAGGCTCTTGTCTCAGTAATATTTCTTACCTTTCTTCATCCTTCTGAGTGCGTCGGGAACAGCCATTTTGAGACATTCGTTTAGTTTTGCGTCCTTTTGTCTGCATCTCGTGAAATCTTCAGCTGTAATCAAAGAGAGAAGTATTTGATTAATTTTCTTTGCTAAGAGAAAAGATTTAAATTATAATGAAGAAACTAAAAACCTACTGGACCGATTTTAAAAATTCTTTCAAACTTCTTTCACCTGTAAAAAGCCACTGTAACCACTGAGTGACATAAACATATCTTTTAATAGAACGCGGGCGTATCCGTTGGCAGAAGGTAGTCGAATATAAAAGTTTGTATTTATTAACCGAGTTCGAAAAGGAGGAGGTTCTATGTTCGGCTGAATGTATGTTTTTTTTTTACTTTTTTTTATGTATGTTTCGATATCTCGGTCAATTGTGGACCGATTTTGAAAATTTTTTTTTTGATTGTAAGGTTACGCTTCCAAGTTGGTCCCATAGAAATATTGTTATGATCTGATCATGAACTTCGAAGATATGGAACAGAACTCCTCATAGAATTACAGGATAACTGTGGTTACAAGTAAAGTTGCTTTGTTTATACGTGTAGTCGATGACTGACTGTCAGAAAAGGGGGGGGGGAGGGATGTATCGAACTGATCTGATGATGAAGCCAGGAGGAAAAAAATTAAATTAATGTAATCTAACTGTGTTTGGGATTATTAGAATCTTTATGAGACGCACTGTGGCTATAAGAGGCACGGTAATAGACGGGTACTTTTTAGTGGTGGTACCATAACTAAAAAGTGTAAAATAAAAAACTTTTACAAAAAAAATATAACCGAATTCAATGTTAAAAAACACTGAAAAGTATAAAATAACTTTAATTTCGGAAGTCGGTGTTAAATAACGAAGAGCCCAAACTATTATAGAAAAACCAATAGTAGTAGATTCAATTCAAAGAAAATATTTTTTAACTTGTGTGCAACCAAATGCACTGGCACTCTTTTTTAGGCTGGGATATCTTTATATCACTTATCTTCCGCTCTAGGTAGGCAAGAATGTCAGACTTTGACTGATTATAATACACCTGTGTTCCTTCAATAGCCCTATGTGTTCCAAGACCGCAGACTATCCCACAGACTAGCCCTGGCTTGACTTGCACATAACATGTATAACATAATCATCAGCCTTGTAACGATCCCACTGTTAGGACTCAGGACTTCTCTCTAGGAGAGGGAATGGGTCGTAATCCACCACGTAGGACCAGTGCAGATTGGTGAATGACACGTCTTCGAATTTTTAGGCCATGCCGATTTCATCACAATGTTTTCCTTCACTGTTTTAAGAGCAGTTGTGATGAAATAAATTATACCAAGTAATGCGCCTGCTTTGTTTGTACCTGCGACTTATCACTCATAAGTTAGAGTCGTTACCACTTGACCACTTCTGCCTTTTACTTGCACACGAGTACAATAAGTTAATTTCATGTCATCATGATCATCATCTTCCTGCCTTAATCCCTTATTCTGCCCTGTCTCTCGTCATGCTATCACTAACTTCCGTTTCTTTCATATCACTCTTGACACAATCCATCCATCTCTTTTTTGGCCTCCCTCTCCCTCACCGTCCATCCTCATGTATACTTATAACTCTTTTTGTAAGTTAATATCATGTATAGTTGATATAAAGGATTCTGCCAGGTAAATCAAGAAACGATGCTTGGTATTAGCTCTCAAACGAATTCACACAAGGAATATTTATTACTGGGCTCCCCACGCACTGCTAAGTCCTTGACAGAAAGTTACTCGTAATTTCCTCCATCCATTTATAGTATGGAAATATTTATATTTATATCTGTTACCCAACGATTATGGAATAATTCTGCCGGCTACATATTGTTTGGCAACTGCCGACGCCTGTGCTGACCTTGTAACAAATAGATGGCGTGCAGATGTGACAATACCCCGGCAATCTGCAGAAATACTAGTTTGTCCAGTCTTTTGAAGAGTTGCAGGTAAACTGTTGTGTGAGGTCAAGGTAGGTCTTGTGTTGGTCGAAGTAGAGGGAAGTTTTTAAGTGGTGAATTACGGAATGTTAAATGAGGCAGTTGACCTGTGTCAAGGTGTTACAACAAACCAATAATTATAACGTCATGTTTATCAACATATTCATCATCCAATGGAGTAACCTATGAGAAGATAACGTCATAATACACGGAAATAAATATCAAAATATTTTGGCGCTGAAAGAGTTAAGATATGACATTATATTTTGGGGTAAGTCCCCAAAATATAATATAGAGTGGATATTTTCCTTTTTATTTCTTATAAATTTGTTTTTAAACTATCTAATACCTTTCGACGTAAAAACCAAAACTTCGTCTTGTAGATAAGCATATTCTGCAGAGTCCCACAAAGTTAGGTAGATATATTATAATAAAATAACAAAATCAAACACTTAATTTGGATTTGAAGTTTGAACGGATTCATAAAGAAACTTACAGTCTTTTTGTAATAAATGCTATTGATCAAATGATTACTGACGAAATGAAACAATTACTTGAAAGATATTGACATATTAATATATAATTCTTATGTTTGGCTATTCTTCGAGCTTTATCAGTAACTGGGCTGTACTTAAATTAAGCAAGTTTATACAGGGCGATGTACTATTAATTTTCTTGCGTAAAATTGCAATGTGTCCTTCCAGTTGCTCAACTGTCAATGGTCAGGCCTTTGATTAAAGAGATAGTTTCAAATGTATAAAAAGACCTAATTCTTCACTTCTACATCGTTAATTACTATATTTTAGAACATTCATCCCATTTTTAGGGTTCCGTAGTCAACTAGGAACCCTTATAGTTTCGCCATGTCTGTCTGTCCGTCTGTCTGTCCGTCCTCGCTTAATCTCTGTGACCGTTAGCACTAGAAAGCTGAAATTTGGTACCAATATGTATATCAATCACGCCGACAAAGTGGTAAAATAAAAATTGAAAAAAATGTAAATTGTATATGTAAAGTGGGAAGTGATTTTTTTTTTAATTTCAACCCTAACGTGTGATATATTGTTGGATAGGTATTTAAAAATGAATAGGGGTTTACAAAAATAATTTTTTGATAATGTCAATAATTTCGGAAATAATCGCTCCAAAAGTAAAAAACAATGTGTCCCCCCCCTCTAACTTTTGAACCATAAGTTTAGAAAATATGAAAAAAATCTGAAAAGTAGAACTTTATAAGGACTTTCTAGGAAAATTATTTTGAACTTGATGGAAAGAACAGTTTTTGTACAAAAAAGACAAAAGGGTTCTACAAAATAATTTCTGGACTAAGTTTGTAGTATAATCGTATATGCAAGCATTTTTATAACCTCATAAGTGGGTACACTTATTGTGACGGACGGGAAACTACGGAACCCTACACTGAGCGTGGCCCGACATGCTCTTGGCCGGTTTTTTAGACTTAGTTTCCAATGGCCTAAACACATCAAGAGCTTTCCCTAGATTATATTTTAAGTTACTGTTAATAAACCAAGAGACTCATGAAATTAATGTTTCATTGATATCAGCTTCATATATGTTAGGGTTATTATCAGCTATTGTTACTGAACTATCATTTACTATAGTTACTATAGTTTAGGGTTGGTCATTAATATAAATAAAGAAAAATATAATACCCAGAACACTGCCCTAGGTTATGCCAATGTAAATTGTAAGTTCTAAATCAACCGTTTTAGGTCTACTGTCTGCCTTTTGGAATTTCTTTCTATATGTCTTCGTAGAAGCCTCAAAGACAGCCCTTATGCACAAAAGCATTCTCTGCATGGCTCCAAAAATATATAATAAAATACCAAATAATATCAAAGATTTGAACTTGACGCATTTTAAACGGAAACTTAATGATTTTTTAATTGAAAAATGCTACTATACCATAGACGAATTCCTTCTTGACAAAATGTTATAAACTGACAATCATATATTTATTGACTAATTAATAATAAAATTTGACTGTATGGATTGTAAATTGAAAACTTGACTAATTGATTATATTTTTTTAATGTTTGTAATAATGATTAATTGTATTGTAGCTTAAATCTTGACATAAATTGTTTTGAATATTCTAACAATTTAAAATTTTCATATTGTTAAATAGTGTATGCCCAATGGGCAGCTTTTTGAGTTACCATAAATTAACTGTAAGACCTGTTGTATCACCAAAAAGCACACTAATAAATACTTTGACTTTGACTTTGAAGATATTCACAATGATATTCCATTCCGAGGGCTTTCAGTGCTTCAAACCTCTTAGTTTCAAGTATGCCTCGATCGAAATTAACTCAACCTATTAGTACATTCTGACCAGGTGTATTTTCATACAATTCTGTCATGATATTTACAAATATAAACATGACCAAAATTATATGTTACCCATCAAAGGTTAGACCGTTGTAAGCACGTAGATACATATGTATACATTTGCTTTGTTCGTTTATATTGTACCTTTATGCAAAGGGAGTATTGTGTTCCATTTCCATCACATTACTGGCCTTTTTGGGAGAAGTCATCACCATTGAGTATGTTCTATTGTAAGAAATAGATTGTTCCAAAAGCTGTTACAGAATAGTAACTGGAAGCTATTGTTTCAAGGCAAAATCAAGAAACTACGTATCAGTGGTGGCCGAGTGGTAACGGCCCCGACTTACGAGTTGAAGGTTCAAACCCTGCCAGACGCATTACTTTGTGTAATTTATTTCATCACCACTGCTCTCAAAACGGTGAAGGAAAACATCGTGAGGAAACCGGCATGTCCTAGAAACAAAAATTCGAAGATATGTGACATTACGGCCAATTCCCTCTCCTAGAGAGGAGGCCTAAGTTTCAGCTGTGGGAACATTAAAAGGCTGATTATGCTATGCTATTTTACGTGTATAGTGCTTTCAGCTTTCACTTTTGGCTTTTCTATGTCACGATCTTTATTAGCTATCACCATATATCATTTTAGAGTCATAAAGAGTTACTATGGTGTCACCATCTTGCATTACTCACTACTTCACTAGTCAATAAAGTTCAATGGACACAACATGTTTCACGGTTCCTTGACTACGAGTTGTAAGCCGCAGTGAATTTGAACCAAGCAGGGATACGTACGTTTCGTACGTTTATTTCATCATTATTCCTCTCATAGAAGTGCTTGAACCAAAAATTAGGAATCATAGAGAGCAGGTTTGCAACCTAGCAATAGATAATAAGCAATAGGATGATTTTGCTATGTAACTTGGATGTCAAGCCCTTCACTCTAAAGCCACAATATTTGACATTGAAACTTCTGCAACGTCCCTACACAGTGTAAGCAATTTGTGTCATCTGACATATGAAATGCAGCCTCCGATAGTTAGTTGTGCAACCGTCGTAGCAACTGCAACCGACAGCAACGTGCAACTACAAGCGTGAAATAATTGAGCTGTCAATTACATGGATTAATCTAGATACTTGTGTACAAAGAGAGATCTAAAAAGTTAAACGACTTGGGAATTTTGTATAATATTTAATCACTAGCTTTAGCCTAAGTCACTCAGGAATAAAGCAGCTCTCTATTGGTAAAAAATTTTAGCAATCGGACCAAGTACTTCCAGAGATTACCTCCTACAAACAAAAAAAAACATAAAAACAAAAAACAAATTTAAGTACCTACCTCTTTATTATACTAGTGTAGATTTAAAAAATACTTATATTTGATGCATATATACGTTAGGTATTTATTTAGGTTTTAGTATAAATAGTTTAAGTTTGTTTGTTTATGTAGAGTAACGAAACATTTACTTGTATTATTTGATGCATCATATAAATAAAATCATTTTAATTTTAGTGTAGATTAATATTATAAAGTTTTTTTTTTTTTTTGTTTGTAAGTGCTAATCTCTGAAAGTACTGGTCCGATTGCAAACAATTTTTGACTTATATTTGATACTTTTTATAAGATTCTTCTATTAGTAAATTATGATCAAGATCTTTTAATCAACCTTGATTAAATATTGCACCAGTGTTGATTACAGTCAGATTTTATTTTGCCCTAATAATTACCCAAGTCGTTTGACAATTTCGACAGACTACATATTATGTTACAATGTTTCAAGGAGATTATGTTATACAATTATCTAGGAATGGTATGGCCGTCAACATCTACACAAGATTCTACAATACTTCAGTCACATTGCTAAGAAAAATGGTGTCAACCTCGAAAGGCTCATCGTGACCGGTAAAGTAGCTGGGAAAAGGCCTCGTGGACGCAGCCTAATACGTTGGTCTGATCAGATGCGGATCTGATCAGACCTCGACGCTCTTGACTCTACGCTATAAATTCCCTTCACGCTGCCAGAGACAGAAACAGATGGAGGATGTGATGAAGCAGGGAGGTTACGACCCTCGAATCAGAATTGAGGAGTACGACACAAGGAGGAGGAGGCATGGTAAACGGGGCGAAGAACTCGTGAGTATTGTGACACCGATTTGGGGAAGCATATGGTCCAGCCTATGTATTTGATGGACAGGTAGTGAATGCAGAAGAAGAACCCAGACATCAGGAAATTAAGAAGGCATTTAAGGTGTAGCGACATCTATGACGACACATAAGAACACGCAATTTCTCCGCGCGATTTGAACATTAGAACGGCCCGAAATAATCTATCGGGCAGTTGTCCACCAGACATAACACCTGTCTGGTCGGAGGATCCTCCCTTTTCAACGGAGGTTTCCGGGACTTTATTCTCTATACCTCTAAAAAGTCATCTGTATATTATCGTCATTGGTGTTGTGGACGCTTGCATGAGGAATGAAGACCTTTTTTTAATTTCCCCCGCTCTGGTTATAGCTAAAGGGTATGTTAGACTTCTGTTGGCTAAAAGCCTACCCTTGTTTTTTAATTACCCTTTGCGTTTGAAGGCTGCGCTGACTCTTATAAGTAACCCCTTAGGACTATATTTCACCGGGGCACCAAGCCCCAACTGGTCGCGCCGCCAAGGTGTGCCGGTCCAGTGGTGCCAGCCCTAAATTACCAAACTAGACACCATACAGACACCAGAGTCGCCACACGTCCGAGCTGGTTGCTCCACCAAATTGTTTGCGCAACCAAACGGACAATAAGTGAGTAAATCTATAGAGCTGTATACATTTTGTTGGTAGCGGGAACTGGTCGCATCGCCATGGTGTCTCGGTGAAATATAGCCTTTAGACTTTTTTTTTTTTTTATGGTGGGAAAAATCATGCATTGACATCCCCCGCCTTTGGGCGGAACGGGAGATAGTGTCAGACTCTTACTGACTAAAAGACCCACCCCGTTCCTTCTAGCCTTCATACCGGGGCTCGAGCGCCCTTTCGGATAACCCTGGCCCCAGTAGGCTTCGAACCGGCTGGGTCCCTGCTGTTGTTGACAACTCCTTGAGGTGCGCGGGAACAGTGCGCGCCGTCGACGACTTGGGCTTGGTCCGGACAGTTACCGGACGGCCGGACAGTGAGCTACCCATTGCTCACTGTCCGCAAGCCCGCGCCTACGTAGGCCGGAAATCGGGATCAGAATCCCGGCGGCGGCGGCGGCGATAACGCCGTTGCCTGATGCGTTCGGCCTCCTCCTTCGCGAGCATTACTGCTTCGCAGAAGTCGGCGACCGCCTGCCACTCCTCCTCGCTCCGGACCATGGCCTCAACCAAGGCCCGGCGCGAGAGGTCTCCGCCGCTGATCGCCCCCACGAGGGCACGGCGATGCTCCACCCAAGCAGGGCACACCTCGACTGTGTGCTCCACCGTGTCCTCCGGGCGTTCCGCACAGTGGCGACACCCGGGCGTCACTTCCGCATGAATCGAGTGCAGGAAACTCCCGAACGAACCATGTCCGGTGAGTACCTGCGTCATGCGGAAGGTAAGGAGGCAGTGAGGTCTTTCCAGCCACGCCTCAAAGAAGGGACTTACCGCCTTAGGAATGAAGTCCTAGTTTCGATTACTAGGTCGAACAGTTATATTATTTTTTCATTTGTAATTTCTGTAATCGATTCTTGGAAATATGTTTATTAGAGCAGTGATGGCCGGAGAGTTCAAACCCTGCCAAGCGCATTACTTGGTGTAATTTATTTCATCACCACTGCTCTCAAAACAATGAAGGAAAACATCGTGAGGAAACCGGCATGTTCTAGAACCAAAAATTCGAAGACGTGTGACATTCACCAACCCGCACTGAGCCCGCGTGGTGGATTACGGCCCATTCACTCTCCTAGAGAGAGGCTTAAGTCCCAGCAGTGGGAACATTGAATAGGCTGATGATGATGATGATGATAATGCTGCAGTGTAATTATTTCGACTAACGCTTTGCAGGATACAAGTGTAATTGTATGTTATTTAAATTGCATAATATCTTATTTATTTGCAAGTTACTTAACCAACTAAAGACTGGCTTTTCCTTTTCGTACCGGCCGTGTGTGGAATTTAAATACTTCTGGTAATTTTACCTTCATGCTGTTATCTAAGCTAGGGCTTGCAAGTTTAGTTGCTTAGTTATTACGTGTGTTTTTCACCTATCTCCTTCTAAACGGCTTCACCGATTTGGATGATACTTTGTGTGTGTGGTTGGTGGATGGCTGGCGCGCCCAGGCCCGCGTGGTGGTTTACCGACCATTCTCTATCTTCTTGAGAGGCAGCCGAGTCACACCAGTGGGATCATTAAAAGGCTGATTATGCTATGCTATGCATGTAGAAGCATAGCTTAGCATAAGCAGCCTAGTGGAATAAATTTACACTTGTTTTGATTTCTTAAGTATAACCTAAACTAAGTAATATTATTATATTTTAATTTTATCCGTTGTGTTGTAATAGTACATTGTTACACAAGGGGTGAAAGTAACTCATTTCGTCCCGAGAAGGAGTTGGCGGCCGAGCGAAGCGAGGTCGCTAATTCGAGGGGTTAAATGGGTTACTTTCACCCCGAGGTAAACACTGTGCTTTTCATTACGAATACGAGGAAACTAAAAATAAAATAAAAAGTTTGTAAAACCTGAGTCGTCGTACCTATGATTTTAAGTAGAATAGAATAGAATAGAATAGCATTTATTCGGCGCAAGCAACACGATATACAACAACATAAAATAATAATGAAAAAAAAAGTACAGACATACAATACAAGTTGCAGTGACTGTGCCTGAACCGAAAGGGTCACCAACTCAGCAATTGCTGGGCGTCAAACACCCAGCTCTGATTTTCAGCTGGCACCCCGCAGTGACGCACGGATGATGGTAAATAAAGTATACTTAAACAAATAAATATAATCTATATAAATATAACCCATACTTAAAATAAATATTGATACTAGTGTATTTGTGTTTTAATATTGTTATATAGGTACGTAACTAAATATTTTATAAAATGTGCCATGGTAGTTACAAACCAAATTTCTCACTATACCCACAATATTTCAACAAAATATATCGCGGGAGACATAGTGCATCGCGCGATGCGACGGTTGACTGGATGACGCATAAATCGAGACAGACAACGTAAGTAGGTATCTTTCTTCTGATTTAAGCGGTAGGTAAAAGGTATTCCACTACTGCTTTAGCCTCTTCTCATAAGAAATTAGGCGTTAAATCACTATTTTAATCTAATAAACATAACGTGTTAATACAAATCTCTGTTGTACGGAAATGTAAACAAAGCTCGAAAAAAACAACGACTGATTGCCACTTTCCCGCCATTTTGTTTTTTTTTTCTGCGGCCGGCCAGCTATTCAGCCTCATTAATGAAAAATTAGAAATTAATTGTAATCTTTTAAAAATAAAGTATTTTAAAGAAATAGTTGAACAAATAAATAGTTTAAAATATAACATTATTTAATTAATACTTGTTTTTAAGTTATTTAAATTTTATATCGCGCTGTGATTGACTGGCTGTATGGAAAATTGGAACATGGTTCAATAGAAATGTGAAGATAGAATTAGTTTTTTTTTTAATAATTTGACAGCTGTCAGTTGTAAAGTAAAACTCCCTAGGGATGAAAAGTATCACTTTCAGCCCGCTCCTCAGGCAAGTTCAGACCTACTTTCAGAGTATGAGTAATGAAATAGTACATTGTTACACTAGGGGTGAAAGTAACTCATTTCGTCCCGAGAAGGAGTTGGCGGGCGAGCGCAGCGAGGTCGCTAATTCGAGGGGTTAAATGGGTTACTTTCACCCCGAGGTAAACACTGTGCTTTTCATTACGAATACGAGGAAACTAAAAATAAAATAAAATGTTTGTAAAACCTGAGTCGTCGTACCTATGATTTTAAGTAGGTATATTTCTTCTGATTTAGGCGGTAAAAGGTATTCCACTACTGCTTTAGCCTCTTCTCTTATGAAATTAGGCGTTAAATCACTATTTTAATGTAATAAACATAACGTGTTAAAACAAATCTCTGTTGTACGGAAATGTAAACAAAAATCGAAAAAATCAACGACTGATTGCCACTTTCCCGCCATCTTGTTTTTTTTTTTTCTGCGACCGGCCTCAGCCTCATTCAGCCTCATTAATGAAAAATTAGAAATTAATTGTAATCTTTTAAAAATAAAGTATTTTAAAGAAATTGTTGAACAAATAAATCAATTAAAATATAACATTATTTAATTAATACTTGTTTTTAAGTTATTTCAATTTTATATCGCGCTGTGATTGAGTGGCTGTATGGAAAATTGGAACATGGTTCAATAGAAATGTGAAGATAGAACTCGTTTTTTTTTAAATTATTTGACAGGTGTCAGTTGTAAAGTAAAACTCCCTAGGGATGAAAAGTATCACTTTCAGCCCGCTCCTCAGGCAATTTCAGACTTACTTTCAGAGTATGAGTAATGAAAAGTAATTTTATTTATTAATCTACCAATTTGTTGTGTAACTTGTTGTTATAATTAATTGTTAGATTTGCTTTATTGTTTTTAGATTATACAACGTTAATTTAGTACATGCGAAAACTGAATAAAGTTTGTTCAAAATCAGTAACAGTAACCAATATTACTGAGACAAAGACTTTTAATCATAATTTGATTGAGACCATACAAAAGCTCGGTAACGAAACCATAGCGAGATGTAGAAACGTGACGTAATTTAACAACGCCATCTAGTGACAAAAATTAATACTAATTTACTACAGTTTCATGATAAATTTATAAAATTGTACACCAATAGTTTTTAAGTACATGTTATATTTTTAAAAAAGGTCACAAGTTGGAAACCACCGACACTAAGTACAAAACAGGTCATGGCAGGTCATAGCAGGTATTAGGAGCCAGCGAACAGCTGGGTACGGAAGCAAAAACAACCCCTCAGTAGCTCGGGTGGTCCGGTGACCATGTATTTTTTGTCGTCAACCAGGTACCATAACTGGCTTATAACTTTGTGATTTTTCATAATACAGTTTTGAAATTTTGTACATTCTATATATAAAAAAACTAGACAAGTGTTTCAGGTATCGCCTATATTAAAAACTAGCTTTTGCCCGCGCGGCTTCGCTCCCGCTCTTCCCTACTTCAGCCTACTATACCCTACTCTACTCTACTATACCCTACTCTACCCTACCCTACTCTACCCTACCCTACTCTACCCTACTCTACCCTACTCTACCCTACTCTACCCTACCCTACTCTACTCTACTCTACCCTACTCTACCCTACTCTACCCTACTCTACCCTACTCTACCCTACTCTACTCTAATAAACCTCACGGAGCCCGAGACCTTTCCGACGAATGCAAAACCGTGGAAATCGGTTCGTGCGTTCTGGAGTTATAGCGTCAGGAAGGAAAACCCGACTTATTTTTATATAGTAGAAGATAAGTTTACTGTATCCTATGTACGCGGGCGAAGCTGCGGTTAAAAGCTAGTAAATTATAAAATGTAATGTAAATTCACTCGCATGCTTATTTAGTTCTTGTATAAAAAAAAAAAAATAGGTAATATGGATAACGTTGTGGGTTACATATACACTGTTAACTTTAGATATGCTAAGGATTTTATTACCTACTAAGAAAGGTGTAACTGTTTGTTTTCCCAAAGAAATAAATATATAAATGGTATTTTATAATGCTATTTCTTTGTGGAATGCGCTTCCCCAGGAGATCAGGATGGCAACAAGCAGATTTACATTCAAAATCAAAGTTCGCGAGTTGATTCGTAAAAAGTTGGCAGTAGTTTCATCACAGCGTTAATGTTTTTCTATTGTCGAAATGGACCAATTATTTGACTATTTTAGTGCATTTATGTAATGTATTAATTTGAGTATATATTGTATAGTTGTATATATTTATTCTATGGTTTATTAGTATATCTATTCTATGGTCTATTAGTATTTAAATTCTTGTATTTGCCTTTTTCTCACTCTTTTATTACACCTACCACTACTTTTTCTCCGCATCACCCAAAGGTTGACTGGAAGAGAATGCCTAAGGCATTAAGTCCGCCTCTGTACCCATGTGCATAAAGTGTTAAATAAATAAATAAATAAATATTTTTTACGAGTCTCTTGCGAACAAAGTCACAGGCACAAACTAGTATAAACTATAAGTGATCATCAATCAAAACATTGCGTTTTCAGATCGTAAGTTCTAGTAAGTAGTACGTAACATTGTCGTAACTCACATTTTCCGTAGAGCACGTCGTAATATATTAGATATTAATTTGTAAGCTCAATAACCTGTAGAAAGGCCAAGGCTGGCCGCTTGGTCGTACGCTGCGACCAAACTTTATTACGATACTAGCTTCTGCTCGCGGCTTCGCCCGCGTACGTTGAATATATCACTCAGGAATAAGGCAGCTTTCTATCCGTGAAAAAAATTTCGCAATCGGACCAGTACTTTCTGAGATTACCTCCTACAAACAAAATAATAAAAATAAACTTCACTTTTTTAGAGTATTACTAGCTTTTGCCCGCGGCTTCACCAGCGTAGGTACATACAATATAGCCTATGTCACTTAGGAGTAAAGCAGCTTTCTATCGGTGAAATAATTTCAGCAATTGGACCAGTACTTTCAGAGATTACCTCCTACAAACAAAAAAATAAAATTTAATTCTTAATAATATTAGTGTAGGTAAACCAGTGCTTGACTACGATCCCATCTGATGGTAAGCAGTGATGCAATCGTTGATGGTGAGGCGCACTAGTTTATTAAGAGCTTATTCACTTTAGCCTTGAACACACCTAAATTCTATCAGTCCTCAGTCCTGTGTTTTTAAATATGTACAGTGTCAGACATTTACTGTGTAACTAAAACCTACCCATGTGAAAAGAACAAGAAGATTATTTCTAAGAAATAACTGCTGCCGTCATTACGATAATTCATCCACTAGTATAAAACTACACTATCAAAGAGTATTCAAAGCTTATTTTTTTAAACGGAAACTAAGCTTTGGTCAAAAGGAATCAAAATTAATTTCCAAAAGAAAACTTGAATTAAAAAAGCAACGAACTAGATAAATAACAGTTACCAAACCTTTAAAACAGTTAAAAATAACGTTACTGATAACGTAATAGTATCGTAACTGCATATTATAGAAGTATCGGTAACGTTGTGGAAACGTCGGCGTTGAATGAAAGGCCAAGGTTGTATTGACAAGATGTGTAGAAAGACTTGCATGTTGCTGTCTCCGAAACTGAGAAACTGGTTTTAGTGAGGTTAGCAATTTATGGCAGGCATGATTGTAATCTATATTGTTCAAGAGATTTACATAATAATATTTAAACTTCTGAATTCAGAAAAGAAGTACGATTTGTTCGATTGTTTGATAAAAGTGATCTTTGAAGTAGATTATTATTCTTTATTTCACCTTCCACAAACTTTAAGGACTTATTTGGTAGACAAAACTGAACAACCTTCCACAAGATTTTTTCCAGGAAACGAAAAAAAAAATCGGCCTCTACATACAAACTGTCCAATCAAGTTTTTAATTTTGTATGTTGGGGCTGATTTTTTTTTCCTATTGAGCAAGCCCTTTAAGTTTGTGGAGGACTGTCCCTTACATCCTGTATATATAAATAATGTGAGTTAAAACCCAAGCATTCGGGTTTTCTTACAAGAAACCTATGGCTGATGATATTTTTACATATATTTTTTTTTTTTTTGCCTATGCCTGCCTGGCAGATTACGGGATCCTTCTCCTAACGAGGAGGCCCGAGTCCCAGCAGTGGGTATATTATAAGGGTGATTATGATAAAATTATATACCGTTACGTTGTAAAAGTTCTTTCTTCTCCTTTAGTTCTCCTTGTGAAGAGCACCAAAGAAGGATAATTCTTTAATGGGTTTGAAATAGAATTCCAAAGATGCAAAGACAAGAACAGTAAAGGATTTATTGTAACGACTTGAGAAATAGGGAGGAAAACGAAAAGATTCTTAAATTACAAATTCTATCATTTATAGGAATAGGAATGTCATTCTCTTAGCTGTGGAATAGTAAAGGGCATCTAAAAGAACACAGGTGGGTTCTACTCAGTAAAGGTCTGGCATTCCCTCTAGCTCCATCCAGAGCGGGAAGAGTTATTTGCTGATTTCCCGCTCAAAGAATGCGCCTAACCTGGATAATGCATGATTTCAGTGGTATGGGCGACATTGCAGCCAAAGGCTGGTAAGAAGCTAAGTGTTCTAGAATAATTTATTTTTAATGATATAAACTCAACTTAATCGATGATGGTGAATCACACAAAATTATTAAGAGCTTTCTCACTCTAGCTTTGAAGACTCCTAAATTATAATTGGATGGGATGCAGGCAAATTGTTCCAGCATGTAAAGGTATACTCCAGGGTTCTATGCTAGGTCACCTTTTATAGCTTTAGTCGATTAGGAGATCATAATAAATTCCTAGTTGACCTTTTTATCAATTAAATTGTTTTCCTGGTTTGACTTTAGACATTCAAAATGGTTTAGGAACATTTTTGAAAAAATAGCAATTAACTTGATTGGGAATTAGATTTTTGCCGTCTCATCGATCACTGGTCTACAAATTGTAATTGGTTTTGTCTAGACTGGGGTTAGGTTTGTTGAAGAACATGCCATTGAAAATGAAAAAATATATAATGTAGCCTTGTAGTTTATTAGAAACATAAATGTTGATGCTGTTAATAATATTCTTTGCAATATTAAATTGGTGCAGCAATCCTAATGTTCTCTGTTCATTATTAAATTTGTTGATGATGATTGCAATTTGATTTCTGCTATTACAAATCACATGGATTCTAAAGTTCACCTACACTGGCATACCCAAATGATTTTGCTGCATGCCGTAGCTGGCACGCGTAGGTTCACAAATCTTAGTCTTGTCTGTTTCCGTATTAACCTGGTTATTAGTTAATTACCTATCGATTAAAATTCTAGTATTTTTAGTACCGTTACAAATTGTAATCTTTAATTTATACCTACAGTTTTTTTTTGTTTTCGCTATGTTTTTCTTCCTGTCTGCATATATACTGAATAATATACGTTTGTATAGTTTTTTATGGATACAGACAGATGCATATTGATGCATTGCATTTAAATTATTGCTCGTTTGTCCTTCTATCTTTGGCATCGATCATTTTTTTATTTAATGACTGATAAACGACCAAACTGTTAACTGTATCTTAAATTCATCGTTTTTAGATAGTCTTCAAAGCTTCAGTAATACCACCAACACTTATAACTTAGGAAGGTAGCTTTAGCATATTACATTATTGAACAATAAAATCGGCTGTCGTACACTAAAATTATTTAAGAAAAATGTATAATTGTATATGTACTGCATGTCGATTATTATTTACAATCATTTACCATATCGTTTACAAGACTTAATGCTGTCCATGTTTAAAAATACTTTTCAATATATTATAACATTATGGACTATTTAGAAGATAATTCAATAGAACTTGTAATTTGTAATTAAGTCTAATTTACATCACTGATTATGAATACATACATTTGGACGCCATGTTATGACAGGATATCCTGAAACTAATTTATTGTAACACCTCAAATTCTAGCAAATAAAGATTTTAATAAATAAAATTTATCCCACTGCTACCACCATTTCAAGAAGCTCATATGCATTGCCAAACCTGTCTATAAGTTTAGAAACCCATCATGAAACGAAGCCATATCGTGGGTCATTGCGAGTGATTTCGCAGCAGTATTGGTAAAAGTGGTTGAGAAAGAGGCGCCAGTCGACCTTCGGAGCCACTCATGAGCTTTGAGCAATGGTTGACAAACGGACAAATATAGATATTATTGCATGTTGCTTTTCTACAGGTTCTTAGGTTAGTGGTTGCAGCTGAGGTATTCGCCAGCCAAGAACCAGCTTTGATTAAAGATTACCGAATTCAACTGTTTCTTTTTTTTAATGTTAGTTTACCGTTTGTATTTGTTAGCGATTTACATGTTAGCTTTTTTGATTATGATATAATTTCAATTTTGTTTTTCATCTGTCATTATAAATTATACTCATTCTTAGAGTTTTAATCACTGTGCTTTTGATTGACTAATCCGATTATTATGATTCTTGTTACGTAAACCTGAAAACCATTTGTTTCAACTAATTACATGCACTTTGGTATTGTCAAAAAGTCGGTCAGTCAGAAAAGTAAAGCTTATGTCCTATGTCCCTACAATGCAAACAGTTTATACCTGATTATGCTATATTACAACGTGCCTTAACAATTTGCAGTCAATGAACTCGATTTCAATCTCTTGCCCAACAATTTCATTATTACCATAAGTAGGAAATTCTATCCATTTGTTTAATTAACCAGTTATTTATATCTCACCGCTGAGCAAAGATCTACCTCTCCCTTTCTATATACATCTGTTCTGTACAGGTCCTCGTACAAGGTCATTACGTGACGGCCACAGACACCGCTACGAGAAGCTAGAAGCGGCCACAAAGGTAGCTGAAGCGAGCAACAGCCACTTGTGGCCGGTAGCTTCTACTTTTTTCAAGCCATGCGCTTGTTATCATAATAGACTCTGACGAAGATGGTTGAGGGCCACCGTCCATAACCACAAAGCGCCACCACCGGCGTATTTCCTGTAGTTTTCATACGTTTTATATACACTTCCATTACACGGTTGACGCCAGTGGCCACCACGCGTTAAAAATAGTCATTGCGTGCTTCTTGTGGCCCGCAATGGCCACTAAACGTCGATACAAAACGCCGCCATATGCTACTTAGGCAACGTGGGCTTGGGGACGTCGAGCAATGGGTAGCTCGCCGTCCGGTCGTCCGGTAATTGACCGGATCAAGCTCAGTCGTCATCAGCGCGTAGTGATCCACGCGCTCCTCTAAGAGATATCAGCACACCGTAGAGGACGGGCGCTCCCCCCGCCCCCGTCCTCTGGGAGGTTCTGGGGGGGCGATGTCCGCTACCTAGGACCACGGGGAAATTCTGAAAAGGAAACCCGTAGTCCTAGAACGCAAAGGGCAACTGAAGGACACAGGTGTGGTTTTAATCAGTAAAAGTCTGCCACGCCATCCCGCTCCGCCCAGAGCGGGAGAAGTCATTGGATAATTTCCACCCTTAAAAAACAAAAATAAAAAAAAAAATTGAGAGGTGTCAAGGGACACCCGGATGGAACGAAGTTCATATATATATATATATTTATATATATTATATATATATATGTATATATATTATATATATATATGTATATATATATGAATATATAAAGAGAGAGAGAGAGAGACAGACAGAGAAACATGCGCACGCCGCACGGCTTCGAGAACTTCGAGAAAAAATTGAGAGAATTACATTTTGACAGCACTATCGGCTTCAGCAACCTCGAAAACCATGAAAAAGACACCCATATCGAAAAAAATTATAATTAATTGCAGCCGCCATCTTGGATTTACATTTTGACAGTAAAATCGGTTTCAACACCCTCGAAAACCATGAAAACTACACCCATGACAGAAAATTTGATAATTTCTTGCAGCCGCCATCTTGGATTTATATTTTGACAGTACCATCGGTTTCAACACCCTCTAAAACCATGAAAACGACACCAATGACGAAAAAGTTGATAATTTCTTGCAGCCGCCATCTTGGATTTATATTTTGATAATACCATCGGTTTCAACACCCTCGAAAACCATGAAAACGACACCCATGACGAAAAAGTTGATAATTTCTTGCAGCCGCCATCTTGGATTTACATTTTGACAGTAAAAGTGTCGGTACAACTTTTCGTGAGAATTTTTTCCGTCTAGCCCCCTTTCACAACGCGCAATAAGGAACTTCGTTCCAAAAACGACAGATGCGCTAATTGCGCTAACTTTCATCGTCAGAGTCCAATAAGAGCATGAGTTAAAAAGAAGTAGCAGCCACCGGCGTGTCCACACAAAATATATGAAAACTACAGGAAATTATGTCTGTGTGTATATAAGATGGCGGCGTTTTGTGGTTGTAGCCGGTGGCCTGTGTGCAACAATCACACCACTGCCGGCAACGTGTAAGCGTAGGTACTTAAACTTTTGGTGAATGAGAAGTCATTTACTTTATCGGTCGAGGTTAGGATGCAAGTTTGACTCGTCAGGCTGGGCTGCCGACAAATGCTTGAGATAATGACCGTACAGCATGAGAACAGCATCCTTGACACAATATACACATACACTCACTAACTATTAGCCACATGCAAAACGAGAGAATCCATTTTGTTGCTTAAAGTCTAGAAAATTGTAAACCTTACTGTGATTTGTTTGACTTAGAACTTTTTTTTATTGATATAAAGTAGTGCTTGACTGCGATCCTACCTGATGGTAGGCAGTGATGCAATCGTTGATGGTGAGGCACACTAGTCACTGTAGCCTTGAAGGCACCTAATTAAAATCAAACGGGAAGACCGCAGCAGGCAAATTGTATAAACCACGAGGTTAAACTAATTAATTAGTTGTATTTTTGTCTATTTAGGCTGTTTCACAAGAAAGAAAGAAATAAAGAAGATGATGGGATGAACTGGAAGAAAGAAAGGTGGACTCGCTAAAATAAAAGAAGTAAGAGGCCTTTGTTTGTCCGAGGAGTGAGATAGAACTGGCTGGAACAAAAGGCTGTTCCTAAATGTTGTTCAACAGGGGCAAAAAAAATTTTCTTTCGTTCTTCTTCTAAGCGTTCTGTCAGTTTCATCAATGGAGAATTGGTTTTAGATGAACCAAATTCTTTGCATATGGTGTTGTTAGCGCCAGGGTACCTCTTGAGTTTTTTTTTGCATGTTGATTAAAATATGTTTTGCGATCGTAAAACGTAGATATTTATTAATGGAAACAATCATCAATACAATCCTCACAGTTCGTCTAACCCTTTTGAATGGCTATCTCATATAAAAGTTAGAAGACCAGCAAAATGCAAAAAATCTGAAGAAGATTCGGATTTCGGAACCGTGTGCCTAATTTAAGTTAAATCCATTGAGCTATTTGAGCGTTGAGAAATAACAAACACACACACAGACGCACACACAAACTTACGCCTTTATAAGTGTGGTCTTTCCTCTTAACTGTTTATCTAAACTTCGCCATTTTTGTAGTTAAAACAAAGTCTATGCCCAAAAATCCTTCCACACATCTTTAGTGCAGGTCAAGGCATGCAGCGTGGTGACCACTGCATGTAAATAGTTGCATTGTATCGGCTCCAGCCTCATTGGTATGCGCAGGAGCATCGGCGCGACCTTGGGCGCCCGTCGGGTTGACCCCGCGGTTATTGGTTTTATGTGACTATGGAAGTTTGGACCACACCTGTGGGTTATTAAGGAAGTTATCAAAGGTGTTGATGACAGGAAAAAATAATGGGATCCTTGAGTGTTTGTAAAGCAAGGTTTTCCAGTCTTATTACCTTTTAGGCTCGTATTTGACCACCAACAATGGAGCACGCTTGAGGCCGTGAAATAATTATCTATGAACCCTGGGCGCACTTACAATTGTGTGAATCTATAAGCAATATCCTGAGGGCGATACATTATGAACAATTGTAAATAGCGATGTATTTGTTAGACAAAACATTCAAAGAAGTTTGCTAGCATTTTAGCTTTCTGGAAGTTTTTAACCGACTTCAAAAAGGAGAAGGTTAAGGTTAGGATATTTTCAGCTGTAAGTATTTTTTTTTTAATATGAGTTCATGTAAGTTCACCGATTCTTTGGTCAATTATAGACCAATTTTGATTTTTTTTTTTTATTTAAACAAAAATGTTTAACCCGTTGTGTGTCCGGAACGTGGGACACGCGAGACACAATAACTTTTTAATTGTGTCTCTAATTACGGCATACGAAAGGTTAAGCCCGGGGTAAGTGTGAACGCTAGGTTAAAGCCTACTCAACCTACTCCTGAATTGATTCCATAGAAGTATTGTTAATATCTGTTATGAATTTCAATAATATGTAACGGAACTCTTCATAGGATCACAACAGAACTGTCGTAATAAGCAAAATTGCTTTGTTTGAGACAAAAAACTAAGAAATACAGACTTCCGAAATTAAAGTTATTTTGCACTCTTTAGTGTTTTTTTTTTACATTCAAAAAGTTTTGTTTGGGTTTGATATACCGAATCCTACTGATAGCTCTCTAGTATTTTTACACGCTCTAAGCTATTCTCGTAGATCGTGACAAATTGCCAATAGCCCGGTAGTTAAGATAAGAGGGAAATGGCAAAAAGGTACCAACGTAACACCTTGTTACTTATGCACTAATAGAGGGCTTCTATTTGTCTAGTGAAAGCATATCCCGAGGTTTACCGAACAGCCGCGAGCGGGCGCCTCGAACACGGAAACATGGTCGATTACATGAGCGGCTACGTAAGTAGACAGTATTTGATAATGCAGTTATGTGTGCTGGGCTGCTGGGCTATTAGAGCGTTTACTACTGTTTGATTTTAATTAGAATTGGTTGGGTTAAAGAAAAAGTGCATATTGTGATGGTGGTGCGTTGAGTTTCACGCACGGTCGCACGCTTTTCTAAGATGTATAGGAGAGCCATTCAATACGGGAAGACGGCCCACAGGTAGCGGGTTAACACTAGTCCAGGGTAACGGAAGTCAAACTGCACCCACAGTCCCCAACACAAGTGTATGAGGCGCGAGAGAACACCGGGGTGGTTTTAGTCAGTAAGAGTCTGACAAAGTTCTACAATCACTCTAGGGCGAAGGACATCCAAGAGGATTTCCAACACAAATAAAAGGGATGAAAAATGTATCGATGAAGTTGGTGTATCTATCTTCAAACTTATGTAGGTATTTATGGATTAGATGTAGCATTGATGTAGACAAAGGCTGGGCCTTTAATATTCTGAAAACAAGCATAAACATAGCATAATCAGCCTTTTAATGTTCCTACTGCTGGGACTCAGGTCTCCTCTCTTGGAGAGGGAATAGGCCATAATCCACCACGCGGGACCAAGTCACATAATAATATCTTTGATTTTCTTGGTTCTAGGATATGTTGACATCTGAAGATGTTTCTTTCCGTTTTTAGAGCAGTGACGATGAAATAAATTACAAAAAGTAAAGCCCCTGGCTGGGTTTGAATCCTCAACGACTCCAAAATCAGTTCAAAATCAAACCCCAGTTACTGGAATTATATTAACTAGAGATAATCAAGTTAATTAGGAGTTAATCAAAGAATAGTAAGATAAATAATTTATTCAAGGCAAAATTCAGGCCACGTCTTTGGCTTATGTCCAACAGTGGACGTCTTCCGTAAAGCACATTCCGTTATCAATAAGTCATGAACCACACCCTGATCAGAATTTACATCTGGGAAAAAAATAAGAACAGTTTTAGTGGAAATGAAAACAATTTTTTTTTTATCATGGGTAGGCTCGCGTTAGACCACTATCTACTATACACGGGATGATGTGGTCGACGATGGAGCACGCTTGCCTAGAAGCAACCTATTCACTCTTGATCTTGACTCAAAGACCACTAGGTTAGTTATCAGAAAACACAGACTCTAAAATTAAAAGAACATTAATTATTTCTCATCACAAAGTATGCTGTTTTTTTTTTTCTTAGTTGAAACTAGTGCTTGACTGCGATCCCACCTCCCACCTACGAGGCGCACTAGTTTATTAAGAGCCTATTCACTCTAGCCTTGAAGACACCCAAATTGTAATCGGATGGGAAGACAGCAGGCAAATTGCTTATCTTATCGGACATGCCATTATCAAGGCGACAAAAACCCTTCTTTTAGGAGTTGCTACAGAGGCACCACGGAAACCTCACTTTCTATTTGGCACAGATCCTTACTTAACACTTTTGTTTCGGGAGGGTCCTGTGTCGGAAGAAACGCCCGGGTGACAACATTATGTGGACCGCCCGGAGGACACGGTGGAGTATACTGTGAAGGTCTTTCTCTCTTGGGTGGAGCATCGTCGTGTCCTTGTGGAGGTGATCGGTGACAGGGACTGCTTTTTTTTCGGGTGGGTATAAATCATCCAAATGACGTCCCCCGCCCTTGGGCGGAGCGGGAGATAGTGTCAGACTTTTACTGACTAAAAAATCCACCCCGTTTCTCCTTGCCTTTCATACCGGGGCCGAGCCTCATCGGTGACAGGGACCTCTTGCGTCCGGCTCTGATTCAGGCCATGGTACGAGGTGAGAGAGAATGGCTGGTGGTCACTACTTTCAGTGAAGCAGTAATGCAAGCAAAGGAGGCAGAAACCGTGAGATGGAGACAAGCCTCACGCCGTACCTTCCACTGGAGATGCTCCCAGGATATATTCGAGCATATCTTCGGTCCCAGCGGAGACAACACTCAACTCCATAATTACCTATAATAGAAAATTCCACAACTACGAGAGACACAAGAACGAGGAGCGAGAGCAGTGGAACCGAGTGGTAATGGCTCCGACTTACGAGTTGTAGGTCGCGGGTTCAAATCCAGCCAGGCGCATTACGTTGTGTAATTTATTTCACTACCACGGCTCTCAAAACGATGAAGGAAAACATCGTGAGGAAACCGGCATGTCCTAGACCCAAAAATTCGAAGACATGTGATATTCACCAACGCGCACTGGGCTTGCGTGGTGGATTACGGCCCATTCTCTTTCCTAGAGAGGAGGCCTGAGTCCCAGCAGTGGAAACATTAAAAAGGCTGATGATGATGATTCCACAACTATCACACAACGGCGTCTAGTCCCAAGCTAAGCAGAGCTTGTGTTATGAGTACTCGACAACTGATATACATACTTATATATTTCTAAATACATACAAACTATAGATAAGTTACACCTAGACAGAAAAAATGATCGTGCTCATCGCACAAACATTTGTCCTAGGTGGGAATCGAACTCCCGACCTCCGGCACAGCAGTCAGGGCCACTAACCACTAGACTAACAGGCCAGTCAAAAAAAGGCCAAAGTAATTTAAAAGGCTGACTCGTTTACTGAGTTATTAATAACGCAGGGTCAACTAAGTGCGCATGCGCGAATGCACTAACTTTAAACCTCTATTTCCACCATCATCATCATCATCATCATCATTTCAGCTGAAAGACGTCTACTGTTGGACATAGGCCTCCCCCAAGCGTCGCCACAACGACCGGTCCTGTGCGTCTTGCACCCATCGGATTCCGGGGACCATGACCAGGTCGTTGGTCCACCTTGTGGGACGCCTTCCAACGCTGCGTCTTTCGGTACGAGATCGGTTCAGTACCTTTCAGCTCCAACGGCCATCTGTTTTGCGTGCAACGTACCCTACCCATTGCCACTTCAGTTGCAATGGGTAGGTATTTTTGTGTGCAAATCCTGTTGTTGGTCCAATCCAGTAGAACAAATAATTTGATGAGTTGGATTAAAAGATGGAGAACCTGATCCAGAAGGTAGTACTCCTCGATACGGCTCGCATTGTGAAGAGGTTCCTGTCTCTGGAGCCCTAACCACCGGTAGCTTTGACCCTGTTCATGACACCAGCAGGCTATTATTTATTTATTTTTATTATAAATATTTAGAAACGTAATAAATATACAACATTATCCTAACTAATATTATATGTGAAAGTGTGGATGTTTGGATGTTTGTTACTTAATCACGCAAAAACGGCAGCACGGATTTGGATGAAATTTGGCATGCATAGCCTTTGACATGGAAAACAACATAGAACAACCTTTTATCCCGATTCCTTAAGTACCTAATGCCACGCGGGCGAAGCCGCGGGCAAAAGCTAGTTTTAATATATGCGAAACCTGAATATGATGATCTGATGTTCAGAATCAGTAACTGAATCGATTCCAATATTTTTTACAGCATGATATAGTTTTTCACAAAAAACCTATTTAAAAAAAAAGTCATAAGTTGAACACCACCGAAACTAAGTACAACACTGTGCGCCAGCGCACAGCAGGGTGCGGCAGCAAAACAACCCCTCAGTCACTCAGGTGGCCCGGTGACCATGTATTTATGTCGCCAATGGTACCATAACGTTGTTATTTTTCATAACAAACTTTTGAAATTTTGTACATAGATTCTGTACATAACAATATAGACAGGTGTTTCAGAAAATAAGGTTGTCTATGTAAACGCACGCAAAAAACAAGTCATCTCTTAGTTTAGACACATGCGTCTAAATATCAGTAGCCTGATTCACGTAAAATCAAACAAGCCAAATATCGTTGAAGTTTTATAGTCATTCGATCGAAGTCCTATCCAAAAGCAGTATTCACGATCTATCGACTTATTTCCAGTTACATTAATAAGTATTCTACCAGGATATACCAGGATAATGTAATACACATGTTTTTTTAAATCGACGAATTTCAAACGACTATAAAATCGGTGTAGTTCAAGCTCGATTGATGGATGTGAATACGGAAATCGTCTAAACGACTAAATCGCTACGATATCGTTACGGTTTTCATTACGTGAATCGGGCTACAGGAACGTAAATTGGTAATGTGACTCATTCCGATAGGGGTGTGCAACTAGAGAAATGTACCCATCGCCTCTTTAGCTCAGTGGTAGAGCACTGGTCTCGTAAACCAGGGGTCGTGAGTTCAATCCTCACAGGAGGCATATCTATAACTACTTATTTTTTTAAGATATTTGTGCGTTTTTTGCTTTTTGTATTGTTAAACACTACACTTTTGTCTATAAAATAATAATACTACCACAAAAATGTAGGTATTTTACTAAGGTTTTATTTCGAGATTAATATTTATTGGTTGACTAGCTATTTCCAGTGGATTTGTGTTTTTTTTTCTTAGGGAACATACTCTCGGGATAAATCTAATCCTATGTGCTACTCTGGGATATGGTCTACCCTTGTGCCAAGTTTCATCAAAATCCGTTCAGCCGTTCAAGCGTGAATAAATGACAAACGTACACAAAAACTTTTACCTTTACAATATTTGTGTGATGTTGGTTTTAATTCGAATTAAAACGTTAATTTTAATTAAACAAGAACAAAACTAGAATAATTAATTTGGCCTTAAATAATTAACAATCACTTTTAAAATCCTTATAAGTAATTTGCTTTACCTTCAAAATTAACCAACTTTTGATATTTCCTCATTGTAATACAACTGTTCATGAAAATGGGTAATATCATTTTTCAAAGTCAAAAGAAATGATTGTACTAAAAGCGATCTCAATGTCAAGGGTCATTTAATGACATAAAGATAAATAAAGATTTTGAATTAAAATTGACTGCATTTAAAATCAAGGCGAAAATTGATTTTAAGACATTGTAAATATGTATCAGAAATTGACTTGAGAAAATAGGCCAACGAAAATAAGCTACGAAAATGAGCTAGCAAAAACGGGCTGGCAAAAACAGGCTAGAGAAAACGGGCTAGCTTAAATAAGCTAGCGAAAATTAGCCAGTGAAAATTAGCTAGCGAAAACAGCTAGCAAAAATGGGCAAGCAAAAATAGGCTAGCGAAAACGGCTAGCGAAAATAGGCTAGCAAAAATAGTCTAGCCAAAATGGGCTAGCAAAAATTAGCTAGTGAAAATGGGCTAGTCAGCAGTTAGGGTGTTTTTAATATCATGCGGATTTCATTACGCATGCGAGATTTGATGCACTGCACGCGTCTCGTGTGCATAATTCCCCGCATTACAATAAATACTTTTATCAAAAGGACATTCGTTGTGATGCAATCCGAGCGATATTAAAAACAACCAAAATGCTGACTAAGAGTTACCTACCATATCATTCTTTTAGTACCTATCTTTCAGTTTTAGATACATATCTTTAACGTGTTGTGGATTGTGGTATATCTTGAGTACATCCACAAATTCACATACTCAAGACACTCAGTCTAAGATATTGTCAGTGAATAATTAATATTACTTCAAGTTGCTGTAATCTTATAAAGCAGTCTGTAACTATTTGCATATTCATATAGCCTTCTTAGCTCAGTGGCAGAGCACTGGTCTTGTAAACCAGGGGTCGTGAGTTCAATTCTCACAGGAGGCACTTCGACAGATGCTTTATTTTTGTATGAATCCTATTTTGTAATACAATTGTGTGTGTTTGGGGAATAGTGATGAGCTATTCGTTTTGGGGCAAGAGATTTAATATACCTAATAGTCGAATATTCTGTAATTTTTTTTTACTCTGTTCAATAAATTGATAGTTTTGTATATTAGATATATCCCAGTTTTCTAGAATACGCTAAGACTATTAAGATAAAAACTATCTAAAGATATTTTTAACGAAGGCAGACATTTTATGAGGTGGGAAATTGGCGAAGAGAGAGGGCATGTCAGACCTTTACTGACTAAAACTAGTTTTTCAGTTGCCCTTTGCAATCTAGGATCACAGATTGCCCTTTTTTCAGAAATTCTTCGTGGCCCAAAGGGGAATGACGATAATTTAATTTTAACTATTAATATTTTAGTAATATGAGTCTTACATATTTATCTACAGGATATTATCTGTCGAGCTGTATAAATATAATGTTGTATCTTATGTAAGTAGTATTGTTTATACACCCTTATTTTTTAATTATTACAAAAATGGGGCTCTATCCGTATCCGTTAGGTGCTGATCATATTTGTGTAGTCAAAAGAAAAAAAAACAAAATCACAAAATTATCCACGATTTTACATAATTGGTAAATTCATAAAAGAATCAATCATTCATAACAATTGCTACTAGAAAATACTACGTACAGTGTTTTTTTTTTCATTAATTATTAAATTATCTAATCAATAGCCTGTATAATATTTTCATAAACCGAGTGACATTTTAGGATGTAAATAACTTTACTGTTTATGAATCTTATTTATTGAGACTTTACTTAAATAATAACGAGACCTTTTCTAATAAGCCCTAATTAAAAATTAGTAGGATATATTATTGTTTATATACATAGAACATTATCGCAAAGTAAATAACCACCTACTTACATACCTATTCACCGGAACCAATTAAAGATTATATCACTTGTTTTTTTATTCTCATCATGAAACGAGAATCAAAAAAGAGATTGTGTTTCTGTTTTATAACAAATAAAAAAAGAAAGTGACATTTTGTACTTAATAATAAAAGATCATGTAGGAATTAAAGTTTTTTTTTTGGTTGATAGGTTCGCGCTTGACCGTTATCTCACTTGATGGAAAGCGACGATGCAGTTTGTAAATACATATGTATGTGCTTTTTCATTCAAAATAATAATCTATTTGTTCTTGTCCTATTTTAAAAATGGTTTCCATCTTTCCCAAATTATTTTACAAAAAAAAAAACTAACAAAACTGACGAAAGGTTCCGTATACAACACTAGATACTATTTTTTTATTTTTTTTATTTTCACCTCTCCCGGTGTTTGTTGAAAAATTGTACGTTGTATGGCAGCCCCTCTTATTTTTTTGGTGTTATAGCGGCTACTGAAATACATAATGTGTGAAAATTTCAACCATGTAGGTATCACGGTTCATGAGATACAGTCTGGTGACTAACAGACAAACAGTGGAGTCTTAGTAATACAGTCCCGTTTTTACTCTTTGGGTACCGAACTCTAATTAAAAATGAAGGTGATTGTAATAATTAGTGTAAAGTCTTAAAGTCTAACCAACTTTGAAGAGGCACAGGAAATGCATGTTACGTACACGGTCAGTTTAATTCATTTCTTAACAATGTTTATTACCGAATAATAATTCAAAAAACATAACAATAAAAAAAAAAATACTTACGTAAACTATTCTCTGCATTCACGAAACTCGTCAAAAAAACCACAAGCAATAATGAATCAAACATTTTTGTTTCTTTTTTATTTTTCACTCTCTGCAACACATTCGCAGTTTTCGAACGAAAGTGACAGTACTCGCGCATGCGCCGTGCCGACTGAGGCGCGCGCGGATCACCCGCCATATTTATTTGCGGTGGCGGGAATGCTTGCGAAATATGATTGCTTCTCAATTTCGTCTCATAATTGTTGTAATTTTCCATGGTAGATAGGATTTAAAGATAAATAAAGGATTTCGTCAAGTCTTGTTTAGTTTTGTTCGTCGAATACCAGATGTTTTTTGATTTGATTATAACAATAATTGTATATCCTTGTGGATCGTGTGATTTTAGTGCGTCCCTGAAATGGCCAATTGCGTTTGCCAATATTTACGTGAATGACAATGAAAATTTATTGACGATTGCAGGCTCCAATCGTGTAAAGTAAACGATCAATTTTTGCATCAATCACGTAAATATTGCCAATCGCAGTTATCACATTCAGTGCGTATACTATATTAGTCTTTGTTTAGTGCAAAACAAAGTCTAAAAGGCCGCGTAAGCTTCTGTCTTGCAGTGCAGCTAAAAAAAAACATAGTCTGCTCTGCCATGATACATCCCGTATAGCGTTGTCAGGCGTCCGGAATTCCGGATAAAGCCGGACAGGGCTTTATAGTTACGTGTCCGGCAAAATTAGGCGGAGTCCGGCCTGCCCGGCTTTTGTTAGACTTTTTGTTAGATTTGTCATTTCTTCTACTTTATCTTGTATCGCTAGCGTAAGCGGAGTGCACTAGTAATTATAGCAGTCAATTTTATTGTTTTTTCATTACAATGAAAAAATATTATAGTACTATGGTCAATAAGAAAGAAAAGAAAGAAGAGAAAGAAAAGAAAGAAAGAAAAGAAAGAAAAAAAGAACAGAAAGAAAAGAGAGAAAAGAAAGTAAAGGCAGAAAAGAAAGACAACATGTTTATTCTGCCTAAATAGATGCACAATTATTTACAAAAAACAGTTTCCCCATCAGGCCATGTGTGGAAGGATAGGGAAGGCTAAACCTAAACGTGGGATTATATTAAATAGACTGTTAAAAACGAGTAAAACGCATAGCTTCATAGACGCGTATTTGTCATCATAAGCATAGTGTACACCTGCTCCATGTGAATCTGCTTATTGTCTTAAATTTTTCCAATTTTATTACTGTTCAAATCTATTGTCAGGGTTCCGTGCCTCAAAAGGAAAAAACGGAACCCTTATAGGATCACTTTGTTGTCCGTCCGTCTATCTGTCTGTCTGTCAAGACCCTTTATCACAAGAACGTGTATCAAGTTGAAATTACAACCATATACTCAAGTCTGCAGTCCCTTCAAGCTGTGAAAAAATCAAACTTCTAAGTTAACGAATAAAAAAGATACGGCCGTTTATGTCGCAAAAAAGCGTTTATTTTGATACTCTCAAAGACAGGGAAATTCATAGGGTACTTCCCGTTGACCCAGAATCCTGAAATTTGGTACAAAGCAAGGTCTAGATATAACAAAATTAAAGGAAAAAATCTGAAAACAGTAAATTTGTTGTTGCCAACGTCACAAAAAAAAAAATTGCAATTCGGAAAAATCTTCGAGACTTCAATTCGGGAATTGTAGTTTGCACGGAACCCTCAGTGCGCTCAGTCCGAACTTGCCCATTTTTTTTTAAACTAAATTGTATATTATGCTTAACAACGAGGCTTCAAAACTGTAATTTTGAAAGAGAACTTCGTCATGGTCTTTGACGTCCTTACGTACAAAACTACGAGTGTCGACGAAGGACTGGAACAATTTTCCTGCTGCGGCCTTCCCATCCAATTATAATTTAGGTGTCTTCAAGGTTAGAGAGACCTATTCACTCTTCACCTAATGGTAAGCTATTGCATCACTGCTTACCATTAGGTGGGATCCGTCGATTTATATTCTAGCGATTGACAAGTACGGTCATGGAAACTATTGGTCAAAAGTACTGAAAGTACTGAAGAGTTAAAACTAAAGTTCGCTGCAGCGCTACAATCATTAAGGGCCAAGCGCCCGAAAAGTGCCATAAAACAGTGATTTTCTGAGGCCTACTCCTCCGTAACGGCTTGGTCAGTTGGTTTGAAAAAATATATGTTTATTATAGATTCATGAACTATAATATCAACATTTGATTTTTTCGTGCAATTAATACTTTTGTCAAAAAAAAAAAAAATATTTAGCAATTTCGCAACTTTTCGCAACTTTTCCCTACTCCTTCGAAACGGCTTGGACCTTTAGAAACATTTTTACACATAAAAATTGGTGGTTAAATATTCTTCAAAGTGAACATTGCATATGTAAATCAATCAATATCTCGCAGAGAAAATGGATTTAAAGCGCTTTCCGGGCGCTGCTGGCCGCAAATAAATGCACAGATTTGCGTACTGCCGCCTAGGCGAGTGCGAGAGTTGCGTTCACATAATTTCGGCCAGATGGTTCAAGGAACTATACGCCTTAACATTATGTCGTCTAACAGAACTACCTCTCAAACCCCAAGCGAACGCCCGGCTTCACGCATAATTTCGCGCCTTTCGGTTAACACTAAGTTTATTAAAAGTCGGCATAGATTATTAAAATACATATTAAGCGTTTTATTTATAGGGTATGTATCTAAGAATGTAAATAAGAAGTTTTTCCGTAATCTCTCTAAAAAAATCTAATAAAGTAGTTATATTTTTGAGCCGTTTGGGGTTGAAACTCTTGGGCCGTGGGGTCCGAGTGCTCATATACTTTTTAAAGAGCTGTCAAGACGCTTAGTTGACACTTCGCGTGACCCAAGGGCTGGTTTTTATCTCGGTCAGAGATTAAGCATTGCCATTCAACGTGGCAATGCCGCCAGCCTCTTGGGCACACTTCCAGTCGACAGCGATGCGGAGGAGTCATATGACGCCATATTTTAGTAGGAAGTAGCCCTTAGTGTGTATAGTTAGGTTAAGCATACTTAAATATTTTAATTAAAGTTTATTATGTATATATTTTGTTGCTTTAAGTTGTAAATAAATAAACAATATTTTCTTGGAAAAAAAAAAATAAAGTAGTCTGTAAACATTGAAAATAAGCAACTTTTCCATTTATCTATATTTATACCTACTTAAATCCTCAAGATCGAAGCGTTAAAACATACAGCGCTAAGATAGCTTTTAGAGGACACTTTTTTCTTGAACAAAATGTCTTAAGCGCCATGAACTTCGTGGCACTCACGCATTTCGTTTAATATAGTGTAAGGCGTTTATCACACTGCCACGCACCCCGCAGCGTAGTGCGTGAATGCGTGTCTTAACGTTGCTTGTGAGTATCTTCGTTTGTATAGAAAACACGCTTATTCCAACACACCGAAACTGTATCCACGCTCGTTAATGCAGATCACTCATCTACACGCGGAGAAATACCGTGCGTGATATTGTATGAAATAAGTGCGTGCCTGCGTGAACTTACAAAACGCACCTACGCGCGTAAGTGCGTAAAAAACCCGCACGATGATGCAGATCTGCACTCCCGCAAGTACGTGTGTAGGTGCGTTTTCATGCGCTACGCTGCGTGGTGCGTGGTACTGTGATAACCACCTAATGTTCAAGGTGTACGACTACATTACACCTGAGTCGATTGAAGTGGAGTGTTCGGCACGCGGAATCTAGTGTGTAGTAAATATTATATATTGATGGTGGGATCACAGTTAAGCAATAGTTCATATCTAATATTAAAAAAAAATCATGCCAACGACTCAAAGGTACGACCGCGATTTTATTAGTCAAGCGTATAACGACGATTACGCGTCTAAGAAGCTACGCGTCCGTGGACAGCCTAATCTTGTGTTCCGTGCTTGTTACTGAAGCACAACAGTATTTAAAAAAAAAAAATTATTCGATAGTTTTTTGTATCATAAACTGTCCAGTTAAAATAACAGCGAAGTCGTTAAGGACTGATCCGAAAGTAGTTTTTTCATAACAACGGGTAACCAGTTGACTATTTTTATTAAAGGTTAATATCGTAGATTGTGGAATGCAAGAATGAATAATTGACAATATAGAATTTAAATATAGACTATACATGTGATTATTGCAGTGATGGGTAATGACAATGTAGGCAAGAAGATAGATAGAAAAATATCTATGTCGTGGCCAGATCTTAAAATCAAGATTTTTTAGTTGTGTACTTAATAATAATAAAAAAAAAACAGTTAAGTACAACTCGCTATCAAACTAAAAAGTTGGCGAGAAATATTGCAAAAAAAAAAACAAAAGTTGTGAATAAAAAAATACAACAAATAAAATTTTTAAAGACAACAGGAAAAAATGCTATGGCCATGGGATTTTTTGAAAGTGTCACCACGGCCCTGGAACGCAAACGGCAACAGAAGGAACACAGGTGGGTTTTGTTCAGTAGGTATAACGCTCCACCCACTGCTGGAGAAATTATTTAATGATTTCCCACTTTTAATTAAAAAAACTGGGCGAGTGCGTGTCAGACTCACGCACTGTGGGTTACGTACAAACTTACTTATGTAAATAGAGCAATTCCTGAATGGAGTCTAGAAGATTTTTTGATCTAATGACAAATTTACTGTTTTCAAATTTATTCCTTTAAAAGTGATTTGTGACCTTGCTTTATGCCAAATTTCAGAATTCTGGGTCAATGAGAAGTACCGTATCTTTTTTCTTTCGTTAAATTAGAAGTGTTTTTTTTACAACTTCAAGGGACTGCAGACTTGAATATGTGTTTTCAATTTCAACTTGATAACTTCACACGTTCCTGACATAAAGGGTCTTGTCTTGACAGACAGACAAACAGACAGACGGACAACCAAGTGACACGAGGGTTCTGTTTTTTCGTACAGAATCCTAAAAAGATAGCTAAAGTGATTCACACCTAGACAAATATTTATTAGAATTCAAATTATTCAATGACGCTTTTAACCAGTTAAAAGAGGGCAATCATAAAATACTGTAGGTACTGGTGGCAAGCAATGCTTTTCAAAGAACATAAAGTTTATTCCAATTTATATCACTAATATACAGTTAAGTAACCGAATTACAGTAAAATAATAATATACCTTAACACATCCTTGAAATCAGTTCATAAACAACTTATTTGTTGAAACTGGAGCAGCAATTTTAAATGGCGATTGGACTGAGCTACCAGAAATTTCGATTGACGTTGTTAAGTTAAATTATAATGACGTCATCGTCTTGTATCTCTTTATAGTTATATCTTCCATCATCCTGATATTCCTGATAACCTTTCTGATACTTCAAAGCTAGAGAATTTTCCGGCATATTTCTGTTGAACATTGAATTTCCATCCGCAGCTAATTTTACCACTCCAAAGTAAAAATATTCATCTTTTTGCCTATTCTCTTTTCTCCTCTCTTCTATAATGAGAGATTCTTTAACTGGGAGCAGAAGAAGAATGTCTTGTGAGTCTCCTGAATTGATTTTAACTTTAGCTTGAATTGTACCGTTGATTTTATCGCCTGGTTTCTCCTGTTTGATATCCATTGGTAGCTGGCATTCGACGCAACGAACTTTGTCGTTGTAGTCAGTGTTCAATGGAACAGGAAATAAGCGTTCGTTTAGATAAAATCTATAAACACATTTGTGGTCCTGCAAGCTGGTAGCATTAAGTCTAGATTTTATTCTGGATTTCGCTGAATGACATTCAAAATAGTTTTTCTGTCGAAATTCTTTAAGTCTTTCGATGTTTAAATCGCTGTTTGGGTTTAGATGGCTTTCTGTTTCATCTTCTGAGTCAGAATCTATTCTAAAAATTGAGTCTTCGGAAATTGTCCGCATTTCGGGTAGCTCTGTTATAGTATCAAGAGAAACTTTTTTTGTTATATTGTCATTGTTGGTGTCGTGCAGTGATTCTTCATAAGTGTAAAAGTTTTCATTCTTATAGTATTGATGAACTGGTTTCGATAATTTCTTCGTAACCTTTTTGACGTTGTTGTCGTTTTTAACGCATTTGACATTTACAGCACTGAGAAGGGTATCGACTTCCTTTCCTCGAGTTTCATCATTACCTTTTCCATCACCACACTTCTTGCAGTAGTCTAAATTATTGTTACCTTGGCTCTTTTTAGAGACAGTTGAATCAGATTTTGTTGTTTTCTTTGGCTTCACTGGACATTTCTTGGTGCTCACTCCGCTAGCAACGCTTTTGCTCTCAGTGCAAACCGAATTAGTTTTTTTTGATACCAGAACTTTTTTAGGCGCATTCAAATGATTTTTTGCACTAGTTTGTGAGAATACTCTGCAAGCCTTTGTACGGTTATCAACTGAGCTTTTAGGAGTAGCAAAACTTGTTATTTTATTTGACATTTTGAAAAAAATGAACTCGTAACTTAGATCTATAGCGTGGACTATGAATCACTGAATTATTGTAAACATTGCGTTACCATGGTTACGCTTTGACAACTACAATGCTCAATGTTTCCATTTACTTATTTTAAAAGATTTCAAATGCGGACTAAGTTGCGTTTGTAATAAAATGTAAATTAGATAAGTATGTTATTGCAGTTTAAATAATAGTTTGTTTCTCCACAGCAAGGACAAGAATCAGTTAAACATTTATGTTACCCACTAGTGCCATCTAGCAGCGAGTAGCTAAACAAACTGTAGGTAGCGATTGTTCAAATTGTTGTGTAAGTGAACTTAGCGCCATCTATCTCGCTCAAGGTGTACCAAAATGAAACAAAACTTTATTACTGCAGATATTTTTATAGAAGACAGGATAATTATGCTGAGCAAAAAATAAATATTTTAAGGTGAAATAAATTTTCGATATAAAATTTTGCTTCGTTGGTCAACCAACGAATGCCAAAAGGCATAAAGTCCGCCTTTGTAATTTTGTATTGAATGAAGTTTTAATAAATAAATAATCATCTTGTTAAATACTTTCCAAAAGGAAATTGTCCTGTAATTCAGTTTTGGTTTTTAAACTTAATTTAAATCGAACTATGTACTTTATGGAATAATAATAAAATAATGAACTTTATGTAAAGCAGCTATTCTACAACAGATGGCGGTATAAGTGCTTTGCTTTATTTGAGAATATTTTTTTTTTTCACGCATTCAATATTTATTATTTATCCAAATTATTATGAGATTTAAGTACCTAATGTATGTTTACAATAAAACGATTGATCTTCAAAACTATAGTTGGATCACTAGTTATTAGTACTCATAAACACCAGAAATATAATGAACTAATTGACCCCATGGGTTCGCCCGTAATTATTCTGCTCCACTCCCGTGGGCTGTAGCGTGATGTAATATTAGCCTATATTTACTTTTTAGCCTTCCTCGATAAATAGGCCATCCAGTACTAAGAGATATTATTCAAATCAAATCAGTAGTTCTTGAGATTAGCAAGTTCAACTAAACAAACAAAGTTTTCTGCTTTATAATTATATGTTTTTCTCTCGCTTGATTTATTTATAATATAATTATATTATAGTTATGTTATAGTTGAACTAAGTAGCATCAGAGTTGGACATTATATTGATAGCGTAGCTCTAGCTTGAGAGCAGTGGTGGCCAAATGGTAACGGCCCCGACTTACGAGTTGTAGGTCGCGGGTTCGAACCCAGCCAGGCGCATTACTTTATGTAATTTATTTCATCACCACTGCTCTCAAAACGGTGAAGGAAAACATCGTGAGGAAACCGGCATGTCCTAGAACCAAAAATTCGAAGACATGTGACATTCACCAACCCGCACTGGGCCCGCGTGGTGGATTACGGCCCTTTCCCTCTCCTAGAGAGGAGGCCTGAGTCCCAGCAGTGGGAACATTAAAAAGGCTGATGACGATGACGATGACGACGATAGCTCTAGCTATGCAGATGACATTATGAATGATGTTTTTGTTAATTAGATACTCATTTAATATTTCTACACCAGCAAAGGTAGTATATGTGATTCCGTTTAATATTAAGATCTTTATGTACCATGTACCTACTCAGAAATAAACAATTCTATTTTATTATAATTATGTTACTCTGTGATACAAATCTTGTTCAGTAGTTTTCACACGGTGGGTGGGTTAAAAAGCGAATTTCTGAAATGAGTACTATTTTGAGTTAGACATGTTTCAAATCTTACTTCAGTGCTAGATGACAGATTTTCCGGCTAAAGTAGTGTTTGAGAAATATCTAGGTAGTGGCGACTAAGTACCGGAAGACGCAGCGTTGGAAGGCCTTCTATAAGGTGGACCAATGACCTAGTGAGAGTCGCAGGAATCCGATGGATGCGAGACGCACAGGACCGCTCATTATGACGACATTTGGAGTAGCTTATGTCCAACAGTGGACGTCTTTCGGCTGAATTAAGTATTCTAAGATTATTATCCTACTAGCTTTTGCCCGCGGCTTTGCTTGCATACATAAATTAGTAGCCCATGTCACTCAAGAATAAAGCAACTTTCTATCGGTGACAAAATTTTCGTAATCGGACCAGTACTTTCAGAGATTACCTCCTATAAACAATAAAAGATACAAAACAATTTTTGTGTTTTCATTTTGAGAGAAAATCTTAATAATTCTCTAGATTCAACAAATAACTTGTCCAATGTCCAAATGGCATAACTTTTGTGACCAGTGAAAAAATGGGAACTTATAAGCTATGTAGCTGAGTGAATGGGAGAAACTTTGAGGGTTGAGGCGAACTTACAAATGTCTGTTGTCTGAACTACTCAAAGTTATTTCTTCGATAGCATCGTTTATGTAGTAGGGTGACAAGAGATTCGGAAAACGTTTATCATTTTGGGAAGTATCAGGTAAAGTTCTTTCGCACCAAGAAAGATAAGAGCAGTGGTGGCCGAGTGGTAATGGCCCCCACTTAAGAGTTGTAGGTCGTGGGTTCGAACTCAGCCAGGCACATTAATTTGTGTAATTTATTTTATCACCACTGCTCTCAAAACGGTGAAGGAAAACATTGTGAGGAAACTGGCATGTCCTAGAACCAAAAATTCGAAGACATGTGACATTCACCAACCCGCACTGGGCCCGCGTGGTGGATTACGGCCCATTCCCTCTCCTAGAGAGGAGGCCTGAGTCCCAGCAGTGGGAACTTTAAAAAGGTTGATGATGATGAAGATGAAGAAAGATAAAAAAATGATTAAAATTTAGTAAATCCTGCAAATAGAAAAGGTCGCTTTAGCTGTTTTTGAGAGATATGAAAAAATAAATCTCAATATTAAGGATAGGTCTGCAAATATCTCGCGGTGAAACTATTGGCACATCTAATTAGTTTATTTTTTTTTTTTCGTGTAATTCAGTATGTGAATTTTTTGAAATTTTGAACACTCTAAGAGGTGTGTCTTAATCTTAAGTAACCGTCATTAGTGTGACAACACTTACTACTTTACTTATAGATTACTTAAGACAATCCTCAATTCAATTTCTTAAGTTCTCCTCTTTTATAAAATTTTATTTATATTAAATTAAGGTTTGCTGTAAGAAAACCCAATTTTGGGTTAAGCTCGCCTGTGTACATCGGCTTTCTTACTACGAATGATATGTAAATTTATGTACAATAAAGAATATAAGAATCCTTTCCTCTTTGAGCTCTTTGGAATGGTCTTCAACAGTATACTAGTAGTTTTAATGAGTTTCTAATACAAAAGTTTGGTAAAAAAGAATATTTTTAATTGCAAACTTATTTGGAACTAGCTGACTCGGCGAACTTCGTGAGCGGGTGCCGTCAGTTGAGACTGGTCATCTCTTAGTTGCCAGTGGCTTAATTTAGTTTTTATCTTTGAATTATTTTTTATTTTTTAGGCTATTGCATAGCTTCTATCGCGGGCCTTGAGCGTGGAGACCGAATCCAGAAATTCCGTAACGAAAATAACCTAACACCCCCCACTATTTGTTTTTTGAGCGTGGTGACCGATAAGAAAACAAATGAGTGAACAATCAATCAAAATTCAATTCAATGTGTGAAAGTGTAATTTCAATTAACATCAAAGAAAAAAAAAAACAAAGGAAAAAAAATACTGCATAAATAAAATAAATAATTATAATTGCATAAGTGCCACACGTCTTTTTTATATATTACCTACGTTGTGCTCACATAATAGAAACAACAAGAAATATATAACCAAGATTATGTGACTCAATATGATTTAAAAGAGTGTCCATGGAGTTTCTTGCACGTTTTTCTCCATAGAGATCTATGTTTTGGAACGTGCAATTTAGCTTCACTTTTCTTGGACTGACCGACATTTGACTATTCAGTGCCTGCAAATGGTCTATTTGAAATAAATGCTTTGACTTTGACTTTGTACCGCCTAATAGACAATGAATGTAGGTATATCTTACGATAGTCAACCGATTGCGATGAAACAAAGCCGAAGTAACATAAGTTACCCATAATTTCAATGTATACAAGTTACATACATCAATTTCATGCATTTTACGTAATGCGTGCTCAACTAAAAACTTCCACAGATTTATTAAATGTACTCGTACAAATAACAGTTTTTTTTTTTTTTAGGTGGGTAAATCATCCAATGACATCCCCCGCTCTTGGGCGGACCGGGAGATAGTGTCAGACTTTTATTGACTAAAAGCCCACTCCTGTTCTTTCTTTGCCATTGTTCCAGGGCCCTGGAGATCTCTTCCACATCACCCATGGCCCCAGTAGGCTTTGACCCTGCTGGGCTCCTACGGTTGCTGACAACTCCTTGAGGCGCGTGGAACGCTACGCGTCGTTAACGATTCGGTCCGGGCGGTTACCGGACGATTGAACAGCGAGCTACCCATAAAACAAATAACAGTTGTATTTCCCAGTCAATTGGCATAAACATTATATTATGGATTTTCTCTTATCCTCAATCCTCAACTCAACGTATGGTTACCCTACCAAAGTTCAATCGTATTTTCGAAGTAGGTAAACTACGTATAAGTTTTAGAGTAGTACTTTCTGTGACCTTGTCTAATACTATGGGTACTCAAACTCTGCGTCAATATTATGCTGATCTTCTGATAGTAGTTGTAATGCTATTATTATCGCTCAAGTTCGACATATAGGCTTGGCCTGATTTCCTAATGCTTAAACTTATCCTTTATCTTTTTAGTGGCTTACTTTATTTTACTTCTCGAGTAAGAAAACTATTAGTGTTATCCTTCATATTAGATACTAGCCTTTGCCCGCGACTTCGCTCACATACATAAAATTTCGCCTACTAGCTGTGCCCGCGACTTCGTTCGCGTGGACTACAAGATTTTGAATTTATTTTTTTCTAAAATAAAAGTAGCATGAGTTACTCCTTATTACATCAGCTACCTGCCAAAAAAAGTCCCGTCAAAATCGGTCCAGCCATTTCAGAGTTTAGCCCGGATAAACAGACAGACAGGCAAAAATTGTAAAAAAAAATATTTTGGTGTAAGTACCGTAGGTATATATACTCATATGCATGTAATAAAAAGCAGTTATTTCAATATTACAAACAGACACTCCAATTTTATTTATATGTATAGATGTATAGATGTCACTTAAAGGAATAAAGCAGCTTTCTATCGGTTGAAAATTTTTAACAATATTGGACAAGTACTTCCAGAAATTACTCTTAAAAAAAAAAACTTTACCTCTTTATGAGTGTAAGAAGCGTAGATCATCATCATCATTATCATTTCAGCCGAAAGACGTCCATTGTTGGACAGAGGCCTCCCCCAAGTGTCGCCACTATGAGCGGTCCTGTGCGTCTCGCATCCACCGGATTCCCGCAACCCTTACCAGGTCATCGGTCCACCTTGTAGGAGGCCTTCTAATGCTACGTCTTCCGGTACGTGGTCACCATTCCAGAACCTTTCGGCCCCAACGGCCATCTGTTCTGCGAGCAATGTGCCCTGCCCATTGTCACTTAAGTTTGGCGATTCTTCGTGCTATGTCGGTAAACTTGGTTCTTCTGTGGATATCCTCATTCTTGATTCGATCACGCAACGAAACTCCGAGCATAGCCCTTACCATTGCCCTTTGGGTGACTTCAAGTCTTCTCATGAGGCCCATTGTAAGCGACCACGTTACGGAGCCATATGTCATCACTGGCAACACGCATTGGTCAAAGACTTTCGTTTTGAGACACTGTGGTATGTTGGAGGAGAAGATGCCGCGCAGCTTCCCGAACGCTGCCCAGCCGAGTCGGATTCGACAATTGAAGTGTAGATGGTGCAGGCTAAAAAAAAAACAGTCAAGTCGGACTTGTGCACCGAGAATTCCGTACAAAGTTACCTATGTTCGATTCCTGAATCGAATCTCGAAAAATTTTTCAACATCGTGAATTCCAAAAAGTTTTCAAACTTTTTCTTTTATTGAGCTAGTGCTGCTTCTTGCCAAATTTCAGGATCCTAGGTCAACGGAAAGTACCCGATTGGTTTTGATTTTCTTCCAACTGTCTAAATATGCGACTAAATCCGTTTAGTCGCATATTTTGACTCCGATTATTAATGTTTATACTCCTGTATAAACAACCATATCTTCAGACTGCATTGGTTTAGAAGTTTGATTTTTTCACTGTTTCACAAAAAAACAGACCTAACTCGAAGGCTCGTTTTGATACGTGACGATTTGGACTCCTACCTTAAAGATTGGCCAGAAGTCGCTCAGGACAGAAAAGAGTGGTATAACGGAAGGGAGGCCTTTGACCTGCAGTGGGACACAACGGGCTCGTATTAATTAATTAATTAATTTGATATTTAAGAAAAACCCTAAAATATAACTTGGAACGAAACTGAAAGAAAAAATGTAAAAGGGGTAAAAAAGGGGTAAAGGTGGGGGATGTAAAGGGGGGGTGTAGTAGAAGCTATTTTAGTAGTCAAAATACAAATGTCAAAACGGGCCTATAATTATTAATTTCGGATTGATAGTTTCACGCATTCCTAAAGAAAAAGGGTCATGACAGAAGGGCAGATGAGGTTCATAGTTCCGTACCTTAAAAGAAGAATCATAAATTACTCTGAAAATAATTTATGGAAACGTTAAAGAAAATTGGTTATATTCTACTAAAGTTACAACGTTATATAGTTAGGCAACTGATTTAATTCTATAGATATCAAGCTGCATATGTGATCACTAGCTGATTGTGAAAAAATGTCTCATTTGATGGAGTAATTTTGCAAGACATGGATGGTGCATTAGGCATCTGAGTCATGGTGTTTGATTGCACGGCACGTTTTTCAAGACATTTCATAATCGATCGACACTTTGCGTGACCCTTTTTTTGACGTTGGAAATCATCGAGAGACTTCTCCCGGTCTAGATTTTTTTTTTGTAAGTCTGAAAATCATCCAATGACATCTCCGCGCCCTCGGGCGGAGCGGGAGGTAGTGTCAGACTTTTACTGACTAAAAATCCACTCCTGTTCCTTTGTTGCCTTTCGTACCGGGACCAAATCTTCCTTTCAGAATCAGACCCTTTGCCCCAGTAAACTTCGACCGTGCTGGGCCCCTACGGTTTGCCGAGAACTCCTTGAGGCGCACGTGGAACAATACGCGCCGTTGACGTCATGGGCTCGGTCTGGACGGTTACCGGACGTTCAGACGGCGAGCTACCCATTGCTACCCATTGCTCGCCGTCCGCAAGCCCGCGTCTACGGTGGCCGAAAATCGGGATCGGAATCCCGGCGTCCCAGTATGGAGTGAGAGGGCGTGTCCGATTTTTAATGAATAAAACCACATGTGTCCTTCAGCTGAACTTTGCGTTCTAGGACCACGAGTTTTCCTATGGCCCTAGTAGACATCGGGCTTGCTGGGCTCCTACGGTTTTACTGAAATCTCTTTGAGACGCGCATGGAACCTATTGACAACTCGGGTTCGATCCGAACGGTTGCCGGACGCCAAACCCACGCTTACGGTGGCTGGTAGTCGGTCGGAGTCTAGGTAGCTGTGGCGTGAGGTGACCGTTTCCTCCAAAACTTCTAAAGGTAAAACTACACTGCGCACACGTATGACACACACGCCGATTTGGGCGCGTCGGTATTTATACATTATATCGCGGGTCTCAAACCATAGGGGCGTATCCACAAAACCCCTACTTTTCAGGAGAGACAAAAAACTTAATAACTTTTCCTGTGATTGAGCCAGCTCGTTGTTTTTTTGCATGTAGCTATATATTTCTACTGCAATTAATGTAGGATTCTTAATTTTAGGGTATTTCCTCTATAACACTAGTTTTTGGCTGATACGCCTATATAGCATGACGACTATACTGTAAAATTCCGTCAAAATACTCCCTGAAATGTATGAAATTTATGGACGTAAAATCTTTTTTCTCAGATTGTTAATATTTATACCAATATTTATTATTACTTAATTGGTGACTTAAAATATTGCTATTTAGGAATGAGAACCAATTGAAATTAACGTTATTTACGTAATTTCAAGAAATCATACGCCTGTCTGGCTTGTCATAAATTTTGAGAGGTGTTTTAACTCAAAGAGGAAGTATAAACCAGTTTTGTTCCACAATTTAAAAAAAGGAAATGATTAATAGGTAATTACACGATATTTTCGTGTTTGAAAAGAAAAATAAGCATTATAAAAATAAAATTTATTAATAAATCTGCACATAACTATTAGAAATATCTTTAAAATCACAAACATTTGAAATTGAGCTGAAACAAAACATAGCTCTCAAAAACACTGAAGGAAATCATCGCGAGGAAACACGGTGAGGAAGGCATTAGTGATGTTTGTGTGAATGTCTGATTTCTCACATTCGAGAATGCGGATGCGAATATTCAAATTCAATTTTTGCGTATGCGAATGCGAATATTGACTCTCAAACTAAGTGCGCGCAAAATATCAGACAGTTTTCACATTTCGTATCAGCCAAATTTAAACCGAACATAACAGAGCCTTAACAGACTAATTGAATGAAGTTTAACACAAAAAGTTTTTCAGGAAACACAGACTCCGGCAGGGAATTTCACTTCTTAGCTATACGCATAATGAGTGTGTTCCCAAACGCTTTGTACGTATGGGTGGAATGTTCACCATGTACCGGTGTCGCAACGTTGTACATCTTGTGGTCCAATGATGGAACGGACATGTCGGGATTAAATTCTGCAATTCCAATGCACACTCTCACACCAAGAATCTCTGAGATCTAAGAGAGATCTCAGAGAGACTGGATCTGAGATCCATAAGCTCGCTCGCCGGACATGTAACTCTCAACAACAGTGCTATCGTCTGTATACCCAAAGGTACTGGCTTTAAGTAGGTCATTTATGTGCAGCAAGAACAGTGTTGCCGAGAGTACCGACCGCTGAAGGACCCTGGCATTAATATCCATTTGACCCGACGAGTAGCCATCAATAACTACTCGGATGGATCGATCCCTCAAGAAGTTTACGATCCAATCACACAGACCAGTGGTTAGACCAGAGGAAGGAAGCTTAGCAATAAGACTTTACATAGTTTCAGCTTAGACCCTATCGAAAGTCTTCGAGATATCAAGGGACACTGCAAGCGCTTCTCCATGCTTCTCGATGGCCTTGCTTTAGATGTGAATGGCATATGCTAGAAAATCCCCAATAGACCGATTTAGGCGAAAATCGTATTGCCGGTCAATGAGGATGTCGTTTGTTTCTAGGTATGCCAGGAGTTATCTGTTAAACACCCGTTCCATACTCTTACAGAGGATAGACGTAACGGAGATGGATAGGTAGTTTGCCAGGTCAGCTCGACTGCCCTTCTTGGGCACAGGCTGAACGGCACTTATTCAGTCTCAGAGAGGCGAAATAAGCGGGTCAAGATTAGAGACAATTCAAGTGCACAAGTTTTAAGAACAGCTGCTGGTATCCCGTCGAGGCCACTGGCTCTATTCACATCAAAGTTACGCAGAACTCTACGAACGTCCTTCTGATGGATACGAATATCCGAAATACTCGTCACGCATCCATCTGGAGAAACAGTTAAATTCATTTGAAAAAATTTGTTATGATTTGAGATTAGCATGTTGTTTCACAATTTGTGATAAAATGTGAAATAAAGTTGTGTGATGGAAAAATATTAAAATATTATTTCCTTTTTGTTTGTCAGAAACATTCGCCAAATATTCGCATGTTTTTTGCGAATGTGAATGCAAATATCAAAAAATGAAAGAAGATTTTTGCAAAAATCAAAGTCAAAGTCAAAGTCAAATCATTTATTTCAAATAGACCATTTACAGGCACTTTTGAATAGTCAAATGTCGGTCAGTCCAAGAAAAGTGAAGCTAAATTGCACGTTCCAAAGAGTAGGTCTCTATGGAGAAGAACGTGCAAGAAACTCCATGGACACTCTTTTAAATCATATTATGTGTTACATATAATGCTTGGTTACATATTACTTGTTGCTTCTATCATGTGAGCACAATGTCGATAATGAAATAAAAATGTAAAATAATTAAAAGATAGAAACTGAATTAAGCCACTGGCAGCTAAGAGATGACCAGTCCCATCTGACGGCACCCGTTCACGAGCATGACGCGTGCATCAGCCCCACTCAGCTCAACCATTTTGAAGGGAACTGAACGACCCAATAACACGTGCCACCAACAGCGAGACATTTGAGTGAGCATGACAAACTCTCAACTGCCATGCTCGTAATGTCAAAAAAAAAAGTTGTAACCTAATAAAAATGCTCCATGGTGCTTCACATTCACAAACTTGAAAAAAGTGCTTCTACATTATACAATGCAATTGTCTTTCAAATTAAAAAATAATAATATTAGTTTCCAACTAATCAACTAATTAGTACGCCCTAGTGGTAGTGGAGCTGGACCAGCATTGAGCCAAGCATTTTTATCTTGAATATAATCCTCCAACTTATAATATGCTTGCCTGCATAGTGTGCGTTTAATACAAGATTTAAATTTCGTTTCATTGAGTTCTAATATTTGGGGTGGTATTTTATTATAAAATTTCAAACAGTACCCCATGAAAGAAGAGGCCACTTTAGCCAGTCTGAAACCTGGTTGAACTAATTGATCCCTATTTCTTGTAACATAATTATGTCTATCGCCTCTTTTGCTAAAAAGATGAAGATTTTTTCTAACATACATGATGTTTTCATAGATATATTGACAAGGTACCGTCATTACGTTAATTTCTTTAAACAGTTCCCTTAAAGAATATTCGCGAATGCGAATGCGAATATCAAAAAATGTGCGAATATTCGCGAATGCACATTACTTCTACTACTTGTTACATTACTTACGTCTATATAGCTTGACAAAATGATTTCAGGTTAAAGTAAAATAAACAGTCGTATGTTCATACGCCTTTATGGTCCGATGCGATTTCCTAGGATCACGATAAAATTGAAAGTCGTACGTGCGTACGTCTCTATGGCACGTCGAAACTGCCCCAATACGCAATAATATTGCTCTTACGTCTATTATACGGCTATTTGGTCTAAAAATAATTCTAGACTCTCCAGCATACGGCAAATAATATTTTTTAATTTATGCAAAAAGTAATTTACACTAAATTATAAAAAAAATTCAGTTAATGTATTGGTTATAGTAGAATCCAATGGCATTAAAAACGAAAAATCACATTTTTGCATATACGCCCCTATGGTTTGAGACCCGCGATATATGAAAACTAGACTTGTAGAGCTACTCTAGATCCATGCCATGTGACGTCGTTCTACGTACAAATCATGCATGTCATACGTCTGCATCGGAATAATGTAGTTCTAGCTTAATGCTTTGCAGAGGTCAGCGACCGCTACATATTCCCCGTCGCTTCGAACCATGGCCTGGACCAGAGCCCAGCACGAGAGATCGCCGGCACCGATCGCCCTCACGAAGACTTAATACTGTCTAAGTTCTCTGTTCTAGAAGTTACCCTTTTTTATTTTTACAAAATAGATAGGTACAGAAGTCAATCTACATACAAAGCGCGCTCGAGCAACGCACACATTGACACCGCTCACGGACACGATACCTCGGAGTGCCTCGGACCACTCGTCGAACAATTCCAGCTTAAACGCTCATTAGTGTGCGTCCACCGAGCGTAGGTATACAAAGTGAAGTACATACATGAGATTGTCTTCTGTACCTACCTGTTTTGTGATTACGGTGACTCTTTCGAGATGATAGAAGATACGTATATTTTAAGATGTAGTTTTATTTATAATCTTTTGTAACAGCTTGGTTACATGACCCATATGTGGGAAAGTATTTTGCATAACCATGTCTATTGTGAATCAACAGTTTAGTTATGATAACACCATAACATAACATATGTCAAAGGACAATGGAGCAGACTTGGACGAAGTATAAGAAATGCTCGCAGTTTATTAAAACAAACTTGAAAATATTTTTCTTTGTTATGAGCGGTCAGGGGCGCTGATTCCATGGGTGCTCGGCGGCTCGAGCACCCCTGAGAATAGACATCAAGAAACAGATCAGTAATCGATTTATTTTAGGAATGGGCGTTTTTTTATTACCCGACGTTAGTGCAGTGGTTTAGAGCACCGGTTGAGACGCAAGAGTCAGGTTCGATTCCCGCACCAACGCAAATGATTTTTGTGTAAGGTTTGGGTGTTAGTGTTTTTTTTTATGTTAGGGAATATCATCCAATGACAACCCCCGCTCTTGGGAGGAGCGGGTGATACTGTCACTCTTACTGACTAAAAACCCACTCCGTTCCTTCAAGCCTTCATACCGGGGCTCGAGTTCCCTTTCGGATAACCCTGGCCCCACTAGGCTTCGACCCGGCTGGGCCCCTACTGTTGCTGACAACTCCTTGAGGCGCGCGGCAACAGTGCGCGCCGTCGACGACTTGGGCTTGGTCTGGACAGTTACCGGACAGTCGGACAGCGAGCTACCCATTGCTCACTGTCCACAAGCCCGCGCTTACGGTGGCTCGAAATCGGGATCGGAATCCCGGCGGCGGCGAGAGCGCCGTTGCCTGATGCGGTCGGCCTCCGCTCCGGACCATGACCTCAACCAAGGCCTGGCGCGAGAGGTCTCCGCCGACGATCGCCCCACGAGGGTACGGCGATGCTCCGCCCTGGGTGTTAGTGGTACCTTCGTTGTTTCTGGTTTCCATGGTACAAGGGAAAACCTCAGTTTGGGAGACAGCACATGCACATTTCATATGTGCTTGTGCTGTCTCCCAAACTGAGGAATTAGGAAATTTATTTTTTCATTCGTCGGTCAATCAGTGTCCATTTCTCTTTTCACACTTCGCCACTTTTACGAGTCATCAAATGAGCATGAGCACCCATGAGGATTTTTAAAACCCGGCGCCCCTGTGAGCGCTTATTTTCATTTGGAATAAAGCCAAACACATATCTAATTGTCCTTTAAATGAGTTCCATAACATGCGTTACGTGTTAAATCAGGTGCTTGCGATTAGTTCACAAATATTTTATACTTTGACATCTATACTTAAATTTTAATCTACACATATTATAGAGAGTTTAACTTTGTTTTTTTTTGTTTGTAGGAAGTAATCTTTGGAAGTTCTGTCCTCCTAGCTAAGTTACAACCGTTTCGCTTGCGTCTGGGGCCAGGGTCTAGTTCCGAAAGGGAGGCTCGGCCCCGGTATGAAAGGCAAGAAGGAACGGGGTGGGTTTTTTAGTCAGTAAGAGTCTGATACTACCTCCCGCTCCGCCCAAGGGCGGGGGATATCATTTGGATGATTTTTACCCACCGAAAAAAAAAACCGTTTCGCTGGCGTCGAACACTTCGAGTTGGTCACGCCCCTATTCTTTTGTTCTGACCACGTGACTAAGCGTTGAGATGACGTCATTCCCGTACATTTGAAGTTTTCTACTAGCGGGCTAGGAGTACTGACAGGCCTGTTGGTCTAGTGGTTAGTGGCCCTGACTGCTATGCCGGAGGTCGTGGGTTCGATCCCCACCCAGGACCAATGTTTATGTGATGAGCATGATCATTTGTTCTGTGTCTGGGTGTAATTTATCTATAATATGTATGTATTTAGAAATATATAAGTATGTTTATCAGTTGTCTAGTACTCATAACACAAGCTCTGCTTAGCTTGAGACTAGACGACGTTGTGTAATAGTTCTGAAAATGTTATATTATATTATATTATATTATATTATATTATATTATATTATATTATATTATATTATATTATATTATATTATATTATATTATATTATATTATATTATATTATATTATATTATATTATATTATATTATATTATATTATATTATATTATATTATATTATATTATATTATATTATATTATATTATATTATATTATATTATATTATATTATATTATATTATATTATATCATATTCATGTCTTTTACCTTCACTAACCTACGCATGTCAAACATGGAAGTTTACTCATCGAGTTAAAAATAAAATTACATCCTGCCAGCGAGCTATGGAGAGAAGTATAACTAAAATAAAAAGATCCAAAAAATCCGGCACTCTGCTATCAGGCAAAAGACAAAGGTAACAGACGCTCTCATATATGCTCTAAAGCTCAAATGGAGATGGGCAGGTCACGTAGCGAGAATGAGTGACGACCGCTGGACTATCCGCATGACGTCATGGTCTGGCCCTACAGGCGCTAGGAAACGAGGAAGACCAATAACTAGATGGGTTGATGACATCACACGAGTCGCAGGAAAAAACTGGATGTCAGAAGCGACAGACCGAGAATCTCTGGAGGAGGCCTTCACTCACACCAAGTGAGAGATTCATGCATGCTAATTTAATATTTATTTTTTTACTTAATAGATTATATAATACAATTTTATGCTATTTATTGTTATTCGATCATCAATAATGTAATGTTTATTTTAATTAATTTTAATGTAAATTCAATGAAATATTTATTATTTTTCAATTTTTTAATAATTTTTTTAATGCTATAACATATAGGTAATTTTAGTTGTTTAAAATTTTATACGTTTTTACACTATCTGTGATAATGTGTATGATTTAAATAATTATTGCCAAATATAACATAATTTAAATAATTGTGATAGTCCCTATAGTAAAAATTTGATGATCCAATAATTGTAAAGGACTACTTATTGCATGAATTAAAAGGCTTTTTTATTTTTATTTATTTATTTATTTATTTATTAGAACTTTATGCAACGCACAGGTACAAAGGCGGACTTAATGCCTTAGGCATTCTCTACCAGTCAACCTAGGGTGGTGAAGAGAAAAACATGGCAGGTGCACAAAAAAAAAAAAAACAACAGAAAATGGATTATTAAGAAAAATAAGAGTGCAAATGTATATATATAACTAAAATAGACATACATATATATTTAATATAATATATACCTACATATATATTTATATAAAGTAGAAGAAGGGGGTTTTGAAACGACTCCGCTATTTGTTCTGAAAGTAATGCCGCAACTTTCGCTTAAATGCATACTGACTGGTGGCCATCCTGATGATTATTATTGATCCTGATTTATTTTATTTATATTATATTATATTATATTATATTATATTATATTATATTATATTATATTATATTATATTATATTATATTATATTATATTATATTATATTATATTATATTATATTATATTATATTATATTATATTATATTATATTATATTATATTATATTATATTATATTATATTATATTATATTATATTATATTATATTATATTATATTATATTATATCATATTATATTATATTATATTATATTATATTATCATCATCATCATCATCATTTCAGCCGATACACGTCCACTGTTGGACATAGGCCTCCCCCAAGCGTCGCCACATCGAACGTTCCTGTGCGTCCCGCATCCATCGGTTTCCTGCTACCTTCACCAGGTCATCGGTCCACCTTGTAGGAGGCCTTCCAACACTGCGTCTTCCGATACGCGGTCGCCACTCCAAAACCTTTCGGCCCCAACGGCCATCTGTTCTGCGAGCAATGTGCCCTGCCCATTGCCACTTAAGTTTGGCAATTCTTTGTGCTATGTCGGCAACCTTAGTTTTCCTGCGGATATCTTCATTTTTTATTCGATCACGCAAGGAAACCCCGAGCATAGCCCTTTCCATTGCTCTTTGGGTGACTTTAAGCCTTCTGATGAGGCCCATTGTGAGCGACCACGTTTCGGAGCCATATGTCATCACTGGCAACACGCACTGGTTAAAGACTTTCGTCTTGAGACACTGTGGTATGTTGGACTATATGGGTATTATATTATATTATATTATATCATATCATATCACATCACATCACATCACATCATATCATATCATATCATATCATATCATATCATATCATATCATATCATATTATATTATATTATATTATATTATATTATATTATATTATATTATATTATATTATATTATATTATATTATATTATATTATATTATATTATATTATATTATATTATATTATATTATATTATATTATATTATATTATATTATATTATATTATATTATATTATATTATATTATATTATATTATATTATATTATATTATATTATATTATATTATATTATATTATATTATATTATATTATATTATATTATATTATATTATATTATATTATATTATATTGTATTATATTATATAATATTATATTATACTGGTCTGATTGCTAAAATCGCGCCGTCGACGTCGGCGCCATCGTCGACAGCGCGTAGCTTCCCACACGCGCCTCAAACAGATGTCAACAAAACCGTAGGGACCCAGCAAGGCTTCAGGCTACTAGAACCTTGTGTTGGCTTTCGATAGGTAAACCCGGGTCCCTGGAGCGCAAGATAAAAAAGAGACATAGGAGTGGTTTTAGTCAGTCAAAGTCTCACACGCCCTACTGTCCCGTCCTTGAGCGGAAGAAGTCATTGGATGATTTCCTAACAAAAAAAAAATCCTTCGAGGGAAACATGCGTATTAAAGTAAAATACTATAGCAATAATACGTTTTGGGAACACATTCATTGTGCGTGCAGCTAGGGAGTGGAATTCCTTGCCGGAGTCTGTGTTTCCTGATAGCTACAACCCGGGAATCTTTAAATCGAGAGGTTTCTTCTAGGTAAGCGCGTTCCATCGTCGACCGCATCGTCGCTTTTCATCAGGTGAGATAGTGGTCAAGTGCAAACCTATCAACAATAAAAAAAAATATATATATTAAAGTTTTTCTCTTATTCAGTATGAAGGTGTACCCTAGGGTCTTACCGGACATGGTAATTTTGAGTTCTGTTCGTTTGTTTCGGTTCCTGCACCGGATTCGTGTGGAAGAAACGCCCGAGTGTCACCTTTGTGTAGACCGCCCGGAAAACATGGTGGAGAATACGGTTTTTTTTTGTTTCGGTGGGAAAATCATCCAGTGACATCCCCCGCTCTTGGGCGGAGCGGGAGAAAGTGTCAGACTCTTACTGACTAAAAACCCACCCTGTTCCTTTGTGCCTTCATACCGGGGCTGAGCTATCTTTCGAAACTAACCCTGGTCCAGTAGGCATCGTCCCGGCTGGGCCCCTGCTGTTGCTGACAACTTCTTGAGGCACGCGGAAACAGTGCGCACCGTCAACGATTTGCGCTCGGTCCGGCAACTGTCCGCAAGCAGCATACGGTAGAGGTGTGCCCTGTCTGGGTAGAGCGCCGCCGTGTCCTCGTGGGGGCGATCGGCGTCAACGATCTTTCGCGCCGGGCCCAGGAGGATTAAGCCTACAGGGGCCATTGGTTGTGCAAAAGGGAACCCCGGGATCCTGGAAAGCAGGCAAAGAAGGAACAGGAGTGGGTTTTAGTTATTAAAAGTCTGACACGCCCTCCAAGGGTGTGAGATGTCATTAGATGATTTTTAACCTAAAAAAAAACCTTATCTAGTCGTCGAAAGTATTATAATAGGCCCTTTTCTTTTTTATAGCTGAATTAGATACACGTCTGCTTAACCCATCTTAGAATAGAGGCGTGATGTGATATCGATACGATAGTGTTTTGTCAATGAACAATGGATCTAATTGGTTGGCTGCACACGGCGCTGCGCCTGCGCTGCAGGGTCGCGGCCTAGTCGGGTGGCCATGAGTCGCCGTAGTGCGGGACATTTGTCTTCTCAGTAATGCGGACAAAGTTTATTAAATTCAAATTGATATTAAAAGTTGGATAAAGTTATATGAAAGAACTTACTAACCTGTATGACAAAAATATTTATGACAAAAATTGTTGTCTGGAACTAAAAAAAAAACAACGATAATAGTACATTATGATACAAGTGTATAATGTTGGTGATTACCGCTGAGGCGGTATTTAGATCCGAGCCGAGGGCGAGGATCTTAAGAGAGCCGAGGACGGTAATCGCCAATATTCACGTGTATCATACGACGTTTTTCGACACTCTTGAGAAGAAAAATTTAACAAATTAATTAATTATTGCTTTATCAGCAAAACTCTTTTTTTTGTAGGTATGGCGGCAAAAAAATTGATTTTTCTTCTTATGGCGGCCATAGACTAGCTACTCTAGCTAGGCTGTTTGAATAAAAATAAGAATGAGGTTGCTTATGTTTATAAACAGAAAAAATATTTTTATTTTATGAAAGGTTTTATTTATTAAACATCTAAAAGTTAAAATAGTTTATTTAAACACAAATAATTAATTAATTAATTAGTTAATTTAATAATTAGCATAAAATAAGCAAGACACTAATTTGTACTATTGAACGCAATACCTAATGTATTTTTTTTTTAAAGTAATACATCGGTACTTATTAAAAAAAACCTTTTTTGTTGTTTTCTGAAACTGTTTTTATTTACCGATTACATTTTATAGTTTAGGTAAATCTAATGAAAGTCTATCGATTTGACATCGTTCGCCCTGTAGTTTCCGCTGTACGTTGATATGCCTATGCATATAGATTTTCATGCGGTAATACCTACCAGTACTTCACACGTGTTCATCAATAAAATTAACTTCTCACACGTATTAACACCATTAACGAAAAAAACCTTACCTATTTATCCTGTCCCACTATCATCAATATCACGTTTTAGTAAAGTCCCAACTCGCCCCGTGTCACCTGGCCCCCCTACTCACCTGGCACATGTTGATCTGCGCATGCGCATCCAAGCAGTCGCAGTTCAATGTGCGCGCGCGCCGCCCGCCTGTATCGATTGTTTCGGATCAGACGTAGTAAGAAGTGGACGTTTTTTAGAAAAATCTTCCGTTTTACGAAATCATGAGGGGATTTATTGAAATTGTCGCTGTGCTTTTGGTGAGAGATTTTTTAAATATTTTTATTTTTATTTTTATGTTATTGGGATTTTTTTTTTTATGAGTGAGAGTGAAATGATCCGGCTTTAGCTGGAAATTTTTATAATTATTAAATTCTTTATTGTACACCATATAAACAAAATAATGCAAATGCGAGGTTGTTAAATTTTTACTGACTATAACTCACCCATGTTACTTCAGCTAGGCACCCTTTACCTTCTAGGGAAGCAGTAGCCCTAGTAGGCATTGCATTGGTCCTAGTGGGCTCCTTCAATAGGCTGCTAGGAGGGATCTAATATACAAAGGCTAGAGTGAATAGGCTCCTAATAAACTAGTGCGCCTCACCATCAACGATTGCATCACTGCTTACCTTGCAGGTGGGATCGCAGTCAAGTACTAGTTTATATCAATAAAGAATGAAAAAATATTCCCACCCCGAAAGAGAATACAGGGGTGAGAAAGTAATGTTTGTTAGCATTATTATTATCACATATGGGGTTGGTTTTTAGATTGAGCAAAAAAGTTGTTTTATACTTTTTTTTGTTGTTGTTACTGAAATGTTCCCTTAACATAAACCTGGCATAATTAGCCTATTTATATAAAGGCGGACTTATTGCAACTATGCATTCTCTAACAACCTGCTATTGGGTTAAAAATAACAACATTGTGCAAATAAATAAATACATGTACATATATAATTAGAAACATCCTTAAATGTCAAGAAGGTTCGGTTGATACGTACTTGTATCATTCTAAAAAACTAACTTATAAATAATATGATGCAAGCTGTCTCACAGCCATCAGGTTCCCGCGATCCTCATCAGGACATCGATCCACATTGTGGAAGGCCCTTACAACGCTGCGCCTTTCGATACGCAGTCGCCTCTCTAGAAACTTTAGGCCCCATCAAATATCTACTCTGCAAGCAATGTACCTTGCCCACTGCCATTTAAGTTTGACGATTCATCATGCTATGGTGTAACTTTGGTTCCCCTGCGGATATTCTCATTCCTGATTCAATCACGCAAGGAAACTTCGAGCCCTTTGGAGCCTTTTGACGAGATGAGGCACAATATTGTGAGCTGATATGAAAAGAAATATAGGTAGCGAACTGTTTTTCAAGCAGAACAGTTAGATAACGATAACATTGTTCAAGCTACATTGCCTGAAACTATTGTCAGTGTTTCACAGGTTACATATTAATAAACATCATTGTTTCTAAGTTAATTATTGATGTGAATTTATTATTGTGTACCATATGGTGTCTGGATGTCGCGCGGGCTTGCGAACGGTGAGCAAAGGGTAGCTCGCCGTCCGACCGTCCGGTAACCGTAATGACCGAGCTCAAGTCGTCGACGGCGCGTTGTGTTCCACGCAGGCCTCAAGGAGTTATCAGCAACCGTAGGGGCCCAGTTGGGTCGAAGCCTACTGGGGCTAGGGTCTGTTTTCGAAAGGGAGGCTCGGTCCCGGTATGAAAAGCAAGAAGGAATGGGGTGGGTTTTTTAGTCCGTAAGAGTCTGACACTATCTTCCGCGCAGCCCAAGTGCTGCGAATGTCATTTGGATGATTTTTACTCACTGAAAAAAAAAAAGCTACTCTAGGGGCCCAGCAGGGTCGAAGACTACTGAGGCCATGGGTGATGCGAAAGAGATCCCCGGGGCCCTATAACAATGGCAAAGAAGGAACAGGAGTGGATTTTTAGCCAGTAAAAGTTTGACATGCCTTTCCGCTCCGCCCAAGGACGGGAGATGTCATTTAGGTGATCTTCCCACCTAAAAAAAATGTGGTCCGAATGTAAACAATGGCACCATCCCATCCCTTCCCGTGGGTGTCGTAAAAGGCGACTAAAGGAACACCAGAAAATGAGCAGCAGCATTCTCTGTGCATTGCAACAATCACACTGTGATCACCAACCTGCTTGTCAAGCGTGGCGATTATGGAAAAACCCTCCCTTTGGGGGCGGGCTTATGTCCAATAATAAAGAAGAAGAAAATATGTTTATTTGGCACATAGGTACACACAATGAGATAACAATTATTATACTTAGTATAGAAACTTAAACTGAAATATATCTGCATGGTATGTCTCACGGCTGCGCCAATTGGGTCCAGTTCAGCATGATGCCAGGCTACTACGTAGCAATTGCCTGACGCTGGTTTTCAACTGAACCTTGCTATGAGTCAATAATGAACGTCTTTCATTTGAAAGGATGGTTAATATGAACTTGTGAGTAAGTAGGCACCGGTATGTTTAGTTACGTAAATATTTTAAAAATAATGAGACCAAATATCATACACAATCCTCGTTAAATGTGGGGAAAGATTGGGGGAAAAGCAATCCTCATGCCCCAACCACCGAAAGAGAACCCGGATGACGAGAGTCGCAGGACGGTGAGCAATATGTAGCTCACCGTCCGATAAGGACTAGGCTTGAGTCGACACGACAGCGACAGCGCGTTGTGTTCCGCCCCAAAGAGATTTAGTACGGTTCTGATTCCATAAGATTGTATTTAAGAGCAAATTGCTGGTGGATAATCCTGGCTACGAGGGTGTGTCTATGCCAATAGTCTCCGTTGACTAGATGAGAACACCCAAAAATTGTGAGTTGGATTGATTCCCCAGACCAATGGCATGCCCGACAGATGTCAACCGTACCGTAATTCACAATATTTTCCGGCAGTTGTTCGACATCTCCTGCCCTTGGGTGAAGCGAGGGCGTGTCAGACTTTTACTGACTAAAACCCACTCCTGTTCCTTCTTTGCCTTCGTTCTAAGGCCCCGGGGTTCACTATTACATAACCCATGGCGCCGGTAGGCTTCGACCCTGCTGGGTTTTGCTGGCATCTCCTTAAGCTACATTACGCGCCGTCGACGACTTGAGCAAGGTCTAGACAGTTATCGGACGGTTGGACGGCGAGTTTCCCATTGCTCGCCGTCCGCAAGGCCGCGCCTACAGTGTCATGGATCTAACACGTAACCTTTGCTATAATTAAGTTAATATTGCATTTTGAACCCGAACTAATATTGATTGGTATCACGTGATTTACCAGATGTTACTTGATACCGTAATAAGGTATTTCCATTTCATTTGAGGAAAAACAATTCATACAATTTTCCAGTTGTAATTGATTTACTCGTAGTACAGTCGTTTGAAAACTGAAGATAAAGTACGATTTACCGTAGCCAACTTGCCACTACTTTTGTGCATTCAGTTTTTTTTGAGCAATGAGAAACATGGCGTAAACAAAGGTTTAAAAATTAATGAGATAGTCATTGAGGTGTTTTTTGAGGTGGCTTCGTGATCTTATCCTCGTAAGGCCCACGTATTTTAAGGACAAAAATATTTAGATATTCTGGCCCAAGATACTTTTTAAAATCATGAAACTACAGCCCAGCGACCTAAAATTATGGCATGATGTTTAAACTTAATTTTTGGTTTAAACAATCCCAAAAAAATATTTTACCACAAACATAATAATTCAATATATTTTTTGCATGAAATAGTTAACTTTATGTATAGGAAATACCGCTTAAAAGAATTTAGCCAAAAGCAATACATTAGTAAATTTTTTGACTACACTAAAGTTCTGGGCCGCAACTACTTGCGCCTAATTTTAGCACATTGGGTCGTTATATATATCGACCTAAATTTAGGTTGGACCTTACGAGGCTATGACTTCTCCCGTTCAAGGGTGGAGCGCGAGGGCGTGTCAGTGTTTTCCTAAAGAAACGACAGCTGTGTTCAGTTGCTTTTTTGCGTTGTAGGACTACGATAACTCTTTCAAACGTTCCCGCAAAAATAAAAATAAGGGCAAGAAGATAATTCAGTTTTTATGCAAAAAGGAAAGTATTTGCTAATCTCTTCTCTATTTCTTCCTTAAAAAAACGTAGAACAAATTACCAGGAATTATAGTAAGCGCGTTCACAACAGGATACCTAGACTCGGAACACCTATCTGTATGCCATAGAAATATTTGTTTCGTGCGGGAATCGAACTCGTGACACGCAGCGCAGCAAGCAACCGCTCAACCAATGCGCCAACCGAACCGTCAGAGTTAGGTACCGAACACTAAGGGACTACGCACACTTATTCAGCTCTATTCGCGTTTCGCTGAACGATTTTGATCACACTTATACAGTTCTACTTCTATCAGCCGCGTATAGCGGCGTAATGCTTTACATAATTATAACTATTACAATTAATAATATTATATTATTATAACTATTACTTTAATAACACCATAAACGAGGAAAGCTGAATGGATGCGTACGCGTCTCCATACAAAATCGTTGTTTTCTATGGACATAAGCTGAATAGAGCTGAATATGTGTGAGTAGTCTCTTAGGGTATCGAAACTAACCTATGTTCACTTATTGGGCATGCCACAATTATGGCGGTAAGTCCCTCTTTGAGACGTGGCTGGAAAGACGCATGACGCAGGTTCTCACCGGACACGGTAAGTTCGGGAGGTAGTACCTGCACCGGATTCGTGCGGAAGAGACGCCCGGGGTCGCCACTGTGTGGACCGCCCGGAGGACACGGTGGAGCACACGGTTGAAGTGTGCCCTGCTTGGGCAGAGCATCGCCGTGTCCTTGTAGGGGCGTCCGGCGGCGGCGATCTCTCGCACAAGGCCTTGGTACATGCCATGGTCCGGAGCGAGGAGGAGTGGCAGGCGGTCGCTTTTGCGAAGCAGTAATGCTAGCAAAGGAGGAGGCCGACCGGCAACGACGCCCACGCTCTAGCCGCCGCTGGGATTCCGATCTTGATTTCCGGCCACCGTAGGCGGGCTTGCGGACGGCGAGCAATAGAGAGCTCGTCGAAGGGAGGCTTGGCCCCGGTACGAAAGGCACCGAAGTAACGAGGTGTGTTTTTTAGTCAGTATAAGTCTGACACATTCTCCTGCTCCGCCCAAGGGTGGGGTGTGTCATCTGGATGATTTATACCCACAGAAAAAAACCCTCAACATTGAGGAATACCACACTAGGTGGAATGTAGGCTGACAGAAGTGGGCCAAAAGGAACAGTTCCACAATTTCCATAAAAATTGCTTAGATCTTATGAAATCAGAAACTAGACAATCTAAGGTAAACGAGAAGATACTTAGTTCTTACTTACATAACAATATTATTTCATAGTTCAATACTCCGAGAAGATTGAGTGGTCGCCTCGCCATTGACCGACAAAACCACTAGACGTGACTGCAAAAAAAGCATTGATAAATATCTGATCTAAGCCAAGCAAATAGTACTACATAAGTGTAGTAAAGTTTGTAAAAGGTTATCTCTGAATTCCTTAACTAGTTTGTTAGTATAGTAGTTGCAACCGCGACTGCTGAGCATGGGGTACTAGGTTCGATTTCCGGGTTGGGCAAAAATAACTGCTGGTTTTTTAGGGTTCCATACCTCAACGGGAAAAAAACGGAACCCTTATAAGAACAATTTGTTGTTGGTGTGTTTGTCTGTCTGTCAAGACCTCGATCTCAGGAAAGCGTGGAGGTATCAAGTAGAAATTAAAACCATGTACTCAGGTCTGCAGTCTCTTGGAGCTGTGAAAATCAATTTTCTGAGTTAACGTTCGGTCTAGCTAGGGAATCAAAATTCATAGGGTATGCATTCGGGAATTGAACTGTTTTCATTGCTGGACCCACAGTGCGCAGGATTCCGACTCGCACTTGTCCATTTTTTTTTCTGTTAAGAATGACTTAGTAGCACCCCTTAGTTTGGAAGTTGGTGGTGAGAAATCCTCTTGTTTTTGAGACGTCAAATCATTAAATTAAATATCTCCTCATGCCGCTCTAGCTATCCCCTTGTCTGTGGCGCGGAGCCGCTCCGGCTCTTTATAAAAATGTCCGTCTGTCTGAGAGCCACTACGTCTCTCCTGAATCTGTGCCTCATTACTACTTAATAATCACTAATACGTTACTAGGTAAAACTATACTAATCTATACATATCTTGTTAGGGAGCTAACTAACGTAGTTTCGAAGATATCATCGTTTTAATCAGACGCGTCGAAATTGCGCGCGAATAATTCGCGAATGCATAACATGTGTTGCACTAGCGCAATTACGGGGCCACAAGCAACAATGTGTGCCATACTGGCTAAAACCAACTTTACCTGTCTTCTGTCAGTTGCCATTGGCGTTTCAGGGTCATAGTACCTAACTCTGTGGAACATTCTCGTAGCCCGGTGTGACCGTGTCACACCCCCGTGCCTTGGAAGCACGTAAAGCCATTGGTCCTGCTCCTGATTTTTTCTCGATCATGGCGGTATGCCGTTCCATTGGACTACAAGAGTAATGGAACAGAGAATGCATATGGTTGCGCATATGCTTAAGTGCTCTCTATTAAATGTCTCCTGCATACCTGGCTATTTCCATCAGCACCAGCGCTGTGATCTTGTCGCGTTGTGCATGTGGCCACAGCTTTATGCTGAGCGTTCAGCTTTTTTGCGCGGATGCAATGCATATTTTTCCTATATAACTTTTATAATGATGGTAAGCTAGTCTCAAAGTCATTTTGTGTAAATACATTCGTTTTCTTTCTTTCTTCTTTTTAATGATACCTCCGTAATCGTTGTTCTTTCGGGAGGATTAAATTAATTTCTGGTACTACTGAAGGGTTTAACCTATAATCGTATATCGTACATATCGTAATCTAGAATTGGACCCTTGAACCTTGGTAGGTGGCACTGCAGTCAGGTTCTCCATTTTTTTTTTTCTGACGAAAAGCCAGCTTTCAAATAGGACAACGTTTTTTGGGATCGACAGTTTATATCTACGTAAGTACATAAAAATTGTAAATAGTAAAAAAAAACGCCTCTGTAGTTTCACAAGTCAATTTGATTATAGCTTTTTTATACGATACCTAATCATAATTGTCAATTGATATCCTGACAAATATAATTTGACACCAATGCTTAATCAATAATCTGAGCCAAACCTAATATTTCCTAGTGTCTAGGTCGTCTTTGTTTAAAAGAAACGGATCCTCATTAGCAAACAGCTGGCTTCTTCATCCATAATACTTGTGTACTTGCCATAACTAGGGTTGCCAACTTTTTAAGAAGAAATAGAGTATATCTGATCTTAGAAGGATACATTAAGAGTACATGGAGGATAATGAACATCCTACCCACACTTGAGCCTTATATTTAAAAATATACAATTGGCGGCCTTATCGCATTCCGCGAGCTCTTCCAGGCAACCTGTTAAGGAAAGATTGTTGAAGTCTGGACATAAAATGGGGTTGCATTACAAAACAAGCTAAATCATTGTTAAAAAAAAAACAGCACATTGATTATGCGTACAGCTAGGGAGTGGAATTCCCTGCCGGAGTCTGTTTCCTGATAGCTACAACCTAGGCTTCTTTAAATCAAGAGTCAATAGGTTACTTCTAAGCAAGCGCGATCCATATCGTCGGCCACATTATCGTTTACCGAGATAGTGGTCAAACTCGAGTCTATCAATAATAATAATTAGAAACATTGTCAGAAGAAAAGAGTGCCTAGTATTACTTTTTGCGAAACAAACATTTGATTGTTTTAAAATTACTGTATTTATTATTTTTAATGAAGCCATAGTGTTCTAAAAAGAAAGAAAAGACTAATTATTTCAGTAAAATACTGAAATAGTAGAATGAAATCCAGTTTAATTAAAAATTGTGATCAAAATACCTAAAGTATTTTAGCGTGCTTTATTGCGGTTGGTTTAGAGTATAAAGTACTAACTCTATTTTGAGTAGGACTCAAAATAGAGTACAGTACTCTACAACATTATTTTAGTTTAAGCGAAATCTGAATAAAGTTTATTCAGAATCGGTAACTGAATCGATTCCAATAATTTTTACACCATGTTATAATTTTTTCTTAAAAATATTTAAAAAGGTCACAAGTTGACACCACCGACACTAAGTACAAAACAGGTCACGGCAGGTCATAGCAGGCATTAGAACCAGCGCACAGCTGGGTGCGGAAGCAACCAATCTCTCAGTCGCCCGTTGACCATGTATTTATGTTGTCAACTAGGTACCATAACTGGCTTATAACTTTGTGATTTTTCATAATACAGTTTTGAAATATTGTACATAGATTCTTTACATAAAAATACAAATAATAGGTGTATGCATACATTAAAAACTAGCTTTAGGCCACGGCTTCGTCTACGCACATAAAATATGGCCTATGTTACTCAGGAATAAAGCAGTTCTCTACTGATGAAAAAAAATTAGAAATCGGACCAGCACTTTTAGAGATTACCCCTACAAACAAAAAAATTAAAAAAACAAACTTTACCTCTTTATTATACTAGCTGGGCCCGCGACTTCGTTCGCGTGGACTACAGGATTTTGAATTTATTTTTTCTAAAATATAAGTAGCCTATGATAAATGATAAATGATAATAAATGATATTTATTTTGTAAATAGGTTTAAAAAACACTTTTACACGTCAATTTTTTTTCGTCAGTTTATGTTAGATGAGGCCGGTGTGTTACTCCTTATTACATCAGCTGCCAAAAAAAGTCCCGTCAAAATCGGTCCAGCCATTTCAGAGATTAGCCGGAACTAACAGACAGACAGATAGATAGACAAAAATTGTAAAAAACTGTTATTTCTGTTATTTTGGTGTATGTAAAAAGCGGTTATTTCAATATTACAAACAGACACTCCAATTTTATTTATATGTGTAGATTAAGTGTATAAGGTTGTATATTAGAGCACGGTTGGCAACCCAAGCCATAACTCACCAAAGCACGGTTGCCGGTTAACCTTGGTTAAGAACAGGGAAGTTAAAATATTATCTAAGAGATGTTATCAATGTTTATTCTTTCCTGTTCTTGTCTAATTAAATCTATTGTTTCTGGTTTTGTTAGTTCATTCCTTTACACTGACTTCCGAAATTAAAGTTCTTTTGAATGTTTTAGTTTTTAGAGTTTCTTATTCAAAGGATAAAAACGGGACCCGGGCTTTTTTTTTTTTTTTTTTTTCGATGGGAAAAATCATCTTATGACAACCCCCGCTCTTGGGCGGAGCGGGAGATAGTGTCAGACTCTTACTGACTAAAAAACCCATCCCGTTCCTTCAAGCCTTCATACCGGGGCTCGAGCGCCCTTTCGGATAACCCTGGCCCCGGTAGGCTTCGACCCGGCTGGGCCCCTGCTGTTGCTGACAACTCCTTGAGGCGCGCGGGAACAGCGCGCGCCGTCGACGACTTGGGCTTGGTCCGGACAGTTACCGGACGGCCGGACAGCGAGCTACCCATTGCTCACTGTCCGCAAGCCCGCGCCTACGGTGGCTGGAAATCGGGATCGGAATCCCGGCGGCGGCGAGGGCGCCGTTGCCTGATGCGGTCGGCCTCCTCCTTAGCGAGCATTACTGCTTCGCAGAAGTCGGCGACCGCCTGCCACTCCTCCTCGCTCCGGACCATGGCCTCGACCAAGGCCCGGCGCGAGAGGTCTCCGCCGCCGATCACCCCCACGAGGGCACGGCGATGCTCCGCCCAAGCAGGGCACACCGCGATTGTGTGCTCCACCGTGTCCTCCGGGCGTTCCGCACAGTGGCGACACCCGGGCGTCACTTCCGCTTTAATTCGGAACAGGAACCTCCCGAACTTGCCATTTCCGGTGAGGACCTGTGTCATGCGGAAGGTAAGGACGCCGTGAGGTCTTTCCAGCCACGCCTCAAAGAGGGGACTTATCGCCATAATTGTGGCGTGCCCATGACGGGGTTGCGATAGTCGCTGACGCCATTCCACCATGAGACGGGACCCGGGCTAACACTGCTGTCCGTGCGTCTGTCACTAGGCTGTATCTCATGAACCGTGATGGCGACAGTTAAAATTTTCACAGATGATGTATTTCTGTTTCCGCTGTAACAACGAATACTAAAAACTGAATAAAATAAATATTTAAGTGGGCAACAGGTAGACGCTTGACATATTCATAGAATATTTAGTTGTATATTTTTAAAAATATCACTATAATAAATAATGTGTAGGTGTGTCAGGATGTCGACCTTGATTTGAGTGTTAAAAATTAAAGAAAACTTTAGCCGATCGCTTTTTTGTTACAAATTGAAAAATATTTTTATATTCTTTTTTTTTTGTATAGTACGAGCGTTATCGCGTTAACCCTATGCTGTTGTCATCTTAGTTTTAGTCTCTCAAATTAGTAGAATTATGTGAAAACTTGTAAATGGCCGTTTTTTACCTATTTTAAGTTGTACTATAACTGTAAGTAGCTGTAAGTTTTCCGAACAGTAATAAAATAAATAAAAAATAAATAATTTCACAGTATACGTTTGATTTTCATATTATATTTATTTAAAATTTTTAGTAACAACAGCTTACGCTAGTACGGTGCTTTACGTACATGCATTATCATTGTAAATTATACAACATTATTTTAAATTTTTGTGAAATCTGAATATAGTTTCTATAAAATTAGTAACTAAATGGACAATAATAATAATATAATAATAATATTCCACAACTATCACACAACGCCGTCTAGTCCCAAGCTAAGCAGAGCTTGTGTTATGAGTACTAGACAACTGATAAACATACTTATATATTTCTAAATACATACATATTATAGATAAATTACACCCAGACACAGAACAAATGATTATGCTCATCACACAAACATTTGTCCTGGGTGGGAATCGAACCCACGATCTCCGGCATAGCAGTCAGGGTCACTAACCACTAGACCAACAGGCCAGTCAATTCAGGATTTCAATAGTGTTTACACCACATTGTATTTTTTTCCCAACAATATTTAAAAAGGTCACAAGTTGGACACTACCGACACTAAGTACAACTCAGGTCACGGCAGGTCATAGCGGGTATTAGGCGCCAGCTAACAGTTGGGTGCAAGTGCAAAACAAACCCTCAGTCGCCGAGATGGCCCGGTGACTATGTATTGTTGTTGACATAACAAGCTTAACTTAGTGATTTTTCATGACACAGATAAGTTTTATACATGGATTCTTTACATTAAAAAATACTAGACACGTGTTTTGGGGTTCACATATACATAGGTACTAAAGTAATGTTTGGTAGTGTATAATAACTTACAAACTGCTTTTCATCTTATACTGAAACTCGGTCAAGTTCGAAAGGTCATCTCTATCAGTTTCTTTTTCACTTTATTTAGGGAGATACAATTGCCGAAACGGATCTTGAGCGCTCGGCGTCAGAATGGGGATCGCTTTGCGCATTCCATATATTGGTGAGCCAATCGTCTTCGTTGTTAGATACTTGCAGGAGTCAGGAGTGAAGTCTATGACGAGAAGGCGCGGCGAGCCAATCACTGACACTCCCCACTCCCGCGTCTCACTTCGCACCACTAAAGAGACCGAATATTTGATTTCTGCGCAACTTGACCATGATCAAGTGTTACGATGACTCCATTGTATAAATCCTGTCTTCAATGGCTTCTTGTCTGGAAATCTCGACAATTTTTTCCTGCGCCGCCCGTTGGTGTGAACGCGATGAAGACGGCTGTTGCCGCACCGACTCTCACAAAGACCAAATGCAGACGATGACGCGTGAAAAAATTAAGACCTCGACTCGAAGATGAAGATCTTAAAGATATTTAAATACAACGGTCGGTTGAACAAGGCGAGTGAAGATTGACAATGATGAAGTAAATAAGTAGCTGTACAGTGAGGTGTCAACGCGTGTGCCTTGGAAGCTGTCGGATCGAGAAGTGGCCAGCGCTCAAGATCCGTGACGGCAATTGTACTTGTAGATACTTACTAGCAATGTGAAATTTCTGGCATTGCCGTTAAATGGTCCACCAAAATGCGCTCTGGGTTCATGCCAGTAATGCAATAGGTACTCGGGTGCAAAGTTACGACCACTCGATTCACTGGTCACATCCAAAATGTGATAACAGGTTTTCGATTGTTTTGACTGCAGTGAATGTTCCCGGGTAGACTGCGAAATTAATTTTTTTTGTACGTTTTTTGGAACTGAGTGAGGTAAACAAGCTTTTAATAAAAAATATTTTTTTTGACGAATCATACGAGCCCAAACTCGATGGGGTTGTGTCGTTTAACTACCAAGTTCCTATACCACCTTCCGGTTCCATCATCAGATCAGCTCCTTGTTATAATAATTTTGCATTGTTATCTGATTTACACATGCATGCAAAATTTCAGCTCAATTGGTAACCGGGAAGTGGGTCAAATTTAATTTACAAGATTTGATGACAGACAAACATCGGGACAGGTGAAACTAAATAAAATTTATTTACTTACATATTTAAACTCTTTAATTTCATTAATTCTCTAACTTAAAGAAGATGTAAAATGTGCCATTTTGATAGAATCTCGACGTTTTACCTGGTCTTTATTTTAAAGAGTTACGTATGATGATGATTTTAATAAAAATTATAGTGCATTGGGGTAAGATCGGCATTGGGGTAAGAACGTATAAATATAAATTATACCACTTATTTAGCTTTATTTTTAATGCTAGTCATATTGCGTGCCGCGTCATTATGTTCCACCTTGCCCAGCAATGTGGCTGGCATTAAAAATAAAGCTAAATAAGTGGTATATTGATTTATACGTTCTTACCCCAATGCCGATCTTCCCCCAACCCACCTTACTGTGTAAATACTTGCATGTCGTGACCACAAATATATTTTTCGTTAAATACGTCCAATGCTCGGCATAGGCCTCTCCCAAATGTCACCACGACGACCAGTCCTATGCGTCTTGTATCCATCGGATTTCTGGAACTCTCACTCTAGCTTATTTGTCTTCTGCATCTTGGGTTACGTCGTCGCCACTCCAGAACCTTTCTGCCTCATCGACTATCTGTTCTGCGAGCAATGTACCCTGCCCACTGCCACTTAAATTTAGTGATTCTTCGGACGACGTAACCTTGGTTCTCCTGTAGATATCTTCATTATTGATTCGCATGACCGTATCGCAAATAAATTGGTTCTTTGGTCCATTTGATGGTTTCCTAACATATTCTGCTTCTTTAGAACAGAATAGAATAAACTTAATTTTACACAAAAAAGTAACACAACTTATACATAAACTTAAATCTGTAACAATGGCGGTCTTATCGCTGACAGCGATATTACCAGACAACCTCACCGAGGAGGGCTCAAATATTTTTTGAAAGCTTTGTCTTCTTTGCTTTAACTTCTTAGTAGGTACTATTTATTTCTTTCTTCACTATCATCGTCATTTCAGCCAAAAGACACACTGTTGGACATAGGCCTACCCTAAGCCTCGCCACAGCGACTGATCAAATCAAATCAAATCATTTCATTTATTTCAAATAGACCACTAGCAGGCACTTTTGAATAGTCAAATGTGAAGCTAAATTGCACGTTCCAAAGCGTAGATCTCTATGGAGAAGAACGTGCAAGAAAATGACATGGACATTCTTTTTAAATACTATGCGACGATTCCCGCGACCCTCACTAGGTCATCGACCTTATAGCAAGCCTTCCAACTCTGCGTGTCGATTCTAATTATAAGATTTTATTAGTCAAAATGTTCAAACAGATGCCCTAGAAGTTAGTTCAAGAACAACAGCTGTTTTTCGAGACAGCAGCTGCCATCGAGAATCGCTTAACTTTGTCGCTGATTGCCAAACTTGTTTCATATGTAGTTCGTTGACCCACTAAAGTTTTATATTAAGTATAAGTAATTAATTAAGGAAAAAGTAATCACACTAGTATTGTAAAAGAGAAAGTTTGTACCTACGTATGTCTTACTAGCCTCTGAAAGTGGCTTCGCCCGTTTGCATGTCGGTTTTGCCATACAAACTTTGGAACCCCGTTTTACCCCCTTAAGGGACCTTACGCACTAGCGGTTGGCCTCTAGGCGGTTTGTAATGCACTAGCTTCTGACGTTTTATAAGTGCCCATGTAGGCCTATGTGAAATAAAAAACTTTTGACTTGACTTTGACTTGACTTGTTTGAGCGGTCCAACCGCTTAATGCGGTTTCTTCGCGGTTAGCCGCCATAGCGGTCAGCCGCGATGAAACCGCGTCCAGCGGTTGGACCGCTCGAAGGCGCGTGGCCCATAAGCAAAATGGACGCCGTCGAGATAGCTTGTCACTGGCGGCTCGCCGCTAACTGACCGCCAGTGCGTATACACAAGATGGCGGCTAGCCGCGAAGCGGACCGCGGCCCTCCATTCAACCGCCGCAGTTGAAATTTTGTGGCGGTTTAGTGCGTATAATCATAAGCGGTTGCATATTAAAATGGAAAAGCGGCTAGCAGCGCGGTTAGCCGCCCCCGCGGTTAACCGCTAGTGCGTAAGAGCCCTAAGGGTGGAGTTTCGTAAAATCCGTTCTTAGCGGATGTCTACACCCTATAAGGAACCTACCTGCCAAATTTTAAGTTTGTAGGTGTGATAGTTTTTGAGATTTCGTCATTAATCAGTGAGTGGTATTTCGCATAAAATATAGAAGATTTGTTACAATAAATTTCATCACAAAATGTTTTATTTGCGTACATCTACCTACATTATAATAATAAAGAGAGATAAAGTTTGCTTTTTTGTTTGTAGGAGCTAATCTCTGGAAGTACTGGTCCGATTGCTAAAGTTTTATCACCAATAGAAAGCAGCTTTATTCCTGAGTGACATAGGCAATATTTTATGTACGCGGGCGAAGCTGTAGGCAAAAGCTAGTATTTTATAATTTATATAGATGGGAAGTACTAATTTCACGTAAGCGGAGCCCCGGGCGGGAGCTAGTTATCTAGGTACACAAAACTTTAGATGTATTTTCATAAAATTTGCCTAAAATAATTGTTATTTTTGCTTCAAAGATTGTTTCGTTTTTTTTTATTATAATATGATGAAATTTACTAGGTACCTAGTTATCTAGGTTACGGTAATATTTTAGCTAATTTTCGTTACTGTGTTTTGATTTTGTTTTGCGGTATCATAAAAACTTTGCAATTTGTTTACATTGTTTAAGTTTTAGTACCTTTTTATGGAACTTTGTTATTTCTTTACAAAACTGCTTACAAGCTCTAACATTTTTAATAAAAACGTCACAAATACTTATAAATGATTTGTTGTAGAATTCTTAAGGCAGAATTACACTGCGCATACGTATGCGGCACTCGCCGATCTGTGCGCGTCGGTCTCCATACATTTTATATGTGTCGTTGGACGTACAAATCAGGCGTGGACCACGTGTGCGTCGGCCTAATATAGTTCTATCTTTAATGTTCTTCTTTGCGAGGACAAAGAGACAGGTGAGGACCTTTTACCGTTACGCGGGGTCAGTTTTCCTAATCTTGAAGCCTACTTCACTGATAGGTGTCATTATCAGACAGACCTTGCAACTTTGTATATGTCCGGACAATCGTCATCCATGTAGTCTCTCCCTCCCTCTCCCTCTCTTCTTCTTTGTAACCATAGGAAGGCACTTCTGCACCAGATGATTTTCAAATCTGGTCGTCGATTTTTTAATGTTACACTCCTCCTCGAGTCGCATTCCTCATTACTGAGGGTCGTGAAGTTCCCGCTGGATTAGCTTTCGTCTCTCTATCTGTGGAGGTTCTTAGCGTCATGAAGTGCGACGTGCATTTGGGTGTCCAGTGTGGAGCGGACCTGATCTGCCCATCTTTTTGGGCTCTGGCCTCTTGGTCGTTTGCCATCAACCATGCCAGTTACGATGAGCTGTTCAAGGTTGTGGCCATTTTTCCTGGCAATGTGGCCAAAGAACTCCAATACTCTGCGCATGGTCGGTAGTCGACAGTCTGATCTGTCTGTCTAATACACTGTTATTATAAAAACGAAAGTTGGTGAGTGTGTGACGTGTGTGAGCATGTTTGTTACTTCTTGATGCTCGAACGGATTTCGATAAAACCTTGACACTCGGGTAAACATATACAGAAATATAGTGGACATCCCACTTATACGTACTAAACGTTTTAGGAACACATTCATTGTGCATACAGCTAAGGAGTGGAATTTCCCTGTCGAAGCCTGTGTTTCCGTGTTTCCTGATGCTACAACCCGGGAATCTTTAAGTCAAGAGTGAATAGGTTACCTACTTCTATCTAGATAAGCACGCTCCATCGTCGATCAAGCGCGAACATATCAACAATAAAAAAAAAAGATCATGTCTTGTAATAGCATACTCGGCCTTAAAATGTTCCCCCTGTTGGGACTCAGGCCTCCACTCTAGGAGAAGGAATGGGCCGTAATCCACCGCGCGGGTCCAGTGCGTGTTGGTTTTAACGATATTTTCCTTCACCGTTTGTGCACATAGGATAGGACTTTTTATCCCGGGAAGATACTTCCAATTGATGACTTTTCAATATCAAAAGGGTGAAGACACTGGCAGCGGCTAGTACGAAATAAATATCGAGATCGCTTATCGCCAAAAATAAAACATTTTCCTTTACTTTTGAGGAAAAAGCTGCAAGTTATTTTATCATCAGAACGCCCCTGATACTAGAGGTCATATGATGTAATATATGCATCTTCACTCTTTTCCTTACGATACACCCACTCAAATTACAAATAGTAGGTATTCATTTCCCCGATTCGTTATTGAACTCCTTTTGAATGGTGTCATTATATACCAATAAACAATAATTGTATGTGATGTGTGTTTCATTTTTATTTTGAGTGATTTTTTTTTATTCACACATATTAATTATGTAAATGTGAAATTTTATATTATTGTATAATTATGTGTTAATCTGGCGCTCTCAAATAGCTGGAAGAATTTGGATGAAATTTGCTACCTACTATAAGCTTTATACGAATATGAATCCTCAAGTTCTTCGGGCATATCACCCGTAATGAAGACTCGATGGAACGTTTGGTGGTGCAAGGGAAAGTCGAAGGCAAAAGATCTCGTGGGCGCTCTCCAACACGATGGACGGACCTCATCAAAACCGTGACACACTACCGCGTAAATGAAGGCTCCTAAGCCGCCAAACACAGAGCTGCATGGCGTCGTATCGCGAGACAGGCGGTGGTGCGGGACTCAACCGAGACATGACCACGACCACTCTGTCAAGAGTGTACGACTAAGAAGAAGATAGCTTTATATCCTAAATTAACCCATAGCTAAAGTTAAAATGAAGGGAAGCACTAATGCCTTGCGAGCGAAGTCGATTGCTTCTAGTGTACCTATAACTAATTAGAACAATAAACTCAATTTGTTCTCATTGATAGATTTTAATGTTTTTTTTTGACGTCCTGTTACAGTTTAAAGTTTAATATAAAATTGTCTAAATTTAAATGTATTTGTCTAGATCAGATATAAAAGCATTACTAGTTAAATAAAATAAAAATATTAATGCCCATTATTCTACTACTTATATTTTTTATGAAAACCAAAATATACAAATCTTTTTTATTATTATTATTGAGCGGCTTGCGTTTGACCACCATCTCCGCTGATGGTAAGCGACGATGTCGTCGACGATGGAGCACGTTAGCCTAGAAGTAACCTATTCACTCTCGACTTAAAGACTCCTAAGTTGTAGCTAGCAGGAAACACAGACTCCGGCAGGGAATTCCACTCCTTGGCTGTATCTTCTGTTCTTCTTCTCAGTCTCTTCTACTTGATACACAGTTTTTAATATTCAATCATGTTTAGTTTTTTATTTTTTACTCAAAAGAGTAATTGTTAAAATCTGAGGACATGCTAAGAATCCAGACGTAACAGTGCAACCGGGTTATGTTTAAAAGAAACCTCAGTTCATCACACTATGTATGAATGTTTGTATGTGTGTTTGTTACTCCTTGTCCCTAAAACGGTCCAACGGATTTTGATGAAATTAGACAGGTCCGATGATATCCTACAACACATAGGGAAACACATAACACATAGGGAATAGACACAACAACACAACACAACAACACACACATATCACATAGGGGATAGGGGGGGATAGGGAATAACACATAGGGTACTTTTTCTCAAAAGTATTGTTTACTTTCATATTTTTTACTTTCACGCGAATGATATCGCTGTCAGAAATTAGTAGCTCTATAAATTCATGCGTAGAAGCGTGTTAAGCCACAATTTATTATAAGCTTAAAAGAGATTATACATAATACAAAAATACCACGATCAGAACATTTTGTGTCAAACTTGTTCGTCGAACGGTACTTCTTTTTATTTGGGACACAAAACTCATTTTCATTTACTTTATAACTTTAAAATCGATACAAAACAAAATCGGTCAAGTTCTACTTTGATTTGTGTGCGAAGGGTTCCGTTGGATTTTTATTATTTGTTGTTGTTGTTGCATCTCGTGATTCACGTCCAGATTATCTCCCCACCTCTTTCTAGGGCGATCTCGATGGCGCTATCCGTTTGCAGGAACCCACTGCGTGGCGAAACTTGCCCAGCGGTCATTGCTTTGAATGTGGCTGAAGTAACCCGCCAAATCCCATTTGAGTCTGGTAGCCTTTTTGCCCACGTCTATTACGCCCGCTTTGAAGCGCAGCGTGTTTTTTCCGAACTCGGTCTGTTCTTTTTACTCCCAGAAAACTGCGCTCCATAGCTCTTTGGCAAACGGCGCGAGAGAAGAATGTCTGGAAGGACTTGGGTGAAGCCTTTGCCCAGAAGTGGGACAGTGATGGCTAGAGAAAAAAAAGTAGCATCAATAGAATGCATTTTGAAAATTTCAGAATCAAACTTTTACTGACTAACCTACCTATAATCCTTCAGTTGTGGTGATTGTTACGGACGATCTCGCAGCTTTAGTCAGCGAGATACCTTAAGTTGGCAATAAGCGTCATTGTGCGTACCGCGCAAAAGGCCTCCCAGAAGGTAAACCGACGACCTGGTGAGAGTGACAGAGAATGTGGCAGATGCGAGACGCACAGGATCGGTCGATGTGGCGACGCTTGAGGGAGGCCTATGTCCAACAGTAGACGTCTTTCGGCTGAAATGTCGATAGTGATGTGCGTACAGCTAATTTAATTCCCTGCCAGAGTGTGCTTCCTAGCCTGGCGATCTTAAGTCAAAAGTGAATAGGTATCTTTTAGGCGCTCCATCGTCGAAAACATTGTTACTTTCCATCAGGTGAGATAATAGTTGACCACTATTTCACCAACTACCATTACCTCTAATGCCAAAGGGGGTTTTGGCACTATAGCAACACCACTGATTATCTCCAGCGCTAAGCAACCGCACCTCATGACCTTCACTCAGTCGCCATATTCTCAATATTCAGCAGCCATCGTTTACGAGTTGATTTAATGATGATGATGGTACTAAAGTTCAAGTAACGACGCATCACGCCTAACTTGTATGAAAGTACGTACGTCAGAATAATTTGAATCAAAAAAACGTCGTGCGTTAATGTTTAGTATAAAGTAATTTGTTTTATTGAGTACATACCGTAGGAGGTGGAGGTTGCAAACGTCAGATAATCGAAAAAAACACTTGCATTTTCTTCATCAATATATTTCAGACTAGCTTTTACCCCATATGAATAAATTAGCTTTAAATATTTCGGTGAAAAAATTTTAGCAATCGAACCAGTAGTTTCTATAGATTGACAAACAAACAAAACGAACTTTACCTCTTTATAATATTAGTTTAGATAAGTTTAGGATTAAAATAGGTGCCATTCCAGCTAGCCATGTTCATTTTCCATACAGAAGAAGGCGGGGACATAGTCTTCAAATTCAAAAAAAATATTCTTTATGCGATTCAGACAGGAGTCGAATAGTAAGATTGGGTGGACCAAAAAGATTGGATAATAACGGATTAGTATTCTATTCTAGTAATTTAAGAGATAGATTCATTGATCTATATAGCATTATTTTTAGTATACATGCGAAACCTAAATATAGTTTGTTCACTGAATCGATTTCAATAATAATGTTTACACCATGTTATGTTTTTTTCCAAAAATATTAAAAAAGGTCACAAGTTGGACACCACCGACACTAAGTTCAACATAGGTCATAGCAGGTCATTGCGGGCATTAGGCGCCAGCAAACAGCACAGAAAATAGTCCATTGCGTGCCCAAAAGCGGTAGGGTAAGAGCGGGTATTCGAGTAAGTGTATTGAAAAATTCAAATTAGACTTGTCTGATTTCAAAGACGCAACTATTACGACATACTCAAAACATTTACTCGGAACATTTACTAATGAACTATTAGAATCACGGAATGTCCAATCTTCCTGATAACAAGGAAACAGCTCAAAGGAAATACCAACATGGCATCCTTAAGGACCAAAATGAGCACAAAGGGACCGGCTAATCCCTAAACAATTGTGCCATTGTCTGTACGTGATGCGCATGCGACAAGGGCTGACATTGGCGACAAGGATGCATCGATTAGATCGCGGTAAGTAACGTGACGCGGCCAGAAAACAGATGGGGTCAAGTGTGGTCGCCGGGGAGGTTGGGCTTACGTTTTGAGATGGGATTTTGGATGTGTGTGGTTTTGTTTTTGAAAAATGCTTCTTCTGGAAAGTTTTTAGATGATTTTTGATTGTTAAATTTTTTGGTTTTTAATCTGCAATTTAACAGGTCGTAGGTTCAAAGCCAGTCAGGCGCATTCCTTTGTGTAATTTATGTCATCACCACTGCTTTCAAAACGGTGAAGAAACCGGCATGTCCTTGAACCAAAAATTCGAAGACATATTGTGACATCTACTAACCCGCACTGGGCCCGCGTGTTGGATTACGGCCCATTCCCTCGCCTAGATAGGAGGCCTGAGCCCTAACAGTGAGATCAATATAAGGGCGACAATGCTATGCTATACTCAGAGTACTGTTGGTTTACCGACACAGCCCAAAGAATCCCCAAAACTCAAGTACCAGTGGGCAAGCCACAATATTCGCAAAACAGATGGTCGATGGAACGAAAGGTTCTGGAATAGCGAACGCGTACCGGAAGACGCAGCATTGTAAAGTCTCCAACAAGTTAGACTGTCCTGGTGAGGGTTGTGGGAATCCGATGGATGCGAGACGCACAGGGCCGTTAATTGTGGTGACACTTGGGGGAGGCCTGTGTCCAACAGTAGATATCTTTTAGCTGAAATCATGATGATGAAGACCAACCTCAACTGCCAGTTGAAAGACGCTAGTTTCGATCGAGCCAAATATTAATAATATTCCACAACCATCACACAACGCCGCCGTCTAGTCCCAAGCTAAGCAGAGCTTGTGCTATGATTCCTAGATAACTGATAAACATACTCTTAAATTTCTAAATATATACATATTATAGATAGATTACACCCAGACACAGAACAAATGATCATGCTCATCACACAAACATTTGTCTTGGATGGGAATCGGTTTTTAGTCAGTAAGAGTCTGACACTATCTCCCGCTCCACCAAAGGGCGAGGGATGTCATTTGGATGATTTTTACCCACCAAAAAAACCCACGACCTACGGCATAGCAGTCAGGGCTACTAACTACTAGACCAACAGGCCAGTCAAATATTTGCTCTCTTTGGCCAAAACAGAAATTCCGGCCAAAATTATCAAAAATGGCCGACACTGCAACCGAACCTTCAGTCAGTCTCTAGCACTTCATAATTCTGTCACTGACATCTTCAAACAATAGACAGAAATAGAGCAAAGATTTAAATTTGTTTAGATAAAAAAGCGCTGTTTTGTCGTATAAGAGCGCCTTGACATCAACAAAGACATTTTATTTGAAGAGGAAAACCGTCAGATTCTTGTCAGCCAACATTTTTGAACCTTTTTTTGTGGCTGGGTAATCATGAACGAGAGGTAATGTCACAATTTTACTGGCTGTAATCTACCCGTGTTGCCATAAGCAGTGTGTGATTATATTGAAGAAAAAATTGTATTTTTGTTTACTTATCTTTCACCCATCAATGAGTGACATAGGCATATTTTCAAGATAACGAAGCCACTGTATATACTGAATAATTAAAAAAAAAATACTACAGCCCATTGTGGACTAGGTTTTTAAGAAGACATTATCTAAAAACAAGATTCTACGCACATCGTCAAACGAAAAACTTAGCCTTACAACACCCACGTAGAAGACCAAACCTAATTTATAACTTTGTGAAGGATAACTCGAGAATTCTACTCCACGTAACATATTCAAGGATCGGAACCGAAATGTGAGTTCAAAAGGAAACTGAGGAACTGACATGTATTTAACATGCTCCTTTAGTGCTAACTATTTTGTTGTTTTATTGACCGTACGTGAGATAGCATAGGTATCAGGAAAGTGTTAAAATAGGTACAGAAGGACCAGTTTTGAGGTTTATCAGGGAAGTGATAAAGTAGGAACAGAAGGACCAGTTTTAAGGTTTATCAGGGAAATGATATTGTAGGGTCTGAAGGACCAGTTTTAAGGTTTCTCAGGGAAGTGATAAAATAGGGACAGAAGAACCAGTTTTGAGGTTTATCAGGAAAGTGATAAATGTGGAATACAGAAGGATTTTGAGGCTGCTATAAAACATAAGGGTTTGATAATGCCATTGATTGGGAATCCTAGAAATTACTAGTGTGTCGTGGGTGTGTGTACAAACACGTAACCTTAAATACACAAGACATAGAAACCCGAAACAACTATCATACAAAAATTGTCGCACTGTAGGAAAAAAATTAATAATATTCCACAACTGTCACACAACGCCATCTAGTTCCAAACTAAGTAAAGCTTGTGCTATGAGTACTAGACAACTGATAAACATATTTATATATTTCTAAATACATACATAAATTATAGTACACTAAAACACAAGTTAGTTGGAAAAAGGTTTGGGTTATAAGTACTGAAAAACTTATAGGCCTATAACTAGATTATTTGATGAAGACTAAAATAATGACTCGGTTTAAAACAGAACATTGGTGTCTGTTTGATTTGATTCCTTACTATCTGTGGGTGCCATCGTAGGTGCGGGCTTGTGGACGGCGAGCAACGGGTAGCTCGCCGTCCGGCCGTCCGGACCATGCCCAAGTTAACGACAGTGCGTACTGTTCCACGCGTGCCTCAAGGAGATGTCAGCAACCGTAGGGGCCCAGCAGGGTAGAAGGGTGGGGCCGTGGGTGATGCGAAAGAAATCCCCGGGGCCCTGGAATAATGGCAAAGAAGGAATAGGAGTGTGTTTTAGTCAGTAAAAGTCTAACACGCCCTCTCACTCCACCCAAGAGCGGGGAATGTGAATGGATGATTTTCAAACCTAAAAAAAAACTATCTGTGAGTCTTCTGTCTTTTACTTCTCTGTGTCGTACTAAATATCCATCTTTCATCCGTTTTACCGTTTTTGAATAGTGATGAGTTGACGCGTACAAGTAGGTACGTGGGTACATTGTGTACGTAAACATTTTAGGGTAAAAGCATTTCGGTTGTATTCTCTGTTTTGGGACGAGTAGAGTACTTAGTGAGATGGGGACCTTTACTGAAGTTGAATCCTTTTCAAACAAGGAATATAGTTTTTCTAGGTAAAAAGGATCTAAAAATATTCAGATACAGTTGCCATCACGGATCTTGAACGCTCGGCGTCAGATGGGGATCGCTTTGCGCATTCCATACATTGGCGAGCCAATCGTCTTTGTTGTTAGATACATGCAGCAACGCAGTGAACGAATGAGGAGTGACGTCTATGACACGACGGCGCGGCCAGCCAATCACTGACACTCCCCGCCCCCGCATTGCACTTCGCACCACTAAAGAGACCGAATATTTGACTTCTGCGCAAGTGTTCAAGATCCGTGATGGCGACTGTACATGTTCTGAAAAAAAATTCTGTTGTTTTGCACCCGATATCTTCCCTGTTGTGTGGGATTGCCGTCCCATCGGGGTATGAGAGTAAAGGAATTGAAGGTACATTCTAACAACTCTTGCATACTTAGGTTTACACTTATTTTACCCCTACGAGCCTGTTGCAATCAGAGTATTTTGTAGGTAGGTATAGGTACTGGCCCGACTCGATGTCGGAATAACAAGCTTTATTTTTTTTACATAAAAAAAAAACAAAGCTAAAGTAAGTTTAATAAAGTTACATACTTTCAAATAATTTCGTGACGTAATCTCGTAGATATACACGTTTGAAATCGTAAGTTTTAATAGTATTTGTATCTTGTTTTGATTTTTACCCAGCGGTTGGTCATATGGGCAATTTTAATAAAAATATCTTCTAAGTATACCCTATAGGAACCTATAGGCCGAATATACTATAGTAGGTATACTATAGTATATTCGGCCTATAGGTTCCCTCTGTTGGGATTCAGGCCTCCTCTCTCGGAGAGGGAATGGGCGGTAATCCTAGTTTCTATGGCGGTAATCCACCACGCGGGACCAGTGTCCAGTATTTTTTAAGTAAGTTTTATATTTCTGGATTTCTAGTGTTTCAAAAAAGTTTAAACCTCGCCTTAATTTAAATTGGCCACACAAGTGCTAACTAAAACTGTATACAATCAATTACGAATCACAATAACTTGACGCAACAACCCACACGTGACGTGCAATCGAATTATCTCCTCAGGGGTATCAGTATAAGGACGTCGATCGCAATGACCTGACGCGGCTGAGTGGTGACGTCCAAAACAGACATGGTTGTGCTCAATCGTGATCGAACATTATAGGTACAAATAGTCCTCAAGGAGATATCAGTAACCGTAGGGGCTCAGCAGGGTCGAAGCCTACTGGGGCCATGGGTGATGCGAAAGAGAATCCTGAAAAAAAAATCAAAATAAATCATTAAATTCCCAAAGCGTTTTGGGAAAACATTTATTGTGCGTACAGCCAAGGAGTGGAATTCCCTGCCAGAGTCTGTATTTCCTAATAGCTACAACCACAACTTAGTGGTCTTTAAGTCAAGAGTGAATAGGTTACTTCTAGGCAAGCGTGCTCCATCGTCGACCACATCATCGCTTACCATCAGGTGAGATGGTGGTCAAACGCGAGCCTATTAATAATAAAAATAACTTCTCACACTCTAGGCAGTCAGTTCTTCTCACTCTGAGAACTGTCAAACTTCTATTGAGTAAAAATATATTCATTTCATACATAATCCAATGACTCTTTCGAATATTCCCGCAGTCTTTCTTAATTTGGATTGTTTTTTGAGGTGGTAAATCATTCAATGACTTCTCCTGTTCTTGGGTAGAGCTTGTCAGACTTTGATTGACTAAATCCGATTAATATTCTATCAGATGCCCCTTGCGATCCAGCGCTGCCGTGACTCTTTTGAATAATCCCACAGCTTTTCTTAATTTGTGTGTAGGACGACACAAGCTCACAGAACTTTGTGGAAGTTTGATCAGATATAAGACGAGCTAACTATTTAATCAGTTAATCATCAATCATTTATACTGAAAGAATATCTCATTTTTGGCAATGGTGGCGAAGTAATAACAGCCCTGATTTGCATGTTGTACGGTTTAGGTTCAAACTTAAGAATGCTCTTTACTTTATGTAATATACTTTCATCACCACTGCTCTCAAAACGGTGAAGGAAAACATCGTGAGTAAAGAGTCTTGTTACCGCGTGATAGGCTACGGCTCGTTTCCTCTCCTAAGGAGGTGGCCTGAGTCCCAGCAGAGGGGACATTATAAGGCTGATATGCTTGTGCTTGTTCGAGTTAACTTTAATGAGCATCACAATCAGCTGTCAAATATCTGCTGTTTCTATTTATTTAAACTTCATGTACAGTGGTGGTACATAGACGCACTAATGCCACAAGGCATTCTCTGACAGTCAACACTTACAAACGCAAGCACGGGGCACAAAAGGTTCAGGGAATATTAACTGAGTTTAAGTCAGTCAGTGAAATGGTTAGTCAGTTAGACTTTGCGTTACCAAGTGCTGGCAGTCCAGGGTGCGCCAAGCGTTAGAATGACGGTAAGATATTTTTAAGATATCATAGGGAGGCTTCTTTTAATGTAACCCTAACCTTCACTGAAGAAACTCTTATACTTTTTTTTTATTTTTGATAGGCTCGCGTTTCACCACCATCTCACCTGATGGTAAGCGATGACGTGGCCGACGATGGAGCACGCTTGCCTAGAAGTAACCTATTAATTCTTGATTTAAAGACCCCTCAGTTGTAGCTATCACGAAACATAGACTCCGGCAGGGGATTCCACTCCTTGGCTGTACGCACTGTAAATGTGTTCCCAAAACGCTTTGTGCGTATAGGTGGAATATCCGCCATGTACCGGTGGTGCAACGCCGTACGTCTTGTAGGTCCGATGATGGAACGGATTTGGCGGAATTAGATTACTTCATTTTTTATTATTATTTCGTATATTCAGCTTTAAAAACATATAAATTATATTTTTAAATATTCCTATATAAAAAAAAAACATTTAAAAATATAAAAAATAGTAGCCCACCGGTATCGGGAACAGGGTCCAAGCCACCGGCGGTCAGGGCTCCAGAGAAAGGAACCTCCTGACTATACGAGCCGTGTCCAGCAATACTGCTTTCTGAATCAAGCCCTTGATCCAGTCGCCTAACGAGAGCCTCCTAAGGTGTTGGTCGAGGCTCTTGGCTATTAAGCCATTGGCTGAAACAATTATCGGTACAATGATCGCTGAATCCACTTCCCACATGTCGACAACCTCGCGAGCCAAGTCAATATACTTGATTTGTTTATCTTTCTCGGCTTTCACGAGGTTCTCGTCATGCGGAACGGATATGTCAACAATCATTGCACGCCTCTCGCTTCGGTCCACCACCACTATATCAGGCTTATTGGCCACAATAGTCCTGTCAGTGATGATGGGCCGATCCCAGTACAAAGTGATATGACCATTATCAAGAACTGGGTCGGGCTCATACCTATAGTATGGCACTTCCGATTCCACAAGAGAGTATTTCAGAGCAAGTTGCTGATGGATAATCCTGGCTACAAGGTTGTGCCTATGCAAGTACTCTCCATTAGCAAGACGAGAACAACCAGAGATAATGTGACGGATTGATTCTCCCGGACGGTGACATGCCCGACAGATGTCGTACCGTCTTTCACAATAAATCTCCGGTAGTTATTTGTCATGATAACTTCGTCCATAATTGCACAGACAAAACCTTCGGTTTCCCCAAATAGGTCACCGAAACGCAGCCAGGCTACGGACGCCAATTATTATAATTATTATTATTATTTATTATTATTATTATTCATCTTTTATATTCTGTGCGATTTGTCCGGAATCGAATTCAGTTGGTATCTTAAGTTCAGCAGTAAGCTTGCGATCAGTAGACTAACCTTGATTTACTGTTTTTATCCTCTGGTCTTCATCTAAGACATCTTCCGAGAGCATATTTCGGTAAACTACTCCAAATGGATCTAACCGCAATCTAACCTATTTTCTCTCCCCTGTTCCAGTTGTGCCAACAATGCAGCAGCCTACCCCTGGAGGAGGACACGGTAGTATCGGTGTACACCACGCACCCTACCACAATGGGAACCAACCCGCCCATCGATGTCTACCACCAGATCGCCAACAACATTGCTGAGAGGATCACCTCACCGATTTACAAGTAAATACTTTAATAGAGAATCTGCATGAAGAAATTTTTTTTACACAGTATTGAAAATTTATGGAATCGGGAAATCTTCTTCTTTCTGCCCAGGTTATCCCATATTACTTGGGGTCGGCGCAACACTTTTTTTTTGTTCGATTATGTCTTATCACCCGTCACACTATCACTAACTCCCTTTTCTTTCATATCACTCCTCACACAATCCATCTATAGAATCGAGAAATAAAAATTAATAATTTAATTAGTTAGTAAATTACATTATTACTTTAACGTTAAAGTTGTATGTTTTATTCACATTAATCGAATTTATGAATTCGTTTATCATAATAATAATTTAATGATAATGATAAGAGTAATAATAAATTAATGATATAAATATAAATAATTTGCACATTTGCTTGCAGGCAGATTACCTTTAGGTTATAAAATCTTTCCTTGTAAACGATGTATTTCTTGCAAATAAGCATTTTGATTTTGAATATAACTGGATATTTTATGGATTTTGTAAGAAACTAGCAAATCAATCCTAGTTATCACTTAAATATGCCAGAAGAACTGTTATTTTTTAATAAAGTTATTTTTGATGGCTTACATAACCTTAAACTTATATAAAAAAAATGCTTTACATAATTTCCAGGTTCCTTGGCATAAACGGTACTACAGCAAAACCAGTACAAAAGATCGAATTGCAAGACGACGGAGACCTGACAAAGAAACATGACATGAAGCCAGTAGACAACGATATATCCAAAACCAGAGATGTCGAAGAACTGTCCGTGGAAGGTCTTACAAAGAAAACTGATAAGAAACCAGAAAAAATAACATTGTACTCTAGGTACTTACCAGTAGCTGAAGGGGCTTCTAGCAGGCAGGTGGAAGCTAATGATACCTGGAATGAACTGGATGATCCTTTCAATTGGGACGACGAGTCAATTGCACCCAAGCCTAAAGAAGGTCCTTTCATCTATATATTGGAACTGCTTGGAAGTATGGTACAGTTAGTTTGGGGTGGCTTGATGGCGCTATTTAGACCTAACGGTAGCAGTTAGAGAAGTATCAAATTATTTTTTAACAGACTAATATTCTGTGGGGCCGTATTCTTAGTAATATTAGGTATTGTAATTTTTGACATTACTCAAATAGCTTATTGTGATGTGTAGTATCGTTTTACAAGACATATAGAGTAGTGGTGTGAACAGAATACAGTAGAATTTCTGCCCTGTGCAACAGCCTCATTTCTTGTTTGAGACATTCTGGACGATAATTCTCGTGATATAGAAAAAGTGTTAGAGAAAGGTCGATATAAATGTACCACCAAAGACACTTCTGCTTGACCACTACTAAGTTCATTATTGCTTATACTCGAAACGAAAACTTCATAGGGGTTGGTTTGGCGCCGCGCCGCATCGCAGTATCCAAGCGATTTTTTTTTTAAATGATCAGGCCGAAAGGACTTCGATTGTACATAATAATAATAATATTCAACTATCACACAAAGCCGTCTCAAGCTAAGCAGAGCTTGTGTTATGAGTGCTAGACAACTGATAACCATACTTATAAATTTCTAAATACATACATATTAAAGATAAATTACACCCAGACACAGAACAAATGATCATGCTCATCACACAAACATTTGTCCTGGGTGGGAATCGAACCCACGACCTCCGGTATAGCAGTCAGGGCCAGTAACCACTACACCAACAGGCCAGTCTAACAGTCTAACATATAGTTATACATCACTCAGTTTCTAAATCAAGTGATATTGCTTTTACATTCATCATTTAACACCATGGGACATACCATAACGTGTTAAAATGTTAATCGTGCGAGTAACAAAATGAGATGGATATATACACCTTAGATAGCTCCTTTGACAGTTCAGTTTAGGTTGTAAACTGGATTGTGTTAAGAGCTCTTGATAGCACTGCAGGTTGAGTAACGCGTCTACAGCTTGATCGACTGCTGAAATGCTTTGAGACGTTTAAACTTTATACCTCAACAGGGAACAGGGATCTGTTTCTTCTCAAATTAAAGTCTGTGCTACTTGATGTGATAGTTTGACTTTTGGCTATGATGTCTCCCATCATTTAGAATAATCAATTTTCCTAGATGCCTTCTGCTAAATCTTGGTAGATTATGGCCAGTTATGCCACCAATAACGTCAGTTATTCAAGATCATTCGTATTTTGCTTCGATGGGGTCATCGTTATTTAGCGAGAAATAAATTGGATTGTTCGTAATTAACATAATTAGGGTAGTTTTCCACCAAAGATAGCGAGGAAGTAAGTCAGTGCTCGAACTATATAAAAAATGATGCTAGGGTATCTATAAAATCTAGGCCCACCTTCCAATATCTATGTGTGCTACATCGTTGGATAGGTAATTTTAAGCTGAATGAAAGTTGAGTTTAGAGCTTGGTGCTATACTAACACAAAGCTATTGGGAGGTGGGTTAAAGATTTGCACCTTCCTTTCGCCAACAGGACCGTTTCGTTATTCTAGCCAGCTTTAGGGCAGCAATTGTGAAAAAGGGCTAGGCACTTATACGCACAAAACGTTTTGGGAACACATTCATTGTACGTACAGCTAAGGAGTGGAATTCACTGCCGGAGTCTGTGTTTTCTGATGGCTACAACCCGGGAATTTTTAAGTTAATAGTGAATAGGCTACTTCTAGGTAAGCGCGCTCCATCGTCGACCGCAACGCCGCTTTCCATCAGGTGAGATCGCGGCTAAGCGCAAACCTATCAACAATAATAAAAAAAAAAAACAGAAAATATTGTGGGATTTGAAGTATGTGTGGGTTATACAGCTGAGAAAGAGTACGCTACACATCCTCATCACACCATCTAGTTAAACACCGTTTTACAGCTACGTCACTTGGATGCACATCTTTGGTGAAAAAGCACCCAAGAAGACAAGGAAAGTCTTTGACAGTCGTGCAGTCGGTTTATTTCTGACAGAAATCAATTACAATTCATTTTTATTTTACAAAAATAACAATTAATTGCAATTGACTTCTGTCTGGAAAAATAAATGCACGGCTGTCAAAGGTGTTTCTTATGTTTAATTATGTTATTGATAGAGCGTGTGGTTAAGAAATAATAGTTAAATAAGGCGCTATCATAGAATAAACTTTATTGTATACCAGTATAGTAACAATTTTATATACAATGGAAATATCTACCAGAAAGCCTTAGTACGAGTATAGACTGTAAAAAATGGGGTAGTCTGCGGTGTACTGATAAACAAGATTTTACATATAAAATACATAAATTTAATGAAAATAATTTAATAGCTTACAAATATAATGTGTGACAAAAAAATATGACAGATTTTATTCTTGAAATAAGCAGTACCTTTGTTCAAATTTCTATAATTGTGTATCTTCTTCTGTTTATATGTATGTAATGTACATAAATTCTAAAATAAATAAAAGATATTATTACATATAATTCAAGGTTAAGGTCACAGATGCAGTGGATCCATTGCATACCGAGACCCTTTGTGCCTCGGAATACTCCCATTGTTACTTGTAGATCTTTGACAGTCGTTAAAGTTCGCTTTTAGATTGTATACTTACTACTTAGTTACTTGGCAATCGCTCCATATAATATACTGTTACTTTGTTGCATCGGATTAGACTAGAAACCAACCCGACTAGATAGAAATGCTTCGACAGATTTATTGGATTCACTATTACAATGGCGGCAACCCCGCCAAAGCAAAATACGGATTCTGTTATATTGTCTTCCTTATCTTCCATATAATAGAGATGTTGACAATATGATAAATGTTAAACTGTCAGCCCAAGGCTTAGATCTAAGATCAATAAAAATATGACAGTTGAGAGGTTTTCTCACACTGTGACGTAGGGGCATTATATTATACATGTATGATTATTAAATTAAATTATTACGCATAATATCCACACTTAGAGGCTACCACGTTTTCGGTATAAACATAACTTTTTGTATAAAACAATTCATGTCAACATCCCTATTGTGAAGTGCTTAAATAGTTGATCAACTGTATATATTATACACTACTAATTTATAATTAGTACAAATACTTATAGGGGTTTATTGCTAAAGGTCTTGATACTATTTAAGTAAAGTCTCAATAAATATTATTCATAAACAGTTAAGTTATTAGCGTTTGTTTATATCCCAAAATGTCACTCAATTTATGGAAATATTCTACAAGAATGAATAAATGACTATCAAAATTGAAAAACACGCCGCACAGCATTTTCTAGCAATAGGCTAGTTGCCGTAAAACATGTAATTAGTCCGTCTTTTAGATTATTCAAAAATCAGGGACACGTATTTTTTTATTTGTAAATTAAACCAAAAATTACAAAGATATAGCCCATTAAAGTTACGTGTGACGTCACGCCGTGCTGCATTTTTTTGCACAGGGTGACGCCACACGTAACTTTAATGGTCTATATCTTTGTTATTTTTTGTTTAATCTAAAAAAGAAAAAATATGTGTCCGATATTTTTTATATAATCTAAAATACGGACTAAATAAAATGTAATTATTTTGACCCTGAAAACTATTTTGTTATGAATGATTGATTCTATTATGAATTTAGGTACTAATTATGACAAATTTTCGTGGCCAAAATTATGGGATATTATTATTTTACTACAAAAATATGATCAGTAACGGGTACTGATAGAGCTCCATTTCTTGTACTAATTAAAAAAATAGCGGTATATAGTGTATATTCAACATCAGATTTTAGATAGATTTCAACGTTGTGGAAGAACAAGCTATATATCATATAAGACAAAGCTCAGCCTACATTTTTTTTTAGTCTATAATTATTAACTCAAGCACAGACACTAACTCTGTCTGATCAGTGGAACAGTGAGGCTAATACTTATCATAATTATTTTATATTTATTAGGCAGTATTTTGATTAAATATTGAAATGTTTTTTCCAAAATAGTTTTTAAGGTTTCAAATCAATTGGTAATTAGGATGACAGTCTGGATTTACAACAATTGTAATATATTATTTATTTATTTTAATTAAGAAAGCGTACATTATTTTTAATCTAATAAAAACTATATCTAAATGTATCAATGTTGATAAAAGTGTGAAAAGATTGTGATTGCAGTCGAGGTGAGGTTGACGCCCTAGCCGCAGATGAGGAAGTTATAGAACCACGAATGTAATGACAAACTGTACCCATGTATTTCAATTATTATATTTCAAAACACTCACGAAGAGACACTAAATTAAAATTATTCTATAACCATAACAGATATTTATTTAGCAACAAATTATTGTGATTTTTGCGATGTTTGAAATTGGCTTAAAAAATAGTGGCTCCTAGAAAAATTGAACAACACAACAAGAGAACGAGTGGTCTTTTTTTACTTTGAATTTGTTCGATTTTTCTAGAAGGAATTTTACGACTTCCAGCGTAATATGAAGTAGATATAATAATCATAATTAACTTGAGCTAGTTTTATGAATGTGTATTTTTTTCTAATTATTTCGTGTAAACTGTCATAGATACCTGTTTTTCTGTTATTTTGTAACCTTTGGGATATTTATTTTTATCAAACGAAAGTCCCAAGAAGTTAATTTTGTACAAAAAATATAAAACTTAAGTGCCATGAAGTGGAAAGTAGTCAAATAAGTATTTATTAACATATATTGTAATATTGGAATTATTGAGATTTTAATAATTTACTTGTATTATAATAATTATGTGTCATTTTATAAAAATAAAAACGATATAATACGAAATAAAATGTTTTATTTTTATCTGAGGTACCATCTAAGACACTTCCGCCTGACCACCGCTAAGTTCATTTTTGCTTGCACTCGAAACGAAAACTTCAAAGGGTTTGTTTTGACGCCACGCCGCAAGATTCAAGCAAATTTTTTTTTAAGGGATCAGGCAGAAATGACCGCGATGATACGTAGGTGCCCTTACTGTTGCGGCCTGGTAATAACATGGAACTTTTACATAACTGGCGAAATGCGTGTGTTTTGTAAGTACAGCTCTACTTATCGATGAACGAGTGCCGTCAGTTGAGACTGGTCATCTCTTAGTTGCCAGTGGCTTAATTCAGTTTCTATCTTTTAATTATTTTTTAATTTTTATATATTACCTACGTTGTGCTCGTCGACCGCATCATCGCTCTCCATCAGGTGAGATAGCGGTCAAGCGCGAACCTATCAACAATAAAAAAACTATAAACAATAAAAAAAAAAAAAAAAAAAATAGTTCAAGCAACAAGAAATATGTAACCAAGATTATGTGTGTTGTGATTCCTGACCCGACCACGACATGGAACCGATATTTTACTATGGCACAAATTGGTTATTTTAATTGTGTTTTATTGTGCCACTGATCCCAGGAATTTGTGCCTTGTACTTTTTGACTAATAAGAGTACGATTGTGGTCGGGCTGGGGATCACGGTTCCTGACCCGACCACAACCAAATCTAATAAAATATCAATAGTGGGAAGTTACTGATTATGCCAAAAATATGTGCCAAATTGTGCCTATGGCACACATAACGCATTAAGTCATCACATATATATATAGTAAGTATTCAAATAAGGCACTTACGAAAAATTTATACTAACCACCCACTTTTCAGCTTTAAAACTAAAAGCAAAAAGAGTCGTACCTCGTTACGTAAATAACAATAGTTAAATAGTGAATCATAGTTCTAAGTCAACGCAATTAAAAGATATGACCAATTATGTCGCTTATTTTATCAATTTCCATGGAAGTCGCTCGTGTGGGTTACGAAACCCTGAGGATTCGAACCCGACTCGCATTGACCGGTTATTTATGCAAGCTTAACACACTATTAAAGTGGTTGTATCTTTTTTTTATAAATATATTCGCGTACATCCAGTAAAATAAAATAATAAAGTTTTACAAATAAAAACTGGTTTCAAAGTCGTAGTAAAATTGCATAGCGTGTGATTGACACACTTTATCTTTTTATCCGAATCAAGATACATTCTGTGATATGAATAGTAAAAGAATTTCGTGTACCATAGGCACAATTTGGCACATATTTTTGGCATAATCAGTAACTTCCCACTATTGATAATTTATTAGATTTGGTTGTGGTCGGGTCAGGAACCGTGATCCCCAGCCCAACCACAATCGTACTCTTATTACTCAAAAAGTACAAGGCACAAATTCCTATGATCAGTGGCACAATAAAACACAATTAAAATAACCAATTTGTGCCATAGTAAAATATCGGTTCCATGTCGTGGTCGGGTCAGGAATCACAACACCTTTGGAACGTGCAATTTAGCTTCACTTTTCTTGGACTGATTGACATTTGACTATTCAAAAGTGCCTGAAAATGGTTTATTAGAAATAAATGATTTTGAATTTTGATTGATTTTATCTCGTCATAGATTACAGGCGTCATATTATGTACCTATACTACCTATGTACCTAGCAGGCCATGTTTTCGGTGTACCACTAACCAGTACACAACACATGTCCCAATCACGCTAGGAACACACTGAACTCATGAATATTCAAAGAGCACTAACACGTACTACTGTGTACCAACAAACGTGCATGTGCACAAAAATTAGGCTGTGAACAGCCTTATTTTTGTGTTAGAAACCCGTCAAATAACTACTCTTGGTATGGATGAAGGGAGAGGGAGTGTTAGAGGTTTACTGACTTAAACGTATCCGTACTTCTTCACTAGTACTGCTGTTTTGCTGACATCGCTTTGAGCATAGCATAATCAGCCTTTTTAATGATCCCTGTTTTTAATGTTTGTGTTTAATGTAACTGAAAAGTGGCGCCAGTGACTGAAAAAGTGAAAGGTAATCGGTTGTCTTGGTATGGTCATGTGAAAAGGAGGGATAAAGCGCATATTACTAAAACAGTTCTGAGTATACATATAGATGGATGGAGAGGGAGAGGAAGGCCGAAGAAAAGATGGATGGATTGTGTGAGAAGTGATATGAAAGAAAAGGAAGTTAGTGATAGTTTGACGGGTGACAGGACAGAATGGAAGAAGAAAACGTGTTGCGCCGACCCCAAGTAATATGGGATAAGGGCAGGAAGAAGAAGAAGTGTTTAATGTAACTTGACTAGGGGAGCATGTTATCCTACCAGCTCTCTCGGTCTGAACCACGCCATCCAATCTTTGAATCTCAATGGGACGCCCGATGGTCATCATGCATGTGATAATGAGACCTGTCGAATATCATTTGAAAGAGGTAAAAGACATCTAAACAGAATCAAGAAGTTATAGTTGCTAGAAAGAGAAAACATGTTTATTTGGCACACCATGATTCATGAATAAACAAGTAATTGCTAACTTAAATATTAAAATAATAGCAAAGAAATAAAATCAACAATAACAATGAATCACTGCTGCGCCAAATAGGTTCATAGCATAGTATAGTTACTGTTGGGACTCAAGCCTTCTCTCAAGGAGAGGGAATGGGCCGTGATGCACCACGCGGGCCCAGTGTGTGTTGGTGAATGTCGCATGTCTTTGAATTTTTGGTTCTAGAACATGCCGGTTTCCTCACGATGTTTTCCTTCACCATGTTGAGAGCAGTGGTAATGAATTACACAAAGTAATGCGCCTGGCTAGGTTTGAACCCGCGACCTACAACTCGTAAGTCAGCGTCGTTACCTCCACTACCACTGCTCCCATTGCTTTGAGTCGCGTGTAAAAAACCGCATTGGCGACAACTGGGGTCCGTTCCTTAACGAACGGCCGGATAGCGAGCTACCCATTGCTCATCGTCCGCAAACCCGCGCCTTCGTTGTCTGGTTATCATCTGGCATCGTGAAGATGTCCCTGTGTCTGTTCCCTCAGGCGTTCGGCCCTTGCCTACGCTAGCGTCACTGTTTCGCAGATGGGGTTAACTCTATCCCATTTCCTAACGCTCCGAGCCACGTGCAGAACCAGGGATCGCACGAGAGGTCGCCGTCAACGATTGCCTCCACGAGGATGCGTTGCAGGCTGCAGTGACTCTTTCGATTGCAGCGCAAATGCCACAAACTGTGCCATGCTATGGTGTTGTTCACAGGCGCTACAGTATGTGGTAAAAATTACAGACCATTAAGCGACCGTTTATGGTTGATATTACGATCTAATAGTGGTTGCAATGGTTTCATTTGTAGGCATAACATCAAGTGACTAACGTACTTTATGAGGACTCAAATCAGAGAGAACACCCGTTTAGGTAGTGTGGTAGTAGGATTCTGCCTTTTTAGAGGAGGTTTCAGCAACTTTACACCCTGTTCCGCTTACCTCTAAACATGAAAGAAAAGAAAATCAGCGATCCCATGGCATGGTAGAAAAGATAAAATAGAAGTAAAAGAATGTGTTTCTCCAACCCCAAATAACATGGGACAAGGGACATATAACCAAAATAATTCATGTACAAAGGCGAACTCAAAAATGAGGTTCCTCCCATCATCAAACCTTTAGAAAAAACATAGAGATCAATATTCGAGGGAAGGATCTAGTGCACATTGTAAACTTACAGAAATAAGTCCAATATTATAAAACTATCATAACACTAATAAATACTAAGAAATATCGATTCGATGTTATACTATACATTATAGGGTAGGGAGTGCGTGAGAGTGTTCCAGAGACGCACTGCAGAGACAGAAAAGGAACCATAGTCAGTGGCTGAAAGTCTGTGACGCGAAGTCTTGAGACGAGGTACTAACAAAGTGTTCACGAAGGTATTGAGAAGAATTGGCATTGCTTAAGATAGTATTGAGAAGAGATAGCCACCTTAATCTAGTCTAAAGATCCGAAAGATCAAAACAAAACCATAATAAGAACATTAAACGAATTCTAGAGTCAAAACAACTAAAACACACGACTCACAAATAGTTACGTACAGACAACACCCAGACGTCTAGGTCAGACAATTCTATTCAACTTCATTACTTAAAGCTACAAAGACTTGTGCCGTCTATGTACCAGCAAGCGATGCGAGTACTTCAAATATCACCGTTTTTAGGGTTCCCTACCTCAAAAGGAAAAAACGGAACCTTTATAGGATCACTTTGTTGTCCGTCCGTCGGTCTGTCTATCTGTCTGTCTATCTCGGGAACTTGTGGCGGTATTCAGTTGAAATTAAAGCCATATACTCAGGTCTACAGATTCTTGAAGCTGTAAAAAAATGAAACTTTTAAGTTAACGAGAAAAAAAGATACTTCGGTTTATGTGGCAAAAAACGTACATTTCGACATTCTCGACTAAATAAAAATTCGTATGGTACTTCTCGTTGATCCGAATCCTGAAATTTGGCATAAAGCAAGGTCTTATAGCACAAGTGCAGGAATAAATCTGAAAACTCTAAAGTTGTTACATCACAATTCTTTTTACCGGACTCAATTCTGGAATTGAACTACTTACGTAGGTAAGTTTGTACGGAACCCTCAGGGCGTGAGTTTAACTCGCACTAGCCCAGTTTTTTTTACAGAAATTGTTAATCGCTAAAGCACAGGCCACTGGGATGTAATCCAACGTTCCACTAGAAGTCACCTTGGTGGGAACTGTATACAAATGCAGCTTGTATTTACCTCCACGTATTGTGTTGCAGCTACACGGATCTAATCACATACGAACGTTGTTGGAACCCTTACGGTCCGGACTAAGCATTTCGCCTCGTCATTTATACCGTGTACATCGAAGGACTGGAACAATTTACCTGCTGCGGTCTTCCCGTCCAATTATAATTTGGGTGTCTGCAAGGCTACAGTGAATGGGCACTTAATAAACTAGTGCACCTCATCATCAACGATTGCATCACTGCTTACCGTCAGGTGGGATCGCTGTCAAGCACAAGCATATCAGATAAAAAAAAAGAACATGTTGTAAATTAGTTATTGAATTTCCTTAACCAGTCTACAATGAAAAGACTATATACTATAGCCCTGCCTAAACAAGTTTGAAGTTTGAAGATGGCCCCTTGGACTCGGCAAGTTGATTCGAAGACATGTGACATTCACCAACCCGCACTGGGCCTTTTTTTTTTTTTTTTTTTTTTTTTCGATGGGAAAAATCATCTTATGACAACCCCCGCTCTTGGGCGGAGCGGGAGATAGTGTCAGACTCTTACTGACTAAAAAACCCATCCCGTTCCTTCAAGCCTTCATACCGGGGCTCGAGCGCCCTTTCGGATTACCCTGGCCCCAGTAGGCTTCGACCCGGCTGGGCCCCTGCTGTTGCTGACAACTCCTTGAGGCGCGCGTGGTGGATTACGCCCCATTCCCTTTCCTAGAGAGGAGGCCTGAGTTCCAGTAGTGGGAACATTAAAAAGGCTGATGATGATGATGATGCCTTTCAAAGGTCCAGAAGATAAATAGATACAGAACAATTATCATCATTATCTTCTAGTTGTATCTCCAATCAGAATCGGTCCTTCCCCACTCCCGTCCATCTAATTCACTGCAATCACAACAAAAACGTTTTTCAAACAATATTATTGTTTTGAAAATGATTTGTAAGTCCTTGATCCGATTAAAAAGTTGTATCTTAAAGGCCACATATACGGAACGATCCGACAGATCGTTTACGATTTTATCATCATCATAATATTATCAGCCGAAAGACTTCCACTGCTGGACATAGGTCTCCCCCAAGCGTTGCTACTACGACCGGTCCTGTGCGTCACGCATCCATCAGATTCCCGCGACCCTGACCAGGTCATCGGTCCACCTGTGTTGAAGGCATCCAACGTTGAGTCTTCCGGTACGTGATCGCTACTCCAGAACCTTTCGTGCCCATCGACCATCTGTTCTGCGCGCAATGTAGTTAATGATTTACCTAATCGCAATTAAAATTACATATCGAATATGGATCGGTAATTTTTGTTTCAGACCGACCACGTCCGCTATTTGCGCGAAAAGCCTAGACAACCGTGTGTCTAAGGAACTAGGAAAGGAAAGGAATACCTAAGTTCTTTTTCCATTTTAAAGGCCACGTATTGAATTATACGAGCACGCATTTTTTTTTTTAATTAGGAAAAAACTGACGAAAAATTCTACCACTGGGGGATCCAGAATCATGCACTGGATTCATGGTATATTTGTGCGTCGATGTCAAAGACACCGTGTATTCAGTTTTCCATCGACACGACTACATGCACACCGTTACAGTTGAACTAGCGACACTGCCGTAAAATCCCGGTTTCCGCATGTGTCACTGTCCGCTTTATGCAGTTTCGGTCTTAATACGAGGCCTGCAACAAAACTGTCCAGGTAGGTAAATATTATCGGATCAGATTTGAGTCAGAAAGTCCGTGATAAGACCTGTCATACTGAAGAATGTTGGGCTGTGAAAAAGACGGATAAAAAAAAAATTGAATGTAGCGGAGATGAGAATATTAAGATGGATGTGTGGTATGACGAGAATGGATAAAGTGAGAAATTAGTATATTAAGGGAAGTTTGAAAGTGGCGCCAATGACTGAAAGTGACTGAAAGGAAATTTGTTTTGATATGGTCATGTAAAGACGAGGGATGTGAGATTTACATGTGGATGGGTGGAGAGGGAAAGGGAGGCCAAAGAAAAGATAGATGGATTGTGTGAGAAGTGATATGAAAGAAAAGGGAGAAAAGTGATAGCGTGACGAGTGACAGGACAGAATGGAAGAAGAAAACGTGTTGCGTCGGGGCCAAATAAAACGGGACAAGGACAGGAAGAAGCGATCTGTCGTCACGATAACCTTTCAGATCGATCGTAACGACGGATCGCTCCATATATAGGGCCCTTAAGAAGATTTAATCTTATAACTAAGTACTGTAAGCATCAGATGTTGAGCATTGACATATATATTACTAGCGTAAGGACCAGGCCAATCGCGCGATTAAATGGCACTAGCGCGCTGGCCCTAAAATTACAGTTTAGGGCCAACGCGACTCAGTTGACAGTGGTCCGTGTGCGGGAGTGAACGAATATTTGCTTGTCATAAAAATGCCTAGTTGTGTGGTAAAAGGCTGCAAAAATTATGATACAAAGGTTAAAAAGGAACATGGGATATCGTATCATCGGTAAGTAACATTACATTATTTTTTTTACCGTTAAGTTATTAAATAAACACATTTTATAGCGATAAATAATTTACTATCGAATTCCATAATGGCAGCCATTGTGTGGCCGCTACTGAACGCGCGAAGTGCACGAAGTAAACTTGTACGGACGTAATTTTTATTTATTTCATTGTTGAACTTAGTCCTTGTAATTTTGAATTTTGGTATCTAATGTGTTTTATATTCAATAAGAGTAAAACAAAAACATTAAAAAAAAAAGCTTAGAATCGATACCTACCTAATTGAAACTGAAAATTTTATTCTTAAATTATTTTGAAAATGTAGTTTTATTTTCTTCACGCTAACTGAGATGACCGTTAAAGACGTTAGAAATATAGACTTACTGGCAGGTCTGTGGTGCTCTAAACTGATGAAAGGTGGCAACATACCGGAACTTCTGGCTCATTTTCTGAATGACGTTTAGTACAGAGCAGTGAGAAGTGACAGACATTGGTATGAGAGAGCAGATAGACCACATGCTTTTACTTTGCGTAAGTATCTAATTACATAACGGGTAAATTGGGTAACTTTGGCCCTGGGAAAATTTCTTTACACTTGTAAAGAGGTTGGGTATACCACAATCGTAGCGGTAAGTCTTTGTGGGGTGGTTGCAAAAGGGCCACATCAGGCTTGCGGACGTCGATCAATGGGTAGCTCGCCAACAGGCCATCCGGTAAGAACCGAATCCAGGTCATCGACAGCGCTTAGTCCTTTTAGTCCATTCCTGGCGCGACTCAAAGAGATGTAAGCAAAGCCGTAGGGTCCCATTAGCGCTGTTGACCGCTAAAACCACAGCCTCCCTAGCCAAGTTACAACCGTATCGTGTCGAATTCCGTTCTCCAATCGGTAACGCTTCGGTGTCAGCAATTGTAGAAAACGATAAGTGGGTGACGTGCCTGAGACGGCCGCTCGTTCTACAATGTAGCATTTGTTTATCAAATGATGTAGCGTCAAACGTTGTAGAAATTCATTCTATCATTTTGAACGATGTGAACTTGGCTACGAATTTTCTATTCGTTCCCATACATTTGATTACTTTTCGACTAGCGTTAACGATTGCAGATTATCAACTTGACTAGAGGTGCAGGAACTTTTGTAAGAGATATCGTGGTCCAACTGAACTGAACAGGTAGGTTTTAGTCAGTGGTAAAAGTTTAACACATCTCTCTCGCTTCACCTTAGGGTGGGAGCGAGTCCAGACATGCTCTCACCCTCAGGTCTATGTTTGTCTACATTAACATACACAAGACACCCAGTCCCCTCAGCCAAGTTACAACCGTTTCACTTGCGTTAAATGCTTCGAGTTGGCCACGTCCCCGTGTCTTTTGTTCTGATGACGTGACTGAGCGTTGAAATAACGTCATTCCCGTATATTTGAAGTTTTCTACTAGCGTTAACTATTGCAGATTATCAACTTGGCTAGGAGTACAGATGTCTTGTGCATGTTAATGTAGACAAACATATAGACTCTACATGGCACCCACGACACAGGAGTAAAACAAATCTTTAAAACATAGTAACTCTTTTTTTTATTATTTTTGATAAACTCGCGTTTGATCACTATCTCACCTGATGGTAAGCGATGATCTGGCCGACGAAGGAGCACGTTTGCCTAAAAGTAATGCCTTGATCACACGTACCGAATGAGACTCGGCAAAATGTTGCTCGGCCGAGACAGTGATGTAAGCGAGTTGTAGAGATAAGCGCTCGGCCGAGCATTTGGCGCTTTGTTTATACGTACCGAGTGTTCGGCCGAGAGCAATGTCTCGCCCGTTAACTCGGTACGTGTGACACAAGGCATAACCTATTCATTCCTTATTCAGTGACAAAAACCAATGAAAGTTTTTATATTTCAAATTGCCTCGACTTTGTTAATTAAATTACAATCACAGAGCTAATTCAGAAAAGATACAAAGACGTCAAATTCTACAGATTCCTTGTTAAAACCGTCGTAAATCTGTAATCCCAATGCCCTGTTTTCGAATGAGTTGGTCACAGAAGAAATCTATTTATTTTAATCGTAGAACCGTTTTCGATTGACTGACTGCCAATAATTGGATTTAGGAGTCAAGGCCTGGGGCGGGCTTGATGGAAAACTGGATTAGTTTTACTCATTTTCTTTCTTCTAATCGAATTGATATTGTCGATTTACATTTTTTTTTTTGTTTTTTGGGTCGGTTTTGTTTTGGTTAGAGTGTCCATGAATTATGTTTTTTCTTTCTTTTGGTTTACTTGAGAACGAAAGGATGAAGGATGAAACGTGGAGGCAGACCGCATCTGGCAACGGCGCTCTCGCCGCCGCCGGGATTCCGATCCCGATTTCCAGCCACCGTAGGCGCGGGCTTGCGGACAGTGAGCAATGGGTAGCTCGCTGTCCTGTATTAAAACAAGGTTGTAAACTAGGTAAATAAATAACACGAGACTTATTTTATGTTTTTAATTGGTGTCTAATTTGCATTACACTGTAAAATTAGAAATATTATCATAACTTATTAACTGTAATAAACCATTGATTAATAACACAGAAGTTGAGTATTTTAATAAAATGCATAAATCTACTATAATTACATTATCTGAAATATGTTGCTCATTGAATATTTAGTTTTAACAAAATAATATTAAAGCTGGGGTACAGACTGCAGTAACGTAACATGCAATGTAACATTAAAAGAGCATTTCATAAGTGTGGACGAAGCACGAGCACGAATCGAGCATGTACCTTATCACATAGTTGAAATAAAATGCTGTGTCCGCGCGCGTAGTGTGCTCGATTCGCGCCCGGAAAGGGTTTATAGCATAATCAGCCTTTTTAATTTTCCAACTGCTGGAACTCAGGCCTCCTCACTAGGAGAGAAATGGGCCGTAATTTACCACGCGGGTCCAGTGCGGGTTGGTGAATGTCACACGTCTTCGAATTTTGGTTCTAGGACATGCCAGTTCCTCACGATGTTTTCCTTACCATTAAGAGCAGTGGTGATGAAATAAATTACACAAAGTAATATGCCTGGCTAGGTTTGAAGTACTTGGCCACCACTGCACTCAAAGCGTCCACCGTATGGGAATTCTGTTACATTGCGACCACAGAAAAGATGAGAGGTTAAAATGGCCTTGGGGACGGGGCAAGCGTGCCTCAAAATATGATCATGCTCATAATTGACACAACCTGCCGGAGTCTGTGTTTCCTGATAGCTACAACTTAGGGGTCTTTACAGTAAGCACAACGAATCTTGAGCGCTCGGCGTCAGAGTGGGGATTGCTTTGCGCATTCCATACAATGGCGAGCCAATCGTCTTCGTTGTTAGATACATGCAGCAACGCAGGGAAAGAATGAGAAGTGACGTCTATGACGCGATGGCGCGGAGAGCCAATCACTGACACTCCCCGCGTCTCACTTCGCACCACTAAAGAGACCGAATATTTGACTTCTGCGCAACCGCTCAAGATCCGTTATGGCAACTGTAAGTCGAAAGTGAATAGGTTACCTACTTCTAGGCAAGCGTGCTCCATCGTCGACCACATCATCGCTTACCGTCAGGTGAGTTGGTGGTCAAACGCAAGCCTATCAATAATAATAAAAAAAAAAACCAATAGCAAACTTGCGATCTAAGTGTGCGTGGTCTGTTACTGCGTAATATGCGTTCGTATTGGTTTATTGCCTGTAGTGGAGTTAAAGGGTGGGAGACAAGCGGCGACACTCGTTGTAGTACAAATCGGAAAGTATTTCCTTTCTAATCTCTTTCATCTTTGCTGTGATTGCGACAATGTGGAGGACAAATTCTTTAATTGCGTGTTACATTGCATGTTACGTTACATGCCATGTACCCAGCTGTAACAATCATGAACGCTTGATCGATTTGATGAAATCTGACGAGAGATACTTGACAAGACCTTTTCGCTAAAAGTGTTTGAGTAGATCAAACACTAAATGTAATTAAATTATAACTTTAATTACATTTTTCAACTGTGAATCTTGGCGATCAAAAATGCCTTTTAGTTAAATGGAACAAGTTCTTTAATTTGCGTTGGACATAATTAACGTTAAAATCCAATGAATATGTAAAAATTAAAATTGGTTTTGTTAAAAGTAATTAAGTTCGAATTCTCGTTATTCCAACTTTTGTTAAGTACTTTATATATTTTAATTTCTAAGCCCTGTGTTGCTTTTAATTACTTTTTCCTAGTTCTGAATAGGAATACTAAAGTACGGTCGAATGAAGTGCATTTGTCATACTAACATTATAAAAGCGAAAGTTGGTGTTTACCTGTAATGTATGTATGTTTGTTACACCTTCACGTCTAAACAGTTGAACCGATTTAGATGAAATTTGACACATAGGCAGACCATGTACTTAAATAGCATATAGGTTACTTTTTTCCGAGAGTATGTTGTATGTGATCTGCCCATGTGCCAAATTTTATCCAAATCCCTATGATCGTTTCAATGTGAAAGTGTAACATAGTATACACCGCAATCGCAAATTTTCACTTTTATTAGTGTGGTCACGTGGTCAATATATTGATGGTATATAAATTAGTTTAAAGATATGTAAGTGCAATTAAAAAATTACTTACTTTTCAAAAGTTAGTGAACTCTAGTAAGTGTTTCAAATTCAGAAATATAAAAGTCTCTTACATTTTTTTAAATTCCAGCCACCATTTAATACACTTCATTTAACTAATCGCACTTCAGATCTAAATATTAACTAAAATAACTATTCACTAAGTATAAAATTGTTTCTCTTAAATATGTTTATCACGTACAAAAAATTATGTATAAAATAGTACATCAACGATAAATACTTTATCTCGTTTAAATATAAATGCACCTTTATATCTGTGTTCAGCTCATTTATCGCTCCGCTCCGCTTAGTTTATAAATGTGAGTTTGTCATGAGAGATGGTGTCTTATGGAGTATAGTCGATTCTGTCTTTGTTAAATCAAGAATTTAATTTATACAAATATAATTAAACAAATTATATAACTTTAAAGTAATGCGTACAAATGTGGTTCAGGCAAGGCACATTGGTTGTTAAAAATGCAGTTTTTGAAGACCCACAAGATGGAGTGATGACTTGATGAGGGGCGCGGGAATCCGACATTTGGGGGAGGCCTGTGTCTAATAAAGAACATCTTTCGTCTTTCTGAAATCATGATGATGATGTTGGTGAATTGGCCATAACAAAAAACACTAAAACGCTATACTCTAAAAACTCTTCGTTTTTAAGTATTTTTCTTTAGCTGTATGGCATATCTTTTTCTAACTGTATGGCATACGTAGTTCATTTATCATACACAATATTTTAAATACATTTGAATTCTCGGTACAAAAGACTGTGACAAGCTAACACACCAGTTCTCTTCAAAAAATCTATTTAACAAAGACAGACCTCTTCCTCCCCACTTAATAGCTATAGATCAGGGGCTGAAGATATCTCAGGTCCGCTGACATCCCTGAGTTGTCCTTGCCCAGTTCCTCCACCATCTCTCTAGCCCTGTTATTGGCGTACTCGTGGCCGCAGTCATGCCGTTCCACCATCTTTGACAGCGCCATCCTGAGCTGTTCACGCGCACCTCCACTTGACGAGGCGACTAGCGCTTTTATCACATCGGGGGAGAAACCCTGGGGAAAGTGAAAGGGCAAAAATTAGTTAGTAATTATTTAAATGTTATGTTGTACAGTAGTGGTATGTACTTTTCTAAGTTTATCTAAGACATTTTGATACCTCGTGCTTCAGAAAGCACGTAAAGCCATTGGTCCCGCTTGCCATTCGGAAATCTTTAAAGGTCTTTACAGGGAGTCAGGTGTCAGAAAGCCTGAGTGAGAGAGATTGAGTAAAATGGTTTAGTTCAATACTAGCGATGATGGTAAGAGACCAGACGTCTCCAGTCTTTATTTCCATGGAAGATGGGTTTTAGTGTGGGACGCTACCCGTGCCGACACTCTTGCGCCATCCTACATTTTTTTATCCGTTTTGAGTTCAAACTCTTGGGCTGTGGTGTCCGAGTGCTCATGCGCTTTATAAAGAATTATCCAAACGCTTAGTTGACACTTCACGTGACCCAAGGGCAGGCTCTTACCTCGGCCAGGGATTATACATTGCCATACAACATGGCAATGCCGTCAGTCTTTTGGGCACACTTTCAGTCGACATCCGATATGGAAGATTTTTTGACGCCATATTTTAGGTAAGAGTTATTGTGTATAATAAAAATAATAATATGACACCGGCGGATAACTATATTTTTATATATATTTTTTTTATAATTTTGTTAATAGATATTTAAAATGTAATTGTATATGTGTAAAAAGTGAATAAAGAGAATAATAATAATATAATTTATTTAATCAAATAACTGAAATCCGTCTTATAACAGTAATGGTAAGCAGCGACTTTGTTTGTATTAATTTCCACATTAGTGGACAATCGTGGCTACTTGCTATGGCACTCAGGATTCTGTGGCGACTTCCACGCAGCCGACTGATGAAAGAAGCGGTCTTTTTGCGCCAGATAGCTGCGAAGCCATCTGCGCGCGCTTCAGCAAACGTTGCTGATGCACTACAAAAACGTGGAAGCCGTGTATAGTTTCAATTTGTCAGGTGTTTATATTTTACAAGAGCACCGCACTTACATAAACCTGAACTTTTGAGGACTTACTTGGCCCAAACAGTTTAACGAGTTTGTCATCGATTCGAAAAGAAAATATTTGTCGTTTAGTTTCGTAAATGTTGCAAAAACCACCTAAGAGATACCAAGAAAATAAATGTATTAGAATTCATAAACATCATTAACCAAATGAGCTGCAAACAATGTATTTAGACCCAAGGCTTCACAACTCTCTGGCAGCAGAGGTCGAAGACGAGCAAAACAAAAACAAAATCTTAGTTATGTTTATGTTTGTACGGCGACATCATAACTTAGCATTCCTGTCTGCTCTCCTTGATTGAATTAGATGTTATTTTGTTTACATATTCCTCTAATAACAGTATCTCTAAAGGTCGAATCAGACGGTTCACTCGGGTTCACTTAAATAATATTTATTCGAGCTGCCCGTCTGTCTGTCAGCAAGCGGTCTGTCAACTAGGTGGCAGTACGAGTATCCGGTGATCCGTCAAACATCCGTGCGTTTAAAAGCGAAATCCGTCGCGGATTCCGCGCGTTCACTAAAACGACGACATCTAAGAAAATACGCGGCCTAACTCGACAAACGTTACCTTCTTGAAATCGTTATAAAATAAGCTATCTAATTATATAGGGTGACTGGCAATTAGTGTACGATACTTAAACACGTAATTGTGCTCATGATAACAAACAATTTTTATTATGGGAGCAAAGCCGAAATAGCGAAAAAAATATCAGCTGTTCAGTACATTAGGCAAACATAAATGTACTGAACAGCTGATTTTTTTTTCGCGATTTCAGGTTTGTTCCTATAGTAAAAGTTGTAGGTTATCATGAGCACAATCACGTGTTTAAGTATCGTACACTAATTACCGGTCACCCTATATAAGTTTTGTGTAGATTGACCTTGTATATATTACTAATTTAACTTGAAAGCAGCGTGAGGACTATTTCTCAGTTCCGTGTATAAAAGTCGTCATATTTATAAAATAAAAGTAAATTGTTGTATTTATTTTAAGACAAATCAATTTTACAATAATGAACAAAATCAAAACTGGCCGCAAAAACAAAACAACACTTGCCGATTAATTGTATAAAAAACCGGCACTCTCTCGCTCCACCCAGAACGAGAGGAGTTATTCACAGATTTTCCTGTAAGTAATTTACGATCAAACCAAATTTTATAACTCTGTTTACCAAAATAAAATAAGTCCCTAAAATATCATCAAATCAGACGAAGATTACGTCATAAAAATGCCATAAAAGGGACCATATTTCAGAACCAGGTCTTTCACCCTGAACGGCTTTATTAGTGTCATAAACAGGAAAAATCGTTTGTAAATATGTTTCACGATTCATTTTTATCGTGACGAGATCTTGGCGGCCTAAGTAGTTGAGACAGAAGGTATGCATTGATTAATGGACACTAAGATAAAGTCAGAAAGAGCTATGCTCGGAGTTTCCTTGCATGATCGTAATAGAAATGAAGATATCCGCAGGTGAACCAAGGTTATCGGAAGACGCAGCGTTAAAGGACCTCTCACAAGGCAGACCAATGACTTGGTGAGGATTTCGGGAATCCAATAGATGCGAGACGCACAGGACCGATTGTTATGGCGACACTTAGGGGAGGCCTACGTCAAACAGTGTCGTCTTTCGGCTGAAATGATGATAATGATGAAGATAACAAGCTGAAGGGACGGCCGCATGCGTGAGGGAAAGGGCTTCCTCATGCCACAGCCACCGGGATTTCAACCCCGATTTCCAGCCACCATAGGTGTAGGCTTATGGACGTACGGCAATGGGTAGCTGGCCGTCTGGCCGTCTGGTAACCTTCCAGACCGAGCCCGAGTGGTTTCAGCGCATAATGTTCCACCCGAGTCTCAAGGAGGCCGTAGGGACCCAGCAGGGCTGAAGCCTACTGTGATTATGGGTAGACTTCCAAAATGGAAACCTGGTCCTAGAACGCAAGGTAAAGAAGTAACATAGGACTGGGTTTTAGTCAGTAAAAGTCTAGCACGCCTTTCTGCTCCACCCTAGAGCGGAAAAAGTTATTGAATGATTTCCGACCTAAAACCTTCGCCACGGACATCCAGTGAGTGAAAATCTTCGCACATAGGTGCATTAGTGCGACGCGATGTGTCCAACCCACTCCCACTTCACCCTGACTGTCAGGCAAAAGTGAAGAAAAGATCCATTCAAGATAGAAGCCCAGTCTTATTCAGTCCAGTGACAGGAGGGTAGAATTCATCTGACTGTCTAAGGGAGGCTGTGTGGTTGACAAAGTAAGACTACGTTTATTTTATTTTTTGCAACGGCATCGACCCTGTTGGACCCTTACGGTTTTTAAATTCCGCGACATGAGACGCTCAGGCTGTTGGGAGTTGCACGGTGATCATCGGCTATCGTAGGCTCGGGCTTGAGAACGACGAGCAATGGGTAGCTCACCGCCCCGCCAACAAGGACAAGTCCGAGTAGTCGATCGATGGTACAGTGTTCCTTGTGCGAGCATACCGTAAGGCCCGCTACTCGCAACGCCCAGGGTGTTTTCTGTTTCGACCGTTTATGATCTGTGAAATACCCATATTCGATGTTAGTTTTAAGCTATGAAAGTTAGCAATCGCTGTGGCCTCATATGTATTATGACGTTTATTTGTGCCAAGCTAGTAATATCACTTGCCTGTTATCCAAGTTTCAGAAACTAGACTCGTATAATCTGGACGTAAGCCTGGCCACACTTAACCTTCTTTTTCGCCGAAGGATGCCTCAACTTTGTCCTAACATGTTATTTAGTGTTATGAAGATATTCATGAGGTCAATGTGTGGGAGCTTAATTTAAGACCTCGTAAAGGCATAAAATTCGCCCAACTACAGCTAAGTAAAAGATTGGGTTGTTTTTGCTCGCGATTTAGGGCATCAATAATTTTATTATTTTGTTTAGACCTTATTCATGTATAAATACATGAATAAGGTCTTGCTTTTGGAGACGAGCTGCTACTCGACATACATTTTACTGTTTTTCATACAACCGCTCTAACATGATTATGACGTTATTACACATTTTTCAATACATATCGATACCAGAAGTATGAATTAACGTAAGGGACTTTACTTAAAATGCAAAAATGTTCCTTACGATGATTGATATAAGGGTATTTTACGCTAAACGTAATAATGTCCCTTACGTTAATTCAAACTTCTGGTATCGATATTTTGGAAACACAATATCTTGTTGGTATTATCAGGCTCTATTGAAATGAATTTATAATGTTGTGTAAAAATAATCCAGTAAAGACCTCTGAAAATCTGTTATTTTGCATGAAATTTGACACTTCATAATTTACTCAAAAATTAAAAAGTCTAAAAAGTATTACAATAGAAGCCTTGCATATATCACTTATAATAAGATGCCTAGAGCTTCCATTGTCATTATTTAAAAAAAAACCTCGAAGCTTTTTAGTGGTGAAAGCATATTTTAATTTAAGTGAGTACCTCAATGAGAAAAATTTTTTTAAAGCATAAATAATAGTTTAAAAAATAAATAAATAAATAGTTTAAACATTTTATGTCACTTTAAATATTTTTTTTTGTACTTACTTGTTTATACTACATTGTGTACTATTTTAAAATTGTATTTAGTGGTGGTATGTTTGATTTTATATGTCTTTTGCAAGCCTACATGGTGAAATATGGCTGAACTCGTTACCTATATTTTTCTGTCATCTATACTGTTACCCATATTTGGAAAATAAAATTATCTGATCCTAAATGACGACAATTTTTTTTTTTTAAACATTTAAGGGTTAAAAAAATCACGCATTCCTGGAACAAATTTTGTAAAATATTCGAGTAAATCACGGAATTACCCAAATACTAAATGGGTTTTCAGGCGTCATCTCTCTTTTTTCGCGTTGCTTTTTTTTCAAACATCGCGTTGGATAGCGTTAGATGAAGTAATAGGCTTTTAAACTATGCTCGACTTTGACGATAGGCGAGTGGAAAAGCAGCCTCTTAAGGCGTTTGATTGAGAATATTTATTACATTATTATACTATCTTGTTCAGCAACATAGCGCTTTCGTTAATTTTTTATGCAGTCTTCTCAGAATCACAAAAATTCTCACAATATCGTCTTCCATCTTAACAAATCCAAGCAAGGGTTGGTCTCCCTCCACGACCGTTTAAGCATCGTTAACACACGCGGTATGGGAAGGTGAATCGAGCTAGTAGTAGTACTAGTATACTACATAGTGTGATAAAATGGGAAATTCGATCATTTACTTATATACGCCCGGGTGTCGCCACTGTGCGGAACGCCCGGAGGACACGGTGGAGCACACAGTCGAGGTGTGCCCTGCTTGGGCGGAGCATCGCCGTGCCCTCGTGGGGGCGATCGGCGGCGGAGACCTCTCGCGCCGGGCCTTGGTTGAGGCCATGGTCCGGAGCGAGGAGGAGTGGCAGGCGGTCGCCGACTTCTGCGAAGCAGTAATGCTCGCAAAGGAGGAGGCAGAACGCATCAGGCAACGGCGTTATCGCCGCCGCCGTCGCCGGGATTCTGATCCCGATTTCCGGCCAACGTAGACGCGGGCTTGCGGACAGTGAGCAATGGGTAGCTCACTGTCCGGCCGTCCGGTCCAAGCCCAAGTTGTCGACGGCGCGCACTGTTCCCGCGCGCCTCAAGGAGTTGTCAGCAACAGCAGGGACCCAGCCGGGTCGAAGCCTACTGGGGCCAGGGTTATCCGAAAGGGCGCTCGAGCCCCGGTATGAAGGCTAGAAGGAACGGGGTTGGTCTTTTAGTCAGTAAGAGTCTGACACTATCTCCCGCTCCGCCCAAGGGCGGGGGATGTCAATGCATGATTTTTTCCCACCATAAAAAAAAAAAAATCATTTACTTATATATATTTTTTAGAGCAATCGTAATAATTGGGAACAAATATTAGATTTATGGAATATATGACAACAATGCATAAAAAAATTGTACCATCGAAGTCACTTCCGCCTGACCATCCCTAAGTTCATTTTTGCTTGCAATCGAAACGAAAATTTCAAAAGGTTTGTTTTGGCGCCGTGCCGCAGGATTCAATAATATTTTTTTAAGTGACTAGGCAGAAATTATCGCGATGGTATATCTGATAAATGAATTTCTAGTAGCGTCAGTAGATAACCATCTAAAGGTCAAGGCAGAATGAAAAGGGACAAATAAACGGGTCATGATACACCTATAGGTATAAAATTTATTCTTGGCTGTCCTAAAAGGATGAAACGGTGAAGTGTCATCTTGGCTGAGTGCACTACCCTGCCTCAAAAGAGGTACTCCACTTAGTCAGGATAGCAACCTTATGACGTAGAAATCGAAAACAAAAATGTAGGGTTTATAAATGTTAGTCTAAAACATTCATTGTGAACACAGCTATGAAGTGGGATTCACTACCGAAGTTTTTGTTTCTTGATAGCTACAGTTTTAAGTCTAGAGTGAATAGGTTGCTTCTAGACAAGCGTGCTCAATCGTTGACCACATCATTGCTTATCATAGAGAAGATATTGTTTTTTTTTTATAGTGGGAAAATCATAAATTGACATCCCCAGCCTTTGGGCGGAGCGGGAGATAGTGTCAGACTCTTACTGATTAAAAAACCCACCCCGTTCCTTCTTGCCTTTCGTACCGGGGCCGAGCTTCCCTTTAGGAGCTAAACCTTGGCCCCAGTAGGGTTCGACCCAGCTGGGCCCCTGCTGATAGGGGGGAGATAGTGGTCGAACGCGGGACCATCTTCTAAACATAATAAATCTGTAAGAGTTTTTAGTTTTGTGTGTATCACGTAAAATGTACGAAATCGATGACGACAACTTTTAAATTGTGTGCAACTTGATATATCACTTAGGCTTTGTTCCATCGCAATCGGTTGACTATATCGAAAGATATACTACGTTCACAGACTGTTAGGCGGTACAAACGCCAGGTCAGCTATTAAATAGTAGGAAAGAAGTGCAAGCATAACCAGTCACTGTTTCCACAACTGAAGCACAGGGTTCTTTTATATGAATGGCAATAGGACCACCGAACTAGCACGCGGCGGCGATCTCTCGCGCCGTGCCTTGGTACAGGCCCTGTTCCGGAACGAGGAGTGGCATGCGGTCGCCTGCTTCTGTGAAGCAGTAATGCTAGCAAAGGAGGAGGCCGACCGCATGGGGTAACAGCGCTCGCTCCAGCCGCCGCCGGTATTCCGATCCCAATTTCCGGCCAACGTAGGCACGGGCTTGCGGACGGCGAGCAAGGTGTAGGTGGGCCCGTCCGGTAACCGTCCGGATCGAGCCCAAGTCGTTGCCGGCGCGTACTGTGCCTGTGCGCCTCAAGGAGTTATCAGCAACCATAGGGGCCCATCAGAGTCGAAACCTACTGGGGCCAAGGGTCTACTTCTGAAAGGAAGGCTTGGCCCCGGTATGAAAGGCAACGAAGAAACGGGGTGGGTTTTGTAGTCAGTAAAAGTACGACACTATCTCCCGCTCCGCCCAAGGGCGGGGGATGTCATCTGGATGATTTTTACCCACCGAAAAAAAAGGAAGGAATGGAAAGAGTTAGTGGCAATGGGCCGCAATTCACCAAAATCGAAGCAAAAGTTAAACTTTCAACAGAATTAAATATGACGATGATGAAATACATGAAAATTTCCTAAAGTAGCTTCAGAAAACCCCGGACTACTTCAGAAAGAACACTAACTTCAACAAGCAATAACAAGGTACCATAAAAGATAAAATATTTTATGATGTTGTTGTAAAAAGTTTATCGCGTCGCAAAAGGGTTGTGTCCATTGACCGGGAGATGATTCAAAATAAAATTATTACCGTCTTAGTCTTCCATAACTTTGGAGTTTAGAGTTGAGTCTTTGTTGTTATGTTTTAATCACAGTTTTGGGATTCAGTTGGTCGATTCTTTTGTGATAAGAGATTTGAATCGGTTTTATAAAACGAGGAGGTTCTCAATTCGATTAAAACTTACACGCATTGAGTGAGATTGGAAGAGAGAGAGAGAGAGTGGAATTACCTGTCAGAGTCTGTGTTTCCTGATAGCTTATTTTATATAACACAGACTTATTTGTGTAGAGTGAAAATTAAACGATTACTGTTATTATATATTTGCACGACTGATAAGTCGAATTATTTATTTATGTATTTAATATTCATTTAACAAAGAGTACAAAGCCGGATTTAATGCCTTAGGCATTCTCTACCAGTCAACCTAGGGTAGTGCAGAGACAATATGGCAGGTGCATAAAAAAAATGAAAATGTTATTTAGAAAATAAGTATTACAACATTTTAGACGAAATATATGTACATGCATATGTAATAACAACACTGTAAAGGAGTTTTGAGATGATTCTGCTATTTGTTTAGAAAGTAATTCTGTAACTTCCGCTTAAATGCATACTGACTCGTGGCCGTCCTGATATCAAGAGGTAGCGAATTCCACAGAAGGATGGACTGTATATAGAGAGAACGAAATCAAAAGTATGAGAAGGACAAAGCAGTAGGAGATTGTTGGAAGAACGCAGATTCTTGGCGTGTGAAGAACAGAGATATTGAAAGTGAGATATAAGAGAAGGAGGGGTAGGAGACTTTAGCAAAGAGAAAAGGGATATAGATAGAATAGGGAATATAGAGAGTCTAAAAAAATATTTCAACATGTTATTATGTATGCCTGTATTCTAGCAAAAAAATAAATTACATTTCATAACATCACGATGCGCCCCGGTACGCTTGGGTACGCAGACACGTATTGCCAATTAATTTCAAATTTTATGTTATTGAGGTTCTCAATAAATTCAAACATATACCTATCTTTTTTATTTATGGACGGATCTTGACAATTTTTTATGTTGTTAAATTATATTGTAATTCCGCAGTAACTAATCTCATTACTTATTGAGTCACTAGCTTTTGACCGCGGCTTCCCCCACGTACATAAAATATAGCCTATGTCACTCAGAAATAAAGCAGCTTTCTATCGGTGAACAAATTTTCGCAATCGGACCAGTACTTTCAGAGAATACCTCCTACACACAACTTTATGAATATTTTGGTCAGTCCTGTAGGTACTTTACCAAAAAGTTTACATAGAGAAAAATAAAAAACTTTTTGCAGCCGTTATTTCTAGTTCAATTTTATTAAAGACTACTTTTTCATCGTTTTTCCTGGGGCCAGGGTTATCCGAAAGGGAACTCGAGCCCCAGTATGAAGGCTTGAAAGAACGGGGTGGGCTTTTTAGTCAGTAAGAGTCTGACACTATCTCCCGCTCCGCCCAAGAGCGGGGGTACTCATTGGATGACTTTCCCCACCATAATAAAAACCCCTAACGAAATAAATTCGTTAGGGGGTAAATTTTGGAAACCCCTCTCTTTGTCCTCGCCTACATTGTAAAAGGAAGCCTTGTGCAAAATTTCATGCTCATTAAGCCCTGTAGATTCGTCTGTGTGCTGATACATCAGTTAGTCAATCTCTCCTTTTATAAACATAGATGCTCTAAAAAATAAATTCAGTGTATTCCAGTATTTTGTCATTTACGCCGCGCCTCCTCTAATATACTTTCCTATCAGTCAAGCCATTTATAGTACAGATGAATAATATAATAATATTTAAAGAAATTGCAGAAGTTATCAAAAACGAAAGGCAATAAAAACGGGTCTGGATACTCGTATTTTATAAAATAAAGTATCTTTAATGGTAATATATTCTCCACTTTTCCATTTAATCAGGCAACCGTATTCAGTCTCAGAATGTGAGCTACAAATTAGATCGTCTCTAACGCCTCGCAATCAGCAGAATACAAATCTAATATTTTATTATCTAGATACATCGTTTTATTTTATATATTGCCAATAAGAATCGAGTGTTAGAAAAAGTTCTATGTAAAAAACAAATATAAACTACATTCTTAGCAATAATAATTTGCTCTGATCACATTACTGAATCAATTGTAAAATCTATTAAAATTGTTAATTTAACTTACTCATTACTGGTATCGTGGGGTCGAGCAGACCCATGCTCATATTTTCCCAATTTTCTAGGAAACTAAACATCGTGAGCAGTCTACTTGTAGCGGATACTGAGCTTTCAGTGCTGAAACAAGGTATGGGCCGCACAGACCTCACGATATTACTAACGTTAGTTTTACTCTCTCGAATATTGAAATGATATTACGACCATTAAGTAGATGATACATTTATGTATCATATAATCAGAGATTTTTGACCGTACAAGTGATGAGAATAATGGCAATGAAGATAGTACTGATAAGGAGCCGCTAACTCATGATTTCGACGATAATAACAATATCGTTATAGTGGCTTAAGAGTAGTAGGAACATTTTTGAGCCTTGAACCCATATAGGTTCATAATGGGTTTTGTTCTCGGAAAGTGAGAAACAACGTATTCCAGGACCTAGCTAAACGAATCACTTGTTTCAGAAATAACCCGCTATTCCTGACTGTAATAGTAGAAGTAAATTAATAATAACAATAACTAGAGGTTAAAAATCTTGTGAGATTAATTAACGATCAAATAATATAGTAAGTAATAGAAACATATTTTTGGTAAAAAATTACAAAAGGTTAGTTTTTTTTTCTCTTTTAATAAATAAGTTGAGCATACTAAATCAGTAGCTTTTTGTACTTTTTTTACTATTGATAGGCTTGCCTTTGACCACCATTTATTTATATTTAAAATAATACCTAATAATAATAACCTAGTAATAATACCTTGTTGAAACTTGCTCACTGAAAAAAAAAAAAATATTTAGGGTCTACCCGGCCCCCACGGTACCAGTTTGGTTTTTCAAATTTACGTGACCAAGAAAGGATTAAGTGTGAGCCCAAAAATATTTCTTGAGCTTGTAAAATTAAATAGTTTTGACATTTTCATCGACTCATAGTGTGAGATTGTTATTTAAATGCTGTAAGTCATTAACATAGATTTGATTTGATGTCAAAAACATCATCAAAACAAATGATATTTAAACGTTCACATTTGCAACGATTTATATGTTTACAAATTGGATTCTATATATGCAATATTATTGTTCTGTCTATATTTAGAGCTTCTTTCATCGGTATCTCTTTGGAGGGCTTAAAACTAATGAGATTTATGAAAATTCTTCTCCAAAGTGTTAATTAAACAAGGAAGTTTGTTTAGATTATTGAAGATTTATTATTTATATTTGTATTCAAATATGTATGATTTTTATTATTTCATTAAAGCCCAAGTGAACGCCGGCGTTCGCTCACTCATTGTGTCTCTAATTACTACCGATATACTATATGTACTACGCATAGGCGTGCCGAATATTCACTTCAGACTTCGACTCAGGTGTAATGTCGACTGTACACCTTGAACATTACACTATGTTGAACGAAACGCGTAAGTGCCACGAAATTCATGGTGCTTATGACATTCTGGTCAAGAAAAAAGTATCTTCTAAAAGCTATCTTAGCGCTGTATGTTTTAATAGTTCTGTTAGACGACATATTGCCAATGTAGCGCTGCAGCGAACTTTTGTTTCAACTTTTCAGTATTTTGACAAATAGTTTCCATGAAAGGGCTTGTCTATCACTGGAATTTAATAATGATGCTTTTATTTATAATTGATTTTAATAATGATGCTATAAACTGATTTTTTTTTATAATTGATTTGAATAATTATGTTTTAATACTGTATTTTATTTTTAATTATTAGTTTTGAATTTGTTTTAATTTATTTTGAATGTTTAGTTATTTTATTATTATTTTCTAATTCTCTATTATAATTGTAATGTAAATATTTGTACGCCATTGACGGCAAGACATAGTGTTCATTTATATTGACATCACATCTGTAATTTTGTTTACCTACCTCTATTTTACAAATAAAAATATCTGAATCTGAAAAAAAGAGAATATAAGTCGATGCTCATTACGATATTCGAGAGGTTAATGGTTCTTACCTGAAATAAATGAATTTATTTTTTTATTATCCAGTGGCAAATTTTATCTCGTTTGCCTGCCGATAGGGTTTTAAATCGGATAGCTGTCATGAAAGACTATTTAACCTAAAACATGATCGATCACAAGTGAGTCGTAACGGTGGCTCTTAGAGAAAATAACCCTAGACAGAAAATCGATCAATCGTTGGATCTTGATTTTCTATTAAGTATTAAAACGTTATTTTTCCTAAAAGGTATTAAAAGTTTCTGTCAAATAAATATAAATGCGACACGTGTAGAAATAAATTCTCTAGATACCTACTTCCATCTAGTTGTGTTCTAGCTTTTATAAGCAGCTTCGCCTGCCAGACCGTCGAAAACGATATCCCAGGAGAATGTACCGGCACAAAATAGATAGGTACAGAAGCCAATCTCATGTATGTACTTCACTTTTTATACCTACGCTCGGTGGACGCACACTAATGAGCGTTTGAGCCAGAACTGTTCGACGAGCGGGGCGAGGCGCTCGAGATATCGTGTCCGTGAGCGGTGTATATGTGTGCGTTGCTCGAGCGCGCTTTGTATGTAGATTGACTTCTGTACGTGTCCATTTTGTGGTACCGGGATATAAAGTATCTCTGTCTTATGACCTAATTTAAACCCTCGTGTCCGAGATGTGAATATTAATTGTATGATTAATATTCAAACTTCCACATTTATAATAAGAATAATTAATTGGTAGACGTGAGTTTTATTAATTTACCATAAACTAGCTTTTGTCCGCAGCTTTGCCAGCGATTATTAGAAATATAATAGCCCATGTCACTCGGGAATAAAGCAGCTTTCTAGTGGTGAAAAAATTTTAGAAAACAGACCAGTACTTTCAGAGATAGGAGATTATCTCTGAAAGTACTGGTACAAACAAAAAACCCAAAAACAAAACTTTACCTTTTTATGATATTAGTCTAGATTGAGTTTGAGACATCATTAAATTATGAGGTAGATACTTTTAGTAGAATATTTTACAGAATGTATTTTGGAGAGTGTACGCGGGAATGCATGACTTGATTCCGCCATCTCATTTCTACCATCGGACAACTCGACGTACGGCGAGTATCCATCCTTATGTTGTTAAAACCTCTACGGTCCGGACTAAGCGTTTCACTTTGTCGTTTATACGGTGTACATGGAAGGACTGGAATTAAGGAGAAGACCTAAATTATAATCGGGTCCGCAGCAGGCAAATGGTCTTCGCGTCCGATTATAATTTAGGTCTTCTAGGCTAGAGTGAATAAGTTCTTAATAAACTAGTGCGCCTCACCATTAAAAATTGCATCACTGCTTGCCATCAGGTGGGATCGCAGTCAAGCACTTTTTTTTTGAACATAAAAAAAAACTTATTTTTTTATTGCTGATAATAATATGTTAGCGCTTGATTGCTACTCACCTGATGGAAAGCGACGATGCAGTCGACGATGGAATGCGCTTACCTAGAAGAAACCTATTCACTCTCGACTTAAATATTCCCGGGTTGTGGATATCAAGAAACACAGACTATTTCAATAGGAACACACTAAATAGATAGTTATTTGCACAAGCAAACCCGCAGGAATTCGCTAGTGTTACATAATTGTATACCTACACATTTTAAATGGCTGTGGGTCGTCATACAATTTGCATATTTTTAAATAAAACTGCGATCGGACTAATAAATTACGGAAATAAAAAATTGGAACGATGACCGCGATGTGTTTACTAATTTGTTTGATATTTTATGCACCTATCCATATAGGTAAAGTAGGTAAGTAAGTAAAGCCCGCCCCAGGTTCATTATTGGGCAAAAGTGCCACATTACTGGGCAAAAGTCCCACATTACTGGGAGAGCACCGTAGGGGCATAGCAGGGCCGAGGCCTACTAGGAGCCTCAGGGGTCTTGGCCTCTTTGAGAAGTGGCTGGAAAGACAACACGGCGTCCTTACATTCCGCATGACGCAGGTCCTCACCGGACATGGTCAGTACGGGAGATTCCAGCACCGGATTCGTGCGGAAGAAACGACCGGGTGTCACCATTGTGTAGACCGCCCGGAGGACACGGTGGAACATACGGTAGAGGTGTGCCCCGCCTGGGCAGAGCACCGCCGTGTCCTCGTGGGGGCGCTCGGCGGTAGTGATCTTTCGCGCCGAGCCTTGGTACAGGCCATGGTCCAGAGCGAGGAGGAGTGGCAGGCGGTCGCCTCCTTCTACGAAGCAGTAATGCTAGTAAAGGAGCCCGCACCCGAGCCGCCGGGATTCCGATCCCGATTTCCGGCCACTGTAGGCGCGGCGGATGGCGAGCAATGGGTAGCCCGCCGTCCAACCGTCCGATAATCGTCCGGACCGAGCCCAAGTTGTCGGCGGCGTATGGGGTTCCACGCGCGCCTTAAGGAGTTGTCAGCAATCGTAGGGGCCCAGCAGGGTCGTAGTCAGGGCCATGGGTGTTGCGAAAGAGATCCCCGAGGCCCAGGAACGACGGCAAAGAAGGAACAAGAGTGGGTTTTTAGTCAGTAAAAGTCTGACACTATTTCCGTCCAAGAGCGGGGGATGTTATTGGTTCTAAAACGGGGGGCCTTGGTACGCCAGGCTAAGAATGAATTTAGGTGTGGTTTGTCAGTAAAAGTTTCACACGCCATTCTGCTTCAATGATAATTATCCCACCTTATAAAAAAACAAAATTGGGCGAGCACCATTCATTGCTTGGTAAGGTGGCGCCATTTACTGCGTAATGTCCACCCGTTAAGGGGCAAAGGTCTCTCATTGCTGGGTAAATGTTTCTTTATCTTTTCACCACTATTAGCGAACGGGGTGAAAGTCCACTGCCGCGACAGGTCACGGCATGGCGGACAGAGCTCCGGCGGGATCTCATGGTGAAATGGCGTCAGCGACTATCGCAACCCAGTGCTGGGCACGCCACAATTATGGCGGTAATTCCCCTCTTTGAGGCGTGGCTGGAAAGACCTCACGGCGTCCTTACCTTCCGCATGACGCAGGTACTCACCGGACATGGTTCGTTCGGGAGTTTCCTGCACTCGATTCATGCGGAAGTGACGCCCGGGTGTCACCACTGTGCGGAACGCCCGGAGGACACGGTGGAGCACACTGTCGAGGTGTGCCCTGCTTGGGCGGAGCATTGCCGTGCCCTCGTGGGGGCGATCGGCGGCGGAGACCTCTCGCGCCGGGCCTTGGTTGAGGCCATGGTCCGGAGCGAGGAGGAGTGGCAGGCGGTCGCCGACTTCTGCGAAGCAGTAATGCTCGCAAAGGAGGAGGCCGAACTCATCAGGCAACGGCGTTATCGCCGCCGCCGTCGCCGGGATTCTGATCCCGATTTCCGGCCAACGTAGACGCGGGCTTGCGGACAGTGAGCAATGGGTAGCTCACTGTCCGGCCGTCCGGTAACTGTCCGGACCAAGCCCAAGGCGTCGACGGCGCGCACTGTTCCCGCGCGCCTCAAGGAGTTGTCAGCAACAGCAGGGGCCCAGCCGGGTCGAAGCCTACTGGGCACAGGGTTATCCGAAAGGGCGCTCGAGCCCCGGTATGAAGGCTAGAAGGAACGGGGTGGGTCTTTTAGTCAGTAAGAGTCTGACACTATCTCCCGCTCCACCCAAGGGCAGGGGATGTCAATGCATGATTTTTTCCCACCATAAAAAAAAAAAAAAAAAAAAGAACACTATTAGCGAAATTGTAATAAGCAACTGCTACTGTTATTGAATTTTAATCCCAACATTAGATACGAGGTAAAAGTAGAGTCTACTTAAATATCAAGTAATGAATAAGATACGAACCGGTTTCGATTAATTTGACTATAATTTATTAATGAACTATACCTATTACTGCTATGCAGACTAAGTTATTTGTTTAAGCTGATAAAATACACATTTAAGGCACACATTGTGTCTTTTAATTCATTAAACCCATTGAAATATAAATGATTAAACCCCAAGCGCTGTCATTGACTTTCTATTGCGTCTCTAATTGACACGATTGAAAGGTTAAGTTTCTCCCACTTTTTATTTTTTTAGGTTAGGGTTATGAACCCCTGCACAAAAACAGCCATGATCCAAATCCTAAAACACTAGGCTCCAAAAATGTATTATAAACTGGCAAAGTGCGAATCATGCTCGTGAACGAAGGTTTCAAATCAAATCAAATCATTTATTTCAAATAGACCATTTGCATGTACTTTTGAATAGTCAAATGTCGGTCAGTCCAAAAAAAAAAAGTGAAGCTAAATTATTATTATTTTTTTTTTTATCTGTTATAAACTAGTACTTGACTGCGATCCCGCCTGATGGTAAGCAGTGATGCAATCGTTGATGGTGAGGCGCACTAGTTTATTGAGAGCCTATTCACTCTAGCCTTGAAGACACCCAAATTATAATCGGACGGGAAGACCGCAGCAGGCAGACTGTTCCAGTCCTTCGAAGTACGCGGTATAAATGACGAGGCGAAACGCTTAGTCCGGACCGTAGATGTTTAAATTGCACGTTCCAATGCGTAGATCTCTATGGAGAAGAACTTGCAAGAAACTCCATGGATACTCTTTTAAATCATATTGAGTTACATATAATCTTGATTACATATTTCCTGTTGCTTCTATTATGTGAGCACAATGTTGATAATAAAAAGTAAAATAAAAATAATAAATAATTAAAAGGTAGAAACTGAATTAAGCCACTGGCAACTAAGAGATGACCAGTCTCAACTGACCGCACCCGTTCACGAGCATGACGCGTGCATCAGCCCCATTTAGCTCAACCATTTTGAAGGGAACTGAATGATCCAATAACACGTGCCACCAACAGCGAGACATTTAAGGCTTATAGTCCCTCGAACCATCTGACCGAAATTATGTGGACGCAACTCTCGCACTCGCCTAGGCGACAGTACGCAAATCTGTGCATTTATTTGCGGCCAGTAGCGCCCGGAAAGCGCTTTAAATCCATTTTCTTTGCGAAATATTTATTGATTTACATATGCAATGTTCACTTAGAAGAATATTTAACCACCAATTTTAATGTGTAAAAATGTTTCTAAAGGTCCAAGCTGTTTCGAATGAGTAGGGAAAAGTTGCGAAAAGTTACGAAATTCCTAAATATTTTTTTTAGATAAAAGTGTTAATAGCACGAAAAAATCAAATGTTGATATTGTTGTTCATGAATCTTTAAAAAACAAATATTTTTTTCAAACCTATTCAGGCTTCAGAAAGTCACTGTTTTATGGCAGTTTTCGGGCGCTTGGGCCTTAAGTGAGCATGACAAAACTTTTCCTTATCATTATCTATACACACTAATCCATTATCCATTATCTATATTAGACACTTATACAGGATTATTTATCAAACACTGACAACCTGTCAGAACTATGTATGTTACTAACATCATAAACAACAACTTATGTTCTATGACTTTTAAAAATTTATCATACTTTAATCCATCAGATTTTCATACAAAAATAAAAACATGTAAATTGAATGCAAGCGATAGTACAATAGCGGGGAGCGGGATCAGCGACGGGGTGCTTGATGCGCTTGCGTGCTACCGAATCGAAATGTGTTAGACAGAACAACGAAATCTTGAATGTTTGTTTTTGGTAAATGAATTATGTTTTGTAAGAAGTCATAGACCAAAAGTTATTGTTTATGATGTTAGTAATACAGTCCTGCTAGGTTGTTAGTGTATTGCAAATAACTCTGTATATAGGCAAAAAATGGCGACGCTTGGGGGAGGCCTATGTCCAACAGTGGACGTGTATCGGCTGAAATGATGATGATGATGATGATGATGATAGGCAAAAAATGTCATTATTAGTATCGAGCAACAAACGGCAAAAAATCACGTTTGTTAAACGGAAGGCCCAGTCAAACATTTATTTTATTATGTTTTCATTAGCATTTTTTGATAAAGCGACAACATAAATATAATTCTGTGAAAATTTTAACTGTTTAGCTAACACGGTTCAAGGGATACAGCCTGATGACAGACGGGCGGAGCATCGCCGTGCCCTCGTGGGGGCGATCGGCGGCGGAGACCTCCCGCGCCGGGCCTTGGTTGAGGCCATGGTCCGGAGCGAGGAGAGTGGCAGGCGGTCGCCGACTTCTGCGAAGCAGTAATGCTCGCAAAGGAGGAGGCCGACCGCATCAGGCAACGGCGCTCTCGCCGCCGCCGCCGGGATTCCGATCCCGATTTCCGGCCACCGTAGGCGCGGGCTTGCGGACAGTGAGCAATGGGTAGCTCGCTGTCCGGCCGTACAGTAACTGTCCGGACCAAGCCTAAGTCGTCGACGGCGCACACTGTTCCTGCGCGCCTCAAGGAGTTGTCAGTAACAGCAGGTACCCAGCCGGGTCGAAGCCTACTGCGGCCAGGGTTATCCGAAAGGGGACTCGAGCTTTGGTATGAAGACTAGAAGGAACATTGTGGGTCTTTTAGTCAGTAAGAGTCTGACACTATCTCCCGCTCCGACCAAGAGCGGGGGTTGTCATTGGATGATTTTTCCCACCATAAAAAAAGCCTGGTGACAGACAGACGGAGAATTAAGTCTTAGCGGACCCTATTGGTCCGTTTTTACCCTTTGGGTAAGGAACTCTAAAAACGTGTTTACTGCTGTAATAGATCAAGTTATACGGACTCGGAGTTATAAGACAAATTATTCAAATGGTAATATTTTCGGTTTGTTTGACATTCATATTTTTCCTGTCAGAAATTTACACTAATATTATAAAGATGCAGTTTGTTTTTAGGGTTCCGTAGCCAAATGGCAAAAAACGGAACCCTTATAGATTCGTCATGTCTGTCTGTCTGTCTGTCTGTCCGTCCGTATGTCACAGCCACTTTTTTCCGAAACTATAAGAGCTATAATGATGAAACTTAGTGAGTAGATGTATTCTGTGAACCGCTTTAAGATTTTCACACAAAAATTGAAAAAGAGCAGTAAATTTTGGGGGTCCCCCATACTTAGAACTGAAACTCAAAAATTTTTTTTTCATCAAACCCATACGTGTGGGATATCTATGGATAGGCCTTCAAAAATGATATTGAGGTTTCTAATATCATTTTTTTCTAAATTGAATAGTTTTCGCGAGAGACACTTCCAAAGTGGTAAAATGTGTCCCCCCCCCTGTAACTTCTAAAATAAGAGAATGATAAAACTAAAAAAAATATATGATGTACATTACCATGTACAGTTCCAACTAAAATTGGTTTGAACGAGATCTAATCAGTAGTTTTTTTTTAATACGTCATAAATCTAAAAAAATACACTATTATTAAAACATCGATCAAAGTTACAACGAACTACAAGAACTTTTATATTATGTTACTTGCTGCTACGGAACCCTCCATGGGCGAGTCCGATTCGCACTTGGCTATTTTTTTTTCTTTGTTTGTAGGAGGTAATCTCTGGGAGTACTGGTCCGATTGCTAAAACATTTTCACCGATAGAAAGCTGCTATAATCCTGAGTGATATAGGCTATATTTTATGTACGCAAGCGAAACCCTGGGCAAATACTGGTTAGATATATTTTAATTAAAATTAATTAGTGGACAAAACGTGTTATGTATTTTTTGACATCTCAAACAATGATTTTGAAAAAAAAAACATTGAAACAGTTTCACGAATTTATTTCATTTTAAGAAACCATCACACATTTTAGTAGCAACCTATTTATTTTTGCGGCTCAGTCTATCTTAATCCTTAATTGCTAGCAGAGCAGCATTGACATGATCGACTGTTTCCTCTCTTGCATAATCGTACCTTGAAATAGCGTCCACCTGTCCTAGACGTCGACTGCATGAGACGTTTGTGTCAAACACAATACCACTCGAGTTTCTTTGTAGACGCTCGTTATGGAAAATTTTGTAACTTGAAGAGAAATTGAGGGATCCATCACGTGATAAGAAGCAATTGCCGCAGTAATAGAGCGATGAGGATCAATCACATAAGAGCCAATCCGTTTTTTACTAAGCACATCGTATGTGTAATACTGACCTGTTGACTGGCCTGATGGTCTAGTGGTTAGTGACCCTGACCGCTATGCCGGAGGTCGTGGGTTCGATCCCCACCCAGGACAAATGTTTGTGTGATGAGCATGATCATTTGTTCTGTCTGGGTGTAATTTATCTATAATATGTATGTATTTAGAAATATATATGTATGTTTATCAGTTGTCTAGTACCCATAACACAAGCTCTGCTTAGCTTGGGACTAGAAGGCATTGTGTGATAGTTGTGGAATATTATTATTATATTATATATTAATGATTTACTGAGCATTTAATTTTTCAATTTATTAAAATCCGTCAAGATACAGTTGCCATCATGGATCTTGAGCTGTTGCGCAGAAGTCAAATATTCGATCTCTTTAGTGGTGCGAAGTGAGACGCGGGGGCGGAGATTGTCAGTGATTGGCTCGCCGCGCCATCGCGTCATAGACGTCACTCCTAATTCGTTCCCTGCGTTGCTGCATGTATCTAACAACGAAGACGATTGGCTCGCCAATGTGTGGAATGCGCAAAGCGATCCCCACTCTGACGCCGAGTGCTCAAGACCCGTTTTGGCAACTGTATAATCAATTTATTAAAGTTTTTCTGAACGGCTACTTAGAAACGCGCGCTCTCGCTGGACTGTTTACGATGACGTCATCTGTCATGATTCGTGCGGCGAACGGCGACAGACTGCGCTGCTGTTTTAATCGCGTGGTGGAGACTGATCATGACAGATGACGTCACAGCGAGTCGCTTCATTCTCGGGCGCGTTTATGGAACTAATACACTAAAATTGCTGTATCTTTGCTATTTTTGATCCGATTTAAATAATTTCTTCACAGTATTTACTGTTTTTTTTTTGACGCTATAAGTCTGCATACTCCACAAAAATCATGACTGATCCTCATTGGCTGCTGCGCTGAGTATCGTGCATTCTAATTCTGCACCGTAAAAATATTTGTATAGCCAACAGATTGATGTTGCGGATTTAGTTAAGTTTACAAGTGTGAGTGCACCCAAGATTATGAGTGATTCCTAGTGAGGAGTAACGTTATAAAAAAGAGTTAGGGCAGTTATGATTAGCAAGAGGCTGTTGGTATGGCATAGTGGGCTTTGGATTGAAATTTTCAGCGAGGTGTGAATGATACAGTCTGGACTATCATAAATTCAATGCGCCATCTGGACACAGTATCCAGTGCTTTTTGTTTCTTTCAGGATATATTCATAAAAGAACAGGATATACATAGACCAGGTTTGACTTGTTGTTTAGAAATCAACAATTCATAAAGATAGCACAACTGATTATTTTGCAGTGATTGCTATTTTTGATAGAAAAAATTCTCACGGTTTATTTCTGTCTCCCATAGTCGGAAATCCAGTTCCTAACGCTATCATCAGTAAGGGGTTTAGAAGAAAGTTTCCACACCCTCCCAATCAACTTTAGTATCCTCTCAATACCTGCTTCCATACATGAAAAACTGTTTATCAATACATTAAAGGTAAATATAGATAGATTATACTCACGCTGTAATCCGACAGCCTCTGCCTCTTCGCGTCCCTGCTCAACAGATCGTACAACAGCAACAGCCTCAAGTTCGACCCCGACAGCTTCGCCTTCGCAGTCACCGGCTGACTGCCATGCCTCACCCCCTCCCACACATCCACCAGCTTATCATCATGAGGATCCTTCGCCATCTTTATCATTTCCCTTACATCATCAGAAAGATACTGTAGATTATCTTCGTCAATATCTTCAATGACGTAGCCATCAGAGCGACTAGAAACTTTGACGTCATAATGTGGTGGTAAGTAAGGAGCTGATTCAGGACTTGGTTCTACTAAAGGCTTGATCTGCTCATGTTGGACAGAAAGGAGAGGTTCTTCCGTCCTTGTCTGCTGTGGTTGTAAGATGGTGTACTGTGCCTGGTTCTCTACAGGGAGCAGGACGAAGCGGTGCTGCTGTGGGTGCCAGGTATACCTACTGATGGGTTTTGGGGGCGAGTATGGAGCGTAAAGACCTGGCTTGTGGTAAGGAGTTGTCAGTTCTGTCCTGGAATGTGAATAGGTGGATATTAGTGGCTTGTATTTTTTTTTAATTGAAATCACATGTTGATAAAGAAAAACTTTTTAAGTAGGTAGTTAATAGATTTCTTGCCCCTTAATTTACCTTAGACTAAATATTTACAAATGCCTTAGGTCTATTTATTTACATCATAAACTTAATTGTGCAAGGTTGTGATGAAGTAGGGATCTTATAACAGCATTAGCGGACGGCATTGCCGTGACCGAATCCTAGGCCAGGCATGGAATTTAATTAGTTTTGCCATCGACACGTTAAGGTTTATAGTCCCTTGAAACATCTGGCCTGGTTACTAGGCGGCAGTGCGCAAATCTGTGCATTTATTTGCGGCCAACAGCGCCCGGAAAGCGCGCGGCTGACCTTTAAATCCATTTTCTTTGCGAAATATTTGATTGATTTACATATGCAAGCACTTTGAAGAATATTTAACCACCAATTTTTATGTGTTAAAATGTTTGTAAAGATCCAAGCCAAAGGAGAAGGGAAATTTTTAAATATTATTTTTTTAGACAAAAGTATTAATAGCACGAAAAAATCAAATGTTGATAATGTTGTTCATGAATCAATAATAAACATATATTTTTTTCAAACCCATTAACCTGGCCGTTACCGAGGAGTAGGCTTCAGAAAGTCAGATTTATGGCATTTTACGGGCGCTTGGGCCTTAAGAAAAAGAAGGTTTGTGATTGATTTATTTTAGCCAACGAAAATATACAAAAATTTTACATAAATTATATTAGGGCTTCGCCATTTTGTATAGATAAAAATATCTACTAAAGTATTATTTGTTTGCTGGCTAAAAATACTATTGTCGTGATTTTTAATATTTTACGGATACTTTATTAGGTATCTTATTACTAAAGCAAAAAATATTCTCTTTAAATATTTTAGATTGAACACGACACGTACCTATAAGTCACTCCACCAAAACATTCTGGAAACTATTAATGCGAAACTAAAAAAAACAAATTTGGTAAAATTGTGATCGTTTTTCAATTCACGTTGAAAATTTAAGCTACAATTACTGGAGAGAGCAGTGGTGGACGAGTGCTAACGGCCCCGATTTACGATTGTAGATCGCAGGTTCGAACCCAGGCAGGCGCATTACTTTGTGTAATTTATTTCATCACCACTGCTCTCAAAACGGTGAAGGAAAACATCGTAAGGAAACCGGCATGTCCTAGAACCAATAATTCGAAGACATCTGACATTCACCAATCCGCACTGGGCCTGCGTGGTGGATTACGGCCCATTCCCTCTCCTAGAGAGGAGGCCTGAGTCCCAGCAGTGGGAACATATAAAAAGGCTGATGATGATGATGAATACAGTGGGTATGGTCCTAACAGCCGGTTTACGACTTTGGTCTTAGCGACGAGTGGCGCGGCGAGCGGAGCGGCTTCGGTAAGCGGGTGCGGGCGCTATGAGCGGCGTCTCGTGGCGTGCTTCAAACATTTTCATAAATTTGTTCTTACCGCTCACCGCCCCGCGCTTAGTTACCGCTCACAATGGCAAGGTCGAGAACGGGCCGTAAAAAAATTATCCAAATGAAATCGCAATTCAATAACTAAAAAACTGAATACAAAACCAAAAATTACTCTCAAATCGAAACGGTGCCAAAAATAGTCGTATATTTGCTATCGAATTTTGTCACCCTGTATTTTTACAGATCGTCTCATCTAGACACACCTCTATATTGTAGTCCACGATACCATTGAATACCAAAATGTGACGTCATGATCTACTTGAATATTACCTGTTTTGTCCACCGTTATTGCTGATACGTGAGGTGAATTTAAAATGTAAAATAACTGTATTTATCAAATTGTCGGTGTTTGTTTTTTTTTTCTTGAACAGTACAGCAATTTGTATAGAGAGGTAGCTTTTAATGCAACATGCAATTATTTAAAAGCAGTTTTTAAGGAGTTTTTACCTAGCTTCTGATTTTAAGTCTATCCGGTTGACAATATACTTCGTTTAAGCATTTGTAGAGATATATATTTTCATTTGTTTTGCAATTTAGTAGTATTAATTAAACCTAGAGAGAACAAGAAAAAATAAAAACGATTATTATTTACAAATGCCTTAGGTCTATTATTTACAAATGCCTTATTTACATCTTAAACTTAATTTAGGTACAGGGATGTGATTTCTTTTTTGCCAACGAAAATATTAAATAAATCTGTATAATTACAATATTCAGGCTTCGCAGTTTTGTATAGATAACAATATCTGCTAAATTATTATCTGTTTTCTGGCTAAAAATACAACTTTCCCTACGCTTAGGCGCTCCTTACTGTTCTTCTCATCGCTGCCACTGTGGCGAAGTTATCACCAGCCTCGGTCGCCACGGCCTGTCATGCAGTCGAAGCGCGGGACGCATAGCGCGGCACGCGAACATTAACGACATTTTCCGACGAGCCCTTGTTGGTGTCGGCGTTCCGGCTGTTTTGGAACCTCATAGCCTGGCACGCGACGATGGTCAGAGACTGGATGGTATGTCTTTATTTCATAGAAGATGGGTAGGCCTATATTGTGACACTCTTGCGCCATTCCATCTTCCTAGCTCGTCGTGCTGAACTAGTGCTGTTGCTCCGGCTGCAGAGAACCTTAAGCGGCGCAAATATAATAATTTCATGGGCAGAACTTATATTTTTAAGCCGTTTGGGGTTGAAACTTTTGGGCCGTGGGGTCCGAGATCCAAACGCTTAGTTGATGCTTTGCGAGACCCAAGCGCTGTCATTTACTTAGGTCAGAGATTAAGCATTGTCATACAACGTGCATTGTTATACACTTCCAGTCGACAGTGATGTGGAGGAATTTTTCTGAAACTATATTTTTAGGTAGGAGTCTTCTTCTAGGCGTATTGATGGCAAAACTACTTAGTTAAATTCCTTGTCTGTCCCAGAATTTGGCCACAGCAATGCCGTCTGCTGATGCTGCCATTAAGTCCCTACATGAACAGGTAACAGGGCACGTGAAGCAGGATGGAAGGTGGGGCATGGTCTGCGGAGAGACGCTGCACAAACAATGAAGATCGGAACCGTCCGAGAACCCCTACCTGTGGAGATTGTCTTTGCTGCGCCCAACTTGGGTGCTAAGTCTGTTTAGAGTAATCCTGGTAGGCCACGGCAACTCGTGACCAAGAGTTATTGTGTACTGTAAAATGGGGTGAATAGAGACAAAACTTTAAAGGGTATTTTCTCAATATTTGAATATTTTCTGCAGCATTTAACTATATCAATTTATTAATGAATTATTATTCTAAAAAATGGATGCTTTGTTAGAGGCTGATATTATGGTATCAAAGTGAAAAACCAAACCAAAGTTTTGTCTCTATTCACCTCTAAGTCTCAATTCACCCCATTTTACTGTACATGTAGTTTTAAGTGTTTTTATTTTTCTTGTCCTGTCTATGTTTAATTTATATTATTTTCATTAGACTCTAAGATTGTTCGAAATAGCCACCGTGGCCTTAGAACTCAAAGAACAACTGTAACAGGGAACATCAGACACTGCCCCTTGCTCCAGACTCTGTTTTTCTTAGCTGCACTGCAAGGAAGACACCTACGAGGCGTATTAGACCCCGTTACGCATTGAACGTGTTGACTTTGAAAAACGGCAAATTGGCATTTCGTATTTTAAAAATGGGGATAAAATATCCAACCAAATTCATTAACCAACTTTATAAACAGTTAAAAAAAAAACTAAGTTCAGAAATAAATATATCCTCCATGGCCTATTTTTATTTGTTTTTTTTTTCTTAATCATAAAAAGCAACAACCCAGCTTCATTGCTAATAAAATATTTCGAGTTACTTACGAGTAGATTACTTGTCTTATATTTTCTTGGAAAAAAATAATAAGTAAAGGTACCTAATATTTTCTCAGTTAATAATTTCGGAAGTTACTTATTTCTTTTTCGATTACTTCGAAAAGGAACCCTGTCTAGCAACCGCTTTATATAAATCAAATTGAAATAGGCATTATGCGAGTAGTACATAAAAGAGAAATTGTAGATTACTGTTTACTTTTGTTTTGGTTATATTTCAGGAACTTGAAAGTCTATATTTATTTATTTTTTTGTAATCCTATCTAGAGTGCTTTTGTTAGTTAAATTTTATATTATCCTTATTTAAATTACACCTTAGGTTAATAATAAATGCTTATAAAATTATATATGTTAAATCTGAACAAACCCCTTCCAAATTCAGCGTTGCTTCTGTAAAAGAATAATTTAAAAAATAGTTATAAAAAAATATTTACAAAACTGACATCAAAAAGGAACAATGCAAAAAATATGTTTGTCTTTTTGGTAATCATAAAGGACTGTGTTACATTTTTTAAATATTTTTTTCTGTTGGTAAGATTAAGGTGCTTTTTCCAATAAAAGTCAAAAATACTGTTCCTTTTAAAAGTCAGCCAAAAAAAGCCTTTATACAAAGCCACAGTAACCTCTTAGTCGTAAACCCAATCCACCAGCTGTTAGTAGGCTTGAAGGTCACATACGGCTTCGAAGTAGTGAACCAAGAAGATGTCGGCCTGGATGTCGGCCTAGACGTTGTCCAAGTTGTCGGCCGAGTTGTTGGTCGAGTTGTCGGCCGAGTGGTCATCCAAGATGTCGGCCGAGTGGTCGGCCGAGTTGTTGGTCTAGTTGTCGGCTTAGATGTAGGCTTCGTGGTAGGGCGCGGCGTGACGTCATTGCTGACTTCGAACGTCATTTGGTCGGTGAGGTGGGCTATGACCTGCATTGCCACTGGGAGGTAGGAGTCTGATAGCTGGACTTGTTGCTTTGCTGAGTCTACCTGTAGAGAAACAATATTGTGTAATGTTTTATCCATTGATTTGCGACAATGTGTCTTTACATTTTCCACACTAAGTACCTACCTACGCTATCAACACTGGTAATATCAGTAAAGAGTAAAGAGATAAAGTTTGTTTTTTTTTGTTTGTAGGAGGTAATCTCTGAAAGTACTGTTTCGATTGGTAAAATTTCACCGATAGAAAGCTGCTTTATTCCTGAGTGACATAGGCTATATTTTATGTACGCAGGCAAAGCATTATAAAGAGGAATTTGTATTTTGGTGCGTGTGTGTGTATGTTTGTAATGAATAAACTCAAAAACTACTGTACCGATTTCAAAATTTCTTTCACCATTGGAAAGTTACATTCACCCTGAGTAACATAGTGTAATGATTTTTAAAGAAAATATTCATAAATCGTTCAACTTCCAATGATAAGCGATAGATGGCGCTAGTAGTTACATGAACTTTAGACATTCGTTGTAGATATTAAGTAATAATTTATAATATTAGACTTTATGGATTTGTTTTGTATAAATATATCATAATTGTTAAAATGAAATATTTACTTGCAGTTAATTATTAGATAAACTCTAATGTATATTAGTTAGTCAATTGATGTTACGTACTCTTTACTTTGCTCTGATTGGTCGGTTAGTCGACCGAGTGTTTGTGAAAGTTTGTGGTAGGGAAACACTGAGTTTGTTACTGTCATTTTGGACAGAGTCAGTCTGCTTTGAGTCGTTGAACAGAAAACATGTCCGACTAATCTGTGTATTTGTAAATGATTGTTAATAGAACGATAAGTATGAAATTGTGTTGATCAAAGTGAATAAAATATTTATACAATTTATCCTGAAGTGTTTGATTTATCACATTTCAGAAGTGGGATATGCCTACAAATATGTGCAGTGATAACAGGAAGAGGTTATGTGTGCCTAAATTGAAGATAAATGAGTTCGAGAAATATATTTTTGTCTTTCCAAGTGTACTAGTGTGATTTTAGACAAGAGGTTATGTGTGCCTAAATTGAAGCTAAGTGAGCTCGAGATATTTTTTTTTTGTCACCAAAGTGTGCAAGTGTTACTTTAAGCCAGGAAGTTGTGTGCCTAAATTGAAGCTAAATGAACTCGAGATATTTTTTATTCTTTTTTTCATGTGTGCTAGTGTTACTTCAGACAAGAGGTTATGTGTGCCTAAATTGAATCTAAGTGAGCTCGAGATTTATTTATTTTTTTAGCCAAGTGTGCCAAGTATTTTAGACCACTATCATACTCACCCAAATTTCTTACTGATGGTGACAGGCTCGTGTATTGAATCATTCGATTCCCTTCAAATGTGTGAACTGAGTGGTACAGATATGCGCGTCATGTTCGTAATCGAACGTTGACAAGACTAAACACCTCTTAAATGTTGGTGATTCATTTTAGTTTCTATATTTCAAATTGGGTTGCTTTTTCTTTATTTAATTTCATCGAATTCGTATAGTGATAGATTAAAAAAAAAAAAAACAGTTTATATGTAAAATTTTCCTATTTCCCAAAGCGATAATTGTCTTGTTGCCTCGGATTATTTTGTGTGGTACGATAATTTCCCTTTCGTTTCGACGCATAGTTGTAAAAACATGTTGTACCCCTTATTAGTATGTCACAATAATGATAAATGATATATAATGAATGATAAATGATAAATGATCAGTGATCAGTGATAAGTGATCAGTGATAAGTGATAAGTAATTAGTGATAAGTAATTAGTGATAAGTGATCAGTGATCAGTGATAAGTGACCAGTGATTAGTGACCAGTGATTAGTGACCAGTGATTAGTGACCAGTGATTAGTGACCAGTGATTAGTGACCAGTGATTAGTGACCAGTGATTAGTGATCGGTGGTTAGTGATCGGTGATTAGTGATCAGTGATAACTGATCAGTGATAACTGATCAGTGATAAGCGATCGGTGATAAACGATCAGTGATAGGTGGTCAGTGATCAGTGATAAATGATAAATTTATTTATTTATAAATGTTAAACGATAAACGATAAATGATAAATAGTAAATGATAAATGATAAATTTATTTATTTATAAATGTTAAACGATAAAAGATAAATAAATAAAGATAGATGATAAATGATAAGTCTTAAATGATAAATGATATTTATTTTGTACTGTTGTTCTATAAACTAAATTTCCACCTATGACAAACAATAAATGAATTTGAGAGAACAAAGTTAAAACTGAGTTTGTATATGTATAACACGATTTAAAAGGCTGTAAATGGAATTTCTTCTCCATAGAGATCTACACTTTGGAATATGTAATTACCGTCAATTTGCTGACTTACTGACTTCTTGGCAATTTAAGAGTCTGTAAATGGTTCATTAGAAATGTTTTGATTTGATTTCAGTACTTTGATGAGGCCAAGAGTGTCTTTGATGAGGCCAAGCGTGATTTTGATGAGGCCAAACGTGCCTTTGATGAGGCCAAACGTGCCTTTGATGAAGCTAAGTGTGTACCTTTGATGAAGACAAGCGTGCCTTTGATGAAGCCAAGCGTGCCTTTGACGAAGCCAAGCGAGCCTTAATAAGACCAAGCGAGCCTTAATGATGGTTCATTTGAAATGTTTTGAATTGATTTCAGTGCTTTGATGAGGCCAAGAGTGTCTTTGATGAGGCCAAGCGTGCCTTTGATGAGGCCAAACGTGACTTTGATGAGGCCCAACGTGCCTTTAATGAAGCCAAGTGTACCTTTGATGAAGCCAAGCGTGCCTTTGATGAAGCCAAGCGTGCCTTTGATGAAGCCATGCGTGCCTTTGATGAAGCCAAGCGTGCCTTTGATGAAGCTAAGTGTGCCTTTGACGAAGCCAAGTGAGCCTTAATAAGACCAAGCGAGCCTTAATGAGGGATGAGACAAGCATGCCTTTGATGAAGCTAAGCGAGCCCATTTGAGGCCAAGTGGGCCATTTGAGGCTAAGTGAGCCATTTGAGGCCAAGTGGGCCATTTGAGGCTAAGTGAGCCATTTGAGGCCAAGTGGGCCATTTGAGGCCAAGTGGGCCATTTGAGGCCAAGTGGGCCATTTGAGGCCAAGTGGGCCATTTGGAGCAAAGTGGGCCATTTGAGGCCAAGTGGGCCATGTGAGGCCATGTGGGCCATTTGAGGCCAAGTGGGCCATCTGAGGCCAAGTGGGCCATTTGATTTGGCCAGATGAGCCAATTAAGATTCGGGTTAAGTGTGCCCGGTCAGATGAAATTATCCTCAAGAGCGTAAGTAACGTATGAATTTACCTATTAATGTGATTTTAGTCTGACTACGTTGGCTTAATGCAGATGTTGTAAATGAATTGAATAATTTATTAAGTTTATTCATATCATATTTGAACTGTTTATTGGATGAGATTTGAACATTCTGTTATAGTTTTTGAAGATTTTATAGGTATAGATAAATTGAATTGAAAGTATAATTTAACACTGGGATTTGATTCTTAAAAAAGAGTTTCAAATGAACGATACAAGTACTATTTCCTGTAAATGTTTTAACCACTGATTTTTTTATTTTTGAGGACTTGGATTCCGACAGAACTACAGAAGGAAAAATTGCCAGTCTTATTGAACAAATAGATAGTTCCTGGTTCAAACAGTACAGACTTGAAGAAAAATGATGCAAAGAGACGATTTGGAAGGAATAAGACACCACCACGATGCAAGAAGCGAAGAGGTACCCCACGTTGGTCTAAGAGAGTGGGTGAATGATTTTCAAGGAGGAAAGCGTTACAAGTATCGAGGTTTGAACATATCCATTGGAACTTTGTGATACGGGAGTTCTATCACTTCTGTAAATTTTGAGAGTATTTAAGTTTGATTAGAAAGAGTAATTATAATTGATTTGTATTAAGCAAGTAGGATCAGAAACTGACTATACAATTTGTCTCAAAAACTTGCTAGTCTTACCAAGAGAAAATAGAAAATTTACGAAACCTTGCCAAGTTTTGTAAGTTAGCATTTAGTGACGAAGTGGTAAACTAAACTAAAATGATTTTATCTAATGAGCAGAATTATGGTCGGTTTCAAGCAGACATTTTAGCTAGTAAGAATTAAGGTGTAACTTATGTGAATATTATTACGACAAATTAATGCTTATATACGGATAACACATAAGTAAAAGAGCTGCAGATAGAAATTTAAACACACGGGATTAATGATAAATCTATTAGGAATTGAGCCAAACCATTAAATTATAGACGAGGAAATGGATTTATTACACGTTTTCAATTCCTGTGACGTGTGCATACTGTAGCAGAGACTGATTCCATAGATAGAGAACACAATGATATTTATTTTACAAGTAGGATAAAATATATACTATTACATGACCATAACTAGTTCTCGTCGTCCAGACTGAAATCGAAGCCGGTTCCTAAGATGATTATGATACAATGAATGATTTAAATAGAGCTAAATATTACATCGTTATTTATTCGGTTAAGGGGAAGATGGATTGAAAATCCATACACTAGAGTAGAGGACCAATTTCAAGGTTTCAAATAAAAATAAAGTTTGACGAACAGTGCGATCCGAACTTCATTATTAGAACCTTTACTTGGTATGAAATCACGCACATATGCTGCTAATATTATTTGAGAGATAATATTAGTACAATTAAGCCCTTAGCCTCTAGCTGAAGGATCACTTTTATTCTAAATGCTTAAGTTTCTGTTTTATATTATGCTTTCAAATAATGAAAGTAATGAACTCTGACTAAACGAGTCGCCACACAACATGTAGCAACATGGTGGCTACAGATTTGTGAGTTTCATTTAACCACTGAGAGTGTAAGATCTAGGACGCGTATGTCGATACCTTAAGTCGTAATATCATGTTTTCCACAGAAATTAAGACGAATACTGTTTCTGTTTATAGTATTGAGACGAGAATTGATCTAAATATCAAATTTTCGAATACTTTGACTAGAGACACAATAGAAACAAAACGAGAGAGCAAGCGCCAGCATTTGCTTAGGATTAAATGAATAAGATCTAGATTTCAAATTCTTATAGCTGAACCCGATGAAAAACCTAATGACATGAAGTGAATTCAGTGCGCGTAAATAATGAAGAATACTTTCGAACAAAAAGCTGATCAATTTTACTTTATGCTTACAGTCTCACATAATTAACATTGACCAATGGTTTTGAGTACCTAATTGAGTGTTGGTTATAAAACATATTTGACAGTAGTTTATTAACTTGAATAATACTGCAATCATGGATTTCTTTTAGATACCCTACCATCAAGAGCTTTTGCGATAGTCCATAGTATTGACCTAGTTTTTAACGCTGTATCTTGTCTAAGGTTGAGCGCGGTTTTGCTAAAATGTATAACCACTATTTTAAATCCCCTAGCAAAATAAAATGATTCCTATGACGAACACCAAGGAAACATATGCCTATGGCGTGTTATTAATTCTGTTAAATGTCCCACTAGACAGACTGCCACAAAACTACCAGGATCAGAGTGCCTTTAAATGATAAACATTACGAAGTAAAATACGTTAAAAAGTTTAAGATATGAAGTGAGCGCCAATATCTGGGTTAGACTAGCAAAAAGATACTTTCGTTATCAGTATAATCCTTGATACAGCCTACAGCATAAGTGGTTTAATAAAGATTAGTAGATCTGATTGCAATTATGAGGGTAAAATTGAATTTGCCTCATTTTAAAACCCATAGATCCATTAAAAAAAAAAACAAAGTTTTAAGTATAAAATTACTGTAATTACCGATTTTGGCAAACTGAGGAATAACATTTAGAAGCATACTTTCCTCCGACCTTATATAAACTCGGATATAGAGAAAAGCCTTTGACAAAATTAAAATACTCTATTCTTCGTGTGATGAGAATGTTATAAACATATGACGTGACGATAAAGCAAATAATCAAGACTAAGCCGAATGTAATGATTATGAATGTAAGACTCAGTTCCTTGTAGAACTGGAATTAAGTTTCATAATTTTAATGAAAATATCCTATCATTTTAATTGTAATCGTGCGTCAGGAGATCGCACGATGTCGGATGGCCGAATGTAATGATTTTTAAAGAAAATATTCATAAATCGTTCAACTTCCAATGATAAGCGATAGATGGCGCTAGTAGTTACATGAACTTTAGACATTCGTTGTAGATATTAAGTAATAATTTATAATATTAGACTTTATGGATTTGTTTTGTATAAATATATCATAATTGTTAAAATGAAATATTTACTTGCAGTTAATTATTAGATAAACTCTAATGTATATTAGTTAGTCAATTGATGTTACGTACTCTTTACTTTGCTCTGATTGGTCGGTTAGTCGACCGAGTGTTTGTGAAAGTTTGTGGTAGGGAAACACTGAGTTTGTTACTGTCATTTTGGACAGAGTCAGTCTGCTTTGAGTCGTTGAACAGAAAACATGTCCGACTAATCTGTGTATTTGTAAATGATTGTTAATAGAACGATAAGTATGAAATTGTGTTGATCAAAGTGAATAAAATATTTATACAATTTATCCTGAAGTGTTTGATTTATCACAATAGGCTATATTTATTGCCCGTGCGAAGCCGGGACGGGCCGTTATTTTATATATTGTCACAGTACGGGCGCCAATCTTTTGATGTTTAGATCCCTTTATAATCGAATAGGATCTTTGAAAGTACCAGACACAAAACCACAGGGAATTCCTGAAAAGGAATCCTGTGTTCCCAAGATCGCAAAGGACACACGGTGGAGCACACAGCCGAGGTGTGCCCTGCATGGGCGGAGCATCGCTGTGCCCTCGTGGGGGCGATCAGCGGCGGAGACCTCTCGCGCCGGGCCTTGGTTCAGGCCATGGTTCGGAGCGAGGAGGAGTGGCAGGCGGCCGCCGACTTCTGCGAAGCAGTAATGCTCGCTAAGGAGGAGGTCGACCGCATCAGGCAACGACACTCTCGCCGGTCGCCATTTCCGGCCACCGTAGTCGCGGGCTTGTGAACGACGAGCTATGGGTAGCTCGCTGTCCGACCGTCCGGTAACCGTCCGGACCGAGCCCAAGTCGTCGACGGCGCGCACTGTTCTCGCGCGCCTCAAGAAGTTGTCAGCAACAGTAGGGGCCCAGCTGGGTCGAAGCCTACCGGGGCCAGGGTTAGTTTCGAAAGACAGCTCGAGCCCCGGTATGAAGGCTTGAAGGACCGGAGTGGGTTTTTACTTTGTAATAGTCTAACACTATTGAGCCCGTATTGTATAAATAAAAAACAAAAATCATCAAACTACAGTTAATCCATATCGACCAACCAAAATAAAAACTAATTACATAAACTAACTGATGTTAAAAATAAGTATGTCACCGGTAAAAGTGAAATCATTGCGGCTTCAAAACAATGACAGTCCTCAAATGAAAGTGACATTTAGTGAATAATTCAATACCTCTGCTACTCATTAGATACAGTTTTTGTGGTTACCGTTAAATCTTTAATATGTATAGAAGCTAGAAATTTTACTTAAATAGAAAATACAGCTTAAAATGATGGCTTAGAGCTTTCTTAATGGGGAATTATACCTACTTACTTCTTAATTTTTGCATCAATTGGTTGTGACTATAAGGATATTTGAATCTGCTTGTGATTAGGAGGGTGGGCGCTGATGCCTATAACTACAAGATATTAAGTTATCTTAGCTTAGGTACATATTAGCTGTAACGCTTAAATATCACAATTAATATACCTTGTGACCTAATTTGACTGTGATTTGGAAATTTGTTAACTTGAAGGTGCAAATAAACTATTTTATTATTTTATTATTATTTAATTATAAAACGAGCGAATAAAAAAAAACTTTGCGACTGATGATGAGATAATCTATAATATAAAAATGAATCGCAAAATGTGTTGGTAAGCGCATAACTCAACAACGCCTGGACCGATTTCGCTAATTTTTTTTTTGTTGTGTTCGTTATTATGAGGAGAAGCTTCTTATGGAAAAAAAAATGAAAATTAGGGTAGTGTAGGGTAGAGTAGGGTAGTGTAGGGTAGTGTAGGGTGGAGTAAGGTAGAGGAGGGTAGAGTAGGGTAGAGTAGAGTAGGGTAGGGTAGAGTAGAGTAGAGTAGGGTAGAGTAGGGTAGAGTAGGGTAGAGTAGGGTAGAGTAGGGTAGAGTAAGTTAGAGGAGGGTAGAGTTGGGTAGAGTAGAGTAGGGTAGAGTAGGGAAGAGTAGGGTAGAGTAGGGTAGAGTAGGGTAGAGTAGGGTAGAGTGGGGTAGAGTAGGGTAGAGTAGGGTAGAGTAAGGTAGAGTAGGGTAGAGTCGGGTAGAGTAGGGTAGAGTAGGGTAGAGTAGGGTAGAGTAGAGTAGGGTAGGGTAGGGTAGAGTAGGGTAGAGTAGGGTAGAGTAGGGTAGAGTAGGGTATAGTAGGGTCGAGTAGGGTATAGTAGGCTGAAGTAGGGAAGAGCGGGAGCGAAGCCGCGCGGGCAAAAGCTAGTGTTTTAATAACTTGAGCGGTGTGAATTTGAATAAGCGAAAAATTAACTAAACTAACGACAAATATTGAACAATAATAAAATCCAGAACGAACTTACTAAAAGTGAGTTATTGAAAGCCTAGCTAGCTTTAATTTACAGTCACTCGTTTAAATAGATACTATCCTTTCTTAAATGACCATTTTTTGTAGTGACAGGTAGGTATTTACATATTATGTCCACGCTCAATAAAATAATTACTGGTAAAATCATACATTATATAGGTGTATAAAAAAGGTTAATTTATCTAGTATTGTATTTAGAAATATATAAGTATGATAATATAATAATATGAAATTATCAGTTGTCTAGTACTCAAAGCACAAGTTGAGCTTAGTTTGGAACTAGATGGCGTTGTGTGAAAGTTGTGGAATATTATTATTATACATTTTAAAGGTATAAATTAAATGATATCGTCAAGTGTGTAAATGAAGGTGTTTTAAAATTATGTTCACCAGGTGGCAGCACTGAGCCGTAAGGTCCAGGCACCTGTCAAAACGCTTATATTAAAGACATTAACGTCAACGTCTAACGTCAGACGTCAACGTCATGTATACGTTTTCAAAGGAAAAGACCTGACGGCCAGGTGGCGCCAACTAGTGGTGTGAATTTTCCTGACTTACTTACCTGACTCAACGAAAATAAAGAAAGCACCAGAAAAACTGCGTGCCGAATCATTTTGATATCTGGAACAAAACATACAATATTAAATAAAAAACATTCAATTTAATAATACTAATAAAACATCCTAACACAATTTATACAAGTCAATTTGATTTTATTAGTAGCTAACACGATAATATTTACATAGATAAATAATAAAAAAAAAAAAAAAAAAAAAATTATACATCGTGAAAATATAAATCCCGCCACTTTTTGTCAAACATTTATCTTTTTTTCGACATCATTGAAGAGTCTAAGGTCCGGACCAGACCGCCTGGTCATCAGTACCTAATATAGTTACTAAGGGTGAGATGCACCATTTAAATTTATAACGATAACCAAACCTTAACCAGTCGTGAAACGGCCGCCTATTGGTCAACTCGACGATTTGACAACTGTTAATAATAGCTTTGTTATCGACTATCGTTATAGTTAAATGGTGTAACTCACCCTTAATGTTATAAGTTCCATTAAAGTGCGGCTGTAGCACATTTTAATCATTTCGCAGTAAATGCATCAAGACAGCCCTCTCGGTATAGTAAGCTTTGCTGGTATTCCATATTGAGATAAAATGATCCCAAATATTATTCAGTTCTGTGAACACTAGAGATACAAACTACACCAATATCCACAAGGAATGAATAATTTATGAATAATAAATATAATTAATGAATGAACTTCATTCGAAAAAATCCCACCAAAAATTATTCTTAATTTTTCGATCGACTGATTTTTTTATTTTTTTATTAATGATAGGCTTGCGTTTGACCACCATCTCACCTGATGGTAAGCGATGATGTGGTTGACGATGAAGCACGCTTGCCTTGAAGAAACCTATTCACTCTCGACTTAAAGACTCCTAAGTTGTAGCTATCAGGAAACAGATTCCGGCAGGGAATTCCACTCCTTGGCTGTACGCACAATAAATGTATTTATGATTTATTTTATGATTTATTTGGCGTCTGAGTAAACAAGGAGGTTAAAAATGCATTTACAACTTCGTAGATGACGTTTAAAACCTTAAACCGTAATGTGCCTTTTGTGAACAGTGAATTTGAATTAGCATAACTAGTTAATATTTAATCTAAAATCATCATTAGATAGTTTTCAAAGAATTTTGAGGCTAAAATAATAACAGCCGAACTGTCGAAGACAAGTTCTTCTCCTCCAAGTTCGAACCTTAATCCCTCCTAGCAGAGTTAACTGGTACTTGTCAGACATTGTACCTACGAGCACGAGAGCTCATAAATCCCGCCATAAACTTTACAACCCATAAAGTAAGACGTAAAAATCTAACAATGTCTAAGTGAGAGCCGGGTGGACTCACATTCGTTGATTTGAATTATTGAGGGAGTCTTCCACAACTTATTTGCGCCAGGTCCTGGTTTAAGCCATCGTCTGGTGCGAGTGGGATGTGTTGCGGTCGCCTCCTTCTTCGAAGCAGTAGTGCCTTGATCACACGTACCGAGTAAAAGGGCGAGACGGCAAAATGTTGCTCGGCCGAGACAGTGATGTAAGCGAGTTGTAGAGATAAATGGCAGGCCGAGCACTCGGCGCTGTGTTTACACATACCGAGTACTCGGCGGAGAGCACTGTCTCGCCCGTTTAGGTACTCGGTACACACGTACCGAGTCACACGATCAAGGCATAAGGCTAGCGAAAGATATAGCCTGTATAATATTTCCTAAATTGAGTGACATTTTGCGACACAAACAAACGCTAATAACTTTTCTGATTATGAATATTATATCTTGAGAGTTTATTTAAATAATAACAAGACCTTTTCCTTCCATACTATTTAAAAAATTAGTGGTGTACTAAGGATATAATAAAGGCTATAATAATATACTACAATAGCTTTTACCCGCGGCTTCACCCGCGTAGGTACATAAAATATAGCATAGGTCACTCAGGAATAAAACAGCTTTCTATTGGTAAAATTTCAGCAAGCGGACCAGTACTTTCAGAGATTACCTCCTACAAACAAAAAAAAAAACATAAAAACAAAAAAAACTTTACCTCTTTATAATGTTAGTGTAGATTAGTGTATACTTTTGTTGATTAAAAAAACTTCTTGTTTCCATATTTTTTTTAATGATTTTCTTCTTTACTTTCACCTCAAGTTAGATTAATTGGATTGAAACCTAGTTAAATATAGTTACTAAAGCATAAAACATTTATTAAAAATCACAATTTAAAATTTTTAACAACACGCTACCAAGCAACACGCACCTATTCACTGAAAGAGGTGTTGATTCTGAATTACATTTCAACAAGAATTTGGGCGCTCGAATAATATTAATAAGGGAATCCAATTGGTGAATGTAATGAAATCAAAATTGTAAAATTGTATTGGAATAATTGACTGCACAGTTGGCGCAGTGTTGATGGATCGAGAGGGAGAGGAAGGCCGAAAAAAAGATGGATGGATTGTGTGAAAAGTGATATGAAAGAAAAGGGAGTTAGTGATAGTTTGACGGGGGACGGGACAGAATGGAAGAAAAAAAACATGTTGCGCCGACCCCATATAATATGGGATATGGACAGGAAGAAGAAGAAGAAGAAGTTAGCGCAGTGGTTGAGCGTTTGACAGATGTACTACGTGTCGCGGGTTCGGTTGCCGCACGGAACAAAAATATTTTTATATCGCTGAAAGTTGTTACAGGTTTTAGAGTGTTGTATATTACTGGTCATCTCTTAGCTGCCAGTGGCTTAATTCAGTTTCTAATTTTAATTAGTTACATTTAAAAAATATATAATATATTATTATTACGTGACGTATTATTTTGTGCACATAATGTAGATACATTGTGCACACATATTAGAAGCGACAAGAAATATGTAACCAAGATCTATGTACTTAACTCATAATTGATTTTAAAAGAGTGTCCATGGATTTCATAGAGATCTACGCTTTGGAACGTGCAATTTAGCTTCACTTTACTTGGACTGACCGATAAGTATTTGACTATTCAAAAGTGCCTGCTAATGATCTATTTGAAATAAATGCTTTGATTTGATTTGATACAGGAGATTTTTTAAATTACTTCCTATTTTTTACTACTACTATTGTATAACAAAGGAGACTAGTCTTCACGACACAGGGGATCCTCGTGTTCGGCGGCAGAGACCTCTCGCGCCGGGCCTTGGTCCAGCCATGGTCCGGAGCGAGGAGGAGTGGCAGGCGGTCGCCGACTTTTGCGAAGCAGTAATGCTCGCAAAGGAGGAGGCCGACCGCATCAGGCAACGGCGCTCTCGCCGCCGCCGCCGGGATTCCGATCCCGATTTCCGGCCACCGTAGGCGCGGGCTTGCGGACAGTGAGCAATGGGTAGCTCGCTGTCCGACCGTCCAGTAACTGTCCGGACCGAGCCCAAGTCGTCGACGGCGCGTACTGTTCCCGCGCGCCTCAAGTTGTCAGCAACAGCAGGGTCCCAGCCGGGTCGAAGCCTACTAGGGCCAGGGTTATCCGAAAGGGAGCTCGAGCCTCGGTATGAAGGCTAGAAGGAACGGGGAGGGTTTTTAGTCAATAAGAGTGTGAGACTATCTCCCGCTCCGCCCAAGAGCGGGGGTTGTCATTGGATGATTTTCCCCACCATAAAAAAAAGGATCCTAGTGTGGAGACTAGGACCATATTTTGTGAAACATTTGTTCTGAACAATAAATATTATTATTATTCGAAGGTGGACCCAAGATTGTCGTCCTCCTATCGCAATTTCACCTCCTTGTAAAATTAGTAACAATAATTTTGACACTGTTTCAGCACGTCTGAGACCATAGACGATCGTGTGTCGGCCAAGTTCGGAACAACCCTAATGCGTTGGAACAAAACACATTTAATAGGGCCCTTAATTTGTACGTAGTTAACTCTCGTTCATGTTTGTTGTTACTTAGTTACGGCCTCAGATGGGACATGTTTAGGTCTTCTCTCCCAACAAGGTCAGGATGCCTTAAGGGTGCCCTAGTCGGTCATCCTTACATACAAACGAAGTTCGATAACGAACATCGTTCAATGTTTGACAAGAAAGTGCCAAATAAACGTGTTTTCTTAATTTTTTCTTCATAATTATAAAATGTCAGTCTAGCATCTTTTTTTTATGGTGGGGAAAATCATCCAATGACAACCCCCGCTCTTGGGCGGAGCGGGAGATAGTGTCAGACTCTTGCTGACTAAACGACCCACCCTGTTTCTTCTAGCCTTCCGGGGCTCGAGTTCCCTTTCGGATAACCCTGGCCCCAGTAGGCTTCGACCCGGCTGAGTCCCTGCTGTTGCTGACAACTCCTTGAGGCGTGCGGGAACAGTGCGCGCCGTCGACGACTTAGGCTTGGTCCGGACAGTTACCGGACGGCCAAACAGCGAGTTACCCATTGCTCACAGTCCGTCGGTCTAGCATCTGGTAGTGGCATTAAAGTCGTAAATTAAGCCACCAGAACCGAGGTACTCCCATACAAGGGAACGTAGGGATTAATTTATTGTAGGTACTAGTCTACACAATTATAATAAATCTGTAGAAGTTTTTAGGTGTGCGCAAATCACGTGAAATATACGAAATCGATATAGATAACATTTATAATTATATTAAAATTATGTGTAACTTCATATATTTAGGTTGTTGTTTCATTGCAATCGTTTGACTATATCGATAGATATTCGTCAGCTCGGATATTAAACTCAAAGAAAGCAGATGTCCACTGTTGGCTGGACATAAACCTCCCCCAAGCGTCGCTATCACGAACGAACATGTGCGTTCCTCACTCCCGCAACCCTCACTAGGTCATTGGTCCAGAATGATACTACAATGTGTATTATTTACTTTTTCGTGACATAGGCCCATCTAAAGTTTATCGCACTTTCAGAAAACATGAATTATCTAGCAAAACAACAATAAATTACCTCAGGAATCTTATCAATTTCAAATCAGCGGGCGGAGAGCAATTCTGCACAAAGTACGGCGATATTCTGGGTCATAATTCTAAAACTAGTTTGTGTACAAACACGGCAGTATCTAGCGATTCCTGTGCCGACCGTTAGCTTAGATCCGGTTTATTAAGTGGGCCACTCCTTGTAGAGTCTATTATTGTACTAAGTAGTGTGTTTTCGATAGCATTTATGTGGATTTTCTTTGGATTTAATCCTAAATCTTGTGGTGTGTTTAATGTACTTTTAGATATTCGTAGTTCAGAGTTTGTTAAGTGTTATCAATATTAATTTCATCGTGTTATTTAAATTTCTCCGAACAATTGCAGATAATTGTAATCAGAATCAGAAACGTTTATTTCAAATTGACCAATTACAGGCACTTTTGAATCGTCAAAATGTCTGTCAGGCAACAAAAGTGAAGCTAGATTGTAAGTTCCAAAGCGTAGACCTAAAAAGTCAAAGTCAAAAGTCAAAGTCAAAATGTTTATTGCAAACCAAGTGTACAATGATGACATTATGTTCGTTTAGTGGTTATGACTTAGCAGCCTTTTTCAAGCATTGCAATAGTTTATGATACGCTTGCCCTTATCATCCCAATTTAGCATGCATTAAAAATGAGGTACTTTCTCTTAATTATTTTATATTATTACAAATCAATTTAAAAAAGAAAAAACATACTTATGTCAAAATTACATGTCAAAGATAATGGATCAATTATTTGTTACAATTAATGTAATTGAAGTTATAGTTAAATAGGTAGTTTATAGCTATATGGGGAAGAACGTGCAAGAAACTCTATGGACTCTCTTTTAAATCATATGAGTTACATAACTCTTGATTACGTATTTCTTGTTGCTTCTATTATGTGAGAACAATGTAGATAAATAATAATTAAAAAATAGAAATTGAATTAAGCCACTGGCAGCTAAGAGATGACCAGTCTCATCTGACGGCCACCCGCTCACGAGCATGACACGTGCATCAACCCCATTCAGCTCAACCATTTTGAAGGGCATTGTAGACAATAAATCTTTATTACATTATAATTCCTCGATATATTATCAAAAAAATCGGTCATTCTCCATTTTCAGTAATTAAATCGTATCCGTGGGCAGAAATAGTACCCTGGATATCTAATTAGAAAGAAAAAAATAAAGAAAAACGTTTGTTCGTACTTCACACATATAGTAGAATTAAAGAGGCATGAGAAAATAATATTCAAAACTGTACAAGGCCAAAAAGGCTCCTATTTTTTTTATATAATGGATAGGCTCGCGTTTGACCACAACCTCATCTGATGGTAAGCGATGATGTGGCCGACGATGACAAAAAAAATTCATCATATGTTGCGATATTTAAAACGATAAATAACATTTAAATTACTGTTTGGTGTACAATAAAGAGTTACTAAATTAATTACGTACTACACGTGAAAACAATTTCAAACTTATTAAAATAAATGTTTTTTTTTTGGTGGGTAAAAATTATCTAAATGACATGCCCCGCCCTTGGGCGGAGCAGGAGATAGTGTCAGACTCTTACTGACTAAAAAACCCACCCCGTTCCTTCGTGCCTTTCATACCGGGGCTGAGCTACCTTTCGGAGCTAACCCTGGCCCCAGTAGATTAAGATCAGTGCCTGCAAGTTTATGGTTGTAAAACTGTATCAAATGATCAAAGATTCAAGAAAAGACTTCCAACAAGCTGATCCTTGTTACTTTGTCTACTTCACCAATCAGCACAGAGGCCCTACCACGAGCTCTATCTATTTGACGACCTGAACTGAACTGTTAAAGGAATGGAGCTATGTAGGGTGTATAGTTCCATCCCGCTTGGGCACCGCCGTGTCCTCTTGCGGGCAGTCGGCAGCAACGATCTCTCGCGCCGGGCCTTGGTACAGGCCATGGTCCGAAGCAAGGAGGAGTGGCAGGCGGTCGCCTCCTTCTGCCAGGCAGTAATGCTAGCAAAAGAGGACGCCGCACGTGCACGCGCGAGGGAACGTGCCTTATGCCCCAGCCGCCGGGATCCTGATCCCGATTTCTGGCCACCATAAGCACGGGCTTGCGGACGGCGAGCAGTTGGTAGTTCGCCGTCCGACCGTCCAGACCAAGCCCAAGTCGTCAACGGCGTGTGGAGTTCCAGGCGCGCCTCAAGGAGATGTCAGTAAATCGTAGAGGCCCAGCAGGGTTGAAACTTACTGGGGCCATGGGTTAGCTTCTGAAAAGAAAACTCAGCCCTGGTAGAAAGGCAAAGAAGGAACAGGAGTGGATTTTCAGTCAGTAAATGTCTGACACCCAAAACTCCGCCCAAGAGTGGGAGATGTCATTAGATGATTTTTCCACCTAAAAGAAACCCCCTTTCTCGCTCACACACCTGACATTTTAACCCCCAGGTCATTTATTGCAACTAATTAACACCCATAAATAAAATATTCCCTTTTCTTCAATCATTTAAAAAGTAAAAGCACCTACCATAAACCGCTTAATCCTTCCACAGATTAGCAAAACTAATTGCTGGGTCGTTGACAGCTATGGCTTCAATATGGCGGCGGCAAATGCAGCCCAATCACCCACCCAAATTACAGAACGGCCATATTAAGAGTACCTTTTTCTTGTCCCGAAATAAAATGGCGACTAATTTTAATATTTGTTTTTATTTCGTTGGCCGAATGGCGCAGGGCCGATTATTAATTAATTTTATGCTGATAATTCTGTTTTGCGCAGTACTGGCGGTACGAAACGTATTTAATTTTACTTTTAATGATGCTTTTAAGGCTTTGTTCCGTGAAATTTATTTAATTTTACAACATGCTGCTTATGTTCGAATGTGGTGAGGAGTTGTGTTTGAAATCGTGTTGGCATTTTTATTTTCTGGGTTTGATTTTCTTATACAAATATATAAATTCCAGTCGAAATAGTATTTTAGGGATATATAAGTTAAGAGTTATTGATATTTATTTGCAAGTTTAGTTTGAGATTTCACAATCCCTTGTTTCCTACATACTTCTACTCGTATCTATTGACTACATTTCTTTTAATGTCTCCTTTGACAAGTCTGCTGGAAGACATTTCTTAAGCTAAGTGAAATACTTCTGTAGTAATATTTATTGTTCTCTCTTTTTCTATTCTAAGTGTGTATATAAACAAAACTATACTATATAAGTAATATACGAGTGTTATAATCATGACAATATAAAGTTGAGGAGTTGGTTTGTTTGTTGAACGCGCTAATCTAAGAAACTGAAGGTTCAATTAAAAAACTATTTTAGCGTTTGTTACCTTTTTTTTTTTTTTATGGTGGGAAAAAATCATGCATTGACATCCCCCGCCCTTGGGCGGAGCGGGAGATAGTGTCAGACTCTTACTGACTAAAAGACCCACCCCGTTCCTTCTAGCCTTCATACCGGGGCTCGAGCGCCCTTTCGGATAACCCTGGCCCCAGTAGGCTTCGACCCGGCTGGGTCCCTGCTGTTGCTGACAACTCCTTGAGGCGCGCGGGAACAGTGCGCGCCGTCGACGACTTGGGCTTGGTCCGGACAGTTACCGGACGGCCGGACAGTGAGCTACCCATTGCTCACTGTCCGCAAGCCCGCGTCTACGTTGGCCGGAAATCGGGATCAGAATCCCGGCGACGGCGGCGGCGATAACGCCGTTGCCTGATGCGTTCGGCCTCCTCCTTTGCGAGCATTACTGCTTCGCAGAAGTCGGCGACCGCCTGCCACTCCTCCTCGCTCCGGACCATGGCCTCAACCAAGGCCCGGCGCGAGAGGTCTGCGCCGCCGATCGCCCCCACGAGGGCACGGCGATGCTCCGCCCAAGCAGGGCACACCTCGACTGTGTGCTCCACCGTGTCCTCCGGGCGTTCCGCACAGTGGCGACACCCGGGCGTCACCTCCGCATGAATCCCGTGCAGGAAACTCCCGAACGAACCATGTCCGGTGAGTACCTGCGTCATGCGGAAGGTAAGGACGCCGTGAGGTCTTTCCAGCCACGCCTCAAAGCGTTTGTTACCTCATTTATCGAGGAAGGCTATAAGGGTTTAAAAACTAACAGAAGAGGAGCAGTAACTAAAAACGCGAGTGAAACTAAGGGGGACAACTAGTATACACATAATGTTTACTGAAATTTAATTGTTGTTTAGAGGTCAAAGTATTTTGCACTTAATAATGACTTAGTGAGAATTCTTAATTAGTATGCGCTTAAATAGTGTTTAGTGCTGAAACGTGCTTATGAATAGTGTAAAAGTAATTAAGAAACAACTATTACTTAGAACACAACTTTCCAGAATGCTTTATTAGCTCCTCGCGCGCTGATTTTAAGAACGAATAAAATAAATATTTAAGGGGGCTCCTATACAAACATTTTTTTTGTCGTTTTTTGCTACAGACAGTACGGAATCCTTAATGTGAGAGTCCAACTCGCACTTGGCCGGTTTTTTTCGATAACATTATTAAGAGAAAATATTTGCCTGGATAGAATAAAAAAACTACATAATTAACCAATTAAGTAAAAAAAAAAAACAATAAACCAGTTTAATTAGTAAAAATACTTAACGGGCATATTAGAAAAGGTCTTGCTATTATTTAAGTAAAGTCTCAATAAATAATATTCATAAACAGCAAAGTTATTAGCGTTTGTTTAAATCCCAAAATGTCACTCAATTTGTGGAAATATTGTACAGGCAGACAAATAAACTTTTTTATTATACTCATTTTTTATGTATATATATAATAACAAAACAGCTGTTTGAAATTCGCGCGCGCGCGCCTGCCCCCGATGTACTGTTAGCCGCGTTTTGTTATTGTGATAAAACGAATGAGTAAAAAAAAAGGTTTTTTGGGAAAGTTGTTTGTAATCATAAGTACCATCACGTGTTTAAGTATCGGTCACTAATTACCAGTCACCCTATATAAAGACAGCACAATAAGTTACCAGATTGAATTAATGGCTTCTGTGGTGCGTGACGCCTGCTCGATTCCCGCACAGTGCTATTCTCTAAGAAAACAGCCTTGAGCGCAACGCTGGCCGCAGCGACGAAATCCAAATAAGTGTATTGGATTTGCAACCCAATGCTCCTTTACATTGGATTGTTAATTCATGTACTGCGCTCTCGACTCGTCGCTGTGGCCAGCGCTGCGCTCAAGGCTGTTTTTTTGGAGAATAGCCCCCTAGCCTACAGACAGTTATTCTGGCTCTGGAGATTTACATATTTGTGAACGCACTCATGAAACAGGACTTACTAGTATGAATCAATACTTCTTAAAAAAAAATGGTCTAAACATTAAACTCGTTAAAAAGTAAAAAGCCGTTTTTACATTTGAGAAAGATCCTAGAAAGTAACTTGTAACTAAAATGAAAAAAACAATAAAATAATAATTAGGAGTCCGGTGTAGTAGTAGCTATTTTAGTAGTAGGTGCACTACACCGGTCAGGCCGCTAGGTAGTCCTTCCATAGTAGTTCCTTTCCATCATCAGACCACACGACGTACGGCGTTGCGCCACCGGTACATTGTGGACATCCCACCTATACGTACAAAGCGTTTTGGGAGTACATTCATTATGCGTACAGCTAGGAATGGAATTGATAGCTATAACCTAGGGGTCTTTAAGTCAAGAGTGAATAGATTGCTTCTAGGCAAGCGTGCTCCATCGTCGGCCACATCATCGCTTACCAACAGGTGAGATTGTGGTCAAACGCGACCCTATCAATTATAAAAAAAAAGGTAGTCAAAATATAAATGTCAAAACGGACCTTTTATTTTTGACAACTTTTTTTATTAAAACATTGTATCACCATCACATGTGCCCATATTTGCGAAATAAAATGTTATCTTATCTATCTATCTATATCTTCACATGGGCAGGTAAGTACTTTATACATATTATGTACCATCATACTTATAAAACTCCTGAGTCAAACAAATGAAAGTCTCATTAGAATTCGTACAGCATTTTAAAAGAATGTGAAAAGAATAGAATTTTACTTATTTGCCAATATTACGTTTAACAATAAGTATTTACATACATTCCTCGCTTTCTTTCTGAAGTGACATCAGCAGAGAGCTAAGTTGGTGAACTGAGTTAGATCTCCTTGATTTTTTTTTTTTGTTGATTGCAGCATTTGACTACTATCTCATCTAATGATAAGTAATGATGTGGACGAAGGAGCACGACACGCTTGCCAAGAAGTAACCTATTCACTCTTGACTTAAAGACCCCTAGATTGTGGCTATCAGGAAATACAGACTCCGGAAGGGAATTCCATTCCTTAGCTGTACGGATAATGAATGTGTTCCCAAAACATTTTGTGCGCACTAGTGGGTCTTACACCTTGTACGGGGTGGTGCAACGCCGTAGGTGTACCTAGTCTGATAACGTATGTCTGGTAATTTGAGTATTTTCTGCGGCCTACCCAAATCTCCTTCCCTTGGCATTGTTCATTGCTGTGCTCTTTAGCAGTCCTGAGTTGAGCTTTGCGAATACTGACAAATGCTTGCACTGACTAGACGGGTCCACTCAAATCTGTATGGTTTTTCCCTCAAAAGACCTTCTCAAATACTAGACTGTATGGTTCTCATGTGATTTGACCATTACATAATTGCTATATGAACTTTAAAAGAGACTTTGACCCTAAGTTTTTTTCAGTGTTTCTTCTCAGGAACTCTAGCTGACTGCTAGGAAAGACTGGCCTCATCTAGTTTAAATTCACGTGCAAAAGTGTTTTATAAAACCTATTTGCAAAATAAATATAATTTATCAATAGAACGAACAGAAGGAAGAGGTACCGTTGTTCGTATAATTATGTATTTTCTAACTCCTATGATGAATTTTATTACTGAAAATCTCCAAAATATGTAAATATCTAATGCTAATGTTAGCTTGATTTATAATACTGTTTGATTCCTGATAAATTGGACCGGTTGTAGCTCTACAATTGTTTTGATATACTTTTTCCGAATATTAATATTAATAAGATATGCAGCAGCATAAATTAGCGTCATTTAAAACGCATATTAGCCCGATGAAAAATTTAATGAAACAGAAAATATTGCTCCCGTTATTTCCAGATTGATCTTATAATTAAACTTAACCTTTAGAATCATCATTTCAGCCGAAAGACGTCCTACTGTTGGACATAGGCCTTCCCCAAGCGTCGCCACAACGACCGGTCCTGTGCGTCACGCATCCATCGGATTCCCGCAACCCTGACCAGGTTATCGGTCCGCCTTATATTTATATATATACCTTCCGAATACCGTAATTAGAACCACAATAAAAAGACAATGTGAGAGCAAACGTCGGCGTTCACTTGGGTTTTAATGAATTAAGTACAATACCTAGTAGCTTATAGAGACATATAGACATAGAGAGAGTGTCATAAAGCCTTCTACATCCTTGCCGAAAAAAAATTACTAAATTAAAAAGAAAACAAAAAACATAAGCTCCGTATTGTCAACCCAAATGTGCCAATAAAATTAACACGATCTTCGTTATAGTCATTGTGAAACCGTTAGATGTTATTAACACTCTTAACACACTTATCTAAAAGACAACGTAAACAAAAACGCTATGAATCATGCAAAAAACATTGATTCATAATTCTATTAACGTTAAAAAGACATTAGCATAATCATTAATCATAAAAATAATACAACATAAGAATCAATTTGACGTTTACCAAAATTCAAAAATAGAATATTAACTAAAAAATAATATTAATTGATTACCTACCTTTTTGCACACAAAATAAATTCACTCAAAAATGTTCGAAATTCGAAGGTTCGCGCGCGTGCGTCTTGCGCCGGCGCAGCTCCGCACTGCGCAGCATCCCGGGGTACTGACCCCGCCCCGAGCACCGTATGTATAAAGAGCTGATGATACCGAGCGATTTGCAACCTGTTTGGGCATTTGGTAAGGTTTTTTTGGGCAATTATTTGTATTAATGGTCAGTACTTTTCGATTGATTGTTGGTATTTTAATGAGTTTTGCCTTGTGTGAACATACGCTGTGCGTTATAAAAGTTCCTAAATTTTTAAAGAAATAAAAACAACAAACCCTTGATCGAATACTGAACAGACAATCCAAAAGCGTGAACTAGAATTTTTACAAAATTAACTTCGTGTACCTAAGTTAACTGTAACATATACGATGGCTCCACTACCACTAGGGCGTACTAATTAGTTGATTAGTTGGAAACTAATATTATTATTTTTTAATTTGAAAGACAATTGCATTGTATAATGTAGAAGCACTTTTTTCAAGTTTGTGAATGTGAAGCACCATGGAGCATTTTTATTAGGTTACAACTTTTTTTTTTTTGACATTACGAGCATGGCAGTTGAGAGTTTGTCACGCTCACTCAAATGTCTCGCTGTTGGTGGCACGTGTTATTGGGTCGTTCAGTTCCCTTCAAAATGGTTGAGCTGAGTGGGGCTGATGCACGCGTCATGCTCGTGAACGGGTGCCGTCAGATGGGACTGGTCATCTCTTAGCTGCCAGTGGCTTAATTCAGTTTCTATCTTTTAATTCAGTTTCTATCTTTTAATTATTTTACATTTTTATTTAATTATCGACATTGTGCTCACATGATAGAAGCAACAAGTAATATGTAACCAAGCATTATATGTAACACATAATATGATTTAAAAGAGTGTCCATGGAGTTTCTTGCACGTTCTTCTCCATAGAGACCTACTCTTTGGAACGTGCAATTTAGCTTCACTTTTCTTGGACTGACCGACACTTGACTATTCAAAAGTGCCTGTAAATGGTCTATTTGAAATAAATGATTTGACTTTGACTTTGACTTTGACTTTGGTTGCAGAAAGCAAAATATTTTAGCATCCCTACCTCTACCACTTCCTTTGTAATTTATTTTTATTATCTACATATATTATAAGCTAACAGGTGCGCGCCTAGAATCTACGCGTAAAGAATTTTGGGTGTAAAAAAAATATTCTTAATCATAATTAAATATAATCTGTGTCACTCAGGAATAAGATAGCTTTATACTGGTAAAAGAATTTCTAAATCGGTTCAGTGGTTCCAGAAATTACTTATTACGAACAAAATTACAAACTTCACCTTTTTGCAGAACTATAGATAGAACGAAAGGATTGTACCAAAATATCTAACTTTTCGACAAAGCTAAGATTAACCGCAGTTTTATTAATTTTTTCAGCCATATTGGAAAATGATCATAATTGCCCAAATTATTTGTGATCTGAAAAGAGCTTGCTGGCGGGCCACTGGCATGTTGCCGGGGGGCCGCATGCGACCTGCGGGCCGCGGTCTGTGCATCTCTGGAGTAGAGGCTTGTCAACTGTACCTACTCTAATGTAGAGTATTGAACTCTATTTTTTTTTAAAGCACGCCCTTCTTCGTGTTCGAGCCGTCGACTAGTGCATAACAATATTATTTGTTATGTTATTTTTAGGACGTCATAAGAACTGCATTTTTTTTTCACCACAACCATGCGGTTCATGCCGAATATTTGTTTTTTATTCGTTTTACAACGTAATAAAATTAACGCTCAATAAAAAAATTAAGCCGACAGTGGTATTAACAGCTCTATAACCAATGAAGCACAAACAGTTGATCAGTTCATCGACCAAGCATTAGCATACAGGTAAAATTTAGCCGTCTTACACTTTAGAGGCCAACACTTAAGATTAACGTGAAATATCTTAAAACTGCCCAATCTTTTGTTGTGTTTATTACCAACTTAGGTCGATTTAAAATCCTGACACATTTAAGGGGGTATTTGTAAAGCCAAGCACGCTCTTTTGATAAGGGTGCACTAGTCGACGGCTCGAACTAGCTGAAGGGCGCGGTTAAAAAAAAAAATAGAGTATAATACTCTATATTAGAGTACAGTTAACAAGCCTCTACTCTATCTGTTTAGGTAGTTAAGTAAAGGTAAACCATCTTGATATGTCTTTTTATTTAAAATAAATTGTTTAAAAGACATTTTTAGATTAAATTTTTAGACAATTTTTTAGATAAAAGACGTGTTAAGATTGTTTACATTTAGTTAACTTTATAATCCACAAAAGCAATAGACATAGAGAGTGCTAAAATACTGACTCACTTAAACTCAGATTTTGAATTAAATCTATAAATATTTTTAACCTCTTCTTCTTCCTGCCCTTGTCCCGTGTTATTTGGGGTCGGCGCAATACGTTTTTTCTTCTATTCTACCTTGTCACTCGTCATGCTATCACTAACTTTCTTTTCTTTCATATCGCTCTTCACGCAATCCGTGCATCTTTTCTTTGGCCTCTCTCTCCATCTCCACCCATCCACATGTATACTCATAACTCTTTTGGTAACATGCATTTCATCCCTCCTCTTTCCGTGACCATACCAAGACAAACGATTCCCCTTCAGCTTGTCAGACACTTCAACGATTGCATCACTGCTTACCATCAGGTGAGATCGCTGTCAAGCACTAGTTTATATTATTTAAAAATAACCTCCTCCTTTTTTTGAAATCGGTAAAAAAAGAGTACGTATGCCGCCGTCAACGCGTCAACACTGCTGCTGCCGATACATCGACGGCTACAGTTCTCTCTGCCGTTAGCAACATGCCGCTCGTGTGAATGAGCTTTTAGGAGGTTATCACACTGCCACGCATCACGCTGCATGTTGCGTGTCAACGCACCTACGCGCATACTTGCTGCAGTGCAGATCTGCATCATCGTGCAGATTTTTATGCACTCACGCGCGTAGGTGCGTTTTGTAAATTCACGCAGGCACTGACTCATTTCATACAAAATCACGCACAGCACTACGAGACACAGTGTGCCATACCTTGAGTATTGCTCCGTACCCAAGCGCGTGAGCGCATGTTTCTCCCCTTGTAGGCGCGTGATCTGCATGAACGATGCATTTTTAGTGTGTGTGTGCGTGTTTTCTATACAAACGGAGATACTTACAAGCAATGTTAAAATACGCATTCACGCGCTACGCTGCGTGGTGCGTGGCAGTGTGATAATCGCCTTACTATCTGCAAGTAAGGCCTATCACAAAAAGGTGGCTCGAATCCCAATATTATCGGATGTTTATATTGGTTACATTAAGTCCTGTCTTCCACAATTTCCTTCAACTTGGTAATCCTCAACTACTAAAATAACCTAGAAACTTTATCAAAACTAAGAAACGTTTAATATGCCATTAACCCTAATAGTTCAAGGTTTAGGATTACCGCTTAATCGTGGCACACTTTAAATCTATTTTTAATTATATTTGTTTGTTCAATTGGTTGCACTATACTTTAGCTTGATGCTCTAGAGCCGGTGGTGCTCCATCGACGAGTTAGGAAGATCATCGACAATGATGCACTTCATCATCATTCTTTTCACTCCAAAGACGTCCACTGTTGGACGTAGGCCTCCCTCAAGCGTAGCCACAACGACCGGTCCTGTGCGTCTCGCATCCACCGCATTGTGGAAGGCCTTCCAACGCTATTAAAAATATACACCACAATTTTTTAATTAGTACACATACTTAAAGGGCTTATCAGAAAAGCCCTTGTTATTTCATAAGTAAAATCTCAATTAATAATATTCATAAACAGCAAAGTTATTAGCGTTGGTTTATGTCCCAAAATGACACTCAATTTATGGAAATATTGTGCAGGCTATTGATTAATGAATGAATAAGTGACAATTATTAAGGAAAAACACTGCCCGCAGTATTTCCTACTAGCAATTGTTATGTATGATTGATGCTATGATGAATTTGCCTTTTCGTGGTCAATTTTAGGATTTCGGTTTTTTCTACTTTTGACTACAAAAATATGATCAGTGACGGGTACAGATAGAGCCCCATTTTTTGTGTACTAATTAAAAAGTAGGGGTGTATAGCTATTGCTAATTACACTGTCTAGATTCCGCAACAGGCATCAAGATTTTCTGCAACATAAGATTTTCTCCTCAACAATAACAAATACCACAAGCTTTCCAGTTCAAGTTCATTGCCATAGAGATCGCCAGCCCGCATAATGAACTTGTCAAACAATATGTAATTAGAAAGTCTATAATTACGTACACACCCGGATTAGTGTTACGAAATATACTCTAATTTATGTCATGACTGGTTCAGACTGTTGTATTCTAAATATTGATGTACTAATTTAAAAAATGTTTTACAGAATTACTTGTAGACAAATGTTATTATTCTGTTCAGGATTTCCTAAATGATACATTATAACTACTTATTTGCCTTATTCAACTTAGTTGTATAATAAGTATTGTATTTGCATGCCAACAAGGCAGAATGTACACGGTTCTTTATTATGTTATTTTCGATCCTATTTGTATGTACCTGCATTCTTAGCAAATAAAGTCCTATTCTATTCTTCTATTCTATTCTATTCTAATGACCTAGATCTACATAGAAAGTGAAAAAGTTTGAAGGGTTTTTTTTACGCTTTAACACGATTGCTAATCATTCGAAAGAGTCTTTAGAGTTATGCGGAACAAAATGTAAAGTCCAACATAAACATAATCAGCCTTTTTAAAGTTCCCACTACTGGGACTCAGACCTTCTCTCTGGGAGAGGGAATGGGCTGTAATCCATTACGCGGGCCCAGTGCGGTTTGGTGGATGTCACATGTCTTCAAATTTTTGTTCTAACATATGGCCGGTTTCTTCACGATGTTTTCCTTCACCGTTTTGAGAGTAGTGGTGATGAAATAAATTACATAAAGGAACGCGTCTGGCTGGATTTGAACCCTCAACCTACGCCCCGCTTGGGCAGAGCATCGCTGTGCCCTCGTGGGGGCGATCGGCGGCGGCGGTCTCTCGCGCCGGGCCTTGGTAAAGGCCATGGTCTGGAGCGAGGAGGAGTGGCAGGCGGTCGCCTCCTTTTGCGAAGTAGTAATGCTAGCAAAGGAGGAGGCCAAAAAAAACCCTCGACCTGAAACTTGTGGGTAAGTCGGGGCCGTTTCCACTCGGCCACCACTGCTCACAAAGCCCCACATGCCTCCTTTGAAAAAGAACGATCTTTTGCCAGATGGATGTTTTTTCTGATCGAGAGTTGATTTTGGGGTGTTTAATTCATTAAACCCCAAGCGAACGCCAGCGAACGCTCTCTCATATTCTTTGTATTGTGTCTCTAATAACGGTATTTGAAAAGTTAAATCGCGCAGAGAACACTATACGATGCAGGATTTTATAGTTTAGTTCATATGTGACGTCATAGGTGTCACTACAAGTCACCGCGACACTTGAATGGAAAGGGCAAGTAAAGGAACACGGGTGGGTTTAGGGCCTACGTAGACCGGGACAGCACACACTAGCTATTTAGATAACGCGGTATTCCAGCGCCTTGCCACGGCATGCCACGTCACGTCGAAGTATGCTGCGTCACATCAAAGTATGCCTCGTTAGCTGCTGCGAAGATGCTCAGGCTAATTATACCCTTCTTTTGAACAGAAAACACTGCTTCAAATCTGAACTTGATCTTAGATTCTCACTAATGCTATTAGTGAGAACCTAGGATTCAGCCATATCTTCTTAAGAGGCTGCTTTTGCACTCGACTATCGTCAACATCGAAGCTTGTTACTTCATCTAACGCAATCCAACGCGATGTTTGATGAAAAGGCAATGCGAAAAAAGAGAGATAACGCCTGAAAATTCTGTTAGCGTTCGGTAGTTCCATGATTTACTCGAATATTTTATAAAATTTGTTCCAGGAAATACGTGTTTTTTTTTTAACTCTGAAAAGTTTTTGAATAAAATTGTCGGTATTTAGAATGTCGATAAAATTTGCAAGGCTTCTATTGTTATACTTTTTAACTTTTTAAATTTTTGAGTAAATTATGAAGTGACAAAGTTTTATGCAAAATAGCAGATTTTTTTACTGGATTAGTTTTACACAAATTTATAAATTGATTTCAATAGAAGCCTAGATAATATACTTACACAAGATACTATGTTTCCAAAAAATCTAATGAAAAACGTCATAATCGCGTAAGAGCTGTTGTATAAAAACAGTTAAAATGTATGTCGAGTTGCATCCCCTTTCTCAAAAGGATAATAAAATAGTTTCAAGTAGAGTTAAGGTTAAGTATTTTTTCTTACAAACTTGATACTCCTTTATGGGTGTTGAACAATTTCAACAAGTTACCAGTAAAGTACGATAGCACAACAGTCGCATGGATCGATAACCTGCAGTTCTAGGTCAGAATCAAGAAATTGATTTAAAGAAAATAGGTACCTAAACGATTCCACTTAAACATTACTCAATGAAGCTAGTGGAAATGGTAGACTAGTATAGAATTTACTTTCAGTAGCTCGAAGTCATTAAAGTAAATTTTCTAATGCTCGCATAAGATTTTGTGCTTTTTTATTATTTTTGTATTTTTTTTTCGATGGGAAAAATCATCCAATGACAACCCCCGCTCTTGGGCGGAGCGGGAGATAGTGTCAGACTCTTACTGACTAAAAAACCCATCCCGTTCCTTCAAGCCTTCTTTGTATGGTGTCTTCGCTGAAAGAAAGAAAGAAAAATATTTTTTACACCACCTGCTCGATAATGTCGTTTTACACGTCATACAAACCTCACTTAAAGCAAGTCATTATATGCCTAGGGAGATAATGCAGTATGGCCGATCCCTAGGGAATAATGAGATTTGAATTTGGAGCATCAAGAATCGTCAACATTGTGAATTAAAATGTAGACGCATCGAACAAGTTGACTCGAAATTCAAACCAAAGAGTATGTAATCACTATGATTCAAACTGGCCACTAACAAAAAAAAGAAAATAGAATAAAACGTGCGTAGGTACTGACGACACGGGAGCATTATAGAAAATTGAAACTATAGAATCTTGGAGTAGTGAATTTTGTTTGTTTGATGAACTTGTAAACATAATACTTATATTTCTCTAATATATAATTTGGTCGACCAAATTGTCTTTTAATTATCTCACAGATGGTGTAAAAAGTAGAGTATGCAACACGGGGATAAAGCTGTCTTTGTCTTGGGCGGCTTAAATACCTCACTTCACTCAGGTTTCTTTATTAACTCCCTCGCAATGCTCGGGAGTTAATTTTATAAATCCCTCACTATCGTTCGGGATTAAAATCAGCAACCTTCGTTTCGTTCGGAATTCAACATGCCGCCCGCGACTTAAAGACACTGCTTTATCCCCTAGTCACATAAACTACTATTATTTGGCACATGTAGATAAAAAGAACATTTTTTTTTTTTTTTTTTTAATTTGTATAAACTAGTGCTTGACTGCGATCCCACCTGATGGTAAGCAGTGATGCAATCGTTGATGGTGAGGCGCACTAGTTTATTAAGAGCCTATTCGCTCTTGCCTTAAAGACACCTAAATTATAATCAGACGGGAAGACCGCAGCAGGCAAATTGTTCCAGTCCCTCGATGTACGTGGTATAAACGACGAAGCGAAACGCTTGGTCCGGATCGTAGAGGTTTCAACAACGTAAGGGTGAATATTCGCCGTTCGTCGGCTTGTCCGATGGTAGAAGTGAGATGGTGGAATTAAGTCATGTAATTCCTGCGCACACTCTCCAAAGTGCATCCTGTAAAACACCGAAAGGCTGGCTACCCTTCGCCTATGCTCAAGACTTTGTAGATTGGACTCAACCAGATCTGGATCGCCAATTAGTCTCTTCGCACGCCTTTCCACAGAGTCCAAAGCTGCCAGGTGGCATTTTGCAGCACCAGCCCATATGTGGCTTTTTTTATTTTTTTTTTTTTTTTTTTTATTTTTTTTTTTTTATGGTGGGAAAAAATCATGCATTGACATCCCCTGCCCTTGGGTGGAGCGGGAGATAGTGTCAGACTCTTACTGACTAAAAGACCCACCCCGTTCCTTCTAGCCTTCATACCGGGGCTCGAGCGCCCTTTCGGATAACCCTGGCCCCAGTAGGCTTCGACCCGGCTGGGTCCCTGCTGTTGCTGACAACTCCTTGAGGCGCGCGGGAACAGTGCGCGCCGTCGACGCCTTGGGCTTGGTCCGGACAGTTACCGGACGGCCGGACAGCGAGCTACCCATTGCTCACTGTCCGCAAGCCCGCGCCTACGGTGGCCGGAAATCGGGATCAGAATCCCGGCGGCGGCGGCGGCGATGACGGCGATAACGCCGTTGCCTGATGCGTTCGGCCTCCTCCTTTGCGAGCATTACTGCTTCGCAGAAGTCGGCGACCGCCTGCCACTCCTCCTCGCTCCGGACCATGGCCTCAACCAAGGCCCGGCGCGAGAGGTCTCCGCCGCCGATCGCCCCCACGAGGGCACGACGATGCTCCGCCCAAGCAGGGCACACCTCGACTGTGTGCTCCACCGTGTCCTCCGGGCATTCCGCACAGTGGCGACACCCGGGCGTCACTTCCGCACGAATCCGGTGCAGGAAACTCCCGAACGAACCATGTCCGGTAAGGACCTGCGTCATGCGGAAGGTAAGGACGCCGTGAGGTCTTTCCAGCCACGCCTCAAAGAGGGGACTTACCGCCACGATTGTGGCGTGCCCAGAGCCCATATGTGGCTGCAGTACTCCATACACGAACGGACTTGTGCTTTGTAGGAACATGTAACATGTAGGAAACATGTAGGAAATTAAAAGTAAAAAAAAAAAACTAATATTGTGTCTCTAAGTCATAATAATTTTGCATTATCATCTGATTTACACACGCATGCTAAATTTCAGCTCAACCGGTAACCGGGAAGTACATTACATTTAATTTGCAAGATTTAATTACAGACAAACAAACATTGGAACAGGTGAAACTAAATAAAAGCTTGTAAACAGGGACTGCAAACCCAATAAAATTTTACCCGACCCTCAGATTTAGTGTAAAACCTCCTGCGAACTCTAAGCCAACAAAACAGTCAACACCATTAGGTACTTATATTAGTTACTAAAATAAACAACCTACATTGAAACTGTAAATATTTCACCCGGCTATTTCCAAGCGTTACCGAGATAGAACCTTGTGACAAGCGGATATAACAGGCCTAACTAATGGGTCTAGTTCTAGTCTAGTTGAGCTCTAGAATTCTAGATTCAAATATTTCTTGTGTAGACTATCTATCTAGACCGTTTATATCTAATTATTACAGAAACAATAAAAACCTAAAGGTACTTTTTCTCTTTCTTTTTATTTTTTAGGGACTTTAATCTCAAAGAGCATGTCAGCCCCATTATAACCAACCAAGAGGTTTGGAAAGGTAGCGGCAAAAAGCCTGATGAATAATAAAATCAGTAGTGTTCCATGCGCGCCTCAAGAAGGTGTCAGCAAACCGTTGGGACCCAGCAGGGTCGAAGCCTACTAGGGCCATGGGATCGCTTCTGAAAGAAAAAAAGACGTGTGGCACTCGAGGACTGCCGCGGTAAAGCTATTGCATAGCATTTTTATCAACTTATGCAATTATTATTATTTATTTATTTTATTTATGCAGTATTTTTTTTCCTTTGTTTTTTTTTTCTTTGATATTAATTGAAGTTACACTTTCACACATTGAATTGAATTTTGATTGATTGTTCACTCATTTGTTTTCTTATCGGTCACCACGCTCAAAAAATAAATGAATGGGGGGTGTTAGGTTATTTTCGTTACGGAATTTTCGGTCTCCACGCTCAAGGCCCGCGATAGAAGCTATGCAATAGCTTAAAACCCGGCTCTGGAATTAAAGGCAACGAAGGAACTTGGACAACTAACATGAAAACTTTCAAGTGTAATTTATCGCTGTACGCTCTCATTTTTTCCATCCTGTATTGCATCGTACATTTCTAATAATAGTAACCCTTTTTCCTGTCTCGGAAAACGGCGACGCTATCATGAAATACAGCGAACAATTAAATATAAATATTCATTCCAGTCAGCAAGAACTAGAAAAGAGAAGTCAATTCAAATATGGTCTTTATTCTACTTTGAAACTACTGTAGAAACTTTTCAAATGAAATGATTTATTCTCTTTGATTTATAATTCTCTGATTTTAAATACTAAATTACCTGTGGATGCGATTTTCTCTCTTTAATTTAGCCTAAACGTAAGCATAATAAACATAATCACACTTATAATGTTCCCACTGCTGGGACTCAAGCCTTCCCTGTACTAGAGAAAATGGGCCGTAATTCACCACGCGGCCCTGTCCGGGTTGATGGATATCACACGTCTTCGAATTTTAATTCTAGAACATGCCGGATTCCTCACGATGTTTTCTTTCACCATTTTGAGATCAGTGGTGATGAAATAAATTATACAAAGTAATGCGTCTGGTTAGGTTTGCACCCACGACCTACAACTCCTAAGTCTAGACCTTTATCGCTGCTCTCCACAACTGCCATATATATTTTAAATAGATATGAATCTATCTCTATAGCAGTGGTACTAACCTTTTTCGTTTTTCTTGACTGGAGTCTACTTTATTTCTTTTGTTGTTAGAGACCAGGAGCCAAAAAGAAAACTTAGCTATGTCTGGGATGTTTGAAAGTGTGACCGAGGCCTTAGAACGCAAAGGGCAACTGAAAGAATTTAGCTGGGTTTTAGTAAGTACAAAAGTTATACAAACAACGTACGACTTGTTTTTTATTTTTCCCCTATTGTGAATTAAAGTATTTTGAATTTAATAGAATTGCACAAATTTGTTTCCATCTCTTAGAACTTAAAAAAAGACAGTTTTTTTTTTAAATTGCTTTATGCTTGATTGCGATCGCACCTGATGGTAAAGAGTGATGCAATCGTTAATGATGAGGCGCTCTAGTTTACTAAGAGCCTATTCACTCTAGCCTTGAAGACACCTAAATTATAATCTGTAAGTATATATAGGTATATTTCCGAAAGGAATTAAAATTAAAACAGAAGTGATCTTTCAACAAATAATTTAATAACAAAACAATTATGTCATACTAATACGACTTCCATGAACATTATACTCAGTTTTATCTACACTTTTAACATGACTCTCTTCGTTACCAATAGCTCTTTTAAACCTATCACCTTTGTGTTCCTCATCATGGTGTTTATGGAAAAGTCTGTGTAAACCATCAACGATACCTTTTTGGAAGCTATGAATATAATTCTTTATTCCTTTGAAAAGTCCAATAACTTTATTCTCTTCTTCTTCATGCATTTTATCTTCAAATTCAGCATTGAAATGGAATATACTTACATGGTTCTTTTTTGTTTTCATAGCATTACTTTCCTTTGTTTTATTCGTGCCTGTCTTATTATTAGGTCTTGCTAGATTTAGGATTGGTGGGTAATGAGTATAGTTAGGAACTATAGGTCCACCTGGTGTTCTGTCATCAGGTACGTCTATAACATTCTCAGTTACTTCATAAGAACTGTAGGGTGGATATGAGTTAACTATTTGAGAACTTTGTGTTTCCATTCCATCTTTATCTGTACTTGGTTTCTTAGTTACAGTTTCATTTTTATCTTGTTCTGTAATTGATGACGTTACAGTGATTTTATTTACTGTGACATTTGTTTCAGTTTCTGTTATATTTATAGTTTGTACAGCTGCACTCGAAGAATCGCTTAAACTATCTGTCACTAGTTTTCTTGTGTTTTCTTCATTGTCGATGCTGTTTTTGGTTGAATCTTTATATTGCGAGGCAGTTTGATAGTCGCTTGCTACGATTTCCGCTATGACAACCTGTAAATGATATACATTGAAATTATTATTTTTATTGCTTGTTTAATTTATGAAGTGGAGTTCTTATTAAGGAGTCTTTGGTCAACTGGACCCTTTCGAAATAGACCCGCGAGTTCAATCAACCCAAAAGCATTTGAATAGATCGACTGGACTTACTAAATTGGACTCAGGCACCGGAGCTCCATATAAACTAAGGTATGCAGATAGTTCGATTCCCAAATCAAACTGTGCATTTTCTTTAACAAAACGATAAATTGTGCTGTGAGGAACAAACTTAATTTTGGCGTTGCATTTTTTTGTCGGCTTTACTCTGTGACTGTACTAACAATACCTACTCGTATTGGCAGCATCAGCGGACGGCATTGCCGTGGCCAAATCCAATACTGGCCGAAGCAAGGAACATAAATAGTTTTGCTATCGATACGCTAAGAAGAATAATAAAAATGGGCAGCGGGTCCAATCGACCTATTCAAATATAGTGGAACTACTAAATTCAAAATTACTTTCATTAATTTAACTTCACTTTTCTTGGACTGACCGATATTTGGCTATTCAAAAGTGCTTGCAAATGGTCTATTTTAAATATATGATTTTGATTATTTTCTGCTTTTTAAAAGAAACATGTGATTAAAACAAACATCAGTAGTTCCATCATGGAACTGATAATGGTACTATTGACAACGAAGCCACTGATCCCGTGGGTCCATTTCGAGTGGGTCTACTTAACCAAAGACACTAATGATTTGACTCTACGTTTTCACTAGTGATTTCTTTCACTATCATTACAAACAATCAGAAGTAATAAGCACCTCGAGTTACCCTTGAACCACTACAAATAAGTGATCTTACTAAGTTACTATACGATTAATCCTTTGATTAGTAAGGTGAATAACACTTGGAGATCGTTCACGAGGTATAATAACTTTTAAAGTATGCTTGAAGGCGGGCCTATAAATACACTCGTCATGATTTGTTATTTTTGCTCAGGTGAAGTGTTCTTTGAGATATGATCATTTATTTCATCTTAGTTTTTGTTAGTGTAGGTAGGTACTACAGATATGTATGTATTAACTTCTATCAATATCTAATTTGATCAATAATGATAAGACATAATTGTTATTTTTTGTGATGTAATACAAACGACTACAGACAAGGTTTATTTTTATTTTTAGTTGACTGGCCTGTTGTTTTAGTGGTTAGTGGCCCTGAATGCTATGCCGGAGGTCGTAGGTTCGATTCATACCCAGGACAAATGTTCCATGTGATGAACATGGCCATTTGTTCTGTGTCTGGGTGTAATTTATCTATAAAATGTATGTATTTAGTAATATATAAGTATGTTTATCAGCTGTTTAGTATGCTCTCATAACACAAGCTTTGCTTAGCTTGGTACTGGACGGCGTTGTATGATAGGTAGTTGTGGAATATATCATTATATTAATATGTTATTGTAGAGAGGCTCGCGTTTGACCATAAGCGATGATGTAGCCGAAGATGGAGCACGCTTGCCTAGAAGTAACCTATTCACTCTTGACTTAAAGACCCCTAAGTTGTAGCTATCACGAAACTGAGGCTCCAGCAGGGAATTCCGCTCCTTAGCTGTACGTATAATGAATGTGTTCTTAAAACGCTTTGTACGTGTGGGTAGGTTATGGTAAAAGTAAATAACCGTTTTCTGCGAATACTATTTCTATAGCGTATAATAACCAAAACACACTTACACGAAGACCCAGGGTTTTCCTTGGACTCTTTCACAGAATAGCTTCTAGTTCAGGAAATGGGCCTTAATCCACCATGGGTGTCACATGTCTTAAATTTTTGGTTCGAAGACTTTTTTTTAATTGATATCTAGTAGTGCTCGACTCCTTCACCGTTTTGAGAGCATTGGTGAAGAAATAAATAACAAAAATTAATGTGCCTGACTGCGTTTAGCGGTCTACAACTTGTACCACTCGTTGAGATTGTTACCACTGAGCCACCACTGCTCTGCGTAAGGAGCTTCTTACTTATTTATAAATTTTACTTAGTTTTGAGATTATAATTTGTAACCAAACTTTTATAAAGGGAGAATAATAAAATTTTAATTATTTACCACTAGAAATAAAAAGTATCCTATATGCTTTTCCAGAACATGGTCTACTTCTGCACCAAATTTCATCAACATCCGTTTGAGCGTGGAGAAGAAACAAACACACACACACAAACTTTCCTTCGCACTTATCTTTATGTACTACTATTTTAAAGAGTATAAGCAATTATCTATAGTAATATTAAAAAGAGAATACATTTATATTTTTAAATTTTTGTATCTTTATTTGTAATGGATAAACTCGAAAACTTATAGACCGATTTCTAAAATTCTTCCAATAATAGAGTGATACTTTATCACTGAGTAACATATTATTTTTTCTATAAATGTGATGTACCTACTTAAAATCCCTTTTATGTCTTTAAATATATCAGAACCCTGGGGTTCCCTGGAACTTTGGAAAGTTTACAAAGGGTCGAAGACACTTTTGATAAAACGAAGCACTTCTCTTCTAGTATTAATAATGACTGAACATACTTCTCGCTGTTCACTATTATTTTTAAAACTAAACAGCAGATAATAATTCAAAATACACTCACCAGACAAACAAATAATCGCACAGACATTTTCCACTAGCTATAAATAGGGCAACAAGACAACACCAACAACCGAATATACTGATACAAACTAAAATATATACGCTCACAATAAAATGGATTTCAACAAAAAATGCGGGCCTTATCTGCGAATTAATACAAAATTCACTTTTCACTTTAGTTAGGGAATGAGAACTGTGTCGCTTTTAGTTTTTATAAGTCGCGGCATGCGACAAGCATGAGTCAAATAGCTCGCGAGCGTTAAGGCTTGGTTCCAATACACACGATTTAAAAAAAAAAATCGCATGAAGCCTCTCGGAAAAAGTCACTGAACAACAAAGAAGAAGAAGAACACTGTAATAACAAAATGATCTCCTAATAGATAATAGTAACGTTCAAACAAGATAAATACAGTGTTGGTAATGTCAAGTTGGAAGAAGTGACGATCGATCACGAATAGTAAAGAAAAAAAAAACGTTAAAAAAGTCAAGCTGTTCAATTCAATGAATTGGACATAAAAAGGAACGGTTTTTTTTAAATTACTTACATTGAATTTTTTGTTTGGACAAAAAAGGTTTGTTAATTTTGGTAATGTTAAGGTTTATTGGGCGGAATTATTCCATTGAACTGTAACTAAAAATAGAATCTAGTTACTTCCATCTTTTTAAATTATCTAAGACATTAAAAATCTATAACTCTGGTCCTTATTTCATTTAATAAACATATAATATTATTATGAAAATAAAAGATATGATTATTTTTTTTTTTACATTTCATATGTATATATTTATATATGTATTTCAGATAAAGAAGAAATATAATTGTTATGTTCTTAGTTATCTTTAAAATAGATACCTGCGAGAGGAGTCCGTGTTTTTCTTGATAGCTACAACATTGGTATCTTTATGTCGAGAGTGAATAGGTAAATTACATCTAGGCAAGCATGCTCCATAGTCGGCCACAACATCGCTTACCATTAATGAGATATTGGTTATTGTTAGGCTCATACTGTGCTAATCAATAATAATAATAAAAAAGTAAAAGTCAGATAAAGTTAAGATTTCACTAACTCTTCTTATTTTATTCCTACACGCTGTTTTCAAAATTTCTTCTGATCTCTCCTTTCGCAGGTCTGCTGGAAGATTTTTTTTTCGAAATAAGCAGTACCTTTGTACAATTCTTTATAATGTTGTATCTTTTTTTCATTGTATATGTGTGTGTACTACATAAATTATAAAATAAATAAATAAGAATAAATAATGTTTTAGATGATAATTTATAAGGAAATGTAGAATATGATAGTATTTTAGCCTACATAACAATAATATTTATAAATGTTAGTGAAGGATTATGTAGCACGCATGCAGACCACACCTTAAGTATTACTAGGTACAAAAAATGCATCACTCACGACGTGGGGCTGCAACCGGGAAATCCTTTAATTTGTATTATTTTATTTCATTCCATTGTTATGGTTCAGCATGGATGATGTCATCACCTATGGTCGGTACTGTCTTGGAGCTAAGGGCTAGGGGCCATTCAACCCATCCACATCATCATCATTTCAGCAGAAAGACGTCAACTATTGGACATAGGCCTCCCCCAAATGTCGCCATAATGATCGGTCCTGTGCGTCTCACGTCCAACGGATTCCCGCGACCCTCACCAGGTCATCGGTCCACCTTGTGAGAGAACTTCCAATGTTGCGTCTTCCGTAGGCATCCCGCAAGTGTCACCATAATGACCGGTCCTGTGCGTCTCGTATCCATCGGATTCCCACGACCCTCACCAGGTCACTGATCCACCTCGTGGGAGGTCTTCCAACGTTGCGTCTTCCGGTACGTGGTCGCCGTTCCAGAACCTTTCAGCCCCATCGACCATCTGTTCTGCAAGCAATGTGCCCTGCGCACTGCCACTTAAGTTGGCCTTAATTATGCCTAATCATTTTTAACCAAAGGCTTCTAGTTTAGACAGATGCAACTACATTTTTTGAAGTGACCAGTGAGGCAGGAGCGGGTTTTAGTCAGTGAAAGCCTGACACGCCTTCCCAACCAGTCCAGGAGTGGAAGAAGTCATAGGATGGTTTTCCACCATATAAAAGGGCCTTGGTACCCTTTCGTAGCAATCCCGTAGAACCACATACAGCTGAACCTATCCTCACACGAGAGGATTCTTCCCAGATACCTCTAGATACCTCCTAGTATACAAAGGGTTTTTCAAAAACCTGCGTTAAAACAATATAGTCTTCACAGATATTAAAAGCTACAGAAATGATTTTTAAACCATATAAATAAATAAACTTGAGTTGTTTAACTTGACATTGTACTTGAACAAGGTCGTTGCAAAAAGTTTGTGTTGTAAAAAGAAATGTTGATGTTCGACACTTTTTCCTCAATCGGTCTGCAGCAAAACAACCAGTCTGGATTACTTTTATTAAGCAGGATATATTGTAAAGGAAAACTGCTGAATACTGGAGCACCAGCACCCTATTTTCTTCTAGTGATCAACGGTCACACTGCGTAAGCGTAGCAAAAAAAAAAATCAGTTTATCTAAAAATCATCATCATCATATATTTTTTTTTTATCTGATATAAACTAGTGCTTGACTGCGATCCCACCTGATGGTAAGTAGTGATGCAATCGTTGATGGTGTGGCGCACTAGTATATTAACCCTCGGTCCGTCGCGCATTTTTAATAACGCGGTTCGTCGCGTGGGGTCCCTCAAGACCCCAACAGTATAACACCTATGATATCCTTTATAACTTGTATTTTTCGCACTATTTTGGCAGTTTCTTATTTTTTTATTTAATATCTATAAAACTACAACAAATTAATCAAAAGTTTTCATATATTTACTATCTGTACTTACAAAATAAACCTCCTTTTCCCTTTCAGGAATCTTTGGTTCCTCCAAAGATTCCTGATGTTGTTCTGTAGGAACCAAATCATCACATTCTTGTTCCGAATCCGTGTTATGCTTACTTCTTTCGTCCAGGCATGAAGCGATTTAATTTTCATCCTCATTATCATAACATCATCAGTTTCATTTTCTTACCAATTCAAAATACGTTGTTGTGGTCATTCACACATTTTAGAAGTCAATTACAACTTAATTTTAATCATAAAGAGTAAAAAATTAATAAAAACCCATGTTACACAAGAAATCAACCATACATTTTTACTTACGTCGTTCGTCGCGTGGGGTCTTTCAAGGCCCGCGCGCACAAAACACGTCTATATCTTACAGCGCAGGCTTGCGAACTTAAATTAGCGGTGATGCACGTGAACTATAATCCAGTTTCGAAGGGTATTTAAAGTATCATAAATCGTGGATAGTTTTGAATGTGTTAATTTTACATAATTCTAACACCTAGGCTTTCAAAGACCCCATGCGACGGACCGAGGGTTAAGAGCCTATTCAGTCTAGCCTTGAAGACACCCAAATTATAATCGGACTGGAAGACCGCAGCAGGGAAATTGTTCCAGTCCTTCGATGTACGCGGTATAAATGACGAGGCGAAACGCTTAGTCCGGACCGTAGAGGTTTTAACAACGTAAGGGTGGATACTCGCGAGTTGTTGTGAAATGAGGTGGCGGAATGAAGTCATGCCATTCCTGCGCACTATTAAAATTGCAACCTGTAAAACACCGAAAGGTTGGCTACCTTACGCCTGTGCTCAAGGCTTTGAAGATTGGATTTCACCAAATCTGGATCACCAATCAGCCTCTTTGCACGCCATTCCACCGCATCCAAAGCTGCTAGATGGCACTTTGCAGCACCAGCCCATTTGTGGCTATAGTACTCTAAGCTAAAGTAGTTCTACTTTAGCTTTGGGCTCAATAAACCGCCCAAAATTGAGGTCAACACCCAAGAGCTTAAGTCGGTCGGTACAATCCAATGATACATTCTGAAAAGTAGGAGCCGAGGTGAATGGGCTCCTTTCGGCGTTGAACAGACACGCCTGTGTTTTGGCGGCGTTGAATCCCACCAGATTGGTTTCGCCCCACTTGGAGACTGCCTGAAGTGAGATATTCGTACGCTCTACCATAGCCTCTCGTTTGGACCGGATTTGCGCCTTACTAGCATGCTCTTTTCTTTCTTTCTTTTCTCCAGAACCTTTCGTCCTCATCGACCATCTGTTCTGCGTGCAATGTGCCCATAAAACAATCTACTTTATGATAACTAGGTATCTTTGAGTTAGACTCTATAGAGTGTGGTAAAGGTATGTGTTTGTATGTTTATTACTTCGTCATGTTCGATCAGGTAAACGGTTTTGTGAGCAATAGTTTAAAAATTATATAGTTTATTTATAAACTTCATGTACAGTAGTGGTACATAGGCGGACTTAATGCAACAAGGCATTCTCTACCAGTCAAGCTTTGCGTTAAAAAGATATCGCTGTGGTAGGTACTGTGATATCGAAAGGAGATCGCATGAGTTGTTTTTTTATGTAACCAACGAACTGGCTTGTAAAATATACTTCGAAGGATTATGCTGTTCTAGAATAGGTTTGAAAGTTGGTAGAAAAAATAATGTGTGTTGTTTTTTCTGTGTTGAAATAATCTTTGTAAGAAAGGCATTGTGCGTTCAAATAAGTAAAAAATATAAGAGTACGCCGCCCGAAGTGTTTGATTTCATAGAAAAATCCCTGTACGAGCCTACCGACGAACTGAGCTGCGTTACAGTACACAATAAACAATTAACAAATACTTTAAACGGAATTATAATATAAATAAGTTATTTATATATAAAAAGACAAAACAGTTAAGAACATTACTACTGAAATATCGATCATAGTCGGAATAAATCGTGACAATACAGCAGAACGGCTACTTAGATCCGTATTTTTTGTACTATTTATCATTTGTGAAGGCAAATCATTGAGTGATGAATCATTCGTTTAGTTCCCGTAATTAAATGCTGTGATTGAATTACGAGTATAACCACAAAAATGTCTAACATAGCTTTTTATTTTGTGGTGGGAAATCGTCCAATGACGTCTCTTGGGTGGAGCGAGAGAGTGTATCAGGCTTTTACTGACTAAAACCGCAACTGTGTCCTTCAAAACTTTCGGCCTCATCCACCATCTGTTAATCGAGCATTGTGCCCTGCTCAGTGTCACTTAATTTTGGCGAATCTTCGAGCAATCTTGGTTCTCCTGTGAATATCTTCATTTCTGAAACAATCACGCTATGAAACTCCGAGCACAGCCCATTCCATTACCATAACACTCTTCGCGACAGCCCTTCTCTGGATGTCTTAGTACGAGTATATGTACCAATATATATTCAATGTACTCTGTGATATGTACTTAATTTTAGTATATAGGTATATTATAATTATTTAGGTATCAGATTTAGTTATGTACGTTTATATTATGCACTGGATCCCACCTTCGAATATATTCATACTCATATTCATTTATTAATGGGTACTAATTAAACAGACTTCTTTTTAATAGCATTATTCACCTCTAAATATTTATATTGCTTTATAAATTACTAAGTCAGCCACAATCGATGCGCGTCTGAATATAACTATCTTAGCCACTAGTTATCTTCTATGTAAGCCACTCTAAATATAACTTAGTATGGTGGTTATTTTTTAGAGTAGCATGCATTCAAGCAGTAAACTTGTAAAATATTGATCTGGGGCAACAAATAGTAAGTCTATTAGCTTCTAATTTTATAACTCAGTACTTTTAAAATATAAGTCATCTAACATTAACTCATCGTCTATTAAGCTATTAATATTAGGGTACGTATCAAAATCCCGAAGGTTCATAATCCCTATGATTGAAATACCGACGTCCAAAACACCGAAATTCAAAATACCGAAATTTTAAATGCCGATAGTCGTTATATCGAAACACAAAATACCGATGTTCCAATGCCCGAACGAATGGACGAAACAACTTGGACGTAGCGTTCGTCGTTATTTCTTTTTATTAATTTGTAAACATAGAAAACATTAAGGTCTTAATTTTTTTTTTTAACGCTGTTGGCTAATAATAGCATACTTTATATCATAATTAGATAGACATTAAATCATTATTACTAAATGACAATTAAATTGTTAATATGTACTCTCTCTGTACCTAACGCTAAGGTTTGCTAGGAGGAAACTCATTGTTGAGTTAAGGTCGCCTTTGTACATGAACTGTCTATATCTATGTACTATGTAAAATTTAAGGAACGGTCCTAAGCTTTTGGGTAACTAGGTAACTATATCAGAGACAATGTAGGTACCTATAATAAAAGATGTATTATTTGGATTATGTGCAACAAGTTCAGTGAGGCAGGTTTGCGCAAAACACCGTTAGCATGATAATTTACTGTTTACATCTCGCGCGACTCACTTATTTGCATTCTATTGGATTTCTAGCGAGCAGTTCAGCAGTTCCTTTCGTTCTAGGCGGTAAAATGGTGCACTTTTATCTTATAAATAAGCTTTTGCTAACGGCTTCGATCTAATGAAAACTAAGTGTTATGGTGTACTGTATTATTATTATGTGACCAGATTAGCAGAATTAATTAGGGATTCGAAAATAAAAAATGGAGCGTTGCGATGAACTTGTAGTTTTTTTTTCTCGTAAAGGCGTATAGTACAGGAATGAAGGCATAGATAAGAACTTTAACTTAAGGCTTATAGTTCCTTGAACCATCCATGTTCAGCAGCGCCCGGAAAGCGCGCGGCTGACCCTTTTAAATCCATTTTCTTTGCGAAATATTGATTGATTGTTAACTTTAAAGAACATTTAACCACCAATTTTTATGTGTAAAAATGTTTCTAAAGATCCAAGCCGTTTCGAAGGAGTAGGGAAAAGTTGCGAAATCGCTAAATTTTTTTTTTAGACAAAAGTATTAATAGCACGCAAAAATCAAATGTTGATAATGTTGTTCATGAATCTATAATCATATATTTTTTCAAACCTATTAACCTGGCCGTTACCGAAAGAAAGTCACTGTTTTATGGCACTTTTCGGGCGCTTGGGCCTTAAGGATGCGTTCACTAACAGGGCTACGTTCATACTTCCAACACGTCCACGCAATAGTAGAAAATATATACCAATTGCCTATGTCACTCAGTGATAAAGTAGCATTTCATTGAAGTAAGATTTTTTTAAATCGATCCGGTAATTTATTCAACACAAACAAAAATAGTTTTATTTTTTCTTAGTTATACTTTCTACTTTGGAACTCTTATTATGAAAAAAAAACCGGGCAAGTGCGAGTCGGTCTTGCGCACTGAGGGTTCCGTACAAACTGACGTATGGAAACAGTTCAATTTCTGAATTCAGTACAAAGATTTTTCGGAATGGCCAATTTTTTTTTTTGTGACCAATCTACTAAACAGTTTTCAGATTTTAACCTATATCTACCTACTTGTGTTATAACGGGAAGTATGAATTTTGATTTCCTTCAGAATGTCGAAATATACATTTTTTGCGACATAAACGGCCATATCTTTTTTTTTGATAACTCAGAAGTTTGATTTTCAGTTTCAAGGGACCGCAGTTCTGATAACAGCTCGATACCTTCAAGCGTTCCCAAGATAAAGGGTCTTGACAGACAGACAGATAGACAGACGGACAACAAAGTGATCCTATAAAGTTTCATTATAGGATCACTTTGTGAGGTACGGAACCCTTAAAACGTTTTTTATTAGCTTTCATGGTTATACTCGTAAGTACTGCGATATTACAGAAAATACAAAACGTACCTTTAATATAAAGTCCGTTTAAAATAATAATTCCAAGTCAATCCAAAGATATAATAACACTTCAAAGCAACACGTATTGAAAAACCGCAATTTTCATAGAAAACCATTATTATGTGTTAGTTCTGTAATAATAAGCAGTAGGTTTACGATTCGTAAGTCGGAGCCATTACCACTCGACCACCACTGAGAGGTGCTGTAGCTTACGGGTTCAAATTCTGCCAGGTGCATTACTTTGTGTAATTAATTTCCTCACCACTGCTCTCATAACGGTGAAGGAAAACATCGTGAGGAAACCGGCATGTCCTAGAACCAAAAACTCGAAGACATGTGACATTCACCAACCCGCACCGGGCCCGCGTGGTAGCTTACAACCCATTCCCTCTCTTAGAAAGGAGGCCTGAGTCCCAACAGTGGGAACATTAAAAAGGCTGATGATGATGTTTACGATTACGGTTTTAATTATAAATTCAGATATCCGATAGTATCGATTACGGTTATGGAGCTTAAATACATCCCTAGTAAGAATTGTCTTATACCATAGCGTACGTGACCAGCAAGAATTGTCTGCGTCACCTATTATTTGGACTAAAGAAAAGCTTTAGATGTTTTTCTTAGATATGTGATTGGGGTGGTTTTGACCCCATTAAGGGGAGATATTGGGGTCAGATATCACATCTTAGATGGGGTCATGACTTGTTGTTTTGTAAGGTTAACGTACTAAGTCTGAAGTTTCTCTTACATTTTCATAGATATTGAAAACTAAGACAATTATGGAGAGTAGGTTGATACTAAACTTGATAGTACCATTTTATGTCTATAAACTAAAACAAGAAAAATAGAAAAAAATTTCGTCGCTAAAATATGTCGTTAAAATATTTGTTGTCGCTAAAATATGTCGTTAAAATATTTGTTGTCGCTAAAATATGTCGTTAAAATATTCTTTTGCATCGCTGTCGACTGGAAGTTTGCCGAAAAGACTGGCAGCATTGCCACGTTGTATGGCAATGCTTAATTTCTGAGAGAGGTGAATGCCCTTGGGTCAGGCTAAGTGTCAACTAGCGTTTAGATAATTCTTTAAAAATGCGTATGAGCACTTGGACCCCACGGCTTAAGAGTTTCAACTCCAAGCGACTCGAAAATATAACTGCCGACGACTTTGTTATATTTTCGTCGCCTGAGGGTCTCCGCAGCTGCAGCGGCAGCTCCAGCACAGCACCACGAGCTAGGATGATGGGATGTCGCAGGAGTATCGACATAGGTAGTATCCCACGCTAAAAGAACATGGGTGGCCTACCCATCTTCTACGGATATAAAGTGACCATCCAGTCTCTTTCCATTGTCGCTTGCCACATGGCACGTTCGGGAGGTTCCTGCACCGGTTTCGTACGGAAGTGACGGCCGGGTGTCGCCACTGTGCGGAATGTCCGGAGGACACGGTGCAGCACACAATCGAAGTGTGCTCCTGCTTGGGCGGAGCATCGCCGTGTCCTCGTGGGGGCGATCGGCGACGGAGACCTCTCGAGCCGGGTCTTGGTTCAGGCCATGGTCCGGAGCGAGGAGGAGTGGCAGGCGGTCGCCGACTTCTATGAAGCAGTAATGCTCGCAAAGGAGGAGGCCGATTGCATCAGGCAACAGCGCTCTCGCCGCCGCCGTCGGGATTCCGGCTACCGTAGGCGCGGGCTTGCGGACAGTGAGCAATGGGTAGCTGTCCGACCGTCCGATAACTGTCCGGACTAACTCCAAGTCGTCGACGGCGTGCACTGTTCCCGCGCCGGGTCGAAGCCTACTGGGACCAGGGTTATCCGAAAGGGAGTTCGAGTCCCGGTATGAAGGCTAGAAGGAACGGGGTGGGTTTTTAGTCAGTAAGAGTCTGATACTATCTCTCGCTCCGCCCAAGACCGGGGGTTGTCATTGGATAATTTTCCCCACCATAAAAAAAGACCATGTCTGTATTAATTTTTATTAACATACTAGCTTTTGCCTGCAGTTTCGCCCGCGTACATAAAATATAGCCTATGTCACTCCGAAAAAAACAGTATCCCAATGGTAACGGGAACAGGGTTCAAGCTACCGGGGCTATCAGGGCTCCAGAGAAAGAAACCTCCTAACTGCTATTTACTAGAAAGTTATTATTAAAAATGTTTTATTCTTTAACGAGAAAACCTTTGAGAAAGACTTAGTAAATAAATATCTACCAAACAAATTAGAAACTCCAAAAACCGGACACAATAAGAATCTGGGACTTAAAACGTAATGAGAATTCATAATCCGCTTCCATTTTAATAATGAAAAAGAACCCTAAATAAAATATTAAAACAAACAACTCGCCGAGGTATTTACTGAGAGAACAACACGATCGTAAACTTAAATAAGTAATATAGTGAAACTCATAACTCCGACTTTGCTATCATTTTTCTGCCAGGCGCTTGGACTAAATAGCTTGTTTTTTTTTTCTCTTATTTTTACAGTACAATTTGTTGGAAGTTGAGTATTTCTCTAAAATGACGGCCACTTTATATATTTCACACGAACGCAAAGGCTTTATAGTAAGAGCAATCAGGAGTGAGGATAACGTCTTTCTCCTTTATTGCAGTCTTTTTAAAGTGTGTTTGAACAAAGATTTGACATTTTTTTTTAATGTTGATGTTCCATACTTATTATGTAGTTTGTAGGTAAGCTATTTTGATTTACATGATTTAAATAGCTTATGTTTTTTTTTCCTTTTACGGTACAATTTGTTGGAAGTTGAGTAGATATTTCTCTAAATGGGCTGCTACTTCATGTATTTTATAAGAACGCAAAGGCTTCTAGTAAGAGCAATCAAGAATGAGGATTTTTATTGTAGTTTTTATTATTAGTAGTGTTTGAAAAAGTTTCAACTCAATTTTTCTTACATTATAATTTGCCATAGGTACTTCTTAAGTTTTGACGTTTTGGGAACACATTCATTATGCGTAGGTACAGCTGAGGAGTGGAATTCCCTGCTAGAGTTTGTTTCCTGAAAGCTTTAACCTAGGGGTCTTAAGAGTGAATCGATTGCTTCTAGGCAAGCGTGCTCCATCTTCTGCTACATCATCGCTTATGGTCAAACGCGAGCCTCTCTATAGATAATAACATAATAGAATAATATATTCAACAACTATCACACAACGCCTTCTAGTCCCAAGCTAAGCAAAGCTTGTGTTATGAGTATTAAACAGCTGATAAACATATTGATTCTAGGCAAGCGTGTTCCATCGTCGGCCACATCATCGCTTACCATCACGTGAGAGAGTGTTCAAACGCGAGCTTATCCATAATAAAAAAAAACAATTAGGAGGTAAGCTATCCTATATAGTTAAGAGTGTTAAAACAATCATTTTGGAGTTTGGTAACATAATTTGGTTTGGGTAATTTGAAAACATTTTTTTTTTTTTTTTGTAGTTATACTTGGTTGTGTTTTAGGTAAATTATCTCATAAAACAGGCCAAGTGAGACTCGGAAGAAAATATAATAATAAAAAATACCGACAAAATAACGTTTCTTGTACGGGCACCCCCTTCATATTTATATTATAGATACATTTTGGAAAAATGGACAGCGGAGGCTTAGTAATAGGATCCCGTTGGCACCCCTACAGAGTGCCTAAAGAATAGGTTTACCCTCCTACCTCCACCCCGAATTTTTTTCTTTGACAATTTGTACGGCAGAACGTTTGCCAAGTTACCAGACAGTACTTTCATATAAAAAGGGATGTCGAAACTTCTATCCTCACGTCCGAATACTGACCACTCTCAAACCCCGAGGGCTTCGAACGTGCGTCCCTGAGCTGAGCACGTCGCACTCCCAACCTCGCCTCCTCAGTCACACAGTAACGCTGTTAGCACAAACTTTATGCTACACTTCACTAACTCACCTGCTAACTCAATTTTACTTTGTCTTGTCAAAGCCCTGCCTCGTGGCACAAAATAGATAGGTACAGAAGTCAATCTCGTGTATGTACTTCACTTTTTATACCTACGCTAGGCCATCACGCTAGGGTCAGCGCATTGCGCCGAACTGTACGAGTGCGACCGGGCGATTGAGCTGGGCCTCAAGTCTGCTATTACAATAGTGTCAGAATGGTCTATCATTGATGTCATAATTGTCGATTTTGACAAGTTTGGTAATCTACTAATATAATGCCGTCATTATGACTTTCCAATGGTCAACCACTGACACTCCATTGAAAAAAGTGGCATAGAATGGTAATCTCGTACATATTGACAAATGAATATTTGACGTTTGCGGTAATCTGCTAAAACTTTGACAGTTTATTTGATCAGTGTTTTACCATTAGAACGTTATTGTGCAGTTATTGGTTTTAATATGCTCAAAATTATCATTCTACCACAATTCTATTACAAGACCATTGACCGATCAATGATCGATCATTATGAATTAGCAGATTGCGAACTTTTAGCAAAATGACAATGTGATCGTGATGGAATGACGAATTTATAAAAATAGCAGACTTGGGCCCCAAGGCTCCAAGTGACCATTGGAAAGTCATAATGACGCCATTATATTAGTAGATTACCAAACTTGTCAAAATCGACAATTATGACATCAATGATAGACCATTCTGACACTATTGTAATAGCAGACTTGAGGCCCCGATATATCGTATCCGTGAGCGGTGTCTATGTGTGCATTGCTCAAGCGTGCTTTGAATGTAGATTGTCTTCTGTACCTATCTATTTTGTGCTCGTGGCGTCGTGGATGCTACCACGAACGAGTGCTTTCCTTTTTCTTTATTGAACGTTGACTGCGAATTAGTACTAACTTTTACTCAGCTTTTAGCCTGGGGTAGTTTTGGAATGTCTTTTCGTAGTGCGCCTTTGCAGCTTCGAAAAATAAATCTTTTATTTGTGATGTCTTGAAAGCTATTAGTGTGTTAAAGCTTCAGCTAAGAAATTGTTGGAAAAGAGTGAATAAGTTAGTTCTAGGCTAGCGTGCTCCATCGTCGACCACATCATCGTTTACCATCAGGTGAGATTGTGGTCAAACGCAAGTCTATCCTTTAAAAAAAAAATGAATTGCTATGCCATATAAGCTTAACAAAAATTGTCGCAATGTCACTATGCATATGTCTGCAACAGTCTTAATGAAGACTACGAAAGTAGCATCATTTGCTGCATTGCCCACAAGTTTGTTAGTAAGTAAGTCAATATCAATTATGTATCCTCAAATTAAAACAAAATGTTTTAAAAAAGCGTGCCTTATAAAAAAAAATATCGAGTTCCATATATTATGATAAAATAACTGTCGGTTAAACATACCAAAATGACTAAAAATTATTTTTTCATCTCAGTAAAAATGGAATCAATATCCATGAGTGTACGTAAACCGATAAAGTGTCGATTCTAGGAAAAACGCAGTAGGAAACTACTTCCAGTCTTCGTAGACGTGGGCTTGCGGACGACGAGCAATGAATGCTGATGAAAGCTCTCGCTGTCCTGCCATCCGGTAACCATCCGGACTGAGCCCGGGTCGTTGATGGCGCATAGTGTTCTAGGCGCGCCTCAAAGAGACGTCAGCAATAACGTAAGGCAACGTTTTGTGATGACAAGGAAAAAAAGTAAAGATTACCAAAAATAATGTATTTATTTTATTTGTGGTCACAAAATACTCTTCTTCTTCTTCCTGCCCTTGTCCCGTTTTATTTGGGGTCGGCGCAACACGTTTTTTCTTCCATTCTGTCCTGTCACTCGTCACGCTATCACTAACTCCCTTTTCTTTTATAGGTCCCCCCCCCTCCCTTTACCCTTTTCCTTTGCAACATGTTCGGTGGTCACAAAATACTATTAAAAAAAAAGTGTTGGAGTAAGTTGATACCAATGGTTTATAGAGCCTCATGATCCAAAAAAAAGCAAAAGTTCCCGAAAAACTGCTGCATGTTTTTAACAGTCTGAAAATATTTGACCAAGGAATTCAAGTGGCACTTCCTAGTGTAAAAGAGGATTACAAAGAAACTTAGCACCGTCGTAGTAACAAACATAACGAAGGTAGCCTCAGGCTTATCACGTCAATTGTAGTAGCGATCGTCACGCGACCATCGCGCGTCCTGCAATTATCGGCGGCCTCAACCTGTATGTTTATGGTGTTATTTATTTAGGGCAGTGGACTATTTGAAATCGAGGTTTAGGGTAAAATCTACACTAACATAATAAAGACGTAAAGTTTGTTTTTTGTTTGTAGAAGGTAATCTCTGAAAGTACTGGTCCGATTGCAAAAATTGTTTCACCGATAGATAGCTGCTTTATTCCTTAGTGACATAGGCTATTTATATTTTATGTGCGTAGTCGCGGGTAAAAGCTAGTCTACTATATTATTGTAAGAATTAATTCATTAAACCCCAAGCGAACGCCGGCTTCGCGCACCTATTGTCTTTCTATTGTGTCTGTGATTTCCACGATTGAAAGGATAAAGTTACCTACATCTTTTTTTAAACGCTTTTAGTCGTCTGGGAAAAGTTACCACCAACTGGTGGAAGCGTCTGACAGTGCTGATCACTAATTTCTAGCAATATTTACTAAACTGTATAGAAAAACAGAAAGAAAGAGCAATGGAAATGGGCTTTGCTCGGGGTTTCCTTGCGTGATCGAATAAAAAATGAAGATATCCGTAGGAGAACTAAGGTTGCCGACATAGCACGAAGAATTGCCAAACTTAAGTGCACATTGCTCGCAGAACGGATGGCCGTTGGAGCCGAAAGGTTCTGGAGTGGTGACCGCGTACCGGAAGACGCAGCGTTGGAAGGCCTCCTTCAAGGTGGACCGATGTCCTGGTGAAGGTTGCGGGAAACCGATGGATGCGAGACGCACAGGAACGTTCGTTGTGGCGACGCTTGGGGAGGTCTATATCCAACAGTGGACGTATATCGGCTGAAATGATGATGATGATGATAAAAAAACCAAGATGTCAGATTTTTAAAACTCATTTAAATATATAAAATATATTTATTAAACATACAACCTCAGCGAAGCTTGCTAGGAGGGCTAACTCGATACATTTCCTGCTAAATACTGTAAAAACCATTAGACTATTTTACATCCATGGAAAACTAAGTGATTGTATTAAATTGGACTTTCTGCACTTGACACTAGCTTATTGCACAAACGGTGTAAAAAAAAAAAATAAAAAAAAAATACGTATGTTGTATTAAAAAGTACAATTGCCGCCACGGATCTTGAGCGCTACAAATATTGGGTCTCTTTAGTGGTGCGAAGTGAGACGTGGGGGCGGGGAGTGTCAGTGATTGGCTCGCCGCGCCTTCGCGTCATAGACTCATGATTCGCTCACTGCGCTGCTGCATGTATGTAACAACGACGACGATTGGCTCGCCAATATATGTAAGGCGCAAAGCGATCCCCACTCTGACGCCGAGCGCTCAAGATCCGTTTTGGCAATTGTACCACTATCTCGACACCTCAGGCAGGAAACTCTCAATGTAATTTCACCTGCAAACATCACTTACGAATAAACCTCCCAAAAATACTTTGAAAACAACAATTGCTAAGTACAATTACACAATAAGCTCCCTCACAAAATCCGGAAACTTAGAGACGTCGCCATTCCCTCCCTTGTACTACAATCAGCAGAATAAGCGCAAACACGACACAGACACGATCCCTTTATTTTTTAGGGTTCCGCATCCTAAAAGGAAAAAATGAAACCCTTATAGGATAACTTTGTTGTCCGTCTGTTTGTAAATACCCTTTATCTTGTTGTTAAAATGATAACCATATACTCGAGTCTTTTTTTTTTTTAGGTCCAAAATAATCTAATGACATCCCCCCGTTCTTGATCAGAGCGGGAGATAGTGTCAGACTTTTTCTGACCAAAAACCCACTCCTGTTCCTTCTTTGCCATTGTTCCAGGGCCCCGGGGATCTCTGTCGCATCACCCATGGCCCCAGTAGGCTTCGACCCTGCTGGGCTCCTACGTTGGCTGACAACTTCTTGAGGCGTGCTTGGAACACTACGCGCCGTCGACGACTTGAGCTCGGTCTGGACGGTAGCTGGACGGTCGGACGGCGAGCTACCCATTGCTCGCTTCCGCAAGCCCATATACTCAGGTCTGCAGTCCTTTGAAGCTGTGAAAAATCAAACTTCTAGGTTTAAAAAAAGATGCTGGCTGTTTATGTCGCAAAAAACGTATATTTTAAAATTCTCAAGGGACGTCACAAAAAAAACTTTTTGCGATGCGGAAAAATCTAAGAGACTCCATTCGCAAATTGAACTATTTACATATGTACATAGGTAAGTTAGTACGGAAGCCTCAGTGCGCAAGTCCGACTCGCACTTGCCCAGATTTCTTTTTTTTTTGCTGACCTTATTCCTGATAGTTTTTATAGATTTTCTTTTTCTACATAAATGAGAATGGTTGCCCCGGCTTCAATGTTGTAAGAATATTCTTTTACTATTTTTCTTTGTTACGGATTTCGATTTGTTTGCTAGCTTTTATGGGTGTTTAGCGATAAAAGGATCTAGATTTGTCTGTGCTGGTTTTTTGGATGAGAATTTGGAGACATTAATGGCCTAAAATGCTTTTGACGCCAAGAAATCTAGCCTGAATATCGTAAAAAAAATCTGAAATGTAAACGATGGTAAGTGAAGTGGTTTTTCGTTTTTTGTTGAAAAACAGAACGGTGAGAAACAAGTAATGTAAATACATACTAATATCATTTAGGACCAAGGGTCTGCTTCTGAAAGAAAGATTCGGTCCCAGTACGAAAGGCAACGAAGGAACAGGAGTGAGTTTTTAGTCAGTAAAAGTTTGACACTATCTCCCGCTCCACCCAAGAGCGGGGGATGTCATTGGATGATTTTCCCATCTAAAAAAAAATACTAATATCATAACAATATGTAAATGTGAGATTAACTAATTTCACAACCGATTTGGATGAATATATTTACAAAAAAAGCTATACCTCTTTATAAATACTATAGTGTAGATAAAGCCAGCTTTTTTCAATGACTTTTTTCCGCTCTTAAAGGGAGTGTCAGACATCTTCAGTTACCCTTTTTGCGAGGGCTACGGTAACGGGTAACTCCTTCGAACGATTCTCAACCCTGGCATTCAGATCCTAACTGGCCCTGACAATTTTGCTGACATTTTTTTGAGGAGCGCATGTAACATATGGCGCCTTCGAGTCTTGGCTGTAAATGGATATTCATCAAATTACTTCTCTCTTTCTCCTTCCAAACTTCTCTGTCTAGGGCGATCTCTGGCCCTGTTTGTCTCGCGAACATGATCAGATCATCACACCACCTTCGCCACGGTCGACCTCGACGGCACGGCACGGCACGGCGTCGACCTCCTTCAGGCGTTCAGTCAGCCCCGGATCTACGATTTTTTCGAACCGGGGCAAAACCTTGATACTGGCGCCCCCTCCCTTCACTGTTTGAGAAAAACTGTTAATACTGCCAATGAGTAGCATTTTTGTGAATTTATTAAAGGATTATTATTTTAACAAATGGTTAAAATAATAATCCTTTAATAAATTTAAACTTTTTATTATCTAATAACTAATAACTTTCATTTGTGACATAAAACAGAAACACAGAAAAAATATATAACCAGGAAAGACTACAACTTTACACGGCGTGCTTTCTTTTCTGCGAAAGAATCTAGAATATATGATTTCACTTGTAGCGACATCTATGGCGCCACATAAGAACTACGAAGAAAGTAGGTACGAAATCCTGCATCGCGCAATCAAAGTTCTCCGCGCGATTTGAACATATACGACAGCCCGAAATCATCTATCGGGCAGTCGCCCACCAGACCATAACACCTGTCTGGTCAGAGGATCCTCCCTTTTCAACGGAGGTTTGCGGGACTTTACTCTCTGTTCCGCATACCTCCAAACACTAATAAATTACTTATTTTATTAACGCTGATTACTCGCAAACGCAATCAACCACATAAACAAACAGTGTTGTCACTTGACGTTCAACTGTTTGAATTTGTTCGGCTCGGCTCGTATAGATATGTGACGGGGATTCCCCTTGGCAGAAAGATCACGGACACTAAGCACGCGTTCAAAAATTTACTTGATCTGTTAAGATGCGTTTATAAATCACTTAGTATGTGTTCAAAAACTAACTGGGCGTATGGAAATAGAAAAGTTTGTTTTTCAAACATTTTTTTTTTTTTTCAAATCTTTATATCTGCAATCGGCTATCCAGCCATAATCAGATGTATTCCACCAATATTAACTTTGCAGGCGACATTCCATTAAATGGCACTATATTAAATATATTATAATAAGATTCGATTACTTGATAAAAACCTATGAGATTGTTGGAAAAGAGGCTTCATTTGTTCGATATTTCGAATTCTCGTCTCAAGGATTTAGCGCCCCCATGAAACTGCCGCCCGGGGCAAGTGCCCCGGTTTGCCCCCCCTTAGATCCGGCACTGCGTTCAGTGAGTGACAATCAGTGAAGGAGAAAGGGGAGGCCATTGCCCAGCATTGGGACACACAATAGGCTATACAGACTGTAAGGGGCAGCCTTCCACAAACTATAAGGGCTTGCTCAGTAGACGAAACTGAACAACCTTCCACGAGACTTTTTTTCAGGAAACGAAAAAAAAAGTCAGCCTCATCATACATAATTAAAAACTTGATTGGACAGTTTGTATGGAGAAATCGATTTTTTTTTTGTTTCCTGAAAAAAAATCTTGTGGAAGGTGTTTCAGTTTTGTCTACTGAGCAAACACTTAAAGTTTGTGGAGGGTTGTTTCTTACAACCTGTATATTAAAAAAAAAAATCTCTCACTTTGAGCCGGAGTTAGTGAGAGGGAGTGTCATACTTTTACTAACTAAAACTTGTGATCTTTCAGTTACCATTTGCGTTCCAAAACTGTGAAGACTTTTTCGAACAATCCCACTGGGGCTAAAATACCGGAATATAACATTACTGAAAATGTAATGTCAGCAGATACTTGTACTCCACCAAGTCATCAATTTTAAAAGCAATTCTTCGTAATGATAAGCCAAAAGTCGTTCCGCTGCTAACTTTAATGCTCTATCAACTTAGTTTACCACTCCCTAATTGCATTTCCATAACAAAAAGCCACTAGCGCTGCTGAAATCAAAAGAAAATCAATTTGGAAACGCTACACGACTGGCCTAGTTTATGCATTCCGCCGAACTTAGCATACATAATAAACATCCTTTTTTCGCCGACAAGCAAAGTTTTCCATCCGACAAGACTCACTTAGTATCTTCTCGACATAGGTACCGTACGCAAACCTGCGTTTCCATGGAAACGTCAGCAGCGCGCGCACCCAGTCCCCTCGACGCCCCGACGCCGACTGGACGCGTCGGTTCCATTTTCGAAAATAAACATTCATTTTTCGAATCGTGTTCCAAAAATTTCGTTGCATGGCCAGTGTTTTTGGAGCTTTTTGAATAATGACCGTTGGTTTTGCGTTCTTTTTTTGAATGTGTGCTATTGTGTAGTGGTATGATAGTGACAGGTGACCGGTTATGGCCGAGGACGTTAACTGCGGGGGAGGCACGGTGAGTTAGTGCAAAGTTTTTTTATTACATGTGTAAGCTTCACGTTTTCGTCCGCCTTGTTAGGCAGAAAAATGATCCAGTTTTTGGGTATTTTTTGCCTGTTTTTTCGGCTCTGAAGATAAATTATTCAGATGTAAACAAAGGCCTTTGTTTTTGTTTATATCCACTATCCTACCTCTGAAATGCTATTGTTATCTCTATTATCTTTATCGCTCTGCTGCGCACAACTTAGCAACACGGCAATATAGGACAACCTAAAAGAAAATTAGTCTCCATTTTTTTTTCAGGAGTTTTCATCTTATTCTGAATCATTTTGGTATAGTACTATAAGACTTCTATACTTATACTACAGATATACCTGAAAAAATAACCTACAAATAAGAGAAACACATTAACTTATCTCGAAGATCCACCAAAGAGTAATGGACCCCAATAACGGTCTAAACTAAAGTGAACGTCGTTTTTCTTCCTTATAAATCCTTAAATCGATCCCTTTTGGTTCCTTCAGTAACTGTTAGCGCTAAAGCTATACACGTGTTATCTGTTTATTTCTAAAGTCAGTGCCCTGAAGGATTCCTGTAATTTATTAATCTTAGTTAATTATTTACGCAGAACTCGTGTTTTCGGAGGCTTAAGGCCTCAGGGTATAATTTCATCATTCAACCTCATATTATATTCTTACTTGGGTGCGTACCAGCTAATTAGGGTCCTCTGGAACTCTGGTAATTAGAAAGGGTAGGTAAAGAGAGTTTAATTATGTAGGTGTAAAGTGTGACGAAATAACCTCAATGAGTGGTGGTAGATCCAGGGGCGCTGGTTTTTAGAAAACCTCATGGGTGCTCAGCATTTGAAGACTCGAAAAAGTTGTGAAGTGTGAGAAGAGAAATGCACATTAATCGACCGACGAATAAATTAATGTCCTACTTATATAGTGCTTCATCTTCATTATCAGCATTTTTTTTTAATGTTCCCATGCTGGGACTCAAACCTCCTCTCTAGGAGAGGGAATGCGCCGTAATTTACCATGCAGGCCTAGTGCGCGTTGGTGAATGTCACATGTCTTCGAATTTTTGGTTCAATAGGATATGCCGGTTTCCTCACGTGATTTTCTTTCACCGTTTTGATCATACTGCGAACTAATTATGTGTGCCTTGCGTCTCAACTGGCGCTCTAAACCACTGCGCTGAACGGGTCGTTGGATAATGAAAAAACGCCCGTTCCTTAAAGGCTGATCTGTTTCTTGAAGTCTGTTCTCAGGGGTGCTCGGCACCTGAGCGCCCACGGAGTCGGCGCCCCTGGCTAGATCTGTTAACAAGCCCGGCCCTCCCTGGTCAGTCAACCCTATCACATCGTACTAATTAGCTGGATTTACTTAGGTGGAGCCTATTCCTGGAATTGAGGGGCTGGACAAACATTCTACAGATAGGTACTTTCAAAGAAGGAGTCTTTGTTTCCTGATAGCAACAACCTAGAGGTTTTTAAGTAAAGAGTGAGTAGATTACTTCTAGGTAAGCGTGCTCCATCGTCGGCCACATTATCGCTTACCATCAGGTGAGATAGTGGTCAAACGCGGCTCGCGTTACATCTACACTAATATTATAAAGAGGTAGTTTATTTTTATGTTTTTTTTGTTTGTAGGAGGTAATCTCTAAAAGTAGGTACTGATCCGATTGCTGAAATTATTTCACCGATAGAAATCTGCTTTATTCCTGAGTGACAAACGCTATATTTTATTTGCACTAGCAAAAGCTAGTACCTATAAAAAGTAACGGGTTATGAACTTATGACAGCAACCTTTTGTTTTCAATTAGAAATCAGATGACTCCACCTGCTATGGATCGGAGCTAGAGGGAGGTATCAGACTGACTAAAACCCACCAGTGTTCCTTCAGTTGTCCTTTGCATTCCAGAGCCACGGTATTTCTTTAAACATCAGGATAAAATTATCACAAGGGAAACGTTTTTAAGGTCCCGTACCCGAAGTGTTCCAACGGGTTCTGTCCTGAGAAAACCCAAGCTCAGTTACCAATACTGCCCTCACGAAGTAAACCAATAGATACCATAGGGGCCCAGCATCGTCGATGTCTATGTTCTAGAACTCAAAGGGCAATTAAAGGACACAAGTATGGTATTAGCCAGTTAGACGCACCCTCTCGCTTCACCCTAGAGCGGAAGAAGTCAATGATTTCCCACCTCAAAAAAAAAACAGCTAAGCTGGTGTAATGTATGGATCGCTGACCATTCCTTCTCTGTATAGAAGTCTATGTTCTTCAGTGGAGGCAGTTCACGGATGGTAATATAAAATTAATTCATTTGGCATGAATTCTTCAATGGCAGCAAGCCAAATCGAGCCATACAGTCTGGACCGTCTAGACATGATCCTACATTTTGTTGACGACAAATATGTGCCGACATTTGGGGAAGGCCTACGACAAAGTGGACGTTTTGTGGCAGAAATGATGATAGATCATTTAGGGGATGATCCTTTAAAATTTCATCATTGGTCTCCGTCAGACCATGAATAGGTATTTTTAAAGTGAACTGTTAATAACAAAGAAGAGTTTAATTATCAATTTCGAATCATGGGTTCAGGTACTAAAATATCAGGGCAGATGAAACTCGTTGTTTGAATCATGTATGTATTCGGTTTGTTCTTCGTTCGTCCCGAAGTTTTGTCCCACATTCCAAAAAATTATTTATTCGTCCCACATCACTATTGAAGTTCTGTTTCGTCCCGAATCACAAGTACTTTAAAAGTACAGTCATCAAAAATAATGTAAGTGGTTATTTGAAATTTTTGAATAATATTTAAAAAATGATAGCTCGCTGCGGGACGCACAGGAACGTTCGATGTGGCGACGCTTGGGAGAGGCCTATGTCCAACAGTGGACGTGTATCGGCTGAAATGATGAATAGCTCGCTAGCCTATTGAGTAAGCTTCCAGCGTATGGCATTTCCCCTGGTCTGATTAACTGGGTAAAAGACTTCCTGAGTGAACGGTCTCTCCGAGTTGTTGTCGACGGATGCTCATCAGAGCCCATGACGACTAATGCCGGAGTTCCTCAGGGGTCTGTTCTCTCTGCAACTCTCTTTCTGTTGCATATCAACGATCTGCTGGTGCCCGGTATCTATGGGTATGCAGATGATAGCACAGTTGTAGAGAGATACCTGCCCAGTGCTCGGGCTAGTAAGGAGCTAATTCGGTCCGAAAGAGAGGCTATGGTAGAGCGAACGAATATCTCACTTCAGGCAGTCTCCAAGTGGGGTGAAGCCAATCTAGTGGGATTCAACGCCGCCAAAACACAAGCGTGTCTGTTCACCGCCAAAAGGAGCCCGTGCACCTTGGTTCCTACTTTTCAGAATTTATCCCTGGAGTACACCGACCGCCTTCCGCTCTTGGGGGTTGAAATTCCCTCAGACTTTAACTTTGGGCGGTTCATTGAGTCCAAAGCCAAGGTACCTGTTAGGAAACTAGGCGTTCTTGCAAAGGTCCGGCGGTACTTCACACCGGGACAGCTTTTAATGTTATACAAAGCACAGGTCCGTTCGTGTGTGGAGTACTGCAGTCTCATATGGGCTGGTGCTGCAAAATGCCACCTGGCAGCTTTGGACTCGGTGGAAAGGCGTGCAAAGAGGATTGGTGATCCAGATTTGGTTAAGTCCAACCTTCAAAGCCTTGAGCACAGGCGTAGGGTACCCAGCCTTTCGGTGTTTTACAATATGCATTTTGGAGAGTGTGCGCAGGAATTGCATGACTTGATTCCGCCATCGCAATTCTACCATCGGACAACCCGACGTACGGCGAATATTCACCCTTACGTTGTTGCAACCTCTACGTTCCGGACCAAGCGTTTCGCCTCGTCGTTTATACCGCGTACGTCGAAGGACTGGAACAGTTTGCCTGCTGCGGTCTTCCCGTCCGGTTATAATTTGGGTGTCTTCAAGGCTAGAGTGAATAGGCTCATTTTAAACTAGTACTGAATAAAATAAAGAACTGCAAGACCGCCTTCAATAATAATTTCACCAGAAAAATCTTACCTCATTACATAAAGTGACAGGCAAATATTTTCTATTATTACATGGGCGAAGTCGCTGGCAGAAGCTAGTATATAGTTTGTACTCATAAAATAGTAATACGTTTTTGTTGCTGAGTGTACAAAAATGTAAAAATCGCCTATACAAAAAAAAATATGGGCCGAACAAGGAATATAAAATAGGACGAATCGAGAACAAAATAATGAAAATAACATTTTGGGACGAAAGAAGCATGTAGTTTGGGACAAACCAGGAATTTTTTATGTGGGACAAAACTCCGTGGGCCGAACCAAGAACAAATCATGTATTCAAATGTCCTCTTCCTCCTTGCGTCGTATTCCTTAATGCTGAGGGTCGTGACCTCCCTGCTTCATCACTTTAACCTTTATGATATTCCTCCATCTGTTTCTGTCTCTGGAGGTGTGAAGGGCATTGTACATCGTAGAGTCGGCGGTGCGGATCTGATCGGAACAACGTATTGGGCTGCGCCCGCGAGGCCTTTTTTCCACCACATTATCACATCAACCGCATCTAACCTATATATGTATATAAAAATGAATAGCTGTTCGTTAGTCTCCCTAAAACTCGAGAACGGACGGACTGATTGGGTTCATTTTGGTCTTGAAATATTTGTGACAGTCCAAAGAAGGTATAAACGGTGAGAAAATTGTAAAAAAAATCATGAAAAAGGAGTTCGAATACAACGCCACCTCTAATCATCGCCGTGTCCTCGCGGGGGCGATCGGCGGCGGCGATCTCTCGCGCCAGGCCTTGTTACAGGAGCCATGGTCTGGAGCGAGGAGGAGTGGCAGGCGGTCGCCTCCTTCTGCGAAGCAGTAATGCTAGCAAAGGAGGAGGCCGACCGCATCAGGCAACGGCGCTCACGCACCAGCCGGCGGCGCCGCCGACCCCGATTTCCAGCCACCGTAGGCGCGGGGATGACCGTCTGTTACTCCGTCTATTACTATTCACTGATAGACAATGCTCAGCATAAAACAAAGAGTTAAATAGATGATGAAAAATTTGTATGGTAATTCTGTGTTTTGCATCAGATCAAATTAGTAGGGTGCGCAGTTCCATACCAGTTTCAAACTCATTTTTCGTCATACGTACGTTTTCACGTTTTCGTCATTTTAAGCTAAATGAGGCCGCTGTTTCCTAGCTGACTGCCCTGAGAAGAAACACCGAAACAAACTCAGGGGTCAAAGTCTCCATTAAGGTCCATACAGTAAATATGTAAGGCGTAAATTATAAAGGCGAAGGTTTGTGAACGTGTTCGTTACTTCGTGGCGCTCGAACGGCTGGATGGATTTCGATGATGATACACGAGTAGAGGGACCCTGGAATAGCACAGTGTATACTTTTTATTCTAGGACCCCTCTCTAGGTCCCTTTGGGAAAATTTTCTACAAAACCAAATAGTAATAAATAAATAAAAATAAATATTTGCAGTAAGATTCAGTTGAAAATCAGCGTCGGGCAACTACTACGTTATTGTCTGGGATTTTTGCTGAACTGGACCTATTTGGCGCAGCCATGTGAAACACAATGAGTCAGTGTTTTTTTTAATCTTAAGTTTCTAAATGATGTTTTACGTGTGTGTATATTTGCCAAATAAAATGTTTCTTTTCTTTCTTTTCTTCTTTTCTTTCTTTTCTTTCTTTTCTTTCTTTTCTTTCTTTTATTTCTTTTCTTCCTTTTCTTTCTTTTCTTTCTTTTCTTCTTTTCTTTCTTTTCTTTCTTTTCTTTTTTCTTTGTTTTCTTTTTTTCGTTCTTACTTTCTAGTTTTTGTTGTTTTCTTTTTATTATTTATTCTTTCTTTCTACTTTCACGCAGGCAAAGGCGCTGGCAGCAACTAGTTGTTCTATTATTGTTTTTAATAATTATGTAGTACTACGAGAAACATAAACTAACCGACCAAGGTGAGCTTACGTTTGTTTACCGTTCCGTGTTTCCAGAGAATGTTGAGAATTCTCTTTACGAGGTATAAAAGTATTCGTGGAAATTGTGGAACGCAGTGAATATGCACCCTAATATTGGGTACAGAGTTACTGGGGCGTTCGCTTTCCAGTAATGCCTTTATTGCATTTAAAAGTTCATATTAACAGTCATATTGTATTGTTACGAACGTGAGTAATTAAATGCCGGTTTACTAGATGAGAACTTTATTACCACAAACAATAACAAAATCCAATCACCGATAACCACAATGTAGAGTCCTTTTTACCGTCTCGCTTAGGGATCATCTCCACGAGCCAGAGAAACGCGACGATATATTATTTCTATACCTACACACTCTTAGGGCGCAAATTGTAAGAACAATCATTGAAAAATATATTGTAAAAACAATCATTTTTTTAAAAGAATAACCATGGAGTTTATATCTAGGAAACGACCAATTTCGAACCGCGCACTAGCTTCTGACGTTTTATAAGTGCCCATGTAGGCCTATGTGAAATAAAAAACTTTTGATTTTGACTTTGACTTTGAATTCGGAACGGCGGGGCGTGCAGCGGAGCGTTTCAGCGTGCACGCAACTATTTATCGCTAGAGCGTGCGTGCAATCGGGGCGTTTAAGTACGCTGACCAATCGGAGGCCGCCATTCAAGGGTAAATGTTATCACGTCAAAGGAACGATATTACGAGACGTTCGTGTACAATTGTTGTTGTTTGTTTTGTTTAATCTACGAATGCGATCCTTCCGGGATAGTATTAATGTCAACATGGTCAACATAATGTCATTCGAAATAATAATTAGCGAATTGCAATCACGTTTCACTTTTAGTTTTTCTTTCATTAAATACACATCTTAAAAATGATTTTTCTTCTAATATTATGTCAATATCTTCCCATTCCTTATTTTATCACTCACACCACTTTTTTTACTGGCAAATCTTGACACACTGAACAAACGCTCGTTAAGGCGTATAGTCCCTTGAACCATCTGGCCGAAATTATGTGAACGCAACTCTCGCACTCGCCTAGGCGGCAGTACGCAAATCTGTGCATTTATTTGCGGCCAGCAGCGCCCGGAAAGCGCTTTAAATCCATTTTCTCTGCGAGATATTGATTGATTTACATAGGTATGCAATGTTCACTTTGAAGAATATTTAACCACCAATTTTTATGTTTAAAAATGTTTCTAAAGGTCCAAGCCGTTTCGAAGGAGTAGGGAAAAGTTGCGAAAAGTTGTGAAATTGCTAAATATTTTTTTTTGACAAAAGTATTAATTGCACGAAAAAATCAAATGTTGATATTATTGTTCATGAATCTATAATAAACATTTTTTTTTTTCAAACCAATTGACCTAGTCGTTACGGAGGAGTAGGCCTCAGAAAATCACTGTTTTATGGCACTTTTCGGGCGCTTGGCCCTTAAAACGCCAAAACACTGATCACGAAGCTTAACTATACGCTCAATCAAAACCCTGCTACGAATACACCAACAGAGAAATCCCTATGTTCAGTAGTCGAGCGTGCACGCTCAAAACAACGCGCCGCTGCACACTCCGCCTTTCCGAATTTGCGGCCTTAGAACGTGTCTCCACACGGCGATACTATCGCGGCGATGCGAAGAGTGACTTAATGCGTGTATAACGTCGCCGTATCGCCGCGTGCCTGTTGCTACTGGCAGCGGGCCCGCCACGACCTCGCCACGGAACGGCGCTGTCAAACAGAGGTCATTTCTGCGTTGCCTGTCTGCCAAGTATCGTATTGCACAACGACTCATCCCGGAAACACGGCGATTCCGTAACGAGACGTCGCAGACACGCGGTAACTCCGTTACGAGTCGCCACGATACGCTGGCGAAATAATCGCTCGTTCGTGGAGACTAGCCGATGATATAGCACAAAATCGTCTCTTGGAAATGGTCCCTTAGAGAAGGTCTAGGTCCAATAGTGGTCATCTTTTGGCAGAAATGATGAGTAACACTTTAACTCAGTACTCCACATTCCCATACCCTGGTTCTGGCCATGGTTCAGAGTGAGAAGGAATGAGAGACGGTCGCCTCTTTTTGTGAAGCAGTACTGTTAACGAAGTAACCAACCACCGTGACCCCGATTACCGCTGCTACAGAAACCGCGGGCTTGCGGACGTCGAGATATGGGTAGCTCACAGTTCGTTTGTCCGGTAACCATCTGAACCGAGCCCAAGTCGTTGACGACGTATAGTGGAAACACGTGCCTCAAAGAGATATTAGCAAATCTATAGGAGCACTGCAGGGACGATGCTTGTTAGGGCTGCCATAGTTTGTTGGTTTTGGCTCCCAACTCCACAAAAAACGAGGACGATAAAAGCCAATAGGTATGCTAATAAGCAGCCGGTACTTGACTTAACTTTACATTTGATACGAAGCACGAGCTTATCAGCACTCGATAGTCGCAATACGTGAACTGATAGCGATACAGAACGCTTTGACAATGATAACACCCGGAATTTATCTTGATACCAACATGCAGCGAAATAATAAGGCTTTATTATAAAAATGTTTCTGTAATACTAAATATTGGGAAACTATAGGTAGGTAGATCACAATTTTTTTGTCGGATCCGAAGGTGCGAAGGTGAAAAGATGAGCTTGATAACTATCGGAGGGACTGGCTCCCAATGGCTGAGCTGCCGATGCGTGAGGGCATGTCAGATTTTTACTGACTAAAATGGACCCACTCTTGTTTCTTCTTTGTCCTCATTCTCCAGTAAGCTTCGACCCAGCTCCCCTACGCTATTGCTGACATCTCCTTGAGGCGCGCGTGGACACGCTGTTGACGATTTGAGTTTGGTCTGGACGGTTACCGTACGGTCAGACGGCAAGTTACAAATTGTTCGTCGTCCGCAAGTCCTCGCCTAAGGTGGCTGAAAACGGGATCCTGGTGGCTGGGGCGTGAGGGTCATTCCCTCGCGCGGCCGCCTCCTTTGCTAGCATTACTGCTTCGCAGAAGGAGGCGACCACCTGCCATTCTTCCCCTTTGCGGAACATGGCCTATACCAAGGCGCGATAGATCTTTACCGTTGAGCACCGAATGTCGCCACGAGGAAACAGTGGTGCTCTGCCCGGACGGGGTACACTTCTACCGTGTGCTCCACCGTGTCCTCCGGGCGATCCACATAATAGTGACACTGGGGCGTTTTTTCCGCACGAATCTGGTACAGGTACCTACCGACATGACCATATCCGGTGAGGACCTGCGTCAAGCGTAAGGTAAGGGCACAGTGTTGTTCCAGCCACTCCTCAAAGAGACTCCTTATTTCATTTAGACCATCCATATTAATACACACCAAAACTGACTCGTGTTTGTGAAGGTTTCACGGCTTAACAGCTGAGCCAGTTTTGAATGGGAAGGTATAGAAATAGATTGAACGCAAAAAGCCAGAGGAACCCTTGACAAAAAAGCTATCTCAGAAGTTAATGGCGTGACAAAAGTTTCTCTAGAAAAATCCAATATACTCCCACACGATGGCGTGGGCATAAAGCGCACACGGAACTTCTACTGAAAATCTCTTTTCCCAAAAACGATCTTTTCCTTATATAATAGGAAGCAAACTTGTACTTTTTACTTTAAAAAAATCCAGGATTTTTTATTTTCTGTTGGGTAAAAATCATCCAAATGACATCCCGCCCTAGGGCGGAGCGGGATATAGTGTCAAACTCTTACTATCTAAGTTCCTTCGTGCCTTCATACCGGGGCTGAGCTACCTTTTGAAACTAACCCTGGCCCCAGTAGGCTTCGACCCAGCTGGGCCCCTACGTTGTTGACTACTCCTTGAGGCGCGCGGGAACAGTGCGCGCCGTCGACGACTTGGGCTTGGTCTGGACTGTTAGCGGACGGTCGGACAACGAGCTACCCATTGCTCGCCATCCGCAAGCCCGCGCCTATGGTGGCCGGAAATCGCGATCGGAATCCCGACAGCGGCTGAGTCAAAGTTAAAGTCAAAAATATTTTATTTCACATAGGCCTACTACATGGGCACTTATAAAACGTCAGAAGCTAGTGCACGGTTCCAAATTGGTCGTTTCCTATGGAGTAGAACCGACAAGAAACTCCATGGTTACTCTTTTTAAAAAAAGTGGTTGGTATTACAATATTGATAGATATTATGTAAGAACAATAAAAATTATCTTAGTAAAAAACAAAGTAAGTCGTAATAGGAAGTAGTCTAAGAGTTCGTGGAGTATACAGTTTTCTCACATTCACATTACAAAAAAAAAGCTATATAAAAAAAAAGAAATCAGGAATAATATAATAATTACAACTATCAACAAAATGTTAACATAATAAATTACTAACAAATTTAAGACAGTTGAAATACAAATAAAAAAAAAATATTGCAAAAGCAATGTGTCAGAGAAAAAAAAATGTATATATAATTATTAAAACAAAGGTGGAGCAGTCTACAGACGCTGAGACTCTGTCCTGTCACTCGTCACGCTATCACTAACTCCCTTTTCTTTCATATCACTTCTCACACAATCCATCCATCTTTTCTTTGGCCTCCCTCTCCCTCTCCATCCAACCACATGTAAATTCGTAACTCTTTTAGCAACATGCTTTTCATCTCTCCTCTTTACGTGACCATACCAAGACAAACGATTACTGACACAATAATTTTGTTCGAAGTAGGCTTGCTCTTGACCACAATCGCACCTAATGGAATAAGAGACGATGTAGTCGACGATGGAATACGATTGCGTAGAAGTAACCTATTCACCCTTGACATAAAGACCCTTACAATAGAATAGACTTTATTGTACACCAAATCAGTAACAAAACTACCTCTAGGTATACATGCAGTAGCGTAACTAGCCTTATAAACGCCCGGTGCGAGCTTCTCTAACTGCGCCCCTAGAAAAAAGTACAATACGAACAAAAAGGACTATAAGATATTTTTGCGCCCCTCCAGGGACTTCGCCCTTGGGCACGCCACAATTATGGCGGTAAGTCCCCTCTTTGAGGCGTGGCTGGAAAGACTTCACGGCGTCCTTACCTTCCGCATGACGCAGGTACTCACCGGACATGGTTCGTTCGGGAGTTTCCTGCACTCGATTCATGCGGAAGTGACGCCCGGGTGTCGCCACTATGCGGAACGCCCGGAGGACACGGTGGAGCATACAGTCGAGGTGTACCCTGCTTGGGCGGAGCATCGCCGTGCCCTCGTGGGGGCGATCGGCGGCGGAGACCTCTCGCGCCGGGCCTTGGTTGAGGCCATGGTCCGGAGCGAGGAGGAGTGGCAGGCGGTCGCCGACTTCTGCGAAGCAGTAATGGTCGCAAAGGAGGAGGCCGAACGCATCAGGCAACGGCGTTATCGCCGCCGCCGCCACCGGGATTCTGATCCCGATTTCCGGCCAACGTAGGCGCGGGCTTGCGGACAGTGAGCAATGGGTAGCTCACTGTCCGGCCGTCCGGTAACTGTCCGGACCAAGCCCAAGTCGTCGACGGCGCGCACTGTTCCCGTGCGCCTCAAGGAGTTGTCAGCAACAGCAGGGACCCAGCCGGGTCGAAGCCTACTGGGGCCAGGGTTATCCGAAAGGGCGCTCGAGCCCCGGTATGAAGGCTAGAAGGAACGGGGTGGGTCTTTTAGTCAGTATGAGTCTGACACTATCTCCCGCTCCGCCCAAGGGCGGGGGATGTCAATGCATGATTTTTTCCCACCATAAAAAAAAAGGGACTGCGCCCTGTGCCTGTGAACCGCTGGCACCGCCCTAGTTACGGCACTGTATACATGTACCTCTAAGTGTGTAATGAAATTTAAACTTGGCAGGTTAATTTAATTATATAAATAATAAATTTAATTATACAATTAATCAAGTGTAACGTGTAGCATGAAAACCTGCCAAGTTCAAAAACGATGGTTATGCTGTTGATGAAGATGATTATGATCGATTTTAAAGTGCATCTAAACTTGGCATTGGATTGGATTTCAACCCTTTTTTAGGCGAATAATTAGCCGATAGGAACTTGGCCCCCTTTTTAACAGGTATGTTTTTAGTAGGTAGTATTTTACGCTATTTAATCATTCGCCAGCCGCTATCTACGTCTAATGTCATATCGTGTCGATAGTGAATAAGGGATGCCCAATCTATTGTAATCGACTGATTGTATTTTTAATCTATCGATTGATTTAATTTTTCTAAAAATAGATTAAAAAATACTTAATAAGTATACTTTGTAAACGAGGTCAGATTCGATTATAAACAAGTAGTCAGAATAATGATGAAGTGATCAACACCTATTACGACTATTTCATCATGATAATTTTTCAGGGTTTTCCAATGATCGTTTAGAAAAGTGTCCTTTGTCATTGTTAGAGTCACAGTCTTACTTGTTGTGCTTGAATTGGTGTCGTTTGCTCTCTGTAGTGAGAGCAGTGATGGCCGAGTGGTAACGCGGGTTCAAACCCAGCCAAACGCATTACTTTGTGTAATTTATTTCATCACCACAGCTCTCAAAACGGTAAAGGAAAACATCGTGAGGAAACCGGCATGTCTTAGAACCAAAAATTTGAAGTCACGTGACATCCACCAACTCCCACAGGGCCCGTGAGGTGGATTACGGCCTATTCCCTCTCCTAGAGAGGAGGCCTGAGTTCCAACAGTGGGAGCATTATAAGGCGATACTATGCTATGCTATGCTCTCTGTAATTGTATCGGTGTGTTTTGGTGACTTTCGGGACTTTGCATAAAACGACTTGGTTATTTTAACGGATTCTGGCTGCTTTTGAAAATGACTTACCTGGCTGTGATTTTTAAAACTGTGTACAATTTATATGATAACTTGGCACTCAAAAACGGACTAAATACTAAATTAATTATCTAGCTAAGTACTAAAAATACTCGTAGTTAAATATATTTTGATGTTGTTTATAATTTCTTAAAAATCACTCGGAGCTATGTAAAATCATACCTAATATTCGTTGTTATGGTTTGATTATAACCTCAAAAAGGTGTTTTTTTTTATATATTTTTGTTCTGCAGCTAGTCCGCTATAAAAATAAGATTCTATAGGAGTTTAGTAGTGATAGAAAATACAATACATAATTTCCGATGCTCTTGGCTCCAGGGCCATTAATGTATGAGCGCAGAGCAATGTCCTTTTCTTTGCGAACCGTACTTCTTCTTCTTATCGTATCGATGGCAAAACTAGTTAAATTCCTTGCCTGGCCCAGAATTCGGCCACGGCAATGCCGTCCGCTGATGCTGTCATTAGGTTCCTACGTGAGCAGGTAACAGGGCACGTGACGCAGGGTGGAAGGTGGGACATGGTCTGCGGAGAGACGCCGCACAAACACTAAAGATCGGAACCATCCGAGAACCCACTTGTGGAGAAGCGAACCGTACTTGTCAAGTAATATTTGACAGATGGAGGTCATTGACGTTCTTATTCTTGATTCATATTGTGTACATGCTTAAAGAAGAAAAAAGTCGAGATTTTCAAATATTTCTAACACCAAGAAGATGGTCGGACCGCTAGTATATAAAATACAGTTTACAATAAATACACGGATCCGTTTTGTAAACTGTTTATTTTCAGATCACCGGCAAACACAACGATTGTGTACTTATGTATATGCGAGTGGATCCGGTTCGGTATTCTGCTTTTATGTGAATTTTCTGGCTGTTAAATAACGTTCCTGGAACAAAGGAGAGTTTGGTTTGATTGTCGATTGGCCCTGTATTTTGTCGGAGGATCTTGTATCTAGCAGAATTTTTTTTTTTTCGTAGATTAGATCAGTGTTTCTGGTTTCGTTTTACGTACTATCACTTGCAAAAGTCCATAAGAATTCTTAAAACTTATTCGTTTGACGTTTAGTTTGACTTACGACCTTTTATTTTCAAGTTTCGCCAACAAATGATTGAAATTCACAATTTCATCAACTTATCATACGTCAAGATGGCCCAGTGGTATAGGCACACAGATTGAAGCGCAAATCAGCGTGCCGCAAGTTCAAATCCCACGCAATTATTGACTTTTTGTAAGTTCTTACCCGATTGGAAGTTATGTATTTGCATTACATATATTAAATTATTCTTTAACTTGTTCACACATTTCTTAGAGTTAGAAAGGTAGACCACAAAAAAAACTAAATAAAGAATTAGATTTCTGCGAGGTAGACACGAGTTTTAACTTAACCGAAATGAACTGTCGTTTGGTTGTAGTTGTTGGTTAGTGACGTGAGGTTGACAGTATTGTAATATTCGCAAAATGCAGGCTAATATTAGTATTGAAGTGAGGGCGACTATCATTGGGCTGCATAAAAGTGGTCTTAATAAAACACAAATATCTGAAGAAACCGGACTGAATGTGAGTATAATAGCTATTAATGAATTGTAACTTTATTACAAATTAATCTTCTAATTAAAACGTATGCCATTTATGAATCCATTCATCGTATCTTTATGAGGTTTAAAAGAGAAATACGTAAATCGTTGGGTTTATTGGATTAATAAATGCAGTTTTATTTTAAAATTATATTCAATAATTATGATTATTAACATTTTATATAATGAAAATGAAGTGAAGTAGGTATAGCTGCCTAATATATATATTTTTTTTATTTTAGAAAAATACTGTAAATCTTTGGCTAAAAAGATATGAGGAAGAAGGTAGCCTTGCTAGTCGAAAGAGAAGTGGGAGATCGAAGCTTATTAGCGAGGCGCAGCGACGACATATGGTGGACGTATACGAAACGAATGGTTTCGCACCAACGAGACATTTTGCGGAATTATATGACACCTCGATGGATACTGTTCGCCGTGCACTTCACGCTGAAGGCGTGCATCACAGAAAACCTGCTAAAAAGCCGTACTTGACAGAGAGGCACAAACAAGAACGATTACGTTTCGCACTAAATATTTAATGTTAACTAAACTAAATGGCCTACCATTTTATTTTAACATATCTGTGATTATTCGTTAACAAACACTGTATTATATTGTGTTTACTTTCGTTTAAAACAGCTATATCTTTTAACTTGTGCCATCGCCTCATCTTAAGAATGCAGTGAACTCGCAATCAATTTTGTTGACAATAATCATGAGTCTATTTCGTTTTTTATTCTTCTACCCGCACTGTTTTAACATAATACTATAGTTCAATTTATTTTTCTCATCTAATTGACGATTATCTTGTGAGAACTAAAGTTCTTTTAACAGAAATTGAGGTTTGGTTTCAATCTTCTTTTCGTCAAGAAAATGAACAATTAAGCTATGACCTCAATACATTCATTGTGACGTTACACAAAAATAAAATGTTTACAAAGTCCAAATCATATATCACTTTTCAATAAATAACTGGATATAAACAATTACCTATATTTTATTTTATTAAAATTTGAATATCCGTTCATTGTTACGTTATTCATATTATGAATGGTCTAAGTGGGTATACTTCCAACAAACAATCTTAGGCGTAACATAGATAACGGTTACAAGATAACTTTTTGTCTAGGTAACAATTCGACGTCACAATTCTCATAAATGTTTAATTTGTAAATATAAAGAATAAACATTTTTATTAAACACGTCTTTTTATTTCCACCTTATAACATCGAAAAGATGTAACAACTAAATAATTGCAAATTACGAATGTGATTCTTCTTGTGGTTAATAGATCACATTCGTAATTTGCAACTATTTAGTGCAAAAAATGCAATAGTATTTTTCATAGAAATAAAAAAAAACAACTATATCAATATAGATTGGGAATTTTCAAAGTAAGAAATAACTGCAACGGACCGACCATGATTTGAACTCGGGTTACGTGATTTGCGAATCCAACACTTAGTTCACACGGCTACCAGCACATGACGTATCTGGGCGAATTTTATCAATGCTACCATATAGCTCAGTGCGACGACAGTTCCTTAGTGTGTGTTATCTGTGGAATGTGGATACTCATACATGCGCACACATACGCACGGAAATATCGCGCTCGCTCGGTTCGTAGCAATGTAATCATTAGCGTTCCTATGGACTTTTGCGGCCTTACTGTACCTAAGTAGATTATAGCTTTTTATGGAAAACCTATTTTTTCCTTTTTTTTAGGTGGGGTATCATCCAATTAGTTCTCTTACTATAGAGCCGATTGTCAGACTTTTACTGACTAAAACCCAATCCTGTGTTTCTTATCTTTCATTTGAGTTCCAGGACCCTAACCCTAATCCTAGTAGGCTTCGGCCATGTTGGCCCTATACGGTTTTGCTGATATCTCTTTGAGGCGCGCGTGGAACACCTGCCGGCCGGACGGCGAGCTACCAATTGCTCGTCGTCCTCTGAGTTTACTTTTTCATTGTGGTGCCCTCAGCTAAACCAAAGAAAATAGTGTGCCGGTACTATAATAAAAAGAAAGAAAGAAAAAACGTTTACACGTGCCTCAAACAATCATTAAACTAAATATACAAAATGAAAAAAAAAAAGAAAAGTATAATCAGTGCGAGGCCAAAAAGGCACCTAACTCAGCATATGCTGCGTTATTTAAAATGATAAATAACGCAGCGCTGGTATTTTGTTAGGGCCCAAGGTAATAAGGTACCTATGGGATACACCCACATTATAAGATTGCCTGAAGAGTTCGATTTCCCCAGGATCCCATTATCAGATCCTAATCTCAAGACTTGACCTTTTAGGCAAAAAATAATTTTCTAATTCGGTTCAGGCACGTGCTTAAGTAATGTGCCTAGTATAATATAATCGGGGAACATACACAAAAAAAAAGATTCCAGCTAATTGAGAACCTGCTCCATTTTAAAGTCGATTCAAACCCTTGGTTTTACATAACTTGAAGGTGATCATATTTGTGGCGATGACCACGTTCCATCAGAAGGCCGTCAGCCTGTTTGCCGACACATTACTGTAATAGCCAGCATACACGAGGAAACAGGGTGACACAATCTTGAAGTGTCATCGGTTAGGTACCAGATCACACTGCTAGAACTGCTTATTTCATCATTGTCTTGCATTTCCCTTGTCTACTACTTTAGAGTTTATATTTTTTACTTACTTCTACGACCATTGAAATAAGTAACTATGTAAGTAGTTAAGTAAGTAGTCTATGACCAGTGCGTGTTGCCAGTGATGACTTATGACTCCGAAACGTGGTCACTTACAATGGGCCTCATAAGAAGACTCAAAGTCATCCAAAGGGCGATGGAAAAGGCTATGCTTGGAGTTTCCTTGCGTGATCACATCAGAAATGAAGATATCCGCAGGAGAACCAAGGTTACGGACGTAGCTCGAAGAATCGCCAAACTTAAGTGGCAATGGGCAGGGCACATTGCACGCAGAACAGATGGACGATGGGGACGAAAGGTTCTGGAGTGGCGACCACGTACCGGAAGACGCAGCGTTGGATGGTCTCCAACAAGGTGGACCGATGACCTGGTCAGGGTCGCGGGAATCCGATGGATGCGTGATGCACAGGACCGGTCGTTGTGGCGACGCTTGGGGAAGGCCTATGTCCAACAGTGGACGTCTTTCGGCTGATATGATGATGATGATAATGATGACTTATTTCTACTGTATTTTAATTTTAATGTATCCTAATTCTACTGTGTTTTAATTCTACTGTATGTGTAAGGTACGAATAAACGTTTTTCTTTCTTTCTTTCTTGTTCCTGCCCTTGTCCTATATCACAACCACTTTCCAATATTATTATCACCATCCTTTGATGGCTACCATTCCACTGCGCACATGATTTTAAAAACTAAATGATTCTGAACTAATTGTGCTCCATTGGTGTAATTACTGCATGGCGTTCCGATGTGAGGATAAATAAAGGAAAAATAAATATTACATTAAGGCTTATAGTCCCTTGAACCATCTGGCCAAAATTATGTGGACGCACCTCTCGCACCCGCCTAGGCGGCAGTACGCAAATCTGTGCATTTATTTGCGGCCAACAGCGCCCGGAAAGCGCGCGGCTGACCTTTAAAAATCCATTTTCTTTGCGAAATAGTGACTGATTTACATATGCAATGTTCACTTTGAAGAATATTTAACCACCAATTTTTATGTGTAAAAATGTTTCTAAAGATCCAAGCCGTTTCGAAGGAGTAGGAAAAAGTTGCGAAAAGTTGCGAAATTGCTAAATATTTTTTTTAGACAAAAGTATTAATAGCACGAAAAAATCAAATGTTGATAATGTTGTTCATGAATCTATAATAAGCATATTTTTTTTTTCAAACCTATTAACCTGGCCGTTACCGAGGAGTAGGCTTCAGAAAGTCACTGTTTTATGGCACTTTTCGGGCGCTTGGGCCTTAAATATAACCGACCTTTCCCGACGATGTTGGGCTTCAGTTACCAGTCGAGCTGGATACAGCACCATTCCAGTTGTACAGAATAGTCAGTCAGTTTTGAAAGTCATATAAAGGCAGTCGCCTGTCTGACCTGGATAACCCTGTTACAAGATCCAACGATACTTCTTGGAAAGATTTCTTCAATTTTTATCTTTAATTCAATTCTCTTCAATTGTGATTTACTTTAGAATGGATTCTATTACTTTTAGGGTTCCGTGGCTCTGTCGACGAAAACGGTACCCGTATAGCGTCTTTTCGTAGTTTGTCTGTCCGACTGTGAAAACCTTTTTTCTCAGGAACGCATGGAAGTATTAAGATGTAATTACAGGTCGCGCAGTGGTTTAAGATCGCTCGGCAAAAGTGGAAGGGGCATGCGCAGTATTCAATTCTAAGGTCTATTTGGTGACGTGCGGCGCGAGGGGGGCGGGAGTGCGCCGACGGCGACACGTCATTGGTAAATCAGTCGCTCTTCAATTCCCGCGTTGCGTTCACGCGTCTCATTGGATACTGTTGTACTTGGGTACAGTTGCAAACAAATTGTCAATGTCATCAGACATTACAAATGTCTGACGACAACGTTGTGCACTTTTGCCCTTAGGCTCGTGCTTCCACCCTCAACCTTCTACTTCAATATCCCAAGATGAATTAATGGAAAGAATATCACCACTGTCGGATGATTAATTTTCCTACAATTTTATGTATTAAATATAGTAACTATTTACTTTTATTTTTAATTTTTCTGAATTTACCTACTTACAAGATAAATTACGCAAAAACTAGTGTTATTGTAGGTTAAGTTACTAAGGTTCAAACGTACCAAATAAAAATAAAAATAAATCCCTTAATAACACACTAAGAATTTCTGTGCGCGATTGTACACATGCGCCGATTTCCCCCACTACATTCATCGAGCGACCTTAAACCACCGCGCGACCTGTAATATCTACCAAATACTCAAATTGGCTACCCCTGGAAACAGTTAAAAACTAAAATTTCTAAGTTCCGTGAACGCAATCAAAATGAAATACTGTTTATTTATTTATTTATTTATTTTAAAAATTGACACACCAACGACTCATTCACCGATTAAAGTTAAAAATAAAAGAACATTACAAATACATATTATGGTGGATTTGTCACTTATAGGCGTGCACAGCACTTATACAATAATATAATTAAGACAAAAATAATTAATTAGTTGAATTAGTTTTTAAAATAATTAGTCATTTGAATAAGAAAAAAAGTCCAGGTCTAGATAGTATTCGTGTCAGTGATCTACAGTGTATAAATTCAGAAATAACACCTGTCATTACTCATTTAATAAACTTATGTATCTCCTCATCATCTTATCCTGACGAATTAAAGACTGGCATAATTAGACCCATACACAAGAAAGGTTCCTACAATGACATAAACAATTATAGGCCTATTACTATTCTACCTAGTTTAGATAAAATAGTGGAAAGATATATAGGTAATGAAATTAATACTTTTTTGTCCAGTAATAATATCATAAATAATAAGCAGTTTGGGTTTCAAAAAGGTCGTAATACCACGCAACTACTGTCGGCCTTTTCTGATGAGGTCAATAAGCATCTGGGCGCTCGCGAACAGGTGCTTATTGCCCTCATCGACTTCAGCAAAGCATTTGATACTCTACGGCATAAAACATTATTCTGCAGATTCGAACAATATGGTATACGGGGTCCTATGTTAAAATGGTTCAAAAATTACCATAAAAATCGATATACAGTAGTCCGATTAGGCACTTGCCATAGTGAAAAAATACCTACTAAAATGGGCACGGCCCAAGGTTCAATAGTTGGCCCAACTGAGTACTTATTATATGTTAATGACATGTGTGATGTCATTCCAGAGGACTCTGTGTATCAGTTTGCTGATGACACATGCTTGGTAACCCATCATAAAAATATATTTGAGGCTCAAGCAGCAATGCAACGTTTATTCGATGATTTGTGTAAGTGGGCACACGATGCAGGCCTGGTTATCAACGCTAGTAAAACTAAAATCATACATATACACTCTCCTTACATGAAGATTAGACAGATACCTAAAATAATCGCGCATGATCACCAGTGCCTGCATCGCGGGCTCACTGCACGCATATGTGGGTGTCCTGCGCTAGAGGCTGTCGATCAGCACACATATCTTGGCCTCACTATAGACAAGCATTTCAATTGGGGATCTCACATTGAAAATGTCTGTAACAAACTTAGATCTGTTAGTGCCAAGTTAGCTATCCTCAAATACAAACTTCCTTTCTCCACGCTACGAATGCTGTATCTCGCCCTGGCAGATTCAGTCATAAGCTATGGGCTTACTAGCTACGGACGTACCTACAAAACATATCTAGATAAAATATATAAATTACAACTAAGCATACTCAAGAATATTGTGCCTTTGAATATTAAACTTAAATATAAAGATGATGAATATGGATTATTTAAATATTGTAAAATTATGTCAGTCTTTGATAGATTCAGGTCGGCAATTATCCTGGACAAATTTAATTATATTGGCTCTTTAACGTTAAATAGTAGACCAAAACATTTACGTGATCTTGATTACCTGCCAACATATAAAGTACCTACAACTGTAAATGTTTATGGCATGAGAACTTGGGAATATATATTGCCCGATAATTTAAATAAAATTCCAAAACCTGTGCAATCAAATATTGTCACTAGTACATATAAAAAATGTAAATTTACTTTGAAAAGCTTTATATTACTGGTAACATCACATCTCAAAAATTATAGCATCAAGCTAAATTATATAAATTTTAATGTAACATGCTGCGAGCGAGCTTGCTACCTCCACTTTGTCACATAAACCTTTAAAAGGTTTCAGACAAGTGTTTTTGTTGTAACAAATGTAAGAAAAATAAATGTAATGAACAATAAAGCAAAAAAAAAAAAAAAAATTAAAAATTGCATTGGAATAAATTAAAATAAATTAAATTAAAAATTACATCGAAATGTCAGTGGGATAAATTATAAAAAAGATTAAATTGAGATCAGTTACATTATAAATATAAAAAAAAGAATATTATACAATTACATAAACAGATAAAAATTAGATCAAATCAGAATACATTAATCTTAAATTAAAAAAATTTCTTCCAATTGTATTGGGAGAAATGGGATTTTTGATAGTAAAACATTAATTATATGAAATAGGGTCATTGTATGAACCTGTTTATGCTCTGTCTAGTTGTGTCCATACACACCTAGACGGAGCACACCACTTCGAACCACGGCATAAACTAGGGACTGGCGCGGAGCTTCCGCCTTAGCTAGGTGTGCCCGTTACGGTATGCTCCACCATGTCCTTTCCAATTATGTTGGGGTCGGCTTACACTCAAAACGAATGCCACTATATATCAGTATTTTACATGGAGCTACTATCTATCTGACCTTCACAACCCAGGAATTGGACAACACAATAGCCCTTGGCAAGTTTGGTTCCAGATTTCTTGACTACCTACACTATCCGTATAGACAAAAAATTGGCAAATGAGAAGCCAGGACCGACAGCTTAACGTGTTTTCCGAGGCTCGTAAGAATCTCGGTACTTTGAGATGGTCACCCATCCAAAGTCTGACCTTAGCAATGGGTTTCTTAACCTTGGGTCAATACCTTTACTGCTGTAATTACTTAACTAAGAGCTCCTCAAACTTATGTCATACTAAACCATGAAGAAAGAGTAGTTAACTGCCAACTCGAACCGTTTAAGCTGGACAGAAAGTTCAAAGCGAATAGTTAAATAAAGTTCTATTGTCAACTAATTCTATTATTGAACGATTACTATTCAGCAGTTAGATAGGCTTGATTCTTGTTAGAATTGGAAATGGAGTTCATTGTTTTAATATGGGACGCGGGAACTTAAATGGATTAATAATCTTTATTACATTTGAGTCTATTTGTCTCTATTATTATGGTTACGTGATTAGCCTTATAATGATTAAGGACCTTACCATGACGTGTTAAATTAGCAGTTGTGGAGCGAGAAAGGGCTATGGAGGTCATCCTATATAACAGTTCAGTTTAGTACGTTAAATGGACCGCATTAAAAGCTTTTGGTAGGGCCGCAGGCCTCCTCTCTAGGAGACGAAATGGGCAGAAATCCACCACGCGGGATGGACGTTAGTCCTCGTTCAGGCCAAGGAACGAAGTGAGAGGAAATAGGAGGCGACCTCCTTCTGCGAAGCAGTTTAACAAGCAAGGAGCCGGCCGAAACCGTGAGGTAGAGATCAGCCTCACGCCCTAACCATCGTCAAAGTCAAAGTCAAAATATCTTATTTCACATAGGGCTACATGGGCACTTATAAAATGTCAGAAGCTAGTGCACGGTTCCAAATTGGTCGTTTTCTATTTAGAAGAACCAGCAAAAAAGTCCATGGTTACTCTTTTTAAAAAAGTGGTTCATGTTCCAATATTTATAGATTATGTAAGAACAGTGTAGACCAATACTGTACACAAAAGCACAAACAAAAATCTTAATAAAAAAAGTAATTCTTAATAAGAAGATCTGAGAGTTCGTGGGGTTCGTGAGGTTCGTGGCAATAAAGTATTGAGTATTGGGGTATACACTGTTCTTACATTTACATTACAAAACAAAAATGAGGCTATAATAAAAAAAAGCAAGAAAATATATAAATAATAACAAGTGTTCTATCAATAAAATCTTAACAAAATAAATTATCAACGAATTGAAGGAAGTTGAAGTCTTAAAAATTTAAAAAATATTGCAAAAGCAATGAGTTAGAGAAAATAATAATGTAAATATATTAAAACAGAGGTGGAGTACGGTGAGTTGCGTTCCAAGCGCACCTCAAAGAGATGTCTTCAAAATTGTCGAAGCCAGTTAGGGCCAATGCCTGCCAGAGCTGCAGATTGTTCGAAAGAGTTACCGTGCCCTCGCATAAAAGGACAACTGAAGGAACACTGTGGTCTGCAAAAGTCTGACACTCCACTGAACGTGAGAATTGCTTTAATATTATTAATTTGCTTTTATATTACTGATTGTTGTGCGGTAGGTAATTATAGTGATGGGTTAAATATATTTGCTAAAAGAGATTAAACTAAAAACACACATTCACTCACCATTACATCCATTCACACTCAAACACACCACAGAATCTTCACATAAATTACATACCAATCAACACACCCTCCTATGCATCACACACGCACATATCGCTAAACACAAAGAAGAGGACATTACTTACATTATTCACTTTTCTTCGTAAATAATTATAAGAAAATCATTTAAAAATTGTTATCCACATAAATTGTACAGAACATTCACTTTGTTGGCATATTATTGGATAAAATTGAGGGAAATGGCACTGATAACCGTAATACAGGCATTGCCTAGCTCGGTTACAGAAGCTACATGAAATGTCCTCAAATTATCTTGCCTAACTGTACCTGTAATCATAGTATTAAGCTTTTTGAAAAATAAAAATTATTATTATAATATTATTAATAGTTTCCTGCGTAAAGAAAAACGTGCTATCTTTAATGTACTATAAAATAACATTAGACAAGTTTACTGGTCAAAATATGTTGGTGAGCTTTTAGAGGTTTTTTTTACTGACTGACTGACTAACCTGTCGGGCATAACTGACATAAAGTTACGTTGTTGTTGTAAGTCACATACTTAGCACTTAGTATTTGATTTATCATCTAGACAATATCTATGTCAAGAACTGGTCTAAAAGCCTGCGGCTATCAAGAGTGATAAAGTACTAAGAATGACCTTTGACCACAATATAGTTTGGTTTATTACATCAATAAACCCATTCCCAAATAAGTAGGTACTAAATTTTATCACACATAGTCGTAAAAGGTGACTAAGGGGAAGGTACCCTATTACCTAATCTTAGAGCCGTATATTAAGCAATCTTAAGATAGCGTTTAATGGCACAGAATACGTGTTACTGTTAAATAGGGCTGTTTTATAATATCTACTTATTTATTTATATACACTTTATTGTACACGAAGATCACAATTAAAAGAAAACATTATAACACTTGACGATTTCTTTCAGGTAACCTAAAATGTATAAAGATTGCCTGACACAAAATGGGGTTGCATTTGGTACAAATATAAAAGTAAACAAAAATTATACAGGTCCATACAACTAAAATAGATACATACATACAAAATATATACGTGTATAGGCAATAGAATAAGTGGTAAGACGAAGTCCAGTAGCCTGATTCACGTAAAATCAAACAAGCCAAATATCGTTGAAGTTTTATAGTCGTTCGATCGAAGTCCTATCCAAAAGCGGTATTCACGATCTAACGACTTATTTCCAGTTACATTTATGAGTATTCTACCAGGATAGTTTTTTTAAATCGACGAATTTTAAACGACTATAAAATCGGTGTCTTTCAAACTCGATTGATGGATATGAATACGGAAATGGTCTAAACGACTAAATCGCTACGATATCGTTACGGTTTTCATTACGTGAATCGAGCTACAGGGCCCTTTACCGGACGGCGGCCGCTCTAGCGACACGCGAGGTTGCGATAGTCGTTGGTAAGATCCAGCGCCGCCATCGGGTTCCCAACTAACGGTAGGAGGAGTACACATCGGCGTCGGGTCGACGATGAAGTACCTGGGACTCGTCCTCGACAGCCGGTGGAATTTTGTGGATCATTTCCGACGTCTGGCTCCCAAACTGAACCGGACTGGGGCTGCTCTCAATCGGCTCCTGCCCAACCTTGGGGTCCAGACGCCTCCTGCCGGAGGCTCTACGCGCGGATTGTTCGGTCCATGGCCCTTTACGGGGCGCCAATATGGCCGCCGTCACTGCATCAGCAACCAAAGGCCCAGCTGAACGCATGCCAGAGAGTCATGGCAATACGGATGGTGCAGGGATACCGCACGGTTTTTCGCGAAATGGCAAACCTTCTTGCTGGCCTGCCACCATGTGATCTGGAGGCAACAGTCCTTGCACACATGCACGATTTACGCGTGGAGATGCAATGCCAGGGCGAAAGTCCGCGACAGGTCGCGGCATGGCGGACAGAGTTCCGGCGGGTTTCTTATGGTGAAATGGCGTCAGCGACTATCGCAACCCAGTGCTGGGTACGCCACAATTATGGCGATAAGTCACGTCTTTGAGGCGTGACTGGAAAGATCTCACGGCGTCCTCACCTCCATCTATTGGCACACCACACCGTTGCCGACTTCTTTAGTCGATATTGTTACCGGCCTACGCTGAAAACCAGCGCTGTGGACTCGTCGCATTTTGCATGTGGACACAGCATTATGCTGAGCGTACGGCCGTTTTGCTTGGACGTGGCGCATACATGTTTATTATTATTTTTATTTATTTTTTCATGTAAAATTTGAATATAAAAATGTACCTACATATAAATGTAATATTTTAGTCTTAAGTTTTTTCGGAAAATGAAATGATTTTCTTTCTTCTTTCTTCTTCACCTTCCGCATGACGCAGGTTCTCACCGGACATGGTAAGTTCGAGAGGTAACTGAACTGGATTCGACGCCCGGGTGTCGCCACTGTGTGCCGGAGGTCACGGTGGAGCACACGGTCGAAGTGTGCCCCGCTTAGGCAGAGCATCGCCGTGACTTTGTGGAGGCAGCGATCTCTCGCGCCGGGCCTTAGTACAAGCCATGGTCCGGAGCGAGGACGAGTGGCAGGCGGTCGCCTCCTTCTGCGAAGCAGTATTGCTAGCAAAGGAGGAGGCCGACTGCATTAGGCAACGGCACTCACGCCCCAGCAGCCGCTGGGATTCCGATCCAGATTTTCCGTCAACGTAAGCGCGGGCTTGCGGACGGCGAGCAATGGGTAGGTCACTTTCCGACCGTCCAGTAACTGTCTGGACCGAGCCCAAGTCGTCGACGGCGCGCACTGTTCCTGCGCGCCTCAAGGAGTTGTCAGCAACAGCAGGGGCGCAGCTGGTTTGAAGCCTGCTAGGGCCAGAGTCTAGTTTAAAGGGAGGCTCGGCTTCGGTATAAAAGGCAAGAAGGAACGTGGTGGGTTTTTTAGTCAGTAAGAGTCTGATACTATCTGCTGCTCCACCCAAGGGCTGGTGATGTCATTTGGATGATTTTTAACCACCAAAAAAAAAAAACGAAAACAAGATCACAGTGTCAAGTAATGTTCCTTCTCAAGCCCTTTAAACACAAGCAGTGTTTACGCGCGTTTTATTGTCACAGGAATGTGCATTTCATAGACGAGCGGTCTGCACAGTAAAAGACTTGTCCAGGAAAGTAGTTGAATGCATTGGCATTGGCAATACGTTCAATTAAGCTAGCAGCAATCAAGAAACGAACAATAATAAACGATATCATAGGATTAAGCTAACGTGGAGCCTAGATTTTAATACAGGCTCCACGTTAACCCCCGCCTTTATAAAAGGCAACGAATTAAAACTCCTTTAACTTACTTTTCAAAATGGCCCTGGGACCCTTAAGTACCGAGTCCAAAGGTAAGGTAAGGTTCTTATGGAAAATCTGTAAGTGGTTAGAATCCTTAAAGCAAAGATATCTAAACTTATAATGTATGTATTAATAAATAAACTACTGTTCGACTGCGATCCCACGTGATGGTGTTAGTAGTGATAGTTGCTGATGGTGAAGCGATTCTTTTAACGTTCAAGCGGGGTCCACCACTATGCGCGGGGCCCGTAGCGTATTTCCTACTTTTGCTATGTGTTAAATCCGGCACTGTTCATAACAAGGATAAGAAAATTAAAATGGAAATGGACAGATCACATCATAAAAGGTATAAAAAAGGCCTTAAAACATGAAACAAAACCATTGCATTCTAGTTTCCCAGAAATAAAAAAAACCGGAAAGACCATGTTGTAGGTGGAAAGACGAAATAAAGACAACTGCGGGAAAAATATGGATGAGGACAGCGCTGAATCGTATTGGGTGGGAAAACATGGAGAAGACCTAGAAGATACTCGTCGTATGTCGGGTTGTCAGATGGTAGAATTGAGATGGCGCAATCAAGTCATGCAATTCCTGCGCACACTCTCCAAAATGCATCCTGTAAAACACCTGCCGCCCCGGTCAATAGCGGGAGATGTCATTATATTCTTTCTCACCTAAAAAAAGTCTTAAAAAATTGAGTTAACAATATTATCTTTATTTTTTTTACTATTACTGATCGTTTTTCTTTCATGTTTATTTTATTCTATTTTATTTTCTACACAATGTTACGTATTGTTAACAAATAAATCTCATACGACATTTTCATACAAACGCAATTCGATCCTTGATTCTCTATTGAAAAGAGATCTACTATTGATAGCGAAAAGGTTAATCGCTATCTTTGATCCCTAAAGATACGCTTACCCATTGACTAGGTACAAGACCCCTGCCCGTCCCCTGCACGACACAATACGCTGGAGTGTATCCTAAGTAATTGCAAGCTATAACATTGTAGCGGCGCACATTCGCTCCAGAAAGAACGCCCCATTCCAAGGATAATAAACGGGATATACTGTCGGTGAAGATAAAGAAAATGGAAGGCTTGGGCCTATCTATGTCTTTTATAGGACTATATTGAAAAAAAATATGTCACCCAGACATTGAAAAAAGCTTCAAAGGAGGCTTTTGGTAAATAACTTGACGACCCATCTAAATTTTAAGACCAGGTTTTTAATAAACCCGAAAAATATACATTTTTTTTTATAGAATTTGTTTTGTCATTTAGCAATTTTATAGTATTAATCTATAAATATAAAAATGGATCCCTATTTCCTTGGCTGGACTGATTTCGCTAATTCCTTTATTGTTGTTTGTTATTGTGAGGAGAAGGTTCTTATGGGAAAAAAAAATGAAAATGTAGTGTAGGGTAGAGTAAAGTAGGGTAGTGTAGGGTAGAGTAGGGTAGAGTAGGGGAGAGTAGGGTAGAGAAGGGTAGAGTAGGGTAGAGTAGGGTAGAGTAGGGTAGAGTAGGGTAGAGTAGGGTAGAGTAGGGTAGAGTAGGGTAGAATAGGGTAGAGTAGGGAAGAGTAGGGTAGAGTAGGGTAGAGTACGGTAGAGTAGGGTAGAGTAGGGTAGAGTAGAGTAGAGTAGAGTAGAGTAGAGTAGAGTAGGGTAGAGCAGGGTAGAGTAGGGTAGAGTAGGGTGGAGCAGGGAAGAGCGGGAGCGAAGCCGAGCGGGCAAAAGCTATTTAAACTATGTAGATAGACACAAGAAAAATAAAAGCACTTAACTAATTAAAACTATATAGGTATACACAATAACTCTTACCTAAAATATTATTATTATATTATTATAGTTAGCCCATATTGTCCCACGGCTGGGCAAAGTAAGGCCTCCCTCCACTCCTTCCAACGATCACGGTTCCTCGCTTAATCATTCTTAAAATATGGCGTCAAAAAATTTCTCCCCATCGCTGTCGACTAGGCTGGCGGCATTGACACGTTGTGTGGCAATGCTTAATCTGACCGAGGTAAGAGCCAGCCCTTGGGTCTCGCAAAGTGTCAAGTAGACGTTTGGATAATTCTTTAAACAGTGCTTGGTAAGAGTTATTGTATATATCTGACATCTGTATTTGAGCAGTAAATTAAATTATCCTTTCGTTTTCAGCAAAAGTCGTCTTGTCTCGATTGAAACATCGTCGTCCCGATTTCAGACGTCGTCGTCAGCTTAATGTGATGAATGGAAAAAAAAAATTGTTATTTATTATATTCTTACTCGGCTTGACGTCAGGAATAAGATAGACAAGCAAAAATGGATGTACAGAAACTTTAATTCTCTTCACACACTTCAGATTTAAAGAAAAAAAAATATTTTTGTTAAGAAATTGTGTACAGTTTAAAAGGTTCCAAACGAATTTTACAGAACACCATCTCATTTTTAACAAATGTAGCAAAATCCTTACTAATATTATAAAAGCGAAAGTGAGTTTGTTTGTTTATTTGTTTGTTTGTTTGTTACGTCTTCACGCCTAAATGGGAAAACCGATTTAGATGAATTTTGGTACAGAGATAGTTGGGACTCTGGAGACGGACACAGGCTATTTTTTTATAAAAAAGTGAAAAAAGGGGGAGAAAGAGGGAAGGTCTTTTATGTACGCGGGCGAAGCCACGGGCAAAAGCTAGTATTAAAATAAATTAGCATCTGTCAGCGACTTCACCCTAGTAAGAGTAGAAAATATGTTACGAGTACTCAGTGATAAAGTAGCATTCTGAAAATAGTTTTTAAAATCTGTCCAGTGGTTTTTGAGTTTTTTTTTTTTTTTTTATTAATGATAGGCTTGCGTTTGACCACCATCTCACCTGATGGTAAGCAATGATGTGGTCGTAGTTTATTTATTACAAACAAAAAACATAACAACTGCCCACCCAACTCTTAAATCTATAAGTTATTTATTTTATAAAATATTTCAACCGTAATTCTAAACCTTCTTTCGACCTGGGATCTTTTGACTTTTTAACAGGAACCAGATGCCTAAAAAAATTATTTTATTTTATTAATTCAAAACTTGCACAGCATACGTAAAATAGAAAATAACAAGCATTGCTAAAAAAAACACAACGTTTGTTAGTTTTTTTAAGCTATATTATAAACTACTAACTGCTAACTAGTGCTTTTCACTCTAACCTTTTTTTTATCTGATATAAACTAATACTTGACTGCGATTATTCCACCTTGAAGACACTTTATTATAATCGAACGGAAAGACCACTGTAAGCTTATTAAAATCAGTTCGCAACAATGATTTTTCTTTTTAGTGCTTGACTGCGATCCCACCTGATGTTAAGTAGTAATGCAATCGATAATGGTGATTGGGAATGTAATTTTTGAGTTTGAAATTATGATGCTTCAAATACACCAGAATTTAACTCTTGTGAACGCATAGTGGTCCGTATTTCATCCGTGTTTGAGAAACACTGTCATAGAACCTTTCTACTTTCAATCCTCGTGTGGTAATGGGACACACCATTAATAATGTTAAATTGGCGGCGTTCGTTCTCCTTGCCAACAATATGTTAGTGACAGAATGGTTTAGTAGCTTCAATTACGTAAGCGTTAGGTTAGTGCTAGTGGTTAATGTCAAAGGGTAAGTAGAGCTAGTGAAGTGTGGGAGACGAATTATGTTTGATTTATTGATGTTATTATTAAGGACTGATTAATGCGGCGCAAAGGAGAAGGCCGCACGCGTGAGGCAACGGCACACACGCCCCAGCTGCTACCGGGATTCCAATCCCGATTTCCAGCCACCGTAGGCGCGGGCTTGCAGAGGCGAGCAATTGGAAGCTCGCCGTCCGACCGTCCGGTAATTGTCCGGACCGAGTCCAAAACTTCGACGGCACATATTGTTCCACTCGTGCGTTGAGGAGTTGTCAGCAAACCGTAGGGGTCCAGCAGGGTGGAAACCTACTGGGGCCAAGGGTCTGCTTCTGAAAGAAAGATTCGCCCCCGGTAAGAAAGGCTACGAAGGAACAGGAGTGGGTTTTTAGTCAGTAAAAGTCTGTAACTAAATCCCGCTCCTTCCAAGGGAGAGATGTCATAGGATGATTTTCCCACTGACGTCTAAACTTAGTATGTAAGTTTAAAAGTCATCAGGACTGTAAGATGGTTTGAAAGAACTGCTACAGCTCTGGACCTGAAGGGCCGAGAGAGCGTGTCAGACTTTTACTGACTGAAATCACACCCATGTGTCGTCTTATGGAAATTAACCCATGACCCCAGTAGGCTTCGGCCCTGCTAAGCTCCTACGATTTTGCTGACATCTCTTTAAAGCCCATGTGATACACTACGCGCCACGTGTTCGACGACTAAGGGCGTCTTCAAATTAACCGCGAAGTGCTGACAGGAGCGTGGCAGCAGCACAGCAGCAGCGCGGCCGCCACACTAGAACCGCTATGTTCGAGCATCATAGTGTTGTACATTTGGGTTCTAGATTCGAACTCCTACCTCCTACCCTGAAAACAAAAGGTAGGAAAATGACGCCGATATGTGTCTAAAGGGCTCGATACAATGTCACTAATCTATTCCAAGTCCTTCGTAACGTACCACGTTTAACCCATAACACTGGATTAAGTTCACGATGTTAAATTGACGATGGTGGTTAAATATTCATGAGCAAATGTCGAGGAGTCGGTTTTATTCCATTACCCCTTGGATCCAGTCATGTGGCAACATTTTATGTGGGTGTTGAGCATAGATACTTGTTATAACCAGTTTCAAATCTTTTTGGTTAAAATCAGAAGTAAATAAACTTCTGCAGAGCACTGGTGGTAACGGCCCCAACTTACGACTTGTAGGTTGCGGGTTCAAACCCAGCCAGGCGCACTACTTTGTGTAATGTATTTCATCACCACTGCTCTCAAAAAGGTGAAGAAAAACATCGTGAGGAAACCGGAATGTCCTAGAACCAAATATTTGAAGATATGTGACATCCACCAACCCGCACTGGGCCCCGTTCCCTCTCCTAGAGAGGAGGCCTGAGTCCCAGCAGTGGGAACATTATGAGGCCGACTATGCTATGCTAAACTTCTGCAGTTTTTTGTACACGATCACTTAAGAGGGACCTTCCCGGTCCGTCTGTGGTCAACAGTAGTTGAAAAGCTTGTCCTTATCCAAGGTAATGTTTGTTAAAGAGGCAACGTTCGGTTGGCATTCGGTAACTTTCGTCGCTCACTATATATATATTTCACAAAACTTGTTACAGGAAATACGTGTTTTTTTACAAATTGCTGTAGTTCTGAATTTCATTAAAAAGTGCAAGGTTTCCATTTATATTTTCCTTAGCTTTTTTGTTTAAGTCTTGACTTAAAAATTTGGTTCTAGCTATCAGAAATCACAAAGTTTGGCAGGTCTGTTCATTCTTAAGTGAACAGGCTACTTCTAGGCAAGCGTGCTCCATCATTGACCACATTATCGCTTACCATCAAGTGATTTAGTGGGTGAGTCTATGAATTACAAAACAAAATAGACATAAGGCCCGATATTCATCACAATTGCAGATTTCCACGATCTAATTTTATTTCACTTCATTTCAGCCTGTCAGCAATTTGGAAATGTCAGCTCGAGTCGAATAATTCCCTGTCAACCATATCCGGACAATCGACATGGCATTAATTATATCGCTAATTCGACAAGCTGCACTGAACTAATGAACGTGATTTAGTTACCTGCTTACTAATGAGCACGCATTTAGGGTTCTGATTGATAGCTATGAAGGTTTATGCAACTAACAATACTTAATATAGAACTTACTAATTTTTTTTTTTTTTAATTCTCAGGGTTTGTGCATTTTTGGTAACGGCCCCGCGACTTACGAGTCAAACCCAGCCAGGCGCATTACTTTGTGTAATTTATTTCATCACTACTGCTCTCAAAACGGTGAAGGAAAAACATCGTGAGGAAACCGGCATGTCCTAGACCGGAAAATTCGAAGACATGTGACCCACACTAGGCCCGCGTGGTGGATTACGCCCCATTCCCACTCCTAGAGAGGAGGCCTGACTCCCAGCAATAGGAACATTATAAGGCCGACTATACTGCTATGCTATGCTATGTGCATTTAGCTAGTTCTACGGCCATGGTAACTCTTTAAAATTCTTCCGCAGCCATAGCCGTCGTCGACTCCAGCTTGGCCCTTACCGGAAGCCTTATTATTTGTCGTCCACAAGCCTGCGCCTATGGTAACTGGGAATTACCTTGCGACTCTTAACGCTCAGGGCATCTCCTGCAGCGGTGACTTGAACGTGAAAATGTCCGCTTCCACTCGTTTGCGGCATCTCCTTCATTCACGTTATTACTTCACACAAGGAGGTGACCGCTTCCCGTTCCCTTTCATTCCAAACTATGGCACACGTGTTTCTTCCACATAAACCCGACACTGGAATATCCTGAACTAGCCATATCTTGAGAATTTACGTCAGGTGGAAAGTAAGGACGCCGTGGAGCCTTTCTAGTCACTCCTCAAAGAGGGGACTTATCGCCGCGTACTTACTAAACATACCCTTCACATCTTTATTTTGACTGGCCTGTTGCTCACTAGAGCATAGCTAAGTTTGTTTTTGCTCTTTTGACTTTTGGCTAAACTTTTAACGTTGCCAGTAATATAAATCTTGTTCAAGTAACATACGAGTCATATGCTATGCTTCGAGTGGATTAAACTTACCCAGTTCGGCCTTTTCCTAAAAGCGCAGTTTCAGAAATTGACACCAGGCCTATAAAAGGCTAGTTATGGCACTAAGTGTACTGTACTACGAGTATATATTATAATACGCAGGTTTACAGAGAAGATATGTAGGCAATATTAGCCATATTAGAGTACATGGTCGAAACCTGTAGTTGCACTGATGACAGTAACTGGTTACTGTAGCCGAAATTGGCAAGATAGTCAGAAGCTTGGATCTCTGCTCTTCAGCATCAACCCAACAATAAACCACAGAAACAAACTCCAAATACGCCCATCAAAATAATACACGAACAGGGCCATTGATACTTCATTTTCGCACCGACATATTGAGCAGCAATCAATTTGTTTGATTTATTGTTTCCTACGCGAGGGTCGCAGGTATCCATTTCCTGTGGGTTGTGATGTCACGCGGGAGGTTACTGAATATTGAAACGATGTTACAGGGAGTGTTGTTGATGGTGCTTCGTGGTTCTGGTGAGTAGAGTTGGAGGTAGATCGTAGAGATTCAGGAATGAAATATATTATATATGTATATATACATAATTTTTTCTCTCTAACACATTGCTTTTGCAATATTTTATTTATTTTTTATTTATACTTCAACTGTCTTAAATTTGTAAGTACTTAATATTGATAGTTGTAATTATTATTCCTGACTTCTTTTTTTTTATATAGCCTCTTTTTGTAATGTGAATGTGAGAACACTGTATACTCCACGAACTCTTAGACTACTTTCTATTACGACTTACTTTGTTTTTTACTGAGATAGTTTTTATTGTGCTTTTGTGTACAATATTTCACTGGTCTACACTGTTCTTACATAATATCTATCAATATTGTAATACCAACCACTTTTTTTTAACCTAAAGAGTAACCATGGAGTTTCTTGCCGGTTCTTCTCATTAAGAAACGACCAATTTGGAACCGTGCACTAGCTTCTGACGTCTTATAAGTGCCCATGTAGGCCTATGTGAAAAAAAATATTTTTGATTTGATTTGATTTAAAAAATATTTTTGGTAGTTAAAATATTGAAAGAGGATATTGATTTTTACATTTTGATGTAAGTAGGAATTTTTATAGTAATAAATTATTGGCAGAAATGGCTCCCCAATTTTTTTTCCTGGATGTTGACCAGTGGGGGTTGACCGGTGAACAGCCTAATATATTAAATTGTGGCGAGGACTGGCGGCAACGCTTATCCTCATTAGTGCGAAGTGCACTTATATTACAAGCCTAATACGGAAAAGGAGTGTGTTCTCGTATGTATTGAAATATTCATATACTTACAGAGAAACAAAATTATCAATTACAATAAATTAATAGAATAAATATAAAATAATATTATCAATAAGCTAGCTTTCAAAGATTAATGCTTCCAATAGCTTTAAAAAAAATGAATTTTAGGGCCAACAGATTTAGTAACAAATAACCAGAAAAACTTGTAAAATGCATAATTTAGGACTCTTTTGTTGCGGACGGCGAGCAATGGGTAACTCGCTGTCCGACTATCTGGTAACCGGTCAGCAGACCGTAGGGGTCCAGCAGGGCCGAAGCCTATTGCAACCTTGGACCGGTTACTGAAAGGATGGTCCGACCCCGGTATGAAGGGATAAGAAGAAAAGGGGTGGGTGTTTTAGTCAGTTAAAGTCTGACACTATCTCCCGCTCCGCCCAAGGCGGGAGATATCATTGGATGATTACCCACCGAAAAAAAGGACTGTTAATTCATAAAACCAGTGGAGTACGAAATCCTATTAATACAGGATGCGAAAGCTCTTTTCAAACCAACTCGATAGTTTGGGCACGGCTTGCAAGACAAATGTGCGCGCTATCGATTACTCGACATTATCCAACGGATACGGAAATAGCTGTGATGCCTCGATTTTTATGGATTTCGACACAATACATTTAGTTAAGTAGTTTCTTTTTTAAACGTCGTCTCACACTTGGATTTACTTTTGTATTGTGGGTGCGTTCACAAACATGTAAACTTAAACTCATATCCTCGTAAGGCCCAGCGATCTATTTTTTTTTTTTTTTTATTATGGATAGGCTTGCGTTGACCACAATCTCAACTGATGGTAAGCGACGATGTGGCCGACGATAGAGCATGCTTGCCTAGAAGCAATCTATTCACTCTTGACTTAAAGACCCTTAGGTTATAGCTATCAGGAAAAACAGACTCCGGCAGGAAATTCCATTCCTTAGCTGTACGCATAATGAATGTACTCCCAAAACGCTTTGTACGTATAGGTGGGATGTCCACCTTGTACCGGTGGCGCAACGCCGTACGTCTTGTGGTCTGATGATGGAATGGACTTGTCGGAATTAAATTTTGTAACTAAATTTAATTTAAGGACAAAATATTTAGACATTCCGGCCCAAGATACTTTTTAAAATCATGAAACTACAGCCCAGCGACCTAAAATTAACATGATGTTTAAATGTAATTTTTGGTTTAAACAATCTCAAAAAAATATTTGCCATAAACATATTATTTCAACATATTTTTGCATAAAAAGTTTATTTATTATTAATTATGCAAATAATAATTCGTTACTCTACATAAACAAACAAACTTAAACTATTTATATTAAAACCTAAATAAATACCTAACGTACATAAATAAAATACAAAAACACAAGGCGCACTCAGGCGTCGAAGTACTCCTCCACATCGCTGTCATCCGGGAATGTGCCCAGAAGACTGGCAGCATTACCACGTTGAATGGCAATGCTAATTCTTTGAGCGAAGAACGAGCCAGCCCTCTGGTCACGCAAGGTGTCGATCAGTCGGCGAGAAATTTCCTTAAAAAGGAGACGAAATAGTTAACTTTATGTATAGGAAATACCGCTTAAAAGAATTTAGCCAAAAGCAATACATTAGTAAACTTTTTGACTACACTAAAGTTCTGGGCCGCAACTACTTGCGCCTAATTTTAGCACATTGGGTCGTTATTTGTATATCGACCTAAATTTAGGTTGGACCTTACGAGGATATGTACAAGATATTGACCCGTAACAACTAATCACGGGCCTTACAAATAATTTGATACGCACGGGAATTGAATCCGCGACAAGGAGCCAATCGCTCGGGTTAAACCGAGTCGTGCAAGCCATGAATAGAGTGTTCATCATTTTTTCCGTGGGCATATACCTATGTACTATAGGTTGGAAAAATCTGGCCAAAACTAAAAGTATTTATTTGAAACTAATACATAGTTTGTTCTCACATACATCATCATCTTCCTGCCCTAGTCCCGTTTTATTTGGGGTCGGCGCAACACGTTTTTTTCTTCCATTCTGTCCTGTCACTCGTCACGCTATCACTAACTCCCTTTTCTTTCATATCGCTTCTCACACAATCCATCCATCTTTTTTTTTGGCCTCCCTCTTCCCCTTGTTCTCACATACATAATGATTTGTAATTGTATTTATATAACTATTTCGACCGATGACTTGGTGAAGGTTGCGGGAACCCGATGGAAGCGGGACGCACTGGATTGTTCATTGTGGCGACACTTGGGGAAGGCCTATGTCCTACAGTGGACATCTATAGGCTGAAATGTTGATGGTGATAAACTATTTATTGACACAAAGAGTGTCCATAGTTTTTTGCATGTTTTCTCCATGGAAATCTACACTAAGTAATAAACAAATAACTTCACCGATTTTCTTTCTGTTCTTGTTACTGACTGACTGGACTTTGAAAATCCAAACGTGCTTGTAAATTATTATAATTAAAACAAATTCATTGAGTTTTTTTTATAAGTTTTCATAAGTCACTTGACTAAATAGAAAGAAAGAAAAAATGTTTAATCATGCCTCTTACAATCGAATAAACTAAAAATAAACAATGATCATTAATCCATAAATTATCAAATCTATCTAAAATCGTTAAAGATTTTTTATTCCATATTAACCCGTTGTATGCCGGAACGCAGATGTACGCGAGACACAATGGCTTTTTAATTGTGTCTCTAATTACGGCATACGGGAGATCTTATAGTTTCATAGGGTTGATTCACCGAATTGTCTAGCAGAATTCTATATAAATTGAAAAAGTATTCGCGTTAACATTAAATTTACACTGACCAAATAAAATGAGACAGAGATGAAAAAAACATAATTTTCTGTATAAATTATTCAAATTTAAAACCAAAAACGCAAACTGAGACCACTGCAAATGTAAAGTGGCATTTAAAATCTAGAAGTGGCATTTAAAATTCGGATTCACCTAGCGTCGCTTGCCTGCTGAATCCAGAGCACTGTATCTCCACACTTATAGTGGCGAGAGAATATGGTCTCTCTACGACTGAGAATACACAGTGTCTGAAATTTCCCACGGGGAAGTAAGGTTCAGCAGACATTGCATTATTTGGAAAATGGTTGCTGTTCTCTGAACCGAGTGTAACAAGAAAACCGAGTTTTTGCGTTGAGAATGTACCTAGCTTTTGAATTTTTTTGGCGAATTGTTTTGCGTACTAACATAGCATAACGCCTACTTTTCACGAATGCATAGCTTCTTAGACGCGTATTTATCATTATACGGCGTTGCGCCATAGGTACATGGTGGATATGCCACCCATTCATACAAAGCGTTTTGGAAACACATTCATTATGCGTACAGCTAAGGAGTGGAATTCCCTGGCGGAGTCTGTGTTTCCTGATAGCTAAAACCTAGGAGTCTTTAAGTCAAGAGTGAATTGGTTACTTCTAGACAAGCGTGCTACATCGTCGGCCACATCATCGCTTACCATCAGGTGAGATAGTGGTCAAACGCGAGCCTATCAATAATAAAAAAAAACTATGCTTGATGTACACCTGCCCACAGCCTTTAGGCCCCTCGCCCACAACGACTTTTTGTAGCAATGCAGTAGCGATGCTGTCGTGCGTTCGAATCAATGTCTACACGTGAGGACTTGTAATTGGCTTTCTAGTGATTATGGTTTCCTTTTTTTGTCTGGTTTTATTAGCTGTAAGTCCTCCATGTACTAAATAAATAAATAAATACAGTCGCGATGCATTTGCTAGCAGTCTGCCCTCGCCCATATCACGATTCTCAGTCGCCATATAAACGCAATACTGTCGCGCTTCTGTCGCGAAGCAAACGCGTAACAAAAATGAAGTTTTTTTATGTGAAATGTTTCCGTCACTGATGTCGTCTGTCAAGGTCGCGCGTTTGCATCGCTAAAGTCGCGATGCTGTAGTGTGTTGGTACCGCTTCTGTAATGCGTTGCACAGACTAACGCGCGTTATTAGTGATGCTGTAGCGCGTTTACAAAACGCGCGACATCTTCGCTACAAAAACTATGCAACTACGTTTTGCGCGGATATGACACATACATTCCCAATATATTAGAGTGTTGTTATTAATACTTTTTTAAGGAATGCGTCATGTTTGATGCAACTCCTTTTCTTTCTTTCTTTTCTTTCAAACTTTGTCGACGTAGCGGCAACGTCGTTTCCTCTTGTCGTTGCCACTGCGTCTAAGAATTCTTTCGTATTTAGGCTTTTGGTGGGATATTGCCATAAACTGGGTAGAACTAGAGGGTGAGATTGCGTGAATCTTGGACCAGTCGTTGTGGCGTCACTTGGAGGAGACCCTATGTCCGGCAATGGACGTCTTTTGGATGAAATAATGATGATGATGATAATCAGGTCTGATACATATCTGGCTATTATGTATAATACGATTTTTATTCAATTATTTTTAAAAGTATTGTGTAAAACAAACAATATACCAGACGACAAGTACTTGAAAAAATTATTTGACTACACGTTTTTCTGTGGCGGGTGAAATTAAAATACCAACCTTTATAAAAACATTATTATAATTGAAATTTTTGCTGTCTACAAAATGGAAAAACGTTTGATCGAGAACGTAATTAATGTCTGTTTTCTACCTCGCGTGTAGCGGGCGGTGGTTTTATGAAGAATTTTCTTTTATTACTTATTAAAAAGTTATCTAAGATATTATAATTTTTTGTAAAGACAATAAGTACATGTTTTAATGTAATTTTTTATTATATTTATTGGTAATTTTTTATTTTATTATTATCGTGAAAGAACCTTCAAAAAGCGTCTAGACTTTTAGGAAAAAGGCTAGGGAAAGCGGGATTTTTACTCACAAAACCACCCGAGAATTCATTCACCGTCTGCACAGGGAAGGGGTTCCGTGATCTCTTAAATCTTGAGACCCCAAACATTTAAATAGGTATAAATACGGAAAATGGAAAGGTTGCTTATTTTCGAAATTAACAGACTACTTTATGAAGAATTTCTTATTTACATTCTTAGATCTGAAAATTGTAATAATCTACGCGGACTTTTAATAATCTTAGTGTTCAACTGAATGGCGCGAAATCATTGTGGTTTGAGGGGAAAACCACCCCGAATGAAAATTGCTATGTTTTTGTTTTCACAAACTGCTCGAGTCTTTTTTTGTTTGCTGAGGTATTCAACAATACAATAAAATTCCCAGCCCTATTTTACCAATATCGCGGCTGTTTACCACACGTTATCAATTATGTAGACAAGCGTCTACGAGATAAAAAACTACACCAATTTTACTTTACAATATTCACTAAGAACCTACTTACGAATTATTAAAACAGTCACAAAAAAAAAGTCTCTTCGTCGCCAATAAAGTTTCACTTCAAAAATCAGACAATCGTAAGTAACTTTATTCCTAAATAAAATGTTAGAGTCTGTCTAATAAGTCAACCGATTTGGGAATTTTGTATAATATTTAATTATATAAAAAAAATACTTATTTTCGATACTTTTTATAAGGTTCTTCTATTAGTAAAAAATGATCAATATCTCTTAATCAACCTTGATTATTGAACCAGCGTTGACTACATCAGATTTCATTTAAACTAATAATTACCCAAGTCGGTTGACTTATTAGACAGACTATGCGTTGCATAAATTGAACCTTTTACAGGCTGATAGTGTAACAAAACTCTAGCTAATAAAACAAGATCTGTTGACATAGCACGGCGCCTATACCTAACGTCAAATATTTGACGGGCGCCATTTTTGATTCAAATTCAGGCGCCGTAGCGCGCGTGTCCGATGAATTTAAAAATACGCCTGTATTTGCTGTTGAAGCTTCTGTTCCTACCTGTCTTTTTGGTACTGAATATTGATGTGAAACTTATCGTCAAACCCGGGATACATTTTCATATAACCGCTCTTTCGTGATTTTGTCGATATAACAATATATATTCGTCCTACTCGAGATACGTTTTTATACAACCGCTCTTACGTGATTATGACGATATTACATATCTATCTCTAGATGTTTTTGAAACACAGATATTTATAATAAAGAGGTAGTTTGTTTTTTTTTGTTTGTAGGAGGTAATCTCTGAAAGTACTGGTTCGATTGCGATAATTTTTTCACCGATAGAAAGCTGCTTTATTCCTGAGTGACATAGGCTATACAAGGTGTCGTTTTGAAGCTGCAAAATATTTCAGGAGGTAATTATGTTAGTGATTCTCGACCCGAATCAATAATAAAATAAGTAGGTAATTTTTTTTTTTTTTAAACCGCGCTTTTTTTCACACACACAAACACAGAACAATAAAGGGCGTTTTCACACACACTAACTCGCAACGATAGTTTCATAAATAATGTATCATCCAATCATCATCCCGCACGCCACACCCTAGCCACGCCCCCGGGGCCATCGATCAATCGATTTAGTTTAGTGTAATTAAAAAATTAAATAACAAGTATTACTTATTATTATTGACCAGGTATCGTTTTTTTACATGATTATTTATGAGTTTTATTACAACCTCCAGAAATATTGTGCAGTTTTAAAACTGCACCTTGTATTTTATGTAGGCGGGCGAAGCCGCTCGCAAAAGCTAGTCTTATATAATTTAATTTTCTATTAAAACGAAAACATAAATTTGTGTGAAATTATTCCAGCTCGGTTACCAGGCAGCTGGACGGCAAGGCACCCATAACTCTTCGTCCGCAAGCCCACGCCTTCAGTGGCCAGTAGTGCGTCCTGCGACGCCCGGTACATCTCCTGTCGCGACTTGTCAAATCAATAAAAGTCAGACAGAAGGCGATATATTTTGTCATTTTATTTTCAAACCTTACACTCATCACATTTTTCATATTGTAACCACGTCCCATCGATATAATTTCACAATAATGTCCACGCCACCGTCGAAAGAATTTTTAACGAAATTGTTCCTCGATTATAATCATGAAAGTTTTATTTTTTAAATAAAATCCGCAGTTGTTGGAACGAGCATTAATTTTTCCGGCCTGACCTAGTTTCAACTTGTATCGAAGTATTTCATATTCAACTATGTAGGTAGGTACAGCAGATTTTTTGTAGAAAATATTTTGCAAGTTTGGTTGTACGTAATTCAATAAAACATTCAATCTTGTGTTTAAAGATTAAATAGGCGGAGTACACTAGGCACACATGAAATAATTCACTGGTAATCTTTCAGATTATGAAGTGACTCATATATATAAACGAATTATGGGATATACATTAAAGTTTCTAACTACAAATACCTGCTACTCAGCGTATTTATACGCTACTATACATAGATAAATCACACAAAGGCAATGGAGGCGACTATGCTCGGAGTTTCTGTACGTGATCCTATCAGAAATGAAGATACCCGCAGAAGAAATTTGGTATGAATGGAGATACCCAAAGCATTGCTTTTAAATGGCAGGAAGAACATTGCTCGCAGAACAGATGGTAGGTCAGACCTAAAGATTCTGGAGTGGCCACTACGTACCGGAAGGCGGACATTGGAAGGCCTACCACAAGGTAAACTAGTGACCTGGTGAAGATCGCGGGAATCTAATAGATACGAAACGTTCAAGACCTTTCGTTGTAACAACACTTGGGGAAGGTTTATGTCCAGCAGTGAACGCCTTTTGGTTGAAATGATGAAGATGATTAAGATGATACACTCGTATTCGCAAAAATCGACAAAATGACATTGTTGAAATAGAGCTGTGCCTGTGATAGTGGTGCTGGTTTCAATATACTTACTATAAGATGTTCCTATTTTATTCAACAGTGTTTTTATCATGTAAAAGATCGGCAAAGAATCTCACATTGTACATCGCAGGGAGATGCACATTTCGCTAGTCAACTGTAGGTACTAAAGAACGGATCTAATGCCACAAATTCAGACTCCAAGCGACAAACTCAATTTAAATTTAAATTCGTAGTCAAATAACCGATAATACTTTCAGTAGCTAAACCGTCACGTTTACCTGTCGTTGACATAACCGACCGCGGTGTTATTTACTGCTGTGACCTCGATCGAAAATACGGCATTCCCAGAACACTAGGTATTGAGCTTGGTGGCGTATCTGGTGAGGCCTATCTGCCATCTACATATAGTTTAATCTTAAAGACTTATTGTAATAGATTCGTATTGACTAATAATAGTCCAAGATCCTAAGGCCGCCAGACGTCACGTATTTTCTGACGAACGATTGAGTACTATTAGTATGTACTAAGAACGCATGCCTACCTGCTAGCTTGCTTAGACGGCCAATTTTCAGGTATCAGGTAATCAAGGTACATAAAATTATTACTTACCTCACGTAAATTTTCAAAGCTGATTTTTACGTATTTTATAGGAAATATCTTTAAAATCAAGTCGCCAATACTCCCAGACACATTCCGTCGGCCATATTGCTTAACAGACGCTTTAAAGCTCCCAAAAAAATAATGTAACTCGGATCACGGTATCCCTTTTAAAAATTCCTTAGGACAGTTATGCAGTGAGGATATGTAACTGTCCGTACAGTGTTTTAGTCATTAAAAGTTTACCACAGCGGTTTGCTCTGCTTAGAGCAGAAAAGGTATTAGGTGATTTCGATACCAAAAAAAAAACTGGACAAGTGCGAGTCGGACTCGCGCACTGGGGGTTCCGTGCAAACTATAATTCCCGATTTTTTTTCCGAATTGCAATTTTTTTTGTGACGTAACAACAAATTTACTGTTTTCAGATTTTTTCCTATACCTATGCTATATGGCCTTGCTTTTTGCCAAATTTCAGGATTCTGGGTCAACGGGAAGTACCCTATGAATTTCGATCTTTGAGAGTATCAAAATTACGTTTTTTAGCAACATAAACGGCTGTTTCTTTTTTATTTGTTAACTTAGAAGTTTGATTTTTTTACATCTTGAAGGGAACTCAGACCTGAGCATATGGTTTTAATTTCAACTCGATACCTCCACGCGTAATTTAGTTAAAGGGCCTTGACAGACAGACAGACAGACAGACAGACAAACAGACAGACAGACAGACAGACAAACAGACAGACAGACAGACGGACGGAAAACAAAGTGATCCTATAAGTGTTCCGTTTTTAGGGTTTCGTAGTAAACTAGGAACCCTTATAGTTTCGCCATGTCTGTCTGTCCGTCTGTCTGTCTGTCTGTCCGTCTATCCGTCCTCGCTTAATCTCTGTGACCGTTAGCACTAGAAAGCTGAAATTTGGCACCAATATGTATATCAATCACGCCGACAAAGTGGTAAAATAAAAATTGGAAAAAAATGTTTTATTAGGGTAGCCCCCCTATATGTAAAGTGGGAAGTGATTTTTTTTTTAATTTCAACCCTGACGTGTGATATATTGTTGGATAGGTATTTAAAAATAAATAGGGGTTTACTAAATACATTTTTTGATAATGTCAATAATTTCGGAAATAATCGCTCCAAAAGTAAAAAAACAGTGTGTCCCCCCCCCCTCTAACTTTTGAACCATAAGTTTAGAAAATATGAAAAAAATCTCAAAAGTAGAACTTTATAAGGACTTTCTAGGAAAATCATTTTGAACTTGATGGAAAGAACAGTTTTTATACAAAAAAGACAAAAAGGTTCTACAAAATAATTTCTGGACTAAGTTTGTAGTATAATCGTATATGCAAGCATTTTTGCTCAACTCATAAGTGGGTACACTTATTGTGACGGACGGGAAACTACGGAACCCTACACTGAGCGTGGCCCGACACGCTCTTGGCCGGTTTTTTTCTTTTTGAGGTACGGAACCCTAAAAACTGAACTATGACTGTTAAAAACCTACATATTGTAGGCCTGTTTAGCTCTTTAGAGATTCGAGTAGATGATGTGTTATGGTCCATCAATACCACCTATCTGCCCTTGTAAGTATCCTGTTACTTGATCTCGATGTAATACATTTTATCTTTTGTCTTCCTGAGTACATTGTCACACTATCGTTTATATCATTTTCTTTCCTATTATTCTTCAGACAGATGATGTTGCTTTTATTTATCTATGCTGTAATAAATCGTTCCTTATGTTATTTTAGAAACGAACATTGTAACATAACATCTGCGAAACCTTCTCAAAATTCAGTAGTGGTCAACTTCAAGTCTAAGCGACCTATCCATTGCTCGTCATCCGCAGGCTCGCGCATGATGATGTCCGTTCCCCTAGCGTGCGGCCATCTCCTTCACTAGTATTACAGCTTCGCCGAAGGAGGCGACCGACTGCCATTCCCTCTCGATCCGGATCATGGTTTAAAACAAGGCCCGGCGCGAGAGATCACTGACGCCGAACGCCTCCACAAGGACAGAGCGATGTTCTGTCCAGGAAGAAACCCTTATAAAACCATCCAGCATTCAATTTAAAACAACAATGTAAATAAATATAATCTGCTTCTCTAGATGTCCAAACATTACTTTACATCAAAGGTAATAAACAGAAAACTACCGTAATTTAGGTCCAGTACAAAGGGTGGGGTAAATGGGGGTGAACACGTCGTTTATAGCTAGTTGGGGCTGGATATATCGCTTAAGAGGCAGGCACCGAGCCAGCCCACCTCTCTTACGATCATTAAGCAGCTGATATACTGCAGTTTGTGAGGTTGCGAGATTCAACTTTGGGAAGAGCTACTAATCATTTGAAATTGTTGGGTTTGTAGGGAGAATTATGTAGTTATGAAGGGGGGATGGGTTATTGAAATCATTGTTACATTCCCAAACTCAAATATTTAATTATACTGATGGTATAATTATACAAAATTAGTATAATATTAAATATTTTTCTTTTCAGTTTTTATTTAATGTAATTTTTTACGCAGTCGGGTTTTTTTTATTTATTTTTTATTGAATGTAACGTAGAATTACTTGAAAATTGAAGTTAAATATAGACCAGCTCCACTGATGCGAGCCAATATCGTTAATGAGGCAAGAAACCTTAACAATATAACTTTGTAGGTACGTCTGCATGCTCATAAAGTTTCATAACTACTATCACAATTTTTCTTTGAATACAATTAGATTCTTAATTAGGTGTCCTCCTCCTCTTTGCGTCGGTCGTATTCCTCAACGCTGAGCATCTTGATCTCTCATTTGATATTCCTCCATCAGGCATAACTATGTATATTAGACCGACGCCGACGTGTATCACGCCTGATTTGTACGTAGAACGACGTCGCGTGGCGTGGATCTAGTGTAGCTCTACAAGTCTAGTTTCCATATAAAATGTATGGAGACCGACGCGCGCAGATCGGCGTGTGTGCCACACGTGTGAGCAGTGTAGTGTATCTTTACGCTTCATCATATTCCTTCATTAGGTGTAGGAACTTGCAATGAACTAAGTTTTATGATGTAACCTGTAATAAACTTCGAAGCCACCATTGACAATCCCAATAATAGACACAAAAGGAAAGTTATAGAGACAAATCTACAATAAACAATCCAGTAATCTATCACGACAACCCTTATAAATCCGTTTACCCAAATCACGTATGATTCTGAAGCAGTCAATGACACAAAGGAAAGTGTTGTTCCAGTCATGAACAACTAAATAATTCAGCTGGTTATCGATAATATTTGGGCCAACTGTCACACTATAGGCGTTGTTCACACTAGAAATAAAAGGCATGTATTTTAATGATCAAAATAGTAGGTACGCAAAAAAGCATAAACACTTTTTTCACTTTTTTTTAGTTTGATTAGAACTTGTTGAGCCCAAAAACAAAGAAAAAGCATTCTATAAATGCACCCTACTCGCTTTGCTCGCTCACTCTAGCTCCCGTTATTCCTTTTTAACATGTCCATAACCTAAACTTCCGAGTTTTCTTCGCTCGCTTGAAATATATTATACTAGCCTTTGCCCGCGGCTTAGCCAGTACATAAAATAATAGCCTATCTCACTCAGGATTAAAGCAGCTTTCTATCTGTGTATAAATTTTAGCAATCGAACCAGTACTCTCAGAGATATCGGTGTAGATGACATTTCATCAATTATTTAAAAACCGGCCAAGTGCGAGTCGGACTCGCCCATAAAGGGTTCCGTAGCAGCAAGTAACATAATATAAAAGTTCTTGTAATGTGTTGTAACTTTGATCGATGTTTTAATAATAGTGTATTTTTTTTTATTTATGACGCATTAAAAAAAAACTACTTACTAGATTTCGTTCAAACCAATTTTCGTTGGCAGTTTTTATAGTAATGTACATCATATATTTTTTTTTAGTTTTATCATTCTCTTATTTTAGAAGTTAGAGGGGGGGGGGACACATTTTACCACTTTGGAAGTGTCTCTCGCGCAAACTATTCAGTTTAGAAAAAAATGATTTTAGAAACCTCAGTATCATTTTTGAAGACCTATCCATAGATACCCCACACGTATGGGTTTGATGAAAAAAACATTTTTGAGTTTCAGTTCTAAGTATGGGGACCCCCAAAATTTATTGCTTTTTTTCTATTTTTGTGAGAAAATCTTAATGCGATTCACAGAATACATCTACTTACAAAGTTTCAACAGTATAGCTCTTATAGTTTCGGAAAAAAGTGGCTGTGACATACGGACGGACAGACAGACAGACAGACAGACATGACGAATCTATAAGGGTTCCGTTTTTTGCCATTTGGGTACGGAACCCTAAAAACGGATACAATGTGTTTTTATATACCAAATCGACTAATATACGAGTAGAGGCAATTATTAATATAGAGACTAAACATAGAAATACAATCATTTATTTTAAAAGGGCTCATTTATGAGTTCAATTATAGATCAATTACATTTTGGAGAATCAAATTCATTTTACTAGTGGTGAAGCTCTTTACTGAGAGCCGTCCAAGAACATAGAATTAATAACTTGTAAAATATTATTACAGACAGATATTACAAGTGTACACAGTTTTACCCACAATACACACAAGGCAATTTCAGTAAACGGTAATAGGAATTATTTTACTGTTGTCATAGAGCCAAATCTGACAAATATACAGCTTTGATGCTTTCGACGTCAGTCTGCGCCCAGCCTTAGTCCACAATCAATATATTCAGCTATTTCGATCTGTATTTTTCGGACCGCGTCACTTCGTGTTAAAAACAATTAGTCTGGGATTGGTTTTACTTATTGGAACTGGCTTAGCGCGTCTGTAAAGTAATCGTGTTTTGTTTTCCAGGAACCTGGATTGTTTTCAGAGATTCAAAAGCATTTTTTTTTTTTGGTATTCATTTTTTGTGAGCTTGTTTTTCGGTTTTGCTTGTTTGTTTAGAGTGAGAGCGGTCTTTACATATATGAGTGCCAATTGCGTATGTTCTGTACATAGGAAGTAATTATATTTTTGATAGAATTTGGTCTGAAAAAATTGAAGAATATAGTATACATTAATTCAAAATCTTTTTATGAACCGAGTAATGTTCTTTTTCTCAGACATGTCTATCGTTATATTTAGCATCATATGAAACATTAACCAGTTAGGACAAGGTTCAAGTTTTGTTATTTTTGATTGTTGTTGTTTATCCGGTATCAACTAAGCTACACATTCAGTTAAAAGCTTATTTAAGTGATATTTTATTTTTTGTCTACTGTCTTGTTAACACCTCAGTGCTAATAACAGCTCTTGGGAGAATGACCGATCATTAATACATTAAACATTTTATCACTTTTTTATTCATAACGACCAAGACCAAGAGAGTTTTTGTTTTACTATTATGTATGTCTTTGTTTTCTGTATACTTGAGCATTCATCATTGGTATCTTGATAAACTCTCATTGATGGAATTAATTCTAAAAACTATTATGAATAATTATGGTCTTCATTAGTGAGGCAAATAACATAATAGTTCTTTTGTTACTTTTTTAAATAACTTTACTTTTATTAATAACCTGCTAATATTTAATTCATAAACAAGTACAGGAATGGGCTCTTCAATGTAAGTGGTATATAGTTATATAACCAAAAAACATGCAATATTTCCTAAAAACCTATGTTTTTATCAAAAAGCATTTCATAAATGGTTGAGACCTATAGGATACTTACTAAATCCGAAGATTACCACATCAAAGATGAGAGGTAACTACTAAAATATTATATGTTTAAGACTCGTGGAGTGCTGAAATATTTTAGAAAATATTTTCTCTTTCATGGCTCTGGAGACTTTAATAGCTACTAAGATTATTTAGGTTGAGTGACAGGACTTGGTTTGAAAAAATAAAGTGAGAAAAATATCTCGGAACTTGTAAGAGATTTTTTTGTGTTACTTTTTGTAACGGGGAAATTAAAAGTGATATTGGTGTCTTTTTATACTAACGTTATTTATCAGGAGGAAAGATTTGTTGTGATTTTTTGAAATATGGTTTGTCAATTTTTAAAAATTAGTTCGCCAGTGAAATACTACTTAATCACTCAGTAACATAGATATTTTCTACTTTCATGCAGGCAAAGCCGCTAGCAAATACTGGTATGTTGTACTTACCAAATAATTTTGTTTATGATCCTTTAGATATGATCTACTCATTAACAAATTTATACAGGAATAAATATGGACCGAAAATAAACCCTTTCTGCATTCCCGTATTGTAAACAAACATCAGCAATAATAAATTAAAAATTTTCTTCTGTATCTATCTTTCTTTCTTCTTTCTTCATTAAAATGATAAACAGTTTCTGATAAATTTTTTTTATCGTATCTTATAAAATTCGAGATTTATAATGTATCTCTTTAGATAAATTTCTATAGTATCGATTATGCGTGACGCAATGATAAGCTTTGGTTAAACCGACTAGCAATTAATATTGCTAATATAGCTAAAATGAATGACTTATGTTTGATAAGTTCAGAAGATGTAAAATATTCATTTTTTCATAACATGTTTAAAACAACATTTTAATAAAAATATACAGATCTTATTCCAGGCACAACTTAACCTACCGCTCACCCTTCACCGCGCGTCTCATAAATAGTGGCCAACCTACTTTCGGGCACTCCACGTGAGCAAGATATGAGCTCACCTTACTTGGTCGTTTTTATATCTCCACATTTTACTACACTTTACTACCGCATAGTGTCTTGTAAATGTAAGTATACTACGATGGTTAACTTGAAAAGGGTCAGATAGTATCTTTCTTTTTATTTATTTTTGCTTTGCATGCTAAATATATCATTACTGTTATTATACGGTCTCGGAAAGGCCTCGTTGTATTTTTCCAAATTCACCTCCTTTTCTTTCTGAAGAAGGCTACTTCATCTTCGCCTGAATCTTCGATGATGTCAATTAGTCAATATCTAGAAATGGCTAATCAGTAGAAGCAACAAGTAATATGTAATCAAGCATTATATGTAACACATAATATGATTTAAAAGAGTGTCTATGGAGTTTCTTGCACGCTCTTCTCCATAGAGACCTACTCTTTGGAACGTGCAATTTAGCTTCACTTTTCTTGGACTGACCGACATATTTTGACTATTCAAAAGAGCCTGTAAATGGTCTATTTGAAATAAATGCTTTGATTTTGATTTTGAATCAAACCATAATTATTTAATTTTCATAACATAAAGCAACCCCTATATTCAACTCCACAAAACAAAAATAAATCTTTATTTTTTCGTTCTAAGACCATCTGTCTTGAGTTATCAAGTCGAATTGACGGGCAGTTCTTCTTCTGATTAGAATTTTATCATACTGATCTACCATGTAGCAAGAGATCATCCTTTCTTCTGTTCAAGCAGTTATAACAAGACATTTGATTTTCTTGCTGATGCAAGGAAATAGAATCTGCAAATTGGACATGTCATTGTCAATAAATAACATTAACCAAACCTCTACACACTCGCATACAATACAAAGCAATTCAATAAACGAACAAATGAAAAGGAAATGGGAAATGTCTGACTAATCGACACCATTGTAACGGTCTCGGAAACAATTAATTTAATCCCTCCATTCCTAACTCATACAATTCGAATGACAAAGCCAACGCAAATTATACCCTACATTTGTGAGGCTTCGAATAGATTATTGCGGCTTAGGTCTTTATTATTATCATAGTACTATTCTGGTATTTTAGAATTGTTTTAACAAAACCCACAATCTTTATATGTCAATTTCTTGAATTCTAGTAGAATTTGTAAGATTATGGAACGGAATATCAATCAAGAGTAAATGTGTTTTTAAGAAACTGGCTTCACGGTAAAATAATATTAGAATATCTTTTCTTTTAATATTGACCGCAACAAGTCAAAGCTAACAACAATTTTCTCAAAACATAATATGAAAACTGAACAGATTAATTTAACACCGATCTGATAGATAGCTATAGCATTTATTGGCTACAATACAAGACATACAATATAAAACAAATAAATTAAAAAAACTAAACATTCATACAAATATAACAACAAAGAAAAAAATAACGCGCGTAGCTAATTATACAATATATTCTACTTCAATCTTAGAAATATAACACTTGAAATAAATTTAAGTATCAAACCAGCGCAAGATTGAAATTCATTCCCTATAGAGACGCCGCGAGAAGTCGCAAGAAATTTAAAAGAAGCCATAATCTCTCCCTACGTAATGGCCCTGTTATTTTGAAGGAACCCCTCAGTATTTATGTCAAGCGGTATAATTTGTAAAAAGTCTCTTTTTATTTCGTAAGTATTCAGCTAACTGTTTCGTTTAAGTGTTGATAAATTATTTTGGGTTGTTAACAGTAATTGTAGGAAAGTAGATTTTTAAAGTAATAGATTATACGGTCTTTGACAAAGACATTTCTGATTTTAGTTTTCTTTTATTTTAATTGATATAGACAGATGAAAGACTGCGATCCCATCAGATGGTAAGCAGTAATGCAATCGTTGATGGTGAGGCGCACTAGTTTATTAAGAACCTATTCACTGTAGCCTTGAAGATACCTAAATTATAATCGAACGGGAAGACCGCTGCAAATAAATTGTACACGGTATAAACGACGAGGCAAAACACTTAGTCCGGACCGATATGAAAGGGTGCATAATTGCCGTACGTTGGGTTTTCCGATGGAAGAAAGGTGAAGGCAGAATCAAGTTATGTAATTCATGTACACACTCTCTAAAATGCATGCCTAAAAGCTGCCTACTCTATGAATCTAAAATACCGAAAAGCTGGCTACTCTATAGCATTGGTCGATTGACCAATTAGCCTTTTCGCACACCTTTCCACTACGTCCAAAGCTGCTAGATTTTGCAGTACCAGCCCATATGTGGCTGCAGTACTTCATACATGATTGGACTGGTGCTTTGTATAATATCATTAGAAGCTGTCCCGGTGTGAAGTACTACCAGACATTGTTAATAAAATGAGACACTAGTCAACTAGCCTAATGCTTGATACCATTAAAATACTAAGAACGTATGAATATGTAACTGGAATAATGCTCATCCATACACCGTAATTAGATATTTTTAAAATAATTGGTTATTCTAATTGTAGGCAAATATGGGCATCGACGCGCTACCAACGCCAATACCGATACGCTACCAACGTAGATACGCATGTACACACAAGCATGCTAGTGGCTTAACCCGTTGACTGCCGGAACGCAGATCTACGCGAGACACAATGGCTTTTTAATTGTGTCTCTAATTACGCCATTCGAGAGGTTAATCAAGATTTATTAAAATAAGAATTTTTTATCCTAAAATAATTCTTAATCAATTTGGGATAGTAAAATGACCTATTTAAAAAATAACTGAATGCAATTCAGTAGCCGATTTTAAACATACTCCTTTCTACATGTTAAGTATTATTCAAGAAAACTAACAAAATTAAAATATGTGGAATTAAAATTTTAACTTATAAAAATTATATTTCACCAGAGTGACTTATACTTGTTACATCTGCACTCAAAGGAAGTTTTCCTTTTGTACAAGCATCTATTGATTCAATTTCATTGTGTGTATGCGTAGATGAAATTAATGGTGCGTCCACACGGAACAGACTATTAAGTTTTAGTGTTGTATCTGTGTGTTAGTCTACAAAAGGCTGTTAATACAGATTTACGTAGAATTTTGTAGAATTTTTTCTGTGCAATATAGCAGTATATAAGAGAGAGACCAATGAATGTCGGTGTATTAAAGAAGTTGGAGATATGTATGTATGTCTGTACCGTTTGGAGACATCATAAGATTCTGTACAAAATTTAGCGCAGATGAAAACACCAACTTCATAAAGATCAAAAGAGTACATAAGAGAGACCATTACGCATGTGCTCTTTGACTGCACAGGAGTCACTGATACAAATATGCAAACCTTAAGATCCCTGAATTCCCTCATTGATACACTGAAAACCCTGTGAGTACTAATTCGTTTTTGGAGAGGGGTGAGCTGGTTGGAATAAGCCCACCAAAGGTTTGGATGTCATGGCCCACGCTTAATGGTCCCCATAGGCCTAAGTGCGATAGCCAGATTCCCGAAAGATGGATAGGTAAATAAATAGATCACTAGACGTACGGCGTTGCGCCATTGGTAGGTACATGGTGGACGTCCCACCCATTCGCACAAATCGTTTTGGGAACAGATTGATTATGTGTACAGCTAAGGACTGGAATTCTCTGTCGGAGTCTGTGTTTCCTGATAGTTATAACCTAGGGGTCTTTCAAGTAAAGAGTGAATAATTTACATCTAGGTAAGTGTGCTCCATCGTCGGCAACATCATCGCTTACCATCAGGAGAGATAGTGGAGAAACACGAGCCTAAACGTAAAAAAAAGAAGATCACATAATGAGACATTTATCCGCCCACGTAGAATCAAAAGTTAATTTAATGGAAGTAATATATCTTACAAGTGGCTCTAAATATCATAAAATTTTCTCTCATTGTTGACTACCCCTTACCTTTGTCCTCGCTTCCATTCCACGGGATCGCTATCAGCCCACACCATTGCCGCTTACACACTTGACTGACGTTTCAATAACAACACATAATGTGAAATGGAAAGCGAAATGAGACCGCGGCGTGATTCATCTGTATACTGATATTGTGAAGTGGTAATATTATTGTATGTTGTCTTAGTATCGTGTTTTTTTCAACCTTAATCTAAACTAAATTAGTATATTACGATTTAATTCAAAAACTACTTGACCGATTTTCATAATTCTTTCACTAGTAGAAAGCTACTATAATTTCTATTTTCACGCAGGCAAAGCCGCTGGCAAAAACAAGTATGTTTTAAAAAAAACGCTTAAAAACTACACGACCGTCGATTGCTAAAGGCTACTCTTAAATCCACAAAAAATGAATCATAACTATTAAAGTTTTATAAGTGTGAATAATATTTTATTAGTATTATTATTTAACTAGCTTTTGCCCGCGCGGCTTCGCTCCCGCTCTTCCCTACACTACTCTACTCTACCCTTCTATACCCTACTCTACCCTACCAAACTTCACACCCCGTCCCCCGTTGAGTTATAAAATTACAACGAAAAGTGGCTTGATTTTTATATATATAGAGTAGCTGTTCGCGCGCGGCTTCGCTCCCGCTCTTCCCTACTTCAGCCTACTATACCCTACTCTACCCTACTCTACCCTCCTCTACCTTACTCTACCCTACTCTACCCTACTCTACCCTACTCTACCCTACCCTACTCTACTCTACCCTCCTCTACCTTACTCTACCCTACACTACCCTACTCTACCCTAATTTTCATTTTTTTTCCATAAGAACCTTCTCCTCATAATAACGAACACAACAAAAAATAAATTAGCGAAATCGGTCCACGCGTTGTTGAGTTATGCGCTTACCAACACATTTTGCGATTCATTTTTATATTATAGATTTAGCTTAAGATTTGACATACTTTTCTACTTTTATTTTTTATGCACTATAATTGTCTGCATTTCTTTTAATGACTCCTTTTGCAGGTGTACTGGAAAAAATCTTTGTAAATAAGAAGTACTTTTATAGCCATATCAGTTTCTGCTAGCAGCTTCACTCGTGTGGAAATAGATATTTATTCCATAAGAAAGAACAGCCCCCCTAGCCAAGTTACAAACATTTCGCTTGCGTCGAACGCTTCGAGTAGACCTTGCCGCCAATTCTTTTGTTCTGACCACGTTACTGAGCGTTGAGGCGACATCATTCCCGTACATTTGAAGCTTTCTACAAGCGTTAACTATTGCAGATTAGCAACTTGGCTAGGGGTACGAAACATAATGTTTCGCCTATAAATCTCAGAAATAGTGTAACATATTCAAAGTGAAAGAATTTGCTGAATCGGTTCAGATTACTTCTATGTATATACAATTTTATAAATTTCACCCTTTTTTATATTACTACTATCTAAGATTATATGCATCGACTTATATGTTTGTAGTACATATACACATATCGATGGATATAATTATATATTATTTTTGACTGTTTCCATGTGTATAGATACCTAAATAAATCTACAGTTCTTACAAAATAGGCTTCAGGAACAAAACCGGAAAAAAAAAGGTAAAAACTAATATTTCACCATTGAAAACAATTTCAAAGGAGAGCTTATACAACGTAATTTTACGGGAAATGTAGAAGAAAGTATCCTGGTTCCCTATTAAGTGGAGGCTGCGGGTTTTTAATGAATATTTACTGTAAACTTTCCTGGGACAGATTGGCTGGGAACTGCGGTTAGGGGAAAATAAATCTTCTCTCGTTATTATGATCGTGCGACTGTTGTGGGTCCTTGTTTGCGCATATTTATTGGTAACTAGCTGACTTGGCGAACTTTGTACCGCAAGAGTCAACGAATGTACAATAATTGCCGGCACGGATCTTGAGCGCTGGCTTCAAATTGCGCAGAAGTCAAATATTCGGTCTCTTTAGTGGTGCACGTGTCAGTGATTGGCTCGTCGCGTCATCGCGTCATACATAGACGTCACTCATGATTCTTTCCTAACGCTTGCTGCATGTATCTAACAATGACGACGATTGGCTCGCCAATATACAAGGTGCAGTTTTAAAACTGCACAATATTTCAGGAGGTTGTAATAAAACTCATAAATAATCATATAAAAAAACGATACCTGGTCAATAATCAGTAATACTTGTTATTTAATTTTTTAATTACACTAAACTAAATCGATTGATCGATGGCCGCGGGGGCGTGGCTAGGGTGTGGCGTGCGGGATGATGATTGGATGATACATTATTTATGAAACTATCGTTGCGAGTTAGTGTGTGTGAAAACGCCCTTTATTGTTCCGTGTTTGTGTGTGTGAAAAAAAGCGCGGTTATAAAAAAAAAAAAAATTACCTACTTATTTTATTATTGATTCGGGTCGAGAATCACTAACATAATTACCTCCTGAAATATTTTGCAGCTTCAAAACGACACCTTGTATGGAATGCGCAAAGCGATCCCCACTCTGACGCCGAGCGCTCAAGATCCGTGACGGTAATTGTAGACCTATAAAATGTATTTTAAGTTTAAGTTTCTATACTATAATATGTCATCTTATTGTTTGTATCCTGGTGTGCCATATAAACGGGTTTTCTTTCTTTCTTTCTTTCTTTCGTTCTATAACATTCGATACAATCAACCGATTTCCTCAGCATCATTTCAGACGTAAGACGTCCACTGTTGGACATAGGTCATAATGACTGGTCCCCCAAGTGTCGCCATAATGATCGGTCCTCTGCGTCTCGCATCCATCGGATTCCCGCGACGCTCACCAGGTCATCGGCCCAACCAATTGCGATGAAACAAAGCCTAAGTATATATCAAGTTACATACAATTTTATTGTGTAAAAGTTATCTACATCAATTTCGTATATTTTATATCATACGCGCACAACTAAAAACTTCTACAGAATTTAGAATAGATAATGAATTACATTAGTCTACAGCCAAAACACAACAGTGTCTGTTGGGGTTTTTCATATTTAATTGTGCATACCTATCAAATATGATTATTTATTTAAAGTCTCTTTTTCAAATTTTTGATCTTAAAAATTACAAAAATGTATAAAGTACCTACACACTTTTTTTTAGATCAGAAATCATCCAAAAATTTTCCACGCTCTAGGATAATTTGGGAGGCATGTCTAGCATGTCAGATGTTTACTGACTAATTCCAATTCCTGTTTATACACAATCAGACTTTTTTTTTTTACATTTTTGGTTTGTATTCCCTGGCCCAAAACTATCCTCTCATGGTTTCATGGCCCCTTCTCGCATTACTGCTTCGCAGAAAGTGACTACAGGTGACCGTTTTCCAGTCACAATTTCACAGAAACTTAAATCTATGAGTACAATAGCGGCATTAATATCTGCTTAGAGCAGTAAAAAAATTAAACTTTTAAGACAACGGAATCTAATGTTAAAAGGCTGTATTTACATGTTCATAAGAGAATCAAAACCTATAGGAATTTCCCGTAGAATTGTGAAATTTGATATGAAGCAAAGCAAAAGTAAAGGAAAAGATCCGAAAAACGTAAATTATTTTCATCATGACATACTTTGTTCGATCCGGTAAAATCGATTCAAGAATTAAACTATTTACATGGGTAAGTTTGTACGTAACCCTCAGTGCGCGAGTCCAACTCGCTTTTGACAGTTTTTTTCGTTATTTTTTTATTAAAACTTCATACAACACAAAGGTACAAAGGCGGACTTAATACCAACCATTAATCCATCCATCCAACATCCATCCCCTTTTATTTTTTTTTTGTGTTGCTTTTTGTTTGTCTTCTCATTGCCGATAGCAATGTTCGTGTTTGGTGACTGCGGGTACATAACATACGCTTTTTAAATAAAACTACTGGCGCTAATTCCGGCAAACTCAAATTGGAACCTAATTGGCAGCAATTAGTGGACCACTCCAACTAAAATTCAAACTTTAAAACGGATTAAACTCATTCTGAAACTTATAATTACTATTTCATTTCACTAAACATTTTTAAATGAGTACATAGGTACTCATAAACTATAGAGTTTAGTTAAAATTATCAATTAAAATTCGTTGCCTTTCGTACCGGGACTGAGCTGTCTTTCGAATTAACCAGGTCCCAGTAGGTTTCGAACCAGCTGGGCCCCTGCTGTTGCTGACAGCTCCTTGAGGCACGCGGGAACAGTGTGCACTGTCGACGACTTGGGCTCGGTTCGGTCAGTTACCGGACGGTCGGACAGCGAGCTACCCATTGCTCTCCGTCCGCAAGCCCGTAGTAGTAGTTGTGGTTAAGTGGTAATGGTCCCGAACTCCCGACCCGACTTACGAGTTGCACGTCGTGAGTTCGAATCCAATCAGGTGCTTTATTTTGTGTCATTTATTTCATTAACAGAGCTCTCAAATCGGTAAAAGTAAACATCTTGAGGAAGCCAGCGTGTCTCAGAACTAACCAGCACAGGGTCCGCGAGGCAAATCACGGCCCATTCGCTCTTGCAAAGTGGAAGCCTGAGTCCCAGCTATGAGACCACTATTAGGCTCATTATATTATGTGATTGTATATGGTAGGATGTTACGTAGTTTGTAAAGAGACTGTATAACATGGATATACCTACGTATTTATAAGCTATATTATTGTGATACAAAACAATGAGACACATTTTTGAGTAAACCCAGCAGTAGAAACATAAGGCTGATCAAGTTTTTATTATTGTTAAGCTATAATAAATACAGATTCATCACACTATTTGAAAACGTAACCTACACCAGCTAGCCATTTTGTACGAATGTTTAGCATGAAAAACTCAAAACAAAAAAGTTTTCTGCCATAAATTCCGCACCGGAACCTCGTAAATCAATCTAGGCGTCGTCGTCATAAGTCGCAAGCATGTCAATCGTCAATCTACATCACTGGGTGCGACAACATCATAGAGTTATCGTCAATGCCACTGGACGCTGACGACTGGGCGGTCCATACTAGTAGCGATATTTTCTCAGAATATATCATTTTGTTGATAAAACCAAGCTTTGTTAGAATAGAATAGAAATACTACTCGGTAAATACTATTCGGTACAGACACAGCACAACGGTTACATACACAAAGTAAACAAGAATAAAAGTACAAAGTACGCCGAGCGTGCCCGCACCGAAAGGGTGACCACCTCAGCATTTGTCGGACATGTCAGACTTTTACTGACTAAAACTCATTTCTGTTCCTTCTTTGCCTTCATTCCAGGGTCTCGAGGTTCGCTTTCGCACAACCCATGACTCCAAAAGGCTTCGACCCTGCTGGGCCCCTATGGTTGCTGACATTTCCTTGAAGCGTGCGTGAAGTTGCCGTAAAAAATGTAATTAGTCCGTCTTTTAGATTATTCAAAAATAAGGGACACGTATTTTTTTATATGTAAATTAAACAAAAAATGACAAAGATATAGCCCATTAAAGTTACGTGTAACGTCACGCCGTGCTGCATTTTTTCGCACAGGGTGACGTCACGCTACATCTTTGTTATTTTTTGTTTAATTGAAAAAAGACAAAAATACGTGTCCAATAATTTTATAATCTAAATTACGGACTAAATAAAATGTAATTATTTTGACCCTTTTTTTTCGATGGGAAAAATCATCCTATGACAACCCCCACTCTTGGGCGGAGCGGGAGATAGTGTCAGACTCTTACTGACTAAAAAACCCATCCCGTTCCTTCAAGCCTTCATACCGGGGCTCGAGCGCCCTTTCGGATAACCCTGGCCCCAGTAGGCTTCGAACCGGCTGGGCCCCTGCTGTTGCTGACAACTCCTTGAGGCGCGCGGGAACAGCGCGCGCCGTCGACGACTTGGGCTTGGTCCGGACAGTTACCGGATGGCCGGACAGCGAGCTACCCATTGCTTACTGTCCGCAAGCCCGCGCCTACGGTGACTGGAAATCGCGATCGGAATCCCGGCGGCGGCGAGAGCGCCGTTGCCTGATACGGTCAGCCTCCTCCTTAGCGAGCATTACTGCTTCGCAGAAGTCGGCGACCGCCTGCCACTCCTCCTCGCTCCGGACCATGGCCTCGACCAAGGCCCGGCGCGAGAGGTCTCCGCCGCCGATCACCCCCACGAGGGCACGGCGATGCTCCGCCCAGGCAGGGCACACCGCGATTGTGTGCTCCACCGTGTCCTCATTATTTTGACCTTGGAAACTACCCTATTGAGCTCGGTCCGTAAGGTTGCTTTAAGGTCAGACAGCGAGCTACCCATTGCTCGCCGCCTGCAAACTCGCGCCTACAGTGGCTGGAAATCGGGATCGGTATCCCGGCGGCTGGGGCGTGAGGGTTGTTTCCTCGCGTGTGCGGCCGCCACCTAGATGGCGCATTTGGCACCATGGCGATGGCGATTCGCAGATGGCGACCACCTACCACTCCTCCTCGCTCCGGACAATGGTCTGTACCAGGTCCTATTGCTAAGACTCCGTTGTCAGAATAAAAAATGTTGTTTAAATTGGTAGGGAACCCTTTGTGCGCGTGTCCGATTCGCACTTGTCCGGTTTTTTATGTTACATGTTGTATAAATAAATACTACTAGGAATCTATGTTGAGAGGTTTTATCGACAAAACGTTTGAGAGTGAAAAATAAAACATGGAGCGGGCTACTGCCGGGGCTGTTGGAGTTAAGAGGTTACTTTCCACTCGCCTATCTTCAACATCGAGGATGGTTTAAAAGCTTGTGCTGCATCTAACGCAATCCAATGTTTGATGAAGAAGCAACGCAAAAAAAGAGTAATGACGCCTTAAAATTCTGTTGGCATTCGGGAATTCCTTGATTTACTTGAATATTTCACAAAAGTTGTTCCAGAAAAAACGTGTTTTTTTTAAACCTATAAGTTTTACAAAAAAAATTGTCGTCATTCAGTAGATATATGAGTACATTATGGAGAGCAAAAGTTTTCTTTTTTTTAATTGATATAAACTAGTACTTGACTGTGATCCCACCTGATGGTAACCAGTGATGCAATCTCTGACGGTGAGGCACACTAGTTCCCTTAAAATTGCAGATTTTCAAAGGTAAATTAGTTTTACACAAAATGTAGATCTAGATAATAATATCTACAAAATAACTGTTAAAAATATCTAGAAAAAGATGAGTAATAACATCATAATTGCGAAGAGCGGTTGTATGAAAATGTTCCTCGGAAAGGACGCTCTTAAGTCTTTTAGATTGACTGTCTACTTAAATAGTTTTTACTTGAAACTCTTCGGAGCTGAGTTTTCTTTCAATGTTGAGCTTTAGTAGCTTAACGGCTAATTGTGCTCGACTGTTCAATGTTTTCTTTGCTGTTTTTAAATGTAAAGAAAGAAAGAAAATTAATTTGCCTGCTGCGGTCTTCCCGTCCGATTATAATTTGCAATTTTGCAACTTTTCCCTACTCCTTCGAAACGGCTTGGATCTTTAGAAACATTTTTACACATAAAAATTGGTGGTTAAATATTCTTCAAAGTGAACATTGCATATGTAAATAAACCAATATTTCGCAAAGAAAATGGATTTAAAGGTCAGCCGCGCGCTTTCCGGGCGCTGTTGGCCGCAAATAAATGCACAGATTTGCGTACTACCGCCTAGGTGGGTGCGAGAGGTGCACCTACATAATTTTAGTCAGATGGTTCAAGGGACTATAAGGAAATCATCCAATGACTTCTCCCGCTCATGGACGGAGCGAGAGAGCATGTCAGACTTTTACTAACTAAAACCTACTCGTTTGTTTCTTCTTTACCTCGCGTTCTAGGACCCTGGGGGTTCACTTTCACTTAACCCATGGCTCCCATGAATTTTATAGTAGGTAGTAAGATTTCAAACGAACAGATATAGCAACACAAGGACTCATCATCATAACTTCAAAAGAAAGACGCTCACTGCTGGACTTAGACCTGCCCCAAGCGTCACCACAATGACCGACCCTGTCCGTCTTGTGGGGGCCTACCAGCACTGCGTCTTCCTGTACACTAAGGCTGTTCAAATGCAAATTATTTACGGCCACGATCGGTATTACCAAGATTTATTAATAACTTACGGAAAGTCCCTATAATCACACTTACGGCCTGTTCACACTTTCGTTCTTAGGGGCGAACGAGGTTTCCCCATTTACACAATGGCTAGGGATGGCGATTGGCCGAGGCTGGGCCTATGTGTAAACGGGGGATTCAAGTTCTCCACGTCTCAGTCCGCCCACGTCTAAACAATAATAATGATAATATTCCACCACACAATCACACAACGCCCTCTAGTCCCAAGCTATGCACATACACATACTTATATATTTCTAAACACATATATTTTATAGATAAATTAGACCCAGACACAGAACAAATGATCATGCTCATCACAAAAACATTTGTCCTGGGTGGGAATCGAATCCACGACCTCCGGCATAGCAGTCAGGGTCACTAACCACTAGACAAACAGACCAGTCTAAAATTGTCCACGCTTCGCCTCTGGCCACTAGGAGCAGCTAGTAACATAATATTAGTAACAGAACAATATTTTACAGGTCGTCCATGAATGATGGCCCGTCAATATAATTTGACAGGAAAGCGATTTCTCGGGTCTGCAATTTCTCTTCATCTTAATACTGGGATATAATAGATAAGTACAGAAGAAAATCTCATGTATGTACTTCACTTTTCATACCTACGCTCGGTGGACGCACACTAATGAGCGTTTGAGCTGGAACTGTTCGACGAGCGGGCCGAGGCGCTCGGAGATATCGTGTCCGTGAGCGGTGTCTATGTGTGCGTTGCTCGAGCGCGCTTTGTATGTAGATTGACTTCTGTACCTATTTTGTGGTACTGGTCAAAACACAGACTGACGTACACGTCTAGTAGCCGTCAGGTGCAGACTATCCATTGATGAATCAATTTCTAATTGAATTAGTATCGCTTGGAATCGTTGCTAAGCTTCCGACCGACAGAATAATTGATCCTACTTAATGGGATGTTGGATTGTTATTGATATGTTCTGTTTATTAGTTTATATTCGTCCTGGTTACCTACCCGTTGTTATTAATTTTGGTGTAGATTAATAGAAATAATATAGAAAAAATAGTCTTGGCAAACAAATAGGTATCTTATTGAAGTGTCTCATCTTTCTATAAAAGATTAATAATAAATATTATTATTTTATCACTAGCTTTTGGCCCGCAGCTTCGCCCGTGTACATATAATATAGGTATATCTTACTGAGGAATGAAGCAGCTTTCTAACGGTGAAAAAATTTTAGCAATTGGACCTGTATCTACTTCCAGAGACTACCTCCTACAAACAAAAAAACTTGGCAAGTGCGAGTCGGACTCGAGCACTGAGGGTTCCGTGCAAACTACAATTCCCGAATGGAGTCTCAAAGATTTTCCAAATTGCAATTTTTTTTTTGTGACGTAGGTAACAACAAATTTAGTGTTTTCAGATTTTTCCCTATACCTGTGCTATAAGATCTTGCTTTGTGCCAAATTTCAGGATTCTGGGTCAACGGGAAGTAATGAATTTTGATCTTTGAGAGTATCGAAATATAATTTTTTTAATATTCATTTTTTGCGACATAAACGGCCGTATATTTTTTATTTGTTAACTTAGAAGTTTGATTTTTTACAACTTTACGTTGATTTTTTACATTTTAATTTCAACTCAATACGATCAGGAGACCTAAGTCCCAGCAATGGGGACGTTAATAAGGCTGATTATATTTGTGGTATGATATTGCTTTATTAAGTAATTTTGATGCTGTTTTCATAAACAGATTTCTTTAGTTTTGGATCTTAAGCGATAACTATCATGGTAAAATATTGTACAAATATAAATACACCCACCCAGTTTCTTAGCGTAACATCAAAGTTATAACATTCACTAATGGAGTTCCAAAACTACGTCTTGGCGACAGAAATGGCTATGGTACTAGTGAAGTACTTTTCAGTACACTTAGTTTAGTTACTCGAAAATCCACTCCCACCAACCTTTGAGCATGCAATTTACTGTTTTCCGTACTAATGCGGAAAAGTTTGCGAGGTCACCTCCGCTACAATTTACTGTATTAATCGTATCAGGCTGGATGTTAAGCGACCCCTACGAGTTAACTCGGTTTATTTATATCTTCGTAAGTGTATTGAAAAACGTCGTATGAAAAGTCACTGCAGCACTCGGGTTCATAACAGCCTCGCTTCCTCCTCGGTCGCCATGAAAAACTTTCTGCATACATAACATAGCATAATCAGCTTTATAATGTTCTCACTGCTGGGACTCAGGCCTCCTCTCTAGGATAAGCAATGGGTCATAATCCACCACGCGGGGCAGGTGCGGATTGGTGGATGTCACATTTCATCACGATTACTGCTCTCAAAACGGTGAAGGAAAACATCGTGAGGAAACTTTCTGCACTTGTATCAAAATGTAGCTACTATTTCAAGACGGACGGACCCCTTTGACAAAAAAAAAACTCCACTCAAAGGGTCCCTCTACACAAGCAAGAGACTCGCGGCGATTCCGTGCTTATATCGTCGGGTAGTCTCCGCGAACGAGCGATTAATCCGCTAGCGTATCGTCGCGACTCGTAACGGAATTACCGTGTGTCCGTGACAACTCTATACGGAATCACCACGTTTCCGCGAAGAGGCGCCGCTGTGCAATACGTTACTTGGTAAATAGGCAACACAGAAATGACCTGTGTTTGACATCGCGCTCGCCGCGTTTTCGCTGCGAGAGCGTGGCGAGCTCGCGGCGGGCCAGATGCCAGTAGCAACAGGCGCGCGGCGATACGACGACATTTCACTCGTACTCAGCCACTCGCCGCATCACCACGATAATATCGCTGTGTGGAGACACGTTCTAAGACTGTGTTTAGAAATACGTGGCACGACGATAATATCGCCGCGATTCTCTCGCTCGTGAAGGTGGTCCCTTATAGAGGACGGAAATAGATCAACAAAATTCTCATTAAGGTTAAGTAGTGCTCCAAAGCGAATGCTTTTCTTTCACTTCTGATTCAGCGGAAGTCAAGCACTTGTAGGCTCCAGTAATCCATATTGCGGGTTGGCAGCCTTCCAGCCTCTTCAGCGCTGACTTGACTCAGTCAATTGATCTTCAAGTGGGCTAAACTCGGCTGGTACGTTGCGTTGGGAAATACGGCTAATATAAATTAAATATATTTATTTTGTCAATAAAATATATTTTTATTTTTATTATTATTGATAGGTATGCTATGGTTTGCTATGCCGGAGGTCGTGGGTTCGATTCCCACCCCGGACAAATGTTTATGTGATGAGCATGATCATTTGTTCTGTGTCTGGGTGTAATTTATCTATAATATGTATCTATTTAGAAATATATAAGTATGTTTATCAGTTGTCTAGTACCCATAACACAAGCTCCGCTTAGCTTGGGACTAGACGGCGTTGTGTGGTAGTTGTGGAATATTATATTATATATTATATTATAGGTTTGCATTTGACCGCTATCTCACCTGATGGAAAGCGACGATGGGGTCGACGATGGAGCGCGCTTACCTATAAGTAGCTTATTCACTCTTGACTTAAAGATTCCCGGATAAAATAACTGGATACTATATTGTCTTTTTATCGAGTACGATATGCCAATGAGGGCCTATGACTCTATCTGTCCGTCTGTCCGACTGTCTGTCTGTCTATCAGTGGGCACTATCTCATATACTGTAGGAGATAGAGAGTTGAATTTTTCACAGAATGTGTATTCTATCGACGCTATATAACAACAAATCAAGTCTAGTCAAGTCTAGTGTCTAGTTTTCAAGGCTAGAGTGAACTACTACGTAGTCTTTTCATAAACAAGTGCGCCTCACCGTCAACGATTGCATCACTGCTTACCATCAGGTGGGATTGCAGCCAACATAGATATAATTTATATTTATATAGCAGCCAAGCACTAGTTTATATCAGATAAAAAAAAAATGGGATTTCTCTAAGAAGAAACGTTATTTAAGTCATGCTACATACACTCTCCTTACATACACCCTTACACACCCCTCCACTCCACACCCTCACTACATACTCACTACACACCACACACTACTATAGGTTAGGATTTACTTATCATAAATATGTTTGTACGAAAACGCCACCATGTCAGTCCGACTCCAGGACCAGACCTCGAAACCTATCCTCCTGCAGCGAGGTGTGAGGCAGGGAGATGTCATCTCTCCGAAACTGTTCACGGCCGCAATGGAGGATGTCTTCAAGGTTCTGGACTGGAGTGGACTAGGCATTAATGTCAATGGCGAGTACATCACTCACCATCGGTTTGTCGACGACATAGTAGTCATGGCGGAGACTATGGAGGAGCTCAATACAATACTCAATGACCTCAGTAGAGCTTCTCTAAGAGTGGGTCTTAAAATGAACATGGATAAAACCAAAATCATGATTAACAACCATGTAGCGCCCACTCCTATCAAGGTCGGAGACTCTACACTCGAAGTTGTGGACGATTACGTCTACCTAGGACAGACAGTCCAGTTGGGTAGGTCTAACTTCGAGAAAGAGGTCAACCGTCGAATCCAACTCGGTTGGGCAGCGTTCGGGAAGCTACGCGGTATCTTCTCGTCCAACATACCACAGTGTCTCAAGACGAAAGTCTTTAATCAGTGCGTGTTGCCAGTGATGACATATGGCTCCGAAACGTGGTCGCTCACAATGGGCCTCATCAGAAGGCTTAAAGTCACCCAAAGAGCAATGGAAAGGGCTATGCTCGGGGTTTCCTTGCGTGATCGAATAAAAAATGAAGATATCCGCAGGAAAACTATGGTTGCCGACATAGCACAAAGAATTGCCAAACTTAAGTGGCAATGGGCAGGGCACATTGCTCGCAGAACAGATGGCCGTTGGGGCCGAAAGGTTTTGGAGTGGCGACCGCGTCCCGGAAGTGTTGGAAGGCCTCCTACAAGGTGGACCGACGACCTGGTGAAGGTAGCGGGAAACCGATGGATGCGGGACGCACAGGAACGTTCGATGTGGCGACGCTTGGGGGAGGCCTATGTCCAACAGTGGACGTGTATCGGCTGAAATGAAATGATGAAATGAAATGAATACATAATATTGTATTATTTTATTTCTGGAGGTGGGCGTTGATACTGCGCCTCAGTTTCAAACTATTGCAGCTATCAGCGTGCATAAATAAATTGTTGAATATGTTTTTAGTTTCAAATAAAGATTATTATATTATTTGGTCGGCGTTTTAAGTTATGTATATCTATCATGTATTAAGTAATAGGTAAACATAGATAAACAGTAATCAGAAACACCATAAATCTACACTGATATTAGAGGTAAAGTTTGTCTTTTTGTTTGTAGGTGGTAACCTCCGAAAGTACTAGTCCAATTGCAAAAAAATATATACCGATAGAAAGCTGCTTTATTCCTGAGTGACATAAGCTGTGTTTTATGTATGCGAGCGAAGCCACGGGTTAAAGCTAGTTTTTACTAAGCACCTCGTTTCAATCTCGATCATTATATCTTTTGTTCAAAGAAGGATTTTAATTTCCCGCTGAGTGTCATATTTGCAGAGAGCTGGACAGCAGCTGAAGTATAAAAGTGAAGTTATCTTAAAAATGGACCGTTTTGTTACAAGATTTTATTCAGTTTCACTTGGTAAGATGTCGAGATGGATTTTTACGAACAGTTTCGTAACTTTCTCGTGCTTTATCAAGTTGAAACTTTGTACTTACATATTTCGGGCAAAAGCTAATGTAATATACAACAATATTTTTAGTATACAGGGTGACAGGCAGTTAGTGTACGATACTTAAACACGTGATTGTGCTCATGATAACAAACAATTTTTATTATGGGACCAAAGCCGAAATCGCGAAAAAAATATCAGTTGTTCAGTACATTAGGCAAACATAAATGTACCTACTGAACAGCTGATTTTTTTCGCGATTTCAGGTTTGTTGCCATAGTGAAAGTTGTTGGTTATCATGAGCACAATCACGTGTTTAAGTATCGTACACTAATTACCAGTCACCCTATATATGCGAAACCTGAATATAGTTTGTTCAGAATCAGTGACTGAATGGATTCCAATAGTTTTCACACCATGTTATATTTTTTCCCGAAAATACTTAAAAAAACCGGCCAAGTGCGAGTCGGACTCGCCAATGAAGGGTTCCGTAGCAGCAAGTAACATAATACAAGGTGCAGTTTTAAAACTGCACAATATTTCAGGAGGTTGTAATAAAACTCATAAATATACATATAAAAAAACGATACCTGGTCAATAATCAGTAATACTTGTTATTTAATTTTTTAATTACACTAAACTAAATCGATCGATCGATGGCCGCGGGGGCGTGGCTAGGGTGTGGCGTGCGGGATGATGATTGGATGATACATTATTTATGAAACTATCGTTGCGAGATAGTGTGTGTGAAAACGCCCTTTATTGTTCCGTGTTTGTGTGTGTGAAAAAAAGCGCGGTTATAAAAAAAAAAAAATTACCTACTTATTTTATTATTGATTCGGGTCGAGAATCACTAACATAATTACCTCCTGAAATATTTTGCAGCTTCAAAACGACACCTTGTATAAAAGTTCTTGTAGTTCGTTGTAACTTTGACCGATGTTTTAATAATAGTGTATTTTTTTTAGATATGACGTATTAAAAAAAAACTACTTTCTAGATCTCGTTCAAACCAATTTTTGTTGGTGGTTTGCATGGTAATGTATATCATATATTTTTTTTAGTTTTATCATACTCTTATTTTAGAAGTTGCAGGGGGGGGACACACATTTTACCACTTTGGATGTGTCTCTCGCGCAAAAGAATAGGTCAGAAAAAATTGATATTAAAAAACCTCGATATCATTTTTGAAGACCTATCCCACATGTATGAATCTGATGAAAAAAAAAAAAATTTGAGTTTCAGTTCTAAGTATGGGGACCCCCAAAATTTATTGCTTTTTTTCTATTTTTGTGTGAAAATCTTAATGCGGTTCACAGAATTCATCTACTTACTAAGCTTCAACAGTATAGCTCTTATAGTTACGAAAAAAGTGGCTGTGACATACGGACAGACAGACAGACATGACGAATCCATAAGGGTTCCGTTTTTTGCCATTTGGCTACGGAACCCTAAAAAGTCACAAGTTGGACACCACCGACACTAAGTATAACACAGGTAGTTATAGGCCCGGGTGGTCCGTTGGCCATGTATTTGTGTGGACAACTAGCTAAAGTAACAAGCTTATAATATTGTCATTTTTCATGATACAGTTATGACATTATGTACATAGATTCTTTACATAAAAATAATAGACACGTGTTTTAGGTGTCGCATATACTAAAAATAAGTATATAAGTGTAGATTATTCTCTTCTAAACTCTTAATTGTCCACTTTATACTTTCTTAAGACTTTTGTCTGAGCTACAACTCGCCACAAACGACCACGTACATTATCTACCAGATTATCATTTATGAGCCAATAGGAATTCAATTACATCGCCATCCATTGAAGCTGGAGTGCGAGGCAATGTGGTCGCAGGTGCATGTGGAGGCTGAGGGGGCTGCGGGGGACAGGCGTTTAATTTGTTGGGAGTTGGGAAAAAGATGTCCTTAATAGGCATTTGTGTGTGAGGCTATTTACCATTGCTTTATTAAAGAACTTGGTGACCTGCATAGACTTTGAACGGGTGCAAATTGAGTACCTAAATCTTAGGAGTTGGGACTCGAGGTGGCGCTGCGCAAATCCGAGGCCATGTGTTTTCACGGTCGCGGCCGTCGGAACGCGCCACCGTCGGGTTCCCAACTAACGGTAGGAGGAGTTCGCATCGGCGTCGGGACATCGATGAGGTACCTGGGACTCATCCTCGACAGCCGATGGAATTTCGAGGAGCATTTCCGACGTCTGGCTCCCAAACTCAACCGGACTGGGGCCGCTCTCAAGCGGCTCCTGCCCAACCTTGGGGGTCCAGACGCCTCCTGCCGGAGGCTCTACGCGGGGATCGTTCGGTCCATGGCCCTCTACGGGGCGCCGGTGTGGGCGCCGTCGCTGAAAAAGCGACCGGCGGCCATTCTGAACGCCTGCCAGAAGGTCATGGCAATTCGGATGGTGCGGGGATACCGCACGATTTCCTGCGAAGCGGCGAGCCTTCTGGCTGGCCTACCACCGTGGGATCTGGAGGCAACAGTCCTTGCACACATGCACGACATGCGCGTGGAGATGCAACGCCGGGGTGAAAGTCCTCTGCCGCGACAGGTCACGACATGGCGGACAGAGCTCCGGCGGAATCTCATGGTGGAATGGCGTCAGCGACTATCGCAACCCCGTCATGGGCACGCCACAATTATGGCGATAAGTCCCCTCTTTGAGGCGTGGCTGGAAAGACCTCACGGCGTCCTTACCTTCCGCATGACACAGGTCCTCACCGGAAATGGCAAGTTCGGGAGGTTCCTGTTCCGAATTAAAGCGGAAGTGACGCCCGGGTGTCGCCACTGTGCGGAACGCCCGGAGGACACGGTGGAGCACACAATCGCAGTGTGCCCTGCTTGGGCGGAGCATCGCCGTGCCCTCGTGGGGGTGATCGGCGGCGGAGACCTCTCGCGCCGGGCCTTGGTCGAGGCCATGGTCCGGAGCGAGGAGGAGTGGCAGGCGGTCGCCGACTTCTGCGAAGCAGTAATGCTCGCTAAGGAGGAGGCCGACCGCATCAGGCAACGGCGCTCTCGCCGCCGCCGCCGGGATTCCGATCCCGATTTCCAGCCACCGTAGGCGTGGGCTTGCGGACAGTGAGCAATGGGTAGCTCGCTGTCCGGCCGTCCGGTAACCGTCCGGACCAAGCCCAAGTCGTCGACGGCGCGCGCTGTTCCCGCGCGCCTCAAGGAGTTGTCAGCAACAGCAGGGGCCCAGCCGGGTCGAAGCCTACTGGGGCCAGGGTAATCCGAAAGGGCGCTCGAGCCCCGGTATGAAGGCTTGAAGGAACGGGATGGGTTTTTTAGTCAGTAAGAGTCTGACACTATCTCCCGCTCCGCCCAAGAGCGGGGGTTGTCATAAGATGATTTTTCCCATCGAAAAAAAAAAAAAAAAAAAGTACCTAAATCTTCCTTGTTTATTTTTAAATAAGATGTTTTTTTTTATAAATAGATAAGTTCGTGTTGGACGCGAATAACTTACCTTCAATATAAAGTTTATAATTTGAACTTATAATTTCAAGGCAACCCGTTTTAAAAAACGGCAAACAAAGATCTAAATATATATACACCCCTACTTTTTAATTACTACACAAAAAAATGGGGCTCTATCTGTACCCGTCACTGATTATATTTTTGTAGTCAAAAGTAGAAAAAAACCGAAATCCTAAAATTTACCACGAAAAGGTAAATTCATCATAGAATCAATCAAACATAACAATTGCTAGTAGAAAATACTGCGGGCAGTGTTTTAATTGTCACTTATTCATTCATTAATCAATAGCCTGCACAATATTTCCATAAATTGAGTGACATTTTGGGACATAAACCAACGCTAATAAAGTTATTAGCGTTGGTTTATGTCCACGGTATGTGTGACAGCAAAGTTGCTGTTTATGAATATTATTTATTGAGATTTAACTTATAAAATAACAAGGTCTTTTCTAATAAGCCCTTTAAGTATTTGTGTACTAAATTGTGGTGTATAATATATTGTTGATGGAGATATTTTAAAAATTCTTTCATATTTGTTAAAAGCCAAAAGTGATTTAATTTAGCAAATAAAAAAAATGCATGCATGCTCTCTAGTCATCTAAATCAAAACAGAGTAGGTAAAATAAATTAAAGAGCGTCTACCACCAACAAACTGCGAAGTATACCCAGGTTGTACTCCATTTTAAACGTAACGGAGGTGAAATAAAATGCAGCTCAGTTCTTCCTAGGAACGTTAATTCTCTCTTCCGAGGACTCGCTGGAATACTGCCAATATAATTTATTAATGTAATTCACTCGGAATTAAAACACAAGTGAATTTTGTACTAGCTTGTAACTGTGCGATGCGCAACAAAAAATAGTATCTAAGATAGATTTTATTTACTGGAGAATACTTTTGTTTAACGTTACCTTTGTTTCGAGAAAATGTAAAAGTTTGAAGAAGGGCGGACGGCGAACAATGGATAGCCCGCTGTCCGGTGACTGTCGACGGCGCGCACTGTTCCCGCGTGCCTCAAGGAGTTGTCAGCAACAGCAGGGGCCCAGCCGGGTCGAAGCCTACTAGGGCCAGGGTTAGTTTCGAAAGGTAGCTCGGCCCCGATATGAAAGGCAAGAAGGAAAGGGGTGGGTTTTTTAGTCAGTAAGAGTCTGATACATAGATATAAGAAAGGCGGGAGGACTACTACCTACAGGTTTTGGCATTGGACTCGCTCAGCTGACGTTTTACTTTATTTTTTAATTTTATCTTTACAAATCGATAGTGTTTCATGTACCGGATCGACCCTCCACGGGATTAAAATGATCAAAATTTAGCGGTGTATAAGTGTATTTATCAGTTGTCTAGTACTATAACACAAGCTCTGTTTAGCTTGGTGCTAGAAGCGTTGTGTGATAGTTGTGGAGCAGCATCAGCTGAGCGAGTCCAATGACCTGTAGGTAGTTAGTAACGCCGACTACTACGTACAAGTCATTGGACTCGCTCAGCTGACGTTTTCTTAAAGAAATTAATTTCGTAAATAAAATTTAGCGGTGTATAAGTGTGTTTATCAGTTGTCTAGTACTATAATACAAGCTCTGTTTAGCTTGGTGCTAGACTGCGTTGTGTGTGTTGTATAGTTGTGGAAATTATTATTTTATCCTGAAATAGCACATAGGACACTTTTATCCCGGGAGTTTTTTTTTACATCATCGAATTACATCTCCTCGCCCTTGGACGGAGCGGAAGATAGTATCAGACTTTTGTTGACTAAAAACCCACTCCTTTGCCTTTGTTGCCTTTCGTATCAAGGGCCAAATCTTCCTTTCAGAAGCAGACCCTTGGCCCCAATAGGCTTCGACCCTGCTGGGCCGCTATGGTCCTGCTGGGGCCCTACGGTATCCTCGGAGAATGTTTCCTTGAAATAATTTACTACATTCATGCGGACAAAACCGCAGCCAACTGCTAGTTCTATAATAAAGTCGTAACTCCACCGACTACACGTCTTCTTAAATTAAAAGAAAAACTCTTTTTAACAGTAAATTGTCAATCCTTATCATGATAAACGCAGACATTTTTAAAGAACTTTTTAAAACCCATCTAAGCACGTTGTAATATTTAAAGTGGCAATTCAGTTCTTTACATAGCTTTTTCAAAAGGTCTTTAGCGTGATTTTATGCATGTAACGTTCAGTTTATTTTGCATCGGGGAAGATTTCTTTTAAAATTGTAAAGTTTTGAATTTTTGTAGCAAAAGCTTGAAAATTATCATCCAGGTACGTACAAAGAGTTTTGGGAACACATTCATTATGCGTACAGCTAAGGAGTGGAATTCTCTGTCGGAGTCTGTGTTCCCTGATAGCTATAACCTAGGGGTCTTTGAGTAAAGAGTGAATAGATTGCTTCTAGGCAAGCGTGTTCCATCGTCGGCCACATCATCGCTTACCATCAGGTGAGATAGTGGTCAAACGCGAGCCTATCCATAATAAAAAAAAATATTGCGTCATATCGTCACATAATTGTTTATATTATTTTAACGGCAGTTTTTTTCTCACATAATAGAAGCGACAAGAAATATGTAACCAAGATTTATGTAAGTCATAACATGATTTAGAAGAGTTTCCATGGAGTTTCTTGCACGTTCTTCTCCGTAGAGAACTACGCTTTGGAACGTGCAATTCAGCTTCACTTTTTCTTTTTTGACTGATCGACATTTTGAAAATTCAAAAGTGTAAACGTTCTATCATCATCATCATAATTTCAGCCGAAGATGTCCACTGTCGTACGAGGCCTCCCCCAGTGTCGCCATAGCCACTGGTCGTGGTCCAGATTCCCGCGATTCTCACCGGGTCATCAGTTCACCGTGTGGCTTCGTCTTCCAGTATGTGGTCGCCACTCCAGAACCAGTTGTCCTGATCGACCATCTGTTCTACGAGCAATGTGCCTGCCCACTGCCACTTGAGTTTGGCGATAATAATAATAATAACAACAAGGCTCTCGTTAGGCGACTGGATCAAGGGCTTGATTCAGAAAGCGGTACTTCTGGACACGGCTCGTATAGTCAGGAGGTTCCTTTCTCTGGAGCCCTGACCGCCAGTAGCTTGGACCCTATTCCCGATACCGGTGGGACACTATTTTTTATATTTTTAAATGTTTTTTTTTTAAAGAATATTTAAAAATGAAATTAATATGTTAAAATGAAATAATAACAATATTTATTTGCGTAAATAAGGCACAGAAGGTAGGCTAGGGTAGATAAAATTGATCTCATAATCTGCCTTTAATTTTGGCATGCAAATATGAAACATAGTACAGGGCGGCCCAGAGAGAAATGCACTGCACTGTGACTTTAGCGGCTTCTAATGTTTCAAACGCGGATTTTCTGCTGCACAATACTTACAGTTCTGTTTATTTACAAATCCGTTTAGGTAAATGGGCTTCATCCGAGAACAAGATGTTAATAAATTGAATTTAATGCGTATTTCATTTGCAAATCTCAATCTTGATTCGATGTTTACTGCCTTTAGTTTCTGTACTAACTGCATCATATAAGGATGTAATTTCAAGTCAAGCCGTAAAATTTGTTGCAATGTCGATAAGGACACTTCCAAAGTCGATGAACGTTTGCACTGCGACATTCGCGGATTCGCGCGTACAGATTTACGAACTCGCCGAATGTTTTTGTCGGTTCGTAATACTCTTTGGCGACCGCGAGGTTGCATTTTTAGCGTTGATCCTGTCGTTTGGAATCTTTCAAACCATTACTTAATTAAATTAGTGCTTGGACACTTACTGATGCGCCGTAATTCAAATTCAGCGCGGTAAAGCCGTCAGACAGTCACATGAAATCGAGCATTCTCATAAAATGCATGGATACAAAATGCATTCTGTTCACCCGTGTAACGACTCATAGTGACAAAAATTACAAAGCCCGGGCTTTACACTGACACAACTCCCGCGCACCGCAATTTGGTCGTTTAAAAATGCGAACCAAATCAAAAGTGCATTTCTTTCTGGGCCACCCTGTAGTTTAAATCAATACACAGAATTCCATTCGATAAAAAATAAAAATTGTATTGTTGAATTAACAAAAAAAAAACATGTCAGGATAAAAATGAAATCTAATTAAAATAATAATCATAAATGTCAAACTTAATCTTGCCAAAATTTAACGTAACTTAATCGAGCTATGTCGGTAAATAGTTTATTTGGAATTAATGTTTCTGATTTCTGATTTATCAACCACTGCGCTAACCGTGCCGTCTATTTTTTAGCTAGCATGTTTTTAAATATTTTCCTAATCTAAACTACCCGTAGTTAATTAGTTTGAACTACAAACTGCCGGCTACTAATCGCCTTATCTAACACGCAAACATAATTACAATAAAAGTTTAAGTTTTAACCCTTCGTGCGCCCAACCCTGAACTGACCATGAAAGCCCATGGCTATCAGATGTAGAAGGTTAAGTGGTGACCTTTACTCAAAGGTCAAGGTCGGAAACAAACCATCAGAAATGTTATACTTTTATTTGTATGACTTTTTTATTGGAATCTATTGAAAAGAAAACTTTTGATAAAGGAGATTGGATGTTTTCCGACGAGTGTTTTTTTTTCGTTGTATATATATTTATTGGTGCAGTTGTAAGATTATGAATAGCGAAAACTTTGCTTAGAAAGTTTTATTGTTTGATAACAATGTTTCAGAATCAACTTGCTATGTAAGTGTACATTCTATGTTCTATTCTGTCATTCGCTTTACTTATTATCATCATCATCATTTCATCCGATAGACGTCTACTGTTGGACATGGGCCTCCTCCAAGTGTCGCCACAATGAACGATCCTGAACGTCCTGCATTTATCGGATTCCCGCAACCTTCACCAGGTTATCGGTCCACCTTGTAGGAGGGCTTCCGCTGCGTCTTCCGGTACGCGGTCGCCAGTCCAGAACTTTTCGGCCGCAACGGCCATCTGTTCTGCGAGCAACGTGCCCTGCCCATTGCCACTTACGTTTGGCGATTCTTCGTGCTGTGTCAGTAACCTTAATGATCCTGGAATCTTCATTTATTTTATTCACTAACCCATTTATGTAATATTGTAAATCTGAAAGTAACTCTGTCAGTTACGCTCGCGGTTATGTTAAGTAGGTACTGAACCAAGCAAACTTACAAGCTTGAATTTCTAGGAAGAACCTAGTTTATTTTTAATCTGGCTTCGACTTCGACTTCGTATCTATAATAACCAAAATCTCGTTATTTTAATAAATAATAAAATCCTCGGAAAAATCTTGGAAAAGCGCCATTGTATATGCGCCATAATCTATGGGAGATTTAAGTTTCTATGAAATTGTTACTATTTTGGTCTATATTAAAATTCATTATATTCTTTGTCCACACTACTAGTAGATAAAGAGGTATAGTCTGTTGTTTTTTTGTTTATAGGTGGTAATCTCTGAAAATACTGGTCTGATTGCAATTTTTTTTTCACTGATAGAAGCTGCTTTATTCCTAAGTGACATAGGCTATATTTTATGTGCGTGCGCGAAGACACAGGCAAAAGCTACTTTAATAAAATAAAACAGAAGAGTGTTTTTGTTTGTTTAAACGTGCTAATCTCAGGAACTACCAGTAGGAAATGAAAAAAAGAATCTGTATGAGATAGTCAGATTCATGAAAAATTTAACAAACGATTTTTATTTTGCAAATAGGTTTTTAAGAAACACGTCAATGTTTTCGTCAGTATAAAAAGATGAGGCCGGTGTTTCCTAGCTAACTATTCTGAGAAGAAACACAGTAACAAACTCCAGGGGAGTTAGTTTCGGTGTTTCTTTTTTGGAGAAGTTGACTGACTGACTATCTATGTCAATATACAGCCAAAGCTACTGGGACTAGGAGCATGAAATTTTAAAGAGCACTTATAGAGAAATTTCCAAAATTCATCTTATAAGAAATGAAATAGGGGTCAAAAATTTGTTTGGAGAAATCGACTTTTGTGCGGGCGAAGTCGCTGGTAGAAGCTAGTCCAGAATAAGTCTAAAAATATCTAACTTCAGATTGAATAGAAATTAAGAGTATCTACCATTTTTTTTTTCCATTTATAATGTGCTACATACATTTTTTTTTTATTGAAATAAACTAGTGCTTGACTGCGATCACACCTGATGGTAAGCAGTGATGCAATCTTTGATGGTGAGGCGCACTAGTTTATTAAGAGCCTATTCACTCTTGCCTTGAAGACACTTAAATTATAATCGGGAAGACCGCAGCAGGCAGATTGTTCCAGTCCCTCGATGTACGTGGTATAAACGAAAATATAAGAAAAGATGGATGGATTGTGTGAGGAGTGATATGAAAGAAAAGTGAGTTAGTGATAGTGTGACAGGTGACAGGACAGAATGAAAGAAAAAAATGTGTTGCGCCGACCTCAAGTAATATAGGAACCAAGGTTTTTTTAGAGTAATTATTTTAAAATAATACGTTACTAAAAATGTAAACTAAAAAAAAAATGTTAAAACAAAAGCAACCCCAATGCTTTTCTCAAGTCAATCCAACATTAAAAAGTCGATTTACTGGAAAAAAACAAATAATACGGGATGGTAGGAGTAAGTGACAGCTAACGGGACGTGAAACTACGTCGTCCGGCGAAGGGACGACCTTGTCCGAGCCACAGAGCACGGAACGCGACCACTGACGGCAGCAATGAAACAAAAAACAATGTAGCCATACTTCGAACACCCGCGCCTCCATTAACGGTAACGACGAAACAAAAAATGTAGCCATGCTTCACCTAACCGTAATGGTTGATGTTAGGGTTAAAAGAAATAGTGTTCTATTAACCGGCCAGAATACGATGGATGCGAGATGCACAAGACCGTTCTTTGTGGCAACACCATACACTGGGGAGGCCTATGTCCAACTATGAACGTCTGTCAGCTGAAAAAATGATGTATTTGAAGATAAATCCAATCTTCAAAGCCTTGAGCACAGGCGTAGGGTAGCCAGCCATTTGATGTTTTACAGGTTGCATTTTGGAGAGTGTGCGCAGAAATTGCATGACTTGATTCCGCCATCTCATTTCGACGTACGGCGAGTATTGAAGCCTTACGTTGTTGAAGCCTCTACGGTTTGGACTAAGCGTTTCGCCTCGTCATTTATACCGCGTACATCGAAAGACTGGAACAATTTGCCTGCTGCGATCTTCCCGTCCGATTATAGTTTAGGTGTCTTCAAGGCTAGAGTGAATAGGCTCTTAATAAACTAGTGCGCCTCACCATCAACGATTGCATCACTGCTTACCGTCAGGTGAGATCGCAGTCAAGTACTAGTTTATAACAGATAAAAAAAATAAAAATAAAAAATTTGTCATAAATTGGTGTTACTATTAACACCACCATACCGTTGCCGAATATTTAACGTTACAGGACAATTGCGCTCAAAACAAGTGATACAGGGTCACCACGACGCTACGTTCAAAGTAAGATTGTTTCATACTTATTCCAGAGTGGGTAAGGGATAGAGCTATACAGGTGGTATAGCGCCATCTCTTACCCACACTGAAATAAGATTAAAACAATCTTACTTTAAACGAGGAATTGGTCATCGCAACCACAAACTAAATAGTCTCAGGCCATTAATTTCTTTATGTAAACGGAGGTAGGTACTCATTGACATGTTAAATTTCTAAGAAAGAAGGAAAGAAAGACAAAGCTTGGACAATACGTGTCCAGTATTGACTACAGAAGCGCGTCCGTGCTCTGTGGTCCGGGCTTACGACCGGCATTTGTTTACAGCCCGGGAGAGGGTTCAATATAACTTAGAATTCCATGTATTTCACTTTTTTTTCGGAATTTGAGCTATTTGTCATTGTTTTTAGGAATTTTGTTGTTAGAAGGGTCTCAAAAAATATTGGCTACACTTTAGCACGTGTATTATAAGTACTTAGGTTTATATCTATAGATATTAACTTTAATCTCGGAAGTAAATGTATGTAAATGTATTAAATATTATAAAGTTACAGGTATATAAACAAACATAAAATAATAAAATGTACAAACGGGTAAAAAACAAAAGGAACTTATAGGGCGTCTTGGTTACACTGAGTGAATAAAATGATGTATTTGAGTGTACTATCACTTGCAAAAGTCCATAAGAATTCTTAAAACTTATTCGTTTGACGTTTAGTTTGACTTACGACCTTTTATTTTCAAGTTTCGCCAACAAATGATTGAAATTCACAATTTCATCAACTTATCTTAAGTCAAGATGGCCCAGTGGTATAGGCACACAGATTGAAGCGCAAATCAGTGTGCCGCAAGTTCAAATCCCACGCAATTATTGACTTTTTGTAAGTTCTTACCCGATTGGAAGTTATGTATTTGCATTACAATATTAAATTATTCTTTAACTTGTTCACACATTTCTTGGAGTTAGAAAGGTAGATCACAAAAAAACTAAATAAAGAATTAGATTTCTGCGAGGTAGACATGAGTTTTAACTTAACCGAAATGAACTGTCGTTTGGTTGTAGTTGTTGGTTAGTGACGTGAGGTTGACAGTATTGTAATATTCGCAAAATGCAGGCTAATATTAGTATTGAAGTGAGGGCGACTATCATTGGGCTGCATAAAAGTGGTCTTAATAAAACACAAATATCTGAAGAAACCGGATTGAATGTGAGTATAATAGCTATTAATGAATTGTAACTTTATTACAAATTAATCTTCTAATTAAAACGTATGCCATTTATGAATCCATTCATCGTATCTTTATGAGGTTTAAAAGAGAAATACGTAAATCGTTGGGTTTATTGGATTGGTTATTGGATTAATAAATGCAGTTTTATTTTAAAATTATATTCAATAATTATGATTATTAACATTTTATATAATGAAAATGAAGTGAAGTAGGTATAGCTGCCTAATATATATTTTTTTTTATTTTAGAAAAATACTGTAAATCTTTGGCTAAAAAGATATGAGGAAGAAGGTAGCCTTGCTAGTCGAAAGAGAAGTGGGAGACCGAAGCTTATTAGCGAGGCGCAGCGACGACATATGGTGGACGTATACGAAACGAATGGTTTCGCACCAACGAGACATTTTGCGGAATTATATGACACCTCGATGGATACTGTTCGCCGTGCACTTCACGCTGAAGGCGTGCATCACAGAAAACCTGCTAAAAAGCCGTACTTGACAGAGAGGCACAAACAAGAACGATTACGTTTCGCACTAAATATTTAATGTTAACTAAACTAAATGGCCTACCATTTTATTTTAACATATCTGTGATTATTCGTTAACATACACTGTATTATATTGTGTTTACTTTCGTTTAAAACAGCTATATCTTTTAACTTGTGCCATCGCCTCATCTTAAGAATGCAGTGAACTCGCTATCAATTTTGTTGACAATAATCATGAGTCTATTTCGTTTTTTATTCTTCTACCCGCACTGTTTTAACATAATACTATAATTCAATTTATTTTTCTCATCTAATTGACGATTATCTTGTGAGAACTAAAGTTCTTTTAACAGAAATTGAGGTTTGGTTTCAATCTTCTTTTCGTCAAGAAAATGAACAATTAAGCTATGACCTCAATACATTCATTGTGACGTTACACAAAAATAAAATGTTTTCAAAGTCCAAATCATATATCACTTTTCAATAAATAACTGGATATAAACAATTACCTATATTTTATTTTATTAAAATTTGAATATCCGTTCATTGTTACGTTATTCATATTATGAATGGTCTAAGTGGGTATACTTCCAACAAACAATCTTAGGCGTAACATAGATAACGGTTACAAGATAACTTTTTGTCTAGGTAACAATTCGACGTCACAATTCTCATAAATGTTTAATTTGTAAATATAAAGAATAAACATTTTTATTAAACACGTCTTTTTATTTCCACCTTATAACATCGAAAAGATGTAACAACTAAATAATTGCAAATTACGAATGTGATTCTTCTTGTGGTTAATAGATCACATTCGTAATTTGCAACTATTTAGTGCAAAAAATGCAATAGTATTTTTCATAGAAATATAAAAAAACAACTATATCAATATAGATTGGGAATTTTCAAAATAAGAAATAACTGCAACGGACCGACCATGATTTGAACTCGGGTTACGTGATTTGCGAATCCAACACTTAATTCACACGGCTACCAGCACATGACGTATTTGCGCGAATCAATGCTATGGTAAGAACAGAAAAATAATAATGTTTTTAAGCTCAGTGCGACGACAGTTCCTTAGTGTGTGTTATCTGTGGAATGTGGATACTCATACATGCGCACACATACGCACGGATGTATCGCGCTCGCTCGGTTCGTAGCAATGTAATCTTTAGCGTTCCTATGGACTTTTGCGGCCTTACTGTACATAAATTAATGAAACTATACAAATCTGAAAATTACGTCATCTACCTGCCCTTGTATCATGTTATTTTGGGGTCAGCGCAACATGTTTTATTCTTCTTTTATGTCGTTTACTCGTCATGCAATCACTAACTTAACCTTTAAGTATGGACGTGGAGTCTCACAGGCTACGCGCGTTTCACAAGTTCTTGGTTTCACACCTTTCCCCCTGCTCCCCGTGTTCGAGCGTCTCAATAGCTTCACTTTTAGTAGCAAAAAAGACAAAGAGGGTAGAAGTTGTCTCGCTGCATGCATAGCACGTGAGTAATATTCATTGGAATATTGGCTGGAGCCTGTGAGGCTCCACGTCCATTGTTGTGTTATAAAATATTTTAATAGTTTTTGAGTTTGTTTTAGATTTTTGTCATAAAAATGGCAGAAACTATTAAAGCGAGTTGTTTTTGTTATAAACAGCCTTAGAAAAATAAAACACAATCCGATGGTCGTCTTTTCAAGAAGAAATAATTTCTTTATTGTTTAGCTTCGAATCAGTCAGACGATGAGGTTGAAAGAGGATATCTTCTAGTCACCGCCAGTCATATCAAGGAACTAGAAGAGCATGTAGAATATGTCCCGCAAGAAAGCACAGAATGACCACTTATGTTTGTGTGGGTTACAGCAAGCCTGTGTGCCGTCAATTTTCTCATCCTTTATGCGCTCACTGCTAGTAATTTACGTATACTGCGACTGCTGTCAGAATTTTTTATTTTTGTTGCCAGAAGATTTTTCGTTTTTATACGTTCGTGAATTGTATTAATAAATAAAGAAGTATTTTTTTGTTTTAGTGTTAGATTTAGTTACTTTTAATGGGTTAAAATGATAACGCAGAAAAGCTTCATAAAGTGCCACGATTGTAATTATTTCATATTTTCTATAATTATAATAAAGAAAGGTGAATACAAAAACCATTTTTTTTCTTATTATAGACCTATATTCAAATATAGTTAGAGTTTTGACTCGGTTTGGCATAAGTTTCAAGAAATAGATTCCATGTGAATATGCCTGAGTGACTCCACGTCCGCACCAGTGTTAAAAATATTTGACGTCCATACTTAAAGGTTAACTCCTTTTCTTTTATAATTTTTCACACCATCCGTCCATCTGAAAATTAATAATAATAATATGATATTTATTTCAAACAAAAATCCATATATTAATTACATTTGTAATGTAATCATAATTTAAATAACAATAATAACATAATTTCATTTCATATACATATTATAGATAAATTACACCGAGATACAGAACAAATGATTGTGGTTGTCACACAAACACTTGTCCTGGTTGGGAATCGAACCCACGACCAACCAACCCAGACCAACAGGCCAATCAAATATCAATTAAAATTCCTTTGTTCAAAAAATAATCTCTAAACAATAATTTATAAACATCTTAAACCCCGGATTAATCAAAAAGCCGGGATTAAACTGCGTATTTCTGTAAAACGAAGTCGCTGTCAAATTGAAGTCTAATTACCGCTGAAGTTAAACCTCTGTCGTTTAACTTCAGCGGTAATTACCCGAAATTGTGGCAGTAATTACCCCCTCATTTGGCCGAAGTTACCCCCTGACGGTCAAAGCGACTAAAACAGTAATTAATTTTACTGTTAAGCTTGTAGTACATTTTTATTGGCAAATTTTAATGGTGATTTTTATTGCTCGATTTATTTTGCTTCTTACCATTAGCCAGTGATAAGTTTAAAAAAACGCCAAAAACCAAACTTAAGTGGCAATGGGCAGGGCATATTGCTGGAGTGGCGACCGCGTACCGAAAGACGTAACGTTGGAAGGCCTCTTACAAGGTGGACCGATGACCTGGTAAGGGTTGCGGTAATCCGATGGATGCGAGACGCACAGGATCGTTCATTGTGGCGACACTTGGGGGAGGCCTATGTCCAACAGTGAACGTCTTTCAGCTGAAATGATGATGATGATGAGTTTAGAAAGTATTTCATTTTTAATAAATAATACAGACACTTTTTAGGGTTCCGTACCCAAAGGGTAAAACGAGACTCTATTACTAAGATCCGTCTGTCTGTCACCAAGCTGTATCTCATGAACCGTAATAGTCAGTTGACATTTTCACTGATGATGTATTTCTGTTAGAACGTGCACCCTCTCGCTCCACTCTAAAGCCGAGAAATCATTAGATGATGGCCCTTCTCAATAAAGAAAAACATATGTTACGTCTAGTGTTTGTAAAAGATAACATTGCTTCTGTGAATACATACTACGCAACAATGTGACACCTCCACGAAAACGCGTTTCTATAGAACTTTCTACGAGGTTCTAAAATCGCTCACAAATAGTATAATCCAGAAAAAACCTGCGGCGTAGTCGAATATTGACTTTATTATTTCACCAGTTATTTTTGTGATTCTCATGTCACATGATTCGTAGGTACAGATTGCCATTATCGGAGTTCAAAAATAGACATTGGGAAAGTAGGGCTATAAGTATTACTAGCTTTTGCTCGCAGCATCGCCCGCGTACATAAAATATAGCCTATGCCACTCAGGAGTAAAGCAGCTTTCCATCGGTGAAAAAATTTTAACAATCGGACCTGCCCCCCTAGCCAAGTTACAACCGTTTCGCTTGCGTCGAACGCTTCGAGTTGGCCACATCGCCGAATCTTTTTTTCTGACCACGTGACTGAGGGTTGAGACGACGTCATTCCCGTACATTTGAAGCTTTCTACTAGCGTTAATTATTGCAGATTAGTAACTTGGCTAGGGGTACAATACTTCCAGAGATTACTTCCTACAAACAAAAAAACAAACTTTACCTCTGTATTATATTAGTGCAGAAAAAAACTCGGCTGCTTTTTTGAGGTCGGAAATCCTCCAATGACTTATTACACTCTAGGGTGGAGTAGCATGTCACACCTTTACTGACTAAAACCTACCTATGTCCTTCAGTTACTATTTGCGTTCTATGACCACGACATCCCTTTCAAAATTTTCGCGTGGCCCTAATCCTGGATGGATTTATATATATATATATTTTTTTTTATAACATTCCACAATTATCACACATCGCCGTCTAGTCCCAAGCTAAGCAGAGCTTGTGTTATGGGTACTAGACAACTGATAAACATACTTAAATATTTCTGAATATGTACATATTATAGATAAATTACACCCAGACAGAGAACAAATGATCGTGCTCAACACAAACATTTGTCCTGGGTGGGAATCGAACCCACGACTTCCGGCATAGCAGTCAGGGCCACTAACCACTAGACCAACAGGCCAGTCACAAATATAAGTTGACAGCACAAGACCAAAACATTTATATTCTAGAATCGTAAAGACTAATAAACAAAACGAATAAACTAAACAAACATATAAACTACAAAAAACTTAAAAATGAATATATAAATTTACAAATTTGGTATGGCTTATCATGGAAGAAATCCAGATCTACTTATGTGCTGAGTGAGCAAAGAGTTGAGAAGTGTAATTGCTCGTGCTGTGGGCGCTGCAGCGGCTCGACGTGTGCGCACTTCCTGTGGCTCAGCAAACAGTTTCCTCCTATCAGGAATCGGCTCGGTACACCCGCTAGACCCACCCGCTCTAGCGCAGTTGAATTATCCACCTTGTTTGTCAGGAGACGGTGGTATTGCGTTAATAAGAGTAATTTTCGACTGAGTTCCAGAGTGTGGATTAGAGCCACGGGGAATTTTTAAACCCAACGGATCCATCGGCCCAGTTTTGGTGACATCTCTTTAAGGTACGTAGAATATACGCGCCGATAGCGACCCGGGCTCAGTCCTTACCGGACGGCCGGATGGTGATCTACTCTTAGCTCATAGTCAGTCGGTGGCCGGATTTGCCCTGCGCCTCCGCCTAGCTAAGCTCTTTAATTATTGGCTTCAAACCAGTGACTTTTGACTCGTGAATCGGGGCCGTAACCACTAGGTTACCACTGCGCCTCTCAGTAGATGTCAAACGGAAATAGTCTTTTTTTTTTTTTTGTTCGATGGGAAAAATGATCCAATGACAACCCCCGCTCTTGGGCGGATCGGGAGATAGTACTCTTACTGACTAAAAAACCCATCCCGTTCCTTCAAGCCTTCATACCGGGGCTTGAGCGCCCTTTCGGATAACCCGAAATTGTCTCATTATACTACAATCATTTATTTGCCTCCGTAACAGCAAATAGCGCAATAACTTCAGTTCGTTCCATTTCGTTCATTCGTTCCTTCTCATTCGTTCCCAAGACACTTATTACTCTTGGAGGGTAATTTACGATTTGGGACCATGTGTGTTTACTGCGACCGTTCTTAGGGTTAAGATATTATGAAAACTTTTTTAAATCTTGTTCGTTTAATTCTGGGGAAATGTTTTGTCGTTTTGTTATTCCTATTTCACTCAAGTTAGTTATTAGTATTTTTCTTGTAATCTTGAAAATTTTTAAAAGGAAAACATCGTGAGGAAACCGGCATGTCCTAGAACCAAAAAATTCGACATGCGACTTCCACTAACCAGCACTGGGCCCGCGTAGTGGATTACCGCCCATTCCCTCTTCTAGAGAGGAGGCCTGAGTCCCAACACTGGGAGCATTATAAGGCCGACTAAGCTAAGCTAAGCTAAAAAATATTTTAATATTTCGCAACTTTTCCTTCGAAACGGATTGGGTCTTTAGAAACATTTTTACACATATGAATTTATGGTTGAATATAAATCAATCAATATTTCGCCAAGAAAATAGATATAAGAGTCAGCGGGGCTCTATCCGGGCGCAGCTGGCCGCAATTAAATGCATAGATACTCGTACTTTGCCTAGGCGGGTACGAGTGTTGTGTCCATTTAATTTCGACCAGATGTTCAAGGGACTATATTATCCGCATCACGCTGCATTTTGCGTGTCAACGCACCTACGCGCGTACTTGCGGAAATGTAGATCTGCGTCATCGTGCGAGTTTTTTACGCACTCACGCGCGTAGTTCCGTTTTGTTAATTCTCCGCTTGTAGGCGCGAGATCTGCATGAACGCACGTGGATGCATTTTCGGTGTGTTGGACTTTTCGTGCTTTCTATACAAACGGAGATACTTACAAGCAACATTAAAACACGCATTCACGCGCTACGCTGCGTGGTGCGTGGCAGTGTGATAATCGCCTAAGCCATAAGCACGTCACCGACGTCACTCGCTTCGTTTTTTAGGGTTCCGTAGTCAACTTGGAACCCTTATAGTTTCGCCATGTCTGTCTGTCCGTCTGTCCGTCCTCGCTTAATCTCTGGGACCGTTAGCACTAGAAAGCTGAAATTTGGTACCAATATGTATATCAATCACGCCGACAAAGTGGTAAAATAAAAATTGGAAAAAAATGTTTTATTAGGGTAGCCCCTCTATATGTAAAGTAGGAAGTGATTTTTTTTTTACTTTCAACCCTAACGTGTGATATATTGTTGGATAGGTATTTAAAAATGAATAGGGGTTTACTAAAATCATTTTTTGATAATGTCAATAAGTTCGGAAATAATCGCAAAAAAAAACAAAAAAACATGTGTGTCCCCCCCTCTAACTTTTGAAGCATAAGTTTATAAAATATGAAAAAATTCTGAAAAGTAGAACTTTATAAGTACTTTCTAGGAAAATTATTTTGAACTTGATGGAAAGAACAGTTTTTGTACAAAAAAGACAAAAAGGTTGTACAAAATAATTTCTGGACTAAGTTTGTAGTATAATCGTTTATGCAAGCATTTTTTAAACTCATTACACTTATTTTGACGGACGGGAAACTACGGAACCCTACACTGAGCGTGGCCCGACACGCTCTTGGTCGGTTTTTTTTTTATTGTTGATAGGTTCGCGCTTGACCGCTATCTTACCTGATAGAAAGCGACGATGCGGTCGACGATGGAACGCGCTTACCTAGAAGAAACCTATTCACTCTCGCTTTAAAGATTCCCGGGTTGCAACTAAAATGGCGTAGTTCCTTTTAGCAAATCATTACACTCTCCATCAACCAGATGCATTAACCCTCAACTGACCACAACAAACCGTTAGCCTCTCACCCCGACCCTGACCTTCAGAGTCTCCGCCGAGTGAGTCGTCATCCCCAGCACTCGCCGGCGTATCGCATGCGTGACTACGCGCCGTTTATTGCCGAGAAACATTTGTTTACATGACCATTGCATGTTATGGGTCTGGCAGACATGGTGGCATGCCTAATGTAGCGTGTTCGTATGTTGATGGGGATGATAAAGTGTGGAAATGTGTGAGAAACAAATTTTTGCTGAAGTGTGAAGGTACTTTTTCTTGGCCGACAAAAATTATGTTTTTTTAAGTACTGGTGCTTGACTGCAATCTCACCTGACGGTAAGCAGTGATACAATCGTTGATTGTGAATCTAGGCTAGAGTGAATAGGCTGTTAATAAACTAGTGCTTATTAAGAGCCTATTCTAGCCTTGAAGACACCTTAATAATCAGATGGAAGACCGCAGCAAGCAAATTGTTCCAGTCCTTCGATGTGCGCGGTATAAACGCCGAGGCAAAACGCGTAGTTCAGCACAACAGGTTACTTCTAGGTAAACGTCCTCCATCAGGGATGACCACTGTCTCACCTGAATAAAAGTGGCAATGTGGTCGAGCCTATCAACATCAAAAAAGCTTTAGAATGGAGTAGAAATAATTTTAACATTTTCAACTTTTGACAAATTGGGCTACGACTACCAAAAGCGCAACTTAAGACAATAAATGATAATGATAAATATTATATTTATTTTGCAAATAGGTTTTATAAAACACTTTTATACGTCAATTTTTTTATCAATTTATACTAGATAAGGCCGTTTCCTAGCTGACTATCCTGAGAAGAAAAACCAATACAAACTCAGGGGTCAAAGTCTCTTCTAAAGTCCATACAGCAATTATGTAACGGTCAAATCACATGAGAACTATGTAAACTAGTGTCGGAGATGGTCTTTTGAGAAAAGAACCATGCAGGTTTGAGTGGACCTGTCCAGTCAATGCAAACATTTGCCAGTATTCACAGAGCTCAATTAAAGACTACTAAGGAGCTCAACGGCTTGACGAACAATACCAAAGAAAGGACATTTGGGTTTTACCCTGTATGTGAAAATGGCAACAAATAGACCTTATTAAAAGTGGCTCAAAAAGTACACCACGTTTTACTTCTACCTACCGGCATTATAAAACACAGACCTGAATAGGTATAACGTACTGATCAAACATGACACCCCTGTCTCCCCAGCGACATAAGCATGACATACCTACCTATTACAGCCACACCTACCGTGCCTAATCAACACCATCTGAAAGCGACCCTCAGATCGAAGGTCACTAATTGGGTCAAGGTCACGCGCCCCCCTGCGACCGCCACTCAAGGGCAGTGATGTTATCTACCTAATATTTAAAACAATTCGCTCGTGAACTTTTCTTGATGGGGTTTTAAGAACGATTGTGTTTTGTTTTTTTTTTTTTTTAATATTAATACGATTGTTTTATTTGTGTGTTTACGCCAGCTATCCACAGACGCGTAGCTTTATAGACGCGTAGCTTCATAGGCGCATTTTCGTCATTATTATGCTTAATCGTTCACATAGTACAATTGCCAAAACGGATCTTGAGCGCTCGGCGTCAGAGTGAGGATCCCTTTGCGCATTCCATACATTGGCGAGCCAATCGTCTTCGTTGTTAGATACATGCAGCAACGCAGGGAACGAATCAGGAGTGACGTCTATGACGCGATGGCGCAGCGTGCCAATCACTGACACTCCCCGCCCCCGCGTCTCACTTCGCACCACTAAAGAGACCGAATATTTGACTTCTGCGCAACCGCTCAAGATCCGTGATGGCAATTGTACAATGACGAATACGCGTCTACCAAGCTACGCGTCTGTGGACAGGAGGCTTTATTAGTTTCAGTCTATTATATCGTGAGATTATCATCCCCTCTACATAATGTATTTTAGGGGTAGTAGATTTGATTGCACTTTTGTGCAATCAAATTGCTCAGTCCTTCAAATATTGCTACTTATATAATATTTATTTAGACAAGTTTGCTAGATGAGTTTCTGAGGCTCCGAAACGCCAGGGTTATCCGAAAGGTAACTCGAGCCCCGGTATGAAGGCTTGAAGAAACGGGGTGGGCTTTTTAGTCAGTAAGAGTCTGACACTATCTCCCGCCCCGCCCAAGAGCGGGGGTTGTCATTGGATGATTTTCCCCACCAAGAAAAAGGCTCTGGAACGTAAAGCGCAACTAAAGAACCATGGGTGATTTTTCGTCAGTTATAGTCTGATTATCTCGCTCCACCCAGAGCGGGAGAAGTTATTTGATGAGTTTCCACCTCAAAACAGGCCTTACTACAATCTACGTTCTATAATTCTCATGCTGTTTTTAAATTCTGTCACAAATATTGTCCTGAACTTAAATTTACGAGTCTTTTTGAGCCTAAAAATAGACAAAATTACGGACCTACCGACGAGAACAATCGATTCCTGAATAGTGATTATGGTGTAACTTTTCTTTCTTTCACATACATAATTTAAGCCTGGATATGGATCAGGGTTATCCGAAAGGGCGCTCGAGCCCCGGTATGAAGGCTTGAAGGAACGGGATGGGTTTTTTAGTCAGTGAGAGTCTGACACTATCTCCCATTCCGCCCAAGAGCGGGGGTTGTCATTGGATGATTTTTCCCATCGAAAAAAATAAAAGCCTGGATATGGATAGTTGATCATGAGATTCATGATCAACTATCCATTGCTTAAGCTGAACGGTTTACAATACCCACGAAATTTTAAATTTCGTACGTTTTTTAGCGATTTGCAGTTCCACATCGGATAGTCAAGTAAAATAAATATATTTTATAATGACATTTACACAGCTTTACTTTATGAAGAGCTAAGTGGCCTGTAAATAAAAACTTTACGTTTTACCTTAACTCTACGTTACGAGAATTATGATGATGGTTTTAATGAGTATAGTTATATACATAATCATATTTATGTCGTTATCGCAAATATAATTTTTGTACCCTTACTATCCGATATTGAACTGAAATTTTCATAAAACTTTCGAAAATTAAGGTCCTTTAAATTTTGACTCTTTACAACCAATATCTCATATAAAATTATCAGCGGATTTACAAAAAAAGCAGATACGAATATAGCACTGATTTCACAGTGAATAAGTCCTAAATGCCCATTTATGTAAGAAATTAGAGGGTAAGATATTGCGAGTGACGGCCGATGGATTGGAAGGGTTATTTCTGAGGGACGAAGGAGTATTCACTGCTTTATTATAGTACTCGAGATTTATGGCGCTTGGGAGGTTCTGCGTCCTTTTGCTGAGAGGGTATTGATCTTTTTGACTGGAATACGGACCGAACACAAATGTAGAAAGTGACCTATATCATTATGGCAGTGGTACCCAAACTGTGGTCGCGGACCACTGGTGACTTTTCTTATCTTTTAGTTTTTTTCTTTGCTGGGAATCTAATGACTCTCAGGCACTGACCTCTATATATTTTCCACACTGGTCTGGTGGCCGTTAATGTGCTTTTGACGCCATTTTGGCGCTATCGGCCGTAGCGAGGGTCTACAGCACTGAAACTAGTAACGTCGCACCGCTTAAGGCGTATAGTCCCTTGAACCATCTGACCGAAGTTATGTGAACGCAACTCTCGCACTCGCCTAGGCGGCAGTACGCAAAACTGTGCATTTATTTGCGGCCAGCAGCGCCCGGAAACCACTTTAAATCCATTTTCTCTGCGAGATATTGATTGATTTACATATGCAATGTTCACTTTGAAGAATATTTAACCACCAATTTTTATGTGTAAAAATGTTTCTAAAGGTCCAAGCCGTTTCGAAGGAGTAGGGAAAAGTTGCGAAAAGTTGCGAAATTGCTAAATATATTTTTTGACAAAAGTATTAATTACACGAAAAAATCAAATGTTGATATTATTGTTCATGAATCTATAATAAACATATATTTTTTTCATACCAATTGACCTAGCCGTTACGGAGGAGTAGGCCTCAGAAAATCACTGTTTTATGGCACTTTTCGGGCGCTTGGCCCTTAAATATGATGACGTTTCTCATAGGTTTTATAATAATTCCTGTAGCAAGAATAATACAGGATTCGAACGAAATTGATTCATATACTTCAAATTATCCAGTGTGCATTTCTCTGCAGCCATTTGCATTATATGTCAAAATTAGTTCAACACGCGGGTCGCGCTTCAAATAGGAACAAAATAATTAGCTGTCAAACGTATGGAACAGCCTGTTCAGTGGTAAATAATAGATGTCAGTGCTCCCAGGTGTCATTAGGGTCCCAGCAAAGAAGTGAAGGAGTTGAGGAACATGCAGGTACTTACCTAAACTCACTTACACAAGACACTTATTTCCGAAACAACAATCTTAAGGCCATACAAAGATTTTCCTGTGTGTATATCAAACCCACGACACGCTATGCAGCAGCCAATCTTTTAACTGCTTCACCAATTTTCTTATAGAATATAAAATCAATAAATAATAAATAATATCTAGTATTCCATTCCATTTTATTTATTGCTCGCAGAACAGATGGCCGTTGGGGCCGAAAGGTTCTGGAGTGGCGACCGCGTACCGGAAGACGCAGCGTTGGAAGGCCTCCGAAGGACAAGGTGGACCGATGACCTGGTGAAGGTAGCGGGAAACCAATGGATGCGGGACGCAAAGGAACGTTCGATGTGGCGACGCTTGGGGGAGGCCTATGTCCAACAGTGGACGTGTATCGGCTGAAATGATGATGGTGATGATGATGAATAATATTCCACAACTATCACACAACGCCGTCTAGTCCCAAGCTTAGCAGAGCTTTTATTATGAGTACTAGATACTTTTGTACTTTACTATATACTTTACTTTTTGTATATGTATGTTTTTTACTTTTTGTATATACTTTTGTATTTTTAAATACACATATATTATAGATAAATTCCACCCAGACACAGAACAAATGATTCTGCTCATCACACAAACATTTGTCCTGGGTGGAAACCGAACCCACGACCTCCGGAATAGCAGTCAGAGCCACTAACCACTAAACCAACAGGCCAGCCAATCAAAAAATTGGCCTCAAATTCCGATCACGGATGAAAAATCAAAGCTCAAACTTTTACCTTAAGAAAATCTTTTACCTACGTTGATAACAAACCACTGACCATCCCCGGGCATATTAAAATTATAAAGGAGACCGATGAGCACCCCGAGATTGTTTTTAATCAAAGACCACAATATCTCGTGCAGTGATAAGATTACAGTGCACTATGAAACGAGGTCAGACCCGGACGGATCGGGGCTTCAGATAATAAGTAAATAAGAACTTTGTTATCATTTTATGAGAATTTATTGATAGACTTTAAAGCGCATTCTTGAGTCAAGAGATTTTTAACTCTATTATAGTGACATTTATGGACGAAGAATCACAAAACTTAAGTGGCAATGGGCAGGGCACATTGCTCGCAGAACAGATGGCCGTTGGGGCCGAAAGGTTCTGGAATGGCAACCAAGTACCAGAAGACGTAGCGTTGGAAAGCCTCCTACAAGGTGGACCAATGACCTAGTAAGAGTTGCGGGAATCCGATGGATGCGAGACGCACAGGACGTGAAATGGCGTCAACGACTATCGCAACCCAGTGCTGGGCACGCCACAATTATGGCGGTAAGTCCCCTCTTTGAGGCGTGGCTGGAAAGACCTCACGGCGTCCTTACCTTCCGCATGACGCAGGTACTCACCGGACATGGTTCGTTCGGGAGTTTCCTGCACGGGATTCATGCGGAGGTGACGCCCGGGTGTCGCCACTGTGCGGAACGCCCGGAGGACACGGTGGAGCACACAGTCGAGGTGTGCCCTGCTTGGGCGGAGCATCGCCGTGCCCTCGTGGGGGCGATCGGCGGCGGAGACCTCTCGCGCCGGGCCTTGGTTGAGGCCATGGTCCGGAGCGAGGAGGAGTGGCAGGCGGTCGCCGACTTCTGCGAAGCAGTAATGCTCGCAAAGGAGGAGGCCGAACGCATCAGGCAACGGCGTTATCGCCGCCGCCGTCGCCGGGATTCTGATCCCGATTTCCGGCCAACGTAGACGCGGGCTTGCGGACAGTGAGCAATGGGTAGCTCACTGTCCGGCCGTCCGGTAACTGTCCGGACCAAGCCCAAGTCGTCGACGGCGCGCACTGTTCCCGCGTGCCTCAAGGAGTTGTCAGCAACAGCAGGGACCCAGCCGGGTCGAAGCCTACTGGGGCCAGGGTTATCCGAAAGGGCGCTCGAGCCCCGGTATGAAGGCTAGAAGGAACGGGGTGGGTCTTTTAGTCAGTAAGAGTCTGACACTATCTCCCGCTCCGCCCAAGGGCGGGGGATGTCAATGCATGATTTTTTCCCACCATAAAAAAAAAAAAAAAAAGACGCACAGGACCGTTCATTGTGGCGACACTTGGGGGGGGGGGGGGCTATGTCTAACAGTGGACGTGTATCGGCTGAAATGATGATGATGATGACATCTAAGGCGTCACATAAGAACTATTCCTGCATCGCGCAACCCAAGTTCTCCACGCAATTTGAACATATAGAACAGCCCGAAATCATCTGGTAGGCAGTGGTGGGCAGTTGCCGTCTTGACATAACACCCAGTCAGCGGATGCTCTCTTTCTAACGGTGGTATGTGGGACTTTACTCTCAGTTCCGCATACCTCCAAACTGTCCTCCATTTTCTGAGCTTTAGAAAGCACGGAAAGCCGTTGGTCCCAATTGTCATTCACAGATCTTTGACAGTCGTTACAGTTAGTCAGACGCCAGAAAGTCTGACCAACAGTCTACGAAAGGAGAATCATGTTGCTCAGTAATTGATCTATTTAATACTTTATGCACATGTACAGAAGCGGACTTAATACCTTAGGCATTTTCGGCCAGTCAACCTTTGAGTGATGCAGAGAAAAAAAGGCTCTTAATAAACTAGTGAGATTCACCATCAACGATTGCATCACTGCTTACCATCAAGTGAGATCACAGTCAACCACTTGAATAGAATTTTTTTAAAAATTGCCAGTGAACAACATTCATAATGTTGAAAACTGTCTATCATGATGTTAATATGAAAGAAATGATCGACTTCTCTGAATCCTTCCAATTTTTTGATAATAATTCTACTTATTAACGCGTGAGTTCAAATTCTCAGGACCCTACCTACTTTTCTTATACATATAACTATTATATAGCCAGCCGCCGCAGGCCTCATCGGACGCAAGGGTTCCCGCGGCCTGTAGGTCTAGCCTGACGTGGTCTCCGTTTACGTTGAGTCCGAAACTATCCCAACCCAGTCTCCTATAGATCAACTCCAACACAGCTGAGAATATCTTTGGCGAAATAGGGTCACCTTGACGAACGCCTCTTTCTATCGGGAACTCTTCCCCTGTCCTTTCCAGTTTTATTTGCGCTGTGCTTTTCCCATAAATGATTTTCAGTATTCGAATGTACTTTTTTTGGACCCCTTGTTGTTCTAATAATTCCCATATGTAATGGTGTTTCAGTGAATCAAACGCCTTGTTGAAATCTACGAAACCCAAATAATATATTTCGTTATATTCTCTATATTTCTGGAGAATCTGGCGTAGGACATGTATGTGGTCAATGGTCGAGAAGTTGCTCCTAAATCCGGCTTGCTTCATCGGCTGGTTTTCATCAAGGGTGTTAGTTATTCGTAACAGAATTATTTTAGAAAAAACCTTGTATATATTAGACATTAAGCTTATTGGCCTGTAATTGTTAATATCTCCTCTGTCTCCTTTTTTGTGCAACAAAACTATGTATGTACAATAAAGTATAATAAATAAATATGTAAAGAGACGCGACGTTGTCAATTCACTTTGGAAGTGCGTCCTTAAAACTATCAGTGCGCCCTTATGACGGTGTATTCACAAACTTCAAGCGCGCCCTTATAAAGGCGTGTACACCCAAAGTTATCTGAGCTCGTCACTCGTCACGCTATCCTTGTCAACGTGTCACGAGCAGGTTTTACTAATTAGGGTTGTCGGGTCGGTGTTGACAAAATTATTAAAGTATTTATATTGTATTATTATATATTTTTTTAGAGTTCCGTTCCCGACCCAATGGGACTCGAATACTAATAGACCGAGCGTCCGTCCGTCCGTCTGTCAGCGGGCTGTCCAAATAAACCGTAAGAAGTAGGGAGTGGAAATTTTTACAGATTTTTTAAAATCAGTCCTTTAGTTTGAGTTTATTAATTACAAACACATACATCACATCACAACAAGTCATCATCATAGGGCCATATTTCGTCGAGACACCATGGCGGAGTCGCCGCTACCAACAAAATGTATACAGCTCTATAGAGAGTTACTCACCTGGGTTCCGTTTGGTTGCGCAATCAATATGGTGGCGCGGCCAGCTTAGACGTGTGGCGACTCTGGTGTCTGTATGGTGTCTAGTTTGGTAGCTTAGGGCTATATTTCCCATAGAATATAGCCCATAGACTAAAACAGGGAATTTAGCTAAGCAAAATATTCAATTTATCTAAAAAAACTCCACTTATAAGCTATAATCTTTAACTCTACCTACATACACCAGACAACTCATTCGTAAACATTTTTCAATCATCTACACGTCACATTTTCACATTTCCATTCGAACGGATCCGGCCACTTTCCTCTTTCAATTTCCTGCCATCCCTACTCACATCTCGTCGTACTATGATTCCGTGGAACTCGCAAGTTTTTAGCGTAGTACCCCTAACAATGGGCGGAGGGTTTCGAGCGATTTGCGAGTTTCCCCCGCAAGGCGGCGCGCGCGGCGTTGACTGCCAATTGGACCGTGTGAACTGAGGCTTATGGAGTTTAATGGGAAAGTAGGTTTGAAGGCGACAAATTAATCGTGCTGATGTCGATTATGTTACTATTTATTTATATCAATCAACATTGGATCATAGAATTACATTAAAAACAATAGTTATAAGTATGATTAAATACACTTGAACAAAATACATTCGAAATACATTTGAATACTAGAAAGCAGCAATGTGGGTTTGTAAAATACAGGATTGGTGCTCTCCGGGTGCAGTCGAGTAGAAAGAAGTTTTCGCGAACTTTCAAACTACTAATAACGATAAATGATTATTTCGCAATTCTATATATAAATAAAACAAAGTCGCGATAGTCTTTACACCAAATATACTTCAAGAACGGCTAGACCGATTTTAAAAAGATCTTTGCATTGTTGGTTTCTTCTCCCCTTGAATAGCAGAATAAATAATAAAATATCGGCAAGCCGCGTAAAACAATACAAAATATCCAAATTCATCGAAAGATGGCAGCAACTGTCAATCATTCCATCATTCGGCCAATACATTCATTGACTGTTAAGCGGTACGAAGTTCACACATATATAATCTGTCTAATAAGTCAACCGACTTGGGAATTTTGTATAATATTTAATCATTTAAAAAATACTTATATTCGGTACTTTTTATAAGGTTCTTCTGTTAGTAAACAATGATCTCTATCTATTAATTAACCTTGATTATTGAACCCGTGTTGACTACATCAGATTTCATTAAATCCTAATAATTACCCAAGTCGTTTAACTTATTAGATAGACTCTAGTGCTTTTCACATACGAAGTTCCTTCGCCGTAATGTTGGCAATACGGAAAAACAGTGTTGCTACATTTTTAGCAATGAAATTACTTAATATTAGGGAGATTAACTGATATAAATCCCCTCACAATTCTTCATAAAGTGTTGCGACTACCGTTAAAATCGATTTCGTTTCGCATTTCGTGCAGCAATTTTGCTAGAGTAGGCAACTCTTTTCTTTTTTCTTTTTTTTTTCTACAGATAGACAGGGGAGCCAATATTACGGCAAAGGAACTTCATAAGTGAATGTATACACTTTAAAGCCGTTTGCTAACTGTGTACCCTGAAAAGAAACACCGAAATAAACTCAGAGCTAAAACTCTCTTCTCAAATCCATTCAGAAAAAGTAATAGTTAAGTCCTATGAGAACCATATATTTTGTTATTATTATTATTACGGACACACTCGCTTTTGACCACTATCTCAGCTGATGGTAAGCGATGATTGCGACCGACGCCGACGATGGAACACGCTTGCCTAGAAGTAACATATTCACTCCTGACTTAAAGACCCCTAAGTTGTAGCTATCAGGAAACAGTCTCCGACAGGGAATACCACTACTTAGCTGTATGTATAGATTTCTGTCTGAGGTGGTATTTTGAGGTAAGTACCACACAGATTTGAGTGGACCGGTTTATACAGTGCAAGCATTTCTCAGAAAATGTCTAGTTCAACATAGAGCTTTCATTGGTTGTAGCACAGAATTAGACTCTTACTTAACCAAACTTAGACCTAACTTAGATGAGTTCATATTACATAATTTAAGTTGTGGGTGAAGTCCGGGATTCAATTCTCAGTTGATACAAATGTTTGCGAGGGCTAATGAGTGACTCTCTCTTAGGACTTGAATTATCTAACTGTGTTTACTAATGTGGGAATGTGTGGAAGTTTGATTTTAATGGAAGTTAGAGAATTAAGGTGACAGTGTACAGGGCCCGATCTAAGGGGGGGCGAGCCGTGCATTTGCCCACAGCGACAAAAAATGTCATTAGCCATCCACACCCAAGTTGGCAGGTTCAGAATTTTATGTACCACCTTCCAACCTAGTTCCGGTTGGATAGTCAAGACTTAAGACTCATCATGTCTTATATGGGTTTGTTTATGTAAGGGAAAGTGAAAATTATCTTTGCCTGGAGCAGCTAAATATATAGCTAGATCGGGCCCTCAGGATGAAGAATGGTCTATCTATCTATCTGTCAGAGTCTGGTTTCCAGACTTAGTCCTAAGCGGACTAAGTCCTGTGCGAGGACCATAGCGGCCAGCATTTGGTTGGCTTATCCCAGTCAACCCACCTCTCTCCAGAAATAGCCTCCCAATTTTTTAGGGGGTCTGTAAAGAAATGGTCAAAATTATAAATATGAATTGAAATGAGGAAAAAACATATTTTGAAACAAAGAAAAGATTTTTTTATGCTTTCGCATCACCCATGGCCCCAGTAGGCTTCGACAACGCTGGGCCCCTACGGTCGCTGACAATACAAATTCTCCAAAGAACATTTTGAATTAATTCATTAAATCCCAAGCGAACGCGCCGTTCGCTCTCTCATTGTCTTTCTATTGTGTCTCCTATTACGGTATTTGAAAGGTTAAGAACATGCACAATTATTTTAAAACATTTTTTAAATAAAAGAGACGTTTTATTTTTTTATAAATTAGATACTGAATAATGTGGCTTTTGGCTTCGTCGTAAATCACAGCAACTAATATCTATTGTCACGTCGGTCGTTTCATGTCAAATCTAAGACCTTGAGCTGTCCGTGTCCCGAAGTCCTGGGGAGGACGTCAAGAGGTTACACTCGCTCACGTACAACTGTGTACCACAAGGTAATAGCCAATAACTTTATGCCCTGAGGACTGTGAGTGTGACACAGTTGTAATAAGAGTGGCTACAATGTCAGGGATTTCAAATCTTCTATAGTTTTTACAATTCCTATAAATTAAAATTTCACTAAGGTTGAAATTATCGAACGTTACAAAGTTAAATAGATTTTAAACTACTTAATTACTAGAAACTAGCTATTACCCGCGACTTCATTCGCATAGAGTTTAAGAACAATAAAAACAAGAAGTACCTTAAGTTACTCATTATAACATTAGCCACATCCCAGTGACAGTCCCGCCAAATTTTGTTCAAACATTTCGAACACGTATTACGTATGTAGTTTGAAATCCCGTTGGGAAAATTAAAAGTAAGTACTACTTGTAACATCAGCTACTAATCACTAAAAGTTTCGTCAACATTGTTCCAGCCGTTTCGGAGATTAGCCGGAACAGACAGACAACCAGAAAAATAAAAATAAAATATTTTTGTTATATGAGTAGATATCAAATATAATTATGTAAGTACTTTCATAATTATGTATTTATTAAAAAAAATATTCTATTGATATTACAAACAGACACTGTAATTTTTATTTATATATAGATGTATAATGAGTATATTAGGGGAAGTTTGAAAGTGGCGCCAGTGACTGAAAGGTTGAAAGGAAATCGTTTGTCTTGGTATGGTCATGTAAAGAGGAGAGATGAAAAGCATGTTGCTAAAAGAGTTATGAATTTACATGTGGATGGATGGAGAGGGAGAGGGAGGCCAAAGAAAAGATGGATGGATTGTGTGAGAAGTGATATGAAAGAAAAGAGAGTTAGTGATAGCGTGACGAGTGACAGGACAGAATGGAAGAAAAAAACGTGTTGCGCCGACCCCAAATAAAATGGGACAAGGGCAGGAAGAAGAAGAAGATATAGATGTATAATATATACAAACCTACAGTCGATCCATCATCGGGTGTAGGTTTTAATGAGAAAAGTTTGAGACGATGTTATGATTAGATGTTGCTTTTAATTGAGTTATCTTAGAAAATTAATCAATTACTCGTAGGGACCATGTTATGATTACTTTGTGCTTTTTAACTTTCTCAACTGAAACTGAAAATTTTAATAAGATGGAAAACTGGAAGTGGTTCTCTTTGACGCTGTAACTTGCGAGTTTGCATAACTTTTGCATTGCGAAATTATTTTTTGTGCTAACTATTGTGCCAGTTATATGCAGTTTCTTCATATTCTTTCATTTTTGTAATGTAGGTAACAACAAATTTACTATTTTCAGATTTATTCCTATACCTATGATAAAAGACCTTGCTTTGTGCTAAATTTCAGGATTCAGGGTCAACGGAAGGTAACCTGTGAATTCGATCTTTGAGAGTGTCAAAATATAGTTTTTTTGCGACATAAACGGCCATATCATTTTTATTCGTTAACTTAGAAGTTTGATTCACAGCTTGAAAGGACCGCAGACTTGAGTATGGTTTTAATTTCAACTCTATATCTCCACGCGTTCTCGAGATAAAGGGTCTTGACAGACAGACGGACAACAAAGTGAGGGTTCCGTTATTTCCTTTTAAGGTACGGAACCCTTGGGCACGCCACAATTATGGCGGTAAGTCCCCTCTTTGAGGCGTGGCTGGAAAGACCTCACGGCGTCCTTACCTTCCGCATGACGCAGGTACTCACCGGACATGGTTCGTTCGGGAGTTTCCTGCACTCGATTCATGCGGAAGTGACGCCCGGGTGTCGCCACTGTGCGGAACGCCCGGAGGACACGGTGGAGCACACTGTCGAGGTGTGCCCTGCTTGGGCGGAGCATCGTCGTGCCCTCGTGGGGGCGATCGGCGGCGGAGACCTCTCGCGCCGGGCCTTGGTTGAGGCCATGGTCCGGAGCGAGGAGTGGCAGGCGGTCGCCGACTTCTGCGAAGCAGTAATGCTCGCAAAGGAGGAGGCCGAACGCATCAGGCAACGGCGTTATCGCCGCCGCCGTCGCCGGGATTCTGATCCCGATTTCCGGCCAACGTAGACGCGGGCTTGCGGACAGTGAGCAATGGGTAGCTCACTGTCCGGCCGTCCGGTAACTGTCCGGACCAAGCCCAAGTCGTCGACGGCGCGCACTGTTCCCGCGCGCCTCAAGGAGTTGTCAGCAACAGCAGGGACCCAGCCGGGTCGAAGCCTACTGGGGCCAGGGTTATCCGAAAGGGCGCTCGAGCCCCGGTATGAAGGCTAGAAGGAACGGGGTGGGTCTTTTAGTCAGTAAGAGTCTGACACTATCTCCCGCTCCGCCCAAGGGCGGGGGATGTCAATGCATGATTTTTTCACACCATAAAAAAAAAAAAAAAAAAAAAAAAAGTTACGGATCCCTAAAAACACTGAAAAGTACAAAATAACTTTAATTTCGGAAGTCGGTGTTTCTATAATAGTTTTGTCTCTTCGTTTCACCTACTTACGAAGTTAAAGTTACTTAGTACTTTTCTTACTTGTTTTTTTTAACATTGAAGTCGATTATATTTTTTTGTAAAAAGTTTTTTTTATTTTACGCTTTTTAGTTATGGTAAAAAGTACCCCTCAGACAAAATTAAATACCTTATAGCCAGAGTGCATCTCATAACAATTCTAATAATCCCAAACACGGTTAAATTACATGAATTTACCTTCTGGTTTCATCATCAGATCAGTTCGATACATCCCCTCCCCCTTTTCTTTCTTTCAGTCAGTCATCGACTACACATATAAACAAAGTAATTTTACTTGTAACGACAGTTTTTCTGTGATCCTATGAGGAGTTCTGTTCCAGTTCATGATCAGATCATAACAATATTTCTATGGGACCAACCTGGAAGCATAATCTTTCAATCAAAAAAATATTTTTCAGAATCGGTCCACAATTGACCGAGATAGGTTGTAACATACATAAAAAAAAATACATTCATCCGAAAGAAAGAAAACTATTTTATTTGGCATACACACATCCGAACATAGACCCTCCTCCTTTTCGAAGTCGGTTAAAAACACAGAGCGGGGAAACCCCACACTCTGTTTTTGTATTTGATGATTTCCTGCCAATAACGGTGGATACCTATACAGGTACATCTTATTTACAGGTGACAAGATTTACTTGAAAGGGATTTCGAAATATGCTTAAATCATTATGCAAATAGAATCAGTGTTGTTTGCGTTATCTAGGTGACAGGGATCTCGTAAATAATAACGTTTTGTTTAGTATAATTAGGTCAAGCAGCTGTCTCCTACAGTCTTTGTTCCGAGAAGAAAGGACGCTACTTCAGAGCACATTCTTGGTCTTAAATTCAAACCTTATTTTTATTAAAGCGTTATTTGAAGAAGCGTAATTAGAGATGTGCCGTTGCCAGCGATATTGCCTGAAGTGGGAATATTGCGAGAATATTTAAGTGTAATTCAATCTCTGAAAGTACTAGTCTGATTGCTAAAATTTTTTCACTTAGACAACCTTAAATAGTTTTAGTATATCCGAAACCCTAAACACGTGTCTAATATTAATATGTAAAGAATCTATGTACAAAATTACATAACTGTATCATGAAAAGTCACAAAGTTATTAGTTTGTTATGTCAGCAAAAGTTCATAGTCACCGGGCCATCCAGGTGACTGAGAGGTTATTTTACACTTGCACACAACTGTTTGCTGGCACCTAATGCAACATGAGCCCCAGCATTTTGCTGAGCGCTGGCCGTTTTGCGCGGATGTGACGCATATCTTACAGTTTACGTGCTACTTTTAGTCGATATTGTTTTTTATTTTGTTTTAAGGTATGCGCCATGTTTGACGTGAATAAACACTTTTTCTTTCTTTCTTTCTTCTTTTCTTTCTATGACCTGCCGTGACCTGTGTTGTACTTGGTGTCGGTGGTGGTGTAAACTTTTTAAAAATATAACATGGTGTAAAAACTATTGGAATCCATTCAGTTACTGACTGAACAAAATATATTCAGGTTTCGCATGAACTGATAATAATATTGTAGAAAGCTGCATAATTCCTGAGTGACATGGGCTATATTTACAAGGGTGAAGTCGCGAGCAAAAGCTAGTTTTTAATAAACACCAATTTATTAATACAAAAAAGCCCTGTAGGCGGGGAGAATATAGTTACAATACGACCAAGAATATCTCTACTTAGGCCAAGTGGTCTCTTTCCAGGCAAGGCAAGACAAAGAAATAACACGCCGAACAGAGAATGCCTGGAAGAGCTACTGGTCCATAAAGGAATTATTTAAGGGCACTTTGCCCATGTCACTGAAACGTAAGCTGATGGACATGTGTATTCTCCCCATTCTGACCTATGGTGCACAGACTTTGTTTTTGACTAACATCCAAAAGTCCAAACTCAAGGTTTGCCAGCGTGCAATGGAGCGTAGCATACTACGTGTTAAACTAACAGATCATGTTCGAAACACAACACTGCGCTCCAAAACGCAAATCGTTGATGTGGCTCAAAAGGCTGCCCAACTTAAATGGGACTGGGCAGGACATGTCTGTCGCATGTCTAACGAACTGTGGGCGCGTAAAACGCTGGATTGGTGCGCCCGGACACAGCAACGCGGGGCCGAAGCAGACCACGAAGGAGATGGCGGGATAACCTGGATGGCTTCCTTAAGAACTGGAATGAGAAAGCGAGGAACCGTGATCGTTGGAAGGAGTGGAGGGAAGCCTTTGCCCAGCAGTGGGACAGTGTGGGCTAAGTAATAATAAATAACAAGCCCTTTTATTTTAAGATCTAAGTATTTTATATTTTTGTAACTAAGTCTGCGCACTATGTTTGCAAGCGTAAGACGAATGTTTTGTTATAATAACGGACAAGCTGGCGCAATCAATCCCCGGGGCGGACGGCGGCGACCCAATTGGATTGATCAATCGTGATTATGTAGCGAAACTAGTCACTCCTCTTTACACGAGGTGACATAGTGGCTTGGGTAATAGGCTGGGGCGGAAACTGAAGGGTTAGGTGGACCACTCCAAAATAATAATTAACTTTTGACACAGCAACTCTTTTAAAAATTTCCAAGTAATTTGTTGATTAAATTGTATAAGTTGGTAATGCACTGGCTCTTGCAATGTACTTTATAATTATCTCAAGAGCCAGGGAATTTCTATTTGCGGTCTACCCAATTGTCCCAATTGTCCTTTCTTTGGTATTGTTCGTCAAGTTTTTGAGCTCCTTAGTAGTCCTGAGTTGAGCTTCACGACTACTGTCAAATGCTTGTACTGACTGGACAAATCTACTCAGAAATGTGTGTTTCTTTCTTCAAAAGACCATCTCAGACTCCATTCTGCATGGCTCTCATTTATTATTGATCATTACATGTTTACTGTATGAACTTTAAAAGAGACTTGAGAGCTTTGAGTTTGTTTCGGTGTTCCTTCTCAGAGTAGTCAGCTAGGAAACACCGGCCTCATCTAGTTTAAATTGACAATAAAATTGACGTATACAAGGGTTTTTTAAACCTATTTGCAAAATAAATATCATTTATCATATAAAAAAAGTGAAATTTTGTGAAAAATTGCAATCAACCAAAGCAATTTGTTTAAGCAATTCAATAACGTTATCTCTGTATTTAACAACGAAATCAAACCTATTTATTAAATTAAGTTTCGCCGAAAACTCAGGTCAATATTCGCATTAGTGTTGTAGTTAATAGTCGGTATAATCTATTCGATAGCAGAAGCTGAGTCGGCTTTGAGTCCAAATGCAATAAATCTGTCATAGCGGAGTGCTTGCTTGACCCAATTAGATCTATCCTCATATCTACCTGCCACTTAGTGTCTGCTGTTTTATAACATCTGTAATAGATGATCTACTCTGGGGAGGGAGGGGAAATTTGACAGTTTCCCAAATTATCAAATTCCCGCTCCGAGTGCAGCAAAATAGAGAATCAGACTTACACTGATCCAAAAGCAAAAAGCGTTTGTTCTTCTTCTTTTCGGGTCGATGCTCTCAAACTATATTTTTTCTGACTATATATTTGGCAACCTGAACAGCTCTATTTAATAACTGCGAACCCAAGTTGGCCGCTATAAAAACAATCTGATTTGGCCAAATGGCCATGACAGTGCCAGTGTGGAGGCTCTCCACAGGACATACGCCACCTGCTATGCTACCCATCCTGCATGACCACCTGCAATTTTTAGGATCTATACAAGGCCAACAATAGAGCATATGTAAAGGTCAGTTGATGAAACTGATCAACCTTCCACAAGGTTTTTTTTTCAGGAAACGATAAAAAAATATCGGCCTCTCCATATAAAATTAGAAACTTGATTGGACAGTTTGAATAGACAGGCCGATTTTTTTTTCGTTTCGTTGGAACATCTTGAATCCCTATTTCCCTTGGTCAAGCCATCACGCGTGAACGGCTAAACTGATTTCGCTAGTTCTTTTTTTCTTGTGTTTGTTATTATTAGGAGAAGGTTCTTATGTAAAAAATGAAAATTAGGGTAGTATAGGGTAGAGTAGACTAGGGTAGTGTAGGGTAGAGTAAGGTAGAGTAGGGTAGAGTAGGTTCTTGAGCTTAGCAGGACGAACATCTGTGCGATAGCCCGCGCCTTAACCGGCCACTGCAAACTAAACAGGCACCAATTTCACATGAAACTGAGTGACACTGATGTTTGCCGGTACTGCAATCAGGAGAGGGAGACGCCTAAGCACCTTTTGTGTGAATGCGGGCCCCTTATCCACAAACGCAGTGTCCATCTGGGCCGACACATTATTCGCCCGGAGGAGATTAAAACTTTAAAAGCTAGGAGTATTCTTAATTTCTTGGAAGCTTCCGGGCTAAAAGAGTTACTCTAACAAGGTGGCGAGTCACAATAGATCTTTTAGGTCGCAGTGACTACATCCCCTACACTATGGGTGATGCATAGTCCCTTATCTTCTAAATAACAAGGTAGAGTAGGGTAGAGAAGGGCAGAGTAGGGTAGAGCGGGAGCGAAGCCGTGCAGGCAAAAGATAGTTATTAATATTTTTAAGCTGACTACAAACTTGTTATACAGATTGATTTGTAAAATCCGAGTGGGTTTGTAGAAATCTATTTTTATTACCTACAAATGCTTCTAAACTTAAACACTATAAATATCTTCCACCACGATATTTCTGGCCAGAGGAAGGCGTAGATCCTCGAAACAGTTGTATTTACACTTGTGTAGATAAACAAATGTCGAGTGTTGGCCGAGGCGAGTGGTCGGATTGTAAATAACACTTTAAGTGATGAACATGGATTTAGAGACGTTGATCTTTGGAAATAATATTCACTTGTCCTAAAAATCTGTAAAAAATTCTATTTACTAAATCTATTAGCTACTATTTCAACTGTGTAGTGAAACGACTTGGGTCATGAACAAGACTATATTAATACAAAACACAATGACTTACAAAAATGTTAGTTTAGAAATGATATCTTAATATTTGATAGAAGCACTGGGTCTTGTACAGTTCCCATGCTTGAGTCAAGAGGTTAACGGATGTTTTTTGTCGGGTCTCGTGGTACCGCAGCCCGAGCACTTGAACTTCTATGCCGATCTCGTGACGTCACCCAGCATTCCAACGCCGTCGCCGTCTGTCGACCACCTTCAGCCTCGCCAGCACAGCGATCGCCAACAAGTTTTTATGCACTAATAAAAAAAGCTTCATAAAGGCGGATTTAAAGCCTCAGTCATCTTCTACCAGTGAAACTTAGGGTGATGGGAATGGGCAGACGCCTCCTTCTGCGAAGCACTACTGCTAGCAAAGGAGACGAGCCCACGCGTGATAGAACGGACATCTTCACGCTCAAGAACCAGCCACTGCGACCCCGACTACCGGCCATAGTAGGCACGGGCGGGTGTTCCACGCGCGCCTTATTAATTTATCAGCAAACATAAGGGCCTAGCAAGACCGATGCCCACTAGGGCCGCGGTAAATTTCAAGGGAAACATTGGTCTTAGAACGCAAAGGGCAATTAGAGAACACAGGTTATTTTTGGTCCATCAATGTATATAGAAAAGAATTCACTGGGCATCATCACACGTTGAGCTATACGACTGCACGCCACAATTATGGCGGTAAGTCCTCTCTTTGAAAGACCTCATGGCGTCCTCACCTTCCGCATGATGCAGGTTCTCACCGGACATGGCAAGTTCGGGAGGTTCCTGTATCGGATTCATGTGGAAGTAGCGCCCGGGTGTCACCACTGTGCGGAACCCCCGCAGGACTCGGTGGAGCACACAGTTGACGTGTGCTTCGATCGGCGGCGGAGACCTCTCGCGCCGGGCCTTGGTTCAGGTCATGGTCCGGAGCGAGGAGGAGTGGCAGGCGGCCACCTCCTTCTGCGAAGCAGTAATGCTAGCAAAGGAGGAGGCCAACCGCTTCAGGCAACGGCGCTCTCGCCGTCGCCGGGATTCCGATCCCGATTTCCGGCCACCGTAGGCGTGGGCTTGCGGACGGTGAGCAATGGGTAGCTCGCTGTCCGACCGTCCGGTAACTGTCCGGATCGAGCCCAAGTTGTCGACGGCGCACACTGTTCCCGCGCGCCTCAAGGAGTTGTCAGTAACATCAGGGGCCCAGCTGGGTCGAAGCCTACTGAGGCCAGGATTATTTTCGAAATATAGCTCAGCCCGCATATGAAGGCACGAAGGAACGGGGTGGGTTTTTAGTCAGTAAGAATCTGACACTATCTCCCGCTCCGCCCAAGAGCGGGGGATGTCATTAGATGATTGTTCAACGAAAAAAAAAGTTGAGTAATACGAATACTGACAAATGCTTGCACTGACTGGATACGTCTACTGAAATCTGTGTAGTTCTTTCCTCAAAAGACCATTTTAAACACCAAATCTTCATGGTTGTCATATAATTTGATTAGAACATGTTTGCTGTATGGAGTTTAAAAGAGACGTTGACCCCTGAGTTTATTTCGATGTTTCTTCTGGCTAGGAAATCTAGTTTAAAGAGACGAAAAAGTTGTCGTGTAAAAGTGTTTTTAAAAAAACCTAATATCATTTATTATTATCAACAAAATTCATCCATGTCGCTGTCAACCATAATTTTTTTTTATTGATATAAGCCAGTGCTTGAATGCCATCCCACCTGATGGTAAGCAATGATGCAGTCATTGCCATCAACAAAATAATTTATCAATAGACCATTCTATTGATAAATTATTTTGTAAATTGGTGTAAAAATAACACTTTTATACGCCATTTCAATTTTGCAATTTTAACTGGTGACTAACTACCCAAAATCATCTCGCTTTACCACAACTATCTCCCATACACAATTTGTTTAGGTACAGCGGGTTCCGGCTTGTACAACAAAAACCACTATTCACAATAAACACTCTAGTTTTGGTATTTATTCACACGAATTGTGTAAACGTATCGGTTTGCTGAACCTAAAATAACGGAGGAATATCTTCCTTCGGCTTCGGAGACGTGATGTGATAAATAAATATCACTTTATGGATACGTAGGCTCGGTTCTAAGGTTATGTAGACAACCAATCTAATTTGAACATATACATGTGTGCAGAGGTATCTATGTATCATATTTATGATAGGGTTGGTAGCTTATCAAATCATCAGCAGCGTCTGATAAGTTTGGAAGAGAGTTTAAGACAAAATTAGTGACCCATTTCGGCTTTGTATGGATGCCACCTTCTTCTATATATTATTTGGTACTTAATCTCTTTGAGAGTTAAGAAAATTTATAAAATTTATCGGACTACCAGACGTATGGCTATGCGCCACCGGTATATGGTGGATATCCCACCTACACGCACAAAACTTTTTGGGAACATATTCATTGTGCGTGCGGCTAGGGAGTGGAATTCCTTGCCAGAGTCTGTGTTTCCTGATGGCTACAACCCGGAAATCTTTAAGTCGAGAGTGAATAGGTTTCTTCTAGGTAAGCGCGTTTCATCGTCGACCGCATCGTCGCTTTCCATCAGGTGAGATAGCGGTCAAGCGCGAACCTATCAACAAAAAAAAAGTAATAACAATATAACAGGTATACAACGTGTAACATTAAATGCTCAAAACCTCAGACACCCCAAATGATTTTTAATTTAATTGACCCAATTCTATGAGAAAAAAAGGCATTTAAAAAAATTCAAGGTTTAATGTGCAGTTTTAATTTGTTTAAAATACTTATTTGCGTTGAAATAAGAACTTTTATTATCCTACTTATGAGTAAATTTGATTGTACTACAACCATTTGTGTTTGTTTACTTATTTGGGCGGGTTTGCGCACGTGATTGCTTGACCAATTAAGGCCCGAGCGCCCGAAAAGTGCCATAAAACAGTGACTTTCTGAAGCCTACTCCTCGGTAACGGCCAGGTTTATAGGTTTGTAAAAAAAATATATGTTTATTTATTTATTTAACTATTTATGTACACACACATAAAAATACAAGAAAAGAGGAAGGAAACAGAAAAAATAGTACAAAGGTGATGCTTATTTCTAATGAAATCTCTTCCAGCATACCTGCGACAGGAAAGTTGAAGAAAAAAGAGAAGTAGTATGTTGAAGTAGTGTGTTGTGTGTGTGTAGTAGTATGTGTTGTATGTGTAGTAGTATGTTTATTATAGATTCATGAACAACATTATCAACACTTGATTTTTAACGGCTAAGAAATATTTTTACACATAAAATTGGTGGTTAAGTATTCTTCAAAGTGAACATTGCATATGTATTTAGAAAATGGATTTAAAGGTCAGCCGTGCGCTTTCCGGGCGCTGTTGGCCGCAAAAAAATGCACAGATTTGCGTACCTAGGCGGGTGCGAGAGGCCACATAATTTTGGCCAGATGGTTCAAGGGACTATAAGCCTTAATAAATAGACAGGGCAACATTTTTGTTGAAGATTTTTTTGAAAAATGTGATCTATATTAAAAAGTGGTTAAATTTTCAGAATTTTCGCATTTAACGTTACACGTTGTACCTATATTATAATTATCTATAGAGCGCGTGCTATGGAGCGCAACATACTAGGTGTTAAAATAACGGATCGCGTTCGAAACACTTCACTGCGCTCCAAAACGCAAATCATTAACGTGGTTCAGAAGGGTGCCCAGCTTAAGTGGGACTGGACTGGACATATCTGCCGCATACCGATCGAGCGGTGGGCCAGTAAAACGCAAGGTTGGTGCCCTGAAATCGCAAAACGGGGTCGCGGCAGATCAAGAAGTAGATGGTGGAACGACTTAGATGTCTTCCCTGGGAATTGGAAAGAAGTGGCCCAAAATCGGGAACATTGGAAGGAATGGAGGGAGGCTTTTGCCCAGCAGTGGGACAGTAAAATAATAATATTGATAAAATAAACACTTAACTATTATATACACTAAATTAAATAAAGTCGTAAATAACTAAAAAAAAATCCCTTTCTATTAGTAAAAACCGCGTGGTTGAGGTCTATCCACGGTAGGTACGGACGTGGCCGCATTAGAACTAAATTATCATTATGGCCGTAAGTGGTTTATTAGAACCCGTAACGTTAAAAATAAAGTTTTTGTTAGCTAAGTGCGGTACAAGGTCAAAGTGACCCCGTATTAATGTAGATACACCACTGCATTCTGTTTTAATACATTATCATCATCATATTTATCCCTTTTCTAATTTAATCCAAACTGAAATTCGACACTCCACACTCAAGAGATTACTATTCTCTATGGTTTTTCTCAGCCGCACCGCAAGGATGACACATACGAGGTTTATTAGACCTCGTACCACACTGAACGAGTTAATAATGTTTGATGAAATAATCTTGCCTTAATCTGTTCAAATTGAGCAAACAGAAACAGTCAAACAAAAGAAACAACTCCATTTGTTTGCTCGGCAGTTTATTACAAAACAATTTGGTATTATTATAAATTCTCCGCGCACAGAACTCAACACGAAATGTATGTAATATCCGCTGTTATTTGCCACACATCCGGAATACGCAGCTCACGTGAAACGGAACGTAATTTCGAGTACAACAGAGTATTAGAAGTATCTCATTGTCTCGTCAACGGACTATCCGTGCATGTGTGCAAGGACTTAATTTCGAGCTACCCCTGGCTCGCCACTGCGGCCACCATTGGGCCAGAAATTATTCTAGGACTCCCGATACCTGGTGCCTCTTAGGTGAGTATCGGGGCGTAAGGCTTGATTCCGCCTCACGGTGACTTAAAAACCTTGATACAACACCTATTAAGAAACACAAAATCCGGCAGGAAATGGGTGGGATGGTCATCATGAGAATGAGCCTATCATTGGACTTATTGGGTTCATCCGGGACTGTAATGAATCTATAGACATGCTTCATAAATCAGACAGTATTATCGTTTTAGGGTTCCGTACCCAAAGAGTAATAACGTGACTCTATTGCTAAGACCCCGCTGTCTGTCTGTCACCAAACTGTATCTAATACAAGGTGTCGTTTTGAAGCTGCAAAATATTTCAGGAGGTAATTATGTTAGTGATTCTCGACCCGAATCAGTAATAAAATGAGTAGGTAATTTTTTTTTTTTTTTTTTTATGGAAATCGGTATGTGTGAACTACGTTTCTTAAAAAGCAGCCAGTCTGATACCTGCCTTATAACCGCGCTTTCTTTCACACACACAAACACGGAACAATAAAGGGCGTTTTCACACACACTAACTCGCAACGATAGTTTCATAAATAATGTATCATCCAATCATCATCCCGCACGCCACACCCTAGCCACGCTCCCGCGGCCATCGATCAATCGATTTAGTTTAGTGTAATTAAAAAATAAAATAACAAGTATTACTGATTATTGACCAGGTATCGTTTTTTTACATGATTATTTATGAGTTTTACTACAACCTCCTGAAATATTGTGCAGTTTTAAAACTGCACCTTGTATAATATTAATAATTCTTAACTTCAGGCTACTATGGCCCATAAACACTATCTATACATAGAATAATCTTAAAAATAATAAACTAATGCGTATGAATAACATTTACTTATTAATTAAACTATTGAACTATTGCACACGAAGTGACGGCGTCGTGTTCCGCTGCGAGGTCGGTATCCTTCCACGAAATCGTCGATACACGACACCTTTCGGCCAAAACTCTCTTTTGAGGAAGGTGTCCGAATAACGAGTCAAGTCAGCCCCCGCACCACAAACAACTTGAAATTAGTGTTATGGCGCGGCTCTAACTGCTCGACTCTCAAAGTCCAGTTCGTCTTGACTCGAACATACTCCACGATCTCCTCAACCTTCGTGGAGTGATGTAGCCTCAAAACAAACAGCTGCGTCGTGGGCACTGCTGGATGCAGCAGCATGCTGTGTCCTGCCAGCGCGGTACCGCACTGGTTCTGACAAGAAGGCTTCTTCCTCTTCTTCTCCTCTACTTTTGTGAAGCCATCTTCATCGCTCTGCTTGCCTTCTTTCATTTTACTTGCTAATGAACTGTGACAGCTAGGCAGTTGAAATTTTCACAGATGATGTATTTCTGTTGCTGCTATAACATCATCATCATCATCATTTCAGCCGATACACGTCCACTGTTGGACATAGGCCTCCCCCAAGCGTCGCCACATCGAACGTTCCTGTGCGTCCCGCATCCATCGGTTTCCCGCTACCTTCACCAGGTCGTCGGTCCACCTTGTAGGAGGCCTTCCAACACTGCGTCTTCCGGTACGCGGTCGCCACTCCAAAACCGTTCGGCCCCAACGGCCATCTGTTCTGCGAGCAATGTGCCCTGCCCATTGCCACTTAAGTTTGGCAATTCTTTGTGCTATGTCGGCAACCTTAGTTTTCCTGCGGATATCTTCATTTTTTATTCGATCACGCAAGGAAACCCCGAGCATAGCCCTTTCCATTGCTCTTTGGGTGACTTTGAGCCTTGTGATGAGGCCCATTGTGAGCGACCACGTTTCGGAGCCATATGTCATCACTGGCAACACGCACTGGTTAAAGACTTTCGTCTTGAGACACTGTGGTATGTTGGACGAGAAGATACCGCGTAGCTTCCCGAACGCTGCCCAACCGAGTTGGATTCGACGGTTGACCTCTTTCTCGAAGTTAGACCTACCCAACTCGACTGTCTGTCCGAGGTAGACGTAATCGTCCACAACTTCGAGTGTAAAGTCTCCGACCTTGATAGGAGTGGGCGCTACATGGTTGTTAATCATGATTTTGGTTTTATCCATGTTCATTTTAAGACCCACTCTTAGAGAAGCTCTACTGAGGTCATTGAGCATTGTGCTGAGCTCCTCCATAGTCTCCGCTATGACTACTATGTCGTCGGCAAACCGAAGGTGAGTGATGTACTCGCCATTGACATTAATGCCTAGTCCGCTCCAGTCCAGAACCTTGAAGACATCCTCCATTGCGGCCGTGAACAGTTTCGGAGAGATGACATCTCCCTGCCTCACACCTCGCTGCAGGAGGATAGGTTTCGAGGTCTGGTCCTGGAGTCGGACTGACATGGTGGCGTTTTCGTACAAACACCTCAGCACTTCGATGTACCGATAGTCAATTTGGCACCTTTGGAGAGATTGCAGCACTGCCCAAGTCTCGATCGAATCAAAAGCTTTCTCGTAGTCCACAAACGCTAGGCAGAGAGGCAGGTTATACTCCTCGGTCTTCTGTATGACCTGCCGTAGCGTATGTATGTGGTCTACGGTGCTGAAACCTTTTCGGAATCCGGCTTGTTCGGGAGGCTGGAAGTCGTCAAACCTGCGCGCAAGACGGTTCGTGATGACCCTGGAAAACAGCTTGTAGACATGGCTCAGAAGTGAGATGGGCCTGTAATTCTTCAGCAGGGTTTTATCACCCTTCTTAAAGAAGAGTACCACCACACTTCTGCTCCATGCCTGTGGCGTTTTTCCCTCGAGTATGACGGAATCGAACAACTTCTGAAGGGCCTTTAGGACCGGTTTTCCACCCGCCTTCAGGAGCTCAGCCGTAATTCCGTCCTCACCCGACGCCTTGTTGTTCTTCAGCTGCTTCAGAGCCATCCTAATCTCGTACAGGCTGACGTCCGGGATATCTTCAGTGTAGTGTCGAGTCAATCTAGCTCTTGGGTCGTTTGCCAGATTTGTAGCGGGTTTGGAGATTGACGTGTATAACTGTCCATAAAATGCCTCGATCTCTCCCAGAAGCTCCGATTTGGCGGATATGACTCTGCCATCTTCGGTCTTCAGTTTCGTGAGTTGGCTCTGCCCAATAGACAGATCCCGTGCAAAAACTTTGGAGCCCTTATTCCGCTCAATCGCGTCCTTAATCCTCTCGGTATTAAATCGGCGAAGGTCGCGTTTCAGAGACTTCGAGATCTGTTTATTGAGCTGCCGGTACGTGCACGCATTATCTGAAGACTGCAAAGTCATTTCACGCCTCTTCTTCATGAGCTCGAGAGTTTGATCCGTGAGCCTCTTGGTCTTACTTGTACGGGTCTTAAAAAACTGAGACCCGACTGTATGGACAGCTTCCACGAACACATCATTATAATTGTCCACGGAGCTTCCTAGGCACTCGAAACGGTTTTGAAGTTCGAGCTGAAAGCTCTCGGAGTTTTGGATCTGGATCTGCGTAGGACGGAGCTTAGACTTCATCAGTCGAGATCTTTCAAGCTTGACATTGATATTCAATGTGCCTCTTACCATACGGTGATCACTCCCGGTTTTCACCGCATTGATCACAGAGACATCATTGAATATTTGCTTCTTCGTCGACATGATGAAGTCAATCTCATTTTTAGTTATACTATCAGGGCTTTGCCAGGTCCACTTCCTGTGCTTACGCTTTCTGAAGAAGGAGTTCATCATGTAGAGGCCCTCCTTCTCCATAAAACTAGCCAGTAGGTGTCCCCGGCGGTTCCGATGACCAAATCCAAATTGTCCCACTCGCAGCTCAACACCGTCTCGTTTGCCCAGTTTCGCATTAAAGTCCCCCATGACAACGGTGAAGTGAGTCTCAGAATTATGCATGGCTCTGGATATATCCTCATACATAGACTCCACTTCGTCATCGGGGTGTGTCGAGGTCGGGGCGTCAACCTGTATGACCTTCAGCGAATACCTTGATGATATTCTGAGTATCAGGTACGCCACCCTGCTCGACACACTCTCGATTCTCACCACATTGTCCACGAGGGACCTGTGGACGATAAACCCGACACCACCCTGGGACTGCTGATCACCCTCCCGGAAGTAAAGCAGGTTACCGGATTTAAGAATTATCGTGTCCTCCCCCTGTCTTCGGACTTCGGATAATCCCACAATACTCCATCGTAACCCGCTCAACTCTTCCTCCAGTTCGATGATCTTCTCGTCGGACCGGAGTGTACGTACGTTATAGGTTGCCAGGTCCAGTCGTCGACGGTTAAACGTTCCCGCCCGGAGATTCTTAGCACCCCTGACCCCAGGGCTGCGCCCACGCCCGTCCACGTCAACACAACCACTGGAGTCGCCGGGCATTTGGGGCCTGTGCGTATTGTTATGTTGCTTTGGGGGGGTTCGGACCATAACCCGCCACGCTGGTCCAGTGCGTGTTGGCGGGTCGCCATAGCCTCGTCCGTTTTCCAGCAGGGTGCACCACGTGCAGGTGAGGTTGGCTTGGGTCCCGACAGATGTTGGTTGGGACCCCGTATACACCCCAATAGCTATAACAACAAGTACTAAAAACAGAATAAAATAAATATTTAAGTACAGTGTTTTAAGGCAGCTCGCCTTAAAACAAACGTATTTTTTTTTTTCGTTTTTTTCTACGGACGATGCGCGACGGTATGAAATCCTTCGTACGTGAATCCAGCTCGTATACTCGCGGATTTTTGTTTCTTTAAATTTTGGAATTTCTGTAATGTTTGTGGACATCCCACCCATACGTACAAAGCATTCTGTGAAAACAATCATTAATGCGTAAAACTAAGGACTAAGGACACAGAGTCAACTGAAAATTAGAACTGCACTGCAAATAGGGACTAAACTTCCAATAGGCGTCCTGACTCTGCAAAGTGAGCTAATTAGGTTACGAGTTATTACATTAACCACTGTCTCAGCTTCTAAATTACGACAAAAAATTTTTTCCTCTTACAAATGTCGCGTGCGTAAATTTTGTCACTTTTAAACATAAGTCTTTCAATCATCCAGTTTCCTTCATTTTCGCGTCTAGCGTCCCGGGTCGCTCCTGTAAGATCCGGGGAGATCCGAGATACATCCCAGTTAAGATCACGCCTCAGAGGAGCTTCGTAAACGAATTCCGCTAAATTTTGTTGTGTGCCGCGGTGCTAGAATACTAAGTGCTATGTGATGAAGGAGAATTAGACTGACAAAGGACGTTTGAAGATCTAAATCTAGGTTTATTATTAGCTTAGTTTTCATTTTCTTGGTAGACTTATCGTGGACTGTGTTATTTTTTTTTTACAGTAGTGGTAAAGCCGCTATCAAAATATTGTGAAAAACTAGTTTGATTTAAAATAAATCAGTTTTCGTTTTACATAGTTAAATACTGCAGCGTATTTATAGGTTCAGTCTATGTCCATAAATTCGTCACGAACTTCATTATCATCATCATCATCATTTCAGCCGATCCACGTCCACTGTTGGACATAGGCCTCCCCCAAGACTCGCCACAACGAACGTTCTTGTGCGTCCCGCATCCATCGTCACGAACTTATAGAAAACACAAAGAAAACAATAAAAGAGCTAATTTTGAAAAAAAAAGTAACGTATAGTAAAAGTTTATTTGAACTAATAATTCCAAGTCAATCCAAAAATATAACACTCCAAAGCAATCTTCCTTCTTTGCCTTACGGGACCAGGACTCCGGGTTTTTCTTTCTGAAGTCAGATTTCTATCTGAGATGGTCTTTTGAGGAAATAACCATCGAGAAATCTGTGTACTTCCATTCGTAGTGGGGTAATAGACCTTTCAAGTTCATTAAAAGACAATACGAACACAACTCTCTCAACTCGGTAATCTATTTTACACTACAGTTTAAAATTAGTCCTTGTAATAGCTCGAGCATATAGCCTAGCCTGAGTGAGTACAGCTCAGGCAAAGTTACCAGAACTATGTGAACTTGTGGAGTAACGCACAATCTTAAGACTAAGTTGAGTTTGCATATTGTAATACCTCGCTTAAGTATGAGTGTGTGCCCACATACTGTTGGTAATCTGGAATAGTTTCGAGACTTGAAAGCGTTTAAGCAGATGGTTCTATGTGCGTTATCGTTGTATAAAGCTTATAAACCTTCTTTGTTGATCGTGAGTTTACCGTTTGGTATGTTTCTAAAATATTACGATTATAATACTTGCACTCTGGATCATTCTGGACCGTCAACTCTACTAAAATCTTGCTCACTGATTTACATTTCTACTACGTCATAAATGAAAAAAAAATAACTGCCTACGATTATGCATATATGCTGTATCTGGTAAGTCCTCTTTCCGTTGGGCGACAAAAGGCTGCCAAGCTGCCCAAAGTTAATAAAAACTGGATAAGAGGGTTAATTCCCGAATTGAGTTACTTACGAACATTTTTCCGAATCACAAAAAAGTTATTTTTGTGACGTGACAACAAATTTATTGTTTTTAGAGTTATTCCTATATCTGTGCTACAAGACCTTGCTTTATGCCTGTCAGGATCTATGTCAGCGGAAAGATTGATGAATTTTGATTCCCTTGAGAGTTTCGAAATACGCGTTTTTTGCAACAAAAACGGTCGTAGCTTTTTTTTCGTTAAAATGTTTGATGTTTTTACAGCTTCAAGGATGCGTAGAACTGAGTATATGGTTTTAATTTCAACTCGATGCTTCTACGCGTTCCCGAGATAGAGGGTCTTGACAGATAGACAGACAGACGGACTACAAAGTGATCCTATAAAGGTTCCGTGTTTTCCTTTTGAGGTATGGAATCTTAAAAATGCTAACTTATTGAACAAAGCAGACCTAAACGAATGCAATTTCATTCAGTCTCACAGAAGATCTGCAAATCAGTCGTGCACCGAGGGTTCCGTACAAATAAAAGCCTACATACGCTAAAAAAAATTGTACTGTAATTACCAATTTACATTTTTACGATTTTATCCTTTACTACTTTTACATGTCATTCACTCCTTGCTAAATTTTATCATTCTTATTCAACGAGAGGTCTCCGTAGAGATTTCAATTTCCTTGCAAGCGTAAAATTGTGTGCAAAAAGTGGAGCATTAATGGCCTTATCTTTAGACTGCATTGATTTAGAAGTTTTCATTATGCGTACAGCTACGGAGTGGAATTCCCTGCCGGAGTCTATGTTTCCTGATGACTACGACCCGGGAATCTTTAAGTCAAGAGTGAATACTGTGAATATGTTACTTCTAGGTAAGTAAGCTCTATTGTCGACCGCATCGTCGCTTTTCATCAGGTGAGATAGCGATCAACCGCAAAACTATCAACAATAAAAAAATACTTTCACTGGTCTTGGTCTACCTTTTTTTTTTTTATGGTAGGAAAAAATCATGCATTGACATCCCCCGTTGGGCGGAGCGGGAGATAGTGTCAGACTCTTACTGACTAAAAGACCCACCCCGTTCCTTCTAGCCTTCATACCGGGGCTCGAGCGCCCTTTCGGATAACCCTGGCCCCAGTAGGCTTCGACCCGGCTGGGTCCCTGCTGTTGCTGACAACTCCTTGAGGCGCGCGGGAACAGTGCGCGCCGTCGACGACTTGGGCTTGGTCCGGACTGTTACCGGACGGCCGGACAGTGAGCTACCCATTGCTCACTGTCCGCAAGCCCGCGTCTACGTTGGCCGGAAATCGGGATCAGAATCCCGGCGACGGCGGCGGCGATAACGCCGTTGCCTGATGCGTTCGGCCTCCTCCTTTGCGATTCTTGGTCTAACTGAAAATTTGATATAAATATAAAGATTTGAAATTATGATATCAAATTTTCAAGTCTGCTATAAACGGGTAGATGGACAACAAAGTTATCATATCATTAATGGTTCGTTTTTGCCGACTAAGGTACGACCCGTACGCATTAAAATGGCAGCTGATGAATGACGTTTGAAGTATTGAGTACCTACATTGAATTTTATTTTAGTTTTTTGAATATCAACATTTATTTCGCGCTGAGTAGTTTCTCAAGACATATACTACTTACTTTACGAATTTACGATGCTTTAAACATGATAATACGAACTGTTTTCGAGTATTCAATGTAGCAACTGTCGCGCTCGAGTTGTACAGAACCCTAAAAGCAACTCAGTGTGAAAGTAGCTTAGTATTTTTACTGAAATAGATATTATGACAGACGGACGATAGACAGTTACAGTGCAATTCACGAATGATGGCGGCCGTTAAGTTTGCGCAGAAGGCTGCGCAGTAACGTGTTTTAGGAACCAAATGGCGACGTGCGTGTGCGAGAAGAGTGTAGTATGCGCGAACTTTCGCAAAGGCTAACTTCACGCCCGCCATCATTCGTGAATTGTACTGTACTCTTGACTTATTAAGGTTCGCCTCAGGTACAAGACTTTCACAATTTTTTTACGAAACAGAATCTAACCCTGTTTACGTCCTGACATTTGAGTAGTAGGTGACATTTTACATGACAGATCTCGTTTTTCCATCCCACTGTCAGAGGCGTAGCCTGTATTTATCTAGACGTGACGGTGATGCCGCATCAGCGAGGCGTTTTTCTTTCAGTATCTATTTTTCCCCAAGATCAATGCAGAGATCTGCATTTCTGAACATTTACATTTCTGTGAATATAAAAATAAACTCACGATATATTTAAGATAATTAAATCATTTTAAATTTGCTGAGAGACACGTTATTTCTTTTTTGTTTGTTTTGTAACCTGTGTTATAATCTTTTACAAAATCGCCTTTAGATGGAAGAATTTCCAATACAAACCCGTCAAAATTCTGATTAGGACTAGGACTGGAACAAAATGTTCGAAAATTTCCGATTCTGTTAATTATTATTAATTAAGTTATAAATAGATATCTAAAATTAGAACACTTACTAAGTTAAATAACACCGATAAATTTTAATCGTTTTAATCCCGTGGAGGGATTTGTAAAGATAAAATTAAAAAATAAAGTACCTTTTTTTCAAAACTCGTATTAACTTACGCATGTACGAAATTAATTTCTTTAAGAAAACGTCAGCTGAACGAGTTCAATGACCTGTAGATAGTTTGTACGCAACGTTGACTACTAACTACAGGTCATTGAAACCGCTCAGCTCTGCCGCGACAGGTCGCGGCATGGCGGACAGAGCTCCGGCGGGATCTCATGGTGGAATGGCGTCAGCGACTATCGCAACCCCGTCATGGGCACGCCACAATTATGGCGATAAGTCCCCTCTTTGAGGCGTGGCTGGAAAGACCTCACGGCGTCCTTACCTTCCGCATGACACAGGTCCTCACCGGAAATGGCAAGTTCGGGAGGTTCCTGTTCCGAATTAAAGCGGAAGTGACGCCCGGGTGTCGCCACTGTGCGGAACGCCCGGAGGACACGGTGGAGCACACAATCGCAGTGTGCCCTGCTTGGGCAGAGCATCGCCGTGCCCTCGTGGGGGTGATCGGCGGCGGAGACCTCTCGCGCCGGGCCTTGGTCGAGGCCATGGTCCGGAGCGAGGAGGAGTGGCAGGCGGCCGCCGACTTCTGCGAAGCAGTAATGCTCGCTAAGGAGGAGGCCGACCGCATCAGGCAACGGCGCTCTCGCCGCCGCCGCCGGGATTCCGATCCCGATTTCCAGCCACCGTAGGCGCGGGCTTGCGGACAGTGAGCAATGGGTAGCTCGGTTTAAAAATTTAACGGTGTATATTTATTTTTAGTAAATGATAATGATAATAATTAGTATTTGGTATCATGAATTAAAAAAAAAAAAATCGCCTTCACCAAGCTACTCCACTGCCGACTGTAGTACGTTCGAAGTTTAATTTGACTTCAAACGTATACTACTTCAACAGATAGACACAGTTGTCTGGACCTAAGTTCCAACCATTATGTCTGGTCTCATAACTTATTTACAACATTATTGTCTGGTCTGTCAGACGTGACAGTTCGTGAGTAGCCTAAATTATGCTGAGTTTGGAATAATACAACACCTATAGACCCTTGATAGACTATTGTGGTTTGGTACCCTACTCATTTGAGTGACACACATTACACTGAGGTCTATGAGATATTGGAGGAGCAATGGTAGCTTAGTGCCAAGGGCAACTGAAGGATACAGGTGTGGTTTTAGTCAGTAAAAGTCTGCTACGGCCTTTCGCTCTACACAGACCAGGAAAACTCATTGGATGATTGTCCACCTCAAAAAAACAGTGTTAGTGGACACAACTTACGACTTATAAGTCGTAATTTCGGTCTCTTTATATATTTATGTACACACAAACACTTAAAAATGAAAAAAAATCACAAATACAGACGATGAGATGCACAAAGGTACTGCTTATTTCAGATGAAATTTTCTCTTTTATTTCATCAGAATATCGTCATACAGAAAATTACGCGATAAAAATAAATCAGAACTCGAAGTAACTCATGGAAAGACGGCACTTATGAACAAGAGTACTTTCTGTATGGCCCAAAAAATATTTAACAAACTACCTGAAAAAATAAAAACTTTGAATTTGGATAACTTCAAAAAATAACTGTTAAGAATTCTGTTAAAAATGCTATTACTCAATAAAGGACTATCTCGACGACAATTCTATAATTACTTCTTCAGAAAATAGCACATTATCTGACTGATCTTGATGGTCTTGAATTCTTATTTGACAGTAACACTAATGGACATGTAACTTAATCTCTTTGACATTTTATTGAATCTAATTTTATTTTATTTGTAATGATATGCATATGCCTATTAATATTAAATAGATAAAGATTGACATAACAAACTTGCACATCACTTGCCCTATTTCGATGCATTACGATGGTCCTGAATTGTATTTGACATTAGCATCAATATGACATGAAACCATTTATCGATACTTATTTTATTTCATTTGCAATGATACGCATGTGCCTATTAATAATGACATTATTAGTGTTATAAAAGTTTACATAAGAAAATTACATATCTCCTGACCTATTTTGACGGTCCTAAATTTTATTTGACATTAGTATTAATATGACATGTAACTATGTCATTTATTGAAATGATGTGCCAATTAATTTTGAATTTATAAATAATGTTAAATTTAATTTGATCTCAGAAGTTAAATGAAAACGGACAATGTTCATTATATATTTGTACGCCTCTGGGAAAACATGGAGGATCTACCAACCTGTAAAACCTCACACACCTATGTTTACAAATAAATCATTTTCATTCTCATCACCAGGCCCGCGTGGTGGATTACGGCCCATTCTCCCTCCAAGAGAGGAGGCCTGAGTCCCAACAGTAGGAACCTTACAAAGGCCGATTATGTAGACTTTGTTATGTATGGAGAAACCCAGATGCCGCTGGAAGAAGCTGGTCTACTCATATGACCGTAGTTAACTAAGATACCCTCTAAACATTCTCCTGCCTTGCTATCCAATACTCGTTCATGAACAAAAGCAAGCCATAAGGGTCGCCGTACACAGGCCACCAGCCATAACCACAAAACGCCGCCACAGGCATATTTACTTTAGGTTTCATACATTATATGGGCTCGCAGCACACGGTTGACGCCGGAAGCCACTACATGCTACAAAACGCCGCTGCTTGCTTCTTTTGGCCCACACTGGCTACTAAACGCTGTCACACGTCATTCGCGTATTTAAACCTTCCTCGATAGAGTCCATTATACTACCGCGCACATAGGTAAAAAAGTAGCGGCTACTGACCACAAGTGGCTTGTGACCTGGCTACTACGTTTTTATTCTATGCGAGTAGTATCTGAACTCTCAGACTACTCAAAGAAAGTTTGAATGCGCAAATGGCATGCGGAGGCGTTTTGTGTCGGGGTTTAGTGGCTAGTTCGAGCTACAAGAAGCGATCAGCGGTGATTTGTAGTGTGGCAACCACCGACGTCTACGTCTAAAATGTATGAAATGTACCTACAGGAAAAATGCTGGTGGCGGCGATTTATTGTTGTGGCCAGTGGCTCGTATGCGGCTACCCTAAAACTGTTCACAGTTCGCGTTCATATCAATTAGAACAAAGACTTAATCCGTCAGCCGCTGCAGCGCTTGATAAATTAATCCTATAGAGGCTGTGCAGCGATGCAGCGGCTGAGTGTTCAGCTTAGAGGGGTGGAACGTCTTGTTCAATGAGTTTTATTGAGAAATGCGATGAATATCGTAGCGGTTGGAGAAGGGATTAATTAAAATATTAATTTAGTTTTGCTTCTTAGAAGAAAATGAAGACTTAACAGAGCTACTTTGGAAGTGCCAGGTAACATCTATGTGACCCTAAAAATGTATGTACTTCATTACGAAAAGCTAGAGAATATTAGCTCTTTACCGTCCAGTAATCAAATGATAATAATAATAGAATAAGAAGAAACAAATGAAATATCTTTTTAAATGTGGACTCGGCTGTCATTGATGGCCAAAAACTTCGACGACCATCTGTCGCACTGGACCAGTCGTTGTACCGACACTTGGGGGAGGCCCCTGTGTAGCAAAAGACGTATTTCGGCTGAAACTATAATGATGACACAATATCACTCCTCTTTTCCTTTTTTTTTTTCATTATGTAAGCGATTTCTAGGCAAGCGATGTGGTCGACGATGGAGCACGCTTGCCTAAATATAACCTATTCACTCTTGACTTAAGACCCCTAGGTTATAGCTATCAGGAAACACAGACTCCGGCAGGACATTCCACTTCTTAATTGTACGCATAATATTTGCTTACAGCTTTTCCTTCCTTTGAAATATCGATGTCAAGATAATTTCTATTGACTAAAAATTTACGTGTTAATAAGTTATGGTGGTCTGAAAAGTTCTCGACCTAACAAAGATACAAGACATCCTTTCTTACAATTGATTTTTATTATTTTACATTGTCTCCTAACAACTCTACACCCTTCTCTCAGCGATGCATCCATATCTCTAACTCATTCAAATAGTAGTCAACGTTTTTCTCTGAAAAATAATTGTTAACGAAGTTTGCCTTCGCATTTGACGAAAATCAAAGAAAAAAAAGATTTTCGACAAATTAGTTACATGAGAAAAAAAAAAGTTGCTTGGAATTAATTCTGGTGAGTAAGGGTGATGATCAAGCAGTTCAAACTGTACCTAATTCGTAGATTTTTGCTTTGGCAACCGCTGAGGTGTGAGAGAGTGCATTGACTTTCTTTTTCTTCATCTCACGTCACACTCAAATGACCGTCAAATAACAACTACGCGTCAAAAATGGCTAAAACTTTGGCGAATAAGAGTCAAAAGATGCACAACTACAGTCACTAGCTTTTATTGACGAGTGTTGCTATCTTCAAACTGAGGTCGGAAACTTTCAGACCACCTAAACATATATTATTTTTAGTGCTTGACTGCGATCAACCTGATGGTAATAAGTAATGCAATCGTTGATGGTAAGGCGCACTAATTTATTGAGATACCTAGATTATAATCGGACGGGAAGACCGCAGCAGGCAAATTAAATGTCACTTTGCTAGCCCTCTTTTCCTTCGTTTATAATATCGATAATATGAAAAAAAGTCCTCAAAATAACAAAAAAATATAAAAATTAGTATTCAAATCTTGTTCGGACACAGATACCTTCATTAAACGTCCATTATATTGACATCTTCCCGAAGACATCTTATTTTCTCGCAGACCCGGCTTCAGGCGCCATTCCAATTAGTTGAGCTATTTAAACACGGCGCACGTTTTTACGTTTACTAGGCAATATTCTGGTAACCTCGTTTGTTTTTGTGTTGGCAACATTAAGGGTTTTTCTTTTTTTAATTTTCCTTAATGGTTATCTGTTTTTATTGCCAATTTTTAAGACAAAAAAAGGAATTTGGGTCCATGGAATCAAATAATAGCGCCTATATAAAATTGAGCGGATTTTAAAAAAGGAGGTTTTTAATTCGACTGATGTTTTACTCATTTTAGGAGAACCACAACAAAAAAGTAAAAAATAAACATTTTCTAAAAAAAAACCCAATTGATAAGGCCGCCAATGTTTTTGTAATATTTATTATCTTGATGTATCTATAATAAAGTATTTATTAAATAAATATACAATCAACTTTTAAAAATATTTATTAATTTTAAAAATAAAAAAACAGACTGTTACTTTATATTGTAATTACGAAGAAATTATTTAATTTAACTTTAATTTAAACTTTTAAGTTATTAAAAATATTTGATTACTTTACTCCAGTACATGAAGATGTGCGTATTCTTGAGAAATATTTTTATTATTTACATACAGAATATAGGAAGATATGTACATATAATCATAAAAAAGACTAGTCAGTAAATCGTTTGCTGACAAAGCTGTCACTTTCAACAGCCCTAAACCTCTGCTCACCCTGTAAAGCCCTCAAACGGCAAACCTAATTACAAGCCTCATATTAAAATCATAAATTAGAAAACCTATTTCTGGCCTCTCGTCCGAACTTCGGCCATAACTTTGCTTGCTAGCTAAAGTTCGGCGTTCACGCTAAAATGGCGGCCAAAATTAATGATTTATTTTACCATAATTAGTTATACAACGATACTGTAGATTAAGAGAGTTATAATTTGATTGATTGCGTTGCTGTTAATCTGGTTGAGTTATTTTAATATTTATAATTAGAAATATGGAGATTTATTTTTAATGTGAAAGGCTAAAACCTCAGATACATTATACCTACAACATTAGTTTAGTATTTTTATGTAAAGAATCTATGTACTTACAAAATTTTATAAATGTATCATGAAAAATCATAAAGTTATAAGTTTTTATGTCAGCAGAAATACATAGGTAGTCACCAAAGGGTGGTTTTGCAATTGCACCGAGCTGTTTTCTGGCGCTTAATGCCCGCTATGGCCTGTTGTGATCTGTGTTGTACTTAGTTTCGGTGGAATCCTACTAGTGACCATTTAAAATATTTTAGGGAAAAATATATAACATGGTGTAAAAACTATTGGAATCCATTCAGTTACTGATTCTAAACAAACTATATATTCACGTTTCGCATAAACTAAAAATAATGTTGCGTAGGGGACAAACTGTCCCTCAACATGACACGCAACGTTGTCAAATTATCTAACAACATGCAATAGGACATGTTTTTTTTTTACAGTGGGATCATCCAATACTTCTGACGCTCTTGGGTGAAGCGAGAGGGCGTGTCTTCTTTCACTGAATAAAATCCACTTCTATATTCCTTTTTTGTCTAGACCCGGGCCCTCTTTCTCGCAACCCATAGCCTCAGTAGACTTCGACACTGCTGGGCACCGATCTCCTTCGATATTAATAATAATACATTTTTATTTCGGACCATCAAAGTCCATAAAACATTGCACATACAGAAACAATTTACACACACAGAAACAAATTACATATATACAGACACATACACAAGCAAATCACATTTACACAAACATTTTTATTATTACACTGTTGTTGTGTATTACATTGTTGAAACTTCTACGGGTCGGACTAAGCGTTTCGCTTCGTCGTTTATACCGCGTACATCGAAGGACTGGAACAATTTGCCTGCTGCGGTCTTCTCGTCCAATTTTATTATTATTATTTTTTAGTCTTTATTGTTAAGGAATTTTTATCCACATGGATACGTCAACCCTATTGTACCTTATAGTCTATTTACATACATAATCATAAACATACTCTTAGATTATAAAATAGGAAAGGGATTTACTGCCTTAACTTCTGTAATTACTAAATAAACTATAATACTATACTCTTTTTTCTGACTTAGGGTATGACAATATATTTTATACAAGTCCAACATCCCACATATTAAAATTAAATTCCCGAGCCAGAGATTCCCTTTCATCTTTGTTCCAAGCACATTCCATCAGCAAATGCTGAACATAATCATGGCGGTAAGTCCCCTCTTTGAGGCGTGGCTGGAAAGACCTCACGGCGTCCTTACCTTCCGTATGACGCAGGGCCTCACCGGACATGTTTCGTTCGGGAAGTTCCTGCACCGGATTCGTGCGGAAGTGACGCCTGGATGTCGCCACTGTGCGGAATGCCCGGAGGACACGGTGGAGCACACAGTCGAGGTGTGCCCTGCTTGGGCGGAGCATCGCCGTGCCCTCATAGGGGCGATCGGCGGCGGAGACCTCTCGCGCCGGACCTTGGTTGAGGCCATGGTCCGGAGCGAGGAGGAGTGGCAGGCGGACGCCGACTTCTGCGAAGCAGTAATGCTCGCAAAGGAGGAGGCCGAACGCATCAGGCAACGGCGTCCTCGCCGCCGCCGGCCGGGATTCTGATCCCGATTTCCGGCCACCGTAAGCGCGGGCTTGCGGACAGTGAGCAATGGGTAGCTCGCTGTCCGGCCGTCAGGTAACTGTCCCGACCAAGCCCAAGTTGGCGACGGCGCGCACTATTCCCGCGCGCCTCAAGGAGTTGTTAGCAACAGCAGGGACCCAGCTGGGTCGAAGCCTACTGGGGCCAGGGTTATGCACCGAAAGGGAGTTCGAGCCCCGGTATGAAGGCTAGAAGGAACGGGGTGGGTCTTTTAGTCAGTAAGAGTCTGAAACTATCTCCCGCTCCGCCCAAGAGCGGGGGTTGTCATTGGATGATTTTTTCCAACCATAAAAAAAAAATGCTGAACATTTTCAATTTTATTGCACACCTCACAATTAGGCGATGCAGCCTTCCGCATTAAGAATGCAAACTTTGCTGATGGAAAGTGGCTGGAATGAAGCCTTTTTTATCGTGGGAAAAATCATCCAATGACAACCCCCGCTCTTGAGCGGAGCGGGAGATAGTGTCAGACTCTTACTGACTAAAAGCCCATCCCGCTGCTTCTAGCCTTCAAATCAGGGCTCACGAGGTATCCAATATTATAATTTAGGTGTCTTCAAGGCTAGAGCGAATAAACTTATAATAAACTAGTGCGCCTCAACATCAAAGCTTGCATCACTGCTTACCATCAGGTGGGACCGCAGTGATTTATATCATTAAAAATAAAATACACACACACTCACAAGTTAAACATACAAAATTGAAACAACATAATTACAACACTCTCAAAAAATAAATAATTAGAAACAATTTAATAAGATATTTCGAAATAATATCAAAATATAATCTGGAGCCAGTTAGAGCCTGTTTAAAAGCGCGCTGGAGCTCTACCCAGCCAACTGGAGCTAATTGGCTCGCAGGCGCTAAGCTCGGAATGGTGTAGTCTGTGCCTATTTGTGTCAATTGGCACTTTGTTTTAGGGTATATTAAAATAGCCTTCACGAGGAAAAAAGGTACTTAAATGTTCGTCTGGCTCGCGTCTGTGTAAAATATAGACTCACAGTAACGGCTACACTGGTGCAGTGGTTGTGCGATTGGCTGGAGTGTTGTGTGTCGCGGGTTTGGTTTCCGATTCGAACAAGTATTTGTATGGTCTACAGGATGTTAATTTCAGATCTGGGTGTCTTATTTAAATAAAAATCACAATAGTAAATTATCAATTAATAATCATCGTCATCATCAGCCTTTTTAATGTTCCCACTGCTAGGACTCAGGTTTTCTCTCTAGGAGAGAGAGGTCATCACCAGGGTGGTTTTAGTGAGGCAAAACAGCTTTCTATCGGCGAATAAAAATTTAGCAACCAGTACCCCTAGCCAAGTTGCAAATCTGCAATAGTTAACGCTTGTAGAAAGCTTCAAACGTACGGGAATGACGTCGTCTTAACGCTCAGTCACGTGGTCAGAACAAAAGAATTGGAGGCAAGGTCAACTCGAAGCGTTCGAAGCAAGCGAAACGGTTGTAACTTGGCTAGGGAGGCAGGACTTTCAGAGATTACTCCTACAAAAAAAAAAAGACGTGTGGCACTCGGGGACTGCCGCGGTAAAGCTATTGCATAGCATTTTTATCAACTTATGCAATTATAATTATTTATTTATTTTATTTATGCAGTATTTTTTATCCTTTGTTTTTTTTTTCTTTGATATTAATTGAAATTACACTTTCACACATTGAATTGAATTTTGATTGATTGTTAACTCATTTGTTTTCTTATCGGTCACCACGCTCAAAAAACAAATGAGTGGGGGGTGTTAGGTTATTTTCGTTACGGAATTTCTGGATTCAGTCTCCACGCTCAAGGCCCGCGATAGAAGCTATGCAATAGCTTAAAAAAAAACAAACCTTACCTCTTTATAATATTGGTGTAGATTATAGTGTTTTATTTAATCTTGCCATAGAAATATAAAAAACAGTTTTATATATCTATGAATCTTGCACTAGTTACTAAGACTGAATACGAACCAAGTCAGAGTTACCTTTTTACCTTTTTTATTTATTTATTTAATCTTCCACTAATTACTAAGATGGCCCCTCCTCCTTGCGTCGTATTCCTCAATGCTGGGGGTCGGGACCTCCCTGTTTAATTTTTATGATGTCTCTCCACTTAAACTCCACTAGGATGGCATGCGAATAAAATCAAAGTTACCCCATATCTTTCTCCCTTATCTTTCGAATCCAAACAAAGCCCTGAACACGACACCAGCCATTAACGTGCTTATCTACTGGTTACCGTGTCTAGCCGGACGTGCTGGTACATGTCCGCGCTTGTCGGATCTGCCACACAAACCCTTGCTGGTGACGAGTGGAACAAGGTACGGGAGGTAGCGGGGCCAGTGTTATAGGATCCGAAACCAATCAATCTACATAACCATTTCCAAGTGATATTTCGTAGGATCAGAAATCAGAAACGTTTATCTCAAATAGATCAATTACAGGCACTTTTGAATTGTAAAAATGTCGGTCAGTCAAAAATAATATGTGAAGCTAAAATGCACGTTCTAAAGCGTAGATCTCTGTATAGAAGAACGTGCAAGGAACTCCATGGACAGTCTGTCGTAAAGTTGTAAAAGTCTGACTCTGTCATTTGCTTAACTTTAGAGCAGGCAAAGTTATTGGAACATGTATTGGATATTCAATTCTCGGCGTTGAGCCAAGCGTTGAGTTTTCAGATAATTCAATACCAAGTCCAAATCCGTAGCTTATGGAAAACAGTAAAGCGCGGTGAACTTCAATATTAAATTATTGTCGCTTCTGTTTTAAAAATAAAAAAGTTTCAGATGGAAGGAGTGGAGGGAGGCCTTTGCTCAGGAGTGGGACAGAACAGGCTAACAAAAATAAAAAATAAAAAAGTTTCAACAGGCGTAGCCAAGTTATGACCGTTTCGTTTCGATTCTCTTTCGACCCGATTCCCATACATTTGAAGTTTTCTACTAACGTTAACGATTGTAGATTATCAACTTGGCTAAGCCTTCTGGTCCTGCTAAATTAAACATACATTTAATCAAGTTACGTCACAACAAAATTAAGTAAAAGTTAACTCAGTTAAGTCCAATGTGTACACAAACAAGTTCATCATCGATCCAGTCTATATAAACATAGGTGTTAGCGCCTCGACAGTAACAAGATTCGAATCTAATTACGTTCAAAGTTTCTAATCTACATTACAAACGCGATTTGAAGTTAGAACAACACTGTTGGCTTATTAAAGTTACATTAAGTATTGTTAATTTACTACACCAATTATGTAACGCCTTGATTCGTTTTTCCTTTCCTTTTTTTAAAATATTGGTAATAGCCGCGACTTACAAGTTGTAAGTGTAAGTTCAAACCCAGCCAGGCGCTTTACTACATTAACCCAGCCAGGCTCTTTACTACATAAAGCCAGCCAGGCGCTTTACTACATATACCCAGTCAGGCGCTTTACTACATAAGCCCAGCCAGGCGCTTTACGACATTGACCAAGTCAGGCGCTTTACTAAGTAAACCCAGCCAGGCGCTTTACTACATATACCCAGCCAGGCGCTTTACTACATTAACCCAGCCAGGCTCTTTACTACAGACACCCAGCCAGGCGTTTTACTACATATTCCCAGTCAGGCGAATTACTACATAAACCCAGCCAGGCGCTTTACTACATATACCCAGTCAGGCGCTTTACTACATAAACCCAGCCAGGCGCTTCACTATATTAACCAAGCCAGGCGCTTTACTAAGTAAACCCAGCTAGGTGCTTTACTTTGTGAAATTTATTTCATCACCACTACTCTCAAAAACATCGTGAAGAAACCGGTATGGCCTAGAACCAAAAATTCGAAGACATGTGACTGTGCATTTATACCGAAGAATCGTACTATTACTTAAAAAATCGTACATAAGACACACAAAGATTATTTAAATTAATTAATTACATCGATTTAGGTAAATAACTAAAGCCTGGCATATCTAAGAAGTACCGTTTGACAGTTCTACATATATTTATATTTAAATTTGTTGATTAAAAATTGTTGTGATAAAATAAAAATTACCACTTAGTTCAATGGTTTTACGGAAAAGATAATAGAAATAGTGTGTTATGCCTATACAAAGCTATTTTAATAGAAAAATGTGAAACGTCACACGGTACTTCTCAGATTTGTCATATTGATTTGTTTGTTTTTTTGTAAAATATTTACATTTATATCACAAATAAATGTAAATATTTTTAGACAACTTTATACTTTACGATAACAAACGTGTCAAGATTGTTTACATTTAGTTAAGTACCTAAACAAATGGAGTATAATTATCTATACAGCTTATTTCGAATTATTTACCCAGAAAACTGATTTCCAAACATAAACCAACGAACACTGTTCCACACGGTAAACTTACCAAAACCAATAAGAATTTGTACACAGTGCATGCATGTGGTAGCTAAATATTTATGCATTTCATATTTGTTAGTAGACAGGGGCAAGTTTCCAATTTACCGGGTGCCCTCACTAATTGAAATCTGTTTCAGAACAGTATATTCAATAAAGTATTTTCGGAAACGTAAAGCTTCACCCACGTACATAAAATATAGCATATGTCACTCAGGAATGAAGCAGCTTTCTAACGATGGAAAAATTTTAGATTTTGGACCATTACTTTCAGAGATTACCTCCTACAAACAACCAAAAAACAAGCTCTTTAAAATATTAGTCATTTATCGCTTATAAACAAACTTTACCTCTTTAAAATATTAGCTATTTATCGCTTAGAATCTCGTTAACCCCTGAGACCCCAAGCATTTAAATAGGTATAAATACGGAAAAATGGAAAGGTTGCTTATTTTCGAAATTTACAGACTACTTTAAGAAGAACTTACCTCTTTAAAATATTATTTATTTATCGCTTATAATCTCGTTAATCGTGTTTTTAATATATATTTTTTTTAAATCTCTTGTGCCTCTAACTTAGAGCACACTCTCTCTGCCTAAGAAGTAGGGTGACGCCCTGACCTTGCGTGCTCACTTCCGGAGCCCGGTAATATAATGTCCGCCCTACGTCGCCGCCTGCCCTACGCACGTACTTTGGCGGCTAACCCGCAAACATGAGTTTACTGAGACAGTTATGTAGGAAGTTCGTGAGGGAATTTGTTCTTGGGATTAGGATTTGTAAAGGGAATGTTAAAATAGGTCTAAGTGTGTGTATTGTGCTTAAGCTCCTTCTCTACAGAAATTAAAAAAAAATGGTGTTATCTTAGTCTCAGAAGGAGTCATCATCATCATCGGATCGTTGCGTCTCGCATTCATCAGATTCTCGCGACCCTCACTAGATCATTGGTCCACCTCGTTGGAGGCCTTTCAACGCTGCGTCTTCCAGTACGCGGTTGCCATTCCAGAAGGCTTGGCCAGTTGATAATATACAATATTTAACGCTAGTAGAAAACTTCAAATGGGAATGACGTCATCGTAACACTCACGCACTCACTCACGTGATCAGAACAAAGGAATCGGAGGCGTTGACGACTCGAGACGATCGACTTGGTTTGGCCTGCAGAACCTTTCAGCCCCATCGACCATCTGTTCGGCGAGCAATGTGCTCTGCCCCACTCCCAATTAAATGTGGCGATTCTTTTGGCTATGTCGATGACCTTAGTTTTCCTGCAGGTATCTTCATTGCTGATTCGATCACGTAATAAAACATAGAAGGAGTATGTACGAGTAGGTACTAAATTAAAACTAATAAATTAATTCCATGTTAAAAGTTCTCTATTACAATCATTGAAGTATGAAAAACAGAGAAAGAAAACATCGTTCTAATAAATTGTAGATCAGTACCCCTAGCCAAGTTGCTAATCTGCAATAGTTAACGCTTGTAGAAAGCTTCAAATGTACGGGAATGACGTCGTCTTAACGCTCAGTCACGAGGTCAGAACAAAAGAATTGGCGGCAAGGTCAACTCGAAGCGTTCGGCGCAAGCGAAACGTTTGTAACTTGGCTAGGGGGGCAGGTTTTTTATATTGTAGCGACATCTGTGGCACCATATAGAAACTAAAAATTACGAAATCCTGTATCACGGAATTAGAGTTCTCCGCGCGTATAGAACATATACACTTAATAAAATAAAGAGGAAAAGTTTGTTTTTTGTTTTTATGTTTTTTTGTTTGTAGGAGTTAATCTCTGGAAGAACTGGTCCGATTGCTAACATTTTTTCACAGATAGAAAGCTGGTTTATTCCTGAGTGACATAGGGTATATTTTATGTACGGGAGCGAAGCTGCGGGCATAAGCTAGTATACAATAGTCTGAAATCAACTTTCGAGTAGTTACTAAGATCAGACACAAGTCCTGTACCCCTAGCCAAGTGGCTAATCTGCAATAGTTAACGCTTGTAGAAAGCTTCAAATGTACGGGACTGACGTCGTCTTAACGCTCAGTCACGTGGTCAGAACAAAAGAATTGGCGGCAAGGTCAACTCGAAGCGTTCGGCGCAAGCGAAACGGTTGTAACTTGGCTAGGGGGGCTGTTTTGTGGAAGAATACTCCCTTTTCAAAGTGGGTTTGCGGGACCTTACAAGCTTCACATACTAAAATATTACGTGTCAAAAGAATAGCAAACTTCATTGATTGGCTCCTAACATATTTATTTCGAATCTCCAACTTGAATGCTACGAAGACACCCGCGTGGTGGATTACAGCTCATTCCCTTTCTAAGACAGGAGACCAGAGCCAAAACAGTGACACACAAACATTATAATTGCAAAATTTAAAGTGTTGCAAGTACCAAGTTTCAAAACCCAGTGTAAAAGTTTCTCCGTCCGGTAACTGTCCGGACCAAGCCCAAGTCGTCGACGGCGCGCACTGTTCCCGCGCGCCTCAAGGAGTTGTCAGCAACAGTAGGGACCCCGTCGGGTCGAAACTTACTGGGGCCAGGGTAATCCGAAAGGGAACTCGAGCCTCGGTATGAAGGCTAGAAGGAACAGGGTGGGTCGTTTAGTCAGTAAGAGTCTGACACTATCTCTCTCTCCGCCCAAGAGCGAGGGATGTCATTGGATGATTTTTTCCCACCATAAAAAAAGTGTATAAGTTTCTCTCCAGTATAATGGCGCCTTAACTGCCAATAAATCACACAATTTGCCTGCGACGTGCAATTAAACACAAGCAATCCTTTACACAGTGTTGCAACAGTTTGACTCCATAATACATTGCCGGTTTAAACCGTGGCAGCAGATGGCAAGCCGGTACTTTACCGTAAATAAGCTATGAACAGTGATTTGTGGTGGTAGATCACGCTATGTCGAACACGCGAGCGTATTGGAACGTCTTTTTTTATGGTGGGAAAACATACAATGATTTCTCCCTCTCTTTGGGCGGAGCAGGAGGACGTTTCAGACTTTAACTGACTAAAACCACACATATATTCCTTATTTGCGACAGGCCTGTTGGTCTAATGGTTAGTGGCCCTGACTGCTATGCCGGAGGTCGTGGGTACGATTCCCACCCAGGACAAATGTTTGAGTGATGAGCACGATCATTTGTTCTGTGTCTAGGTATAATTTGCTTTTTATGTTACATATATTTATGAAGTATGTTTATCAGTTGTATAGTACTCATAACACAAGCTCTGCTTAGCTTGGGACTAGACGGCGTTGTGTGATAGTTGTGGAATATTATTATATATTAATAAACTATTATACTTTTGTTATTGTACCCGTACTTTGCTACTAAAATAGCCTTCATCAATGACTTAATATATACTCTCATAACGTTCCCACGACTGGGACTCACTAGCCACTAGACCAACAAGCCAGTCAACTATTTCGGTAGATAATAAAATGTATTCTATTCTATTCTAATAACATTAATTTTATCGTATTTTCAATGCATATAAAACAGGTGCACTAGAATGCTTCCTTGTTAGAAAATATTGGTTTATAAACTGCTAGATATAAATCGCTCTTTAATTTCTTGGCTCATTGCCAAGATCAGCTATTCAGGGGCGATTGGGCCAAGTCTGTCATTCAACATTATGAAAGCAATATTTAGCTTCTTCCTTAAAACCTTTTTCTGGAACGTAGTGTCACTGACGATTATCCCTGTATACGCTATGCTAGTGCACCTAAGGACCACCCCTGGTTGGTGGGAAAGTGTTGCGACGTATGTCAGGCAAAAAAAAAAAAACAAATAAAAAATACATATCTCCTTCTTAATATCTCAGTGCTAGAGTGGAGCCGCTGTACATGACATGCGTCACCTGCTATGCTATCCATCCTACACAACCACCTGCACTTTTCAGGATCTATATGAGGCCAATAGTTGAGTTATACAGGTTGCCAAATTGAGATGAGAGGAGATTGAAACATCGACACGAAAACAAAAGAAGATTATTAGGTTATGTATGTATCATATGTATACATTTTCTAACCTGATACCCCACTAACCAGGGGTTTTTTTCGGCGGGTAAAAATAATACAAATGGCATCGGGGCCCCTGGAGCGGAGCGGGAGATAGTGTCAGACTCTTACTGGCTAACAAAACCCACCCAGTTCCTTCTTGTCTTTCATATCGGGGCCGAGCCTCCCTTTCGGAAACAGACCCTAGCCCCAGTAGGCTTCGACCCTGCTGGGCCCCTACGGTTGTTGACAACTGCTGGAGACGCGAACTGACCAGGGGTTACCCTTGCGTTTACTAGCATAGCGCGTACAGGGATAATCGTTGGTGGTACTACGTTCCATGAAAAGTATCTAAGAGGCCTTTGCAAAAGCCCCTCGTACGTCTTCCAAGGATCTCCGGGGTCAAGGAAAACATTAATAATATAATAATAATAATATAATATAATATAATAATAGAATTAGACGAGAAACCATAAAAGATTGAGCTCTGAGGTGCGTTTGTATGAATTTTAGATATCGCTTTGAAAAGTACCGGAGTCACGAAAGGCGACATTTAATAATAACGAAAGAATAATAATCGTATAGTCAGGAGGTCCCTTTCTCTGGAGCCCTGATCGCCGGTAGCTTGGATCCTGTACCCGATACCGGTGGGATACTGTTTTTTTATATTTTTAAATGTTATAATTTTATATTTTAAGTATTTAAAAATGTAATTAATACAAGGAAACAACATGTAAACAATGTAAGGAAACAATAATAATAAATTCATTTCTACACCACCTGCTCGATAATGTAGTTTTATACGTCATACAAACCTCACTTAAAGCAAGTCATTCTATCCCTAGGGCGATAATGCAGTATGGCCGATCCCTAGGGAATAATGAGATTTGAATTTGGAACATCAAAAATCGTCAACATTGTGAATTAAAATGTACGTGCATGGAACAATTTGACTCGAAATTCAAACTGGCCACTAGCAAAAAAAAGAAAATAGAATAAAACGTGCTTACTGACGAGAGCGTTATAGAAAATTGAAACTATAGAATCTTGGAGTAGTGAATTTTGTTTGTTTGATGAACTTGTAAATATATTTATTTATTTATTTATTTAAACTTCATGTACAGTAGTGGTACATAGGCGGACTTAATGCAACAAGGCATTCTCTCCCAGTCAACCTTTGGGTTAAAAAAACTTTTTATAAAAAAAATATAACCGACTTCACTAAAAAAACACTAAAACGATCAAAATAATTTTAATTTCGGAAGTCGGTGTTTTTCGTTATTGTTTGTTCCTTATTTAACACCGACTTCCGAAATTAAAATTATTTTGATCGTTTTAGTGTTTTTTTAGTGAAGTCGGTTATATTTTTTTTATAAAAAGTTTTTTATTTCATACTTTTTAGTTGCAACACACTTACAGCCAGAGTACTTTTTTCTCATGTCAATTCCAATTAACTCAAACCCTGCTAGAATACATCATTTTCATATGAAGTTCCCGTGTCTACCTTCCACCTTTCGGCTCCATCATCAGATCACTTTGATAGTACCTTATAGCCAAAGTGCATCTCATGACATTTCTAATAAGCCGAAACACGGGTAGGATACATTGATTAAATACGGAGTTCCGGTGCCTATCTTCCAGCTCCATCACTATCATCAGGTTACTTCGATGATACCATTTTCAACATAACTATTCAGAACTATTCATTTATTATTATCCAAACTTAAAATATTTATTTTGTAAAAACCTTATTAATCTATACATATGTACATAAATAACTTAAATACTAAATAAACTATTTATACTAAAACCTAACTATTTACATATATATAATACAAAATGACAAAGTACGCTCAGGCGTCAAAGTACTCCTCCACATCGCTGTCATCCGGAAATGTGCCCAGAAGACTGGCAGCATTGCCACGTTGAATGGCAATGCTAATTCTTTGGGCGAAGAACGAGCCAGCCCTCTGGTCACGTGAAGTGTCGATCAGTCGGCGTGAAATTTCCTTGAAAAGGAGACGCGCACTCGGACCCCATGAACCAAGTGTTTCGACCCCAAACGGCTCAAAACTGTAATTACCAATAAGGTTACAGTATTTGCGCCGTTTAAGGGTCTCAGCAGCAGCAGCGGCAGCGCCGGCACAGCCTGCCGTACTTGGAATATGGGATGGCGCAAGGGTGTCGACACAGGTTGCGTCCCACACCAGAGGCCTACCCACCTTCCACGGTACCAACGTCATACCATCTGGTCTCTTCCCATCGTCACGTACCAAACCATTTGGTTCTAATACGGCAGGTACGCCGGCGGTGACAAGAGCTCGACGAATAATGTCGTTGATGCTAGCGTGTCGTGGTATGCGGCCCGCGCTCCTGCAACAGGACAAGCCATGGTGTCCGAGGCTGTCGACACCTTCATCACAGTGGCACCGATGTGGAGCAACACAAGGTGCGCCTAAGCGTAGACAGGTAGCGAGCCGAAACGAGGCGTCATCCATCATAGTGCCTATGGTGGATGACGGGAGTGCCTGAAGCCATAAGCCCGACTCCCATTCCCCCACAGCCAGCAGACGCGCACGCTCAGCAGTACTTGACGACGTATTTAATAGGTTATTCCGTACAATACTGCAGAGCGGCACATCCCACCGTCTCTGTGAGGACAGGTTGTCGGGCAAATCCGTGTTGGGACAAGCCATTTTCCAAGCGTTCAACGCATCGGACAAGCACGGTACCTCAACATCAACCAGTGAGGAAGATAAAATATTCCTGGTTAATGTTTCAGTACTGTGCACCGAGGAGAGGAAAGCTGGTAAACTTATACTAGAAATTTTGCGGACGCCGAGGCCACCTAGCCGGATGGGAAGCGTGGCTTGCTGCCATGCTCGGTCGTCCAAGGCCACATTTAGAATTGAAGATAATGTGTTCCTAATAATTTGATCGACTTTTTCCAAAAGTTGTGGGTGCTTCCAAAGATGGGAAGCGCGAAGGCTATACGTAAATTTAGGCCCAAAACAACAGTATCGGATGAGTGTGAATGCCGAATGCATGTTAATTTTGAAAAGTCTTTCCGAGACGTCATTAAAATTTTGTATCTTTTGTTCAATGAAAGTTGGAAAAGATTCATCGAAAATTGGGGAGCCCAGGAGGTGAAGAGAATTTCTATCAGTGATTTGTATATTGGGTGCTATTGAGTTAAATTTTGCTAAAGTCGTCTGTAATATCATGTAACTGTTTTAGTGTATTCATTTATTTGTATTGTCATAGTCGCTTAACTATGTTCATTGTGATATTTGTTTGAGTATGAAGTTCCGTTGGAAATTTCTGGTCTTCTTAACCAGTTCCACCTCATCAAATGTCACTTTTTGACTGTAAATGCTTAATTCCTTGATGAAAATATCAAAATGACTATATAGTTGCCTATAATATTTGAGGAGTTCCCTCGATTTAGCCAAGATTCCATCATCTGATCCCGACTTGGTGACTATGGGACCATTTGGGAAGTATACCCTTTCCAACAAAAAAAGAATTTTTCAAATCGGTTGGCAAGCGACGAAGTTATGCCCGAACATACATAAAAAAAAAAATTAAAAAAATACAAACATCCGAATTGAGAACCTCCTCCTTTTTTAGAAGTCGGTTAAAAAGAGATCACTGTGGTAGGTTTGCACAATAAACAAATAACAATTAATGAAAACGGAAAAAAAAAAAAAGTTATTTATATATAATATATAATAAAATACATAAATATGCTAAAATAATAAACTAATAGATACTATGAAAAATATCAAATCTTAAAGAGAACTTAATAACAATTCTGACGAAGAACAAACTAAGGTTGAGAGGACTTCAAGTAGTAGTTCCGAATTTTACGTTTGAAGGAAAATTTGCTTTCGGCTTTTTTGATGTCAAGGGGAAGTAAATTCCAGAGTTTTATGGTGGAAACAGCGTAAGAATTGGACATAAAGCCAGTACGGTGAGAAGGAATCTGAAGAAGCATGTTTTTGGATGCACGAAGGTTAAGATTATGAGAACTGCCCAACACTTTAAAATATTGTTTTAAATAATCAGGAGCACAAGGATCGTTCATTACGGTGAAGAGCATGCAGAGGGATCTGAGGGATCTCCTGTGACAGATAGGCAGCCATTTAAGCTGAGAACGGAAGGAAGAAATGTGGTCATATTTACGAAGCCCGAATATAAAACGAATGCAGTTATTGAGAAGTCGATCCAATTTGTTTAGAAGTTCTTGATTTGTTTAGAAGTTGTTCAATTTGTTTAGAGAAATATAATACTTATATTTCTCTAATATATGATTTGGTCGACCAAATTGTCTTTTAATTATCTCACAGATGGTGTAAAAAGTAGAGTATGCAACACGGGGATAAAGCTGTCTTTGTCTTGAGCGGCTTGAATTCCTCACTTCACTCAGGTTTAGGGAACTGCTGGGACTCAGGCCTCTTCTTTAGAAACGGGAATGGGCCGTAATCCACCACGCGGGCCCAGTACGAGTTGGTGAATGTCACACGTCTTCGAATTTTTGGTTCTAGGACATGCCGGTTACAGTAACCGGTACTAGTTTTTAACATAAAAAAAAAAATAAAAGACAAATAATGAAATAGTAAATTCTTCCAGTTTATTAAGACATGACGGAAAATAACTAAAGAAATACCAAACAATGTTAAACCCGGAAAAGGTCACAGGTATTTGCGTTCCAGAAAATTAAATACACAAAACATGTGGGTGTAGCTACGTATGTAATAGAGAATGGGAAGTAAGAAATAAACTAATGAACATTATTACTAACTCCTACTCAGTATAAAAGAGTTTCATTTTGTTTCTTTTTAATTGAAAATAAGTTGGAACACTGCAGTTTTGTAACTCACATTCTTTAGTGCCTTTTACTTTTATTATTTTTCAAGAACTTTTTTATTCGATTACTTATTGAAAAGTACGTGTATAAATGTTTGAAACGGAAGGACGGTGTAATTTGAACACCCTATTAAATGTATTGAAATCTAGTGACTATAGACAATGTGATATTCGTTTTTTGGGCTCCTACTTTATTCATCATAATCATTTCAGCCGATATACGTCCACTGTTGGACATAGGCCTACCCCAAGCGTCGCCATAACGAACGTTTATGTGCGTCCCGCATCCATCGGTTTCCCGCAACCTTCACCAGGTCATCGGTCCACCTTGTAGGAGCCCTTCCAACGCTGCGTCTTCCGGTACGCGGTCACCGCTCCAGAACCTTTTGGCCCCAACGGCCATCTGTTCTGCGAACAATGCCCTGCCCATTGCCACTTAAGTTTGGCCACTTAAGTCGTGCCATATCGGCAACCTTAGTTTTCCTGCGGATATCTTCATTTTTGATTCGATCACGTAAGGAAACCCCGAGCATAGCCATAGCCCTTTCTATTGCCCTTTTGGTGACTTTAAACCTTCTGATGAGGCCCATTGTGAGCGACCATATTATTTAATATTCGATTATATTAATATCCTTTAACCAGTTTCTATAACTGCGATTCTAGAAACAAGTACAATATAAACAAAAAGGATTAGATATAAAATTTTTGCGCCCCTTCAGGGACTGTGCCTGGGCGCCGATGGAACCCACCCTGGTTACGGCACTGGTGTGAGCATGTGGTGCATATAACAAAAAATAAATGGCGTAAAGCGAGTGTTATTTTAAACGTAAATATCCACACTATAAACCACCATACCCATAGTTATATTTTATGTTTATGTCATGATACTTTTTGGTGTACAATAAAGTTTATTCTATTCTATATCTCGCTAGCCCTTCAGGGATCTCAGACATTATGTGAGTTCTGAGCTTTCTCGTCCCCACATTTACACCTCGTTTTGATTTGTCTATAGTTCATCTGTAGCCTGGCGTATGTCGGCGTGTGATACAGAGTACTAATTAACAACATACATTCATTTGATTGCGTTCATTCTTTGTTCATTCGTTCGTTCGTTGTTGCTTTGTGTTTGTGAGTTAACTGTGTACATTTACAGTGAGGTTGTGCACGTCGAGGTAGAGGTGTGTCTCTCTTTGAACTTGAATTGAGCGTTAATAATAACAACTATATACTCTTTTTAACTGACTTCAAAAAGAAGGACTTTTTTATGTATGTTCATAGATTTCTCGATCAATTGTGGCCCGATTTAAAAAATTATGTTTTTGATTGAAAGGATATACTTTCGAGTTGTTTCCATAGAAATATTTTTACGATCTTATTATGAACTCCGAAAATATGGAACAGAACTCCTCATAGGAGCACAGCAGCACTGTAGTTACCAGTAAAATTGCTTTGTTTATACGTGTGATCGAAGACTGTCTGAAGAAAAAGGGGGACGGCATATCGAACTGATTTGGTGATGAAGCCGGAAGGTACGCACCAGAAATCTGTAATATATCAATGTAACCTAACCGTTTTTTGGATTATTAGCATTGAGATGCACTGTGCAGGCTATAAGGTACCATCGAACTAGTCTGATGATGGAAAGTAGGAAAACTCCGCAATAAACAGCCGCAGCCGTAGCTTGGCTTATTGGAATTGCTATGTAATGTTTTAATGATTAAATTCTATGGTTAGGTAAGTAAGTATCTTACTATAGAACATGGCTTTAAGTTTGACTGAGGGTTACTTTTTAGTTGTGATACCGAAGAATCGCCAGACTCAAGTGGCAAGGCACGTTACTGCCAGAACATTCTGGATTTCTGACGCAGTGTTGGAAGGTTCCCACAATGCGGACCGATGTCCTGGTGAAGGTCGCGGGAATCCGATTGGTACAAGACTCACAGGACCGGTTATTATGGCGACGGCTTTGGACTGAAATTATGATGATGATGAGAGATAATTTAGTACAAGACAAAAAGTAGGTACTAAAATATTATGATCCTACTCTAGTACAAGTATATTTTATTACAAGCACCCAGACAAAAAACTATAAGACATTGTAATTATGTCTGGAGAACTTAATTTCTCTACTTTAGTCTCAGAGACTTTATTGGATCATAAAACTTTGGCAGCATCAAATTATCTTTGTTTTGATGAAAAACAAAAAGGTTTCGTAACTTTTTGACTTTGTCAATAATTCTTACCGTTAAAAAACAGATATTGGTGAAGAATAGACATCGAATTACACCAGCTATTTTAGGCTCTTTTTCTTTTTACAACGTTGTTTGACAGACCTGTTGGTCTAGTGGTTAGTGACCCTGACTGCTATGCCGGAGGACGTGGGTTCGATCCCCACCCAGGACAAATGTTTGTGTGATGAGCACGATCATTTGTTCTGTGCCTGGGTGTAATTTATCTATAATATGTAGATATGTATTTAGAAATATATAAGTAATATTTATCAGTTGTCTAGTACTCATAACACAAGCTCTGCTTAGCTTGAGACTAGACAGCGTTGTGTGATAGATGTGGAATATTATTATTATTATATTTATAGATTTTACAAAAATCCAATCACGCAGTTTTAGCTTTCATCAAAATTGGACCCGAGACTCCTTTGAACATATTTCGCAATTTTTCGTAGTATCGGATTTGGTCATCCACACCCGCTTGAAAAAATAAGCAGAACTTATGTTATGAAACATAAGCTCTGCTTAGCTTGGGACTAGACGACGTTGTGGGATAGTTGTGGAATATTATATTATATATTATTATATATCTTTATACAGGGTTATTTGTAAAACACTCGCACCCTCACAGGACTAGTTACCAACATCATAAAAACTTCTTTCTATGACTTTTAAAAATGTTTCATATTTTAGTTCATCAGATTTTCATACAAAAAAAAAAAAAAATTAAATTGAACGTTCTAAATATTACGAAGTCTATGCGAAGTAAGCGATAGTCCAATAGGGGAGGGAAGCAGGGACCAGCCGGCGGGGGTGTTTGATGCGCTTGCGTCACATCATACAGACGTAGGTAGGTATATCAAAATACAGAGTTGAATTGTTATAGATAGAATAACGAAATCTTGTAGGTTTACTTTTGGTAAATGAATTATGTTATCTATAAGTGAATACGCATCCATTCGATTCCCGCAAACTTTACCTGGTTTCTTTATGGTAGGAAAATAATCTAATGACATCCCCCGCTCTTAGGCAAAGCGGGAGATAGTGTCAGACTCTTACTGACTAAAAACCTACCTCGTTCCTTCAAGCCTTTATACCGGGGCTCGAGCTATCTTTCGAAACTAACTCTGGCGGCCTGGCCCCGGTAGGCTTCGCCCGCTGTTGCTGACAACTCCTTGAGGCGCGCGGGAACAGTGCGCGCCGTCGACGACTTGGGCTCGGTCCGGACAGTTACCGGACGGTCGGACAGCTAGCTACCCATTGCTCGCCGTCTGCAAGCCCGCGCCTACGGTGGCAACCTTTACCAGGTCATCGGTCCACCTTGTGGGAGGCCTTCCAACTCTGCGAAAATGCGAAATAACCACCAGAATTTTAGTACCTACCATAAGCAAAACAATAAGTTGAACGACCTCCACCAAACAGCATAACATTATGACTTGGCAATAACATTTCTCATCCGGGGTGGAACGTTCAACTCCGATATGTAACTACAAGTAAGTGGGTTGGAAAACTAAAATAAATGCCTTACGAGGCTGTTTCCGAAACAAGGGTAGGCATTGCCCTATGTCCTGAAAAAACAATTTGTTTTTCATGTTTTACATAAGTAGGGTAAGCATAATTTTATGATTTGGCAAGCTGGCCAATTCTGATGCGGTGATGGTACATTATACAGACAGAAACCAACAATAGTCATTGGATTTGCAAATGAAACCACATTATCTCATATGAAGTTAAAAACCAGCGTCAGAGACTAGTTAGTAATACATTATAATATTATTATTATTATATTACCCTATCTTTTACCCGCGGCTTCGCTCGCGTACATAAAATATAACCTATATCACTCAGGAATAAAGCAGCTTTCTATCGGTGAAAGAATTTCAGCAATCGGACCAGTACTTTCAGAGATTACCTCCTACAAACAAAAAATATTTAAAAAAAATTACTTTACCTCTTCACAATATAAATGAAAGGAAAAGCAAACAAAATCAAAAGTATAAAAAAAAGAAAAAAGTAAAGTTAGTAAAGTTTATTCTGTTCTATTCTATTCTATTCTATTCTATTCTATTCTATTCTATTCTATTCTATTCTATTCTATTCTATTCTATTCTATTCTATTCTATTCTATTCTATTCTATTCTATTCTATTCTATTCTATTCTATTCTATTCTATTCTATTCTATTCTATTCTATTCTATTCTATTCTATTCTATTCTATTCTATTCTATTCTATAAGAAAGACAATTACATAATTTTTGATGGAACTAACTAGCTCTACCTATTTCATATTCATTCAAGATATCCAAATGGCCATTTCACCACTTCAATCCCGTTCTGATTGCACTGTTCTCGGTTAAAAATCATTTCAAACTCATATCTACAAAAGCTTGATTGGAAATCCAAAAATAATTCAATTTCCTTCGGAAGTTTCCGGATACCTTTCGATTGAATTCGTGAATTACGGCTGAATCTATTTCATTTTGTAATGAATCTAGACTGTGAATGCCCAGAGGCGGCGTGAAGCGTGGGCGATGCTGTGTGCCACCGGCGTCGGTCTTGTGGTACGGGGAGCCTCGCTCATGACTTGAAAATGCATTACTTCTAAACCTAGTCTCTAGCCAATCTCTTACAGCCTTTCTTAACCATTTTTGCTTTAGACAACAAAGGTGCCAAGTGTTATTACTTAGTGTATGAATGGTAATTAGAAACAAGTTACTCCACTAAGGGTGAGTTGCACCATTTAACTATAACGATAACAAAGCCGTTAACAGTTGTCAAATCGTCGAATTGACCAGTAGGCGGCCGTTTCACGGCTGGTTATGGTTTGGTTATCGATATAGTTAAATGGTGCAACCCACCCTAAATACTCCTTAACCAAGGTTGAGCTACCGACACAATGCCATGTCAAATGTAATCTTAGCAGCATCACTTCTAGGATAAGACAGCATTAAAAAAAAAAATCCTATATAAGTTTTATTGATGTTTTGCAATTTTGTCAGTAGCTCCCTTCCGGTTTGATTCTTGACACATTTCATTCTTGATTAAAAAACATTTAATCGATTGTGTTGATTATTAAGGGTGAGTTGCACCATTTAACTATAACGATAACAAAGCCGTTAACAGTTGTCAAATCGTCGAATTGACCAATAGGCGGCCATTTCACGGCTGGTTATGGTTTGGTTATCGTTATAGTTAAATGGTGCAACTCACCCTTAGTTGTTATTGTAAACTCATTTTAGGTTACGATGGGGGCTGACATGCTCGTTGAGATTAACGTCCCTAAAAATAAAGAGGAAAAAAAAGTTCTTAAAGTTTTATATATTTTGTATACTGAATAACTATTTATTATCTCGTTATTTACCACTTAATAAACAAGTAATTATATGTAATTATTTACAACTGAAGAAATAATAATCAAACTCTTCCACCGTAAACTCTCAATAAGGTTCAGTTGAAAACCAGCGTCATTCAACTACCACGCCGTTGTCTGAAATTTTTGCTGAACTGGATCTATTTGGTGCAGGAACGTGACATTTAATATTAGTTTTTTTTATACATGTTGTTTCTACATCGTGTGTATATGCGCGCCATTTTGTATTCGATTCTCTTAAGGCGTATAGTCCCTTGAACCATCTGACCGAAATTATGTGGACGCAACTCTCGCATTCGCCTAGGCGGCCAGCAGCGCCCGGAAAGCGCTTTAAATCCATTTTCTCTGCGAGATATTGATTGATTTACATATGCAATGTTCACTTTGAAGAATATTTAACCACCAATTTTTATGTGTAAAAATGTTTCTAAAGGTCCAAGCCGTTTCGAAGGAGTAGGGATCAGTTGCGAAAAGTTGCGGAATTGCTAAATATTTTTTTTTGACAAAAGTATTAATAGCACGAAAAAATCAAATGTTGATATTATTGTTTATGAATCTATAATAAACATATATTTTTTTCAAACCAATTGTTCTAGCCGTTACGGAGGAGCAGGCCTCAGAAAGTCACTGTTTTATGGCACTTTTCGGGCGCTTGGCCCTTAAGTTAATTTTTGTGATAGCTTGTAAAATTCGTTAACTGGTACAATGGCAATCTTCATATATCTTGCCCAAATCATGTCTATTCAAAGATAGTAATAGTATTCTTTCATTTCACCTCAAATATGGCAATCATCGAGAAATTAATTTTCCGTGGAGAACATGTCCAGAATGCTAGATTACAGTGAGTTATTAATCACGACACTGGACAATGGAGTAGGAAGGAGGGGGAGGAAAATGGAATGAGACGATATAAATGTTTGTGAAGATGAAAGAACGTGAAGATATTAAATTTTAAAACTACTTTCTAAGATGCTGTAAAAGGTGAAAGGCGTGTAATTATTATGTACTATTTTAAAGTAGAATAGAATATCGTTTATTTTATAAAAGTGGCACATTTCAAGTAAGATACGTAAACCGCCCAAGAGCGGGGGTTGTCATTGGATGTTTTGTTCCCACCATAAAAAAAAGTTAGATACCTACGTAAAAACAATTATAACGGACACAATTGCATTTTTGCCTGAACTAGAATGGACTTGTATTTCAGGCTACATTTTGTATTAAGTAAATATATCTTTTTTTGAGGTGGGGTATCAGCCAGTGACTTCTCACACTGTAGGGTGGAGCGAGCTGACCCATCACCACCACTCCCACTCTCTTTTTCTTTTCGTCCCACTTCCTTTCTGTTAACTTTTGAGTTCTAGTACCACGATTTCCCATAATCCTTTAACTGTGCTATAAAACCTTTCTTTATGCCAAACTTCAGGATTCTGGTTCAACGGGAAGTGCCCAATGAATTTTGATTCCCTAGAGAGTGTCGAAATATACGTTTTTTGCGACATAAACGCATCTTTTTGTTTAGTTAACTTAGATGTTTGATTTTTTTGCACAGCTTCAAGGAACCGCAGACTTGAGTATATGGTTTTAATTTTAAATTGATACCTTCACGCGTTCTCGGGATAAAGGGTCTTGACAGACAAACGGACAACAAACTGATCCTTTAAGGGTGTATGAAACAGAGAGTGAAGTCCTACATACCTCCGTTGAAACGGGAGGATCCTCCAACCAGACGGGTGTTATGTCTGGTAGGCAACTGCCCGATAGATAGATGATTTCGAGCTGTTCTATATATTCAAGTCGCGCGAACAACTTTGATTGCGCGATACAGGATTAGTTTTTATGCGACGCCATTGATGTACAAGGGTTTTGTACCTCAATAGGAAAAAACGGAACACCAAAAAGGATACATACATTAAATAAACCAATTTATTCTCCACTTATTGATTATACATGAACATTGAACAATATCAATAACTTTCTAAAAACCAATAGGCGCTGTTTCAACCGAGGGTAGGTACCCGTCTGCCCACGAGAAATATTTTATCTATGTTTATGGTTACAAGACCTTTTCTCAGCGATAATGTTCCATTTGTTATGTGCCTAATAATTCTGCTGTCTATGTAAGGCCTCGTTCTGACGGTGATAGTGAGAGTTTATTACTTGTATTGTGTTAGTAAAGAGTTGTGTTACAAGATAGTAATGTGTTCGGTTGTAGATAGAAGTTTATATTTGTCGGGTTTTTTTTTTGTGTGGATTAATGGTATTGGAAAAGTTTCTCCACCTTCAAAGAAAATAGAAAGAAAAAGAGTTTATTTGCATCAAATATGGCGCATATTATCCACACATAATATAATTAAGAGGTAAAGTTTGTTTTTTTTTGTTTGTAGGATGGTAATGTCTGGAAATACTGGTCCGATTGCTAAAATTTTTTCACTGATATAAAGCTGCTTTATTCCTGAGTGAGATAGGCTATATTTTATGTATGCGAGCAAAGTTGCGGGCAAAAGCTAATTTGAAATAAAAATAAAAATAACAATAACGCAAAGGGAACTTTCGACTGCATGGTACATTTTCAAAAAACATATTAAAATTGTGAGGGAATTAACCATTTAGTTCAATTAAATGCAAAGAGAGAGGCTTTTTCTAAAGTGAGTCACTGGTTTTCACTTGACAGTCAAAAGGTTTATGATCGTTATCGATTTGATGGCAAAGTGGGAATACAGTGCTAAGACAACTTTATTTAGAACTTGTCGTAGTAAATTACTCGTAAATATCTGTACTATGCGCATAAATAAAATTGAAGAATATTCCTGCGGGAACGCGAGACGATTTTCGAGAGAAAGGCTTAATTCGGGCGTCTTTAAATGATTGGAACAATAATGACAGGACTTTCACTGAGATGATTGAAATGATGTCCAAATGGCTTCGTACACCAGCTAGTACAATAATAATATCTTTTTATCTTCCCGACTGTCGATGAAATTGAAAATCGACAGGGGTGTCACATCACCAACTCCAAAAGTCCGGATAACAGCAGAGTAATTCCTAATGGGTTATTCTGTGACTAGCAGAATGAAATCTCAGTAGCACTTTTGTGCGACCTGGGAATCGAACCCTACGCTCAGGAGCTTGCGACCAGATGACTAATGACGCAGTTTGTACACTAAGCAGGAGTGGAAAGATGAATTACTGCCTATATGCCAACTTTTGCGCAAAATTCAGTTGCCGGTAGTAATTTTCATATATATATATCCATGAGCAGTGGCGAAAGTAAGACCCGGAGCCCTGGGGCAAAGACAAAGAAGAAACAGGAGTGGGTTTTACCAGTAAAAGTCTGACACGCGTGGGATGTCATTGGATGATTTTTCCACCTAAACAAAAAAACAAATATACATCTATCTATAATATAAAAATGAATCGCAAAATGTGTTGGTAAGCGCATAACTCAACAACGCCTGGACCGATTTCGCTAATTTTTTTTTTGTTGTGTTCGTCGAAAAAATGAAAATTAGGGTAGTGTAGGGTAGAGTAGGGTAGTGTAGGGTAGTGTAGAGTAGGGTAGAGTAGGGTAGAGTAGGGTAGAGTAGGGTAGAGTAGGGTAGAGTAGGGTAGAGTAGGGTAGAGTAGGGTAGAGTAGGGTAGAGTAGGGTAGAGTAGGGTAGAGTAGGGTAGAGTAGGGTACAGTAAAGTAGAGGAGGGTAGAGTAGGGTAGAGTAGAGTAGGGTAGGGTATAGTAGGGTAGAGTAGGGTAGAGTAGGGTAGAGTAGGGTAGAGTAGAGTAGAGTAGGGTAGAATAGGGTAGAGTAGGGTAGAGTAGGGTAGGGTAGAGTAGGGTATAGTAGGGTAGAGTAGGGTATAGTAGGCTGAAGTAGGGAAGAGAGCCGGGGAGCGAAGCCGCGCGGGCAAAAGCTAGTACTATTATAATAAAGAGGTAAATTTTGTTTGTAGGAGGTAATCTCTGAAAGTACTGGTCCGATTGCTAAAATTTTTCACCGATAGAAAGCTGCTTTATTCCTCAGTGACATAGGCTATATTTTATGTACACGGGAGAAGCTGCTGGCAAAAGCTAGTGCATAATATTACAATCAAAACAAGTTAAATATAAAATGAGACCTTCGTATAGAATTATGTTTGAAAGTAAGTTAATTTAACCAAATTAAATAAACTCACAACACCTAACCAAATCAAATGAACTTCCCTTCTCTTAAACATTTTTCGCTAGCCTCGTGTAAGCACGTCTTTAGCGACATGTTGTAATAGGGGGCGCGAACACGTTCGGCGCGCGGAACATGTTGATAAAACGATGTAATGTACGAATTGAAGAAAATATTACGGTCTGTTTACGTTAGGGGATTATGTCTAAGTTATTAATAGTAACTTTGGGATACAAATAAGTAGTTCTGTAATGTATACCGGAAGACGCAGCGTCGGAAGGCCTCCTACAAGGTGGACCGATGACCTGGTGCAGGTTGCGGAAATCCGATGGATGCGAGACGCGGTGGATCGTGCATTGTGGCGACACTTGGGGGAGGCCTATGTCCAACCGTGGACGTCTATCGGCTGAAATGATGATGATGAGTTCTGTAATACAGTTTTTAGTTTATATTCGTAGTGTAGTTGAGACTAGAGCTTTGACAGTCGTAATTTAGGTGTCTTCAAGGCTAGGCAATAATAGGCTCTTAATAAACTAGTGCGCCTCACCATCAACGGCTTCATCACAGCTTACCATCGGGTGGGATCGCAGACAAGCACTAGTTTATATTCATCATCAGCCTTTTTAATGTTCTGATGGACAGGCCTCTTCTCTAGGAGAGGGAATGGGCTGTAATCAACCACGCAGACTCAGTGCGGGTTGGTGGAAATCACATATCTCCGAATTTTTTGACTCTAGGATATGCCGGTTTTTTTCACGAAGTTTTCAAAGCAGTGGTAATAAAATATTGATAGGTAACTAACAATTGCCCGTGGTTTTGCCCGCGTACTTAAAATAGCCATGTCACTTAGGAATAAAGCAACTTTCTATCGGTGACAAATTTTTAGCAATCAGGCCAATACTTTCAGATCGTTCGGTCCATGGCCCTCTACGGGGCGCCGGTGTGGGAGCCGTCGCTGAAAAAGCAACCGGCGGCCATACTGAATGCCTGCCAGAGGGTCATGGCGATAAGGATGGTGCGGGGATACTGCACGGTCTCCCGTGAAGCGGCGAGCCTTCTGGCTGGCCTACCACCGTGGGATCTGGAGGCAACAGTCCTTGCACACATGCACGATATGCGCGTGGAGATGCAACGCCGGGGTGAAAGTCCGCTGCCGCGACAGGTCACGGCATGGCGGACAGAGCTCCGGCGGGATCTCATGGTGAAATGGCGTCAACGACTATCGCAACCCAGTGCTGGGCACGCCACAATCATGGCGGTAAGTCCCCTTTTTGAGGCGTGGTTGGAAAGACCTCACGGCGTCCTTACCTTCCGCATGACGCAGGTACTCACCGGACATGGTTCGTTCAGGAGTTTCCTGCACTTGATTCATGCGGAAGTGACGCCCGGGTGTCGCCACTGTGCGGAACGCCCGGAGGACACGGTGGAGCACACAGTCGAGGTGTGCCCTGCTTGGGCGGAGCATCGCCGTGCCCTCGTTGGGGCGATCGGCGGCGGAGACCTCTCGCGCCGGGCCTTGGTTGAGGCCATGGTCCAGTGCGAGGAGGAGTGGCAGGCGGTCGCCGACTTCTGCGAAGCAGTAATGCTCGCAAAGGAGGAGGCCGAACGCATCAGGCAACGGCGTTATCGCCGCCGCCGTCGCCGGGATTCTGATCCCGATTTCCGGCCAACGTAGACGCGGGCTTGCGGACAGTGAGCAATGGGTAGCTCACTGTCCGGCCGTCCGGTAACTACCCGGACCAAGCCCAAGTCGTCGACGGCGCGCACTGTTCCCGCGCGCCTCAAGGAGTTGTCAGCAACAGCAGGGACCCAGCCGGGTCGAAGCCTACTGGGGCCAGGGTCAGGGGCCTGGGGGGTCGAAAGGGCAATGAAGGCTAGAAGGAACGGGGTGGATCTTTTAGTCAGTAAGAGTCTGACACTATCTCCCGCTTCGCCCAAGGGCGGGGGATGTCAATGCATGATTTTTTCCCACCATAAAAAAAAAAGGCCCATACTTCCAGAGATTACCTCCTACAAATAAAACAAAACAAAAAAAAAACTTTACGTCTTTAATATATTGGCGTAAATTACACAAAATGAAAAGTGCCTGCCCTTAAACCCACGACATAAACAACTCGTTAGTCTAAGCCATTACCACTGAGCCACCACTGATCTATAAAAAGGCCAAATTACATTTAATCCTACATACAAGGTGTAAGGGACAGCCCTCCACAAACTTTAAGGACTTGCTCAGTAGACGATACTGAACAACCTTCCACAAATTTTTTTTCAGGAAACGAAAAAAAAATTCCGCCTCACCATAGAATATTATAAACTCGATTGGACAGTTTGTATAGAGGCCGCATTTTTTTTCGTTTTCTGAAAAAAAATTTTGTGGAAGGTTGTTCAGTTTCGTCTACTGAGCAAGCCCTTAAAGTTTGTGGAGGGCTATCCCTTACACCTTGTATATACCCTTAAAACAGGTAACCCAATTTTTTATCTAAATTAAATAGGGTTTAGCAAAAACTCCAATACATTTGAGACGTTATTCGTAATGCAGTCGACCTTTTAGTGGTAGTACAGGCCGAGTTTACCGACGAAATGTTTTAGGAGAAAATGTCGAGTAGGCACTCTTACTTTTTTACTTAACTTGCTTTAGCTACAGATTTTAAGATAAAGTGGATAATCTCTAAAAGGATGAGGTAATCTGACAAATTACGCTTGTCACTCTTGGGTTTATTTACTGTATGTATTTATTTTGTTAAAAGTAACTGTATTTATTTTAAAACTAGCTGAGCCTTTGGTTACTTAACTCCGCCCCTATTAGTTGTAGCGTTACGTTATATTAAAGAAGATACCAAATATATATTTTTTTCAATTCAAACGACAAATTCCTGAGATTGGTGCATTCAAACAAATCAGAAACCAGAAACATTTATTTCAAATAGACCAATTACGGAAGACGCAGCGTTGGAAGGCCTCCTATAAGGTGGACCGATAACCTGGTGAAGGTAGCGGGAAACCGATGGATGCGGGACGTACAGGAACGTTCGATGTGGCGACGCTTGGGGGAGGCCTATGTCCAACAGTGGACGTATATCGGCTGAAATGATGATGATGATGAGACCAATTACAGGCACTTTTGAATTGTCAAAATGATGGTCAGTCAAACAAGTGAAGTTAAATTAAACAAACAGAAAAACTCTACAGCTTTATAGTATAATAATATAAGTATAGATTTATATATTTACTACGTAAGTTATTGTACATGTACACCTAGTAGTGGGAACAGAAAAAAAACATTTAAAAACAAGTGTACAACGAGCGGTCTTATCGCATACCTAAAGAAATCTCTTACAAACAATCTTTGGATGGACTGAGCGAAAGGAGATAGATTTGAGGCTGTCAATGTGCAAAAATCATATTATAAATAATATTAATTAGACATAAGTATTGCCATACTGTCTGGACTGAAGCTTCCTCTCTAGGGGAGGGAATGAGCCGTAATCCGTAATCCAACACGCGCGCACAGTGTAGGTTGGTGGATGTCTCATGTCTTCAAATTTTTGGTTCTAGGACATGGTGAAGAAAAACAATCGTGAAGAAACCGGCTTCTTCACGATTGTTTTTCTTCACCATTTTATGAGTAGACATAATAATATACAGTACGTTATACAATACCAGTTAGTATAACTACTAAGAAATATTATCGAATATAAAATTGAGAAAATAGAATAAAGAAGAATTGTAAAGTTGGTGTTTTTTTTTTATCAGTTTCTTTGACTTTATAAGAATGCCGGTGTGACTGTCTGTCACTTACTCCAAATTAATAACAAAATGTTATATTTTATTTTAAACACCACGGCACTTTAAACACGTGGCGCTGAACGAAGGGACATAAATTGCCTTTTAATGTGAAAGGAACAATTACAAAAAAGGAAATATTTTAGCACAATAGTAAAGAAATGGATGCAATTTCTAAAGATGGAACATGTGCACGCTGGCCGCGTCGTTGGACAAAGACGACCCAAACCTTTTAGAAACTATACAAAAACAAAGATATAAAAAATTAGTTAGCAAAGCGTGGGAATGGAGAAGCGATACTGGGCCGTAAGGCGAGGGAAGGCACGGGGTTGACTCGGATAGGATAGGACACTTGGCGTCAGGGCCGTGTAGGGAACACACGTCTAGGAACACGGAACGTCAGGGCCGCGGAGAGCTAAAACTAGCGGACTCAGTAGATATTGTAGGGCAATGTCCCGTTGTAATTCTTAGGAGTGCCAGTATTGTGATACAGTATTAGATATTATAGGTGGACTGAGTCCAGTTTAGGCTTGTCAAATATTTATAGTACAGAACTGTGCGTGTGAGTCAGAGTACGAATGGATGGGCGTGGATTGTGATCTAGTGAGTAGTGTGTAAGTACGCGAGTGAATCTCAGCGGCTGTGTTGAAGACTGGATGGGTGAGTGTTGTCTGTTTTATCCTTCCCTATTCTACCCTATGACAAGGTAACCTAAGCTTGCGGTTGGTGTTAGGGAGTCGGAGAAGGCCTTCCTTTGGAGTGAGCATGACATTGACTTTCCTTCGAGAGGACTTGACACTTCCAGCCATACTTGGCGCAACCATGACTGAAGCACTGCCAATTGAAGGTTGAACCGAATAACTATTCGTTACATCCTAAGGCCAGTTTAAGATATACTAAGATCACAAACCACCAAACGCTAGTGACGGCTACCTCCCCCTAAGAACTGACTGACAGTAGACTGATTTACATTGCTCTTGTTATACGCACACTTCCAGGGAGCGGGGGTAGGCTTCACCAAGTACCCCAAACTGCATTGATAGTCGTTCTATGGAACGCTAGGGAACGTATCTCGTTAAAACACACACCGGTCTTCGGGCCTCTTACTGATACAAAAAAATAATATTTAGCGAGACACGTAATTTGGGCTCATTTCTGGAAAACCCCGCAGCTAGACGTAGCTCGGAGGCATATAAGTTATGATGTCCTCACCTTTGGGTAGAGTAAGGAAGTGAGAAGTGTCGATTTATTGAAAACCACTTCGGCGTCTAGCAAGGCGACTGTAAACAGTTCTGCGACCGACTGACGATGCGTCACGCTTGTTTAAGTTTTGTATTGTCTTAATAATGCGTGAGTAGTAGATAAAGAGTCAATTGTTAAAGGAAGTGTGTCTTATCCAATAGCAGAGGCCTCACAACCCTTTGCCGTAGGATTGGTCAGGACACGCACGAGCGAAACGGATTAAAAGTAATTTCTAAAATAATTTAACTTACAAATACAAGCGTCACGTGTTATATACCCTTTTGCAGCCCTCTCAGTCTCATAATATTCATAACTCAAAAGAAAAGTAGATTATCCTTCCTTATCCCTTGGATTTCCAACCCTATTTGATTTTAATTTTGTTTTTCTCAATTCCCCACCTAATCCCCTAGCTTTCTAAGTCGGGAGAAGGTGACATATTCCTTGGAAATCCATTACTGTCGGTGGGAGCTTGTCCAAGTCACTGGTTGAAAGCTACAAGAGCGGGCGAATGGTGGCGCTCGCCCTCTTCCCTCAGAGGGAAGCCGATCCTCATACCTTCATGTAGGGAAATTCAGGAAAAATGAAAATTTTATCAGCCTAGGGTCTTATTGGAACAGTCACATGTGGTGCCGTGACCAGGATTCTCGTCATTAAATGTACTGATTCACTTCAGTACAACGAGAAACGATATTTATGGGTTACTACTAAAATAACAAACACAACGTAATTTTCTAGAGATATAAACTGTTAGGACTATTTAGATGTAGGAAGAATTACAACAGCTAGGTAAAGATCTGTGTTTAGTATGAAGTTGAATTCTTCAACTAAATACATAATTAAAAAAAGTATATTTAGCAGGTTCGACTCCTGCACGATTTGTTGGTTTAAGTGCATAATTCTATATTTTATTTGACATGAATTTTGGGTTCGACTCCCGATTGATTCGTTGATTGATAAATCCTGGAGATCCTGTGTCACGACTGTGGGTTCAATTCCCACTTGACTTATAATGATTTACTGGGATTTAATTTCTGTGTTTATCAGGGTTCGATTCCCATGAACACGGAAATGTTTGCAAGTACAATACAGCGTTTATAACTGTGTGTGCTTGTGTTAATATGCTACTTGTAATGGGTTCGATCCCCATGCATACTTATATATGAAAGTAACGTTATGTACTAGTCAATGTTAATAGTTTAAAAACTAGGGCCCTGAGCTAATGTCAGAATGGGTTCGACTCCCAACAAACGTGAGTTTTAAATCTGAATGAATGTTTGTGAAAATGAAGAGTGATTTTGAGGTTGAGATTTGTATGTGTGTTAAGTGAGAGGAATGAACATGAAATATTTAGTACTTATGTCTAATAAGCGTGTAAATTATTACACAATGGCAACTAGTTTATAAGACAGTAGTAGGTTTAGGTATCAGTGATTTTAATCGTAGGATATTGTAGTTATTACCAAACTCGTATGTTATGTTATTTGAGCAGATACTTGTGTGGCCTTATTATAAATTCCAGGATATTTAAATCTACTCATCGTTGCGCCTACGCTGTATCTAAGCTTGCGGTTTCTGCATTGAGCTTGGCCGGTGGTTCATCTGAGGGCTGATACCACCTGATTCCAGTGATTGCTGTAGCGCGGTCTATGTTGCGAAGCTAAGTTCCACATTTATTTGACTTTTGTCGTTAGGTATTCCGCGTATGATCTTTGTTATGACATTAAATATTATTGATTGGGGTTATAGAAGTAAATCGCTTCCAAATTTATACCAGCGATTAATTATGTTAATACTATTAAGAGCAAGGAGCCATTATCAGATTTCTCAAAGTGTCCACATTCACAGGAAATGGACAATTTCTAATGAATCAATATTCGTCTCAACTCTGTTAGGATATCCAAAACTATCTGTTCTAGCAGAATCAGTATCAATAACTTTCTAACACTTGTATCATTTCAGAACTAATATAACCTCTTAGAATCAGAGGGGGGTCATTGCACCTTTGAAATGTAATCTAATATTCCTATGTGCGAACTATTTCAGCTGTTCCTGAAATTGACCTCGGCAGCTGACATAGCGCGGAGGTGCGTAAGGAATGGCCTTTGTCCTGCGATAACTGCGATAGGCTGAGTTTAGAACGAGCGAGCACCGTAGGTACCGCACGAATAACTTTAGAAGAGACCCTGGTATGTAAAATTAAACTATAAGCATGCACAGGTCTACTGAAATGCAGTTGTTTGAACAATGACAAGAAATAGGTTCAAAACTACCAGCTAGGTATCAAATGAACGCTAGGTGAGTGATGAACCTATTATACATCATGCAATAGTTGACATTATAATATACGTACATCTTAATTGATTCATGGTCCAAATCGGACGATTATGATTGGGATTAGCTTCTTTTGTTATACCTACCAGATAATATTTATAGGTTTTCATTTCTTATAACACTTATATAGAAATTCTAGCGCTGACTAGGTTTTATCGATACATAATTTACTCATGACGACCAATTATATTTACTACATAGTCTGGCTAAATCGAGCCACTTCAAAGTACTCGTACCTTAAATGTGTATTATACGACTTGACAGCCTGTCACTTAGTATTAAGAAAGACAAAAAATGCTATCCGTTTTGGAATAGCTTAACACAATAATAGGCCTCTAAAAAAATCACTTGGCCTGTGTTTTTACGAAACAGACCCGCATATGTTCGTCATCTGACGAAAGCAATTATTTTTGTCAATTGAGATGCCAAACTCTCTATAAATTCTTAAGGTCTATAGCAAAACGACCTGACGCACAATATGGCAGGAAAGGAAAAAAAAAATCGGTTATCGAAATGTGGCCGACCCTTACAATATTAAACAAAAAAAGGGGTCTTTTAAAGATTTCTAAAATTCAAGAGGCCAATAAAGCAATTGAGCCCGAGCACATGTTTTAAGTGACTGAGACTTTAAGACGGTTTTAAGTGACTGAGAAAAGGTCTTGGTGATAAACTACAATAGCAAACAGTCGTCACACTGAACTAAGATAAAAAGTTAGAGCTTAATGATTTTGATGGACTTATAAGTCGAAATAATTTTAACGGTTCTGTACAACGTAGGGGTGGTTCCGCAACACATTACTGAATTATAAACAGCATCCATACCTAATAGATTAATGTTCCTGCTGCAATAGTTATAATTATTAGATTATTTTAACACACCGGAAGGGTACAACTCTATAGGATTCTGTATATGTTTAGTTATATTAATCCTATTTCAAAATGACTTGTATGTAAAACAAGACTATAAACATACTTGTTTTTTTAATTTGGTTTTATAATGTGCCAATTTTAAGGGATTATATTTATAATATCATTTGATATGGGCTGAGTGAAGGTATTCACCAGAGGATGCTTCCACATTGACGTCTAGTACGAGAGGCGTTTTCTCTTATTGGAATCAGTCCACTTAGATTATTTTAACACACCAACTATGAATGCAATAGGATTTTGCCTTATTGGACCAAGTAACCAGTCCAACTAGATAATTTGATAGTTTAACCCGCCAATTGGGAATGGGACTCTATTTTAATTTTAATGAGAATCCGAAGTTTATCCTATTGTGAAAGCTCATCCGCTGAACTACGTCACGCGTCTGATTTTCAGAGGGGGGAATGTGACTGTCTGTCACTTACTCCAAATTAATAACAAAATGTTATATTTTATTTTAAACACCACGGCACTTTAAACACGTGGCGCTGAACGAAGGGACATAAATTGCCTTTTAATGTGAAAGGAACAATTACAAAAAAGGAAATATTTTAGCACAATAGTAAAGAAATGGATGCAATTTCTAAAGATGGAACATGTGCACGCTGGCCGCGTCGTTGGACAAAGACGACCCAAACCTTTTAGAAACTATACAAAAACAAAGATATAAAAAATTAGTTAGCAAAGCGTGGGAATGGAGAAGCGATACTGGGCCGTAAGGCGAGGGAAGGCACGGGGTTGACTCGGATAGGATAGGACACTTGGCGTCAGGGCCGTGTAGGGAACACACGTCTAGGAACACGGAACGTCAGGGCCGCGGAGAGCTAAAACTAGCGGACTCAGTAGATATTGTAGGGCAATGTCCCGTTGTAATTCTTAGGAGTGCCAGTATTGTGATACAGTATTAGATATTATAGGTGGACTGAGTCCAGTTTAGGCTTGTCAAATATTTATAGTACAGAACTGTGCGTGTGAGTCAGAGTACGAATGGATGGGCGTGGATTGTGATCTAGTGAGTAGTGTGTAAGTACGCGAGTGAATCTCAGCGGCTGTGTTGAAGACTGGATGGGTGAGTGTTGTCTGTTTTATCCTTCCCTATTCTACCCTATGACAAGGTAACCTAAGCTTGCGGTTGGTGTTAGGGAGTCGGAGAAGGCCTTCCTTTGGAGTGAGCATGACATTGACTTTCCTTCGAGAGGACTTGACACTTCCAGCCATACTTGGCGCAACCATGACTGAAGCACTGCCAATTGAAGGTTGAACCGAATAACTATTCGTTACATCCTAAGGCCAGTTTAAGATATACTAAGATCACAAACCACCAAACGCTAGTGACGGCTACCTCCCCCTAAGAACTGACTGACAGTAGACTGATTTACATTGCTCTTGTTATACGCACACTTCCAGGGAGCGGGGGTAGGCTTCACCAAGTACCCCAAACTGCATTGATAGTCGTTCTATGGAACGCTAGGGAACGTATCTCGTTAAAACACACACCGGTCTTCGGGCCTCTTACTGATACAAAAAAATAATATTTAGCGAGACACGTAATTTGGGCTCATTTCTGGAAAACCCCGCAGCTAGACGTAGCTCGGAGGCATATAAGTTATGATGTCCTCACCTTTGGGTAGAGTAAGGAAGTGAGAAGTGTCGATTTATTGAAAACCACTTCGGCGTCTAGCAAGGCGACTGTAAACAGTTCTGCGACCGACTGACGATGCGTCACGCTTGTTTAAGTTTTGTATTGTCTTAATAATGCGTGAGTAGTAGATAAAGAGTCAATTGTTAAAGGAAGTGTGTCTTATCCAATAGCAGAGGCCTCACAACCCTTTGCCGTAGGATTGGTCAGGACACGCACGAGCGAAACGGATTAAAAGTAATTTCTAAAATAATTTAACTTACAAATACAAGCGTCACGTGTTATATACCCTTTTGCAGCCCTCTCAGTCTCATAATATTCATAACTCAAAAGAAAAGTAGATTATCCTTCCTTATCCCTTGGATTTCCAACCCTATTTGATTTTAATTTTGTTTTTCTCAATTCCCCACCTAATCCCCTAGCTTTCTAAGTCGGGAGAAGGTGACATATTCCTTGGAAATCCATTACTGTCGGTGGGAGCTTGTCCAAGTCACTGGTTGAAAGCTACAAGAGCGGGCGAATGGTGGCGCTCGCCCTCTTCCCTCAGAGGGAAGCCGATCCTCATACCTTCATGTAGGGAAATTCAGGAAAAATGAAAATTTTAACAGCCTAGGGTCTTATTGGAACAGTCACACCGGAGAGTTAACACAGAATTAATGAATAATCTCTTGTAGTTTGTAAAATCAAGGAAATCAAATGCTTTTTCAGAAATCGTTGCGTTTACATTCCAAAGAAACGGCATGAAAAGAAAAGAAATAACAACATTCTAAATGTAAAAAAACCGGCCAAGTGCGAGTCGGACTCGCCCATGGAGGGTTCCGTAGCAGCAAGTAAGATAATATAAAAGTTCTTGTAGTTCTTTGTAACTTTGATCGATGTTTTAATAATAGTGTATTTTTTTAGATTAATGACGTATTAAAAAAAAACTACTTACTAGATCTCCTCAAACCAATTTTCGTTGGTAGTTTACATGGTAATGTACATCATATATTTTTTTTTTATCATTCTCTTATTTTAGAAGCAGGGGGGGACACACATTTTACCACTTTGGAAGTGTCTCTCGCGTAAACTATTCAATTTAGAAAAAAATTATATTAGAAACCTCATTATCATTTTTGAAGACCTATCTATAGATACTCCACACGTAAGGGTTTGATGAAAAAAAAAATGTTGAGTTTCAGTTCTAAGTATGGGGACCCCCAAAATTTATTGCTTTTTTTATATTTTTGTGTGAAAATCTTAAAGCGGTTCACAGAATACATCTACTTACTAAGTTTCAACAGTATAGCTCTTATAGTTTCGGAAAAAAGTGGCTGTGACATACGGATGGACAGACAGACAGACAGACAGACAGACATGACGAATCTATAAGGGTTCCGTTTTTTGCCATTTGGCTACGGAACCCTATAGAAGAAGTAGACATGTATTTATTTCTTATCCCAATTCAATTTGAATCTCGTAACCCCAAAAAGAAGCAAAACATCACTAGTTTCCAAACACATTTGCCCTGGCATAGTCGCGGAGCGTGGGAACATTCCAATGAACTCATGCAACATGTGTAGGCAGGGAGCCGGCGCCCAAAGCGAGCTCTTTATTCTGTTTGTCGCGCTATGTAAACGTTTTCTGTGAACTGAGCTATGCCACAAAATAGATAGGTACAGAAGACAATCTCATGTATGTACTTACTTCACTCTTTATACCTACGCTCGGTGGACGCACACGGTACTGTTCGATGTGTGAGCCAAGACGCGACCGAGATATCGTGTCCGTGAGCAGTGTCTATGTGTGCGTTGCTCGAGCGCGCTTTGTATGTAGATTGACTTCTGTATCTTTCTATTTTATGACTATGCTCTGTGTCATGCGTCTTTCAGTAACTAATTGAAATGGAATACGTCAAATGGAAGATAGTAAAGGAAAGAGATTTGTAACGTAGTGGGTGAGGAGCTTGGAGCGAGGGACAATGGGCGACGCTCGCCTCCTTCTGCAAAGCAGTAATGCTAGCGAAAGAGGCGGCCGTACGCGTGACGCAAATATTACACGGTCATGCAAACGTCAATCAGTTCCTTCAATCATGAATGATGGTTTCGTCAATCAGTACTAAAAACCGTCATGCAACGCATTAGACGGTAGGTTTTTTGTCAATCAAGGTTTGGACTTTGGCAAAACTGATGGCAAAACCTACCGTGTAACGTTCGCCTGAGATCGCGGACATTTTCACGCCCCAGTTGCCGAGACCCCGACCCTAAGTACCAGCTACCGTAAGCGTGGACTTGCGAACAACGAGCGAGCAATGTTCCACGCGCTCCTCAAGGATATGTCAGCAAACATATAGGGTCCCAGCAGGGTCGAAGCCCACCGGGGCCATGGGTTGTGCGAAAGTGAACCCCGAAGCTGAACGAAGGCAAATAGGAACAGGAGTGGGTTTTAGTCAGTAAACGTCTGTCACGCCCTCCTGCTCCGTCCAAGGGCGGGAGATGTTATTAGATGATTTCCTACCTAAAAAAAAGTAGGGAAACATTAAAAAGCTGATTATGGTTACGCTTACTTTTAGTGCCTACTACTGTAAATCCCGAAGCCATATCAGGCCCAGTTACTTCAGTGTATTTATATCTGCAGGACGAAACTTCACGTATTTTACAAAATTTTTGGTAAATATGTATGCTTAACATAGTAAATAAAGTAAGTTTAAGAAAATACTCTATTTTGAATTCAATCTTTACTGATGCGTAAAGTGAAACAATGATATGAATAATTCAAGGATCTTGTGTAGCGAATAATTATACTGAACAATTACCGATACTCCTACGTTGAAACACGAATCCGTTTTGTTTCAAATCAAATCAAAACAATTGAAGTGTTGTTGAGAATGATTTGCTTCTCTATTTAAATTGGGAGTATAAAGGTAGCTACACACGTTAGGGCTATAGACACCATGGCGGCGCGACCGGTTGCGCCGCAGTATGGAGTCCTTGTGAAATATAGTCCTAAGCTACCAAACTAGACACCAATCAGAAACCAGAGTCGCCACACGTCCGAGCTGGTCCAGTCATCTATTCTATTGCAAACTTAAACTAAACTTTTACTGCAAACTTTTTACTACTTCACTACGTCATTACAGTCTTCATAATATGCAATATAGTTATAAAATCTGTCTGTTTGTCTACAGGTGGGCGTCCTGCCGCCAGTGCGCCGCACGCGACCTCCCCGCCTCGCGGACATACCCAGGTACGTAACATATAGTTGTACAATGGAGACATCTGACCTTTGCATACCGGCTGTTCCTAGTCAGTGCTAGAGATGTGCCGTTGCCGGCAATAGTGCCGTGAAGTGGGAAAATTGGTGGCAATATTGCCCTAAGTTTGAATATTGGTGGCAATATTACCCGAAGTGTAGCGACATCTATGGCGCCACATAAGAACTAGGAAGAAAGTGCGAAATCCTGCATCGCGCAATCAAAGTTCTCTGTGCGATTTGAACATATACGACAGCTCGAAATCATCTATCGGGCAGTCGCCCACCAGACTATAACACCTGTCTGGCCGGAGGATCCTCCCTTTTCAACGGAGGTTTGCGGGACTTTACTCTCTGTTCCGCCTACCTCCAAACTGGTGGTGGTGGTGGTGGTGGGTGTGCGGTGAGCCAAGCCAAGGTCGCTGATGAGGCTGAAGGTGATGACCAGGTATGACCAGGTAGGCATGCTGGTGGTCAGGATACCCTCTATAGCCGTGGGTGCTGGCTGTATGGCTCGCTGCTCGAAAGCTTGAGGAAGTGATGATGACATCACGAAGTAGTAGCTGCACGAAGGCTGCGCTGACGTTCTTTGTCGAGGGTCACCAGTTTGGAGGTATGGGAACAGAGAGTAAAGTCCCGCAAACCTCCGTTGAAAAGGGAGGATCCTCCGACCAGACAGGTGTTATAGTCTGGTGGGCGACTGCCCGATAGATGATTTCGGGCTGTCGTATATGTTCAAATCGCACAGAGAACTTTGATTGCGCGATGCAGGATTTCGCACTTTCTTCCTAGTTCTTATGTGGCGCCATAGATGTCGCTACATCAGTATGAATATTGGTGGCAAAATTGCCCGAAGTTTGAATATTGGTGGCAATATTGCCCGAAGTTTGAATATTGGTGGCAATATTGCTCGAAGTATGAATATTGGTGGCAATATTGCCCGAAGTATGAATATTGGTGGCAATATTGCTCGAAGTATGAATATTGGTGGCAATATTTCCCGAAGTATGAATATTAGTGGCAATATTGCCCGAAGTATGAATATTGGTGGCAATATTGCCCGAAGTATGAATATTGGTGGCAATAATGCCAGCAATATTGCCTGCAACGACACATCTTTAGTCACTGCCTTGCATTACTTGACCCCTCTTAGAAATATTACGAGGGGATGAGAGAACTTGGTAATCTAACGTTATGTCGGCTGCAATGAAAGATAAAGATACTCGTAAAAGATATTTTATTTGTAAAACACCTCGTATGCAAAGTGAAAGCAGGAAAAACTGGTACTAGATTAACGTACTGGAAGACGTTGTGTCGAAATATTTTAGTATGATAAAAACAAAATCACAACTGACAGATCTATGATTCAATAAGGGTGAGTTGCACCATTTAACTATAACGATAACCAAACCATAACCAGCCGTGAAACGGCCGCCTATTGGTCAATTCGACGATTTGACAACTGTTAACGGCTTTGTTATCGTTATAGTTAAATGGTGCAACTCACCCTAAATGTTGTAAGTAACATTAATTAGATTATTATCGTTTTTATTTATAGAATCTATGAATCAAAAACATTTATTCTCATAATTCATGGATTGAATTGCGTAAATATTATGATATAAAAAAAACAGTTAAATTACCGAACGAGTTTACAGATCATAATTTTAATAATTATAATCTATCTAAAAGCGATTTAACAAAATCAAGCATGTAATGAATAATTTCATTACTGCTAATGAAACAAAAAAATATTCCTGAAATTATAGGTACTGTCATAATTATTTTTTATGAGCACTACATTATGTTTCTGTACTAGCTAGCATATAGCGACCACCGACCGCCCAAATGTCCCTGGATCAGGAACAGGTGACGTTGGAAGACAGCGATAACACTGACAATATAAAGCTCATTGACAATATGACAACCCCAGACGAGTGTGTATTGCGTATCTTCAAATATCTCGTATCTTCTGAAGAAACATCGTTTCCGTGAAAAGCATTGTTGATGTGTTAGTAACTTTGTTTACGTTTAACAGTGTATTTATAATATAAAAATCCTCTTTCAAACTTAATTATAACAATAACTTTATAGATCTATCTTTGTTTATATCTCTATGGTAAACCAGGCACATATGGGGCCAGTCGGTATGTGCCTCACTTGCGAAACTAGTTAGTTAGAGCTAAGTTTTTACGGAACCCTCAGTGCGAGACCAACTCGCACTCGACCGGTTTTTTTGTGAATGAAAACCGATAATAAAATGTCATGCACTGTCTATAGGTAGGTTACATCGACTGCGGAAATGCCGTCATTGTTTTATTACTTCCTATCGAAAATTGATGGAATCGTGACCTTCGGCGTAATACATTACTCTCCTGTCTCCGGAGACTCCATATTACATTATCGATTTTATAATCATACTAACGACATCAAATTGTTGCCAGGTGAGTGGAAAAAATCCTGGAATATTGTGCACGCACCTGCTGCCAGATACTCTACGTTAATATTATGAAGAGGTAAAGTTTGTTTTTTTTTGTTTGTAGGAGGTAATCTCTGGAAGTACAGGTCCGATTGCAATTTCTTTTCACCAATAGAAAGCTGCTTTATTCCTGAGTGACATAGGCTGTATTTTGAGTACGCGGGCGACGCCGCGGGCACAGGATAGTTTGAAATAAACGCTGTGAGTCTAGCACAATGTTAATTATTAGCGATTAAATCTAATATGTGAGCAATGGTTGCCGAGTGATAACGGCCCTACGAGTTGTAGGTCGCGAGTTCAAACCCCGCCAGGCGCATTACTTTGTGAAATTTGTTTCACCACCACTGCTCTCAAAATGGTGAAGGAAAACATCGTGAGGAAACCGCCATGTCCAAAAACCAAAAATTCGAAGACATGTGACATCCACCTGATCCACCTATCCGCACTGCGCCCGCGTGGTGCCCATTCCCTCTCCTAGAGAAGAGGCCTTTATTTTTATGGTGGGAAAAAATCATCGAATGACAACCCCCGCTCTTGGGCGGAGCGAAAGATAATGTCAGACTCTTACTGACTAAAAGACCCACCCCGTTCCTTCTAGCCTTCATACTGGGGATCGAGCTGTCTTTCGAAACTAACCCTGGCCCCAGTAGGCTTCGACCCAGCTGGGTCCCTGCTGTCGCTCACAACTCCTTGAGGCGCGCGGAAACAGTTCGCGCCGTCGGCGACTTGGGCTTGGTCCGGACAGTTACCGGACGGCCGGACAGCGACCTACCCATTGCTCACTGTCCGCAAGCCCGCGCCTACGGTGGTTGGAAATCGGGATCGGAATCCCGGCGGCGGCGAGAACGCCGTTGCCTGATGCGGTCGGCCTCCTCCTTGGCGAGCATAACTGTTTCACAGAAGTCGGCGACCGCCTGCCACTCCTCCTCGCTCCGGACCATGGCCTCAACCAAGGCCCGGCGCGAGAGGTCTCCGGCGAGGGCACGGCGATGCACCGCCCAAGCAGAGCACACCTCGACTATGTGCTCCACCGTGTCTTCCGGGCGTTCCGCACAGTGGCGACACCCGGGAGTCTCTTTCGCTCGAATCCGGAACAGGTACCTCCCGAACGAACCATGTCCGGTGAGGACCTGCGTCATGCGGAAGGTGAGAACGCCGTGAGGTCTTTCCAGCCACGCCTCAAAGAGGGGACTTACCGCCATGATTGTGGCGTGCCCAGCACTGGGTTGCGATAGTCGCTGACGCCATTTCACCATGAGATCCCGCCGGAGCTCTGTCCGCCATGCCGTGACCTGTCGCGGCAGCGGACTTTCACCCCGGCGTTGCATCTCCACGCGCATATCGTGCATACAGAAGAGGCCTGAATCCCAGTTGTGGGAACATTAAAAGGCCGATTATGCTAGCTACATTTTAAACCTAATCGCCAAGAATATTTCAAAGACTTTACTCTCAAAGCAAAGCAAAGGAAACCATCTAAAAATGATTCCACTCACAAAGTAGGAACCTTTCAAAGTCTTTATTATTTTACGTACATATATATACGTAGCTATATATGCAAAACTTCTAATGTAAGCTAGAGAGAAAATTTACAAGAAATTTCTCATTTTCCGAGTTTTGCGTTTCATTGGTCTCTGTGAGAGCTTTTGTGTATATTTTCTGTTGAATATGTACGCAGATGTTGAGCTGTAAACATACCATTTATGGCAAATGGGAATGTTGATGAAATATGATGGCACGTGTGCTTTGAAAACGTGTTTTACATATGTGTTTGTATGACGCATGTTATTTATACTTAAACTAATGTTTTAGTGATATTTATTATAGTTGTCACACTAATATTCTGCCGTCAGAAGGAAAAAACTGGGCAAGTGCGAGTCGGACTCGCATACTGAGGGTTCCCTGCAAACTCTCGGGTCTCGAAGATCTTTCCGAATTGCAATTTTTTTTTTGTACAACAAATTTACTGTTTTTAGATTTTTTCCTATACGCGAGCTAGAAAACCTTGCTTTGTACCAAATTTCAGGAATCTGGGTTAACGGGAAGTACCCTATTAATTTCGGTCTTTGAGAGTTTCAAAATATACGTTTTTTGCGATATAAACGGCCGTATCTTTTTTATTCGTTAACTTAGAAGTTTGATTTTTTCACAGCTTGAAGGGACTGCAGACTTGAGTATATAGTTTTAATTTCAACTCGGTACGTCCACGTATTCTCAAGACAGAGGATCTTGACAGACAGACAGACGAACGGACAACAAAGTTATCCTATAAGTCTTCCGTTTTGTCCTTTTGAGGTACGGAACCCTAAAAAGGGACACCTAACAATTTTTCTGAAATTGAGTTAATATACGGGAGCAGACCTGGTCGCAGGGCCCGACGCGAGCGGCCTCGACGGTCTCCATCATCACGGCGAAGGCGACCAGTAGGAGAATGAAGGTGGCCTTGATGGCAGCCATTGTATATATTTGAAATCAGAAAAAAAATCCCATCTGCGAATATTTTTTGTACAATTTTAGGGACAAAGTAAAAACAAAAATTTCGTTAGCTCAAAAGGCACAAATGAGCTATTTTTTAAAAAAAAATCACAATGGTATGTGCCCGATTTCAAAACTGCAATATCATACATGAGAGGCGTGTGCCCTAACTAATGGGTCATCACGACCACGGTAATAATATCATACAGTACGGTAACTCGGCCGTATTTTTTAAATAAATGCCTACAGCCGCGCGGTACGTAAACATGCGATAGGGCTGCCCGCCTCCAGCATTCTAATTACATTTGTCTACTTTGCCATTTAGTTTGGCGATTGTAAATATTCTTTTTTATATAAACAAATAAAATACTTTGTGAATTGAATAGGAAGTTTTCAATAAAACTGCGTGTTGTTTTTTTGTTCCGTTTTTTGCCACAGAACCCTAAAAACGGTTTTTAGTGGTATATGTTGTTATAGCAGCAACAGAAATACTTAATTTGAGAAAATTTCAACTATCTAGTGATAGACAGACGGTCAAATTTATTTTTTCTAGTCTTATTCATACACACAGTACAATAAACAACTATTATTAATAATAAAATACCACTTTACTTTGAATTATACAAACTAACAAAGCAAAACACACATGCCCCGAGGTTTTAACACAAGCGTACCTACCGTATCATGATTCATGAACCGCCTATAACTACCGATTTACTCGTGTCAATCACTTTCCTTTTCTATTCACTTTATTTATTAATCCAGTATCTTTTTTTCGGGACATAAAAGCAAATACTTACCTATCTATTAATAGTAGTTTATGTGACTAGGGGATAAAGCAGTGTCTTTAAGTCGCGGGCGGCATGTTGAATTCCGAACGAAACGAAGGTTGCTGATTTTAATCCCGAATGATAGTGAGGGATTTATGAAATTAACTCCCGAGCATTGAGAGGGAGTTAATAAAGAAACCTGAGTGAAGTGAGGAATTCAAGCCGCCCAAGACAAAGACAGCTTTATCCCCGTGTTGCATACTCTAGTTTTTATACCATCTGTGAGATAATTAAAAAACAATTTGGTCGACCAAATCATATATTAGAGAAATAAAAGTATTAAATTACATTTGCAAGTTCATCAAACAAACAAAATTCACTACTCCAAGATTCTATAGTTTCAATTTTCTATAACGCTCCCGTCAGTAAGCAGGTTTTATTCCGTTTTCTTTTTTTGGTAGTGGCCAGTTTGAATTTCGAGTGAACTTGTGCGATGCACGTACATTTTAATTCACAATTTTGACGATTTTTGGTGTTCCAAATTCAAATCTCATTATTCCCTAGGGATTTGCCATACTGCATTATCTCCCTAGGCATAGAATGACTTGCTTTAAGTGAGGTTTGTATGACGTATAAAACGACATTTTCGAGCAGGTGGTGTAAAAAAAGACATACAGATCTACTACTAAGTACCTTTCAGAATTTCCAGGTAATCTAAAAAAGTTATCTCTGGTTTTTTTTTGGGGGGGGGGAATCATCCAATGACAACCCCCGTAAATAGGTATGTACTTGAACTTATTTTTAGTGAAAAAATCGGTTAAAAAAACAACACACCGTCCGATCGTCACTGCGGCACAGTCGCGACCAAAGTACTCTGTGTTCACGACTGTCTGCACCACGAGCGCACCGCGAGTTCGAGGCGCGTAGGTATAGCTCGCGTTTCGTCCGTTTGTATGAAGATGGATTACTGTAGATATTATTACCGTGTCACGACTCCCACCGTTCCTTTAAAATAAAGGTTTGATTCATTACTACGAAGAGTTTAAATACACTTTGAAACTTATTTTATTCAGGCGCTGCTATCAATATTTTAAATAAAGGTTATTTAGTAGCCAAGTGTGGGCGAAGTGAGTCCTCGCCCACTGCTTCGCATCCAAAGGAACCTCGCACAAGCAAAGGCTCTTTAAGAACGAAGATTTTTTTTATAATTAATAGACACGACAGGACAGAATGGAAGAAGAAAACGTGTTGCGCCGTCCCCAAGTAATATGGGATAAGGGCAGGAAGAAGAAGAAGAAGAAGACTCGCGTTTGAACACTATTTCATCTGATGGTAAGCGACGTTATTACCGAACACTGGGTTGCGACAGTCGCTGTGTCGATTTCCAATTTATGAAAAACACGTCTTAAATAGTCCACGCTACCACAAAATAGATAGGTACAGAAGACAATCTCATGTATGGACTTCACTTTTTATACCTACGCTCGGTGGACGCACACTAATGAGCGTTTGAGCCGGAATTGTTCGACGAGTGATCCGAGACGCGACCGAGACATCGTGTCTGTGAGCAGTGTCTTTGTGTGTGTTGCTCGCGTTTGATTTTTTGACAGCTTGAAGGGACCGCAGACCAGAGTTTTAATTTCAACTCGATGCCTCTACGCGTTTTCGAGATAAAAGGTCTTGACAGACAGACAGACGGACGGACAACAAAGTGATCCTATAAGGGTTCCGTTTTTCCTTTTGAGGTACGTAACCCTAAAAATGGACCAATGTTGGCAACATCCAGAAACGTACTCTGCATGCTTTCCTGAGTCCAAAACTATTTACTCGCGATCCTCATATTTTGTTCACTCAACTCCCTTTAGCACCTCCTCTAAAAATAGATGATTGCGTTTCTGGAAAACATCACGTGAAAATTTCTGTAAACAACCTTTTGTTATCAAGAGGAAAACAGAAATCTTCTCACGAGACGGTGTTCACTTTGTAGGCTTCACTCTTGCATTCACATCGGGTGTAAGCTTTCAAGGTAAATAGAATTCGTTTTTTAGGGTCCCTCACGGACACAACACGGAACCCTTATACGGATTACTTCGTTCTTCATTTGTCTATTAATCAAGAACCTTTATCTTGGGAACTCATGGAGGTATCGAGTTGAAATTAAAAACATATAGTCAAGGTTGCGGTCTCTTGGAGCTGTGAAAAAATCAAACTTCTAAGTTAACGAAATCTCATCAACACTTTGGGCCTTACATCGAAGCAATGGCTGAAAAAAAACTGGAAATCCTCGCAAAGGTTAGACAGTACTTCACGCCGGAACAGCTGCTCAAACTTTATCAAGCGCAAGTTCGATCTTGTATAGAGTATTGGTCTCATCTTTGGGACGGATCTGCCCGATACCAGCTTGATGCACTTGAGGCAATTGAGAGGCCAGCCAGAAGGATTAATTGGCGATGATTCACTCGTCGAGTCGAGGCTTCAAAGTCTTGAGCATCGACACGAAGCTGCTAGCCTGTCGGTTTTCTACCAACCAGTAGAAAACAGAACGCACTTCGGCGAGTGTGCGTCGGAAATTCATAACTTAATTCCGCCTAGCCTGTTCTATCATCGGACTACTAGACGTACGGCGATGCGCCACCGGTACATGGTGGGCATCCCACCCACACGCACAAAATGTTTTGGGAACACATTCATTGTGCGCGCAGCTAAGGAGTGAAATTCCTTGCCGGAGTCTGTGTTTCCTGATAGCCACAACCCTCAATCTTTAAGTCGAGAGTGAATAAGTTTTTTCTAAGTAAGCGCGTTCCATAGTCGACCGCATCGTCGTTTTCTATCAGGTGAGATAACGGTCAAGCGCGAAGCTATCAACAATAAAAAAATTAAGGATAAAAAAAAGATAAGACCGGTTATGTCGAAAAAAAAACGTATATTTCAATACTCTCAAGAGAATCAAAATACATAAATAAAGTTCTTTCCGTTGACCCAGCATCCTAAAATTTAGCATAAAACAAGGTATAAGTATAGGTTACTGATTCGGAAAAATCTTCGAATCTTCTTCGGAATTTAACTAATTAAATAGGTAAGTATGCACGGAACCCTCAGTGCGCGTCCGACTCGCACTTGCCCAGTTTGTGGAAGTTTGCGGCATTTCATTGGATTCGCTGAGAATTTCTTTGTGTGGAAAGAAATAATAGGGGTGTGGAAATATTGTCATGGTTGTAGGGAATGGCGGTTGACAAATGGTAGGCACGTGTTTTTCGTCTCTATAACAATATTCTTCACAAAGAGTCCTTCACAAAGAGTTAATCCAATGACACAAAACCCACTCCTGATCCCGCGTTGCCTTTCGTACTGCGGCCGGATCTTCCTTTTAGAAACAGATCCTTGACCTCAGTAGATTTCGACCCTGCTGGGCCCTTACGGTTTGCTGACAACTCCTTGAGGCGTGCATGTAGCTCTACGCGCTGTATGTATGTGCTGGGCTCGGACGGTTACCGGACGGTCGGATGGCTAGCTACCTATTGCTTGCCGTCCGTAAGCTGTGTCTACGATGGCTAGAAATCGGGATTGGGATCTCAGCGGCTGGGGCTTGAGGATCGTTCCCTCGCGTGTGGGGCCTCTTCCTTTGCTAGCATTACTGCTTCGCAGAAGGAGGCGACAGTCTGTCACTCTTCCTCGCTCCGGACCAGGGCCCAGAGTGAAAGATCGCTGCCGCCGATCGTCCCCCACGAGAACACGACCGTGCTCTGTCCAGGCGTTGCACACCTCTACCGTGTGCTCCACCGTGTCCTCCGGGCGGTCCACATAATGGTGATACCCAGGCGTTTCTTCCTAATGAATCCGGTGCAGGAACTTCCCGAGTCATATCACCTTCTAGGAGAACTTTGGGACGCAGCGTTTTAAGCTACGCAGCCGTTCTACGAGCTAAATAGGTCGATATGCTATTATGTACTTCAATGTTCATATTATTTACTACTTACCTATATATTATGTACCCATCTGTTCACTAAACGAATTCCTAATCTTATTTCCGAAGTGACCCGAAAATAATATAAAAAGTTTGAACTTGTTACCCGCCGAAACTTAGTTAGTAAACAATTTGCAACTAAGGATAAATATGAGCGAAATAAGTGTTACGTACTTTTACGGGAAAAAGTTTCTTGTAATAAAAACCAGGTTCTATTTGATGAGGAAAAAAATGTGAGGAGAAATTGATGCTACGTACTTTTTATTTAATTATTAAGTTACTGGCGCTTCGTTCGCGCCAAATTCGCAGCTGAATATTGGTCACAATTACAAGCCTTTTTTGTGTAAAACCTAAGTTATTTTTCTAAAATAAATAAAAACTTAGTTATGAATTCCCTAATAAATTAGCTGTCTATCTATGAAAGTCCCATCAAAATCGGTAAAGTTGTTTTGAAGATTGACCTAAATGAACAGACTAAACTAAAAATCATTAAAATACTTGTAAAAGTCTGTTTAGATTCTTTTTAATCTAAACAGACTTTTACAAGTATTTTAATGATTTTTAAAAATGAAATTGACATGTAGCTTTTTCTACATGTCAATTTCATATTTATATATACAACACTATTTTTTAATTAGTACACATACTTAAAGGGCTTATTAGAAAAGCCCTTGTTATTTTATATGTAAAATCTCAATAAATAATATTCATAAACAGCAAAGTTATTAGCGTTGGTTTATGTCCCAAAATGTCACTCAATTTATGGAAATATTGTGCAGGCTATTGATTAATGAATGAATAAGTGACAATTATTAAGGAAAAACACTGCCCGCAGTATTTTCTACTAGCAATTGTTATGTTTGATTGATTCTAAGATGAATTTACCTTTTCGTTGTAAATTTTATTATTTCGGTTTTTTCTACTTTTGACTACAAAAATATGATCAGTGACGGGTACAGAGCAGACATTGCAGAGCCCCATTTTTTTGTGTAGATGTAGTACACAATATTTCCATAAATTGAGAGACATTTTGGGATAAACACAAACGCTAATAACTTTGCTGTTTATGAATATTATTTATCGAGAGTTTACTTAAATAATAACAAGGGCTTTTCTAATAAGCCCTTTTAGTATTTGTAGTAATTAAAAACTAGTGGTGTATATATATATATACATATATACCTATATATATAAGTAGATATGGTTATCAGTTGTCTACGACTCATAACACAAGCTCTGCTTAGCTTGAGACTAGACAGCGTTGTGTGATAGTTGTGGAATAATAAAAAATAAACTTTCAATTTCACATTCCACTTTCCACGGCCACTTTTCCCCCTCGCGAGACACAAACGCATGTATATGATGTACTACATAATGAGACGGGGCTGCCTCCGACAGACCTCGCGCTATCTCATCTTGAGTCACTTCACTTTCATCTGACAGGTTTTGTGAAAAATCTAAGAAGTTAATTTACTTTTATGTTGATTTCGTAGATGTTTTACTTTAATTATTATTAGTTGTCGATTTACTGTGCATAAGAGTGCGTAAATTAATGTATATTTTTAAGAACCTACGTCACATAGCCGACTTTCAGTTAATCAAACAGGTTTATTTGGCTCTGTGTCAATCTGTGCTTACCTACTGTGTTACCTCGTGGGGTGGTGCTGCGAAAACTATCTTGCTTCCTCTAGAACGTGCTCAAAGAGCAATTCTAAAGGTTGCAACTTTCCGACCTTTTAGGTTTCCCACACACGAGTTATATACAGCATGTAAAATACTAACAGTGCGTCAACTATTTATATTGCACACCATACTTTATCAGCACTCTGAGCTTCCTTTTGACCCAGTACCTTCAACCAGGAGGAGGAAAGATTTGGTTTGCGCAAAACCACAAACGAGACATGCATTTTCTCATAGATTTTATGTATTTTTAGGACCTTTTTTGTACAACAAGCTAAACAAATTATTAGATATATATAGCGTTAATTTTATTAAATGTAGTACATTGATAACGGAATATCTATTAAAACTCAATTACACAGACACAGAAAAACTATTGGAAGTTTTAGTATGATAGTAAGGTTTAGTTCTTAAGTTGTTATTCTATAATATTCTGTATACATGCTCCCGTAATGTTTAGTCTTGTAAGTGATGACCTGAAACACAGGTTTTATATGTAAACCTAGCTCAGGAAAGTCGTTAATTATACATAATTCTAGGTTTAAAAATATTTTTCCATGAGTCCTGAAATATTGATAATTTAGTTATACACATAGTTATTGGTTGGGTACTAGCATAATTATTTATTTAAGATTTACTTGTGGCTATTATATGTAACTGTATTTTTCTGTGTAAAAGATTTAATAAAGATTATTATATATTATATTATATTATTTAAAATTGGTTTCAACTGACTTCAAAAAGGAGTTGAGAAGAGTTTTAATTCAGCTGTATTTTTATTTATTTATTTTTTTTGTTATTTTTTTTATTAATTTTAAATTCAATGTAATTATATTTTGTTATTAACTAAGTTATTTTATTTTATTTTTTTGTTATGTAATTAGGTTAGTGGGAGTGGGCTGGTTACGTCGTACGAATGCACCCGGACAGGTGGGCGAGTATGTCACTCACTGGACGTCTGAAGGGATTCGATCGCGGCGAAGGTGGTGCGACGATCTGACCAAGTTCGCGGGGCAAACATGGCTAGAGATCGTCCTAGACAGAGAAGTTTGAAAGGAGAAAGGGAAAGCCTTTGCCCAGCAGTGGGACACGCAATAGGCTAATAAAAAAAGTTTTTTTATTGGGAAATTTTCAGTGACGATTCGGACACCTTTTTTTTTTTCGATGGGAAAAATCATCTTATGACAAACCCCGCTCTTGGGCGGAGCGGGAGATAGTGTCAGACTCTTACTGACTAAAAAACCCATCCCGTTCCTTCAAGCCTTCATACCGGGGCTCGAGCGCCCTTTCGGATTACCCTGGCCCCAGTAGGCTTCGACCCGGCTGGGCCCCTGCTGTTGCTGACAACTCCTTGAGGCGCGCGAGAACAGCGCGCGCCGTCGACGACTTGGGCTTGGTCCGGACGGTTACCGGACGGCCGGACAGCGAGCTACCCATTGCTCACTGTCCGCAAGCCCGCGCCTACGGTGGCTGGAAATCGGGATCGGAATCCCGGCGGCGGCGAGAGCGCCGTTGCCTTATGCGTTCGGCCTCCTCCTTAGCGAGCATTACTGCTTCGCAGAAGTCGGCGACCGCCTGCCACTCCTCCTCGCTCCGGAACATGGCCTCGACCAAGGCCCGGCGCGAGAGGTCTCCGCCGCCGATCACCCCCACGAGGGCACGGCGATGCTCTGCTCAAGCAGGGCACACCGCGATTGTGTGCTCCACCGTGTCCTCCAGGCGTTCCGCACAGTGGCGACACCCGGGCGTCACTTCCGCTTTAATTCGGAACAGGAACCTCCCGAACTTGCCATTTCCGGTGAGGACCTGTGTCTTGCGGAAGATAAGGAGATTCGGACACCTTCAAATTATTGAAATTTTTTGGTGCAGTCAGATAAAGGTTATAAAATATGAAACATATGTGGAAAAAGCTATACTTACCAAAACTACGTGAAATAGGTAGGTGATTTCAAGCGACATCGAAACAATATCAGTACTTCCAACCTCTTTCTCTTAAATTACCTACATACGTTACAGGGCCAAATCTTACACACACGAGTAACCAATGAAACTGTAACCCCAATCAAATTCATAAAATTCCCCGAAGATTTCAGTTCAGGGACGAATTTCACACATTAAGTTGATTTATAGTTACAAAGTTTGAAAGGGAATGAGTGAAAGTTCTGGAAAGGAGGTCAGTAGATAGAAATGAGAGGGAGAGGGCCGTAATCATAAAACTGAACTATAGACGTAGTGATAATATTGTTGTAACGAGCCAAGTTTTGTTTGTTTGCCATTTGATATGAAAGTTGGGCTTTGATATTAACATCATCATGTTTAGATAAAGTTCCATGTGATCGATTTTATCTTTGACCGACTGAAAAGGAGATTCTCAGTATAAAGGAATCTGTTTTTATACAAAAATAATTTTCGTTGTAGCGACGCTTGGGGGAGGCCTATGTCCAACAGTGGACGTCTTTCGGCTGATGTGATGATGTTGATGATGATACAGAAATGTTCCCCGATTACTCATAGATAGCTGAACCGATTTATAAAATCATTCAGCTGATAGAATTCTAAAGAAATCGAGGGAACTCTCCAAATTGTGCAGGCAAAGTTTCATTGATAACATCTATAGGTAGCAACAAAGAACTTTTTATTAATCAATATAAACTAGTAAGTACTTGACTACAATCCCAACTTGTAGTAAGCAGGACCGGGCTTGCGGACAGTGAGCAATGGATAGCTCGCCGTCCGACCGGCCAGTAACATCGCGTAGTGTTCCACACGCGCCTCAAGGAGTTGTCAGCAACCGTAGGGGCCCAGCAGAGTCGAAGCCTACTGGGGCCATTGGTGATGCGAAAGAGACCCCCGGAGCCCTGGAACAATGGTAAAGAAGTAACAGAAGTGGGGTTTTAGTCAATAAAAGTCTGTCACGCCCTCGCGCTCAGCCCAAGGGAGATAAATCATTTAGAAGTTTTTCTCACTTAAAAATGAATATTGTAAGCAGTGATGCAATCGTTGACGGTGAAGCGCACTAGTTAAAAATGAACCTATTCACTCTAGCCTTAAAACACCTAAATTATAAGTAATCGAAAAAAATCGGGAAGACTGCAGCAGGCAAATTATTTTAGTCCTTCGACGTACGTGGTAATACGGCGAGGCGAAACGCTTAGTCCGGGCCGTAAAGGTGTCAACAACGTAAGGGTGGATTCTCGCCGTACGTCGGGTCGTCCGATGATAAATAAACGATGTCGGAAACAAGTCATGTAATTTCCGCACACAGCATATAACCATAATCAGCCTTTTAATGTTCCCACTGCTGAGACTCAGGCCTCCTCTCTAGGAGAGGGAATGGGCCGTAATCCACCACGCGGGCCCAGTGCGGGTTGGCGAATGTCACATGTTTTCGAATTTTTCATTCTAGTACATGCCGGTTTCCTCACAATGTTTTCCTTCACCGTTTTGAGAGCAACGCTGATGGCATAAATTACACGAAGTAATGCGCCAGACTGGGTACCGAACCCGTGACCTACAACTCGTAAGTCGGGGCCGTTATCACTCGGCCACCACTGCTCAGTTTCTGCATACGCTCTCTTAAATGCATCCTATAGAATGCTAAAAGGCTGTCTACCCTACTTTTGTGTTCCAGGCTTTATAGATTGCAAACTTACAAAGAAAATTATGAAGAAAAACTAGGAACATCGACTTTGAAGTTAAGAAAATTATTTTGTAGTTTTCAGTGTTTTTGTAAAAATTGTAATAAATAATAATTGTAATGTATGGGACGCTACTTGTGTCGATATTCGATACTCTTGCGCCTTCACATCTTCCTAGCTCGTCGTGTCGCGGTGGTGCTGCCGCTGCGGCTGCGGAGAACCTCAAGCGGCGGAAATATAACAACCTTGTTGGAAGTTATATTTTTTAACCGTTTGGGGTTGAAACTCTTGGATCGTGGGGTCCGAGTACTCAGAAGTTGTTTAAAGATCTGTCGAAACGTCCAGTTGACACTTCACGTAACCCAAGAGTTGGCTTTTACCTCGGACAGAGGGTAAGCATTGCCATACAGCGTGGCAATGCCGCCAGTCTTTTGGCCACGTTACCGGTCGACAGCGATGTGGAAGAGATTTTTGACGCCATATTTTAGTTTGATTTTAGGTAGTTGTAATTAGCGTACGGTTTTTTTTTTTAATTTACTGTAATTATAGTTATTTAGTTGTTTAAAAGTAGTAATATACAATTTGTATTGAAGAAAACATAGTAAACTATAATAAATTAGATGGTTTTAATCTATTTGAATGGCATAATCAGTTTCAGATCTCACACATTCGTACATAGCTGTAATAAGTTCGTACAGATACTGTATTTGATAACTCTCGCAGAATTCCCTGAAGCTGACATTTAATTCGGTAGGAACGTTAAAGAGATTTGTAACCGGCAAATGAGTAGCTTCGTCACATATTTACAGAGTAATGTGTACAGAGCATTATGTACTTAGGGAATATTGTTAGCATATAATTGTTAGAGTCAATATAAGACGTGTATTAATCGTTTAAATACGTTGGAAATCGTAAAAAAAACTAGTTCTCCCGTTCTAGTATGGAGCGAGGAGTGTCAGACCTTTAATGACTAAAACCCCCGGAGTTTCTTTGCGTGATCACATCAGAAATGAACATATCCCCAGGAAAACCAAGGCTACGACCGACAAAGCTCAAAGAATCACCAAACTTAAGTGGCAATGGGCAGGTCACATTGCACGCAGAACAGACGGTCTCAATAGTATAGCACAGTATAATAGCATAATCAACCTTTTTAATGTTCCCACTGCTGGGACTCAGGCCTTCTCTCTAAGAGAGGGAATGGGCCGTAATCCACCACGCGGGCCTAGTGCGGGTTGGTGAATGTCACATGTCTTAGAATTTTTGGTTCTATCTACATTTGCAGTCTTCAGATAATGCGTGCACGTACCGGCAGCTCAATAAACAGATCTCGAAGTCTCTGAAACGCGACCTTCGCCGATTTAATACCGAGACCGAGAGAGAAGGACGCGATTGAGCGGAATAAGGGCTCCAAAGTTTTTGCACGGGATCTGTCTATTGGGCAGAGCCAACTCACGAAACTGAAGACCGAAGATGGCAGAGTCATATCCGCCAAATCGGAGCTTCTGGGAGAGATCGAGGCATTTTATGGACAGTTATACACGTCGATCTCCAAACCCGCTACAAATCTGGCAAACGACCCAAGAGCTAGATTGACTCGACACTACACTGAAGATATCCCGGACGTCAGCCTGTACGAGATTAGGATGGCTCTGAAGCAGTTGAAGAACAACAAGGCGTCGGGTGAGGACGGAATTACGGCTGAGCTCCTGAAGGCGGGTGGAAAACCGGTCCTAAAGGCCCCTCAGAAGTTGTTCGATTCCGTCATACTCGAGGGAAAAACGCCACAGGCATGGAGCAGAAGTATGGTGGTACTCTTCTTTAAGAAGGGTGATAAAACCCTGCTGAAGAATTACAGGCCCATCTCACTTCTGAGCCATGTCTACAAGCTGTTTTCCAGGGTCATCACGAACCGTCTTGCGCGCAGGTTTGACGACTTCCAGCCTCCCGAACAAGCCGGATTCCGAAAAGGTTTCAGCATCGTAGACCACATACATACGTTACGGCAGGTCATACAGAAGACCGAGGAGTATAACCTGCCTCTCTGCCTAGCGTTTGTGGACTACGAGAAAGCTTTTGATTCGATCGAGACTTGGGCTGTGCTGCAATCTCTCCAAAGGTGCCAAATTGACTATCGGTACATCGAAGTGCTGAGGTGTTTGTACGAAAACGCCACCATGTCAGTCCGACTCCAGGACCAGACCTCGAAACCTGTCCTCCTGCAGCGAGGTGTGAGGCAGGGAGACGTCATCTCTCCGAAACTGTTCACGGCCGCAATGGAGGATGTCTTCAAGGTTCTGGACTGGAGTGGACTAGGCATTAATGTCAATGGCGAGTACATCACTCACCTTCGGTTTGCCGACGACATAGTAGTCATGGCGGAGACTATGGAGGAGCTCAGCACAATGCTCAATGACCTCAGTAGAGCTTCTCTAAGAGTGGGTCTTAAAATGAACATGGATAAAACCAAAATCATGATTAACAACCATGTAGCGCCCACTCCTATCAAGGTCGGAGACTCTACACTCGAAGTTGTGGACGATTACGTCTACCTCGGACAGACAGTCCAGTTGGGTAGGTCTAACTTCGAGAAAGAGGTCAACCGTCGAATCCAACTCGGTTGGGCAGCGTTCGGGAAGCTACGCGGTATCTTCTCGTCCAACATACCACAGTGTCTCAAGACGAAAGTCTTTAACCAGTGCGTGTTGCCAGTGATGACATATGGCTCCGAAACGTGGTCGCTCACAATGGGCCTCATCAGAAGGCTTAAAGTCACCCAAAGAGCAATGGAAAGGGCTATGCTCGGGGTTTCCTTGCGTGATCGAATAAAAAATGAAGATATCCGCAGGAAAACTAAGGTTGCCGACATAGCACGAAGAATTGCCAAACTTAAGTGGCAATGGGCAGGGCACATTGCTCGCAGAACAGATGGCCGTTGGGGCCGAAAGGTTTTGGAGTGGCGACCGCGTACCGGAAGACGCAGTGTTGGAAGGCCTCCTACAAGGTGGACCGATGACCTGGTGAAGGTAGCAGGAAACCGATGGATGCGGGACGCACAGGAACGTTCGATGTGGCGACGCTTGGGGGAGGCCTATGTCCAACAGTGGACGTGTATCGGCTGAAATGATGTACATTCCGGTCTCAACAGTGCAAAAGACAAATTGTAGATCCGATCTCATCGATCGCCAACTGAACAAGAGGGCTGTCGTATGCCATTGTGCTACATCGCCAGCTTTATTACAGATCATTACAAATACTTTTCGGTGTTGCTAGCACCATTACAGTCAATTGCAATGAATAATAATCAATCGGGCAATAATCTAGGGGCATTTGTATTTTTAATTTATGACATTTTGTATCTTTTAGTTTTTGACATTTTGTATGTTTAATTTATGACATTTTGTATCTTTTAGTTTTTGATATTTGTATCTTTTAGTTTTTGACATTTGTATCTTTTAGTTCTTGACATTTTTATCTTTTAATTTTTGAATTTTATTTATTGTAATTTTTTTTTAACTATATTATAAATATTTTTTGATGAAAATAATTGAGAGTCAAGCCCATTCATAATAAATTTGCATGTTGATTAAGAGGCGGAATATGAAGAAACATTATTGTAATTTAAGACCTGTACCTGTAACCATATTTCAAGCAAATAAATGATATTATTATTCCATTCATTTATTATAATATACATATATTATTATTATTATTATCATCCCGACTCACTGGGACAGCACCACCCCGAATCACTAGAGCATCATCGCTGACAGTTTCAACTCACCAAGACTAGACTATGCGGCATTCGGTTCCGACCCACTGGAACCAATCTACCACTGGCCTGGAACGCATCAAGAAGCATCAAGAACCATCGATCTCCGATCTCCGGAGGGGATCGGATATATCGTCGCTATATTTGGCTGGCCTGTTGGTCTAGTGGTCAGTGACCCTGACTGCTATGCCGGAGGTCGTGGGTTCGATTCCCACCCAGGACAAATGTTTGTGTGATGAGCATAATCATTTATTCTGTGTCTGGGTGTAATTTATCTATAATATGTATGTATTTAGAAATATATAAGTATGTTTATCAGTTGTCTAGTACCCATAACACAAGCTCTGCTTAGCTTGGGACTAGACGGCGTTGTGTGATAGTTGTGGAATATTATTATTACATTATATTATATTATATTACTATAGCGACATCTATGGCATCACACAAGAACTAATCCTGCATCTCGCAATTAAAGTTCTCTGTGCGATTTGAACATATACTCGTAGAACAACCCGAAATCATCGGCCGGGCAATTGCCCACCAGACATAACATACGTCTGGTCGGAGGATCGTCCCTTTTCAAACTAAGGTTTACGGGACTTTACTCTCTGTTCCGCTTACCTCCAAACAGGGCCCGATCTAAGGGGAGGCAAGCTGGGCATTTGCCCAAAGCGACAAAAAATGAGGGGCGGCAAAATTGACTTATAACCTAACCTAGCCATTAACCATCCACAACCAAGTTGGCAGGTTGAGAATTTTATGTGGCACCTTCCAAACTACTTTAGGTTGGATAGTGGAAATATTTAAGACTTAAGACTAATGATTTATATGGTTTTGTGTATGTAAAGAGTGGCGAAAATTACCTTTGCCCCGAACGGCTGAATAGCTAGCTCGAGCCCTGCCTCCAAACTCTCGGTTACAAAAACAGAGTAAATAATCTGATTACGTATCAAAACGTAACAAAATGTAGCTATTTTTACCATTTCCATCGATCCAATTGATGATAAAATTCTGATTAAGACTTCGTTTTTGATAAGAATTCAGTTAAAATATTCATTATAACGAAATTCTTATTAAAACTTGTCGCGGACTGTCCGTGTACATGGAAAAAGGTATCTTTTGAATAAATTGCGAAACTTTCCAAAGTCGTGATATCATGAAAGCCTAAGTATGACGTACACTCGTAGCTAGGCTTTTTGACTTTTAAACTTGTCGGGTACTGTGAAAGGTCATGTCGTGTTATGCGTGGTTTTTTTGTTATTTTGAACTATATATTATTTAGAAGATAAGGGCTATGCATCACCCATAGTGTAGGGGATGTAGTCACTGCGACCTAAAAGATCTATTGTGACTCGCCACCTTGTTAGAGTAACTCTTTTAGCCCGGAGGCTTCCAAGAAATTTAGAATACTCCTAGCTTTTAGGAGTTTTAATCTCCTCCGGGCGAATAATGTGTCGGCCCAGATGGACACTGCGTTTGTGGATAAGGGGCCCGCATTCACACAAAAGGTGCTTAGGCGTAGGTGCGTGCTTATTTTGAACTAAGTTTAGTTAGCAGTGGCGTTCGCGTGGCAGTCGAAAACTTTTCTTTTGGAGCGATTTAGCGAACTAACGGGATATATTATATTGTCGTCGGCGGCGCACACTGTTCCCGCATGCCTCAAAGAGTTGTTAGCTACAGCAGGGGCTCAGCTGGGTCGAAGCCTACTGAAGCCAGGGTTAGCTCCGAAAGGTAGCTCGGCCCCAGTAAGAATAAGGCAAGAAGGAACGGGATGGGTTTTTTTAGTCAGTAAGAGTTTGACACTATCTTCCGCTCCTTCCAAGGGCGGGGGATGTCATTTGGATGATTTTTTCCTACCTAAAAAAAAACAACGGGATATATAATTATGTTGTCATAATCCAGACTACGGGACGGTCCCAGACTAGAGCAGTGGTGTCCGAGTGGTAACGGCCCCGACATAAAAGAGTGTCCATGGAGTTTCTTGCACGTTCTTCTCCATTATAGATCTACGCTTTGGAACGTGCAATTTAGCTTCACTTGTTTGACTGACCGACATTTTGACAATTCAAAAGTGCCTGTAATTAGTCTATTTGAAATAAAGGTTTCTGATTTCTGATTAAAGCTTAGCGTCGGCGGACAGACAGAATGACAGCGTCTTAGTACAGTAGGCACAACGGATATTGAGCGCTCGGCGTCAGAGTGTCTCGCTTTGCGCATTCCATACATTGGCGAGCCAATCGTCTTCGTTGTTAGATACATGCAGCATCGCAGGGAACGAATGAGGAGTGACGTCTATGACGCGATGGCGCGGCGAGCCAATCACTGACACTCCCCGCCCCCGCGTCTCACTTCGCACCACTATAGAGACCGAATATTTACTTCTGCGCAACCGCTCAAGATCCGTTGTGCCTACTGCATTAAATTTATCAATGGCCTACTGTAATAGGGTCCCATTTTACCCTTTAGGTACGGAACCCAAATAAAAAAGAGTGTTAAGTCAAAAAGAGGTATAGATAAATAAGTCTATTTTTCAATTCTAATAAGCCATGCTAATTTGTATTGAAAACAAGAGTCATATAAGTTCAATGTAGGTATATTTATTTAAAACATTATTGTATTGATTGCCTAACAACGCCATCTCGTGGCCAAACACTTATCATACTTTTGTTAAGCGGACATTATAATAACGATCACTTTGTAAGTTATTCAATATTTGTTCAAATCATAAGTTACTTTGTTTATATTAGAATTTAACGTTTTGTACAACTTGTATGTAGACAAAGAGTAATATTATAGTTCATCATCATCATCATATCAGCCGAAAGACGTCCACTGTTGGACATAGGCCTCCCCCAAGCGTCGCCACAACGGCCAGTCCTTTTTTTTTTATGGTGGGAAAATCATGCATTGACATCCGCCGCTCTTGGGCGGAGCGGGAGATAGTGTCAGACTCTTACTGACTAAAAGACCCACCCCGTTCCTTCTAGCCTTCATACCGGAGCTCGAGCGCCCTTTCGGATAACCCTGGCTCCAGTAGGCTTCGACCCGGCTGGGTCCCTGCTGTTGCTGACAACTCCTTGAGGCGCGCGGGAACAGTTTGCACCGTCGATGACTTGGGATCGGTCCGGACAGTTACCGGACGGTCGGACAGCAAGCTACCCATAGCTCGACGTCCGCAAGCCCGCGCCTACGGTGGGATCGGAATCCCGGCGGCGGCGAGAGCGCCATTTCCTGATGCGGTCGGCCTCCTCCTTTGCGAGCATTACTGCTTCGCAGAAGTCGGTCGACCGCCTGCCACAGCGATGCTCCGCCCAAGCAGGGCACACCTCAACTGTGTGCTCCACCGTGTCCTCCGGGCGTTCCGCACAGTGGTGACACCCGAGCGTCACTTCCGCACGCATCTGGTACAGGAACCTCCCGAACTTGCCATGTCCGGTGAGGACCTGCGTCATGCAGAAGATAAGGACGCCGTGAGGTCTTTCCAGCCACGCCTCAAAGAGGGAACTACCCTAACTAGGTCATCGGTCCACCTTGTTGGAGGCCTTCCAACACTGCGTCTTCCGGTAATAGTTCAAAGGAAAATAATTTTAAAGACCACACTGCGCACACGTGTACCACGTACGCCGAACCGAGTGCGTCGGTCTCCATACATTTTGTATAGTAACCAGACTTGTAGAGCTACACTAGATCCACGCCACGCGACGTCGTTCTACATACAAATCAGGCGTGTTACACGTGCGTCGGTCTAATGTAGTAGCTTTGCACCAATTTTTTGTCATGTGAGTAGCAATTTACCTACGTAGGTACTTATTTAGGTATCCATTTTGGTACGTCTTATCGTCTGGATATCACTCATATAGGATTTGTCGTGTTGCTAACCAATTAAACACCGCGACCGGCCTCATCTAGTTTAAATTAATAAAAAAATTGACGTGATCAATATCCTATTAAAAATTTTTTTAAAAATTGAAGGGAGTTTCCTATATTTACAGTTATTTCGTAAGTCAATTTTGGTAAGGAACCCTTCATGAACGAGTCTAACGCGATTAACACACAGCCATGGCGGTGAAGCGGATTTCTTAGCGGTGCTCCGCGCGGTCGGGAAGTGTACGTGTGTTAGGTATCAACGGATTTCTAAATGACCAATGTAACATGAGGTCCGCTTCACCGCCAACCGCGGCGGTGCGCGGTGCCGTGTATTAATCGCCTAACTCACACTTGACCAGTTTTTCTCTACCTCAATTGGTGCTTGTTCCAAATAAATGATGAGTAACTTGAGTAAGATTACACTCCCACTACACTCAACTTGCCGACGACGAGCAATCCGACCGTCCGGTAGTCGTCCGGACCGAGACCAAGTCGTCAACGGCGCGTAGTGATCCACGTGCGCCTCAAGGAGATGTCAGCAACTCGTAGCAGCCCAGCAGGGTTAAACCTATTCGGGCCAAGGGTTAAGTGAAAATGAACTCAAACGAGTGGGTTTTAGTCAGTAAAAGTCTGACACGCCCTCCCGCCCAAGGGAAGAGGGAAAGAAGAATCATTGGATGATTTCCCACCTACAAAAAAAACTACACCCAACTAATTTGTTCAGATTAGAAACCTGTTGCTAATTGAATAATCAAAGAAAACGAAGCAATGGCGCTGACGACTGACATTAATCTTACACAATTATTCAAGGGATCAACTTAACTAAGATTAATCTTATTACAACTGCTTATTCGTTTGTTTATGCGGGCTCTGAAAGCCGAGGGGCTTTTAAGGCGTATAGTCCCTTAAACATCTGGCCGGAGTTAAATGCACACAAACTCGTATCTACTGTACCTTGCACCCGCATAGCCCCGCTGACATATAAAACCATTTTCTTTCTAAATTATTAATTGATTTTTTTTATTTAATCTTCATGCAACAAAAAGTAAATAGGCGGACTTAATGCCTTAAGCATTCTCTGCCAGTCAACGTACATCATCATCACCGTCATTTACGTATGCCATATGTAAGTATTATCAAAGACACTTCCGCCTGACCGCTAAGTTCATTTTTGCTTGCACTCGAAACGAAAATATCTGGTTGAAAATGGTTTAGTTTGGCGCCGCTCCGCATGAATCATGCAATTTTTTTTTAAATTGATCAGGCAGAAATGACGGCGATGGTACATTCTAATGAACACTTAAACCGCGTTTTTTCTTTTTGTGTAAAAATTTCTCTAAAGATTAAAACCGTTTGAAAGGAGTAAGTTCCCTACTCCAAACAACTTTATCTACTATTTTGTCATGGCAAAATTCGGAGGAGTAGGCTTCATAAAGTCACTGTTTTATGGCACTAAATGGAAGCAAAGGCCTTATTAAATATGACCAAACAGCCATAGAGCCAAATTACTTTTGTAGGGATCCATACCCAAATCGTAAAAACGGAATAAATTATCAATCCGCAATCCTGGGGTGCATCAGCTCAGGCGGGTTCCATCTGACAACTTGGATACCGAATTGGGAATTGAAAGAGTATTGCAAGGACTACCTCGCACTCCTCTTTTAGTCCCGATAACGCCATTATATCAAAGTGACGTAACATACTACGAATGATCTAAAAACCAACAATAAATTTCAATAATGCACCTAATATCAATATCAATTAGAATCTGTTAGCAAATTACGCGGGATCCCGGCTGTCACGGCGCAGTTAATGTTATTGCTATTTACTGCACGTTGAGATCACCGCCGTAATCAATCGCTAGGGATGGGACGAGAACAACAAGAGCTTTCTTGACTTTTAATATATATTTTTTTAAATTGATATATACTAGTCTTGACTGCGATCCCACCTGATGGTAAGCAGTGATGTAATCGTTGATGATGAGGCGCATTAGTTTATTAAGAGTCTATTCACTATTGACACCCAAATTATAATAGGACGGGAAGACCGCAGCATGCAAATTATTGACAATTTACTGCTAGTGGCTTCGATGTAAGTAGTGGAAGTGAGAAATAGGACTTAATTGTAAAAATGCAATCAATCTGCCAGCCTCGTCCCAACCATGTTGTCGACTCACACCGATTGAAAGCGCTGCGGAGGAGACTTTGACAATTTAAAAAAAAACACCGTGTAAATAAAACACACTTTATATCATAAACTACTCAACAATTTTTAAGGAAAAAGGCTGATTTTTAAAACGGACGACCTTCTACTGAATCGCAGATCAGTAACATATTTCATACTTTTGCAGCTACTTACTTGATTTTGCCAATATGTGTGCGCAAAACAGTATACATAACTCTTTATTACAATACTGCGATGCAATATCAAGCCGTGCGGCAAAAAGTTCACAGTGCGCGTCTCACCTAAAACTTTATAAATACGATTCGACATTACACCCCACTTGAGGTACTTTAATATCAACTTCAACCAAAAAGAGCTTCTCCCAGCCAGTTAGCAGTTCAAAGGCACAAGTACGCCAACTTTACACGCTCGCTAAGTAGGCCAGTGATGCTCAACCTGCCAAGGGTTCTGAGATGGCATAATATTAGTGCGATATGTGGTGGCGATTTTTAATTCTAACTATCAAAATGTTTGGGGTTTGTCTGTGAATTTTGATTGGTGAATCACTATTGGAATAAAAATATCTTGTGCACTCTTTGCCTTTCCTTATTCGTTGTTTTTTTGCATTTCTAGCTATCATTGACGGGGACGACAAGCGATGAGTAGCTCGCTATTCAGTCGTCTAGCATAACATAGCATAGTCGGCCTTATTATGTTCCCATTGTTGGGAATCAGGCCTCCTCTCTAGGAGAGGGAATGGGCCGTAATCCACCACGCGGACCCAGTGCGGGTTGGTGGACGTCACATGTCTTCAAATTTTTGGTTCTAAGACATGCCGATTTCCTCACGATGTTTTCCTTCACCGTTTTGAGAGCAGTAGTGATGAAATAGATTACACAAAGTAATGCGCCTGGCTAGGTTTGAACCTGCGACCTACAACTCGTAAGTCGGGGCCACTACAGTCTCCAGTTATCTGGTAAGAATTAATCTCGAGTTAACAGCGCATTGTTTCATTGATGTCAGCAAAAGTGAAGGGCTCCTTCACTTTAGGGCTATAAAAGGTTGGTTTACAACATTTAAATACTTGTAAAATATTTCTAAGCTGACCTAAAAAGCTTGAGGGCGTCTGTCCAGAGTACTTGAAGTTCTCAGATGTCACCGAGTGATTGGATATCGGAGTCTACAGGATCGCATGTTCAAGTGGAGACACCCTGTACAGTGAGCCGAGAGCCCCAGGGACCTGAGAGGAATTTTGTGAAGTTTCTCAATAAGTTTTGTTCGTAGCCGTTTGAGCATTAAGAGTTACATATGTTCATACAGCCGTTTGTGAAATTACTGTGATAAACCTTTTCACCTCTGTTTATGATAAAATAGAGGAGTTCTTGATTCTTGCATAATTTTAATCTAATATTATTATTATGAGCCCGTTGTGTCCCACTGCAGGGCAAAGGCCTCCCTTCCGTTATTCCGCTCTTTTCTGTCCTTAGCCACTTCTGGCCAATCCTTAAGGTAGGAGTCCAAATCGTCACGCCATCTCCTTCTGGGCCTACCGCGTCGCCGGCTCCTGCTGTTCGGAGTCCAGTCAGTAGTTGCTTTTGCCCAATTTTGTTGCGACATGCGGCAGATGTGACCTGCGCCTTTCACGGGTGGGGCCGGACCTTTCGGACGGACAGTTCGGCTTTCGCAGGATGCGCTCGACGGTGGACGCCATTATGCGCGTGCGAGCCCTCACGACGGGGGATGCGGTGTCCCAGGGTAGGTGTGTCGTGGCAGTGTCCTTGGACATTGCCAACGCTTTCAATTCCCTGCCCTGGAGTACGATCCGGAGGGCACTCCGGTACCACCGGGTGCCCGAATACCTCTGTCGAGTAGTCGAGGCCTACCTGTCGGACAGGTATATTGTCTACCCCGGTCACCAGGGAGACTGGAAACGTCGGGAGATGTCGTGCGGTGTTCCGCAGGGGTCGGTACTAGGGCCACCCTTGTGGAACATCGGGTACGATTACGTGCTGCGGGGCGACCTCCCTGACGGAGTCAGCGTGGTCTGCTACGCAGACGACACGCTGGTTCTAGCGCAGGGAGAGTCGTACCAGGCGGCGGTCGCTCTAGCGACACACGGGGTTGCGATGGTCGTTGATAGGATCCAGGAGTTGGGACTCAAGGTGGCGTTTCACAAATCCGAGGCGATGTGTTTTCACGGTCGCCGCTCTCGGAACGCGCCGCCATTGAGTTCCCAACTAACGGTAGGAGGAGTTCACATCGGTGTCGGTTCGACGATGAAGTACCTGGGACTCGTCCTCGACAGCCGGTGGAATTTCGTGGAGCATTTCCGACGTCTGGCTCCCAAACTCAACCGGACTGGGGCCGCTCTCAAGCGGCTCCTGCCCAACCTTGGGGGTCCAGACGCCTCCTGCCGGAGGCTCTACGCGGGGATCGTTCGGTCCATGGCCCTCTACGGGGCGCCGGTGTGGGCGCCGTCGCTGAAAAAGCGACCGGCGGCCATTCTGAACGCCTGCCAGAGGGTCATGGCAATTCGAATGGTGCGGGGATACCGCACGATTTCCTGCGAAACGGCGAGCCTTCTGGCTGGCCTACCACCGTGGGATCTGGAGGCAACAGTCCTTGCACACATGCACGACATGCGCGTGGAGATGCAACGCCGGGGTGAAAGTCCTCTGCCGCGACAGGTCACGGCATGGCGGACAGAGCTCCGGCGGGATCTCATGGTGGAATGGCGTCAGCGACTATCGCAACCCCGTTATGGGCACGCCACAATTATGGCGATAAGTCCCCTCTTTGAGGCGTGGCTGGAAAGACCTCACGGCGTCCTTACCTTCCGCATGACACAGGTCCTCACCGGAAATGGCAAGTTCGGGAGGTTCCTGTTCCGAATTAAAGCGGAAGTGACGCCCGGGTGTCGCCACTGTGCGGAACGCCCGGAGGACACGGTGGAGCACACAATCGCGGTGTGCCCTGCTTGGGCGGAGCATCGCCATGCCCTCGTGGGGGTGATCGGTGGCGGAGACCTCTCGCGCCGGGCCTTGGTCGAGGCCATGATCCGGAGCGAGGAGGAGTGGCAGGCGGTCGCCGACTTCTGCGAAGCAGTAATGCTCGCTAAGGAGGAGGCCGACCGCATCAGGCAACGGCGCTCTCGCCGCCGCCGGGATTCCGAACCCGATTTCCAGCCACCGTAGGCGCGGGCTTGCGGATAGTGAGCAATGGGTAGCTCGCTGTCCGGCCGTCCGGTAACTGTCCGGACCAAGCCCAAGTCGTCGACGGCGGTGCCGGGTCGAAGCCTACTGGGGCCAGGGTTATCCGAAAGGGCGCTTGAGCCCCGGTATGAAGGCTTGAAGGAACGGGATGGGTTTTTTTTTGTAGTCAGTAAGTAAGAGCGGGGGTTGTCATAAGATGTGTAGCGACATCTATGGCGCCACATAAGAACTACGAAGAAAGTACGAAATCCTGCATCGCGCATTCACAGTTCTCCGCGCGATTTGAACATATACGACAGCCCGAAACCATCTATCGGGCAGTAGCCCACCAGACTATAACACCTGTCTGGTCGGAGGATCCTCCCTTTTCAACGGAGGTATGTGGGACTTTACTCTCTGTTCCCATACCTCCAAACTGGTGACCCTCGACAAAGAACGTCAGCGCAGCCTTCGTGCAGCTACTACTTCGTGACGTCATCATCACTTCCTCAAGCTTTCGAGCAGTGACCCATACAGCCAGCACCCACGGCTATAGAGGATATCCTGACCACCAGCATGCCTACCTGGTCATACCTGGTCATGACCTTCAGCCTCATCAGCGACCTTGGCTTGGCACACAGCACCTTCGGCCAGTCACATGAAGAGCTATCAAGAACCTCTCCTGGTCGACGCCAGCAGTCAAGCCCTACGTCGCACAGCACCGCTCCGACTCACTGGAGCCAGCAGCACAACTCCGACTCACTGGAGCCTGCAGCATCATCACGACTCACTGGGACATCATCACCCCGACTCACTGGGGCATCATCCCGACTCACTGGGACATCATCACCCCGACTCACTGAGGCATTATCCCGACTCACTGGGATAACAACACCCCGACTCACTGGGGCATCACCGCAGACAGTTCCGACTCACCGAGAACTATGCGGCATCGGTTCCGACCCACTGGAACCAACCTATCACTGGCCTGGCACGCATCATGAAGCATCAAAGAACCATCGATCTCCGATCTCCGGAGGGGAGTGATGTAGCGACATCTATGGCGCCACATAAGAACTACGAAGAAAGTACGAAATCCTGCATCGCGCATTCACAGTTCTCCGTGCGATTTGAACATATACGACAGCCCGAAACCATCTATCGGGCAGTCGCCCACCAGACTATAACACCTGTCTGGTCGGAGGATCCTCCCTTTTCAACGGAGGTTTGCGGGACTATACTCTCTGTTCCGCATACCTCCAAAGATGATTTTTTCCATCGAAAAAAAAAAAAATAAAAAAAAGATGTGACCTGCCCAGTTCCATCTAATATTAATTACTAATAATAATTACATGCGCACAAGAAAACAGCCTACTAGTTTTGCTGTTCAAGTATAATAATTGATTATATTATTTTTCTTCACAGGTATGTGGAAAAACGCCGTTTGATACCTACACGTGAGTATTGATAATTACAGTCCTCGGCTCTCTTAATACCTTCGCCTTTGGCTTGGGTCTAAACTCCGCCTCAGCGTTAATCACCAACATTACACTTTTATGTCATATTGTACTATTTACTTTAGACGTACTATCCGATATTGAACTCAAATTGCAAAAAGACGTAGGTACATTATTTGAACAACATACCAGTGTCTCAAGACGAAAGACTCCGAAACGTGGTCACTCACAATGGGCCTCATCAGAAGGCTTAAAGTCACCCAAAGAGCAATGGAAAGGGCTATGCTTGGGGTTTCTTTGCGTGATCGAATCAGGAATGAAGATATCCGCAGGAGAACTAAGGTTGCCGACATAGCACGAAGAATTGCCAAACTTAAGTGGCAATGGGCAGGGCACAGAACAGATGGCCCTTGGCGCCGAAAGGTTCTGGAGTGGCGACCGCGTACTGGAAGACGCAGCGTTGGAAGGCCTCCTACAAGGTGGACCGATGACCTGGTGAAGGTTGCGGGAACCGATGGATGCGAGACGCGCAGGAACGTTCGTTGTGGCGAAACTTGGGGAGCCCTATGTCCAACAGTGGACGTATATCGGCTGAAATGCTAACGATGATGATGATGATGATGACATTATTTGAATTTCGCTGACTACCCTGGAGCATTCGCCTTAAGAACTGAATGAAAGTAAAAAAAAAGTTTAAAAGAGGTCGCCCAGCAGTAGGCCAATACGGGCTAGTGAATCAAGAACAATATTAGCTGGCTACATCTATGGCGCCACATAGAAACTTCGAAATCCCATAGTGGACATCCCACATAAAAACACAAGTCGTTTTGGGAATATAATTATACATTGTATGTATAGCTAAGAAGTGGAATTCCCTGCTGGAGTGAATCACACTTCGGCAGGGAACTCCACTTCTTAGCTGGGCATACAGCTATGGAATGGAATTTCTGCCAGACTCTGTTTCCTGATAGCAAAAACCGAGGAATCTTTAAGTCAAGAGTTACTTCTAGGTAAGCCCATCCACGATGGAGCGCGCTTACCATCAGGGGAGATAACGGTCATGCGCGCACTTATCTATATATGTATATAACGAAGTCGGTTAAAAATCAATGCCACTTTTCGTTGTAATTTTATAACCCAAGAACGGGCTCACCTATCCAAACCAAATATTTTGGCTTTGTTCGGACTATTTAGTAGATGGTTTATGTGAAGTTTGCACAAAATGGGTCGAGCGGTTCTTCATTTATCACATTTTTTGTAACAAATGAAGTAGAGTAGAGTAGAGTAGGGTATAGTAGGGTAGAGTAGAGTAGAGTTGGGTAGAGTAGTGTAGAGTAGGGTAGAGTAGGGTAGGGTAGAGTAGGGTAAAGCAAGGTAGAGTAGAGTATAGTAGGGTGGAGTTGGAAAGAGCGGAAGCGAAGCCGCGGGCAAAAGCTAGTCATCTATAAAAAAAAAATCCTGCATCGTGATATTAGAGTTCTCCGCGCGATTAGAACATGTATAACAATCCGAAATCAACTATCGGCTTTTCAACGGAGGTGTAGGAATAAACACCCTTTTCCGCATACCTCTATTTGTATCATCATGTACATCACTATAGCGCACATTAATTATTCCTTGTTAGCGTCGTTCCGCGGCTCAGACACAAGATAAATGGTTATTTAATTATTTACATTATCACACGAGACAAGCGAGCCAGACGGTTCACTTGTTGGACACTTCATACTGTCTAATCGAAGAAATTGGGTAGGGTGAAGAAATTTTTAGAGTTTATTTTATTAACGAATCCTGAACGAAAAAAGTTCAATCAGAATCCAGTTATTCAATTTTAGTCATCTCTCATGCAAAAAAGAAGGCGAATTGTTCCTAACAATGAAAATAAGAAAGAAAATAGTTTTTGTTTTAAACTAATTATGACTTAAAACAATAAAAGGTGTAAGGGACAGCCCTCCATAAACTTTAAGGGCTTGCTCAGTAGACGAAACTGAACAACCTTCCACTATTTTTTTTTGTCAGGAAACGAAAAAAAAACACAGCCTCACCATACAAAATGATAAACTTGATTGGACAATTTGTATGGTGAGGCCGATTTTTTTATTTCGTTTCCTGAAAAAAAAATTTGTGGAAGGTTGTTCAGTTTCGTCTACTGAGCAAGCCCTTAAAGTTTGTGAAGGGCTGTCTCTTACACCTTGTAGGTATATTTAGCTGATTTATATTAAACAATAACGTTTTTACTTCACCTAGATTTAACTAAGACTAAGAGTAAAAAGAAGCAAAAAAAACCCTTATTGATACGCAAATAAGTTTTCTTTGCAAACTGTACTTTTAACTCAATATTTGACAGATCGAGGTTATTGGCTTTACTATTCTTATTTGGAACGCATCTATATATATAAAATCAATGCCACTTTTCGTTGTAATTTTATAACTCAACGGGCTCACCTATCCAAACCAAATGTTTAGACTTTGTTCGGACTAGTAGATGGTTTATGTGAAGTTTGTTAGGGTAGAGTAGGGTATAGTAGGGTAGAGTAGGGTAGAGTAGTATAGAGTAGGGTAGAGTAGGGTGGAGTAGGGTAGAGTAGGGTAGAGTAGGATAGGGTAGGATAGGGTAGGGTAGAGTCGGGTAGAGTAGGGTAGAGTAGGGTAGAGTAGGGTATAGTAGGGTGGAGTAGGGAAGAGCGGGAGCGAAGCCGCGCGGGTAAAAGCTAGTTGTATATAATTCTCACCCGAGCAAAGTAGCAACAGCAGGGGCCCAGCTGGGTCGATGCCTACTGGGGCCAGGGTTAGCTCCGAAAGATAGCCCAGCCCCGTTATGAAGGCACGAAGGAACGGGGTGGGTTTTTAGTCAGTAAGTGTCTGACACTATCTCCCGCTCCGCCTAAGAGCGGGGATGTCATTGGATGATTTTCACACCGAAGAAAAAATTCGAGCAAAGTCGGGCGGGGTACTAACTATTTCTAAAAACTGCATTATTTATCGCCATACGGTTGCAAGATCTTCCATCGTTACAGCATTTTGTTAATTATTAGTTAGGTATAGTCTCAAGACGCTGATTGGCTAATGAATGCTAATTTAATTATTATTGTTTCGTACACACAATACGTCTTTATAGTATATTTATAGCCACGCTCGTGTATGAAATATGTTATTTATCGCTGTTTGGCATTCAGTATCGCGAATGAAATAATTTTCTATTATTTCTTTATTGTCATCAATCAAATATTTAAAATATGATCAGTTTGTTTATTAGGTTTGGACGCGCTAATTTCAGAAATCATTGGCTAAAAGAATTTTCATTTAGTGTTAAAAAACGAATTTTCGAAAAAATATTAATACCGCTTTTTAGCTTAGTGTGGTAGTATAATATATATTTCTAACAAAGATATTAACCGCAACACGAACGTTAGAATTCCTGGTTTATCTACACTTAATATAAGAAAGAGTATTTTATTTATTATTTTTTGTTTATGGGAGGTAATAATCTCTGAAAGTACTGGTCCGATTTCTAAAATTTTGTCATCGATAGAAAGCTGCCTCATGAAAGCTGATTCCTAAGTGACATTGGTCATATTTTATGTGCGTGTGCGAAGCTGTGGACAAAAGCTGGTACTTTTTTTTTGGGTTCTAAAGTGCAATTAGTATATCCAGTGTGTTTCACTTAAACCCTGCTGCGGTCTTCCCGTCCGATTATCGGTGTCCGATTAAGGTGTCTTCAAGGCTAGAGTGAATAGGCTCTAGTCTTGAAGACACGATTGCATCACTGCTTACCATCAGGTGGTATTGCAGTCAAGTACTAGTTTATAACAGATTAACATCACTGCTTACCATCAGGTGGGATCGCAGTCAAGTACTAGTTTATAACAAATTTAAAAAAAAAGTAACTGAGCCATATTTCTATAACACTTGCGTAGGTATCTAGAAATTACTTTCAACAAAATAATACAATTCTACGGTTTATTTGTTGATATTTTCAAATAGCACACCTTCCTACCGACAAACTGCACTACATTCGTTGTCAAAGAACACAACGATCGCTCTAGCAACACGGCTGGCAGTCAAAGCGACTTCATACACTAATATTGACTCACCAACAGTACTTGACTATCGAGTGGCGATGCAGACAGAATCGTTTGACAATCTGCTGTTTTATTGCCGCAAATGTCGGGTTTATTGACGGAAACGTGTCAACTGATTTTATAGGAATTCAAAGCAAGGGAAACAGGCATTTGTTTTAATTTTTAACCGACTTCTAAAAAAGGAGGAGATTCTCAATTCAGATGTTTGTATTTTTTTTATGTTTGTTCGCGCATAACTTCGTCGCTTGCCAACCGAATAGATTTTTTTTTTTTTGTTGGAAAGAGTATACTTCCCAAATGGTCCCAAAGTCACCAAGTTGGGATCTGATGATGGAATCTTGGCGAAATCGAGGGATTTCCTCAAATACTATAGGTAACCATATAGTTATTCTAGTAAAGATTGCTTCATAAACCACAAATATATTAGATATTATTAAAAAAGGACACTTTGTTTATCTGTATAATTTAAACTAAAAATAATATTATATGTGTTTGTGTTTGTTACATCATCACGATCTGGCCAAAGGATTCTTTTTATACTGCGAGTAGGTTCCCTTGAGATAATTTTCTACTTTCATGCAGGAGAAAACGCTGGTAAAAATTTGTTCCCTATATTAGAAAAAGTACATTTTGTAAAAAGGTTCACTGACCTGCTACTACGACTACAGTAAATCGCAATGCTCGGTGAAAGTCCCATAGGCGATTATTTATAGTACCTTAGTTACCGATTACTGAAGTACCTTTAGGAGTCACTGCGAAACGTGCCCACCATTCAATGTCCTAATATATTATTAGAAGCATTACTATAAAGGCATCGCTCCACAGCAAACCACGGCTAAGCTACTCACGTGTGTAGCTTCGCTTTGTACGCACATGATGTAGACGGGATCCCCCTCTGCTCGCTAAGACCAGACTGCGCACTGTACATCCCCTCCGTGTACATTCAGAGGTTAAAAGTGCAGTTGCACTCTACCTATACTCTACTTATTTATTTTACTATTTATGTACACACAATAAAACAGCAAAAGACGAAGAGAAGAGATTTTATTTTAATTAAAGATACTATAAGTACCTACAAAGCATTTTGGCTGACTGTACTTTAGATCCTTGAATTTTTTTAATATTAATTGGAGCAATGGTATCCATTCGGAATAGACAATTAACACGGGTTCAAACAAATACCAGTGGTATTAGATGAGTGGTATTAAAACAGAACAAATCAAAATAAATTCTTTGTAGTAGAAATTTAATGGTCTACAAGAAGTTTATTCAATACTTTAGATTCTATGCTAGAAATTAAATCAGTCATGAATTCCCTGCCGGAGTCTGTGTTTCCTGATAGCTATAACCTAGAGGTCTTTAATTCAAGAGTGAATAGGTAGCTTTAAGGCAAGCGTGCTCCATTGTCGGCCTTATCATCGTTTTCCAGGTGAGATAGTGGTCAAACGCGAGCCTATCCATAATAAAAAAAGAACTAATTATTCTCTTCTACACAGAAATTTTAGACACTTTAGAATTGGTAAAGCATAACTGCACTTTTGACCCCAAACTGTACAAATACATTTTACGTAGCAGTGGACGTCCGGCATTACCCCAATATTTTCGGAAATAACACACATAATGTTATAGTTATAACAGACCCTACCACTTCAGCGTATGGGCCCAAGAGACCCCACATTACAGACTAAAGGTCACATCATTCCATAAACAGCGACAATTTACCAGCTCGCCCACGCTAACATTATCATATTGACTTCAGTTATGGTATATAGAACAGGAGGACAACTTTGCTAAAAATAAGCCGTTTATTTTTAGTGTTGTTAAAAACATTTAAGAAACCTTGGAAATCGTAAAAGCTAAGACGCAGTTAGGGTATTTATTCTAAGAACTAATATTCTTATGTCATTACCATAATATAATAGAATATACACACAGACACAACACAACGCGACGGTAACAAAACAATACACAACAGCACACAAGACTCCGAGAGCCCGACCCCGATTACCAGCCACCCGTAAACGGCGGGCAATGGGTAGCTCGCCGTCCGGCCGTCCGGTAACTGTCCAGGGGCCCAAGTCTGCTATTGTTAAAAAATTCGTCATTCCAACACGATCACATTGTCATTTTGCTAAAAGTTCGTAATCTGCTAATTCATAATGATTGATCATTGATCGGTCAGTGGTATCGTAAGAGAGTTGTGGTAGAATGATAATATCGAGCGTAATAATAAAACCAATAACTGCACAATAACGTTCTAATGGTAAAACACTGATCAAATGAACTGTCAAAGTTTTAGCAGATTACCGCATACGTCAAATATTAATTTGTCAATATGTACGAGATTACTATTCTATGCCACTTCTCCCAATGGAGTGTCAGTGCAGACCAAGCTTGTGTCATCGACGATGAGTGTTTTGTGTGTAACTGTCAGCAAAACCGTAGTGGCCCAGCATGGCCCTTGAACGAAGGCAAAGCAGGAACAGGCAACAACGCCCTCCCGCTCCGCCCAAGAGCAGGAGAAGTCATTGGATAATTTCTTACCTAAAAATAAAACAACACCATACACAACACAACACTAAAACACGCTACAGAATAAAAATACAGATACACCAGAATATTACCCTAAAATTGCTTAGTATGTACCTACGGAAAGGGTAACCTCTAACCACCTCCGCATTTGCTGGGCGTCACTCGGACACCCAGCGATGGTTTTCTACTGACACCCCGCAGGGACGATGAGAGACAATAAAACCAAATAATAAACGAGCAGTGGTGGTCGAGTGGTAATGGCTCCGACTTATGAGTTGTAAGTCGCGGGTTCAAACCCTGCCAGGCGCAATACTTTGTGTAATTTATTTCATCACCACTGCTTTCAAAACGGTAAAGAAAAACATCGTGAGGAAACCGGCATGTCTTAGAACCAAAAAATCGAAGATGAGACTCTCGCCAACCCGCACTGGGCCCGCGAGGTGGATAACGGCCCATTTCCTCTCCTAGAGAGGAGGCCTGAGTCCCAGCAGTGGGAACATTAAAAAGGCTGATGATGATAAATGAAACGAACTATTGATGGCTATGTTCTTAGGTACAATTTCATTAAAATACTGCCATTGCAATTTGCATAAAACATGACCATTTAATTCGGTCTTTAGTTGAGTTATTTGTAAGCCACTAGCACAAGTGATTCCCACAATAATATTGCGCATTTTTTTTTCAAACAATTGCTCTTTAGTATAATAAGTATGCCTTGCCTGTATTTTATGTTTATCGCGAGTTACACTAATTTTGTGCCTTTTTAAAATTAAGATAAAGTTGGTATAAAACGTAATGTATAAATAAAGTTAGACCCTGACTCCTGTGCTAAGTGGGAACATTTGTGTTACAGGAATCTGTGTTTTCTCCCAAACGTTCAGTAAATGCAACTAAAATTTTATCGAATTTGACTTAAATAATATTTACACTAAAAAAAAGAGCAATAGTTATAATTGAAAAAATAAATTATTGTAATTAAAACATCTTATTAAAAAAAAAAGTAAAAAACTAAAACCCAACTACAACATAAAAAAAACGACGCTGAAAAATGAAACAAGATTTTGGGGATGCTGAAATAAACCAGGTAACTGAAAAAACAAGAACAGAACAAAAAGAAAAGTCTTAGTAGCATTTATTTTAGTGTTTCGGTTAGTACCTCGAGTGATACTCACATACATATAATATGCATACATAGCCTGTCAAAATCATAACCCTCCTTTGGCTTTGTCACGTTTGGCGTAGTCGGGTAAAAATGAAAACTAATGAATTATTATATAATTATCTATAATATTATGTATGTATTTAGAAATCTATAAGTATGTTTATCAGTTGTCTAGTACCCAAAACACAAGCTTTGCTTAGCTTGGGACTAGACAGAGCTGTGTGATAGTTGTGGAATATTATTATATTATATTATATTATTATTATATTCACACCAGCCTCATCTACATAGTTTAAACTGACAAAAACGTTGACGTGTAAAAGTGTTATTTTAAAACTTATTACAAAATAAATATCATATAAAATTAAAATTATAATCACGATAAAGTAATTTACCTGGCAACGATAATACTGATTCTAGGATGACCCAAAAACCTGAAGGAAATTAGCGGTTAGTTATAAAAGTGATCAATGGCTATCGCATCGCCTATCTCTCTAGAATTGGCAAAACTTTGTTCATACCATCGATCGTCGTTAACAGGATATCAACACAGTGACACAAGACCCTTTAAACTTAAGTCACTAAAACCTAATAATTTTGACGTTAGTTAGTAACAAGATATCCGTCTATGGCATTGGTATTTGATCAGGTTAATAATTTATAAATAATCGTCAAAGCACGATTTAGGTTCTCCTAAGAAGGTAGGCAAGCAATTTAAGGTATCTTAATGAAAGTCCTAATTAGTTTCTATGTTAAATTGCCCTTCGTTATAGGTGTGACACGATAACTAGGTTCTTCCATATTAATGATCGATCCTTGTTGAGATAGCAAAGGTAACCGCTAAACGATGTGCTAGATATTTTTTTTAGGTAATCAAGTAAATACTTAATCCACACAGATAAAACAAAACCAAAAAGAAAAAAATAGGTAAAAAAACTTTTTAAGTTAAACGGTTTTATGTTAAACATACATTGCAATGTTTAAGATAAATGTACTAAAAACCAAAAAATAATAAAATAGATACAGTCGTGGGAATTATAAACATATGCATAGACTAGACTAAAATAAAACCGTGGGGCACGTCAATTGTCTACAATCGTTGATTAAAATGTTAATTAATTTGTAGACAATTGACGTGCCCCACGGTTTTATTTTAGTCTAGTCTATGCATATGTTTATAATTCCCACGACTGTATCTATTTTATTATTTTTTGGTTTTTAGTACATTTATCTTAAACATTGCAATGTATGTTTAACATAAAACCGTTTAACTTAAAAAGTTTTTTTACCTATTTTTATTTTCTAGTTTTTAGTTTTTATTTCGCATTCTGTATGATAATTATTATTACGTATTATTATTATCGCCTGAGTCTTGAGGGGAAAACCCTAACGACATATCATTTTTATCCACCCTAATGCCATACAGTTCTCGGCGCGTTTTAACCTTTCACCTTAACTTGGGTGGTGTACCGCTAACGACGTATCATTTTTAGCCACCCTAACGCCACACAGTCCTCAACACGATACAAAATCTTGACTTGGGTGGTGGATTCAGGCTGGATTAATCAGATACCTAAATTACAGATTCAATTTCTAAATTTAAATCTTATTATTATACGCCATCTGGTGGCTGCGCCCATCTTAAATATTGAGGTTGTATAGTGCACTGTATTCTTCTTGTCAAGCCCTTTTATTTGATATCCATATTGGTGGGATTGATAAAAAATTGTTATCAGCCATTTGGTAGCGGCGGCCATCTTAGATTTCAATTTTGCATAGTAAATTGTATTCTACTTGTTGAGACCTTTCATTTGATACCCATGTTGATGGGATTGATAAAACCTAAGTTATCCGCCATTTTGTAGAGGCCGCCATCTTGGATTTTAATTTTATATAGTACATTGTATTATACTGGTTGAGCACTTTCATTTGATACCCATATTGATGGGATCGATAAAACCTACGTTATCCGCCATTTTGTAGCGGCCGCCATCTTGTATTTCAATTTTTTATAGTATATTGTATTCTGCTTGTTGAGCCCTTTCATTTGATACCCATATTGATGGGATTGATAAAACCTACGTTATCTGCCATTTTGTAGCGGCCGCCATCTTGGATTTCAATTTTTTATAGTATATTGTATTCTGCTTGTTGAGCCCTTTCATTTGATACCCATATTGATGGGATTAATAAAACATAAATTATCCGCCATTTTGTAGCGGCGGCCATCTTGAATTTATAATGATAATGAATAAACATAATTGTATTGTCACCAAAATCCAAAGTGTATACAAAATTTCAGATTAATCGGTTGACAGGAAGAGGGTGAAATTTGAATTACTAAATTTGACCAAAGAATAAATAAAACAAACGGGGTGAGCTAAATAAAACCGTTTAAAAATACGCAAACATATAAACAAAAAAACTAAAAAAAAACAACACACAACGTAACATCAAACACATCACAATTCAACACTATAACACCACAGAATCAACACACAGAAAGAACAGAATTATACACTTTTCTTATGGTGGAAAATCATATAATGACTGGAATTGGAGGAATTTACTTACTAAAACCACAGGTATGGTTCCGATGCTTTTAATATCGTCTCCTCAAGGCTTTTATTCTAAAAAAATAATAATTAAAAACACAATTTATCGTAAAAAATTGTCCATTTTGATTTTTTTACAGCTAAGACGAATCTAACCACACCTTTCCAGCTAAAATCCAACAAGCCGTTTAGGCTCTAGGACATGCCAAAGAAATATAAGTATACATACATACATATATTATGTCGTGGCCAGATCTCAAAAATTGATCACTTAATGATATGGCCAGTTATAACTGTCTAAATCGAAATGTTAAATTTTGATTATATTTCAATCCTCATTTGGCCAACATTCTTTAAGCCTATTATTATCATAGAAATCCTACATCAATCAATGAGATGGCCAAACGAGGATTGACATATCACCAAATGTTAATGTTTATTATACGATTTGGCCAATTTTACTTGGCCATATCATGAAGTGATCAATTCTAAAATCTGGCCATGATAAATGATAAATGATCTTTATTTTGCAAGTAGGTTTTTATAAAAACACTTTTACACGTCAATTTTTTTTTTTCGTCAATTAATGCTAGATGAGGCCGGTGTTTCCTAGCTGACTACCCTGAGAAGAAACACCGAAACAAACTCAGGGGTCAAAGTCTCTTTTAAAGTCCATACAGCAAAACATGTAATGACATATACTCTTGAAAATCATAACCCTTCTTGCGCAGTCAAGTAAAGAGAGCTACAGGTATTTGAACGTCAACTACGAGTACTTGACATATTAAATGTCGGATTTATCTGACAGTTGCAAATTGAATGTTGTAACTGTGCAACACGGTGTCGTCAGTGACAGTATTGGCGTGAACACTATTACCAACTTGTTGAATAACTGTTGGAGTTGCTATAGAGACACATTCCTTGTGTGTTCGTACTAAATATTTGAATCAGTTCGCTGTATAATCACTTCACATTATTTGGTACTTAGTAGGTTTGGTAAATTTCTCATGATTTTTTTTTTTATTCCACAACTGTCGTACAACGCTCATAGCGAAATGGCGTCAGCGACTATCGCAACCCAGTGCTGGGCACGCCACAGTTATGGCGGTAAGTCCCCTCTTTGAGGCGTGGCTGGAAAGACCTCACGGCATCTCACGGCACCGGATTCGTGCGAAAGTGATGCCCAGGTTTCGCCACTGCTTGGGGAGAGTATCGCCGTGTCCTTGTGGGGGCGATTTGCGGTGGCGATCTCTCGCGCCGGGCTCGTCACACAAACATTTGTCTTGGGTGGGAATCGAACCCACGACCTCCAAATTAGCAATTAGCCCACTACTGAGCACGAATCTGTATTGTTTTGTCCTAATCTCCAACCTTAAAAGCCAACTTCATCTAAGATCTTCTCTTTTTTATGAAATAGATAATCGTCAAATAGTACCGCTCTGGCTGGGGCTAGGAAGGCCAGATTTTTTACTGAATAAAACTCACCTGTGTTCCTTCGATTGCCATTTGCGTCCAGTCCAAGATCGAACCTTGCAATCGCAAAAAATTCGTAAGCCCATCTCGCTATCGGCGTAACAATACTTCTTACATACCTTGGATGCCACTCGGTGACTACTTTACTACCTGTACCTAACTTCATAGCGCAATTATACATTTTCATTTTCCAAATATTATGAACTAGCTGGCCCAGCGAACTTCGTACCGCCTAATAGTTATGTTGTGATACCTTTTAGCTAAGCTATCAAGTCTACCCTACTCTACGCTACTGTACCCTACTCCACCCTAATATACCCCTACTCTACCGTACTATACCCTACACTACCCTACTCTACCCTACTATACCCAACTCTACCCTCCTGTACCCTACTCTACCCTACTCTACCTTACTCTACCCTACACTACCCTACACTACCCTACACTACCTTACTCTACACTACCCTAATTTTCATTTTTTGTCCAAAAAAAAAAGAATTAGTGAAATCGGTCTAGCTGTTATTGCGTGATGGCATGACCAAGGGAAATAGGGATTCATTTTTATATATATAGATTACTTTTGTAGTACAATAAGTGCCAACTCAAATATTCCGGTCACTCTTATTCCACTAATATTCATTCCACCGCCGAACGTGACTGTACCCACGAACAACATTTTTATTGCCTTAGTAATAATTGAAACTCCTACATCATCTTTTGATTTACGGCCCAAATAAAAACATGGATTTTCCCGCAGTAGATATTTTATTGAGGCTAATTTGTTGATCACATAAAAGTCTATAGTCGAAAGAATCGTGAGTAGTGGCTCGTTCGGCGCCGTGGCTAAGTGATTGGCTTTTACTTGCGGTCGGTAGGTTCCATTCCCGTATGAAGCAAATATTTTTTATGATAGTGATTCTAGCTTATGGTACATTTGCCTCTCTATAAACTTATTTACATCACAGACAAATATTTGATAGTAGCTTTTGCCCGCGTACATAAGATATGTTTAATCTTGTTACTCAGGAATAAAGCAGCATTCTATCAGTGAAAAAAATTTTTTTTTTTTTTTAATTTGTTATAAACTAGTACTTGACTGCGATCCCGCCTGATGGTAAGCAGTGATGCAATCGTTGATGGTGAGGCGCACTAGTTTATTAAGAGCCTATTCACTCTAGCCTTGAAGACACCCAAATTATAATCAGACGGGAAGACCGCAGCAGGCAAACTGTTCCAGTCCTTTGATGTACGCGGTATAAATGACGAGGCGAAACGCTTAGTCCGGACCGTAGGTGTTTCAACAACGTAAGGGTGGATACTTGCCGTGCGTCGGCTTGTCCGATGGTAGAATTGAGATGGCGGAATCAAATCATGCAATTCCTGCGCACACTCTCCAAAATGCAATCTGTAAAACACCGAAAGGCTGGCTACCCTACGCCTGTGCTCGAGGCTTCAATCAGGCAAATTCAGCAATCGGACCAGTACTTTCAAAGATTACCTTCTACAAATAAAAATAAGCAAACCTCTTTATCATATTGCCTCTATAAACTCATCTGTATCACAGACAAATATTTGATACTAGTTTTTACCTGCGGCTTCGTCCGTGTACATAAAATATAGTCTATGTCACTCGGGAATAAAGCAGCTTTCTATCAGTGAAAATATTTGTGCAATCGGACCCGTAATTTCAGAGGTTACATCCTACAAACAAAAAAAAAAAAAACTAGACGTGTGGCACTCGGGGACTGCCGCGGTAAAGCTATTGCATAGCATTTTTAACCTATGCAATTATAATTATTTATTTATTTTATTTATGCAGTATTTTTTTCCTTTGTTTTTTTTTCTTTGATATTAATTGAAGTTACACTTTCACACATTGCATTGAATTTTGATTGATTGTTCACTCATTTGTTTTCTTATCGGTCACCACGCTCAAAAAACAAATGAGTCCCCGGGGGTGTTAGGTTATTTTCGTTACGGAATTTCTGGATTCGGTCTCCACGCTCAAGGCCCGCGATAGAAGCTATGCAATAGCTTAAAAAAACAAACTTTACCTCTCTTATTATAGATGACATTAAAACTCTTTATAGTATCGGTATACCTTTTTTGAGAAATGAAAATCATCATGTAACTTCTCCGCTCTAGGTGGAGCGAAAGATAGTGTATAGATAGACCTTTTACTGACTAAAACCCACATGTACTCTTTCAGTTGCCCCTTCCATTCCAAGGCCTCGAAGATTCTTTCGAACAATCCTGAAGGAAACGTAGGTACTCGTATTTAGTTTTGCCACAATCACACTCAGTTTTATAAGCTAAATAATAAAATATCTCTGGTATTAGGTATTCCAAGGTTATTTCCTTAACCTATCCTGAGTTTAAAAGAGGACCATAATATGCATAAAAGGTCGCTCTTGCCACAAAAACCACGAACATTCTTAATTAGTGACCAATAGACCTTGCTTTTAACCGACTTCAAAAAAGGAGGCCGTTTTCAATTCTATATTTTTTTAATTCCAAATTTCTATTTTTTTTTGTCGTTTGTTTTTTTATGTAATATTTTTTTTACGTTAAAAATCAAATGACTTCTCTCGGTCTAGGTAGAACTGGAAAGAGAGTCCAAATCTTGCTGACTAATCCAGTGTTCCTTCAGTAGCATTTTTGCGAACACAATGTCGACCCGGGCTAGATCCTTATTGGACGGCTGGACAGCGAGCAACCAGTTGCTCTCAGTTGACTTTTTTTAATACACTTACGAAGAAATGAGTAAACGGGGGTTGACCGGCGACTTGTGGGGGCGACGCGCGCCCAGCCTGGTACGATAAATGTAATTAAATAGTGGCGGGAAGAGCACGCCCACTTTTTTGCACTAGTGCGGAAAACAGTCTATTGCGTGCCTAAATTCGGGGTATAAGAGCAGGTTTTCGAGTAAGTGTATTGAAAAATTATAACCATGTTATTTTACCATTAACTTGACTCACTTTATCACCATGATGCACCAGTCTATGACGTCATGTTAACATTCCAACTGTGGTTAGTTAATGCGAATTCCTAAGCTGAGCCATCTGCCTAGGCTTTTTATTAAATGACTAACTTCACTCAAACTAAGTAAGCGACAACGAAGGAGTTTCAAAATAAACTTTATTTGTAAACGAATACAACAAGACAATAATTACAAGACTTACTTTTATAGAATACTAACTTTTGCCCGCGGCTTCGCTCACGTACTTAGCCTATGTCGCTCTATATAAGAATAAATCAGCTTTCTATCGGTGAAAAAATTTTAGCAATCGGACCAGAACTTTCAAAAAAAAAAAAAACCAACTTTACCTCTTTATTATAATTATTAGTGCAGATTGATCTTACACTACAACTGATGTAGGATGGTGCAGGTGACAGCTGTAAGTTCATACAATGTAACCTATCAAATCAAATCAATAGCATTTATTTCAATCAAACCATTTACAGGCACTTTTGAATAGTCAAACATTGGTCAGTCCAAAAAAACATAAAGCTAAATTGCACGTTCCAAAGAGTAGGTCTCTATGGAGAAGAACGTGCAAGAAACTCCATGGACACTCTTTTAAATCATATTATGAGTTACATATTAGTTACATATTTATTGTTGCTTCTATTATATGAGCACAATGTACTTGTCTACATTGTGCTCATCATTGTGATCATAAGTAATAATTATCCTTTTCTGTCATCTTATAGATGCATGTTTTCGTACTGGTGTCATCCTAGCCATGCTATGTAAATAAAACGTATACGTCACTAAGGTTTTTTCTATCTGTTCTGAGTCTGTGTTTCCTGATAGCTAGCTTCCTAGGGGTCTTGAAGTCAAGAGTGAATAGGTTGCTTCTAGGCAAGCGTGTTCCACCGTCGGCCACATCATCGCTTACCATCAGGTTAGATTGTGGTAAAACGCGAGCCTATCCATCATAAAAAAAAATCTAGGACATGTCCTAGATAGAATGCGAGTGTATTTTTGTTATTTTAAAGTAATATAATTACATATTAGCTGATGAAGCTAATTTTTATTGTTTTGCTGTAACTAGGTACAAATAAAGTTTATTTTTAAACTCCTTCGTGTCGCTTACTTAAGGCCAGGTTCTACTCATTTTGAACTTTTTAAACCTCTGGAAATCAACAAAGAGAACGCCACGAAAAATTGTTTTATTAAAATTGTCTATATGACCAACCAACGGGCAAAAATTAAAACATAATATAAATTCATTGGCTCAATAAAAAAAATCGCGAATCTCACCCTAACTTACGATTTCAAATGTCTACGAGATCACGTCACGAAAATATTGAAAAGTTATAAAAAATAACAAAACTTGTTGTTTAAAAAGGCCTCGCAAAAACTAAACTTTTTGAATTGTTTTTTTTTTTATAAAAAAATAAAAGCTCTGTTACGGGGCCACGAAATCGACATAGATCCGGGCGGAATTCATACAAAATACTCAGTGACCACAACCGTCTCTTAATTCCCACGTGAATGTAGAAAATATTGTAACATAAATTACTCTTTGTACTCAAATTGATTTCACCCGTCCAATCCTACACCCACAAGCCACAAACTCCGAGTGAATTTCCAAGTCTGTAACCATGCAAAATAAACCGGAGATCACATCCTAACGACACCCTCCGGAATAAATTAGTGCTGTGACATATATCTTCGCTTGAGTAGGCCGCATATCAGATTCGCACCGCATCATTTTGCGTGTCTCTCTATCAGCTAAGGTTATCTGCCAAATGTCAAATATGTACAAACAAGTTTATTTTAAACAAGATTAGTGAGTGAGTTGACTGTTTGTGGAATTTATTAGTGTTTTTCTGAAGTTGTTTATGATTTACAATGTACCTATAGTGCGCTGAGGGTGGTTCAATTAAACTAATCGTGGATAAATAAGACATGTAATTTATTATCTTCGATTACAGTTGAAAGAGAAGCTTGTACAGCCACATGGGTTTTTTTTCCCGGTGAGTAAAAATCATGCAGATGACATTCCCCGCCCTTGGACGGAGCGGGAGATAGTGTGGCTCATACTGACTAAAAAACCTACCGCGTTCCTTCGTTGCTTTTCATACAGGAGCCGAGCCCTACCTTTCAGAAATAGACCCTTGGCCTTAGCAGTCTCAATCTTAAAACTGTTTATTGGTAGTTACGTCATAAAAAAAAAATTGTGATTCGGAAAAATCTTCGTAACTCAATTCGGGAATCGAACTGTTTTCATAATGAGTTTGTACGAACCCTCAGTACGCGAGTCCGACCCGCATTTGCCCGGTTTTTTTGTTTCTAGGAAGTGTCGGTTTTCTCGCGATGTTTTCTTATTTGTGTGAGTTAAATTTTTGAGCCTGTCGGTTTTCTACCGGTTGCATTTCGGGGAGTGTGGAATCGCATAACCTAATTCCGCCTAGCCCGTTCCTTCATCGGATTACCAGACTACGGCGATGCGCCACCGGTACATGGTGGACATCGCACCTACACGCACAAAACGTTTTGGGGAACACATTCATTGTGCATGCAGCTAAGAAGTGGAATTTCTTGCCGGAGTCTACATTTCCTGATAGCTACAACCCGGGAATCTTTAAATCAAGAGTGAATAGGTTTCTTCTAGGTAAGCGCGTTCCATCGTCGACCGCATCGTCGCTTTCCATCAGGTAAGATAGCGGTCAAGCGCGAAACTATCAACAATAAAAAAAAGTTACCTTTGAGCCACCACTGCTGTATCTATGTATTTTAGTTTTAACCTTTAGTTAAATCCCACTGACAAATGTAAAATTCGCCAGAATGCGAGCTTTTACACCAGTTACCGTTAACCACAGGACGTGGGCGGTGGTGGGTGGACAGGGATCAAGCTTCTATTTTAAAAGGGTTAACGCTAATCTGTGATAAATATTGCTTCAGATTACGTGGGATATTTTATTGCCTTGTTAAATGTACCGGTGTGGGGTTTTTTTTTTTTTTTTTTTTTTTTTTCGATGGGAAAAATCATCTTATGACAACCCCCGCTCTTGGGCGGAGCGGGAGATAGTGTCAGACTCTTACTGACTAAAAAACCCATCCCGTTCCTTCAAGCCTTCATACCGGGGCTCGAGCGCCCTTTCGGATTACCCTGGCCCCAGTAGGCTTCGACCCGGCTGGGCCCCTGCTGTTGCTGACAACTCCTTGAGGCGCGCGGGAACAGCGCGCGCCGTCGACGACTTGGGCTTGGTCCGGACGGTTACCGGACGGCCGGACAGCGAGCTACCCATTGCTCACTGTCCGCAAGCCCGCGCCTACGGTGGCCGGAAATCGGGATCGGAATCCCGGCGGCGGCGAGAGCGCCGTTGCCTGATGCGGTCGGCCTCCTCCTTAGCGAGCATTACTGCTTCGCAGAAGTTGGCGACCGCCTGCCACTCCTCCTCGCTCCGGACCATGGCCTCGACCAAGGCCCGGCGCGAGAGGTCTCCGCCGCCGATCACCCCCACGAGGGCACGGCGATGCTCCGCCCAAGCAGGGCACACCGCGATTGTGTGCTCCACCGTGTCCTCCGGGCGTTCCGCACAGTGGCGACACCCGGGCGTCACTTCCGCTTTAATTCGGAACAGGAACCTCCCGAACTTGCCATTTCCGGTGAGGACCTGTGTCATGCGGAAGGTAAGGACGCCGTGAGGTCTTTCCAGCCACGCCTCAAAGAGGGGACTTATCGCCATAATTGTGGCGTGCCCATAACGGGGTTGCGATAGTCGCTGACGCCATTCCACCATGAGATCCCGCCGGAGCTCTGTCCGCCATGCCGTGACCTGTCGCGGCAGAGGACTTTCACCCCGGCGTTGCATCTCCACGCGCATGTCGTGCATGTGTGCAAGGACTGTTGCCTCCAGATCCCACGGTGGTAGGCCAGCCAGAAGGCTCGCCGCTTCGCAGGAAATCGTGCGGTATCCCCGCACCATCCGAATTGCCATGACCCTCTGGCAGGCGTTCAGAATGGCCGCCGGTCGCTTTTTCAGCGACGGCGCCCACACCGGCGCCCCGTAGAGGGCCATGGACCGAACGATCCCCGCGTAGAGCCTCCGGCAGGAGGCGTCTGGACCCCCAAGGTTGGGCAGGAGCCGCTTGAGAGCGGCCCCAGTCCGGTTGAGTTTGGGAGCCAGACGTCGGAAATGCTCCACGAAATTCCACCGGCTGTCGAGGACGAGTCCCAGGTACTTCATCGTCGACCCGACACCGATGTGAACTCCTCCTATCGTTAGTTGGGAACTCAATGGCGGCGCGTTCCGAGACTGGCGACCGTGAAAACACATCGCCTCGGATTTGTGAAGCGCCACCTTGAGTCCCAACTCCTGGATCCTATCAACGACCATCGCAACCCCGTGTGTCGCTAGAGCGACCGCCGCCTGGTACGACTCTCCCTGCGCTAGAACCAGCGTGTCGTCTGCGTAGCAGACCACGCTGACCCCGTCAGGGAGGTCGCCCCGCAGCACGTAATCGTACCCGATGTTCCACAAGGGTGGCCCTAGTACCGACCCCTGCGGAACACCGCACGACATCTCCCGACGTTTCCAGTCTCCCTGGTGACCGGGGTAGACAATATACCTGTCCGACAGGTAGGCCTCGACTACTCGACAGAGGTATTCGGGCACCCGGTGGTACCGGAGTGCCCTCCGGATCGTACTCCAGGGCAGGGAATTGAAAGCGTTGGCAATGTCCAAGGACACTGCCACGACACACCTACCCTGGGACACCGCATCCCCCGTCGTGAGGGCTCGCACGCGCATGATGGCGTCCACCGTCGAGCGCATCCTGCGAAAGCCGAACTGTCCGTCCGAAAGGTCCGGCCCCACCCGTGAAAGGCGCGCGACGAGGCGGCTCGCAATCACTCTTTCAAAGAGCTTGCCCACCTCGTCGAGCAGCACAATGGGCCGGTACGCGGACGGAGAGTCCGCAGGGCGCCCTGGCTTCGCGATGAGGACCAGTTTCCCCGTCTTCCAGCGAAGTGGGAACTGGCCCCTCTCCAAGCATGCGCTGAAGAGCCCTCTTAGTCGAGGCCCGAGAGCCTCCATGGCCAGGACCCAGGCTTTCCCAGGCAAGCCATCGGGTCCTGGGGCGGCGTTCTTGGCACTCAGCCTTTGCACCGCCACTCTCATCTCTACCTCGGTCACCTCTGGAGCATTGTCGTCGTCGTCGCTATTGCGGTCCGCGTCAGACACCGCTGGCGGAGGCGGAGCCATGGGCGGGGGGGAGTGTTCCCCTCGCGCAGGGAACAGAGCGCTTACCACACCCTCCACGAGTTGGGGCCGGAGACTCTGAGTCAACGGGGGAGCCCAGGGGCGCAGTTTCTCCCGTACCAATTTGTACGGGCGCCCCCACGGGTCCGCGTTCAGAGACCCCAGCCACACGTCGCGGGCCTCGAGTTTGGCCCGCTTAATCTCCGCTCGGAGGGTGTGTTTTGCCTCTCTGTAACCCTCGTACAGCTCCGCCTCTCTGGCCTCCGCATCCGGCGGGCGGATGCGGCGCCTGCAGTATCTGGCGTACCGGCGTCGCGCGTGATTGCACGTGTTGCGCAGTGCAGCGATTTCCGGCGACCACCAGTACACCTGGCGCTTAGCACGTCCTGGACGGACTCGGGGCATAGCCGCATCGCAAATTTGCGACATGGCCTCCCGGAACCACTCCGCCTCGACGTCGATGTCGACAGGCCTGTCCGGTGCTTGCACCCAGGCCTGTACCGTCGCGGCTTCCAGGAGGAGCTCCCGGTCCATCTGCTTAAGCGCCCACCGCGGACCGCAAGGGCTCTGTCGGACCGGCGCGGCCGAGGTTTCGGCGGAGACGTCCAACCGGATGTACCGGTGGTCGGAGTACGTCTCCACCTCCTCCATAACGCGCCAGCCGACGACACGTGGCGACAGAGCGGGGCTGGCGAACGAAAGGTCCACCACAGATTCACCCCGCCTCCGCGCCAACGTGGGGACAGAACCCCGGTTCAGGACGACCAGGCCCAGCTCCAAGGCCCAGTCCTCCACCATCCGACCCCGTGGGTTCGTGCGCCGGGAACCCCAAGCCGTGTTCCAGGCGTTGAAGTCCCCGCAAACGACCACGGGGAGGTACCGGTGTGGGGTGAATGGGTCTACAACGTTCGTTGTTAACTACATTTAGTATGCATACTAAACTTAACTATAACTAACTAGAAACTAAACTAGTCTATATAACTTATATAGTTTTTTTTAAGTTTTAAAGGCTCGCATTTGCCCACTATCTCACCCGATGGTCTTGATTTTAAGGTGAATCCTCAAATAACTTCATCTACTCTTGGTGAAGCAAAAACGATTTTTATATTATATTTTACTTTAATAAAATCTCGGGAAAAGAATAAAGAAATTATTATGGTGCGCAGTTAGCCTTTTTACCGTACTGCGCCAGGAGAGGTTTTTTTTTTCGGTCTTTAAAAATTAGTGTCAGACTTTTACTGACCAGAAAATCCACCTCGTACCTTCTTTGCCTTTCATACCGGGGCCGAGCCTTCCTTTCAGAAACAGACCCTTGACGCCAGTAGGCTTCGACCTTGCGGGGACGCTGTCAACGACTTGGGCTCGATCCGGACAGTTACCGGACGGTCGGACAGCGAGCTACCCATTGCTTGCCGTCCGCAAGCTCGCGCCTACTGTGGCCGGAAATCGGGATCGGAATCCCGGTGGCGGCTGGAGCGTAAGCGCCATCGCCTGATGCGGTCGGCCTCCTGCTTTGTTAGCATTACTGCTTCGCAGAAGGAGGCGACCGCCTGTCACTGCTCCTTGCTACGAACCACGGCCTGCACCGAGGCCCGGCGGGAGAGGTCGCCGCCGCCGATCGCCCCCACAAGGACACGGCAACGTCTGCCCAAGCGAGGCACACCTCTACCGTGTGCTCCACCGTATCCTACGAGCGGTCCACACAGTGGCGACACCCGGGCGTCACTTCCGCACGAATCCGGTGCAGATATCTCCTAATCTCCCGAACTTACCATGTCCGGTGAGAACCTGCATCATGCGAAAGGTAAGGACGCCGTAAGGTCTTTCCAGCCACGCCTCAAAGAGGAGACTTACCGCCATAATTGTGGGCAAGAAGAAGGGTTGTGTTTTTCGAGTGTATGTATAATAATAATAATAATAATAATAATAATAATTCTTTATTCAGGTGTAAAGTAAGCGACATTATAATTTACATTAATTACAATCGACATAAATTTAATTCAAACTGTATTATAGATCTGCCTGATCTAGGTTAATGAAAACCTGTGTTTCAGGCCATCCATGTACATCAAACATTTAAAAAAGAATAACAACAATAGAAATGAAAGCTAAATTAAAACGAAGACAATAATTCCAATGACTTAAAAATAAACCATTAAAGTAAAAATATTTTAAAACTAGATTAGTTACGATATATTATGTTTAAACAAATTAACGAATAATAATAATGCAAATAAAGTGCAGACTTAATTAGGTAAAGAAAGTGATTGGGATTAGATAAACTTTATTTTACAATTTCTAGAAGTTTTTCCGTGTCTTCATAACTGTGTTTTGCCAAATATTCCTGAACTAGTAAATTACACCTATTGTAACTTAAACTATAAATCTTTAGTATTCTGTTACACTGGTTGTATAAGTAGGGGCCTAAAAATAAATAAAATCGTTTAGCAAAAGCATGTTTAGTCTTAGAGTTAGCACAAACCAAATCCTTTCTTCTCCTATCTGAGGGTATTGGGTTAAAATAAAGTTCAGTGTGTTGGAACAAAATTACATTCAAAACAAATAATTGGCGTACTGTTAGGACCTTACATGCCATATAAAGCTGATTTGTAGGAAAACGAAATGGGCGAAAAGTAGCAACTTTTAAAACTGCTCTTTGGGCGCGTTCTAAAGGTAGTAAAATTGATTTAGCGGCACCACCCCATGATGTTATGCAGTAGGTAATTATAGATTGACACAAAGCCAAATAGACCTGTCTAATTAATTTAAATTCGGCAATGTTACGTAAGTTTTTAAAAATATATATTAGTTTACGCACACGGGTGCATAATAAATCGATGTGTTTGCGGAAATTCAAGTTTGTGTCAATCGTTACACCTAAATATTTTATATGGTCAGTTTTTGCTAAAGTGGGACAAGTACATGCAATATCAGCACAATGTAGATTACAATTGTTATGCGCTTGAATACTTAGATTAGTCAGCGTTGGATAAGTGTTTCTCATTGTAAATAATAGGTATTTGGTTTTAACTGCATTTAAGCCTAAGAGATTATTATAAAGCCAATTAGACACAGTATCAAAACCCTTCTGTGCTAGATCATAGACCTCGGTCTTTGATTCAGCTGCAAAAAGTAGAGCTGTGTCATCAGCATACGAAATAATTACACCATTTTGAAGGGTCAAATTGCACAGGTCATTTATATAAATAAGGAACAAGGTAGGACCCAAAATACTACCCTGTGGGATTCCGTAACAGGTACTTTTAAGTTCAGAACTTATGCACTGACCTATTTTTACAGACTGATGACGGTCGCTAAGGTAATCAGATAGTAATTTCAGTTGTTCTCCTCGTATTCCCAGCCTTTCCAGCTTGTACAAAAGCAAATTACAAGAAATTGTGTCAAACGCCTTGGCAAGGTCCAAAAAGATCCCTAAGGTATGCAAACCGTTATCCAGGTTTGAGCTTATAAAATTCGTTAGATGGTGAACAGCTTGGCTAGTTGATCTTTTAGGCCTAAAACCAAACTGTTGATCAGAGAGTAATTTATTACTTTCAAGGTACTTTACTAATCTACTGTTTATAATTTTTTCTAATATCTTTGACAGGCCAGTAAGAACTGCAATTGGCCTGTAATTATTAACACAATTCTTGTCACCGGCCTTAAACACAGGAGTAACTACGGCTTTTTTAAGCAATTTCGGAAATATTCCTTTGGTTAAACATAACTGAAAAATGTGAGTCAAGGGAGGGGCAATGATGTGTTTAAATCTTTTGAGTATGCTATTTGGTATGCCGTCATAACCTATGGCACAATTTTCCTTTAATCCATTTATTATGCCTATTATCTCATTAACATCGGTATCTAGTAAAACAAAAGAATTTCGTGATGCACTTGTTCTAGTTTGGCTCTGACTGGAAGGACACTTATTTGAAAGTAAGAGTTTTTCTGCTAAGTTTTTTCCTACGTTAATGAAGAAGTTGTTAGTTTTATTTACTGCTTCGGTAGGGCTTTGGACAGAAGATAAAAGGTCAAGTGCTGGTTCGAGATTTTTGGACCTAATAGTGTTCGTTTTTATGAATTTCCATATAAGTTTAGTGTTTTTACCTGCTTTTTGTAGTTGAGTCTGATCATATTGGTTTTTTAACTTTTTCAATAGATTATTACAGAAATTCCTATATCGTTTGTAAATAATTGATAGCTGTCCATTATCCGGTGCATTTTTTAAATTATGGTGAAGTTTATCTCTATGTCTAATACAGCGAACAAGTCCAGGGGTAATCCAGGGTTTAATATTACTATATTTTCTAGGGGTTATGTTGGTAAATGTATTTTTCCTTATCTTAGATTGCAATACATCGACTAAATATTGCAAAGAAATATTTGGATCGTGTGAATTGTAAACGGGGTCAAGATTAATAGCGCGTAAGTCAGTTTCAAGACTCGTCATATTGATTTTAGTATAGCTGCGCATGCACTTATTTCGAGGTGAACTTATTTGCAATGTTAGTAAAACAGCTTGATGATCGGTAAGTGATGAGTTAGTAACTAATGTTTTGGATGGACTCTTTGATTTTATAAGGATATGGTCTAGACAAGAGCCGCTCTGATGGGTTGGGTGATTATGAGCTGGTAATAATCCATGAAAAGAGCAAATATTGAGGTAATTATGAGAATGAGTATCGATTTTTTCGGCAATAATGTTTATGTTGATATCTCCTACTAGTATGATATTTTTAAACGAAGATAATTTTTCTAGGTTACTGTTAAGCGAGTCCAAAAACCCATCAATACTTTGGGATGGTGGCCTGTAAATAGCCACAATCACCGTGTCGGGAATAATTTTAATTACTAAGCAATTGCAATCAGAAAAATGAGGTTCTTCTACCAATACTCTTAAGTTATTTCTAATGTAAACGACGATACCATCATTCTGGTTGAATGTATTATCGCTTTTGTGAAGATTAAAACCATCGAGAGTTGGTAAATTGGCTGACTGTTTAGATAACCAACATTCTGTTAGAATGATAATATCGAAGCTTATATCAAGATTTTGTAACAAAACTTGAAAATCATTGAAATTACGGGTTATACTGCGTATGTTTTGTGTAAGTAAAGTAAAAGTTTTATCCCCTGTATAGACAAGGTTTCTGCACTCGTCAACATTACAGATTTTAGCTTCAGACACGGAAAACCCATCCAAATCATAGATAAGCTGATTAGCCATACGAAAAAAATAAAATAAAATTAAATGTAGAAGTTACTATCTATGTGCTAAATTAACTAGGTAGTTGGCGGCGCTCCTAGGCGCCATCATAGTCAACGGAATTAATATAATTGTCCTCTGCATATTTCCGTGCTGGGCAATTCACATCACCGGTTGGATGATCATTTTTCCGCTTGAAGCGTTTGCAGGTCGCACATTGAGGCAGAGAATCTTTATTATCGCAATCCTTGAAAGAATGTCCTGTTTCGCCACAGAGGTTGCAGGTAGGGCTCGTTTCTCTACAAAATTTGGCTGCGTGTCCAAACTGCTGGCAGTTAAAACACCTGGTCACAATAGTAAAGTCTCTCACTGGACACGACGTCCAATTTATAAAGATTCGGCCTTGAGTTATCAAAATTTTCCTAATATTTGCAGGAACTTCCAATATATAATTGCAAGTAGATCGTTCTTTCTTTCCCGACTTGTGGCTCAACTTCAAACTTTCTAAGAAGGACTCTCGAGTAACGTTCGGCAATTTATCTGTCATGTTTTGGACGTAAATGCAGTCGAAAACCTCTTTTTCAGTCAGGGCTACAGGGACACCAATGACCGCAATCCTAGGACGTCGTTTGGACGGTTCTTCAACTTTAAGGCCTGAGGAAACTAACTTCTGCGAGCTTTTTAATTTGTTGATGTCGTCTTTGTTATCCGTCCGAATGATAACGCCACCGTTTCTAATTTTTCTTAAACCGCGGACATGGAGCTTCAATTCCTCCGGCGAGATAATTTTTTGAACTAACAACTTGGTATCGTCACTGGTTTTAGTCTTATCGCTGGGATATATAGCGACTGAACTAATATTTGCTGGGCGAATTAATTTATCAGTACCTTTTTTCACCATGTTAGCGTAGGAGGTATTTTCTGGTTCGTATCGGCTCATCTTCGTTTCCACGACATCTTTGAACTGGCAAAGGGATTCTGCTACATTCTGCTGCACTTGAAGGTGCTGGATAGTGGTGTGCGCTTGGATGGACTTTTGCTTCAGGGATTGGTACAAAACGGCCATTTGAGACGTCCCATGGTTGACTTTTCTACAAAGATTGGTGACACGGAGTTTCTGGTCGGAATTCATTTTACCCTCTCCCACAATCAAGCAAATTTCGCTCAAAATGGTATCGATGGACCCCATCCATCTTTGAATCTCCGACGTAGAGACGACTTCAGTTGGTAATTCAGTTTCCGTGGCTGCTGGTGGCACTGCTTCTCTTGTTTGATTCTGTTCAGCCGGTGATGGCGTCGGAGGGGGACTATGTCGTATCAATTGGCTACGGCCAAAGGGGCTACTTCCTGTGTTAGACATACTTCTAACACGCTAAATTATCTATAAAAATTCTAACTAGTTCATCTTTCGCAACGAAAAACAATTATAAATTATTAGTCACACTCGACACAAACTGACTAAGCAAATTATTGCAATAACATTATTCGCAATTAATTAAATCAATATTGCAACAATCAACATATAAAAACACGTCTGCCTATTCTCGCCGTATGACTGTCCTTTGGCATGCCTAGATTCATTTTAGTGTTAGAGGCATCATTAGATTCGTCTTAGTTGTTAAAGTGACACTGGGTACATCAAAAATAAAAAACAAAATGGTGGATTTTTGTTGCCAAATTGTATGTTTTTTTTTCTTGACAGTGATGTAGGTTAAGTATCGAAATAAGGGGCTAGAGGCGAAAAACCCAACCGCAAGAAACAACTAAAAAGTTCGGAACAAGTTACTTTAGGCAGTTTGATGCAGTTGGTGGCCTCAAAGCTATGGTTGGGCTAAAATAAATTCCAGCAACTGCACCAGACTACCTACTTAAAGTGACTTGTTTCGAAACTCTTAAGTTGTTGTTTGCGGTCGGGTTTTTTGACACCATCAACTTTTTTTTATCCAGGTTACTTCTGAACCATAATATTGCGTTGTACCTACCTAAATCTATCTGCCTAACCTTTTCCGAACCAAGTTGGAGTCAGTTTCCAATCTAACCAGATGCACCTGAATACCAGTATCTTACATGAAGCAACTGCGTACCTGACCTCCACAACCCAGAAAATAGATATCGCAATAACTACTGACTGAGTAACGACTGTCAAAGATCCACAAAATGTCAGTTGGAACCAACGGATTAACGTACTTTCCGAGGTAAGGCTGTATCTCGGTATCTGAGGATGATCACCCATCTACAGACCGGCCCTTAATAATCGTAGCTTAACCTTGGATTATAATATGTGCGTTTTTTTTTTGTAAATGATCCAATTACTTCTGCTCTAGGATGGTGCGAAAGGGTGTGTAAGACTACTTTTACCGACTAAAACCCACTCCCATATTTGCTTTGCATTCCAGGACTTCAGGTTCCCCTTTTGGAAGTAAACCCATGGCCCCAGTAGGCTTTGACCCAGCTGGCCCCTTCGGTTTAACTGAGATCTCTTTGATACGCGCGTTGAAGACTACGCGCCAGCGCCGTCGACGACTTGTGCTCGGTCCGGACGATTACCGGACGGCCGGACGGCGAGCTACCCATTGCTCGCCGTAGTGAGCGATACGTGCGGTTGTTATTATTCTTGCTACGACCCACCAATTAATATGTCCCAAAATATAAACCACATTAGAATGTTCAACAGGATAATATCTTTTAACAGGAAGTCAATATTTTTGCGGTTTTAGATTCGGGTTTTTATAAGATCAGATTTTTTATTTGCGAAATAAAAAAACAGTCAGCGACCTCGCGTTTGAGGAAAATATTAAAGTCGTGGGTTCAGAAATAATCTAAAAGTTTTAGGTGGGTGCAGGTAGTGGTGACCACTAGTGTCTTACATTTACGTGTTAAATCTAGTTACTGTGTAAAGGACTAGCGGACGCCGAGCAAAGGGTAGCTCGCCGTCTGATGAAAACCAGGAGCAAGGCCTCAAAGAGACGTTAAATTAATTGACAGGGGCCATTACGGCTCATACCTGCCAGAGCTACGGGATTAATTAGAAGAGTTACCGCGGTTTTATAACGTAAACACACGTAACGTAGGTCGACTGGTAGAAAATGCTTTATGGCATTAAGTCCGCCTTTGTACTCTTTTGTGCATGAGGAATAAGATAAATACATAAAAGGGAACTGCAAAAACCCGGGTGTGTTTCCCTCTTGTTCCACTCTTAGCGGGAGAAGATATTAATGATTTCATACCTTCATAGACTGCGCAGTCTTAATAAATAAAATAAATAAATAAAATTTATTTATTTCAGGTAAAAACCCATATTAGAGAACAGAATTCAAAAAATATGCATACAGATAATAACAATTAAATAAAATTACAATCCTTAATAACAATTCCGAAATGTCAATAAATAAAATTCAATACAAATAAAGTTAATCCATAAAAATCCAATAAATTAAAATTCAATAAATTAAAATCAAAATAATTAAAATAAAATAAAGATAAAAATAGTAATAATAAAAAAAGTAAATCTGTGGCCCGGCTGTCAAAGTGAATGACAGAAAAATTTTTCTCGCCGAATTTTTTCCATTAATTTAATAGAATAATATATCAAATAAAATGCCAAACCACCGAAAAACAGTCCGAAAAAAAATAAAAAACCACATCACATCACCGTTTACCAACTAAAGTAAGCGAACAAAGTTTCATACAAGACGACGTGGCGATGAAATTATAATGAAATGTTGACGAGAAGCCGGGCACGACAACAACAAACACACCCAACATCTTCGGATTCGTCGTTCAGCTCCGCCTCGCAGCCGCCGGGACCAGCGCCAGCCGTGAGTCCAGTGATTCCGGTAGCTGCAGTTGCGTCGAGCTCGAGCGACGAATACTTCTCGCCGCCGACGACACCACCACCTGCGCGTCGGCGGGGAAGAGGCCGACCTCCGGCCTGCTTGGGACCTCGAGGCCCTCCGGCCTCTGGCGGGGTCCCCGCTGCCGGTGGAAGTGTGCAGCGCATGCGATGGACACAATCCATTAATGAAAATGTCATGCGCTCATACTTTGGGGCTACAGAGGGGGGAACTAACCTGACTGCGTACCGTGGTCGGATGCTCTCTCTGTTTCAGGTGCTTGAACCAGCTGTCAACGTTTCGGCTCAAAGATTATCGGATCAGGTGCGGGTCATCCAGCGTAACCGTATGTTGGATGACGCCGTACTTGATAGACTGCGCCTAGAATCACGGAATGGCCGTGTCTCACCTGTTTCACCACCGGCCGCGGTGCAACTGCAACCCAGTGTTTCACCGCGACCCGACCACGTTGGTGAGGATGATGATGACGGGGCTATATCCGTGAGTACCCAGTGCAATGCACGTTTGAGGAGCGCTTTGGAGGATGCATTCCGGGAGTATCGCTCTATACCACCAGAGCTTAGACCTCGTCTACCTCGTTTGCCTATGCATAGAAAAAACAGGGCGTTGGTGTGTGCTCTAGATTCGCAGCTATCAAATTGTTTTGATAGCAGCGAAGACCTTACCGATACCCACTCGATCTTATACTGTGCGGCTGCAGCGGCGTGTCGTGTAGCTCACGTCAAAATTCCAAATAGTGACAGAGCTACACGACCAGTTAAACCAGCTTGGCAGTGCAGGATCGAGCGCCGTATCGGTGAGGCTAGAGCGCTCATCGGCAAACTTATCTGCTTCAGGGAGGGCAACACTCGCCCTAGAGTGATGCGCTTTGTGAGGCGGGCGTTCTCGGGGACAGATGTTAGTCCTCGAGATTATCTACCCCGTATCACAGAGCGTATCGACTTCCTGAGGCAGAAAGTCTATGCATGGGCAAACCGTATACGACGGTACAAGCGGCGAGTGGAGCGGTACACCCAGAACCGCGCGTTCCAAAGCAACGAAAGGTGGGTTTACAGGGCATGGGAGCGACCGGACCAAAGTGTGATTGATACGCGCCTACCAGATGATGATGCCATGTATTCATTTTGGCGCAGCATTTGGTCGGTGCCTGTCAGTCACACTGAGGGCGATTGGACTCGGGGGGTCGAGCGAGAGTGCGAACTTATACCAGAAATGGGGGCAATTACCATCAGCCCCCAAGATGTGGCTCGTGCAGTTCGTCCGTTACCAAATTGGAAATCTCCAGGGCCGGACGGGCTGCACAACTTTTGGCTTAAATGGTTTAAAAGTTCGCACGCTCGCTTGGCGTCCCAATTCTAATCTGCCTTAGAGTCAGGGTCGCTGCCCCAGTTCCTGACGACAGGAATAACCCACCTGCTCCATAAATCGGGTAGTACTGCGGAACCCAAAAATTATAGACCGATTACGTGTTTGCCGACGGTCTATAAAGTTCTTACATCCATCCTGAGAGATAAAATTAATAGTCATATTGAGACAAATTCCATCATGTCTGCTTCTCAGAATGGATGTAGGAACGGGTCCCGTGGTACTAAGGAGCTGCTCCTCATTGATGTTGCCATTAGCCAACAGGTTCGTCGTTCTCGAAGAGATCTGTCGACATGTTGGATAGATTACAAGAAGGCCTATGACTCAGTGCCGCATACATGGCTCATGAGGGTGCTGGAGCTATATAAAATTGATGTAACTCTGCGCACCTTTCTGATGTCATGTATGGGGCAGTGGAGGACGGTCCTTCACTATCCAGGGTGTCGACGGGTTTCGGAGAACAGCGAACCGTTAAGGATCGAGCGTGGCATATTCCAGGGTGACAGTCTGAGTCCACTGTGGTTTTGCCTAGCTTTGAACCCACTCAGCACACTGCTGGAGGGTTCGGGTTTAGGCTACCGGTTGAGAAGAGAGGGTCAGGTCATATCTCACCTTCTTTACATGGATGATCTGAAACTATTTGCTTCCAACAACTTGCAACTGATGGAGCTACTGAAGGTAACTGAAACCTTCAGTAGTGCCATCAGGATGGAATTTGGTTTGGACAAATGTGCAGTCATGCATGTAAAGCGAGGGAAGATTATGGAATCTGTGGGAACCCAACTCTCGGATTCCATACACCTTAGATCCCTCAGCTCAACCGAAACTTACAAGTATTTGGGTATGTCGGAAGCGTTGGGCATCAATGCTGCTGACGTGAAACAATCGTTGAGGGAGCGCTTCTTTGGCCGCCTGAATAAAGTACTGAAAAGTCTTTTATCGGGCGGGAACAAGGTGCGCGCCTTCAACGGTTGGGTCATGCCGGTTTTGATGTACTCTTTCGGCATACTCAAATGGACTCAGACGGAACTCGACGCCCTGGATAGGAGAGTCCGCACTCTGCTTACCGCAAATCGGATGCATCACCCACGATCATCGGTGATGAGGCTGTATATCCCGCGGAAGTGTGGGGGTCGTGGCTTCTTAAATACCAAGACCCTGCACAACCGTGAGGTATGCAGTCTCAGGGAATACTTCCTGGAAACCGACGTGGGGATGCACCGAGATGTAGTGGCGGTGGACAAAGGCTTCACCCCGCTCTCCTTGGCCAGCGAGAACTGGCGCAAACCTATAGTAATGGATACTAATGAACGCAAGGAAGTATGGAAGGGCAAGGAGCTTCACGGGCGCTTTTACCGGGCCTTACATGGGCCCGATGTAGATCTTTTAACGTCCGTCTCCTGGCTACGCTTTGGTAATCTCTTTGGAGAAACCGAAGGTTTTGTCTTTGCAATTATGGACGAAGTTATGATGACGAACAATTACCGGAAATATATTGTGAAGGACGGCACGGTTGACATCTGTCGGGCATGCCACCGGCCTGGAGAATCAATCCGACACATTATTTCTGGGTGTTCTCATTTAGCTAACGGAGACTATTTGCACAGACACAACCTTGTAGCCAGGATTATCCATCAGCAACTTGCTCTTAAATACAACCTTGTTGAATCAGAAGTACCGTACTATAGGTATGTGCCCGACCCAGTTCTCGAGAATGGCAGCGTCACATTGTATTGGGACCGATCTATCATCACTGACAGGACTATTGTTGCCAATAAGCCTGACATAGTGGTGATAGATCGACTAGAGCGTCGCACAATGATTGTTGATATAGCGGTCCCTCATGACGAGAACCTCGTGAAAGCTGAGAAAGATAAACAAACTAAATATCTTGACTTGGCTCGCGAGGTTGTCGACATGTGGGAAGTGGATAGAGCAATCATTGTGCCGATAGTCGTGACGGCCAATGGCTTAATAGCCAAGAGCCTCGACCAACATCTGCGGAGGCTCTCGTTAGGCAGTTGGATCAAGGGCTTGATCCAGAAAGCAGTACTCCTAGACACGGCGCGTATTGTCCGGAGGTTCCTATCTCAGGAGCCCTGACTACCGGCAGCTTGGACCTTGTTCCCGATGCCGGTGGGCTACTATTTTTTATATTTTTAAATGTTTTTTTTAATTATTTTTTTTAAGGAATATTTAAAAATATAATATAATATGTACTAATGTTAAATAAAGGAAGTAATAATAAAAATTGCCAAAAATTTTATTACATTTAAGATAATAATTTTAGTCTCCTACATGCGACACTGTATGTAACTTGTCTAAAGAGTATGTTTCTTATTTTAAGACTTTTTGTCTTCTGCCTACCCGTAAACAGTCCGGTCTGTGATCCGGTCTGACAGCAAACATACTTTCCGAACCACGTATGTGTCCATGTTCCTAGGTAGAATAGTCATCCATCCACGAGCCAACATCGGTAATAACATTTATAGTAAATTTATTTTCACATTTATAATGAACTAGCTTTTGCCCGCGGCTTCGCCCGCGTAGGTACATAAAAGACCTTCCTTCTTTCTCCCCCTTTTCTCAATTTTTTTTATAAAAAAATTTGCCTATGCCCGTCTCCAGGGTCCTATCTCTGTAACTATCTGTGTAAAAAAATTCATCAAAATCGGTTTTGCCATTTCGGCGCGAAGACGTAACAAATAAACAAACTCACTTTCGCTTTTATAATATTAGCAAGGATTTAGTTCTGACAATTGAAAGAATGCTAATATACATTTAATGAATTTATGATATTTACTATTTTTATCTACTATGTTAGTCACATTTGTATTTTATTTAATTTGAGTTATATATGCCAATTTTTTTTTTCTAATTATAACTTTATTCTCTTAAAATTGCACTTCTATCTACTTACCTTTATGAAATTACTGTGCCTGAGAGGGTCCATGTGCACCTGTTTAACTATTTTTAATATCATATGTAACTCATGTGATAAGTATAGCAACAAAGAATTAAAAAAAAGTGTTGCTTACTCTTAATAGGGGGCCTTTCCCGGTTCGTCTATCGTCAACGCTGCAACGTGAGCATTGTTAAAAAACTTATTGTTTCATTCAAAATAATGTTTGATAAAAAGCAACGTGTAAAGGAGATAGCGCCTGAACACTCACGTTGGCTTTCAGTAACTTCCGTCGCTCACTAGAATATTTCACAAAACTTGTTCCAGGAAATACATGTTTTTGTAAAAACCTTATAAGTGATGGATGGATTGCGTGAGGAGTGATATGATAGAAAAGGGAGTTAGTGATAGTGTGACGGGTGACTAAGAATGGAAGAAAAAAACGTGTTGCGACGACCTCAAGTAATATAGAATAAGGGCAGGTAAAAGAAGAAGTTTTTGGAAAAAGGAAATTGTAATTCAGAATCTCTATTTAATGTGCAAGGTTTCAATAAATAATTATGTTTTCTATAAATTTAATTTGTAAGTATAATATGAAGGCCAAGGTCACGTAAAAATTGTACAAAACAGCAGATTTTTGAAGTACTTTACAGGATTAGTTTTACACTGTGTTTTGTTTTCAATAGGAACCTTAATAAAATTCCAATAGATAGGTCCAATTTTTTATTATTTTGTTATTGACTAGTTTTTGCCCACGACTTTGTCCGCGTACACAAAATATACTAAGCCTAACCACTCAGGAATAAAGCAGCCTTCTATCGGTGACCAAATTTTAGCAATCGGACCAGTAATTTCAGAGATTACCTCTTACAAACAAAAAAAAAACAAAGTTTACCTATATACAAGTTGGCGTTTGACTACTATGTCCCCTCATAGTATGCGATGACATGGGTCAACGACGGAGCACGCTTGCCTAAAAGTAACCTATACATTCTTGACTTAAAGGCTCCGAGCAATCATCATATAGATAGACGTCCACTGTTGGACATAGGCCTCCCCCAAGTGTCGCCACAACGAACGATCATGTGCGTCCCGCATCCATCGGATTCCCGCTACCTTCACCAGGTCGTCAGTCCGAGCAATATCTCGATCAAAATATCTAGAGAAAGATGTGTAATATTATAATCACGTAAGAGCGGTTATAAGGTAAGTATCGTGGGTTGGGTGCCCTTAAATATCGATATTATCCAAATGACATATCTACATGATATCAATTTTAATTGGCGATTGCGAACCGGAAATTAGCTCACTAATATAATGGATAAGCAACTTGCAACGATTGCTCATGCAACCGGTTTGTTTACGATCATGTTTGATAATGTTAACAGGTTTGTAAATCATTTTCAAATGTCAATAAATCATGGAGTAACTTATACACACGGCATATTCAGTTGTTGGTAAAAACATCACAGCGTCGATTTGTTGAATTGCTTTTTTAGGGTTCCGTATCTCAAAAGGAAAAAACGAAACCCTTATAGGATCACTTTGTTGTCCGTCCGTCTGTCTGTCTGTCTAGACCCTTTATCTCGAGAACGCGTGGAGGTATCGTATGGAGTTGAAATTAAAATCATGTACTCCGGTCTGCGGTCCCTTCAAGCTGTGAAAAAATCAAACTTCTAAGTTAAGGAATAAAAAAGAAACGGCCGTTTATGTCCCAAAAAAAACTTTTTGATACTCTCAAAGATTGAAATTCATAGGGTACTTCCCGTTGACCCAGAATCTTGAAATTTGGCACAAAGCAAGATCTTATAGCACAGGTATAGGTAAAAATCTGGAATCAGTTATTTTTTTATTATCTACGGCACAAAAAAAAATTGCAATCCGGAAAAATCTTCCAAACTATTCGGGAATAGTAGTTTTCACGGAACCCTCAGTGCGCGAGTCCGACTCGCACTTGCCCAGTTTTTTTTTTACTTTCTTTACTTCTTTGTATGTATCTAAGATATAGATCACGTCATGGTCCTCATTAGAAGGATTAAAAGCACCCGAAAGGCAATGCAAAGGGGTATGTTGGAAGTCTTCCTGCGTGATCGCATCTACAGGAGAACCAGAGGTGCCGACATAGCCCGAAGGATCACCTGTGGCACTAGGCAGGGCACATAGCTCGTAGAACAGATGGTCGATGGGGCTGAAAGGTTCTGGAGGTGGCGACCGCGCTCTGGATGACGGACTGTTGGTAGCCTACCCAGAAGATGGACTGATGACTAGGTGAAAGTTGCGTGAATCCCATGGATGTGAGACGCACAGGACCGGTCGTTGTGGCGACACTTGGGAAAGGCCTATGTCCAGCTGTAGCCGTATTTCGGTTGAAATGATGTTAATGATGAACACTTGAGCTATTTTGAGAGTTCGAGAATGTATTTTAAATTGTTTTATCATAAATACTTATTTATTTATAGAAATGTTTATCTTGCCAAATAAAAGTCTTGCAGATTAGATAAAATGATAAACATTTCTAGATTTGTATACCTATTACTCCTTTGACTTCGCGGTTTCTCTACATTTAGACTACATTGAGTTGATAGCTACCTACTTATCGAAAATTAATCAATTAATCGAGTAGATAAGTTAAAGTAAGACCAACCTATAAAGGTTATAATAATAAAATAAACTTAAAGTAACACTAGTTAATGTTTGTAATGTTTTCTTTCCACCAACACACACACAAACCTTTATGTACCTAAATTGATAAACTTTTTTAATTTGCTGATTTTTAGGGTTCCGTACCTCAAAAGGAAAAAACGGAACCTTTATAGAATCACTTTGTTGTCCGTCCGTCCGTCCGTCCGTCCGTCTGTCTGTCTGTCTGTCAAGATCCTTTATCTCGAGAACGCGTGGAGGTATCGAGTTGAATTAAAATCATATACTGAAATCTGCGGTCCCTTCCAGCTGTGAAAAAATCAAACTTCTAAGTTAACGAATAAAAAAGATACGACCGTTTATGTCGCAACAAAAGGATGTATTGATACTCTCAAAGATTAGAAGAAAATATGATGGAATATATTGCGAGTATTCTTTTTGCGTATTTAACTGCAAAGTGTATGCCTATGGTAATGTAGAGTCTGTCTAAAAATTCAAACGACTTGGGTAATTATTAGGGTAAAATGAAATCTGATGTAGTCAACCCTGGTTCAATAATCAAGGTTGGTTAAGAGATCTTGATCATTGTTTACTAACAGAAGAACCTTATAAAAATATCGAATATTAGTATTTTTTAAATGATTAACTCTTTGAATGCCGTAATTAGAGACACAATAGAAAGACAATTGCTTATGTCGAACTGTGTAACTTAAGACATTCAAAAGGTTAAATATCATACAAAATTCTCAAGTCGTTTGACTTTTTAGACAGACTATAATTACATTACCTGTCAATTCACCTGTCACGTGACTTCTCCGCAGATAATGTCATTGCCATACATTTTGTAATTAGCGTTTGGCGGGAACGCTAACAGTTACCTAAGTCATTTGTCTACGATTACAGGGCCGCGGTAAATCTTTTAAATGATCCCACAGTCCACAATACGCCTCTTTTAGTAACTGATCGGTGTGTGTGTGAACCGTGTGCAGGCTCCTCAACAATCCCATGAATGGCCGTAGCGTGGCAACGTGCGGAGATTGCGCGCGCAACCCGCTTGTAAGCAACTGGTTTCTACATAGACCACCTTGTTATGATGTAGAGGGGAACGTAGGTAGAAAACTGGAAGTAAGGTGTAAGGTTAATACTCCCTGAAACCAAATGTATATTTAAGTTATTGTACGGTATACCGCACAAAAACTAATAACATGGTACATGCACGTATATAGTAAAATAATAATTTGATTATATTGTTTAATTAGCCGAATGTAGGCTCATGTGTGCGCACTTTACTTTAGTGTTTCATTAGACGTAGTTTGAGTCGGACTGTTGATGTCATTTTTACACTAAAATTTGCATTGACATACTTATGTTAGGCCTGCATCCTACAGTTTCCTTAATCGTAATAAAGGACGACCACGTCACTCAATATTTGCATATACAGCAAACTTTAGTTGAAAACTGTCTCGATTAAATTCAATTCAAAATATTTTAATTTTATAAGGCCTTCATGGACATAAGAATCTTTAGAAGCTAGTGCACGGTTTCAATTGGTCATTTCCTATGGCGGAGAACTATCAAAAAATTGCATGGTTTCTATATATATAGGTATGAAATATTGTCCTCTTATATCACTACAGAGATGAATGTGTGAAGATAACGGTAGGTCTAGTTTGAGAGGCAGGGTTCGTAAAATGTATGTTTCCAGCTGTTAGTATTTAAATAGTTGCTGCATATATGACGAATATTATGTACCTAAGGAGAAAAAGAATGTTAAAGAAGAAAAATATGTTTAAATTTTGCATGCCAAAATTGGTAGAGCATAATGAATAACGCATACACACAACACATAGAAATGTATTTTTATTTATTTATTATGTTTAGCAATAAATTTATGAATTAGACTTCGAATAATAAAAAAATAGGTATAATATTCATTTAGATTCACTATCAACTACATCATATCTTCAATTGGAAGGTGAGCCTCATGGAGTATAATTTATTTTAGTGTGATAACTTCAAGTTGTTGTATAAAATTTTCTGAATAAACAATACTAACTTTGCCTGAAAAAAAAAACATGATTAAGTTTTATTTCAATGACATTTTTGGCAGTTTTGTGACCTTTTCAATTCTACATTTACTCATTAGCTACATTAAGTATTTCTTATTTATTCTCAATAATCTTTTTTGAATAGGTAAAAATGCAGAGAAAGTATTCAACAAAGCAATAAATACTTTATGTAGGTCAAGAACAGATTGTTTTGTATTTACCTAACTGTTATGATTAATTGTATTGACACAACGTTTTTGCTTTGTGAATATTTTTTTCTCATTGTGCTACAAAACATTATTACAATGCGCTAACTCAATGATTTTTAAGATGCCTTATATAAAGTAGGCTAGATTGTTTATGAAAACAAAAATTGGAGACGGTTTAGCCGTACTAAACCATCCTATTTTAATCACCTCTATCTAAGATTACGTAAGTTTATTTTTGTATTAAGAAATAATAAACAAATTAAACAATAACTTAAATAATTAAAAATAATATATACACTAAATGCCTAGCTAAATATGACGTCATAAAACTCCTCCGCATCGCTGTCGACTGGAAGTGTGCCCAAAAGGCTGGCGGCATTTCCACGTTAAAAATATACGTTAGATTATGTATATTTTTTATTTACAAACAAAGTGTGCCATCTGCTCTGTATACTAAACTCTATGTCATTACACCACGCGTAGCCCAGAGTAAGAGGCAGTTGGCACCAAACATCCCGCCGACACAGACGTGTCAGTCCCCCGCCGGTCACTCCCGCGAACTTTACAAACTTTACTAACAAACTGTTTTTTACAACTAACATCAAATAATTTTAACTAACATCAAATATTTTTTTACAAGTTGAAATTATAGTGAAGAAGTGCCTTTATAGTGTAAGTTTTAAAAGTGATGTTTGAAAATGAATGGTGTTATCGTCAATACTGAGGTGACTAAAGATGCTGGACTTATTGAAAGGTTTGTATTTTTAATATTAATTGATAAAAAAAAAATACCAGTTGATATGACCACCCTTCGATGTGACCTGTGTAAACATATTTCAGCATAATTTATTATGAATACAATGTAAACTAATCAGTAAAGTAATACATTGAAGAGAGTATTTTGTCGTTATCAATAACTACTGAAATAATCTTAACGGGTTTTTAACATAAAACAACACACGTTTATCAAAAGCGAAGTTTCTTTTTACGCAATGACTGGTTTCGTGGGTTTCAATATGTATTTACATATATGTACGTACATGTATGGATTAAGATTTAAGACATGTTGCGACAACACTATAGCCAAGCCAATAAAGGCAAGAATAACCTCCGATTTCTGAATATCTAAAAAGAAGTTGAGTATTTTTTTATTTGGCGTTTCAACAATGATTACACTATTAAATGTAAAGAAAAACGATTCGATCTTATGTTTAAGTTACCCATCACTTAAGAAGAACAACTACATGCACTAATTAATACGCCTTAAAGCTAATAATAATAATAAAATGACAAAAAAAAAAACAGAACAGAACGAAAACAACTATGTATAAGTTTATAGGAGTTTTGGTCAAACTCTAACTTACGCTAAGATAGAGTTTGACGAATACCGAAAACCTGCCAAATCTATATTTTGACATATATTCTGAATTCCTAACTGATCAGAAATCAAAATGCAACAAGATTAAATTGAGTTCTAATGATCATACTCTGAATTCCAGATAATCTAGCCAGAAACTGACATAAGTCGACATTAAGTAACTGATGAGAAATCCAAAAAGTTAAGACTGACATTTTTAACGTCAGCGTTTTGAGATAGTCATCAAATTCTAGCCCATCAATAATTATTAAAAAAAAAATCTCTATCATAAATTGCAGTTTGTTCAAAACTTTAAAACAAGTATTTAAATAAAAATAAACTCAATACTCACACAATAGGTAGTAAGTACTAAAAGTTCAGGTGAATTATAATTTTTACCATAACTAAATTCAAGGGCTATGGGGTTCTGAAAAGGTAACCAGTGGTCCTAGAACGCAAAGGGCAACCGAAAGAATCCATGGGTGTGGTTTCAGCCAGTAAAAATCTGACACTCCCTCCCACTCTAAACTAAAGCGGGAGAAGTCATAAGATTACTTCTCAAATTTACTTCTGCCGTTTTGTTTGTTGCACTAGGATATCTACGCCCTTGAAGCAACCGGTACAAACTAATAACTATTAAAACTGGATATTACTAAAATCTCGTCAGAAATTTATTAAACTATTAATAAAAAATTGTGAGCTAATCAGTGAAACATAATACTATACAAAACAATTAAAATAAACGCTTGGATTTTTGACTAAGGAAAAACTACCATAATTATTAATATTTAATCTTCCAAATTATAAATACTAAAAACAGTTATTTCTAACAGGCTAACCACCTTGAAACAACTAACTTACGCTATCAAAATAATATAAAAAACTTTAAAACTCACAATATATTAATTGTCCTCAAGTCTTATTTCGGAAGAACACATTTAAACTTAAAAACTAAATTCAAAATAAATAGTTTTGGTAAAATAAAACATCCGATTAAAACTCTTAGTTTTTGATTGTTTCATAAAACTTGTTTTAATGTATTTGTGGCGTTTATGTTACTCTTTGGAACACAGACTCTCCTCAACCTTTGGAATATTTGCAGGATATACGGCGTAACCGACAATTACCACCAGGCAAACCACCCACTGCCTGCTTACCATCAGGCGGGATCGCCTCTGTCAAGTCAAGTACTAGTTTATAACAGATAAAAAAAAAATTGCCTGTAGGAACGGGTATATCTATAATTGAAAAGTACAGAATAAGAAAATATTTTAATATCAACTACATATTTCAATATACGTGAAGCATATCTTAGAACCAAAAATTCGAAGACATGTGACATTCATCAACCCGCACTGGGTCCGCGTGGTGGATTACGGCCCGTTCTCTCTCCTAGAGAGGAGGCCTGAGTCCCAGCAGTAGGGGCATTAAAAAAGGCTGCTCATGATGATTCCAATATATCAGTAGTTATAATTATGAATAATTGAGAGCAGTGGTGGCCAAGTAGTAAGGGCTCCGACTTACGCGTTGCAGGTCGCGGGTTCAAACCCAGCCAGACGCATTACTTTATGTAATTTATTTCATCATCACTGCTCTGAGAAAGGTGAAAGAGAATATTGTGAGGTAACCAGCATGTCTCACAACGAAAAATTCAAAAACTTGGCCAAATGGGGCTTCCTCACCCCATCTCTAACACAGTTCCAGTGTGGAGCCTCAGCACAAGACATGCGTCACCAGCTATGCTGCTCACCACCTGCAATACCAATCACCTGCAGTATTCAGGATCGATACGAGGCCAACAATAGACGCAGGTTGCCAAATATTGGTCAGAAAAAAATTAATAGGAAAGCAACGACACCAAAAGAAGAAGAAAAACATCTAGGCATAAGCGTCAGGGTTTCCGAAATTTCTTTATGTCAGTGAATAATCTTCGATTTACGCCGTGACCGTGGCAAATCTATCGAATTACCTGCTTCTTTGCTTACCTTCATCTGTTCAAACATGGCTACAAATATTAGCTATCAAATAAAGGATAACACTGACCTAGATAATCTGTTAAAACAAACGCACGTAGCTGTTCGAAACTTAGGTAATAGATTTAGGTCTTTAGTAGCCTTATGAAAAACATCATCATTTCAGCCGAAAAACGTTTACTATTGGACATAGGCCTCCCCCAAGTGTCGCCATAACGACCTTATAAATAATAACCCAATAATATAGCTTTTCTATATATATAGAAAAGATGGATGGATTGTGTGAGAAGTGATATGAAAGAAAAGGGAGTTAGTGATAGCGTGACGAGTGACAGGACAGAATGGAAGAAAAAAACGTGTTGCGCCGACCCCCAATAAAATGGGACAAGGGCAAGAAGAAGAAGAATATAGCCCAATATACCGAAAATACAAATCACAAAGAAACCAAAAATTAAGAAAAACAATAAAGAATTATCTACAAAAAAAAAAATGAAAAACAACTTTGAACTTATAATTCTAAGTCAATGCGAAAAAATTACAGCTCATAATTACCCATTTTTAAAACGGAAATTTCATAGGTAAAGACCTAATACATACGGAGTAATATTTGAGAATATTGACAAAATAAATACTGAACTTAACTGGTTTTAAACCAGAAACCGTGAATATTGGAATGAAAACTAGTTAATGACACTCAATCCTAACTAATATTATAAATGTGAAATTGTGGATGTTTGGATGTTTGTTACTTAATCACGCAAAAACGGCTGAACGGATTTGGATGAAATTTGGCATGCATATAGTCTTTGACATGGAAAAGAACATAGGCTACCTTTTATCTCGATTCCTTAAGTACGTAATGCCACGCAGGCGAAGCCGCGGGCAAAAGCTAGTGATAAATATAGCATTCTATCAGTAAAAGGAGTTTTCTAATCGGATCACACAATCCATTTGCAAACGATGAATTTATATTATCACCTAATAGTCTAAAGGCGATAGTTTATATGTAAATAGTTATGTGTGTACGTGTGTTACCTACTCTTTTACGGTTAAACGGTACATTACATTAATATAGCTTGTACATCAGAATAACATTTAACGTTTGAAAAAAAATGGAGGGAGTTTCTTTTCTTTGGTGGGAAAATCATCTGATGACAACCCCCGCCCTTGGGCGGAGCGGGAGATAATGTCAGACTCTTACTGACTAATACCCCACCCTGTTCTTTCGTGCCTTCATACCGGGGCTGAGCTATCTTTCGAAACTAACCCTGGCCCCAGTAGGCTTCAACCCAGCTGGGCCCCTGCTGTTGCTGATAACTCCTTGAGGTGCGCGCCGTCGACGACTTGGGCTCGGTCCGTACAGTTAGCAGACGGTCGGACAGCGAGCTACACATTGCTCGCCGTCCGCTAGTCCGCGCCTATGCCTATGGTGGCCGGAAATCGGGATCGGAATCCCGGCGGCAGCGGCGGCTGGGGCGCTGTGAGCGCCGTTGCCTGATGCGGTCGGCCTCCTCCTTTGCTAGCATCACTGCTTCGCAGAAGGAGGCGACCGCCTGCCACTCCTCCTCGCTCCGGTCCATGGCCTGAACCACAAGGCTCGGCGCGAGAGGTCTCCCAAAATGGGGGAAATTTCAACTCCACGCTGGCGAGGCAGCTGGCAGAAACTAATATATTATAATATCATAAAGCTTAAACAAACTGAAGTTTGGTTAACCAAGCTAATCTAAGGACCGTAATAAAAAAAAATATTGGATGGCCCGTTTCACGAGGAAATCTATAAAGCAAAAAGAAATAAAAGTAAAGGAAGAAAAATAGTTACAAGACTATATATCATACTATAACGTGTAGAAGCAATGCAGTAATCAATATTATATACTAGCTTTTGCCCGTGGCTTCACCCACGTACATAAAATATAACATAAGTCACTCAGGATTAAAGCAACTTTCTACCGGAGAAAAAACGTTCAAATATTACCTCCTATAAACAAAAACATAAAAAGAAACTTTACCTCTTTAAAATATTAGTGTAGAAGTGTTGATTTACAACCGTTTATATTTAATATTAGTTTAAGATTTAAAACTAAAGTATTCTTCAAAGCCATGATGATCTGCATAATATCTTACATAATGCAACTCGTAAAGCTTAACCCACTGCGTAATCCGGAGTTTCTTCATCATTCCAACTTCAGCTTACTTTGTTTTTTATAAAACCGGCGTCTCGACGACTTGATCGAGTTAGCTAAGAGTTCTTTAATGTTAATCTGCATTTGTTTGGTTTCAACAAACAATAACAATAATAATTCTTATAAACATGTTTTTTTTAATCATTAAAAATTTCTCCCGCTCTAGGGCGGAGCAAGAGAGCGTGTCAGACTTTTACTGACTAAAACTACACCTATGTTTCTTCTTTGCCTTGCGTGAGGACCAGGGGTTTCCCTTTCGGAAGTCAACCCATGGCCTCAGCAGGCTTCAGCACTGCTGACCCCATACGGCCCTACGCCTCTCTTCCGTCTGGGCTAAAAAAGCGTCTATTACAGCCAGTCTTGATGACTCATCTTCTTCTTTCTGCCCTTGTCCCATATTTTTTCCCGTTTTTTTCTTTCATTCTGTCTTGTCACCCGTCACACTATCACTAACTCCCTTTTCTTTCATATCACTCCATTTTTTTTTCCGGTGGGAAAATCATCTAATGACATCCCCCACTCTTGGGCGGAGCGGGAGACAGTGCCAAACTTTTACTGACTAAAAAACCCACTCCTGCTCCTTCGTTGCCTTTCGTACCAGGGCTGAGCTGTCTTTCGAACTAACCCTGGTCCAGTAGGCTTCGACCCAGCTGAGCCCCTGCCGTTGCTGACAACTCCTTGAGACGCGCGGGAACTGTGCGGGCCGTCGACGACTTGGGCTCGGTCCGGACAGTTACCGGATGGTCGGACATCGAGCTACCCATTGCTCGCCGTCCGCAAGCCCGCTTAATATCACTCCTCACACAATTAACACAAATGTAAAATTACAAAAACAAACATATTATTAATTTACTTTTTACAACTTCACTTCAATTTCCTGCTCCACTCGTATTAAATATTACTTGATAAACTAGTTTATAAGCTAAATATATAAAGTTATTTATAAAATATAAGCAATACATAAGCCGTGCTAATGAGAGTTCGGGTGTTTCCGTGAGCAATCGGCTAATTACTCGTATATCGTAATGTATTGCATCAACAATATGTTTATGTCAATTCATACTTACCTTATGACTTAACATAAATGTATGTGTTTTATATTTATCTACAAGATTCTTAATTGCGTTTTTAGGGTTCCGTAGTCAACTAGGAACCCTTATAGTTTCGCCATGTCTGTCTGTCTGTCCGTCCTCGCTTAATCTCTGTGACCCTTAGCACTAGAAAGCTGAAATTTGGTACCAATATGTATATCAATCACGCCGACAAAGTGGTAAAATAAAAATTGGAAAAAAATGTTATATTAGGATAGCCCCCCTATATGTAAAGTGGGAAGTGATTTTTTTTTAATTTCAACCCTAACGTGTGATATATTGTTGGATAGGTATTTAAAAATGAATAGGGTTTTACTAAAATCATTTTTTGATAATGTCAATAATTTCGGAAATAATCGCTCCAAAAGTAAAAAACAATGTGTGTGTGTCCCCTAACTTTTGAACCATAAGTTTAGAAAATGAGAGACTTTCTAGGAAAATCATTTTGAACTTGATGCAAAAAACAGTTTTTGTACAAAAAAGACAAAAAGGTTGTACAAAATAATTTCTGGACTAAGTTTGTAGTATAATCGTATATGCAAGCATTTTTTTTTAACTTCGTTTACATATTTTATTATTCTGAACGTATCTTCTTTCAAACAAAAAAAGAATGATTAAAATGGGTTCTCGCAATCCAAAATTACCAGCGAAAACTTCTTCTGGTACCTATGTATTAATTAGTAACCCAATTCCCCGAGAGATGGCGCTGTACTTTGGGATTTTGATTTTGATTTTGGATTTTTCCTGAGTTGATGGGGTCGGGTATTATCGAATTGTTCGGTTGGTCTCTCCTTGGCATTGGCGGTATTATATTTTATCTACATAAAACTTCTATCAGGAACATGCTAAAGCAATTTAGAACATAACTAAAATTCATTTTTTTAACGCCATCTATCAAAATGTTAAGGTAAAAACCAGTTCATAAATGGTTCGATAGATGGCGTTGCGTAATTACGTTGTCTTTTTAAAAGTCGATGTTAAGATTTTCCGTGCTTTCATGACCTACCGTGGTAAAAAATCGTTGCTTCTTAAATATATTCGTAATTTTACGAGTGCACAATAGCTGAAATTTCTACTACTTGCATACTGTTTTAGTTATCACCGTAACAAATAGCCTTTTTTTAAACTCATAAGTGGGAACACTTATTGTGACGGACGGGACGCTCTTAGCCGGTTTTTAACCTACTTCAAAAGAGAGGAGGATAAAATTCGGTTGTATTTTTAGGGTTCCGTAGCCAAATGGCAAAAAACGGAATCCTTATAGATTCGTCATGTCTGTCTGTCTGTCCGTCCGTATGTCACAGCCACTTTTTTCCGAAACTATAAGAGCTATACTGTTGAAACTTAGTAAGTAGATGTATTCTGTGAACCGCTTTAAGATTGTCATATAAAAATAGAAAAAAAGCAATAAATTTTGGGGGTCCCCCCATACTTAGAACTGAAACTCAAAAAATTTTTTTTCATCAAACCCATACGTGTGGGGTATCTATGGATAGGTCTTCAAAAATAATATTGAGGTTTGTAGTAACATTTTTTTCTAAATTGAATAGTTTACGCGAGAGACACTTCCAAAGTGGTAAAATGTGTGTGTCCCCCCCCCCTCTAACTTCTAAAATAAGAGAATGATAAAACTAAAAAAATATATAATGTACATTACCATGTAAACTACCAACGAAAATTGGTTTGAACGAGATCTAGTAAGTAGTTTTTTTTTAATACGTCATAAATCTAAAAAAATACACTATTATTAAAACATCGATCAAAGTTACAACAAACTACAAGAACTTTTATATTATGTTACTTGCTGCTACGGAACCCTCCATGGGCGAGTCCGACTCGCACTTGGCCGGTTTTTTACATTATGTTTGTTACCTCAGAACTCAGTCAGTATGAATCGATTCCGATTGTTTTTTTTTTGTATTCGAAAGGATATTTATTCATTTAAACTTTATATAGTGGTACATAAGCGGACATAATGCAACAAGGCATTCTCTTATTCTCTACCAGTCAACCGTTGGGATTTCCAGATTGGTTCCATTTTTATCCAAATATATTGTTCTACATTTGTGAGCATTATATTGCACTCCAAGATTATAAAACAAAAGGAAACCATATAACAATAAGGAAGCTAAGGAGTGGAATTCCTTGCCGAAGTCTGTGTTTTCTGATGGCTACAACCTGGGAATATTTAAGTCAAGAGCGAATAGGTTTCTTCTGGGTAAGCGCGTTCCATCGTCGACCGCATCGTCGCTTTCCATCAGGTGAGATAGCAAGCGCAAACCTGTCAACAACAAAAAAAAATCTGCAAATATTGTGTCTTAGCGTATCTCTGTCTTTTGCAGGTATGCAATCCGATAGTGCTTTAGTCCTCTTAATCAACCCATACTAGACCTCCAAGGCAAACTACATCCCTCTTCTTACCAGCAGTGGGAACATTTCATACCAATTCTATTCTACGTTTCCATGACACTGAATATGATAAAACCTGCCAATCTCCTCGGGGAATATAGGCGTTGTGTTAAAACAAAAACAAATCAAAAAGTTAAATTATAATCAGCCGAGAATTTCCTATGGGATGTTGTAAAGGTACCTTTACTTTATGTTGTGATACGACCTGACCTTAGGTATCAAAACATCACGCCAACATCCCTAAAGGACTTAGCAGAGGTATTTCTGCCTATAATAATATCTCTTTATGACTGATCTGTTGGTTATTGGCTCTGAGTGTTACATATGTCGAAGATTGTAAGTTCAATTCCTAACTAAAACAAATGTTTGTGTGATGAGCATGATGTGTAATTTTTCTATTTTAAGTATGTATTTAGAAATGTATAAGCTTGTTTATCAGTTGTCTAGTACTCATAACACAAGCTCTGCTTAGCTTGAGACTAGATGGCGTTGTGTGAAAGTTATCTGTACTAATATAATAATGAGGTAAAGATTGTTTTTTTTTTTGTTTTGTTTAGGTAATCTCTGGAAGTACTGGTCCGTTTGCTAAACTTTTTTCACCAGTGGAATATAAAAGACGATGTAAGCTTACAAAAGTATTTGATAACCCTGAAATATTTGGTAATGATAATTTGAGTTCTGTTCCAAAGTACGAAATTTTACTTGTGTACCGAAGCGGTAACGAACGCGGCTACTAAGCATGAGGTTGTGTCTTCGAATCTCGGGTAAGGCAGTGTTATTGGAGACAGACTATCCCCCTTAGTCCAGCATCCTAAGGTTGTCTGGCAGATATAACTATCAGCAATAAGACCGCCATCAACCGTAGGCGCGGGCTTGCGGACAGCGAGCAATGGGTAGCTCACTGTCCGACCGTCCGGTAACCGTCCGGAACGAGCCTAATTCGTCGAAGGCGCATACTGGTTCCCGCGTGCTTCAAGGAGTTGTCAGCAATCGTAGGGGTCCAGTAGGGTCGAAGCCTACTGGGGCCAAGAGAGAACGGGAGGCCTTCCGAAAGGGAGGCTCGGCCCCGGTATGAAAGGCAACGAAGGTACGGGGTGGGTTATTTAGTCAGTAAGAGTCTGACACTACCTCCCGCTCCGCCCAAGGGCGGGGGATGTCATCTAGATGATTTTTACCCACAGAAAAAAAGAAAAGAAAGACCACCATTGTACCCATACGTTTAAGTTTCCAGTAAGGTTTCCGTACCGGAAAACGCAGCGTTGGAAGGCCTCCTACAAGGTGGACCGATGATCTAGTGAATGTTGCGGGAGTGTAATGGATGCGAGATGCGCAGGATCGTTCATTGTGGCGACACTTGGGGAGGCTTATGTCCAACAGTGGACGTCTATCGGCTAACATGATGATGATGATGATGATGATTTAAGTTTGAGTAAATAGTTATATTACCTTTTTGGTTTATTATATTCAATTCTATGGGATCACCTCTGAAACAGCACATCTAGATCTGATTCTGCATCATAATATTTTATGGGGTTATTGCATTTTTTGACTGAAACTGCAGATTTTATTGCAGATACTTCAGAGTTAGTTCTGTAGTAAAAGTTATTTATATATTTTACGAGTTCTTTCAACCCTTAAGATGACCAATGGGATCTTAAAGTCAGCCTGAATAAAATATATTCGGGTTTATTACCCACGGTTTCACTTGATTTTCTGCCTTTATGGTTTTCTGTCTATATTATTTTATACATAAATTATTTTCCAACTATGTAATTTTTACTTAAATTTTGTCTACCTATATTATTTCGGCGCTTTCACCATTTGTACCGTTCATTATGGCGACACTCGGGGAGGCGTATATCTAACAGTGGACGTATTTTGGCTGAAATGACGATGATAATATTATTTTTACTTATAAATGTTATTTTCTTTATAAGTAGATAAAACATTATTTTTGTTCAGAATCAGTAACTAGATTATTCCAATATTTTTTACACCATGTTATATTTTTTCCAAAAAATATCACAAGTTTTACACCACCGACACCGTACAACACAGGTCAAGCTGGGTGCAAGTGCAAAACAATCTCTCAGTCGCCTGGATGGCTCGGTAACCATGTATTTGTGCGGACAAGCAGGTAGCAAAACAAGCCTTTATCTTTGTGATTTTTCATGATACAGTTATGAAATTTTGTACATAGACTCTTTACATAAAAATACTAGTCTACACGTGTTTTACATATAGGTACTAAAATTAATGTAGTATATTATATAAGCAGGTAGACATTCCATGATATACACTGGTAGGTATTTAGCGTAGGAAAATACTAGAAGGATTCTGATAAGGATATCTCACCAGGATATAAAGTTGTTTTACAACATCGTAAAAATAAAGAATTTTAATAAAAATGACCTTTCGTTATTTATTATAATAATCCACAAGTTATTTTTGACATTTTAATATCATACTCATAATAAACCAAAAAAGGAATTTGAATTAGAAAACGATTAGTTTTATGCATTTAAAACCCAGACTCAAAAAATTGGCGAAGTTATTATAATAACTTATTTATTATACGACCAATTATATCATAGGTACCTATACCTATTCGTATAAGATTTTGATTGCAAGGAAAATTAAGTATTGTGGGTAACTTTGTCAATATAGTTTACCTTTTGCGTTCCTGAACCGTGAGTGAGGCGCACTAGCTTATTAAGAGCCTATTCACTCTAGCCTTGAAGACACCTAAATTATAATCGGACGGAAAGACCGCTGCAGGCCCAGGTCTTTCGAACATTCGGCTTGAGTCTCCTGTCATCTAGAGTGACCGAAGCGTAAGGATGTAACTCTCTCTCACGGTTTCAGCCATCTCCATGGCATCTCTATTATTTGATTTATTAATTTATTAATGTATTTTTTTTTTTAATTCTTGACATTTTTACTTTTTTTTTGTTTTTTAAACAGTAATTTTGTAATTGATTGTGTGTAATTCAGATTCAAATTCGTTGTTCATGAATAAATGACTAATGACTAGCAGCACTACTTCGCAGAAGAAGGTGACTGCGTCCCATTCTACACGCAAAGTAGAAGTCAAGAAAACAAGCGTAAGAAAAGACTGAAGTCACAGAATAAGTAATAGTACAACTGAAGTTAACACAATATTTTTTATTTAGACACCATTCAATTTTAATCGTTTTAATCCCGTGGAGTTGTCGGCGTTGCGATCAAACTACCTACAGGTCATTGGACTCACTCAGCTGACGTTTTCTTAAAGAAATTAATATAGCACATGCGTAAATTAATACGAGTTTTGAAAAAAGGTACTTTATTTTTTTAATTTTATCTTTACAAATCGAGTGTTTCATCGACCCTCCACGGGATTAAAACGATTAAAATTTAACGGTGTTTAACTCATTAAACGATTTAAAATTGTGTCCATGTCCATAGAGTTTCTTGCACGTTCTTCTTCATAGAGATCTATGCTTTGGAATTTACAATTTAGTTTTACTGTTTTTTTTGACTGACCGACATTTTGACAATTCAAAAGTGCCTGACATTGGTCTATTTTAAATTTATAAGCTTTTTTATTTCTGATAACTGCCTTGTTCGTCCTGTTGGCCGTAATTAAATGCTGTCAGGTGTTATCTATTAAGAATTACTCTATAATAGCCCGGAATTTGGAAGTAGTACCTAAGTTGGTGGTGTCAGGCAGGAATGTGGTTTTAGTCAGTAGAAGTCTGACACTACCTAGACTGGCTCGTTTGTGAGAAAAAAAGAGGTTGGTGGTGTAACACCCCTGTACCTTGGAAAGCACATGTTTAACTCGCCTAATTTTTACGTAGAACGACTTCGCCTGGCGTTGCGTGGCGTGGATCAAGTTTAGTTCTACAAGTCTAGTTTCTATATAAATGAATGGAGACCGACGCGCCCAGATCGGCGTGTATCGTACTACGCGTTCCAAATGAGAATAGGATCGATTCCTATGTTTTGACGTCTCGTCGTACTGTCAAATCGAAGAAATTTTGGCAAAATTGAAGAACTTAGAGATGAGTAAAATTGAACAACTAGATTCTGATTAATTTTTTTTCGTTCACAGTTATAAATAAATTAAATTTTTCGTAAATTAATTAATGTTTAAAAATTTATTTCCTCGATTTGACACTAAATCGCGATGTCACAACATGGCGGGCGATCCTATTTTTATTTGGAACGCATTGTACATGTGTGCACAGTGGAACAAAGAGTGCGAACTTGGCTAATCTCCGTTAAAATTGCCCACTGTGATTGAAATTCGGTCAAGAGGATAGTTATTATTACGCAATTTTCATTACTCATTAGTTAGGCTTTTTGTATTACACATTTTGCGTCAAAACAACTGATATAAGTAATCTACATTACAGTGCCACAAAAACTTTGAAGTAATCAAATCTCACGCAAATACCTGCTGGATATATTTTTTTTACAAAGATATTATTAAGAGTTCAAAGATCTCCACTTATTTCCGAGAGCTCTAAGTTACAAATGACTATTATTACATTATTAGCCGTATAAAAACTTGGCTGAAAAACTGTTCGGTAATTGAGACTTTTTGCGGTAACTGATTGGTCCTTTGTGTAGGTAACGGCTTTTTTATTCGACACTAAATATTTTGTCCAGTTTCATAATGGTCCATATGAGGAAGTATGAAAAAATTTTACCTTTAATTAGGTAAGTAAGTATGTATGTATTTTTTTTTATTTTGGAGTCAATGGGGTTGGTTGGAAGATAGCAGTTGAGCGTGGTGATGCGATGTCAAACCCAACAACACAAACAGAGTTGCTGCGCCAATGGAGGGTTGATCTGGAGACTGCGGGGACGGCCGAACCCCCTCCAGAGATCGCCATCGGGTCCTCTCGCCCGGTCGCCAACCGGCACGATGGGGCCACCCTGGGATTTTTGCCTTTTGTGTGTGGCTGGCACACTACTTGGGCCCCCAACTATCTGCGGTCGGCCAGCAGAGCACCGTGCTTCGGATCCCGCTAACCTCCACGATCAAACCTCCGACACAACACCAACTGGAGCATCATACCCAACGTATATCGCAACACAACTGCTCAGACCCATTCTCCACCATCATCATTTTATTATTAGACTGGCTTTTGCCTGTCTGCGTTTGCAAAACATAGCCTATGTCGCTCAGGAATAAAGCAGCTTTCTATCAGTGAAAAAACTTTAGCAATCGGTCCAGTACTTTTAGAGATTACTTCCTACAAAAAAGAAATAATTAAAAAAACAGACTAAGTCTTTATAATATTATATCTAGTGTAAATTTTGATAGGCAACTGCGACTTGACCACTATCTCACCTGATGGTAAGCGTTTCAATGGTCACCGATTGCGTACCCTTCATCATCAGCCTTTTTAATGTTATCACTGCTGGGACTCAGGCCTCCTGTCTAGGAGAGGGAATGGGCCGTAATCCACCACGCGGACCCAGTGCGTGTTGGTGAATGTCATATCTTCGAATTTTTGGTTCTAGGACATGCCGGTTTCCTCACGATGTTTTCCTTCACCGTTTTGAGAGCAGTGGTGATGAAATAAATTACACAAAGTAATGCGCCTGGCTGGGCTCGAATCCGCGACCTACAACTCGTAAGTCGGGGCCATTACCACTCGGCCACCACTGCTCAACCACCCTTACCTAGAAGTAACCTAACTAATCCAACTAGCTTGGGGTCGGCTTCAGATGCGGCTTAATACCCGTGTTTTTATATAGAATGTCAGTTACGCATTGTTCGCCGTCTGTACAAGGTATAATGTAATGTAATGTCTTAGATAAACTTAAAAAGTTGCATATGAATTGAAAATGAAAATAGCAGCCAGTTCAATTGGAAGCCGACCCTAAACCAGTAGGAAAAAGGTAAGGGACCATCTCAATTCTACCATCGGACAACCCGACGTACGGTGAATATTTAGGTTGTTGAAACCTCTACGGTCCGGACTAACTGTTTCGCCTCGTCATTTATACCGCGTACGTCGAAGGACTGGAACAATTTGCCTGCTGCGGTCTTCCCGTCCGATTATAATTTGGGTGTCTCCAAGGCTAGAGTTAATAGGCTCTTAATAAGCCAGTGCGCCTCACCATCAGAGATTGCATCACTGCTTACCATTAATTTATATCAATTACAAAAAGGAGCTGATGATGACACGTGCATTCATCTGCAGATCACAACACATCACAACACAAGTTCAAGTTTACAATTCTGACTCTAGAACCATTCTCGTAGAGTTGAACTGTCTGCGCACTTTTATTACGACACTAACGTTTTAAAGTTTCAGTGTTTTATGAACTTACTCGCTTCTGTCGGTGGGTTCGCCCGTATGAGAGTAGAAAATTGTCTAAAGACTACATACCTACTCTCAGGAAAAAAAGAATCCTACCTATTCTGTCCATGGTCTCGTGAGCCAGTTTTCATCCAAATCCATTCAGTTGATTGAGTGTAAAGGGGGGGGGGTGTAATTTTTACCTTTTTAGGGTTCCGTACTTCAAAAGGAAAAAAACGGAACCCTTATAGGATCACTGTTGTCCGTCCGTCTGTCTGTCTGTCAAGACCCTTTATCTCAATAACGCGTAAAGGGATCGAGTTGAAATAAAAAACCATACACTCGAGTCTGCGGTCCCTTTAAGCTGTGAAAAAACCCAACTTCTAAGTTAACGAATAAAAAAGATAGCCGTTTATGTCGCAAAAAAACGTATATTTTGATACTCTCAAAGATTGAAATTCATAGGGTACTTCCCGTTGATCCAGAATTCTGTAATTTGGCACATTGCAAGGTCTTTTACACAGGTATAGGAAAAAATCAGAAAACAGTTTTGTTGTAAACTACGTAGGTAACAAAAAAAAATTTGCCATTCGGAAAAATCTTTGAGACTCCATTCGGGAATTGTAGTTTGCACGGAAACCTTAGTGCGCGAGTCCGACTCGCACTTGCCCAGTTTTTTAATATTAGAGAGATTTTAAACTCCAAAGGGTTAGACAGTTCGGACGGCGATCAATGAGTAGCTCGTCGTCTGGAGACAAAATGGCGCTATGTTCCTCGCGAGATGAGACTGTCTCTCGGGCTTGGCACACTGGGGTCGATGTCTTCTACGGCTGCGGGATTATTCGAAAGAATTACGGTGATCTTGGAATGCAATAAGGCACCTGAAGAAACACAGGTGGGTTGTAGTCAGTGACAGTCTGACACTCCTTTCCGCTCCAACCAGAGCGAAAGGAATTATTTTTTGATTTCCCAACTCACCAAAAAAAAAAGAGTTAGGCAGTTTATACTTAGGCACAAAACGTTTTGGAAATACATTCATTGTGCGTACAGTTAAGGAGTGGAATTCCCTGCCGAAGTCTGTGTTTCCTGATGGCTACAACCCGGGAATTTTTAAGTCAAGAGTGAATAGGTAACTTCTAGGTAAGAGCGCTCTGTCGTCGCTTTCCGTCAGGTGAGACAGCGGTCAAGCGCAAACGAAAGACAGAAAAAGTGTTTATTTGTGTCAAACATGGCGATGGCGCATAGGTACCTTAAAATAAAAAAAACAAATAACAAAATTGACTTAAAGTAGCACCTAAGTAGGAAAAAAATAAAAAAAAATCTTTTATTTTTCTGGCATCAAGGCCCATAGTGAGTTAGTACAGACAAAATTTAAATAACTATGTTATTAGGTCATTACAAAGACAAAAACAACAAATACATACACAATCAGGCAATCAATGATGTAGTCAGGGTGGTTTATCTAACTCCATGCAGTACATGCAGCTTGATAAACTTACCCATTGTAGGCCCATCCAGCCTTTCCGCAAATACCTTCAGGATGCCGTTGGTGCTCCCCCTCACTCGACTTATTAACTAGGCAACTTTTTTTCGCATTATAGCAAAATAGTCGTCGGTCTGAGCATCAACGAACATACCTGACGCACTACAATGCGGTGGAAGCCTCAACAGTGCCCTGAAGGCATTATTATACTGTGATGTCCGCTTTTTGGGTATATGCAAACATATTAACAATAAAAAAAAATACTCCCATAGTCTCAAATATAACCACAAAGCAGCCGCTCAGAGTGGGGTCACAGCATCCGTCATTGCTATTGGGAACGAGAAAGGTTCTTAATGAAGGAACTTCATGAAGAACCTCTTAAACCAGAGTGTGAATTCTATCACTGTAAACACACAACAAAGTCTTCATTTATATAACTTAAAAATAACTTCATGAAGAACCCAATGATATTATAATATCATTGGAAGAACCTCGTAAACCAGAATTTAAATTCTATCACTGTGAACACACAACAAAGTCTTCGTAACTTAAAAATAAACAAAATATTTCAAGTTTTGTCCTTTAAATAACTTTAAGATTTGAAACTAAAGTTACATTTTTAATCACTCGGACAGAATATTATTTATAAACAAACTACCGTATAGGTACATAAACCAGTTAATGAGGTAACTCGGTGAATATCAAATTAGGCAATTAAAATGTGAGTAAAGTGACCCTCTTATTGCATAATTCGACATTTATAGTCAAGTAGCTAAACAAATGTTACCAGATTTAAAAACATATTTATATAAATAACTTACGGGCATAGCCCGAAGTTTACAGTCACCCAAAGGGCAATGGAAAGGGCTATGTTCGGAGTTTCCAACCAAGGTTGACGACATAACACGAAGAGTCGCCAAACTTAAGTGGCAATGGGCAGGCACATTGCTCGCAGAACAGGCGGCCGTTGGGGCCGAAAGGTTCCGGAGTGGTGACCACATAGGTACCGGAAGACGCAGCTTTGGAAGGCCTCCTCCAAGGTGGAGCGACGACCTGGTGAGAGTCGAGAGTGGGACCCCGATAGACGCAAGACGTAAAAACCTGGTTATTGTGACGCCACTTGAGGGAGGCTTATGTCCAACAGTAGACGTCTTTCGGCTGAAGCAGTAATGGTCGCTAAAGAGCTCCGGCGCGCATTGTTGTCGCGCGCCTCAAGGAGTTGTCAGCAACAGCAGGGACCCAGCCGGGTTGAAGCCCACTGGAGCCAGAGTTATCCGAGAGAGAACTCGAGCCCCGATACGAAGGCTTGAAGGAACGGGGTGGGTTTTTTAGTCAGTAAGAGTCCGACACTATCTCCCGCTCTGCTCAAGAGCGGGGGTTGTCATTGGATGATTTTTTGGAAAAAAAACGTCTTTCGGCTGAAATAATTATGATATGATTATAGGTAATGATAAATTTAAAAAAAACTTACCTTTTTTCAGCAGCTTTGTCCCCGACCTCACGTAGCCAGTATGAAAATGCATACCATTATGTAGAGGATATTTTTTCAAGCGGGCGTGGATGACCAAATCCGATACTACGAAAAATTGCGAAATATGTTCAAAGGAGTCTCGGGTCCAATTTTGATGAAAGCTAAAATTGCGTGATTGTATTTTTGTAAAATCTATATTCCTAGCGAATCCGTTGGTTTTTTAAAATAAACCTTGTGTTATTACACCATTTGATAATCGTCTCTATTGAGGATCAAATTCTAGGAAGTAATAGCATAGATTAAATAAGCCGAATGAGCTATATTTGTTTCAGTCTGCAATGTTTAAAGCTTAGAATAACATTATTCTAAGGTTTAAAGAAATCTAATATGACGGAGATGACAGGAACGTTCCCTCGCTCACTATTAAGTTCCCATCAGTCTTCGGTACGCGTTCACCGCTGTCGAAACTTTCGACTTCATCGGCCATCTGTTCTACGAGCAATGTGTCCAGCCCACCACCACTTAAGTTTAGTGATTCCTCGGGGTATATCGGTAACTTTGGTTCTCCTTTCAACTGTATGATACAGTTTTGCCGACAGTGCACGTTAGCACCGAAGTAACCTAAGTAAACATTCCCAGTAGTGCGTTCAAAAATAACCAGAGTCGAGTTGAGTTGCAACCCAGGGTCGTTATTTTATAACTCGAGTAGCTACCCTAGAGTTAACCCAACTAACCCTAACTTTGAGCAGGGTATGTTGGAGTAAGCGGCAATATGCTTGACATGGTCAGTTGAATTCCGTTTGCGTTCAAAAATGCCAGGGTAGAGTAATTACCCAATGACGTCATTAGAGTTAACTCTAAACTCAAATTTGAACGCAGCACAAACGAATTAAACCAATCCTGCCTAAAAATCCCAGACTGTTACTATTTTAAAGCATAGGTTTTTTAAAAGGAACCAAGAATGAGAACTGTATTGATTACAGCTTTTACACCAAAAATAAAATTACAATAGGAACTTAAAATTAATAGGGTGTCACAATGGGCGATCTTATCGCTAAGAGCGATTTTTTACTGACAACCTTTGGATGGATTTGACAGAGAAGGAAAAAAAGATACGCAGGTACTTTGTAATGTAGTATTTACATACCTATATACAAGACATTATAATACAAACAATATATTATAATATAAATACAGAAAAAGTAATATGTACATATATGCATTACTGAAAGCAAACTGATAACGGAACGAAACTGATGTTGTAAAAAACCTCTGGTCATTAACCCCTGCGGCCTTGAATTCCGAAAGGCAGCATTCCAATATGTTTTACAAAGATCAGGAAATAAATAAAAACATCATTTAGTGAATTGATATTTAAATACAGATGTAATTTAATCGTCATTAACAGTATAATTACACATTAGTTCAAATGGCTTAATGATATTAAAGTGTATGGAAAATTTAAATTCGTCCACGAATTTTGGTTTAAAAACTTTAAATTCGTGGAAGTTTAAGTACCTAAAGTAACCATTCTTTACGTCTAGTCTTTAGAGCTAGGTATGGTTAAAAAGAAATAAAAAGAAAATATTAAGAATATCCTTGACTAATTAAAACTAACTAAAAACAAAGTAAAATATGAATAATAGCAAAATCAAAAATTACATAAAACCCCCGACGTATAAAATCTATAAAAGTAAAAGAACTGGTTAAGACGAATCTAATGAGCCCAAACTTGATGAAGGCTATCCAGGGTTCCATCAGCCACCTCCCAGTTCTAGCATCAGGTCCTCGTTATAATGAAAAATGTTTAGAACTGGGTAGACGAATCTAATGAGCCCAAACTCGATGGATTTACTTGTAGGTACTTCAAGGTTCCATCAGCCACTTCCCAGTTTTAGCATCAGCAGGCTCTTACTCTTGAGTTCAATTCCGATCGGTCGACCATTTTGAGAACTAAGTGAAATCGTATATGTTGACAATATTGTTTTCAAGAGTACCAAATCACGTAACGTCAAAACTGACATTGCAATCGGATTGACTTTAGATTGATATTGAAATTAATTTGGAGAGTAACCCTGCTGGTCGTCGTTGTCGTGAGAAACGAACTATTTTTAAGATAAATGTAAATGAGCCGAAACTGGATGGGTTTATTATAAGGCAATCCAAGATTACGTCTTTTACCTCCGACTTTCATCATCAGACCAGCTTGATTGTGCACGCACATAAGTATTTCAAACATTAGGTCACATATAGATGTTTATTAGTAAAATATATATGCATTAAGTGTTTAAGATCCCTGCCACTGCCAACAAACGAGCTGATGACCTTGAACACCTGAACTGATCTTCATAAATTATATCTAAGAACCATTTCCATAACGTCAGCTTCAAATAAAAAAACCGCATCAAAATCAGTCCATTCGCTGAGGAGCTACGATGTCACGGACAGACACACAGACATGTTTAACTTATAACACCTCTCTTTTCCGTTCGGGGTTAAAAACTTTTCCATGTCGCTGTCATCAGGGAATATGCCCAAAAGACTGGCGGCGTTACTACGCTATATATGACAATACAGAGCAGTGGTGGCCGAGTGGTAACGGCCCCGACTTACGAGTTGTAGGTCGCGGGTTCGAACCCAGCCAGGCGCATTACTTTGTGTAATTTATTTCATCACCACTGCTCTCGAAACGGTGAAGGAAAACATCGTGGAAGGAAACCGGCATGTCCTAGAACCAAAAATTCGAAGATTCACCAATCCGCACTGGGCCCGCGTGGTGGATTACGGCCCATTCCCTCTCCTAGACAGGAGGCCTGAGACCCAGCAGTGGGAACATTAAAAAGGCTGATGATGATGATGATGAGGAAGGGTGCTCAATCGGCGACCATTGAATCGCTTACCATCAGGTGAGATAGTGGTCAAGTCGCAGTTACCTATCAAAATTTACACTTGATATAATATTATAAAGAGGTAAAGTCTGGGCCCGCGTGGTGGATTACGAACGGCATTCCCTCTCCTAGAGAGGAGGCTTGAGTCCCAGCAGTGGAACATTAAAAAGGCTGGTGATGATGATGATGATATGATAATGCTGATCCTTTGTCCGAGGAAAAATCCAGCCCTTGTGTCACGCGAAGTGTCAACAAGGGGTTCAGATAGATCAGAGGTATTGGATATGTTGTAAAGATTAAATGTCAAAAAAAGGCTGATGGAAATTTGAACATACTCTCAAGCCTTTTACACAGCGGTTTCATTTACACCCACATTACACCAAATGGATAAAGTTGGCGAGACTATCCATTAAAGAAATCCAAACTCCGGACTTTTTTTTGAGTGGGAAATTTTCAAATGACTCCTGCCCTAGAGTTACGGAGCGTAACAGACTAAAACCCACTTATATCCTTCAGTTACTTTTTGCATTCCAGGACCTCAGTATCTCTTTTTAAAATTCCTTACGATTTCTCTGACATGTTCTTGAGGCGCGCATGGAAAACACTGCGCGTGATTATTACTCGGCCTCAAACATTACCGAACGGCCGAATGGTGAACTGTCCATTGCTCGCCGTCCGCTAGTCCGCGCCTTCGGTAGCCGGGAATCACCCTGTGTCTCGGATCGGATATTTTGTACAGATCAAATGTCGAAAGGCTGATGGACATCTAAACAATAACATACCGTCAAGCCTTTCTTTTACGCACAGGTTTCGAATACACCCATATCACACCAAATAAATAATAAGAGGGAGAGACTATCCATCAGAGCAGAAGTTCAGATAATATAATAATATAATATATCTAATATTCCACAACTATCACACAACGCCGTCTAGTCCCAAGCTAAGCAGAGCTTGAGTTATGGGTACAAAACAACTGATAAACATACTTATATATTTGTAAATAATACATACATATTATAGATAAATTACACTCAGACACAGAACAAATGATCATGCTCATCACATAAACATTTGTCCTGGGTGGGAATCGAACCCACGACCTGCGGCATAGCAGGGCCACTAACCACTAGACCAAGAGGTCAGATTCCGGGCTACTACTGAGTTTTAGATGCAGAAAAAAGGAAAAGTGGTAGATATGGGCATAAGGCCGATCTCATGAAAGCTGAAATGCGAAAAATAATTGAAGCAAATTTCGGTATGAATGGCGCAGTAGTTGAGCGAATGGCTGCTGCACTGCGTGTCGTGGGTTTGATTCCTGTACGCAACAAATGTTTGGAGACCGAGTGTGTTATGTATATGAGTTTAATTGTTTGTGAACGCACCCACGATAAAGAAGTAATTATGTGAGTAACGTTTTACATAAAACAAACAAATCTCTCAACAGTAGATATACAAATACTTAACCTAACTTAACACGTCAAGTAAGTTTGACGTGGTTTGACGTCAGGCCGTGCCATCAAGTCCAAACTGATGCCAAAGTGAGCGAGTAACAGATCCCATATAAGTGCCGAAGTATCTTAGAAGCAATCTTTGTTTAGACACTTAACTCAAGTCGTTAGCTATTTTAATTACACCTAGCTGCTGTCAGCGGTTTTGCCTACGTGATATAGAGGGCAGTTACCCAGATCAGCAGGCTTACTCTCCAAATTAATTTCAATTTCAATCTAAAGTCAATCCGATTGGTACTCTTGAAAACAATATTGTCGACATATACGATTTCACTTAGTTCTCAAAATGGTCACGCAATTTTGAACCAATTTGGCGCTAGCATTGAATTCAAGGGTACGAAACGTCACAATCTCAATGTCGACCGATCGGAATTGAACTCAAGAGTAAGCCTGCAGATATAACACCTGTCTGGTCGGGGGCCCAACGATGTCACTACAGGTCTAACGATCAAATGTTAAAAATTCCTGACTGAGATTATCCCAAGGGATAATACTTCCAGGATAAAAAGTATCCTAGTAAAATCCTTATAAAGAATTCCAGGACAAGCTCTACCGGTGTAGCAAATTACAAATCATCGAAGTCCGTTAAGTAATTCAAGCGTTAAGAAGTAACAAACATACACACAAACCTTCGCCTTTACCAGTGTGATTCATCATCATCATCATTTCAGCTGAAAGACGTCTACTACTGGACATAGACCTCCCCAAGTGTCGCCACAGCGAACGGTCCTGTGCGTCTTACACCCATCGCATTCCCGCGACCCTCACCAGGTCATCGATCCACCGTCTTCCGGTACGTGGTCACCACTCCAGAACCTTTCGCCCCATCGACCATCTGTTCTGTGCCCTGCCCACTGCTCCTTAAGTTTACAGAATCTTCGGGCTACGTCGGTAACCTTGGTTTTCGTGCGGATATCTTAATTTCTGATGTGAGCATGTAAGGTACAATTTCCGAAACGGATCTTGAGCGCTCGGCGTCAGAGTAGGGACCGCTTTGCGCATTCCATACATTGGCGAGCCAATCGTCTTCGTTGTTAGATACATGCAGCAACGCAGGAATCAGGAGTGACGTCTATGACGCGATGGCGCGGCGAGCCAATCACTGACACTACCCGCCTCCGCGTCTCACTTTGCACCACTAAAGAGACCGAATATTTCACTTCTGCGCAACTTGAAGCCAGCGCTCAAGATCCGTGATGGCAATTGTAACTCCGACCATAAACATGTTTTCTTTATTTCCCTGTGAATCTTGACGCCCAGGGCTAATCTAGCGAGGGCCAGGGTGCGAGGTTTGTCTCCTCTTCACGCTTTCGGCCGCTTCTTTCACCGACATAAATCTGCTTTATTCCTGAGTGACATAGGTAGTCTATATTTTATGTATGCAGGCGAACCCGCGGGCAAAAGTTAGTCGTTTATATTGTTAAAAAAAAACACTCAAGTAATCTGCTCAGAGGGAGAGGGAAGTCAAAGAAAAGATGGATGGATTATGTGAGGAGTGTTATGAAAGAAAAGGGAGTAGCGTGATGATTGACAGGACAAAAAGGAAGAGCAAAACGTGTTGCGCCGACCCCAAGTGATATGGCAAAGAATCAAGAAAATCATGATGATGTAGTTATTGTTAAAAACTACTCAGATAATCTACTCAGAACATTTAAATTCAACAGTATCCTACATCTTACGACCTATTTAAAAGCCAAACGCATTTCCAACCCGACAAAATTCAGAGACACATCTTTTTAATCGGTCTCAGCACTATTTAGGTACTTACTGGTGTGATACGCAAATCGGTCGCCTATTATCAGCCGATAACCCATTGATAACCCGTGACTTATGGCTTGATGACGTCATGACGTTATTTTTGTAATGACAATGTATCTGTTTTCAAATGATATTATTGAAAATATTTATAAAAACTGTTCTATATATTCTGGTATTGTAATTTTTAAAATAGATACTATTTAAATAGAGATTTTTATCTAGATACTATTATTATTAATGGATGTCACATGTCTTCGGATTTGTAGTTCTAGATCATGCCGGTTTCCTCACGATGTTTTCCTTCACCATTTTGACAGCAGTTTTGATGAAAATTACACAAAGTAATGCGCCCCAACTAAGTTTGAAACCACGACCTATAAAACGTAAGTAATCTCTGCCATATGTGGTGACGGTCCTGTTCCCACAAATTGCAGAGCACCACCCGCACTAGGTCTGTGTGGTGGATTACGGCCCATCCTCTCTTCTAGAGAGGAGGCTTGAGTCCCAGCAGTGGGAACATTATAAGGCTGATTATGATTCTCATCTTATCATCTCAGGAGTAAGAGGGCGTGTTAGACTTTGACTGACTATAACTCACTCCTATGTTCCTTCGTTGCCTTGCAGTCCAGGACCTCAAGCTTTTCCTTCAGAACCCTTGGCTCCAGTAGGCTTCGATTCTGCTGGGCCCCACGATTTTACTGACATCTCCTTGAGGCTCACATGAAACACTACACGCCGTCGAACTAGGAGGAACCTGTAGAATAGAATAGACTTTATTGTACACTAAAAAGTAATACCAATAATAATAATAATAATAACAACACCTTAGGAGGCTCTCGTTAGGCGACTGGATCAAGGGCTTGATTCAGAAAGCGGTACTTCTGGACACGGCCCGTATAGTCAGGAGGTTCCTTTCTCTGGAGCCCTGACCCGTAGCTTGGACCCTATTCCCGATACCGGTGGGACACTATTTTTTATATTTTTAAATGTTGTTTTAATATTTTTTTTTTAAGGAATATTTAAAAATGTAATTAATATGTTAAAATAGATAATAAAGGAATAATAATAATAGTAGTATTAGTAAAAAGTAAACCTGTATTCCGGTTTACAGCGCCAACTCCCTCGCGTTACATTTTATCTACTGTACCGTCGCATCATTTACTCACAAATGGCACAGCAAGAGTATGGCATTAGAACTGCAGTACAAGACCTGTTAAGAACACTGCAGTTCTAATGAAGTCTAGGACAGGTGGGAACAGCTTTTCAGCTTTTAGTTGATAGCAAGCCGCTAGGACTGCTCTTGCGCTCAATCACGTTATGTGGTGTAGCACCCACCAGGATGGGGAGACGTGAAATTAGTAGACAGGTACAGGAAAAATAATTTATGGCGTTAACAAAGCACGTCCCGGTAGAGCAAGCTGTAAAGACATACGCAGTCACGCAATTCCGGGAGTGCCTCCAATGGTCATGATGCCGCAAGGCGGGTAGGACCTACAGTGGTGAGAGGTGGGATTTGTACTGACAAATTAGGTTTCCCTGTACATGCATCTTGCATTATACATCATCATCATCATCAGCCTTTTTAATGTTCCCACTGCTGGGACTCAGGCCTCCTCTCTAGGAGAGGGAATGGGCCGTAATCTACCACGCGGGCCCAGTGCGGGTTGGTGAATGTCACATGTCTTCGAATTTGTGGTATTAGGACATGCCGATTTCCTCACGATGTTTTGAGAGCAGTAGCAATGAAATAAATTACACAAAGTAATGCGCCTGGCAGAGTTTGAACCCGAGACCTACAACTCGTAAATCGTAGCCGATATTCATTGGTATTGTATAATGAACAACGAGAGCAGTGGTACCCGAGTGGTAATCACTCGGGTACCACTGCTCTCGTTGTTCATTATACAATACCAATGAATATGGTGTACTCTAATATAGCTCTGTTATCCTCTGTTCGTCTCTATAGCTATGTAACAGATTACACCGTGCCTGAAGCTTCAGGAACACTAAGGCATGTTAATTGGACTCGCTTCAGTGGCTCGGACAACGCTTGTTACTCAAAGGGGTAGGCAGAACACTGTGCACCGTGTTCTTTTACGTTTCGATTAGTATTTATACAGCGTTGGCATGTTTTCATCTTACTTATCTATACAACATTATTAAAAAGGTCACAAATTGGACACCACCGACACTAAGTACAACACAGGTCAGCGAATATTAGGCGCCAGCAAGCAGCTGGGTGCGACTTCTGCGAAGCAGTAATGCTCGCAAAGGAGGAGGCCGAACGCATCAGGCAACGGCGTTATCGCCGCCGCCGCCGCCGCCGGGATTCTGATCCCGATTTCCGGCCACCGTAGGCGCGGGCTTGCGGACAGTGAGCAATGGGTAGCTCGCTGTCCGGCCGTCCGGTAACTGTCCGGACCAAGCCCAAGTCGTCGACGGCGCGCACTGTTCCCGCGCGCCTGAAGGAGCTGTCAGCAACAGCAGGGACCCAGCCGGGTCGAAGCCTACTGGGGCCAGGGTTATCCGAAAGGGCGCTCGAGCCCCGGTATGTAGGCTAGAAGGAACGGGGTGGGTTTTTTAGTCAGTAAGAGTCTGACACTATCTCCCGCTCCGCCCAAGAGCGGGGGATGTCAATGCATGATTTTTTCCCACCATAAAAAAAAAAAGGTCAGCGAATATTAGCCGCCAACAAACAGCTGGGTGCATGTGCAAAACAACCCCTCAGTCGCCTGGATGGCGCAGTGACTATGTATTTTTGCTAATACAAACTTACTTTGCAAACTTATAACTTTGTGGTTTTTCATGATACAGTTATGAAATTTTGTACATACAAGGTGTAAGGGACAGCCCTCCACAAACTTTAAGGGCTTACTCAGTATACGAAACTGAACAGCCTTCCACAAAAATTTTTTTCAGGAAACGAAAAAAAAAATCTTTACATAAAAATACTAGCACGTGTTTCGGGATTCGCATAATATATACTAAAACATATAATGACAAACGCACAGACGGAACTACTGGTACTAGAACGTACAATGTTGCAGAAAGCTTATTTTTATGATATAGGCACTAAGAAGGGTTTTTTGAAAATACTACCTTTAAGGGGAAAATTCTGACAGTGGTGTCTTAGTAATAGAGATCCGTTTTAACCCTTTCAGTACGGAACCCCTAAAAATTATCTAATGTTCGCTGCTTTTCATGCACAAATTCATTGACTTATTTATTTAAATGATATGATGGACTTACAGCTAAAAAAAAACAGGTAAGAAACAGTAAGTTAGACTGACAGCAAATCAAATCAAAAAATTTATTTGCTAGAATATGGTACTTATGGTGTTACAGTAAATTTGTTTCAGCATATCCTGCCATAATATGGCGTGCAAATAAACTCACAGTCAGTGTCGTCAATTAATCTACCTTGCACATTACAGGTTCTTCTAAAAAGTCTTTAACAGTATAATAGCCAATAACAAGTTCTCACTTATAAAGTAAAGGATAATATAAAAGTAAGTTAATTGATCTTAAGATAAAATACTTTATTCAAAGTTATAAACGCGGTTTATTTCCACAACAGTCATTACAAAGAGCGGAAGAACTCCTCGCTGTCACCGGCGTCCGCCCGCGAGGTAAACTCTAAGTATTTACTGCTCTCCTGGTATTCTCCACAATAATAACTCTATTTGAAACGGTCGCTAACAATCATTATGATTGCGTTTCTACCAGTGATTATGCTAGCATAAAATTACATAATTACATTAATAATAACCAACCAATATTTTAAAGTGTTGGGCAGTTCTCATAATCTTAACCTTCGTGCATTCAAAAACAAGCTTCTTCATATTCCTTTTCACCGTACTTATTGGCTTTATGTTCGATTCTTACGCTGTCTCCACCATAAAACTCTAGAATGTGCTTCCCCTTGACATAAAAAGAGCTGAAAGTAAATTATCCTTCAAACGTAAAATTCGGAACTACTACTTGAAGTCCTCTCAACCTTAGTTCGGTCTGCCTCAGAATTGTTATTAAGTTCTCTCAATGAATAGATATTTTTTATAGTATTTATTAGTTTATTATTTTAGCATTATGTATTTTAATATTATAAATAACTTATTTTATATTTCCGTTTGAAGTATTACAGATACTTTACATTAGTTTATTGTGCAAACCTATCACAGTGTTGTCTTTTTTAACACAAAGATTGACTGGGATAGAATGCCTTGTTGCATTAAGTCCGCCTATGTAGCAGTACTGTACATAAAGATTAAATAAATAAAAACCACCTTTTAATGTTCCCACAGCTGGAACTCAGGCCTCTACTGTAGGTGGCGGTAAGTCCCTCTTTGAGGCATGGCTGGAAAGACCTCACGGCGTCCTTACCTTCCGCATGACGCAGGTCCTCACCGAACATGGTTCGTTCGGGAGTTTCCTGCACCGGATTCATGCGGAAGTGACGCCCAGGTGTCGCCACTGTGCGGAACGCCCGGAGGACATGGTGGAGCACACAGTCGAGGTGTGCCCTGCTTGGGCGGAGAATCGCCGTGCCCTCGTGGGGGCAATCGGCGGCGGAGACCTCTCGCGCCGGGCCTTGGTTGAGGCCATGGTCCGGAGCGAGGAGGAGTGGCTGGCGGTCGCCGACTTCTACGAAGCAGTAATGCTCGCAAAGGAGGAGGCCAAACGCATCAGGCAACGGCGTTATCGCCGCCGCCGCCGCCGGGATTCTGATCCTGATTTCCGGCCACCGTAGGCGCGGGCTTGCGGACAGTGAGCAATGGGTAGCTCACTGTCCGGCCGTCCGGTAACTGTCCGGACCAAGCCCAAGTCGTCGACGGCGCGCACTGTTCCCGCGCGCCTCAAGGAGTTGTCAGCAACAGCAGGGACCCAGCCGGGTCGCCAGGTTAGGGCCAGGGGCCAGGGTTATCCGAAAAGGCTCTCGAGCTCCGGTATGAAGGCTAGAAAGAACGGGGTGGGTCTTTTAGTCAGTAAGAGTCTGCAATATCTCCCGCTCCGCCCAAGAGCGAGGGATGTCAATGCATGATTTTTTCCCACCATAAATAAAAAAAAGCCTCTACTGTAGGAAAGGGAATGGGACGTAACCGTAATCCACTACGCAAGCCCAGTGAGAGTTGATAGATGTCACATATCTTCGAATTTTTGGTTCTAGGACATGCTGGTTTCCTCACAATGTTTTCCTTCACCGTATAGAGAGCGGTGATGATGAAATAAATTATCTACACAAAGTAATACACACTTTTGGTTTGAATCCACGACATACAACTCGCAAGTCAGACCCACAACTACATAATCGCAGGATAAATTTGGACAAATGCGCGCTGTGGAGGCAGAAACATCTGACTCCTCCACTTTTCATGACCCCGTCGGAACATCTTCCCCCTGGACGCGAACTACAGTGGCCAATTTAGAAATCTCTAAAGCGACTGCGAACCCAGGTTTGTCGCTGTAAAAGCAATCTGGCCAAATGGGGTTACCTCGACCCATCTCTAACACAGTGCCAGTGTGGAGCCTCTCCACAGGACATGCGCCATCTGCTATGCTGCCCATCTGGCATAACCACCTACAGTTTTCAAGATCTATACGAGGCCAACAATAGAGCTGTATAGGTTGCAAAATATTGGTCAGAAAAAATATAATTTTAAAGCATCGACACGAAAAAAAGGAGGGGAAAAATATTTAACTCCATTATCCAACACGCAATCGCATATTCAGAAGTGAGTGGAATTTGGGTGTGCTATCCTGTACCTACCTCTCTGCCATAACGCTTCAAAGGAATTAGCGTGATGTCGCGTCGTAAATTAAATTCTTGAATTAAAAAGAGCAGTTACAAAGTTCCAGTTTTATAAACACTTTTTATAAACATCCAATCAGCAAGTTTCAAACAAGAACTTCTGCGAAATGATTAATCCGTTAAAGTTTATACAATTTCAAGAAGACTTCACTGAATTAGTTTTCTTGCTTAACGTATAGAGTAAGACATTATTTTGAGTTTTTAGAACAAATAGTTCAATCGTTTTGCAGAACTGAACTAATAGTATTTGCAGTTTTTCAATATTTCATTGATTTAGACTTCACGAACGAAGCGTGCTCTTGCATCGTCATCATTTTAATCTAAAGAGTTTCACTGTTGGACATAGGCCTCCCCCAAGTGTTGCCACAATTAACGATGCTGTTCGTCTAACATCCATTCGATTCCCATGACTCTCACTAGGTCATTGGTCCACCCTGTGGGGAGGTCTTCAAACGCTGCGTCTTTCGGGACGTGATCGCTACTTTCTTCTTCTTCTTCTGCGAGCAATGTGCCCTGCTCATGGCCACTTAAGCTTGGCGATACTTTAGGCTATTGTATGATGTGTGTTTGTACACGTGTTATGAAACGTTGTTCTCTAGCGGATATCTTTATTTCTGTTCTGATCACGCAAGGGAACTCTGAGCATAAACCACTCTGGGTGGAGAAAAAGGGAGTGGCAGACTTTAAATGACGCACTCCTGGTTCTTCCGTTGCACTCGTGGTCCTTCAGTACAGTCGGTGACAGACGGGCGGACAGCGGAGTCTCAGTAATAATCCCTTTTCACCCTTTGAGAACGAAACCCTAGCAAGCGATTAAGCATCAGAAATAATTAAAAAAAACTATATTTAGCTATTTAGGTCTTTCAGGAGATAAGAAATCTTAACACCAGCTGCCCAAACACTACAAAGCAATAAATCCAAGATTAATATCAACAAAACTAGGTTTATTAAGTTTAATTTACTAATTCATAGCCTAAGGGCGGTGGTTCGGGGCAAATATGTATGTCGCAGGGAAATGAGGATATCAGGGATTTCACGAAATCCCGGTAGATGTAGGATATTCTTGTTTATTACGTTTTCTTACTAAAAGTATCTAGTGATATGACAAAACACCAATTTATCGTCAGTGATAATGTCGTTTCTACTGGCTATCACTAACTATCGCATTGGCAGTTCAATTTGTGGCATTGGATCTGTGAATGTTGTATTAACTATCAACTAGAGCGAGCGAAAGAAATGCATTGCTCGATTTTTATTCGGCAGTATCCGCTTTTCTAATATTTTACTAGATTCAGTTTAGTAAAATGGCATATTACTAACTACGAGTATAAATAAATTGACGTTTTGTCATATCACTAAATACTTATAGTACGAAAACGTAATACAAAGAATATTCGACATTACTGGGGTTTCGTGAAATCCGTTTTTTTTTTGTGGGTAAAAATCATACAAATGACATCTCCCGCCCTTGGGCGGAGCGGGAGATAGTGTCAGACTCATACTGACTAAAAGACCCACCCCGTTCCTTCTTGCCTTTCATACCGGGGCTGAGCTACCTTTCGGAGCTAACCCTGGGCCCAGTAGGTAGGCATAGGGATTTCGTGAAAGCCCTGATATCCTCATTTCCCTGCGACATATATTTATGGCCTTGGGGTTTTGTGTGACCAGAGCAAATAAAAATGGCCGCAGACCCAGTTCTCTGGTGCAAAACACGCGAATTATGTATTATTGTGTTTATTTATGTACACGACTGTTGATGTTGTATTTACTTGGTCATTCTTTCAATTAGTGTGGCACAGTTTTCTTAGGGAACGATTTAACCTATCAAGCATAGACGAATGAAATTAAATTAATTGATTATATACTCCATCCCCTTTTTTAATGATTAATTTTTGTATTTTATTTTATAGGTATTGGTGTATAAATAAATAAATATATCCTTACGCTACCAAACTAGACACCATACAGACACCAGAATTGCCACATATTCGAACTAAAATTTCTTAGTGAGTCTCTCTAGAATCTGCCTAAAAAGTTGACGTAAAAAGTTTGTCAAGTTGAAGACTTGGGTAATTATTAGGATTTAATGAAATCTGATGTAGTCAACACGAGTTCAATAATCAATGTTGATTAAGAGATGGAGATCATTGTTTACTAACAGAAGAACCTTATGAAAAGTATCGAATATAAGTATTTTTTAAATGATTAAATATTGTACAAAATTCCCAAGTCGGTTGACTTATTAGACAAACTATACTCTACTCTATAGAGCTGTATACATTTTGTTGGTAGCGGCGACTGGTAGCGCCGCCATGGTGTCTCAGTGAAATACTTTATACTTACCACAGAACACAGGTATCATATTCTTCTGTTCTGTGCCTTATACTATAATGTCCATTTATCCAAAAAGGTATTATATTATATGTGAAGTAAAACAAAAGATTGCGAGTCTCGCGTAACTCAAAGATTACTGACAAAACCATAATATTTATACAAATGAATCTGGGATCAGTAAATACCTAAATAAATACCTCATTTGAATAATAGAACTCACTAATAATATACCTACCAATAATATTATTGTAAAGTTACATCGATAGGTGTTTATTTTATTTGTTTTGAAAATAATTGTGGCATGATATTTTTCCTCACATTAATTTTGTGGTTTTAATTTGCATAATATTAACAAGAGTGTCTGGGAATACCATATCTATGCCAAAATATTTTAAAGGTCGCTTTAAGGTACCCATGACACTTTTAAACCAGATTTTACCCTTTATTACTTACTAGCTTTTGCAAGCGGCTTCGCCCGCTTTTATTAAATATAGCCTACGTCACTCAGAAATAAAGCATCTTTTTATCAATAATTTTTCGCAATCGGAGCAGTACTTTCAGACCTCCTACAAACACAAAAACAAACTATACCTCTTTGTAATAGAGTAGATTAGATTTCATAGAAAAGTGCTTTAGTGTACTCACAGAATGAAAAATAAAATTAGTTGTTTTTATATTGTTGTTGAGAAGCTCGCGCTTGACCAGTATCTCTTGATAGTAAGCGATGATATGGTCGACGATGGAGTACGCCCACAGAAAAGATGAAAGAGGTTAGAAAGGAAATACTTTCCGATTTGTACTACAACGAGTGTCGCCGCTTGTCTCCCATTCTTTAACTCCACTACAGGCAATAATCCAATACGAACCCGCATCACGCAACTAACAGACCACGCACACATAGATTGCAAGTCTGCTATTGGTAGTTGAACTATGAGCATTGCCCTACTTTGTGGCAGGCTTGCCCCGCCCACAAGACCATTCTACCCTCTTTCATCTGTTCTGTGAGTACGTAGTAGAGTGTGAAGGTCTATCTATGTGCCTAGTTTCATTAAAATTCGTTTAGCAGTTAACAACAGCGGTAACAGTAAACAGAATTTAAAATATTAGTATGGAAGTATATTACGGACTTTATTTTTTTTCTTTGATGGCCCTGACTTAGAAGTCATACATGCCGGAGGTCGTGGGTTCAATTCCCACCCAAAACAAATGTTTGTGTTATGAACACGATCATTTTATTTTTTCTGTGTTATTAATTATGGGTATAATTTATCTATAATACGTATGTAGGTATTTAGAAATATATAAGCATGTTTATCAGTTGTCCAGTACTCATAACACAAACTCTGCTTAGCTTGAGACTAGATGGCGTTGGGTGAAATTATGGAATGTTTTAAGCTAACTAGAACTACATTAGACCGACGCACCACGCTTGCTCCTCTAGCCAAGTTACGACCGCTTCGTTTCGATTCTGTTGCGTCGAACGCCTCGAGTAGATCACGCCACTGATTCCTTTGTTCTGACCACATAACTGACCGTTGAGATGACATCAGATCATAAGCCTACTTGAGGCGTTCGACGCAAGAAAATCGAAACGAAACGGACGTAAATTGGCTAGGAGGGCTAATTTGTACGTAGAACGACATCGCGTGGCGTCGCGTGGCGTGTATCAATATCAAGTGTAGCTCTACAAGTCTAGTTTTTTTTTATTTGATATACACTAGTGCTTGACTGCGATCCCACCTGATGGTAAGCAGTGATGCAATCTCTGATGATGTGGCTCACTAGTTTATTAAGAGCACTCTAGACTTGAAGACACCCAAATTATAATCGGACGAGAAGACCGCAGCAGGCAAAATTGTTCCAGTCATTCGACGTACGCGGCATAAACGACGAGGCGAAACGCTTAGACCGGATCGTAGAGGTTTCAACAACGTATGGGTGGATACTCGTCGTACGTCGGATTATCCTATGGTAGAATTGAGATGGCGGAATCAAATCATGCAATTCCTGAGCACATTCTCCAAAATGCATCCTTTAAAATGTATGGAGACCGACGCGTCCAGGGCCTCAAGTCTGCTATTACAATAGTGTCAGAATGGTCTATCATTGATGTCATAATTGTCGATTTCGACAAGTTTGGTAATCTACTAATATAATGGCGTCATTTATGACTTTCCAATGGTCAACCACTGACACTCCATTGAAAGAAATGGCATAGAATGGTAATCTCGTACATATTGACAAATTAATATTTGACGTTTGCGGTAATCTGCTAAAACTTTGACAGTTTATTTGATCAGTGTTTTACCATTAGAACGTTATTGTGCAGTTATTGGTTTTAATATGCTCGGAATTATCATTCTACCACAATTCTATTACAAGACCACTGACCGATCAATGATCGATCATTATGAATTAGCAGATTACAAACTTTTAGCAAAATGACAATTGGATCGTGTTGGAATGACGAATTTATGAAAATAGCAGACTTGGGACCCAGATCGGAATGTATGGCACTCGTGTGAGCAGTGTAGTTCTACATTTATTACTACTACTAGCTTAGCTAAATAAGTATATCTGTAATTACATCACAGTCACGTGGCACCTCCTAATATTTTATTTCCGCGTGATAGCTTGACCATGACCTCGCACTGATCTGCCGCTAATCCGAAGCGCGGCACCCGCAGGGGCTTCGTTACACCCGATTCATTTGTTTTGTACACTCATCAGATTCAGGTTTTGTAATTAGCAAATATTTGAACTAATTGGAAGGAAAATTCGATGTTAGGAGCCAGTGATTTTTGTATTCCTTATAGGGGGCGTGGAATACAAGGTCAGAGCACATTGCTCGCAGAATAGATAACCGATAAGGCCGAAAGGTTCTGGTCTTCTGGAGTAGGGTTTTCTGTCATCTCTATGAGGCACGCCTGGAACACGACGTGCCGTCAACAACACGGACTCGGTCTTGGCAGTTACAATTACCGGAACGGATCTTGAGCGCTGGATCTTCAAGTTTTATTTATTTATTTATTTATTTTACAATTTATGTACACACAAAAATAACAGAAACAGATAATACATAAGAGACGTTAGTACAAAGGTACTGCTTATTTCCAAAGAAATTTCTTCCAGCAGACCTGCGAAAGGAGAAATCAAAAAGAAATGTAGACCATAGTGTGTAGGAAGCAAAAGAAGAATGTGTGAAGTCTTAAACCAAAGTCATATATAATTATATATACCTAAAAATAATATATACCTACAGCTATAAATATATACCATACATATTACATACAATATATAAATAAATATCACAATTGAGAGGAAAGATAGTGCTCTTTTACTCGATTTTTAAAAAGTGAGATCGATTTTAAATCTCGAATGCTAGGCGGAAGTGAGTTCCACAACCTCACGGCATGGACACAGAAAGAATAGGAGTAGTAACTGGATTTATGGGGAGGGGATTTAAGAAGGGATCTGAGGTGTGATCTGCAGGGCGCGTCACTAGGACGAGCGTAGGAAAAACGATCACGAAGGTAGGAGGGATAAGATGGGTTGTGTAGGATATTAAAAAGAAGACATAAAATCCGAGTATTCCTGCGAAGACGAATAGGGAGCCACTTGAGTTCCTTGCGAAGATGAGAGACATGGTCATATTTTCGTAATCCAAAAACAAACCGAATGCATAAGTTTTGTAATCGCTCAAGCTTGTTTAATAGCTCCTCAGTAGCATCCAGATAGCAGGCGTCGGCATAATCTATAATCGGCTGAATAAGTGTTTGGGCTAAACTGATTTTTGTTTTCAAAGGCAATAGACCCTGGAGACACTTAAGCGAGTGAAAAGAAAAATTTACTTTTCGACTTACCTCGTTAACCTGCGCACGCCATGAAAGATTGGAGTAAATAATAACACCCAAATCCTTGGCAGTTTCGGAGTATTCAATGCGAACGCCATCAAGAAATAAAGGCGGTAATGAAGAAACCACAGCTGCATTGCGAACGAATCTACTGCCTATGATCATAGCCTGTGATTTTGTTGGGTTGATCTGCAAACCAAATGACTTAGCCCAAGCACTGACACAATCCAGGTCATGATTCATAGCAGCAATAGCCGAATTTGCGTCAGCAACAGTAAAATGTCGGTAAAGCTGCAAGTCATCTGCGTAGAGATGGAAACAAGAAGATATTACTCTCAAGTTGCGCAGAAATCAAATATTCGGTCTCTTTAGTGCTGCGAAGTAAGACGCGGGGGCGGGGAATGTCAGTAATTGACTCGCCACGCCATCATGTCATAGACGTCACTCGTGATTCGTTCCCTGCGCTGCTGCATGTATCTAACAACGACGACGATTGGCTTGCCAGTGGATGGAATGCGCAAAGCGCATCCCCACTCTGACGCCGAGCGCTCAAGATCCGTGCCGGTATTTGTACCAGACGGTCGGACGGCAAACTACCCACTGCTCGTCGCCCGCAAGCCCGCGTCACCGTGGCCGGTAGTCGGGGTCGCAGTGGCTGAGGCGTGAGCATATCCATTTCGTCACGCGTGACAAATTACAGCCTTCTGATTATTCTGTTGAGCTCTGTCTAAGCATTTTTACTGTGAATTTGAATCAAACTCCAAATAATCTAGGTTTTGTTTTAGTCAGTAAAAGTCTAGGTCTAGTCTACCTACTAAGGTCGAGGGAATTATCTGAAAAGGAAACCCGTGGTGGACCCAGAACGCAAAAAGCAACTACCTTCACTTCCTAGAGCAAGCGAGAGCTTGCTGCCTTCAGCACGCCTTCTCGCTCCACCCGAGAGCGGGAGAATAGGGTAGTTTCCAGGGTCAAAATAATTACATTTTATTTATTCTGTATTTTAGATTATAAAAAAATATTGGACACGTATTTTTTCTTTTTTCGATTAAACAAAATATAACAAAGATATAGCCCATTAAAGTTACGTGTGACATCACTCCATGCGAAAAAATGCAGCACGGCAGGCGTGACGTTACACACGTAACTTTATTGGACTATGTCTTTGTCATTTACAAATAAAAAAATACGTGTCCCTTATTTTTGAATAATCTAAAAGACGGACTAATTACATTTTTTACGGCAACTAGCCTATTCACTGGATGATTTTTCACTTAAAAAAAGACTATAATTTATAATAAGTGGAAGTATTTATTCCACGCGAACGAAGCTGCCGACAGAATCGAGTTACTTCTAAAATTATTCCCCTTTGAACTCCCACAGGTCGAATCAAAGCATCTATTCATAGTCTGGATCTCAGTTTAGCACAGTCGATAACTAAACGTAACAATATACGTTACGTTTACGAAGCAGGCTTATCAACAGTTCACGCAGCTGGCGATCCGTCATGGCCTGTGCTGAGCCGATCGTAAAATACACGTACGTATGATTTTGAGCTGGAACTCAAGTATTTCAAAAAGAACTGTTTACTAGAGTATTATTGATACTAGTCCGGTTTTTTTTAGGTAGTAAAAATCATCCAATGACTTCTCCCGTTCTTGGGCGGAACTAGGCGTATTAGACTTTTACTGACTAATACACACTCCTGTTCCTTCTTTGACTTCATTCCAGAGCCCCGGAGTTCTCTTTCGCAAAATCTATGGTCTAGTAATTTTCGACCCTGCTGGGCCATTACGGTTTTAATGACAACTGGTATTTTAAGTAGTTCCGTATGTGACTAAAATAACTAGAAAATATTAGTTGTGATTTTATAAAAGTACGACATGTTTGGCCTAGTCTGCCGCGGCATACCTGAGTAATAATTTAAGTATCCAAAGTTATAAATAAGAATTTACCAATTGATTGATTGATTGTTATTTGTACCAATCATGCTAGAAAACATCAGGTTATGGAAATGTGTTTTGAGTTTGTGTTCGCTTAAAGCTGTATCATTTTTATCGTCTTTCATGTGCTTTGATCTTTCCAACATAGTACCTATTAAATTGAGCTTCTAAGTGAACCCGACTGAACTAGATACCACCATTTTACATGGAGCTATTCTCCCCCACAACTCCACAACGCAGTTTCTGAGTTACATCAAACTTTTAATTGTGATTGGTTGTCAAATTTTTCAGCATCCGATCACATTCAAAATGCAATTTGACAATTATCCATTTGCAGTTCAACCATTGCAAGCAATATTTCACCTCCAATCGACTTGTGTAGCTGTGATTAATCCAAAAGTTGACTGGTAGAAAATGGCTTGTTGCATTAAGTCTGCCTACGCTCCACTGCTGTACATGAAGTTTAAATAAATAAATAAATTACTTAGAGCCCCTCCCACGCCTTACGCCTCTTTCTCCAACTACTCTAAATTCTTGATTTTAGCAAACATTCCTTAACCTTCAATCGACCTCTGTTGCTCTGATTACTTAGTCATGAGGCCTTCCCACGCTCATCTAGCACCACCTACCCTAAACTCATAGTTTTGTTAATTTTAGAATACTTCCACAGTTTAAAACAACTTCTAAAACTAGTAGAAATACTACATAGTAGTACGGTATCAGAGCGAACTCCAGTAAACTAGTTCGTCCAGAAATACGAGTAACTTTGTGACCTAACACAACACTAGTGTAATGTATTCACGGTACAAAGGAATGCGGTGTTTCAGAACGAAAATATTACGAGTTGTTTTCGTTTTATTTTATGATGCTATTGAATTACGGTTTTGGTTTTATAAACTATTTTTATTTCCGATTTTGAATGGACTCAAGTGAGGGACGAAGAGTTGGTTGAGGAGCTGATTTTTTTGCTTTTGACCGACTTGTGGATCTCAGTAGTTATAAGTATTACTGAACAGGGCTTTTTTTGAGGTGGGCAGCTAATGAGTTATCCCGCTCTATAGTGACTTTTACTAACTAAAATCACGTCTGTGTCCTTTAGTTGCCCTTTGCGTTCTAGGACCATGGGTTGCCTTTTCGAACCTAGCGGCCATCAGCCCTATTGGGCCCCTACGGATGGCCGGTCTATTTAACAAGGGCTACGAAAATATTAAAAAGACAATTCTTTTTAATATTTTCGTAGCCCTCCACTCGTGGCAATCTACTGCCCTGGAACGCAAAGAGCAACTGAAGAAACACGAGTGAGTTTTCTAAGCTTAAGTTTTGAGTTTTCACACACATTCTAGTAATAAATTTTGCTAATTGGCTGAACTCATCGCCATTCAGATGAAATTAAGTACAGTGCTAGATATTTTGAAGGCCGTTCCATTATTTCTTGCATCCAGCTGATTTCGACTCACAATTTTATTCGCAATGTTTGTCCATAATAATACCCACCCGCACTGGGCACGTGTGGTGAATTACAGTCCAATCCCTCTCCTAAAGAGGAGGCCTGAGATCCAGCAGTGGGAATATAAAAAAAAAACTGATTTTGTATGTAGTCCATAATAATATATTAAATGCAACACTGCATCAGCAAAGCGGCAGCACATAAACTTGACAACGAAGCTCTATCATAAAGTCTACTAATACTCCGCCATACGGCGTAGGGCCCTATTACTAAAAAAGTTTGAATGTCGCAGACTACCCTGCCACTATTACCTCTACAAGATCATTATCAGCTCTAGGATCCTTGGCTAGCCCTACCACAGCGTCCACTTAAAAAACCCTATCCATTTGCACTTCCATCTTTCCACTTTCACAACTGCAAAGAACCTTACAACCACTGGCTTTTACAATGAAAGTACTACAATTATTGGAAGTACATTTAAAATGTGTTAGGTATCCCGCTTCCAAGATATTTGCTATCAATTGAGAGAGGAACGCTGTCAAAGGAGCTGCTCGAAGCTTCATTAGCTGCACTATTTCCTCTAGATGTCGAGTAGCTTGGTACAGTGGAGCCACCTGGTGTGCATCCTTTGAACTAAGAGACTTGGAATACAATTACTATTTTGTGTAGCATTTTGAGAGGCTGCTTCTCCACTCGCCTCTCGTCAACATCGAGCATGGTTTAAAAGCTTGTTACTTCATCTAACGCAATCCACCGCGTTGTTTGACGAAAAGGCAACGCGAAAAAGAAAGATAACGCCTGAAAACTGTGTTACCATTCGGTAATTCCTTGATTTACTCGAATATATTATAAAACTTGTTCCAGAAATACGAGATCTTTACTGAATTAGTTTTATACAAATTAATAATTTAATTTCAATAGAAGCCTAGAAAATATCCCCAAGATACTGTGTTTCAAAAATATTTAATGAAATGTGTGTAATAACGTCATAATCGCATAAGAGCGGTTGAATGAAAAACAGTGAAAATGTATGTCGAGTTGCATGCTCTAGGTATTTCCAATTATTAGACAATGATTGGCTTGAGTGGCGATACGTTCAGAAGTTGGTATGGCGGATGGTATTATCATAACTGTTTTTTTTTCTCGAATCTGTTATCTATACCTATTTATTAGTTACTAGCTTTTGCCCGCGGCTTCGCTCGCGTTTATAAAATATAGCCTATGTCACTCAGGAATAAAGCAGCGTTCTATCGGTGGAAAAATTTTAGCAATCAGACTAGTACTTCCAGAGATTACCTCCTACAAACAAAAAAATAAAAACAATTTTTACGTCTTTATAATATTAGTGTAGTATGTAGCTAAATAAAATTAAAGTATCTGTTTGTAATATTAAAACAACATATTTTTACTAAATGCATACCTAACTAAACAAAAACGTAATTTAAAAAAAATTGTCTGCGTGACTGTCTAATGTCTGAGTATGATTATATTATATGGATACATGGGTCTGCCTGCCTGTTTGTTTCTTCAAACAATATTATTTTTAGAATAGAATATAATATAAATATAAAATATACCAGTCGTACGGCGATGCGCCACCGGTGCATGGAGGATATCCCACCTACACGCAAAAAATGTTTTGGGAACACATTCATTGTGCGTGCAGCTAGGGAGTAGAATTCCTTGCCGGAGTCTGTGTTTCCTGATAGTTACAAACCGGGAATCTTTAAGTCGAGAGTGAATAGGTTTTTTTTCTAGGTAAGCGCGTTCCATCGTCGACCGCATCGTCGCTTTTCATCAGGTGAGATAGCGGTCAAGCGCGAACCTATCAACAATAAAAAAAAATACTTTTATTCGGAACAGACACAGCACAACAGTTGTAAACACAAAATAAAAAATAACAAAAGTACAGAGTGTGCCGAGCGTGCCCGCACCGGGCGGTGACCACCTCAGCATTTGCTGGGCGTTAGACACCTAGTGCTGGTTTTCAGTCGGCAGTGGCGCACGGACTAAGGTCGACACACAAACGAATACCACGGATCCAGCACATGATTCTGGGCCCCCAGTGGCGGAATTTTTCTTCGGCTATTTGCTAATTTAAAAAAAAAAAGATGTTCTTTTTTTAATTTAAACTGTGTAAAATCGTTATTCTAACCAACCCCGATGATATTTTTAGTAAAAAAAAAATTGATTTAAAAATTAATTAAGTAATTAAAAAGTCATCAGGGTAGATAAAATCGTTATTCTAATCAATCCTGATAATTTCAAACGTAATTCATTCATTTGTTTCCCCCACACGTATGGGTTCGATGAAAAAAAAATTGTTGAGTTTCAGTTCTAAGTATAGGGACCCCCAAAATTGATTGCTTTTTTCTATTTTTGTGTGAAAATCTTAATGCGGTTCACAGAATACATCTACTTACAAAGTTTCAACAGTATAGCTCTTATAGTTTCGGAAAAAAGTGACTGTGACATACGAACGGACAGACAGACAGACAGACAGACGGACGGACAGACAGACAGACATGACTCTATAAGGGTTCCGTTTTTTGCCATTTGGCTACGGAACCCTAAAAACGTAAAAAATAAAATTGGAAAAAGCCGACGAAAAATTCCACCACTGGGGGTCCAGAATCATGTGCTGGATCCATGGTATTCGTTTGTGCGTCGATATCAGAGACACCCTGTATAAACACATGTATATGTATATACATACAATACTCGTATAACATAATACTACTGGTGTATAATTCTATACTCTCTTTGTTATTAATGAAATATGTTAGAACTGATTAGAAATTCTATTAAAAGGCCCAAAAACAACTGTTCTACTTCTAACAAGAACTACTTCAAATATCCATCAAATCTATAACTATTCCCAAAGACTCCTCAAAATCAGATACTAGGCAACATTTCGCAGTCCTCCGTCGAAATTTGAATTGATGACTAGATTTCTGCTAACTTCCAATTGAGTATTGGTACCGACGGACAGCACTGTCGGCGTATGCTTTGATAACCTGACCCGTCCTGTTTGTTGGCACGTTAGTGTCCCGCATGTAGCACTAGTACAAACACTATCTATGTAACACCAGAGACCCTACCACAAGATAGATAGATAGTTAAACCTACTCTGTATTGTCGACCAAAAAAAAAATAAACAAAATTGATTGTTATCTTTATTATTATTTTAATGAATTTGTTGCCAGTTAGAAAATAATAAAATACCTTGTAAATATCAACACGAGAGCAGTGGTGACCGAGTGGTAACGGCCCGACTTACGAGTTGTAGGTCGCGGATTCAAACCCAGCCAGGCTTACTTTGTGTAATTTATTTCATCACCACTGCTCTCAAAACGGTGAAGGAAAACATCGGAATGAAACCGGCATGTCCTAGAACCAAAAATTCGAAGACATGTGACATTCACCAAACCGCACTGGACCCGCGTGGTGGATTATGGCCCATTCCCTCTCCTAGAGAGGAGGCCTGAGTCCCAGCAGTGGGAACATTATAAGGCTGACTATGCTATGCTATAAATATCAACAACGGCAAATAACAGACAAATTCTCAACATAATCCATCACAAGATTGCTTTCCCCAGGAATTGAATCCTTTACCTTGCCCTGTACAGTCTTCAAAGTATCTAACACAAATTCTATTCTCTAAAGTTTTCATTCAAAGAGAGGAATTTTATACAAGAATAGTTTTTCAAAGACTGGAACTCGAGTAAAATTAGATTCTGATTCTGGGAAACCAGCGCACATTGCTGACATAGCTTGTGTTTCTAGATCCTTTGTCTCTCAGATTATATCATAACAGAAGAAAATAACTTTTAAAACATGTTATGTTATGAGAGGTTTTTCGTTTTCATTCGGTTGGTGTAATATGAGAAATGGCCACTCAATGATTAATCATGAAATGTCAGAAACTATAATACATACAAAGTTAAAATTTGGCAGGTAGGTTCCTTATAGGTAGTAAACATCCGATAAGAAAAGATTTTACGAAACTCCACCCCTAAGGGGAAGACACGGGGTCCAAAAGTTTGTATGAAAAAACCTACTTTCACTCGGACGATAATAATAATAGGTACTCGTAATACATACAAAATTAAAATTTGGCAGGTAGATTCCTTATAGGGTAAAGACATCCTCTAAGAAAGGTTTTTACGAAACTCCACCCCTAAGAGGATGAAGCGAGGGTCCGAAGTTTTTATGAAAAAACTTACTTTCACTCGGACGATAATAATAATAATAATACCATTCCACAACTTTCACACAACGCCATCTAGTTCCAAACTAAGCAGAGCTTGAGTTACGTACTAGACAACTGATAAACATAATTATATATTTCTAAATACATACATAATATAGATAAAATAAATCCAGACGCAACAAATGATTGTGGTCATCGATTCCTCGTATGTATTAGCCTCTAACATATAATCTAAGTTTCAATTCTGGCGAAAAGAAAAAAGTAAACCATGCAAATAATTTGCATTGGCCTTGGAATTTACCATTGACTTGAAAATAAGTAGAGGTATACTTTCAACATGTGTGTTTTCAATGTTGAAAGTATACCTCCTATGTTGTTACCTACCTGCGAAGGTAAACCAAACTTGGCTTAATTTATTGATACAATACAAAAAAAAAAACAAAACCAAGTCAACTTTACAGCAAACAAACTCCTTAGTCACTATTGTGATGCACTTAGAAAAACCCTCAATAAATAATGGTCTGCTCAATCGGTTTTCCCAGAACCACTGACATTTCTGACTCGGACTTCGAACCCAGCTGTGTTACCATGACGTTCAAAGAAAGATTGTTTTAATAAAAGAATAATATTCTTATTCCAGTGTGGGTAAGAGACAGAACTATACAGGTTATCTAGCGCCATCTCTTACTCACACTGAAATAAGAATTAAACACTCTTACTTTGAACGTCACGGTAACCCACCAGTACCTTAACAAAACCGGCTACTCTATCTTAAGGAGCGTCCACATGGTCCAGTACCCCTAGCCAAGTTGTTAATCTACAATCGTTAACGCTAGTAGAAAACTTCAAATGTACGGAAATGAAACTTCATCTCAACGCTCAGTCACGGGGTCAGAACAAAAGAATCGGGGGCGTGGCCAACTCGAGGCCTAGAATTCTATATAATGTTGTCATGACAGCAGTACAGACAAATATCAGTGTATAATCTACGTAAGTTTGTACCTACTACAGGGGATTCATCTTTATGTATATCTATAACCTTTAATAGTGTTGTAGCGATATCTATGGCGTTACAGAAACACTAAACTACGAAGTCCTGCATTGCGCAATTAGAGTTCTCCGCGCCATTTGAACATAAATACAACAGCCCGAAATCATCTACCGGGCAGTCGCCCAAACCAGACAAAAAGACCCGTCTGCTCGAAGGATCTTCCCTTTCCAATAGAGATTTGCGGGACTTTACACTCTGTTTCGCTTATCTCCAGTGTTAATGAGATGAGTCAGACTCGCCCGTGGTGCGGAACAGCCCAAACCCGTCGTACCAAAGAGCGTGTATTAACACTATATGCCAATATCTTTTTTTATGATTAAATTTTTAATTCAAGAAATACTCTCGCATTTATTCCGACATAGTCGCACTACAACCATGTAGCACCCACTCCTATCAAGATCGGAGACTCTATACTCGAAGTTGTGGACGATTACGTCTACCTCGGGCAGACAGTCCAGTTGGGTAGATCTAATTTCGAGAAAGAGGTCAACCGTCGAATCCGACTCGGCTGGGCAGCGTTCGGGAAGCTACGCGGTATCTTCTCATCCAACATACCACAGTGTCTCAAGACGAAAGTCTATGACCAGTGTGTGTTGCCAGTGATGACATATGGATCCGAAACGTGGTCGCTCACAATGGGCCTCATCAAAAGGCTTAAAGTCACCCAAAGAGCAATGGAAAGGGCTATGCTCGGAGTTTCCTTGCGTGATCGAATCAGAAATGAAGATATCCGCAGGAGAACCAAGGTTGCCGACATAGCACAAAGAATCGCCAAACTTAATTGGCAATGGGCAGGGCACATTGCTCGCAGAACAGATGGCCGTTGGGGCCGAAAGGTTCTGGAGTGGCGACCGCGTACCGGAAAACGCAGCGTTGGAAGGCCTCCTACAAGGTGGACTGACCTGGTGAAGGTAGCGGGAATCCGATGGATGCGGGACGCACATGATCGTTCGTTGTGGCGACGCTAGGGGGAGGCCTATGTCCAGCAGTGGACGTCTGTCGGCTGAAATGATGAGTCGCACTACTCTATCTCAGCTCTTCTGTCACGTATGGGGACCGAAGAGCTAAACAAGTTGAAGTACCTACTCGTAAACTCACGACCCTTGCCCCTCTTTTGCACAGCAAAGACAATCTGAACAGATGGGGGTTCCTGGACAGTTCCGACCTTCAGCGTTTGTGCGGCGTCTCCCCACAGACCATTTTTTTTTTTAATCTGTTATAAACTAGTACTTGACTGCGGTTCCACCTGATGGTAAGCAGTGATGCAATCGTTGATGGTGAGGCGCACTAGTTTATTAAGAGCCCATTCACTCTAGCCTTGAAGACACCTAAATTATAATCGGACAGAAAGACCGCAGCAGGCAAATTATTCCAGTCCTTTGATGTACGCGGTATAAATGACGAGGCGAAACGCTTAGTCCGGACCGTAGAGGTTTCAACAACGTAAGGGTGGATACTCGCCGTACGTCGAGTTGTCTGATGGTAGAAATGAGATGGCGGAATCAAGTCATGCAATTCCTACACCCACTCTCCAAAATGCAACCTGTCCCACCTTCTGTCCTGCAAAACATACCCTGTAACCTGTTCACATATGGATCTAATGACAGCATCAGTGGACGGCATTCCCGTAACCGAATACTGGATCAGGCATGGAATTTAACAAGTTTTGTCATCGACACACTAAAAAGAAGAACACACGACTGTGGCGAATAGCATACGAAAAGACTCGTCAGACTAATCCAAAGCAATAGACCTACATTAGACCAACGCACACGAACACAAACACACGTGTAACACGCCTGATGAACGAAGTCGCATGGCGTGGATCTAGTGTAGCTCTACAAGTCTAGTTTCATAAAACGTATGGAGACCGACGCGCCCAGATCGACGTACGTGGCACACATGTGCGCCGTGTAGCTACCTTCAAAGTCTGTACCGTGTGCACCCACCATTTAGTCTATAATATTTTTGCAAACTTCCCACCGAGATGGCTCCAAGGTCTTATTACATAAGAAACGCAGTTCCATGTAGATTTTAACTCCGAACCGAACAGAAAATGCACACTCATATGTAAAGAAACAAGTATCATACAGACTAGAGGTTTTGACCTTTTAATGTGAATCAGATCCCAATACGAATGGTAAGGAGTGTTTGCATTGAGTAAGCGATCCGGTTTTTATCAAAAGGCAATGCTTGATTGATTTATTTTTTTAATGGACTATATTTAAAGTCGGGGACTCGTGTAAGATCTAATAAGGCATAATAATAAATTCTCTAATCGATTTCCGAATACATTTCTATGCTATAATTAATTTGTGTGTTGATGTGGCCGACAACGGAGCACGCTTTCCTAGAATCAACCTGTACCCCTAGCCAAGTTTCTAATCTGCAATAGTTAACGCTTGTAGAAAGCTTCAAATGTACGGGACTGACGTCGTCTCAACGCTCAGTCACGTGGTCAAAACAAAAGAATTGGCGGCAAGGTCAACTCGAAGCGGTCGACGCAAACGAAACGGTTGTAACTTGGCTAGGGGGGCTGTTCTTGCTTGACTTAAAGACCTCTAGGTTGTAACTATCAGGAAACACAGACTCCTGCAGGGAATTCCACTCCTTCCGTACAGCTGTACGCATAATGAATGTGTTCCCAAAACGCTTTGTACGTATTGGTGGGATGTCCACCATATACCGGTGGCGCAACGCCGTACGTCTTGTGCCCCGATGACGGAACGGACTTGGCGGAATTAAGTTATGCAACGCCAGTGCACACTTCCCGAAATGTAAACGATAGAAAACCGACAGGCTAGCAACTCGGCGTTGATAATATCTTAAACAAGTATATTCGAATATTAACCAACTGTAATATTACTATGTACATAATGATGTGCGATCATTACAAGTAAACACAGTTGCTGCATGTCAAATGTCAATGTCAGTGGTTACGATGTGCAAATAGTGACGTAATGCCTTATCTAGACAGTTGTGTACTTGTGTGGTCGAAGCTCTGTGACTTACAAGATAACTACGTGTCCCCACACACGGGCCACAAAAAAAGCCACCACAAAAAAAGCTAGAAGCGGTCAGAAAAAAGAAGCTAGAAGCGGCCACAAAAAAAAGCTGAAGCGCGCGACAGCTTGTGGCCGGAGAAGCTTGAAGCGGCTTCTAGCTTTTTTTGTGCCGGCACCGCTGCGCACGAGCCACAAAAAAAGGCCGCCACAAAAAGAAGCTTAAAGTGGCTTGTTTTGCCTGGCCCGTGTGCTAGGACACTAAGTAAGACCTCATGCTCATGCTGCGGGATTGTTCGAAAAAGTTGGAACGCAAAGGGTACCTAGGAACTCGGGTAGGTTTTTGTCAGTAAAAGTTTGATCCTGATGCCTCTCGCTCCAGCGTGCGGGATAAGTTATCTGTACCTCTACCATGAGTTTAAAGCAATAGTATTTGTCAATACTCGATAACGACTACGTAAATATTTTGTATGGCAAATTTTACAGCGCCTCTAGCGGTCACTTACGGAACCAAAATTGAAACTCATGGTATGGTGGTATGGCTTTAAACTCATGGTAGGTAGAGATACTGATGATTTCCCATCGAAAAAATAGTCTGTTCATTAAGTATCAAGCGCCCGAGCAGTGCCATAAAATAGTGACATTCTGAAGCCTACTCCTCGGTAACGGCCAGGTTAATAGGTTTGAAAAAAATATGTTTATTATAGATTCATGAACAACATTATCAACTATTGATTTTTTCATGTGATTAATACTTTTGTCTGAAAAAAATATTTACAATTTCACAACTTTTTCCTACTTCTTTGAAACGGCTTGGATCTTTAGACATTTTTGCACGTAAAAATTGGCGATTAAATATTCTTCAAAGTGAACATAGCATATGTAAATCAATCAATATTTTGCAAAAAAAATGGATTTCAAGGTCAGCGGGGCTCTATCCGGACGCAGATGGCCGGATTTAAATGCACAGATACTCGTACTGCCATTTAGAAAATGATTTCTGTTCTATCCAAATCAAATCAAAAACATTCATTGCAAATAGATCATTTGCAGGCACTTATGAACAGTCAAATGTCAGTCAGTCCAAAAAAAGTGAAGCTAAATTGCATCCGTAAGGTCTACTACTATAATTCACCTCATAAAGACAGGGGGTTCCCTGAATGACCTTGATTGCGTTTATCACCAGACATAAGGTTAGCCGGTTCTCTAACCAAACTACATAATAAATCTCACAAAAATAACAAGTAGAGCAGCATTCCTGCGTACCAATGATGTCATATCCATAAAAAAAAAACTAGTTTCTGACGAGGCCACAAAGATCAGACAGCGGTTATCGTACAAAAAGTCAAAAACAAAGTATAATTAGTTAAGAAAACAACCAATCAATCAAAACCGTTTAATAGTTATTTATTCTTGCTAATTAGTGGGAGATGGGATATTACTTGAAGGCCAAACTCTTCAGGTTCTGATGAACGAGCAATGGGTAGCTCGTCGTCTGATCGTCCAGTAAGAATCAGGCCTGAGTCCATGGCGTGTAGCGTTCAACATTTCAAAGAGATGTCAGTACATTGAAGGAGCTCAGTAGGGCCCTTGCCAGCTAGGGCTGCGAGAGCGTTTGATAGACTGACCAAGACAATTAAAAGACACATGTGGATGGTGTGGGTGTTAGTAAAAGTCTGAAAAAAGTCTCGTTTCACCCTACAGCGGGAGAAGCCAATTCCAAAAAAAAAAACTCTGTAGGTGATGACTTATTACGGTAAGATTCATTCACGCTTGTGGACTGCAAAGAGTTAGGGTTAGGTTATACCAGTCAAACCGCCAGCCTTTTACAGAAAAACGTATTGGGGTCGACCAAACTGAACTACGAATGTATGGCAGTCCTTCTTCTCTTCTGGACATCATACCTGTGTCAACCGGGATTTTCGGCAACGATTAATATTAAAACTATATGTTTCATTGCGAAAAAATTGGGAAACAAATGCATCCTTCAAATAGCATCAGATGGATCAACACTGATTGATGTTTTCTTGTTTGAGCAGTCCTTCATTCATATTATTCTGCCTCTTTTTCCTTAAAAAACTTGATAAACCCGAATTCTGTATTTTTTGCCAGGTAAGTCGCGGTCCCATTCAGTTTAAAAACCACTGACCTAATAATTATATTTTTTAAGTTTATAAACACTACACAGTAAGATTTAAATCACACCACAATTTTAGAAGAATGAAAACAACAATCGAAGTGGGAAAAAATCAATGATTTTGATGGTTGAATCGAAACAATCAACATTATGACGATTAGATTATTAATCATTAGTACAATTAATATAATATAGGTACATATAATAAATCTGTAAAAGATTTTTGTTGTGCGCGCATCACGTAAAATGTACGAAATCGATGTTGATAACTTTTATACATTAAAATTGTGTGTAACTTGATATATTACTTAGGCTTTGTTTCATCGCAATCGATTGACTATATCGAAAGATATACTACATTCATTGACTGTTAGGCGGTACGAAGTTCTCCGGGTCAGATCTGAGATATTTAAAAAGGGTAGTATTTAAACGAGTGACTGTAAATTAAAATTTTAAGTGACAAAAATAATTATTTTGGGTTATAGAAATAATAAGTGAGCGACTGACTGCGAGTGACGAGAAATCAATAGAACAGCGACTTAGAAACTTTAATTTGAGTTACTTAAAATACAAAATGAGAAGCTTCATAATATTTGAGCGACCTAATATTTGTTTGTGTTTGTGTGTCAACGTCTTACATTTTTTTCAATATTTGGCCAATGATTTATTTATACTGAGCGGCATTTTATCTTAAATGAAGTGTTTCGAATGTCCTAAATATAAATGTACACAGTATCGAATGTCCTAAATACCGATATTTATGTATTATGTATGTCACAAGGTAATTTGATAATCCGGATATTGCGAAAACCCGAATAATTAAAAAATGGTGAAATAAAATCTGCCAGCAACTTGGTCGTAGCGTTCGCCGGCCGCTGCCGCACCGCTCGCTTCGCTCACTCGGCTCACGCGCGGTAGGTCACAGTTCTAACCTAACCTAACCTATTTCACCCAGTTCAAATGATGAATCTACCTGCGACTAGATAATTCTAGTCGCTCACTTATTATTTTAGTCGCTCACATACTAATTTAATCGTTTAACTAGGATTTCAATAACCCACTTTTAGTAAGCTCGTTCTGGATTTTATTGTTAATCAATATTTGTTGTTAGTTTAGTTAATGTGTCGCTTACTCAAATTCATACCGCTCAAGTTATTAAAACAGTATCTCATCATCAGTCGCTAAGTTTTTTTTTTTAGTCGCTCGTTTTATAATTCTCCATTTAAAAATATATGTAGTTTCTTCCATTGAGTTTCAAATTGTACAACTATTTAAATAACTGGTACCTAGTTAATAAATAAAATACAAAACTGTGGTATTTTAAACACATGTTTATTAACAAGAACATACTAACATAAACAGCTGTTTTCTTTTATTCAATTTTATATGTGTTAACTTTGGAAATAGCTAAACTGTTGATTCTATAAACGATTTTTACGAAGACAACGAAAGGAATCCGATAAATCCGATTGTTTTATGTAAATAAACAGATATGTGTTGATGTAAATGGAATGTAGATTATTCAGCAACAAGTCATTAATGGGAGGAAAGAAAGAGACGTTTTTATTTAGTGTTAGTCGATGAGTCATAGAAAGCAAATGTTTTTATTCATCGTGGAGTAAAGTCGACCGTCCAATGCTGGGCTAATTTAAAATGTATGGCTGTCATTTTATGTCTCCGAAACATCTTAGGTTTTGGAAGTTTATAATAATACGCTGTTACGAATGCTATCTAGTCCAATATTATATGTTTTAGTGTAGGTTGACTTATGTAATAATGTCAGACTAATCTGTAGACAACCTGGGACTTATTTTATTAGCCTGACATGCTATAGTGTATTAAATAGACCACCTTGTAATGGCTCTATTGTCAATCTACACTTCTACACTAATATTATAAAGAGGTAAAGTTTGTTTTGTTTTTTATTTGTTTGTAGGAGGTAATCTCTGAAAGTACTGGTCGATTGCGAAAATTTTAATGAACGCCGATCTGGACAAATCGGACTACATACATTTTATGTGGCAACTAGAATTTTAAGCAGGAACTACATTAAACCGATGCACACGTGGGCAATGCCTGAATTGTACGTAGAGTCGTGACATAGGTCCAATGTAGCTTTACTGATCTAACTGACATATAAAATGTATGGCGACTGACGCGCCCCGATCAACGTATGTAGCCCATGTGAACCCCATGTACCTTTAGAGCTATATAATATCCAGACCATGCGACCCAATGCTTTGTTGAGCGACGCGGATGCCAACCCAGCGATACCCAGATATTTGTCAGCAATCATACTCATACAAAGCTAAGTATTCGTACAAAAGCATAGCTTAGTTGTGGGCTACTGTGGAGGCGTACCTTTACAGCTTGACACACATGTGTGACATGTCTACAACATCACTGTCACGACCATGTCACTTATGGAGCCGGTCCACTTCCAAGCTTATCAGATGAGACTGAATGGCCGTATTACCATAAAGTGGCTGCCATCTGACCTGTGTATCCTTAGGGCTGAGGCATTTTTTTAATTTGTTATAAACTAGTACTTGACTGCGATCCCACCTGATGGTAAGCAGTGATGCAATCGTTGACGGTGAAGCGCGCTAGTTTATTAAGAGCCTATTTTCTCTAGCCTTGAAGACGCCCAAATTATAATCGGATGGGAAGACTACAGCAGGCAATATTTTATTATAATAATATTATAATAAATCATGCACTTCCCGCGCACACTCTCCAAAATGCATCCTGTAAAACAGAGCTGTCCAAATCAAGGCCCACGGGCCACATGCGGCCCGCGGCTTGAATAAACGCGGGCCGCCTTTTATTTTAATACATTGACGAAATAATCATGGAATTTGAGCAACGTTTTACAGATTTTAATAAAATTGAGAGTGATATAGCACTCTTCACTCATTCATTAAAATTTAAAATGTGAATATTGATTATCAATAAGAACTGTGTGATCTGCAATCAGACCCCTTTTATAAGGGCAAAACAGAATCTAGAATTGATTTTTTTAAGCTCTTTAATGAACGTTTACCGAAAGTGACAAATTCTGGTCTAAAAATGGGTTCGATGATGGGCAGTACATATCTTTGTGAAAGTGGCATATTCAACAATGAAGTTTATAAAATCGAAATATAGGTCTTCATTAACATACACATCACTTAAACATGCACTGCGTCTAGCTACTATCAATATTAACCTTGATGTTGACAGAATCGTAAAAGAAAAATTAATGAAAAAGCAATAGAACTAATAATACTATACCTGTATTATGTTTTTAAAAATATTTTGCGGCCCCCTAATGTATATTAGTCATTTTTATTGGCCCTAGATCCTATAAAGTCTGGAGAGCCGTGCTGTAAAACACCGAAAGGCTAACCTGCGCTTGTGTTCAAGGCTTTGAAGCTTGGACTTAACCAAATCTGGATCACCAATTAGCCTCTTCCCATGCCATTCCACTGAGTCCAAAGCAGCTAGGTGACATAATTATTATGGTTATAAGAATATTAAAATGCCTTACTCCTCCTTGTGTCATACCCCTCAATGCTGAAGGTCGTGTATTAAAAAAGGCAATTTTGTTAAAAAGTAAAATAAATGTATATAACAAACTTCTGTTCCTGTCTCTGGTGGTGTGAAGGGCTTGTACATCGTAGAGTCAAGAGCGGTGCGGATCTGGTCGGAACAATGTATTGGGCTGCGTCCACGAAGCCTTCTCCCATTCACTTTACCTGTCGCAATGAACCTTTCGAGGTTGCCACCGTCTTTCCTTGTAATGTGACCGAAGTACTGTAGAATGAAAATGCCTTAATTAAACTCAGAAATCATCAATCACTTTTGCAATTTTGCATTGTCAAAATATTGGCCAGTCAAAAGAAAAAGTGAAGCTAAATTGCACGTTCCAAAGCGTAGATCTCTATGGAGAAGAACGTGCATGAAACTCCATACACTCTTTTAAATTATATTGTGAGTTACGACTACATAAAACTTGGTTACATATATTTCCTGTCGCTACTATTATGTGAGCACAATGTAAATAAATAGTAAAAAAAATAGAAATTGAAATAAGCAACTGATAGCTAAGAGAGGAACAATCTCAACTGGCGGCGCCCAATCTGATTTTTTTATTCTAAGTGGGTACGTCTTTTTTTATATGGAAATTCATCTAATGACTTTTTCAGCTCTAGGTTGGAGCGGCCAGACTTTTACTAACTAAAACCACACAAGCTGTGTCCTTTGTGTACTAGGACCACAGTTTCCCTTTCAAAACTTTCCCGTGGTCCTAGAAGCTTTGAGGTGCGCGTGAAACACTACTCGCCGTCTGCGAATCGGGCTCGGTCCATATCGGACGGCTGGACGGCGAGCTACCCATTGCTCGTCGTCCACAAGCCTGCGCTTACGGTAGCTAGGGATCGCCTCGCGACTTTCGACCTCTGAGGCGTCTCCTGTCGAATTTGTTTGTAACTTAACTGTGCAGCATAAGCAAACTACATCTTTAGGTGTAGAATACCTTACTAGCTTGTATTTTAGTTTTTTTTTATTTCTTTTTCTCTAGGGCTTTTCAGAGCAGGCGTCTTCAGCGGCGCGGCAGAAGCAATGGGCAATAAATAAAATAATATACTCAAGATTTCAACAAAGTTATTTCTTGGCTAGCTTGCTCCATGATCGACCGCATCATTGCTTACCATCAGATGAGATAGTATTCAAAATTTCAAACGCAAACCTATGAATAATCGTTAAAAAAAATCCATCCATCGTCGGACCACCAGACATACGGCGTTGCCTACCCATACGTACAAAACGTTTTGGGAACACATTTATTGCGCGTACAGCTAAGGTGTGGAATTCCCTGCCGGAATTTGTTTCCAGCTAACTTCAACCCCCTAGGTATTTAAGTCAAGAGTGAATAGGTTACTTTTTTTTATTATTAGATATTGTGTATGGCTCGCGTTTGACAACCATCTCACCTGATGGTAAGCGATGATGTGGTTGACAGTGGAACACGGTTGCCTAGAAGTAACCTATTCACTCTTGACTTAAGACTTCTGAGTAAACGTGCTTAGTCATCGACCACATCATCGCTAAATGAGATAGTATTGAAACGCGAACCTATGAATAATGGTTAAAAAAAAAGTACGAACCGGATCTCTCGCCGATATCCGGCCGGATCCGTCTCGTCTTACAACCGCACGCCAGTGTAACCGGTCCCTACTCCGGTCGTCGACCCACGACCGAGACGTTGACGTTGCTGGGTAGTAACACACAGACATACTAACAAGTACCTACTACAGTATGTTCGCGTTGTAACGGTATAGGTAGTGGGCAGGACGGCATTAAAATTTGTGTTAATACCTACCTTGGTTTTTTAAACAACTTGATTTGAAGCCTGCTGAATCCAACAATGAATGCTACTTTTGAGAAGTATGTGGCTCAATCAGATAACTTTACGTCGATCTTTAAGGTTAAGTAAGTGTTTCCTGATAGCTACAACCTAGGGGTCTTTAAGTCAAGAGTGAATAGGTTACTTTTAGGCAAGCTTGCTCCATCGTCGGCCACATCATCACTTACCATCAGGTGAGATAGTGGTTAAACGCGAGCCTATCAATAATAAAAAAAAAAAGTAAAACTTGCTTTGCTCTCAAAACGGTGAAGGAAAACATCATGACATGTGACATTCACTAACCCACCATTCTCTCAAAGAGGAAGCCTGACTCCCAGCAGTGAGAACATTAAAAAGGCTGATGATGATGATGATAATAGATTCATGTTCCGCATTATCGACATATGATTTTTTCCTTAGACTAATAAGTCTTGTACTTTAGCCAAACAAAAAAATGAATATGATATTTTTTCGCATGTTTTCCCTACCCCTTTCAAACAGCTTTGATCTTTAGAAATATGTTTACAGGAGAAAATTGTTAATTAAGTTTTCTTCAGAATATACATAGTACATGTATATACGAGTACTTTATATAAAAATGAATCCCTATTTCCTTGGTCACGCCATCACGCGTGAACGGCTGGACCGATTTCGCTAATTCTTTTTTTGTTGTGTTTGTTATTGTCAGGAGAAGGTATTTATGGGAAAAAAAAATGAAAATTAGGGTAGTGTAGGGTAAGTGTAGGGTAGTGAAGGGTAAGTGTAGGGTAGTGTAGGGTAGAGTAAGGTAGAGTAGTGGAGAGTAAGGTAGAGTAGGCTAGGGTAGAGTAGGATAGAGTAGGGTAGAGTAGGGTAGAGTAGGGTAGAGTAGGGTAGAGTAGGGTAGAGTAGGGTAGAGTAGGATAGAGTAGGATAGAGTAGGGTAGAGTAGGGTAGAGTAGGGTAGAGTAGGATAGAGTAGGGTAGAGAAGGATAGAGAAGAGTAGAGTAGGGTAGAGTAGGGTAGAGTAGGGTAGAGTAGGATAGAGTAGGGTAGAGTAGGGTATAGCAGAGTGGAGTAAGGAAGAGCGGGAGCGAAGCCGCGCGGGCAAAAGCTAGTCAATCAATATTTCGGAAAGAAAATGTATTTAAAGGTCAGCGGGGCTCTATCCTTCATTGGTCCTGGGTGAAAATCGAACCCACAACCTCCAGCATAGCAGTCAGGGCTACTAACCACTAGACAAAGAGGGCAGTCTGTTTATGTTTCTTTTTAATTACACACCATAACAATATAAGCAATTAGTTCACAATAAATAGGTAACAAATATAGTTCGAATCAACCGCCAGAACACTCCCTGCAACTCTCCAAAAACAATCACAAACTAGAGTGTTAGTCTGTTAGGTACTAGATTAAGATGATCAGAAAGGCAGTCTCTCCATGAAAATACTACTAACCTGTCGTATCCAGTTAGACTGGAATCTCTACCTAACATAGTAGACACCAGGGCCGCCGGGTTTTAGAAAACCTCTCATTCATGCTCATTTGATGATTCCTTCCTTATGTTGTTGAAACCTGTACGGTCCGGACCAAGCGTTTCGCCTCGTCGTTTATACCACGTTTTTATTTTATTTCTTTTTTTTCTATTCTAGGTAAGCGCGTTCCATCGTCGACCGCGTCGTCGCTTTCCATCAGGTGAGATAGCGGTCAAGCGCGAACCTGTCAACAATAAAAAAAAACCACGTACATCGAGGGACTGGAACAATTTGCCTGCTGCGGTCTTCCCGTCCGATTATAATTTAGGTGTCTTCAAGGCTAGAGTGAATAGACTCTTAATAAATAGTGCGCATCAACGATTGCATTATTGCTTACCATCAGTTGGGATCGCAATTAATTAATAACAACTAACAAATTAATTAGTCTATATAAATTAAAAAAAAAAAATCTAAAAAGTGGCGAAGTGTAATGGTGTCTATACACCGGCCCACCGGCACGTACCTAGCGAACCAATCTGCGCGCGGATTGATAAGAAGATCACACTGATCGACCGACAAATAAATAAATATCCTACTTACATACTACGTCCCAAACTAACGTTTTCCCTTGTACCAACCAGAACCAATTGGGAAACTAGGAACAACGAAGGTAACACAAACACTCCGACCCAACACAATCTTCAATCATTTGTATTGGTGCGGGAATCGAACCCAACCCTTGCGTCTTAACCAGCGCTCTAAATCACTGCACTAAACGGGTCGTCGGGTAATGAAAAAACGCCTATCCCTAAAAGGCGATTACTGATCTGTTTCTTGATGTCTATTCTCAGGGGCCCAACCGGGTCGAAGCCTACTGGGGCCAGGGTCATCTGAAAGGGCGCTCGAGCCCCGGTATAAAGGCTAGAAGGAACAGGGTGGGTCTTTTAGTCAGTAAGAGTCTGACACTATCTCCCGCTCCGCCCAAGAGCGGGGGTTATCATAGGATGATTTACCCCACTGAAAAAAAAAAAATGGGTGCTCGGTACCCACTGTTTATTTCACCCACGGAGTCGGCGCCCCTGGTAGAGACCAACCTTGCAGATTGACCGGTATTATAAGTATGCAAAAATTCCCTACACTGGCCATGACTGACTTTCAACTGTCCTGCCTGTTTTTGCCTACAATATCTTGGAAGTTGTGTCTAAAATGCTGACTCTGTCCTGACCAATTACGAAGAACCATTAAAAATTCGAGTGGACATTATTTTATAGCCAGGCCTTGTAGTAATCTTACTGTTTCAAGCCATGAAATGCTTATCTGCGCTATAACTAATCGTAATGAATAATTAAAAAAGAAAACGAGTAGATTCCTAGATAACTATGTAACTTAGTCGTGTAATGAATAACCTTAGGGTTTTTATGGCCAAGGTTATCTGAAAGAGAAGCTCGGTCCCGGTACGAAAGGCAAAAAGGAACAGGAGTGCGTTTTTAGTCAGTAAAAGTCTGACACTATCTCCCGCTCCGCCCAAGAGCGGGGGATGTCATTAGATGATTTTCCCACCGGAAAAAAAGCCAGATATTTCAAATAGATTCTCAGTTTTGTTTCCCACTTAATTTTGATTAAGCTGGTGATGCGAGATGCACAAAACCGTTCATTGTGGCGAAACTTGGGGGAGGCCTATGGCCAACAGTGGACGTCTTTCAGCTGAAATGATGCTGAAAAACCATGGAACCAACCAACCACCAACCCCCAACCAAAAACCAACCAACCACCAACCCCCAACCAAAAACCAACCAACCACCAACCCCCAACCAAAAACCAACCAACAAAACCACCAACCAACCAAACCACCAACCACCACCAACCATTACGGTGAACCATTATGGTGATTTAAAAAAATTGCCAAGCTTATGGCATTCGGCCAGGCTTGCAGGACAGACAGTCGATGGAGCCGAAAGGTTCTGAGAGATGACCGATCGAGCGTTGGAAGGCAGACTGATAGCTTGATTAGAGTCGCGGGAATTCGATGGATGCGGGAAACACAAGCGCAGTTGCTGAGGCTACGCTTGGGGGAGGTCCAGCAGTGGACGTCGATGATCATTTTGAAACTGTTTTAAAATCATCGTTGCGACTTTAAAACCTCTTAACCAACTTCATCAAAAAATATAGGTATCAGCCATATCAGGCCATATGATTTCCTTCTTTTGATTGTGCCATTGTTAGTTGAAATTAAAAAAAATATAGTATAATGGTAAAAAAAAAATTACTTAATAATAAGTAAAAATAGTATTTTATTAGGAAATTGATAAACAAATGACGATTAAATCGTCCTATACACATGAGAGTTTTTTGCATTCGATGCGCTTAAAAATGTTAAAAAGGCTGCCGTAAAAAAGTGATTTTGCCAAAAATAACTTAAGAGGTCTTTTTTATGGTGGGAAAATCATCTAATGACAACCCCCGCTCTTGGGGGGGGGGGGGGGAGATAGTGTCAGACTCTTACTGACTAAAAACCCACCCCGTTCCTTCGTGCCTTCATACCGGGGCTGAGTTATCTCTCGAAACTTAAAACTAACCCTGGCCCCAGTAGGCTTCGATCCAGATGGGCCCCTGCTGTTGCTAACAACTTGAGGCGCGCGGGAACAGTGCGCGCTGTCGACGACTTTGGGCTCGGTCCGGACAGTTACCGGACGGTCGGACAGCGAGCTACCCATTGCTCGCCGTCCGCAAGCCCGCGCTTACGGTGGTTTAAAGTCGCATTGACGATATGTTGCGTAACGTTAACTCCAATTTTTGCCGGTTTCCCTGCCTTCATAACAACATTTTCATTTTACGAGTATATTGTAATAATTCAAACAATGTAGTTAATGTATTAAAAACACGAATGTGTTAAAATGTAAGTGACTATTGACGATCACGTGCCGTTCAAATGAGTACTTCAAACGAGTTAAATAACACTGTAACTACTTTTAATACATATATGTTATAATATCTTCTTCTTCCTGCCCTTATCCCATATTACTTGGGGTCGTTTCTTCTTCCATTCTATTCTATCACACTATCACTATCTATGCACTCTTTATTTAAATAAATACCCCTAGGTTGTAACTGTTATCTGGAAACAGACTCCAATAGGAAATTCCACTCCTTAGCTGTACGCATAATGAATGTGTTCGCAAAACGTTTTGTACGAATGGGTAGGATGTCCACCATATACCGGTAGCGCCGTATGTCTGGTGGTACAATGGCGGAACGGACTTGGTGTAATAAGGGGACACATTAGTGCCCCCAGAAAGGCAAGCAAAAAAGTGGCACGACCGTAACATTCTTTTCTCAAAACAGTTCAGGCCATTTTCGGTCCCCTATAACTTCGTTGTGTATAAACTAGAAGCCTGAATTTAATGCAATCGCCTATACACCTCTTAATTTTGATCGGTTTAATCCCGTGGAGGGTCGATCCGGTACATGGAACACTATCGATTTGTAAAGATAAAATTAAAAAATAAAGTACTTACCTTTTTTAAAACTCGTATTAATTAACGCATGCACGAAATTAATTGAGAGAGTCCAATGACCTGTAGATAAGAAAAAAATAAAGAGTTTTATTTACGGGATCGACCCTCCACGGGATTAAAACGATCAAAATTTAACGGTGTATATCACACGTAATACGTATTGTATTAAATTGATTGTTGCTCCCTTAAGTGCGGACTGAATAAATTAGCCGACTTGGTATTACATTGATCTCACAGAACTGAGTTGCGTGCCTTGTGGTTTCTACAAGTTATCTTTTTAATGGCATCAAATTGTCCAATTCCAGTGGAGCAGTGCAACATATTAGTTATGTGCGTATTACTTTCTCACATTATACAAATTAGTGATTTCGTAAAAAATTTAATGACTTATAGATACATAAAATTTTATTAAATCTTTGTAAATTTATATTTTATTTGTAGTCCGAAGTCTGGCGAAGACCTTTGTACTTTACCTCAACTGATTGATCAGGTTAACCTTTATATTCGTTTTGGATCGTAACTTTGAACTTTTACATCAGTTCAAAAGTTTCGGAACAATTCACAAGTTCAGTGTATTTTACTTCTCGGAAAAACAAAAATAATCTCACTTTCCTTTGTATTCTAATAATAGTTTCAAAAGAAAAGCTTCTAAGAAAAGATTAAACGTGGAGAAAATCTTTCCCTATTCAGTATTATTTTGTTTACGTCTTTATCTAAGCTTACACACATAGAAGAGGCAAAATTGGTTAACATCTGTTTTTAGAAATTCTCATCCAATTACGAAAACTTTTTCATGGTTGAAAAGCTACATTACTACAGCAGGTAACAGGCAGGCTAATTTTATCAACGTAGGCTATTTTTAGCAACATACGCTACTTTTAAAACGATGTAGGGTACATTTAACGATATAAACTCCATTTAACGAAGTAGACTATTTTTAACGATGTAGGCCACGTTTAGCAACGTAAACTACTTTTAAGGATGTAGACTACTTTTAACGACGTAAGCTACTTTTAACGACGTAAGCTATTTTTAATGACGTAAGCTACTTTTAGCAGCGTTGGCTACTTTTAACGCCTCCGGCTACTTTTAACGATGTAGGCTACTTTATACGTCGTAGATATTTTATATTTTACGACATAGGCTACCTTTTACTTTATTCTGTACAAAAGAACGTTTAATAGAAAAGCATTGGGAAAGAAACCGCAGCAAATAGCTAGTTCTGAACGTGATCACAATGCTTTGCTATTTTTCAATCACTAGTTCCTAAGTAAATTCAGGGCTTGCTACTTTTCTAGATCAACATTATAGGATCCAATCACATATTTATTGGTTTTATCCTTTATATCAGCAAAGTCTAGAACGAGCTAGGGTTTTTCAGAAAATTGGAAGCTCTAAGATTGTTTCGTGTCTGGAGCAATGAATAATTGGATGTTTTTGTATTCCATTTCGTTACAAGTTTCTGAAATGTCTAGCTCGAAGTTCACAGACGGTTGACAATAAAAAGACACGTTGGAGTGCTAGGACCGTTTGGTTAAAGAAATAACAATATAACAATATTCCACAACTATCACACAACGCCGTCTAGTCCCAAGCTAAGCAGAGCTAGTGTTATGAGTGCTAGACAACTGATAAACATACTTATACCTATATTTCTAAATACCTACATACTTATTGTAGATAAATTAATTTTATTCAAAATCAAAATCAAAGCATTTATTTCAAACAGACCATTTACAGGCACTTTTGAATAGTCAAATGTCGGTCAGTCCAAGAAAAGTGAAGCTAAATTGCACGTTCCAAAGAGTAGGTCTCTATGGAGAAGAACGTGCAAGAAACTCCATGGACACTCTTTTAAATCATATTATGTGTTACATATAATGCTTGGTTACATATTACTTGTTGCTTCTATCATGTGAGCACAATGTCGATAATGAAATAAAAATGTAAAATAATTAAAAGATAGAAACTGAATTAAGCCACTGGCAGCTAAGAGGTGACCAGTCCCATCTGACGGCACCCGTTCACGAGCATGACGCGTGCATCAGCCCCACTCAGCTCAACCATTTTGAAGGGAACTGAACGACCCAATAACACGTGCCACCAACAGCGAGACATTTGAGTGAGCATGACAAACTCTCAACTGCCATGCTCGTAATGTCAAAAAAAAATTTCGTTCTATGGAATGCTTGGGAATTGGAAAGAGGTGGCTCAAAACCGGGAACATTGGAAGGAGTAGAGGGAGGCCTTTGCCCAGCAGTGGGACAGTACGGACTAGATATAATAATAATAATAATAATATGGAATGCATTGCCTGTGAAAATAAAGCGTGCGCAAACACTGCCTGTATTTAAAAAGCTTGTGAAGGATCATTACTTGACACTGTGATCATGGCTTCGTTTCTTCACTTAAACTCCTGCTTATATATATTTTGTATGTATGTATATGTGTATTTATTTTATTATTAAGGATTTATTAAGTTTTGTTAACTTTTATATTTGCACTAAGTGCAACCCCATTTTGTGTCCAAGCAAACTCTGTCCAATCTAGGTTGCCTGGAAGAAATCGCCTGATGCGATAAGGCTGCCAATTGTGTGTTTTTATTATATGGTTTCTTTTTGTAATTTTTTTTATCTTGATGTGCAATAAAGACTATATAAATAGATAAATTACACCCAGATACAGAACAAATGATCATGCACATCAAACGAATATTTGTCCTGGGCGGGAATCGAACCCACGACCTCCGGCATAGCAGTCAGGGCCACCAACTAGTAGACCAACAGATCAGACTAAAATGTCGGAAGACGGTGCTCGGTGGGTTTATGATGTTGTTGCAAAGTGGAGCAAGACAGGTTATCGCTGGGCAAAGATAGGAATTTATGGAAGAAGAGAGAACAGGCCTTCACCCAAATTGACAATAACATTTCAGAAAATAAAATACTTACAATATACTTATTGAAAAAATATTAAAGTAAGAAATGCAAAATAACTTTAATAACGGAAGTCCGTGTTTCAAAAATGAGGAAACAAAACCAGAAACACTCCTGAAATTAAAGTTATTTAAGTTTATTAAAGTGGTTTTTTAAATCAGTTGAATTATTTGAAAAAAAAAAAACAATTAAGTTATGGTATTTCACAGTTATAAAACTAAACAGTTCTCTGGTAAGGTAGGTACATATTCTGTGGTGAAAATCATTAAATGACTTTTATCTGTGATACCTCCCCAGAGCGTACTGGCGTGATGTTATGTGATGTGGCGTGAGTTATCTTTAGGGACCATTTAATGGTCCCGGAAGATTTGCCATCATTTACTGAAATGTTTCATGGTCTATCTTCAAAGTTCTTCATCAGATCTTAACCAAATTTAAATGGGACCATCTGACAGACAAACTCTTCAAAAGAAAAAAGAATCGTCAAATTCAATTTACATTTAGGCAAAGATGTCTCTGAACAAGATACAGCATTAATACATAATTGGAAGATGTTTCCTAATAGCAAAAAATTGAGAAGTCTTTAAGTCAAGAGTGATTATATTACTTCTAGGCAAGCGTGCTCTACCATCGACCACATCATCGTTTACCATCAGGTAAGATAATGGTCAAACGTGAGACAAACCACAATAAAGAAAAAAAAAACACAAAACTATGTACAACATACTTTTCTATAAAGCTACAGGGAGAAATGTAAAGTATACATACATATATAAATTACATCATTCGGCTATTGAAAGATTTATCCGACGACCTCTGCCTTTCAGAAACCCGGTGTTAAGAGACGATTTAAACCCTTCAATCACAACAACCTACTATGTAATTATGTTCAATAATTCTAGGGTTATGCTTTAACCCCATTGTAACCCTAAAATTATCGAAGAACTAATTACAATGGATCAGCCATGTATTATATTGAGACACCCATTAGTTAAGATATCGGGTTCACGTTTGTGCCATCAATTAAATTAGTCATTGGGTAGGTTAAATCAATTATAGACTTGTTTTGATTCAAAGCGTTTTATCTATACTAATATTATAAAGAGGATTTTTTTTTATTTTTGTATTTTTGTTTGTAATGAAGAAACTCAAAAACTACTAAACCGATTTTGAAAATTCTTTCACCAATAGAAAGCTACTTTATAAATTAAATATGAAACCAATATTTATGTAACTCATAATATATTTAAAAGAGTATCCATTTACGTTCTTCCGCGTTCTTCTCCATAGAGATCTACGCTTTGAAACGTGCAATTTAGCTTCACTTTTTTTGACTGACCGATATTCTGACAAGTCAAAAGTGCCTGTAATTGGTCTATTTGAAATAAACGTTTCTGCTTTTTTTTATCACCGAGTGACACAGGCTATATTGTATTTAAAAACAACCGAGTACCCTACTAAAACTCTGTCGGTCACTGTAACCGGACGTGTTCACGGAAGGATTATAAAGCTCAGGAGTTTGTTTGAACGCGCTAATCTCAGGAAATACTGATTCGAATTGATAAAATACTTTAGTGTTGGATAGCCCATTTATTGAGAAAGGCTATATGCTACAAAACATTAAGCAGCATCCAACGAAAGCGGAGCAGTAACTAAAGACGCGGGTGAAATCGCGGGGGATAGCTAGTTTAATAATAATGTTGCTATTGTCAATTTTATTATTTTTTTAAATCAGATCATCACCAGATTTTAGAAGAAATCTAGAGTTGAAATAAAATTAACAGCAACTGAAGCAGGCATTTCTGCCCTGGAATACTATTTCGGGGGACACTCCGGCATCACCACGTGCACGCCTACCTCCGCCGTGTGATTGGAACCTACTTGTCGGATCGGATGTTCATCGTCTACCCCGGTCACCAGGGAGAGTGTAAACTGTGAGAGATCTCGTGCGGTGTTCCGCAGGGATCGGTAGTAGGACCGCCCTTGTGGAATATTAATAACGACTAGGAAAATCGCAAAAATAATGTTCATTTAGATAGAAAGATAGATTTCCTATTATTTTTATTATTTAAATAAAATTTTGTTTAAAAATGGCTGTCGAAAAAATTAAAATTTTTCGTTACAAAAAATATTTACGTTACATTAAAAGTTTATGTATAAGCTGTGTTACTTTTTGGTATACAATAAAGTGTATTCTATTCTATTCTAATATCGACACAACAAAAACCAGTCACTCAAATATTATGCAAAATAAACACAAGCTCACAATTTTCTTGAATAACAAATTATTATTAGCTTATTATATAAACTTCATAGTTTACTGACGGACTCTACAGTATACATAGTATGTAGATTTTAGTATAATTTATGTTAAGTCAAGTCGGGTCCGAGCCGTGGTATCTATGAGCAAGTAAGCCGGGGTTTTAAAATAGGACGCACATTTTGCATGAATTAGTTACCTTCCTATGTAGTGCTGCGTGCACGTGTAAGATATATCTATAGGTACGTGAAATATATGTAGGTACAACTACCGGCACGAGTATTGAGCGCTCGGCGTCAGAATGGGGATCAGTTTGCGCATACCATACATTGGCGAGCCAATCGTCGTCGTTGTTAGATACATGCAGCAAGCGCAGGGAACGAATCACGAGTGACGTCTATGACACGATGGCGCGGCGAGCCAATCAGTGACACTCCCTGGCCCCGCGTCTCACTTCGCACCACTAAAGAGACCGAATATTTGACTTCTGCACAACTTGAAGCCAGCGCTCAAGATCCGTTCCGGTAAATGTACGTCGCTTTTCGTAGGTTTTATACGCTTAAAATAATCATGTAAACTAATATTTCCCTGCTTGCTACTGATATCACTTCCTGCTAGCTATTGACTGGCCTGTTAGTCTAGTGGTTAGTGATCTTGACTACCATGCTGGAGGTTTTAAGTTCCAATCCCACTTTCCCACCTTTTTTGGTGCCTGGATGTAATTAATTGTAATATTATAACATGTAGGTATTTATGTATAGAATAGAATAGAATAGTATAGAATAAACTTTATTGTACACCAAAAGTAAAATTACATAAACATAAACTTAAATCCATGGGTACAATCAGGCGGTCTTATCGCTTAAAGCGATTTCTATCAGACAACCTTAGGATGGATTGAAAAGAATAAAACAATACAGGGGTATTCCGCGGTGTACTGCTAATAGAAAACTTTGAAATAATATTAAATCGACGGTTGAAAGGCAAAATGATATAGGCGACATAAAGTAAACTTTACAAAAGTGAACTCAAAATTTTAACTTTAAATCACTTTTTTGTAAAGTTTACTCAATGTCGCTTACACCATTTTGCCTTTCAACCGTCGATATATATTTATAGTGTACCTATTTAGAAATATATAAATGTGGTGTCGTATCTAGCACGAACTCTGCTTAGTTTGGGACTACATGGCGTCGTGTGAAAGTTGGAATATTTATTTATTTATTTATTTAAACTTCATGTACAGTGGTGGTACATAGGCGGACTTAATGCAACAAGGCATTCTCTACCAGTCAACCTTTGGGTTAAAAATGAGATCACTGTGGTAGGTTTGCACAATAAACAAATATCAAATAATTAAAACGGAAAAAAAATAATAAGTTATATATATATATAATATATAATAAAATACATAAATATGCTAAAATAATAAACTAATAAATACTATGAAAAATATCAAATCTTAAAGAGAACTTAATAACAATTCTGACGAAGAACAAACTAAGGTTGAGAGGACTTCAAGTAGTAGGTATTATTATAAAAGTGGCAGTCAGGATGCTTAAATGATGGATGGCAGAAACGTTTGAAAGAGTTCTCCTGGACCAAAGGGCCACTGAAGGAATGCAGATGTAAATCTGACTCCCTCTATTGCTTGACCCAGAGCGGGTGAAATTATTGTATGTGATATGGTAGTTATGATGCACTTAAGACAATTGAGAGGTGAGCCAGGAGGATCATTGGCAATGATGCTCTCGTCGAGTCGAGGCTTCAAAGTCTTGAGCATCGACGCCGAGTTGCTAGCCTGTCGGTTTTCTACCGGTTGCATATCGGGGACCGTTCCATCATCAGACCACCAGGCATACAGCGATGCGCCACCGGTACATGGTGGATATTCCACCTAAGTATAGCAAAAAACCTTTTTGGAACACATTCATTGTGCGTACAGCTGAGGAGTGCCGGAGTCTACATCGCTAAATTTTAATCGTTTTAATCCCGTGGAGCCCGTGCAGGGTCGATCCCACAGAAATCTTAATAATAAGGCAATAGAAGTGCTATAGTACTAAATTTTATATCGGGACGAGTGTCGCCGGGTCACAGCTACTACTACATAAACAAAAAATAGATACACAATTACACCTACAAATGCACTTTGCATTACTGCTACAAAATTAAACTTTATGCGATGACATTACGCAATATTTTTTATAAACGCATAATGTCAGGGGGCGCGACTCCTGCAGCCAATAAGAAACGTGTGCGAAAAGCAAAAAATGATATTGCGTGCTCACTCTCACTTAAGAATAGTGCAGTGCAAACTATTACGAGCTCATATCGATAAATTATATTTTTCCGTTGAGTGTTAATAATCTCCAAGGAGTCCAGCAACAATACATAATTAATTTTTTTGTAAACTATTTATGGTGCGTTTGTTTAGGTGACTAAAAAAAGGTAAACAATCTTGGTATGTCTTTTTATATTAAAGTAGTCGTATAAAATACATACGAAGGCTAATTAAATTTAATTTATTACCTTACATTAATTTAGGTAAATACCTAATTGTAAACATTTTTAGATACAATTTTTAAACAACTTTTAGATAAAAAGACATACCAAGATTGTTTACCTTTTTTTAATCACCTAAACAAACGCACCATAGATAGAAAGAAAACAAACACAGTGAAAACTGAAAATGAAAAAGGTTACATCTCATATTTAAATATTAAAAAAAAACATGATACATTCCAATTTGGTAAAACGAAGTATTAAGCTGAACGTAAATAATTATCGATACAGAATAGTAGTAGCACGTCACTAAATTGCGGCCAACTCATGCGGCTTGTACCTAGAATTTACGCAAACGGCGATTTTTGTTTATTGCGTATGACTATAATTTCATTGCTGCTTTTAGCAGTAGTAATAGTAGACATGAATAAGCTTAAGCGTTAATGGTTATTGATTTGACAAAAAAATCGTTTTTTGTGATAAATCGTAGTAGTGATAGTGTAAAAATTTGATTTGTCTATATTTGCTAAAAAACGAGAATATTTCAAAAATTAAGTACTTACATATGAAATGTTATTCCTTTATTTGTTAAGTTACAAGTTTTGGACGAGTTTCCGCAGTTGGATATGCTGCAAAACACCATGTTTACCTCTCCGCGTCTCAAATAACACAAGAAACCACAACAAACGCTCCGCGTGCACTTGTGTACTCCAACACATGAGCGCGGCGACAAGGTCACGCGTCTATGCGACTTCTATTGCCTTATTATTAAGATTTCTGTGGTCGATCCGGTACATGAAACACTATCGATTTGTAAAGATAAAATTAAAAAATAAAGTACCAGTAGTAGTATAAGTAGTAGTAAGTAAGTACCGTAAAACATGGCAACTTTGCCCATAAATTTAAAAAATAAATGCTTAATTAATGATATTTTGGAAAATTTTAATAAATTGATTATTGTTTCGGTGCCACATAATACTATATGCTCATGTCTCGATACACAAAACTAAAAATAGTAAAAAAAAAGCATATTTATTAGTGAAAATAACAATTATAGGTGTTGGGCAAAAAATCATATACATTTGGTAACTTTGCCCACATTACAGATCTCCGTTACTATGGACTATATCACTATTCGAAAAGGACTGAATGAAAATACTGAGCAATGCAATAATGTATTAAATTATACGCCAAATATTCACATTCCTTGACCCTTAAAAATGAGTGGGCAAAGTCAAAAAGCCTTCTAGAACATTTTTCGTACAAAATGGCGATTGTTCAAGGGTTGTCACCATTGACAATACTTAACTATTTAATAATTTTTAGTGTGGAATATTATAATATATTATAATGATAAATTAAAAATAATATAACATCATTTTTTACATAATATGCTTTATTTCTAAAGTGTTCAAAAACTAAAAAATAATTTAAAAAAAAAACTAAAAAGTATGTACCTATCTCGGTCTTTGTTTTATATGAAAATAACAAATAACACTAAAAGTTGCAATGAGTTTTACAGAAAAATTATATTGCATAGTTAAAATTGCGATGACTCATCGCAATATTAACTATGCAATATAATTTTTAGTAATTTTAAGTACCTATAAATATTAAGTACCTACTTACTTATCTTTTATGTTATTGTTATATAATATAATCAACATTTAGCGTAAATTAATTTGGATACATATCTACACTGACGGACAAATAAACTGCAACAAAGTTCAGGATTAGGTACTAGTATGCAAAGTTTTTAGATTAAACTAAATGAAAATGTCGAGACTACCCATTATTAAAAAAAATGTAAATTTATAAACAGAACTGCAGTAAAAGATAAAATTATAGCCGGGAAAATAAAATTTGAATAACTTTCATAGTACTTATATTAAAAGTTATTGCGTCTTGAACTTGATGCGATTTATTAGTCCGTCAGTGTATTCATAACTATCCGCATAGAAAAAAACTGATAAAACAATAGACGATGTACACATTCAACGTCCCATCTAAGTCTCATCTAAATACAAATACATATAGTTTTTAAGAACCTAAAACCAATCAACAAAAAACTTTAAAAACACAGTCAGAATTTGGAAGATACGAGCCCTCGTATCTTCTAAATCCCGACTGTGTTTTTAAACTTTATATGTTTACCAACATTATTAACTGTTCATCAAATCCGAACCCTCCTTTTTTTACTAGGTTAAAAAATGTACCTCGGGTGACAACCCTAGTGAAAAAGAAACGTTGGGCAATGTTGTCAACGATATTCAAAAAATATGCTTGTGACTTTGCCCACCGTTATATTTTATGATTATACGACGCATTTAGCGAAGAAAACTAGTCTATATTATTCATTTCCAATGTAATAACGGATGTATAAAAATTACTTACCTGCGATAACTCCAAGTAGCACTTCTCGAAAAAGTTTTTTTAAAAGATTTTGCCCGCAAAAAAACACTCTAACTTCAACGACGTCTGACAGACAACTGAAGTAACATCTGTGACAGCGCGTTACACAGTGTTGCCAGAAAAATGATGAATTTTTTACCATAGACAAAATGTTCTTACTAACTATAGACAAATTTGGTATGTATTAAGTTTTTAAAAAATACACAACTGGGCAAAGTCAAATGTCGAGGGCAAAGTTGCCATGTTTTACGGTAAGTAAGTATTTTTCAAAACTCGTATTAATTTACGCATGTCCGAAATTAATTTCTTTAAGAAAACGTCAGCTGAGCGAGTCCAATGACCTGTAGGTAGTTTGCACGCAACGCCGACTACTACCTACGGGTCATTGGACTCGCTCAGCTGGACAAATCGATAGTGTTTCATGTACCGGATTGAAACTCCACGGGATTAAAACGATTAAAATTTAACGGTGTATATTTCCTGATGGCTACAACCCGGGAATCTTTAAGTCAAGATTGGACAGGTTACTTTTAGGAAAACGCGCTATATCTTCAACCGTATCGTCGGTTCCCATCAGGTGAGATAGCGGTTTGGCGGAAACCTATAAACAATAAAATATATATTTAAGTAATTTATGTAAATACTTTTTTTATTTATTTCTCTTGACAAGTCACCCGCTCATTCATAGCTGTAACACAAAATGTGCCACAATTTTACTATTACTAAGTTCACACTTGTTCACACTCCGACATTTGGAGTCAGCAGAACGGGAAATATTCTGCCACATCGCAATACAAGCTTTATAAAATAAATGTCGGTTTGCCAGGTGACAGGTGTTACCATTTTATTTCATTTACTTTACAACTTCACGCATTTGGACTACATATTTTATTATTATAAGTTTTGTTTGTTTCACTTCGAATGAAAATGTGTAATTGAATGTAAGGGTTGTCCTGAATCTGATTTACTTTTAAAATACTTTTTTTTTTATTCCTGGAAAGTAAGGAAATAATTAGTATTCAAAGGGAAATAGCTATATTTGGTTTTGTTTTGCGTGTTGTGTGTTGACATAACCCGAAGAATCGCCAAACTCAAGGCGGCTATCACGCTGCCACGCACCTTGCAGCGTAGTGCGTGATTGCTTACCCACGTACGTACGTTTTTTCTTTCTTTCTTTCCTTAACGTTGCTTGTAAGTATCTACGTTTGTATAGAAAACACGTACAGTCCAAAACACTGAAAATGCAATCACGCGCGTTCATGCAGATCACGCACCTACATGCGGAGAAACATGCACTCACGCGCGTGGGGGCGGGGTGACACGCTAGGTATAGCACACTGAGTCTCGTAATACCGTGCGTGATTTTGTATAAAATGAGTGCGTGCCTGCGTGAATTTACAAACCGCACCTACGCGCGTGAGTGCGTAAAAAACCCGAACGATGATGCAGATCTGCATGGGCGTTTTCACGCGCTACTCTGCGTGGTGCGTGGCAGTGTGAAAACCGCCCAAGTGGCAGTAGGCAGGTATATTGCTCGCAGAATAGATGGTCGATTGGGCCGCACTGTTCTAAAGTGGATAGAAGACGCAGCGTTGAAAGGCCAAGACAGACAACAAGACACGGTGAAGCGATGACTTGACAAGGGTCGCGGGAATCCGGTGGAAGGAGGGAAGGCCTTGGCCCTTGTGGCTAAAATCATGATTGCCATTGCCATTCAATGCTTCAAGTCTTATGAACATGTTTCCGGATGACAGTTATGTGAAGGAATACCTACTTTAATGCTTGGGTGTATTTTCTTTTTGTAAGTATATACATAAATAGGTTATCTACATCCACCTACACTATCTACAATTCTACACTAATATAATAAAGAGGTAAAGTTTGTTTTTTTTGTAATAGTAATCTCTGAAAGTACTGGTCCGATTACTAAAATTTTATCACCGAGGGAATGCTGCTTTATTCCTGAGTGATATAGGCTATGTTTTACATACGCAGGCGAAGCCGCTGGCAAAAGCTAGTGTATTAATATAATAGTCAGTTAACGTTTATTATATACTTATATTTATTGTTATAAACGTACATGAAAGAATTCAAAATATTTTGCTGTACCTAGAGTCAAAGAAATGGAATATTCATGAAGTTTTAAACCTTATTTTGACCATTAATTTTGTCTGCACACTTACAAGGTCGAATGTTTTTACATGAACTTTACCCAAAAGCTACCTTATGTGAGAGTATGTCATTCATTCGCATTTTCTTCTTTTGACATATAAAGATACATATTGTATATGTAGTATATATCACAGCTAAATCTCTTAAAAACATCCACAAAAACGTGTGACCTTATTTCCAGACCGCACTCACTCAGAAACAGAAAAACGTATCATATTTTTAAACCTCAAAAAAACTTACTTTTGTCAACCCTACTCAAAGATGTACTTACCTGTCTACACTGGCCAGTACATCTTGATACGTGGTGGAATAAAGAACTAAATCCAAATGTACTGGAGTTGGCATTGTTTGTGGAATCTGTTTTGGCAAGCAGCGCCATCTAGTCTTCATGAAATACCAAGTTACTTTGGTCTGTGTAAGCCCATTCGTACGTGGCCGTGGCTTGGGGGTATAAATGGACATGCTAACCGTAGTCTGTACTTTGTACAATATTGTAGCCGTATTTTATAGGGTTATATAGAAATGTATTGTGGAAATACTGACATTAGTTTTCGAAGAAAGAAATCCTTCGTGTCGAGGTTTTGAGTCTCGTTTACGCGAGAGACCTGCCCCCCTAGCCAAGTTACAAACGTTTCGCTTGCGTCGAACGCTTCGAGTTGACGTTGCCGCCAATTCTTTTGTTCTGACCACGTGACTGAGCGTTAAGACGACGTCATTCCCGTATATTTGAAGCTTTCTACAAGCGTTAACTATTGCAGATTAGCAACTTGGCTAGGGGTACTGTTTACCGTTTAACAATTAATTTTTTGCAAGAATTTTTTTTAGGGTGCTGTGCCTCAAAAAAAAAACAGTACCCTTAGAACTCTGTTGTGCGTCCGTCTGTCTGTCTGTCAAGACCCTTTATCTTAGGAACGCGTGGACGTATCGAGTAGAACTTAAAACCATAGGTATATTCAAGTCTGCGGTCCTTTGAAGCTGTGAATAAAATTAAATTTATAAATTAAAGGAAAAAAAAATTACGGCTATTTATGTTGCGAAAAACTTATGAGTATTTCGACACACTCATGGAAATCAAAATTCATAGGGTGCTTTCCCGTTGTCCTAGAAACTTGATATTTGACATGAAGCAAGGTCTCATAACGTAAGTATAGAACAAAATCTGAAAACTGAAAAAAAAATGTTGGCTGAAAAAAAACACCTTGTGACGTACAAGGTTTTTTTTGCGAGTCGGAAAAATCTTCCGAGACTCCATTTCGGAATTGAACCATTTATACACTGTTAAATTTTGATTGTTTTAATCCCGTGGAGGGTCGATCCGGTACATGAAACACTATCGATTGGTAAAGATAAAATTAAAAATAATGTACTTTTTTTTCAAAACTCGTATTAATTTATGCATGTACGAAATTAATTTCTTTAAGAAAACGTCAGCTGAGAGAGTCCAATGACCTGTAGGTAGTTTGTAGGCAAAGCCGACTGCTACCTACTGGTCATTGGACTCGCTCATTTGCCGTTTTCTTAAAGAAATTAACGGGATTAAAACGATCAAAATTTAACAGTGTATAGATAAGTTTGTACGGTACACACTTGCCCAGTTTTTTTTCTAATGGTGGCGACCATTAGAAAACACTAGGAATTATAGCAGCACGATATCACCCACAAAAAAGATGAAAGTGGTTAGAAAGGAAATACTTTCCGATTTGTACTACAACGAGTGTCGCCGCTTGTCTCCCACCCTTTAACTCCACTGCAGGGAATAAACCAATACGAACGCGCATTACGCAACTAACAGTCCACGCACACTTAGATCGCAAGTTTGCTATTGGTAGTTAAACTATAAGCATTGCCCTACTTTGTGGGACTCCTGCCCCGCCCACAAGGCCATTGTAACGTCTTTCATTTGTTATGTGATACCCTCGAACGCCGGTGTTCTCTCGGAGTTTGACTGGATTAAATATTTCAGCAAGCTCCACACAAAATCTAACCTCAATAAAATTATGATTACACAAAATCAATACACATAATTGTAATGCATGAGAGTTGCGGATTGAATCTGTTTGCGTTATCTAATCGCAGAGTTCTGCCGACCCAATTATTGTAATGTGCCGTGACGCCAATAACATTATACCACGACCGTGTTCGATTGATATTCATACCGAGTCTGCAAGTGCTAGCTGAATTTGTGGGAATTGTGTGTTTAAAATGTGTCTACTCACATTATATAGATATCTACTGTTATGTCGATGGTGTACGCCAGTACGCATAAGAGAACCGACGTCTTCACGTTCCCATCTTCCAACCACCATAGGCGTTAACTAGCGTACGATGAGCAATGGGTAGTTCGCTGTCCGGCCGTCAGATATATTGCTCTTGGGTAGAGCGGGAAGGCGTGTCAGATGTTTACTGACAAAAACCACACTATGGTCCTTCTATGCTCTTTAAGTTCCAGAGCCACGGGTTTCCCTTTCAGAAGTTAACCTATGGCCCCAGCAGGCTTCAGCCCTGCTGGACCTCTACGGTTTAACCCTTTGAGGGGCGCGTGGAACGCTACGCGCCGTTGACGACTCGGACTCAGTCCGGACTGGACAGTCGGACACCGAGCTACCGCTGTCCGACTGTCCGGTAAGGAAGACGTCGTCTTCAAATCGTCACAAACATTACACAAAGTTTTTAATTTGGCTTGGCCTGGTAATGCTACGTGGCAATTTAAATAAACAAAACACAAAAAAAACTGGCCAAGTGCGAGTTCGACTCGCGCACGAATGGTTACGTACCGTCTTTAGAAAAATTCGGCAAAAAATCAAATTTTTTGTATGGGAGCCCCCTTTAAATATTTATTTTATTTTGTTTTTAGTGTTTGTTGCTATAGCGGCAACAGAAACACATAATTTGTGAAAATTTCAAATGTCTAGCTAGACAGACGGACAGACGGACGGACAGACAGTAAAGTCGTAATAGGGTCCCGTTTTTACCCTTTAGGTACGGAACCCTAAAAATATAACATCTAGCAGAAGCAAAAACTTTATCTCAATATCTAGTCTAAATTAATGGCGGTCACTACAATTTTTTATCAATTTTTGAACTCGTTCTCAATGGACAAAACTACATATCTCCAAAAATAAGTCTCACACGGCGCCTCAACGTGTTGTCGCATCGCTGAGCATAGTTCCGCTCGGTAAAGCCTGCTCGTTGCTTTTATATGAGGCACACATCATCTGCGTACTCCTAAAGAGGGTAGGAAACCATTTATCATGCCTAGCCAGACGTGTTTACAACTATAGATTTACCAATTTAATTTTAAAATTAAAAGATACGTTCAATTTACATTGAATTATACAGTAAACTAAAACCAAAACAAACTTTGTTCTTTATGAATATTATTTTGTTCACACTTTACTTAAATAATAACAAAACCTTTCTTAATAAGCCTTTTAAGTATCTGTACAAATTAAAAATTAGTGCTGTTTATCTAAACGGTTTTTTTATTAGTTCATCTTTATAAGTTGAAATGTTGATGAAGTGATTAGAAGGCTTAGAGCTGAAATAATGATTTCAAATTTCAAACGAGACTAATAAAATCAAAGTGTGGTCACACCATTTTCCGAACGCTAAAACGACCTCTAAATATTTGGTTTTAAATTAAATTTTGGTATTTATTATTTTAAAATATGTATATTTGTATAATTCAACTGAATTTTCTTACACAATATAAATACTTTTAATTAAAATCAATTGTTTTATTTCCTTTGCATACAATATATAAAAAAGTAGCATTTTTATTAAACGAAGCTTGAAATAAATGTATTTGTTTATAAATTCTGTGTTCTTATAATGTTCGTACATTTAACCGGACACGAATTGTCCGAGACCCCGAGGTTCTAGAACGCAACGTAATCGTAAAGTTTAGAAGGAACACAGGAGTGGGTTTTAGTCAGTAAAAGTCTTATATCTTCTAGGGCAGAGCGGGAGAAGTCTTTGGATGAATTCTTACCTAAAAAAAAATCAACGGCTGGCAATTATAAAAATCATTAAAATTCCTTGATTGGAATCCGAACATAATTAATGGAGACTTGTCACAATCATCAGGCCTGTCATTACGCCACACAAACAGTAGTGTAGAGCAGATATAAATAGAATTAACAACATGTTTATGTGTTACGGCGAGCTGCTCATCTCCGGAGAGTGGCCTCCTCGCTCTTGACACTGTCGCACTTGGCCGACCAAGTGCGGACAAGAGCTGCGGTCACACTGACAGCGAGGAGAGGGCTTCACGCGTTGTGCGATTATTCTGTTCGCATTTAAATTTAACGTTAATGTCTTAAGCATTTTCTCAGGTACGTAACTTTAAATGCGTTTACAATGACTTTATACTACTGTAAATAGAATTCCCTGTTTATATTTCGCACAAATTATTTACAAATATATCGACATAGCAACTGTTCAATCTCAATGCTAACTAACTATACTAACCTGTATCATCACGCATGCGAAAATGTTCCGCATGCAGAAAATTTTACAAAGCAAAAAAACGCGTCCTGCGTGCGTATTCCGCACATTACAATAAATACTTGTATGAAATTGACGTTACGCGTGCGAGGCAATCCCGCATGCGTAATCAAATTGCACGATATTAAAAACACCCTTAGCCATAAAAAATGTGATTAATAAATACAAGGGCTTCAATGTACATAGGTACTGAAGCTGCGTATTAACTCAAGTATCATAAGTACTCTAGGTAAATAGTATTGAATTGTCACATATTCCAATGACAGGTTTCCCAAACTGTAATTGATAAAATCTACGTTTTCTTTTCCGCCCCCGCTCGCAGTGCCACCTGACCCTTATCGTCACATCTTGACCAGCCGGTACAACACAACATTACTTCACATTGTAACCTATTATTGTCTGTTTCAGGTACGCCCCGCCGTATAACAATACATTACTACAACAATACAATAATGGTATGTATTCATTACTTGACATCTAATAGGTATACAGCCGTCATTTGTTTTAGAAGTGACACACAAAATGCGTGTAAAATATTATAAACACTAAGGGTGAGTTGCACCATTTAACTATAACCATAACAAAGCCGTTAAAATTTGTCAAATCGTCGAATTGACCAATAGGCGGCCGTTTCACGTCTGGTTATGGTTTGGTTATCGTTATAGTTAAATGGTGCAACTCACCTTAAGTGAATAAAATTCCTGAATAGGTCTGACGGTTTCAAGCATTTAATTCCACTACATAATTATGAATATAGCTTTTGCCAGCAGCTTTGCCCGCGTACATAAAATATAGCCCATGTCACTCAGGAATATTTTAGCTATTGGACCAGTACATTCAGAGATTACCTCCTACAAACAGAAAAAAAAAATACTTTACCTCTTTAAAAGTGTAGATGTGCAAAAACAAATAATATTTTTTTCTCAACATGCAATACTTATTTCATTTACACTAATATTATAAAGAGGTAAATTTTGATTTTTTGTTTGTACGAGTACCTAGGAGGTAACTTAAAAATACTGGTCCAATTGCTAAAAAATTTTCACCGATAGAAAACTGCTTTATTCCTGAGTGGCATAGGCTATATTTTATGTAGGTACGCGGGCGAAGCCGCGGGCAAAAGCTAGTAGTATATAAATCAATTTCTTAGCCCAGGGGCATATATAATGTACAGGTACCTCTATAAACTGTACGAACTAGGTACTGCACTGCACCACTTCTAGTTATGATTTATATCCCGCCCAGCGCTGCAGTATTTCCAACACGGCTAACACTTTGGAACTCATGAAATATTCGGCAACGAACTACTGCAGCCCTGTCTACGATGGCAAATAACTATAATAATAATAATATTCCACAACTATCACACAACGCCGTCTAGTCCCAAAGCCGAGCTTGTGTTATGAGTACTAGACAACCGATAAACACACTTAGAAGTTATCTATTTACTCTTGACTTAAAGACCCCTAGGTTATAGCTATCAGGAAACACAGACTCAGTTAGTTGCTCAGCCAAAACATGAGCACCTCGCAACTATGCGGATAGGTCGATACCTATCAGCACCTTCATGATATCTCTATCGATATATGTAGGGATATCATGAAGGTTCAGATTCCGAAAGTTCGAAACTTCCGATTAATTTTGATCAATTTCGAGAGCAGTAGTGGCCGAGTGGTTACGGTCTCGACTTACGAGTTGTAGGTCACAGGTTCCAACCGGGCCAGGTACATTACTTTGTGTAATTTATTTGATCACTACTGCTGTCAAAACGATGAAAGAAAAAATCGTAAGAGAGTCCTAGAGCCAAAATGTAGACGTCGAAGACCAACCCGCACCGGGCCCCCGAGGTGTATTGCGGCTCATTCCCTCTCCTAGGGAGAAGGCAAAGTCCCAGCGTGGGAGCATAACAAGGCTCATTAAGCTATGTGATATGATTCCGAATTCGATCCCAAATAATCAGAACTTATATTAGAGGTACAAACAAGTTCATTATCGTGTGTGAAACCTCCCCCCGTACCTTCTGTCGATTACTCTTTCACTTGTTGTTTAGTTTCGTATGTGGAATGTTGTGAGTTCGCTCTTCAATTATACTCATCCAAGTTTTTGATTAGTTTTAGTTGTTTCATTTGACGCTTCTGCCGCCGCCTCCACTTCTGATTGCGGTTACGATTCCTATTCCGACAAATCAAATTTGGAAACTCCGCTTCCGAATATGGTTCTGATATAACCTCTTCTTTATATATGATTCTCATCTTCCTGCCATTGTCATGTGTTATTTTGGGTCGGCACAACATGGTTTTTTCTTCCTTTTTGGCCTGTCACCCCGTCACGCTATCAATAAAGCTAGAACTGTACAGCTCACACGTGTACCACACACGCCGATCTGGGCCCGTCGGTCTCCTTACATTTTATATGGAAACTAGACTTGTAGAGCTACACTTTACACACGCCACGCGACGTCATTCTACGTACAAGTCAGGCGAGATACACGTGTGTGTCGGTCTAATGTATTTTTAACATAACTCTCTTTTCTTTCATATCACACACTCCTCACACAATTCATGCATCTTTTCTCTGGTTTTCTCTTTCTCCTTCTCCAACCATCTACGTGAATACTAATAACTTTTTTAGTAATAGGTATGTGTCATACCTTCTCTTCACATGACCATACTACGACATACGATTCTCCTTCAACTTTTTAATCACTGACGCCTCTTTCAAACTTCAAAGTATATACCGCGTATACAGGGTTATTTGTAAAACACTAACAACCCTGCAGGACTGTATTACTAACATCATAAACAACAACTTTTGTTCCATGACTTTTTACAAAACATAATTCATTTACCAAAAACAAACCTTCAAGATTTCATTGTTCTGTCCAACACATTCCAACTCTATATTTTGCTATAAGTTTGTATGACGCGATGCAAGCGCAAGCATCCCCGCCGCCCGATCCCCGTTCCCCTCCGCTATTGTACTATCGCTTGTTTCTCATAGACTTCGTAATATTTAGAACGTTCAATTTAAATATTTTTATTATTGTATGAAAATCTAATGACCTAAATTAAGATACAAAAGTTGTCGTTTATGATGTTAATAACATAAGTTTTTTTTTTTTTTATGGTGGGAAAAAATCATGCATTGACATCCCCCGCCCTTGGGCGGAGCGGGAGATAGTGTCAGACTCTTACTGACTAAAAGACCCACCCCGTTCCTTCTAGCCTTCATACCGGGGCTCGAGCGTCCTTTCGGATAACCCTGGCCCCAGTAGGCTTCGACCCGGCTGGGTCCCTGCTGTTGCTGACAACTCCTTGAGGCGCGCGGGAACAGTGCGCGCCGTCGACGACTTGGGCTTGGTCCGGACAGTTACCGGACGGCCGGACAGTGAGCTACCCATTGCTCACTGTCCGCAAGCCCGCGTCTACGTTGGCCGGAAATCGGGATCAGAATCCCGGCGACGGCGGCGGCGATAACGCCGTTGCCTGATGCGTTCGGCCTCCTCCTTTGCGAGCATTACTGCTTCGCAGAAGTCGGCGACCGCCTGCCACTCCTCCTCGCTCCGGACCATGGCCTCAACCAAGGCCCGGCGCGAGAGGTCTCCGCCGCCGATCGCCCCCACGCCACGGCGATGCTCCGCCCAAGCAGGGCACACCTCGACTGTGTGCTCCACCGTGTCCTCCGGGCGTTCCGCACAGTGGCGACACCCGGGCGTCACCTCCGCATGAATCCCGTGCAGGAAACTCCCGAACGAACCATGTCCGGTGAGTACCTGCGTCATGCGGAAGGTAAGGACGCCGTGAGGTCTTTCCAGCCACGCCTCAAAGAGGGGACTTACCGCCATGATTGTGGCGTGCCCAGCACTGGGTTGCGATAATCGTTGACGCCATTTCACCATGAGATCCCGCCGGAGCTCTGTCCGCCATGCCGTGACCTGTCGCGGCAGCGGACTTTCACCCCGGCGTTGCATCTCCACGCGCATATCGTGCATGTGTGCAAGGACTGTTGCCTCCAGATCCCACGGTGGTAGGCCAGCCAGAAGGCTCGCCGCTTCGCGGGAGACCGTGCAGTATCCCCGCACCATCCTTATCGCCATGACCCTCTGACAGGCGTTCAGTATGGCCGCCGGTTGCTTTTTCAGCGACGGCGCCCACACCGGCGCCCCGTAGAGGGCCATGGACCGAACGATCCCCGCGTAGAGCCTCCGGCAGGAGGCGTCTGGACCCCCAAGGTTGGGCAGGAGCCGCTTGAGCGCAGCCCCAGCCCGGTTGAGTTTGGGGGCCAGACGTCGGAAATGCTCCACGAAATTCCACCGGCTGTCGAGGACGAGTCCCAGGTACTTCATCGTCGACCCGACACCGATGTCAACTCCTCCTACCGTTAGTTGGGAACTCATAGGCGGCGCGTTCCGAGAGCGGCGACCGTGAAAGCACATCGCCTCGGACTTGTGAAGCGCCACCTCGAGTCCCAACTCCTGGATCCTATCAACGACCATCGCAACCCCGCGTGTCGCTAGAGCGACCGCCGCCTGGTACGACTCTCCCTGCGCTAGAACCAGCGTGTCGTCTGCGTAGCAAACCACGCTGACCCCGTCAGGGAAGTCGCCGCGCAGCACGTAGTCGTACCCGATGTTCCACAAGGGTGGCCCTAGTACCGACCCCTGCGGAACACCGCACGACATCTCTCGACGTTTCCAGTCTCCCTGGTGACCGGGGTAGACTATAAGTCTCTCCGACAGATAGGCCTCGACCACTCGACAGAGGTATTCGGGCACCCGGTGGTACCGGAGTGCCCTCCGGATCGGACTCCAAGGCAGGGAGTTGAACGCGTTGGCAATGTCCAAAGACACTGCCACGACACACCTGCCCCGGGACACCGCATCCCCCGTCGTGAGGGCTCGCACGCACATGATGGCGTCCACCGTAGAGCGCATCCTGCGAAAGCCGAACTGTCCGTCCGAAAGGTCCGGCCCCACCCGTATTAGGCGCCCGACGAGGCGGTTTGCAATGACTCTCTCAAAGAGCTTGCCCACCTCGTCGAGCAGCACAATGGGAATAACATAAGTCCTGAGAGGTTGGCAATGTTTTACAAATACCTAACCTTGTATACCATATCATCCGACTGAAACACTTTAGAAACACAACAAATAGGTACGTACTATATATCTGTATAAATAGCTAACAGCTAAATGATTTAAAATTAACGGTAGGAGTTTACGTAATTTACTTATGTACTATCAGTCTGCTACTCGGCAATTCACAACAGCCCTTCAATGGCTTTCCTTCCTCGTCATGTATATCAACAGTCTGAGCGCGTTGTTCTCAAAGTATAGCGCGTACACGACAATTAGCGAAGAGAGGAAGCAAACAGTTGCGCGTAAACAAACGGCACATGTGAATTAAGTGGCGATGGTAGACGAGCAACTTTCAACTTATTTTTGAGAACACTTAAAGTTGCTGTTTGTTTTTTTGCAAAAGTTTATCTGTAGGTCGATGTCTGCCTTTAGTTGAAGTGCTAACTATTTTTTTTTTTTTTTTTTTTATAATTGCTATTACTTGTTTTTGTGATAAACCAAAGCTTTAATGGTATTTTACTTATCTTTATGATTTAAACTCTCTCGTATTGTTTTTAAAGTTTCTGTACAACGTTATTGCAATAGTTCCGGCACCTCAACTAGATGCGATATTATGATAAGATATATTCCATTTCTTTTAACTCACTACTATCTCTGGTCCAACAGCAGTGGTAACCAATTGTAACATATCGATATCCTATGTTTAATCATAACTTTTATTCTGGTATTGGTTTTTGATTTTGTTTCCTGATACTTTGTCAAGATGACTTTATTATATTCGGATTATAATTTTCTTTTACCGAGTTTATAATTTATTTTCATTAATAAGCGTTTAATCTTGGTAACATTGGTTTTTAAACAGCTATATTTTTACGCTGAATATTTTGACGATGAATACAATAAACTCAAATAATATTAAAAATATACTTTAAGTCCGAAAATATGTTTGTCGTAAAAATAGAATACGCAAGCGTTGACAGATAGTCTCCATTTTGTTGCTCGTGTGCAAACCCACTGAATCCATAGAGGGGCTTAGTCTAACCTCTGTGAACATTTTGTAAGAAGGAGAATATTAAGACTGGAATAGGTCAAACTCAAAGGTCGCGTATTTTTCTACACGACACTCCCTTAACTGAATAAGCAGGATATGGATGGTAGACTACAGAATTACGTCACAACTTCTTAGAAGAGAATAAAATTTATTGTACACCAAAATAGTAAAAAAAACTTTTACATTTATAAACTGAAATCTAGGTGGGACGCACAGGATCGTTCATTGTGGTGACACTTGGGGGAGGCCTATGTCCAACAGTGGACGTAGACGTCTGTCGGCTGAAATGATGATGATGATGTAATCTAAGGGCGGTCTTCTCGTTGCCAGTGAAATCTACCAGACACCTTACAATCAGACACTCAGGTTTTTCTAATAAGTCGAGACTTAATAGTGGGAACTATTTGCAATAACTGAACACAGATTTTTTTTTTAATTTTCGTGGAATTCGTTACTAAACATCATGTTTTTTTTTATCTTCTAATTGAAAACTTAGCCAAATTTTTCGAAACTTTTTTCCGTTGGATATCGATACCGGTTTCCACTAAGGCGCAGTTTTACTATCCTAGGCTTCGAGAAAATCGGTTAAACCGTTTCGAAAGAGACTAAAAAAAGAGGTATACGACATTCTTAAATTATGGCTTATTGTGGATGGTCACAGGTTAGAGTAATACCGAGGACCCCCTCTCCCCTGCTGATATACTTAAGTACCTGGAACCAAATCCTACCTCTTTCTACTTGATCGTTTTACTCGTAACCAGAGTTGTTGTGGTTATCACGAAGGTAGTTCTCAGGAAACCGTCAGCTTCCCGCCACTTTTGCCTGCTGGCAGTCATCTGGGCGCACCCGTTCAACGGGCTGCCAACAGCTGTTTTGATTCGGTCAGTCCATCTCATCGGTGATCTGCCACGCGGCCCAGTTCCGTTTCCGTCCACCTATCCTTGTAGAACAAGACGTTCGATGGAGTCACCTCCACGTCGACAACTATGGCCAAAGTATTAAAAAATACGACAAATGCCTACCGAGCTAAATTCTGCTACCAATCACAGTCAACCAAAACTGTTTGGTCTATGCTTGTAAACGTTCGAAATGCAACGCACACTGTTTACTTACGGTCGCTTGCGCACGATGCAGTTACGAACACAAACATCAGAAGCATGAATAATGCCAGTTTATTGTATTGGTAATCTATATATTGTGGAAGTACTAGTGCAGGAAAAGTTACTAAATTCAATAGATTTAAAACCTGTTATTTTATTTATGAGTGAGCAGTGATAGCCGAGTGGTAACAGCCCCGACTTACAAGTTGTGGGTCGCAGGCTCAAAACCAGCCAGGCACATTACTTTGTGTGATTTATTTCATCACCACTGCTACTCAATTCTATTAGATCATCATCCTCTCAGCGTGGATTTATGGTTTCAACGCATAGGCGTGATACCGCTGCCCCAACGCAATACTTTTTGTGATAACTAGGTTAAATAAGTGTTCCTGTTTAACTCCTTTATATTCGTAGTACCCTTTGTGCCCTAAAGGGTACAAGCTTTCTGCTAATTAAATGCTTAATACCTAGTTGTGTAAGGGACGCGATGTTTGGATATGCAGATGAGCGTAATTTCGGGCCAAATTGGCTAAATATTGGTTTAGATACTGATCTCAATCGTGTTCTGGGAGATTGAATAGGTTTGACCTGGAGTCGCTTTGGGAATATGTGCTAATGCTGTATCGACTAGATGAATAATCGTGTAGATGTTTGTTTGGGGTTTAGATGAGATACAGTGACATTCGATTCGATGTTTTTCATAGTAGGTAATATATTAAACTCGTTTGGAAAAAACCCTAGTATGTAACTTGTAACGAAACTGAAAGAAACAATATAATAATAATTAGGGGTCCGGTGTAGCTATTTTTTAGCTACACTAGACCAGGTAAGCTGTGTCAAAGTGACGCCCGGGTGTCGCCACTGTGCGGAATGCCCGGAGGACACGGTGGAGCACACAGTCGAGGTGTGCCCCGCTTGGGCGGAGCATCGCCGTGCCCTCGTGGGGGCGATCGGCGGCGGAGACCCCTCGCTCCGGGCCTTGGTTGAAGCCATGGTCCGGAGCGAGGAGGAGTGGCAGGCGGTCGCCGACTTCTGCGAAGCAGTAATGCTCGCAAAGGAGGAGGCCGAACGCATCAGGCAACGGCGTTATCGCCGCCGCCGTCGGCGCCGAGATACTGATCCCGATGTCCGGCCACCGTAGGCGCGGGCTTGCGGACAGTAAGCAATGGGTAGCTCGCTGTCCGGCCGTCCGGTATCTGTCCGGACCAAGCCCAAGTCATCGACGGCGCGCACTGTTCCCGCGCGCCTCAAGGAGTTGTCAGCAACAGCAGGGGCCCAGCCGGGTCGAAGCCTACTGGGGCCAGGGTTATCCGAAAGGGCGCTCGAGCCTCGGTATGAAGGCTTGAAGGAATGGGATGGGTTTTTTAGTCAGTAAGAGTCTAACACTATCTCCCGCTCCGCCCAAGAGTGGGGGTTGTCATAGGATGATTTTTCCCATAGGAAAAAAAAAGGCAAGCTGTGTCAAAACGGGTCTTTTATTTTTTAACTTTAGTTTGTAATTTCAGCATATCTATTTATCTATACTACATAATATATACTACATATACTACATCTATACATATAAATAAAATTGGAGTGTCTGCTTGTAATATTGAAATAACTGCTTTTTACTACGTGCATTTGAATATATAAGGTACATACACCAAAATAACATTTTTTACAATTTTTGCCTGTCTGTCTGTTTGTCCGGGCTAATCTCTGAAATGGCTGGACCGATTTTGACAGGATTTTTTTGACAAGTAGCTGATGTAATAAGGAGTAACATAGGCTACTTTTATTTCAGAAAAAATAAATTCAAAATCCTGTTGTCCACGCGAACGAAGTCGCGGGCACAGCTAGTTATATACATGTATACATAAAAATACTAGACTCGTGTTTCGGGTTCCGTATACACTAAAAATAATAGTGTATTTAATGTATTTTTTTTTTTTATTATAAACCATTTAAATTTAATGATATTTGATTCTATTGTTGTATGTATTATTTATTTATTGTGCATACATACCACAGTGTTGTCTATTTTAACTCAAAAGTTGACTTGTAGATAATGCCTTGTTGCATTAAGTCCGCCTATGTACCACTACTGTACATGAAGTTTAAATAAATGAATAAATTAGAAATAAAGGAGTAATGCTTTTTATTTATTATTCTTTTTATTATATACAATCGAATCTGACATTTATTTTTCTCCGCTTGAATTCACGCCAGATATAAAAATTAAATAAAAGTTATTTGAACAAATTTGCGCTTTTTAAATATATAAAAATCCTAAACACACTGTCACATGACAGCTGACAGTTCTTAAATCTCAACACAAATTTCATAAAACTGTCAAGTGAAGATATTACATAGACTTGATTAAAGTCATATTCTTTACATTATTTTACGAATAGGTTGTTTGAAATGGTACCTGATATTGTAGCGAAAAAAAATAATAAAAATAATGACATTTTTCACCACTTACACCTTTCATTTTTTTTATCAAAATCAAAGGCCATGGTAACAAAAGAAATAAAAAAATACCTATTGGCCGAATGAGGATGCTACGAACTTCATATTTTTATTTATTTTCTTCGCTGCAATAATTTATGTTACGTACTAAGAGCCTTCTTTTTATGAAGTACGAAATAAATCTACACTAATATTGTAAAGAGGTAAAGTTTGTTTTTTTTTTGTTTATAGGAGGTAGGAGGTAATCTCTGAAAGTACCTACTGGTCCGATTGCGAATTTTTTTTCTCCGTTAGAAAGCTGTTTTATTCCTAAGTAACATCCAAACTAATATTATAAATGTGAAAGTGTGGATGTTTGGATGTTTGTTACTTAATGACGAAAAAACGGCTGAACGGATTTTAATGAAATTTGGCATGCATATAGCCTCTGACATGGAAAAGAACATAGGCTACCTTTTATCCCGATTCCTTAAGAACCTAATGCCACGCGGGCGAAGCCGCGGGCAATAGCTAGTAGACTATAAATGAAAGCTGCAGGCAAAAGCTAGTAAATAATAAAATGAAAGATTAGAAACCTATGACCTACTGAAAATCACTACCCTCGTTTTTCGTCAGGTAAACAAGACCAGTTAGAAGCTTCACCTAAATCATAATTTTAATTAAGCAAATTAATTTAATACCGTATATTACAAAAGATCTTCACAAAACACACCATATTTATTTTTGGTCGAGAGTACATGAGAATTATTTTCTCGTCAGTGTAACACGGTATCTTTGCCGGAGGCGCTGTCGACGAAATAAGAGCGCCTTAATTTTGCCCGTGTGCGATATTGCTGTCACAATTCTGACAGGCGCTGTTTGAAATTAAAATATGAATGATATTCTTTTATTTGTTTTTGAATTAAACAACATAATACTCGTAGAACAGTTCTTTAACCTTAAGGGTGATGCCAAACGAGCGTTATTTTGTGAGTCGCAGAATTGCATTGCTACTGCGGCAGACAGCTCATTTTGCGTCGCCGCCGTGTGAATGAAACAGAACTTTTGTATGAAACCGAATGCAGCAGAAATTACGCGACCGAAAATTCTGCGACTCACAAAATTACGTTTGGCCTCACCCTTAAAGGAGCTTTCAATATATGCGTCTTTTGACGGCCAGCTGCGGTGCGTTTGCGGTGCGTTAGTCGTACTGCGTACAGACGATCGTATTTTTCATACAAAGCGCGCAGTGCAGCAACCGAGCAGCGAACGGTCGCCAACTTAAAGAACTTATTAGAAAAGCCCTTGTTATTTTGTCAGTAAAATCTGAATAAATAATATTCATAAATAGCAAAGTTATTAGCGTTGGTTTATGTCCCAAAATGTCACTCAATTTATGAAAATATTGTGCAGGCTATTGATTAATGAATAAGTGACAATTATTAAGGAAAAACACTGCCCCCAGGATTTTCTACTGGCAATTGTTATGTTTGATTGATTCTATGATGAATTTACCTTTTCGTGGTCAATTTTAAGATTTCGGTTTTTTTTACTTTTGACTACAAAAATATGATCAGTGACGGGTACAGATAGAGTCCCATTTTGTTGTGTACTAATTAAAAAGTAGGGGTGTAGAAATACCATTATTTTCTTTCCCATATAGAGATCAAATGAAGGGGCACACTAAAAAAAACATTATGTTACGCATTTTCCTTTTATATTCATTTTACCCACCTTCACCCATTCACGTAGATCTAAGTAGAGACATGGCATACTTATACCATGATATATTTATATTATCTTTTTTTTAAATGCACCCCTTTTTTGGTAGGAAAATCATCAATGACAACCCCCGCTCTTGGGTGGAGCGAGAGATAGTGTCAGACTCTTACTGACTAAAAACCCACCCCGTTCCTTCTAGCCTTCATACCGGGGCTCAAGTGGTCTTTCGAAACTAACCCTGGCCCTGGCTGGCTAGTTTCGAAAGACACAACCCATGGTCCAGAAGGCTTCGACCCAGATGGGCCCCTGCTGTTGCTGACAACTCATTGAGGCGCGCGGGAACAGTGCGCGCCGTCGACGACTTGGGCTCGATCCGGACAGTTACCGGACGGTCAGACAGCGAGTAACACCCCTCGTACGCCGATTGTACATAAGTACGTCTGTACAACTTGATTGACCTTGAAAAACGTCGTACAGTACGCACGGGCGTACGGAATTTATTCAGCCGAAAATCCAGAAAAAGTTTTTATTTTGTGACTTTAAGTACTAAAAAACACGCAATTAAGTAATAATAACTTAGTACTTACTAGTTTATATTAACCCCTATACGCGCACGGGGTTAATATTAAGTCCGTGTCCTCCGGGCATTCCACACAGACAATAGAGGGTGCCTGATAGGAGGCTACTTGAGCGATACAGTTTAAAAGACTCCTGAGAAAAACACTTTCTCACTATAATACAGTACTTTGGTTAATTAAGTGGGCCTCCAAATACTCTCAGTCCACTACTTAATTCCCGTCCTGCGCCTAAGTAAGAAAAAACTTTACAAAAAAAATCTAATTTTCCTTCATAAAAACTCAACCTGCAATTTAATCTGGAACCACAAAATGAAAATATAAACTACTCTGCCTCGAAGAACGTAAAAATATAAAGTTATGCTTAGAGCATAACTTTATATTTTTACGTTCTTCGCAAAAAAATATGCAAAAATGTACGTAAGTTTTTTTTTTTTTTTATTAATGATAGGCTTGCGTTTGACCACTATCTCACCTGATGGTAAGCGATGATAAATATAAATAATATATAAATAAGTAAATAGAAGAAGTATACTAACTACGTAACCGGTGCTTCTACTTCTACGTGCAGATAACTTATACCCAGACACAGAACAAATGATCGTGTATAACACAAACATTTGTCCTCGAGTCGAACCCACGTCCTCTGGCATGGCAGTCGGGGCTACTAACCACTAGACCAACAGGTCAGTTAAATAAATAATGATCTACGCCACTTCTACCATATTAAGTTTTACTTGTGTGTCTCAATCTACATTCAATAGATATTCAGGTCTAGCTCGGTATGGAGGCAGCGTGCCGCAACTCTGGGTTAATATTTAACTAGCCGGCTCCTTTCATCTCGGGGCGGCGGGCCGGGTCAAAGGCGGCCTCCTGTGAAACGACTTGGGTGTCGAATTGTTTTCTTATGGATGGTATGTAATTTCGTGCGTTTAATTAATTTTGAAGAACAGGTGGCCGAGTGGTAACGGCCCTGACTTACGAGTTCAAACCCAGCCCAGTGCATTACTTTGTGTAATTTATTTCATCTCCACTGCACCCAAAACGGTGAAGGAAAACATCGTGAGGAAACCGGCATGTCCTAGAACCAAAAATTTGAAGACTTGTGACATCCACCAACCCGCACTAGTCCAGCGTGGTGGATTACGGCCCATTTCCTCTCCTAGAGAAGAGGCCTGAGTCCCAACAGTGTGCACATTATAAGGCCGACTGTGCTATGCTATGTTAATTTAATTTTAGTATAATGTTAAGAATTGTAATTTTTCTTTGGAAGTCAACTTTTTAAACAAGTCAGTTGGTTTGTTGGTTTCACAAGAAAAAGTGCAATCGCTGATGCTACTGAACAGCTTTTTTAGGTGAGAAAATCATCCAATGATATCCCCCGCTCTTGGGCGGAGCGAGAAGGTGTATCAGACTTTTACTGACTGAAAACCCACTCCTGTTCCTTCTTTGTCATCGTTACAGAGCCCCGGGGATCTTTTTTGCATCACCCATGGCTGCAGTAGGCTTCAACCCTGCTGGGCCCCTACGGTTGTTGACATCTCTTTGAGCTTTGTGCGTAAAACAGTACGTACCGTCGACGACTTGGGCTCGGACCTTTTTTTACGGGACGGTCGGACGGCGAGCTACCCTCGCCGTATGCTACGTATGAACAGCTGTGAATCATTGATTGAAGCTATTTTTCTTCTTTAGTGGATACTGATTTTGTGAGGCATGCACCACGAACGGCACACAGCGAATGCCTCTGCTTGAAGTGTGCGTGTTGAAAACAATAATTATATGGTCGAGCCATGGCGTGCGAAGCAAATGCTTCATTTGCTTCATGTTTGTAGCGAGGCATGTGCTTGCGAGGCATTGGCTGTGCGCCGTGCGTGGCGTACCTATGCTTCGCTAAGTCTGTATCCGCCTTTTGTCGTTGTTTTGTGAAACACATTTAAAAAATACGTAATTCAGTTTCTATTAGACAATCTTTAAACAGACTACACAAAACTATATATTTTTCCAACAATAAATCTTTAAATGTTAAAAAGCATTGCCATTATTTACCCTGATCTGAAAGAATCGCCAAAGTCAAAAGAAGTGGCAGGTGTGGGCAGGGCACATTGCTCGCAGGACAAATGATCGTTGGGGACGAAAGATTCACGGCAACCACGTACCGGAAGACGCAGCGCTGAAAGGCTTCCCACAAGGTGGACCGAGCACCTGGTGAAGGTCGCGGGAATCCGATGGATGCGAGACGCACAGGACCGGTCATTACGGCGACACTTGGGGGAGGCCTATGTCTAAATGGACGTCTTCCGGCTTTTTTTTTTTTTTTCGATGGGAAAAATCATCTTATGACAACCCCCGCTCTTGGGCGGAGCGGGAGATAGTGTCAGACTCTTACTGACTAAAAAACCCATTCCGTTCCTTCAAGCCTTCATACCGGGGCTCGAGCACCCTTTCGGATAACCCTGGCCCCGGTAGGCTTCGACCCGGCTGGGCCCCTGCTGTTGCTGACAACTCCTTGAGGCGCGCGGGAACAGCGCGCGCCGACGACGACTTGTGCTTGGTCCGGACAGTTACCGGACGGCCGGACAGCGAGCTACCCATTGCTCACTGTCCGCAAGCCCGCGCCTACGGTGGCTGGAAATCGGGATCGGAATCTCGGCGGCGGCGAGGGCGCCGTTGCCTGATGCGGTCGGCCTCCTCCTTAGCGAGCATTACTGCTTCGCAGAAGTCGGCGACCGCCTGCCACTCCTCCTCGCTCCGGACCATGGCCTCGACCAAGGCCCGGCGCGAGAGGTCTCCGCCGCCGATCACCCCCACGAGGGCACGGCGATGCTCCGCCCAAGCAGGGCACACCGCGATTGTGTGCTCCACCGTGTCCTCCGGGCGTTCCGCACAGTGGCGACACCCGGGCGTCACTTCCGCTTTAATTCGGAACAGGAACCTCCCGAACTTGCCATTTCCGGTGAGGACATGTGTCATGCAGAAAGTAAGGACGCCGTGAGGTCTTTCCAGCCACGCCTCAAAGAGGGGACTTATTGCCATAATTGTGGCGTGCCCATGACGGGGTTGCGATAGTCGCTGACGCCATTCCACCATGAGATCCCGCCGGAGCTCTGTCCGCCATGCCGTGACCTGTCGCGGCAGAGGACTTTCACCCCGGCGTTGCATCTCCACGCGCATGTCGTGCATGGACTGTTGCCTCCAGATCCCACGGTTGTAGGCCAGCCAGAAGGCTCGCCGCTTCGCAGGAAATCGTGCGGTATCCCCGCACCATCCGAATTGCCATGACCCTCTGGCAGGCGTTCAGAATGGCCGCCGGTCGCTTTTGCAGCGACGGCGACGTCTTCCGGCTGAAATGATGATGATGATGATGTCCCTAGCTTGAACCGGTTTAGATAAATCTTGAAAAAAACAAACTCTAACAAATCAGTATTAAGCATTGAATCAAAAACCAAAGAGAACTTCTCCTTTATTTAAAACTACGTTCTAAGAATTTGAACAACATTACAAAACTTTCAGATGTACCTAAGTAACAAACAAAAACACAATTATCCACAGTCTTTGTCTGCGCCAAGTTCGGAGGGCGACCCCTCCCGACGTCACCAGACAAAGGATTAAAACCCTCAAAAGTTTTAATTTTATTTTGGTCTCTTCCTAAAACGAGACGGGTGGCGCAGGTGTAACCCAAAGTCTTCAAGCAGAACTTTTCGTCTGATTGGTATTTTAATAAGTCTGATAGTTCATCTGTTTATTTGGAAGGTGGTTCAGTTTCGTCTACTGAGTTTGCTCAGTAGACGAAACTGAACCGCGCGGGACAGCCCTCCACAAACTTTAAGGGTTTGCCCTTAAAGTTTGTGGAGGGCTGTCCCTTACACCTTGTATATTATGGCTGACATAAGGTGACTTACAATTACTAAGCATTTGCACGCTATAGTCGCGGCGATAAGTCCCCTTGAGGAGTGATTGTAGAACCACCACAGCATCCTCATCTTCCACCTGACGCAAGTCCTGTCCAGGCATGGTTGTTTTGGTAAAATCCTATTTCAGACTCGGTGGGAGGATACACTTATCCCCATTGTGTGGATTGTCCGGATAGCACAGTGGAAGTCTGTTCGCTGTATTACTCTCTCATACAATCCAGCCATTGTTTAGATTCTATATTTATCCGATGTAGGTAACATTCTTTTTTTTTTTTTTTTTTTTGTTAAGCTAATATACAAGATGTCCTTTGACTTTTTTATTTTTTTTTTCGTGGCTAGGCTTGTTTGCCCACACCACATTTTCTGTAAATTTCAAAAAAGGTGGGAGATATTTTCAAAACGTTTTGGCAACACATTCATTGTGCGTACAGAAGTGAAATTCCTTGCCGGAGTCTGTGTTTCCTGATAGAGAGGTTACAACCCGGGAAACTTTAACTCGAGAGTGAATAGGTTTTTTCTATGTAAGCGCGATGGAACATCGTCGACCGCATCGTCGCTTTCCATTAGGTGAGATAGCTGTTAAGCGGGAGCCTATGAACATTAAAAAAAAATTAAAAAAAAGACGTGTGGCACTCGGGGACTGCCGCGGTAAAGCTATTGCATAGCATTTTTATCAACTTATGCAATTATAATTATTTATTTATTTTATTTATGCAGTATTTTTTTTCCTTTGTTTTTTTTTTCTTTGATATTAATTGAAGTTACACTTTTACACATTGAATTGAATTTTGATTGATTGTTCACTCATTTGTTTTCTTATCGGTCACCACGCTCAAAAAACAAATGAGTGGGGGGTGTTAGGTTATTTTCGTTACGGAATTTCTGGATACGGTCTCCACGCTCAAGGCCCGCGATAGAAGCTATGCAATAGCTTAAAAAAAAATAAAAAAAACAATAGACTTCAGCATTACAACAATGTTGACCCGTTGCAGTGTTTTAAAAATCATTGGTAACCAAAAAAGTACACTCTCTCTTCATCAGCGCTATCTTCTGCCATAATGTAAACCTAATGTACCTCATAAACAACTTTCCCATTCTCATCACGCCTCTGGGATCCACTAAAAGTGAAAAAATCGGAGCCAGAGGATTTGCATGTAAAATAATAAAACGACGTACAGCTAGCCGACATGATTGATAGCGCAAAACATAGTTTGATCGACACACGATAGACGGTTTTTGTTTATGATCGATTTATGGCCACGCGATGTATTTCACTACAGCAATTTGTTTATGTCACACTGCCGGGCAGTCGTTTTTTCTGATAAAGAGAAGCTCGTTAGTATTGTTCATCTTGCATCACATCTGTCCAGCCTTTTCCCAACTATGGGCTTGGCTCCCAGTCTCATCATTATCTTCATCATTTCAACCGGAAGACATCCACTGTTGGACATAGGCCTCCCACAAGTGTCACCACAGTGAACGGTCCTGTGTTTCTCGCATCCATCAGATTCTCGCGACCTTTATCAGGGCCTCAAGTCTGCTATTACAATAGTGTCAGAATATTCTATCATTGATTTCATAATTGTTGATTTTGACATGTTTTGGTAAATCTACTAATATAATGGTGTCATTACGATTTTCCAATGATCAACCACTGACACTCCATTGAAAGAAGTCGGATAGAATGGTAATCTCGTACATATTTACAAATGAATGTCTGACGTATGCGGTAGTCTGCTAAAATTTTGTCAGTTCCTTTAATCAGTGTCCTACCATTGGAACGTCATTGTGCAGTCAGTGCTTTTAATAAGCTCGATATTGTCATTTCACCACAATTCTATTGCGAGTCCATTGACTGATCAATGACTGATCATTATGAATTAGCAGATTACGAACTTTTAGCAAAATAACAATGGGATCGTGTTGGAATGACGTATTTATAAAAATAGCAGACTTGGCCCCCAGGTCATCGGTCCACCTTGTAGGAGTGTTAACGCTGCGTCTATAGAAACTTTCGGCCCCAACAGCCATCCGTTCTGCGAGCTATGTGCCCTTCCCATTGCCACTTTTGTTTGGCGATTCTACGTTCTATGTCGGCAACCTTGGTTTTCCAGTCTACTCAGATCAAATTGAGTAACCTACCACAATTTTACATGGAACAACTATTTATCATCATCCAGTGGTGGCCCAGTGGCAACGGCCTCGACTAATGAGTTGTAGGTTGCGGGTTCAAACCCAGCCAGGCGTATTAGTTTGTGCAATTTATTTCATCACTCACCACTACTCTTAAAACGGTGAAGGCAAACATCATGAGGAAACCGACATGTCTTAGAACTAAAAATTTGAAGACATGTGACATCCCCAACCCGCACTGCGCCCGCGTGGTGGATGGCAGCCCATTCCCTCTCCTAGAGAAGAGACCTGAATCCCAGTAGTGGGAATATTATAGGCCTGCCATTCCTCCTCGCTCCACACCATGGCCTGTACCAGGGCCTGATGCGTTTACCAGGGCCCAACACGTTTACTCTGGGACTACGTTACATAAGGATTATTTTCGAATTTCACACGGGCAAATGCTATTGATACAAATATCTTTCTTTCTATACCTAATTATTTCTGCAATTTCTTGAGACACAAAAATAGAATAATCACAAGAAATAAGCCAGTAATCATATTTTCCAGTTATATCATAATGACATTATGAAATTGTGGCGTGGAAGCCATGGAATGGTGCCTCATTGTAATTTGACGGCGTATGATTAGGGATCAAAGGGAATGCTCGTATTACTGGGAAGATAAGAATATCTGTGACAAGAGCATTCAGCTTCTGACTCGAGGCAGTCAAAATTATACTCGTGTAGGTATGCCGAGAAATAGCTGTATCTATTAATTTCGACTTACATTCCATTTCCAAGATGGATTAGGTAATAATTTCAAAATCTCAGAATTTAAATAGTTTTTTTTTGCCAACGCTCACGCTTGAACAGACTTGCAATGTAGCATATTGTGCACTAGTACGGATAAGTGTGGCAACCAGCCCCCGCCATTTTTGTTTTAGGATGATCGTCGGCTAATGGTTGTGTCCAGCCATATTATTGGCTGGACACAACCATTAGGTTTAGGTTACTAAATATTAAGTTCACGTATAAATAAATACCGTGTAACAGGGTTGTGCAGGTTAGACAGACAGGGACCCGACCCGATCCGTAGAATATTTTTTTATCAGATAATTTGAAATGAATTAAGCAAATTCATGCAAAAAAAAACTACAGAATATACCAATTTTATACTCATGTAAAAAAATATATCATACTTCTATGTATTTAAAAAAACAAAATTTTTCGCTCATATTAGTTTTATGTCCAAAATAATTAAGTTAATATTATTTATATTTCAAATTCAAACCCTGAGCGTCTGCGCTCACGCGATTATCCAAACAATAATTCAATACACTCGACAATAAATTATTATAGGGCGAACGATCCAATTATTGACAAAGGCTTTAAATTCACTGAAATAATATTATTTTGTTCGAATCAATCAAGCTTTTGACGGATCGTTAATCCAGCCCGAATATGAACGTGATACCCTGCGGTTTTGGAAACCGGTGTGTATCACTGTAAAGTTAAAATGGACGAAGAATTATCTTGATTGCGACGGGTTTTGATCAGTTTCAATGGCCTGAGCCTGGCTTTCAAACATATCGATGATAAATCGTTCAATGCTTGACATTTCCTTAAAAAATTGAACCTAATTAAGGTAGGATTCTGATGTATGGCTGATTTTTAAATGAAAAATTTGAAGTTGAGTTTTTTTTAATCAATACACCCCTATTTTTTGAATAAGTACAAAAAATGGGGCTCTATAATTAAGTACTCGTTAAAAAACCCGACTCAAAATACTACGCGCAGTTTTTTTCCATTTTGATCGTCATTCATTCATTCATAATCAATAGCCTGTACAATATTTCCTAAATTTTGGGATATAAACAATTGCTAATAACTTTGCTGTTTATGAATATTTTGCGATGGGTTAGGGGATGTTATTGAAACTTTACTTAAATAATAACAAGGCCTTTTCTAATAGGCCTGTTTGCGTGTAAGTGGAAAATATTATATGCCTATGTCGCTCAGTGACAAAGAAGCATTCTACAGGTGAAGAATTTTGAAAATCGTCCGACCAGTTTTTGAGTTTATTCAGTACAAACAAAGTACGAAACAACAAAATCCTCTTTAATGCATATTTTTTTTTCTTATGGTGGGAAAAATCATCCAATGACAACCCCCGCTCTTGGGCGGAGGGGGAGATAGTGTCAGACTCTTACTGACTAAAAACCCACCCCGTTCCTTCTAGCCTTCATACCGGGGCTCGAGTTCCCTTTCGGATAACCATGGCCCCGTAGTAGGCTTCGACCCGGCTGGGTCCCTGCTGTTGCTAACAACTCCTTGAGGCGCGTGGGAACAGTGCGCGCCGTCGACGACTTGGGCTTGGTCCGGACACTTACCGGACGGCCGGACAGCGAACTACCCATTGCTCACTGTCCGCAAGCCCGCGCTTTAATGCATCATCATCTCAGTTAATGCAGGCCTTTTTTGAGGATTGAAAAAAAAAACTCATCCCGCTCTTGGTGGCAGAGAATGTCTGACTATTACTGACTTAAACCCAACCGAGTTTCTTCAGCTACCCTTAGCGTTCCAGATCGCAGTGACTCTACCAAACAAACCCGCATTAACACATGACTTGAATCCTAACACCTCCCAGCCTCAAAAAACATTAGCAGTCCACCCATATAGTCCCTGCCTCTAACTAGACAATATGGCGGCTACAACAGGCAATATACAGTCTTTTAATATATCATGTTTACCGCAACAGTTACTAAATCATTCTGAGGAATAATATCACAGGCAATTTGTCACTATGCTTGTACAAATTGAATTCAAAGCGGTCGTAACTCAACGGCTAAGACTTTGGGGCAAATAATACGAATTCATAAGATACTTTGGGCATATTGAAAGTTTCTGGGTTCTGATAAATAAGACTCTAGATATAAAACTTACGATAAGTACAGTAAGGCCGCAAAAGTCCATAGGAACGCTAAAGATTACATTGCTACGAACCGAGCGAGCGTGATACTTCCGTGCGTATGTGTGCGCATGAATGAGTATCCACATTCCACAGATAACACACACTAAGGAACTGTCGTCGCACTGAGCTTAAAAACATTATTATTTTTCTATTCTTACCATAGCATTGATTCGCGCAAATACGTCATGTGCTGGTAGCCGTGTGAACTAAGTGTTGGATTCGCAAATCACGTAACCCGAGTTCAAATCATGGTCGGTCCGTTGCAGTTATTTTTTACTTTGAAAATTCCCAATCTATATTGATATAGTTGTTTTTTTATATTTCTATGAAAAATACTATTGCATTTTTTGCACTAAATAGTTGCAAATTACGAATGTGATCTATTAATCACAAGAAGAATCACATTCGTAATTTGCAATTATTTAGTTGTTACATCTTTTCGATGTTATAAGGTGGAAATAAAAAGACGTGTTTAATAAAAATGTTTATTCTTTATATTTACAAATTAAACATTTATGAGAATTGTGACGTCGAATTGTTACCTAGACAAAAAGTTATCTTGTAACCGTTATCTATGTTACGCCTAAGATTGTTTGTTGGAAGTATACCCACTTAGACCATTCATAATATGAATAACGTAACAATGAACGGATATTCAAATTTTAATAAAATAAAATATAGGTAATTGTTTATATCCAGTTATTTATTGAAAAGTGATATATGATTTGGACTTTGTAAACATTTTATTTTTGTGTAACGTCACAATGAATGTATTGAGGTCATAGCTTAATTGTTCATTTTCTTGACGAAAAGAAGATTGAAACCAAACCTCAATTTCTGTTAAAAGAACTTTAGTTCTCACAAGATAATCGTCAATTAGATGAGAAAAATAAATTGAATTATAGTATTATGTTAAAACAGTGCGGGTAGAAGAATAAAAAACGAAATAGACTCATGATTATTGTCAACAAAATTGATAGCGAGTTCACTGCATTCTTAAGGTGAGGCGATGGCACAAGTTAAAAGATATAGCTGTTTTAAACGAAAGTAAACACAATATAATACAGTGTTTGTTAACGAATAATCACAGATATGTTAAAATAAAATGGTAGGCCATTTAGTTTAGTTAACATTAAATATTTAGTGCGAAACGTAATCGTTCTTGTTTGTGCCTCTCTGTCAAGTACGGCTTTTTAGCAGGTTTTCTGTGATGCACGCCTTCAGCGTGAAGTGCACGGCGAACAGTATCCATCGAGGTGTCATATAATTCCGCAAAATGTCCCGTTGGTGCGAAACCATTCGTTTCGTATACGTCCACCATATGTCGTCGCTGCGCCTCGCTAATAAGCTTCGGTCTCCCACTTCTCTTTCGACTAGCAAGGCTACCTTCTTCCTCATATCTTTTTAGCCAAAGATTTACAGTATTTTTCTAAAATAAAAAAAAATATATATTAGGCAGCTATACCTACTTCACTTCATTTTCATTATATAAAATGTTAATAATCATAATTATTGAATATAATTTTAAAATAAAACTGCATTTATTAATCCAATAACCAATCCAATAAACCCAACGATTTACGTATTTCTCTTTTAAACCTCATAAAGATACGATGAATGGATTCATAAATGGCATACGTTTTAATTAGAAGATTAATTTGTAATAAAGTTACAATTCATTAATAGCTATTATACTCACATTCAATCCGGTTTCTTCAGATATTTGTGTTTTATTAAGACCACTTTTATGCAGCCCAATGATAGTCGCCCTCACTTCAATACTAATATTAGCCTGCATTTTGCGAATATTACAATACTGTCAACCTCACGTCACTAACCAACAACTACAACCAAACGACAGTTCATTTCGGTTAAGTTAAAACTCATGTCTACCTCGCAGAAATCTAATTCTTTATTTAGTTTTTTTGTGATCTACCTTTCTAACTCCAAGAAATGTGTGAACAAGTTAAAGAATAATTTAATATTGTAATGCAAATACATAACTTCCAATCGGGTAAGAACTTACAAAAAGTCAATAATTGCGTGGGATTTGAACTTGCGGCACACTGATTTGCGCTTCAATCTGTGTGCCTATACCACTGGGCCATCTTGACTTAAGATAAGTTGATGAAATTGTGAATTTCAATCATTTGTTGGCGAAACTTGAAAATAAAAGGTCGTAAGTCAAACTAAACGTCAAACGAATAAGTTTTAAGAATTCTTATGGACTTTTGCAAGTGATAGTACATGTATTCAAAAACATGCTTCTTCATTATTATTATTCCTTCTCACAGTACTGGCTTTATGTCCAATTCTTACGCTGTTTCCACCATAAAACTCTGGAATGTGGTTCCCCTTGACATCAAAACAGCTGAAAGTAAATTATCCTTCAAACGTAAAATTCGGAAATACTACTTGGAGTCTTCTCAACCTTAGTTCGATCTTCGTCAGAATTGTTATTAAGTTCTCTTAATGATTTGATATTTTTCATAGTATTTATAAGTTGCCTAATGTACTGAACAGCTGATATTTTTTTCGCGATTTCGGCTTTGCTTGCGTAATAAAAATTGTTTGTTATCATGAGCACAATCACGTGTTTAAGTATCGTAAAATAATTGCCAGTCACCCTATATAATAATGTATTTTATTATTATAAATAACTTATTTTATATTTTTTTCCATTTGAAGTATCTGTTATTTGTTTATTGTGCAAGCCTACCACAGTGTTGTCTTCTATAACCCAAAGGTTGACTGGTAGAGAATACCTTGTTGCATTAAGTCCGCCTATGTACCACTACTGTACCTACATGAAGATTAAATAAATAATTAAATGTATTGTTTTTCAATGTAAATTCCCTCGCAATTAAAACATTTTTGCATTCGTAGTTAATGTTATCTCAGTTTAGTATCTTATGAGTTAGGCAAGGCGTGCTATTCTCTAAGAAAACAGCCTTGAGCGCAGCGCTGGCCGCAGCGACGAAATCCAAGTAGGTACATAAGGATTAACAATCTAATGCACCTGTACATTGGATTGTTAATTCAATGTACGGCGCTCTCGACTCGTCGCTGCGGCCAGCGCTGCGCTCAAGGCTGTTTTCTTAGAGAATAGCACCGCAGGACATGGATTACCCTTGTGTTTAGGTGTTTGAGCGTGAAGATGTAACTTACATACACACACACTCACAAACTTTAGCTTTTATTAGTGTGATATCTACACATAGCATAATCAGCCTTATAATGTTCCCACTGCTGGGACTGAAGTCTCCTCTCTAGGAGAGGGAATGCGCTGTAATCCTCCACGCGGGCCCAGTGCGGGTTGGTATCTACAAGTTACACATAAATAATAATAATTATGAGAGCAGTGGTGGCCGAGTGGTAAAGACCCCGACTTACGAGTTGTGGATCTTGGGTTCAAACACAGCCAGACGCATTACTTTGTGTAATTTATTTCATCACCACTGTTCTCAAAAAAACGGTGAAGGAAAACATCGTGAGGAAACCAGCATGTCTTAGAGCCCAAAATTCGAAGACATTCACCAACCCGTACTGGGCCCGCTTGGTGGATTACGGCCCTTGCCTGTGAGTCACCTGAGTCCCAGCAGTGAGAACATTAAAAGGCTGATTATGCTATGGGAATTATGTCTTTCGTACTGTCGGCTTTACCCCTCAAGGAAAAGGCATAATCATGCACAAGACACGACGCTAATACGACGTCTCATGACCTCTTACATAGTTAATCGCATGTCAGATAATGTCAGTGTAACACATTATAATCTACACACAATAGTGCAGTAATTTGTCAAACGTTTGCACAATATACCACTTACACAGTCGACCACCACTAGACGTATTATGCTTTTCTATTATAGATACAAATGATACACAGTATATGTGTAATAAGTAGGTAATAAATCTTTATTTCGGACTAGCTTTTGCCTGCGTCTGCGATCGCGTATATAAAATATAGCCTTTCTATGTCTTTCAGAAATAAAGCAGCTTTCTACAGGTGAAAAAAATTTAGCGATCGGACCAGCACTTTAAGAGATTACCTCCTACAAGCAAAAAACACAAACTATACCTCATTATAATATTAGTGTAAATATACCTTTACTATGTAAAATATTACAAACAATAATATTATGTAGGTTAGTAATACAGGCTTAGTTTAAAGAAAACTATTCTTTATCCACCCAATGAAAAAATCTCAAAAAGCTAGACTTGATTTTTTTACAAGAAACTTAGATTACATTGCATCTTTCATTGCTATTAGGAGAAAACCAACTTCGTTAAGAAGTAGTGAAGTATCTCTTAAAAGTTAAAACCCTTCTGTTGAATGCAGACGGCTACTGAATTTAACGCTTTAACATAAAAACTCTCATAAAATGTTCCTATTTACTCTAAAAACATGAGAGACAGAAAATTCAGTACTTTAGGCTGTACACAACTGTAAATATTAAAACGGGGGCCAAATGGGGTGGAATGGGGTGGACGGTGGTGAAACGGGGTGCACTGGAGGGATTTTATGGACACTGACGGCCCATGTTAAGCCTGCAATACACGTTGGCCGAGCTGAGACCAACGCGAGCCTTGGCGAGCCTAAGCAAATATAGGCAAATTGACACACGGCAAGCGCCTCTACACGTTCGGCAAGCGCCTCTCTACACGTTCGGCAAGCTTGAACCAATGCAAATGGCCAATAAGACGAGTTTTTTGGAGACGCCCACATGTTGGGCCCTGTCAGTTGTTATTGTGCATTTAAACAATATGGACGACGTAGAAGTCATCGCGGCTGCTGCTATTTATTTAATAAGCGCTTATAATTATTATTATTAAACGGAAAAGTATGAAAAGAACCGAAAACTTCATGTTTGTTTTTTTCAAATGCGTACTTTTTTTTTAATTAATATAAACTAGATGACGCAATCTGATGGTGAGGCGCACTAGTTTATGAGGCCTATGTCCAACAGTGGACAGCAATTCTTATAGCGCCTAAATGGTGATACTTGGGGGAGGCTTATGTCCAACAGTGGACACAAGTAATTATAGCGAGGGGAGACTTATGTCCAACAGTGGACATCAGTCATTATAACGCCTAAATGGCGATACTTGGGGGAGGCTTATGTCCAACAGTGGGCATCAGTCATTATAACGCCTAAACGGTGATATTTGATGGAGGGTTATGTCGAACAGTGGGCATCGATCATTATAGCGTCTAAATGGCGACACTTGGGGAGTCTTATGCCCAACAGTGGGAATAGGTCATTATCGCGAGGAGGCATATGTCCAACAGTGGGCATCAATTATTATAACGCCTAGATGGTGACACTAGGGGAGACTTATGCCCAACAGTGGGCATAGGCCATTATCGCGAGAGGAGGCATATGTCCAACAGTGGGCATCAATTATTATAACGCCTAGGTGGTGACACTTGGTGGAGGATTATGCCCAACAGTGGGAATAGGTCATTATCGCGGGAGGAGGCCTATGTCCAACAGTGGGCATCAATTTTTATAACGCCTAAGTGGTGATACTTGGGGGAGGCTTATATCCAACAGTGGGCAGGGGTCATTATAGCTAGGGGGAGGCCTATGTCCAACAGTGGACAGCAGTCATTAAAGCCCTAAATGGCGATACTTGGGAGAGGCTTGTGTCCAACAGTGGGCACCGATCATTATGGTGACACTTGGGGGAGGCTTGAGGGAGTTCGATTCTGATCAAGCTGACGACAGTGAAATCGAGATTTTGGCTGAGGAATGTTATTATTATTATGTGTATAGTGGGCGAAAATGTACCACTCGTACATTTTCGCCCACTATAATATTTCAATTTCAATAAAACTTGTTTTTTTTTTTCAATTTTTCATGAAATTAACCGAAACAATGAATAAAACATTCGAAAGATTTCTATTTTGTTCCAAACGATTTTTTCCGCAAAATTACAATGCAACATGTGAAAAAAAAACAATTGTTTCTTTATGAGGTCTATACACGTTGGCGCACATTTGCGAGCGCCTTTGATTTGTGCAGAAAAACCGACACCGCTCCGAAGTGAGGCAAGTGATCGCGAGCGGCTGCGAGTCGTGACAAGCTACTCCAAATGAGGTCTATACACATTGGCGCACATTTGCTTTGATTGGCGCAAGTCTACTCAACCAACTGGGCGAGCGACACCGAGCGATGGCAAGACAAGGCAAATGTACTGTCTACATATTGGTATTGGCCTTCACTCGGCAACGCTCGGCCAACGTGTATTGCAGGCTTTAGATGAAATGTTAAATCTCAGCTTAAAGGCTAACAGTTTTAGGACAGTAAAAGTCCCATGTTGAGTGACTAAAAAAAATATATACGGTTTTATAACTCGTTACGTGAGTAAAACATGGCAATCCGACAATGTACACCCAAGGGCGGGAGATCTCATTAAATAATTTCCCACCTAAAAATGGTGGCGAGTGGTGGTCCTCTTTCTCGTGGTCGGTCGGAAATATTTACGACCTTTTTGACTGGGTTTTAGTAGTGGGTAGCCTTTAAAAATAAAAACTATAAATATCTCGGCCCAATTACCTACCATACTACCCACCTATTTAGGTAATAATATATATAAACCTTACCTATAAGTATATACTCGTCCCACTCAAAAGGTATTTGCTAAAACATGAACCACTGAGTTTTATTATGACGCAATAATGCGGTCCCTTGGGTAAGCAAGACGAATCCAATCCATTTTTAGAATATCAGTAAAGACAAAACAAAATAATTTCGATTAAGTCGTATTTAATTCTGATAATGGAATGAAAGAATAATCAAAAATAATCATAAAATAATCTATAGTAGATAGTTAACCAGCCATCGTGAAGATTTAAGAATTAAATGACATAATAATATATTATTATTATTCTTCTTCGTGCCCTTATCCTTACTTGGGGTCCGCGCAACACGTTTTTTTCTTCCATTCTGACCTGCCACCAGTCACACTATCATTAACTCCCCTTTCTTTCATATCTCTCCTCACATAAATCATCCCTCTCCATCCATCCACATGTATACTCAGAACTTTTTTAGTATCATGCGTTTCATCCCTCCTCTTAACATGATTATACCAAGACAAACGATTGTATTACAACTTTTCAGCCACTACACTTTCAAATGACATAATAGTGTTATCTTGATAAATAGTTGATTTATATTTAGAATATAAGAAAAATAGTACATTGTTACACTAGGGGTGAAAGTAACTCATTTCGTCCCGAGAAGGAGTTGGCGGCCGAGCGAAGCGAGGTCGCTAATTCGAGGGGTTAAATGGGTTACTTTCACCCCGAGGTAAACACTGTGCTTTTCATTACGAATACGAGGAAACTAAAAGTAAAATAAAAAGTTTGTAAAACCTGAGTCGTCGTACCCATGATTTTAAGTAGGTATCTTTCTTCTGATTTAGGCGGTAAAAGGTATTCTACTACTGCTTTAGCCTCTTCTCTTATGAAATTAGGCGTTAATCACAATTTTAATCTGATAAACAACGTGTTAATACAAATCTCTGTTGTACGGAAATGTAAACAAAACTCGAAAAAACTAACGACTGATTGCCAGTTTCCCGCCATTTTGTTTTTTTTTTCTGTGGCCGGCCAGCTATTCAGCCTCATTAATGAAAAATTAAAAATTAATTGTAATCTTTTATAAATAAAGTATTTTAAAGAAATAGTTGAACAAATAAATCATTTTAAATATAATATTATTCAATTAATACTTATCTTTAAGTTATTTCAATTTTATATCGCGCTGTGATTGACTGGCTGTATGGAAAATTGGAACATGGTTCAATAGATATGTGAAGATAGAACTAGTTTTTTTTTTAATAATTTGACAGCTGTCAGTTGTAAAGTAAAACTCCCTAGGGATGAAAAGTATCACTTTCAGCCCGCTCCTCAGGCAACTTCAGACCTACTTTCAGAGTATGAGTAATGAAATAGTACATTGTTACACTAGGGGTGAAAGTAACTTATTTCGTCCCGAGAAGGAGTTGGCGGGCGAGCGAAGCGAGGTCGCTAATTCGAGGGGTTAAATGGGTTACTTTCACCCCGAGGTAAACACTGTGCTTTTCATTACGAATACGAGGAAACTAAAAATAAAATAAAAATTTTGTAAAACCTGAGTCGTCGTACCTATGATTTTAAGTAAGTAGGTATCTTTCTTCTGATTTAGGCGGTAAAAGGTATTCCACTACTGCTTTAGCCTCTTCTCTTATGAAATTAGGCGTTAAATCACTATTTTAATCTAATAAACATAACGTGTTAATACATATCTCTGTTGTACGGCAATGTAAACAAAACTCGAAAAAACCAACGACTGATTGCCACTTTCCCGTCATTTTGTTTTTTTTTTTTCTGCGGCCGGCCTGCTATTCATCCTCATTAATGAAAATTAGAAATTAATTGTAATCTTTTAAAAATAAAGTATTTTAAAGAAATATTTGAACAAATAAATCACTTAAAATATAACATTATTTAATTAATACTTGTCTTTAAGTTATTTCAATTTTATATCGCGCTGTGATTGACTGGCTGTATGGAAAATTGGAACATGGTTCAATAGAAATGTGAAGATAGAACTAGTTTTTTTTTTAACAATTTGATAGCTGTCAGTTGTAAAGTAAAACTCCCTAGGGATGAAAAGTATCACTTTCAGCCCGCTCCTCAGGCAACTTCAGACCTACTTTCAGAGTATGAGTAATGAAAAAGATTTTTAATTGCCTACCAATCTCACCATATAATTTTGGCGGGAATTTTTCAAATATTCCGTGGTTGTTTTAATTTTTAGCAAATTGGTGCCTAGTGAGCGTTGTGTTGTAAAATTGGTGTTGGTTTGAATCTCAAGTGTCTACGCAGCTTGACGCAGCTGAACAATATGTAGAATTATTGAAATAGGCGCGATTTAGGTAAACTAAGCTGAGAATGTTTGTAGTACTGACTACCACAGCAAAGCTTGCCGAGAAGGCTGAAGACGATATTCATACATTTACTGCCAAATACTACAAAAACATCAGAATGTTTTAAGTCTACATTCTAATGGAGCTCAAAGTAACTTAAAGTGACTGAAAACTTAATAATTTCTAAACTTGACATTGACTAAATACACAAACCGTGCAAAGCCAAAATAAGAAAAAAGAATATCATAAACAAAAAAACTTACTACATAATATTCTGGTACCAACCGTGTGAATCCAAATAAAATCCACAGACAAAAAAAAAGAATGCATACTACATAATTATTTTGCCTCACGTCACACGTTTTAAAAAATAAACCCGTACCTACTATAAATTTTTCATAAAGAGCCCACAGATCTGTGAAATTTCCCCCGCGAGGAATATTTAACACATTTTATAAAGTGTCCCAGGCTCTGATATTACAGCTTTTAGCATAAACACATAATATTAACTTTTAAATTGAGGAGGAGGGAAGGCATTTACTTTCAATTTTGTGGATAAGAGGCGAACCAAATTGAATGAAAGGCGATTAACAAAACGAATTTATGAAGCGGATGTTGATGGAGAAGGTAGGGGCGCCGGGCTTGTAGGACATAACGATATTACGGAATTATTGAAGACTAGTTTTTGCCTTCGGCATCGCCGGTGCCGCGCCGTCATAAAAGTCAAACATTATTCCATGGAATGAAATGAAACCTAGATAAAAAATTCGTGTTGGAAGTGTTATTAATAGTATATATAGTTTATTTACCTAACTTATTATCTAAATTGAACCTTATTTAAATATTAAAAAGTGTTTTATTGACTATTGTAGTACTAACTGTACTCGTAGATGGCACGACTAACCAATCAGAGCACGCGGATTGACATGTTGGCAATATGGCGGTAAAGTCTTTTGGATGGTCGTATACTCGTATTGTCGAAAAACTACGATCACAGAGCGGACATGTCAGAACACCATTAACGGTATGATACACTATTGCTGTTGGTGGTCTAGCTTTGAGGTCGTCGCGCTTTTGGTCCAATTCCGACCTCCTTTTATTCTCAAAGGCCTGCACGTGCCTCTGCACATGAAGTCTCCACTCAGGCCGATTTTGAGCTTGTGTCTCCCAAGTCGCGGGGTCGATTCCGCATCTCTTTATATGCCTTTTCTGAACATCCTTGAAACGAAGAAACTGTCCACCACGATTTCGTTTTCCTTGATGAAGTTCAGAATAGAAGTCACATGAGGGCACATAACAGAGCAGTAGATCTGAGCTCACAACCACCATGAAGAGCCAGGGAATGCGGTCGCTGTGGCCGAAATCGGCTAGATGGCATCATCATCATCATCTTTCGTATTGTACAGTAAGGCCGCAAAAGTCCATAGGAACGCTAAAGATTACATTGCTACGAACCGAGCGAGCGCGATACTTCCGTGCGTATGTGTGCGCATGTATGAGTATCCACATTCCACAGATAACACACACTAAGGAACTGTCGTCGCACTGAGCTTAAAAACTTTATTATTTTTCTGTTCTTACCATAGCATTAATAAAATTCGCCCAAATACGTCATGTGCTGGTAGCCGTGTGAACTAAGTGTTGGATTCGCAAATCACGTAACCCGAGTTCAAATCATGGTCGGTCCGTTGCAGTTATTTCTTACTTTGAAAATTCCCAATCTATATTGATATAGTTGTTTTTTTATATTTCTATGAAAAATACTATTGCATTTTTGCACTAAATAGTTGCAAATTACGAATGTGATCTATTAACCACAAGAAGAATCACATTCGTAATTTGCAATTATTTAGTTGTTACATCTTTTCGATGTTATAAGGTGGAAATAAAAAGACGTGTTTAATAAAAATGTTTATTCTTTATATTTACAAATTAAACATTAATGAGAATTGTGACGTCGAATTGTTACCTAGACAAAAAGTTATCTTGTAACCGTTATCTATGTTACGCCTAAGATTGTTTGTTGGAAGTATACCCACTTAGACCATTCATAATATGAATAACGTAACAATGAACGGATATTCAAATTTTAATAAAATAAAATATAGGTAATTGTTTATATCCAGTTATTTATTGAAAAGTGATATATGATTTGGACTTTGTAAACATTTTATTTTTGTGTAACGTCACAATGAATGTATTGAGGTCATAGCTTAATTGTTCATTTTCTTGACGAAAAGAAGATTGAAACCAAACCTCAATTTCTGTTAAAAGAACTTTAGTTCTCACAAGATAATCGTCAATTAGATGAGAAAAATAAATTGAACTATAGTATTATGTTAAAACAGTGCGGGTAGAAGAATAAAAAACGAAATAGACTCATGATTATTGTCAACAAAATTGATAGCGAGTTCAATGCATTCTTAAGATGAGGCGATGGCACAAGTTAAAAGATATAGCTGTTTTAAACGAAAGTAAACACAATATAATACAGTGTTTGTTAACGAATAATCACAGATATGTTAAAATAAAATGGTAGGCCATTTAGTTTAGTTAACATTAAATATTTAGTACGAAACGTAATCGTTCTTGTTTGTGCCTCTCTGTCAAGTACGGCTTTTTAGCAGGTTTTCTGTGATGCACGCCTTCAGCGTGAAGTGCACGGCGAACAGTATCCATCGAGGTGTCATATAATTCCGCAAAATGTCTCGTTGGTGCGAAACCATTCGTTTCGTATACGTCCACCATATGTCGTCGCTGCGCCTCGCTAATAAGCTTCGGTCTCCCACTTCTCTTTCGACTAGCAAGGCTACCTTCTTCCTCATATCTTTTTAGCCAAAGATTTACAGTATTTTTCTAAAATAAAAAAAATATATATTAGGCAGCTATACCTACTTCACTTCATTTTCATTATATAAAATGTTAATAATCATAATTATTGAATATAATTTTAAAATAAAACTGCATTTATTAATCCAATAACCAATCCAATAAACCCAACGATTTACGTATTTCTCTTTTAAACCTCATAAAGATACGATGAATGGATTCATAAATGGCATACGTTTTAATTAGAAGATTAATTTGTAATAAAGTTACAATTCATTAATAGCTATTATACTCACATTCAGTCCGGTTTCTTCAGATATTTGTGTTTTATTAAGACCACTTTTATGCAGCCCAATGATAGTCGCCCTCACTTCAATACTAATATTAGCCTGCATTTTGCGAATATTACAATACTGTCAACCTCACGTCACTAACCAACAACTATAACCAAACGACAGTTCATTTCGGTTAAGTTAAAACTCATGTCTACCTCGTAGAAATCTAATTCTTTATTTAGTTTTTTTGTGATCTACCTTTCTAACTCTAAGAAATGTGTGAACAAGTTAAAGAATAATTTAATATATGTAATTCTTGCCCAGTTCTAAAGCGAGTTCCCCGCGGCGCTAGAGCTCTTGTGGCCCAACACCTAGCAGGTTGCATTCGCCTAGCCGTACGGGAGAACTCGCAAAGTGCTTGGGAACATCTGCTCACCTTCCCCTACAGAGTTTTACACGTTCAAAAAAATTTGGCGACAAAAAAGACTTTAACTGCACAAATCAAAGAAAACTGTAATGTTTCGGCCTGTGATTTAGATTCAAAATTACCGTTTCAGAGAATTATCTCTTCAAAAGGGATATCTCATCTGGTAGAAACAAAACTGGGGGAAGGTGACATTAGCGGAGCAGCCAGGATCCTATTCAGTAGTGACGTGGTGGCAGCGTGTTCTTCAGATACTCTCGCAGATCTGGAGAGAAAACACCCTGCCCCAGCGGATGGCCTTTCATTTCCCGACCCCCCTGTTCCGGACATTCACACCCTCACCATTACAGGTCGAGAGGTGGTCACAGCCGTTTGCTCTTTCCGGAGTGGCTCTGCTGGCGGCCTCGATGGCCTCAGTCCTCAGCACCTTAAGGACCTTATCAGTTCAGGCGCCGGGGAAGCTGGTGAGTTGCTCTTGAGGGAGCTTACGGCCCTGATTAACCTAATGCTCTCTGGCAATGTGAGCGAAACCGTCATCGACGTCTTATACGGGGCTAACTTATGTGCCCTGCGCAAGAAAGATGGCGGAGTTCGTCCCATTGCCGTGGGTACCACCTACCGTCGTATGGCAGCCAAGATTTGTTGCAAATTCTATGGTGAGGTGGTTTCGGAAAAATTTCAGCCCCTGCAGCTTGGCTACGGCTCCAAAGGGGGCTGTGAGGCTGCCGTACACGCGTTGTCGACCTATCTAAATTCAGGCAAAGGAGAGGCTATTCTTAAGGTTGACATAAAAAATGCGTTTAATTCTGTTAATAGGGACACCTTGTTGTCAGAAGCTAAAAAAGAAATACCTCAAATTTTTAGTTTTCTCTGGCAATGTTATAGACAACCATCGAAATTACTGTTTCGTGACAAAGTTTTGGAATCCGCTGTTGGCTGTCAACAAGGTGACCCCCTCGGGCCAGTGATCTTTAGCTTAGCTATACACCCAATAATTCGAAAACTAAATTCCAAATTTAATGTGTGGTACCTCGATGATGGGACCTTAGGAGGCGATGTAGACACCGTTTTCAACGATCTACAATTCTTAAAAAACCAACTTTCTTCTATTGGACTAGAACTCAACTTTTCTAAGTGTGAGTTATTCCTATCTGAAAGTATTGACAAAAATCTGACTTATTCAAAATTCAATGCAATAGCTCCTGCAATCAAAATTATCGACAAAAGTTCTCTTCGCCTCCTTGGGTCTCCAATTTTTGAGGATTCCTTTCCCAGTTTTGTGGAGGAAAAAATGAAAAATTTCAATGATGTTTCAGAAAGATTGCTCGAAATTAATATGCATTCGGCCATTACCCTAATCCGTTATTGTTGTTTCGGTCCTAAATTAATATATTTCCTTCGTGCTTCCCACTTATGGAAGCACCCTCACCTTTTGGAAAAAATGGACCAAATTATCCGGCACACCCTAACTTTAATTTTAAATATGACCTTGGACGATCGAGCTTGGGCTCAAGTTACTCTTCCCATCCGTATGGGAGGCCTCGGCGTCCGCAAAATTACCAGTATTAGTTTACCGGCATTCATATCTTCGGTCCACGGCACTGATAAATTAATCAGGAACATCCTAACTTCCACACTGATTCCTTTAGAAGTGCCGTGTTTCGCCGAGGCTTTGGATGCCTGGAGAATCGCTTGCCCGAATACAAATCCACCTAACAACCCGGCTTCCCAGAGACGGTGGGATGAGCCGCTCTGCAAAGTAGTTCAGGAAAACCTAATCGTAACATCTGCTACTGCTGCGGAGCGTGCGCGCCTGCTGGCTGTGGGAAATTGGGAGTCAGGTCTTTGGCTTCACGCACTGCCGTCGTCGAATATTGGCACCTTGTTCGACGATACTACTTTCCGCTTAGCTGTTGCCCTACGTCTAGGTGCTCCCTGTTGTTCTCCTCATCGCTGCCACTGTGGCGAAGTTGTCAACAGCCTCGGTCACCACGGCCTGTCATGCAGTCGAAGTGCGGGACGCATAGCGCGGCACGCGAACATTAACGACATCATCCGACGAGCCCTTGTCACCGTCGGCGTTCCGGCTGTTTTGGAACCTCATGGCCTGGCACGCGACGATGGTAAGAGACCAGACGGTATGTCTTTATTTCCTTGGAAGATGGGTAGGCCTTTAGTGTGGGACGCTACCTGTGTCGATACTCTTGCGCCATCCCATCTTCCTAGCTCTTCGTGCTGTGCTGGTGCTGCCGCGACGGCTGCAGAGAACCTCAAGCGGCGGAAATATAACAGCCTCGTCGGCAGTTATATTTTTGAGCCGTTTGGGGTTGAAACTCTCGGGCCGTGGGGTCCGAGTGCTCATATGCTTTTTAAAGAATTGGCGAAACGCTTAATTGACGCTTCGCGTGACCCAAGGGCTGGCTTCTACCTCGGTCAGAGAATAAGCATTGCCATACAACGTGGCAATGCCGCCAGCCTTTTGGGCACACTTCCAGTCGACAGCGATGCGGAGGAGTTTTATGACGTCATATTTAACTAGGCATTTAGTGTATATATTATTTTTAATTATTTAAGATATTGTTTAATTTGTTTATTATTTCCTAGCAATTAATTTTAATAAATTCAGTTTAGGACTCCTTCCAAAGAGAAAAGGCTCATTACTTTAGGAGCAATTGTTTATCTGACCGAGTAAAATCAATTCATATAATTATGTAATGCAAATACATAACTTCCAATCGGGTAAGAACTTACAAAAAGTCAATAATTGCGTGGGATTTGAACTTGCGGCACATTGATTTGCGCTTCAAACTGTGTGCCTATACCACTGGGCCATCTTGACTTATGATAAGTTGATGAAATTGTGAATTTCAATCATTTGTTGGCGAAACTTGAAAATAAAAGGTCGTAAGTCAAACTAAACGTCAAACGAATAAGTTTTAAGAATTCTTATGGACTTTTGCAAGTGATAGTACCATTCCTCACAATCTTGCATCGTTGCTTTTGTAATTATTCAAGCAATAAATAGTTATTTGCAAAGTATATTTGTTTTTTGTGTGTCGGAGAAATATAATAAATAAGTACGCACACCATTCCGTCTATAATTTCTATTCGTTATTGTATCCCCCAACTAACTGTAAGATTTGTATTTCCAATGATACGAGTAAAACTATCTATGAAGGTCTATATTAGTATCATCTGAATCCATTCAGCCGTCGCATCACTTCTACAGTAATATTATAAAAAGAAAAGTTATTTAAGTACCTATTATGTCAGTTTCTTTGTAGGAAGTAATCTGTAGAACGACTGCATCGATTTTGTTAATTCTTTTACCAAAAGAAAGAGATAGTAGTTTTATACAACCGCTCTTATACGTGACTATAACGTTATTACACATCTTTCTCTAAGTATTTTGGAAACACGGATATATTGTAAATATTATCTATACTCCATTTGTTTTGGTATTAAACTAAATGTAAACAATCTTAACATGTTTTTTATAAGTATTAAAAAAAATTCTAAAAATGTTTACAGTTAGGTATTTACCTAAACCGATGTTAGTAATTAACTAAATTTAAATAATCTTTGTATGTCTTATATACGATTTATTTTAAATAAAAACCGGCCAAGAGCGTGTCGGGCCACGCTCAGTGTAGGGTTCCGTAGTTTCCCGATGAGTTTAAAAAAATGCTTGCATATACGATTATACTACAAACTTAGTCCAGAAATTATTTTGTAGAACCCTTTTGTCTTTTTTGTACAAAAATTGTTCTTTCCATCAAGTTCAAAATAATTTTCCTAGAAAGTCCTTATAAAGTTCTACTTTTCAGATTTTTTTCATATTTTCTAAACTTATGGTTCAAAAGTTAGAGGGGGGGGGACACATTGTTTTTTACTTTTGGAGCGATTATTTTCGAAATTATTGACATTATCAAAAAAATATTTTAGTAAAACCCTATTCATTTTTAAATACCTATCCAACAATATATCACACGTTAGGGTTGAAATTTAAAAAAAAATCACTTCCGAGTTTACATATAGGGGGGCTATCCTAATAAAACATTTTTTTCCAATTTTTATTTTACCGCTTTGTCAGCGTCATTGATATACAAAATTGTCACTCGAACGGTGGTTGCTGAAAACCAGCACCGTAGATGCCTGGATTATTCCAGCGTCACGGTAAATGCTGAGCAACGGCCTATTTTTGCTTAGATGCGACGCACAACTTAGAATCTTAGATTGTGTTAATATGATTATAATAGTATTTCTTTTATTTTTAGTTATTTTTAGGTTATTTTTGTTTATGTTGTACTCTGTATAAGGCCGGCGTCAAACAAAATCACAGAGCATCTAAATAGTCAAAATGCCACAGATACAATAACTGTTTACATGCTCTGTGCAGGTTACAAGGGCAATAGTGTTATGCCCGTTACACACATGGCCTGATAGGGATACTGGCTGTTATATTTTTTTTATTTTTTATATAATATTGCGTTGATTTGTGCGTCTATTTAGGCGGAATAAACGTGTTTTCTTTCTTTCTTTCTTTCTATACATATTGGTACCTTTCAGTTTTCTAGTGCTAACGGTCACAGAGATTAAGCGAGGACGGACAGACAGACAGACGGACAGACAGACATGGCGAAACTATAAGGGTTCCTAGTTGACTACGGAACCCTAAAAAGATCGTTTACGTTTAGTTCAGTTCCTAAAAAGATGGAGTATAAGTTTCTTAGATAAAATAGAACTTAAGGCGTATAGTTCCTTGAACCATCTGGCCGAAATTATGTGAACACGACTCTCGCACTCGCCTAGGCGGCAGTACGCAAATCTGTGCATTTATTTGCGGCCAGCAGCGCCCGGAAAGCGCTTTAAATCCATTTTCTCTGCGAGATATTGATTGATTTACATATGCAATGTTCACTTTGAAGAATATTTAACTACCAATTTTTATGTGTAAAAATGTTTCTAAAGGTCCAAGCCGTTTCGAAGGAGTAGGGAAAAGTTGCGAAAAGTTGCGAAATTGCTAAATATTTTTTTTTGACAAAAGTATTTATTGCACGAAAAAATCAAATGTTGATATTATTGTTCATGAATCTATAATAAACATATATTTTTATCAAACCAATTGACCTAGCCGTTACGGAGGAGTAGGCCTCAGAAAATCACTGTTTTATGGCACTTTTTGGGCGCTTGGCCCTTAACAAAACATTGACACAATTTCTGTCTTACGGCCGTGCTTATTCAATTTAGTTTAGCAAAAAATCCAGATAACTGTTACTTATACCAGTAGTACAGATATCTAGACAGTGGTAGGTAATAGATACTTATACTCACCTCACATGATAGAAGCAACAAGTAATATGTAACCAAGCATTATATGTAACACATAATATGATTTAAAAGAGTGTCCATGGAGTTTCTTGCACGTTCTTCTCCATAGAGACCTACTCTTTGGAACGTGCAATTTAGCTTCACTTTTCTTGGACTGACCGACATTTGACTATTCAAAAGTGCCTGTAAATGGTCTATTTGAAATAAATGATTTGACTTTGACTTTGACTTTGACTTATTTTATCCCGGTATTAAGTTCAAACTGGATAACTTTCACGCAGCCAAAGCCGTTGAAAGAGGCTAGCTAGTAGTTCTACGAAACTATCCGCCCCAAAGCCAGTTTTGTTTACCTTAGATTACAAACTGTTTTGCATTTCAACGGGGCAGGGATGAAGTTCCGGACTTATTAGTTTTCGCACGGACGCTCAAGATAATCTCGCGCTAGTTTTGAAGCAATTTCAATTATTCAGCAGCAGAATTCAACCGAAATATTAAAACGTAAAGTCAGAAACGTTTATTTCAAATAAACCATTTACATACACTTTTGAATTATCAGAATTTCGGTGAGTAAAAAAAAACTGGGCAAGTGCGAGTCGGACTGGCGCCCTGAGGGTTCCGTAGAACCTTACCTATGTAAAGAGTTCAATTCCCGATTGGAGTCTCAAAGTTTTTGACGCCACAACTTTACAGTTTTCAGATTTATTTCTGTAAGACATTGCTTTATGCCAAATTACAGGATTCTGGGTCAACGGAAACTACACTATGAATATTGATTTCCTCGAGAGAGTCGAAATGTACTGCCACATAAACTGAAGTATGTTTTTTTCTCGTTAACTTGCAAGTTTGTTTTTTCACAGCTTCATTAATCCGCAAACCGAAATATAGTAATAGTTTTATTTTCAACTCGATATCTCCACGCGTTCCCGAAATAAAGAGTCTTGACAGACAGACATACAGACAGACGGACGGACGGAAAGTGATCTTATAAGGATTCCGTTTTTTCCTTTTGAGGTACCGATCCCTAAAAATGGCAATAATTGACATAGAAAACGATTCGATTGAGTGAATTCGATTGGCATAAAAGTTATAGCTAATAAGTTTCTATAGAAACGAAGGTAGCAGGAGTATAAGGGCCAAATCTAATTTCAGCAGACGACTTATAATTACATACCTGTCGGTCCAAAATAGCCAACATTTAATGTTAACTGCCACCCATCCATAGCCCGGCCGCAGCACATTACCGTTCCTGGTGCTCATCAGTGAACCTCACCAGATGAGGGTAGTTTCATTACATATTTAGTAGAGGTATCGGTTTTGCGGTCTCGATTCGGATTCTATGTTAAACGGGGGTAGCTGAATATTTTATGAGGTAATGGGAACATTTATTATTCAACCCTTTGTAATTTTCTGGAAACCTTAAAAAGTCAGAATAGAAAAAGGGTAGTATCTAACTGTTCCTCAATTTATTCCTGTTTTTATTAAAAAATATTTCTTTGTTCCATCAATAATACTAATCGTGCATTAAAATATACTCCTCTGGGTGGTTTAAACAAATAACCACGAAGGGGAGTGCGGAGTCTGTGTTCGCTCGCTTCGTTCACGCACTAGAACCCGCCATCCTGTTCTAACTTAACCTATCCAAGTCTAGTAACCTATTCACCCTTGACTTAAAGACCCCCCAGGTTATAGCTATCAGGAAACACAGACTCCGGCAGAGAATCCCACTCCTTAGCTGTACGCATAATGAATGTGTTTAAACTTTTCGTTCGTATGGGTGGATATGCTTCACAGTTCACACCACTTCGTATGCAAATTTTTATGAGCGACTGTCAAGCTGAGAGGTATGATTACAGGGCATTATGTAGTGTTGTACATATTCATGCAAATTATTGCGTTACTGTGTAACACTTACTGGTAACGTTGCTGAGTGGGGTGGCAACCACTGTTGAGTGCCGGCAAATATACATGTTAAATTATTATTATTAGTTTAGGCACTTGAATAGTTAAAAGCTAATGTTTTAGCTCTTGGTTGTACTTATATAAATTCTCATCGACAATAAAAAAAAAACTCATTTTGTTTCGACATTGAGATAGATTCAGATAGCACAAGTTTAAACCTTAGTGGTTTTTTGGTTGCCATTTAACTTAGAAACTGTATTTTGTATACATGATAAATAAATAAAAAAAAAACTTACTAAGGTTTATTTAAATGGAATTCAAAAGTGAAAAAATTAGGACATCATCATCATCCCGCTCTTGTCTCTTTTTATTAGCAGTCGGTGCACAACGATTTTTTCTTCCTTTCTCTCCTATCACCAACTCTCTGTTTTGTCATATAATGTCTCACACGATCCATCCATATTTTCTTTGGGCTCCCTCTGTCTCTCTATCCATCCACATACTCATAACTCTTTTAGTAACATGCATTTCAGCCCTTATGAATGGCCATACCACACAAACGATTCTCCTTCAACTTTTCAGTCACTGGTGTCACTTTCAAACTTCCTCTAATATACTCATTTTTTACTTTAGCCATTCTCGTCACACCTCTGCTAAATGTAATTTTTTTTCTTCAGACTTTTTCAGAATTTTCAGAAATGTGAAAATAAGAATAAAAATTAAATAAAATAAGTTTCAGAGTGTATGTTATGCTAGAACATTTTGTTTTCATTGAAAATTAAAGATCGAATTATTCGTAAACTTTCTGTACTTGGCGAGTTCAGTCGCGCGAAAAGCTCTACAAAATTTTCCATACAGATATTTTTGTTGTTCCAAAGTAAAATTAAAGCCTTTATGGTTCCAAGGCTTTAACTTTACAATAAAACAAAACGGCGACCGCGCACTGGAAAACACAGCGTTGGAAGGCCTCCCACAAGGACTGACGACCTGGTGAGAGTCGTGGGAATGTGGTGGATGAGAGACGCACAGGATCGTTCGTTGTGGCGACGCTTGGGGGAGGCCTGTGTCCAAAAGTAGACGTCTTTCGGCTGAAATGATGAAGGTGATGAAAAAAAAAATGATATAAAAATTATTTGAAATAGCAACACACAATTGAAGAATCTGAACTACAGAAAACTACACTCACGTGGTCGAAGCCGCTGCCAAAAGCTAGTATATTACATACCTACATATTTACGATTTATCGTTCTCCCCACAAATACACTACATTAACGAATTTACCATTACCAAATAATTTCCCAATGCCTCGGTGGAAGTGATCCATCTAATGCGTCGCTAATTGTGCCGCTATTATACTATTACAACACTATTGTGCATTATTAATGGTTCAGCAATCGAACAGTCTAAGTGTTTGTCACTAATTCAATATGTACCATTTATTATAAATATTTTATCTTTTTTTTTATCTTATTAACATCAAGTTATAAGTTTTTTTTTGTTAAATATTGACTTTTTTAAGGTGGGGTTCATTGTGTTGACACTTGGGGGAGGCCTATGTCCAACAGCGGACGTCTATCAGCTGAAATGATGATGATGAATATAAAATAATTTAAGTCACAAAAGGATTTACTTAGCGTTAAAATCGAACCCAGAACCATTAAACTAATGAACAAAATGAAATCAGTCGAAATAATTTAACAGACCGAAAATTTTCGTGAACCAGAGCGATAAGAGGCGCTCTCACCCTACGGATTAAAAGGTTATGTTTGAAATGTTATATAGTTTATAATCTGGGGCATGGAAATGAGATGTGGGTGCTTATGATTACACCGAGACCCCATGAGTGGGAGGCAGAGATAACGGAATAGTTAGGGACTAGGTACTAGAGCAACGATGGTATTATAATAATAATAATTTAAATTAAAAATGATCCCTATTGCACAAAACGTTTTGGGAACATATTCATTGTGCGTACAGCTAAGGAGTGGAATTCCCTGCCGGAGTTTGTTTCCTGATGGCTACAACCTGGGAATCTTTAAGTCAAGAGTGAATGGGTTACTTTTAGGTAAACGCGCTCCATCGTCCCTTTTCATCAGGTGAGATAGCGGTCAAGCGCAAACCTATAGCATCGTCGGCCTTATAATTTTCCCACTGTTGGGACTCAAGCCTCCTTTCTAGGAGAGGGGATGGGCCGTAATCTACCTCGAAGGCCCAGTGCGGTTTGGTGAATGTCACATGTCTTCGAATTTTTGGTTCTATGACATGCCGGTTTCCTTACGATGTTTTCCTTCACCGTTTAGAAAGCAGCGCTAACCTATCAACAATAAATGATTAGTAACAATTGAAACTTGTAAACTATAAATGGTGTAAGGGACAGCCCTCCACAAACTTTAAGGGCCTTGCTCAGTAGACGAAACTGAACAACCTTCCATAAAATTTTTTTTCAGGAAACGAAAAAAAAATTCAGCCTCTCCATACAAACTGTCCAATCAAGTTAATAATTTTGTATGGTGAGGCGGATTTTTTTTTTCGTTTCCTGAAATAATTTTTTATGGTAGGTTGTTTAGTTTCGTCTACTGAGCAAGCCCTTAAAGTTTGTGGAGGGCTGTCCCTTACACCTTGTATTATTAGGTATAAAATACATTTACAACATACAATTAATTTTATTTCACCGCCCCAACCACAATACTAAACCAGAGCGAGTGCATCGAATACTGATATTGATTGGATATTATCTTCAGAATATCGTTACTGCTGCTGTTTAACGTGATAGTACGAATGTTAGCATCATTGTTGAATTATTAGTTTAGCTGATTCGATAGATGGCGTTGTACCGTTTTCTACATCGCGGTGTTAAGATTTTCCGGCGACACTTTATATAACACTATGTAGTAATGAAAGCCCTTTTTCCTGCGAAAATACTTATATGTACACTTGGAACAGGGTTGCAATCTTTTATTTCTTGTGGTGCTCCCCTGGTTCCATCCGAAGCCCTATGCCTGTGCGGACCCTGGCAGGTCATCAGCAGGTCGAACAGCTGCCACGTACTCTGCCTAACAGCGACTACAAATGCTCACGTCTTAGGCCGACTTTTCTGACGGAAACAAAACCACAGAGTACTTTATAACATACTGAAAAACAAAACCTAGAAAGACAATTGCGAATTTACTTATTAAACACACCGTCAATATAGCTTCAGAAGCCTAAATTAGAATAATCGGTTGACAAAATTAGAAAAAATCACCTCGAACGTTTATGCGTTAACAATAAATGCAAAAATGAAAACGAAATGGTAACGTGTGTGATTCCATTCTAATCTTCTTCCTGCCCTTATCCCATATTACTTGTTGTCGACGTAATCCGTTTTTTTCTCCTATTCTGTCCTGTCACCGTCACACTATCACTAACTCCCGTAACAACCGTGTCATACCTCCTCTTTACATGACAAACAAACGACTAACGATTTCCTTTCAACTTTTTAGTCACTGGCGCCACTTAAAACTTCCTCTAATATAATCATTTCTCACTTTATCCTTTCTCGTCACACTACACATCCATCTCAACATTACCATCTCCACTTCTTGGAATCTTTTTTCATCCATCTTGTGATTCCATTCTAATGTTAGAAAAAAAATTAGCTTAAACACTCCAGCATCACATCCGTCAGTACATATAAAAGAACTTTATACTAATTTAAAATCCTGAAAAGATAGAACTACGGATTTGTAAAGGTTAAACTAAATAGTTGATTTTCTCCTCTACTAATCCGAGCCCCTAAAACCTTTGTTTCGCATCTCTTTACGTATTCTCCACTAATTTCCGTTGCCAAACGAATACGTTTCATAATTCAGCATCACTTTACTTTGTACTACAAGCCTCAAATAATAATATGTAAAGTATATTTTAGAGAATTGTAGTCTATTTAATTGAAAACTAGCTTGCCCCACGACTTTGTCCTCATGGAATATTCCACAGGAGCTGAACATTATTCCAGTACAGATTTGCCGCTGTATTTAAAAATTAAGAAGTGTGTCTATGGAGTATCTTGCACAATCTCTTTCATAGCAATGTGCACGCATTGGGGTATGCAGTTCAGAACTGCCTGTACCCATATATTTTTTATGGAAAATAAGCATGGTAACCTCCGTTCCGAAAAGTGGTGACGTATAATGAGCCTCATCAGAAGCCTTAAAGTCACTCAAAGAGCAATGGAAAGGGCTGTGCTCGGAGTTTCCTAGCGTGCTCACATCAGAAATGAAGATATCCACAGGAGAACCAAGGTTAGGTACAGACATAGTCCAAAGAATCGCCAAACTTAAGTGGCAGTGGGCAGGGCACATTGCTCGCAGAACAGATGGTCGATGGGGACGAAGGTTCTGGAATGGCGACCACGTACCGAAAGACGCAGCGTTAGAAGGCCTCCCACTAGGTGGACCGATGACCTGGTGAGGGTCGTGAGAATTCGATGAATGTGAGACGCACAGGACCGGTCATTACGTCGACACTTGAGGGAGGCCTATGTCTAACAGTGGAGGTCTTCCGGCTAAAAAGATGATGATGATGAAGCATGCTTATACTTACAAGCGTTTTATTTTATTTTATTTTATTTTATTTATTAGGGAAAACAAACAATAACACATAGGGAATTACATAAAAAGGCTTAACAATTATTTTACACTTGTGATATCAACAACGTTCTCCACATATAAACATAAGACATTTGGCAAGTTTGACAAGTGCTGTTATTTTTTAATTTTTTTAAAGGAATGCGAAAAGTTACTTTAAATTACAATTGTGGTTCACAAAAAATAGAGCCGGCTTATTATTAATTATGTTGATTTTTTAACATGTTGAGTAACATTATTTTAAATTTTCTTCTAGGCTCAGAAAACAGATCTAGATCACTGAAATTTTTATTAAAATTGCTCGTAAGGCGATGAAGAGGGGCACGCAAGCCAGCATTTGTTCGACTTATACTAGTGGCAAATACAGGCCGTGCGCGCACCTCGCGTCCCTGGCATGTTCTGGGCACTACATAGCACAACTTGTTACTAATATTTAAACAATCATACCAGTTATTGCATAAGTCATACAGAAATGTAGTTTCAAGAAAAGTACGCCTTGTATTTAAAGAGAGCAGATTAAATTTTTTAAGCAATTCACTATAAGAGAGATAACAACTTTTAAAACAACGATAATGCACAGACTTCAAAAATTTTTTTTGTACACTTTCTATAGACTCAATATATTTGCTGTAGTAGGGATTCCACACGGGTACTGCATATTCTAGTTGAGACCTAATTAAAGTTTTATAGAGGTATAAATAAGTACTAGGGTGCTTAAATTCTGTGGCCGATCTCAGCACAAAGCCATACATACGATAAGCACTATTGACAATTTTATTAACATGTGCCTCCAAATGCAGTTTATCGTCTAGTAATATGCCCAGGTCACGAATCAAACTCTCCCTCTTCAGAGTTTCACTGTGTATTGCATAGGGATATCTGAATATATTTATATTTTTTGTGAAACTAATACAACAACATTTCGAAATACTTAGTTGAAGTTTGTTTTTAGTGCAATAATCAGCAAGACGATTGAGGTCTTGTTGAAGTAGTTCACAGTCAAACATTGTTTTGATAGGTCTGAAGATTTTAAGGTCATCCGCGTAAAGTAGAAAATTGGAATTATGGAAGCACATGTCAATATCATTGATAAATATAATAAATAACAACGGGCCAAGTATTGAGCCTTGAGGCACTCCTGATGAAACCGTTATAGAGTTAGAGTGATAACCATTAACTACCACTTTTTGTGTCCTATTTGAAACATAAGATGAAAACCACCGAAACAAATCTCCACGAATGCCGTTAAATGCTATTTTCCCCAAAAGTAATTCATGATCGACCTTGTCAAAGGCTTTACGGAAATCGGTGTATATAGAGTCCACTTGTACACGCCTATCTAAATTATTAAATAAATAATCCATGTATTCAACCAAATTAGTAGTAGTTGATCTTTTCTTGACGAAACCATGCTGTTGCTTAATAATTTGGTTATGAATAATCGGATATAGCTGATTGTGGACAAGTCTCTCGAAAACCTTTGACAAGATCGATAAAATAGAAATAGGCCGATAGTTCTCAATTTCGTGTTTTGGGCCAGATTTATGAACGGGGGTAATATTAGCTCGTTTCCATATTTCGGGGAAAGTTCCCTCGCTCAGACATCTATTATAAATAATACACAAAGGGAGATTTAAAGTATCGGCGGTATTCTTAAGGAAGAGTGGCGGTATGCCATCAGGTCCAGGGCCTTTAGAACAATCTAAAGATTTCAAGGCATTGTGTACCTGATCCAGACTGAGCTCAAGATGGCTCACCAGAGAACTATTCATAGCATCGTCGAAGGTCTGATGTTGCACATTGCTGCTGAGAGAGGAAGGCTCATAAACCGAATGGAAGAAGTTTAAAAAGAGATTACAAACCTCTTCAGGATTATTAGATGTCTGTCCCTCGTAATGCATAGTTGAGGGAATGGAAGTTGTGGATTTACGGTTGGATACAAAAGTCCAAAAATATTTAGTGTTTACTTTTATGCTATCTTCAACTGACTTTATGTACAGAGAATAACAAGCTTTGGATTCGGTCTGAAATCTCGACCTAAATAGCGAAAATTGTTCATAATCTGATAAGTTATGATATACCTTCCATTTATACCAAGCTTTAGTTTTATTTTTAAATATATGTATTAAAGAAGGTGAGAACCAGGGCGGATATTTGGAAGACTTGATCGATGTAAAGGGGACATGAGCTTTAACAACTCTGAAAATCACTTCATAAAATGTATTAACCGCTTCCTCTGCTGATTGTCCATGCAATAATTCATCCCAGTTAATCTTTCCCAAGTCACCATTTATTTCATCATAATTCGCCTTATAATAATTGTACCTCGGTGCAGACTTACGTGGCATGACTTGTTTACTAAATGTAAAAGAAACCATTACACTTAAGGGTGGGTGATAAGGGTCCGAAGTCAATAGTAAGTCAGTGGGTGTTACAACAAAGCAATCATTGTTACTGATTACTAAGTCCAAAATCTTTCCAGTCGAATTTTTTACATTATTATATTGGTAGGCGTTGAGGGCGGACATAAATACATTTAAATGATTACTAGCAGGAGAAATATTAGCAATTAACGGTTGTATAGTAGACCTTCCATTACTGGTAGCCAGCCAAACTATATCAGGGAGATTGTAATCACCAAAAAGATAGAAATTTTGAACACTTTCATCCCCAACCACTTCTTGTAAAAGCTCAAAATATGCAACATAGACACTTTCGGGTGTTTTAGGTGGAATATATACTGAACATATAATGTCGTATTTTCCTTTCGTCGCACTCGGCACCCGTAAAATAACATGCTCGATGTATTTGCTCAACAAAGTTGAGTATTCAAATGCACTAGATCCCAGTCCCTTCAGAATCGCTATAAGAGTGCCACCGCCATCCTTTCTCTGAGTAGCTATGCGATCGCGATCACATCTATAAACGGAGTACCGCTCATCAATAAACTCGGGATCGAGTATTTCAGGCGTTAGCCAAGTCTCTGTAAGTATTATGATGTCATAGCAATTAGACAAGATATTCATAAAAAGAACATGCAGTTTAGTGCGAAGCCCCCTGCAGTTTTGATAGTATATTGATAATTTATCACCCATTGTTCTGTGTATACGTTCGAAACAGTATTAAAACATTAGCATGACCTAGTGTAAAAACATGAAGACAAAAAAAAGGTCTAAAGATGTACGATTTGAAGTCAAGCATCATTAAAATTATTATCAATAACAGGAAAATTAAGTTAGTAACGCTCTCTTTTACATAGCATAACACATATACATTACATAAATAAGAAAAACAAATACTAGTTACTGAAACAACAAGGACAACATACCCAACAACTGCAACACATACGATACACAAAACATAATATCCGTAAGACAAACTAATCTGCAAAGATATATCCACTTTGTCAGCGCCGAACATGGCTAAAGTAATTAAAAACATAATGGAAATACACATAGACACTATATCATAGAGTTCTTTATTCATCCATATTGGTAGATTCGACACTAGTGGTATCTCTGGTTGTAGCAGACCCAGGTTTGATTTTACTGAGATCATGATGCGACCGAATGGCAAACGACTTCGATTGTTCTTTCTCCCGGACGAGTATAGTGCCGTGCTTAACCCACACAAATTTGTAATTGTGTGTAGCAGCGACATTCTTACATTCACGAAACAACTGTTTTCTTCTCAACGTTATATGTTCATGCATATATATACGAGATGATGTTCCTGAGATATCCAATTGATCGGACGTCAGTCTCCCACATAAGCGGAAGGCGCTGAGAACATTGTCGCGCAATATACGTGAGGCTAATTTTACGACAATGTTTTTTGGTTTATTATTACTTTGGTGTGCATGAGGAACCCGATGTATCGAAATAATATCCCTCATATTTATATTACAATTGATTTTGGACCCAATTTTTTCCATTATCGACGGCAGATTTTCATGGCGTCTTTCAGGTAAGTTACACAGCTCCAAATTGCATTGTCTGGCATTTTGATCTAAATAATCCATTTTTGACATGAGATCATTGATTAAAGTCTTTGTATCATCCTCATTCTTCTTGATGCGTAATTTTAAATCAGTATGTTCACCAGACAGCAATTGAACGTTGCTTTGTACATCAGCTAAGTCATTTGATAAACACCTATATTTTTCATCTAGTACTGATAATTGTTTCGTAAGGCGAGTTTGCTCCGAGCGAATGGAAGAAATTTCGTTTTTTATTTCCGATGTTACTACGGTAATATTAGTAATTTCGCCTTTAATGTTCAGAACATTATCCGATATAGTAGTAATACGTTCATCCAGCTCCTTTCGCCACTCGGCAAGGGTCTTTTTAAATTCTAGTGATAACTCATTAAGCGCCTGCGTAAATTTGCTTTCTGGTTTACTTTTGCTGCGTACAGACACTTTTTGTTTGTTGGGCTCAACCGCCGTATTTAAGTCGGGGTCGGAATGTGTCATATTGATGTCGGCAGGATTCATATTCAGTGGGATATGTCTGATACAAATACTAGACAAATTTAAACAAGTTAAAAAAAGTTTCGGATTGTGTGGGGATCGAACCGGCGACAACGTCGTGCTCTAATGCTGCTATTTAACTTGCTCCGCCAACGTAGCTTAATATGTAGTGTCAAAATTTGTGACCACTATGCGCGTGATGAATGATGCGCAGGCGACGGCGGGGATGTGGGCGGTATGCGCGGGAGGTATCGAGCGCTGTGCGGGTTGTCGTAGGTCAGGGTTCGAATTCGTTAACACAACTTTTCAAATAATCTAACTGAAGTATAACTTTCTGTCAATGTGAGCATTTTCGAAATCAGATATTAAATTACGTAAGTACTTTAAAGGTATACGGGGAGAGTAAACCCGCCAACCTACATTCAAAAAAGAGAATCTGATCCGAAAACTGCAAAAATAAACTATTTTATTATTACTGCTTTTTAGATAATTATGGATTTGATGACTTTTTCTCTGAATAACGTTTGTGATAAGTGTGTGAACTGCATTAACAACATAATATACAAGGTGTAAGGAACAGCCCTCCACAAACTTTTAGGGCTTGCTCAGTAGACGAAACTGAACAACCTTCCACAAAATTTTTTTTCAGGAAACGAAAGAAAATTTCGGCCTCCATACAAATTGTCCAATCAAGTTTATCATTTTCTATGGTGAGCCGGATTTTTTTTTTTGTTTCCTGTAAAAAATTTTGATGGAAGGTTGTTCAGTTTCGTCTACTGAACAAGCCTTTAAAGTTTGTGGAGGGCTGTCCCTTACACCTTGTATACTTCTGTTAACTCAAACAACTTAATAAACACCACACTAATGTGATAAGATCGACACTTACATCACCTCATCACTATAGCGCGTCTTTGTAAACACTATAGTGTGTTCTATCACGAGCGGTGTCTGTACTCTTAAGAGTACTGACTATGAGGCGTGTGCGCATCTGTTGCTTTACTGCACAAAGAAAACATTATCTAATAACAATTAAGCATGTCGTGTTTGTATTATTTATTATTTATTTATCGTTTATTTCATGAATTAATTGACCCATAGAAACATTATTGAATTAGGTAATTAATTTATTATGTTATAACAGTTCTATTTTAACTGTTATAACATAATAAATTAATTACCTAATTTTTTTATTATGTTATAGGTAACAGTTTGGATAAAATTTGGCATGCATTTATAGCCTTTGACATGGAAAAGAACATAGGCTACCTTTTATCCCGATTCCTTAAGTACCTAATGCCACTCGGGCGAAGCCGCGGGCAAAAGCTAGTATTTAATATGAATACTAACTTTGCTTTTGGAGCTAAAACCCCAGTCCTGTCCTAAGCCTAAATATGCCTGACTTCATCAGCCGTCTACCGGTGAAAGTCCCGTCAAAATCAGTCCAGTCGTATCGGTGATTAGAAAATTGTATTTTTGAGGTACCGAAAATACTTTTAAATGCCTTCTGTATAAAACTAGGCAAGTGCGAGTCGAACTCGCGTACTGAGGGTTCTGTACAAACTTACCTATGAAAACAGTTCAATTCCCGAATTGAGTTACGAGGATTTTGCCAAATCGAAAAAAGTTTTTTTTTTGTGACGTAACCACAAAACAGTTCTCAGATTTTTTCCTGTGCTTGTGCTATGTAACTTTCCTTTTTGCCAAATTTCAAGATTCTAGGTCAACGGGAAGTACCCTAGAATTTTGGTTCCCTCTAATGTCGAAATATATATTTTTTGCGACTTAAACGGCCGTATCTTTTTGTTCGTTAACATAAAAGTTTGATTTTTTTCACAGCTTCAGGGACTGCAGATCTGAGTATAGTTTAAATTTCAACTCGATATCTACACGCGTTCCCAAGATAAAGGGTCTTGACAGACAGACAGACGGACAACTAAGAGATCCTATACTATAAAGCAGGGTTTTTCAACCTGTGGGTCGCGACCCCCAGCGGGGTCGCGAAGCCTCTCCGGGGGGTCGCGAAGCTTTTATAGTGGAGTTGCTAAAGGTTGGGAAAGCTACAGCAGTAAAAAAGAAACAATAACATTTATAAAGATTTATTAAGAAAAATGTAAAAAAAATAATTAATTATGTACCTATTTATCCGAACCGTAATTGTGAAAATAAGTAAATGTATTGGATTCAATATTAGTTACAAAAAAAAACAACGGGTAGGGGGGTCGCGACCTATTTCTTCATACTAAAAGGGCCGTGGTATGAATAAGGTTGAAAAACCCTGCTATAAAGGGTACTATTTTTTCCTTTTGATGTACGAAACCCTAAAACCTGTTATCTTGATATTACAAATAGACATTTTTACTCATGTTTATGTAAGTATGCATAGAAAATGTATGATACGTGCTGAAACTACAGGATTTCATAAAGGTTTTTAGGTATTTAGACTATAAAATCTCTGTTATTTAAAATCCTCAGTCTTTAAACCAGGGTTGGTTCTCAAATATCTTTACGACGCCATCCTGGGGGTGTAAGCACACAGAGCTATCGTAAAACAGCAGTAAACTCAAACAAATCGCGTCGGGTTAGATTTAACTGGCTGGTTAAATGGACTGAACGTGTAATCTTAACTCTATTAGCTTCTAGCTCAATCTTGTTAAGAAATAAAACCGGTCAAGTGTGAGTCGGACTTGCACAGGAAGGAAATTAAGCACCTAGATTACTTCTAAAATTTAATCGTTACGGAACTATTCCAAAAGTACTCGTTGAGTATAAATATCGAGTACGTACCGGTATTGAAAGGAATATACTCGATACCACAAACTGTCGTTACTTTTTCGTGTCCCTAAGCCTTTGACATCATCATTTCAGCCGATAGACGTCCACTGTTGGACATAGGCTTCCCCCAAGCATCGCCACAACGAGCGGTCCTATGCACCTTGCATCCATCTGATTCCCGTGACCCTCACCAGATCATCAGTCCACCTTCTGGGAGGCCTTCCAACGCTGCGTCTTCCAGTACGTGGTAACCACTCTAGAACCTTCCTTCCCCATCGACCATCTGTTCTGCGAGCAACGTGCCCTGCCCATTGCCACTTAAGTTTGGTGATTCTTCGAGCTATGTCGGTAACCTTGGTTCTCCTGCGGATATCTTCATTTCTGATGTGATCACGCAAGGGAACTCCGCCCTTGACATAATTCGCTACAAAAACAATTAGCTATATGTAAAAATCAGTTTGTCCTGTCTAAATAGTTCTTAGAAAGTTCAGTGCAAGCCCACCTAATACTGATGCGTCATATTTATAGCTGTCCACTATTCCCAGTAACTGGGTAAATGCTGTCGCCGTCCATCGTAATTGGTCAAATCACTACTAATACATGCTCGAAATAAAACGATGTGGAAATGACGTAACCGATTGATTTTCTAGATACTGTTGTTGATTTTAGTGAGCCTATTGGCCTAGACCGGTTCTGTCTCTTGCTTGATAAGGAGAAAAGTACAAAATATGTTTGATCACCGTCGCTGGTCTTTTCTGATTAATTGACTGGCCTGTTGATCTAGTGGTAAGTGGCTCTGACTGCTATGCCGGAGGTCGTGGGTTCGATTCCCACCCAGGACAAATATTTGTGTGATGAGCATGATCATTTGTTCTGTGTCTGGGTATAATTTATCTATAATATGTATGTATTTAGAAATATATAAGTATGTTTATCAGTTGTCTAGTACCCTTATCACAAGCTCTGCTTAGCTTAGGACTAGACGGTGTTGTGTGATAGTTTAGGAATATTATTATTATTGTTATTCATACAGTCAAAACTCACCACCGATGTTAGTCTTTATATATATTTAATTCCGTCGGAACCAATCAGAAAATAAGAGATTCCAGGGCCTCAAGTCTGCTATTACAATAGTGTCAGAATGGTCTATCATTAATTTCATAATTGTTGATTTTGACAAGTTTGGTAATCTACCAATACAATGGCGTCATTATGACTTTCCAATGATCAACCACTGACACTCCATTTAAAGAAATGGCTTAAAATAGTAATCACTTAGACTCGTATATATTATAATGGCAAATTAATGTCTGACGTATGCGGTAATCTGCTAAAATGTTGAGTTCCTTTGATCAGTGACCTACAAGTACCATTAGAACGTCTTTGTATAGTCACTGCTTTTAATTTGTTACGAGACAGTTCGATATTGTCATTTTACCACTACTCTATTACGAGACCAATGACCGATCAATGATCGACCTTTATGAATTAGCAGATCACGAACTTTTAGCAAAATGACAATGGGTTCTTGTTGAAATGACGAATTTGTACAAAATAACAGACTTGGGCCCCAGGAGAAATGAATATACTGTCTTTGTGCAGTTTAATCATTTCTCCGGGGCTCGTTTGGCTTCATTGAGTCTATCTGGTGATACTACTGTTAATTCTTGATTTTGAGGAGTTAGTGTTTGGATATAGTGACTGTGGCAATTGGCTTGTCCAAACCACCTTGCTACACTTCCCACCTCTCTCTGGTCTGACCAACCATAGATCACCTATTTTTAATAGTAGTAAAAAAAAATTGGCATTTGTATTTTGACTACCTAGGAGCTTGTCCGGTGTAGTGTAACTACTACTAAAATAGCTACTACTACACCGGACTCCTAATAATGTTTTTTTTTTTTTAATTTGTTTTGTACTAGTGTTACCTGATAGTAAGCAGTGATGCAATCTCTGATGGTGAGGCGCACTAGTTTATGAGCCTATTCATTCTAGCCTCGAAGACACTCAAATTATAATTGGACGGGAAGATCTCAACAGGCAGATTGTTCTAGTACTTCGACGTACGGGTCGTATTATTTTATTGTTCCTTTCAGTTTCATTCCATATTACATTGTAGGGTCTTTCTCAAATGTCTAAACGGGCCATTTATTTTTTTTAACGAGTCTAAAAGATAAAATATTTTTTCTGAAGCAAGTGGAAATCTATCTGTCTGTGTGTGTGTATATGGTGTGTATCTATCTTTGGCTATTGCCGAACTCTCTGTATCTATTGAAAATACCAAAGCAATACTACACTGTATGTGTGTCTGTGTATTCTGTACGTGGTCAAAATTCCTCTGTGTATTTTTGGAGCGAACCAATCAGCTGGACAAAGCATTTTTAAAATACATATATTTACAATAATATAATAGAGAGGGAAAATTAGTTTTTTTTTTTAATTATTTTGATTTTAGGAGGTAATCTCTGAAAGTACTGTAGCCCGATTCACGTAATGAAAACCGTAACGATATCGTAGCGATTTAGTCGTTTAGACCATTTCCGTATTCACATCCATCAGTCGAGTTTGAACGGCACCGATTTTAAAATCTTTTGAAATTTGTCGATTTAAAAAAAAATCTGTATTTCATTATCCTGGTAGAATACATATTAATGTAACTGGAAATAAGTCGATAGATCGTGAATACCGCTTTTGGATAGGACTTCGATCGAACGACTATAAAACTTCAACGATATTTGGCTTGTTTGATTTTACGTGAATCAGGCTACTGGTCCGATTGCTATTGCCACTCGAGACACCTTCAGATCTTTATTGACTAAAGTTATAAAAAAATAAAAGGCCCGTTTTGACGTTTAGCCGTTCAAAACGAATACTTAAATAAGTCATCATTTATTATCTAACGCGCCAAAAAAATTTAAGTGTGTATTTTTTTTAACACTTTATGTAATTAATTTTTTTTTTTCAGTTTCGTTCCAAGTTACATTCTATGGTCTTTCTTAAATGTCTGTTTTTTAACGAGTTTAAAAACCTACCCTACCTACTATAAATGCTGTTAAAATATTATAAGGGTATTAAAACGTCGTGTGTGTTGTTTGCGCTTGTTAAGTGTGATTACTTTAGATTTAGAAGAACAATGTGGCAGCTTTAGTAAACAATATTATTTTGTCGCCACGCTCTGAAATGAATTTTGTTGACAAAATGTCGTCTCCCGTTTTTTTTATGTGGTTGGAAAATCTGTGTTATTGTAAACTCGTCACAGTATCGATTTGTCACAGAATAACATATTTGTAAACTCGTCACACATTTATTTTATCAATATAATATTTCAAAATATTGTACACTCATCATATTTGTTTTCTATGTATAAACTGCAGAAAAATCAAACAGGTGCGGATTTTTTAACGTCATATGTTTTCGAATTTTTACTTCTAGGACTCCTCATGATGTTTTACTTCATCGTTAAGAACAAAGCTGATCTGTACAAGAAAATTACTAACGGCCACATAACAGCCTCTATTAACTAAGAAACATGATACACTTTCGTGTTCAGAATTCCCGACTTATCTCGCATCTCTGTCAAGTAGCCACGGTTCTGCCCACATTCCTTGGTAACGTGTAAGCGAATCTAATTCACTCGCACGTGCTGTCCGGGATAATATCTGCGTGTTGTGAAGCCACACATTCTGAGGAATATGTTAAGAGATATCGTTTTTTTTAAGATATAATCTACTAGCCTCTGCTAGTGGCTTTGTACGCGTGAATGTTGGTTTGTGGTCGCAAAATAGAAGACAGATTAAAAAGTAGCCTATGTCCAGCCTTGGAGTTACCAAAAAGAGCCAGTTGTACCTAGTTGAAGAGTAGTTTTTAAACACTAGCTTAGATTTCGAATCGAAAGTCCCGTGTCGACTTTGCGGCCCCGCGATTTCATTTTTATAAAAAAAAAGCATAGTAACTATGCGCGATTTGCGCTGCGCCCAGAGCCGGAGAAGTCATTCGATGATTTCCACCCTTAAAAAAAGAGATCTTTAAGTCAAGAGTGAATAAGTTACTTCTGGCAAGCGTGCTCCATCGTTGACCGTCAGGTGAGATTGTACTCAATACGTAAGCCTATCAATAATAAAAAATAATAGAAAATACATAGTTCCTTGACCATATCCACCACATTCGTCCGCATCTTAGTGTATAGTACAGGAACCTGAAAATAAGCTGACTTTATATTCTATTTAAATCCTTATTATGGGAAATATGCGCTCAGGTGAAGAATTCGTTCTGACCAACTCCTCATTTTGTTGCAGACACTCAGCAGTGGACGTGTCTAACGGTGGCAACAGAGAACATGAGAGGAACCGGTGGCAGGCCCAAGATGGAGACAGGTAACTATTAGTCTTGATCATTTTGATGAAACTTTATTATAAGGCCACAGGGAGAGGAGTAATCTTGATACTTTTAAAGAAAATCTATATATATAGGTAATAAATCTGTAGAAGTTTTTAGATGTGCGCGCATCACATAAAATATAAGAAATCGATAGATATAGCCTTTATACACTAAAATTGTGTGTAACTTGATATGTTACTTAGGCTTTGTTTCATCGCAATTAGTTGACTATATGGAAAGATATACTACATTCATTGAGTGTTGGGCGGTACAAAGTCGCTGGGTCAGCTAGTGTATAAAAAAACCGGCCAAGTGCGAGTCAGACTCGCCCATGAAGGGTTCCGTAGCAACAAGTAACATAATATAAAAGTTATTGTAATGTGTTGTAACTTTGATCGATGTTTTAATAATAGTGTATTTTTTTCGATTTATGACGCATTAAAAAAAAACTACTTACTAGATTTCGTTCAAACCAATTTTCGTTGGCAGTTTTTATAGTAATGTACATCATATATTTTTTTTAGTTTTATCATTCTCTTATTTTAGAAGTTAGAGGGGGGGGACACACATTTTACCACTTTGGAAGTGTCTCTCGCGCAAACTATTCAGTTTAGAAAAAAATGATATTAGAAACCTCAGTATCATTTTTGAAGACCTATCCATAGATACCCCACACGCATGGGTTTGATGAAAAAAAAATTTTTGAGTTTCAGTTCTAAGTATGGGGACCCCCAAAATTTATTGCTTTTTTTCTATTTTTGTATGAAAATCTTAATGCGGTTCACAGAATACATCTACTTACAAAATTTCAACAGTATAGCTCTTATAGTTTCGGAAAAAAGTGGCTGTGACATACGGACGGACAGACGGACAGACAGACAGACAGACAGACAGACAGACAGACAGACAGACAGACAGACAGACATGACGAATCTATAAGGGTTCCGTTTTTTGCCATTTGGCTACGGAACCCTAAAAACCGACTTTGGTTTTATGTTTTAAGTTGATTTATGTAAATTTATGTATGTATGTACTTATGCAACCATTTTGTTTATAAAAGTCTTGAAAAACCATACGATGGCAAAGGTAATTGATCTTTGTCAAATTATTAAAAAAAAATTCTGAGTGAGTCTTCTGCTGAATAAAACCCCTAATAATTTCCCAGATAAATGGGCTCATTTTACGTATCATAACACAAAGTTATAGTTAATAGTTATATAGTTTTTAGTACCTACACCTCAAAATAAAATAACACTAGACAAACATTTATAAAAATAAGTATACATTGGGCAGACATAGCAATCTCTTTGAGAGGACCTTTGGATGGACTAAAACAAAAGAGATAGATTTAGGGCTGTCAGTGTACAACATAATGTAGTAAAAATTCATTAGCAAGTTTTAAAAAATATGTCGAATTACATATCTATTCTTATAGTATCTAATATATGTATTAATGTAGAACTACATAGAATTTATTAAAAATATATACATCTTAACTCTTAAATATTAAAAACTAATAACTATATAATACAAACTTAAAATAATAATATGTACAAACAAACGTATAAAAAACAAAAGGTGCTTATAGGGCTTCAAAAAATTCGTCCACATCGATGTCAATGGGAAATGTGCCAAGAACGCTGGCAGCATTGCCACGCTGGATGGCAATGCTGATTCGTTGACCGAAGAAAAGCCCAGCCCAGCCCCCCTAGCCAAGTTACAATCGAATTCCGTTCTCTAATCGGTAACGCCTCGGTGACAGCAATTGTAGAAAACGATAAGTTGGTAGCCATGTTGACGCGCCTGAGTCGGCCGCTCGTTCTACAATGTAGCGTTTGTTTATCAAAGGATGTAGCGTTAAACGTTGTAGAAATTCATTCTATCATTTTGAACGATGTGAACTTGGCTACGAATTGTCTATTCGTTTGTTCTGACCACGCGACTTTACATTGAGATGACGTCATTCCCATACGTTTCATCACTTTTCGACAGCGTTAACGATTGCAGAATAACAACTTGGCTAAGCGTGCTGGTCACGCGAAGAGTCGACCATATGTATTTCAATGAAATATTATAACGAATTTATTTGAATACGAGCTAGTTTAGGAACTTTAAGCGAGAGCGTCGTACTAAGTTCACGAGTGTTATGAAGTTTTGGCGCTAACCCCTATTAAATAATCGCTGAGAAAAGTTATGTTATGCCTTATTTAACTCAGAGCAGTTAGGTTTAGCAAACGTTATGCTTAACCAACTTCTATAACTTAGTTTAACGGCAGTTAGTACTGGTGTGACTGTAACTTATGTTTCCCAAAGGGAGAGAATATTTTTTTTTATCAGTTTCACCCATTCCACGAATATTACGAAGGCGAAAGTTTGTATTATACAGGGTGACTGGCAATTAGTGTACGATACTTAAACACGTGATTGTGCTCATGATAACAAATAATTTATATTATGGGAGAAAAGCCGAAATCGCGAAAAAAATATCAGCTGTTCAGTACATTAGGCAAACATAAATGTACTGAACAGCTGATTTTTTTTCGCGATTTCAGGTTTGTTCTCATAGTAAAAGTTGTTGATTATCATGAGCACAATCACGTGTTTAAGTATCGTACACTAATTACCAGTCACCCTATATATGTGTGTATGTTTGTTACTTCATCAAACGAAAACTGCTGAACTGATTTGGATGAAATTTGGCACACAGGTAGACCAAGTCATGTATTTTAAGTAGGCACCACTCAACTGTAGTGTAACGCACAATGTGAACAACTGTTAGGATAATTGTACAACTAGTCCATAAGTTTATTTGATGTATCTCACGTCCTTGCATAAGTTTAATACACTTATGCAAAGACGTGAGAACTCTTGGTAAGCAAAAAATAAATAAATAATAACTTTTTTTCGCTTTCCATCAAGTGAAATAGCGGTCAAACGCAAACCTATCAATAATAATAAAAAAATACACTTAATTGAAATCCCGCTCCACCCACCCACCGTTTTAGGCATGCAATAGACTGTTTTCCGCACTAGTACAGAAAAGTGCGCATAATCTCCCCCGCCACAATCGTATCGTATCAGGCTGGGCGCGCATCGACCCCCACGAGTCGCTGGTCAACCCCCCTTTATTCATTTCTTCGTAAGTGTATTGAAAAAAGTAGCTTGATACACGTCCAAATTTGTATCAAAATGTACCGTTTCAAAGAAGTACTATTTTAGTTCTAGGACATGCTGGTCCCTCATGATATTTCCTTCATCATTTTGAGAGCTATGGTGATGAAATAAATTACACAAAGTAAAGCGCCTGCTATATAAATTACACTAAGTAAAGCTGATGGGCATGTGTATTCTCCCCATTCTGACCTATGGTGCACAAACTTGGTCTTTGACTAACATCCAAAACTTCAAACTCAAGGTCTGCCAGCGTGCAATGGAGCGCAGCATACTAGGTGTTAAAATAACAGATCATGTTCGAAACACAACACTGCGCTCCAAAACGCAAATTATTGATGTGGCTCAAAAGGCTGCCCAACTTAAATGGGACTGGACATGTCTGCCGCATGTCTAACGAGCTGTGGGCGCGTAAAACGCTGGATTGGTGCCCGGACACAGCAACGCGGGGCCGAGGCAGACCACGAAGGAGATGGCGGGATGAATTGGATGGCTTCCTTAAGAACTGGAATGAGAAAACGAGGAACCGTGATCGTTGGAAGGAGTGGAGAGAAGCCTTTGCCCAGCAGTGGGACAATGTGGGCTAAGTAAAAAAAAAAAGCGCCTGGATAAGTTTAAAAACCCAACTCGTAAATCGGGGTCGCTACCACTAGACTACCACAGCACTGACTTGTCCAACTGCACCTAATTTCAACATAGGGGTTACTTATGTATATCCTCTTTAACACAGTAAATAGGGAAAGAGGGTACGACAAGTTAACCCAGCTAAGCCTGTAACATACGAAGTGAGGATATTATCCGCAATAATCCTGGGCAAACTTATCAACGGTCATATTTGCCCAGATCCCTGTTTAGCGCGAATCTCTCTATTAACAAGGTTTACGGTCATTCTAACCTATATTTATGAAGATTGTAAATTTTTATGATGGTTCCAAGTTAAACTTATTTCTGGACATACACTATTACGTATCATTTTTAACCGACTTCTAAAAAAGGAGGAGGTTCTCAATTCGGATGTTTGTATTTTTTTTTATGTATGTTCACGCATAACTTCGTCGCTTGCCAACCAATTTGAAAAATTCTTTTTTTGTTGGAAAGGTTATACTTTTCAAATGGTCCCATAGTCACCAAGTCGGGATCTGATGATGGAATCTTGGCAAAATCGAGGGAACTCCTCAAATATTATAGGCAACCATATAGTACTTTTGGTATTTTCATCAAAGACTTAAGCATTTACAGTAAAAAATGACATTTGATAAAGTGGAACTGGCGAAGAAGACCAGAAACGGAAATTCATACTCACACAGATATCACAATGAACATAGTTATGCGACTACGATAAAACATATAAATGAATGGTTCTGAATAGGTTTGTTGAAAATGGTATCATCGAAGTGACCTGATGATGATGATGGAGCCGGAAGATAGGCACCCGAACTTCGTAATTAATCAATGTATCCTAGCCGTGTTTGGGCTTATTAGAATTGTCGTGAGATGCACTTTGGCTATAAGGTACTATCGAACTGATCTAATGATGATGATGGAGCCGGAAGATAAACACGGGGACCCTAGGGTTTGAGTTACTTGGAATTGTCATGTGAAAAAGGTGCTGTGGCTGTAAGTGAATTGCAACTAAAAAGTGTGAAATAAAAAACTTTTTACAAAAAAAAAAAAATCTAAATCTAGGATAGGAATTTTACTTAAATGGCCTTATACCTACTGCATCTGTTTAGGTACTTAACTAAACGCAAACAATCTTGATATGTCTTTTTATTTAAAATAAATCGCAAGACATTTATAGATTTTTTAAATTTAGTTAATTACCTGACATTGGTTTAGGTAAATATCTATTTGTAAACCTTTTTAGATAAAATTTTTAGACAATTTTTTAGATAAAAGACGTTAAGATTGTTTACGTTTAGTTAACTACCTAAACAAATGGAGTGTAGGTAGGGTTTTTTAGAGGTCCGTGCCTAAATCGGCAAAAACGAAATCCTTATGGGATTACTTTAATGTCCATCTTTCCATCTGTCCGTCTGTCAAGAACTTTTTGTCAGGAACGTGTGGAGGTATGAAGCTGAAATAAGATCAAGTGAATTTTTAAAGTAAAAAACTTACTGGCGTTTATGTGTTTATGCGTCAATGTACAAGACACGGTGTATAACATCACGGAAGCGAAACAGTAACCACAAATGGGGGTAAAAACGCGGAGGACAGTTAGTAGTCAACATTGTCCAACTTACACCGTTTCGAAATTATACCCTTTCTCACATACTCGTTATCAGTTCAAAATTAGTATAGCCGCACACACCACACCTCTGTACTTAACCTTTCAGCCAGTAACGCCAGGCCTAAGATCGTTTATAAAAACTGTCACCAAAAGGGCCCGTGTTTTTGCCCAAAAAATATAATTTATGGGCATTTACACAAGTACAAAGTTTAACAATAGATTTTTATTTCAAAGAATGTTTTTGTAAGTCTGTTGAGGATGTTACGGAGATTAATGACTCCACCTATTTGTGACCGCAAAAAATGCCAGACTTTTAATTATAGTAATCATCGGGTCATGTTCAAGTGTCAAGACTTTTTGTTCGCGCTATAAAAAATAATTACTTGAACTGTTTGCTGAATGACATAATGACTTAGCACTTTGTTATTATGAATCATGGTTTAAGTATTGGTTACAAGTCGGTTTTGGTTTTGCCGCCTTATTTTAATAGCCTGTTTTCTTTTTTGCTGCAAGAAATACCATAGTAACATAATTCTATGTATCTATTCGTTACTTCTTAATGTCTTAATGGTTGAACGTATTTGAGCCAAACTTGGCACACGCATAGACAATGTATTATAGGAGATGGAATCTCTGGATTACCAATCATGTCATATATGAAATAAGTTATCCTAAGGGATACCTAATTTCTAATGGTCTCACAGACAAAAAGTAATGTAACGACATTTAAGACGCCACATACGAACTAAAATTTAAAATGCTGCATCCCGGTATTGGAGTTCTCCGCGCGATTAGAACATATACAACAACTTGAAATCAGTCTTTAGATAGTTACCCGGACTAGATATAACATTCATCTGGTCGGGGGTCCTGCCTTATCAACGGAGGTATATGAGACTTCACATACTGTTCCAAATACCTATAAATTTGTTTGGAAATAAGTTTTATACCCCGGCTACAGTTATTATATTACTTGATTAAGTAATATAATAACTATAGCCGGGGTATGATTATAGAGTAATGGAAGATTAATCCATTTTTCATGTAGCTAACTATTGGTGTTTACTTCATATGCGAAGTTAATAACTATTTGCAATAGTAATTTAATACAATGGCCGCTAATCACTAGGCTAGGTTACCTAGGCATACAATTTACCCTCATAAACTCACAGTATAATTACAAAGTGTATCCAATTAATTTTAATAACATTTTCCTTCGCATGCAGTAAGTAGTGCAAGTGTCAAGACGATTAGGTCGGCGTACGCGTTGTCGCGTGCACGCCGCGACCGCAAACTGTAACGATCAATTTGTGGTATACTCACAGTATATGGGTAAACTAGATGGGTTAAGTATGTATGTATGAGGGCTTGTTATTACTATATTTTAAGCGTTAATTACGAATAATATTCCACAACTTCCACACAACGCCATCTGTAGCCCGATTCACGTAATCAAAACCGTAACGATCAGTGTTTCTTTCAGGCAAAATCCTTCAGGGGGCGATTAAGAGGAAAGAGGGGGGGGGCGAGCAAAATAAAGGAAACAAAGTAATTTAAATGCCTATATTCATGCAAATAAATATATCATTCATTCGTTCATTCAATATTTAGATGAATAAGAAATACTGCAAGCTGAAACAAAATTGTCAAAGTAACATTGTAGAAAGCCACGAAGAATAATATTATTTACCGCTGTTTAGAGTGGGAGAGCTTTATGGGATAGCGTTACAGGAAAAGGGATGTTCTCAAAAGTGTGTCATTCTTTCTAAGCGCTGTTCTGGTTTCTGATTGGCTACTTTAATATGTCATGCATTACTCAATTCCTGATTGGCTAATTGAGTGACGTCACGTCAATAAAGGGTTTCCATCTCTAAAATGATATCAGCCCCCCTAGCCAAGTTACAACCAGTTTGTGCCGAATACCGTTCTCTAATCGGTAACGCCTCGGTGACAGCAATTGTAGAAAACGATAAGTTGGTAGCCATGTTGACGCGCCTGAGTCGGCCGCTCGTTATACAATGTAGCGTTTGTATAACAAAGGATGTAGCGTTATGTAGAAACGATTTTGAACGATGTGAAGTTGGCTACGAATTGTCTATTCGTTTGTTCTGACCACGCGACTTTGCGTTGAGATGGCGGCATTCCCATACGTTACATTACTTTTCGACAGCGTTAACAATTGCAGAATAACAACTTGGCTAAGCGTGCAGGTTTAAATAATTTGCCAAATTGTAAGGATATTCATTGCGAATATACGTTAATCTGCTGTTCTAGACTAACGTATTGTTACGCCATTAAACGTGAACCCGCCATATCTCCGAGAAAATAAAGAGTAGCACGTAATAATTAAAACGCATTGCTGTTCGAAAGGTCTAGAATGGTTGTGTGTAGCCAGGCTTAGAAAAATCTCGAAACATCCACAAGGTACCTACAAGTAGTAATAGGTATTCATCTAACCGATAAGGGAAATGGTACTCTCCGACGTAACAATAGAGTCGAAATTCGCATGAAAGTGACTCTTATTACCACGAGCCATAAAAATGATTTATGACTTCGAGAAGCGATTCAATTGTTCTGGAATTCTGGATAGATCCGGGGATGTCGGTATCTAGAATTTTCTTGGCTCCGCATATAAATACGAGCCCCCGGCCGGAAGCGAGTCAGTTGTGATTTCGACTGCGATCAAGAGCGAACTACCCTAGTACTTGAAGTGATTTTATCTAACGACCTAAGCGATAGTGTAACGGTACTCTAGTGTCAATTGCGATTCGGATTATTGTTGACTGGACTAATTTGTTATTGTTTGTGGTGAATAAAGTTCTCTCGTCAGTAAATCGGCATTTGATTACCCACGTACGTAACAACTGGTGTCAGAAGTGAAATGCCATTACTACAGAGGGACGACGAACAGCGACCACGAACAAGGAGGCAAATAGAGATGGATGCTGCGCGTCATCGTATGGAGGAGGAAGATCAGGCTGATATGGGAGCAACGGCAGCTGCTGAGGCGCCAACAGGACCAGCCTCGGAAATGAGCCTCGCTGCGGTGTTGGCCGCCATGCAAGCTAGTATGGAGGCCAACCAGCGGAAGCTTCAGGACCTGATTGCGGCTAACCAGGACGAAGCCCAGCGCAAGCTTCAGGACCTAATCGCGGCTAATCAGGAAGAAGCCCGCCGCGAACAGGAAGCCGCTCGCCGCGATCAAGAGGCTAAGCAGAACCTGATCCTCGATAAAATCGACAACGGCCTCGTCACGTTGGGCGAGAAGGTAAAGAATCTCACCTTAGAGGTCAAGGAGGTTTCCACCCGAGCTGATAGCCTCGAAACAAGGATTGATGGCCACGAAGATCGCCTGCTGGACATCAACAAAAAAATCGTCAAGCTCGAAGCACGCGAACCCGTTGCTGTTGGCTCACCATCGCACACCCACTGTGCATCAGCCGCAAAATTTGATGTGCCACGTTTTGATGGCACGTCTTCCTGGACGGCATTTAAGTACCAATTCGAGACATTGGTCAAAACAAATCGCTGGGATGATAAGCAGTCTTTTGCGGCATTAACTTTGGCTCTACGAGGGGACGCTCTGCTATGCACGATATGCGCGTGGAGATGCAACGCCGGGGTGAAAGTCCGCTGCCGCGACAGGTCACGGCATGGCGGACAGAGCTCCGGCGGGATCTCATGGTGAAATGGCGTCAGCGACTATCGCAACCCAGTGCTGGGCACGCCACAATTATGGCGGTAAGTCCCCTCTTTGAGGCGTGGCTGGAAAGACCTCACGGCGTCCTTACCTTCCGCATGACGCAGGTACTCACCGGACATGGTTCGTTCGGGAGTTTCCTGCACGGGATTCATGCGGAGGTGACGCCCGGGTGTCGCCACTGTGCGGAACGCCCGGAGGACACGGTGGAGCACACAGTCGAGGTGTGCCCTGCTTGGGCGGAGCATCGCCGTGCCCTCGTGGGGGCGATCGGCGGCGGAGACCTCTCGCGCCGGGCCTTGGTTGAGGCCATGGTCCGGAGCGAGGAGGAGTGGCAGGCGGTCGCCGACTTCTGCGAAGCAGTAATGCTCGCAAAGGAGGAGGCCGAACGCATCAGGCAACGGCGTTATCGCCGCCGCCGTCGCCGGGATTCTGATCCCGATTTCCGGCCAACGTAGACGCGGGCTTGCGGACGGTGAGCAATGGGTAGCTCACTGTCCGGCCGTCCGGTAACTGTCCGGACCAAGCCCAAGTCGTCGACGGCGCGCACTGTTCCCGCGCGCCTCAAGGAGTTGTCAGCAACAGCAGGGACCCAGCCGGGTCGAAGCCTACTGGGGCCAGGGTTATCCGAAAGGGCGCTCGAGCCCCGGTATGAAGGCTAGAAGGAACGGGGTGGGTCTTTTAGTCAGTAAGAGTCTGACACTATCTCCCGCTCCGCCCAAGAGCGGGGGATGTCAATGCATGATTTTTTCCCACCATAAAAAAAAAAAAAAAAAAAAAAAGGGGACGCTCTGCTGGTCCTAGAGAACCTTCCTCCGAACAGCAGGATGTTGGAGCGTCTAATGAAGGGATTAGACACTCGCTATGGAGACAAGCACCTCGAGCACGTTTTCCGCGCGCAGCTTCGCGAGAGAACGCAGAGGTCGAGAGCCTCCAGCAATGGGGAGTCGAGGTTGAACGGCTGATCCGGCGTGCGTACATGTCAATGACACCAGAGATGGTGGAAGTCAATCTGGTGCAAGCTTTCATCGACGGTCTACGGGATCCTGAAGTCAGGGCTACGGTGCGACTCGGACACCACCAAACTTTAAAGAGTGCGATGGCTCACGCTTTGGAAGTGGAAGCCGTACGACAAGATTCACGCACGCACAGAGTTCGGGAAGTGGTGGTCTCGCCGTCAGTGCAACCACGTCAACGAGAAGTGGTAGCTGCTTCTTCGGCAAAGTCCCGCTATATTCCGACGTGTTACGGGTGCGGAGAAAAAGGGCACATTCGTACCGATTGCCCCAAGAGGAAGAGGGGGAGTGTGGACTCCGGAACTCAAGTTAACGAGGAGTCGTTAAACTAAATGTCGCCAGGGCCGCGGGGCGGGTGCTGGCTGGTCAACTGAAGGCCCCAACCATCACCATCAATCAAGTTCACAACGGAAATAGTTTGATCATCGAAGGGACGCTGAATCATCGGGCTTGCAATTTTACCATTGACACGGGGGCGTCACGGACTGTTATAAGACCTGAGTTGCTGAAACGCACCATCTTGTGGCAAAGGGAGTCTCCATCCTGCCGACTTCAGACAGCAACCGGCCAGCCAGTCTCCGTCCTCGGTGATACAGAAATTGAGATCAAAATCGGTGATCAAGTGTATATCCATCCTGCGTTAATTGCGAATATTACCGACGATTGCATACTGGGTCTCGACTTCTTGCGGAATAACCGATGTATTTTAGATATCGACAGGGGAGTATTGAAATTCCCAGATCAAGAAGTCTTCCTGCGAGGAATTAACTCATGCAACCTCTACTGTTTAAAGAATACTACACTGGCTCCGAGAACAGAAACCTTAGTCGAAGTAAAGTTTCCCAAGAAAATCAGGCAAACAAGATGTGTTTTGGTAGAGGATACTGGCCGGCACCCGGAGATCATCACTGCGAGGACATTAGTTATGACGACAGGGAAATCCAAGGTCAGGATTGTGAACCTTGGGAAAGAAGAGGTCCAACTGAAGAAAAACAGTGTCGTTGGGAGATGTGAAGAAGTTCAGTATCTCCGTCAAATCAATAAATCTCCAGCAAAGCAAGACACGACCAAAGTCGAAACTGATCACATCCAGCAACTTCTGGAAAATTCTAAGAGCAACTTATCGACTTCGGAACTACAGCAAGCCAGGGAATTTCTGCTATGGTTTCGAGATATCTTTGCAACGGGAAAAGACTGCGGGAGAACAGGTCTCGTCAAGCATGAGATAGATACAGGTGATGCTAGACCAATTAAACAGAGACCGCGCCGCATACCCTGGGCTAAGGAATCTGAGGTAGCAGAAATAGTAAAGGACATGGCTGATAGCGGAATAATTGAGCCTTCTACGAGTCCATGGTCTTCTCCAGTCGTTCTAGTGAAGAAGAAGGACGGCAGCACAAGATTCTGTGTGGACTACAGAATGCTGAATAATGTGACGAAGAAGGACAGTTATCCCTTACCAAGGATAGACGATACGCTGGATATGCTCAGTGGTATGAAGTGGTTTTCGACCATTGATTTGAAAAGTGGCTACTGGCAAGTGGAAATCAGCGAGAAAGATAAAGAAAAGACAGCGTTCAGTACGGGTATTGGCAGCGGCCTGTGGCAATTTAACGTCATGCCTTTTGGGTTATGCAACGCCCCAGCGACGTTTGAACGCCTCATGGAGAGAGTCATGGTGGGCCTTCTTGGTGACGTCTGTCTGGTATATTTGGATGACGTCATTATAATGGGTCTTTCATTTAAGGAAAACCTGAGGAATATGGAGAAAGTGTTCACCAGGATACGAGGGGCTAACTTAAAACGAAGCCCAAAGAAGTGTGCCCTGTTCAAGAAGGAGGTCAGCTACCTAGGACATGTTATTTCCGCCGACGGGGTGAGAACCGACCCTGAGAAGATAAAGGCAGTCCAACAGTGGCCGGTTCCAAAGAACAAAACTGAAGTACGTGCATTTCTAGGGTTGTGCACATACTACAGGCGATTTGTCAAGAATTTTTCGGACATTGCAAAACCTTTACATCAGCTGACTGAGGATAAACGAGATTTTATTTGGGACAAGAACTGTGAGTCAGCATTCGACGAGCTAAAGCAACGGCTATGTGAAGCGCCTATACTGGGGTATCCGAGCAGAGACGGAAGATTTGTCGTTGATACCGATGCCAGCAACACGGGAATTGGTGGAGTGTTGTCACAAGTGCAGGGCGACAGACAGGTCGTAATCGCTTACTTCAGTAAGGCACTTTCAAAGCCAGAAAGGAACTACTGCGTGACTCGACGAGAACTGCTGGCTGTGGTAAAAACCTTGCAGCATTTCCACAAGTACCTCATAGGAAGACAATTTACTTTGAGGACGGATCACGCTGCATTGAAATGGCTTCTACAATTTAAAAACCCTGAGGGCCAAGTTGCAAGATGGCTCGAGCAGCTGCAGGAGTTTAACTTTGTGACGGAACATCGTAGTGGAAAAGGGCATAACAATGCTGACGCCCTGTCGCGACGTCCATGTAATGATGACTGCAGACACTGCCAGCAGAATGAAGCCCGAGAACGCGTTAATTTAATTAGGGCTGAAGGCAACTTCAAGAAGTCCCAGGAAGAAGATGACGATATTCGACCTATACTGGACTGGAAGCGTAGCGGAACTAGGCCCCAGTGGAGTGAAGTATCGTCACACAGTCCCGTAACTAAGAGCTACTGGGCACAGTGGGACAGTTTAGTCCTAGAAAATGATGTGCTTTGTAGGAAATGGGAATCGAACGATGGCAAGGAGGTGACCACACAAGTGATAGTACCACGATGTGAAGTAGTCCCCCTGCTACAGGAAATACACGATGGTGCTTCTGGAGGACACCTGGGCATCAAGAAAACTCTACTGAAAGTGAGACAGCGGTATTACTGGCTCAATTGTAGAGATGACATAGAGCAATGGTGTCGGAAATGTACAGCGTGCGCATCTGTGAAAGGACCACAGACTAGGAGCAGGGGCAGGCTTCAGCTGTACAATGTGGGAGCCCCATGGGAACGCATCGCTATCGACGTCGCTGGACCTTTTCCAGTTACAAATGACGGAAACAAGTACATAGTGGTGATCCAGGACTATTTCACAAAGTGGCCCGAAGTCTTCGCCATACCCAATCAGGAAGTGACGACAGTGGCGAAGAAGGTGGTCGAAGAAGTAGTATGTCGGTATGGCGCACCTTTGGAAATCCATTCCGATCAAGGCCGTTACTTCGAATCTGCGCTGTTCCAGGAAATGTGTACTCTTCTGGGAATTTATAAGACACGCACAACACCTGCGCACCCTCAGTCGGACGGAATGGTAGAAAGGTTTAACCAAACCCTGGAGAATCACCTGGCTAAGGTTGTCGATGACCATCAGAAGAACTGGGACCGGTATATTCCACTATTTCTGATGTCTTACCGATCGGCAGTGCATGATAGCACGGGACATACCCCAGCAAGAGTGAATTTCGGCAGGGAGATGAGACTTCCAGTCGATGCCATAACTGGCGTGCCACCTGACAAGACTAAGCCAGTTACGGACTACGTAAGTGATCTTCAAGATCAATTGGACGAAGTGCATAAACGAGTTCGTGAGAATAGCATGAACACCAGCGTAAAAATGAAAACTAGATACGACCGTAATGCCAATGCCAAGGGATTTGAGGAAGGTACACTGGTCTGGCTCCACAACCCGCTTCGACGGAAAGGGAAGTCGCCGAAACTCCAAGCTCGATGGGAGGGACCTTACACCGTGTTAAAAAGGATTAATGACGTGACCTACCGCATCAAGAAAGGGCTAAGAGGGAAACCCAAGGTTGTCCATGTGGATAGATTGGCGCCGTATCACGGATCTAATAATGCTCGGGACGAGCATGACTAAGAGGGGGGCACTGTTACGCCATTAAACGTGAACCCGCCATATCTCCGAGAAAATAAAGAGTAGCACGTAATAATTAAAACGCATTGCTGTTCGAAAGGTCTAGAATGGTTGTGTGTAGCCAGGCTTAGAAAAATCTCGAAACATCCACAAGGTACCTACAAGTAGTAATAGGTATTCATCTAACCGATAAGGGAAATAGTACTCTCCGACGTAACAATAGAGTCGAAATTCGCATGAAAGTGACTCTTATTACCACGAGCCATAAAAATGATTTATGACTTCGAGAAGCGATTCAATTGTTCTGGAATTCTGGATAGATCCGGGGATGTCGGTATCTAGAATTTTCTCGGCTCTGCATATAAATACGAGCCCCCCCCTGGCCGGAAGCGAGTCAGTTGTGATTTCGACTGCGATCAAGAGCGAACTACCCTAGTACTTGAAGTGATTTTATCTAACGACCTAAGCGATAGTGTAACGGTACTCTAGTGTCAATTGCGATTCGGATTATTGTTGACTGGACTTATTTGTTATTGTTTGTGGTGAATAAAGTTCTCTCGTCAGTAAATCGGCATTTGATTACCCACGTACGTAACAGTATATTTTTAACTAGACTTTTCGAATACCGTAATTAGAGACACAATAGAAAGACACTGGTCGGACGCCGGCGTTCGCTTGAGGCTTGACGAACGACGTTCCAAACGCCCCGGGAGGGCAGTAAGGCCACTCCGGGGGGGCTAAGCCCCCCCGAAGTAGTACCTGAAAGAAACACTGGTAACGATATCGTAGCGACTTAGTCGTTTTTGTCATTTTCGTATTCACATCCATCAATCGAGTTTGAACGACACTGATTTTAAAATCGTTCGATCGAAGAGTCGTTGAAGTGTATTCAGTTATGTGAATCGTCATTCAATCGTTGGCTTGAGGTATTCTCGTAGATAAACGTTGTTTGAACGGGTCGGATGCCAACGACTACACGTCAAATATTGCAGTTTTTTTTTTTTTTTTTTTATAATGGATAGGCTCGCGTTTGACCACAATCTCACCTGATGGTAAGCGATGATGCGGCCGACGATGGAGCACGCTTGCCTAGAAGCAATCTATTCACTCTTGACTTAAAGACCCCTAGGTTATAGCTATCAGGAAACACAGACTCCGGCAGGGAATTCCATTCCTTAGCTGTACGCATAATGAATGTACTCCCAAAACGCTTTGTACGTATAGGTGGGATGGCCGCCATGTATCGGTGGCGCAACGCCGTACGTCTTGTGGTCCGATGATGGAACGGACTTGGCGGAATTAAATTGTGTAACTCTAGAGCACACTCCCCGAAGTGTAAACGATAGAAAACAAATGTCGTTGAACGAAAGTTAGTTTTTAGTTCTCGTTCTATCCAATCCCGATTAAAGAACAAGTGAATACCGATTTTGGTTATGACTTCGATCGAACGACTATAAAACTTCAACGATATTTGACTTGTTTGATTTTACATGAATCAGGCTACTGGTCGCAAACTAAGAGAGAAAACGATGCCCGACGAATTCACAATTGCCGCAAAAAAAGAAAAACTGGACAAGTGCGAATCGAACTCGCGCACTGAGGGTTCCGTGCAAAGTACAATTCCCGAATGGAGTCTCGAAGATAATTCCGAATTGCAAAAAAGTTTTTTTTTTGTGACGTAGATAACAACAAATTTACTGTTTTCAGATTTATTCCTATATCTGTGCTATAAGATCTTACTTTGGTTCAAATTCCAGGAATCTGGGTCAACGAAAAATACCCTATGAATTTTGATCTTTGAGAGTACTAAAATATACGTTTTTTTGCGACATAAACGGCCGTATCTTTTTTATTCGTTAACTTAGAAGTTTTTCACAGCTGGAAGGGACCGCAAACTTGGGTCTAGAGTTTTAATTTCAGCTCGATACCTCCACGCGTCCTCTCTTTCATTATGACATAACAATAGAGAGCGACTGAAATAACAATGCACCTAGCTAGGCAATATTACTGAAATATCGATCGTTCAGCGATCGTCCAATTAAAACAATATCAGCCATACATCCCGTACTAATCAAGTTTGGCTATATGGCCGGGACATTACTACAACATTGCATTCCATTGCTACTGTGTTGCAAACACAAATTGCAGAAATATATTGCCCATTTACAAGCCTCTTAAACCCGAGACCTATTGATTTCTGAATTAAAATATAATTTTCTTCTTCCCTTAGGCTGTCCACATACCCCGCGACAGGCGACCGCTCCACCCTCCTCCGGTCGCACGCGGCCAAGTCCGCGGAGTGCAGCGGCCAGGGGTCCCCGAGGCCGCGGAGGGCCCCCCGGGAGTCGCGCCGCGTGTCGCTGGCGCAGGCCTCGGGCTACGTGCAGCTCAACCAGTACAGGTTGCTGGAGCCTATTGGACAGGTTTGTTTATTGTCTGATATTTGGCAAACTTTACTCATTATTACTTTATTTATTATAGATTCTCTTTATTAGTTATTTAATTGCAAACCAAGGATTTATACTGTTACTTACTTAACTAAAAAGTTTTTCGTTTTTGTGCTTACACCATAAATGTCTATATCTTTTATTATCATAGAAATCCTACATCAATAATATGGCCAAACGACGATTGATATATCATCAAACTTTAATATTTAAAGTGATTTGGCCAATCTTTACTTGGCCACGACATCTATACGTGAGGACTTGTAATTGGCTTTCTAATGATTGTGGTAAGGAAAATCCGAGCTCCCTCTCCACTGTCCTTTAAGTGACTTTAAACCTTCTGATGAGGCCCAATGTGAGCAACGACTTTTTAAAGCCATACATGTGTAATCTAGCACAATAATCATAATCACTGCTATGATGGACGAGAAGACCCACTGAGTTGAATTCAACGAATTACCTCTTTCTCGAAGTTAGAATGCCGTAACTAGGGTTACCTACCAGCGATGCCCAAGCACATGGCCTCCTTTCTTAAATCTATGCACATGGCGAAGAGGTTGGAGGAGTGCAGATTAATACAAATGCAGATATTTTGCCATTGCGACCGAGGTGGAATTCGCCCGAGCAGCAGGCGAGGGTAGTATAGAGCTGAGTGTGCAGTGGGCGAATAAATTGCTAGTTACGGCACTTGGACCTACCTTACTAGACCGTCTGTCTCATGTAAAGGCATACAACTTTGAGTGTAGAGTCTCCGATCTTGACAGGAGAATGGATATGAAAACGTTAGTAAAAAATTAACAGATCCAAAACAATGTTTCATGTTTTCATAGTTTCAACAAAATAAACAGGTCAACGCTCTGACGAGCGAGTCCCAGTTCACCACTAATTATGCTAAAAGTGTAATTCCGCTAAGTAGCTAATAAGCCGTCAAGTTATGAGCTGACTCGTTGTTGCAGGGCTCGTACGGGATCGTCAAGTTAGCCTACAACGAAGAGGATGACACGCATTATGTGAGTAAACTTGCTTAGCCTTCAATTATATTTTGACTGGCCTGTTGGTCTAGTGGTTAGTGACCCTAACTACTATGCCGGAGGTCGTGGGTTCGATTCCCACCCAGGACAAATGTTTATATGATAAGCATAATCATTTGTTCTGCGTCTGGGTATAATTTTATCTAAAATATGTATGTATTTAGAAATAATATATAAGTATGTTTATCAGCAGTCTAATACTCATAACACAAGCTCTGCTTAGCTTAAGACTAGACGGCGTTGTGTGATAAATGTAAAAAAAATATATACTTCAAAAAGCTTATTATAACAAGTTTTCACGGAAAAACAGTTTTTCATAACAAGCTTTTGTATACTCATCGAGAGCATTCCAAAAAGCTTAACCAGTTAATTTTGGCTCAATCGGTAACCGGGAAATGGATGAAATTTAATTTGCGTAGCATTTTTTTAACACAACCTTCTTCGACGGAGTTTGTAAATTGGTTTGCAACTAGGCAAAGGCTAATTACGGAGTTTTTGACAGGTTTTTTGAGGGCTGTTTTAATATTTGCAAATTTATTCCTTGTGGATATCGTGATGTAAATTTTGTGTACTATATCTCAGGTGTCTAGACAACTGGACAAATATACACTTGAGTAAAAAAATCGCACATGGCTTGTAATTTCGTTTAATACTGTTTTTTTCTTAAATCTAAAGATATTGAATACAAATTATTTAAAAATTAAGATCATTGAACTTCACGTAACTCACAAAAACCAGCGGTATACCCAACTCCCCAAATTCACCCATTTGCATTTCACTACTTGCATCTTTACCTGGAGCTACATAAAGGGTGCTGTTTTGGAGTTTTAATGAGTTTCCGGTAACGTGATAACATTTTTATTAGAAACAGGCGGATTTACTGGAAAAATATGGATACCATGCCCGCAGAAGCGGTTCAAGTTATTGCCTTACCTAAAGCAGGCCATAATTAAAATGAAGTCGCTCGACACCTTAATTTTAGCCGCTTCCCTTTTCGTCTGGTACACCAGAGGTTTTAAGAGACCCGTGGGTTTATTCGGCGACCAGGATCTGGCCGGTGGCGCATAGGACCAGGGCTTGATTATCGCTTTCCTGTAACAAGTACTTTGAGAAATCGGCTACTGAACACGATTGAACTGACACAAAAGCTTCAAGAAGTTAGCAATGTCAGTGTAAATCAGTAGACGATTAGGAAAAGACTGGGTAAAGCAGGCCTGACTACACATCACTCAGCAAGTGGTACCAAATTGACCACAGCTCACCGACAAACCCGGCAATAATTTGCCACGAAACACTTAAATTGGATGTATGCCTAATGGCAGGCTGTTGTGTTTTCTGATAAGTGCAGAATGACTTAGATGACCATGATGGATGCTACAGGGTCTACAGAAGGTCATCATGGCAATTTTAACAATGCTGCATAAGCGAACAAATGGGTTTTGGAGGCGTTTTGGGGTGGCATAATTTTGGACACTAAAACTGACATTGTATTCATCACTGGGCCATTACTGGCCTGATATCGAGAGGGTTGACAGCTTTATGATACATAAAAAAAGTGCTCGAAGAATACGTTAAGCTGCTTGTGGGGCCTGTGGTAGATTTTTTTTCCTTAATGCAGAACAACACCAGATCGCATGTCGCTTGAACAGTTTACGACTACATGTAAGACATTGAAATCATTGCGATAGAGAAGCCAGCTCGTAGTTCTGATCTCAATACAATTGGAAATATCTGGAATGACCTTGAAAGAAGACTCAGTGCAAAAAGCCTGGCTCTCCACGCCTCCAAGAGCTTCAATTTGTCATTGACGAGGAGTGGGACGTTATGCCCTAAGATTTCATGGTAAAATTAATACGGTTGATGAAAAATCGAGTAACAGCTGTAAATAGGGCTAAGGGAGGGAATACACTTTATTGACAATCAGGAGGACAAAGAATTTTAAGTTTGACTCTCATTCTTTCGTAAGTGAAATTTGGTCATTTTTCCCATATGTTGGATTTTGTGCTCTAAACCCTTTCAAGGATATTTTTTACACTGTATTTCATATCATTAATATCATTAGAAAGGTAATTAAATAGGCTTTCAATTAATGTACGACATGTTTTCAATATCTATACACATTCATGACAAAAACTGCCTTAACAAAAAGAGTTGTGATGTGCGATTTTGTTGCTCTCGAGTGTACATGCAGAATCATTGATGGAGGCAAAAAAATTGAGCTCTTTTTGGTGGTAAATCATCTAAAGACTTCTTCCGTCCTTAGCGAAGCAGGAGGGCGTGTCAGACTTTTACTGACTAAAACCCACTCCTGCCCCTTCTTTGCCCTCCTTCTAGGACCCCGGGGTTCTCTTTCGCACAACCCATGGCTCCAGCAAGCTTCGATCCTGTCGGGCCCCTATGGTTTTGCTGGCGAGAGGGAACGGCCTTCATCCTGACCCCGATTTCCAGCCACTGTAGACGTTGGCTTCCGGACGGCGAGCAATGAGTAGCTCGCCGTCCGGCTGTCCGGTAACCGTCTGGACCGAGCTCGAGTCGTCAACAGTGCGTAATAGTGTTCCCCACGCGACTCAAGAAGATATCAGCAAGACCGGAGGGACCCAACAGGGTCGAAGCCTACTGGGTTGCCATGAGTTGTGCGATTGAGAACCCCGTGGTCCTGGAAGGTAGGCAAAGAACGAGCATAGCGCTCCGCCCTAGAGCGGATAAAATCATAGGATGATTTCCCACCTAAAAAAGTATATGTACTGCCCAAAATTAATTTTTTTTAGAGAATGGTTAAAAGTGGTATGTGGTTACTACATAAATTAATCACGTTTGCATAAATCATAGCTTTCATTGATACCGCAAACATTTAGGCCTTGATCACACGTACCGAGTAAACGGGCGAGACAGTGCTCTCGGCCGAGTACCCGGTACGTGTAAACACAGCGCCGAGTGCTATACCGAACACTTATCTCTACAACTCGCTTACATCGCTGTCTCGGCCGAGCAACATTTTACTGTCCTGCCGTTTTACTCAGTACGTGTGAACAAGGCATTAGGTCGTAATAAAAAAACACACACATATATTTGTCAATGACGAGGGAAGTCATGAGAGCACGAATGAAAATCGTTGGAAACTATACTCGTATGTAACACATAGTAGCAACAAAACGCTAACGAGCGTAGGTAGCAAGTTTTTGTGCGACCGAGTCTGTACTGCACAAAAAGTCTGTCATGTACGCTCCCAATCACAGTTCCACAAAATCGGCAATTTGGCGACACGGCAGGTGACACGATTGTTTATCGCAAATTCTGCCGTCGTAATTAAAAAGGACACAACTTTCTTTTTTTTTCGAAACTGAGTTAAGTACGTATTAGGAATCAGAAAAAATCTGACTCCGAAATTCTGAATAAATATTTAAAAAAAAATGTGTGCAAGTGCGAGTCGGACTCGCATACTGAGGGTTCTGTACAAACTAATTTATGTAAATATAGTTCGATTCCCGAATCGAATCTAGATTTTTCCGTATCGCAAAAGTTTTTTTTTGTGACGTTATTCCCTTGAAAGTGTCTAAATATACGTTTTTTGTGATATAAACGGCCGCATCTATTTTCTTCGTTAACTTAGAAGTTTGACTTTTTCACAGCTACAAGGGACTGCTGACCTGAATTCTTGTCAGACAAACACACAGACAACAAAGCGATTCTATAAAGGTTCCGGTTTTTTTCCATATTAGGTACCCTAAAAAAGCAAGATTTCGACAAAAATAAAGAATTTTTGTTGAAATAAAGAAGTAATCAAAGAAATAAGTAATTTCCTCATAGAAATACATCAAAATGTCAATTTTCAGAATAACTGAGGAAAATCGACGCTCATAAGCAGATTAGAAGCCCCACTCAATACCTATATACCTATAATAAGATAGGTATACTTATAATTGCTTTTGGGTCGATCTTTATCTGATCTTGTGTCTAATGCTGATAATTATGATAATTTCCTCAGGAAGCATACCCTTTATTCGCTGATCCGGCGAACTTCGTACAGCCTAACAGTCAATGAATTTTGTATATCTTTCAATATAGTCAACCAATTGTGATGAAATAAAGCCTAAATAGTATGTCAAGTTACTCACTTTTTTAATGAATAAAAGTTATCTACATCGATTTCGTACATTTTATGTGACGCGCGTACAACTAAAAACGTCTACAGATTTATCATAATATGTTATATCTGTACGTCAGAGGTAAACAACAGTATGTGCCAAAAAGTAAATTTTACAGGAGAGGCAAAAACGCGCGGATAGTAACTTTAAATGTATTTTTAACATAATTGCTTTAAATATATTGAAACAAACTCAATTGTATTTTTCATAATTATTAGATGGAATTATTATGTATTACACATAATTACAATAAAGTTTAGAACAACATAAGTGCCCGTAAAGCTGGGGAGTAAACAATCTTATCATCATTTTAAGTCCTATACCCGATTATGTAACCAAGCATTATATATGTAACACATAATATGATTTAAAAGAGTTTCCATGGAGTTTCTTGCACGTTCTTCTCCATAGAGACCTACTCTTTGGAACGTGCAATTTAGCTTCACTTTTCTTGGACTGACCGACATTTGACTATTCAAAAGTGCCTGTAAATAGTCTATTTGAAATAAATGCTTTGATTTTTTTTTGTTTTTGGAACGAAGTTCCTTATCGCGCGTTGTGAAAGGGGGCTAGACGGAAAAAATTCTCACGAAAAATTGTACCGACACTTTTACTGTCAAAATATAAATCCAAGATGGTGGCTGCAAGAAAATATCAACTTTTTCGTCATGGGTGTCGTTTTCATGGTTTTCGAGGGTGTTGAAACCGATGGTACTGTCAAAATATAAATCCAAGATGGCGGCTGCAAGAAATTATCAAATTTTTCGTCATGGGTGTCGTTTTCATGGTTTTCGAGGGTGTTGAAACCAGTCCCCTCTTTGAGGCGTGGCTGGAAAGACCTCACGGCGTCCTTACCTTCCGCATGACGCAGGTACTCACCGGACATGGTTCGTTCGGGAGTTTCCTGCACTCGATTCATGCGGAAGTGACGCCCGGGTGTCGCCACTGTGCGGAACGCCCGGAGGACACGGTGGAGCACACAGTCGAGGTGTGCCCTGCTTGGGCGGAGCATCGCCGTGCCCTGGTGGGGGCGATCGGCGGCGGAGACCTCTCGCGCCGGGCCTTGGTTGAGGCCATGGTCCGGAGCGAGGAGGAGTGGCAGGCGGTCGCCGACTTCTGCGAAGCAGTAATGCTCGCAAAGGAGGAGGCCGAACGCATCAGGCAACGGCGTTATCGCCGCCGCCATCGCCGGGATTCTGATCCCGATTTCCGGCCAACGTAGACGCGGGCTTGCGGACAGTGAGCAATGGGTAGCTCACTGTCCGGCCGTCCGGTAACTGTCCGGACCAAGCCCAAGTCGTCGACGGCGCGCACTGTTCCCGCGCGCCTCAAGGAGTTGTCAGCAACAGCAGGGACCCAGCCGGGTCGAAGCCTACTGGGGCCAGGTTTATCCGAAAGGGCGCTCGAGCCCCGGTATGAAGGCTAGAAGGAACGGGGTGGGTCTTTTAGTCAGTAAGAGTCTGACACTATCTCCCGCTCCGCCCAAGGGCGGGGGATGTCAATGCATGATTTTTTCCCACCATAAAAAAAAAAAAAAAAAAAAAAGGGTGTTGAAACCGATGGTACTGTCAAAATATAAATCCAAAATGGCAGCTGCAAGAAATTATCAAATTTTCCGTCATGGGTGTCGTTTTCATGGTTTTCGAGGGTTTTGAAACCGATGATACTGTCAAAATATAAATCCAAGATGGCGGCTGCAAGAAATTATCAAATTTTTCGTCATGGGTGTCGTTTTCATGATTTTCGAAGGTGTTGAAACCGATGGTACTGTCAAAATGTAAATCCAAGATGGCGGCTGCAAGAAATTATCAACTTTTTCGTCATGGGTGTCGTTTTCATGGTTTTCGAGGGTGTTGAAACCGATAGTACTGTCAAAATGTAAATCCAAGATGGCGGCTGCAAGAAATTGTTAACTTTTCCGTCATGGGTGTCGTTTTCATGGTTTTCGAGGGTGTAGAAACCGATAGTACTGTCAAAATATAAATCCAAGATGGCGGCTGCAAGAAATTATCAAATTTTCCGTCATGGGTGTCGTTTTCATGGTTTTCGAGGGTGTTGAAACCGATAGTACTGTCAAAATATAAATCCAAGATGGCGGCTGCAAGAAATTATCAAATTTTTCGTCATGGGTGTCGTTTTCATGGTTTTCAAGGGTGTTGAAACCGATAGTACTGTCAAAATGTAAATCCAAGATGGCGGCTGCAAGAAATTATTAACTTTTCCGTCATGGGTGTCGTTTTCATGGTTTTCGAGGTTGTTGAAACCGATAGTACTGTCAAAATATAAATCCAAGATGGCGGCTGCAAAAAAAATAAATTTTTCGTCATGGGTGTCGTTTTCATGGTTTTCGAGGGTGTTGAAACCGATAGTACTGTCAAAATATAAATCCAAGATGGCGGCTGCAAGAAATTATCAAATTTTCCGTCATGAGTGTCGTTTTCATGGTTTTCGAGGGTGTTGAAACCGATAGTACTGTCAAAATATAAATCCAAGATGGCAGCTGCAAGAAATTATCAAATTTTCCGTCATGGGTGTCGTTTTCATGGTTTTCGAGGGTGTTGAAACCAATAGTACTGTCAAAATATAAATCCAAGATGGCGGCTGCAAGAAATTATCAAATTTTTCGTCATGGGTGTCGTTTTCATGGTTTTCAAGGGTGTTGAAACCGATAGTACTGTCAAAATGTAAATCCAAGATGGCGGCTGCAAGAAATTATCAAATTTTCCGTCATGAGTGTCGTTTTCATGGTTTTCGAGGGTGTTGAAACCGATAGTACTGTCAAAATATAAATCCAAGATGGCGGCTGCAAGAAATTATTAAATTTTTCGTCATGGGTGTCGTTTTCATGGTTTTCAAGGGTGTTGAAACCGATAGTATTGTCAGAATGTAAATCCAAGATGGCGGCTGCAAGAAATTATCAACTTTTTCGTCATGGGTGTCGTTTTCGTGGTTTTCGAGGGTGTTGAAACCGATTGTACTGTCAAAATGTAAATCTAAGATGGCGGCTGCAATAAATTATCAACTTTTTCGATATGGGTGGCTTTTTCATGGTTTTCGAGGTTGTTGAAGCCGATAGTGCTGTCAAAATGTAAATCTAAGATGGCGGCTGTCATAAATTATCAACTTTTTCGTCATGAGTGTCATTTTCATGGTTTCGAAGATGTTGAAATAGTGCTGTCAAAATGTACACAAAATGGGATAGTATTTTTTAGTTATCTTGTATTGGCTAGACGGAAAAAAATCTCACGAAAAGTTGTAACGATACTTTTTGCTATAGTAAGCTATTGTAAGCCGTGCGGTGTGCGCATGTTTCTCTGTCTGTCTCTCTCTCTCTCTCTTATAGAAAGCAAGCCAGGACGGAACTTCGTTCCATCCGGGTGTCCCTTGACACCTCAGTAGTTTTTTTTTTTTATGTTTTAGTCATATACGATTGGATATTTCTCTTCCTAGATGTCTGAGGACTTGATGTCCTATACCATTACGTAGAACTGGTTCTTACGACTTTAACAGTGCAAAAAAACATATTTTCAAAAAAGTGGAGTTACTATTGTTTACCTCTGAGGTACAGATATGTCGCAGGGAAATGACGATATCAGGGATTTCACGAAATATCTAGGCATATCACGAAATCCCGGCAGATGTCGAATATTTTTGTTTAATACGTCTTCTTACTGAAAGTATCTAATGATATGACAAAACACCAAGTTATCGTCAGTGCCGCTCCAGCACGAGCGACGCATTTGTTCGCTCCCACTAGTGCACGTGTGGATACTAGAGCGAGCGAGAGAAATGCATGGTTCGATTTTTATTCGGTAGTGTCCGCTTTTCTGACATTTTACTAGGTTTAGTTTAGTGAAACGACATATCACTGACGATAACTTGGTGTTTTGTCATATCACTAAATACTTTCAGTAAGAAGACGTAGTAAACAAGAATATTCGACATCTGCCGGGATTTCGTGAGTCCCCCTAATATCCTCATTTCCCTGTGACATATAGATAATTCAGCCGAAAGCAATGAGTGGTGCATAAAGTTGATTTATTAATAAAGATAAAACCAATAAAATTTTGTTTTATTTAATAATGTATGGTAGATTTCTATTTCACTAAGCTTAATCAAGTAAATGGGTCTATCTCAAAAAAGTGGCACACTTTTGAAATTTTTTCTATTTTTCAAAAATGTTTGAGAATAAATAAGCTTTAATATACTACAATATGATGACAATATGATACAATATGACTGTTTTGAGACAAACCCTAATATATTTATAATACTGAACGTAATCTAGTAATATAAGTATATCACTAAACTTCGACGGTTTTATAACTATATTCCTAGTGAGATAGTAAAGAATCGCTTTCGTATAACTATGTTACGGTATATAATTATATCCCTAGGGATATAACTATATTACGGCTTTATCTATCTTACTGCGACACATACACTAAATAGAACACAGTTGTCTAAGTCCAAAGTGATCTACAGCTTAGTCTGTAGTTGTCTATTGTCTAATGCACCTTGTAAGCTTTTTTGTCCTATTCCAGAACATAGTTTACCCATGTACCAAGTTTCATCGCACATCATTCACTTAAGTTCGAAAAAATTAATAAAAAATTTTTAAGAAAAACGACCTTCTGTTGTTGAAAACAGGATTAAGAAGCTGACTGCCTTGCGATTGCGAAACAGTTATTTGATGATTTCCTAACCTAAAAAAAAGCTTGAAATAAAGAAATCACATTGCTAGGTAACAACATCCGTTGTGAGCGGAAACAATGAAAAAGTCGAAATATTCCGGTGAACGTCAAAGTCGAGGAGAAAGGAAATGTAATGACGCGTGCGGAATTTGTTGTTCAGAGGCCTGTTGCTGGCTTTGTTTTAACGTAAACAAACTGTTTAGGAAGTATGGCAATTGACTTATTGATTGATGGACTTGTCTACCTCATTAAGTCTTTAATTAATTCATTGATTGATCACAGAGCCTTATGAACAAGACTACCCTTTATAACGAAATATCTATGACGTTTTGGAAGCATATTTATTTTACGTACAGCTAAGGTTTTGCTGTTGATTCCCTGCTGGATTATGTGGTTCCTGGTAGCTAAAATCTTTTTTAAGTCAAGCCTTTAGGTCTTTAAGTAAAGAGTGAATAGGTTACTTCTATGCAAGCGTGCTCCATCGTCGACCACATCATCGCTTACCATCAGGTGAGATAGTGGTAAACGCGAGCCTATTAATAATAATTTAAAAAAAACTATAGAAATTCGTCGTATTTGTCAATTATAAATCTTATTGTGGTGTCCTATCCACTGTAGCCTTATATTTTGCACTTATTAAACGTAGGTCCGACTCATTGAACGTTTATGTTAATGCGGTCGAGAAAGCATGAAAACGCACATTTCATGAAAACATACTTTCTAGAACTTGACTTGACGCTCAACTTGACCATCTAAAATTTTTGACAATTATATCAGTTAATTTTCCTTTTAGTTTGGTTTGGTTATTGGAGTGATGTTGCATTTGTTTACCTAATAATAATGTTATTTTTATTTCCTCCCTCAGGCGATGAAGATCCTCTCCAAACGCAAGCTGATGCGGCGCGCGGGCCTGTTCGGCCGAGCGCCCCCTCGCAGACCTGGCCCTGGGCCGCCCCCCGACCCGCTGCAGAGGGTATACCGCGAGATCGCCGTGCTCAAGAAACTGGACCACCCTAATGTGGTCAAGCTGGTGGAGGTGAGTGATCTTCCCGACATTGTTTTTTAATCTCAGCATTTGAGGCATACAGCAGCGGCCCAGCCAGGCCGAAGCCTACTGGGGCCAGGGTTATCCGAAAGGGCGCTCGAGCCCCGGTATGAAGGCTTGAAGGAACGGGATGGGTTTTTAGTCAGTAAGAGTCTGACCCTATCTCCCGCTCCGCCCAAGAGCGGGGGTTGTCATTGGATGATATATCCCACCGAAAAAAAAAGGCATATCCACTTCTTCTACACTTTCGCTGAATGTAATCAGTGTGAGTACTTAAATAACTCTACCTAATTCCGACCTCTGGTGGTGAAGTAATAAATTACATCTATTTTCTTTTATGACATTGATTTGAAGACATTCCAATCTAAAGATGCTTTCACAAAAAAATACAGTGTGTGACAGAATTTTCTTCAAAACTTATTTCGTGAAATCATATTAACATCTGAGATACTATGACAGAATATTCTTTGTAAACTTATTTTGTGAAGTCCCCAAGGATTTCCTTACCAGACTCGAGGGTACAGTCACAAAATAGATGGGTACAGAAGTCAATCTCATGTGTGTATTTCACTTTTTATAAGGTCTACGCTCTACGGTCGCGCTGATGGACGCGCAAAAATGATAGGTCCAGAAGACAATCTACGTACAAAACGCACTAGAGCAACGCACACATAGACTCCGCTCACAGACACGACATCTCGGCTCAATCGCCCGATCGCACTCGTACAGTTCGGCGCAACGCGCTGACCCTAGCGTGATCGCCTAGATTAGGTATAAAAAGTGAAGTACATACATGAGAATGTTTTTTTGTGCCTAGGTATCTATTTTGTGCTATCAGAGCATTGCGCCGAACTGTACGAGTGCGACAGGGCGATTGAGCCGAGATATCGTGTCCGTGAGCGGTGTCTATGTGTGCGTTGCTCGAACGCACTTTGTGTATAGATTGACTTCTGTACCTATTTTGTGGCACAGTCATAATGACTACAATGGTAAACTGTCTCACGTCTAATAATAACAAATGAACAAACAGAATAAGAATGTCAGTCGTCCTAATTGTTATTGTTCATACACAGAGCTGACCTTTCCTAGTATTGACTCTTCTATTAGTTACGTAAATAAATAAAACTGACGTCTATTTTCTTTCTTTCTTTTTTCATATTAAGGTAACGTTAACTGTTTTTCTTCCTGGTTTTGAGAAGAAGTAAATAATTTAGAAGAATTGTTCCAAGATATTAAAGCGTACAGTCCCTTGAACATCTAAGAGCTTAGTCAAGTTAATAATCTGTCATCGTTAACGAAAGAAAACTTCAAATGTCCCCTAAATTTGAACGCTAAGTCATGTGGTCAGAACGAATGATCGGAGGCGTTGCAGACTCGAAGCGATCGAAAAGAGATTCAAAACGAAACGGTCGTAATTTGGCTAGGCCTGCTGGCTGGATAGAGCCACGTAATTGATTGATTTACATATATTATGTACATTGTACATTCTGAAAAACACTTAACTAGCAATCTTTTTGTGTAAACGTATGTCTAAAGATTAAAACCGTTTGAAAGGAGTAGGGAAAAAAAGAGGAAAAACAAAATGTTTGTTTTTTTTATCTGATAAACTAGTGCTTGACTGCAATCCCACCTGATGGTAAGCAGTGATGCAATCGTTGATGGTGAGGCGCACTAGTTTATTAAGAGCCTATTCACTCTATCCTTGAAGACACCCAAATTAATTAATGTAAATTAATTTATAAATGTTTTTTTTTTTTTTTGGCGTATGTATTAGTCTTACGAAAAAAATCATATCTTGATTACATGAATCTTTAATAAACATTTATTTCAAACTTATTGACCTAGCCGTTACCGAGGAGTAGGTTTCAGAAAGTCACTGTTTTATAGCACTAGTCGGGAGTTAGGGCCTATTTGCCCCAAAGTGGCGCGGTCTTGCGGTCGGTGCGTAATGGGTATCTTACCGTCCGGTGTCGATCAAGCCCGGATCATCAGTGCGTTGCGTTCCACACACTCCTCAAAGAGATTTCAGCAAGATTGACGGGGCCAATTAGGGTAGATGTCTGTTGCGACTGAGGATTATGCGAAGAGAGTAACCGTGGGATACCGGGAGCCTCGACTCTCAAAGGACAACTGAAGGAACACATACATACATACACATATATTACTAACTTTCGCCCGCCTACATTAAATACAGCCTATAATAATCTCTGAAAGTACTGGACCGATTTCTAAAATTTTTTCACCAGTAGAAAGCTGCTTTATTCCTGAGTGACATAGGCTATATCTTATGTACGCGGGCGAAGCCGCTGGCAAAAGCTAGTTAGATATACTAAAACTAATGTCGTACACTATTCCCAGTTACTGCCCCTGCTAACATGATACAGTTACGGTTTCATGTGCTGAATTAAATCTATTCAATTTCTCATGACTGCCATTACCATTGTCAGAGGATTTTTTATTCAACCAAGCTCACTTGAGTAATTCAAGGATTATTGTAAGTTTATTAGGAAAGTCGTCCTGTGAACTTGCAGTAGCGAAGTCACTGTTTTTGTATAGTTTAATATTTTTACATAATTTTTGTTATATAAATAAAACAGTGGTCGTGTATAACAAAGACAATTTTAACTGATTAAGCTAAGAACGTAATTCCAAAGTTAAGGTTTATAAGTTACTTAAATTTTCATGGAATTGAAATTAGAATTATTTACAGACGAACAGTTTTATTGTAATAAGATTTTGAAGTGGTGGAGCTCTCAGGTGGTTCTACTGTAAGCCTATTGTCACTGTACGGATCTGTTTTTTGGCAAATTATAAACTGTCAATTATTTACGACTACTTCATTTGCTTTTTCATTATTTCAGAAGCTAATAACAATAGTATTCCAAAACATTCACACAACGCCATCCAGTCTCAAACTAAGCAGAGCTTGTACGTACTCACATGTCTCTAAGTACATAAATACATATTATAGATAAATTACACCCAGACACAACAAAATTATCGTGCTCATCACAGAAACATTTGTCTTGCTTAGGTGTCGAACCCACGACCTCCAGCATAGCAATTAGGGCCATTAACCACTAAAGCAACAGGCAAATCAAAGCTAAATAATAGATAAAGCTAATATATTTATATATCAACTAGCTGTACCCGCGCGGCTTCGCTCCCGCTCTTCCCTACTTCAGCCTGCTATACCCTACTCTACCCTACTATACCCTACTCTACCCTACTCTACCCTACTCTACCCTACTCTACCCTACTCTACCCTACTCTACCCTACTCTACCCTACTCTACCCTACTCTACCCTACTCTACCCTACTCTACCCTACTCTACCCTACTCTACCCTACTCTACCCTACTCTACCCTACTCTACCCTACTCTACCCTACTCTACCCTACTCTACCCTACTCTACCCTACTCTACCCTACTCTACCCTACTCTACCCTACTCTACCCTACTCTACCCTACTCTACCCTACTCTACTCTACTCTACTCTACTCTACCCTCCTCTACCTTACTCTACCCTACACCACCCTACACTACCCTACTCTACCCTACACTACCCTAATTTTCATTTTTTTTTTCCATAAGAACCTTCTCCTCATAATAACGAACACAACAAAAAAAAAATTAGCGAAATCGGTCCAGGCGTTGTTGAGTTATGCGCTTACCAACACATTTTGCGATTCATTTTTATATTATATAAGATTAAGAGGGCCCTTTTCCACACGCCTATCGTCAACGTCAAGCATGGTTTAAAAGTTTGTTGCTTCATCTAACGCGATGTTTGATAAAGTGGCAATGCGAAAAAAGAGAGTTAATGCCTGAAAACTCTGTTGGCATTCGGTAATTCCACGATTTACAACGAATATTTCACAAAACTTGTTTTTCCGAAAAATTGTTGTCATTCAGAATCTCGACTAAATATGTGCAAAGCTTCCATGGATTTGTTATTTTTTTATATTTTTAATATATGAGTAGATAGGTATATTATGGAGGGCCAAAGTTCACGTAACAGCAGATTTTCAGAGGTTTTGTTTTTATTGATTTCTATAGAAGCCTAGATAATATTCACAAGATAGCTGTGTATCCAAAATATTCAGAAAAAGATGTGTAAACATCATAATCATGTAAAATGGTTGTATGGAAATGTACCTCGAGCTGGCCGCTCTTAAGAATGAATGCGGTCTTCGCGTTCGATTATAAATTAGATGTCTTCAAGGCTAGAGTGAATAGGCTCTTAATAAACTAGTGCGCCTCACCATCAACGATTGCATCACTGCTTACCATCAGGTGGGATCGCAGTCAAGCACTGGTTTATAACGACTGGTTTAAATCTTTCCTCTTTCAAGTTTCAGTAAAGTAACCACTATCCCTTGGTGTGCAGGTGCTGGACGACCCAGCAGAAGACCACCTATACCTGGTGTTCCAGCTGCTGGAAGGCGGCCCCGTCATCGACATCCCCACGGAGACGCCGCTCAGCGAGCACCTGGCCAGAAAGTACATCAGGGATGCCTTGCTGGGGGTGGAGTACTGTGAGTACAGGCTTTCTCATCTGACTTTTATTAATCACTAGCTGCTACCCGTGGCTTTGCCCGCGATAGTAGAAAATTATCATGTATATGAAACACAAGCATCAGCTAATACCTGCTAGTGTGTCTTACCAAATAATAATAGTAACAAATCAAGTATAATATGGACTTCGCTCGCGAGGTTGTCGACATGTGGGATGTGGTCTCGGTGATCATTGTACCGATAGTCGTTTCAGCCAATGGCTTAATAGCCAGGAACCTCGACCAACACCTTAGGCGTCTGGATCAAGGCTGTACTTCTGGACACGGTTCGCATTGTGAGGTGGTTTCTCTCTCTGCAGCTCTAACCTCTGGTAACTTGAACCCTGCTCCCGACACAGGTGGACTAATATTTTTTATATTATTAAATGTTTTTTTTTATTATTATTATTGTAAGAAATATTTAAAAACTAGTTCAACATCGCACCACCTTCTAGTCAATAAATGTAGTATTATATCTTTCGATATAGTCAACCGATTGCGATGAAACAAAGCCTATGTAATATATCAAGTTACACACAATTTTAATGTATAAATGTTATCTGCTTCGATTTCGTACAGTTTACGTGATACGCGCACAACTAAAAACTTCTACAAATTTATTATAATTATGTATAGATATAAAAATAAGTCGGGTTTTCCTTCCTGACGCTATAACTCCAGAACGCACGAACCGATTTCCACGGTTTTGCATTCGTTGGAAAGGTCTCGGGCTCCGTGAGGTTTATTAGAGTAGAGTAGGGTAGAGTAGGGTAGAGTAGAGTAGGGTAGGGCAGAGTAGGGTAGAGTAGGGTAGAGTAGGGTAGAGTAGGGTAGAGTAGAGTAGAGTAGGGTAGAGTAGGGTAGAGTAGAGTAGGGTAGGGTAGAGTAGGGTAGAGTAGGGTAGGGTAGAGTAGGGTATAGTAGGCTGAAGTAGGGAATATAAATTATATCTGAATAAGATAAATAAAGAGATAATAATAATAAAATAATCACGGGTTTAAAAAAGCATTTACTTTGAAGTATCCTGTTACAGTTTTTCACGAGGAAAATAAAACCAGCAAGCGGAAAACACTTGCATTAATTTTATACACTTATGTACACTTAAAAGACCATACACAAACCAGGAAACAAACTTCATTGCTTACATGACAGGTCTTAAGAAACTAGTTCTCCTCACCAGTTCCCCAAAGAGTCGTTAAACTAAGCACAACAAAGTAACAACTTCAGAACTGACGGTCACCTCCTGTGGACTTATTTCCTGTGGTCCTGACTCCTGACCCGTCTAGTTTACGATCCTCAGGGGACCTTTACAAGTCTATTTTTAGTGCATGACCTTTGTTAACTGACACATGATATTAAGTAAAATGTAATTTTAATTGTTGTTGTTGTCTGAAGAGAATTAAATTGACTGTAATCCTAATCTTATTTGCTGTGACGTTCTGATGGTGATGCCAGTTTTAAATTATATTCCTTTTTAGGTGTTAAATTCATCAAGTACAAATACCAGCACGGATCTTGAGTGCTCGGCGTCAGAGTGGGGATCGCTTTGCGCATTCCATACATTGGCGAGCCAATCGTCGTCGTTGTTAGATACATACAGCAAGCGCAGGGAACGAATAACGAGTGACGTCTATGACACGATGGCGCGGCGAGCCAATCACTGACACTCACCGCCCCCGCGTCTCACTTCGTACCACTAGAGAGACCGAATATTTGACTTCTGCGCAACTTGAAGCCAGCGCTCAAGATCCGTGACGGTATTTGTAAGTCCTCTTAGTCTGGGTGGCGTGAAAGGACAATGTGGGTTGCTTTAAGAAATATAGTCCCTCCTTGCGTCGTGTTTGTAGTCCTCAGTGCTGAGTATTGTGACCAGGGAGGGCGCTTCATCACTTTTATTTTAATGATGTCAACTTGTCAAGAGTGAATGGATTGCTTCTAGGCAAGCGTGTTCCATCGTCGGCCACATCATCGCTTTCCATCAGGTGAGATAGTGGTCAAACGCGAGCCTATACATAATCTATAGTACCTACTATCTATTATTATAAAGAGGACAGATTTATATTTTTGTTTGTATTGAATAAAATCAAAAACAAATGAACCGATTTGAAAAAAATCGTCTCACGTTTAAAATGTTCCTTTACTATTGAGTGACATAGGCTATAAATATATTTCCTACTTTCGGATAGGCGAAGCCGCTGGCAAAAGCTAGTAACAAAAATAAAAACACAAACAAACTTTCGCTTCTATAATATTAGTGTGATCTAACATGATAAAAAAAAACTAGTTAAAATTCAAAATATTTTATTTCACTTAGGCTTACATGGGCATACTTATAAAACGTCAGAAGCTAGTGCACGGTTCCAAATTGGGCGTTTCCTATGGAGAAGAACTGGCAAGAAACTCCATAAGAAAACAGTATAACTCTCTAATTCGTTCCAGTTACTTCTAGAATAAGTATATCTCAGTCAATATTATCTATTCGAGTCTCGTGTCGGCTAATGAAGAGGGGGTGATTTGGTCACCCTCCCTCCCTCCGTCGCCCTCCTTGCTATCTAGTCGTAAAAGTGTCGAAATATTTTAATAACACTGCCGCCAGGGTTTGTTGGAGAACCAAGCGTTATGTCACAAACTAAATTCATCTTTAATAAGTGACACAGAAATGCGGAAAATGGTTGAACGCAGCGTTATGGTTTGTGATTTCAATAAGTCAATTCTCAGGAATATGAATAAAAAGAAATAAAAAAAAATTAAAAAAAGAAAAGAAAATTACTTATTACCTATTATTTAAAAAAATAAATTTATGATTATCCTTCAAACGTTAAATTCGGAACTACTACTTGAAGTCCTCTCAACCTTAGTTCGATCTTCGTTCAAAATAATGTTATTAAGTTCTCTTAATGATTTGATATTTTTCATTGTATTTATTAATTTATTATTTTAGCATATAAAAAAAACGTGTTGCGCCGACCCCAAATAAAACGGGACAAGGGCAGGAAGAAGAAGAAGATTATTTTAGCATATACTTACATGATTATAAATGACTAATTTTATATTTTTCCGTTTTAAGCATCTGTTATTTGTTTATTGTGCAAACCTACCACAGTGTTGTCTTTTTTAACCCAAATGTTGACTGGTAGAGAATGCCTTGTAACATTAAGTCCGCTTAGTACCACTACTGTTCATGAAGTATAAATAAATATATTTTTAATCAAGGTTGTGTTTCAACAGTACGCCTTTTTTGAGTGTTTTATTATACCTACCATGTGAAATCTTAGACATTACTTTTTTGGAAACACATAATAATATGTTGGTAACTTTGATTGCCAGAAATAAATGCTTTTTATTTTTATTTTATTTATTAATAATATGGATATCGAGTTGTATAAATTTGTTTATTTCAATACTTGTTTGGTCGACTGTACGAGGATATACTTGATCGTTGATACATATTCAATAATACATAAGATTGGGTCGACCAAAACAAACATTTGTATGGAAAACACGAGAACATTTCCTTCCCGGGATCACGGACAGTATTACATACATAGATATCACTGCTTACTCCGGAGTTACACAATATTTATTTTCTGGGAAAATAAAAAGGACAAAAGCTGCAAACATTTTCCGGACAGTTCTATCTTTGACCAAAAGAAAGAAATACTACACAAAAGAAAATGAATTTCTTCTTTAATTTAATTCTTGTGTAATAAAACTATTTTTGTTCTGTGTCCTTTTTCAACAGAGTCGTGCATTGCATCTTGCACTAGAAGAACTAAAGATTTTTTCGTATATTTATCATTATAAAGGACTTATAGATAGTTGCTTCTTTGACAAATACTGATATACAGCTGTTTAACTAAGAACCAACGCATACATAGTCGGAAGAGGCCAGGCAGGTTCATATGGAATTCAAAAAATTATTAAAATTTGCTGCTGTATATTTTCTTGTCTACTATTTTCAAAGTAAAGGTAACTGCGACCTCTCGAAAATCCTGTTTTATACGTTGACTAACTTACCAATCAAAAACCTATTGGTGACTTCCTAAGCACTTCCTATAATGGTCTAAAAAAAGGAAATATAAGTATGTTATTTGTCAGTTGTCATAGCACAAGCTCTGCTTAGTTTGGTACTAGACAGCGTTGTGTGAAAGTTTTGGAATATTATTATGACTCTATTTATTTATTTTATATAGGTACATACACACTACATTTATAAATATTTCTTTAAAAAAACGTTTAACTATATAAAGCGTAATGGCCCACCGGCATCGGGAATGCGTCGTGTCCAGTACCCCTAGCCAAGTTGCAAATCTACAATAGTTAACGCTAGTAGAAAGCTTTGAATGTACGGGAATGACGTCATCTCAACGCTCAGTCACGTGGTCAGAACAAAACATTCGGCGACGCGGCCAACTCGAAGCGTTCGACGCAAGCGAAACGGTTGTAACTTGGCTAGGAGGTCAGGAGTACTACTTTCTATTATTATGATTATTATTAATACGGTGACTTTCAGGGTAGCCTGGTCCAGGCAGTTTATTGCTAAAGAAAAGCACAACTTTATATTTTTCTCACAATTGTCGTTTTTCCCAGTACACTACCAGCGCATCGCCCACCGCGACATCAAGCCAGCCAACCTGCTGCTGGGCGAGGGGCGCGTGCAGGTGGCCGACCTGGGCGCGTGCGGCGAGCTGGCGGCGGCCGGCCGCGTGTCGGGCACCGTGGGCACGCCCGCCTTCCGCGCGCCCGAGGCCGCCGCGCCGGCTGACAAGTATAGTGGAGAGGTGAGCAACTTCGACAAAGGATGTTATCAGATTAGAGAGTAAGTCATCGTGGTGGAGAATATTCATTGCTCCAGGGTGTACTGGAAGCGCCATAAAACAGATGGATGAGAGTGACGAAGATAATGTTGTACCGGTATCAGTACAAAAAAAAAACACAAAACTGTGTCTGTTCAAATCTCTTAAACGACTTTCGGAAGCTTAATCTCATAGAATGACCATAAGCCATATTGTATAGCGCATGCACAAGCAATATTGTAGGTATAGCATAAACGATATTATATAGCATAAGCATTGTCATCTTCTCATCAGAAGAGGGAAAGAACCGTAGGTAATCCACATAATGTCACATGTCTTCTTTCTAGTTTTAGAACCTGCCGGTTTTGTCACGATGTTTTCCTAAACCGTTTTGAGTGCAGTGTTGATATTGTAGAAGAGTATATTAGCTAACTTGGTAATGTGACAGATTTAAGAAAATGAACACGGGAGAACGAAGTCGAACCCCTACTGAAAATACTGGCTCTAAATAGCAGAGCATACACGTGTAGGCAAAAAAGAAAGTCCAGCAGTGGGTTTAAACAGATTTATTAGAATAAAAACGATATAGGAATTTATATAATCATTCTGAGAAATGATGATGAAGAAATCTACATCTACACTAATATAATAAAAAGGGTAAATTTTGTTGTTTTGTTTGTAGGATATAATCTCTGGAAGTACTGGTCCGATCGCTAAATTTTTTTCACTGATAGAAAGCTGCTTTATTCTTGAGTGACATAGGCTATATTTTATGAACGCGGGCGAAGCCGCTGGCAAAAGCTAGTCGTCAATATTCCTGTAAAATCATTATCTCGCTAGCCATTTCCCAACTAAGGTAGGCGCCAGATAACCGTGGAAAAACGTTCAGCCGCCTACATTTGTTGACATTCTCAATTTCAAAAACGGTAATAAAGACAAAGCTGTCTTGAATTACATGATCTAGTAATGAAAAGCAGTTCATTATTTTTTTTTCGGGTACCTACGCAGAGATATTAGGAAAAGGTCAATGTACTTCAGTCCACAGGGGCGCCTTCTACAGCTTTGGTTCAGCTTACAGTCTAACCGGATGCGGTTGAACACCCGTGTTTTACAGGAGCGACTGCCTGTCAGACCTGCATAACCCAGTTACTGGGCAACATTCTACGTAAAGTTTCTGTAGCACCAATAACTTCTCATTCCCCCAGGCAGCAGACATCTGGTCTCTCGGCGTGACCCTCTACGCCATGGTAACTGGCAAGGTGCCTTGGGTCGGCAGCTCAGCAATAGAACTACAGCGCAAGGTGGTGGACGAGCCCTTGACGTTCCCTGGCAGGATCCAGCCCTCCAGGCAGCTGCGGGACCTGCTCAACAAGATGCTGGAAAAGGATCCGGTTAAGAGGATTACTCTGCAAGAAGTTAAGGTGGGTCTCTGAACCTGTTGGATCTTTAGGTCTCGATGGATTTTGGTATGAAGTGGGAGCTCGTAAAAAAATAACAAATTACAGAAAAATATGTGTCATATTGGATAAAAACTATAAAACAATAAAATAACGCACGAACTTTGCACATCAGCCGACGCGCGACGCGAGAATCAACGCGATGGCACTTCACATTCGAGACACCGGTCCCGCAATTAACTGCCACCTAGGACTAATACCGCTTAAATAAATATAAGAAGCTAGCAAAAACAACAAAAAAAAATCTATCTAGAAAATATACCCAACGAATTGATTTAATATAAAAATATTTAGACATTCCGGCCCAAGATGCTTTTTAAAATTATAAAATTACAGCCCAGCGACCTAAAATTATGACCAGTGGTCGGAATTAGGTAGAGTTATTATTTTACTTGAATCGAAATGTTGATATTAATATGGATCTTCCTGGGATTTCTAATGAAAGATCCCGTGTGGCCAACAATATTACAAATTATAAATAACAATAAAAACCTCAGAACTAGATAAGACAAATAAAACAAAAATAATATATAAATAAAATACAATTTTTATTAGTATTTTTCATTGAAAAAGATCTCTCTACGTCAACTGAGATGAGGTTAACAAACTTATACACTTCCTCCTCCTCGTCATTAATGCCGGAAGGATTTTTTTCTGCTACATTTCTAACAGTGTCGTATAAAAATCCGTTCTTTAAAATTAATCTCTGGATTTGAGGCATATCCACTTTATTCTTTCGCTGTATGAAATCAGTATAAGTACTTAAATAACTCTACCTAATTCCGACCTCTGATTATGACATCATATTTAATAGTATTTTTTGTTTAAACGATCTCAAAAAAATATTTACCATGAACGTATAATTTCAATATATTTCTTGTATGAAATAGCTACTTTTAAGTTTAGGAAATACTGCATAAAAGAATTTAACCAAAAGCCACATTTAAATACTTTTCTACTGCACTGAAATTCTGGGCAGCAACTATTTTTAGTACATTGGATCGTAATGCATCAACCTAAATTTAGGTTGAACCTTACGAGGTTAACCTTTTGAATGTCTTAAGTTACACAGTTCGACATAAGCCATTGTCTTTCTATTGTGTCTCTAATTACGGCATTCGAAGAGTTAATGGAGTATTTCACTTGAGACAACCAACACCACCAGTAATTAATATTAGATCACTTGAGTACCAACTATCCTCATCTACAGTCTAAGTGCTAAGATGTCATTAAGCTAACGAAGACGATTCTCCCAAAATGTCAGCTTCCAAATTATTCGAATCCACCCCCGTAGTAATAAAGTGAATTCGTCCAAGATTAATCAAATTGTCTAAGTCAACGCAATTAGTGAAGCAATTTAACCAATCTGTACAGTAACGGGTGACCTTATCAGTAGAACAACCAGGTCTGATTGGATTAGAAACGATAGCAAATCGCGAATAACGAGGAATTATTATTTACTTAGTTTTGGATTTTATGCCACCTGACAGCTTTGGACTCAGTAGAAAGGCGCGCAAAGAGGCCAATTGGTGATCCAGATTTGGTTAAGTCCAATCTTCAAAGCCTTGAGCACATGCGTAGGGTAGCCTTTCGGCGTTTTACAGATTGCATTTTGGAGACACGACGCGCACACGGAAATTGCATGACTTGATTCCGCCATCTCATTTCTACCATCGAACAGCCCGACGTACGGCGAGTATCCACCCTTACGTTGTTAAAACCTCTACGATCCGGACTAAGCGTTTCCCCTCATCGTTTATACTGCGTACATCGAAGGATTGGAACAATTTCCCTGCTGCGGTCTTCCCGTCCGATTATAATTTGGGTGTCTTCAGGCTAGAGTGAATGCCTCTTAATAAACTAGTGCACCTCACCATCAACGATTGCATCAGTACTTACCATCAGGTGGGATCGCAGTCAAGCACTGGTTTAGGTATATCACATAAAAAACTTAATCTTAGTAATGTAACTGTAATTTAGCACTTACAAAGTAACAGTTTCAGCTAAGCATATATTCATTTAGTACTGCGTACATTGTGCTAAAAATGAACAAACTGGCCAAGTGCGAGTCGGACTCGCACACGAAAGGTTCCGTACCGTCCATAGCAAAAAATGGCAAAATAATCACGTTTGTTGCATGGGAGCCACACTTATTTAATTCTGTTTTTAGTATTTGTTTTTAAATTTTCAACTTTTCAACGCGGTGCAGGAGATAGATATCCTTCTTGTGTTTCATACCGGGGCTGATCTACCTTTCGGAGCTAACCCTGACCCCAGTAGGCTTCGACCCGGCTGGGTCCCTGCTGTTGCTGACAACTCCTTGAGGCGCGCGGGAACAGTGCGCGCCGTCGACGACTTGGGCTCGGTCCGGACAGATACCGGACGGTCGGACAGCGAGCTACCCATTGCTCGCCGTCCGCAAGCCCGCACCTACTGTGGCCGGAAATCAGGATCGGAATCCCGGCGGCAGCTGGGGCGCTGTGAGCGTCGTTGTGGTCGGCCTCCTCCTTTGCTAGCATTACTGCTTCGCAGAAGGGGGCGTCCGCATGCCACTCCTCCTCGCTTCGGACCATGGCCTGTACCAAAGCCCGGTGCGAGAGTGTGCCGCCGCCGATTGCCCCCACGAGCGCACGGCGATGTTCTGCCCAAGCGGGGAGGGTCCGCGTACCTTAACTTTTTGGGTACGGAACCCTAATTATAAATAACACTAGTTTACACCGTTTTCATACCCCAGCTGAAAGTTGTTATTTTATTTTGTGTTCAGGTAGAACTATCCAGAAAAAATAATAAAAAGATTCTGTCACGTCTGGTTTAAAAAATATTTATTTTCTTGAAGGGAAATACAAAAATTTTAGGATTAATACAAAAATGAATTAAAAATGACTAATTTTTGCTTTCTTTTTATAGTTATTTGAATCAGTTTCTCTTATGATAGACCAACAGTAATCCCCTAACATATTTTCATCCCAAAATCCTTGATGTCGTTCTTCGAAAGTCCTTAAATCTTGGTGGGAACGTTCACCCTGTTCGTCACTCATACTTCCTAAGTTTTCAGGAAAAAAATTCAGATGAGAGTGTAGAAAGTGAATCTTTAATGACATGTTTACTCCCATATCATGAAAGTTTTTCAATAAATTGTTAACAATTTCTTCATAATTTTCACTTTTTTTATTTCCCAAAAAATTTTCTACAAGCATTTTAAATGAGTTCCAAGCAGACTTTTCTTTAACCGATAAAAGGTTTTCAAACTGAGAATCTTTCATAATTTTACGGATTTGTGGACCAATAAATATACCCTCCTTCAGTTTTCCCTCTGTAATGTTTGGAAATATTTTTTGCAAATACCGGAAAGCATCACTGTTTTTGTCAAGCGCCTTTACAAAGTTTTTCATGAGCCCCAGTTTGATGTGTAAAGGGGGTAAAGTGACGTTATTTGGATCGACCAACAGCTCGTGATTAATGTTCATTTTGCCCGGAATATACTCATTTCGAACAGGCCATTCTTTCCTTACATAATGATGTTGTTTCGCTCTAATGTCCCACAAACAAAGGAAACAACAGTACTTCGTGTAACCACCCTGCAATCCCACTAACATACCGATGACTTTGAGGTCGCCGCACACTTTCCATTGATGTTCTTTATACTTTATTAAATTAATCGAAGTACGCATCGTTTCATAGCTCTCTTTACAATTCACTGCGTGTCCTATTGGTATGGAAGGTTTCTTATTTCCGTTATGTAATAAAACAGCTTTGAGACTATATTTCGAAGAATCTATGAATAGGCGCCACTCTGTTTTATCATAGTTTTGATTCATTGCTTCGAAAAGTCCCGGGATATCTGTGCAATAACAATATTCACCTTCTCTTTTGAAAAATTCTGAGTAAACTTTGCTTCTGTTTCTGAAAAACGTAACTTTTGTGTCTGGTAGTAACAAGTTCCATTGTTGTAAGCGGGAGCCAAGAAGCTCTGCTTTAGATCTTGATAACTGTAAATCTCGTATAAGATCATTTAATTCGGCCTGATTAATTAAATGTGGAGTGTTTTCTTGAGGTGAAAATTCGTCAGAATCACTAGAAATCGACTTGAATTCAACATCACTGTTATTGTCATCTAATATATTTGCACTCGAACTACCGGGACAAACTAGATGGGGTAGATCTTTTGAATGTAAAATCGGCTTAGTAACAGACGGAACATCGGCATACATAATACTTGCCTTATTTTTTTTGTTATATCCCAATGTCTTCGTAACACAAAAGTAACAATCATTTTCATGATTACTAGGTTCTCTCCATAGCATTGGCGAACCAAATGGAAGGTAAACTTTTTCTCCTGATGACCACTGGAGTAAGATGATTCTACAGCTTTCGCAAAACACGTGAGGCACCCACTTTTTATCTTGATTTGCAACAGGAAATCCAAAATAATAAAGATATGCAGTTTTTAACGAATCTACAATAGGTCTTCTCTTTTTTGAAAATATAAACTGTCCACAAACATAACAAAAACGGTCAGAACTTTGTTTGCACTTTCTGCTAGCCATTTTAAATCAATCCAAAGCAAAGTAACTGTCGTTTGAAGCGAACGAATAAACAATAAAATATCACTACCACGTCGGGTAGTTAAAAAAAAACAATTGACGGCAGAAAAAAATTCCGACGTGATAAAATATTTCTGCTAACACTTTTAGGTTTAGGGAAGGTAGATAAACATATTGACATACATTCGGTTCGGGGTATAAATAAAAAGTAAAATTTTGTAAACTAGTGTAATCAGCCCTTCTAACAAGTAAACTATATCTATATCCGAGAAACTATACCAATGATTTTTTTTTTCGATTCTAATTCTTCTTCCTCTCCCAGGATCACGAGTGGATCACAGACGGAGGCAAGGATCCTCTGCCGTCGGAGCAGGAGAACTGTCGCCTGGTGGAGGTGACGGACGAGGACATGGCGCAGGTCGTCACCTCCATCCCCAACCTGTCCACGCTCATACTCATCAAGACCATGCTAAAGAAGCACAGCTTCCAGGTAAAGACTCCTTGATTCATTTAAGATGTTGACCGTGGTATGGGGCGTTTTAGACCTTGTTTAAAACTATTATATGGTGGTATGGGGCTTATTAGAACCCGTAACGTTTAGGAAACTAAAAGCTTTCATTGTGAAGACGTTCACTGTGTTATGAGGTTGAACAAACCACATGCGTAACTTCTCGCAGGCGCGGCAATCAAAATCGCTTTCTTTCTCTGTGCGGAAGACTGCTATGTTAACATTTCTATTGATATAACAGAAACAAATAATATATGTAAAATTGATGCACTCACGAAGCGTTGCGGCAGTGTTTTTAGAAACAAAATTTTGTGAGGCCGGAAAAGCCTCGTACATACTGCAAAGAAGTTCAACTTTACCCCTAAAAGACCACAGATGCACTGGCTGGAAGACAATAAAAAATGGCTCCAAAGCGAACTTGTTAAGTACGTTACGTGATCAAACTGACCCCGTATTAAAGTAGATACATCACTGCATTCCGTTTGAATAGAGCATCTTAGATATATGCCTATTCATTTTGTTTCCTAAACTAAACCAAATTGAAGTTACGGCCTCCGCACGGCAGAGAAGACTTTATTTTCTTAGCCGCACCGCAAGGAAGACATATTATACGCCTATTGGGCCTATTAGACCTCATTCCGCACTGAACGTGTTAAATCTTAATGTCGTTTCAATCAACCATATTTTTTTATATAATAAATGGATTATTAAGAGGTTTTCTTTGCAAAGGGAGTGAGTGAGTCAAGGTAAAATGGGATGACGGTGACGCACAGTCGTGCAAAGCAATTGAGCTTTACAAATAACCTATTCACTCTTGAATGAAGCACTGGGGGTGCTTCAGTCAAGAGTAAATAGGTTACTTGTAGTAATCTGGAAAGTTAAGTCAATAAAAATTAAAAAAAAAAACTAGCCAAGTGCGAATCAGTACCCCTAGCCAAGTTGCTAATCTGCAATCGTTAACGCTAGCAGAAAGCTTCAAATGTACGGGAATGACGTCATCTCAACGCTCAGTCACGTGGTCAGAACAAAAGAATTGGCAGCGCGGCCAACTCGAAGCGTTCGGCGCAAGCGAAACAGTTGTAACTTGGCTAGGGGGCTGCCCCCCTAGCCAAGTTAAAGTAAAAGAATCCTTCGTTTGCGAGTCCGTACAGCAAAAATTGCAAAAAAAGCAACACGTTACTTGTTTGGAGACCCTATTTGTTATTGTAGCGGCAACGTAAAATACACATGCTGTGTCTCTCTTGCTCTTACGGTTTATGAGATACAGCCTGCTGTTTGACAGATAGACAAACAGATAGTTGGACAGCAGAGGCTTTATAATAGGTTCCCGTTGGCACTGTTTGAGTAGGTACGGAACTCTAAATATAGCAGCTAATATTATAGTTGTTCTATTAGAAACTGAAGAACAGAAAATATTATAAACTAGCTTTTGCTTGTGGCTTTCTTTGCGTACATAAAATATAGGTTATGTCACTCAGGAATAAAGCAACTTTCTATCGGTAAAAAAAATTTTAGCAATCGGACCAGGACTTTCAGAAATTACCTCCTACAAAGAAAAAAAACACTTTACCTCTGTAAAATATTAGTGTAGATTGAACCATTACTCTTCTTTAATCATGACATTTGCGTGCAGAACCCGTTCCTCCGCAGTCGGGAAGGCAGCACATCCCGCAGGGAGTCGACGAGCGCGCGCGGCGAGCCCGACAAGCCCAGCGCCGCCACCAAGCGCGGCGGCCTCGCGCGCGCCGGACGCTCGCTCTCCGCTCCCGGCAATTATCTCACTGAAAGGTTAGCATGCGTAATCAGCCTTTCCATGTTCCCACTGCTGGGACTCAGGCCTCCTCTCTAGGAACTGGAACGGGCCGTAATCCACCACGCGGGCCCAGGGCGGGTTGGTCTTCGAATTGATGGTTCTAGGACATGCCGGTTTCCAAGTTCACATTAATGCACTACAAGATCTGTTCGTCAGTATTTATGTCTACACCATAAGTGACGACAAAATAAATGGTTTGATACATCTCACTCAACAAAATCTTTATTCCAGCAGGCAATCCTCATTCGACATTGGACTGGAATCAGTGCAAGAGTCTCGAGACCAGAGTCTGGACGCCTCGAAGGACCTGAAGAGTCCGCAGAGTCCACAGCCGCCAGAGAAGGAGTCCCCTTGCGCGCGGTGATACCCCCGCCCCGCGGTGCAGCCCGCCGCCGCCGACCAATGGCTGCTTCGCATTCAAATCTCGATCGAATTCGAATAGCCGTTGGACATCGGTACAACAATGTGGCAGCTTCGATACAAATGTTGCCAGCATTCAAATTTTTCATTCGTATTTGAAAGTTGATATTTTTTTAATAATTTTAAATTATCACGTTGACGTCAAAATTTGAGATTTTAGGCTGCTATGTGATTAATGTTCCAAATCGGAACTTACTAAAGTTAGAAAGTCCCAATTATATTGACTCTGATTTTGACGACAGCATATCGAAGGAAACTTGAACTTTTCACTTAAAATTACTAATTCATTCATCCGCTAGTCCTATTCACTTAATATTGTAAATATTTTTAAATAACATTTGTCCCTCTTTGACTTAAAAAGCACTTAAATATTTTTAATAAGATAATTAGGTCTAAATAACGAGGCTGCCTTGTTGAGACACAAAACATGCTTGACTTAAGGCATACCAACTAAGTTCCCGTTACGAATAGCAATTTATAATCTAGTCTACTATTTAGATAGCCATAAGAATCAATCAAGTAGTAATCCTTCGCCTACGTGACGTATAAAAACGAATATTCAGCTAACACATGAAAAAATTGCTGTTTCAACAAGATAAAATGTTGCCACGCGTAACATGACGTGCCTCGCGAGGCGGCCTCGTGCAGAGCAAACTTTTACAAAGGCCGTTTATACTGTAAATATTTTAGCATATTTTTAATATTAATTCATAAAAAATTGCTCAATGCTTGTTTGATATCATTGTACATATTGTAAGCTTTTAGGTTAAATAACAGTTTTATATGAATACAAAATACACTGGACGGGTTGATGTTTCGCTTGGCCTGTGTTTGTCAAACAATAGTAAAATGTAAAAAACATTTTACTAACAAAATCCAGGTACCTACAGCAAAATGTAGGGGCCCGGCAGGGCCAATCCCGGGAATTTCTGAACAGAAAAGCTGTAGTCCTAACGCAATGGGCAACTGAAGGACATAGGTGTGGTTTTAGTTAGTAAAAGTCTGACACCTTCCCGCTCTACCCAGACCGAGAAAGTCCATTGGAAGATTTCCCACCTCAAAAAAGGTACTTACCTAATTGGCAAACTTGTTTTCGTCACAAGCTTAAAGCTTAGAAAACCGACTCTCAGAAATCAAATATTTCTTGAACTTAACGTAATGTAACGCGTCTAACTATTTTGTATTTTATAAAACTTTTATTACTAATATTATAAGTAATTCTAGGGGTCAGCGGGCATGCAACGTGAATGAATTTCACGGCGCCGGCATCAACGTCATGTCATTTTCATTGTTAAATATTGAGCCTCGTTAAGGTTTTACATTTTCATGTCTGAATTTATTTTAAGGTTCGATGAAAGCAATTTATATTACGTTTCATCGTCGCGCCCCCTGCATCGTTAAACAAGTTTGATCCGGAAACATCAATTATTCCGGAACTAGATCGCTGGCGACGGCAGTGGCTCTGGTATAGTCTGTGGTTTACGGCGACCACCTTATAAATCACTGATACTGCGCTTCCTAAAACCCTGAGTAGAATTGGATCGGAATCAGTGCCGGATTAAACCAGCGCAGGGCCCCCTGCGTAAAAAAGATAGGGTGTAAGGGACAGCCCTCCACAAACTTTAAGAGCTTGCTCAGTAGACGAAACTGAACAACCTTCCGCAAAACTTTTTTTCAGGAAACTTAAAAAATATCAGCCTCACCATACAAAATTAATAACTTAAATGGACAGCTTGCATGGAGTAGCCGACTTTTTTTCCGTTTCCTGAAAAAAAATCTTGTGGAAGGTTGTTGAGTTTGGTCTACTGAGCAACCCCTTAAAGTTTGTAAAGCGCTGTTCTTTACACCCTGTATAGATAAAAAAAAAATATTTTGTAGAAAATGATTTCGCAAAGATTTTTCTCATTTACCGTGACGCTCAAATACTTCAGTAATCTTTTTTTAAGTCTGAAGTAAATTGACTATCACATCGAAATAAAAAACATTGATTACTACTTTTTATATTTAAGTGCGGGCCCCCAAATGCGCGGAGCTTGTAGCATTTGCTACTCTCACTACATCGCTAATCCGCCACTGATTGGAATAAAATTTACCAAACATCAGCAGCTTTTTTCATCACCGTTTCGGCAAACGACAACTTTATCTTTATATTGAGAACATATAATTTAAGAAGTATACTAAACTGCCTAGACCCCTAGATAATTTGCGCCCTACCTACAGGTTAAAAGCGCATGTATAAAGCGAGCAGCTATGTTAAGAGATTGACCAATTTTCACTGTCAAATTAATTTCAATTATAATGATCATCTATTGAGTCGAGATCGCATTTATAATCTGTGCATTGTGTTGACAGCTCTGACATTTATGTCAAGCGGATATTATGGAGAGAACAAATTGAAGGAAGTTATTGGCAAATGCAGGTGCTGTATTGTAGCAATAATTCTGAGGAAATTCGATGTTATGATGAGAATTTGGTACTATTGAGGTTACAGCATTTTGCGTTAACAAAGATTGTTCGATTAAATGTTATTATTTTGATGATTACATTGGTTTACAACGTACAAATATTAATAATAATAGACACTCAAGTCTATCGAGAAAAAGGTTTTTGGTTTCCCGCCATTTCAGAACACATGACATGGTTTTTTTTTATTTAGGTACTTTTTATAATGTTAGTTTGGCTTGGATAACAAGACCTTTAAGCTGTATGGAGTAGTCACTTTGAGTTCCATTAGAATGCGGAAGTAACGCATACCTACAATATTTTTTGGAATATTTGGCCGCACATGTCTCGAGTAGTCGACTTCATGGCAAACTATGCTGAGGTAATACTAAGTACAATAAAAATTCTCAGTAGATACCATTTTACCGAGATGACGCCTATTTCAATGATAACACATAATATATTAATTGTACACTTGTGCAGACACTTGAGATACAAAGATACACCAACTTCACATCACAAAATCGGCTAGGCTTTGCAAATAATTAAAACAGCCACTGAACAAAATCCCGCCAAAAACTTCTTTTTTTTTTAATCAAAAATGTCAATGCACAGATTATAAGCAAGTCGTAGATAAGGTGCATGTTAGTGTACAGGGTCCGATCACCGAAGTACTTACGATTTTTGTGTAAAATAAGTAACAAAGTTTTTAATTAAATATTTTAATTAACAATGTCCAAGCTTAGATATTAGGTGAAAGGAAATTCGTTGTCCACGCTCTGCTGCGATGTTTTCTGACGGATACTTTCATATTCTTCTCAAAGAGAAAAATATTACTTCTGACCATAGATTTAGATAGTAAAGATAGGACTTTTTAATGCCATGCGCTCATGGCCGCTCAGAAAATCGGTTGCGGTCTAGTCGAGCCAGATAGACGCACGATTCGTCCTCTCCTTACTATGTAAGTCAATGGTTATTAACTCAATACCAGTTAGTTAAATAAACTTTTAAAAACACTGATCAAATATTGTATCAAATATGCTCGCTTGAAATCCAACACACTTATTCGTCTCTTGGCTGGCTTATGCTAAAAGCAAAAACACTTTAATTTCATTTTTACAAATTCACCCTTTTGACTTTAAAATTTTTGGGGCTCTTTGATAACTATATTTTTACATTAAATCTATTTCAAAATATTATAATAATGAAACTAATCACTCACCATTTTTTATTTTATTTTGTTAGTTCAAAATTATAAATTGTTTTTTTAAAGTGTATTGTAACCCCAAAATGACTCGCTAATAAGACAGTGTTCGTAAACATGAATGCTCTTTTAAAAGTTTTTTCTTTGTGTATTTAAAATAAGCAATTATTGACTATGGCAACTAAACCGTAATCTTTTCTTTGAAAAGCTTGATTAATCGTTAACCATTTAACAATGTTAAAACATTCTTAAGATATTACAAAATCATTTTTGTTTAAATAAATAATCGTAAAACATAATTTATAAACATGAATATGAATAAACACGGTACGAAGTTGAAAAGAATTTGTTCGAAAAATGTTATACCTCTATGAAATTCTTGTAAAAATAAGGCATCTTGCACACTTGGCCACTCGAGGTTGCTAATCCGGATTCTTACGACCGCACTATCGCAATTTTTGCAACGTCTTAAAAGTAAATTTTGCATTTGAGAGAAATTCACACAGACATTTCTAAAGCCATTTCAATCTTACAAACCTTTCACAATTATTTTATCTTTCAAATTGTGTATATAAATGTATATTGGTATACCTACTTCAAGCTTTAGCCGCTTGCGTCGGATTGGTTCATCGAGTGTTCTCGCGTCCTATTCGCCAGAGTCGTGTGTTGCACTGGGAACTCCATCTCGTTTAACTCTTTAATCCCCTTAAGTGACAGAAGAGCTGACGAGATGGAATGTTTGGTTGTGAATATATATCTTCACAACCAAACATTCCATATATATATAATATATCCAACGTATATTTAAAGAGTTAAACATCTATGTGGATGGATTCTGTTAATTTGTGATACTAATACCACTATTAAAGCACCACTTTACCTAATACTTTTGACATCAAAGCGGTATTTACAAAACTATTCGCTCGTAATGAAACCGGTTAGATTTAAACTTATTCGGGACGTGGTCAAGTTTGCAAAGTGCCTGCCGAAGGTTAGCCAGGGTCGAGAACACCCCTTCATCCTTTGCAAGCCAAGGTCCAAACTTATGCCTTTGAATGTTGTGATAGTCTAGAACGAAGGTATGCTTATATTAATTCTAAATAGAACTAAAAAAAAAATAAGTTTTAAAACATTTTAAAAATATTATCTCTCAGATTAGAAAAAAAAAAAATATTATTATCTATGAAATAAACGAAGAAATTTTTAAATAATCTCGCGAAGATTTTTAATGTAAGATTTTTCAATGGTACGTTTTTTTTTCTTAATTAATGTGAAATGTTAAAAAATGAGTTTGTTATCAGTTGATAGGAATATAAAGTTATGCAATGTTTGAACTGAAATAACGTTATAGAAAGATGTTGAACGTGGTCGCTATTGGCTCAGTGATCTTGGAGAGATACTGTAAGGGCCCAGCAAGGTCGAAACCTACTGGGGCGAGAAGTCTGCTTCTGGAAAGGAAGATTCGGTCCCGGTACGAAAGGCAACGAAGGAACAGGAGTGGGTTTTTAGTCGGTAAAAGTCTGACTCTATCTCCGGCTCCGCCCAAGGGCGCGGAGATGTCATTGGATGATTTTCCCACGTACAAAAAAGAAGTGGTCGAGAGAAAATAGGTTTAGTGTGTCTGCCTTAACTAATGTATGTACTTAAGTACTATATTGCATCGGCTAATATCCTCATAAGGGCTTGCGCTCACCTGAAACTAGACTGTCTTAGACAGACTCTGTAGACGCTGTAGACTGTTTTGTCTACGACAAAACAGTCTACAGCGTCTGCGACAAGACTGTCTTGTCTACGACACGGAGCGCTAGGGCTGTTGAAAAAATATCGTATTAGTAATAAATATCGATATTTCGAAACAATAACCGATATTTTATCAACAATCCTAGCGCCCCGTGTGGCCGTGTCGTAAACAAAACAGTCATGTCAAGTCTGTCTAAGACGTCTTGTCTCAAGTCTGCGCAAGCCCTAGAGCACGTGCCGATATGAGAGAAGAAGAATGTCTCTATGGAGACACGTGTAAAGTTCTGGGAGTACCTACTGGAACTTGGAACTGATTTCAACAGTAAAGTTCTAATTGGAACCGATTGGCTTTTCACGAACTACGCAATACTAATTTAATTTAATCTGTGATTAGGTCTCATGTTAAAGTTAGAACTACATAGAATACACGTGTAGCACACACGCCGATCTGGGCTGGTCGCTTTCCATACATTTTATATGGCAACTAGACTTGTAGAGCTACACTAGATCCACGCCACGCGACGTCGTTCTAGATACAAATCAGCTAGCTTCTAGCTTAAGGCTTATAGTCCCTTGAACCATCTGACCGAAATTATGTGAACGCAACTCTCGCACTCGCCTAGGCGGCAGTCCGCAAATCTGTGCATTTATTTGCGGCCAGGAGCGCCCGGAAAGCGCTTTAAATCCATTTTCTTTGCGAAATATTGATTGATTTACATATGCAATGTTCACTTTAAAGAATATTTAACTACCAATTTTTATGTATAAAAATGTTTCCAAAGATCCAAGCCGTTTCGAAGGAGTAGGGAAAAGTTGCGAAAAGTTGCGAAATTGCTAAATATTTTTTTTAGACAAAAGTATTAATAGCACGAAAAAATCAAATGTTAATAATGTTGTTCATGAATCTTTAATAAACATATATTTTTTTCAAACCTATTAACCTGGCCGTTACCAAAGAGTAGGCTTCAGAAAGTCAATGTTTTATGGCACTTTTCGGGCGCTCGGGCCTTAAGTTACGTCATTGACTGTTGACATTTAGGCAGCAACCGCATGGTTGACACATTTCATAACTGTATCATAAAAAGTCACAAAGTTATTAAAGCTTATTATGTTACCTGATTGTCCGCGAAAATATGTGGTCACTGGGTCATCCGGGCAACTTAGGGATTGTATTGTTCTCAGCTGTGCGCTGGCGCCTAATGCCCGCTACGACTAGCCTTGAACTCTGTTGTACTTAGTGTTGTGGTGTCCAACGTATTAGATTTTTTTTTTGGGAAAATTATAACATGATATAAAAATTATTGGAATCGATTCAGTTACTGATTCAGGTTTCACACTATATTCTATATTTCATATTATATTCAGGTTTCACATATAGGTACTAAAAATAATGTTGATTATGTATGTATGTCATATCGACACCGTTCAACATCTCTACAAGCTCCTTTTATAAATAATAGTCGTAAACATAAGTCGCACAACACACCACACAAACACAACTGTTAATAATATTTAAAACCAGAACAAATATAATAATGAGTTGTTGATTTTATTGAGATTTCATATTTAACAATTTAATAAAAACACTTTCAAAATACAAACGTGTTTCATTTTCTTCCCATGGAACCTTATATCGAAGAAGGACCCACCTGATGGTAAGTGCTCAACGCCACCTAAGTACTCGTATGTCTACTAGACAACACCAGAAGCATGGCAGATAGAGTTGCCAGGTCTCAAGATCTGCTTTAGCTTTTCGGTTACAAAACCGAAAAGCTGGACAAACTATCCTATTTAGCCGGACTTTTGGTCAAAAAGGCCAATATATTTTTTAAATCTAACATGACTTTTTAAGAAAATTCATAAAACCTTTTTAAATTCTAATGAAAAAAAACAATAAAATTAAGTGAGAAAATTGCTAGAGTTATTGCATGTCTGCTCTGTTTGTGCTAGTGAGACAAGGCCAAACTCAAATGACAATATTCTAAACAAAATGGTCAAATTCAAAAAGCCTAACAAAAGCCAAAAATTTTCAAATTTGACCAGACACCATGACCTAGATCATGACGTTTAAAGTAAGATTGTTTTAATCTTGTTCCAGTGTGGGTAAGAGACAGAGCTATACAGGTTGTCTAGCGCCATCTCTTACCCACACGGAAACAAGATTAAAACAATCTTATTTTGAATGTCATGGTAACCCTGCTAGCCCGGTTTTATCAGGACGCCTGGCAACGTTAGTTATTTAGGAATCAAGAAACAGACTGTGGTGGGAAATTCTATGTATCTGTTAATACCTATTACATACCTGTATATTCCGATTGATTCCGATTCCGATTAGCAGGGTCTAGGTTCTCGGTAGGCTCGTATAGGGATTCTCCTATGAAATCAAACACTTCGGGCGGCGCACTCTATATTTTTTTACTTATTTAAACGAATTGATGCTTTCCTTACAAAAATCACTTCAACACTGAAAAAACAACAGACATTCTTTTTTTCTACTAACTTTCAAACCTATTCTAGAACAGCATAATCCTTCGAATTATATTTTACAAGCCAGTTCGTTGGTTTTTTTGGTTGGTTTCGATATCACAGTACCTACCTAAATCCTAAAGAGTCGGTCCACACTACACGAATTTACGCTGAAACGGTTGAACAGATTTTATCTGCAGAGCATATCCTAAAATAACACATAAGATTCTTCTATACCTGCCCTCCTAGGCAAGTTGCAATCATTTCGCTTGCGTCGAACGCCTCGAGTTGGTTACGCCCCCAATTCTTTTGTTCTGACCACGTCACTGACGTCATTCCCGTAAATTTGAAGTTTTCTAATAGCGTTAACGAATGCAGCTTATCAACTTAGCTAGGGGTACAGAAGTGTGTTAGGTTAATTTTCGCCTACCGCGCGAACGAAGCCGTTAGCAGCATCTAATCTTGAATGTCTTCTGGTTAATGTGGTTATAACAGTTGCAATATCTCGCACTGAGTCGGTCACGTTCGTTTATGGCGTGAGACAAGTTACGACATGCCATCGCGTTGCACCTGTCTGCAGGAAATAATTGAAACATCTCTTATATCTTATTACTTTCTAAGTTTGTTCTTACAGAATACAGACAAAAAGGAAAATGTCGTAAGGAAATCTGGATTAATATACCTACGAGTAGAAGATACACCAGGTCTGTCACCACCTCAAATACTCGAAAAAATATCACTCACTCTAAACAAGAAAGAAAGATAGATACGATTTAATCCCTTGTATAAGAGGCATATCAACTAAAACTGCTCTTTTTCTCCTAGTTTCATGGTCAAAAGTCCAAAATATAACAATAAACAAGTGTAATCAATGCTCTTTTTTGAGGACAGAGTTCTATCATTTCTATTGTAGTATTAGTGGTGACAAGTTCACAGTAGCTACTTTAATAATGTGATGAAAACTCAAATCAATGCTCACTGAATTTACTTGAACCAGTCACTCTTATACAAAGTTAAAAAGTTCAGTAGTGTCCACACGAAAGTTACACAGAACTGAGTTAACTCGAATTTACGACTTATGACAAAAGTACAACCCAAAAGCTCTCTTATGCGTTTCCTAGGCAGATTAATTTGATAGCATTATCTCAAGTAATGTTAGAGCAAAGACAAACCAACACAGAACTCGGAAGCTTGTGTACGCAAACACGAACATAATACACAAGACATATACATAACATATGTACACAGAGCACTCCGTTCGTCAGCAGAAGTGTTGTGCCCACAGAGCTATGAGATACCTCGGTGGCAACCAAAGTCAAAGCTATTTATTTGCGATAAATGCGGTACTAAAAGTGCTAATACATATTTTTTTAACATAAAGATACATTTTGCCATGAACTAACAAGTAAATGTTAAAATGCCATCAAAAACAAAACTTGTAGAAAAACCAAGGCACGCAACTCAGTTCTTCTACTGTAAAAAGTTGTGGGATCAATGTAATACCAAGTCGGTCAATTTATTCAGTCCGTACTTAAGAGACCTTGATGACCTAGATTGACTTGGCAATCAGACTAAACAATCTATTTTTATTGTAATACGTATTACTTGTGATATACACCGATGACCAGTGATAACTCTGACTATGGCCCTGATAGCCAAAACCTGACTATTCGTTGAGCTCAAGTCAGAACACTAAGATAGTCAGTAAAAATAGGACTTTATTTGTTCATCACAAATTATCAGCACCGATGCACGAAATGTTAGAACAAAAATAGATCACAAACAGATACAATAATAAAGGTAGATAGATTGGAAGCAAAATACTGTATATACCTGCGATTCATACTTTATAAGATCGCAAAACTTACAGACATGTCGTAAATGAGACAGTACCTACTGAATGAACGACAGTGAAAACCGTTGATTGCCACGTTCTATGGTCTATGGTTGTGCCCATTTACACAAAATTGAACCCGAGGCAGTCAACGATCGATTCTCTGTTGTTTTTGATCGCTCGACTGAAAACGGTCAATGGGGGCGGAACAAGTTTCAGAGCAATTTGTTCAGATGAGACAGGGAGGAGTTTGATAGAACAGATTGCCTTGAGTTTCGGACAGTTGTGGTCAAAGGGTAGTCGAGATAGCGGACTTAACAGATTTAATGAGGAAAGTGTGATAGGTACTGATTAAGCTGTTGAGATAGATCGTCTTATTAGCATTATTTACATTTAACCATGAAATTTTGAACGCAAGTCGACATCTTTAAGTTGGTTCCTCAAAAGGTATTCAAAGGGTCACTAGCCTTAAATATTAAAGAGGTGTAAAGTTTGTTTTTTTTTTTTGTAGAAGGTAATCTCTGAAAGTATAATGTCCGATCGCTAAAGTTTTCACCAATAGAAAGCTGCTTTATTCCTGACTGACCTAGGCTATATTTTATGTACGCGGGTTAAGCTGCTGGCAAAAGTTATTACTTATAAAAGCCAAACTCGTCAATCAGCTACAATATTAGAGCTATTGTTAAATGTGTTATAAACAGAAGAAAAACACCATTTTACATTTTCGAATTTCCCTCTTCGTTTGTTTCCTGATTTATAACCAGACGATCAGCTGCCAGTTACTCGTTATTTTATTTGCAATTTCGACTAATGAACCCAATTAACAAAAAATCCATCACTGTCATAAACATAAACCATTTCATTTGAGTGACTTTTAAAAGTCTCCATGTCACTCATATCCCCGTTCTGTGAATTGTTTCATACTTTGAGTTAGCTGAAACTCAGTGACCCGAACAATAAAGAGATGTGACTACAAAAAGTACAAATAAAACAACATTTACATGAAATATAATATTTATACTCATAAATTAAGAAAAATCTTTTATCTTAATATAATACAATTTTGTTATATTCAATTCAAATAAGATAGAAATTATCGACAGTAACTGACATTATGCGTTAGATCTTCTTGTTCGTAAATGGCTCCGAAACCTTAGGTTTGTAATCATCTTTAGTCTTCTTATCTTTCTTCGTTCCTTTATCTTTCTTTTCCTTCTTATCTTTACTCTTACTGTCCTTTTTATCTTTTTTGCTATCTAACTTATCTTTGAAATCGGAAATCATGATTGCTGGTTGAGCGCCCAAAGATGCCAAATTGTTGCTGTCTAAAACTAGCGTAGATGTTGCTAGTGGTTGAGTGATATCGGATTCTTGACTGATAACTTCAGTATTAGTTGGGGTATTTACATTGGTTTTAGTTCCTTGATCATTGGAGTTACCGGTTACTGGAACCGTTGGTTGAGCCACGTTCTCGTTGTTACTCATATCACCCCGGCTTTTTACATCTATTATAGGATTTGTTATCAAGGGATGACCGTATCCACTTGGGATTGGTATTTCAATTCCGGATTGCAACGGCGTATTTTGGTTGTTAACGGTAGTTCCTTGAATAGGTGCGTTTGGTCCTTCACTTGACATTATAGGTTGATTGTACCCGTTTGTGCCACTGGTGACTGGCAGTTGGACTGCAGTTTGGTATTGAATATTTGGATTAGGTTGATAAGATACCTGTTGTTTTTCTCCTTGGCTTGGTACATTTGGTCCTTGATTTGGTGCTATTGGTTGATTGTATCCATTTGTGCCACTGTTAACAGGCGCTTGCACCGTTGATATTGGCATGTTTTGATTGCTGGTCATACCTCCTTGATTTGGTGCACTCTGTCCTAGTCCTAGATTTGATACTGTCGGTTGACTGTATCCGTTTGATACACTGTTAACCGGTATTTGAACTGCTGCTGTCTGGTATTGAACATTTTGATTGTTTGGAATGGCTACTGTTATAGTTCCTTGACCTTGACTTGGTACCATATTTGGCTGAACGTAGCCATTTGAGCTAACCGTATTGGGATTCGCCTGATAAACAACCACATTACTAGGTAAACCATTATTTGGCATTCCATTATTAACTCCTTGAACTGGACTTTGTACAAATGCACCCGAATTACAAGCGTTTGACATGACATTCATACAATTTGGAACTTGGATGTAAGCTGGAACATTAGATGATTGGTTTGGAATAGCAGCATAAATAATATTAGAGCCTGGATTTTGAACAGCTGGTACAGTTTGCGTATTACTGGGGTTTGCATTGGCAAGTATATAACTTGGTCCTTGTACTTGGTTCCCATTCTGCAGAGGTGCGTTATTTGGTACTGAATTTACTACAACACCGGGAACTTGTATCAACTGTCCGTTTGAGTAGATTGTAACGTAGCCAGGGTTTTGAGGTGCATTCAAAGTATTAGATTGTACCGGGTTCGATATGTAAGCATTTGACACACCTAACTTATCAGGAGCCATTTGAATATTTGGCTGTCCATTAACTAATTGATAAACTTGATTGTTGCTCTGCCCGGGATTGTAAGGAACATAAATGATATTGTTGCCAGGCTGATTGCCGTTAGATGGTACAACCGTACTTGGGTTAGGGTTGTTTTCATGTAATAGGAAAACGCTATTAGCGTTATTACCTTGTCCAATAAGTAAGAAATCCTTCTTTTTATCCATATCTACTTGTTTATCATCCTGATCTCCTTTGTCATCTTCTTTCTTGATCTTGTTTGTTTTTGGCGGCAGCAAATCGCTATTATTTTTCATGTCTGTAATTTTAGCTTCGTCAAATTTATTTTGCTCATCTGGATTATTAGCTTCGTTTAATTTAAGACTCTTCTCTTGTTCTGTTGACTTTTCATCAACTTGAGGTTTTTTTTTAGGACTTTCTTCGTTTTTCGGGCTATTTGCACCATCGTCATGAGCTTGTTGTGGCTTTTCTTGTCTATGTGGCGGTTGATGTTTATGAGCATTATGGTCTGGATTAGGTAGGTTAAAGACATTATTTATTCCTGGCATATGAGCCCAACCATTGCCATGAAAATATGGATCTCCATGAAAGTATGGGTCAAAATCTTCGTAAGACTTATCAATTTCATGGCTTTCAGAAGAAAATTGGTGAGAATCTGGATTACCAAAATGTTGGAACCATGTGTTATAACCGCCGTTGTAACCAGCATTATGAGTTATTGGGTTGTCTTTGGCACCGTTTGCGGTAGGCCGATGATGCAGTCCTGGGATGTTATCAAAGAATGGTATGTGTATAAAGTTAGCCTCTGCTAAGACCAGCGCTACCAGAGAAAGCAGAACCTGGAATCAAACATAAAAATATAGTACGTATAAGGCCATTTACACGTGCAGTCTCATCTAGTCCCAGAAGGCGGACGTAAATGCAATTTTATTTATAAAAATAAATCTGGTTTACACAACTTCTCAAAAACAAACTGCGTGGAGTCGTTAATATGTAATAAAGGTAATGACGGTGTTAATAATCGTGGGGGAATTCCAGTTATTAATAAAATAGTTGTGATAAATGATCAATTAGCTATTATTTAAAATACTTTATAGCAAATGTGCCCATAAACGTAGTATTACTTATGAAAAAACAGTAATGTAAATATAATATACAAGTAGGTAGGTATATCAATAATATTAGAGCTTTTATTTCAAGTTAATAATAAAGTTAAGTTAGTTAGGCCATTTATGTCGGGAACTGCTTTTTTTTTTTCCGATGGGAAAAATCATCCTATGACAACCCCCGCTCTTGGGCGGAGCGGGAGATAGTGTCAGACTCTTACTGACTAAAAAACCCATCCCGTTCCTTCAAGCCTTCATACCGGGGCTCGAGCGCCCTTTCGGATAACCCTGGCCCCAGTAGGCTTCGACCCGGCTGGGTCCCTGCTGTTGCTGACAACTCCTTGAGGTGCGCGGGAACAGTGCGCGCCATCGATGACTTGGGCTTCGCCCGGACAGTTACCGGACGGCCGGACAGCGAGCTACCCATTGCTCACTGTCCGCAAGCCCGCGCCTACGGTGACCGGAAATCGGGATCAGTATCCCGGCGCCGGCGGCGGCGGCGATAACGCCGTTGCCTGATGCGTTCGGCCTCCTCCTTTGCGAGCATTACTGCTTCGCAGAAGTCGGCGACCGCCTGCCATTCCTCCTCGCTCCGGACCATGGCCTCGACCAAGGCCCGGCGCGAGAGGTCTCCGCCGCCGATCGCCCCCACGAGGGCACGGCGATGCTCCGCCCAAGCGGGGCACACCTCGACTGTGTGCTCCACCGTGTCCTCCGGGCATTCCGCACAATGGCGACACCCGGGCGTCACTTCCGCTTTAATTTGGAACAGGAACCTCCCGAACGAACCATGTCCGGTGAGGACCTGCGTCATGCGGAAGGTAAGGACGCCGTGAGGTCTTTCCAGCCACGCCTCAAAGAGGGGACTTACCGCCATGATTATGGCGTGCCCAGCACTGGGTTGCGATAGTCGTTGACGCCATTTCACCATGAGATCCCGCCGGAGATGTCGGGAACTGCTGGGCGAAGGCCGATCTCATTTTTTTTTTTATACAAACGTTTCACGTTGACCTTGTTTGTAAAAAAATTCACAAATTCGTTTATGCGCTTCGTAGAATAAAAAAGATAATTAATAAAGAAACAGCTCTAATGGTATACCACAGTCATGTGTGTTCAGTATTGAGGTATGGGATAATTATATGGGGAAACTCTACAGACGCCCAGAGAGCTTTTATAGCCCAAAAGAAATGTATAAGGTCTATCTATGGACTCAAATGGACTGATTCGTGCCGACCAATCTTCACTAAAAATCGTTTGCTTACTCTGCCATCCCTATACGTACTTGAAATGTCTAAGTTCGTTAGAAACCATCTTTCACTCTTTGAGCAGGATGATAAAGCCCAATTTAAGAGGAAAATTGTACAAAAACCTCTGGTAGTTCCTCGAAACAGATTAAAGTTGTGTAACAAAAACTGCTACACCATGGCGGTGAAAATTTATAATAAACTACCTGAAAAAATGCGAAAATTGAATGACTTGGAATTTAATAGAACTTTGAAAAATTGGCTTTGTGACAGATGTTTTTATTCAATAGATGATTATTTAAATTTTAAACAGACTTGATGTATTACTATGTAATAATTATGACCTACGCACATTTATTTAAATTATAACTATTGACATTATTTATAAGTTTTCTAACCAATTAATCAAATAATTCTACACAAATTTTAATATATTTTAGAATGGTATGTGCCAAATTAATATTATTGACTGTAAAATTTATTATATTTGACTAAAGTGACTAATGACAATGATGAAATTTCATGACATTATTGTACTATTGTGCATGCTTAAAATATTTGCACGACTGTTAAGTCGAATATAGTGAGTCTTAAAAATATTTCAACATGTTAATACTTATGTGTACCTATATTCTAGCAAATAAATAAATTTCATTTCATTTCATTTCATTTCATTATAGGTATATTGTTTATTTTATTTTCCCACTTAAGTTCCAAAGTTAAGTTAATAAATAATTTTGTTAACTTTATACATATACATACATATTTTATGCAGAAAGAGAACACTAGAAAGCAGAAAAAAGAAATATTGCTAGTTAGTGCACCAAGAAAATAGTTACTACTTTGTTAATTTTCACTAAATTTCCCTTACATTCTATACTAACTTTTGCCCGCCGCTTCGTTCTCGTATACAAAATATGGCCTGTGTTACTCAGGAATAAACCAGCTTTCTATCGGTAAAAAAATTTTAGCAATCGGACCAGTACTTTCAGAGAACAAAAAAACAAACCACCTCTTTATAATATTAGTGTAGGTGTAAATAATAAAAAACTCTTAAACTGGCTTCATAATAATTATTTTTTCACTTTAATACCTAGTCGTTTGACTGCTATCTCACCTGTTGGTGAGCTATATTATGGTCAACGTTGCAGCACGCTTGCCTAGAAGAAGTAACCTATTCACTCTTGAGTTTCCAGGTTGCAGCTATCAGAAAAGTCAGACTCCGATAGGAAATTCAACTGATTAGTTTTATGCATTATTAATGTGTTCCGAAAACATTAATCTGCGTGTGTGGGTGCTCCCTATTGTTCACCATGTAGAGCCCGTTAACGCATCTCCGTTACTACGTCAGATAGTGGTTTGATGATGGAACGGGCTTAGCGGAATTAAACTATACCATTTAATATCTAAAGAGACGCACACTCGCCGATATGTTAGCCGATAGAAAAGCGACGGGCTAGCAACACGGCGTCGTCGATGTTGAAGACTTTGATGCTTCGACAAGCACATCATTACCAATTATCCTCTTGACTGGTTTATCAGTAGAATCAAGTGCATACTGGCTGGCAGATCCTGATGAGAGCAGTATTCTATACATAATCGAACTTGCGCTTGATACAGGTTGAGCAGTTGATCCGGCGTGATTGACTGTCTCACTTTTACTAAGATCCTTAATTTTTTAGTATGCAGTCTTAGTTGAGCCTTTACGTCGACGTAAGAACCAAAATTGAGGTTAGATCTCTTTCTCCTCGGAAAGATGGAGCGGGGTGAAATGGGCTCTTTTTCGCGTCAAAAATCAAGCTTGGGTTTTAGCAGCACTGAATTTGATCAAATTGGAATCGTCTCATTTAGAGTCAGTCTTCAATAACAAGTTCAAACGCTTAACTATAGCCTCTTAGAGAGACTGGATATGTGAACCAGTAGCTTGTGCTTTGGACAAGTACCACTCATAACAGTGTTGTCTTCAATATGCGATAAGAACAACGTTGTCAAGCACGGAACAGAAAAAACCGTTGTCAAGAGACCCGACACTCCTGATCCCACCCTGACATCAGTAGCCAATCGACCGGACAAATGGGTTCCCTACTTGTTTTCGAAAGTTGATGATTCGATTTTTATTATATCGAACACGGTGTGTCGATGATTCAGTTGTACGATGTTTTATTCCGTCGATGCGTTATTGGTGCGATGTAACGTTTGTGCGAAAAATCCTGTTACGAAAAACCCTACAACGATTGCTCATTTGTTCGGTAATTTATTAGTTCGAAAGTATATAGGTTTGAAAAGCCTACTGTTGTCCGTGACATTTAATTAATAATCTTATGTTGCATTATAGAAGTTAAGAAAATACATTCCTTTTATTGAAAAAAATGTATAATTCTTGTTTATTATTTACATCAAGTAAATATATTAAAATAATCCTAATCTATCTATACCTAAATAACTTAAATTAAAATATATACAAAAAAATGTTTTATCTATGTTACCTACTGTAAATTTTATTCTAAAAAACAAAATCCTAAAATAAATTGGTATACCTACAGTACTTAATTCTATTATTTTTCAGAAAAAATTTTTTTGCCTCTTTTTGATCATTTCCTTAACTTTTTGCGGCAGGCGCGTCTGCTATAAAAATTACGATATTAAATATTTTTGTTTCATGTTTTGTAAAAATATTTATATTTATTATGAATTAGTATGTATATGACATCTACTTATTTAAAAGTTTATTGGGTACTTTGTCATTACGTTTGAGAGTGTTACCATAATAGTTTTGTATAAACATGTTGCCACTACTAGCAATGTTCAAAAAGATGCAAAAAATTTTTTTCTGAAAAATAATAGGATTAAGTACTGTAGGTATGCCAATTTATTTTAGGATTTTGTTTTTTAGAATAAAATTAACAGTAGGTAACATAGATCAAACATTTTTTGTATATATTTTAATTTAAGTTATTTAGGTATAGATAGATTAGGATTATTTTAATATATTTACTTGATGTAAATAATAAACAAGAATTATACATTTTTTTCAGTAAAAGGAATGTATTTTCTTAACTTCTATAATGCAACATAAGATTATTAATTAAATGTCACGGACAACAGTAGGCTTTTCAAACCTATATACTTTCGAACTAATAAATTACCGAACAAATGAGCAATCGTTGCAGGGTTTTTCGTAACAGGATTTTTCGCACAAACGTTACATCGCACCAATAACGCATCGACGGAATAAAACATCGTACAACTGAATTATCGACACACCGTGTTCGATATAATAAAAATCGAATCATCAACTTTCGAAAACAAGTAGGGAACCCATTAGAGGTACGTCTTTCCCCAGTCATCGGTCGGAACCTACCACCAATTAGTGTCACCTGACTAACACCACCGAGGATCACGTCAAGGGTCTAGCTATGGGTACCTATTCTCCTACGGCTACAAGTCTCTCAGCTTTGAAAACTTTCACATCAGTTGATTTTATCACACACAAAACATCGGATCTATCCTCTGATAAACACTATAGAATAAACATTTTATTATCAGACAACGAAGAACCATAAAATAGAAATAAATTTAATAACGAACCTGTATGATACGCGCCATGTTGAACCACCAAATGATTGTTTAATCACTGAGTGGATAATTTAAACGACACACAATGGAAAACCCGGCGTAATGGACGAACCGATATAATGTTCCTTTAATTAGAAATTAATGAACCGAATGATGATGCGTCAAGTATAATAGATAGTTTAGTTTAACTGTATGACGGGTTTTAGGTGACGAAATAGATTCCTTCATCGTGTTGGCTGCTTTTCAAGAAAATGAAAATGGAAAACTTAAAACAGCTAAACTACCAAAAGGTACTATAGAAGACGCTAGATAACCGTGGAATAAAGTACATTGACCTTTTCCTAATATACTGCATAAGTACCCGAAAAACAAAACAATGGACTGCTTTTCATTACTAGATCATGTAAAGGATCACGATACATGTCGATTCAATATAGCTTTATGTCTTGACCGCTATTCCACGGTTTTCTGGCGCCTAACTTTCCACACCAACACTACTTCTGTACCTATCTATTTTGTGGTGATGTGTCTTGATGTCTCAATGGCTAAGTCAAGGCCGGGTGCCTCTCGTGCATTTGTTTATGCTTTCGTTTCCGAGCAAGTACCAATGTGAATTTTTACTGACCCCCGTAAAACCTTTGGTCCCGGTTGTCATTCGTGGATCTTTAACAGCCGTTACGGACGCCAGAAAGTCTAACCAAGGAGTATCGTGTTGCCCAGAAACTGGGTTGTGGAGTCTGATAGGCAGTATTCAGCTCCATGTAAAACATTAGCATATTAGTATTCAGCTAGTTAGGAAAAGGTTAGGGAGATGATGACTAAGTCTACGACTCTATAGTCTCTTGCATCTTATCACTTCGTAAACGTATTGTGAAGATGTAGACGAGTCTCAGGGCGTAGACTCTCTGAATGTGTGCTAATGAAAACAAACGCTGAGAACAAGATATTATAAAAATGCGCCACATGTCAATCCGGCGTCCCAACAGCAATTCTATTGGGACCTTGCTTGTTTCAATCCGTGTAGACAGCAGATGTACTACAACGATCCGACAAACCGACAATCAACACAATGGTTGGCTTTATTTACTATCCGCAAGTTCCTACCAAGATGACCTGTATGACATTGGATTACATCCGTGTAAATAGTTTCAGAAATCCTGTTACATTGCTAATCTAAAACTGACGTAAAAACGATTTTTTTTTTTTATTAAAATTAAATCCTATTTTAAATTTGCACAAAGTTTTAAAACTACAGGGTGTAAGTAAGGGACAAGTCTCCGCAAACTAAGGGCTTGCTCAGTAGACGAAACTGAGCAACTTTCCACAAGATTTTTTTTTCAGGAAACGAAAAAAAATGTCGGCCTCTCCATACAAAATTATAAAATTGATCGGACAAATTGTGTGGAGAGGCCAATTTTTTTTTTATGATGCAGTTCCTACTTGCGTTGGTTTTATATAACTTATCTGGCTTTCTTGTAATATTTAGCTAGTCAATAGGATAAGTTTCATCGTAATTTCTTCCAGTTTTTTATGTTTTGAATTTGATTACGTCGAATTGTCAGTAAATCAAATACAGTATAAACCGCCTTCCAACACTCCAGGGTATAAAGAAGAAGAATACACAGATAATTATTTACTCTTAAAGTAAGCAAAGACAAACAGCATCACAATTACAGCACCATCTCCAAACAATCCCCACCTTGAACAAAGCTCACAAAAACCGGTATTTACCGGTTTAAGCAGGAATAAACTGGTCCAGCAGACAAAAGCACCTCTACAAACAGGACTTGATCCCAAATTCCGTTTGTACAATGTAAATAGGCATTAATTATTTAATTCATATTCACGTAGTCAGGGGTCCATGCTGGCGACATGTCACGGATGCCCATGCCCGCTATGTCCAAAGGCCTGCCCGGCCGTTTGCCCGCTGATTTCCCGTGGGTAACACTCGCATGACGTATAAGCTAGGCAATGCAAATTTACTCCCATTCGGCGGCTTTGGTACCGTGAGGAAAAGTGATTGGTATTCAGGCTGAGTACCTATGTAAAATTGTATCCACCGTCGAGAGCATCCATTAAACGTAACACCTTGTTGACCTTGTTGTAAATCTAGAATCACACCATTTTTTTAACAGTCGTATATAGGGTGAGTGACTAACAATTAGTGACCGATAATTACCGAGTAATTAATACACGTAATTGTACTCATGATTACAAACAACTTTCTCTTTACATTCAAGACCTGCGGTAACTCTTAGAACAATAGCTTACCTAGGTAAGCGTGCTCCATCGTCGACCGCATCGTCGCTTTCCATCAGGGGAGAAAGTGGTCAATCGCGAACCTATCTACACTAATGTAATAAAGAGATATATAGTTTGTTTTTCTGTTGTGTTTGTTTGTAGGACGCCATCCCTGAAAGTTCTGGGCCGATCGTTAAAATTTTTTCACAGATAGAAAGCTGCTTTATTACGCGGATGAAGCTGCGGGCAAAAACTAGTCAACAATAAAAAAAACTGGGCAAGTTCGAGACGTACTCGCGCACTGAGGGTTCCGTGCAAACTACAATTCCCGAATGGAGTCTTGAAGATTTTTCCGAATTGCATTTTTTTTTTTTGTGACGTAGATAACAACACATTTACTGTTTTCAGATTTTTTCCTATACCTGTGCTATAAGACCTTGCTTGGTGCCAAATTTCAGGATTCTGGGTCAACGGGAAGTACCCTATGAATTTCAATCTTTGAGAATATCAAAATATATGTTTGATTTTTTCACAGCTTGAAGGGACCGCAGACCTGAGTACTCGGTTTTAATTTTAACTCGATACCTCCACGCGTTCTCGAGATAAAGGGTCTTGACAGACAGACAGACAGACAGACAGACGGACGGACAACAAAGTGATCTTATAAGGGTTCCATTTTTTCCTTTTGAAATCCGGAACTCTAAAAAAAAGAACCAGTAGATATTACTAACCTGCTCACCCAATTCTTTCGCCATTTATACATACATAAATATATGTTTTATAAATCAGATCGGTTTCAGTAGGATTTACTTCTCAACGTTAACCTTTTTTTACTAAAGTAGTTGAGGGTTTACTGGATTTGTATTTGGGAGTCAAATTGCCACGAAATCGATCTTGTTTTATCTAGGATTTAGAGATTGACCAAAATAAAACATTTTTTTTTTTATCTATATATAGGATATACCTACATGTTTGTCTTTATTTTCACATAACATAAGGTTAGTCATTACAGTAATCAACTTATTTATTAAAGTACCGGGCAAGTGCGAGTCGTACTCACCCACTGAGGGTTCCGCACAAACTCTCTCGAAGATTTTTCCGGATCAAAAAATATTTTTTTGTGTCGAAACTACTTTAGAGATAACAGATTTTCTCCTATACTTATGATATGAGTCCTGTCTATCAGGACATTCAGAATTTTAGGTCTACGAGAAGTAGATACCCTATAAGTTTTGATTTCCTAGCGAATGTCAAAATATGCGCCTAAACGAAGCATAAACGGCCATGTTTACTTACAAGTTTGTATTTTTCACTGCGGCTTGCGGTAGCCGGCCTGAGTATTTGAGACTGGAATTCGACCATAAGCTAGTTGGCAAAATGGCTAGCGAGATGTTGACGTCTATTTCCACGATGATATCTTAATATATCTAAACACCAATTACGTTCTGATTATATCCAGGTAAACAGTTACAGTACTAAAATTTATTTTTCAATACACTTACTCGAAAACCCGTTCTTTTCCGCACTAGTGCAGAAAAGTGCGCGTATTCGCCCTCAGTACAATTTTATAACATTTATCGTATCAGGCTAGGTGCGCGTCGACCCACACAAGTCTTAAGTGTGTTGAAAAACGTCGTTTATACACACATGCAGATTTGTCACTGCAGCCCTCGGTTACATAACACACTAGCTTGCGGCTCATGCGAATTCCGCCTCGGTCGCAATGCCAAAATTTCTGCACTTGTATCAAAATGTACTATTTCAAAGCAGTCATCACAAGTAGTCCTCCCCGGAAAACATCAATGTTTCATTTCTGATAGTCTTATTACAAAGTAAAAATATCCAATCCCCAGCGTAGTCTTCAAATTGGATACATTCGCTATTCGGCCGCATGGTGGCGCTCGGATAGCACTCCAGAGACGAATAAACAACGCTCGATGTTGCACTATATACACTACACTATGAATGCGAGTTTACGATACTGCACCACATACAGCTTAAATAAATTGATTCGTATATGGTTGATGACAATAGAGCTAGAACTACATTAGAACGACGCGACGCACACGTGGACCACGCCAGATTTGTACGTAGAACGACGTCGTGTGGCGTGTATCAAGTGTAGCTCTACAAGTCTAGTTTCCATATAAAATGTATGGAGACCGACGCGCCCAGATCGGCGTACGTGGCACACGTGAGCGCAGTTCTACTTTTAGATTGCATCTTTAAGGGTTTAAAAAGTGCAACAATGCGAAAACAGTGCTACAACGCGTTTTCATTATTTTTTCCTAAAATGCTGCTTGGCAGATGGAACAATCACTGTGAAACAAGTTTTCAATGAAAATCATTTTTTCATAGCAAGCTTTTATAGCGCGGTAACCTATATAATTAATACTCGTCAAGACCAAAAAACTCAAACATGATAGAGTGATCTGAGTTCCTATGGCCACCGTCCGGTTCCACCATTACATCAGCTCCATGTCAAAATAATTTCGCATTGTCATCTGATTTACACATGAATGCAAAATTTCGGCTCAATCGATAACCGGAAAGTGGATCAAAAATTTGCAATATTTGATTACTGACAGACAAACATCGGGACAGGTAAAACTAAATAAAAGCTAGTAAAAAACATCGTATATTTTCTTCGCAATGCTATCGTCACCAAGTCGCACATAGCTGTGGAGACCTCTGTTTTAATCCCATGGGCACAAATCCGGTCTTCATTCTGCTGGGATGATATCTATCTTATCAATAAATCTCGCCTGACTTTGGAATCGTACGTAATCTAAACCTCACGTTCTGCAGGCACCCTTGCGAATACAAGCACTGAACGAGGTCGACAAATATTCTGATGAAAATATATACGACTTTAAGTCTTTCTCTCTAGACAAAATATAGGCTTGATTTTAATTAGGTAGGTAGTGTTTTCATATGGAAAGAAAGAGAGAGAGTGTAAAAGAAATCGTTCTCATTGTACTCTGTTCTGCAGACGTAGACAAATGACTTTTATGTCCCACCAAAAGCCAAGTGTAAATGTGGTCAATGACATTACCTGTCACGTCACTTGTCACGTGACTTCTCTGTAAGTAATAATCATAGCCATACATTTTGTACTTAGCGTCTGGCGAAAACGCTAAAAGAAACGCCTGCTGTTATGTTTCTGGTTAAAAATATTCCGGGGGCCACTGGACAACACTCATAGACAGCCAATAATAAGCAATTCAACAAAACAAAAACAATCAAAACAAAAATCAATCAATCAATCATCCTACTGCCGTTTCTCGATTTTTGGGTCGGCAAAGTATGTCTTTTTCTTTCACTTTATCAACCGTCATCTCAATAATTTCTTCTTCTTTTCTAGTTATATAATTTTTCTAACTAATTAAAATCACACTTCCTAGTTCAGCACCAGTTAGCAATAGCCGTCGCTACAAGGAGCAAGTAAGGCAAGCACCCTCAACGCGCCGTAACACGATCACTCGACTCTGCACTTTATTCAAGCACTTCACGTATCTAGTCCCTACCTGAACTAAGGTTGTAGGTTAGCATCGTCTCTGACTCCGCAAAAGCGGAACTTCTGCAAGGAATCGCAACTTCGCATCAGTCCTTTACTGCATTAAGTATTACTATCCCCACCCACCAACAGATTTGAAACAGGTACCATTCTAAGCGTCTAGGTGACTAGTTTTTTTTATAATGGCAACATACCTAAAAAGTATGAGGTTTAACCTTTCGTATGCCGTATTTAGAGACACAATTAAAAAAATATTGTGTCCCGCGCTTGCTTCTAAAGATGTGTATAGGGTGATAAGGAACCTACTTGCCAAATTTTAAGTTTGTAGATGTTTTTTTTGCGCGAGTTTCTTACATCCCTAACCTGAAGTAGGTACCTAAGCACTGTTGCACTTGCACGTAAGTACCGGTACTTTATCCGAGCAGGTACCAACCTAACTGCTTCTACGTGTATTTATACCCTCTTAGAATACCGGTAAAATAATGTAACATCACACTTGTTTAGGTACATTTTAGAGTAGGGGTCATAAGTGCGTCCAACGACATTTTATCAGCTGACCTGCCTCTTACTTTTTTTTATTATGTATAGGCTTGCGTTTGACTAGTACTGTCTGACCTGATGGAGAGCGATGATGTGGCCGACGCGACGATGGAGCACGCTTGCCTAGAAATAACCTATTCACTCTTGACTTAAAGACCCCTGTTATAGCTATCAGGAAACACAGACAGGGAATTTCAATACTTAGCTGTACGCATAATAAATGTATTCCCATAACGCGTTGTACGCATGGGTGGGATGTTCACCATGTACCGGTGGCGCAACGCCGTACATCTTGTGGTCCTATAATGGAACGGACTTGGTTGAATTAAATTGTGCAATTCTCAATACACACTCCCCGAAATCTTAACAATAGAAAACCGACAGGCTAGCAACTCAGTCGATGCTCAAGACTTTGGAGTTTTATTTGAGTTTCAAACGAGAAACACCAAAGGACAATACCCCGTTCAGTTCACATTGCGAGGGCTCTTTTCTTTGGATGCTGCATGCATCATGCAGCGCATAATCGGTAAAGCTTGTTTTTATTTTTTTAAGAATTCCAATATAATAGCGGCAAAGTTACTACTGGTGGAAAAGTAACGTCTTAATGTGGTTGTGCTTTCACTTTTGGAGGTGCTGCCAAATATCAGCAAGGAAGTCCCCGATTTTTTTTTTTTAAATGTGTTGTATATTGATCAACAAAATGAGTTGTTTGTTTGATTTATATCTAACTAACTATATTTGCTGCTTTTCATTGACTGATGAAAAATTTGGAATTATTCTAGAAATTGTGTGAATGTGTATTGTTTTATAGTGCGTTACAGGTAACAGCTATTGAAAATGAACAAAATATCTATATTTTTGTTTCTAAAAATTTATACTCACCACTGTTGCTATTGACATATTGCACTATTACTCTATCTAGCTAATTCATGATTTCCTCAGTTCAATAAAATACTTTATTTTAGTTACAATTTTATTAAAAATTTGTGTGTTCATATACAAAACAATAACATTTAGAGTGAGTTGCATCATTTAACTATAACGATAACCAAACCATAACTAGCCGTGAAACGGCCGCCTATTGGTCAATTCGACGATTTGACAACTGTGAACAGCTTTGTTATCGTTATAGTTAAATGGTGCAACTCACCCTTAGTCTTTTCTTCTTCACAACAAAAACTCTACTTAAATAACTACAAACTAATATTCTTCTAATTTATTTCAGATTTCTGCGCTTTTCCATCTGACTTTTCATCAGCATCAGCCTCTTCTGCTGACCTCTCGAGCCTGAACTCTTGATCATAGTTGTGTCCATACATATTTGCCAACAGCTGCCAAAGGTTTGAAGAGTTCGGCTGCATTCCAGATATCGCCGGAATATTTGGATGATCACAAGGGAAATGCCCTAAGAAGTATAACAAGGGGTTCTCTGGCTGATAATATCCCATGGGGTAAGAGTTACCTCCTAGATTGTTGGCCAACAGTTCCAGAAGTAGGAGCAGGTTGGCTCGTGTACCTTCATCCATGCCTGGTTCGACCAGCACATTCAGGTTGGGTTCCTTATGGTCATCTAATAGGTGCAATAGAAGATGGCTGAGATTTTCCAGTTCTGGCTGCTTGACTCCAGGTTTCAAAATAGTGAGCAGGAAGTTGATGAGGGATCCGACGTTCTTGGGTGGATGATGAGAGGTCCTATCCGGGAACTTGAGGAGAACGTTGAGGATGTCAATAATGCCATTGTCAAGACCTAGATGCCCAGGCTTCAGCTTCCCAACGTGGGATGGTTTGGGAAGTGTGATGTGAATATCGGGTAGGTTTATGACTGGGTTGTCATGGTGGTGATGATCTGGGTGCTCTGGATGAGGTTTAGGGTGAGGGCTTAAGGGGATGTCTCTGTGTGGTTCTAAATTAACGTCTGGTCCTGGTACAGGACGGGGCTCTTCTGGCAGTGGTGCAGGACGGGGCTCTTCTGGCAGTGGTGCAGGACGGGGCTGTTCTGGCAGTGGTGCAGGACGGGGCTCTTCTGGCAGTGGTGCAGGACGGGGTTCTTCTGGGAGTGGTGCAGGAAGGGGCTCTTCTGGGAGTGGTGCAGGATGGAGCTTTTCTGGTTGGGGTTCAGGAATGTGCTCCTCTGGGGGTGGTACTGGACGGGGCTCTTCTGGTTGCGGTTCCGGACGGGGCTCCTCTGGGGCTGGTACAGGACGGGGCTCTTCTGGTTGCGGTTCAGGACGGGGCTCCTCTGGGGGTAGTACAGGACGGGGCTCTTCTGGTTGCGGTTCAGTAAGGGGCTCCTCTGGAGGTAGTACAGGACGGGGCTCTTCTGGTTGCGGTTCAGGACGGGGCTCCTCTGGGGCTGGTACAGGACGGGGCTCTTCTGGTTGGGGTTCAGGACGGGGCTCCTCTGGGGGTAGTACAGGACGGGGCTCTTCTGGTTGCGGTTCAGGAAGGGGCTCTTCTGGGGGTAGTACAGGACGGCGTTCTTCTGGTTGGGGTTCAGGACGGGGCTCCTCTGGGGCTGGTACAGGACGGGGCTCTTCTGGTTGTGGTTCAGGACGGGGCTCCTCTGGGGGTAGTACAGGACGCGGCTCTTCTGGAAGTGGTGTAGGAAGGGGCTCTTCTGGGACTAGTACAGGACGGGGCTCTTCTGGTTGGGGTTCGGGACGGGGCTCTTCTGGTTGGGGTTCAGGACGGGGCTCCTCTGGGGTTGGTACAGGACGGGGCTCTTCTGGCTGCGGTTCAGGACGGGGCTCTTCTGGTTGGGGTGCAGGATGGGGCTCCTCAGGAGGTGGTACAGGATGGGGCTCTTCTGGGTTTGGTACAGGGCTGGGCTCTTCTGGGAATGGTACAGGACGGGGTTCTTCTGGCTGTGGTTGGGGCTCTAGTGGGTGGGGATTTGGAGTGTCTTTCTTGCCTAAATTGGGAACATTCCTTCCAGGACCAGTAGGCTTAGGGTAAAGATAGTCAGGAACGTAAGGGTAAAGCGGGTAAGTGAATGGTGGTGGATAAATGTACGGGTACTGTGGATACACAGGGTAGTTTGGCTGTGGAATAGGTTCGCTGGGTTGCGGTGGCTGTGGTGTAGGGAGACGAGAATCAATATTAGCCAAAAGATCAAATAGTCTCTTCCAGTCTATATTGGATCCTTGATTTGGTGTCAATGGCGTGTGTGTGAAATTAATATTCACGTTCGGGTTCCAGCTAGACGGCCAAGGTAAACCGGGATAAGTATTAATGTTAAAACCTGGGTCTATCGGTTCTGGTATTGGTATTGGCTGAGGGGTTGGATAAATGGGTCGAGGTGGTGGCATAGGCCTTGGGATAGGAATTGGAACCGGCACCGGTTGGACGGGTTCGTTGTTCGGGATAATAAACGAACCGCCAGTACCACCGCCGCCTCCGAAGTTGGGCAGCTGAGAACTAATCCAAATAGGTTGCGTACTTGGCAAAATACCAATGTTTCCGCCGCCACCAATGCTGACTCCACCATTACTGCCAAGTCCTCCTAAGTTAAGCCAGCTGGGCAGCACACCACCTTGATTACCGCCGCCAAGAATGAGGTTGCTGAGATCTAAAGAACCAGTATTTCCTCCACCGACGCCAATACCTCCCGGGTTCTGTATAAGCGTTGGCTGGCCGTTTATCTTCACGATAATATAGGAAGGTATGTTACCAAGAGCACCGGCATGTACCATGATATGGCCACCTCCTGGCAGCAGAATCGGTAGCATCATTGAGTTGTTCTTCTTGCCTTCATTGAAGTTTTCAAAATCAGGTAGTTCGATTGATGGAATCTCATCAGGTCTTCCATGTACACCTGGCACCGATATGTGTGGCATATTGTCTACGGGATTAGGTAGAATATCGTCGCCAGGAAAAATTGGAAGAATTTGCGGTTGATCAATGTCATGATGTAATCCATTACCGTCACTTGGGTGTGGATGTACCAATTCCGGGTTTGGCACAGGCTGTAAATGAGAATCAATATTTCCTGATAGATCTGGTTTTAGTACGGGCTTTAAACCCCCATGATCAGTTATAGGTCCTGAAGGCTTGGGGAGCAGTCCGCCTAGACCAATATGACCTGATAAGTTCGGTAAGTCAACGTGCGCTCCAATCGATCCGTGACCTGAGGGGAACCCATCATTATTATCGCTGATATCAGTGTTATTAATGGCATGATTTTGATGGTTATGGTTATCTGGTTCAAGCCCATGTGCCACATTATTTTGAATTGGCTTACCTAAGACATCGTCTGGCAACCCTCCATTGACATTGATGCTAGGGCCGTCGGCGTCGTCCCCACCTGGTGACAAGCCATTTATGTTAATATTGTTATCGTCATTTTCGCTATTATCACCACCCAGGGACAACCCGTTAACGTCTATAGAATCATGCCCCGAGTTATCTTCGTCACCATCTTTGGGCTCGTTACTATCTTCTCCCGGTGATAGACCATTAACGTTGATATCGTCATCATTTTCACTTGGTTGTAATTCACCGTTATCATTATTTAAATACCCAGTTTCGCCATTCGGTAACTTATTTGACGAGGAATCTTCGTTATCACCAGGTTCTAACCCATTTACTTCTATAGAGTCTTCTGGTCCGTCTGGCATGTTTGGCTGGTTTCCATCTAAGTTATTATCTAAATTATCATCTGAGCTGTTATCCAAATCACTAGGATTAGGGTTATATTCGTCTCCACCTGGTGACATCCCATTTACATTTATAGTATTATCAGGATTTTCCTCTGATGACGGCTCATCCCCGTCGGTATTATTAGGCTCTTCAACGTCCAGGATTTTACCATTTCCATTTTTATCATCATCTGGCTGATCTGAGTTCACAGAATCAGGAGACTCTCCATTGTCTGTTACAGGGGCCACATTGTCTGGCTTATCATTGTTATCAGATCCTGTTAAATCCACACCCGAATCAGGAACTGAATTAGCATCATCTGGGTTTGAGTTATCAACAGACGATGGGTCCCTCATAGGTGGGTCGGCAGCTGTCGTTGATTCTAAATCATCAACGTGGTTTATATCAGGCATTTCTGGTTGTCTTGCGATATTAGATGAATCTGATAGGTCACCGGGATTATGTGGGTTCATTTGGTGATGTCTAGGGTGACCGTGGGAGCGTTCGCCGCTGTGTCTGCGGTGGTGATAGTAGTCATAAGGGTTACGAAAGCGCCCATGAGACCTACCACGGTAGTTGCGACGACTGCCGTACGACTGAACCGCTACTGCCACCAGCAGCAGCAGCAGAATCTGAAAATTACAATAGCAATGTTCAATGGCGGTTCCAAAATTGTATTAGAAGACGTCAGTTTTAAAATAATCAATTACCGAGACTTTGTTGCAGCAATACTTCTGTCTGCCTTTTTTAATCACGCAACCAGTTATTCCCAATACTAATGAAAAACGTGTTACAACTAGTGGTAAGTATAACACGGATTCCTAATAGTAGAAGTTCTTAATGAAAACAATGGTCTACCACGACTACTATCATCTTCGTAGGTACTCAAATATTAAGTTCAACTAGCGAACACAAAAATCCTTTAAAATATGTTACAAATAAACTAAAAAATCGGATCTTTTAGCAAAAAACTTTGACTCAGGACTAAAGTAATTTAATTCACCGGCGTTCCCTTTCTCATTATATTTCTATTGTGTCACTGGTATGCGAAAGGTTAAAAAATGATGACGATTGACGACGAAAAAGTCCTACTAGATATAACACAACAAGACCATAAAAGTTATCTCCACTAAAATAGTTTGAAATAACTGTATCTGTAACACAGAATATCGTGAATTTCACCGCAAAATCCGCGGGCGAATCTCCTCATACATTTTATATGGACCGCCATGTTCTAGAGGTCGCTGCGATGAAATATATATGCTTAGATCTGACGCTTCGAGAGCGAGCTTTGTACAGTATTGCCAATGAATTCTTTATTTATTTTTATTTTGGTGTCGGAGGTAGACTCCTTAGATTGGACCCAGTAGGTGGTCACGTTCGTTCGAACATAAAGCATAGAAATTCCAATAGAGAAATGGCCTAATTGGAGCATGAATAAATAATAACAAGTGATAGTGGCTATTAATAGGCCCCTTCGTAGTCTCGTGGATGAATAAAAAATTATTTAATCGTACGTGCAGTTGCATTCACCTGTACAATAATTATATGGCTGACAAAACAGGAATTATTCATCTATGACTAGAAAAAGCTACGATTTATTCAGCAACAGCAAACATAATATAGACCGGTACAGTTTATATATATATACACCACAATTTTTTAATTAGTACACATACTTAAAGGGCTTACTAGAAAAGCCCTTTAAGTAAAATCTCAATAAATAATATTCATAAACAGCAAAGTTATAAGCGTTGGTTATGTCCCAAAATGTCACTCAATTTATGGAAATATTGTGCAGGCTATTGATTCATGAATGAATAAGTGACAATTATTAAGGAAAAACACTGCCCGCAGTATTTTCTACTAGCAATTTTTATGTATGATTGATTCTGAGATGAATTTACCTTTTCGTGGTCAATTTTAGGATTTCGGTTTTTTCTACTTTTGACTACAAAAATATGATCAGTGACTGGTACTGATAGAGCCCCATTTTTTTGTGTACTAATTAAAAAGTAGGGGTGTATATATACTGTGTGTAAAAAAAATTTTGTAAATAACCCTGTATAGAGTCTGTCTAAAAAGTCAGCCGACTTGAGTAATTAGAGTAAAATGAAATCTGATGTCAACACTGGTTCAATAATCAAGGTTGATTAAGAAATCTTGATCATTGAATAGAAGAACCTTATAAAAAGTATCGAATATAAGTAATATAAGTATTTTTGAAATGATTTTATATTATAGAAAATTCCCAAGTCGTTTGGCTTTTAGACCGACTATATATACACTGGCAACCTATCAGGGCGAGTTACTAATATCATAAACAACAAATTTTGTTCTATGACTTTTAAAAAATTATCAAATTTTAGTTCACCAAATTTTCATACAAAAATAATATACAGACGTAGGTAGGTATAGCAAAATACCGAGTTGAAATGTGTTAGATAGAACAACGAAATCTTGAAGGTTTGTTTTTGGTAAATGAATTATGTTTTATGAAAAGTTATAGAACATAAGTTGTTGTTTATGATGTTAGTAATACAGTTTTGCAAGGTTGTTAGTGTTTTACAAATAACCGTGTACATGAATATTATATTGCTTGTGACTGTACAGGTGATAAAATCCGAAAGGGCGCTCGAACCCCGGTATGAAGGCTTGAAGGAACGGGATGGGGTTTTTAGTCAGTAAGAGTCTGACACTATCTGCCGCTCCGCCCAAGAGCGGGGGTTATCATAGGATGATTTTTCCCATCGGAAAAAAAAAACTACTATCTTTCTACTATCTATATATATATATCTATCTATATATATCTATATATATATATATGTATATACTAATACTACTATCATTTTCTTTCCTTTCTATTTGAACAGTTTTCAGATAGAAAACTGGAAGCTAAAACTGAAAAGTCTTCTCCAACAATAATTAAAAAAAAAAAATCCTAGACCTCCCGAATGAATTTTGATCAGAGATTAGCCAAATACGCGGGAGATATCACAAACACAGGCGCCCTTTCTATTTCTTTACTCTCATTTCCCTCTAAGGGACGGCAACCCGACACGACCGGAGAGAGATCAGGCGCAGGACCAACGGCGCCACGTGCGCACCTAGGCACGGGGTGGCACACCAGCAACTTCCAAACTTCGGACAGCTACCAAGTAATTATGGAAAAACCTAATAATATTTTATGTCCGACCCGGGAATGGGGTCCTAGCTGGGTGCCTCTTGTTAAATCAAAAAGTGAATTTTTAACACAACACAAGTCTCGTTATTGGATAGGAAATAAAAATATATTTGTGAAATTAGAAAAGTTACCTACACTTTTCTAATTTCACAAATATATTTAACTTACCTGTGCAATCTTCGCCATGTCTGCCCGAACTGTGCTCTCAACGGAGGACAACCAAGAATTTAAAGAAAGTGCCTAATTAGCCATCAATGTATTGTTATCACAAGATATAACTGTCCAACCAAACTCGATGGCTATTTAATATGATATTAATTGATTCTAGCATTGCTAAGATATTTTTGTTACTCGTTTTGAATTGCAGACGACCTTGCCATTGAAATCTTAAGAGCTGCCAACCAGAGGTACATTTTCATACAACCGCTGTTAGGTGATTATGATGTACACTTGTTACTCCAAATATTTTGGATACACAGATATCTTGTGGATAGTATCTAGGCTTCTATAGAGATCAAAATATAACTTTGTGTAAAACTAATCCATTTTACGTGAACTTTGGCCCTCCATAATGTACTCATATATTGAAAATATAAAAAAGTACATTATCTAATCGAGATTCTGAATGACCACAATTTTTCTCGAAAACTTTTAAGGGTTTTAAAAAAACACGTATTTCCTAGAACAAGTTTTGTGAAATTCAAGTAAATGACGAAATTACCGAATGCCAACTAAGTTTTCAGGCGTTCAGGCGTTTCGTCTCTCTTTTTTCGCGTTGCCTTTTCATCAAATATCGCTTTGGATTGCGTTATATGAAGCAACAAGCATTTAGACCATGCTTGACGTTGACGATAGGCGAATGGGGAAGGGCCCTCTACTTACGTAATATTTAATACTTAGTGCTCAAACAGAGATGGTTTATGGCCCAAAGAATTATTACTCTGCAGCTGCCCGAAGTTTGCTGCCATAGTAGGCTCGGGCTCCTGGCCGAGATTTTAGTCGCAAATCTCAATGTAAATTAGCCAGGTATGCTTTTTTTTCATTAAATGACTTCTCTCGCTCTAGTTTGAAGCGAGAGGCAACGATAGACTTTTACTGACCAAAAACCACCTGCGTCCTTCAGTTGCTCTTTGCGTTCCAAGACCACGGTATCCCTTTCAGAAACTCTCGTGGAGGCATCGGCTCTTCTACTGGGCCCCTACGATTTTACTGACAACTCTTTGGGGCGCGCATGGTACACTATCGAACACTTGGGCTCCTCTTTCCTCGTCCTCGAGCCCGCGACGTAAAGATTCCTGAAGTAGACTTTAAACTAAACGCCTATTCAAAACTTTATCAAATCCCTAATAAGTACCTAAATTCTGCTGTAAAAACTCTAGTTACGTTTTTTATTTTCCTTATTTGTGCATTTTGTGTGCCTCAAAATCTTCGGGACAATTGTCAAATCCGTATTCACTTCTGGTGCGGAACGTGTACGACAGCAAAGGACATCTCAGGCCAAATCCAAGTCTTCTTCATCTGCTGCCTCCGTCGCATCATCGAAATCTACTGGCCTGACACAATATCTAACGTAGACCTGTTGGAGAATGCCATGAGAACTCGATCAACCGCCAGATCAAGCGTCGCAAGTGGAGATGGATTGGCCACAAGCTCCGAAAGGATTCACGAAGCAGCATCACGAAGATTTAAGTTAGAACTACATTGGGCCGACGTGGATCACGTCCGCAGATCTGGGCGCGTCGGTCTCCATACATTATATAAGGCAATTACATTAAACCACTGCTTGTAACTTAAGGTTCGCCCACGTGTGCAACTGTGCATCAGTCTAATGCTACATTTACATGTGGGCCCAGCCTCGGTCAATCGCTATAGTGTAGCCATTGTATAAACGGGGAAAGCCCATTAACACAATGGCGATTGGGCGAGGCTCGGTCCACATGTAAACGTAGCAATAGATCCTGCTATAGCGCTCCTCATGTTGGAGGACATTTTTGCCCCCTAGTGAGGCTTAAAGGTTCAGCCCCCCTAGCCAAGTTACAATCGAATTCCGTTCTCTAATCGGTAACGCCTCGGTGACAGCAATTGTAGAAAACGATAAGTTGGTAGCCACGTTGACGCGCCTGAGTCGGCCGCTCGTTCTACAATGTAGCGTTTGTATAACAAAGGATGTAGCGTTAAACATTGTAGAAACGATTTTGAACGATGTGAACTTGGCTACGAATTGTCTATTCGTTTGTTCTGACCACGCGACTTTACGTTGAGATGACGCCATTCCCATACGTTTCATCACTTTTCGACAGCGTTAACGATTGCAGAATAACAACTTGGCTAAGCGTGCAGATTACACAATTTACACACTTTTAAAATAGCTACACAGCTTCTATTTACTAGACGAGAATGTTCATATTTCAGTGAGAGAATTCTAATAATTTGTAATTGGATTTTATTAGATACGTTACTCTCGTAAAAAGTGTGCTCAGCGTCGTGTCACGTTGTAAAGTGGTCGGCTGCTGAGAGGTCAGAGGACTGAAGAGGTTCAGTTGTTGAACAAAGATTTGACCTCAGTTCGTTTATTTGAAACCTAACCCGGTATGGACAGATAAAGTTGTCCTATATCACACTGAGCCTGGTTGGTATATATAAGATGTGTAACTTCACATACACATTGTTTCTGTAAACTAATAGAGTATTTTCCGGAAACCGACAAACACTGCTAAGAGCAACTCACCTTCGTGAGAAAGAACGTTGTTAAAAATAAAACTACAACATGTTACATATCTAATAAACACACACCCTGAAAGTAGTAGGTACTTCAGAATTTTATAAAAAAAATAATAAATTTAATTATAAATTACCTATTTAATTTAATAATAAATTTTATAGTTACTTTTTTAACATTTGTTAATTTTTTATTAGGTACGTAACTAAAATGTGTGTGTGCATAACAATACTGATCCGATGCGCTACAAGTGTAGTGCGTCGTTTCCCACATTATTCGCCTGTAATTAGGATATTAGTTATCCTTATTTTATAAAATTGTACCTAAAAAGTTAAATTACTGTGCTTGAATTGTGATTTTAATTTAATTATTTTTTTAATTAAGGTTCAAGACATTTTTGACATTTGAGGTGTGTATTTCAGTTCCATGTTCTAAATGTCGTGTATATGTCACAGTTAAACTGATTTCGTCATAACTGAAAGCAGGATGATTGAGCTCGTAAAACACGGTAGGAGTGGAACAGAGCAGACTAGCATCGTGTACAAAGAAACATAATAAAACCAGATAAATTTGGTAAAAGGCTAATTTATTCAGTCTCAAGAATCACAAGTATTTACAATATTTACATAAAATTAGGAACTAATCAATTTATTTACAGACCCGTTTACTTAAAATTAAACTTATATAAAAATAAAATGTAAATAAAATCAGAATCCGTTATGAAATCGCCAAAGTCTTTCTAGTAACAAGAAAACTGTTATATAGGAACAATAATTATCTTTTTTGTATTAATATTCGTTGTAACTTTTATACCGTAGGAAAGAAAATTGATATCCATATTGACTCAGACTAAGACCAAGTTTTCTTTGATATTTTCTTTCACACTAAGTTACATTGAAACATGCCAATTTGAACCATTAGGAATCCATTTTCTTTCGAAGTACTACAAGATTTTTCGAGTAACAAGCAAGTCATAATGTTTTATTCATCTAAATCAACATACATTTCAATACTACATTTTACTGTTATGTCTCACAATGTTAATGATAACAATATTTTTATTTTTAACTACCGTTACTCTAGTCGTTAATTAATTTGTATTTAATGATATCTATTACCGACCACTGGGCGCGCGTGGTGGATTACAGACCATTGCCACTCCTAGAGCTGAGGCCCGAGTCCAAACAGTGGGAACATTGAGGCTGACTATGTTATTACGTGTGTATTTTCATCAGTGGCTCTTTTTTGTCATCTTCTAAAAACTATTTTTGTTTTAGCAAGACACCAAATTGCGAAACAATGAAATACATGTAGAGAACTAATTTTTGGTCGAGTTGTTTTTATTAATTTTTGTAAGTAATTAATAATAAAACGTTTATTTATCTCTAACAAATTACAACACAGTTTATTTGACAAGAGATAGAAGATCATTTGTGGCAGATCTGGAGTCTAAACTAAGCCTAATCCTGTACTTTAGAGCATTTTTTTATTATTATTATTGATAGGCTCTTGTTTGACCACTATCTCACCTGATGGTAAGTGATGATGTGGCCGACGATGGAGCATTGATGTATAGTTAGCCTATGCTTATGATAAATAGGTTTTTGACAAACGTTGGTTAAGCAGTGAGATACTAAAAGATATGATGTTTATTATTATGGTCGCACTTTGTGTAGTAGTACGGTTTCTTAATACGTGCGGCTATCTCCTCGGGGGAGTACTCCCGGCAGCCACACGGCTTGGCCTTCGGCACCGCGGTGGCGCCGGGAGCGACTGAAGTTTCGGTAATGTCAGAAGAAGCAGTGGTCAGGTCAGAAGACAGGCTTGACCTACACACCCAATAGTTTTGGTTAACTTCACATAGATGGCACTACTAACTTAGAACTACAATAATAGTAAAAACAGACAAAAAAAACTTATAGTTAAGTAGAATTATGTAAAAAATAACAATAGTAAATGCTAAGGTTACGTTGTCATGTGGCGCCATCTATGTCGGCTTACCGTGTATATCCGAAATACATTTCAGACTGATTTATTTCGTCAATTTTTATCTCTTTCAGTACCTACTAAGGCCCTGTGATATAGCTATTAAAATTTTATAGTTTTTGTTGTTACTAGTTTAAAAACATTTAGGATGAGGGGAGTGACGTAAACTCTTTTCTTTTTGCCAAATAAATTTAGATGTTTTCTCAATCGATCCATAGCAACTATATAAAAAACATTTCTTGATTAGTATAGTCATTGCAAGCTGACTAACATTTTTTTAAAGACACACTTCTGAAACCTGTATATATCCAACTTACATAGAAATCGTATCATAGTCACTTAACGATCACAATCAAGGCAGATTTAAGGGAGGGGGGGGGGGGGGCACGGTGGTATATTGCCCCCCAGACGGTATTTTTGTTTATCTACTGTGGAGATTCCATCACAGTCTATGTACTGTTAGAAGCAAATCAAATCAATTATAGAGTTGTTAAAATATAAAAAAAAACTTTTAGATATAAATTTGAAGCAAGATTTACTTCCAAGTATTCTAACAGTTATTGTTGTTTTTTTTTTACCCGTCCGCCTATTGTGTGTGGGGGCCCCAGAAAAAATCCTTTATCTGCTCTTGATCACAATAACATATTCCTTATCAATCAATTCTATTATCATACGTGTACCCCCCTCATATTACCCCCCTAGGTAGTGAGACCTACCGCCTCTGCTGCCTGGGCCGGGTGGTGTCGGTGAAGCGGATGCTGCAGTCCTGGACAGCCATGTTGGGGCGCAGGAAGTCGCTGAGCGTGTTCGCTTGAGGAGCGGGGCGGTCGAAGGGGAAGCCCATGGCGCGCCGGTCGGGGTACTTGCGGTCACGGATGCCGCAGTATGATGCTGCGTCGTTGCATGCACCCACGAGATCCTGTTCCACCTGGAGAAACATAAAGGTTTTTTAATTTCTGCTTCCATTGACTGGACAGGTCCACTTGAATCTGTGTGGTTCTTTCCTCAAAAGACCATCTCAAACACTGCATGGTTCTCATATGATTCGATTACATGTTTGCTGTATGGACTTTAAAAGAGACTTTGACCCCTGAGTTTGTTTCGATGTTTCTTCTCAGGGTAGTCAGCTAGGAAACATCGGTTTCATCTAGTTTGACTGACGAAAAAAATTACGTGTAAATGTGTTTTTTAAAAACCTATTTGCAAAATAACTATCATTTTTCATTTAAAAAGTACTAAAATAAAACAATAAGAAATTAGTTTAAATAATCATGTAAAATTATTGCAAGGAATTTGTTGATAAATTCAGAATTTCACGAGGTGGCACTTTAATATAAATAAATTACATATGTTCTGGATGGAATTTGAACTTACGACCTCTGGTATAGCAGTTAGAGCCACTAACCACTAGATCAAACGGCCAATCGGCTTTTGAAACTCAATCCATTTTTTATAAACCTTTATCCAACAGATCATCTACGGTCGCGTACATCAAAGGACTGGAACAATTTGCCTGCTGCGGTTTTCAATCCGATAATAACTTTGGTTTCTTCAAGGTTAGAGCGAACTAGTGCGATTCAACATTAGCGATTGCATCACTGCTTACCATCAGGTGGGATTGCAGTCAAGTATTAGTTTTTATCACTTAAAAAAACTACTTTTACTTCCTATCCTCAGGCTGTCCCCTTAGAAGGTAGATTAGCGCACTCTTTGTTCGTTGCGGCATCTTTTATGTGTAACGAAGTTATATTTGATTGATTGTCTACTCACCCTATCCTCGTTCCAGTTGGAAACCATGGCGAAGAGTACCACGGGGTATCCCTGCGTAGTTCCCTTGGCGATCAGCATGTGGTGCGGCCAGCCGCAGCCGCAGAAGTCGAAGTCGGCCGCCTCCGCCGTGCCCGGGTCTCCGGGACGTGCAGACTGCACATAGCATAAGCATAAAATCAGCCTTTTAATGTTCCCACTGCTGGGACTCAAGCCTCCTCTCTAAGAGAGGGAAGGAGTCGTAATTCACCACGCGAGCCTAATGCAGGTTGGTAAATGTCACATGTCTTCGAATTTTTGGTTTTAGGACATGCCGGTTTCCTCACGATGTTTTCCTTCACCGTTTTGAGAGCAGTGGCTATAAAATAAATTATACAAAGTAATGCGCCTGGCTGGGTTCGAACCCGCAACCTACAACTCGTAAGTCGGAGCCATTACCACTCGGCCACCACTGCTCCCAATAGATAAATTAACATCATTAAACTTTCTAAGACACCTATGAAAAAACTTAATAGGTATAGCACCATATTTGTTTCGCAATCTAATTACGAAAGTTATAATAGGCAAAGGCTTCCATTACTATTTTATAATGCTCTATGATATCATAATAAAGCCTTTAATGTCTTCCGTGACTCTAGCTTCCTCCCAAGGAAAGGGAATCATAATCCACCACGCGGGCCCAGTGCGGGTGTAGAAAATATCATTTGCTTTTTGGTTTTAATTTAGAATTAAGCTTATATAGTTTTCTATTCTAATTTTTGGCTCTGTTTGAGTTTGTGCTCTTTGAGAAAGATAGACAATTTTAAATAAACCTGTAAAATATATTATGTAAGTGAGAACGTACCTGGTCGCGGAAGGTTCTCTCGTAAGGGATGGTGACGGACGAGTCGAGGCTGCGGTGGCGGATGGTGTTGTTGCCAGGACGTACTGGAAGAAGAATAATATGAATGATACCCTCATCATCATTAGCCTTTTTAATGTTCCTCAAAAGGACTCAAACCTGCTCTTTAGGAGAGAGAATGGGCCGTAATCCACCACGTGGGCCCAGTGCGGGTTGATGAATGTCACATGTCTTTGAATTTTTGGGTCTAGGACATGCCGGTTTCCTCACGACGTTTTCCTCACACCGTTTTGAGAGCAGTGGTAATGAAGTAAATTACATAAAGTAATGCGCACCTAATGTAATGATATCCTATTCGGATTAAAATCGCGTCGAATTGGTCTGACGAGTGTTTCCGCGTCCTACTCGCCAAGGTCGTGTGATCGCGACTGGTTACTCCATCTCGTTCAGCTCTTCAATCCCCACAGGTGACAGTAGAGCTGACGAGATGGAGTATTTGGTCGTGGATGTGCGACCCTGGCGGAATAAGCGCGAGTGTTTGGCGGATATATTCGAGATAGACGGTTCAAAAGTTATTTTTTTTACTTTATTCTCAATTGAAAGAATGAGAAATCTGCTCAGTAAGTAAATTTCTGCGTATTACATATTGTGTGTTATATTACTTAATTTCATTTTAAAAAATCTATTTTTTATTTGCTGTTTGACTTTATTGCTAAAGGAGTTCCGGACGACATTTCCTCAGTATTTATTTTTTATTAAAATTACGTTGTGGAATTATTAAAAGAACCTGGGCAAGTGCGAGTCAGACTCGCGCATTGAGGGTTCTATACAAACTTACCTATGAATACAGTTACATTTTTTCGAATCAGTTTTTTTTTTGTGACGTAACTACAAAATATAGTCTTCAGATTTTTTCCTGTACTTGTGCTATGAGATCTTGGTTTATGCCAAATTTCAGGATTCGAGTTCAACGGGAAGTATAAATGAATTTTGATTCTTTTGAGAGTGTTGTAAATATACGTTTTTAGTCATTTATACAAGAGCATCTTTTTTTCGTTAACTCAGAAGTTTGATTTTTTTACGGCTTCAAGGGACTGAAGACCTGAGTATATGTTTTTATGTTCCTATGTACTCACATCCAGTGGTGAACTTGTCGAGCTCGATCATGGCGCGGCGCTGCTCGTCGAAGGCGAGCGGCTCCCCGCGCTCGTTGACCGTGGGCGCCATGAAGATGCGCACCGTGCCCATCGCGCCCTGACCTGACGTGTTGTTCACTTCGATGCTATGGGGGAGATACAGTCCTAATGTAATTAGACAGGATATTACAGGTCATGCGATCACTGGTCCTTTATGGGGCACCTGTTTGAACAAAACTACTGTGAGGTGTCCGACGCTGCAGAACTAAAATTTTAAATCAACAGCCCGCAGCAGAAAGTGGCCATTCTTACCACACATGAATACAGAATGATATGCTTTGAGGGAGTAACACTCCGGACACGCGGATGATGGCGGAAAGCCAGTGGACATCTTAGAGCATCATCTACCAAGAATCGCTGCAAGAAAGCCGCGGCAGCCCACGTGCCGAGCCGCGCTGCAGCGGCGCGAGCGCGTCACGTGCGCCACACCACGAGCCGGCTGGAAATAAGAGGAAGCATCTCCTACAAACTCACTCAAATGCTGACCAGGCGTGGTTAGTCCAGAGAAATCACGGCGAATTGCCGGAGCTGGAAAAGTGTCCAACGTCATGAACGACGAGTCTTAGTCGCCAGAAGCAGACAAGATCTGTATCTGCTAACTAAAGGAGGCCTATGTCCAACAGTGGTCGTCCTTCTGCTGAAATGATGTCAAGCCAATAGACTCACACATAGTTGAACTCCTGGTGCTGCAGATGCGTGAACCTGGCCAGCACGGAGCCCCTGGGCGTGAAGTCCAGCCCCCTGCCCAGGTCCACAGTGCTGAGCTCCCAGAACGTGCCTATCGTGTTGTTGCCGGCGGCGCCCTCCAGGCTGATGCTGGACACGCGGATGCCGGCGAAGTCCAGCTGGAAAATAAATCAAAGCTGTAATATCGGAAAGGACAAAGGCCAAGAAATACATTTAAACTCTTAAACCAGTTTGGCACTAATAGTCATCTCTCTCCTTCTGACTGGCCTGTTGGTCTAGTAGTTAGTGGCCCTAACTGCTATGCCGGAGGTCGTGGGTTCGATTCCCACCCAGGACAAATGTTTGTATGATGAGCATAATCATTTGTTCTGTGTCTGGGTGTATTTTATCTATAATATGTATGTATTTAGAAATATATAAGTATGTTTATCAGTTGTCTAGTACCCATAACACAAGCTCTGCTTAGCTTGGGACTTGACGGCGTTGTGTGATAGTTGTTGAATATTATTATTATTATTATTATCATCTTGCTGTCCTTGTCTCGTGTTACCTGGAGTCGGTGCGTTTTTTCTTCCATTCTGTCCTGTCACCCGTCATGCTATCACTAACTCCATTTTCTTTCATATCTCTCTTCACATAATCCATCAATCTTTTCTTTGGCCTCCCTTTCCATCCATCCACATTTATACTCGTAACTCTTTTAGTAACATGCATTTCATCCCTTCTTTTTGCATGACCATACCAAGACTTACGATTCCCCTTTAATTTTTCAGTGACTGGATTTGATAAAATATTTAATCTGGACGAATTAAATATTACCACAATTTAGTGCGTAGGGGAATTATTCCCCCATCTTAATACTGAAAAAAATAAATATAAGAGTACTAACATATGGCCGTACTAGTAGCGACACCTAGTCCACGGCGCACGAATCACGTAGCCAGCTAGCTGGCTACTAGTGACTTTGACATCACAGATTCCTGCATCGCGCAATCTACTTTTCACCTAGTTCCTTCGGATTTCGTCATCAAATATTTTTGCTAAATTTGTTCAGGAATATCTATGTATGTGTCTATGTGAAACAAACAAGAGGACCGAGAACATTTGCATCTATAAGGCCTTCGAAAAAGTATGAGTTGCAATGGAATTTGAACTTTGTCAAGTATAAAATATAAATAGAGTCTATTTTCATATTTGATATCGTAAATAATTACCTTATCGTCAGTGTAAGGGTTGAGCTTGTACTTGTAGAGCTGGAATATGTCGTCGATGTACGAGTGCCAGCGGTAGAACACTGGGTCGCGCATCGCCGTCGCAGAGTCGCCCATTACGCCGAATTGTTCCTTAAAGTGAACAACAATAAAGTCTAGATTGGCATATGATGACAGACATGATGATGTACATCAGCATACAAGAAAGTGTGTTAAAAGTAAACGCTACGGTCCCCAGCTTGGCCATACTCTCGCTAGATGGCGTTGAACTCAACATTTTTATTTTGTTTTGTTTTTAGTGTGCCAATCACAGTGCTCGAAATTTCCATTCTGAATCAGTGGAAACTGTGTAAGTGGAGCGGAGTGGAGCTGAGCGGAAGGCACGAAACGGAGGGTAGCTTTACTCTACACCGCCTCGTACCGCTTCAAAGAAAACACTTGCGACTTTTCACTTCTTTTCTCCACTTCACTTCTACCCTTAAGTGGTGGGTACATTGTAACGGAGTGTAATGGAGTGGAGTGACAAGCCACGCACAGTGCCAGCACCCACACTCCACTTCGTTAAAATAACGTAGCTTAACCCTCGCTACGCAGGGCTTCGCGTCACAAAAGATTATTATGTCCTGTTCTTACCAAGTGACGGTGGTCAGGGTCGTGGGAGTAGGAAATGAAGACGTGCCCCATGTTGTGGAAGTCGCCATAGTAGGCGCGGTTGGGGCTGATGATGGACGACTCCATCATGTTGCCGAGGTGGTCGATGCCGCGCTCCTCGTCTATTGGCATCTGGCGCCCATTCGGCTGGAGAAGAAATAAAGAATTTTAATACCACACAATCTGCTACACTATAACTAAATACAATAGAATTGAATTGTCAAAAAATCGGAAAAGCTTGAGTTGAAAAAAAGTCCTTTTTCTCTTACACAAAAAACAGTAGATACAATTCGCAAAAAAGAAATTAAGTTTGTAATGACCCCAATTTGAAACTTATTTTTTTGCTCAGCGCCATCTTGTGGCAGTTTTTTAAGTTGAGTACTTTAAAACTATGCCACGAGAGGGCGCTGAGTGATGTTATTAATTTCTTCTCGTATGGACACCCCATTGTAATATCTTTATATTATTTGCAATAATTATGCAGCAAAAACTTCAGGTCATCGGCAATGTAGAATTAATCAGTATTTTCTGAAAGGACGCTCACCAGATGGCAGCACTGCCGTGCCAAGAGCAGGTGTCCAGGCCCCAGTCAAAAATTTAATTGGACATTACAATTGACTTTAACGATATAGTGACGATTACAAAGTAGAGGACCTCTCACCGAAGTGGGCCCAACTGCTGTCCCTCAGTTGGCCTGACTAAAAAGGTTTCTTACCAAGGTAATGGACAGGTTCTCGATGGCCTGAATGAAGCGGTCCCTCCAGGTCTCCAGCTGGGACACGTCAGCCCGGATCTGGTCCACCGGCCGGTCCAGGTCACGGATCGTCGTGCCGGCGAACCTGGAACATAACATGAGTTTTCATTCTGCTTCCTAAAAACTGCAGACTTATAGCCCAGAATACTTGGGAAAGATGATGATGAAACTAAAAGCACGGTAGGCGCAGTGGTTGAGTAATTAGTTAGCTACAACGCTGCGTGTCGCGGGTTCGATTCCAGCACTTAGATGGATACCAACCAACGGTACCTGAGGCTCCTCAGCACAGCCTCAGTAGTGAAATCCCTGTATTTTTATTACACACTTTATTGTACACCTCAAAAAATCACCTGTGTTTTTTGAATATTTATAAAAAAAAAAAAAAACAGGTGTAGGTACCATGGGTGGCCAGGGCAATTTCTTACATACAACCTTTGGATGGACGAAACGAAAAGAGATTATTTAGCTCGTCCTTACGTACTAACTTTATAAATCTCATATTTTTACAACTCTTGTCACAGTGTTTGTAATTGAACTCCTCCTAAACGGCATTTGGATGTAATTTTGTGTGTATATCTAAATGGTTTCTTAATTTCTTTTTCTGCCAAATGCCAGTTTTCGAAGAGAACAACTTCTACCGGGGTCGCTGATTAAATATTAAATTCCTGATTAGTATTTTGGACAATATTCAGTTACCTTGGCGGCCAAGCTCTGCTGGCGACTTGCGAGTCGAGCTTAGGGAAGTATCCTTCAGCGATGGGTTCGCGGAAGTTCATGTAGCGCGTTACGCGGTCCAGCCCGTTGCACAGACGCTCCATGTTGTATCTGACGAGAAACACGTAGCAAATGTAGCAATTAAACTACCTAACTATATGTATATGTATTTATACATTGGCAACATTGGTTCTTCGTTAGTATAGGTGCAAACAGTTTATCACGCCTTTCTAACAGCATAAAGATAACCCGCCGATCAACACAAGTTTATATAATAAATATAAGAAAAAAGTTTGATTTATAAACACCATTTTTTCTTCTTTGAATACGTTGTGATGATCCGCAACTTCTAACATTTGGCAAATTAGAGCAACTTTCATTTTTAGTTTTAAGTTATTAAGTACCAAATTGATTGCCGAACCAAACCAATTCGTACCTGATAAATTAAGTTCTATACGTCATCAAGATAGTAATTGTAGCAAATCATTTAAGTAAACAAAAAAAAAGGAATATGGGCCCAATATCGAACCATGAGGAACGCCTTATTATTATTTTTTATAATGATATTTTTTATGGTAAGCCCACACCTGCTGGTTGTGTGGGCTTGCAGGTCCACAGACTTACCTGGCAATGATCTGCTGGTGCATGTAGTAGAACAGCTCCCCGCGCCTGTCCTTGTTGACAATGGAGCGGTCTGCGGAGTCGAAGGGGTACACCAGATGCCAATGCCAGTGGTGGAGGTTGATGCCGATGTCCTCGCGGAAGTAGGCCACGCGCTGTTCCGGCTCGGCTTCGCTGGCGGTGTAGTTCACGGGGATGGTTACTGGCAGCTGAGGGGGGAGGAGTGTGTCAGTATATCGGCCGAGTTAAGTTCAACAATCATGTTGATTTTTCTGCTGGTTTGATTAATTTTTTTCCTCACCCTGTTTCCAGATGTGACGACGTTGCTGACTTCTCTGGCCTTGCGGAACACCTTGGGGTCCATGAACTTGTCGGGGAAGGTCTCCGCGAACGTCGGGATGTTGATGCCTTTGGTGTCGGGCCTGGAAGGATTACAATAGGGTCAAAAAGGAAGAAAAGAAATCAACATATTCCGGTAGGTGTTCGGCCTGGTCCGGAAGGATGGTCTGGGAGGAAGGCACGCTTACCTGTGCAGTATAGCGACGGAGAGACAGTAGTTGAACATGTAGGGATTGATCCTCAGCTGACAGAACGAGCAGACGGACTGCAGGTCTTCTACGTCACGCATATCTGGAACAGAAGGACCGCTTTAGAGAAATATTCACGTTTAGAGATCAGAGAGCCTTTAATTGCCCATAAAAGACAATAAAGGACCGCAGTAGTAATCCTTTACCTATTTTTTAAAAGTTGTTAGGTGAAGTTTGCACTTGTCATTGTCTGACGCGGGCAACGCATTCTATAACCACTCTGCCTGAACTGCGAACGACTTATCGTAACAATCGGTGGAGTGGCTTAAGTTGATCTGCTGACTCATACCTTCACTGGGTTGGTCAGCCAGGCAGGCACTCCACGTAAAATACTGGTATTAGTATTAGGTATTAGTAAAACGAGAAAAACAAGAGTACCTATCCAACTGTCCAAGGAGTTTCTTGCACATTCTTGTACAGATCTACGCTTTGCAATGTGCAATTAGCATCATTGACTAACTTCTTAGTAATTCAAAAGCGCATCTAAATAGTTCTTTTGAAATAAATGTTTGATTCTTTGATTCTTTAACAGGAAACCGACGCTGACATAGATTGGATAGTAAATCAGATGGGTCACTTACTCATGAAGATGTCGATGAGTTTGCCAGCCATAGTGCGGTGCTTGGGAATGAACAGAGAGAACTGCTCGTTGTAGGCCAGCTCCATGGGCAGGTTGAGGTTGGGCAGCGCGATGTTGCGCACTGGGATGGTGCGGCCGGCAGAGTCGCCGAACCTATTGGCGATGGTGGTCGTTGCCGCCTTGTATTTTTCGGGCTGGAAGAAATAATCAAATGTAGTTTTTCTATACTGAGACAAAACTTCATAAACCTTAAAGAATATATACCTATGCTTGTGCATTGATCTGCATGGCTGAAAGGATACTAGTAAGTTATAGCGGCAGGGTGGCCATAATTATGATACACCTTCCATTCCATAACTAAGTGAAAAAAAACTTCTCTTAACACTTTATCAGAAATAGAGTCTAAATGTCTTGTCAGATAACTTTGTAGTTTATACAGCATAAAAATCAAACTCTCACATTCTTATAAGTAAAACTTACATAGTAGTGCTCAGGGATTTCGAAGACAGCCTTTTCTTCTCCCTTTTGCATGAAGCACGGCTCCGACGGGCGGTCGAAGAACAGCAACAGGTTCTTTCTGGCGTCCGACATCTTGCTAACTGAAAAAACAATCACGTTAAAATAATGACAGAAGACTGAATATTAAAAAAAATACGTAGGTCCAGTAGACCGCACGTCGCCTTTTTTGTAAGTTGGGAAATCATCAAATATCTCCTGCTCTAAGTGGTTTGGGACAGAATAACAGACTTTTACTGACTAAAACCCTCTTGCTCCATCAGCGCCATTGTCATTTGCGTTCCAGGGTCATGGTAACTCTTTCGAAAAATCCCGCAACTCCTGGTAATTCTATAAGTACCATCGCGGTCATTTCTGCCTAACCATTTTAAAAAGTTTCGCTTAAATCCTGCGGCGCGGCGCCAAACCAAACCCTTAGAAGTTTTCGTTTCGAGTGCAAGCAAAAATGACCTTAGCGGTGATCAGGCGGAAGTGTCTTTGATGGTACCTATTGATTTTGTTATTTCATTATACTGTGATCAGTTTTGCGGATGTAGGTAGGTAGTTTGGTCGAGGACATGAAGTAGCTAGGTACTTATATCTATATATGGATACCTACTCTATTACAATACAACAAATGATACCGTATCAAGTATCAGCGCGTCTCCCAGGTTCAGTTTCAATACAGTCATGCCTGATCGGAATACTGATGAGATGTCTACAACTAATACTCGTGACGTATAACTGTGGAATATGATTATTATCTAGCTGTTATAACTTTAGTTTGTAACAAGTTTTAACTATTATCTATAAATTATCTACAAACACACTAATATTATGAAGGTGCATTTATTGTGCGTACAGCCAAGGAGTGGAATTCCCTGCCGGAGTCTGTGTTTCCTGATAGCTACAACTTAGGAGTCTTTAAGTCGAGAGTGAATAGGTTACTTCTAGGCAAGCGTGCTCCATCGTCGACCACATCATCGCTTACCTTCAGGTGAGATGGTGGTCAAACGCAAGCCTATCAATAATAAAAAAGGTGAATGTTCAAAATGTTTGTTACTATAGACTATCCCCCGTGTTAAAATAGAAAATTATTCCAAACGAACATTATACCCGCGAGATAAAAAATTATACCTGTAATTATCCTATGTCCTATTATCTATACCAGGACACCGGACGTAATCTACCCATGCGCCAATTTTTATCCAAATCCGTTCAGCCCTTTCAGCGATGAAGGAATAACAAACATATTATGAACTTTCATCTTTGTCATATTAGTGTAAAAGTGTGATATTAGGTAACTAGTTAATTTAAAATTTCCCAATAAGTATCTACATATTTTAAAGCACAATTTTTTTTTTTAATTTTCTACAGTGAGACTTAACTCACGGTCCTGTAGGCAATTAAATTGGAAATCCAAAAATGCGTTTTTATTTACGAGTTTTTTATAGAAGCTCAGTGTTCATGAAAACGTACATAGGTATCTGTTTGAGTGTCCTTAAAAAGTAACATACTTTTTTCATGAAACTGAATATGCATGATTTACCGGACAAATTAACTGAAACTAGTAACTGTCGGTACTTACTGCTTACCCCCAAATGCATAAAGATAAACACATACAGCAAAGAGAAACCACAAAATGTAGTTAAGGCCCAAGCGCCCGAGCAGCTGGAATATTATTATATCAACTATTGATAAAAAAAAAAATTTAGCAATTCCACAACTTTTCGCTACTCCTTCGAAAGGGCTTGGGTCTTTGGAAACCTTAAAAACATTTTTATACAGAAAAATTAGTGGTTAAATATTTTTAAATCAATCAATATTTCGCAAAGAAAATGGATCTAAATGTCAACTCTATCCGGGCGCAGCTAGCTGGAATTAAATGCACAGATACTCGGACTGCCGCCAAGGCGGGTAAGAGTATTGTGTCCATTTCATTCCGGCCAGATGTTTGGGACTATAAGCCTTAAGACCATAGATAATAATAAAAACTGCACTTACCACAAGACTTTCTACTCAACAAACAAACAAAAAAAAACTAAGTTGTTTCAAGCCGTGTGGTCCACGGCTCGAGTATGGTCTTCCAACCCTGGAACGCACTATTTATACCCACAAGCAACTGCACACGGCAAGGAATCCGTGTGCAAACACATAACACCACTCTGATAACTTGGGAACCGTTAGGAGGATATTCGTGGTTAGTGTTATCGTATAGTGTGACCGCAATTATCAGGACTGAAGTTATTTGTACTGTTACTATGTACGTAGGTAAATTGTAATGTTAATATAGGTAGACCTACTATAGCACATTTGTGGTAGCCAGGAATCATCCTGCAACTCTCGACACCTGGGCGGTAAGTATAATTAATTTTATTTTTTGGTGGCAAAATCATCCAATGACATCCCCCACTCTTGGGCGGGGCGAAAGATAGTGTCAGACTTTTACTGACTAAAAACCCACTCCTGTTCCTTCCTTGCCTTCGTCCCAGGGCTCCGGGGCTCATTCTCACACTACTCGTGGAAGTACAATGAAAATTTTATGACGCTCTTCTGAAATATGGGTCACTTCGTCACTTGTGATTTAAGGGTGCAAAATGTTTGCCTTATACGGCCAAAATTTATAATAATAAGTACGTACTCGTACGCCTTTTACGCCTCGTACGGATTCTGTGAAGTAATTCTAACTAATATTATAAATGTGAAAGTGTGGATGTTTGGATGTTTGTTACTTAATCACGCAAAAACGGCTGAACGGATTTGGATTAAATTTGGCATGCATATAGCCTTTGACATGGAAAAGAACATAGGCTACCTTTTATCCTGATTCCTTAAGTATCTAATGCCACGCGGGCGAAGCCGCGGGCAAAAGCTAGTAACCCATATAATAATGAATGTAGGGTGGTTTAATTCATTAAACCCCAAGCGAACGCTCTCATTGTCTTTCAATTGTGTCTCTAATTACGGTATTCGAATGATTAAAAGAATAAAGAAAATAGAGAAAAAACTTTGAATAAAACTGTCTGAAAGATAGGAAATAATTTCACGACAACGGAGTAGCAAGTTGATCGATATTTATGAGTTGCCAATCCATTTAGATGATGAACAATAGAGGCTACCGTCTGTAGCAAATCACGGCAAAAAACGTCAAAAACAATCACGTTTGTTGTATGAGAGTCCACTTAAATATATTTTTTTTGTATTTGTTATTATAGCTGCAAAAGAAAATCATCATCATCATCATCATCATTTCAGCCGATAGACGTCCACTGTTGGACATAGGCCTCCCCCAAGCGTCGCCACAACGAACGATCATGTGCGTCCCGCATCCATCGGATTCCCGCTACCTTCACCAGGTCGTCAGTCCACCTTGTAGGAGGCCTTCCAACGCTGCGTTTTCCGGTACGCGGTCGCCACTCCAGAACCTTTCGGCCCCAACGGCCATCTGTTCTGCGAGCAATGTGCCCTGCCCATTGCCACTTAAGTTTGGCGATTCTTTGTGCTATGTCGGCAACCTTGGTTCTCCTGCGGATATCTTCATTTCTGATTCGATCACGCAAGGAAACTCCGAGCATAGCCCTTTCCATTGCTCTTGCTGCAAAAGAAAATCATCATCTGAGAAAATTTCCAATTGTCTAACTATCATTGTTCTTGAGATACGGCCGTGTAAGACGGACGAACGGATAGCGGAGTCCTAAGACTCCGCTGTGTGCGCTCCTATTACTAACAGATAAGTTCCCGTTTTACCCTTCAGATACGGAACCCTAAAAAGAAATAACATGCCTTATGTTTCATTCATTCTTTTTAATGTTCCCACTGCTGGGACTCAGGCCACCTATCTAGGAGAGGGAATGGGCCGTAATCCACCACGCGGGCCCAATGCGCATTGGTGAATGTCTTCGAATTTTTAGTTCTCTATCATGCCGGTTTCCTCACAATGTCTTTCTTCACCATATTGAGAGCAGTGCTGATGAAATAAATTATACAAAGTAATGCGCCTGACAGGGTTTAAACCCGTGACCTACAACAACTCGTAAGTCGAAACCATTACCACTTGGCCACCGCTGCTCAGCCTTATGTTTATTTGAACTAAATTCCATGTCAATCCAAAATGACCCATTTTATAAAACGACAACTGTGTAACAATTACACACGTAACATATTAACATATCATACCTATTATATTACGTACCTGTACCTACGTCTTATTTCCATATCTGTGTAGTTTATTTTAGAATCAACACCCACCTGCCACTTCTGTATTCTGAAAGGCTACCAGCATAGCATTGCGGTACTACTTACCATAAAAATATGTAAAAATCGATACCCCTCTACATAGCTAGGCAGGTACCTACCTATTAAGAGTTCTAACCCTGCTTGCTATGACGAGTAGGTACTATATTTTTATATACAAAATTAAATTTCTCTGACCTAACCCTCGCATCGAGCTTGAACTCTTAAAGTCCCATCAAGGTTGAAAGGCAATGTCCTCCTATAGGGATAAATAAAATATTATGTAGGTATAGAGGTATAATAGGCATTTCCAACTTGTATATTGGTATTTTGAACGATGCCACCATAAACCAGAAATTAAATAATATTATTTGGTTATGTGTTTGCATAGTTTAGAACGGAACCCTCCCTGGGGCCAGGACCTTTGGAAGAGGTATAGCATAATCAGCATTTTAATGTTCTCACTGCTGGGACTCGGGCCTCCTCTCTAGGGATCCCAATAGGCCGTAATCCATCACGCGGGCCCAGTGTAAGTTGGAGAATGTCACATGTCTTCAAATTTTTGGGTCTAGGACATGCCGGTTTCCTCACGATGTTTACCTTTATCGTTTTTGAAAGCAGTGGTGATGAAAGTTACACAAAGTAATGCGCCTGGCTGGGTTTGAATCCGCGACCTAGAACTCGTAAGTCTCTGTCTTGTTTTGTCACTCGGCCACCACTGCTCTCCGCTTGGAAGGGGTACGTGAGCTTATTATTATTATAAATTTTGGGCCGTCTAAAGCAAATATTGCACCCTTATAACACTAGTGATGAAGTGACACACATTACAGAAGAGCGTCATAAAATTTTCATTGTAACAAACTAATTACTCGATAAGAAGTTGCGAATCAATTACTGAGGAATATCAGCTATTCCAACAAAGACAAACCAATTACAATGGGTTGCATTGGCTAGATAAAAAATTAAAAGTTTGCCTAAAAAGTATCTACAATTTAAAAAAGTTCAGTACAACGCCACATTTGTTTCAAGGAATTGCTAAAAATTAGCGTCACAATTTCCAACGCTCTATCCTGATGCGATGTAATTAAACAGAGTATTCTCACGCTTTTATTCTGGCCACCTCGATTACGGCGGCGAGCAATGGGTAGCTCGCCGTCCGACCGTCCGGACCGAGCCCAAATTGTAGACCGCGCGTAGTGTTCCACGCCCATCAGCAAAACCGTAGGAGCCTAGCAGTGTCGAAGCCTACTGGGGCCATAGGTTGTGCGAAAGAGAACCCTGGAGGCCTGGAGTGAATGCAACGAAGGATCAAGAGTGGGTTTTAGCCAGTAAAAGTCTGACACGCTCTCCCGCCCCGCCCAAGGCGGGGGAGATGTCATTAGACGATTTCCCACCTAAAAAAAAATATGCTCAACAGAGAAGCATCAGGACAGGGACCCGTGCCCGTAGCTGCCTCCTACCTAAAATTGTAGTTGAACTGTAGTGTTTACTACTAGTGTCCATAGAATTTAGTATTGTCCTGTACTTTATTTAGGGTTATTTTTGTAAAATACTGGCAACCTCATAGGACTAGGTTAAAAACATCATAAACAACAACTTTTGTTCTATGACTTTAAAAAATGTATCACACATTGGTTCATCAGATTTTCATACAAAAAAAATATATTTAAATTGAACGTTCTAAATGTTACGAAGTCTATGCGAAGCAAGCGATAGTACAATAACGGAGGGAAGCGGGGATCATGCCCGGGAGGCATAGGTAGGTAAAGCAAAATATAGAGTTGAAATGTGTTAGATAGAACAACGAAATCTTTAAGGTTTATTTTTGGTATTATGTTTTGTAAAGTCAAACAACAACTTTTGTTCTATACAAAAGTTGTTGTTTATGATGTTAGTAGTAGGTACAGTCCTGCAAAGTTGTTAGTGTTTTACGAATAACCCTGTGAGGACTTATTATTGGCCGTCGTATCTACTGTTCCTTAACAGTTTTTTTAGCTGCAAGTCTTCCATTCCATTTAAATACATAAATAAATATGCTTTGGAATTTTTGCTTTCTAAAAATACTTAGATAAGTAAACAATGCGAAAAACGACGCCACTGTGAACTTCTAGGCAAGCGTGCTCCATCGTCTTCCAAATCGTCGGTTTCCATCAGGTGAGACAGAGTGGTCAAGAGCGAGCCTATCAACTTTATGAAACAAAAAAAATATATAATGAACTGATCTCCACGATTTAATCAGTTTATCTTAAGAAGAAATCGTATTTATGTAGGTTTATTTTGTACACTGGCAGAAGAGGTGACGAGATGGAGTATTTGATCGTTGATGGTGGTGTGCGGCAGAATATACGCGAGAGCGTTTGTTGGATATATCCGACTTAGATACCAGCGCCATCACAATTTCAAAGCTAAAAAAAATAAAAACTGTTCTCTCGTCCAGCAACATTGTATGAATATGTCAGGCAGCTAAAATGTTAATGCAAAAATCACGGTCGAAATGTTATTTTTTTTTTTGAGCCATTACTGTCCCTTTGCTGGGCAAAGGCCTCCCCCAAGTCTTTCCAGACATTCTTCTCTCACTGGGTGGCGACACTTGCCCAGTGGTCACTACTCATGCGGCTGAAGTAACCCGCCCAATCCCATTTGAGCCTGGCAGCCTTTTTGCCCACGTCTATTACGCCCGTTTTGGAGCGCAGCGTGTTATTCCGAACTCGGTCTGTTCTTTTTACACCCAGAATGCTGCGCTCCATAGCTCTTTGGCAAACCCCAGGGCGAAACTTTTGCAATTCGGTGAGTGACCAGGTCTGAGCACCGTAGGTAAGGATGGGCAGGATAGACATGTCGATGAGTTTACGCTTCAGGGAGATTGGCAGATCTCGAAATGTTATAATGCTTTTAAATTTAATTTACTTTCCCGAGTCCACAACACCCTCCGAAGTTGATCGTACCTAATCTGCCGAGTTATTTATTATACACTGTTTATTTGATAAGTGCTATATACCTACTGGTAGGTAAACACTCTCCAATTGGATGGACGTTGACATTCGTTTGTGTATCTAACTACACCTGCAGATAAAATGTTATTTCTTGCTATAATCCAGGTAATTAACTGATTAGCCGAGAGATTATCCACCAGATGATAAAATCAAATGTTTTGTATCGACGTATATTTTGCTTTCCCAGGCAATAACAACTGTTTGAACAGTGTACTCAAGGTTGAATCAAGAAAACGACAACATAGATAAAACCCTCCGAGCGAATGCAGCAGCACCTCAGTTAGGGTTACCATATCCCAGAATTTGTCCTGAGATTTCAGGAATTTAAGACTCTTGACAGGATTGCGGCTGGATTGTGCAAATCGCATGATATCTCAGGATTTTTAGAATTTTCAATAAAATACAGCTTAGGTACACTAAAAAGTTAAACAAATTAGTAAAACTTAATAAAAAGTTAAATAAACAATTACGATTGCATCACTGCTTATCATCAGGTGGGATCGTAGTCAAGAACTAGTTTATTTAAACTAAAATATATATATATACGAGTATATCTTCCTTTGGCAAAGGAGGGTTCCACTGTCACCCGCACCACTTTGAATGCAATGTGCGACAGATCCGCAATGTGAAAAATCCTCAAACAGTAAAAAAAACTCAGGATTTTTCAATGGAAATCGGGCCTTTTTTCCGGACTTTTGATTTTTTCATCTGGTAACCCTAACCTCAGTAGGTAATTTGATTTACCTATTACCCTCTCCTCTCTACCCTCCGCCGCTAACCTTTGCCTGCTCTTTGAAAAAGAAAAATAAAAAGTTTCATTGCGGGTAGGTTAGAACTTATAGGTTGGTATACTTTTTTGTAATTGGAAAATATGGCTATAACAAACCAAATGGCCTTTGATGAGGATGAGTAAATTCCTTCATGAAGAAGGTTTAAGTGTATCACGTTGCCTCGTGTTGTGTGTGCCTCATTGAATAGCAATGCTTTAGCTAAAGAAAAGTGTATTAGGTATAAACAAAATGAGAAAAAATAATTTATTTGCACGCATGGATAATGAATAATTTATTTGGAACACTGTAAAAACAAAATTTTAGATAAAAAATAAAAAAACACTAACACAATGTGTGTCTCACGGCTGGGCCAAATAGGTCCAGTTCAGCAAAAATGCCAGACAACCACATAGTAGACAGTAGTCAGTGGTACAATTGCCGAAACGGATCTTGAGCGCTGGCTTCAAGTTGCGCAGAAGTCAAATATTTGGTCTCTATTTGGTGCGAAGTGAGACGCAGGGGCGGGGAGTGTCAGTGATTGGTTCGCCGCGCCATCGTGTCATAGACGTCACTCCTGATTCGTTCCCTGTGTTGCTGCATATATCTAACAACGAAGACGATTGGCTCGCCAATGTATGGAATGCGCAAAGCAATCCCCACTCTGACGCCGAGCGCTCAAGATCCGTTTGACCGACCTGCTGAGCCCCTACGGTTGCTGACAACTCCTTGAGGCGCGCGGGAACAGTACGCGCCATCGACGACTTGGGCTCAGTCCGAACGTTTACGGAAAGCGAGCTACCCATTGCTCGTCGTCCCCAAGCTCGCGCCTACGGTGGCCGGATCGCTTACCATCAGTTGAAATAGTGAAATAAAAAAAAAAACTCGTTCTTAAAAGGCTCTCGCTTGTGCAAGGCCCGTTTAGGTGCGAGGCCTTGAGCGAAGGCCCACTACGCCCATATTTAGCTACGCTACTGTTGCTCAACCACGCCAGCTACCACGAATCTAGAATAGTAGACTTAGTAGTCATGCATTTACAGAACAATAAAATAGGTAAACACAGTTACCTCCGGATTTATCGATTACAAGAGAGCGCTAAAACGTAGCATGGTTACCTTGCAGCACTGTTACCAGTCGACCGCTCGAAGCGCCAGACTAGCGCTCTTCATAATTGACCTATTTAGCCAGCGATGAGCAAACGTATCGAAAGGAACAATTTTACGTTTATTTTTTATTCATAAATATAATACATCTAGTAATGCATAGAAATGTTAGTCATTTTGTTTAAACAGTAGCGGTTCTATGTACCTACATAAGTCTATATTATATGTATCCTATATAAGATTAGAAACGGACTGACTAACATATTAACGCACAGGCGAAACTACAGGGACTAGGAACATGTTTGTGCACAAGGCTTCCTTTTATTTTGTGCACAAGGCTTCCTTTTATTATTACTAGCTGTGCCTGCGACTTCGTTCGCGTGGACTACAGGATTTTGAATTTATTTTTTCTAAAATAAAAGTAGCCTATGTTACTCTTTATTAAATCAGCTACCTGCCAAAAAAAGTCCCGTCAAAATAGGTCCAGCTATTTCAGAGATTAGCCCGGACAAACAAACAGACAGACAGACAGACAAAAATGTTATTTTGGTGTATGTACCGTATATATATTCATATGCATGTAGTAAAAAGCAGTTATTTCAATATTACAAACAGATTTTATGTATATGTATAGATGTATAGATAGGCGATCACTAAGAGAGGATTGTTCAAAATTCTCTCGCATTAGCGATGTATTAACATACCTTAGCGAGTGAACGGGGGTCCAAAGTTTGAATAGAGAAATCTACTTTAACGCGGGCGAAGCCGCTGGCAGAAGCTAGTTAAAACTAGTTAACACTTCGATCTTGAGGATTTAAGTAGGTATAAATATAGATAAATGAAATGGTTGCTTATTTTTGATATTTACAAACTACTTTATGAAAAACTGCTTATTTACATTCTTAGATAGATACCTATAAATAAAACGCTCAATATTTTAATAATCTATGCGGACTTTTAATAATCTAAGTGTTAACCGAATGGCTGGGCTTCAGAGGCGAAAAAAAAAATCAGCCTCCCCATACAAAATTACAAACTTGATTGGACAGTTTGTATGGAGGCCGATTTTTTTTTTCGTTTCCTGAAAAAGTCTTGTGGAAGGTTAGTTCAATTTTGTCTACTTGAGCAAGCCCTTAAAGTTTATAGAAGGCTGTCCTTTACACCCTGTATAAGTAGGCGATTGGTGAATCATTTTTAGCAGACTACGGGAAAGCCAACGGTAGAGTTATGCATAGTTATGATGTCGGCAGACCTACCTCACGGTATAACTAAGCTAAATGCGATCTCCGATTGAGGCGGTACCAATCTGGTCAAGTTCAATGCTACTAAGACTCTGGCGTCTTTTTTCCGTACGAAGCCAATTCCACCCGGCTCCATCTTTCCGAGGTGCGACTGTGCGGATAATCGTCCACCTTGAGCTTCTTGGTGTAATGTTGTCGTCTACTGACCTTAACTCTCATGCTTGAGGACCTGCATCAAGCGGATTACATAACATACACAATCAGCCTTTTTAATGTTCCCACGGCTGGGACACAGGCCTCCTCTCTAGTAGAGGGTATGGGTCGTAATCCACCACGCGGGCCCAGTGCGGGTTGGTGGATATCACATGTCTTCGAATTTTTGTTTCTAGGACATGCATGCCTGTCTGTCAAGACCCTTTATCTAAAGAACGCGTTGAGGTATCGAGTTGATATTAACCAAAACCATATACCTACTCACGTCTGCGGTCCCTTCGAGCTGTGAAAAAATCAAACTTGTAAGTAAACGAATAAAAAAGATACGGTATTTTATGTCGCAAAAAAACGTATAGGTATTTTGATACTCTCACAGATCGAAATTCATAGCGTACTTCCCGTTGACCCAGAATCCTAAAATTTGGCACAAAGCAAGGTCTTATAGCACAGATATAGGGAAAAATCTGAAAACAGTAAAATCTTCGAGACTCTATTCGGGAATTGTAGTTTGCACGGAACCCTCAGTGCGCGAGTACGTCTCGAACTTGCCCAGTTTTTTGGAGATGCATCGGCCACCAACAAAAGAAAAGTAGACCAATCATTTTATTATCCAACTAAACGGCTTGTAAGAATTTAATACTAGCTAGCAATTTCGTTTAAGCAATTTCACAACGTTGCTGAATTTAATTACCTTCATACCTGCTCCTGCCACCCTCACCATGGCCTTGTGGACAGCATACAATATTAGCATGTTATACATGCCATCGCTATTTTTATTATTCTACGTACGAAACTGTTATGTTAATTAAGTTTTTATTAATTACCAGCCTATTAACTTTTTACTTTTCTGACGCATACCTAAGTGTCGAGTTCGAGTTGTTTTTACGGCAAGAGAGCCAAACTCTCTGATTGGTTAAAACCATAGATATCCGGTTAAGACCTTGGAACAGGCCAATCGCAGTGCCGAACGTCATAAACATGTCGATAGCGTTAACATAAAATAAACTCGCTCTAAAGACACTGGTCTGATTTCAAACAGGTCGTGACACAAAAATATTGCGTCATTTATGTGAACATAAGGCACTAGTCTGCCTACCCTACTCCTCGTGGAATATAGGCAGGCTAATGTTGCCCATACTTTGCGATGTCCTAACTATTATAGCGCGACAGAGACCCTGGCAGGCCTTATAGGAGCTCTATAGCTGTCACATGAAGCAAGATTTCTGTGACTTCTTCTGAAAGACTCCCTCACGTTGTGGATCTGTGCAGTCGTAAGCAGGCTGGGTAACATATAGGTATAGCGACTGTTACGGCCTGTACCCCTAGCCAAGTTGCTAATCTGCAATAGTTAACGCTTGTAGAAAGCTTCAAATGTACGGGAATGACGTCGTCTTAACGCTCAGTCACGTGGTCAGAACAAAAGAATTGGCGGCAAGGTCAACTCGAAGCGTTCGGCGCAAGCGAAACGGTTGTAACTTGGCTAGGGGGGCTGGTCTCGACTTCAGGTTCGGTCAGTGCGGGGCGGCATCAGTGCTCGGGCGCGGGGCGCTATGACGCTATGGCGTTTCGTGTCGTGCTTCATACATTTTCATACTTCTCTTACCGCTCACAGCAGCAAAATAGTGAACGGGCCGTTAGGCCAACTCGCAACAAGTGACCCAACCTTACTAGATACTGCTATGCGCTACTATTACTGTGATTGCTGGGAGACGAGATGCGGAACACTGAGTAACGTTGCAGGTTGCAGCGTCACGGAGCGTTGCGCGGCATGTTAGGGGACAGCATTGTCCCCCGTGTAGGTACCCAAGGCTTTATGCCTACTTGTGGCGCGATGGCGTCTAAATAAAAGTGCGCTGTTGGGTTTTCAATTCTAGCCGAGCGCCGAGTTGAAAAGTTGACACCCAATCCAATTCTTCTTTCAATACTAAATCCCCAAAAACAATGGAGCCTGCGCCTGTAGCAATCAAGCTAGATACCTACCAGTGCCCTTTTTGGGGTTCCATACCTAAAGAGTAAAAACGGGACCCTATTACTAAGACTTCGCTGTTTGTCCGTCCGTCTGTGTCACCAGGCTGTAGGTATCTCAAGAACCGCGATAGCTAGACCGTTGAAATTTTTACAATTTGCCGCTATAACAACAAATACCTACTAAAAATAAAATAAATATTTAAGGGCTCCCATGCAACAAACGAGATTTTTTTTTTTGCCGAATTTCCCTAATGGTACGGAACCCTTCCTGAGCGAGTCGCACTTGGCCAGTTTTTTAATTCTGAGGGGCCCTATATGTCTCCCACATAAGACAGCGATGCGATGAGATACAACGCCGTATCGCGATGTTATTTCTTGTGGCAAACTATCGGTTCGCGTACAATATGCGATGCGAATCAATTCGCAAGTTCTTGCGATAAGTCATGCAAGCTCGCACATTTTTACGACGAGTTTCGCTGTCACTGGCTGGCTCGTGAAATCGTTTCGCAGTTTTCTATTTGGGCCCAGTACCAACACCATCTTACCAAAATATTAAAGTAGGTATCGCGAGCTGCGACCTGTGGCGTAGCTAGGCAACGACCAAAGGCCCTGGGACAAAAAAAAAACTGGGGCCCTTTTTTACATGAGAAATCATCGAATAACCTCTCCTGCTCTGAGTGGAGCGGGAAGGAGTGTCAGACTTACCGACTAAAACGAGTTGCCATTTTACTTAAATTTTGAAGGTAGGGGAATATCTCAGTAGTTCAATATAAGGTTTTGGGGGCCCCGGGGCTCAATGCCTTTGCTAGTGGCGGTGCAGTCCCCGCCTAGCCCTCCGGTAGCGACGCCAGAGGGCTTAGCCAAGTTGATAATCTACAATCATTAGGTAACGCTGATAAAAACACTTCAAATGTATGGGAATGACGTCAACTCAATGCTCATTCACGTGGTCAGAACAAAGGAATCGGAAGTGTTGCCGATTCGTAGCGATCGACGAAAGAGAATCGAAACGGTCGTAAGTGGCAGCGACACGTCATTTCTATCTATTACACAGGTAGCAAATAAGCACTCAAAGTGGAACGAATGAACAATATTACTACCTATTGGGTAATCAATTAACAATTTTCTGAGTAGCGCAAGGCTACCGTTTCACTTGGTCTAATTAGGAACTATACACGCAGTACTATGGGTGGATGTAATAAAAAGATTTCATGAAATACAGTCAAAGTAAATGCTTTATTATTTTGATTAGGTACATATATAAAACATTAGATCCTAGATTAGTATCCTGATTTAGGTATATAATCACAAGAGCATGAAATTGGAAATGACGTAGTATGGGTCGAGTGTGCAGATACAATTTGTGACAAAAGAAAATTATAATTTACGTTGGTCCGGCCACCGTTCAGCTTAATCCAAGTTAGACTTGAACATGTCTGATCATGAGAACTCGAGAACCAGATCAATGTAAAAGACTGAACAATTTGTATTGGTAAACTATTTTCATTTCAGAACTCAAGTCTCATCTGAGTATACCCAAAGCACTCCACTTGAGAGTACTAAGCAAACCTCGTTTGAGACCACTCAAACATCTCATTTGACAGCTCTCAAACCTCTCACTCGAGCACTCAAACCTCTCATTTGGCAGCACTCAAACCTCACTTGAGAGCACTCAAGTACATTCGAGTAAACCTCTCATTTGAGAGTACTCAATCTTGACAGAACTCAAAATCACTTGAGCACTAAAGTAATCCTCTCATTTGGCAGAACTCAAGTAAACCTCTCATTTGGCAGAACCCAAGTAAACCTCTTATTAGAGAGTACTTACGCTTACCAGCACTCAAACTCATTTGTGAGTACTCAAGCTTGACAGAACTCAAACTCGCTCGAGCTCTCCAGTAAACCTCTCATTTGGCAAAACCCAAGTAAACCTCTCATTTGAGAGTACTCAAGCTTGACAGAACTCAAACTCACTTGAGCACTCAAGTAAAGCTCATTTGAGAGTACTCAAGCTTGACAGAACTCAAACTCACTTGAGCTCTCAAGTAAACCTCTCATTTGGCAGAACCCAAGTAACATTTCGTTTGAGAGTAATCAAGCTTGACAGCACTCAAAGCTTGATTGAGCACTCAAGTGAACCTCATTTGAGAGCACTCAGGTAGACTAAGTACCTACTTGTTTTTGGAATTCATCGATTTTTGATAGATGTTGATAGTGAGCACTCAAATGTGAACAGATTAATAATACAGAGCTAAGTTTTCATTATGTATGGTGTGGTATGTGTTAAGAATCTAAAATTTAAAACCCTAACACTTTCCTAGAAGTTAGGGAAGACTATGTTAAAACTGAAATTTGAGTGTTCATTGAATAGGTTGTGTAAAGTGTAAGTTTCTACAAAAAAAAATATAAAAATAGGACTATACAAGGTACATGAATATAAACAATCATCTTGTTGTTTGGTTTGTAAGAAAGTTTAATAAAGTATTGAAAAATATTTTCACAGGGTGTATTAACAAAGAAATTAAACAATAAATTTAGTTATATACTAACATATGACTTTTACGCTATGCTAGGTAATAAGTCTAGGAATAATTAACTAAAATTTTTAATATAAATACACTAGAAGTGAATGTTTTACCCAAGTCAATATCGATTCTTAAGTATAGCTAACACAGTACAAACATACATCGAGTGCGCCGGGGACTAAGAAGTGAAGAGATTCGACGCAGCTAATGTTCAGCATCGTAAATAATAAACAGTGGGCTTGTTGAGGCTAGTCCTAGTCGCGTGGCGTGCCACACACACACACAGTCACCAGTCCTGTCACTCTGCACATTCACTCACTCACACACTGCACACTCACATGCCGCCGGCCGGGGGCACTCGTCGCCCGGTAGGTAATACTGCGTCTGTGCTAACAACATAAAATTTTGAAGAGGCGCTGCCCGCCTAGCCGCTCTTGAACAGCAGGATGGCCACCTGGCCCAGGTAGAAGTAGATGAAGTGGCGCGTCTCGTGCGTTACGTACGAGCCGAAGTTGCGCCCCACGATGCAATGCCACGTCGGGTTGTACTTCTTGTCGAACTCTTTCTTGATAAACGCCGCGATGTCCTGCAAACATGCAACACACACACTCAAAATATATCGTAGATGCCATGCAAACAACAGTCCAACCAGAGATTTTCACCGCAGAATAGACATAATTGTTATGGGAATTATTTATTTTAGAAATTAAACTAACCACAACAGGAAAACCTCAAAGTTATCATTCATGGGAACTTTGCACACTGTAGCTTATTGTCAATTACATACGTGTTTAGTCAGAGTCATGAAGTTTATATTATTACTTCTATTTGGATTTAATTTATTTGTTGCTCATTTCCGAAACTTGGAATTATATTAAGGTATGTGTAGGTATATTTGAAATCTTATTCATACAGCATAATAATATCGAGTTATCTAAAAATATGTAAATACATGCATATAATTATATAATTATTAGCCTTTTATGATGACCATTAAGCTAATTAACGTATGATATGCTAAAATAGAGTACAAGTTAGCCACATGAGGTAGACCCACCTTTTCAATGTTGAACTTCTCTAGTGCCTGCGTTGCGCAGTCGACAGCGTCTTGCTGCATCTCTTCGCTCATGTCAGCATTCTTGATCACCGCCTTGCGGTCGCACATCTTGTCGGCTATGTGTCTAATCAAAAAAGTGTTTGTTTATTTCTAGCTGCATACCTCACTTTTCCCCCAGAAATAATACAACAAAGGACCATGAAATCTTCAATTCAATTGAGCATTAAGTTAAAATGCATACAAAATCATGTGCTTTTTTCATATACCTAATTTGGTTAATTTATTCAAACTTGCTTATGATTGACCTTCACTGGTGGCAAAAATATAATTAGGTGTTTATTTCAGTTGGATTTTCATATACCTTTCATGTACCTTTAATTCTAATCTCATCTTTAACTCGGCTAATATAAGAGATTCACCCTGCCATAAAAAAGGCATTCTAAATCATACATTTCCTCGGTTGTACCTTACCCATATGGGTATTTTTAATGGAGCAAACCAATTTAGTTCACTACTTTTGCAGTGGGATATGAAAACTATTAGAAATTTGCATAGAAAGTTTCAAATAAACCTAATAAGGCGCAATTTTAGATAGTGGGCTGTTTCCACTATCTTATCTGCTTTATATTCAAGTCTGGTAACAACATACTTCTGATTAATATTTAAGGAATATTATGATGAATGCTTTTGTGGTTTTTAGTGCTAATAGCTAATTGCAGAACATTTTTGCACCAATGAATTTAAAAATAGAGAGATTGAAATAAAACAAAAGGAATAGGAGGGCTGTCAAATGAGGTTTTCTGACATGTCAGGATAGATGGAAAAATAAATATTGTGCTATTTGATCATCAATAGTTTCTACTTGTTGCAATTGATGACCGATAGCATAATGCGAAAGGTTAAAGTTCCCGAACCCTCATCGATAACATCATGTTATGATTGATTTTCTACGACTATCTGAAGAGGGGACTTTGATTGCATTATAATAAATAACAAAACACTATAAATAACCTCCAGAAAAGGTCAAGCGCGAAATCCGGGATTCAATGCGCGCCCTTTACAAAATGTGTTCCTCACCCGCAAAGATATATCGCAAAGTGTAAATCGCAAAGCAATGGATATTACACGATCCTAGTGGCGCAGTCTACTTTACCTGACCTCTTCTACAATCTGCGACGGCCTTTTCGTAGTAATTCTAACGGAAGCACTAGCACGAATGCCCGTCATCAAAACCGATAGGAGAAATTAGAAACGAGGCACCGACTTGTAATTTAGCTTAGCGCTTCAGAAGATAAAGATAATTCATTATAACCCAGATTATCACTATAGAAACTTCGTGGTTAAATCAATAATACCATTTTGTTGCACATATTTGCGAATATTTGCAGAATATAAATTGTTCCGCCTTCGAACTTTCGCACACCATTTTGTGGCTATCGGAATTATTGAAAACTAGCACAAAAAATATTAAATACACGTTGCAATAAATAAATAGTCACCAAAATAAAGAAATACTCACTTTTGCTTCGGGATAAGAACAAATTCTCACGTAAAGATTTTGATAACCGGAGATTCAATGCCTACTTTCCAGAGGATTCTTTCACAAGCTTCTTTCAGCGAAGATTTCTTCTATTTGCGATAGGGGGCGTTCTAAATTCAAACACGTTCGAAAAATGAACTTTATGGCGATTTTCAAACAATTTGATTTTGGCCATTAATTGTTCGAAATAATAAAAAACAACTTATGATTATATACTTTTTACCAAAAAAATAGTATTTAGAAAAAATTATGAGCATTTTGAAGGTGTAATCAAGTGCTTCAAATCGTTTTGAAGTTAGCAGCTAGATAATGAAATTCTTTTTCCGTAACTCAATTAAAAATAAAATACATTCATGTCAATAAAAAGCAAAGTTTTATTAGAAATAACCAATAAACATCGAATTAATTAAACACCGAAATTAGAAAAAGCGTTATGGATTCGTGATTTCTGGACGAAAGTATTAAAAAAAGTTTTCTACCATAAAGCATTTCAGCCACAGTTATGTCAATATTTGTTCTTTCCGTTTCCTGGTGCTGTCCTGTCAATCCGGTCGCCATACTTGATTAATTTCTAATGAGAAACGCCGAAGCGTTACCCTAAAATTTAAGGAAATTAATGTAAAATATCTCTTAGTTATTCACATATTACATCAAAATGTCTGGTGGAAGTAGTAGTAACCGAAATGAGTGCAGGATATACGTCGGCAACCTTCCTCCTGACATAAGGACAAAGGACATTCAAGATCTATTTTACAAATTCGGAAAAGTTACGTTCGTTGATCTGAAAAACAGAAAAGGACCACCCTTTGCTTTCGTGGAATTTGAGGATCCAAGGTAAAACATTAATACTTTCATGGTAGCTACTGTTATGCTAGCACGCATTTACGCTTTCATACAAATCTATTAATCTATTCTTTTGTTGTGTATACATAGGTTATAACTGTTATTGGCCTTTTTTTTTGCTAATATTTTCCATAATACTGCTAACATAACTTAATTATTGATATTTCTTTGTCATCGGAGTGCCAAACAATATGCACGTTGCAGCCATCGTGAATACATAATTACCTAGTATATTTGAGGAGGAAAACTTATTAACCTATTTTGCCGTTTACTAATTATTTATTTATATGTATTTAGCATCTGAACTGAAAATTAAACTCAATTTTGTTTGGCATTCAGCTAACCATGTTAATGTAATGACTTGTTACATTGTATAATTATTCACTTTCTACATAATCATGATAATCATCATTTAATTAAGTTGCATGGCACTTGGATGTGTGACGTTCATGAACGTCATTTGTGGCGACGCTTGGGGGAGGCCTATGTCCAACAGTGGACGTATATCGGCTGAAATGATGATGATGACCAATATTTTTTCAAATTGTAGCAAGATAATTACTGTTAACAATTTAAGTTTTAAGGGTAGTTGACACTAATTATCCATGTGGTATCTAAATGGTTACAGATACTGGCTGTAATAAGCTTTTTGTAGCAAAACTAATCAGCAAAATATCACTTGGCATTATATTGTCTAAAGATAGTAAATGATCACCAAAACTAAATCACCATTTTAGAGTGAAATTAGAACGAAAAACGTAATAACTCTTAATTCTCATTGTCTTTCTATTGTGTCTCTAATTATGGTATTCAAAAGGTTAATCCTGAGATTATAAAATGACTTAAATATGTAACATCCTATAAAATTAAATTATCCCAGATAAATCATTAGATAATTCATCAGATCCCTGCTTTTTTTTGTCATTATATTTATTTCTGTAATAGTTCTGTTTTGAATCTTTCAATGTATTTAATATACATCTGCAGTTTTATATATTAACATTTGGTGAATAGGTTTTTATTCAAAATTAACATACAATATTCATTAGTAACATAAAAATAAAAGAATTTGTTAGTTTTAACAAAAATATGCCATTTAATGCCATTTGCTGATAAGCAAGGCATGTGATGATAACAAGTGTGGCATTATTATCATTGTGTGTGTACTTACCTACAAGATTTATCACTAGCATTGTCCCTATTTAAAAATTATAAACTAATTTTGATCTTAATTATGTAGCTCTGCTCTCTTTGTTAACAACATCTCCTTAACCTTTCAATCGTGTCAATTAGAGACACAATAGAAAGATAATGACAGCGCGAATGCCGGCGTTCCGGGTTTAATAAATTCGCGGCCTGGTTTAATAACTTCGCGGCGTTCGCGCACCCATTGTCTTTCTATTGTGTCCCTAATTGACACGATTTAAAGGTTAAGGAGATATTTTTGTTTAATGTAAAAGTGAACAGAAAAGAAAAACGGGGCGACACTTGGTGTGATAATTGTCCAACAGAGGCCATCTTTCAGCTGAAATGATGATGGATTTAGATTAATTTCATTAAATTTCTGTTTAAGACATATCATTCACATTACCAAATAACTTTTAGGTCCGAAGTTTCGATATATCTGCCTGTTTTAATTTTTAGAGAGCCCTCACACTCTTAACACAAGTTCAATCTTAGCTAGGGTGTCAGAGGTGTATAACTCGGTGCTTACTTACGATTTAACACATTATGCTTAATGTTATGTAAAGTACGGAGCCACTTAAAATTGTAAAGCTGGAAATAAAGATTTTTATTATTTATTATTATTATTATTTATTTATTACAATATGGCTGATACTTCCATTTTGGGCTTAATATGTCAGATTGAATGAACACTGCTGTCAGGTGCCTCATTCCATATTGATGAGTTTCTTGTGTTTATGCCTCCTTTTCTTCATGGTCAGATGGCACATTCTTACGATTGAAGCCTTTCTTGATACTTATTGCTATACTGGGTTGCCTCTTGTTTAACAGTTAGTATTAAAGATCATGATTAATCATAATTTTGCTAGTACCTTGCATATTATATTATTAGCTTTTACTAATGTCTTTGTCCATGTGAATATCAGTGGTTGTAGAAGCAAATCCTAAGTCAAAACCAGAGAAAAGGTAGTCTATGTCCTTATTTTGGGTTCAAACTTACTCCGCACTAAACTTTTTCAAAATCAGTTTTGTGATTTAATTGTGAAAGTATAACAGACAGAAAAGAGTTACTTTTACTTTAATTATATTAGTATGGATTTGTGACGAAGAAATCCAGCACGTCTGGAAATAAGCTTTAATCACTAGTATGGCTTTTAACAATGGCAAGTTTGTCAGCTTATAAAATACTTCCAAAATGGTTCTCAGTTCTCTATAGAAAAATACAAATTTTGACTTGGTTTTACTTTGTAGTCTCCTTGGTACGTAATTAGTGTTGTTCAAGCATTAATTAAGTACATTATCATAGCAACAATAATGTAAATTGTCGCACCCACTGGTATTGTTAAAAAATATTCAAAAGTAAATAGCCTCGTACAGAATTGCATTTGAAATAACTATTGTTAGTTGTTAATTTATACAAGGTAAGCCTGTGTTATAACAACTTTGAATGTGCTAAATTTTAATCGCCACAGTTCTGCAGTTTCTTGAAAAACAAAGTGAATATAATAGCTTAATTATAATGCATGAGTTGCAAGTTTTGTGTGTACAGTCTACTACACCCAATTATATTTCAGTCGACATTTTGTAAAGTTTTTTTGTCTTGCCAACATGGAAGATTAAAAATTATATTGTGTTGATCACCTACAGTATTATGAGTATGAGTTTAAGCTCAAGCTAAAAACTCCCAATATTTTGTTACAGCCACCAAAAATTTGCCGTAATTACGGCTGATTACGGCTGGATGTCACATGGCTTCGAATTTTTTGATTCTAGGACATGCCGTTTCCTCATGATGTTTTCCTTCACCGTTTTGAGAGCGTGGTGGATTACGGCCCATTCCCCCTCCTATAAGGCCGACTATGACTGACCAAAAATTTATCATCAGCTTTATTCCTCCGCAGAGATGCCGATGACGCTGTCCGCGCTCGCGACGGCTACGATTACGACGGCTACCGTCTCCGCGTGGAATTCCCGCGCGGCGGCGGTGGAGGCGGAGGCCGAGGTGGACGCGGAGGGCCCGAACGCTTCGGCGCCCGCACTGCGACTCGCGGGCCGCCCGCGCGCCGCTCTGAGTACCGCGTGCTGGTCACTGGCCTGCCGCCGTCTGGATCCTGGCAAGACCTGAAGGATCACATGCGAGAGGCCGGCGATGTCTGCTTCGCTGACACCTTCAAAGATGGCACGGGCGTGGTGGAGTTCTTACGTCATGAAGACATGAAGTATGCTGTTAAGAAACTTGATGATTCGAGATTCAGGAGTCATGAGGTGAGTTTTGTGGTAAAGTAGATTTAGGTCATGATTTAGGAACATGTTACATTTTTTTGCAGCAGCACCTTTACAATATGTGGTTTAAAATGAAAATGCTAGATTTCAATTATTCATCTAACATTGGTTCTCCTGTGGATATCTTCATTCCTGATGCAATCACGAAACAAACTCCCGAGCATAGCCCTTTCCATTGCCCTTTGGGTGACTTGCGTTAGAAGGCTTCCCAGAAGGTGAACCGATACACTGGTGAGGATTGCGGGAATCCGAATGATGCGAGACGCACAGGACCGTTCATTGTAGCGACACTTGGGGGAGGCCAACAGTGGACGTCTATCGGCTGAAATGATGGTGATGTTTCAATATGCCGAAACCAATATTGTAGCATCTATTGTACCATATTCTAGCAAATAAACATTTTTTGGTTTGATTTTACTATAACTACGTTTGTAAAAAAGGGCTTTAAAGTAATAATTCCGTACTAATAAATACAATGTTAAACTGCTGTTTCACGCTCTTCCGCACCCCCTAATTCAACCCTGATATCAACCATATAAAATGTAAACTTCGCCCCATTCGTGACCAAAAGCGCGCTAGTTTCAATGATGTTATCAAAAACTTTTCGAAACCCATTTGGATGATAAATTCAAAAGTTCGTCGGTAGTTAAATGAAGATGGTTTTGTAGACTGACATGCAATTATATTGATTAACATACTACCTCCATTCTGGAGTAGGGAGGCGTCAAGGTGATATACCTTTGCTCCGTATTGATTTTGTTATCTATGGTGTCTAGTTACAATGTAGTGGCTCGCGGATAGGGGAGGATGCTATGCGAGGTATGTTGAGTCATTGCGGGGATCAATGAACTCGAATGACTGATAAATGTCATACATAAATGATTAATATTTGAATATGTGATGTGGTTTGCTGTTGACACTAACTAATTGCAGTTGTATGTGTCGATTCACAAGGTTAAGCTGCCCTGCGATCAAATTTGAGTTTAGAGTTAACTCTAATGACGTCATATTTGAGTTTAGAGTTAACTCTAATGACGTCATATTTTTTAACGCAGGGCAGAGGTTGCCGAGGTCTGTCTATGGATGGCTACCCATATTAACATAGCAATATTCTCTCGGGCCTTGTCGTTGGTCGAGCATTGGTGGCCGAGTGGTGACGGTCCCGACTTACGAGTTGTAGGTCGTAGGTTCGAACCCAGCCAGGCGCTTACTTACTTTGTGTAATTTATTTCATCACCACTGCTCTCAAAACAGTGAAGGAAATCATCATGAGGAAACCGGCATGTCCTAGAACCAAAAAGTCGGAAGACATGTGATATTCACCAACGCGCACTGGGCACGCGTGGTAGATTACGGCCCATTCCCTCTCCTAGAGAGGAGGCCTGAGTACCAGCAGTGGGAAAATTAAAAAGGCTGATGATGATGATTGCCGTTGGTCCCGGCTGTAATTACAAATTACACCGGGTTCCTTGACAGTCATTACGGATAGTCAGAAAATATGACACCAGTTTGAAGGCGGAACAGGGGATCCTCCGACTAGACGGTTGTTTTTGTCTGATCTGGACAACTGCCCGATAGACGAATTCGGCCTGTTGTAATGTTCAAATCGCGTGGAGAACGCTAATTGCATGATGCAGAATTTCGTAGCTTAAGTCATCGAATGCCATAATTAGAGACACAATAGAAAGACAATTGCTTATGTCGAACTGTGTAACTTAAGACATTCAAAAGGTTAAATCCTATGTGACGTCATAGATGTGGCTACACCAGTCTTACCTGGGGGTATCGTGTTACCCAGTTATTGGCTTGTGGAGTTTAGATAAGCAGTCTCTTCATGTAAAATGCTGGTATTCAGCTGTATTCGGTTTGATTGGTAACTAAACTACATAATAGGAAAAAGTCTAGTCAGTTTGAAATGATTGATGTAGTGTGCTGGAATTGAGTTTAAAAATAAAATGATTAATGGTATACGAAAGTTTATTTTGTAGCTGTTTAATGAGTTTCAGTCATTGAACTGTTTTGTGAATCGAAAAATAATACTTTATCAGCTATATTTATGTTCATCTTTATTAAGGTCGCCATACACGCTAGGGTGTACCTGTCAGGTTTACCTGCACAGTTATACCTGTCAGGTAAACCTGCACAGTTGTGCAACATACACGCTCCGGTTTACCTGTACAACTCACCTGTCAGGTATACCGTAGCGTGTAAGGCGGGCATGACAAAAACTAGTTCTATTTGACAGATAAATAACCCTAAAAAACCTCAAATAAGTAAACTACAATAAATTAACTGTACTCATTTCAGTCATATTCACAACTAAAAAACAAACAAACTAGCATCTCACGTACATTGCTAATATTTATTTCGGAAATGCTAACGCAAAAGTCATAAAAATAAATAAATGAAGTTTTTTTTTTTCATATCATCATTATATAAAATACACGTAATTTATGTGAATTACTTTATTTCCTTGTGTTACTCGCTGATAATTATGTTACAATATTTTGTTTGATTTCCTTATTTCCCGATGTATTAATCTATACTCGTGTAACATAGTCCTGCGTTTTAGCAGCCACGTTTCTGTGATCTAAAATATGTCGGGTTGGTGCCTCGTGCAAAGCGAGTATTTTGCACACGGGTCATTACGGGTGGAACCAATGTGTCATTCGATCCACACCAGCTCCTCAAAGAACGCCAGCAATACCTTGGTGTTACTGACCATTTTACAGAGGGTATACTTGGATTCACGAAGTTCTTGGCCCTGTATCCTGTGAGCTATCCCAAATAAACGTGAAATTTTTAAAAATCAACAGCACTGCATGTCAAGTCAAGAGAGAACCGGCGAGTAGCACCCGTGTGTATATTTACACGAACCATTTGAAGCCATATTTAACCCTTAATAGTCGCAAGACGGCCACTGTTGGACATAGGCCTCCCAAGAATCGCCATAAAGACCGGTATCGGGACATAGATAGCGGGAATCCGAAACATTTATCGGATTTCTGCGGTCATCGGGCCATCTTGAGGGGGTCTACTGCTGCGGCTAATTCTAAACAATTTTCCGAGTAAAATAAATTACTTGATTGTTGAGTTGATTAAGACATTACATGTTTTGTTTGTGCAGGGCGAGGTGTCATACATCCGCGTGAAGGAGGACTACGGTGGCGGCGGCGGCGGCGGCGGCGGTGGCGGCGCTGACAGGTACAGCGGTGACCGTGACAGGTCAGTTGTACTACTGTTTATCGCCATGTCCTTAAGACATATCGCTTGCCCGCGAGAATACTCTATTAACTCTAATAGCGTACTATTTGAGAAGTGATTAAAGCTTTTAAACCACTAATGTTGTGGTATTATATCGTACGATAAACAGTAGTTTTTAAGTGTAATTAGTTTATAGTCTGCCCTCTATTTATGTTTAAGGCCTATGTCCAACAGTGGACCTTCTTCAGCTGAGATATTGATAATGATCTTTAAAAACTCTGTTTACCATATTTTGTGGAATTATGTCTTATTCAGTTAGAGCCAAATTTTGATATAAAAATTGTGTAATCAAGAGCAGGTGGAAGATAAAACTTCCTATGTTTTTATCAGACTTACTTTTTGTGATCTTAGCAAAACATGCAATGTAGCAAAACCTTCCTCTGGGCCTCCCCATGCACGAGTTCCATAGAGGTCATACAGGACTTGACTACGGGATTTTTCGAAAGAGTTAGCCTTGGAACAGAGTAACGGAAAAAACATTGATGGGTTTGAGTCAGTAAAGATCTGACACACCCTCTCGCTCCACTCCACAAGCTGGAGAATTTATTTGAATACACACCTTAAAAATTAAAAAAAAAATGGTTGTATAGTACAGGACTAATACAAAAGGAATTCAAATGGGTCCTCGGTTCCATCGTCTGATACAATCGCACTACATAATATCTACTGTTTTACTGTTATACTCTTCTCTAAATATGACATAATCCTTAATTTATGAGGTAGTGGAGTGATTTTCACAAAAAGCAGTGCCATAAGGAGTTATATTTCACGGGGACACCATGGCGACCACTCGCCGCTACCAATAAAATGCATACAGCACTATAGCGTTACTCACGTGGTGTCCGTCCAGGTCGCGCTCGTACTCCCCGCGGCGGCGCGGCTCGCCCACGTACTCGCCGGTGCGGCGCAGCTACTCGCGCTCGCGCAGCCGCAGCCGCTCGCACAACTACTGAGCCGCAACACCAGGTCGGTACCGGGACCTCAAGCACACACCCTAACTCTACCCATTCCTACAACTTTACTTTTTACATAGGATTTCTTGTAGTCAGAGACGCAATTTCCGTAATTTAAAAACATTCTCATGCTATCTCAATTTACCAAAAAATCAGAGTTCCCTTTGTGTCTGATTAAGTTTTGACTTGTCTTAAGTTTTCACTTCTGTGACAGGTTTTTTTACCTGATGTCAAAGTTCAAATGAAAATCATCAATTAAGTATTGTAACTGAAATGAAATTTCGACAAAATTTTGAATGTTTTTATTTACGAGAATAAACCCTCTGATAAGCTAGGCGTATCATGAAACTGCAATGCTAATATTACAGCTTTGAGACGTATTTTCTACAAAATATAAAAGACATTACCTTGCATCAGAATCTATGCCTCCCAAAAATAAATACTGGCAATATTCACACATACAATATTCTCAATCAGAACTTTGAATAATAAGTTGTCCTCGAGAATAACGTGGACGTGAATTCATATTGTAACCCAGTTTATTGTGTAATTAAATCAAAATATAACTGGTTGATATGATTTATCAATATTAAAAAAAATATTAATTTTCAAACTATCTTTGGGTTATTTGGTATCACTGCCCAGTAAAGTACACATTCATGCATACTTCTTTTTACATGTTAGGTGTAGGGCCCTAGAATATTTTATCTAAATTTAAAATATATTTGTTGACTAAAATCCGTATTATCTATATTTTTACTGTCTTGGAAATATTTTTACATGAGCGACAGCTATATTTACAGTAAAGGAAGGATACACTGGATATAGCAGTTGACAGCTTATTGAACATTACACTGGACTTCTAAGGACTTATTCGAAATAATTGAAAATATCTCTGGACTAATAAGGATATGGATTTCATATGGATTTATCAGGTTTGCGGGAGACATACTTTGGCCATGATATCCTTGAGAGCTTTTACAAATAATTATAATTTTTCGTTTGTTTGTTTTTGCCTTGCATAATATGTTTGATCTTTGTGCTTCAAAATGAATTTCAAAATGCGTGTTCAATATTTAGTTTTACAAATCTAAAGACTATCTAAACGATGATTGTTAATATATTAAGATAATAAATACTTATTATCAATTTATAATCGTATAAAAGTACACTTTAAAAACAAAAATATTGTACTAAATACATATAAATATAATTTAATTATCTTGTACCATTCAAATATTTCTTAAAGTCAATCCGGATTCGGTAAGATCACTGTCTGGATTCGGTAAGAAAACTTGCGTGAACTCGCTCCCCTCTTACTTACTAGCAAGCACAGAGAAGTAAGCACATGGAGTGCACACTCGAAACCACTGCCAGAGTATTGCGAAACAAGTAGTTGGGTTTCTGGTGTGGGATCGTCCGTGTGGTTAGCTAGCTGTGGCCACAAGCTGATACCGTGATGACAACTGAAGGTCTATATTTCGACAGCTGACGGAGCGGCGGGCGGCGGCGCGGCGAGGGAGCCACACTCGGCTAGACTTAAGAGAGCATATTAATGTATTAGTTCGTCACCCGACGACACCCTGTTACCGGCCTCACCCATGCACTGCTCCGCGCCTCCCTCACACGTACACGTAGCTCTATAGGGACACGCTCGACAGTGCATGGATGTGGTCGCTCGTTAGTGTTTAGACTCGGTTATCTAGTAACGTTCGGGTTAACGGTAGATGTTGTAGCGATGTGGACGCAGCGCTCGTCCGCGCGCGCCGCAGTGCGGGCGCCCGCATGCGAGTGCCCGCACGCGATACACCCGCATCGGTCGCGTCGCACTGCGGCGCGCGCTACACTATTCGTATAACTTGACACGATGACTGTTTATAATTAAAAGCATTTTCTTTTGTTTCATCCACTGTGGATTGGGCTCGTTGGATGTGCTTGGCTGGAGGTGTGAGTCAGGATGCCGTAGAGGCCTCGCGTGTAGGATCGGATCGGATCTCGGCGGACATTTGAATATTTGTCGCGTGGATGTAATGTTCCCTTTCGGATGTTGGATTGCGTATCGGATGTGTATCGGAGCGGCTCGACGCACCTCCCGCGCTGGATCCGGATCAGGACCTTTGGGTATGAACATTCAAATTAATTGCAAAATAACTTATGTTGAGTGCACGCTCGGTACAGAGTATTAATGTTTGTTTGGATATCCTTAACTCACACTTTATTTGCTTCTCGATGTCTGCCGTTTATTTCCTAGACGTAGGATGTCGGTTCAGTGACGATATGAGAGAAACGTTTCTATTAGCTTTGCTCATTAGTGTGTTAGACCTAACAATTCAGTGTCATATATAAATAATTAGCATGCTTTACGAGCTTTCATACAACCTACCTGCGTGACAGCGGTGCGAGGCGTGTGTGCCAGGGAGACCGGGAATGGATGTTGTTTTAAAATTGACATATTATGTAAGTAATTCGGATTGTAATTATGGATGTGATGTAGGAACACAAAGTTAATCACAAATGTATTGTAACGTGTGCGTCCCCGACGCTCGATATCATAGATGTAATGTGTGGACATTGTAATTTAGGTACTGGATCTGCATTCCAAAGACCAACACAGTTTGATGGACTTAATAAATTCCTTACAAAAGATTTTGTTTGCTTTTTCTCTTGCCCTAAATCCTACCTTACCAACATTAACAGGCGCTCGAGCGTAAAAGTGATATCATAAATAAACCTTTCGTTATTTATGTATATTAACCATTGAATTTCATGTGATTACTAACGTGTAGTGATGTACACGTTTGAATAAGCAGTAAGTTTAAATATCTACGACGATAAAAAGAAACTAAAAGAATAGAGGAGAACCTGTACCTACTCCATCGGTCTATGTAGTTAACTAAAGGTAAACAAAATTAATGTCTTTTTATTTAAAATAAATCTTTATAAGACATACAAAGATTATTTAAATTAAGTTCTAACATTAGGTTAGGTAGATACCTAATTGTAAACATTCTTAGATAGATGTTTCAAGTCATGAAGTCATTTTAAGATTGTTTATATTTAGTTAACAGCCTAATCAGATGGAGTATAGTTCCAACGAGCGCAATAAAACAACTCTGTATAAATAGAATCCCTATATTTATGTACACCAAGACTAAGTAATAGATCACACAATTTTATTCGAGTCTTTCACTCAACACACTAAATCTTGAACCCCGAGTGTATGGCGCACGTCCCGAACGTGAGGTTCTCGTACGTGACCTGCCTGAAGCCGGCGTCTTCGATCATCGATTTGAACTTCTCCTGAGGAAAGAAAAGATAGATAGGTAAGTACTATGCGTACCAAAGAGAATAGCATCGATTGCCGTATTGTGACGTCACGTCGTACTGTCAAAACAAAGTAATTTTGTCAAAATTTAAAGAACTCTGGAGATGAGTAAATAGAAGAACTGGATTCTGATTAAACTTTTTTCGTTCACAGTTCGTAAATTAATTAAAGTTTAAAATTTTCTTTCCTTCATTTGACAGTAAATCGTGACGTCACAACATGGCAATCGATCATATTATCATGGAACGCATTGTAATATGTTAAGACTATTCTTTAAAAATCTTATTATGATCAGGTTCATCTGAGTTTACTTGGCGTGATTTTCACAGAATTAGCCGTATGTAGATCCTCATGATAAACCAAGCACTTAGCGATCCAGACAGAATTTGAAGTTAGTAGTAGGTGCCGGTATTCATTACACACAGATATTTAGCTTGGTCACTGAAATGCCTGCCGGTATCGATAGACAACTTGCCTTCGGTTTTTATTGTCTGTCGTAACTTGTAAGTACGTTACGGCCAGAGAAAGATGAATCTTACTAGAAATGCAGACTATTGGCATTGTTGTCCCACAAGCCTTGGCTCAGGCTTCTCCCAAGTCCTTCTCGACATTCTTTCACCAGCGCCGTCTCGAACCATTCCTCGTGGCACGCGTTTGGTCATCCCGCCACCTCTTTCTAGGCCAGCCTAGTCGGCGCTACCCTCTGCAGAAACCCACGTAGCAACACTTCCCAGCAGTCACTGCATGAGGCTGTGTACTCGTCTGTTCTTTTGTTAGCTTTATTACATAGAAATAAGAATACCTGGTTGGGGAACTGCCGTATGCTTTCGACGAGGTACTGGTACGGTTTCCACTGGCCCGCGAACAGCTGGCCCAGTACCGGGATCACTTGGAACGAATACTGGTCGTATACCCTGCAAAGAAAAGATTAAAGAGGTTAGAAAGGAAATACTTATCGATTTGTCGTTTTCGAGTGTCGCCGCTTGTCTCACGCCATTTAACTCCACTACAGGCAATAAACCAATACGAACGCGCATTACGCAACTAACAGACCACGCACACTTGGATCGCAAGTTTGCTATTGGTTGTGTCAAATATGAACATGATCATATTTTGAGGCACGCCTGCTCCGTCCATTCTAACCTCTCATCTTTTCTGTGGTAAGACTAGACACAAGCGAAGTACAGATGCTCTGGTGCATTTAATACAAAACAAAATGATGATAAAACGAAAATAAAATAAGCAGCAAGTACCCACCACTGTAACGTACTGTTGGGCAGCTGGCTGAACTCGAGGCACATGAAGCGCCCGCCAGGTGCCAGCACTCTGTAAGCTTCCTCAAGAACCTGTTACCAGAAAATAAATCTTTATTTCCTTAAAACTGTCACGTGATGAGAGCAGCTTCGCTAATAGGTAAGTAATATGCGTAGGTAAAGTCTTATTTGGGCAGATCGGGACGGATGTACTTGTGTATAGGAAGTAACCTACACATACATCCGTCCGCGTCCCGCTTCTAGGTAAGCGCGCTCCATCGCTCATCGCGTAATACCGCAAATTTGTAAAATCGTAATACTAGACGATACAGGCTGTTACCTACCGCACTGTAAACTTGGAAAGTACCTGGCGTGGTAAGATCTAATTTGGTGTTGGTTCATGTTACAAAAACGGTAAGGTACTAGGTACCAGCTGACGGCACGGTTGAACGACTGACTGCTGACCTGCATGTCGCGGTTTCGATTCCCGTACGGAACAGTTAGATAGCCTACAAATAACTGTTACCAGTCTGGGTATCGTATAAATGGCGAGTTTACAGGTTATCGTATGAATGGCGAGTTTACATGTTTGTGAATGCACCCACGATTTTTTTTTGTTTAGTAGATAAATTATCCAATAACTTGTCCCGCCCCCTAGGGTTGAACGTGGCGTGTCAGACTTTTACGCACCTTTTACATACAGGAGTAATTTTAATAATTAAGAAAAGAAAGTTAGTGATAGCATGCCACGTGACAGGACACAATGGAAGAAAAAAACGTGTTGCGCCGACCCTAAGTCACATGGGACAAGGGCAGGAAGATGATGACGATGATACAGGAGTAATTCCTAAAGTGGGGACAACGCTATGTAAAAAAAAGTAAACAACAATGCTTTGCCGAGTATTCTTTGTTTTGAGGCGATACCTCCATCGACAAGTTTCAGAGTAAGTTATGACTACATACAGAACACGTACATGATCGATATGAGTACAGTTCCGGATGCCGAAGGCGATGGTGTAGGCGTCGAAGCTGTCGTCGGGCAGCGCGAGCTTCTCCGCGTCGCCGCACACCCAGTCGATCGCCACGCCGCAGCGCTCCGGAGTGTAGCCTAGTCTGAGGGAGTGACAACATATACTTATTACAAGGGAGGGTTTTACACTTTAGTCACTCATTTCAAACAAGTGGTCATTTTAGCAAACAGTATTACGACAATTACTAATTTTTATCCGACTTCAAATAAAAAAGAGGAGATTCTCAATTCGATTGTATTTTTTTATTTTCATTATTTTTTCATGTTTTACCTCAAAACTCCGTTGTTTATGTGCCGATTTGCATTGTTTTTTTCGTAAAAGGATAAGCTGTTCCGTTTTTTTATATTACTGTTTCTTGTACTAAAGAAACCTAGTACAGGATGTTTTTCACTAGGGTCGTGTAGTTCACACTGATCTCTATATAGTGTGATAAGATCAGTGGTAGTTCAAAGCGTTCGGACTGTTAGAGCGCTCCCACTGGCGATGGCGTGCCAAAGTAATCTTGTTGATTTCTTGGTTAAATGTTATGATTTTTTACATAATGAGTCATACATAAAGGTACTGTGCAATGATTTAATCCTTAAAGTAACTGTAGTGGCTACCTTTTACATAATTTAAGGTAGTTCTGGTTGGGCTGGACATACTAAATGCTGATCAAGAATTGCACATACTTGAGCGCCCTCTGCTTGCCCACGTCCAGCATGGCCTGGTTGATGTCGCAGACGGTGACGCTGCTGTTGGCCGCGTGCGACCCGCCCAGGCTTTGCAGGTACTTTATGTATCTGAATGCTATGTCACCTGGAATTTAAGTTAAATTCCTGATTAACCTTTCAATCGTGGAAATTACAGACAATAGAAAGACAATAGGTGCGCGAACGCCGGCGTTCGCTTGGGGTTTAATGAATTCATGGCAACTTATATAAACTTACTAGCTTAACTACTAGCCAGCGGCTTCGCACGCGTCAAAGTAGGTCTTTCCTTACAAATTTTTTTTTTATGGTGGGAAAAATCATCCAATAACAACCCCCGCTCTTGGGCGGAGCGGGAGGTAGTGTCAGACTCTTATTGACTAAAAGCCCACCCCGTTCCTTCTAGCCTTCATACCGGGGCTCGAGTTCCCTTTCGGATAACCCTGGCCCCAATAGGATTCGACCCGGCTGAGTCCCTGCTGTTGCTGACAACTCCTTGAGGCGCGCGAGAACAGTGCGCGCCGTTGACGACTTGGGTTTGGTCCGGACAGTTACCGGACGACCGAACAGCGAGCTACCCATTGCTCACTGTTCGCAAGCCCGCGCCTGCGGTGGCCGGAAATCGAGATTTTTTTTAAGATTGCCGCCATTGTACATACAGCTTTAAGTATATTTTATTTATAAGTTGTGTCACTTTTTTGGTATATAATGAAGTTTATTTTATTCTATTCTCTGACTGAACCTAGTATTGGATTTAATACTTGCAACTTTTGATTTACCGGAATTGTTGCCTTTTTAATCCTGATTTAAAACATCAATATCCCTGTTAAAATATGTTTGGTTCTGTATATGGGCCATTCTTTTTTGTTTACAATCAATCAATATAAAAAAGAGTGTTGGAGGCTTATTTCATCAACTGTGATACAAATTATAAAAAATGTTAAATACCATAATTAGACACAAAATAAAAAGACAATGAGTGTTCGCTATCTCATTGTCTTTTTGTTGTTCTTTTGGGGTTTAATGAATAGAACAATTCTTCTGTATATGTGTTTGTCACCTAACTCCTCCTAAATGGCTTGAATTGTGAATGGACGGATTTGAATGAAACTTTATGTGTATATTTGAGTGGGGTCCCTGGATGCCTCTAAAATACAATTGAACTAGGTTGGTGGTGCTACAATCAGTTCTCAATTGTTTCTAACACAAAGCCAGTTTTCCAAAAGGACAATGTCTGCTGGTACCGCTAGCATTTTACAAATAAAAGAAAAATGAGAAACTTCAAAATGACAAGCAATTAATGAATGAATTATTTATTTACCAAAATACAGGCACACCTAGCAGTAACAGTTTCAAATGGTTTCACCATATATTTGACTTTTAAGTCATCATGCAATTATTTAAATTACATGCATATTAGGTACAATTTACATACAATAATTTTAATTAATTAACTCATCGAATGCCGTAATTAGAGACACAATAGAAAGACAATTGCTTATGTCGAACTGTGTAACTTAAGACATTCAAAAGGTTAATATAATTATTTTTTTGTCTTGGGCAAGACAAATGTAGCAAAATCCTGACAGAATGGTACCCAAGAAACGGTAAAAGAAATAATGTCTTTGGGATACAGGGGCTATTGAAATTGAAAAGTATTTAAATACAATATTTGTAAGGGGACTAGTGCTTATCAATAAAAAAGAAGAATGTCTGATGTACTTATGTGTATAATAAATAAAAATAATAGTATTATTTTAAAGAACAACTAACCGGTGCCTCCAGCCATATCCAACAGTTTGGTCTCCTGCCTGGGAGCCAGTCTTTGCATGAAGATGTCCTTCCATACTCTATGGATGCCCATAGACATCACATCATTCATCAGGTCGTACTTCTCTGCTACAGTCTCAAATACTTCGTGAACTGGAAAATTTTGTGAAGTCATTGGTACTAAAGATTAGTTATTGCTAGAATGACAAAAAAAACTTAGTAACGCTCCATCATTACTAAGTTTTTTCTGTCATCCTATACTTATGTTTGTAAAGAAAATAAAGAGGTAAAATGAAATAAAAGCATGAACATATTTGGCAACAATCACCAGGATCACACAACCGTTGAAGTTACCTTTATTTTGTAAACACTAAGTGGAAAAACTAAACATGTTATTTAGCGGAGCCTTCTAATACAGGCATCACCATGCTTAAAAGGAGGCTATAGATAGACTAATATGAACAAATTGTTACAGAAATAAAGCATTTTATATTTACTAAAAACGAAGTAAAAAATTAAATCAGTGGCACTGTCAGGAAAAAAGTTGTTGACGAATTTTTGGGTTATGTTTACTTTCTGATAAAACATAATCACTATGTACTAACAACTCAAGGGTTATACATGATACTTAACCTTTTTTGGTTTTTTCATCTTCATCTACAACTTGAAATCCAAAATGTGTCTGACCGGGTTTCATAGCCTCAGGTTGGGCTTCCTTGGAAGCTGTTTGCGTACTCATGGCGCGACATCGTATGCCTTGTTGGAGAGCACATCTTATGTTGGACAATACTAATAACCCGGTTCTAAGCGACATCGTAGATATCGCTTAGTATTTCTGAAAAAACCAGACTGCTAAACAAGAATTTTTAACCAAAATTATTGCGCACAGCTGACTGGACTGACTGTCAGTGTCAAAATTGTGAAGTTTTTCTTTTTTGGGCTGATTACCCCCGCGTTCCGAATTGCGTCAAAATCGATTATATCGCGAATCCGACTAACACGCAACGTCACAATTTGTACTCAATAGTCCTTATATTTAGTGACTATTAAATTTGGTCGGATTCGCAATATAATCGCTTTTGACGTAATTCGGAACTAAAGGTACGAGTCTTTTTGGTACCAACTCACGGAAGATAAACCCAGATAAACCCATGAGTCCATTAGAACCAAAACTGTTATCACGTTACGTGTTATCATTTTATAGTAGTGAGTTTTTCCTAGCTCAATTTGTCACAATCAATAATTTTTTTATTTTAATAATGGAGTGTAATTTAATTAAGTAATCGACGCGGCGACGTACGAAACGCAACAAATGTCATTTTCAAACTGATGTCACTCTAATTCAAAAGTCACAACAAACTTTAAAAAAATGAGTCAATTTCTATGAAAACAGGAAAATGCTGATAAACAAGCAGAAGACTATTTGATTGCCGGTTCGATATAAATGTTATAAGAAGACTAGATCCAGCTCTAGCTAAGATGTTAGCTCTAAACGAAAGTAAGTTGTTTAAACTCAAGTAGTTTGCAAGATATTTCAAGTGTTTTTCTTATCGTGTCTGTGCTACAAGCAAAAATAATGGCATTCAACTCGTCCTTACTAGCACTAAAGTTATGTACATACAAAACATATAAAAAAAATATTTTCTTGGTACTAAAGCAAGTTTTTCAGAGCGCCTAAGAACAACCAGTGAATGAGAATCTGACTGAGACAGATTTTTCATGTTTTTGCTAAAAAAAAATCATTCAATTACTCATAGAGTTGTAATGCAAAGTTTAATTAATTTGCATGCAGTACACTGCAGTCTACCCTCTTTTTCATGCTAAAGTTTTGTTACTGTTATCATGGTGTATAATAAAGTCCCTTACAGAGGAGCCCTGAGTCCCAACAGTGGAAACATTAAAAGGCTGATTATGCTATGCTTTTCTATTCATGCCACCAGGATACATAGAACACAATCTCGAACACTACCGGCAGTGCTTCAATTGGGACTGTGGCGTGTCCTGCGTGCTGATGCTGCTACCTCAGCAGCAGCGGGATGAGATGCTCGACAACTTTGAGCAAATCTGCCAAGAGGAGGGATTCCAGCAATCTACGTGGACTATAGATTTGTGCTATTTGTTGAAGAGGTAACAAAGTAAACCATACACTACAATTTTTTTTTTTTTGTTTTTATTGTTGATAGGTTCGCGTTTGACCGCTATCTCACCTGATGGAAAGCGACGACGCGGTCGACGATGGAACGCGCTTACCTAAAAGAAACCTATTCACTCTCGACTTAAAGATTCCCGGGTTGTAGCTATCAGGAAACACAGACTCCGGCAAGGAATTCCACTCCCTAGCCGCACGCACAATGAATGTGTTCCCAAAACGTTTTGTGCGTGTTGGTGGGATATCCACCATATACCGGTGGCGCATAGCCGTACGTCTGGTAGTCCGATGATGAAACGGGCTAGGCGGAATTAGGTTATGCAATTCCAACGCACACGCCCCGAAATGCAACCGGTAGAAAACCGACAGGCTAGCAACTTTGCGTCGATGCTCAAGACTTTGAAGCCTCGACTCGACAAGTGTATCATCGCCATAATGATATCGCCAGCCATATTTTTCTTTATAACTATTTTGAGCATAATTATATTATAATAATGATGACAAAAATATCTTTATTTTATTAGCCTTCAAGCTCCTAGCTTTGCTGTACCCGACAGGGTCCATTTTGATCTTAACTATATTTTTATACCATCTTATATGTACTTGGAATGCAATAAAGTATTGAGTATTTATTGAGTATTAATTTATGCAATTTTATTGAAGACTCTTTAAATAACTGACTAGCACATTGCCAGTGACTTTTTTCATGAGAAAGTTTTCATAAAAACTTTAACTTTAACTGTTTTAACAGTATTTGGAGGGTAGTTACAAATCTAAAAACGTCATTATTTATTATTCATTTTTATTAGAATATGTGCCAAGTTTCAAGGTTTAATAAACCCAAGGAATAAGATTCTCCCATACAACCTTTTACACCCCATAAACAATTTTAAAGGGATTGTTTTGAAAAACTAATACCTAAGAAAATATTTTTTGTTTACTTGGGTTAGTAGTTAGCTAAAGGGGATTGCCCATTTGAGGCCATGAGCGGACAATTGACTAGAGAAAAAATACTTTGTTCATTAATTTTGCCATAAAACAATATATATTCCCTATATCTATCCACTATAATAAACAATAAGTGGTAATTAAAAAGTAACTTTATGGAAAAAACAATAGTTTTATCATTGATAGTAATATTTGATGTCCGTCTTTGGCCTGACCATAGAGGCTGGGCAATCCCCTTTCAAGCATATTGGCCCAAAGAGTAAAATTTTGCATTCAAATTAATTAACCCCCCCCCCACCCCCCATTTCATCCCCCTTGTGCAAAATGTCTGATTCTTAACATTTCAAATATCGTAATTAGACACACAGTAGAAAGAAAATGAGAGAGAGAACACCAGCGTTAGCTTGGGGTTGAATGAATTAAACCCAGTAGTTTGTGCTCCTCATCAGTGGAAGCACATGCTCAGCATCATCTGATCTTCTGTTCTTTTGTGCAGATTCGGCATCAGACACTGCATGTATACTACGTTACTTGGTGTCAATGAAGACTACAGGAGACATGAATATTATGACAAGATTATTAATATGGTATGGATTTATTTTTCTATTAGAAAAGATAGAAAGAAAGAGAGAGACAGGGACACACATCAATCACGGCGCATATCTTAAAAAAAATAAAACAAATAACAATAACGACTTATAACTAGCAAGCAAATAGGATATGTGTTACATCCGCGCAAAACGGCCAGCGCTCAGCATAATGCTGGGGCTCGTGTAGGACACAGCACTTGGGCACGCCACAATCATGGCGGTAAGTCCCCTCTTTGAGGCGTGGCTGGAAAGACCTCACGGCGTCCTTACCTTCCGCATGACGCAGGTCCTCACCGGACATGGTTCGTTCGGGAGTTTCCTGCACCGGATTCGTGCGGAAGTGACGCCCGGGTGTCGCCACTGTGCGGAATGCCCGGAGGACACGGTGGAGCACACAGTCGAGGTGTGCCCTGCTTGGACGGAGCATCGCCGTGCCCTCGTGGGGGCGATCGGCGGCGGAGACCTCTCGCGCCGGGCCTTGGTTGAGGCCATGGTCCGGAGCGAGGAGGAGTGGCAGGCGGTCGCCGACTTCTGCGAAGCAGTAATGCTCGCAAAGGAGGAGGCCGAACGCATCAGGCAACGGCGTTATCGCCGCCGCCGCCGCCGCCGGGATTCTGATCCCGATTTCCGGCCACCAAGTCGTCGACGGCGCGCACTGTTCCCGCGCGCCTCAAGGAGTTGTCAGCAACAGCAGGGACCCAGCCGGGTCGAAGCCTACTGGGGCCAGGGTTATCCGAAAGGGCGCTCGAGCCCCGGTATGAAGGCTAGAAGGAACGGGGTGGGTCTTTTAGTCAGTAAGAGTCTGACACTATCTCCCGCTCCGCCCAAGAGCGGGGGATGTAATTGCATGATTTTTTCCCACCATAAAAAAAAGGACACAGCACTGGTTTTTGATCGGCCAGCAAGGATTACATCTTAAAGTAAACCATATTATAATTATAATTACTGAATAAAGAAAACATAAATAAAAACAAACCATTACACATATAGGGATACTAAAAAAAATTAATTAAAATAGGATTTATTTGTATTACAACTTACAAGACTGAAAATTGTCATGTATAGCTTTTTGACTGACAGTCAAATTGATCCACTGTATGTGAACTAACCATAACTCTGCTATAGAGAACAACCAGAAAAAATCTTGAATTAGTTAATTATATTTCATCTAGTTTCGATTCTTCATGTACCACAATAATTTACCATTTCCACTCACTTATTAGGACCGAGAACGCGTTAAACGGCGCTTTAGTGAAGCCGCAGCCTGCGGCATAGATGTTCAGAAGCACTCTCTGACCCACGCAGAGCTATTGAGGCATCTGTCCACGACGGGGCCGGTCATCGCGCTGGTGGACGCCTCCATGCTGGTCTGTGACCTCTGCAAACATAATAAATTGAAGGCTGAATTCAGGTAACCAACTAGTTTTATCATGTTGAGAATTTAAAAGTAATAACTGCTTGTGGTGTATATGGTAGTAATTTTCTAATTGAGGCTGGATATCGAAGTAAATCCAGATGAGAAACCAGATGATTTCTTGCAAAGACCAGCACTCTATAATTTGGCCTTTACCACGACCACCTGTGGAGCCACAGCCAACCTCTCTCCCCAGACGTTGTTTCGGCGGCACGTACTCGGGCCACTACATAGTGCTGGTGGGCTACAGCCGCGACAAGCTGCTGTACCGCGACCCCTTGTGAAGCCACAGCCAACCTCTCTCCCCAGACGTTGTTTCGGCGGCACGTACTCGGGCCACTACATAGTGCTGGTGGGCTACAGCCGCGACAAGCTGCTGTACCGCGACCCCTTGTGAAGCCACAGCCAACCTCTCTCCCCAGACGTTGTTTCGGCGGCACGTACTCGGGCCACTACATAGTGCTGGTGGGCTACAGCCGCGACAAGCTGCTGTACCGCGACCCCTTGTGAAGCCACAGCCAACCTCTCTCCCCAGACGTTGTTTCGGCGGCACGTACTCGGGCCACTACATAGTGCTGGTGGGCTACAGCCGCGACAAGCTGCTGTACCGCGACCCCTTGTGAAGCCACAGCCAACCTCTCTCCCCAGACGTTGTTTCGGCGGCACGTACTCGGGCCACTACATAGTGCTGGTGGGCTACAGCCGCGACAAGCTGCTGTACCGCGACCCCTTGTGAAGCCACAGCCAACCTCTCTCCCCAGACGTTGTTTCGGCGGCACGTACTCGGGCCACTACATAGTGCTGGTGGGCTACAGCCGCGACAAGCTGCTGTACCGCGACCCCTTGTGAAGCCACAGCCAACCTCTCTCCCCAGACGTTGTTTCGGCGGCACGTACTCGGGCCACTACATAGTGCTGGTGGGCTACAGCCGCGACAAGCTGCTGTACCGCGACCCCTTGTGAAGCCACAGCCAACCTCTCTCCCCAGACGTTGTTTCGGCGGCACGTACTCGGGCCACTACATAGTGCTGGTGGGCTACAGCCGCGACAAGCTGCTGTACCGCGACCCCTTGTGAAGCCACAGCCAACCTCTCTCCCCAGACGTTGTTTCGGCGGCACGTACTCGGGCCACTACATAGTGCTGGTGGGCTACAGCCGCGACAAGCTGCTGTACCGCGACCCCTTGTGAAGCCACAGCCAACCTCTCTCCCCAGACGTTGTTTCGGCGGCACGTACTCGGGCCACTACATAGTGCTGGTGGGCTACAGCCGCGACAAGCTGCTGTACCGCGACCCCTTGTGAAGCCACAGCCAACCTCTCTCCCCAGACGTTGTTTCGGCGGCACGTACTCGGGCCACTACATAGTGCTGGTGGGCTACAGCCGCGACAAGCTGCTGTACCGCGACCCCTTGTGAAGCCACAGCCAACCTCTCTCCCCAGACGTTGTTTCGGCGGCACGTACTCGGGCCACTACATAGTGCTGGTGGGCTACAGCCGCGACAAGCTGCTGTACCGCGACCCCTTGTGAAGCCCCAGCCAACCTCTCTCCCCAGACGTTGTTTCGGCGGCACGTACTCGGGCCACTACATAGTGCTGGTGGGCTACAGCCGCGACAAGCTGCTGTACCGCGACCCCTTGTGAAGCCACAGCCAACCTCTCTCCCCAGACGTTGTTTCGGCGGCACGTACTCGGGCCACTACATAGTGCTGGTGGGCTACAGCCGCGACAAGCTGCTGTACCGCGACCCCTTGTGAAGCCCCAGCCAACCTCTCTCCCCAGACGTTGTTTCGGCGGCACGTACTCGGGCCACTACATAGTGCTGGTGGGCTACAGCCGCGACAAGCTGCTGTACCGCGACCCCTTGTGAAGCCACAGCCAACCTCTCTCCCCAGACGTTGTTTCGGCGGCACGTACTCGGGCCACTACATAGTGCTGGTGGGCTACAGCCGCGACAAGCTGCTGTACCGCGACCCCTTGTGAAGCCACAGCCAACCTCTCTCCCCAGACGTTGTTTCGGCGGCACGTACTCGGGCCACTACATAGTGCTGGTGGGCTACAGCCGCGACAAGCTGCTGTACCGCGACCCCTTGTGAAGCCACAGCCAACCTCTCTCCCCAGACGTTGTTTCGGCGGCACGTACTCGGGCCACTACATAGTGCTGGTGGGCTACAGCCGCGACAAGCTGCTGTACCGCGACCCCTTGTGAAGCCACAGCCAACCTCTCTCCCCAGACGTTGTTTCGGCGGCACGTACTCGGGCCACTACATAGTGCTGGTGGGCTACAGCCGCGACAAGCTGCTGTACCGCGACCCCTTGTGAAGCCACAGCCAACCTCTCTCCCCAGACGTTGTTTCGGCGGCACGTACTCGGGCCACTACATAGTGCTGGTGGGCTACAGCCGTGACAAGCTGCTGTACCGCGACCCCTTGTGAAGCCACAGCCAACCTCTCTCCCCAGACGTTGTTTCGGCGGCACGTACTCGGGCCACTACATAGTGCTGGTGGGCTACAGCCGCGACAAGCTGCTGTACCGCGACCCCTTGTGAAGCCACAGCCAACCTCTCTCCCCAGACGTTGTTTCGGCGGCACGTACTCGGGCCACTACATAGTGCTGGTGGGCTACAGCCGCGACAAGCTGCTGTACCGCGACCCCTTGTGAAGCCACAGCCAACCTCTCTCCCCAGACGTTGTTTCGGCGGCACGTACTCGGGCCACTACATAGTGCTGGTGGGCTACAGCCGCGACAAGCTGCTGTACCGCGACCCCTTGTGAAGCCACAGCCAACCTCTCTCCCCAGACGTTGTTTCGGCGGCACGTACTTGGGCCACTACATAGTGCTGGTGGGCTACAGCCGCGACAAGCTGCTGTACCGCGACCCCTTGTGAAGCCACAGCCAACCTCTCTCCCCAGACGTTGTTTCGGCGGCACGTACTCGGGCCACTACATAGTGCTGGTGGGCTACAGCCGCGACAAGCTGCTGTACCGCGACCCCTTGTGAAGCCACAGCCAACCTCTCTCCCCAGACGTTGTTTCGGCGGCACGTACTCGGGCCACTACATAGTGCTGGTGGGCTACAGCCGCGACAAGCTGCTGTACCGCGACCCCTTGTGAAGCCACAGCCAACCTCTCTCCCCAGACGTTGTTTCGGCGGCACGTACTCGGGCCACTACATAGTGCTGGTGGGCTACAGCCGCGACAAGCTGCTGTACCGCGATCCCTTGTGAAGCCACAGCCAACCTCTCTCCCCAGACGTTGTTTCGGCGGCACGTACTCGGGCCACTACATAGTGCTGGTGGGCTACAGCCGCGACAAGCTGCTGTACCGCGACCCCTTGTGAAGCCACAGCCAACCTCTCTCCCCAGACGTTGTTTCGGCGGCACGTACTCGGGCCACTACATAGTGCTGGTGGGCTACAGCCGCGACAAGCTGCTGTACCGCGACCCCTTGTGAAGCCACAGCCAACCTCTCCCCCCAGACGTTGTTTCGGCGGCACGTACTCGGGCCACTACATAGTGCTGGTGGGCTACAGCCGCGACAAGCTGCTGTACCGCGACCCCTTGTGAAGCCACAGCCAACCTCTCTCCCCAGACGTTGTTTCGGCGGCACGTACTCGGGCCACTACATAGTGCTGGTGGGCTACAGCCGCGACAAGCTGCTGTACCGCGACCCCTTGTGAAGCCACAGCCAACCTCTCTCCCCAGACGTTGTTTCGGCGGCACGTACTCGGGCCACTACATAGTGCTGGTGGGCTACAGCCGCGACAAGCTGCTGTACCGCGACCCCTTGTGAAGCCACAGCCAACCTCTCTCCCCAGACGTTGTTTCGGCGGCACGTACTCGGGCCACTACATAGTGCTGGTGGGCTACAGCCGCGACAAGCTGCTGTACCGCGACCCCTTGTGAAGCCACAGCCAACCTCTCTCCCCAGACGTTGTTTCGGCGGCACGTACTCGGGCCACTACATAGTGCTGGTGGGCTACAGCCGCGACAAGCTGCTGTACCGCGACCCCTTGTGAAGCCACAGCCAACCTCTCTCCCCAGACGTTGTTTCGGCGGCACGTACTCGGGCCACTACATAGTGCTGGTGGGCTACAGCCGCGACAAGCTGCTGTACCGCGACCCCTTGTGAAGCCACAGCCAACCTCTCTCCCCAGACGTTGTTTCGGCGGCACGTACTCGGGCCACTACATAGTGCTGGTGGGCTACAGCCGCGACAAGCTGCTGTACCGCGACCCCTTGTGAAGCCACAGCCAACCTCTCTCCCCAGACGTTGTTTCGGCGGCACGTACTCGGGCCACTACATAGTGCTGGTGGGCTACAGCCGCGACAAGCTGCTGTACCGCGACCCCGCCCTGCCCGCGCGCCTGTGCGCCGCGTCCCCCGCGCGCCTGCACCGCGCGCGCCGCGCTGTGGGGACTGACGAGGACGTCATACTGGTGTACAAGGACTATAGGTGATCACCAGGTAGGAGAAATGATGTCACTGTTAATAAACTTTAATGTATAACTTTTTTAACTGACTGTAAATAAACATGACAAAAGATAAAATCTTAGCACTATTTACAAATTAAAACTTCACTATTGCCGCCACTTCAAGAATAGACTTTATCGTTGTATATTTTAAGTTATTTTTAAGTGACAATTTATATTAATAAAGCTCTCAAAAGTGGTGGTTCTAATCGAATTTGTACTTTAACCTTTCGAATGTCTTAAGTTACACAGTCCGACATAAGGTAATTGTCTTTCTATTGTGTCTCTAATTACGACATTCAAAGATTAAGTGATATGACAGAGTTAGTTGTTCCAAAGTTTGATTCTGAATTTATATATAAATAGATTAACGCAAAGCGTGAAGCAGGGTAAAAATAAATTTGGTCGTGAAATTTTACAAATACGAGGTCAATTATTACCTTTACTTACACGGTCGATCCAAACTTAATGACGTCTGTGAATTTTGCTTCTCGCTGCGCAGTACTCCACCCTTCACCCCGCCGTCACATGAATTTGCTGTTGCGCAGCGACTTGAATCCAGGAATACAGGGTTATTCGTAAAACACCGGCAACCCCTCAGGACTATGTTATGAACATCATCAACAACAACTTTTGTGTTCGGTTACGAAACCATAGCGAGATGTAGAAATGTGACGTAATTTAACAACGCCATCTAGTGACTAAAATTAACACTAATTCACTAAAGTGTAATGGATAAATAGGTATACAAAATTGTACAACTTTTGTTCTATGACTTTACAAAACATACAAGACTTATTTCATTTACCAAAAACAAACCTTCAAGATTTCGTTGTTTTTTTTGTTCAGTCTTGCAAGGATTAGTGTTTAACAAATAACCCTGTATAATGTAAATCCAGATTTATTTAAACGATTTGTGCAATTTAAATATTGAACAAAGCAAAATTGTTTTATATTCTGACGACACGGCCTTAAAATTTAATGCAAAAACTGTAGCGAATTGTACGAATACGCTTAATTAGGTTTCAATACTGTGACTAATTGTCTTCAAAGCTATTTACTAACTCTCAGCTGTAGCCCATAAATGTGGATACTGGTCAGCCAGCATGTGTGATTAAATTTTTATCCTATATATGTTAAAATGAATAAAGTTATTATAATTATTAGACTAAACACATATCTTTTATTAGACCACACATTGAAACTTAGGTTAAAAAGGTGCGCAAATTAATTTGTGCATACATATACATAGCGAGATTAAAAAAAAAACGTGTTGCGCCGACTCCAAATAAAACGGAACTAGGGCAGGAAGATGATGATACATAGCGAGATTCATCACACTGTGAATTTCGCCCTAGGTCAATCGGTAATCTAAATATCAAATGATGTCTAAGGATGGAGCACTTAAAACTCTCTTATGAGACAGCTCTTGAAAAAGCTTAGAGAGCAATCCTAAAAGTAGGCAATATTTTTCCTATTCTCTATCCCACAAATCTGCTATACAAATCCTGTTATAATTATTTATTTATTATTATTTATTATATTCTTTATTGTACACCGCATGAACAAAAAAGATACAGGACAAACATTATTCAAAATAAGTGTACAATGGGCGGCCTTATCGCACAGGGCGATCTCTTACAGACAACCTTTGGATGGACTGAAAGAGAGTAGAAAGATATAGGGCTGTCAGTGTACATCAGAATAATACAAATATGAAATAGCAACACAAATACATACATACATTACAAAAAATATACTAATAAATATTAAATATGTAATCAAGCCAGGAGATGACAAAATCAAAGTGAAAGGTAATGCTCCTTCACCATTGTTTTAAACGTTGGGAGCGTTTGAGCACGTCTCACTTCAATAGGTAACGCATTCCACAAACGAGCAGCTTGGACTGTAAACGATTTGTCAAAAAACGATGTGGAATGCATACGAATACTTAATTTCAGATAATGATTTGATATAATGTGCTGACTGTTAGCTAGTTTTTACCCGACTACGGCAAAGCCAAAGGAGGGTTATTCACAATGCATTTAATATTAAAACTGCACGCCATGCTTTCCTACAATGCCGAAAATACTAATAAGAGATGAAATTATGTTGTATGCCATTCATGTGCACCCTCAAAATATGTCTTTGTAAAAGATTTTTTCACTAGGTCTATTTCTGTGCAATAGGTTAAATAGAAAACTAACTAACAAATCAAATGACTGCAACTGTAATAAGATTATTCTTCAACATTTTCTGGAGGCATAGAAAAACTGGCACGACAATAAGTGTACACATTGTCATAGTTTCTATTTGTCTTAGCTTCTACTATTCAAGAAATATGTGTACGACAATTTGTTCTAAATTACTCATTTGATGGTTAGGCAATTAAAAACCATGATAGTGTGACAATGTATGTATTATCTTATTGCTCGTGACTGTACTTGTTGACAGCATGTAAAACATGCCTCCGTATTTGGTATTTAGTTTTAGTCATATTCAATGTTAATTTGATATTTTGTTCCTAAGCACTTCCTAGCCTGAACAGGTTTACCCTAGTTTAGGCAAATAAATAAAATTCTTTATAATATTTAAGATATTTGTAAATGTGCCCCATTTTTATAAATAAACAATACAGTTGAAAGTATGTGAAATGAAAAACCTTATTGGACCATTTTTGCAAAACAAAATTATTATGTTACTGCGGCTATGTTGTTTAACTTTTGTATAAAATAAATACGAGGCTGTATTCATTGCGATTTCAAGTACACCTTATCCTATTGACTTTAAATTCTGTGAGTACAGTGAGCAACAAAAGTCTGAGAAGAGAGTTTTGCCCTGCTTATTATTGCAAATGCAAAATGGCGATTCGGAGGTAAACGCGGAAAACATGTGTTTTGATATCTAAACTAAACAAGAAGTTTTATTTATATATTATTTTAAAAGTGCACCTAACAAATAAGAAAATATATTTCTAATGTATACATTAGCCCCTTCTGACGTCATTTTTGCAGAAAATCCGAAAAATTACGATTACTGCATTTACCAGGGCAGTGTTGTGAAGGAATGACAACATTTTCATTAGTAGGTACTTATTAGTGACAAATCCATGAATAACTAAGTACAGAATTCATTCAAAGAATTAATATCAAATATTGAAATCTATTAGGTTCTATGAATTTTTGTCACTGACTGACTACAATAGGTATACCCGCGAGCGACCATTCTTACAGCAAAGGTTCAGAGTTCAGAGTTCAGGGACAAGTGTGACAATAATGTGTCATAAGTTTATAACTTACTAATAGTACAATAGATTGTAAGATAAATAGTCACTTAATTGTAATACATACCTACAGTATTATTTTTAAATCAGTGGTTCCCAATCTTTTTTGCCTGGAGACCACTTTTGTTTCTTTATTGTTAGCTGGGTACGGATTTCCGAAAGAAAACTTAACTGTGTTAAGTTTGTTTCTGTTTCCTGATAGTACACTTTAAGTCAAGAGAGAAGCCTTGCCTTGCCTAGAAGGAATCTATTCAGATTCCTTCTAGGCAAGCGTGCTCCATCGTCGACCACATTATCGCTTACCATCAGGTGAGATGGTGGTCGAACGCGAGCCTATCAATAATAAATTTAAAATTCAAATATTTTTATTTCACATAGGCCTTGATAGGCACATAAAAACGTAAGGAGTTAGTGCACGGTTCCAAATTGGTCGTTTCCTATGGAGAATTACCGGCAAGGAACTCCAAGGTAACTCTTTTTACTAAAAAAAAAGGTTGATTTTAGCTTAAGTTGCGATAAATAACATGTGATCATACTTGAAGCACACTTATTTATTTAAACTTCATGTACGATAGTGGTACCTACATAGGCGGACTTAATGCAACAAAGCATTCTCTACTAGTCAATCTTTGGGTTAAAAAATACTACACTGTGGTAGGTGTGCACAGAAAATAAATACTAGATATTTCGAATGAAGCACCTACCTACTCCGCCTACAGCTAGGTAGACGTATTCTATAAAATCAGAAGTAACCAGTGTAGTCATAGAAAACTAGTGTCCGACCGAATGTTCGGTTTCGGTCGAGTTTCAAAAAAAAAAAAAAACGAGTTTCCGTTTCGGTGGCAAACCTGCCGAACTTACGACCGAAACCGAAACTGTACTCGGGAGTTCTTGCGCTGTGATCGATCATGTTCAGCGCGTTAAATTCCTTCCAAGCGAGTAAGCAACGAAAATATTTTGCCGTGTCCACGTGTCTAATCATGCCGTGACTGGCTTGTGTTTGCAGTTCGTTTTACCTACTCGCAAACTAAAATCGAGTACAGTAAATTTTATGATAGTCAACGAATATAAATACCTTAATTAAAAATGCATTAAAAGAAAAATAAGGACTGACTGATTATAGTAACGTTTTTTTATTTTCCGCCGAAACCGACGCCGAAATTCGGTTTCGATTGAAAATCCAGTTTCAGTCGGATAATATAGAAAACACAACATTTCTGATAGAAAGTTTGACTTTTTTTTAGCAGATCATTTTTTTATTGACATAAACTAGTGCTTGCTTGACTGCGATCCCACCTGATGGATGCAATTGTTGATGGTGAAGTACACTAGTTTGTTAGATAATAGCCTTTTTTTACTCTATATTTTAGCTCTTGACTATGAGTTGGGAACCACTGTTTTTTCATAGATTTATTCCTCTGAGAATAATTCATTGTCAATATCCATTGTATGTGCCTTAATTAAGCATAATTGTTTAAAAGTTATGATAACTACTAGTCGTCTAGCATCCATTAGCATCGCTAGCCATCCTATGTACGTTCTAAGACATTTAGTTTGTAATTTAATGTTTAAGATAAGATTCACATATCATCACACCGCAATCCTCCGACAAGGTGAACAGAAATGTGTATAGACTTGGAAATAAAAAAAGCGACCCTGTTGCCATGAATATCTTGTGTACGTGTGTTCGCCACCTAACTCCTAAACGGTAAGACTAATTTGGATGAAATTCTGTGTGTACTATGTTCTCAATCAAATCAATCAATCAATCAAATCAAAAATATTTTATTTCACATAGGCCTACATGGGCACTTATAAAACGTCAGAAGCTAGTGCACGGTTCCAAATTGGTCGTTTCCTATGGAGAAGAACCGGCAAGAAACTCCATGGTTACTCTTTTAAAAAAGTGGGTGTTTTTACAATATTGATATTATATTATGTAAGAACAGTGTAGACCAGTCAAATATTGTACACAAAAGCACAATAAAAAATTTCTCAGTAAAAAACAAAGTAAGTCGTAATAGGAAGTAGTCTAAGAGTTCGTGGAGTATACAGTGTTCTCACATTCACAATACAAAAAGAGGCTATATAAAAAAAATCAGGTATAATATAATGATTACAACTATCAATCAAATGTTAACAAAATAAATTACCAACGAATTTATGACAGTTGAAATATAAATAAAAAATAAAAATATTGCAAAAGCAATGTGTCAGAGGAAAAAAAAAAAATGTATATCTAATTATTAAAACAAAGGTGGAGCAGTTATAGACAAAATATTGATGATTTACCAGGGGGCCACATGTGCAGAGGTAGTCATTGCCAAACAAGCGTGTCTTCGACATAGTCTTTAACCTTGTAATATGCTTTTTCGGTTAGGACACGCTTGATATGAGATTTGAATTTTCCCTCACTAAGTTCTGTTACCGCCTTTGGCAGCTTATTATAAAAGCGAATGCTGTTTACTAAGAATGACTTGCTAGTCTTAGCTAGTCTCCATTTGGGTAAGACAATTTCGTGTTTACTACGTGTATTTTTGTTGTGAAAATCGCTTCTAATTTTAAAGAGTCCTAAGTTTTTACGAACATACAAAATGCTTTCCAAGATGTAAAGAGAAGGCAGAGTAAGTATATCAATTTCTTTGAATTTATTTCTGAGGGACTCGCGAGGGCCCATTTTATAAATAGCCCGGATTGCTCTCTTTTGTAATATGAAAATTGAGTCTACGTCAGCTGCAGGTCCCCACAGTAAAATGCCATAAGACATAATACTGTGGAAATAAGCATAGTAAACTAACCTAGCTGTGGCTATATCTGTCAATTGCCTTATTTTTCTTACTGCATATGCAGCTGAGCTTAGTCTTCCCGAGAGAGTTCTAATATGAGCACCCCACTGCAGTTTAGAATCGATAGTTATACCCAAAAACACGGTTTCTGTAATAACATCCAGTTTTTTGCTGTCAAGAATTAGATTGACGTCAACTTGAGGGACATTTGGCAATGAAAACTTTATACATTTAGTTTTATTTGCATTTAATAAGAGATTATTAGCTGCAAACCATTTCGAAAGGACAGCCAGACTCTCGTTGACATGCAAGACATCCCCATCTTTTCTGTCTACTTTAAAAATAAGAGAGGTGTCATCAGCAAATAGAATTATATCGGATAAATTAGCCATCATGAAGGGAAGGTCATTAATATAAACTAAAAAGAGGAAAGGGCCTAGAATTGAACCTTGAGGCACGCCCATCTTTACTAAAGACCCCGAGGACGTCACCCCATTAATGGATACTTTTTGCTGCCTGTAAGATAAATAGGAAAAAACAAGATCAGCAGCTCGTCCACGAATTCCGTAATGATGTAATTTACAGATCAGAGTATTATGGTCAACACAGTCAAATGCTTTAGAGAGGTCACAGAATATGCCAATAGCATCCTGGGACTTCTCCCAGGATTCCAAAATGTGACTGATGAGTTTCACTCCTGCATCTGTTGTTGACCTTCCTTTCGTGAAACCAAACTGATGACTATGCAAAATCCTATTTGAATTAAAATGAGACAACATCTGGTCGAGCATGATCTTTTCATAGATTTTACTCAATGCTGGAAGCACAGATATTGGTCTATAATTAGAGGGATCACTCTTACTACCTGATTTAAAAATTGGTACTACTTTACTGTGTTTCATTAAATCAGGGAATGTACCACTGTCTAAACACTGATTAAATATGCCCGTTAGGACAGGAGCAATTGTTTCAATAATTTCTCCAAGAATCTTAACGGATATACCCCATAAGTCTTCAGTGTTTTTCATGTTAAGACTTTTGAATGCTTTTATTATTGTATCCACAGAAATACGCTTAAATTCAAAGTTTGGTATATCCTTAGTGAAATGTTCTTTTAAAAAAGATTCAGCTAACAAAGACGAAGAAGGGAGAGATTTCGTAACTTCTATTGGGATGTTGGTGAAAAAGTTTTCGAACGTCTCAGCTACTTTTGACCTATCCGAGATGATTTTATTATCAATTTTTAGTGAGAATTCATTCCGATCTCGTTGGCTTGTCTTTCCAGTTTCCTTGTTTATCACCTTCCAGACAGCTTTTATTTTATTATTAGAATTTCCAATTATCTTACTTATTGATTTAGATTTAGCTTGGGCACAGACTCTTTTGAATATCTTTGAATAGAGTCTAACATGGTTATGCAAATTAAGATCAGACGACAAGGATTTTTCATGATATAGCTGATATAAAGTGTCTCTGCTTTTTCTTATTCCAGCAGTAGCCCATTCATTAAATTTGGATTTATTACCGATTTGAACTTTTTTGACTGGACACGCCTTATTAAATTCTTGGCATACTGTAGAAAATAATTTTCCATAGTTTACACTGGGGTCTTGCGAATCAAAATTGGCTGTTGAGAGACTACTCACGACATTGTTATTAAAATTATTTAATTTATTTTTAGTAAGCGGTCTAAGCTCTGCAGTTGAATCTAATTGAAGCTTTTTGACTAATTCGAAAGATACAAGTTGACCACTATGGTCAGACCTCACGCCACTAATTATGGATGAGTCTTTTATAACACAATTAGTAAATATATTATCTATGCATGAAGCTGAGGTAGGTGTTATTCTTGTTGCCTCATTAAAAATACATTTTAGATTAAAAGAACTAAACAAAGAGAGAAGTTTACATTTATCTGGTGAATTTACTAGTAAATTAATATTTAAGTCCCCACAAACGAAAACTAATTTGTTGTCTCTAATAAGTTTATTTAGTATTTCTTCAATTATTATCAGAAAAGATGCTAGGTTTGATGCTGGTGGTCTGTACACACATAAAAAAGTTTGGCCTTCAATCTCTGCACATGCTACCTCACATAAGCGATCAACAGAGCAAGCAGTGATATCTTTCCTTTCCTTATATCTTAAAGAAGTATTACATAATATCAAGGTACCACCCCCTATTGATGATCTGTTGTACGCACTGGCAACTGAAAAACTATTCACATTGAACATCATTCTATCTGGTTTTAACCAAGTTTCACAAAAACATAGGATATCCATATGATATTTATCTATTAACATCTCTACATCTAGAATTTTGCCAGAGAAGCGATTTATATTCTGATGGTATAATGAAATGTTATTAGGCTTCCCTTTTGTCGTTTCTAATAGTTTAAAGAAAAAGAAGAATCAATAACAGTATTATTAGGTACACTAGATAATACTGATTCGTCACTTAACCTAGTCTCAGTTAAATTATCATTAACTGCGTGTATTATGTGTATATTATAAGCTAGCAAAGTAGCCAATAAGTGTCGACTTTTTTTGGGAAGAAACATATGTTCCCGTATCAAAACAAAATCACTAACAAAATTGTTAGTGTCAAAGTACAATAAACGGTCACTATGACGGCATGACAGGATATGCATCAAGTTGTTAAGGCTAAAAATATAATCATTTTCATGATCATTTAGACTGTTTGAATAAGGCAATGCACATAATATTAATTTACCTAATTTTAATTCAAGCAGGGTTTCAATACCACTAACAATGTCCCTTTTAGTTACACTAAGACTATTTCCAATCATAAGCACTACTGTGGTCTGCTCATTAATTTTAGAATTTTTTATTTTGTAAACAAGCTCATTAAAATGTAGGTTCTGGTTTATAACACAATTAGACCTGGTAGGTGTTGCTGCAATCGAGTTCTCATTTTTTTTATAATAAGTCAGGATAACGTCTGTCGAGACCGCTAGTACCTATATAACAATTCTAGACCCCCAAAATTGCCACCAAAAACTCACCTGGGGTCTCCAAAATACGGCCCGGGGGCCAAACCTGGCGCCCCAGTGCCATCAATCCGGCTTGCGACAACCTGAAGACTAGTGTATTGTTAAGTGTCACAACACACAATACACTAGTAGCATATGCTTGCTTCGTTCGCGCACTTTGCGACTAGGAGAAAAATAGTCAAGGGCAGAAAAACTGTTTTTACCCTTGCGGACTTGGGACAAAAATCGTTTTAGCTCTAAGATTTTAAAGTTGGAGACCCCTGCTCTAGACAATCATACTCAGTAGGTAGGTATCGCGGTCATTTCTGCCTGATCACTTAAAATAATTTTCGCTTGAATCTTGCTTCGCGGCGCCAAACCAAACCCATTGAAGTTTTCGTTTCGAGTGCAAGCAAAAATGAACTTAGTGGTGGTCAAGCGGAAGTGTCTTTGATTGTACATAACCTTTTCCTGTATACGTACAAAATATTCTATTTATAACTACTTAGTACGCTAGTAATCATATGAGCTTGTGTAGGTACTTATAAGTTTATCGTATTTAGCGTGAAGTGAAGAAGGATACTGATATTTGTATAAATACATTCATGTGTTTTTTAGTAGTACATGGAACTAGAACCGGGAATAAACATAGTTTATTATTTTCAGAAAATACATTTAGATAAGTTAGTTTCCTGGAACTCGCACCAGGATTCCCTGTGACGTGAGATGCAGGCTCCTGTCTTATCTTGTTGTTGTGTAACAGGCTCCATAAAGTAACTGACAAAAATATCTTTGTCTATATTTATAATTCTTCTACAACACTATTTTTAGTATATTATTATGCGAAACCGAAATATAGTTAGTTCACTTAGTTCAGAATCATTAACTGAATAAATTCCAATAACACTGGTCGGCATCAAAATAAGAACAAAAAAATTTATATGTGTACGTAGTACTTATGGATACGTCAAATCCAAATAATTAGTCAGAATTCTCCTAGCACGTCTAATTTCGCCGCAATAGCATTTTTTGTTTTCTCTACAATTGTTCTCTTCTAGTTGCAAGCGTATTTGTGAACGTTGGTAGGTACATGTATTTAGTTGTGTTTTGTGTTTGGGTCTATATTAGAAAGAAACAACAAGCTAAAATTTACTGCTTTTGCTAACTGACATGCGCGAACGCATAATTTTTTTGAACAAGTGAGCTTTTAATCGATTGTTTTAGGTTAAAAAAATGCCAAGTTCAATAAAAAAATTCGCCAAAAAAAATTTGTTACTGTTGTGGTATTTTTTTAATAGCCTTACATCAGCAAAAACGAATACCTTCAATATAAAAAAGTTTGTTTGGGAAAGTTGTCTATATCACGAGTACAATCACGTGTATAAGTATCAGTCACTAATTATAATTACCAGTCACCCTATACATATAAAAATATTAGACACGTGTTTTGGGTTTCACAATACTAAAACTTAGGTTGCTTGTCACCTTACTCCTAGACGACCTGACCGATTGGGATGTAATTTTGTGTGTATATTGGAGTGGGTCTCTGGATGGTTTAAAGTTACAATTGGACCCGGTAGGTGGCGCTGCAATTTCTGTTTCTAAACATGATGACATATCTCACAAATCTTTTGTTGAGGTGAGAGATAAGCAAATATCTTCTCTCGCTCTGTGTAGAGCGAGAGGGTGTGTCAGACTTTTGCTGACTAAAACGCAGCTGTGTTCCCTCAGTTGCCCTTCGCTTGCAGGGCCGCGATAACTCTTTCGGACAATCCGTCAGCTCTATGACTCACTAGTCAGTGATTCAATTATAACCAGACAATACATTTGACGTAGGTACGTTATCAAATCAAAAAGACGCGAATTCTTCCTCGCTTCGCCAATGTGTTCGTAAACGAAAATTACTGGGGAAAACGGTGACAAAACAACGAGGAAACCCGCTTTTTACAAAAGGGAATTGTAGTACCCAGTCAATGATATTTATTAGAATATTATTGTACCTAGTTCATTCTTTGCAAACATAGGGTAAAGTAATTGTAACAGTTTGTACGTTGTTACAAAGTTAGGTAGTTCCTGTAGGTTTTACCATGAAGGTTCATCGTCATTTTGACTAGCCTGTTGTACTAGTGGTTAGAAAGAAAGAAAGAAAAACATTTTATTTGCCCGAAAGAGGCGCACACTAAAGACTAATATAATACATTTTTATATATATATTTTTTTTGGTTAGTTGCCCTGCCTGCTATGCCGAAGGTCGTGGGTACGATTCCCACTCAGGACAAATATTTGTATGATGAGCATGATCATTTGTTCTGTATCTGAGTGTAATTTTATTTAGAGACTAGCTGTGCCCGCGATTTCGTTCGCGTGGATGTCGGAACTTAACAATGTATTTTTTAGTGCGAAACGCTGTTGAAGGATACCGATACAAATATCATTTATTTATTCTAGTGCTTCTTTATAAACAACATTAGCTGTGGAACCATCTGGAGCGTACACAAAAATATTATTGGGGATGTTTACGCGTGAAAGAGCTACGTATAGTTAGTGATGGGTAAATGCCCTGGCATTTTGGGCAGATTGGGAAAATTCCCAATAAACGCCCATAAATTCCTGCCCGAGGGCATTTATCTGGGAATTTATTTTTTGTTCCAAAATTAATTCACGACATTAATGTTAGCTTTGGAAACTGACTTAAATCGATGAGTTTAGTAATGGTTAAGTCTCTATAGGTGTTTTTATATGAATTTGCACATTCTATTAAAATTTAAGTTTTACAAAACCATGTTTACGAACACAAATGTTACGAGTTACCCGGTGACGGCGTAAAAACACTTGCATCGTGAGAGGAGTACGGCAAGAGATGCGTACACTGTTGTGGTTAGTTGTTTTAAGTAGGTATGTATATGATTTTATGAACTAAATTGCAATATATTTTTAAAAGAACCATTCAATGTCATCAACCATTTCAAATCACTTCTACCTACCATGCGAAGGCGCAAAGTGGGGACAGCGCGGTCTGTGTGCGCATCCCTCACACATTCACACACCGTGTGAGGGACACGCACACCCGCCGCGTTGTGCCGCCATTTTGTTATTAGTTATCCTGTGTCATTTGTAGATACCGCACGCACGCACGCATATCACTAATCTATTCGAGCATTGTGTGCGCATTGTGAGCACTAAGTACGCGCCAGGATAATTGTGTTCTGTGGTTCCGGTTTCCCAATTTGAAGTAAATACTTATTGGTTTTAAAAACAGTGCTAATTAATTTACAGTTATTTTTGTGTAAGTGTTTTTGCCGATCAGTAATTTTAAGTAAAAGTAGGTAGATTCATAATTATAATAACTATAAATAAAATGAAATTAGGTATTCGTAATAAGTAAATTTAGAATAGAATTAGAATGGAATAAGAATATAATACGAATAGAATTAGAATGGAATAAGAATATAATACGAATAGAATTAGAATAGAATTACAATAGTCAACGATTAGTTTTATTGGTGAATTTCGCACTAAAACTTTTGTGAGAGCTGGAGTTTGAACTAGGTTCGAGACCTGTATGACCAATTTCCAGGCTGACACCCTTTTAAACATAATCGCATTTTGCGGCATATCAAAACGTATCTTATATTTATAAGAATAACAGCGGTAGAAGTTTGTGAAGTGTAAAGGAAAAGTGATATTTTTATTGAATCCTATTTTTTTGTTAGTGGGCAAAAATCACCCAAATGACATCCCCCGGCCTTGGGCGAAGTGGGAGATAGTGTCAGACTCTGACTAAAAACCAACCCCGTTCCTTCTTGCCTTTCGTATCGAAGCCGAGTTTCCCCTTCGGATAACCCTGGCCCCAGTAGGCTTCCACCCGGCTGGGCCTCTGCTGTTGCTGACAACGCCTTGAGGTGCACGGGAACAGCGCGCGCCGTCGACGACTTGGACTCGGTCCGGACAGTTACCGGACGATCAGACAGCGAACTATCCATTGCTCGCAATCCGCAAGCCCGCGCCTGCTGTGGCTGGAAATCGGGATCGGAATCTCGGCGGCGGCTGGGGCGCTGTGAGCTCCGTTGTCTGATGCGGTCGGCTTACTCCTTTGCAAGCATTACTGCTTCGCAGAAGGAGGCGACCGCCTGCCACTCCTCCTCGCTCCGGACCATGGTCTGTACTAAGGCCCGGTGAAAGTGATCGCCGATTGCTCCCGTGCACGGCAATGTTCTGCCCAAGTGGGGCACACCTCCACTGTGTGCTCCACCGTATCCTCCGGGCCTTCCGCAGAGTGGTGACACCCGGGCGTGTAATATATGTTTATAATAAACGTGATTAAAGTAAAACATACCCTTCCAGTGTCATCAATAGTTCTCTAGATAATTATAATGATCTTGATTATTAAAAATTTTATAATGTTGTCTCTAATAATGATTTGTTGTAACTTAGAACATAATTTATTACATTTGATATTAAAGTATAGTCTTTTATCTATTTTTACTTGAAAAAGTATATTAATGTTGTTATTTTAAAATGAAAATATGTTTAATTCATTAAACCCCAAGCAAACGCTGTCGTTGTCTTTCTATAGTGTATCTAATCGACACGATTGAATTATTCACATTTCTTCAAAGTGAAGTCTTTTATTTCTGTTTTACATGAAAAAGTATATTAATATTATTTTAAAATGAAAATGTGTTTAATCATTCACATTCCTTCAAAGTAAAGTCTTTTATCTCTGTTTTCACATGAAAAAGTATATTCATGTTTTTATTTTAAAATAAAAATGTGTTCAATCATTCATATTTCTTCATTCAATTCTTTAATACATACTATTTTACATGAAAAACCACATAAAATCACGTTTAACGAGTCCCATATTTTCATGCCCTACGATCGGGCATTTATCGGGCAAATAAAAATAAATGCCCAAAATGCCGGGAAGTTACTATATTTTCCCGCCGGGCAGAAACACTTTGCCCATCTCTACGTATAGTTGACCATGGGAAAAGCATCCAATACTTAGGTCCACTCTCACAACGGATAATGTAGAAATATATAGGTATGTTTATCATTTGTCTAGCTTTATCACAAGCTTTGCAGCGTTGTGTGATAGTTGTAAAAAAAAAATTAGCCGAAAGACGTCCACTGTTGGACGCAGGCCTCCCCCCACAAAAGGGGATTGCCCATTTGAGGCCATGAGCGGACAATTGACTAGAAAAAAAATACTTTTTCTTTTTTCTTTGTTCATTAATTTTGCCATAAAAAAATATGTATACCCTAAGTTCCAAATGAGCGCCACTATAATAAAAAAAGTGGTAAATAAAAAGTAACTTTATGGAAAAAACAATAGTTTTATCATTGATAGTAATATTTGATATCCGTCTTTGGCCTGGAACACCATAGAGGCTGGGCAATCCCCTTTCGCCGCGTAAGCGAATGTGCTTGTTTCTTCTAAAAAACGTTATTTTACCTTCTACGATATTTACTGGCTGTTAATAAATTAATTAAAGATATCGAAGACGAGGAAAATCCTCAGATTTTCTACTTCATTATAACAAAGCAACAAAACAACAATTACTAAAGTCCTTGTCTTCCGTGCTCATTGCAATTACCTGGAACTCCTTATACTGACTTAAGTGTTTCTTGACGGACTGCCACTGGCTTAGCTACTAAAGGGCTAGGCGGGGCAGTGCCCGGGGGCCCCCAAACCCCCCCAAAACCTAATTAAAGAACTTATGGAACTAAAGAAAATAATTCCCACCTTCGAAATCTAAATAAATTTGCTACACTGCTTTAATTATGGCACCTCTTTTTATTCAGTAGTCAGTCTGACACTCCCTCTCGCTCCACCTAGAACAGGACAAGTTAATTGATCATTTCCCAAGTAGAAAAGGGACCCCAGATTTTGTACACCCCAGGCGCGTTTGTCAGTTACGCCACAGCTGACTGTAGACTTTTTATTGCATAGGTGAGTTTGCCACTTGATACCTTTATGGTGCCTACTAGGCTAAAAAATGAAGTAACAATATGAGCCTGTTAGTAGCAGAAACAAACGACAAAGGCGTGTACAGGAAACAGTCTCGTTACTTTGATATCAAGCCTTGTAACGTGACCCTAATTGGTCTGAAACAGGACTCCATGAGACTCCACGTTGATTCTATGGTGCCATAATTCAGTAGCTAGTGTTGAAGATAAAAAACCAACGTCGCTATTCGAAAACAAGAAAGATTCGGGTCTAAATTATGTAAAGAAACACTTGGATGTTTATGGGGAGTCGATTGAGAAGTAGGTAAGCCAAGAAGATTATTGTCAACGATGCGCTTGTTGAGCCAAAACTCCAAACTCTTCAGCTTGACGCCGAGTTGCTAGGCAGTCGGTTTTCTATCGTTTACATTTCGGGGATTGTGCATTGGAATTGCACAATTTCATTCCACCAAGCCCATGCTATCATCAGACCACTAGACGTACAGCGTTGCGCCATCGGTACATGGTAGACATCACACCTATTAGTACAAAGCGTTTTGGGAATACATTCATTATGCGTACAGCTAAAAAGTGGAATTTCCTACTGGAGTCTGTTTCCTGATAGCCACAACCTAGGGGGGTCTTTGAGTCAAGAATGAATAGGTTATATCTGAGCAAGCATGCTCCATCGTCGCCCACATCATCACTTACCGTTAGGTGAGATAGTGGTCAAACACGAACCTATCCATCTATAATAAGCTAGTTTTCAATGAAAATCATTTTTCATAGCAAGCTTTTATAGCGCGGTATTAAAGCTATATAATTAATACTCATCAAGACCATCCCAAAAAGCTCAAACACGATAAGGTTATCCGAGTTTCTATGGTCACCTTCCGGGTCTATCATCAGATCAGCTCCATGACATAATAATTTTGCATTGTCATCTGATTTACATATGCATGCAAAATTTTAGCTCAATCAGTAACCGGGAAGTGGGTCAAAAATTTGCAAGATTTGATTAGGTACAGACAAACATCGGGACAGGGGAAACTAAATAAAAGCTGACTTACCCTTGAATGTAGATAATTCACGGTTTTACACTTGTTGTATTTTCATAAATATTCTCATGATTTCACGTAAATAAATGTTACAAATAGCACATGCACTCATATGGCATTGTTAATTAAAACTTATCGTTGCACATAACAAACTGTTGACGCTACACACGTAATTACCTTGGTATGACATAGCCAACTTTAGCTTTTTGCCCAAATAGTGTGAAATATAAATTGCTTACACAAAGACTTTCAACTCCCAAGCGTTTATAGGGACTTTCAACATTGGTCGGCCATCTTCCAACACTGGGTCCAATACAACCATTGTTTGATGATCAAGAGGGCTATGAATACTTACGAATGTGGTCGCTGTTCTATCAATGTGTAGACTATAATATCTATGCCAAGGGCACGGGCCCTACGGCTTTGTACACAATGTTTTTATTTCTATGAAAATCTTAGTTTGTAAACCAAAATGCTGTCTAAAAAAATATGTGTTCAATTTGTGTGTCAGCCATTTTACTAATTTACTATCTGACTAAAGTTGTAAAAATAAAAGGTCCGTTTGACATTTATATTTTGACTGCTTAGCGTCTTGCCCGGTGTACTGTAATACTACTAAAATGGCCAAAAAGCTACCCAAATTATTATTATGTATATTGTTTCTATAAGTTTAGTTCCAAGTACATTCTAGGGTTTTTCTCAAATGTCAAAACGAGCCCTTTATTTTTTAACGAAATAAACTCGTTATAAAATGGGTGTATTTTTTGACTAAACACCAAAATAGATTTGTTCACTAAGAATTATATTAATTATATATTATGATTGATAAATTAAATCCGACTTCTTTTTTATTTATACTTAATGTACATAATTTATTGATTTTTTTTATTATTGTTACTGAAACCCGCAGGTATGTTCACCTCCTTACCCGGGTAATCACAAACCATAGAGATGACTCCAACTCACAAATCTATGAAAAAAATCTCTATTTTTTGTCTATTGCTGGGGAATTACTGACAAATTCCTGATGCTGGTAAACTGGTTTTTAAGTTATGGGTAATAAGATTCATTGTTGCGTAAATAGTTGATTTAATTAATGTTGTTCTTCTGGTACTTATCGATGATTGTTATTGCGTTACACTATAGAGTCCAGAGGGCGATTGTAACCGTGACCCTATTGATTGAAAATCGAATTTTCTAATCGCCTATTTACTATTGCAATAGAAATGAGACGCAATACTTGGCTATTATTTTCCATTTGTTTAATATAAGGGAAATGCGTAGTTAACTAATATGCTGATATTATTTTTATTATTGCACGAGCCGATCTTCAAGTTAAACAACACTTGCCGAGGTCGGTTTGAGGATGGGTGACCACTGACCATCCGTACCGGGACGGGACTTATTTGTGCCTTGGAAACTTGTAGATCTTTGACAGTCGTTACAGGTAGTCGGAAGTCAGCAAATCTGACGCCATATCGTGCCAAGGGGAATGGTGTTAGTGTGGAGGTTGTACCTATATAAAGTCCATGTCTCCAAGCTAGGTGCAACACTTTAGTGATTGGCCCCTACACAGATATTGGCCACCTCAGCTTTAGCAGCCTAAAATGAGCAATCACCTACCAGATAGTAGATTCAAAACTGCATTAATCAGTAGGTAAAGTTTCGTCTAGTATTCTGGTAAGTAATTAATTGGTTATTTTAGGCCGTCAAAGTTGCAAAGGCCAATAACTGTATAGGGGTATATAACTAGCGTTTACCTAGCTCCAAGTTTGGGCAGATCGATTATCTAATATTAATAGTACCTAACGTAGGTTTTGGACTATCAGGCGAAGTCGGTTTGTTCTTTAACTGTAGTAATTAATAAACACATTGCACCACTTATAGCTTGCCTCAGCATTTCATAAACACCGCAGAATTCCCCGCGAGGCCGAGGGACACTCATGCTTGCACAAGCGTTGCTTACGACTGCATCACTAAATTCAATGGGAATCGATACTACATACATTTTGCAGACGATCTTGCAAGTTGCAACCCCCATCATCCTAGGAAGGTGCATTAAACCATCTGCGACCTCGTTCATCAAGCATTACCTACGCCTCGTGGAACGATGGTGCAGGGAATAAGATCCGTCAGTGAACCCCACTACAATTAAATTGGTCGCGTTCACTCAAAAACGAGCACTAGCACTAGGGTGTTTTAATATCGTGCGGATTTCATCATGCATGCAGAAATTTTCAAGATGTCAATCGCGTCCCCCGCGTGCTTATTCCACGCATTACCTACAATAAATACATGTATGAAATGGACATATTTTGTGGGGGTTTCGCGTGCGGGGCAATCCCGCATGCGTGATGAAATCCTGATGATATTAAAAACTCCCTTAGACCGCTTCAGCCTACCGACACTGTTCCATAGAGAACTTCACTTGTCTAATGTAAATAGACAGGAAGCCTGCTCTAGACAATAAACTATACCTACAGGCGCAGCGTCTCTTTCTTTTAGAGCAGGGCCTCAAGTCTGCTATTACAATAGTGTCAGAGTGGTCTATCACTGATGTCATAATGGTCGATTTTGACAAGTTTGGTAATCTAATAATATATTGGCGTCACTATGACTTTCCAATGGTCAACCACTGACACTCCATTGAAAGAAATGGCATAGAATGGTAATCTCGTACATATTGACAAATTAATATTTGACGTTTGCGGTAATCTGCTAAAACTTTGACAGTTTATTTGATCAGTGTTTTACCATTAGAACGTTATTGTGCAGTTATTGGTTTTAATATGCTCGAAATTATCATTCTACCATAATTCTATTACAAGACCATTGACCGATCAATGATCGATCATTATGCATTAGCAGATTACAAGCTTTTAGCAAAATGACAATGGGATCGTGTTGGAATGACGAATTTATAAAAATAGCAGACTTGGGGCCCTGGAAACGGGTCCTTTAATGAGTATTACTTTGTCAGAAGAGTTACAAACAGCTCACTCTGTAGAGCCTGCATGAAGGAGTACGAGACAGCAGCTATTCCGCTTCTAAACTATCCAGTGGTCGCTGGATACTAACTGAACACTCAGCCTATTTACCACCTTCAACGCTCGCATTACTATTTAGCAGAAGGAGGTGTCTGCTTCCTATCCTCTCTCGCTTCGGACCATAGCCTGGGCCGGCCGCGATATGTCGCCGCCGCCGAACGCCTCCACGAGAACATGTTTTCTGCCCAAACGGGGCAGACCTCAAGCGTATCCTCCCGCTGAATCCGGAACGAAACCATTGCAAGTAATCATGCACGGTAAGGACCTGCGTCAGGAGGAAAGCTAAGACGTAGCACCTCTCTTACTCTTCAAAGAGTAGACTTATCGCCGCAATTGTGGTATATCCATCCTTGGTTTACTACGGAGATATCATGTAAGCACAAATAATTAGACAGCAACAACTCAAATCAAAATCATTTATTTCAAATAGACCATTTGTAGGCACTTTTGAATAGTCAAATGATCGACATTTGACTATTCAAAAGTGAGGTATTCCTCGTAGCGCTCCCGTTTTGAAACGCTCCCATCTAAGCGCTCCCGTTTTGTTCCTCCAAGCGCTCCCAAAAGGAGCGCTTCGAGGAACGATTAAAAATATTAAAATTTATTTCCTCGAAGCGCTCCCACGTTTAAAAATAGGGAAAAGCATGAAGTAATGAATTATATCGATAATTTTTAAAAACTCATGTGTGCATCATCGACATCGAAGTTGCTTAACCAAATTACGAAATTGAGAGAATAATATCTTTTTGCTTTCGGCACTCTTATGTGTATACAAGGACCAATGTTATTGTGTAGGTATTCAAAGAGGATGTTATAAATAAAACTATATATATAATTATCACATAACAACACTTTCTTTCCTTTTTTACTTTGGACGTATTTAATTAGCACGTTTCCAGTACTTGGTCCAGCAATTGGTTCCATGCTCACACAATTATTTCACAAACTTTATTAGTAAACAAACTTGCTTCCGTGACACATTCGCGCAACTTGCGATAACAACAAAACGCAATTTTACGTAAACACAAGTTCGGGCAATGCTCGGCTGGGTTCGTGTGAATTCGTTAAACGCGACTCTCTAGGATACAATGGGGAGGCGGGGTTACGGTTTGTATGTGTGTGTGCAGGACTCACACGCCGCGCGCGCCGCATCTTTAACTCTTAGTTAAGAAGTTAGTATCGCTATTTTTGGCAAAAATTAATTATAAAATTGTTTTAACCATTTTATCAACCGCATAGGTAGCATCACCGTTGAGCGCAATACGTTACTGGATCCCGGCTCAGAGCAGGTGATTTTAGTCAGTAGGTGGTTTTAGTCAGTAAGAGTCTGACACTCTCTCGCCCCGCCTAGGACAAGGAAAGTCATTTCTACCATTGACGTAAACGATAGACACCTCATTGCCTTATTTCTACGAAAAACTTCCGAAAAAAAACATTGAAGTGTGCGGGGAAGGGGGTAGTAATGGGAAACATAATGGAGAGAAATCATAAGCTTTCTAAACAATAAAAAAATATGAATAGGTACATATGTCGGTAGATTATATTCATCTATTTGGTGGACTAAAGGATTTACAATAAAACAAAAAAAAAAATTAATTACCAAACCCGTGCGAAGCCGGGACGGGCCGCTAGTTGTATATTATAACAATGTGTTCTACTTATTATCGATAATTTCAGTTAGTATAGTCCCATCTCTATCCGAAAGTTGATCATGGGAGCGCTTCGAGGAAATAAATTTTAATATTTTTAATCGTTCCTCGAAGCGCTCTTTTTGGGAGCGCTTGGAGGAACAAAACGGGAGCGCTTAGATGGGAGCGTTTCAAAACAGGAGCGCTACGAGGAATACCTCTCAAAAGTGCCTACAACAGTCCAAGAAAAGTGAAGCTAAATTGCACGTTCTAAAGCAATAACACTAGTTAAGTTAATACGTTACGTTAATACTAACACTAGTTTTAAGTTTTTAATACTATCTTACTAACAGATTGGATCCTGGTTAACTTAAATAAACGTATAATACAAAGAAACTTCGTTTTTTTCTCTGAATTATGATGAAAACGCCATCTGAATCCAGTTACTTATAAGTTTAAAAAAAAAACGCAAACAAAGAGCTAATTTATTATTTTATAGAATGTGCACTTTTGTGGTATTTGGGGTAATGGTACATAATTGTATAATATATTATCAGAAAATGATGATTGATTGAACACGACCCCGACTACTAGCTACCACAGGCGTGGGCTTGCAGGCGATGAGCGGTCACCGTCTACCGTCTGTGCCGAGCCCGTGTCGTCGACGGCGCGTAGTGTCCCTCGGTCCTCGCGTACCTCAAAGAGATGTCAGCAAAACCGTAAGCCCAGCAGGACCGAAGCCTACTAGGGCCAACTTCTGAAAAAGTTACCCGTGGTCTTAGAAGGCAGAGCAACTGAAGGAATATTCCTTCAATTGCCTATGAACGTGTGGCTTTAATAAGTAACAGGCTGGCTCGCCCTCTCGCTCGCCTCGCCTTAGAGCGGGAGAAGTCAGTAGATAATTTCCTTAAAAATAAATCTAACCTAATTCATTTTTAATTTTGACTTTGAATATGCTTTAACAATGTGATTTGTGTTCCTTTTAAGGTATCTACTTATAGCATCTAGTGTAACTTATCAAGTATATCATCATAATCAGCCTTTTTAATGCCACTGCTGGGACTCAAGCCTCTCTATGAGAGGGAATGGGCCGTAATCCACCACGCGGGCCCAGTACAGGGCCTCAAGTCTGCTATTACAATAGTGTCAGAATGGTCTATCATTGATGTCATAATTGTCGATTTTGACAAGTTTGGTAATCTACTAATATAATGGCGTCATTATGACTTTCCAATGGTCAACCACTGACACTCCATTGAAAGAAGTGACATAGAATGGTAATCTCGTACATATTGACAAATGAATATTATTTTGACGTTTGCGGTAATCTGCTAAAACTTTGACAGTTTATTTGATCAGTGTTTTACCATTAGAACGTTATTGTGCAGTTATTGGTTTTTTTTAATATGCTCGAAATTATCATTCTACCACAATTCTATTACAAGACCAGTGACCGATCAATGAGCGATCATTATGAATTAGCAGATTATAAACTTTTAGCAAAATGACAATGGGATCGTGTTGGAATGACGAATTTATAAAAATAGCAGACTTGGGGCCCTGGTTGGTGAATGTCACAACTTCGAATTTTTGGTTCTAGGACATGCCGGTTTCCTCACGATATTTTCCTTCACAAGTATATTATAAATAATAGTCAATTAAGACCTAAGTCAAATCGAAAAATATTTTAAATATAGTGGATTTTATTAGTAACAGGTAAGCTAGCAAAGTTTCCAATTTCACCATTATTACCCAATTGCTAAAACAGGAAAACTACCATAAACCGTACGAGAAAGGCTTACAAATTCCCAGGTGTCAGTAGGTCACACGCGTCACTGGCGCTGACGACATTTCAATAGAATAGGAGACCACTTTCACAGTCGAAGGAAATTCTTAATCCATTGCTTCACACGTTTTAAAAATTGGTCTGTTTGAGAACGTTATGAATTGTCAAAATGAGGATTTGTAGGTTTTTTTTTGATGATGATATAAAATTATAAAGTAGGTAATGCTTGACTGCGATTCCACCTGGTAGTACCTACGCAGTGCTACATTATTCAGTGATACATTAGAAAGAGGATCATTGGCAATGATGCACTCGTCAAGTCGAGGTTTCAACGTCTTGAGCCAACAAGCTAGCGCCCCAACATCGATAGCCCGTCGGTTTTCTACCGGTTGCATTTCGGGGAGTGTGCGTCGGAACTGCATAGCCTAATTCCGCCTAGCCCATTCCATCATCGGACCACCAAGCATACGGCAATGCGCCACCGGTACGTGGTGGACATCCCACCTAGACGCACAAAAGGTTTTGGGAACACATTCATTGTGCGTACAGCCAAGGAGTGGAATTCCTTGCCGGAGTCTGTGTTTTCTGATGGCTTCAACACCGGAACCTTTAAGTCAAGAGTGAACAGGTTAGGTACTTCTAGGTAAGCGCGCTCCATCGTCGACCGCATCGTCGCTTTCCATCAGGTGAGATAGCGGTCAAGCGCAAACATATCAACAATAAAAATAAAAAACATATTTTTATTATTATTGTTGCTATGCCATGCTGGGCTGCTGGGCGAGAATAGCAGAAAAAAGTGTTTTTTTTATTCAGGAATAAGTTTATCCATACCTATATGTATGTAGGTAGATATAGATACCCACATTTATGTGCCTATTTGCAACAAAAGGATTGCCTAACATTTGTCAATGTTACATGTACGTGTACCTACTTACTGAAATGATTAAAACTTGGGGAGTAAACCGACCAGAGACATTTTCAAAAACTTGGATGGGTTGTACCCTGGCCAGAAACAAAAAAGTTTTATTTTTTAAATAACACATGCTTGTAAACATCACGACGTCTTTATCTTCCGTATGAAAAATATCTCGGTAGGAAAGAGAGGGGGGAGAGAAAGGGTTTTAAATCGATTTTGCCTGCCTTTCAGCAGATATTTTTATTTAGATAGAAAAGATAATTTTGCAAAGTTCATTCTGTCTCTTTCGTTTGAATGAAAAGTAGTTAATGTTAGAAAGAGACAATATGATGTCAAATTGTCGAGTCCACCCAGTTTGACAGAAACACCCACTTAATTACTATCTTTATACAGTCAGCCTGAAAAATGAGTGACTGCCTAATAAACCTGTGGTGGATTTTTCGAAAGTGTAATAAGTACTTAAAACTTTTTGACAACCAGGATTGACCGTAAAAATATTTATTAATTTCGTGCTAAAGCCATATACATGTGTTATATACAACATTCGTTTTAGTATATGCGAAACCTGAAACACTAGTATTTCTGTGTAAAGAATCTATGTACAAAATTTCATAACTGTATCATGAAAAATCACAAAAATATTAGCTTGTTATGTCAGCAAAATACATAGTCACCGGGCCATCCAGGCGACTGTGGGGTTGTTTTGTACTTGCACCCAGCTGTTTGCTGTTTTATAATGCCCGCTATGACCTAGCGCGAGCTGTGTTGTACTTAGTGTCGGTGGTGTGAATTTGTGACCTTTTTACATATTTTGGGGATGAAATTAACATGGTGTAAAAAGTATTAGAATCCATTCAGTAACTGATTCTGACCAATCTATGTATATTCAGGATTCATATATAGGTACTTACCTACTAAATATATTATTGTAGGTATTGTATACAATACAAGTGATTTGTAATCTTTAGAACTAAATAAATGAATTCAAACCGTAAATCGTGTATAATTATTAAGATTGACGCAAACATCTCGAATTTAATGAGTAAAATAAATAAATATTACTTAAACAGTTTTACTTGTGAAGTGATTAGCAAATTTTTTACGAATGGTAAGTACATTGCCCTTGCCGACTGTCCAAAGTTTTTGTGGTTGGCTGACACCTCCCACGGAGAACGGCCGGGGCCCAATCTCTAGCATTATACATATAATAGTTACCTCATCAAATCGCGCCAGTGCGGACGGACGGCGACCGTTGCGATATTAGTCCGCAACAGTACAACCTTGTTTGTAACTTATCAAAAGTTTCTATGGGTATGGAGGTAGTACATTAAATCTCGGAACAATAAAAAGTGTTTATCTTAGATTCTACAAGTACAAAAGTGGGCATTCACAGTTTACCAGTATCTACCGTGACTGACTGTACAAAATATTTGTGTGTGACCGATTGGTGCAACGACGTAATAGTCCTTATGTAAACGTAATAAGGACTAGATTCCTCTTAATTATGATTAAAAAAAAGAATCTAGTTTATAAGGGAGTGGAGCTTTGGAATCTGCGCTTGTTTTGTGTTGATGGTGTGCGGTGTGTGTCCTTATGTGCAGTGATTTGTTAAGTTGGTGAGATGACGAACAACGGTAGTGAGAGCGAGGGTCCAATCGTAAGTACATGCCTACTTATACTTTCGTGCTTTTTTATGTTCGACGATGTTGGAGAGTGGATATAGCAGTCAGTGTACTGATAATCGTGAGATCTTCTTGGGCAGTAGGGACACAGCTGGGTCTAAAGCCTACTGGGGCTAGGGTCTCTTTACGAAAAGGAGGCAGCGCCCCGGTATGAAAGGCAAGAAGGAACGGTTTGGGTTTTTTAGTCAGTAAGAGTCTGACACTATCTCCCGCCCCGCCCAAGGGCAGGGGATGTCATTTGGATGATTTTTACCCACCGAAAAAAAAAATAGGTATTGGGCTCATGGATCAAGGGCAGTAGCGGTCCAACGGCCTTGGGGCAAAAAAATAACTGGGGCCACTTTTTACATGAGAAATCATCAAATAGCCTCTCCTGCTCTAGGTGGAGCGGGAAGGAGTGTCGGACTACTGACTAAAACGAGTTGTAAAGATTAATTCATTAATCCCTTTCGCTCTCATTGTCTTAATATTGTGTCTCTTTACGAGTTTACGGTATTCGAATGGTTGAAGTAGTTTATCAACCTATTTTATTTAGATTACGAAGGTGGGAGAATTTCTCGGTAGTTCAGTAAAAGGTTTTCTGAAGAGTTTTTGGGGGCCCCCTGAGCCTGGGGGCCCCGGGGCACTACCCCGTCTAGCCCTTCGGTAGCTACGCCAGTGATCAAGGGTTTAATTCAGAAAGCAGTAGGTAGGTCTGGCTTTTTTTTAAATTGGGAAATCATCCAGTGACTTCTCCCGCACTAGAGTGAAGCACTGGTGCGAGAGGGTGGGTCAGAATTTTACTGACTAAAATCACACCTGTCCTTCAGTTGCCTTTTGCGTTCTAGAGTTTCCTTTTCACAAAATCCCCGCAGCCCATTGCTATCATCTCGTTAAGGTCTGCTGTATACAGTCCCCATCCTCACTCAGGAACCCTGACCATCATCGGTAGCTTGGACTTTATTTCCGATACCGTTGATGCGGTACATTTTCTTATATTTTTACATGGTTCTAAAAGTTATAAAAGTAGATATTAAAAAAAAAACCGGCCAAGTGCGAGTCGGACTCGCCCATGAAGGGTTCCGTAGCAGCAAGTAACATAATATAAAAGTTCTTGTAATGTGTTGTAACTTTGATCGATGTTTTAACAAAAGTGTATTTTTTTCGATTTATGACGCATTAAAAAAAACTACTTACTAGATTTCGTTCAAACCAATTTTCGTTGGCAGTTTTTATAGTAATGTACATCATATATTTTTTTTAGTTTTATCATTCTCTTATTTTAGAAGTTAGAGGGGGGTGGACACACATTTTACCACTTTGGAAGTGTCTCTCGCGCAAACTATTCAGTTTAGAAAAAAATGATATTAGAAACCTCAATATCATTTTTGAAGACCTATCCATAGATACCCCACACGTATGGGTTTGATGAAAAAAAAAAAATTTGAGTTTCAGTTCTAAGTATGGGGACCCCCAAAATTTATTGCTTTTTTTCTATTTTTGTGTGAAAATCTTAATGCGGTTCACAGAATACATCTACTTACAAAGTTTCAACAGTAAAGCTCTTATAGTTTCGGAAAAAAGTGGCTGTGACATACGGACGGACAGACTGACAGACAGACAGACATGATGAATCTATAAGGGTTCCGTTTTTTGCCATTTGGCTACGGTACCCTAAAAAAGTCAATAATCACACAAATATATCAGTAAACGTACTCTTCTTGACCGTACTTCTGGAATTGTCCTTACAGCCGTGGTATTCAGGGGCCTTACCGCCTTACCATGACATGTTAAAATGTCAAGCGAGCAACAAAGAGGGATGAAGCTATAGGTACCTTTACCTACGTCATATACGTATGTATAGTTCCATCCTTTCAACAGTTCAGTAAGGTCGTCAAATGTGTCTCGTTATGAGCTCGTGGTAAGCGTCAGGATATGTTGCCCCCTTGTTGCTACGTCATTTCGTGCTAGTGACTGCTTTTGGATGCCCATTTTATTACTTATGTTAATAAAAGAAAATATTGATTTGATTAGGAGTTGTTGTTAAGGAGTGCTATGTGTACCTATATGCTAATTCCTTGCCCGGGTCTGTGTTTCCTGATAGCTACAACCTAGGGGTCTTTAAATCAAAAGTGAATAGGTTACATCTAGACAAGCGTGCTCCAAGCGATGATGTGACCGACGGGTCACATCATCGCTTTCCGTCAGATGCGATAGTGAGCGCCTATCAATAATAATAAAAAAAAAGTTGGCACTTCTTAAAATAATAAATATTTATTCAGTGTGCAAGTCATCCCCTGCCTTTTTTATCGATGCTTATACGCCATTACATTTTCATTGGCAAAACGGGGAAAAACATCACAAAGTTATCAACAAGGGATTCCTCAAAATTATCTATTAAATTCAACAGAATATTGATTTGTTTTTACTGCAGAAGACCTCAGATAATTATAAAGGCACTCACACAACCGTCACGTTAAAAACAAAGTTGTCAAAACTAAGTTTAGTTTTGAAGATTTATCTCATCAATGTACTTACATCGAAAAAAAAGTATTGAAAAAAAATGTGAACATTTGTACTTGAAAACAAAATGTGAACATTTGTACTTGGAAACAAAATGTGAACATTTGTACTTCAAATAATGAAACCCATACTTACTTGACTGACAATTCACCCTGTATAGACATGCCATGCCATGAATTACTAAAGCCGGAACTATGAGGAATAGCAAAAAAAATCTCAAAGGAGTTTCGGGTCAGAAATCCATCGACTTCGCTATTTTGAAAAATATCATTCACGCTGTATACGCTGTAACACCGTATTACGCTAATTGGGATACGTACAATTCTAGGAAGAATGTCATATGGTTCTTCTTCTTCTCGAATGTGTGTGAATTTCTCACTGTGCAACAAAATTTAACTTTTTTTTTCCCACCAGAACTTTTTTGCCACATATGGTTTTATTTCGACTCCCTTTAGTAGAAAACAGATTTAGAAAAAATTAGTTAGCTACAGTTTTTTTGTGACAGCCACTTCATTTTTCATGAAAAACACTGATACTTATATTACAATTAATTTAAAAAATACGGCTTTTTAAACTATATGTTACGATTTTCTGGAGTATATTGCTTAAGGTTGGTTACCACAAGAATCCAACCAAAAACTGCTAGTATTCAAGGACTCCATTTGCACTGGTGTGGGTTTTTCATACTGAAAATGACCTGTCAGAACCTTTCTCTAATGCGTTGCGCAAAGTATCCCAGATTTTTGGTACCGAAGTCTAAATGTAATTGTAGAAAGTGGAAAATTATAACTCAATGCTTGATACATTTTAATTGATTCCTATGTGAGATTTTTGTAATAATTTGTTTCGTAATATAAAAAAAATAAATATGTTCTTGTAAGTTTGTTTTTGAAAATCACCAAAAAGATGATCTAGACTGTTCTAGATCAGCTTGAATCAGTAATTAGTGTTCCTCTCTTATTAGGTACAAAGGCTAGATCATAAATTTTATCTGCAATTACAATACACGAAGGTAAGTTGATGGTATCAGTTCCAGCGCATTTGTTTTGTTTGGTGCTGCAGATTTTGGCACATTAACACTATGAGAAAGTATTTGTATTGCAAAACGTACATTTGTATATTTTATAGATTATGTTTACGTCATATTTATCACTTTTGCCTATATAAGTCAGACAAAACAAGCACAGACATGTGGTGTGTCTGCGGTCTTTAGAATCCTGTTCAAAACATAGGGTTTCCGAAGCCATTAAGCGCACTACTTTTGTCTAAGCAATAAAATTATTGACTCCTGTCGTAGAACCTATCTTAAGCACTCACCTTACTTTAAGAAAACCACGGAAAAATCAAAACTATAACGACAATACCATTTTTCCTGCGACCGCAGTGGAAAGTTCGGGAAATTTTTAAGTGGCTGTCACGCCCAATCTGTAGCTAATAGAAACAAAGTATAGTAATGTTTTATGATGAGGGTAGATAGCTAAGTAAAAATAACTCTGCACAATCTTGGTGGGAAAAACCTTGTTGATCAATAATCGATGGTTTTGTTTCCCCTCAAAGTTTTTGGGCCCAGTAGGTTGCCACGTTTTTAGCGGCGTCTTTATCGTTTTCAGATTCTCCAAAGTGCAGGTGTATGTTACACAGGACACTTCGGGCACGCTAATAAGTGGGCCATGGGTCACACGGCCGTAATCTTTCAAAAAGTGAGCCTTGATTTAGCAGTTTGGCGCAATGACTTTCAGTCACTTTCTCAGAAGTATTCTAGCATGATATATATTTCTATAAACATCGATTAACTCTCTGCGGACAACTTTATGCACTCGTATACGTGCACGCTCGCTCGCTGCCACTGTGCAACTGTCTTACGTTGCATTGTACCTAATCTGCTGGTTAGACGGTTGCAATTACAATCCACGCACTCCAACCAATTCCAATTGCGGTTGGGAAAACGCATCCACCGTCCAAGGACGTTGAAGGGTGTGGTGTGGAATCACGTACATCAGCACAACACGTATAGCACAAAGTTTAAGTTAAGATTTTAAGATAGATAAGCTGTGTTCGTAGGGTAATTAGCATAGAGGCACATACAAACTGTGTATAAGTTATCAATTTAAAAAAAATAATCCTAATGAAAACGCATATAACAGATATAGAAGAAAAAATAACAATATCATTAAAATAACCCGATATAGAAGATCAATATTCGAATCCACTGTCATAGATACTGGTGCTAAAGCTTTTTATGGCTATATAAGGAAGCAGCTGAACTCTAAAGTTTGTATCCCTAATATTATTAAAAACAATTCTAACCAACTCGTTATGAATCCAGACCAGATTGCTGAATCCTTTGCAGATCAATTCGAACTGAGTTTTGTTGAGGAACCCGATGGATCATTACCAACCATTAATGCGGCCAGAGTAGCAAACTCAATTGAGGAATTTGACATCACAGGCGATATGGTGCAAAGCGCATTGTCGAGTTTTGATGATGGTACGGCCACTGGTCCAGACAATATACCGTCCATATTATTGAAGAATTGCTCTCAGGCATTGACCGCAAGCTTAGCGCAGATTATGAACAGATCATTGGAAGAAGGTATCAATCAATCAATCAATCAATCAAATCATTTATTTGCTAGAATATGGTACATAAGGTGTTACAGTAAATTTGTTTCAGCATATCCTGCCATAACATGGCGTGCAAATATATTCACAGTCAGGTATAGTGCCTGTTGACTGGAAAATAGCAAATGTAGTACCGATCTACAAGAAAGGGAATAAATTACTACCAGTTAACTATAGACCCATTAGCCTGACCAGCGTACTATGCAAAACTATGGAAAAAATTATTGCAAATAAAATAAGAGAATTCCTATCGCAAGAGCAAGTCATCATAGAGGAGCAGCATGGATTTGTCCCAAGACGATCAGTCATAACTAATTTACTTGAATGCGTTCCCGAATGGGCAAAGAACCATGATAAAGGGCATCCCACGGATGTAATATATCTGGATTACGAAAAAGCATTTGATCGTGTTCCTTTGCGCCGTCTAATCCATAAACTCGAACATTTAGGCATTCGCGGTAGTCTGTTGGCCTGGATCAGTGACTTTCTTACTAAGAGAACATTCCGTGTGCGTATTGGTGACGTTCTTTCTACAGCCCGTACTGTGCTCAGCGGTGTTCCACAAGGATCGGTGCTTGGCCCGCTGCTATTCATCCTATACTTGACAGACCTCAAAAATACGCTTCGCTTGCCTTTTACGCTATTTGCAGATGATACAAAGTTTTTTGGAAATCCCCAGATTCAATGGCAAGAAATACAAACTGACCTAAATGCTATATACGAATGGACCCAAGACAGGTTACTAACTTTGAATGTAGACAAATGTACCGTCTTACACTTGGGAAAAAACAATCCTCGAAGAAGTTATCATCTGGGACTTCAAAAACTCTCAGCTGTCAGGTCACAAAAGGATTTGGGTATTATTATGTCTAGCGACCTAAAATGGGAAATGCATATATCTAATGTCGTCAAGAGAGCAAATTCGAAACTCTATATTATTCGCAAAGCATTTAAATGTTTGACACCTAAAACGTTTGTTACACTGTACAAAACCTACATAAGACCTCTCTTGGAGTATGCTAATGTTATCTGGGAGCCATATTTTAAGAAAGACATTACCCTAATCGAAAATGTACAGAGAAGGGCAACAAAAATGGTCCGTGCCATTCGCAATCTATCTTACGAAGAGCGCCTTAAGGGACTTGACCTTATCACACTGGAACAACGTAGACAAAGGGGTAGGCTTATTGAGACTTATAAAATACTCACAGAATACTACCATGTGCCCAGTCTTCAAAACCTTTACACACTGAATGCCAACAAACATTTACGAGGACATTCCTCCAAGTTATGGGGAACTGCATCCAAAAAAAAGCCTTTGAAACAATTTCTACCAAACCGAGTTGTAACAGCATGGAACAGGCTCCCGGAAAGTGTTGTGAAAGCCCCCACATTGAACTGCTTTAAAAATCGGTTGGACAGACTAAACATCTCCAAACTATATGAAACACACGCATCAGCTAATAGCTGCTAGTGTGTCTTACTAAATAATAATAATAAAAAATTAAAGGGCTAGAGTCAGTTAACTCGTGGAGAAGGACACATCACGTTGTTTACTCGAACCCCTCCTTCCCCCTACATCGCATGGCGACCCTGCCAGTCGTTTGCCAGCTGGCTGGACGTCGCATGGCGACCCTGCCAGTCGTCTGCCAGCCAGCTGGACGTCGCATGGCGACCCTGCCAGTCGGCTGGGCAGCGTTGTAGTTGTCTGACCGGGGGGCTATTCAGAATCGCAGTCTTGACGTCGGAGTTTGGTCGGAGTCACTTCAGCTACACGTCACGTCGAGTTACACATTAGCGATCATCGTCAGTACGACGAATATGATGGATACGTTTCCAAGTCTTATTTCACGCTTTCAAGTGTGATGCCAAGTGTTTAATATTATTCACAGACGACCTCAAGTTGTACTCGGTGACAGATATTTCGGACTGTTAACGGTACCAGCAAGATATCGATAGGGTAGTGCAGTGGAGTGTAGATTATAGAATAGGTAGGCTTCAACATCTTCAAATGCTGTATAATGAGCTACGCTTGTGCTCGGGAACCTCTGGAGCCACGAGTCATGCAGATGCGGAAACTGGGAGTGGAGATGATTCCGGAGTCAATGTTTCGTAGGCACGTAATATAAATATGCGGCCTTTCCGAAATCTTGGGTTTATCTTAAGGCAGTACAAGGATTTTAGAAATATAGCGATCATCACTTATAACGATACACGGTACTTCACTTATGCTGATACAGAGCCATCTGGAAATGAATGCTGTCATTAAGAATCCCAATGAAGCTAAATTTACTTACGGTTTTTGTATTTGAAGCAGTACGACGTTTATCCCTTCTTCCCACTCATGTACCCGAATCTATTCGTAATAGGGATATTGGTAGGTTACAGTAGACTCGCGGTGCTAGTTTCGTAGTCCAGGATCTGCGTGGTTGGTTGCACCACCCTGAGCTGCTGGCGGAGCTGGGGTTCGCGCGCCATCCGACTGAGGAGCGTGCGGCGCCTCCCGCCCACGCTACTGGAAAAGTGGAAACTTTTTCTAGGACAAACCTGAACAAGTTTGCCCCGATGCCGCGCGCCAGCAGATCCTACTTCTTCTTTTTCCTGCCCTTATCCCATATTACTTGGGGTCGGTCCCATATTTCACTGCAGCCTGCTGAGGTTCACTCAAGTAGCACTTAATTGCATTGAAAATAAGTATGCATAATATGCAGGGTAATTAATTTTTTTATGTATTCAATGACCCTAGACATGATTCTATTGTGTTTTATTTGGTTTGCTATTGTTTTTAATTTGTTTAAATTTAGTATTAGGTATAATATGACTTATTTATAATGTAAATACGGAAGTACGGAATAGCATCGCATATTGGCGTGAGCTGTTAAGGTGTTGTTGTTGTTGACCTTTTAAATAAATCAAATAATCAGCTTCATAATGACATCACCTCGCCTCGCCACGAGCTCGCGAACCTCAAGTGGTGCGTGGTCAACTCGGATAGTCGTCAACGTGCATATGTCTCACCGTGTCCGCGCTTACGTCTCGTTTACGGCACCTTTGAGAGACGGTGCGACGGACGCCTAGCCAAGCATTGCCAAACTAGTGAACTTCTTATGGACCAAGATTTCTACATACTACATAGGTAAAATGTTTTCTTTCATCAAAGTTTTCGGCAAAACACGCTGTCTTGAATTAGAGATTTCTATCAACTTTGCTTACTATATGTAGTCGTATCATACAAGCGTGTTTCTAACTTAGGTTCGACATTCACAATAAAGATGTGAAACAAAGCTGCGGAGAAGTCACGTGGCAAGCGGCGTGATAGATAATGTCATTGCCATACTTACCTACATTTTGTATTTAGCGGTTAGCGGGAACGCTAATAGAAAAATCATTTGTCTAACTTCCCTGACCCGTACCACGGTAATTAGGATATTATTACCGTGCACGTACGGCCGTACCGGTCACGTGCTTGCGTAAGGCCTGCCTGACATGACGGCGCCGGCCGGCGCTAGTCGCTGACGACTGTGACGCTGACAATACGTTACCGTGTTGACAAGTGTGCGACCACCTTAACGCGCTAGTCTGAGTATATAATATAACACGTATGTGCAGGTTAACTACTATTAGTTACTATCATCATATCGTCACAATGGCCGCTGTGTTACGTTTCGTCATGTTTTTGCCTGTGTTTACTTTAACTTCATTCTCCGAGGCGGTAAGTACCCAAATGGTCGATTACTTTATCTGCCCCCGTTGGTTTGGTGGTTGTAAGTGGAACTGCTGAACGTGACCCAGATTCGAGAGCCAGGGTTATTTAGTTTTTTAATTAGATATTTCTATAGGTAACGTACCTATCTGAATTTTCGACCAATAAGTACATAGATAAGATAAACAGAAATCATCCGAGGTGCGGGTTAGCGACCAACAAAATACTTTACGAGGTAAGTACTTATACAAACTTATTTTTTATTTATGCGAAACCTGAAACACCTGTCTAGTATTTTTATGAAAAGAATCTACATAGGTAGAACATTTCAAAACTGTATTATGAAATATCACAAAGTTAGAGTCTGTCTAAAATAGGGTTACAATAAATCCCCAAGGCCCCGTCGGGACAATTACAATCTTCCTTATTTTTTGTATTTCCTGGTACGTCGGTAAAAAAGTCAAAAATTTTAAATTCAAAAGTTTTTTATTTCACATAGGCCTACATGGGCACTTATAAAACGTCAGAAGCAAGTCACATCATATCGCAAATTAAAAGAAAAGGAAACTAACCATTTGGGATTATATAATTATGTATTCATTTATTAACTATCGAAGATAACATAACAATTAATTAATATCAGTCCTTTTTATATTTATCGGATGATTTTATTTCGGGCAGTAATTGTCGGTTACCTTAAATTATGAATTTATAAATTCTTCATAAGTCATGTGAAAATTAATTTTACATTCAAGAATAGCTTCCACGGTGTCGACTCCCAAGCGATTCCGTTCGTCTATGTCGACAATTTTTAAAACGTGTAACACTGCTCTCAACTGTTTGTCGGGACATTTTATAGCTTGTCAGGACGTCGAGACACCACTGATGACAACGGTGACATGTCCCGACGTATCGGGACGAATGGCAACCCTAGTCTAAAAAGTCAAATGACTTGGATAATTATTAGAGTAAAATGAAATCTGATGTAGTCAACACTGGTTCAATAAACAAGGTTGATAAGAGATCTTGATCATTGTTTACTAATAGAAAAACCTTATAAAAGTATTTTTTAAATAATTAAATATTATACAAATTCCCAAGTTGTTTGACTTTTTAGACAGACTATAAATGTATAAGTCCGTTATGGTACCTGGTTGATAACGTAGGTATATGGTCACCGGGCCACGCAGGCTACTGAGGGGTAGTTTTGCTTCCGCACCCAGCTATGCGCTGGCGTTTAATACCCGCTATGACCTGCCGTGACCTGTTTTGTACGGTATCCAACTTGACACCTATTTTAAATATTTTTGGGACAAAATATAAAATAGTGTAAAAAATATTGGAATCGATTCAGTTACTGAATCTGAACAAATTATATTCAGGTTTCGCGATTAAAAACTAAAAATAAAGTTGATGCTATTAAATATTTGTTGATGCTGGCTGATGTTATTAATATTTTTCCTTCTGCATTCAACTTTTGCTATATGCACTCGGATCCATTGTCTACTAAACAATATCTATTCACATAAGGGACTTGTACACTAATCCGCCGGTTGCGGGCTGAATCTAGTTCACTTAGGGTGAGTTGCACCATTTAACTATAACGATAACAAAGCCGTTAACAGTTGGTAAATCGTCAAATTGACCAATAGGCGGCCGTTTCACGGCTGGTTATGGTTTGGTTAGGTGCAACTCACTCTTAGGCAAGAATATAAATCAATCAATAAACGTAAGTAAGTATATATGCAAAGTTATTTGTAAAACACTAGCGACCTCTCAGGCCTATGTTAAGAGCCCGGGCCCTGGTTGAGGCCCTGGTCCGGAGCGAGGAGGAGTGGCAGGCGGTCGCCGACTTCTGCGAAGCAGTACCTAATGCTCGCTAAGGAGGAGGCCGAACGCATCAGGCAACGGCGTTATCGCCGCCGCCGCCGCCGCCGGGATTCTGATCCCGATTTCCGGCCACCGTAGGCGCGGGCTTGCGGACAGTGAGCAATGGGTAGCTCGCTGTCCGGCCGTCCGGTAACTGTCCGGACCAAGCCCAAGTCGTCGACGGCGCGCACTGTTCCCGCGCGCCTCAAGGAGTTGTCAGCAACAGCAGGGACCCAGCCGGGTCGAAGCCTACTGGGGCCAGGGTTATCCGAAAGGGCGCTCGAGCCCCGGTATGAAGGCTAGAAGGAACGGGGTGGGTCTTTTAGTCAGTAAGAGTCTGACACTATCTCCCGCTCCGCCCAAGGGCGGGGGATTTCAATGCATGATTTTTTCCCACCATAAAAAAAAAGGCCTATGTTAAGAACATCATAAAGAACAACTTTAGTTCTATGACTTTTAAAAATTTGTCATATTTTAGTTTATTAGATTTTCATACAAAAATAAAAATATTTAAATTGAACGTTCTAAATATTACGAAGTCTATGCGAAGCAAGGGATAATACAATAGCGGAGGGTAGTTGAACATGAACTTGACCTATTTATGGGCAGCCCTCACTAGTCGGTCAGTCGCCTTGATGTGCTGGCGACGCGTCTTACGTGTTCTTGTAGCGAAATTCGGCAGTGCGGACGTAATTATCTTTACGAGATGGTGTATGAATATGCTAATGTCAAGTACACGGAAATGGTGCGAATGCTTGCTAGGTGTGATGACAATATTTCGAAAACCCGCTTACTACTACGTAAACAGTGCGCGGGAGGTGTAAGTAGATACGGCAAAATACAGAGTTGAAATGTGTTAGAGAGAACAACGAAATCTTGAAGGTTTGTTTTTGGTAAATGTATTGTGTTTAACCGACTTCGAAAAGGAGGAGGTTCTATGTTCGGCTGAATGTATGTTTTTTTTTATGTATGTTTACCGATATCTCGGTCAATTATGGACTGATTTTGAAAATTCTTTTTTTTTTATTGAAAGGTTATGCTTCCAAGTTGGTCCCATTGAAATATTGTTATTATCTGATCATGAACTTCGAAGATATGGCATAGAACTCCTCGTAGGATCACAGCAGAACTGTCGTAACAAGTAAAATTGCTTTGTATATACGTGTAGTCGATGACTGGCTGAAGGAAAATGGTGGGGGATGTATCGGACTGATCTGATGATGAAGCCAGAAGGTAAATTAATGTAATCTAACCGTGTTTGGGATTATTAGAATCGTTATGAGATGCTCTCTGGCTATGTATATATGTTTGGCTGAGAGGTACTTTTTAGTGGTGGTACCATAACCAAAAAGTGTAAAATAAAAAACTTTTTACAAAAAAAAAAAAAATACAACCGACTTCAATGTTACAAAAAAACACTGAAAATTACAAAATACCTACCTTTAATTTCGGAAGTCGGTGTTAAATAACTAAGAGACAAAACTATTATAGAAACACCGACTTCCGAAATTAAAGTTATTTTGTACTTTTCAGTGTTTTTTTTATAAAAAGACATTGAATAAACTTTGATGTTTATGATCTTTCTTTCTTTATACCCGCTAGTTCAATTATGTAGGTACCTATGTTGAGTATCGATCTCATAGATATAAGAAAAGAGATCGATCTGTTACCTATTCTGTGGTAGTATTTAGGTAAAAGATGTGTACCTAGTACCTAGATAGCACGTTCGCTATGTAGATCTGTTACCGACCACACCCGATTTCAGGATGAAAAGTAAATAAAAAAAAAATATAAAAAATATAATATTGAAATAACTGCTTTTTACTTCATGCATATGAATATATATAAGTACGGTACATACACCAAAATAACATTTTTTACAATGTTTGTCCCGATTTTGACGGGACTTTGTTTGGCAAGTACCTAGCTGATGTAATAAGGAGTAGGTAACATAGGCTACTTTTATTTTAGAAAAAATAAATTCAAAATCCTGTAGTCCACGCGAACGAAGTCGCGGGCACAGCTAGTTTTAAATAAAAAGACATATCAAGATACTTTACCTTTATTTAACTACCTAAACTGATGGAAGGTAGTCAAAATACTAATGACAAAACGAGCCTTTTAATTTTGACAACTTTAATAAATCTGTCTTCATTTACCGAAGAAGTGATAGTGAATGATTGAGATAGCTGTAAGTAGGGTATAAACCGAGTTACCTAATAATTAGTCAACACTTAAAAAATATTTTCTTGTTCAATTTAGTAAGTTTTGTTTTTATTCGGCTTTCCCCGCGACAAGCAATGAGGTCTGTGCTTCGGCGCGCTGTTGACCTGTCAAATGGGCATTGAAAAAATTTCGTGGCCTTCCCCTCCGGCTACGATAGAATCCCCTTTTCCAACGTTCCCACGGAACTGGAACGCGGCGTTTATCTTCTACGTCATCTACTGCGGTCATATCATACAATATGTAACTTCATTTAACAAATTGTTGGTATTTCTCACCCTTTTGAGTTTTCTTTTGGTTTTTCTTAACTTTTTTTTTATTCCGCGAATGATGATGACATTGTACCTACCCCCCGTGTAATTTTCCTCTTATGAGGTATTCACTACCGAAAAACTAAGGATGATAGTGATTAGTCATCGTCACTATAGAAAATTTGTTTAGGATAAACCGTTCTGTGTTGCTTTTCCCGGATCGAATCTGGTGCTAGGCAAGCTGGTTTCCCCGAAATTTTGAGTCGAGCCTAGAGGGAAGTTCCGATTACTGAGGTAACATAATCTTTATAATTTAGAGTCGAGCCTAGAGGGAAGTTCCGATTACTGAGGTAACACAATCTTTATAATTGTCTATACAAGGCGCCAGATAACCGTGGAATAATAGTCCAAGATCCAAGACGTCACGTATTTTCTCACGAACGTAATGTGAACGATTGAGTACTGTTAGTATGTACTAAGAACGCATGCCTATCTGCTAGCTTGCTTAGATGGCCAATTTTCAGGTATCAGGTACTCAAGGTACATAAAAACAGTACTTACTTCACGTAAATTCTCCAAGCTGATTTTTACGTATATTTTAGGCAATATCTTTAAATCAAGTCGCCAATACTCCCAGACACATTTCATGGGCCGTATTGCTTTACAGACGATTTAAAGCTCCCAAAATAATGACATAGCTTCACGTAAATTCTCATGCTTGACTTTTATATATGTTCACCAGACAACTATTTTAAGACCGATCCAAGGGGCCAATCATCCCCTAAACTCAATTTAATATTCAAAATAATTCAAAAAATTATAATTTCATTTAAATCACAGATAATTATCTGTGATTTAAATACGACGTTCCTGGAATAATTGATGTAGATGCTGCCAGGCTCTAACTGTTTATTAACAATTAAGTATATGGCCCCTTGGATAACCTTGGCAACCCATAATTATGCCAGGAAACAAATAGGCAACCCAACATTTTTATGTTCTAAAGGCTTCACTCTTTCGGTTAGTAGATACTAAATTTATTAAATACGTTAAACACACCGGTGCATTTATCAAAAAAAAAAAAATTGTTTGGCCATGAATTTCTCAGGCAACCCGCGTTATATTATTTCATATACTAAATTTATCATAAAATACGTTTCATCCATTAAACAAACCGGTGAAGGTCGTTCTTAACCATTCTTAACCGTATCCTCTACTACTAGCTAAAGCGATTCAGTTGAAATTTTGAATATGGAATGTGGTTAAGCACTTATGGGAAATGTAAAATAAAATCTGTTTTGTTTGGAACTCTTTGTGCACGTCTCGCTCATGACCGATTTTTTTACAGATATATTCTTAGAACGATTTTTTGTTATTATATTATTAGTAATAATTTAACAGATAACATCATCTTCTTTCTGGGATGAACCGAAAAAAAAAACGAAAAGGAAAAATACCTTTGATATAATTTATCTGAATAAAACCAGTGACGTATGAGTGACGTGCAATTGCTCAATATGATTTAATATGCGTATATATTCTTAATATTAGATAGGGGGACTCGCGTTTAAAGTATTTAGAACGTAAAATTTTTAACAAACTGGGTTAACTAACATATTATTTTAAAACCTTACTGGATTTCGGAAGGACTATTTTTTGTATTTTCTTCAAAATTTTGGGCTCAGCAGTTTCGGAGTTAAGGAGAGGGAAATAGAATTCATATACAAGGTGTAAGGGATAGCCCTCCACAAACTTTAAGGGCTTACTCAGTAGACGAAACTGAACCACCTTCCACAAAATTTTCTTTCAGTAAACGAAAAAAAAAATTGACCTCGCCATACAAATTGTCTAATTAAGTTTATCATTTTAAACAATGATGAACAATGATGATTTGTAAACAATGATGAAGATCTCTTAATCAATCTTGATTATTGAAGAACCAGTACTGACTACATCAGATTTCATTTTGCCCCAATAATAGGCTAATTGCCGTAAAAAATGTAATTAGTCCGTCTTTTAGATTATTCAAAAATAAGGGACACGTATTTTTTTTATTTCTAAATTAAACCAAAATAGACAAAGATATAGCCCATTAAAGTTACGTGTGACGTCACGCAGTGCTGCATTTTTTCGCACATTTGTGTATTTACACAGTTGTTAATATACTTAGGTACATGGTTTAAAACTAACATGATAACTCTTTCTTAGAAACAAATTGAATATTTGAATTCCTCAGGCTGTCCTGCATTCACCTATTGTTCCAAGTATTATAACTGCTTGGTAGGTATCAGCTTTTACCTTTTACTGGTACAAACGGGAAAGTCTTTTGTCAGTCTAGACCAACTTTTACTCATAGAAAATAATGTTTTAAAATCGAGTAATATGTATGACGAGCGTGGCGCGTAATATTTCACAACGCGTAATACTATGACAACAAAGTTAAATAGCAGTTCTTCCGCTTATATATAAAGACCCGCGTTCGTGACAAATTACCACAGTCTGCACGCAACTCAACATGCGGGATTCTGTCAACGAATTATTACATACAATTTTTATTTTCTCGTGTTTCACTATGGGATATGTGAGTATTAATTTTTTACTTATTTTTTTTCGGAGTAGACGTCAATTAAATAATTTGGCCTTTGGTCAGAAGAAAGTAAAATTACAGCTAGTGGGCTGGTAGAAAAATATTGTTGAGGTTTTAAAACTTCTAAGTTAACGAAAAACTTTTTACAAAAAAAAAAAATACCGACTACTAAAAAAAAACACTAAAACCATCAAAATGATTTTAATTTCGGAAGTCGGTGTTTCTCGATATTGTTTGTTCCTTAGTTAACACCGACTTCCGAAATTGAAATTATTTTGATGGTAAGTAAAAAACTTTTTACAAAAAAAAAATAACCGACTTCACTAAAAAAAAACACTATTTTTTTTGCGAAACTGGTTTTTTTTTTTGTATAAAGTTTTTTATTTCACACTTTTTAGTTGCAATACACTTACAGCCAGAGTACCTTTTTCTCATGGCAATTCCAATTAACTCAAACCCTGCTGGATACATTGTTTTATTATGAAGTTCCCGTGTCTACCGTCCGGCTCCATCATCATCATCAGATCAGTTCGGTAGTACCTTATAGCCAAAGTACATCTCATGACAATTCTAATAAGCCCAAACACGGGTAGGATATATTGATAAATTACGGAGTTCCGGTGCCTATCTTCCGGCTCCATCATCATCATCATCAGGTCACATCGATGATACTATTTTCAAAATACCTATTCAGAACCATTCATTTATTTGTATTATCGTAGTCGCCTATCTATGTTCATTGTAATATCTGTGTGAGTATGAATTTCCATTGGCCATTTCTGGTCTTCTTCACCAGTTCCACTTGATCAAATGTCGTTTTTTGACTGTAAATGCTTAAGTCTTTGATGAAAATACCAAAAGAACTATATAGTTGCCTATGATATTTGAGGAGTTCCCTCGATTTCATCATCAGATCCCAACTTGGTAACTATGGGACCATTTGGGAAGTATACCCTTTCCAACAAAAAAAATAATTTTCAAATCGGTTGGCAAGCGACGAAGTTATGCGCGAACATACATAAAAAAAAAATACAAACATCCGAATTGAGAACCTCCTTTTTTAGAAGTCGGTAAAAAAAAAGATTCGGTCGTTTATGTCGGGAAAAACGTATATTTTGATACTCTCAAGGAAATCAAAATTCATGGGGGTCCCGTTGACTCAGGCCCAGAATCTTGAAATTTCGCATGAAGCAAAATGGGTTCGATTGGTCGTGCAAAAAGTGCTACTTATTGGGCAGCAACTTCGAGCAGCTACAAAGTATGGAAGAACCATTGGGAATTACTCGGTAGCTGCCCAGAGTTGGTAAGTGGGTGGTGTGACACCCGCGTACCTCGGTGCGCACGTGGCGCCGTTGGTCCTGCGCCTGATCTCTCTCCGGTCGTGTGGGATTGCCGTCCCATCGGACTATGAGAGTGAAGGAACAGAGAGTGCGCCTGTGTTTCCGCACACACCAGCCCCCCTAGCCAAGTTACAACCGTTTCGCTTGCGCCAAACGCTTCCAGTTGACCTTGCCGCCAATTCATTTGTTCTGACCACGTGACTGAGCGATAAGGCGACGTCATTCTCGTACATTTGAAGCTTTCTACAAGCGTTAACTATTGCAGATTATTAACTGGGCTAGGGGTTCTGTGCTCTATAATATCTCCTGCGTACTTGCCTAATCTCTGTTGAGAGTGACCACCCGTGATCGAAATTCGGTCGGGAGGATTATATTATTGAGTTGTGTTAACTTTGTTTCGAAAACGAGAGCCCAAACTTATCTAGCCAGTAGCGTAGCAAGGCCTGGGCGAAGTGACCCTGAGGGGCCTCGCGCAAGCAAGAGCTCTATTAAAACGATAGTTTTTTTTATAACTAACTAGCTATTGTCCGCAACTTCGCCCGCGTAAATAAAATATAGTCTATGTCACTCAGGAATAAAGCAGCAAAATTTTTTCACCGATAGAAAATCGGTGAAAAAATTTTAGCAATCGGACCGGTACTTTCAGAGATTACCTCCTACAACCAAAAAAAAAAAAATTAAAAAAAAAAAACGATCTTTACCTCTTTATTATATTAGTTCAGATAGGCTTGCGTGAGAGCTAATGGTAAGCAATGAAGTGGTCGAACACTGAGTTGCGACAGTCGCTGTATCGTTTTCGAATTTATGAAAGAACAGCGTCTCATTGGTGGGCCTTCGTCCACGTTCAAATGAATCCACGCTACGTCTCGTTAATCTAGCTTCCTCCGTCGGTCACGAGGCGAGGAAGCGAAGTCAAGCGGAGTGAAGGTAGTCCTGAATGGGTCGTTTACGTTTTTTTTATATGTAGTTGAGTGTCATCATCATTGTACCTACTTACCTATAATATTGTGCACTGCGATAGTTATCTCTGACGATATATTGAAGCAATCAATTGTAATATTTATTTACCACCAGTCACGTAGGTATGACTTATAGAGTTGTAGTACAGTTCTGTATTCTCCATAATAATAAGCAATAAAAAAACAAACTGATGACATACTCATGAGTCATGACTTACTTACTATATCAGACCTGTGAGATCAACATCATCATCATTTCAGCCGAAAGACGTCCACTGTTGGACATAGGCCTCCCTCAAGTGTCGCCACAACGACCGATCTCGTGCGTCTTGTATCCATCGGATTCCCGCGACCCTCACCAGGTCTTCGGTCCACCTATTGGAGTAGAAGGCCGGCTAACGCTACGTCTTCCGGTAATTGGTCACCACTCCAGAACCTTTCGTCCCCATCGACCATCTGTTCTGTGTGCAATGTGCCTGTGACCTGCATCCACATAAACTGTTGTAGACTATCCAGTGGAAAAAAATAGTTGAGTGCGCAGGAATCGAACCTAGACCCTGCCTTTTACAATACGAAATTTTGTTTGGAGCAGCTTAGCATTGCGCGATATTGATTGCCAAACAAATAAAAACGTCACTCCCTTGAAATTAAGTTGTAAATAAATCTTACTTCCATTATCATTTCAGAGAAATCATCTCGCATATACTTGCGTCATTTTTTTTTTGCAAGTGAATTACCGCATCCGAGAATCGAACCAGAGCGGCCCGTTCATAACGCAAGTCGTGTCAAGACAGAAGTCAGATGACTGTAAACATAACACAACAGACACTGTTTGATTAATTCGATATAATTTTAATCTTTCGCCACTAACTCAAATATCAACTTTACCTTCTTATATCTAAAGATGATTTTAAGTGACCGGCTGTACTAAAAAGATAAATATGTATTATGAAAGTCTGGTTTTCATGGAATTTGAACTTTGATTATGTTTGACATTGGGTTTGTTGTTCCAAAATTGAATGTTGTCTCGAATTATAATTCCAAGTTGGTACACCTGCTTGTTATCAGAGATATGATGTTATCAGCGCCGGCCGGCGACACTCTCGCGTTCTTTTAGTTGTTTGACAACCGGAGAGCATAAGGTACATTGATATACAAAAAACCCGGTTTTTATAATTCAATAATTAGGCATTTTGTTTTCGTTGTTATCGTGTGGTGATTACGGTTTTTGTGGTAGGAAGCCATCAGATAACTCCTCTGGCTCTGAGAGGAAGTGTCTATTCTATTCTATTTTTTGTTAATGGCAAGTAGAGCCGATGTCAACTATTCTGCCAATGTCTAAAGTGAATTGGAAAAGCAAGCGTGTATATTATTTCAGAAAATGGAAAGGGACGGTAACTGTAGACCAAAATTCTTCGATTGATACAGTTGAATTCGATGGGTTAGTATTGGACTAAAGAGGAAGTGTCAGACTTTCACTGACTAAAACCCACCTGTGTTCCTTCAGCTGCCCTTTGCGTTCCACGGGCCCCCAGTGTGGTGATGACCTACAGTGCAGATCATTTCATCAGTGATAGAGTAGTGCTAAATAGAACATAGTATCAAGTACCTATCTTTCGGCAGTGGCGACTTCTAGCGCCGGGCCTTGACTGAGTCCATGGTCCGGAGCGAGGGGGAATGGGTGGCGGTCGCCTCCTCCTGCGAATCAGTAATGCTAGCGAAGGAGGCGACCGCACGCGTGAGGGAACGGACGTCCTCACGCCCCAGCCGCCGGGAACGCCCGACTTCCAGTCACCGTAGGCGTGGGCTTGCGAACGACACGCAATATGGGTAACTCGCCGTCCAGCCGTCCGGTAACCGTGCACCGTATCCAAGTCGTCTACGGCTCGTAGTATTCCACGCGTGTTTCAAAGAATGTTCGCTAAGCAGTAAGGGCCGTAGGGCCAAAGCCTACCGAGGCCGTAGGTTGAATTCCGAAAGGGAAATTTTCGTGTTTTTGGTCCAGGAACACAAAACACAAAGAAGGAACATGCCTAGGTGTGGTTATAGACAGTAGGAAAAATCTGACATAGAGCCATAGAGCGGCAGAAGTAATTAGATCATTTCTACCAATCTTTACTACCTACTAAGTATAGCCATTATCTTCGTAATATTTTTCTGACTAGCATCAATGTTGCACGGTTTTTTTTGGCTTGGCACTGATTAAACTTTCTTTTTCCTTGTTTATTTTTAGTTTATTGTGTGAGGCACGTATAAACGTTATTTTTCTTACTTTCATCATTTTTCCACACGATTTTTTTATCATTAAATATGTAGAAATCATAGTGTTATAGGGTTACACTGCACACAATAATCAGACTCGTCTTATTTTTCATTCCGAGTAAGACAGTCTGACCCTTATTACACTACGCAACGTTGACTAAGGCTGCCTGAATATCGAGTGGTGTAATAGGCCCTTATGTGGGACGTCCATTGGCGTAGATACCGAAGAGCTAGGCAGGGTAGTGCCCCGGGGCCCCCAAGATCGGGGGGGGCCCGAACCAGAGGAAGTTATTTGATTATTTCCCACGTTAAAAAAAGCCCCTGTTTTTTTTTGGTCCGTGGCCGTTGATATACATATTTATCTACGCCACTGGAGACGTGTTTCTATCTATGTATAACAGTGAAAAATAATGTCCCTATGTACCTAAATAACATACCTATTAACGCTTGCAATTGTTAAGATATTCAATTTTATTTTATACCTACTTGCGGCCCGTCCCGGCTTCGCACGGGCAATAAATATAACTGTTACTCAGGGTGAAGGTAGCTTTCCAATGGTGTAAGAATTTTTGAAATCGGCACAGTAGTTTTTGAGTCTATTCGTTACATAAAAAAATACAAATCTTTCCTCTTTATAATAAATTATGTTTATTAATAAAATATATACATACATTTACATTGGAAGGAATGGAGGGAGGCCTTTGCCCAGCAGTGGGACAGTACCTATGGGATAGAAAAAAAAAAAAAAAAATACAAACGAATATTCAAGGGCGATTCGGTAATTAATCGTCGCGTCAGTAAAAAAACGTCCCACATACAACCTGTACCTACCGATTTACCATAAGTAGATTATTCATCATCATCATCATTTCACCCGAAACACGTCCACTGTTGGACACAGACCTCCCCCAAGTGTCGCCATAATGACCGATCCTGTGCGTCTCACACATCTATCGGATTCCCGCGACCCTCACCAGGTCAACGGTACACCTTGTGAGAGGCCTTCCAACGCTGCGTCTTCCGGTACGTGAACGCCATTCCAAATTCTTTCGTCTCCATCGACCATCTGTTCTGCGAGCAATGTGCCCTACTTAAGTTTGGCGATTCTTTGGGCTATGTCTGTTTGTCTAAGTAGATTATAATTATTAGACCGACAGACAGAGACAGTACTCTATACAAGGTGTCGTTTTGAAGCTGCAAAATATTTCAGGAGGTAATTATGTTAGTGATTCTCGACCCGAATCAATAATAAAATAAGTAGGTAATTTTTTTTTTTTTTATAGCCGCGCTTTTTTTCACACTCACAAACACGGAACAATAAAGGGCGTTTTCACACACATTAACTCGCAACGATAGTTTCATAAATAATGTATCATCCAATCATCATCCCGCACGCCACACCCTAGCCACACCCCCGCGGCCATCGATCAATCGATTTAGTTTAGTGTAATTAAAAAATTAAATAACAAGTATTACTGATTATTGACCAGGTTTCGTATTTTTACATGATTATTTATGAGTTTTATTACAACCTCCTGAAATATTGTGCAGTTTTAAAACTGCACCTTGTATAGTAGATATAAAAAAAAAACATTTATTTCAGGTAAAAACCCATATTAGAGAACAGAATTGAAAAAATATGCATACAGAGAATAATAATAAAATAAAATTACAATCCTAAATAACGATTCCGAAATGTCAATAAATAAAATTCAATACAAATAAAGTTAATTCATAAACATCCAATAAATTAAAATTCAATAAATTAAAATAAAATATAGTAATCATATTTTTATAGCATAGCATAGTCGGCCTTATAATGTTCCCACTGTTGGGACTCAGGCCTCCTCTCTAGGAGAGGGATTAGGCCGTAATCCACTACGCGGGCCCAGTGCGGGTTGGTGGATGTCACATGTCTTCGAATCTTTGGTTCTAGGACATGCCGGTTTCCTCACGATGTTTTCCTTCACCGTTTTTGAGAGCAGTGGTGATGAAAACTTGAAATACTTAGAATTTTGATAAGAGGTCTTATTTTGACGTCCTCATGTTATTTGTTGATAAAAACCGCAAGCGTGACTACCGTACTTAATTATTGCGGTGAGGAGATTAATTAATGAATTACTAATAAGTCATTCAATGATTTCATCATGCCCCCTTGTGTGCACGGTTGGCGTCTGTTGCGGCTTGACGCAGGTTTGCTTCCCACGCTGAACAAATATTTGTATGACCTAAGTACAGATAGTTGTTTCGTGGGTGTCTTTTTTATATGAGACTAGCTTATGCCAACGGCTTCGCTCGCTTCAACGTAGGTTTCTCGATACAAACTTAGGACCCTCGTTTCATCCCCTTTGGAGATGTATTTTGAAAAGACCTGTCTTAGTACTCGCCTACTTACGTCATAAAAGAAAACCGTGTGCAAAATTGCACTCTCCTAGACCCTGTAGTTTTGTTTGTGTGTTGATATCTCAGTCAGTCAGTTTCTCCTTTTATATACACCGTTAAATTTTAATCGTTTTAATCCCGTGGAGGGTCGATCCGGTACATGAAACATTATCGATTTTTAAAGATAAAATTAAAAAATAAAGTACCTTTTTTTCAAAACTCGTATTAATTTACGCATGTACGAAATTAATTTCTTTAAGAAAACGTCGGCTGAGCCAGTCCAATGACCTGTAGGTAGTTTGTACGCAACGCCGACTACTAACTACAGGTCTTTGAACTCGCGCAGCTGACGTTTTCTTAAAGAAATTTGAAAAGAGTTTTGAAAAAAAGGTACTTTATTTATTAATTTTATCTTTACAAATCGATAGTATTTCATGTACTGGATCGACCCTCCACGGGATTAAAACGATTAAAATTTAACGGTGTATATACAACATTCATTTTAGTATATGCGAAACCTATATGTAAAGAATCTATGTACATTTCATAACTGTATCATGAAAAATCACTAAGTTATAAGCTTGTTATGTCAGCAAAAATACATAGTCAGCGGGCCATCCAGGCGACTCAGGGTTTGTTTTGCACTTGCACCCAGCTACACCTTGCTCCCCAGCTAACGCCTAATGCCCGCTATGACCTACAGTGAACTTTTTAAATATTTTTGAATCCATACAACTATCTACCTACTGATTCTGAACCGATATCCGTGTTCTGAACAAATTATATTCGAACGAACCCTGTAATGTTCCCATGGCTGGACTCTGGGAGGTTAGGGTATGGGGCGCAATCAATGACTATACAACCACTTGACCGCTCATACGGGCGACTCTGGCTCACGACACATACAGTACAATTCACGAATGATGGCGGCCGTGAAGTTAGCCTTTGCGAACGTTTGCGCATACTACACTCTTCCCGCACACGCACGTCGCCATTTGGTTCCTAAAACACGTTACTGCGCAGCCTTCTGCGCAAACTTCACGGCCGCCATCATTCGTGAATTGTACTGTACATGATTTTGCACTTATAATATTACATGCCGATATGAGTGCATTTTTTAGTACTGACCAGTAGTTGGATCTGTGCACATTCCTTAATTTTGGTACCTTAAAAAACATTTATTGCATAAAACCGAAGCAAAAATGAGTTCCTGTGCAATTAAATGGCGCGGGAAATCATCTAGAACATCTAGTTATAAAAAAGTTGGCAAAAGTTTTCATCGGTAAGTAAAATATGTTTATATTTATTTACATCGGTCTTCCCGTCCGATTATAATTTGGGTGTCTTCAAGGCTAGAGTGAATAGGCTCTTAATAAACTAGTGCGCCTCACCATCAACGATTGCATCACTGCTTACCATCAGGCGGGATCGCAGTCAAGTACTAGTTTATAACAGATAAAAAAAAAAAAAAAAAAAAAACATTATTGGTAATTAGAGAGCTCAAGCTAAAATGGTTGGTTACGAAAAAAGTGATACCGCGTTGATGTCTTTTGAAAAGTCCTTTACTTTCACTAGAATATTAGATAAGTCTATCCCTTTCTATCCCAAGTACTTTCTACTGAGTGCTGAAGTGATGTGACAACTCCAAAACATTGTTGATAAATTATTTTATCGATTATTCTCAACGGTGAATAAAAAATTAAGTTACATTTTAATGTTAACATTTTAGATTTCCAAATGTTCCGGAAGTTAAAGAAAAGTGGATTAATCTTAAGATGTCTTAATTTAAAAAATATATTGTTTTAGAAATGTAGCAAATAAGTAAGAATAACAAATAAAGGATATATTCTTCAGTTTATCTTCATTTATTTTTCCCTACAAATCAAAATTTAAAAAACAAGCAGAATTAATCGACTTCCATTTCATCGATAACGATATTATTGATGCAAAATTGACTTGTGCATCACTACTTTTGCTGACATTGTTGCATCTGCCAATCACAACCGCTGCATGTTCCCCCGTCCCCCGGCCCGCGCTAGTGAATCGTGTGCCTAGAAGAAATCGCTCTATCAGCTCTCAAGTGGTTTAATTCTCTTTGGGCGCAATCCACCACGTGGGCTCAATACGGGTTCGTGGATTTCATATAGAAGTTTTGGTTCGACGACATACCATTTTCCTCACGATGTTTTCCTTCACCGCTATTGAAAGCCGCGATGTCGATATTACACTAAGTAACACGTTTGGCTGGGTTTGTACCCACGTCACACAACTCCACCACCACTGATTCTAATTTCCTTTAACTCCACCGCCTCGCGTCGTTTAACCTCAATGCTGAGGGAAAACCTTCATGAGTAACTTTCTTGTGGACTATATTTCGCCATGTCGTCCTATCTTCGGCGATGTGGATGGCGTCGCAGACTGTGATGTCCAATATAGCAAGGATTTGATCTGACCAACGTATCGAACTCCTGCGCCTCGAAAATACTGGTACCCCAACAAAGAAAAAGCAGGTAGATAGATTGTCAGGATGAAATGCAGTTTTTTTTAGTTACGACAGATTACAGCTTACTCGGCCTGTACTCTTCTTCGAGTCGTAGGTATCCCTCATTACTGAGGGTCTGTACGGTTCTTGGCGTCATGAAGTGCGATTTGCAAATAAGTGTCCAGTATTTAGCGGACCTGATCCTAAGTAGTCGGCAGTCTAATCTTGTTGTTTTCTTTTAAGATTGAAATGTTTGTACAGACACCAGTCCACATCCTGCACTTGGTACTAACAATTTATCTGCATGACGATCTCGAACATTGACCGATAAGCAAAAACACTCGTTAAAATCTACATTAGAATGTTACCTATGTACCTGCACCACCCTTTAGGGGCAGTCGACCTTAGTCGACTGGTAGAAAACACCTGAGGTATTAAGTAATTTATGTAGCGTATTTTTTTGGGGTTGTTTTAATAAATAAATAGAATAGAATATTTTAGAATAAAATCAAATTAATTAATTACACACACACAACCCAATCAATTAACACAGATTTAATTAATCAAACGTTATCGGGGAGTGGCTCGTGATTGTGACAGACAAACAAACAAGCTGATAACAAGCTGTAATCAGGCTCCCTTCGTTTTACATAATACAATAAGTATAATCAGCTGTTGATAATGGGAAATGTTTAGGTAAATAAATGACGATGGAAATTCTCAATCATACCTTGAAACTTATTTCTGATCGTACAAGCACGTGACGTCGTTAGCTTAACGTGAACACATACATTGTGCGTGCAGCTAAGAAGTGGAATTCTCTGCCTAATTCTCTGAATAGGTTAATTCGAGGCAAGCGTGCTCTGCCGTTGACTAAATCAACGTCGCTTCCCATCAGATCAATGACTTAGTGGTCAAGCGCGTCTTCGCATACGCGGTCGCCACTTCAGAATCTTTCGGCCCCAACGACCATCTGTTCCAAGAGCAATGTGCCTTGCCCACTGCCACTTAAATTTGCGATTCTTTATGCCATGTCGGTAACCTTTGTTCTCCTGCTGATATCGTCATTCCTGATGCGATCACGCAAAGAAAATCTGAACATAGCCCTTCCCACTGCTTTTTAAGTAGTTTTAAGCCTTCTGATGAGGCCGAAGGAGGTGGTGCTAATATCATGTCGGTAACAGTTTCAGGGTGCTCCCACCATAGAAACAAGCATTTTGGTAGACTGTCATTGCGTCAAGGGTCAATTCACACCGAAACGTGAGGACGCGACGTGATAGCGATACAGTATGGAACTTCTTGTTCAACGTAAAAAGGTACACATTTCAGTTAGAGAATTAAAATAAAAGAACACTGTCCCCGCGTCACCACGCCACGCAGCGTGGCACAACTGGCCTCTTCGAACATCCTCGCGTCGCATTACAACTCGATGTGAGCTGACCCAAACGAGCGGAGAGCTCACTTTCCAGTATTCAACTGGAATGTTACGTGTACATGTACAGTATTTTCCATTCCAGTATTTGTAAAGCTAAATAATCACACAATGTTTTTTTTTTCTAACTTCAATTTAATTCCACTTGCACTGATCAAAGATCTGTCGATTGTCTGGACGATTCAGCAGTTAGCTAGCTAAGCAAGGTTCACATCACTGTGTAGGGATATCGTGGTGCGGGATACACTAATAAAACGGTTTTTTTAGCCTACGTTATATGATAAATTCAGCGCCACCAGAAGGCGCTAAAACACGATATAGGTAGTCATAAGGTCCGAGCTCACGTCAGCATTCACATTACAAACACAATTATTTTTCTTATTCTGGTTACAGCCAATTGTTGGGACCAGTAATTCAATGTTCTTCCTCCCTCCACAGTGTGCACCTCCAACGCCTTGCCCCAGCATGTTGAAGTGCACCGGCTTCCCGGCCACGAGCTCGCGCCTGACCTACGGCGGCGTGGTGGAGAACATGACCATCCCCGCGGAGCTGCACGAGAGGCCTGACGGCAGGCCCTACGCCAGCTTCGGCTCCACTGTCCCTATCCATTGCTGTACGCCTGAACAGGTGAGAGTTTTCATTTCTATAAGGGCGGTAAAAAAAACTGCTTTAGGCTTCAATCAAAATTATAATTTTTGGATTTTTTTAACTGTTCCAATGTGGTGGGCTGGTGGGACGCCTTTATCCATAGTAAAACCTACTTACAGAATAAAAATAGAGAGGGTTTTAGGAACCTATGAAACGTCCGTGATGTCCAAGATGCGTGACATTCCTTGGTAGTTAAAGACGTAAGATTGATCTGTTTCACCCTAGTCTTCCATCACTCCGTCCGTTACCTTAACAATGCTGACTAAAGTCTTTCCGGTCGCAGGTCGAGAAGTTGGCGAAGACGACTCATCACTACTGCGACATCTTCACGGATCAGGTGCTGGCGCCGCTGAAGGAGCTGGTGTACGTCAGGATCGATGAGAAAACTGCTGAGAAGGTCAGTACCTACCTCATCATCATCATTATCATCCCATTTTTTTTTTTTATGGTGGGAAAAATCATGCATTGACATCCCCCGCCCTTGGGCGGAGCGGGTGATAGTGTCAGACTCTTACTGACTAAAAGACCCACCCCGTTCCTTCTAGCCTTCATACCGGGGCTCGAGCGCCCTTTCGGATAACCCTGGCCCCAGTAGGCTTCGACCCGGCTGGGTCCCTGCTGTTGCTGACAACTCCTTGAGGCGCGCGGGAACAGTGCGCGCCATCGACGACTTGGGCTTGGTCCGGACAGTTACCGGACGGCCGGACAGTGAGCTACCCATTGCTCACTGTCCGCAAGCCCGCGTCTACGTTGGCCGGAAATCGGGATCAGAATCCCGGCGGCGGCGGCGGCGATAACGCCGTTGCCTGATGCGTTCGGCCTCCTCCTTTGCGAACATTACTGCTTCGCAGAAGTCGGCGACCGCCTGCCACTCCTCCTCGCTCCGGATCATTATCATCCCTCGTCGACACCGTAAAGCATTCAGCTCCGAAGGATTTTAAGAATCTCCAAACAAGGATGCATTTCATCTCAGTTCTACCATCGGACAACCCGACGTACGACGAGTATCCGGACTAAGCGTTTCGCCTCGTCGTTTATACCGCATACGTCAAAGGACTGGAACACTTTGCCTGCTGCGGTCTTCCCGTCCGATTATAACTTGAGTGTCTTCAAGAGTGAATAGGCTCATAAACTAGTGCGCCTCACTGTCAGAGATGGCATTACTGCTTCATCAGGAAGGATCGCAGTCAATCCAAGTTTATATAAAAAAACAAGTTACGCTCGCTAACATGCCGAATTTGTGCACTCTAACAGCATTACCCTTTTTTTCAACCTGTCTACATTATTCCACTGCTGGGCAATGGCTGATTTTACTCTTCAGATGTATTCCCTTGGCCAGGCAACACAATAAAAAGAGAATATCTGGTCCGTAGGTGTTCATCAATCGTACTAAGCGCATCCTGTTGCTCTCGAGCGACGGAAACCTGGCGCAGTGGCGGTTCGCGCCCACCTTCGAGTCGACCAACGTGTACATCGCCGGCACACCCATCGTCAACCAGGCTGGCGAGCTGGTCTCCGTAGTCACAGCCAAGAAGGGGAACCACTACGCTGTCTCTACTTTTGAGGTACTTATTTATAACACTACTTCTGCCAACAATTTTGCCCGCGTGAAACATAAAATTAGGGGATAGACTGTCTAAGAGTTTTTGTTTTCCTAAGTGATTCTGTGCAAATGAAATATTAACAAACTTCTTTCAAAATTCCAGGGCGAAAGTGGCTACTTCGAGACGTCAGAGCCCTGGCAGGTACTCAACATCCCCGAGGGCGCCGGCGTCTACGCAGACAAGACCTTCACGTCGCGCGACGAGCTGCGCGCCTACGTGGCCTCCCTGCCCCCGGCCGGGGCCGAGCCCCATGGACCCCCTCGGCCCGTGCTCTACCTTGGAAAAACGCCTAGGATCGTCCTCGTGGCTAAGAATGGCAGACAAATCTCCCATCAGTACCTTAGTCATGTAGTTATCACGTCACAAATTGATTATGTGTAATATGTGAGTTAGGTGTGTGACAGTGTGACCGTATCGAGCATATTCGTTTGCGATTGCGAGCACAGTTTGTTTGCTTTAAGACATTCCAACAAGCCGTCACCTGGTTATAAATCTCGATTACAAGTCGATTAGTGAACGAATGCTTCAGTGTGAACACTCTTACCAAGATGGTGGTAACTTTGCCACGATCGTTAATTGTGACAAAGTTGCCACTCACGTTATATTTTGTTGGTAGCTGATTTTAGTTTTGCGTATTGATAAGGTAGTTAGCCATAACAAATTCTGTGACTAGATATTAAGTGTTTTAACATTTTGTACAAATTATTGTTATTTGTTATATTTGTAAGTTGAAACGAAGGCCGTTAGGCCTCTGTCACAGATTACTAAATAGTTACTTCATAACCTCTCCCTCGAATCTTACGGAGCGGAGCGGGCAACGCAGACCCGTTCTCGAAACCAGCGGGCAGAGCGCACACTATAGCGGCGTAGTGTTGTGAAAGAGTATATAATCACTACGTTCTAGTGTTGTGTTCGTGGTTGGTTGCGTCGTTCAGATATTTGTTTTTATTCGCGAAAGAAATGTCTGAATAACGACGACAACATCTTTTTGATTCAAATTTATTCCTAACGCTCGATTTATTTTATGGGCAAAAGAAGAAGTGAATCCCTACTATAGAGCAAGGAAAAGAAAAGGCGAAGTGTAGACGCTTGGGCGGTCACCGCTTGAGTGGAGCGCACCGCTCGTTGCCCGCCCCCGCGCCGCTGTGTCCGAGGGCCGGTCCATTTAATTTTACCCGCTGCCCGCAAACAAAAGTCGAGGCAGAGGCCCTAGCTTCAATAGGCTAGTAGTTGCCGTAAAATATGTAATTAGTCTTTTAGATTGTTCAAAAATAAGGGACACGTATTTTTTTATTTGTAAATTAAATCAAAAATGACAAAGATATTATAGCCCATTAAAGTTACGTGTGACGTCACGCCGTGCTGCATTTTTTCGCACGGGGTGACGTCACAAGTAACTTTAATGGGCTATATCTTTGTTATTTTTTGTTTAATCGAAAAAAGAAAAAATACGTATCTAGTATTTTTTTATAATCTAAAATACGGACTAAATAAAATGTAATTATTTTGACCCTGGACACTACCCTATTATAGGTTATAGACAATAAAAGTGTTGTCTACTTATATTTTTAACAGTTTGTATTAATTTGAATAATAATGTGTTTTAAGAGAGACGAAGGAGTAGTCTCTTTTTTAAATTTCTTTGCTTTTTAGCAATCAATGTGAGTTGATGAAAAACAGCGGCCGACGAATGAAAGATTTCTACTTGTTGCTTTATTTTATTGTACTACTGTGTGAAAATGGTGGGATGTCGTCTTGTGGGCTGATTACCTGTATCGATTCCAGAAAATATATTAATATAGAAATATTTATCAAAAATCACGCTTGTATTTTTCGGAGGGTGAGGTAACAGCCTAATAAGACACGGTTAGTGCAGTGATTGAGCGATTGGCCGTGGTGCTGCGTGTCACGGGTTCTTTTCCGGCACAGAACAATTAATATTTGTACAGTGTATGTGTGTGTCTGTGAACGCATTCATGACACAGTTGTTCCTAGTGTGAGGCAAAGTTGACAAAAAAAAAATACCCACCATGCAGCTTCGTGCAAGTGGTGCGCAATGAGAGTCATCTACTGCCGCGTACGTTTTTCTTTCGTTCCCAGCGGCGCGCGCGCGTGTTGTTCCAACACTAGTGCGCCTCACTGGGGGGGACAGAACAACGTACGCTGTAATGGGTGAATCCCAATGCGCGTGACTTGTATTCCATGATGTTTCTTTTTTAGTTCATTCAGACGTGGAAACAAAAACACGCGGTTTTATTTTTCCGCTCGATCATAAAACGCTTGTGGCGTTGGCAATTTCCTTCTAAGATTTACTGAGAAAATTATGTTTTGATACCATAATTAACATGCAAAACTTGTTACTTGTTACTAAACTTGTTTTAAAGAAAAATAAATTGAAAAACCAAATATTTTTTTTGTATTTTATTTTAGAAAAACAATAACAAACTGAGTATTTATAGGGTCCTTACATAGTAAGGCACTACAATAATAATGTAATATTAATTTATTGCATTAACTATTACTTAAGTTTGTTTCCCACAAAAATATTCCTCCCCCAAGTGTGGCTACAATGAACGAGCCTGCGCGTCCCGCATCCATCGGATTCCCGCAACCTTCACAACGCATTCACGTGTCACGTGACATGTTTGACAATTTGACAGTATTGTGCGTCATGTTTCGGGACATTTTGTCCCGTACTGTATCTGGGGCATAAATATTAGTTACCGGGTTACCGATTCAATCACTCACACATTCCCACCTCCCCCAAAACCTATTTAAAAAAATAAATAATACCGTAGTATAAATATACTACTCCTTCCCCTAATTAAAATAAAATTGACTACTGTTATGACACTTTAAATGTAAAGTATAAATTAATGAGGTATTAAGGTCATAGCACACATAAACGACTCTGCTCCAACACCTGTCTACAACGTGTGGTCAGCGAGGCGTCAACTACCGAGCAGTCTGGCGGCGGGAAGCTAGCAGACAGCGAGCTGTCTGCTAATTTATGACGCCGATGTAAAATATATCTAAAGAGCAATATTTAAAGCCCATATTTGAATGATATTCTTTTTGCCGGGTGGGAGCAGAGTCGTTTAAGTGTGCTTTGACTTTTAGAAGGTATAAAAATAATCGAAGACAAGCTTTGTCTAATGTCTTGTAAGCGACATTTACAAGTTGATAAAAAGTTTTTAAAAGTTCATTTGCTATTTTGATAGCCGATTCAAATCAAATCTAAGCATTTATTTCAAATAGAAGTCAGTCAGTAAAACAATGAGGATAATTGCACATTTGAATCACATTCACAAAAATGTGTTTTCATTTCTCAACTGCTCACCCGCCATCTAGATGTCAATATGGCGGGTGTATCTTGATTTTGAAATTATTTCATTCTGAAGGAGGTACAAATATTTTGGAGCTAGGTACTGAATAGTACATTTTAGGTACATTTTAACGGTAATTACTATAATTTATTTCGCTGAAGTACATCCGCCATTCTGACTTTCACTTTTATTCAGGCTCATGACCAAGAATTTTTTTTTTTTTTTTAATCAGCGGTTTCACAACTTTTCCCTACTTCTTCGAAACATTTTTACACATAAAAAAATTGGTGGTTAAATATTCTTCATAGTAGACATAGCATATTATATAAATTAATCAGGGTTCTATCCAGACGCAGCTGGCCGGAATTAAATGCACAGATACTCTAACTTGTGTACGAGTATTGTGTCCATTTAATTTCGGCCAGATACAGTACATCGTAGGTAAGCTATTATATACACAGTGTGTCTTTTCTATACTACGCTGCATGTTGTGTGGCAGTGTGACAACCGCCTAAGCAGTCGACTGGGTGGTCCGGGTCGCGCCGCACACACTTTGCATTACTTCCATGTGCTAAGCGCTATGGCCTGTCTGGCTATACTCAACAGGGCAACACTGAAATGCGTGTGGACAGTATTCTAAAGTGAACACGGAGTTCACTTGTATCGTATGGATGGCACGTGTGGGTCGCGCTAGTCGATGTAGAGCCGCACGAGCGAGTTTTCCGCGGCCGGCGAGCGAGTCACGGGACACGCGGCGTGCGCGCGCACGTGCCGCGAGATGCAGATGTAGCAGAATATGTAGCTGGGAACATCAAAACAAACAATATTAAGCGACGACGGACACGACGCGACGGCGCCACTCCGGCGACACAGTTCATAGTTTCATATGTAAGCTATGAGCAAGCGTACACCAAGCGTATAATGATGAATTCTCGTCTACGAAGCTACGCGTCCGTAGACAGTAAACCAGTTTTGACAACAGCGTTAGTCCAGCTACTAAATGCGTGGAAAAAGACGTGAAAATTATAACACAGTTACAATTCTTGTGCTGCCGGGGTTTATTAATTTCCCATAATTATTGTTTGAATTTAAAAAAAAAAAAGCTGTTTAAGGGGCCGACGACGGATGAATTTCCATACAAACGTAATACCACGCTCATTTGCAGTTGGAGCATATTTCCAACATATTATGATGATATTCGATTATAGACAATATTTATCTAGGTTCCTATGTCGAGAATATTAGAAATATTGTTATTTTTAATACAGGAAAAGCCAAATGGCATGTTTTTCCATTTACGCTGTTAAAAAGTGCGAAATACAATTCGCTTAAATTTCTTTTTGTTTTTTTTTTTAAACAAGAAAAACATAGGAACCTAGATAAATATTGTCTATAACCGAATATCATCATAAATTGTTGGAAATATGCTCCAACTGCAAATGAGCGTGGTATTACGTTTGTATGGAAATTCATCCGTCGCCGGCGGCGCCTTAACTTTTTCACTCCGCAGTGTACGTATCTAGTCTATAATATAAAAATGAATCGCAAAATGTGTTGGTAAGCGCATAACTCAACAACGCCTGGACCGATTTCGCTAATTTTTTTTTTGTTGTGTTCGTTATTATGAGGAGAAGGTTCTTATGGGAAAAAAAATAAAATTAGGGTAGTGTAGGGTAGAGTAGAGTAGTGTAGGGTAGTGTAGGGTAGAGTAAGGTAGAGGAGGGTAGAGTAGGGTAGAGTAGAGTAGGGTAGGGTAGAGTAGGGTAGAGTAGGGTAGAGTAGGGTAGAGTAGGGAAGAGTAGGGTAGAGTAGAGTAGGGTAGGGTAGGGTAGAGTAGGGTAGAGTAGGGTATAGTAGGCTGAAGTAGGGAAGAGCGGGAGCGAAGCCGCGCGGGTAAAGCTAGTATTTAATAAAATTAAAAGCGTGCTCACCCAGACACTGGCAACACTGTAGGTATCTTCCAGGACTGCAGACACAGAGGACATTTGTTCTTCCACCGCAGCGCTCGGTCGTCTCTCTGGAAATATCAAATAATACTTACGTAATCGGCTTTAGCAGTTCGCTAGTGTAAAAAAGCGAAACATTTTGGTGAGGTATAATGATTATTATTTATTTAGAACTTTATGTTTTCTACAAACGTCAACACAGTAAGAGGGTTTCTATTGCAGTCTGAGTTGTTTTAACCGTAATGCCTTGATCACACGTACCGAGTAAACGGGCGAGACAGTGCTCTTGACCGAATATTGTGTACGTATAAACAAAGAGTCGAGTGCTCGTCCGAGCACTATCTCTACAACTCGCTTACATTTACTGTCTTGGTCGAGCTGCATTTTACTATCCCGTCCTTTTACTCGTTACGTGTGATCAAAGCATAAGTGGCTTTGTAAAGGACACATGATGGGCTGTTAGCTTCATCTTTGGCTGGTTGACTTCTTCGAAATGGGCAAGAGTTTTAATAAAGCACAAGTTACCGCGGGTGGCGGTGGTGCAGGTAGAGTCTGCTGCGGTGCAGCTTGCGAGTCCCACCAGCGCAGGAACTGCACGCCGAACGCGCCGTACTCCACGCAGCGCAGCGCCAGCCCGCCCAGCATCGGGAACGTCACCACGGCGCTCCTACCATAATGAGAGAATATGTCGGTACAGGATGCCGATCACTATCCAAGTCCTTTCCAGAGACTTTATTTTGTGGGCGCTGACTGGGTAACGAGCAATAAATAAACTATTCCAGATCACACAACTGATTTATTATGATGCCCTAGATTAGATGTTGTTGACACGGCTGCCGTCAGCCTCTGCGATCGGAATTTTTATCCGTTCAGCTCGTGTAAACGTGAGACGAATGAATAAGTCAGTTAAAAGAGCCAACATGTCGATTAAAAAAACAACACACTAGTGTTCATCTTTTTTTGGAAATTGTTAATAATAATAATAAAAACCGTAACCGCCAATGGTCTTATTGCAAAAAGCTTCGACGACCATCTGTCGAAGCTGTCGTTGCGTGGTTGGATCAAGGGCCAGCTACAAAAGGCAGTACTGAAGTTCCTGTCTCTGGAGCCCTAACCACCGGTAGCTTGGACCCTGCTCCCGACATCGGTGGACTACTGTTTTTATATTTTTAAATGTTTTTTATATATATATATATTTGTTATAAAAAATATTTAAAATTATCAAAAATATGTGTTATAAGAAAAATAAAAGAGATAATAATTAATAATAGTCTACACTAATATAATAACCTCTTTATTATATTAGTGTAGATTATTATTAATTTTTTATAATTAATAGTTTGTTTTTTGTTTGTAGGAGGTAATCTCTGAAAGTACTGATCTGATTTCTAAAATATTTCACCGACTGAAATCTGCTTTATTCCTGAGTGACATAGGCTATATTTTATGTACGCGGGCAAAGCTGCGGGTAAAAGCTAGTATAATACAAGGTGCAGTTTTAAAACTGCACAATATTTCAGGAGGTTGTAATAAAACTCATAAATAATCATGTAAAAAAACGATACCTGGTCAATAATCAGTAATACTTGTTATTTAATTTTTTAATTACACTAAACTAAATCGATTGATCGATGGCCGCGGGGGCGTGGCTAGGGTGTGGCGTGCGGGATGATGATTGGATGATACATTATTTATGAAACTATCGTTGCGAGTTAGTGTGTGTGAAAACGCCCTTTATTGTTCCGTGTTTGTGTGTGAAAAAAGCGCGGTTATAAAAAAAAAAAAATACCTACTTATTTTATTATTGATTCGGGTCGAGAATCACTAACATAATTACCTCCTGAAATATTTTGCAGCTTCAAAACGACACCTTGTATAATATTCCACAACTATCAAACAACGCCGTCTAGTCCCAAGCTAAGCAGAGTTTGTGTTACAACTGATACACATACTTATATATTTCTAAATACATACATATTATAGACTAGCTTTTGCCCGCGCGGCTTCGCTCCCGCTCTTCCCTACTTCAGCCTACTATACCCTACTCTACCCTACTATACCCTACCCTACTCTACTCTACCCTACTCTACCCTACCCTAATCTACTCTACTCTACCCTACCCTACTCTACTCTACTCTACCCTACCCTACTCTACCCTACCCTACTCTACTCTACTCTACCCTACTCTACTCTAATAAACCTCACGGAGCCCGAGACCTTTCCAACGAATGCAAAACCGTGGAAATCGGTTCGTGCGTTCTGGAGTTATAGCGTCAGGAAGGAAAACCCGACTTATTTTTATATAGTAGATTAATTACACCCAGACATAGAATAAATGATTTTGCTCATCACACAAACATTTGTCCTGGGTGGGAATTGAACCCACGACCTCGGGCATAGCAATCAGGGTCACTAACCACTAGACCAACAGGTCAGCACAGTTGTTAAGAGTGAGATTGAAGAGATTGCGTTCAGAGCGGCAACATTGCATAATGGATGTTATAGGTATCGTATCTTATGAAGGAATTTTAACTCGGAACGGCAACTGAGCGTAGGCGCGAAATTTAAAAATGTAGGTTTTGTTGTTTGTTGTGTTTTATGATTTAGAAGTTATGTGGCATGTATTTTCACATAAAAGCCGGGCTTATTTACTTGTATTGCTCGCACGTAGCTGTTCTCAAGTTTACGTACTATTGACTTCACCGACAAACGCATTAGTTTATCTCAGAAAACCAGTCAGCGCACATCGACCTCATAAAATATGGTACACGGCTCACCCAATCTGGCCCGTAGCCACACTCCTGATGAGGTCTCCCCAGGTGTGCTCCCCCTCCTCCCGGAGCGGCGCGTCCTTCAGCGTGAGCCCCAGCGCGGCCAGCGCGGGCGCGTGCGCGCGCGTGCGTCCCGCCGTGTAGCGCGCCAGCTGCGCCAGGCGCGCGCACCACCACACCGTGTGCGCCATGGAGTACACGCGGACGGCGGCGCGCCGAGCTGTGTCTGACCGCGACTGAGGCGGTCACCACAAATTCAAGATTATAGGAAAAATAATGGTACATAAAGAATATAATATCTGTCTATAATAAGAAGACGGTTATGCGGATTCAGGGAACTCATGGAACAAAACGCATCGAGAACACGTTCATAGTGCGTACAGCGGAGGAGTAAAATTCCCTGCGTGGGTGTCTAAGTCTGTAGTTCCCGATCGCTATAACTTAAGATAATTAAGACAAGTTTACATCTTGCTTACCTTCAGATGATATAGTGGTCAAGTCTATCAATAATAAAAACAAAAAAAAAAACTCGATTGCTGAACAAATTGAAATCATGAATTTTGCTATTTCATACAGCAGAAGTTAAAAGGCGTATCATTATAAAATGTCGTGTAGTTTGAGCTGGAAGTCCATTTTGCAAGCAATAGTTTTCCTGACTATAATTAAAACTTTTATATCAATGTTATTTTTTTTTCTATGCATGGGAGTGGGGTGGTCACTTCTCATGAATCGGAGAGACAACACCACCATCGAGAGTGAATGAGGTGTGACCATGTGATAACTATGAATTTACGCAAACAAGGTGTACTTTTTACTACTAGACTAAATTGAAATTTTCTATTTAGAAATGTGTACCTGAATTTGACAAAACTATCTACTACCATCTTACCTTCCCCAGCCTGCCATCCTCATCAGCCTCCCTCCACCGCTCCACGATCCTCTCGAGCCTGTCTTTCAGGTAGGGCACCAGCACCAGCAGGGCTAGCGAGGCTCTCTCCAGGTACACAGGTAGCTGCTGACCATTGTTAAACTCGCTCGTGGAGGAGGTGGGCACACGGATCAGCTCGTAGAAGCTCTCGGAGAATGATGCAGCTGGAATGTGGGATAGTGATTAGAAACTAGCGTGTTCCATCGTCGGCCACATCATCGCTTACCATCAGGTGAGATTGTGGTCAAACGCGAGCCTATCCATTATATAAAAAAAAAAAAAACTAGGAATGAGTAAATAATATTGGGAAAATATTTGCCTATGAATTACGTAATGAAAAGAATACAACATAGAATACAATATGTTTATATACTTGACTGCTTTGGGATTTGATCACAGTTTACTTTACTGATTATATACTCACCACATTTTTATGGTTGTTTGACAACAAACTAATCTAAAGGTCTACCTGTCAGGTGAGCATGTTTGGAAACCTGCACAGGTGTGCAACATACACGATCCAGTTTACCTGTACAACTCAACTGTACAGGCGAACCTGTTAGGTATACCCTAGCGTGTATTACGCGCATAAGCATCATCTTAGATTAGTAATCTGACGGTACGTTAGCGGAGTGGTCGAGCAATTGACTGCTGTAAAACATGTCACAGGTTCGACTCTCATACAGAACAAATATTTGCATGGCCTAGAGATGTTTCGAGTCTGGGTCTTACATATGTGAGATTACATGTTTCACAGAATGCACTCACGATACAAGAGTAACCTAGTGTGGGAAATTCTTTTTAAAACAATAATTCATGTGGGCACAACAGTACAACCAAGGAAAACATGACTGAGACAACCTGCAGAGCTAAGTAGCTAGATTCTTTTAGAAAAGTGTAATAATAAATAAAAGGAGTTACTCCAAACAAAGACTATGAGTGAACTCACCATAGTGTTTAATGTAGTAGTATTGGAGACAACAGTCAAACAACAGGTACACCTCATCGTACCAGTGGAGGCACCAGCCACACTTGTTCGGGTAGGTCGCTGCCAGGAACTGGAAACAGAATTTGTCCCACAGTTGTGCCTCATGCCTCATGACCAGAGGTCGGAATAAGGTTGAATTATTCATGTATTTGCATTGAATGCCGATATTAATATGGATCTTCCCAGGATTTCTAACGAAAATTCCTGTGTACCCAACAACCTCGGAGATAGGTAAGACAAATAAAACAAAAATAATTAATATACAATTTGTTAACATTTTTCATTGAAAAATCCGTCAATATCAACTGAGGTGAGATTAACAAAATACACTTCCTTCAGAATTTTTTTCTGCTATATTTCTAATAGTGTTATAAAAAAGTCTGCTGTTTAACCATTCAAATACTGTAATTAGAGATACAATACAAAGACAATGAGAGAATCACCACCGGAGTTCACTTGGGGTTTGATGAATTAAAATTAATCTTGGGATTTGAGGCGTATCCACTTTATTCTTTCATTGCATGAAATCAGTGTATACATTATTCTGACACCTGTCATGACAAATTGTCACCATTGCACTAATATTAAATACTAGCCCTTGCCTGCAGCTTCGCCAGCATACATAAAATATAGCCCATGTCACTCAGGAATAAAGCAGCTTTCTATTGGTGAAAAAATCGTAGCAATCGGACAAAAAAACAAAAAAAAACTTTACCTCTTTATTTATTTATTTAATCTTCATGCAACAAAAGATACAAAGGCGGACTTAATGCCTGAGGCATTCTCTACCAGTCAACCTAGGGTAGTGCAGAGACAAAATGGCAGGTGCATAAAAAAAAAAGAAAATATTATCTAAAACAATTATAGAATTATATATAAAGCTAAACCTAAACATACATATACAAAAGCATATTTAATAAAATATATAGCTATACAAACATACAAATATATACTATATATATATATATATACACAAAGAAAAGGAGTTTTGAGATGATTCTGCTATTTGTTCAGAAAGTAGATATTAGTAGATATTAGTGTAGATAAACGCAAAGTTTTCAATAATGTGTGAGTCTGTGTGTGTGTTACTCCTTCATGTTCCAAAGGCTGAACAGCCTCTGATGACATTTACCAGGGTAGACTATTTTCTGGTACATGTTATTTCATTACATATTATTTTTATTAGCATAATTTTTGTATAGCACATAGGATACTTTTTGTGGAGGAAGGGAACATTCCTTGGGACAATTTCCTGCATTCATGCAGTAGACGCCAATGCTCATAGAAGCAAGAAGATATAAAGCCTTGTAATCCCGCGATCCGAATTGCGTCAAAAGCGATCATATCACGAATACGATCAACGCGCACAAAGTTCCTTTTTTTCCTTTCGAAGTAGATACAGAATCCTAAAAATCGTGTTGTTATAATGTTGGTTTCATGTAGAAAATAGTACTGAAGACCTGTTACATCAAGCCCAGATAAATTGGATTAGGGGAGTGATAATAGTTTGATAAATAAAATTTAAATTGCTATCAGCATTTTTGTTGCATTAATATTTCCAGTGAAATGGTGTTGAAGGCATCCTAATAATCTAAATAATAAAAATATAGAGGACAATAAATGAGATAACTGTTCTCAATGGCAAAAAAAAGTAAAAAAACACACTTATCAATTTAATCTATTGAATTCTACCTCAAAGGCTTGGTAAATACTCAGTTTCTCAGAGTAGTGCTAATGCAAATAAGTATCTTAAATGACATGACCTTACCTTGGTGATGTTTACTTATTTACTTTATCGTGTCAGGCACCAGTGTACCAAATACGGTACACCAGCCTCATAAACTAACCTAAACCTTATTACGTAAATATAAGGTTTAAGTTAGTTGGTACCGAGGTGTACCAAATTCGGTAAACATGTGCCTGACAGGTTAAAATAGTGAAGAGGTAGTTAGAATTATTTGTTATGCAGCAATTATGAAATATTTACATTAGGCTAAAACACACATACAGTAGGCACAACGGATCTTGAGCGGTTGCGTAGAAGTCAAATATTCGGTCTCTTTAGTGGTGTGAAGTGAGACGTGGGGGCGGGGAGTGTCAGTGATTGGCTCGCTGCGCCATCGCGTCATAGACGTCACTCCTCATTCGTTCCCTGCGTTGCTGCATGTATCTAACAACGAACGTATGGAATGCGCAAAGCGATCCCCACTTTGACGCCGAGCGCTCAAGATCGGTTGTGCCCACTGTAACACAATGCCTGTATTCCAAGGGTTAGCCAGAGGTATACGTAACAACAGTAGGGACACTCAGTAACAGTAGTATAATCAATATGCAATATCCTTTCAAGTACCTATCAACTTAAAATGAAGAGCACTTCAAGATCTACTTTTAAAACAAAGAACCAGCTTGTATGTGTTATATGTATAGAAGAACAGATGGGGCAGTGGCTCCATACCGTGCAGGATTACCACCCATTCCTGAATGTGCTAGAACCGATTGCAGTATGGAAATAAAAAAAATCGCATCTTAGAGTCCACTGTACTTTCAACTTAGTATATGAACAGGATGGTATCATACTTCATCGGGTTAAAAATTACCAGTATCGTCTAATAAAATACATATTTACAAAAGTCTACCTCTACGACTTTCCGTAGCGCGGGCTTCACTGTAGCCCCGAGAGCTTCTTGCGCCGTCACTTGGAACACGGTCGGCGTGCCCTGCAGCGTCCTCGTCAAGTGGGCTGCGTACACCGCCATGCTTTTAATATTTACCACTATTTATTGCTAACCTAACTAATTACTAATCAGTAAATTAATCCTTCACAGTAGTCCATGAGTCCAAAAATTTGTTTCACAGTTTGTTTATCATTTTTCTCGAATATTGTCAAGTTATGTCAATGTCAAATTTGTCAAGCGTCAGCTGTCGCCTGTCAAATGTCTTGGGTTTTTTTTTTGGTTAACGTTTTTGGCTTGTACCTATAATAAGCTTTTTAAGCTATGTCTTCGTGTGAATGGTTCACACAAATTTGACATTTGTCAAGCGTCAGCTGTCGCCTGTCAAATGTCTTGGGTTTTTTTTTTGGTTAACGTTTTTGGCTTGTATAATAAGCTTTTTAAGCTATGTCTTCGTGTGAATGGTTCACAATGATGAAAGAAAGGGTTCATTAATTTGCAATTAGAATGCGGATGCAACACATTCTAATGTTTTTGTAGTATTTGGCAGCAAATGTCAGCCTTCTCAGCAAACATGGCTAAAATAGCTAAACTATAATAAAATTCTCTCCATTTTATCGAGATCGCGCCTGTTTCAATGATTCTACAAATGGTCGAGTTGCTCAGTCACTTGAGATCACTTGAGATACAAAACAAAAACTTCACAATAATAATTAAAACTGTCACTGAACTTCCCTGGAAGAAATCCCGCCAAAAACGTTCAATTGTTTTGTGTAAAAAGGTTAGTTTAAAAACAATATTGATAGAATAAAAAAAGATCCTGTTAATGGAAAAATGATTTTAATTTTGAATCTTGTAATGGTCCAAAACAAGTACAAGTTTCAAAATCAAAGTCGGAGACACTTTTTGTTCCAGTTACCGACACCGAACACTTTTTGATCGTCATGATGAGCATAAGTATGTGTCTTGTCTTTGATTGAGGCGTGGCTGGAAAAACCTCACGACGTCCTCACCTTCCTCATGACGAAGGTTCTCACCGGACATGGTAAGTTCGGGAGGTTCCTGCACCGAAATCGTGCGGAAGTGACGCCCGGGTGTCGCCACTGTGCGGAACGTCCGGAGGACGAGATGGACCACACAGTAGAGGTGTGTTCCGCTTGGGCAGAGCATCACCGTGTCCTCGTGGGGGCGATCAGCGGTGGCGGCGATCTCTCGCGCCGGGCCTTTGTACAGGCCATGGTCCGGCCGGAGCGAAGAGGAGTTAGGCGGACGCCTCCTTCTGCGAAACAGTAATGCTCGCCAAGGAGGAGGCCGACCGCATCAGGCAACCACGTTCTCGCCGCCGCCGCCGGGATTCTGATCCCGATTTCCGGCCACCGTAGGCGCGGGTTTGCGGCCGGCGAGCAATGGGTAGCTCGCTGTCCCACCGTCCGGTAATTGTCCGGACCGAGCCTAACTCGTCGACGGCGCGCGCTGTTCCCGCGCGCCTTAAGGAGTTGTAAGCAACAGCAGGGGCCCAGCTGTGTCGAAGCCTACTACTGGGGCCAGGGTTAGCTCCGAAAGGTAGCTCAGCCCCGGTATGAAAAGTAAGAAGGAACGGGGTGGGTTTTTTAGTAAGTAAGAGTCTGACACTATCTCCCGCTCCACCCTAGGGCGGGGGATGTCATTTGGATGATATTTATCCACCAACAAAAAAAAAGCGTGAGTATGCTGGACACGAAAAATGATTATAAATGTATATGCGCAGGAAGTGGATGATTTCATACTGGTTTTATAGAAATCAAATATTTTTGGAGGTACACGCACAATGAAACACGTCGTGGATTTCGGAATGTCTTCTATTTGCAGTAAACAGTAATAACTTACACGAGGGTCAAAATTACAACCAGAGCTCACACTGTCTCGAGTAGCGGCAACAGTCTATGTCTTTCAATATGGCGGCAGACTCTAGTCTGGCGCCGGAAACGTTTGGTGTTGTCACACAAAAATATAGTAGGCGGTGTTGCGACGTAATACGCCACAACCACCCCCCTACGGAGAAAATAACAAAAAGTTATTTACAAATAAAAATATACATACACTTGATGACACAAGATAGGCAACAAAAAGTTAAAGAAAAAATAAAACTTAAGCTAAAGATCTAACCTATCCTTAAATCTAACCGTGCGACCTGACCGGGTAGTAACTGGTTGTTGTGCAACAGGGGGCACAGTCGGCTGTGCAGACGCGGAAGGCGCAGGTGGCGCGGGCGCAGGCGCGGAAGGCGCTTGCACGTCAGGCGCGGGCGCTACGATCTGTTGCGGAGCGGTTGCCCGGGAAAGGTCGCTCTCCAAGTCAGGTGCGATGTATGCAGGCTTCACGCGGTCGATACTGACCGTCACGCGTTTACCTGCAATGTCAATGTCGAGTAACTTGTCAGTCCGTGACATTACCTTGTAGGGTCCTGTGTAGGGCGGCTGCAGCGCACGGCGAACAGTATCGTCTCTCAAGAGAACATGAGAGGCATTCTGAAGGTCCTTGAAAATAAACGACGTCGGCCGCATGTGTCGTGAGGCCTGAATTGGACGCAAATTAGCCATTTTCGTGCGCAGAACCGTCACAAAATCGTTGACGTTGTCAATGTTATGGGACGTGCTGGCTATCAGGAATTCTCCCGGTAGGCGAAGCGGCTCCCCGTAAACAAGTTCGGCAGCCGAACACTCGAGATCCTCTTTCAAGGCAGATCGAATGCCGAGAAGCACGATCGGTAAGGCTCGGTGCCAGGTGTCGCTGTGGCACATGAGAGCAGCTTTCAATTGTCGATGAAAGCGCTCGATCATGCCGTTAGCTTGAGGGTGGTAGCTGGTGGTTCGCCTTCGCTCAGTCGCGCCAACATTCATGAGCCGTTTGAAAAGGTCCGACTCGAATTGACGGCCTTGGTCAGTTGTGACTGTGGTAGGAACGCCGAAGCGAGCAATCCAACCTTCGACGAAACGATCAGCTACCTCCTCGGCGGTTATCGAAGTCATCGGCCAAGCCTCAGGCCATCGAGAGAAACGGTCAATCGCCGTCAGGCAATATGAGTAGCCTCTCGATGTTGGCAAGGGGCCGATTATATCTAAGTGGACGTGGCGAAACCTGGAAGATGGAGCGGCAAAAGTTCCAAGTGGCGCGGACACGTGGCGCGTCACCTTAGCTCGCTGGCAATGGAGACATTCTCTTGCCCAGGTGCGGCAGTCGCGTGCAACGCCAGGCCACACGTAACGTTGTGCCACGAGGCGCGCGCTGGCGCGAGCACCGGGATGGCTGAGCGCGTGCAGGCGCTCGAAGGCGGCGCGGCGCAGAGGTGCTGGCAAGTAGGGGCGCGGCTTGCCTGTTGAGACGTCACACTGGACGGTGGTGTCCGTGCCTGGAATTAAAGTACGTTGCATATTGAGAGACGAGTCAGATAAGGTTTTTAATTCATCGTCAGTGTCTTGTGCTCGAGCCAACGCGGTATAATCGCACTCGAGCGAGACGGCTTCGATGCGCGACATCGTGTCGGCAACGACGTTATCGTCTCCTTTTACATGTCGTATGTCGGTAGTAAATTGGGAGATAAAGGTGAGCTGATTAAGTTGGCTGGGTGGCAGCTTTTCTCTACGTTGCTTGAAAGCATACAAAAGAGGTTTATGATCCGTATATATTGTGGCGTGTTGCGCCTCTAATATATACCTGAAATGCTGCACTGCCGAATATACTGCCAACAGTTCCCTATAATACGCTGGCCACACTGACTGAGTTGCCGTAAGCTTCTTGCTAAAGAAAGCAAGTGGTTGCCAGCCCTGTTCAGTCTGCTGTTGTAAGCACGCGCCCACCTGTGTGCCAGAAGCATCTGTGTACAACGCCAATGGGGCGTTAGGTACAGGATGTGCTAACCTGGTGACCTGAGAGAGGCTGTCCTTGCATGCAGTGAAGGCGTGCTCCAGTTCAGGAGTCCAGGGCATGGGTTTGGCTCCCTTAAGCTTCGTAGCTGTAAGGAAGTCAATGAGCGGGGCTTGAGTCTCGGCAGCATTGGGCAGAAACTGTCGATAGTAATTTATCATGCCCAAGAACCTGCGGAGACCTTGGGCTGTTTTGGGAAGGGGGAAATCTTTCAAGGCTTGGACTTTTTCTTCCGGGGGACTTATGCCTTTACTAGAGACTTTATAACCAAGGAAAATAACCTCAGATGTGCCTAGCACACACTTAGTTGGATTAACTACTACACCGTAGTTAGCCAATCGTTCAAAGAGCGTGCGCAAGTGGTTACAATGCTCCGTGGCGTCCCTGCTAAATATTAAAATGTCATCGACATATGGGAAACAAAAATCCAACCCTCGGACAATTTCATCGATGAAACGCTGAAATGTTTGTCCAGCATTTCTGAGCCCGAACGTCATATAAGGGAATTCATACAAACCAAATGGTGTTGTAATGGCAGTTTTGCAGACATCAGCTGGCTCTACTGGAATTTGTTGATAAGCCTTAACTAAATCAATAGTACTAAAGATGGTAGAACCAGCGAGAGCATGACCAAAATCCCCTATGTGGCGCACGGGATACCTATCCGGTACAGTACGAGCATTCAGCGCTCTATAGTCACCGCAAGGGCGCCATGAAGAGTCTTTCTTCGGGGCTAGGTGCAGTGGCGATGACCACGGGCTCTTGGAAGGGCGTGCGGTGCCTGCTTGCACCATATCTGCAAACTCCTTCTGCGCTGCCCGCAGTTTGTCCGGCGCGAGGCGTCGCGGCTTAGACACCACGGGTGGGCCGTCGGTCGTCTTGATGTAGTGCACCGTGTTGTGCTTCACCTCGCGATGGATGCCAGGGGGTCTCGTAATAGCTGGAAATTCAGATAAAATTTTATGAAAATCTGAATCTTCGATTTTAACGGTTTTTACACTGACCTGGTTAAATTTAGCTATGGAGGCTGGAGCAGTAAGACCAGTAACTCCGCAGCGTATTATTTTGTTTCTGCAGTCAGGAAGCAAGTTGTAGAAGGCCATGAAGTCAGCACCAATGATGGCGGTATCAACATCGGCAACTACAAAGTTCCACTTAAAAGAGCGGCGGAGACCAAAATTAAGTGTCAAAGTGTGACAGCCATAAGTTTTTATGGTACTGCCATTTGCTGCGCATAAATTGTAGTTTACGTCTGCTACTTTATTCCCTAACAATTTTTTAGGAAAACAACAAATGTCGGATCCAGTGTCTAGCAAAAATCTGAATTTGGTGTCTTTGTCCACAACAAATAAGCGGCTGCTATTGAAGCAATCAGTCGCCGCTGCTACTGACTGTTCTGTTGGTTTCCCGACCACGAGCATGGTTTGGTACATTTAGTTGCTTTTGCACCGAATTTATGGTGGTACCAACACAGAGGCTGTCGTGCCGCCTGGGACGCAGATCTAGATCTAGGTTGATGGGACCTAGGTCCAGAGCGTCGCCTAGAGCTAGACTCCCTTGTAGTTAAAGCGGCCACCTGACGTGTAAGTTCTTGAACTTGTACCATTATGGCAGCAAGGTCAGGAGCACTAGCTGTACTGGGAGAAATGGCATTGACGGAGACGGGGTTGACCTCTAATATTTTGTCAGCCAGTTCGGCAACTTTGTCCAGGGTGAGATCACCTTGGGCAGTCAAAATTGCCTGAACATGTTTTGGTAGACGTTGTAGCCACAGTTCTCTAATTATAGTGTTATCTCTGAACGACTTACCAGCCAGAGACTTCAGATGACGGAGAAACTGAGTAGGTTTCCGGTCACCGAGCTCCTCACCTGATAGTAGTTGTCTGACTTTTTGTGACTCGGAAGTGGAGAAACGCTTGATAACTTCCTCCTTTATCCACTCATACCGGCAACCTTTTGGAGGAGGGTTAGTGACCAGGTCTTCAACGTCATGAGATATCCTAGAATCAAATTGTGAAATGACATAATTGTATTTTGTTTCATCCACCGATATATTACATAAAACAAACTGTGATTCCAGGTGAGCAAACCATCCAGCGGGATGCTCATGCCAAAAAGGAGGCAGTTTAGGACGGACCGCATATGCTGCTGGATTCTGCACACTTTGGGCATTTAATTGTGCCCGCAGGTCTGCATTTTGTTGCATCAGTCGTTCATTATTTGCCAAAATTTGGTTGAGTCGCTCCTCAATTTGTTGGCTCTCCATGTTGAATGTGTATATAAATATATTATAAAACGAGGTATACGTTTGTTGCAGTTACCACTCAGTCAGGTTGCTTAAAACTAAAACAAGCAACTTAAAACTAAACACAAGGTATGCACAGAATAAGCAAGATAATTATGTATGTGCTGCAGATAACAAGTATATAAAAATAATCCACAAAACAAATGGGTGCCAATAGCTTAATTTAAAAAATACAATACCTTGTACCATTAGCAACTTAAAATGAGCTTCAGACAGAGCTAACTTTTAAGCAAACACGCACACGATAAATCAAACACCAAAAATATGTAAACCGAAAAAACAAAAATGTGTAAAAATAAAGATATAAAGAGATAGATTTGATAAAGTTTTGTTATTAACGTTTGAAACCACCGAGCACACCACAAGTTAGTTTTTTAGTAAATGTTTAGTAGGATCAGTACGTTAAGATGCACATGCAGGCATGCAATCGTATTTCAATTTTCAATTTCCAGTCTTCAAAATCCCGCGTTGCGATGACAGATGACAGTGACGTATCGGGTTGACGGCAGTTCAATCATTCACTCGATTCGATCACTAACCGAAAGTTCCGCTACTCCCCGATAGGTAGCGTATGGCGTCACTAGTCGCAGGTCTTCACGAAATTCCGTTTCCGGGTCGATGGCCTCGGAGCATTCCAAACTCGAGAAAACGCGAAAATGATGCGTAGGATGACGAAAACTGCTTGAAAAATGATGCACTAGTTAACACAAACTTTCTGCGAACCGTTGGTACGCCTTCCAATCCTCGGAAAGGCGCGCGTAGCGTGCTGGTGTGAGCCGGTAGGTAGGTAGGTATCTACTCGGCAACTTCTCGTTCGGCGATTTCCCGGCGGTTAGTGATAAAACCAGCCTGGGAACGTTGCGGGGCGTTGTCAAATTAAGCAGGCTGAAGATCTCAGCGAGGTTTACTGCTGAAGTCCGGTTCCACGTTCCTGCTGTAGGTACCTTGCTGTGTAGTTGCGTCTCGTATCACGTCGGGGTCACCAATTTGGAGGTACACGCACAATGAAACACGTCGTGGATTTCGGAATGTCTTCTATTTGCAGTAAACAGTAATAACTTACACGAGGGTCAAAATTACAACCAGAGCTCACACTGTCTCGAGTAGCGGCAACAGTCTATGTCTTTCAATATGGCGGCAGACTCTAGTCTGGCGCCGGAAACGTTTGGTGTTGTCACACAAAAATATAGTAGGCGGTGTTGCGACGTAATACGCCACATATTCATCGGTAGTTTTTATCCGACACCACAAGACACAAAAGTGTCTACGTTTGCGTCCTGCTTTAAAGGTCGAGTCGCGACTCGCGACTTTAGCTTTGGATACAAGGGTTGGAAACAATCCAATGAACCGCTCTCGAGACTAGTGCGGGAGGGCGTGTCAGAGTTCTACTGACTACAGCCAGACTTGTGTCAGCCGGGCGTTTCTACCGTCTGAATCCGATGCCGAATTGACCATTTCCGTTGAGGATTTGGATAAGGCTCGTGGCTGAAGCTTGAGCTTGCTAAAGTTCGAGCCTTCAATGAGTTTCTAGGCTCAGATGCTTGAGCTTTTTAAAAACGCTACTTTAATTACCAGCCTTTCCATAGATATCCGAGTCTTTCCAAAGAGTATCGGGTTACTCAGTTACTGGGATATCGGATATGGACGTCGAACAGCCATTGCTATGTATAAAATTTACCCAGACCCAGACCACCCGGACCCAGTATTTTATATGGTGCTTTGCTGAATCCGGTGAGACTGGAAGTCAATCCTTAGTATAGAAAAGGCCAGGAATAATGATGAGTGTTCTGAGTATAGCACCCGCAATGAAATATCAGTTAAAGACGAATCCTGGTTTGAAACTAACTTCCAGGCGCTATCGTATTACTATTATCGGTGTTGTGATTCCTGACCCGACCACGACATGGAACGGAGATTTTACTATGGCACAAAATGTTTATTTTAATTGTGCTTTATTGTGCCACTTATCCCAGGAATTTGTGCCTTGTACTTTTTGAGTAATAAGGGTACGATTGTGGTCGGGCTGGGGATCACGGTTCCTGACCCGACCACAACCAGATCTAATAAAATATCAATAGTGGGAAGTTACTGATTATGCCATAAATATGTGCCAAATTGTGCCTGTGGCACACGAAATTCTTTTACTATTCATATCACAGAATATATCTTGGTTCGGATAAAATTGAATAATCAAGAAGTAAAGTGTGTCAATCACACGCTATGCAATTTTACTACGACTGCAAGCAGTTTTATTTTGTGAAATTATGCTATATATAAAGCACTTTATTATTTTATTTTACTGGATGTGTTCACGACTTCGTACGCGTACCTATATATGTAATTTATAAAAAAATTACAACCACTATGTTTTGTAGCATTATATTAGTGTGTTAAGCTTGAATAAAAAAACGGTCAAATGCGAGTCGGGTTCGAATCCTGCGGGTTCCGTACACATACGAGCGATTTCTATAGAAATTGATCAAATAAGCGTCATAAGTAGGTAGTCATATCTTTTAATTGCGTTGACTTAGAAATTTGATTATTTTTTGCCGCATGGGATTTCCGCATTGTCGATTATAATATTTTCTAGATCTATGATTCACTATTTAACGGAAATGTACTTATCATATGTACAACTATTGTTATTTACGTAACGAGGTAAGACATTTTTTGCTTTCAGTTTTAAAGCTAAAATGTGGGTAGTTGGAATAAATTTTTCGTAAGTGACTTATTTGAGTACTTATATCAGTGATGATGACTGAATGTGTTGTGTGTGCCATAGGCACAATTTGACACATATTTTTGGCATAATCAGTAACTTTCCACTATTGATATTTTATTAGATCTGGTTGTGGTCGGGTCAGGAATCGTGATCCCCAGCCCGACCACAAACGAACTCCTATTACTCAAAAAGTACAAGGCACAAATTCCTGGGATAGGTGGCACAATAAAGCACAATTAAAATAACCATTTTGTGCCATAGTAAAATCTCCGTTCCATGTCGTGGTCGGGTCAGGAATCACAACACATCGTATGAATACATCTGGCCCTAATCTTGTTGTAAATTGTAAAAATAAAACGATTAGAACTAATAAAAATATTGTATTTAAGGTAGATTTACATTTATAATACACAAAATACACAAAAATAGTAGACATACTAGCATACTTATCTTTAGATAGCACCACACTGTAGTGAAACTTGTTTTTTTTTTCATAATTTTTCTTTTACCTGTGACATTCTACTTTTAATGTGGTACCTAAATTCGTGTAAGTGCATGCAATCTTGATTCAATCATTGTTGTTTGGTTAACAGAAAGAAAAAAATTATAATAATATACCTAATCTATTTATATGTAACACCATTTTATATTTACCTGTATTAAGTATGAAAAAAAATGTATTAATTGATTAATTAAAATAACGTTAATAATAATGCATAGGTACTTATTTATTTCTGAATTGAAACACCCACTTTTTAAAAATGGTATTAATACATTTTTTAAAGTTCTCCCCGCGATTTGAGCATATACAACAGCCCGAAATCATGTAAGGAAGTTGGCCGCCAGACGTAACATCGTCTGGTCGGAGGATCCTCATTTTTTGGCAGGTAGCTGATGTAATTAGGAGTAACTGAAGCTACTTTCATTTTAGAAAAAATAAATTCAAAATCCTGTAAATAGTCCACGCGAACGAAGTCGCGGGCACAGCAAGTCTCGGAATAAAATTATAATTTTTACAATATGATAAAACGCTATGTATTCATATAATTTTAATAATTTGTTCTGGCTAATTAAACTACGATATCAATACTAACACTACAATCAGCTACCAACAAAATATAACGTGAGTGGCAACTTTGCCACAATTGACGATCGTGGCAAAGTTACGACCATCTTGGTAAGAGTGTGTTCACACAGAAGCATTCGTTCACTAATTGACTTGTAATCGAGACTTATAACCAGGTGACAGCTTGATGGAATGTCTTAAAGCAAAGAAACTATACTCGTAAACGAATGCTCGAAACGGTCACACTGTCACACACCTAACTCACACATAATCAATTTTAGACGTAATAACTCCATGTAAGTACTGATGGGAGATTTGCCTGCCATTCTTGGCCACGAGGACGATCCTAGGCGTCTGTCCTAGGTAGAGTGTGGGAGTAGGGGAGTTATAAGAATCAGCCTCCATCGGGGGCAAGGAGGCTACGTAGGCACGAAGCTCGTCGCGCGTGGCGAATGTCTTGTGTCCGTAGACGCTGGCGCCTTCGGGAATGGTACGGTGTTCCCAGGGCTCTGTCGTGCTGAAGTAACCACCTTCGCCCTGAAATGGAGATATGGTATGTTAATATTAAGGTAGAACTACACTGTGCACACATGTGCCACACACGCCGATCTGGGCGCGTTGGTCTCCATACACTTTATATGGAAAGTAGACTTGTAGAGCTACACTTGATCCACGCCACGCGACGTCGTTCTACGTACAAATCCTACACGTGTGCGTCGTCGGCGTAATCTGTTATCACACTGCCACGCACCACGCAGCGTAGTGCGTGAAAACGCACCTACGCACGTACTTGCGGGAGTGCAGGGCTGCATTATCGAGCGGGTTTTTTAAATTCAAGCAGGCACGCATTCATTTCATACAAAATCACGAGACTCAGTGTGGCATACCTTGCGTGTCGCTCTGCAGCCACGCGCGTGAGTGCATGTTTCTCCGCATGTAGGTGCGTGATCTGCATGAACGCGCGTGGATGCATTTTCAGTGTGTTGGACTGTGCGTGTTTTCTATACAAACGAAGATACTCACAAGCAACGTTAAGACACGCATTCACGCACTACGCTGCCGGGTGCGTGGCAGTGTGATAACCGCCGTAATGTAGTTCTAGCTTTACGGTAAAACAAACATTCCCCACATCTTATGTCCTTCACATAACAGTTACCTCAAAAGTAGAGACAGCGTAGTGGTTCCCCTTCTTGGCGGTGACTACGGAGACCAGCTCGCCAGCCTGGTTGACGATGGGCGTGCCGGCGATGTACACGTTGGTCGACTCGAAGGTGGGCGCGAACCTCCACTGTGCCAGGGTTCCGTCGCTCGAGAGCAACAGGATGCGCTTAGTGCGGTTGATGAACACCTGTAGACGGGAGGTAGAGGGCCTTGAGGTGCTAGTTGTATTTATATTGAAAGGAGAAGGCAACACACTGGGTAGAGAAAGAATATGGGGGACACCTATGCCCGACAGGCAAAAAAATGTTTATTGAAGTCGGTAGAATATACAAATTATAACTAGTTTAGCGAGAGTCAATGGTTTGGAAACTCTTTGAAGATTCATGGGCTGTAACACTAGCCTACATGTCTTGGCTGTAACATGGTGCGACTTGATTTCTGGACCTAGATCCAACAGCCGGGCCACTGATGACTTGAAAGTTAACGAGCGATGATAAAGATAGGATTATTTTTATGCTGTGTTGTTCTAGAGGTCATTTCTTAATTTACTCATTTGAGGCTTTCGATCTATTATTACGGCGCCGATAAATTATATTTTTTTTTTGTATTTGAATTCTTATATTTTGATATTGTCTTTTAACAAAACTTTGTGTATTTCGACTATGTATTTTTGTAACTGTTATAACAATACTCCCCTATTATAGTGGAGGCTTGTAAGTGGCTCGTCTTGTTCACCCTGTCGTTATATTTTGTATTGTTAGATGTAAGTCATACAAATAAAATAAATAATCATGTTTTACCTTCTCAGCAGTGTTCTCATCAATCCTGACGAACACCAGCTCCCCCAGTGGCGCCAGCAGCTGATCCGTGAAGATGTCACAATAATAGTGCGTGTTTTTCGCCAGTTCTGCCACCTGGAATAACAATACAATTTATCAAAATCAATCAATCAAAAACAATCTTGGGGCTTCCGTTACCCCCGGTATTAGCACCGGACTCTGGTCTCTGTTTTACTTTCAGAGCGCAATACGTCATAGAATTAATCAATTATAGTCTGTGTAAAAAGTCAAACGACTTGGGAATTTATGACCCAAAAAAAAGGTCGCGCGTCTTTCGGGGAATCCCCGCGCATTCTCGAGAATTCCTTTAGAATTCACACCATTCCGGGGCGGTATAAATTGAGCCCTAGTCCAATAATTAAAAAATACTTCAAGTATTCGATACTTTTTGTAAGGTTCTTCTATTAGTAAACAATGTTCAAGACATCTTAATCAATCTTGATTATTGAACAAGTGATGACTAGATCAGATTTCATATAATTATCTAAGTCGTTTGACTTTTTAGACAGACTATAACAGATTGCACTGCTATAAAAGATGTAAGGGACAGGTCTCCAAAAACTCAGTAGACGAAACTGAACAACCTTCCACAAGACAATTCCTTTTACGGAGACGAAAAAAAAACAGCCTCTAAATGCAAACTGTCCAATCAAGTTTAGAATTTTGTATGGAGAGGCCGGTATTTTATTTTCGTTTCCGGAAATAAAATCTTGTGGAACGTTGTTCAGTTTAGTCTCGTCTACTGAGCAAGCCCAAGTTTGCAGGGATCTGTCCCATACACCCCCTCGGCATAGTACACCCTGTAAGGGGTGTACTATGCCGATTCGAATGCCAAATAGTCGAACATCAATTAATCGAACACTTTAAATCGAACACCTAAATACTCGAACGTTCATATTAATAATCGAACACTCAATACTTCGAGTGTTCAAAATATCGAATGTTTGATGGAGCGGACAATGCATCACACATTCACCCGGAGGACATGGTGGAGGTGTGCCCCGCTTGAATGGAACACCGCCATGTCCTCGTGAAGAGGAATATCAGGCGCTCGCCTCTTGCAAAGCAGTAATGATAGCGAAGGAGGCGAAACATACGATATTTTGAACACTCGACGTATTGAGTGTTCGATTTATTAACCATTCGATATTATGAACGTTCGAGTATTTAGGTGTTCGATTTAAAGTGTTCGATTAATTGATGTTCGACTATTTGGTATTCGATTCGGCATAGTACACCCTTGTGTAAGATGTGAATGAAGAGGTTCTGCGATTCATTTGTTTGCAGTCACGCATCTGTACCTACAAAGTGTGAATGCATTGAGGAGAGGAAGATCAGGGTCTCCATTTTCATATTAAGTGAAGCTGTGGACACGTGTGTACCTTCTACCAACCCGCACTGGGCCCGCGTGGTGGATTACGGCCCATTCCCTCTCCTAGATAGAAGGCCTGAGTCCCAGCCGTGGGGACATTAAAAATGCTGATAATGATGATATCTCCTTCTCTCTCTTTTTCTCACCTGTTCTGGTGTACAGCAATGGATAGGGACAGTGGAGCCGAAGCTGGCGTAGGGCCTGCCGTCAGGCCTCTCGTGCAGCTCCGCGGGGATGGTCATGTTCTCTACCAGGCCGCTGTAGGTCAGGCCTGAGCTCGTGGCCGGGAGGCCGGTGCGCTTCAACATGCTGACGCAAGGCGTTGGGGGTGGACACTGTGGAGGGAGGAAGAACATTGAGTTACTGGTTCCAGCAACATATTATGTACTGCGGTCTTCCCCTCCGATTAACTAAAATAACCAAAGAATTGATAGATTGGACGTATGATAGCACAGAACATTATATAAGACAATTATTATGATAAGAAATGATCTCATAGTTTTAAAATAAATAATAGGCATTAAATTCAATTAGTTCTAAGTGTTTGCGTGTGTGTGTGTTTGTTGTGTTGTTGTTAGTGTGTTATATTTATGTTAGTCTGTAAGGTATTTGTCTATGGGCCAAGATGCCTGAAAATAAATGATTTATTATTATTATTATTATATAAAATTATAACAGTAATTAATGATTTAAAAAAAAATCTTCGTAAGCTTATAATCTAATAATAATTTTAACTAATACTCTAACAGCTTTCTTAACTCTAATTATTTTTGTAGTGATAGTTATTCTAAGAGACATACTGCATTATTATTTCATCATGTTATTCTGCCCAATTATAAGTAGTTATACTTATAATTTGGAACTCCATGAAAACCTGTAAGCTTCCTACGGGACGTAGTGCAGGAAGTCTTCGGAAACTATGATAAGTTAATTAAATAATGAAAACAAAATGTGAACTACCCACACCCTGTAACCTAATATTCTTAATAAAATTATATTATATTTTTATTTATATATTTATTTATCTCAGGACCCTGAGGTCCTGGACCTTTGGAAGGCGTATGAGGAGCCGAAACCAACTCGCAGAGGCCCTTTTAAACGCTAATGGAACGTGTATACGCTATGCCAGCGCATCTAAGGACAACCCCCGGTTGAAAGGAAACTATTGCAATATGTGGAAAACCAATCTATAAGGCTATGGTTTTTGGAGTCTTAAGTGGACTGGTAACCTGGAACTATTTTAAGACTAATAGCCCCTGCCTGAACAATGTTATTAAAATCCATCGATAAAAAGGCAGGCGGTGACTTGCACACTCAACAAATGGGCCCCCAAAACGGTCGCTAGTACGAAGTGACGTAGCAACAAGAGGGCAACATATCCTGATGTGCTTGAGGAGTGGAGAGGTATACCACGGCTATCAGGACAATCCCGGAAGTACGGTCAAGATCCCTACCAGCACCTTACTGGATTATACATCCTTCTCCCGAGCGCGTTTACTCTTGCGAATCTCCACTCAAACCAGCCAATAAAGGCAAGAGAGAGGTGGGAGCTCTGTTCCTCGTCAGTATTCACTACGGCCGGCCAACAAAGGCAAGCCTTATATGAAGAACAAGAATTTTCCCGGGAGAACAGGTCCGTGGGGTCGCTAATGCCTAACAGTTCGCCACATAACTGCCCTGCGGATTGTATATCTCTTAGTCTGGCCCCTCACCCTAGGCATGTGATTATTATTAGGATTATAATTTAGGTGTCTTCAAGGCTGGAGTGAATAGGCCCTTAGTAAATTAGTGCGCCTCACTGGGTAAAAATCCTCCAAATGACATGCCCCGCCCTTGGGCGGAGCAGGAGATAGTGTCAGACTCTTACTGACTAAAAAACCCAACCCGTTCCTTCTTGCCTTTCATACAGGGGCCGAGCTTCCCTTTCAAAGTTAAACTCCTTGAGGCGCGCGGGAACAGTGCGCGCACCATCAATGATTGCAACACTACTTACCATCAGGTGGAATCGCAGTCAAGCATTGGTTTATATCAATTAACCTTTCAATCGTGGAAATCACAGACACAATAGAAAGACAATAGGTGCGCAAACGCCGGTGTTCGCTTGGGGTTAATGAATTAAAAAAGGGGTATCTACGTAGGACATAAAGTAGCGTTTACAAAACCTGACCGAGAGGTAATGTTACCAACGACAGATTTCTTTTATCTTTGGATTAAAAGTGACGACTTTGTCAACGTTGATTTGGAAACATTGCCACAAATTGTTGTTGAGATAAAGATTTAGATATTTGATTATCTATCAATCAGAATATTTGCTTGTGCAATCATGTAAGTACATATCTAAGTAGATACTTATAATAAAAGGTGTGACAATTTTATTATTTAATCGTAGCGGTGAGGCGTATTTGAATTCGGGAAGTACGGGGCAATAGTGACGCGTGACAAACGTCAAGAATGTTTTACATTGTACCGACGTGTACGTGGTGCGCACTGTAGTTCTAGCTTTACGGCAAAGTAGTTGAGAATTCCTATCGTCATTTATTTACCTAAACATTTAACATTATCAATAGTTGATTTTATTGTTCTATGTAAAGCGAACGGAGTCTGATTACGTCTATTACACTCTAGCTGTGTTCATCTGTCACAAGCAGGATAACTTTTCACTATGTATATTCATTTTAATTGCTTGGGTTGTGCATTTTTTCTAGAATATATTATCTTTCATCTATTACGTAAAGTAGAAGTTGCGTCTTTCAGTGGCAACAGAAATGCTACAGCATCTGTGAAAATGTCAACTGTCTAACTATATCACGGGTCATGAGATACAGCCTAGTGACAGACGGACAGATTGATAGATAGATACATTCTCTAATGTACACCAAAAATTAAAATAGGGTGTCACAATTTAATGAGCAGTCTTATGGCTGAAAGCGATTTTTTAAAGGAAAAAAAAGCGATTTTTTACGGACAGACAGACCGATAGACAGGCGGACGGACAGCGGTGTCTCAGTAATTGGGCCCCTTGTGGCGACGCTTGGGGGAGACCTATGTCCAACAGTGGACGTCTTTCGGCTGATATGATACGGCAAAGCCAAAGGAGTGTTATACCCATTGGGTACAGAAGTACAGAACCCTAAAAACTTAAAATTGGTAGGAAGGTAATTGAAAAGATAGAGATCCCCGGGGCCCCGGAGCAATGGCAAAGAAGAAATAGGAGTAGGTTTTTAGTCAGTAAAAGTCACTATCTCCCGTTCCGCTCAAGAGCGGGAGATGTCTTTAGATGATTTTCCCACCAAAAACAAGGTATGTAGAAACTGTACCTACTGCAGGCAGGAGGCACGCAGTTGGTAGGTACCTATGCTACAAGATGGCAATAAGTTTTGCCATTGTACGAACAATCCTCTTGTTCAACCGTTACATTATGCAGATCGTTGCAAACAGAGCAGCATTAATCATTACATTGCAAAGTATTATCTCATTACCATAAATTGCTATGCTGCTATATTTGGTGATGGTGGTCTGGCTTCTAGGAAGACCTAACCCACATATTACAGAGCTTTTTGTAGGTACTGGCCTGGACTAGTCAGGAAATTGAATTTCGTCGCTGCGGGTCAGTGGGTGGTTTTATGGGCGGATTTTTAGGAGTTGGAGTATACAGCAGCAAAGAAAATAAAAAAAAATTTTTTGATCAAAAAAAATTTTTGAGACTTTTTTTTCGGAAATTGTTTTTTTTTGCTGTTTCGGGTCTTCAATAAAAAAATTTTTTTGGTTAAAAAATTTTGGGGCAATATTTTTCGCCATAGTGCCCCTAAGGCTACACTCCAACCGATGAATCGAATATCGTTCCACGGTCTATTGTGAAGACTATATAGTAGCAACCAAACCGCTACACACTGCGCATTTGTTGAACTACCCTACTTTGTTTTATTACTTTTAAAAATAGTGGTGGCTCATAGTGGTCAGCGGGTACCTACTGGGAGTCTCAAGTGTCATTTTTAGGGGTTCGTACCTCAAAAGGCAAAAATGGAACCCTTATAGGATCATTTTGTTGTCCGTCCGTCCGTCTGTCTGTCTGTCTGACTGTCAAGTCCCTTTATCTCTAGAACGCGTGGAGGTATCGAGTTGATATTAAGACCAGCTCTGCGGTCCCTTGAAGTTGTGAAAAAATCTAACTTCTGAGTTAGCGAAAAAAAAAGATACAGCCACTTATTTAGCTAAAAACGTGTTTTTCGACACTTTAAAGGGAATCAAAATTCATAGTGTACTTCCCGTAGAACTAGAATCCAGAAATTTAGCAAGAAGCAAGGTCTCTGATAACAAGTCTAGGAAAAAATTACAAAACTGTAAATTTTTAGTTACGTCACAAAAAAAAACTGTTTTTCCAATTCAAAAAAATCTTCGTTAATTAATCAATTCGGGAATTGACTGTTTTCTTATGTAAATTTGTACGCAACCCTCAGTGCGCGAGTCCGACTCACACTTACCTTGAATTGTATCGTTACTGAATTGCGTTTGCAACGCGACAGTATCGCGTTTGCATCGCCACTGATAATCGTGGTGTGGGCGAGGGCCAACAGTTTGCGACTTAATCGTGATTGTATCGAAGCGAACGCGCGACAGCATCGTCGTGGGTCAAGTCAAGTCGTCGTGGGGGAAGGCCCTAACTCTTGATGATTTTTCCAAATCGCAAGAGAAACATTTTTTTTTTTATCAATCCATCAAAAATAAAAAAAAGTTCGCGCTTGACTGCTAACTCATCTGATGGTAAGCGACGATGCAGTCGACGATGGAGCGTGGTTACCTAGAAGTAACCTATTCACTCTTGGCTTAAAAATTCCCAGGTTGTAGCCACCAGGAAACCTATGACTCCGGCAGGGAATTCCACTACTTGACTTTGTACGTACTTTGTGTATGTAAATAATAACATATTTGCGGTATTCAGACTTTTCCTTACCTTGCTTCTTACCTTTCAGGATTCTATGTCAACAGCAAGTTTTTTTTTTTATTTCACAACTATCACACAACGCCGTCTAGTCCCAAGCTAAGCAGAGCTTGTGTTAAGGGTAGTAGACAAGTGATAAACATACTTATAAATTTCTAAATACATACATATTATAAATTACACCCAGACACAGAACAAATGATCATGCTCACACAAACATTTGTCCTGGGTGGGAATCGAACCCACGAGCTCCAGCATGGCAGTCAGGGTCACTAACCACTAGACCAACAGGCCAGTCAAGTAAACCCGAGCGAGCGTCAAAATATGCGCCATGAACGTAACATAAACAGCCTTATCGTTAGATAGTGTTGACACTGATTATTTCATAGATTGTTATTACAGCTTAATAGCTCCTTTTCCTGAGAAATGTGGTCTATCAGACTGACAAGTGATCCTGTAAGGATTGTGCTTTTGCCGGCGGAGATACGGAACCCTAAAAAACAATCGTAGTAATATCACAAAATTCAAAATTTGAGCACTTTTATTATATAGTTCAGTTTTCAATCACAATTTAACGAATGGCATTTGGAAGAAATCGATTTTAGGTATGACAAAAGCCTGGATACCGGGAATTGCTGGTCGATTCCCATGGCCACCACCTATAGCTCGAGCTACCTATAGCTCGCCGTCCGATAAGTCTGCGTTGTGTTCCACGCGAGTCTTTCAGAGATATCTGACGGCCTAACGGGGCCCGCTAGAGCCGACAAATGTCAGGGCTGCGGATTGTTCGGGAGAGGTACCGCGGCCCTAGGACGCTAAGGGCAACTGAACAAATACGCCTGGATTTTAGTCAGTTAACGTTTGACATTTCTAGCTGAAGAACTTATTTGATGATTTGTATACGTTCGTGCTTACCTGGATGCTGGCAATCAATAGTTTTTACTAGCGTGGAGCGAAAACACACAGCCGTCCCTTATGACGCAAAGCAAAGCACTAAAGAGCAAAGAGTATGTTGAGTTAGCGACTCGTGCGCCTCAACCGAATTTTCCCGATGGTTGACGGAAATGACCGACTGCCGCCAATGGTTAATCGACTCTATGACTTCTACCTACACTTCTACAAGTTGAATGACGAACAAGGCGTGGAAAATGTAGATAAGTATAGATAATACCGACGTGCTACATATATATATGCAGGTAAGAAAAATATTGGGAAGATAATGTCTACTTAGTCACATAACAAACATAAGATAGGTTATTTTGTAAATTAATAGTAGATTATGTGATTAGAGGATAAAGCAGTGTTTGATGATGAACTGCCAATCGGGTCACATGACTTGATAATGTTTCATTTGTTTTGCCTCAAAAATTATATTACAATAAATAATATGTGAATATGGGATTTTTTTAGGTGGGAAAATCATCCAATGACATTCCCCGCTCTTGGGCGGAGCAGTAGATAGTGTCAGACTTTTACTGACTAAAAACCCACTCCTGTTCCTTCGTTGTTTTTCGTATCGGGGCTGAATCTTCTTTTCAGAAGTAGATCTTTGGCCCCAGTAGGCTTCGACCTGGCTGGGCCCCTACGGTTGCTGACAACTCCTTGAGGCGCGCGTGGAACAATATGCGGCGTCGTCGAGGCCGCGACTTGGTTCGCGTGGACTACAGGATTTTGAATTTATTTTTTCTAAAATAAAAGTAGCCTATGTTACTACCTGTTACTAACTGCCAAAAAAAGTCCTGTCAAAATCGGTCCAGCCATTTCAGAGATTAGCCCGGACAAACAGACAGACAGACAAAAATTGTAAAAAATGTTATTTTGGTGTAGGTATGTACCGTATATATATGCATATATAAGTATATATATTCATATGCATGTAGTAAAAAGCAATTATTTCAATATTACAAACAGACACTCCAATTTTATTATAGAGTATAGATTAACTCCCGAGCACTGCGAGGGATTTACTATTGAACCTTGAGTGAAGCGAGGAATTCAAGCCGCCCAAGGCCCAAGATATAGACAGATTTATTCTTCCCGTGTTGCATACTCTACTTTTTACACCTTCTGCGAGATAATTAAAAGACAATATACTGAAACAAATTACATATACTTACTTAAAGAAATATAAATATTATTTAAGTACAAGTTAATGTTATATCTATCACTCGACATGTTTTGAAATTTGAAACAAAAATTCACTACTAAATTTAAATTGAAGTTCAATTTAGTAATGAATTTTTGTGTTTTTTCTAGTTTTAATTTTTTTTTAAATCTGTTATAAACTAATACTTGACTGCGATCCCGCCTGATGGTAAGCAGTGATGCAATCGTTGATGGTGAGGCGCACTAGTTTATTAAGAGCCTATTCACTCTAGCCTTGAAGACAACGCGGTATAAATGACGAGGCGAAACGCTTAGTCCGGACCGTAGATGTTTCAACAACGTAAGGGTGGATACTCGCCGTGCGTCGGTTTGTCCGATGGTAGAAATGAGATGGCGGAATCAAGTCATGCAATTCCTGCGCGCACTCTCCAAAATGCAATCTTTAAACACCGAAAGGCTGGATACCCTACGCCTGTGCTCAAGGCTTTGAAGATTGGACTTAACCAAATCTGGATTTTCTATAACCACGTCTATGTCTATAACGCTCCCGCTGTTTCATTTTTTTTTAGAGACAACCAGACAACAGGAAACACATTTTACCTAAGTATTTTTTTTTTTTGGTCGGTGAATCTGAACCTGAACCATGGTTTGGTCACTATTTCTATTATACTTAACTAAATTGATCAGTTAAATAAAATTGGATGAATCCAGTTATTTAATACTTACATAATTATAACGAGCGGTATGTTATTGTAAGTAGATAATATTGTTACAGAGTTGTAGACAATAGATTAGAATGCGTGATAAATAAGAATCTTAATAATTAAATGCAGAAGGAAATACATTAGTTTAGGTATTTAATAAAGCGAGAACTGCACTGGACCACAACTAGACCGACGCACACGTGGACCTGCCTGATTGATACGTGAGGGCGCGTTGCGTGGCGTGGATCTTGTTTTGAAGGGCGATATGGTAGGTACGAAAAGCATAGATTAACAACAGTACTGCTAATATAAGCTTGTAGTCGCCCCCATAGCTCTTTTTTTTTATGGTGGGAAAAATCATGCATTGACATCCCCCGTCCTATGGGCGGAGCGGGAGATAGTGTCAGACTCTTACTGACTAAAAGACCCACCCCGTTCCTTCTAGCCTTCATACCGGGGCCCGAGCGCCCTTTCGGATAACCCTGGCCCCAGTAGGCTTCGACCCGGCTAGGTCCCTGCTGTTGCTGACAACTCCTTGAGGCGCGCGGGAACAGTGCGCGTCGTCGACGACTTGGGCTTGGTCCGGACAGTTACCGGACGGCCGGACGGTGAGCTACCCATTGTTCACCGTCCGCAAGCCCGCGCCTACGTTGGCCGGAAATCGGGATCAGAATCCCGGCGGCGGCGGCAGCGATAACGCCGTTGCCTGATGCGTTTGGCCTCCTCCTTTGCGAGCATTACTGCTTCGCAGAAGTCGGCGACCGCCTGCCACTCCTCCTCGCTCCGGACCATGGCCTCAACCAAGGCCCGGCGCGAGAGGTCTCCGCCGCCGATCGCCCCCACGAGGGCACGGCGATGCTCCGCCCAAGCAGGGCACACCTCGACTGTGTGCTCCACCGTGTCCTCCGGGCGTTCCGCACAGTGGCGACACCCGGGCGTCACCTCCGCATGAATCCCGTGCAGGAAACTCCCGAACGAACCATGTCCAGTGAGTACCTGCGTCATGCGGAAGGTAAGGACGCCGTGAGGTCTTTCCAGCCACGCCTCAAAGAGGGGACTTACCGGCCCCCATAGCTCTGCAAGTCTATTTGCTATATAAAATGTAAAGACTGACGCGCCCAAATCGGCGTACGTGACCCTTCAGTGCGCAATGTACTCGTAGTTCGTAGGTTTAAACTTCCACGCAACACAAAGTAGTACGAAATGGTATGTAAATGCGGCTTAACTTCCATTTCACCGTGTGTCTACCTTACTTTAGGCATTCTCTACCAGTAAACCAAGGCGGATTAAGAGTAGTGTTGCCATCCGTTCGGGTTTCCTCGGATTTGTCCTAGTTTAAAGTGCGTTTGGGGAGCTTCCGGGGAACCCTCCCTTTATTTGTACTCCGGGTATAAAAAGTCTGACATTCCCTCTTTCTCTACCAAGAGACGGAGAACTTATTTAGATAATGTAACATAACAAGATTGTGAAAGATACTTTATTTCTTTGAAAGTTGTTAGAAAATAAATAAAAAGTGGATTTAAGATAATTTTAACAATTTTTTATAATTTTTTAAATAAAAATGTGCTGACTTATACTATTTTTTATCCTTTTTATCCTGGATGCTACATTTTAGAGATGGCAACTGGCAACCCTAGTCAAGCGACAACATGGCAAGTTGTGCATATAGAAGAAAATATCATTGAAAAATAAAGGAACAATAATACCTACATAGTTAAAATTAATAATACCTATTTGACATTTGTTCGGTCCTATAGAATTTATTGAAAAACCCAATATCCTTTCTCACAGAGTACCTACTTTGTAACATACTGAAAACGTCCTTACTTATACCTGGCACTTGAACCCGGGCTCTGCAGTTGCATATATACTAGTAGGTATCTCTCTAAATCGTTTTGACTTGCAACCATGAGACAAAGAGGGGCAGAGAAAATACCTAACAGATCACTACGTAGGTAGGATAACTACTCACCGCCTCGGAAAACGAAATTAAGTAAAACACAGACCAAAATATAATCACACTAAACACAGCAGCCATTGTCACGATTTTATTATAATAATTAATGGAAGCTATAATGTGCATACGTATTTATACACTACGAATGCTGCACTGCATTACGTTAAGGCACCTACACACATTCATCAATGCTGCTACATATCGTCACCGCCTCGCGTGTCATTTCGCCATCAGCCTAGCATCCTGGAATGGTTTAGCTAGCCCACCCAATCACATCGGCTAGGCGTAGGCTACAGTAAAAGTAGAACTACACTGCGGACACGTGTGCCACACACGCTGATCAGTACCCCGATTCACGTAATGAAAACCGTAACGATATCGTAGCGATTTAGTCGTTTAGACCATTTCCGTATTCACATCCATCAATCGAGTTTGAACGACACCAATTTTAAAGTCGTTTGAAATTCGTCGATTTAAAAAAAAATCTGTATTACATTATCCTGGTAGAATACTTATTAAGGTAACTGAAAATAAGTCGATAGACCGTGAATACCGCTTTTGGATAGGACTTCGATCGAACGACTATAAAACTTCAACGATATTTGGCTTGTTTGATTTTACGTGAATCAGGCTACTGGGCGCGTACATTTTATATGGAAACTAGACTTGTAGAGCTACACTAGATCCACGCCACGCGACGTCGTTCTACGTACAAATCAGGCGTGTTACACGTGTGCGGCGGTCTAATGTATGTAGTTCCAGCTTTAAGCAACGCTGCGTGGATAGGAGTTGTGTTGCAGTGGCGGGATTTTGTTTGTGGTCCCTCGCAGGTCAACCTAGGAGGTTTCCAGACTTGCCTGTGGGGCCTACCTTGGGGTTCCCTTTCGGACTACCCATGGTCCCAGTAGACTTTAGCCCCTGCTGGACCTCTACGGTTTTATCGACATCTCTGTTGCTCTTTTAGATTTGTTTTTCAGTAATTCTCCGAGGTCCTATTTAGATATACAAAGTGTAAGAGACAGCCCTCCGCAAACTTTAAGGGCTTGCTCAGTAGACGAAACTGAACAACCTTCCACAACTTTTTTATCAGTAAACGAAAAAAAACAGTCAGCCTCACAATATAAAATTAAAAACTTGATTGGACAGTTTGTATGGAGGCCGATTTTTTTTTTCGTTTCCTGAAAATATTTTTTTGTGGAAGGTTGTTCAGTTTCGTCTACTGAGCAAGCCCTTAAAAGTTTGCGGCGAGCTATCCCTTACACCTTGTATATCGATTATGATTTAACTTTTTGAAATACAAATGTAATTTTTTTATATATTTTACTTTCTTAGTTTTTAGTGCTCATGTATTTTGGAAAATACGTAGATATATCTGATAGCCTCAATTATTTTTTGAGGTAGCGTGGCGCTGCAGTGTTACCTCTTTCATCTGTTCTGTGTAGTTTGTCGTGACGGATGTGTAAGCACCCTAATGTTTCGTTCGATAGCTGGGTCAATGGGCGGCTCCTTATGGTTGATAACTTTATTATTACGCTTATTTATATATTAAACATAAAAAAAATATTATGTAGTAATTTAGTTCTAAGATTCTTGATTAATCTGTAATTTCGTGAACTAAGTGACAACAAGGCAGTTACTTAGACCACCAATTAATATTTTTTTAGATAAGTATTGATTTTAAATTTTCATGTATTATTAATGCAAACGTTTCAGAGATTTATATATTTGTAAGAATTGTTTTGGTTGTTTTGACATGTACTACAATTAATATGTAGTTTACCTACCGTTTCTGGTAAGGAGCGCTATGTCTGCCATCCGGTCCCCACTCTTTCTAGTGTGGCGTGCTAGCGCTGGGAGCAGTCGTTAGTAACCGACTAATGAGCAATCATAATCAGGGAAGTGAAATAAAAGTAATCAGTGAGAACAAACTTGACGTTGTTGGACTAACACGATCATACAAAAAAATATTACACATAAAAATATCAAATGGAATGTTTTGACTTATTATAAGACCTAAAGTTTTTTATAAGTAAATTGTTATCGACAATAACGTAGACATAAAAAACTCATTTTGTTTGGATATTGAGATAGGTTAAGATAGCACAAGTTTAAACCTTAGTGGTTTTTGGTTGTTATTTAACTTCGAAAATCCTGTATCCCTTTGTTTATATGATAAATGAATAAATAAAAAAAGAAACTTTCAAAATCTATTTTGTTTCTTGTATGAATGCTGTTTATAACAAATTCTGTTGTAATAAGGAACTGCAGGGGAAAATAATAAGAAAAAAAAATATAATAAAATATTTCATTTATTATTAATTTACATTTATAATACACCAAAATAGTACCTACTTATCTACAAAGCATCCTCATAGCACCTACGATATAATTACGAAGCGCATATTACTGGCTGTGCATGTTACGTAAAGCTCATGCCTGTGATGTTTTAGAGAAAATATATCTTAACTAGATTCACTGCAATACAGCTCGCTTTAAATAAACACAACTTAATTTTACTCGCGATCTCAAATAATATCAATAAAACGGCAAACGAATGTCCCAGGATGTGGCGCCATTTTTAAAACATACTAGTTCCAGTGCTCTTGTTCGTTGAATATTTTGAGCCTATAGTAAAACGATATTCAGGTATCTAAAACCTTTTAACACTCCTTGAAAATCGACAAAAAAAAATCTCTCGGCCATCTTGGAAAAATATCGCGCCAAAAACTTGAGATCGCAAACATATTTTCTACATTTTCACAAACTTATTCATAACTAAACTCCCGCTTAATCTAGTACAGTATTATTAAACATTTTGGTCGATTTATAAAATAACAAAATACCGTTATGTAGCGTTACATAGTTTCCTAAGTGACTCGCGATTATGGCTTGTACAATAGGAACAATTTACATAATATGAAGCTTTACTCTCCCATTAAAATGCTTCTTACGTAAGTAATTATCAACTTTGGCGACACTTAGTTGTCTAGTCACACCAAAACACAGTAAAATTACTTGGAACTGTCAACAGGACGTCACTTTATTCATTTAAACTTTATGTACAGAAGATACCGGCACGGATCTTGACCGCTGACTTGAACTTGAAGTCGCGCAGACTTGAATGAGAACTGAAGTATTGGGTCTCTTTAGTGGTATGAAGTGAGACGCGGGAGCTGGGAGTACATCTTTGTAGTTACAGTGATTGGCTCGACGATGTGTACGATGCGCAAATTGATTCTCACTCTTTCGCCGAGCGCTCAAGATTCGTGCAGGTACCTATACAGTAGAGATACATAAACGGACTTAATGCAACACTGCATTCTCTGCCAGTCTACCTTTGGGTTAAGCAGACTTCTTTGTGGTAGGTACACACAGTAAATAAATAATAGTTGAAATATGGGAAGTATCATTCAGTGTCGTGGCCAGATCTTAAAATTGATCATTCCATGATACGGCCAACTAAAACTGGCCAGATCGTTTAAACGTTAACATTTGATGATATGTCAATCCTCGTTTGGCCATGTCATTGATGTAGGATATCAATGACATACAAGGTCTAAAGAAAGCAGGCCAAACGAAGATTGAAATATCATCAAAGTTAAACGTTTAAAACGATCTGGCCTCTTTTACTAGACCACATCAATTTCCAAGACCTGGTCACGACAGATACATAAAATAATAGAATACATGTATATGTTAAAGATCTAAGATAAATATTTTGAAACTCAGAATATAATAATTACGATCACACGAAATTTGAGACCACTTTAAGTAGTAGTTTCGAATTTTACCTTTTTTGATACCAAGGGACTTTAACTAGAAAAATCGCCTTTTTATTGCTACAAAATAAAGATGAAGTCTAAAACGACAAACTATGAGATATGTCTAGCAACCCCTTTCTAAACGTATCCTTTATATTAGTTCACTACTGAGATGAGAGTGACTGAAAGGTTGAAAGGAAATCGTTTGTCTTGGTATGGTCATGTAAAGAGGAGAGATGAAAAGCATGTTGCTAAAAGAGTTATGAATTTACATGTGGATGGATGGAGAGGGAGAGGGAGGCCAAAGAAAAGATGGATGGATTGTGTGAGAAGTGATATGAAAGAAAAGGGAGTTAGTGATAACGTGACGATTGATAGGACAGAATGGAAGAAAAAAACGTGTTGCGCCGACCACAAATAAAACGGAACAAGGGCAGGAAGAAGAAGAAGAAGACTGAGATGAGAGTAGTAGAATAGTGACGTGCGGTTGACAACACCGTTATTATTTTCTATTTAATTAGTTTAGTGAGCTTCAATACAATATTATTACGCATCAGCTACGACTGTATACATACATATAGCTATAATTAACACGAATATTACAAGTAAAATAGTACTTTATGAAACAATTCATCTTTTCCACACATTTTTGTTGAAACACTTCTGTTTTCCAGGCACATGCTTACGATTTAAGGCTTACTACAAATATTTGGATTGCTACTTTGTTAGGCTTCAATTCATATAAAAATCCAGCCTTATAGATACATCGCTATCAGGATTAAAAAATATATCAGAATAAACTAAATAATTTAATTTCTTTTACACTTTGTTATTTCTACAATAGCTTTATTTCCATTTTGAGCAATGACACTGAAAATTTTGTGAACACAAATATTAAGATCAAATTAACAAATCGATATTCTGTTACGACTGAAAATAGAAAGAACACAATTAAAATAAATATTAAGTACAAGGAGACGTATCAGAAAAGCAAAATAATTTAAGTCGAAGCTAAAACTTTGGAAAAAAAAATTACACAAAAAAAAAAACACTCGCTGGGCACAGTGGATCTTTAATTAAAGCTTGAGTCCCTTACTACATGTTTGCTAGCTGTGTGTAACTGCAAGCCGGAATGACTTTGTAAACGCCATTACACCGAGTATCCGGCTCGAAGTACCGATCCAATTACGGTTTCAGACCCGATAATATCACTAAGCAATTTTATTGCAATAAATTAGTGAAATGGTCTAATACAATGTCGATTATCAAATGTAGAGAAACTATTCGAAATAGAAATAGGTCAGTTTTTTTTTACTTTATCTCGAGAAATACGGTAAAAAAAATAGGTTTTTTATGCTTTTTTTGTGATTGAATTTTGTTTGTTGCAGTGATTATTTTGTGCAAGTATGAGTTTCTTACGCTCTAAAACATTATTACCATGTGGTAAAACATTATATATTTATTATAACAATGTAGGTATATTATATAACAATTATAACCTTTTTACAATGCTAAAAATGTCCAAAATGCTCTCAAATTGAAGTTGAAATTCTTTCCAGCCATTTTGTATGATAAGCAGTAAGTTTCAAATAATATTGTAAATTATGTTGTTAAAGACAAAGCTGACTTGTTTTGTCCCATATCCCATACACCACATATGTAGTTATGGACATAGTGCCGTGGCAACATTACATTAAAAATATGCTTGACTGATATTTATTTATGTAAAAAGTGGTTTAATTATTTTGACATGCACCACAATTAATTGATTGTCAACCACCTTATTTTTCTTCTTCTTTCAAAGAGCAACAAAGAATTATAATCATCGCAATATCTTCTGAAAGAACACGCAGGCAGATATAACTCGGTGCATACAAACCAACTCAAGTCGCATTACTCATTAAAAACAAAACATTATAAATATTTTATTTAGGGTCAAATATAATTAGGTAGCGAAATTCTACAGATGTGAGTACCGAATCAAAACTTATAATTAAATTACTACCTACAAGAGCAGTGTTGGCCCAGCAGTAGCGGTGCCGACCAGCCAGACGCATTACTTTGTGTTATTTAATTCATCACCTGTTTTCAAAACTGTGAAGGAAAACATCCTGAGGAAACCGGCATGCCTTAGAACCAAAATTTAGAAGACATGTGACATCCACCAACCTGCACCGGGCCCGCGTGGCGGATTAAAGTCTACTCTCTCTCCTAGAGAGGAGGCTTGATATCCAGCAGTGACAACATTATAAGGCTGTTTATGCATTACCTACAAGCGGTTGTTTTAGCTTAAGTTTTCATTATTTTTATTTTATCATCGGTAGAAACACATCCGGAATTTCGCTTACTAAATAAATTTGATTCAGATTACCTCTTATCGTAAATTAGTTTAGCAACGTATTCAGGCCCCGGGGCCGCAGATCGAGTCTCTCACTACACTGCACTCAGTCGGCTCCGGTACCGCACGTACCGGCGGCAGTGCACTAGCTGGCCGAGTTGTTGTACTGCGGCCTGCCCGCCAGCTCCAGCAGGTATCTGTCCGGGTGCTCGATCCAGTCCGCTGCTGACAGTTTTACCTGAATAGGGACATAATATTAATTAACAAAAATAATGACGATTTAGTGTATAAGCTTGCGATGAGTGATTCCGAGATTTCGGGATCGTTAAAATAAACCATCAAGTCAATCATCGACACGTCTACAAAATAATCAGATGTTTTTCGATTGTTTTCGATTGTTCGAATCAGTCACTCTCACAGAATGAATGCGCTATGCGCATCGACTTAGTCTAGTGATAGACAAGCCCTTTCATAGAAACTATTTGTCAAAATATTGACAAGATAAAACAAAAGTTCGCTGCAGCGCTACATTGGCATTATGTCGTCTAACAGAACTATTAAAACATGCAGCGCTAAGATAGCTTTTAGAGGACACTTATTCGCGACCGAAATGTCTTAAGCGCCATGAATTTCGTGGCACTTACGCGTTTCATTGAACATAGTGTAATGTTCAAGGTGTACGGACTACATTACACCTGAGTCGACTGAAGTGAGTGTTCGGCACGCGTAATCTAGTGCGTAGTACAGATATATCAATGACTATGCGCCAGTCGCAATAATAAACCGAGTCGGGCTAAAGTCGAAACAATCGAAATCCATCGAGATGTTGGAACAATCGAATGAAACCTCTCACTGTCGCGCGTCGCTAATACACGCGTTCGATAAATAGTGATATCATTGTCACACACCTACTAAACTCTTTGACCAATTAGATCATAGTAAATTAGAAAGCTGTGTTCACATTGACTCATTGAAATAAGCCCTTCTGAAAATACGAACGCGTCTTATGTCAATTTTAAAAATTAATACTGTTACGTATGTATCTATAAGTAATTGGCGGGCGGGCTGCGAGCCTCCCCTCGCCGCGCCCCGCGACGCGCATCTTGTCCCTAGCATTAATATTACGCAATAAACAGTGTGCAACGATCTATCTAGTTTGATTGACGCGTAGCGTACCCCTTTCCCGCCTACACCTCTCGTACATAACAAATACCTCATCTATTTTCAAACATATCACTGTTTTAGCAATTTTTATTGAAATTTTAAAATAATTTTTAATGCTGATTAAAACTGCTTTCAACCAGCTCCATTGGACAAAATTCTTTCAGTTAAGCTCGCCAATGTACCTATATCATGTGTACTTGTTTAAACTGTTTGTATAAATTGTTTGTACAATAAAGAAAAAATAATTCTTTTTAACAGCAATTTAAAAAAGTGTGCCGAAAGCGCTACTGTTAAGAGTTTGCGGTCAATAGTATTTTTGACTGATTTTGTTATTTAATAGTTATTTGTTATGCAAAAGTGCAAAGTTGCTTTTTAACCGCGTGCCCAATTTTGATAACCTAGCCAAGGATTCTAAAATTAGAATCCTGAGCGTTAGTGAGAGAATCAAAAGAGCACGAAGTGAAAAATCTTTGCAGTCGAGTGCAACACGTAACTTTTCATCCCACCTCAAGAAAAGAAAGCAAGAAAAACAAGAAAGTAAGTATACCAAGAAATTTCCGAGTCTGAAATTTTAACAAATTAAAAAAAGTGGTATGATGAATTTGGCACCATAGAGGTAGAAGTAAATAGGTTCAATGATGTTTTGATTTCACAAACTTAGTGCACATGATGTTCTAATTTCAATTTACTTTATCCTCCAGCGGATAAAAACGGCTTTTGCACTCAGATATTAAAAAGCAAAAATACTCTTTTCGAGATGGGGGATGAAAAAGTACTTCTTTTCAGTAGTTTTTTGTTATTTTTTTTGGTCACATTAATGTTAAACTAGACTGTAAGAAAGATAAAGCATAAGTGCAGTAGCCTCACCTGTCGCTGTCGCTCGGCCTCCTTCACTTGCCACTTCTTGATCTCCAGCTGCACCTCGCGCGACGCCTGGTCGCCGCAGCCCCACACCTGCATCGACACCAACATGCAATACATTAGCTAATGCTATTTATTATCTCTTTTATCAATCTCTAATGTCCGCTAATCGCACTTCAGACATAATGTAGTGATGTACCGGAACGTTCAAAATGTATACGGACCTCAACTTTATGACACAAGATTTTTATATATATTAGAAGACTAGCTGTGCCCGCGACTTCGTTCGCGTGGACTACAGGATCTTGAATTTATTTTTTCTAAAATAAAAGTAGCCTATATTACTCCTTATTACGTCAGCTACCTGCCAAAAAAAGTCCCGTCAAAATCGGTCCAGCCATTTCAGAGATTAGCCCGGACAAACAGACAGACAAAAATTAAAAAAAATGTTATTTTGATGTGTGTACCGTATACATATTCATATGCATGTAGTTAAAAGCAGTTATTTCAATATTACAAACAGACGCTCCAATTTTATGATATGTATAGATGTATAGATTAACTAATGAAAAAAATCCGTACAAGATTCGCTAAAAGTAACGAATACAGATACGGACCTTTCTTCTCTCACAGATATCCACGGGTACGGATATCCGGCATATCACAAACAATATGCTCGATGCCACATTCGATACAGTATATTTAGTTTCCTATGAACAATCACGAATAGGAGCGATGAGCATACCTCAATAGTCTCGAGCGGGTAGGGCACGCCCTGGAACTGTATGGAGTCGAAGTCCTCCGGGATCACCAGCAGCGGCTTGCGAGGGTCGGAGCCGGCGCGCAGCCCCTTCGGGTAGCCGCGGATGCTGGTGTTCAGGTACAGCATCTTCGGGCCCTTCTCCACTATCGAGAACCTGGACACAACGGGGAGATAAAGAATCAATAAGACATTAAAGCTAGAACTACATTATACCGACGCACACGTGTAACACGCCTGATTTGTACGTAGAACGACGTCGCGTGGCGTGGATCAATCAAGTGTAGCTCTACAAGTATAGTTGCCATATAAAATATAAAGTATGAAGACCGACGCGCCCAGACCTGCCCTCGCAATGCTCGGGAGTTAATTTTATAAATCAATCAATTTAATCCCGAACGATAGTGAGGGATTTATAAAATTAACTAGAATAAAAAATTCCTCATTGTTTATTCTAGTTAATTTTATAAATCCACTATCGTTCTCTTTTATCGGTTTCTTTATTAACTCCCTCGCAATGCTCGGGTTGCGAGGGAGTTAATAAAGAAACTTGAGTGAAGTGAGGAATTCAAGCCGCCCAAGACAAAGACAGCTTTATCCCCGTGTTGCATACTCTACTTTTTACACCATCTTTGAGATAATTAAAAGACAATTTGGTCGGCCAAATCATATTAGAGAAATATAAGTATTATATTTACAAGTTCATCAAACAAACAAAATTCACTACTCCAAGATTCTATAGTTTCAATTTTCTATAACGCTCCCGTCAGTAACCACGTATTATTCTATTTTCTTTTTTTTTGTCAGTGGCCAGTTTGAATTTCGAGTCAACTTGTTCGATGCACGTACATTTTAATTCACAATGTTGACGATTTTTGATGTTCCAAATTCAAATCTCATTATTCCCTAGTGATCGGCCATACTGCATTATCTCCCTAGGGATAGAATGACTTGCTTTAAGCACACTTTAAGTGAGGTTTGTATGACGTATTAAACGACATTATCGAGCAGGTGGTGTAAAGAAATAAAAGGCCCGTTTTGACATTTTGAGAAAGACCCTAGAATGTAACTTGGATCGAAACTGAAAGAAACAATAAAATAATAATTAATTACATAAAGAGTTTTTTGACGCCATATTTTAGTTTGATTTTAGTTAGTTGTAATTAGCGTAGGGTTTTATTATTATTATTATTTTAATTTACTGTAATTATAGTTTTTAGTTGTGTATGTTATAAGTTAAATTGATTTAAATAAAATGTACGATGATTACATAAAGTGTTTTAATGTAATTACATAATGGTTACATAATACAAACAACAACAAGGTAAATAATAAAAAACATCAAATGTCAAAACAAGCCTTTTATTTTTTGACTACTTAAAACTAGCTATGGATATGAATATTATGGGTATGATAGTTACTCACGTGGGGTGTATCTGTAAGAGGGCGCACTCAGGTCCGCCCCAGTACTGGTGCGTCTCCTTCCACTCCTGGGAGGCACAGATCACCACCAGAAGCTCTTCGGCTTGAATCAGCACCAGCGTTGGACCTCTACAACGTTACGTGGATGATATTATGCACTTCTCATCGAAAAAAACGAAAAAACTCTGAAGTTTTTTTAAATGAGTTCTACGTTTTATTGTTTTGAAGGTGCCCTGTCTGCCTGCCTGCCTGTTTAGATTTTTTTATAAGAAGTAGTACTACAACTTTAGACAGTTTACGAGTTACGATCTTTCAACTTACAAGTCCTAAATCTTGAAAACCGATAATACCTCTTAAAATACACAAGCATGTAGTACAAAACACGGGTAAATAAATTATACGCAAGGGCCCAAGGGGTCTTTGCTCGAGGATATAAAATTATATGTGTTCAAGCCGATTTTACTAAGAATTTTCGGCATTTTCAACTTCGAATATATTTTTTCCCCCGCTAGCTACAAAGTTGCCCCCATACAACAAATTAATGTATATCAAAGACCTTTCTAATGGTACCAATTTCAATTTGATACAAGCTGGGTATGTTTTGTTCAATGTTCTTTACGAAAGCAGTCGATACAAGTAAGGTAAGCGTATTGAGATATGTAGTTACTTGTAGGCGAGCGTGTGGTGCAGGAAGCGGTTGGCGCCCATCCCGTGGTCGCGTGAAGCGTACAGCGGCACCCAGTGCGACGGCACCGCGCACACCAGCCGCGCCAGCCACGCCGTCGACGCCAACCCGCCGCCACCTGAACACAGGACAATCCTTTATTTACACACAACTTTTTCATATATTTCTAGAGACAAAGTGACTTCGACGCCCTTGGGCGGAGCGGGAGATAGTGCCAGACTCTTATTGACTAAAAACCCACACCGTTCCTTCTTGCTTTTTATACCAGGGCCGAGCCTCCCTTTCGAAAACAGACCCTAGCCCCAGTAGGCTTCGACCCAGCTGGGCCTCTACGGTTGCTGACAACTCCTTAAGGTGCGCAGGAATAGTGCGCGCCGTTGACGACTTGGGCTCGGTCCGGACGGTCGGACAGCGAGCTACCTATAGCTAGCTGTCAACAAGCTTGCGGTTATGGTGGCTATCCTAGCCGGGCTGCGTTAGTTACCACGCACCGCGCTCCAGCACCGGCGTGGCCAGCTCCAGGCCGGCGTGAGATAGTTACCGTGCGGCTGTGGCGGCGGCTGGCCGGGCCGCGAGTAGAGCGGCGGCGCCGTGCCGGCCAGCAGCCACGCCACGGACACGGGCAGCAAGTGCGACGCCGCCTGCCACGCGCCGCGCTCCAGCACCGGCGTGGCCAGCTCCAGGCCGGCGCCCGACCCGTTCGACTCCACGGACGACTCGATGTCGCGGTGACGCGTCGCCAGCATGTGCACGCAGTATCTAGAGGGAAGATACATGGAAATTGAAATGTCTTCGTGCAATGATCTGTACCCCTAGCGTAATTGATAATCTGCGATCGTTAACGCTAGTAGAAAACTTCAAATGTACGGGAATGACGTCATCTCAACGCTCAGTCACGTGGTCAGAACAAAAGAAATAGGGGCGCAGCCAACTCGAGGCGTTCGACGCAAGCGAAACGGTTGTAACTTGGCTAGGGGAGCTGGGTTTTCATAGGATTTGATACATGGTAGTTAAGAACTTACCGATGTACAGGAAATATGAGCCTGTGACAGTGCTCCTCTAGCCAGCGCACCACGAAGCCGATGCTGTGCATGTCTCTCTTGTTGAAGCAGCCGTTCACGACCGTCGACAGCGTCTTGTTGATCTGGAGACACACAATATACAGCCTTACAAATTGTAGCCATGTGACCATTACTTACGAAGGACCAGCCTCAAAAGATCCCTAGTTTAGTGAAAAGATGAGGTCGGTATGTGGGATTTTATCGAAACCAAATAACCCTTTTTATAAATATGTAATCCTCTGGGACTTAAGGGAATGTCAACTATAAAACCGTTTCTGTCTTTATACTTAGAAGTCTCACGGATTTAAGTGGATTGCGTCAGAAAGAAATAGATAAAAAATTCTGGACTCCTGGGCATAGCTTACTTGGTGGAGTTAACCCAAGAGTTTAAAAAAGTTTCCAATGCCATACTAAAATGAATAAAACTCTTAGAAAAGTTAGGTACCATTTTTCACCGCAACCTGCACTACTTTGCATAGAGATGTGCCGTTGTCGGCAATATTGCCGTGAAATGGGAATATTGGTGGCAATATTGCCAGAAATATTCCAATTTCGGGCAATATTGCCAGCAAAGACACAAATCTAGCCTTGCATTAGCAAGGCTAGATTTGTGTCTTTACACACTCACCATGAGACAGGTCTGCGGACCCTCAGGGTAGTGGTCCATGGAGAGCTTGTAGCTGGTGTAGAGCAGACTGCGTAGCCCCTCCTGAGTGATCATGTTCTCGTCCGTCTCCGCGCCGAACATCCTGGTGTTAGAGACAAGTATTAACTCTTTGAATGTCGTAATTAGAGACACAATAGAAAGACAATTACCTTATGTCGGACTGTGTAACTTAAGACATTCGAAAGGTTAAGCTGGCTTTCTCTCATCTGGTAATGTTGGGCTCGCTGACTACCATTATTTATCAGCCAGCTTATACCAGCGGCTTCAGCCGTGAAATTAGCAAATTATCCCAAGGGAACCATAAATCCAGAGACTGAACGTGTCCGCTTATAAGCCGTTTTAGTGAGAAGGAGTAACAAACATACATATCAAAAAAAAAATTGACCTAGCGACGCCACCTCCATGCGCCCATTATTCCTACTTAAGTCCTTACTCTTCTCATCGGGATGTGAACTCGTAAGAAGCCCGTTTTCCTCACGATTTTTTATTTTAAAACGATGGTCATATATTTTCTTGTGTAAAATATTGTGTGAATTGGGCGAGGGCTGTAGAAGAAGTTATTTGATTTCCCGCCATCAAAAAAAGGGGAATCCAGGATGTAAAGCTGAAAGTTATGTGCTGCCCTGGTACAAACTACAATAACTTATTGTATAAAGAGCGTATATATAAGTTGCAAAGGTTATTAAGATATCCAGGGAACTACTTGGGAGGCGCGTTATTGATGACACAGAAATATCTCGTCCCATTGTCTCTCTCCTCACCTGACATAGGTCTCGATGATCATAGCGTCGTCCAGCATGGCTAGGATCTTCTCGCAATGCTGCCTGAAGGTGGACAGCGGGATGTGCTTGTTCTTGCACTTGCCCACGCGCAAGATGTACTTGAAGAACTGTCGCGCCAGTTCCGGGTACATAGGGAATAGGTATTTCTGGAGACAAAGTTAGGGAGATAATTGTCGGTCAGGTATCCGGTAAAGTTCGCTTGGTACCTGTCACCCGATACAAGGTTTTAACTTACTGTGAATGATTTTTCTGTGACGCCATTGATACCATCTTCTTTTTGTGATCTCTGGACCAGCAACTGTAAAAAAATAATGTTTTATACTATTATGCTATTATCTATGGCAATCCGGAGGTTTCAGGATTAAGTTTCAGCAGGTAGTTTTTTTATTATTTGATGTGAGAAATCACTACGACTAGGGCGGAGTGTGTCAGAAGTTTACTGACTAAAAACCTGTGTCCTTCAGTTGTCCTTTGCACTCCACAACCACGGCAAGTCTTTCAAACCTCCCCGCGGAGCAGTAGTGGCGGTGGTTGTTCGTTACAGTTAAATCTGTTTTGACGATTTTTACTTTTTATTTCCTCCACGAGCTTAAGAGGATATGAGACGCTGTAAACCAACTGTTTACTAATCTGCTCACAGGGTATTAATAAGAAAGATGGATGGATTGCGTGAGCGTAATATGAAAGAAAAGGGCGTTTGATAGCGTGACAGGTGACAAAAGAATATGGAAGAACAATGTGTTGCGCCGACCCCGAATAACACGAGATATGGGCAGAGATGATGATGATGATGGTATTATATATATAGCGAGCGATTTATGAACATAACTTTTGAAGATATTGCCGTTTTTCTATGTAATTCGTTATTTTTGCGGCTCAGTGTACCTGCCGGTGTAGAGCACGCGGGCGCGAGAAGCGGGGCAGGTTGCTCAACGCGGGACGCGCGCGGGCAATTCACGCCATGGCTCGTTCATAGAAGTGGCTACAGTGAGTGCGCGGCTACAAGCGGCAACTATGTCACAGCGCTACCAGTGTGGTCAAGCAAATCGCGCACGTTACCGCACCCGCGCCGTTGCCCGCACAGCGCTGCCAGTGTGGCCGAGCACTGATGCATTGGTGCTGGCATATCGTGAGTCTAATTGGGATGCTCTAATTAACTCTAATATGTTACACTAACACGGCCATCTATGTATTAAAAGTATTAGACACATAATTTGATGCGTGAATAAATAATTTGTACGGTGTTAACTATTCGAGGAGGAAGCTCTAAATTTGCAAAAATATGTTACACCTGTTCCATCTGAATGAGTGATCTTTGTTTTTGTGAGTCACAAATATCTTGCACCAGAAACCTGTTGGAATATAACAAAAACAAATCCATCCTGCTTCAACACTATGGTCTTTCTCTTTCTAAACCATAAATATTGTATTTAATTGGTCTAAGCCCCTCGTCAGCACTTGACTGAAATCCCTAGTATGGTTACAGTTACTGTATTCTACAAGCCTTGCTTAAGGGGCCGGCGGAGGATGAATTTCCATACAAACGTAATACCACGCTCATTTGCAGTTGGAGCATATATCCAACATATTATGATGATATTCGGTTAAAGACAATATTTATCTAGGTTCCTACGTCGAGAATATTAGAAATATTGTTATTTTTAATACAAGAAAAGCCAAACGGCATGTTTTGCCATTTACGCTATAAAAAAGTGCGAAATACAATTTGCTTAAATTTCTTTTTGTTTTTTTAAAAAAGAAAGACGTAGGAACCTAGATAAATATTGTCTATAACCAAATATCATCATAATATGTTGGAAATATGCTCCAACTGCAAATGAGCGTGGTATTACGTTTGTATGGAAATTCATCCTCCGCCGGCCCCTTAAGAGCACACGTCTCACGTGATATTACTGAAACACACCTTCCAATATAAAGAAAAGGATATTAAACAGTTATTATTGAAATCCTTAAAATGAAGTTTCTCTTTGGTGACCTTTTAACCCTAACAGGTTATGGGCCCAGAGCGCTAAACCAAAGTGCAAATAATATAAAGTGAAAATAAACGAACATTAAATAATAAAACGACGTTTTGTGCATCAAATTAAACAAATGGGACATTAAACAATCTGATGGTGATAAATGCAGTGTGTGGAAATTTCGAATTCAAAAATTATCAAGTGAATTACCTACTGAACGTTGTCGACATTGAAGTTCTGGAAGAAACAAGTACCCAGTGAGTAAAGAACATTATGTGGCGACGAAGCTGTCTTTTAGTAAAAGGTTGCTGATTTTGAAATTGGTTAGAAACACCACACTAACCAAATACTTTCAAGCATTTGATAAAATAGTCACTGAACCTATGGCTGCAGGTGCACAATTAGAATCCGATAAAGTGATCCGCCAAACATGACCCTACCAAGAGTCCGGAGCAGCACTGTCACCGCAGTCGTGATACTGACTGAAGACAACATAAAGTTAACTTTGGAAAACGAGATTGCGAGATCATGAAATCAAACTTGCAAGATATGTATGAAATCTTAGTCTTAAAGTACTTCAGGCTGAAACTTACGAGACCACAAGTCACACCTTCAAACAATTCAAGAGAGCATCGACAAAAACAAAAGTCAATAAAGAACAATTTGGAACCCAGGAAATGTTATCTCTGGCAAAAAGGGAGATTTGAAGAATAACAAAAGCGCTACCTAGTGAAAACAATGGAGCCAACAATAAAACGGTGTAGTTGGTTACTTCAAAACCAAACTACTCAAATACATACTTCTGGATTCGCTTTTATGGCGGGCCGTGATATGATGGGCAAACGAATTAATTTTGTTTGGTAATCTGGAGCAAATCAAAACTAAACTTCAATAAGCGTGAGGAGCCAAGAAACGATTCAGTTGCTATATTGGTGCGGCTATACAAGCGACGAAGAATGGGAATTACCAGGTGACCAGTAAAATGGACGTCGTCGGCGAAGAAAAAGCAGCAATCGGGAATGACTGTCGTTTTTGGTAAAAACGGCGGGGTCAATATGTTCAACGATGGTAAGCCGAAAATAAGGGTAAGTCTTTGAACAATCTTCTGAGCGGTCACTGATTAGTGCTTAAAAATGCTTTAAATAGCAAATGCTCGTTATATAAAGTCACAAATAGTAATAATTATGAATTATTATGGAATGAAATAATTGCATATCAGAATAAATTAAATGATTGAAACTATTGTCTGATAATTGTACAATTGATAATATTAGACCTAACGGTACATTGTGTGTCGAGTTTGTAGATGACAAAAACTTGTCTGTTATTTGATAAATTGAAAACAAAAAAGTTTGAAACGAGATGTCGTATAATCTCAAGTGCACACAGATGTTTTGCGGTCCTAACAGTTTTTTTTTTCTCGTCTATTGAAGTTTAAAACTATGTTGTGATTTTGAGGATAAATCAAAAGGTTTGTTAAGTTTCGGGATTACGTTACAAAATGTGAAGTTCATTTTGGTCTGAGAATTGTTAACTTTATGTTGTGATAATGAAAGGGAAATTATATCCAATTAAATGGAAGAGTTGAGCTCGGGAAGGTATTGCTTGGTCATCCCTAAACAGTGCCGCATACACTGGCTGTAAATGGTATGGCCGAACGATTGATGTATGATGAACAATGCCGATGATAAAACGAGTCTAAATAAGACAAATCGTTCTGGATTTAGATTGTTCTGGGGAGCACTGAGATTAGATAATATACCTGATGAGTTATGGCGTAATAATAAGCCAAAACTGTATATTTTAAAGTTTTTGATTCTACTGCTTACTAAGTTAGTAAAAGTCTAAAAACGAAAATTGGCAAAGACATCAAAGGGAATTTCGTTGATGATGAATCAAATTTAATGGTTATAAAGTGTGGGATGTGGTAAACCAAAAAAAAAAAATGTTTGTGGGAGTCAGAGATGTAAAAAGGATGAGATTAAATTCTTGTCAAATAGGCCAGTGAAACTTGAGCCTAAATGAGTTATGAGCTATAAATAGCATAACTTGGTAAATCTGACTTGGTACACCCGTTTGGAAAGAGGTGTGGATCTTATAAGAATCAATCAGTTTTTAAGCAAACAAACTTAAGATACAATACCTGGCGTAATTGCAAATAAATCTGTTTGGGAAACAGTGGAGAGCTCGAGATTGTCATATCACATGGAAATAAGTTAACTTTATTTTAAGATCGAGAAACATCACATAGTTAGAGACGAAGTGTAGGACGCAAAACTTATTTTTCTGTTTCGTATAATGAATACGATGGCAACCGTATTTTTGATAATATGTTATTACTTATTGTGTGCTGGACCATACAAAAAATAAAATTAAATGCTGGAATGATAAGCATTTAAATGAAGAATGTTTTCAATGAAATAATTGATTCAATTAAGTACAGATTGAAAATGATACCTGGAAATATAGTTCTAAAGAGAGATAAAAGAAATATTAATTTGATTAAATCAAATTGATTGTAAATAAAGAAAAGTCATTGATAGTAAATAAGTACAGTTGAAAATAAGTTGTAAAACGAGTTTAGTGGCTCGTGGTTATAATCAGATAAATGTTAATCAAACCTTTGTATCAGTTGAAAGAATAGCAAAGTTTTAGTTAAACTTTTGTGTATCAATGTAATGTCTTGGTTGACACAATTAAATGTGGATATAAAAGCATAATTTTGAGGAACCTGGATGAAGAAATTTTAGTATATGAATATAACTAAGGGTATTCTGGCTGACAATTAATGGTTTATACATTAATGAAATCATTATATGGATGGATGTAGTCTGTATATTATTGGTTCCTTCCTAATGTTTCGGTGAGCTTATATAAAAAGGTATTCCTAATATTCATCAGCGGATCAGTGCATTTAAGTTTTAATGCAGGTCATGAATGAAGTCTAGTTGTTGCCTAGTTACTGGATTAAGGAGGTCTGAGAGGCAGTCGCTCTATGTAAAATACTGGTATTTACACGCATCTAGTCAGAATAGTAGCCGACCCCAAGACAGTTTGGAAAAGGCTAGGGAGATGATGATGCATGAATTCTGGTGCCTGTTTGATGGCAATAGGTTTGCTCACTATTATAAGGTTTGTTATCTATTATATTGGTGTATAATAAAGTACATATATATAAATTAATAAATAAAGGAATTAAACATAACTGATGAAATGTGGGTGTGCTATAGGTGCACCTATGCCTGATCCTTTGTGATAAAGAAAAAGTTTTTTTTTAGTTTAAGTCTGTGTTATTGCATTTTAACAACTATGTTATAATGTGTAACCTAGCAGTTGAGTAAAACATACCCAATCAAAATTTTTATTAAATCGTTGACATAAAATTTATAAAATGTTTCCTGTGAAAAATAAAATAGGTCAGAAAACAAAATTACTTTAGATTACTAAATGTAAATAAATAACTAAGAAATGTTTAACTTGAGGAATGCTTTAGGGGCAATAAATCTGCCCATACATTCCTTGAAAGTTAAATATGTTGATAACAAAACGTTGAGTTCATGAGAAATTATAAGAGCCCCTTATCGAAATCCTTTGAGGTGCTTGATGCTGAATCATGGCATGCAATTGAGCCTAATCTTAGTTTACTGTTTACATCTCGAGTCGATATGCAAACAAAAATGCCTATTTGTAATGGTTACACTTAGATACAAGGCCCTTTGTATTAAAATATTTAAAGGAACTATAAATCTCAAGTTTAATAAAATATATAGGTGGGTGTTTGTTGATTGTGACCGAAGTGGTAATGATGAATAAATATAAAATGTACTGTGGGTTACTTGTTTAAATTATTTAAGCAATGTACAATTTGCTGGCAAACAATTTGGTAGCAAACAATAGCAAGATAGTACACAGTAGTAATGCAGAGTATGGTCACGTATGGTTTAATGTAAAGCAGTAAAAGATTCTGTGATTAAAGGCGTTGGTGACAAGTATTACATATTAAGTTTTATTTATAGGCATTACTATAGCAAATGCTGTTTTTATTTATGATGTTAATAAAAATAATGGATGCAAAAGCATTGCGAATAATCTTACCAGCCACAAACGAATACATAGATATTAAGTATCAGGTTGAGAAATATGTTACTAAAATATTTTGTTTCTACAACTTAACCAGATAGCTGGTATCCTGTGAAATTTCCAACGGTGCGTTACACCTAGATAAGAATGAAATTCAGGGTGACGTTGTAAATAGATGCAGTGTGCATAAGAATATGTTATTATATTTTGTTAATAATAAGAGCTTGGTTATGATAAGTAGACGAATTAGATTCATAGTTTCAATAATAAGTGAAATGATTGATTGGTCTGATTAGGTTTTACTGGGTTTTCCTTAATCCTGCGCAACGAATGTTGGACCATGATGATATTGTATTCCCAGAAATAAGGAAGGTGTGTGTTTTTTTTTTATTATTGTACAAAGGTGTTTGGTATAGTAGATATTATGTAATAGATATTATATTGCGATTAAAGGAAAAGGGATTTATTTTTGAGGGGGGCGTGTTGGAATATAACAAAAACAAATCCATCCTGCTTCAACACTATGGTCTTTCTCTTTCTAAACCATAAATATTGTATTTAATTGGTCTAAGCCCCTCGTCAGCACTTGACTGAAATCCCTAGTATGGTTACAGTTACTGTATTCTACAAGCCTTGCTTAAGAGCACACGTCTCACGTGATATTACTGAAACACACCTTCCAATATAAAGAAAAGGATAATAAACAGTTATTATTGAAATCCTTAAAATGAAGTTTCTCTTTGGTGACCTTTTAACCCTAACAAAACCAGCTCAGGGTGTCGGTCGTTCGAAAGAGTTGCCGCTGCTCTGGAACGCAGAGGGCTACTGAAGGGAAACCGGAGAGTTTTAGCCTTTACTGACTAGAACTCTCTCGTCTGATGATCTGGCCATGGTTTGGAGCGAGGGGGATAGGGCAGCGGTCGCTTCCTTTTGCGAAGCAGTAATGCTAGCGAAGAAGGCCTAGGCTAGTGAGGGAAAGGACGTCCTTACGCCCCAGCCGCCGAGACTTCCAGCTGTCCGGTAACCGTCCGGACCTAACTTGATTCGTCGACCCACCGCCTCAAAAAATATCAGCAAAGCCGTAGCAGGCCCAACAGCGCTAAAGCCTACTGGTCCATGGTTCAACTTCTGAAAGGGAAACCCGTGGTCCTAGAACGCAAATGGCAACTGAAGGAACATAGATGTGGTTTTAGTTAGTAAAAGTCTGACACGCCCTCCCGCACTGCCCTAGAGCAGGAGAAGTCATTGAAAATAAATGGTCTGCTTGCTAAAACTGTATTGCAGAAAAGTTATCAAAGGATTTAAGCCGTAAGGTAAGAAACTTGCCACCCAAAACTAACGTATCATGAAAGAAACGCCGACAGAACAGCTGGTAGAACCATAAATAACTTTTTTTATTATTCTATTTTACAGATAACGCCATAACTCCTAAATCTGTTTATAATCTCGGCGTATTAATAGCATTACGGAGATCAGTGTCAAGTGTACGTTCGCGTAAAATCGCGCTACACTCGTGTTTACTATAGATTACGGCGATGACGTCACACTCAACAATGGAAACTCGTTAACCAGCTGACTGCACCGACACACGCTGGCGAACAATTCCGCTTCGGCAGGGAAATGCGTATAATTGAATGTTAGCATAATCTGCCTTATAATGTTCCTAGGTACTGCTGGGGCTCAGGCCTCCTCTTTTCCACCCTGCGGACCCAGTGCGGGTTGGTGGATGTCACATATTATCGAATTTTTGGTTCTAGGACATGCCGGTTTCCTCACGATGTTTTTCTTCACCGTTTTGAGCAGTAGTGATGAAATAAATTACACAAAGTAATGTGCCTGGCTGGGTTTGAATTCTTGACTTACAACTCGTAAGTCGGGGCTGTTACGACTCGGGCACTACTGCTCCTTCAATTAAATGTTATATCTCATCACTCAGGATCAATCTGAAGTTTATTTTCACTATTCCACAGACAACCAAAAACATAAAGTTTTTTTTTTATTATTAATTATAGGCTTGCGTTTGACCACCATCTCACCTGATGGTAAGCGATGATGTGGTCGACGATGAAGCACGCTTGCCTAGAAGAAACCTATTCCTAGTTGTGCCTTATAACTAAATGCTGGGCGCGCCGAAGTTGCTTTTTATAAATTGATGTGTATTGTGATTTCCCGCCACCGTAGGCGTAGGCTTGCAGACGGCGAGCAATGGGTAGCTCGTCGTCTGGTCGTCCGGACCGAGCTCGAGTGGTCGACGTCGTGTAGTGTTCCATGCGTGCCTAAAAGAGATGTCAGCAAACTGTAGGGAACCAGTAGTTGAAATATTATTATGTTTAGCCACTTTTGGCTGGCTACGCAACAAGAATTGAAGATTCTTGTATACGACATTAATCAGATAGGTACCAAGCTGTCCTTGTCAGTCTGTATTTGTCTATAGCATCGTAGTTGCATAACAAAGATCAATTTGATTGCTAATTGTTTTTGATTGTGATTTATTTTTAGCATTTAATTTTGGTCCTTCAAGTTTAACCGAGATGAAGCCAGCCTACATTATACCGACGCACACGTGGACCACGCCTGATTTGTACGTAGAACTATGTCACGTAGCGTGGATCTAGTGTAGCTCTACAAGTCTAGTTTCCATATAAAATGTATGGAGAGCGACGCGCCCAGATCGGCGTGTTTGGCATACGTGTGCGCAGTGTAGTTCTACTCGTACCATAGTTTTACCTTAAAGCTAGAACTACATTAGACCGACGCACACGTGGGCGACGTCTCAGACGTGTGCGGTGGGTGTGCACACTACACCGACGCCACGCGTAACCGTGTGGCGCGAATACTAGTGCTGACAGTGACTTCGCCCGCGTGATAGTAAAAAATATCCCTAAGGAACGTACTCTCAGGATAAAAAGTATCCTATATGTTATTCTAAGACATGGTCTACCTATATACCAAGTTTTATCGAAATCCTTTCAGTTTTTTTTTTTGCGTGAAAGTGACATCCATAAGTACATTATTTTTTGTGACATCCATATAAAAAGAATGCGAAGTGCCACCTACCGGGTTTAATTTTATTTTCGAACCATCCAGGGACCTACTTATAATACACACAAAATTTCATCCAAATCGGTCAAGCCGTTTTGGAAGAATTAGGTGACATACACACTTACAGATGAAATATACTTAAAAAGACTAGCAGTCCCGATAGATGTCGTCCTGTCCGAAGACTCTTGCCAGTTAAAAAAATGAACCTGATAGCAGCGCCACCTATCAGGTTCAATTGTATTTTCAAATTACGCAGGGACACACTCAATTACTCGTTATGCACACAAAGTTTCATCCAAATCGGTCAAGTCGTTTAGGAAGAATTTGGTGACAAACACACGTCCAGAAGAATTGTGTATATGTACATACATATGTTTAAAGACATGATGCATCATTCATTTTTAGGGGCCCTGTTACAACACATTATATGGACAATAGAAATAAGAAGACAGTTTTTTTTTGTAAACTGATTGAATATAACCCTATTCTTATTTGAGTTGCATTGCATAGGCACATAATAGATAGGTTCAGAAGACAATCTAGTATCTACATACAAAGTGTGCTCGCTCGAGCAACGCACATACATATACATAACACCGCTCACGGACACGATATCTCGCTCGGCTCAATCGCCCGGTCGCACTCATCTCACGCATCTCGCTGCCCCTAGCCACAAAATAGATAGGTATTTTGTGCCCTACCGCGATCGCTAGCATAGGTAGGTATAAAAACTAAAGTACATCATGAGATTGACTTCTGTATCATAAGTATCTATTTTGTGGTATAAGTAGGTAGGTACCATCAAACACACTTCCGCCTGCTTCCGCCTGACCACCGCTAAGTTCATTTTTGCTTGCACTCGAAACAAAAACTTCAAAGGGTTTGGTTTCGCGCCGCGCCGCAGGAGTCAATGACCGCGATGGTACCTACTTACTTGGCTTCTTTATAATTATCTTGTGATATTTGTGAAAATAAATAAAAAATCTAATAACTATAGATGATACTTCTTGACTTGTTCGTTGTTCGATAAATTCGAATGTTAAACTCACTCCAGTTCCTTCTTTGCTTTCGTACCATGGCTTCGACCCTGCTGGGCCCCTACGATTTGCTGACATCTTGAGACATGCATAGAACATTACGCGCCGTCTACGACTTGGGCTCGGTCCGGTTACTGGACGGCCAGACATCGAGCTACCTATTGCTCGCCGTCCGCAAGCTCGCGCCTAACGGTAACTGGAAATCGGGGTCGGGATCCCGGCGGCTGGGCCGTGAGGGCCGTTACCTCGTGCGTGCAGCCGCTTCCTTAGCTAGCATTACTGCTTGGCAGAAGGAGGTTACTACCTGCTATTCCTCCTCGCTCCGGACTATGGCCTGTACCAGCCCGGTGCAAGAGGTCATGGCCACCGATCACATGGCATACTTCGTACCGTGTCCTTCGGGCGATCTAAGTAGTGGTGACACCCGGGCGTTTCTTTCGCACGAATCCGGTGCAACAACCTTCCGAACTTACTACGTACGGTGAGGACCTGCGTCATGCGGAAGGTGAGGACGCCGTGAGGTCTTTCCAGCCACTCCGCAAATACCCCTTTTTGAGGAGTGGCTGGAATTAGTTCAATAAATTTTATCAGTATTTTTTTTTATTTACAATAATGATAGACCGCCCATTGTACGTGTTTTAGATATAAGTTTTTCTTTGTTATGTTTTGTATGTACAATAAAGTATATAATAAATAAATAATAAATAAATGATAACCGCAGATGATACTCGGGCTGTCGTCACACGCAGGGCCCCAATTTCTGGGACGGTTGGATCGGCGTCGCGTGTGATGGCGTGGCGTCGCGTCGCGTGGGTCAAGTGTAGCTCTAAAAGCCTAGTTTCCATATAAAATGTATGGGGACCGACGCTCCCAGATCGGCGTGTGTAGCCCACGTGTGAGCAGTGTAGTTCTGCCGCCGACGTAGCGTCGCGTGGCGTGGCGTGGGTCAAGTGTAGCTCTAACAGTCTATTTTCCATATAAAATGTATGGAGACCGACGCTCCCAGATCGGCGTGTGTAGCCCACGTGTGCGCAGTGTAGTTCTACCTTTAAGGTACACGTGACGTCCTAATGTAGTTCTTTCTAGCTTCATTCAACCCCAAGCGAGCGCCGGTGTTGCTCAGTTGCTCTCTCATTGTCTTTCTATTGTCTCCAATTACCTACGGTATTCGTAAGGTAAAACCGTACGAGCTTTTTTGTGGTTGTGAAATCATCAAATAAATTCACCCGCTCTAGGTGGAGCGAGAGGGTTAGCGTCAGACTTTTACTAACTAAAATCCTGTTTCTTCAGATGCCGTATGCGTTCTAAACTCTTTCGAACTATCCCGCAGCCCAGCGACTTATAAATATTACGTCTAAGAACGTTATTCAGTTGAAGTTTACTCCATAGTTGGTGGTCATGACTTCCAAAACAATCAAACGAAGGTACTTTATCACAACTGCATACATGTGCAAAAAATATTCATTATCACCTCTATCAGTAATCACAAAAACAGCGATTACAATCCATCAATCATAAAGATTTGTTGATAAACACAATAATTACTGTGTCTTTGTGCAGTAATACACAGAAATACTTATTTCTGGCCTGTCAATTACTTAAGGCTTATAGTCTCTTGAACCATCTGGCGGAAATTAAATGGACGCAACTCTCGAACCCGCCTAGGCGGCAGTACATTTATCTGTGCATTTATTTGTGGCCAGCAGCGCCCGGAAAGCGCGCGGCTGACCTTTAAATCCATTTTCTTTGCGAAATATTGATTGACTTACATATGCAATGTTCACTTTGAAGAATATTTAACCACCAATTTTTATATGTAAAAATGTTTCTAAAAATCCAAGCCGTTTCGAAGGAGTAGGAAAAAAGTTGCGAAAAGTTGCGAAATTGCTAAATATTTTTTTTAGACAAAAGTATTAATAGCACGCAAAAATCAAATGTTGATAATGTTGTTCATGAATCTATAATAAACATATATTTTTTTCAAACTTAGAAACCTAGCCGTTACCGAGGAGTAGGCTTCAGAAAATCACTGTTTTACGGCACTTTTCGGGTGCTTGGGCCATAATTCACAGGCCAGTTTTACACGAGCTTCTGCAAGCGACTTCGCCGGCGTAAATGTAGAAAGGTATCTCAAGGAAACATCAACATCATCATCATTTCAGCCGATAAACGTCAACTGTTGAACATAGGCCTCCCCCAACGAATATACTCCCGAGATAAAAGTATCCTGTGTGTTATTCTACTACCTGTGTGTCACTCGCCTGCCGAATTTCATCTAAATCCGTTTAGCCGTTTAAGCGTGAAGGAGTGACAAACATACAAACACACATACATACAAATGTTCGTTTTATAATATTAGTGTAATAGTAAAATTATTTTCGAAAGGTCGAAGCCCAAAATGCAAGGTGGGTATGCCATCATGGGTTTATCAATGACATAAAACACTCGACTATGGAACCATAAGTGCGCGACTCCGACTCGCACTTGCCTGGTTTTTCTGAATAATTAACCCGAAGACAGACAAAAATACAATAGTAAATAAGTACATGCAAATAAACAATGTTGTTGTGATAAAACAAATCCAACCAATCAGTTCTGTGAAGATTCTATCATTCTACCAATTTCTTGCAAATATGCTCACATGCTTTCAACTTAAAGGAAAATCGGCTGGTCGCCATCCTGGTATTCAGAGGTAGCGCATTCCACAGAGATATCGACTGGACAAAAAAAGAGGAGTGGATAAGCCCAGAGCGGTGTGAGGGACATCGTAGAAGACGATATTTGTAGACCAAAGATTTTATTGTGCCCAGAGCAAAGATATTGAATTTCAGAAATCAGATAAGAAGGGGAAGGAGGCTTATCAAGAAATGAGAACAGGGTAGTCAAGACTTTTGCGCTGACGAATGGGTAACCATTTTAAAAGCGAACGATGCTCGGATACATGATCGTACTTACGGAGGTTGAAGACAAATCGAATGCAGTTATTCAGAAGGCATAAATCAAGTTCGTATATAGGGTGTAGAGATCCATCGCTCTTTCTTGCTCGAACGACTGACATTTTAACACGTCATGATAAGGCCCTAGGTCCTGGGCCTTATATCTCCAGTGGACGTTCAGCCCAATGACGATGATGATGATGGTGTCGCATCAAAACTTACGCACTTTGCAAGTAGGAGCCGCTGTCTTCTTCTTCTTGATCCTGCTCACTTGGATGCCCACGATCGAGAACCTCATGTTCTTCACCCTCCCCCTCAACCCCTCCATTGTTATACACTTTTTATCACGCACATAAATGTAAGTCACTGGCCGTAAATAACAATCATTTAGTTTTAAATAATTTCAATGCTTTTATCACTCTTTGTTACAATTTTTATTGCTTTTTCTGTAACATATAACCTCCTCCTTTTTGAAGTCGGTTAAAAACGCCGTTGATTTGCAATTTGAACGTAAATGCAATGTATATGTGTTTCTATAATTTTCTCTTTATCTCACTGTTAACATTAGTATAGTTTGCGTAATTAATTGACGTAAACACGTAAATATTTGCCGGCTGACACTGGCAGTCAGTCAGTCAGCAGGGCCTAGAATCACGGCGATCAATCAGAGCCTACAGCGATAAGATTGCTAACGAGGGAATTACTCGACATTAACAAACATTAAGATATGTTCAGTAGTGATGATATTGATAATAACACAAATAATCGACTACCTGACTATCGAGTTTGTTTATTTTTTAGCTTATACTGTCCAACTGCTAGGCAAAGGCCTCCCATTCCCCCGAAGCGGCGAGCTTGCTGGCCTGGGATTCCGATCCCGATTTCCGGCCACCACCGGCGAGCAATGGGAAGCTCGCTTTCCGACCGTTCGGTAACTGTCCGGACCGAGCCCAAGTCATCGACGGCGCACACTGTTTCCGCGCGCCTCAAGGAGTTCTCAGCAACCGTAGGGGCCCAGCAGGGTCAAAGCCTACTGGGGTCAAGGGTCTGCTTCTAAAAGGAAGGCTTGGGCCCGGTATGAAAGGCAACGAAGGAACGGTGTGAGTTTTTTAGTCAGTAAAAGTCTGACACTAATCTGGATGATTTTTTTTTACCCACCGAAACACTCCTCCCCTCCCGGCCTCCCTCACCTTCTTCCAGGTATTATTTTCTTGAGCCTAGCATTCAGGGCCACTAACCACTAGACCAACAGGCCAATCTCATCTAGCGATACAAGTTTGAACACTCTCTAGGTGTTTAATCATGCGACGGAAAATGGCAATGCGGAAATCGATCAAACAATCGATTAAAAAATTCGATTATTAAATCAATACCACATCGTATCTCCACAACTTCAGGCAGCGCATCAATGAGTGCATCTCTATTTATTGTCGACGAGGCGTGCCGCCGCCGCATTACTTCATTAGGCACGGTAACGGCGTCATATGATGCGGTCACATGATGGGCAGCATGTGATATGCTGCAAACTCACGGCGTGGACAGGTGAGATTTATTAGTTTTTTTTGGGCCATAGGAAATTTTCGTTTAGGAGGATTGATAAACAAGTAAAGATCGAAAGAAATCAAAGCTACAACTACACTGTGCACACGTGTGCCACACACGTCGATCTGGGCGCGCCGGTCTCTATACATTTAATATGGAAACTAGACTTGTAGAGCTACAGTAGATCCACGCCACGCGACGTCGTTCTACGTACAAATCAGGCGTGTTACACGTGTGCGTCGGTATAATGTAATTCTAGCTTAATTGGAGTCCACAACGAAATAAAATATAAGGGTCTGTTTTTTTTTTATTATTGATAGGCTCGCGTTTGACCACTATCTCACCTGATGGTAAGTGATGATGTGGCCGACGATGGAGCACGCTTGCCTAGAAGTAACCTATTCACTCTTGACTTAAAGACCCCTAGGTTGTAGCTATCAGGAAACACAGACTCCGGCAGGGAATTCCACTCTTTAGCTGTACGCATAATGAATGTGTTTCCAAAACGCTTTGTACGAATGAGTGGGATATCCACCATGTACCGATGGCGTAACGCCGTACGTCTAGTGGTCCGATGATGGAACGGACTTGGACGTTTCCACTGTCGCGAAGCTGGATTAAGTGTGGACCGTGAATTGGCCAATCACAGTACACAAAATCTCCACTCTGCATCAGTGGAAACAGTGTACTGTTGCCAAAAAGTATCTTGTGCGGTTGCGCAGAAGTCAAATATTCGGTCTCTTTAGTGGTGCGAAGTGAGACGCGGGGCCGGGGAGTGTCAGTGATTGGCTCGCCGCGCCATCGCGTCATAGACTTCACTCCTCTTTCGTTCCCTGCGTTGCGGAATGTATCTAATAACGAAGACGATTGGCTCGCCAATGTATGGAGTACAAAGCGATCCCCACTTTGACGCCGAGCGCTCAAGATACGTTGTGGCAACTGTAAATGGGGCGAAGTGAAGTTAAGCGGCCCCGAGCCTGACAGAACGGAGTCGAGCGGAAGGTAGCTCTATTCCACTCCGTTCCACTTCGATTCAATGGCAACACTTGCCAATGTTCACTACTCTTCTCCGCTCTACTCCGCAAATATTTTACTACATGAAAATCCTTTGTCTAAATCTCACAAAAAGTAACTTCTGTGTAGATGTATCAAATCTACACTAATATAGATAATAAAGAGATAAGTTTGTTTTTTTGTTTGTGAGAGGTAATCTCTGGAAGTACTGGTCCGATTGCTAAAATTCTTTCACCGATAAAAAGCTAGTTGATAAATACAGCACAAGTGCCGTCGTTGATGGAAATAATGAGAGGCTTATGAGCATCAGTGGCTATCTTCCGGCTGACGTGATACCATCTGTCTATTTATGTACCTATTACAAGTTTACTGTTGGATTCAGTAGAGCCAAATATGGCGGTAGTAATTTCCGTGACCGCCTTATGTCAGCGGATTGTCAGTTTCCCATCGGTGACCCTGTGGCTGTCCGTGCTTAGAAGGTTTTTCCGTCATCTTGTCTTGTTGGATCATAGTTGTCAGATCCTATAGCTTATGGGAAAAATATGTCATGCAAAAGAATTGGTAGGTAAAGAGTACGTAACGTTGCAGGATTATTCGAAAAAGTTACCGCGGTAGGGCAACTGAAGAAACGCAGATGAGTTTTAGTCTGTAAAAGTCTGACATTCTCTCTCGCTTTATCCAGAGCAAGAGAAAATATATTCTCCACATAAAAAAAAAAAGAAACCGAGAGAAGTACCGCAGGAGCGGGCTCGCGACCGTAGGTAAGTGCGGGCTTGCGACAGAAGTACCGCAGGGGCGGTCTCGCGACCATAGATAAGTGCGGGCTTGCGACAGAAGTACCGCAGGGGCGGTCTCGCGACCATAGGTAAGTGCGGGCTTGCGACAGAAGTACCGCAGGGGCGGTCTCGCGACCATAGGTAAGTGCGGGCTTGCGACAGAAGTACCGCAGGGGCGGTCTCGCGACCATAGGTAATGCGGGCTTGCGACAGAAGTACCGCAGGGGCGGTCTCGCGACCATAGGTAAGTGCGGTCTTGCGACAGAAGTACCGCAGGGGCGGGCTCGCGACCATAGGTAAGTGCGGGCTTGCGACAGAAGTACCGCAGGGGCGGGCTCGCGACCATAGGTAAGTGCGGGCTTGCGACAGAAGTACCGCAGGGGCGGGCTCGCGACCATAGGTAAGTGCGGGCTTGCAACAGAAGTACCGCAGGGGCGGTCTCGCGACCATAGGTAAGTGCGGGCTTGCGACAGAAGTACCGCAGGGGCGGGCTCGCGACCGTAGGTAAGTGCGGGCTTGCGACAGAAGTACCGCAGGGGCGGGCTCGCGACCATAGGTAAGTGCGGGCTTGCGACAGAAGTACCGCAGGGGCGGGCTCGCGACCGTAGGTAAGTGCGGGCTTGCGACAGAAGTACCGCAGGGGCGGTCTCGCGACCATAGGTAAGAGCGGGCTTGCGACAGAAGTACCGCAGGGGCGGGCTCGCGACCATAGGTAAGTGCGGGCTTGCGACAGAAGTACCGCAGGGGCGGTCTCGCGACCGTAGGTAAGTGCGGGCTTGCGAGAAAAGTACCGCAGGGGCGGGCTCGCGACCGTAGGTAAGTGCGGGCTTGCGACAGAAGTACCGCAGGGGCGGTCTCGCGACCGTAGGTAAGTGCGGGCTTGCGAGAGAAGTACCGCAGGGGCGGGCTCGCGACCGTAGGTAAGTGCGCGCTTGCGACAGAAGTACCGCAGGAGTGGAGTATTTTCTGAGATTCTACAAATAAAAAACAAACTTTACCTTTTTATAGTAGTCATCATATAATAGTCAGTTATACTCGTAGTTATTATAACACCCATATACTGAGTCCTTGGCACCTTGGCACCAATAGAGTTAAAGGAAGCAGGATCGAAACAATGTGGGCAATAGACACTGCACCAAATTAGGAATGAATCATCTAGTTTGGTACATCCTGTATGTGCGGCAGTGTATAAAATTTGAGAATGCAATAAATCCTTGTTCTTGTTTTCGGAAATAAAGCATATCATCTAGGTTAGGCCTGTATTTTCAACTGCTTTATAAGATTACCTCTTTGGCGTTATAATTTATATTTGAAGTTCATTTTTACATTTATATTTTTAACTAGCCTTGGCTAGCTAGGCCATTGAGTATGACAGCCAGCATCTTTTTTGTTATGGTAATTGACTATTCTGAGCCAACATTATGTAAAAAGCTAAATCTACTAAATTAAATTTCTACCTAGTTTTTTTGTACCATTTGGCAGCTAACTCTAATACATATTATATATTATTAGATATTATTATTTTTTTTATTATTTCTTTTTTTTTATTTAGTAGCATATTTTTTTTCTCCTTAATAATTTGTATGTGAATTGTCAAAACATAGCGTACTACCTAATTTTTAAGATCTTGTATTTAATTATCACCTATGTTTACAAATAAATGATTCTGATTCTGAAAGCTAGGAACATTTTGCATTTTAAGAATCTACTTGAGATTTCAACTATTATCATGTAGTTTTAAAAAAATAATTTAAGGTATTTGTTTCAGTTATTCTTGTGTGTTCTGCTTAGCTACATATTAAGCCTTTTACTTTACAATACAAATTCAATAGAAGAAAATTGAAAAAAAAAGTGATTAGAGCAGTGAAATTTAAAATTTGTTTTTCAGTTTCCAAAATAATATATTAAAATAATAATTTTATTATATGGACTCAAAATTCTTAAAAAAACGGAAATTAATAAAAATGCAGAATTACATACTCACTGGTATTTGTAAGTACATTGTAACACCAATCTAAATGTATGCTCCATGTACAGTAATAATTATGATTGGAGTGCAAATTGCTGAGTGCTTACATCATAGTAGAAATTGTGCTCTGAACTTAATCAATTTAGTAGAGCAGTGTTCATTCATTGTTCTTAAAGTTTTGTATTACTTTTAACTACTAGAATAGCATAGCATACTCGGCCTTATAATGTTCCCACTGCTGGGACTCATACCTCCTTTCTAGGAGCGGGAATGGGCCATAATCCACCATGCGGGCCCAGTGCGGGTTGGTGGATGTTACTTTTTTTTTTTATAGGTTTGCGCTTGACCGCTGTCTCACCTGATGGAACGTACTTGCCTAGAAGAATTATCTTATTCCTGCGAATTATTGGTTCTAGAACATGCCGATTTCCTCACAATGTTTTCCTTCGCCGTTTTAAGTACCATTGTAAATCAAATAAAAAAACCAGTAAGTAAAAGTAAAAGTTTTTAATAACAAGTACAACTTTACCATTATTATTTTAATTGATTTTGTTGTCACTAGTTTTTTGCTAATGCTGCATTTTTGATAAAAATAAATTACCTATTACATAGTCATGATACTGGCAAATGTAACAGCATATTATTATTTGAAAACCATTGTATACATGAAAAAATGTTTGTTATAGGTATCTAACTTCACAACTTGTTGAGTAATTTTAAAAAAACATTGATTGTATAAAAGTGTTACTTTTATACAATCAATGTTTTTTTGTAATTTAATGTAGATAATGCAATAATTTCCGAGAGTTGGCAACTCTAAGAAATGGAAACTCAGAGGTACCGTCAATTTGAGACACAATAGTAAGACAATAGATGCGTAAACGCCGGCGTTCGCTTGGGGTTTAATGAACTAAAAAACCCCTCGACAAAATTTTCTATCAACAGGTGGGATCGCAGTCAAGCACTAGTTTATATCAATTTAAAAAAAAAACAAATGGTGAAGCCACTGGCACAAGCTAGTTGACTTCATAGTAAGAATGCAGTGTGCATTCAAAGGAAACATTTAATAACCATAAGTGTAATAAAAAATAAACTTTGGACTCATAACTATTCAAACAATGCAAACACAGGGTTGCTAGCTACCCAGAAACATAAAAAAAAAAATGTTTTCACACACTTTCAATTAATCATTTGTACAGTGTAGACAACCTTGAGTACTGAGGTCATTAGAGAGACCTCTGGGAGGCCGATGACCAAGGTCAAGTTCAGCAAGTCTTTGATTTACTCATGAAATTCATAGACAAGACTTTGTTTCACTCTTTTCTTCACATTTTACAACCTTGTACTGTTGTCAAGCATGCCATTTTTTATACTAGCCTTATTAAGACCATAATTCTTTATTGTTTGGTGTTAAAAGCACAAGCTTTAGATATCAAAGATAAAGAATATACAGCAGATTCTTCATGAATCATCTTTATCTAGCACTCATAAATATCACTCGAGTTTTAAGATACGAAATGGTTTTTCACCACTCATATTACAATCGTCAGTCTATTTACAAATCTCTTGCAACTCAATTATTAGTCACACGTTTTCTAAAAACATTCCATGATTCAATCATTCGCGACCCAATCCGAAGCTGTCAAACGTCGGAGATTTACCGATACGATCGTTATCAACGAGAATCAAAACAAACATCGAACAGGAAACGTCAATCTAACCCTGACGATGACCCCCGCTAATTAAATGGACATACAAGTCTATGCTCACCTTGCCGAGCTTTTCTACGGGCACCATGGACAGCGGGGGCTTCTCCCTAGACTCCGCCAAGCCTTGCAAGTCACCACCAGAACCGGAACGAGAGCCAGCGCCTCGCTGGGACCCTCGCGGCGTGCTGGTACCACTGCCAGATTGCTCTCCCCCGCCCTTCGTATCATTACTATGGTTGTTCCCCATCACTTAATCACACTCCTAACACCTTAATGACCTAATTTTCGTTGGAGTGGATCCTACAATCACAACAATTTGCGAGATATTAAAGTAATAGCTGGTCTGGTGATCACACGAATAAACGTCACTCGCTTGACAGACAACTGACGTCGTTGTCAATGTCAAGTAGACGCGTTCGGATACACTCATCATATTTCTTTCATATTTCAGCCACTGAAAGGTATTATAGCCGAGATAAATGAACAATAAATGTACGACCTTAATTCTATTTTTAGTAAAAAACTTCAAGTGCTCGTTTATACTCGTAACATTTGCAGAGTAGTGTGTTTATAATAAAATATTTCAGCCGTTACAAAATTATTTACTATCGGAACATGATAGCTTTTATGAGATGCGTGGATGTTCGAAAATAAATATTTATGGCGATTTTGTTTAGTGATGTTACTAATAAAACACCTTTGGTTATTTTTATAAATATTTAATTTATTTTTATTTACTTATAGTTACAGTAGGTAAGTACCAAATATCACAGACGGGATGACCTTATTTTTAAACTTAACAAAAAAAAAAAAAACAATAACCCACGTTCCTTATGTTCTACACTCACTAAAAACACCATAATTTAATTTAATTTATTAGTTAGTCATATTATTATGGTTTTAATGATACATACCAACTCATTTATTTCTAACCCAAAAGTGGTAGGAGAATGCCCTGTTAAATTAAGTCCGCGTATGCACCTACCACTGCTGTACAGTTGAAATAAATAATTAGCGTTGCGTAAAAACAACATTAAACACAAACATAAAAAATATATTTTTTTTATGTTTGTGTTTAATGTTTTATTTAAGAAATGTGAGTGTCCTACGCGGTTAATGACTGAAGAAATCTCATCGCTGGAAGTTCTATGAGTAAATGTAGAGGTAGCGCTGCGCAGTAGCTCAGGAATATTGTAGATAGCCAGTGTCCACCCTGCAAGAGAAGATATAAATTAGACATAATTAAACGGTATCAGGCCAGACATGATTTAATTGGCTTATTACAAGGGTCACTTTCGTGGGTTGTGTGAAAGTGTACCTACCTAGGGGCCCTAGAATGAAGGCAAAGAAGGAACAGGAGTGGGTTTTAGCCAGTAAAAGTCTGACACGAACGAGAAGGAGAAGTCATTGGATGAATTCTCACCTAAAAAAGGTTATTTTGCTCAGTACCTACCGGCCGAAAACTGGTCTATAAAAAATAAACAAGCAGGGCTGGTCTCTCGCATGCGACCCGTACCTACCCTGCAGCAAAAAATTCAGCTCAAGGCAATTTCAAAGACAAAACTTACAATATCAAAGACGGCTGCCCTGTTGGCGTTGGTGCGCTGAGCCAGCAGCGTGAGGGAGAACAGCCAGTGGATGAGGTAGATGGACAGCGACATGCGGCCCAGCACCTCCCAGCCGCGCCACGACAGGAACTTCCACCAGACCGCTGGGGAAACCGAGAATTAGCGAATTTTATACTGTAGCACTTTATAATGCAACCGATAACTTTAATAAACTAGTGCTTGAATGCGATCTCACTTGTTGGTAAGCAGTGATGCAATCGTTGATGGTGAGACGCACTAGTTTATTAAGAGCCTATTCACTCTAGCCTTGAAGACGCCTAAATTATAATCAGACGGGAAGACCGCAGCAGGCAAATTGCTCCAGTCCTTCGATGTATGCGGTATAAACTATGAGGCGTACGTAACCCTTTGTCCGGATCCGGACCGGCCATATTATTGTTGTAGGATTTCTATGGTAATAAAAGGTCTAAAGAAAGTAGCTCTAACAAGGATTGACATATCATCAAACTTTAACGTTTAAAACGATCTGGCCAGGTTTACTTGGTCATATCATGAGGTGCAGAATTTCTAAGATCTGGCCACGACATATACAGGGTGTGGATTTTGCAACATCGGTAACGTACTGTATTTTTTTCAAATTCAGCTCCTTTTCAAGTTAAATCTCAATAACTGTTTTTTTAATCATGGTATTACTTTTTTTTATACCACATTAGAATCTGCATTTAATGGACATATTTTTTCAATAATGGGCACCGACAGTGTAGTACATTTCTTTTACACCATTCGCGCCCTAAGTCTTGTGATCATCTGAAGACTATAGTTAAAATTTTAAATAAACAATTTTTTTCTTTAATATTTTTTAGTTTACAGTAAAACAGTTACTTGCGTATTATAGCACACATATTCAGCAGTAATATACAAAGAACAAAATAAGAAAAAAAATATTTTTGTTGAAACTAGAGCCATATTAGTATGACAAGGTGTTGTTTTTAAAAAAATATATAATGATCACTTTTATTCTTAGACCTATGGTAAAAAGTGGTTTTAAATTGTGGTATGTGATAGCTGAATATATGGTATATCGACTCGTTAACGTTGGACCACTATTTACGCCACACCCTGTATATTTAGGTAATTCTTCTGTACCTACAACTGCTTATCACCTTACTTGTCCTAAACGAGTTGGCATAACATAACTATAACACCTGCCAGAAACGCTGGTACTTAATAAAAACTAAAATCTCCGATACTCACAATCAATCTTATTGAAGAACCCGTACATAGCGAAGGCGGTGAGCGTTGTGAAGACTGGCCGGTCTAGGGTGGCGTACAGGGTGATTAGCACGGAGTGCGTGACGCCCTTCATCCAGTAGCCGCCCACCACCCACAAGAACATGCACGGCACCGACAGCCTGTACAGGACTCGGATGCACTGGAAGAAGAGAAAGAGATTTACTAAACAGTCAGGTAAATAGCATCTCGAACAAAATAACTCATCATCATCATCATTTCAGCCGATATTCTGATGTCCACTGTTGGACATCAGCCTCCCCCAAGTGTCTCCACAAAGAACGATCCTGTGCGTCTCGCATCTTCATCAGGTCATCGGACCACTTTGTAGGAGGCCTTCCAACGCTGCGTCTTTCGGTACGCAGGCGCCACTCCAGAACCTTTCGGCCCCAACGACCATCTGTTTTACGAGTTATGTGTCCTGTAAATTGCCACTTAAGTTTGGCGATTCTTTGTGCTATGTCGGCAACCTTAGTCCTCCTGCGGATATCTTCATTTCTGATTCGATCACGCAAGGAAACCCCGAGTATAGCCCTATCCATTGCCCTTTGGGTATAGGAATAAAATACCTATAAGATAAGAAATGTATAATTAAAGACCCAGAATAACTACTGTTTGCAAGTGAAGCACAAAAGAAGAACTGTTTAATTTTTTATCTTTCCTAAAATCAAATCCGACATAATCAACTTCAGCTCTTCATTAATGGCATTTGTGGAAGTGACATCACAATTTTTCCAATAACTCGTGTGAACAAATACTAGACCGTCAAACGCTGGACAATATTTAGCGAGTTAACAAGAAAGAAGAAAGAAAGAAAATACGTTTATTTGGCACACAGGTACACACAATGATATAAAAATGTATTTTATTATGGGATCTTAAACTTAAAATATATCTACATTGTATGTCCCACGGCTGCACCAAATAGGTCCAGTTCAGCATCATGCCAGGCCACTACGTAGCAGTTGCCTGACGCTGGTTTTCAACTGAACCTCGCTGTAAAACCTGAACTGTTAAAAGGATGGAGCTTTAAACTATTAATTTTAATAAATTAATTGTTTAGTTTAGATCGTAAAATGGATCGTGTAAAGAACTCGTAGTAGGACCTCTCAAGGAACTTTTATGATGAAAAAATGACAACACTGATCCTTTTCAATATTCATCTTCTTGTCTAGCCTGACTGACATCGCAAATCATTTTGAATACTTCGGCCAAAATTAACAACCAATATTGTACACGAGATGGAGGCCCTCCCCTCTCCTATATAGCTCCCACCTTTTAACACGCTATGGTAAGGCCTCTGAATCAAAATTGCTGGAAATAACGTGGGAAATGAAGTGTTCAGCTTTGCGCCTATACAGGCAGACAGTTTGCAGTACGTGAGTCAAGTTTATCATTGATATTAAGGTCTTGAAAATAATCTTGGTTAAGACTTACCATGCTCTCCGCAGGTCGGTAGCCATCCACCTGATGCAAGCGGTATACGAAAGCCACCAGCAGACCAATGAGCGCTGACGGTAGACTGTCCCAGGGGGCAGAGTACAGCCACGTGAAGGAACGCTCTCCAGGGAACTGGGTCCTCATCAACCTGGAGAAATACAAGTGGTCGTTATTACAGATAGTGCAGGCGGAGATGAAACTGCAACGTGCAAATGCTACCTACTCTTACATTTCGGTACTTATATTTTAGCCCCATTCCCGAAGAACACTCGAAGTCCAGGCAGACACTAACATAATACATATACTCGTACACGTCAAACAAATTATCGAACGAATCTAAGAACTGTTAAAATAGGAATATGATTGGCCCCATTCTCTAATCTTATTTACCACAAAACACGCACGCCATTTTTACTGTTCTATAAAAAAAATATAAAAAAAGATTTTTATAGATGTCAGCATCGTATCAAAACATTTAGGTAATATCGGCTTAAATCCCAATTTGCTTTCCTACTTAATTTTAAGAAGTAAAGTTTTTCCTTTGCAAACAGAAAACACGTACGTAATGTTTTTATATTCAGCAGCACTATGCACTTTGCCTACCCTTTCAGCCACTACAAGCTTAATGCTATGTTACCCACTTACTCAGGAATCATAAGCTGCACCATAGGCTGCAACTGCCAGTTGTATATGATCGCAAAGTTGACCATCATCGACCCTAGGACCAAGGCTCCTAGCACCTTGACTGCGGTCCGAGGCCACCTGCCCAGCACTAGAGTCAGGATCGTGCACACTATGTACAGCTGCATGTCCACGGCCAGGAACCTGGGGATTACGAAGATAAAGTTAACAATGATAGAAATGAGGGTTCCTCTGGGCTGTGTCTTGGGCCCTTTCATGACTTTGACGAATTTTTTTTTCTTATCTTTATTCTCAGAGAAGTTCTGTGACAATTATTTTTTCATCTAGTCTGTGACAGAACAGGTAAGCTATTTTAGATCAAAGCTACACGAGATCGTTTAAGTTTTGAACTTTTAACCTCTTAAAAGACACTTTTATGCCTTAGACGTCAAAAGTGTCAGGTTCAATCAAGGTTCAATCAAAGCGTCAAAAGGGTTATCGTATAGCATCAATAGGTATTACATATACAATTTGTTAAATTCAACATACATAAGTAAACAGAATACGGTATTATAACTAGGGAAGTCCAGAATGGCGTGAGAATGCGAGATACGATATGAAAGTAGATAACATTAAAATAGATTAACTTGAAAAAGGGAAAGGTTAATGCGGTAATAAACAGGAACTTCAACACAGTTCATAAAATCCATCTAAAGCTTGTCTGGTAGACATCGCTGTCAGCGATAAGACCGCCATTGTACTAGGCGACAGGCGTGTACAATAGCTTTATTGAACCGACTCCACTGTTCCGAAATATTTTAGTGTACCGAAAAATTGAAACATCAGTAATGTTTTAAATGCATCAAATAGAACAATTGGAACACTAAAACACTCTATTTTTAGTAAACAGCAGTCTTTTTAAAATTCAAATTAAAACGTAATTAGTGTATTATTAATGACCTGAATTATAAACATCTGCATTCAATTATTCTTAAATCAAAATTAAATTTTAAATAAAACTTAGAGTGTGATGCAACTTAACAGATTGCGATTCTTATCATTTGTTTAGGTAAATGATATGTTATTATTTTAGTGTTCCTGTTTATTACCACATTATCCTTTCCCTTTTTAAAATTAATCTATTTTAATGTTATCTACTTTCATATCATATCTCGCACTTACAATAAACTTTATTCTAGGTATTCTATGTTAGGAACAAACAATTTTTTTCCGTAAATGAAGTTAAATTGATTAGCACTTATTTAAAGTAATGTTTTTTGTGAGATTGCAATTAAAAAGTATGAACTAACATTAATTCTAAGCAGTTTCCTTGTTAGGATCCTAAACTTTTTACTTGTGCACCAAACGCCAAACATTGACTAACCGCATTCGCAAAGTGATTAATAAAATTCATCTTTATAACAGAACATGAATTGCAATATCTTTAATGTGGCATTCAACTCATATGGTAGGTATACCTAAACAAAAATATCCTACACATTCATAAAGTAACGGGTTATACACAAAAAACGATTTTATAATGTAATTATTTACAGCGAATCAAACGGTTTAAAGGTTTTTTTTACGCTTGGGTCATGGGGTCGTAGAGCGCGTCTCGTTTTTAAGGAAATTACACGCCGATTTTTCGACACTACGTGACCAGAGCGCAGAGGGTTGGCTCGTTCTTCACCCAAAGAATTAGCATTGCCATGTTGAATGGCAATGCTAATTCTTTGGGTGAAGCTGCCAGTCTTTTGGCCACATTTCTGGATGACATCGATACGAAGGAGTACTACGAAGTCTGAGTGTAATTTCTTTAATTTTTTATTGTGCACAAAGACTTGACATAACTTTTGGAGATACAGACAGTTCTCGTACAATGGCGAGTTTAATTCAGCAATGAGTTTTCTCCCAGCAAACCTTTGAGTAATAATAGAGAGAACATATTCGAGGGTAGGGTCTAGTGCACAGTATAAACCTACATAACTAAGTTATTATAGAATTAAGTATAATATATCTATATAAGTCTAATACCTACTAAGTCTGCATACCTAAGTCTAGTCTAATAGTCTAGGTACTTTGTGTTTTGTACATAGTTACGTATAAGTTTTGGTAAAAATATTTTAATTGATATTTAAGTTTATATAAGTATCTAAATATGTAGATATAATATTTTTACGAACATGAGTAATAAAGAACAGTTTTTTTGTGGATCTGCAAAACATTGCTATATATTTTTCGATAGCAAATCTGTGATGAGGTAACTTGATCAATCTAATATTAACAAGGTTAACTGTTTATTTGTTTTTATTGACTGATTATATTACTACACTATTATATCTAGCCTATATTGTCCCACTGCTGGGAAAAGGCCTCCCTCCATTCCTTCGATTACTCCCGGCTCTGAGTCACTTATTGCCAATTCCCGAGGAAGACACTAAGTTGTCCCGGCATCTCCTTCTTGGTCTGGTTTTATAGGTAGCTTACGATAAAATAAATTTTGTGCATGCAGAGTTGCAGATTATTTCAGGTAGCGGATGAGTGAACCTGGCTTTAAATGCCATTGCGTCGAAGAAGACGCACATTACCTTAGAGAATTGACATGTGTAGAGTAGCATGATAGAGGTCAGTGAGCAAGATCAATTAACTTTTTTTTTATGTAAGCGGCTCCTTGCTGGTAACCTATGAGGTTATCGTCTGTTTAACTGGACTAGCCTGTGGTGGCCTGAATAAATTAAAGCTTCAAACTAGGACTTGCATAATTTAAAACTAAGCGTCTTCAGTTTAAGGCTGGACCCAACAAGGTAACAAATTTTCCACAGCTGGAATATTTACTTATATGCGAAAATTATTTATAAATCTCGAAATTTAGAAGAGAAATAGGGAAAAAAATCACAAACTCACCATGTATGTATTAGACACTTATCATCAGGCTGCACGAAGTTGTTAACATAAAGAGCCTGCGTCCACCACTTGCGCCTGCAGAGGTCCGCTTCAGCCTGTACCATGGGGGCCCACAGGGGACCCTCGCCGGCGTGCGCCCACCAGCTCGTCGCCATGCCCAGGACGAATAGGTAGAGAGGAGTTATCCTGGCGAATTCAGTAAAATGTATAAGATGATGGTTATGAAGCATGATGATGATGCATATCTCGTCGCATTATGCATGAGGGCACCGCTTTATACTGAGCGTTCGGCCGTCTTGCGCGGATGCATGCACGCATGTCACATCCGCGCATCATACACCCGTATTTTTAATTAGTAGTACAAAAAAAATGGGGGTCTATCCGTACCCTTTACTGATCATAGTTTTGTAGTCAAAAGTAAAAAAAAAAACCGAAATCCTAAAATTGGTAAATTCATAGTTGGTTGGATTCAATTATGAATTTACCGATTCATAACCATTTCTAAACAATTGCTACTAGAAATTCATTCATTTATTAATTGATAAATCAATGGCCTGTTCAATATTTCCATAGACTGACGTTTTGGGATATAAAAGAACACTAAACTTTGCTGTTTATGAATATTATTTATAAGACTTTACTTAAATAATAATAACAAAACCTTTTTTAATAAGCCCTCTATGTATTTGTACTAATTAAAAATTGGTGTCAAAGTCAAAGCATTTGGTGGTCTACAGTGATTGTTTGTTAGCTAATTTTAAGATTGCGTCATTTCGGGTAAATAAATTGTTTTTATTTCTTTCTTTCTGCATTTCAGCTGAAAGGAGATCAGTGTGTTACCTAGCAATCCTGTGCATCAGGCACTGGGGCAGCATCTTGATGCTGAGCTGCTTCTTAGGGTGGTCAGCGACGTGGATGAGCAGGTTGTAGCCCAGCAGGAAGCTGGACGCCATGATGAAGGTCTGCACGATGGAAGTGCCATTCTGCATGTATGTTGCCAAGATGTGGTGACTGCCCTGGGAGAAGAAAATGGAAAGTTGAGGCAGAAATCATGTTACAGGAAGATGTCGTTGAAAATTTAATCTAAGTTTTCTGTTTGGCGATAAATGATATTTAATTTGCAAATACGTTTTAAAAAACACTTTTACACGTCAATTTTTTTCGTCAGTTTAATCTAAAAGAGGCCGGTGTTTCGTAGCTGACTACCCTGAGAAGAAACACCGAAACAAACTCAGGGGTCAAAGTCTCTTTTAAAGTCTTTACAGTAAATATGTAATGGTCAAATCACATGAGAACCATGCAGATTTGTCTGAGATAGTCTTTTGAACAAAGAACCAAATAGATTTGAGTGGACCTGTCCAGTCAGTGTAAGCATTTGTCAGTATTCGCAAAGCTCAACTAAGCGGACTAATAAGGAGCTCAACGACTTGACGAACAATACCAAAGAAAGGACATTTAGATAGGCCGCAGAAAATACTCAAATTGCCAGACATAAGTACGTTAAAATTACTGAAAAGAAAAAAGAAAAAAAAAAATCAATCAAGATAGTCCTCACATTTACAATAATATAAGGAAATATATAGTTTACAAAATACTTAGCAAAGTAAATATTTATGTCAAAAATTAATAAATAAATTAAAAGATCAAATGGATAATCGCATATGTCCGTCAGTAGTCTGACTGATTTATGTGATGATAATTTAGTTACTATTTGGAAGTTTTAATCAAGTGGTTTCAGAAGTACTACTACGTTACAGATGATTTTATTTTTTAAGTATTTTCGCGTTTGATTCGGCATTTGGTAAATTCCTTGTCGCTCTATAGACCCTAGTTGGGATGATTTTCAACATTTTTAATCCGGCAGTTTAAATGGTATCTTATGTAGTACGGAAGGTTTATAAATAGCGAAGCGAAGCTACTTACTTTCTCAAAGAACTGAGGGTTGTAGATGTAAGTGAGGTGGTAAGCCAGGACAGAGTGAGCCATCATCACTAGCAGCAACGTTATAGCTCTGAAACATACAGTTACATGTAACAGCCACATAGCTTTCAAATATTTGTGAGATGCCAGGTTATGATGGTCCTTACTTCATTCCCTGCACAGGTTTAAGAGCTGATAGTCTTGGGTCTCCATCACTGTGGTCTGCCGTCAACCGACGCCAGTTTGCCACCAAGGACCAGGCCACCAGATGTTTTATTGCTGCAAAGGACCAAAAATCTTGCTATAAAATATAAATGAACGTTTGTCCATCAGAATTTGTTTCTGTAGCGAAATAAACCTGTATAGATAGACATAACAGTCATGTGTATTTTATTTATAACTGCATTAATTTACTCGTCTACATTAGTTAATGATAAATATCTTTTTTTTATGGAAAAAAAAATCTACAAAAACTGACCCCTTGCTCGATAGATGGCGTTGGGATCGAGTTAGATCGCGCTATGGTTTCGTTACCGCGGAAACATGACTACCGCGGCCGCGCGCTGCTCAAGTTGCCATCAGGAGGGTCTTAACTGACTCGACTGAACAGCGAATGATGATCCAGGAAATGATCCAAGTGATTATAATCCGCTCGTTCGATTCTCAACTATCGCAGAGATTCGTGTCGAATAACTGACGCTGTTTTTTGGCCCCCTTTTGAACCAGAAGTAACTCCCGACTATGCCGCCAGGAGGCGCTACCGAGTTAAGAAAAGATTTTCATACTACATCAGTTATAAGAAAAGTAATACTTTACATACTACATCAGTAATTTTTTTTTCTAAAGCCCTGATGACGACTTTACAATTTATTCTAAACTGACAAAGTTAATAAAAGGTATGTCACACATGTCTTTGAGAAAATGGGTTTCTAAAATAAAATCTAACAAGTGAACTAAAAAAACCGGCCAAGTGCGAGTCGGACTCGCCCATGAAGGGTTCCGTAGCAGCAAGTAACATAATATAAAAGCTCTTGTAATGTGTTGTAACTTTGATCGATGTTTTAATAATAGTGTATTTTTTTCGATTTATGACGCATTAAAAAAAAACTACTTACTAGATTTCGTTCAAACCAATTTTCGTTGGCAGTTTTTATAGTAATGTACATCATATATTTTTTTTAGTTTTATCATTCTCTTATTTTAGAAGTTAGAGGGGGGGGGACACACATTTTACCACTTTGGAAGTGTCTCTCGCGCAAACTATTCAGTTTAGAAAAAAATGATATTAGAAACCTCAGTATCATTTTTGAAGACCTATTCATAGATACCCCACACGCATGGGTTTGATGAAAAAAATTTTTTTGAGTTTCAGTTCTAAGTATGGGGACCCCCAAAATTTATTGCTTTTTTTCTATTTTTGTATGAAAATCTTAATGCGGTTCACAGAATACATCTATTTACAAAGTTTCAACAGTATAGCTCTTATAGTTTCGGAAAAAAGTGGCTGTGACATACGGACGGACAGACGGACAGACAGACAGACAGACAGACAGACAGACAGACAGACAGACAGACAGACAGACAGACAGACAGACATGACGAATCTATAAGGGTTCCGTTTTTTGCCATTTGGCTACGGAACCCTAAAAACGAGCGTCTGAATTTTGGGTACCTAGCACGTTTTGGGACTGTTTTATGTTATAATTAAATTAAATGATTATACAATCATTCAGCCATTTAAATTTACAAAGAAAAAATGAGGCATGCGGATAAGAGGGTAAAAACTAGCTTACGATCTATTCTCAGACCTACCAAATCAACAACTGGTAAAAAAACTTTTCAAAGAAGTTCGATAACAAACACCATGACATGTTATTTTTATATATTGGAATAACGTCACGATAGTCTCATTAGGTACTACCGGAATTATGTTATTCAATCTAAATATAGAGTTGGTGGACGTTTTTATAGTAAAACATAATGATCATGACGTATCATATTTTGCGTCATTAGGAGACATTTCGATTTGAACCGGTTATTTAGCGGTGGGGTTAACCGTAAGTTCGAGAACCTTAATACCTACGAGATAATTATGTACCTACGTATACATACTGATTCATCATTAACTACAGTTGTTACATATTTACGTAAGTATTTTTAGAACTTGTCAAGGTCCCAATTACAGAAGGTGGATCTAATGTGGGGTTTAATTTAATCACTGTCGCGAATCCTTATTTAACTGTTTTGGAAGTTTCCTAATTGTTGTATGACAACTCTTACGTAATATGGTTGCTAATCGCCAGTAGCAGATTTATCTACATAACATAATATACGAGTATTGTACGTCAATAAGGCGTCTCGATTTTTTATTACAAGTAGACAAGTTGGTTAGTAAGTTTATTTTTAAGTTCTGGTTAATATTTTACAAGTTTATATTTTTTGGTTTTTTTTTTTTTTTTTTTGTTTCGATGGGAAAAATCATCTTATGACAACACCCGCTCTTATATTTTTTGGTTGTAGACTGGATTAATTAAAAAAAATATAGCCATTGTACAGTCGTGTATATTTACAGACAGAGACTAGGCAGAAGCCTATAGCCCTTTCATACCTACCCCTAATTTATTATATCAAATGAAGCATACCTATAGCCCAAAATCTACAATAGTTCTAAACCAGTCGGAAATTATCGTTTGGGCCTTGATTTCGTTCAAACATATAAATTCTTCTTTTCGTATCGATTGGACTCAATTTTTTTTTTTTATTCTGACCAGTATTCGACAACCAGTACAGCTCTAGCTGTTTTTCGCCTTGTATATATCCTGAAAAGTGGTTGTGCAGGATAGACAGCATAACAGGTGACGCATGTACTGTGCGGCTGCTCCACACTGGCACTGTGTATCTAATAGTTGAGTCGAGGAAGCCCCAATAGGCCAGATTGTTTTTGCAGCGACCAACCTGGGCCCGAGATTTCCAGATTGGCCACTGCAGTTCGCATCCGAAAACATCTAACGAGTCTCTGCGGCCCCTCGTACGCTTACCAATGGTCCCGGACCTCGGGGCTCAAACACATAAACACGTTACGACGACGCAACGTGCCACGGCACGGCAACGTGACCTTGAAGTTCACGTCACGGTGCGGTGACGTGGACATCGACGTCGAGCAATGTCCACGTGCCACGTTGAACGGCACGTCGTCGCGACGTAAAATCTCACGGTTCACTCCTGCAGCTGTGTCGCATTTGTTATTCAATGTTCAAAGATAACTGAAAGATATGGATGGATCCAGTATTTTCTTTGTAACTATCTGTTTCATCTTTATCCGTCTTCTTAATATTAGCAGGAGGAGAACACGTCTACTGTGGTCCATTTCTCGAATTTAACTACGGCAATTCTACAAATGGAGCATTTGTAGAATTGTCGCAGTTAAATTCGAGAGATTAAAGAGAGTTAAATCCGTAAATACGACGTCATTCAACGTGGCTGTGGCTGTCGTGACGTGATTATTTACGTTGCTCGCCGTGGAAGTCCACGTCGCCGCATCGTGACATGGAAGTCCAGTTCACGTTGCCGTGCCGAGGCACGTTGCGTCGTTGTAACGTGTTTATGTGTTTGAGCCCTCAGGACCCCAAGATTGAGACAAATAAGAACACGTCATTATTCTTCCCATACCCAAATACAATAAACAAAACAGCATCGACTCACGTTTCCCGTCCTTCCTCAGCACATCACACGCCGTGCCCAGCACGTTAGCCGCCACGATGAGGGCGGCCACACATGCGAAGGCCAGGTCCCAGTCGTCCACCGTTCTTCCATCACCTCCTGCCCTGCAGTACTTCAGCTCCGTGAGGTTGGCTTCCAGCCCGTAGCTGGAGCGAGTGAGATTGTTCACGCAGCGGTTGAAGCGAGCTCGTGGAGATGAATCGCGGATGTGGCTGCATGAGGTGGATAGGCACAGGCCTCGGTGGACCAGAGTGTGGTTGAAGTGGTAACGGTCGGATGAGAAGTGCTGCAAGGAGATGGAGATGTTAGAGTTGACTACTAAGTACAGTCCTGTAAGTACTGAAAGGCAGGCAGAGAAGCATCTACAGGGTGTAAGGGACGGCCCTTCACAAACTTTAAGGGCTTGCTCAGTAGACGAATAAAGAAACCAGTTTGTATGGCGAGGCCGATTTTTTTTTCGTTTTCTGAAAAAAAGTTTTGAGGAAGGTTGTTCAGTTTTGTCTACTGAGCAAGCCCTTAAAGTTTGTGGAGGGCTGTCCCTTACACCCTGTATAGTAATATTATACAGCCGAAGAGTTTGTTTGAACGCACTCTATCTCTCTCTCGCATCTAATGAACTTCTTCTTCTGTTCGAATTGAAAAATTCTTTTAAATGGGTAATCCAGCGATTACCCATTTATTATTTCTTTAATTAACGTGTTTTCTAAAGGTGAGTTGGTGATTTCAGAATCATAAACTCATTTCCTCACGTTGTTTTCTTCGGATAGATAAATCAAATAAATATACACCGCTAATTTTAATCGTTTTAATCCCGTGGAGGGTCGATCCGGTACATGAAACACTATCGATTTATAAAGATAAAATTAAAAAATAAAGTACTTTTTTTTTCAAAACTCGTATTAATTTACGCATGTACGAAATTAAATTCTTTAAGAAAACGTTAGCTGAGCGAGTCCAATGACCTGTAGGTAGTTTATACGCAACGCCGACTACTAGCTACGGATCATTGGACTCGCTCAGCTGACGTTTAGACATAGAGAAATTAATTTCGTGCATGCATAAATAAATACGAGTTTTGAAAAAAAAGAAACTTTATTTTTTAATTTTATCTTTATAAATCGATAGTGTTTCATGTACCGGATCGACCCTCCACAGGATTAAAACGATTAAAATTTAACGGTGTATATTGAGATACCTAAATCAAGAGTGCATCCTAATGAAAAAAAAATAACATTGTACTGTAAAAAAACTGTATTATAGAAAAAAAAAAGTGAAGAAACTGCCAAAAAAGCGGTTCTCTCCTCTAACCTAACCTAACCGAGGTCCTGATATCAAGATGATAAGGAGGTACAATACCTCTATGACGCTGAAAAGACGATCGTTCCTGTGCGGCATCAGGTCGAAGGTGCCCATGCAGAACACTCCTCTCCGCGCCCGGCACTCCTCCCAGTCGTCCAGATGGAACAGTTTCGGCATCTCATGGTAGTCCTCATCTGGATAAAAAGATCACTGGTAAAATAAAACTCCTGCCTTCAAGCCACCTCAATGATTTGTGTTTTGGAACGGAGTATAGTAAGTTTCATTTGTTCACTACCAAGGATACAGCGCTTCATGGTGCCTTGACCTGGAGTTTGAACTTTTGCATATTCAAAGACCTAGTGTGTACGCGATATGATGGATCATAATAATATAGTATACACAATTCCATTAGCTTACTTAAGTAGGGTTTTTTGTGAGAAATATATTATTTTTTAAAGAAATCACTGCAAACAATATAATAACTACTTTTAAATTGTTAAAATTTATTTTTAATTGAATTTTTTGTTACTCATTGTAGACCTTGGAACATAAACCAATGGACAATGGTGGACAAAGTGTAATTATCATAGTTTTGACAAATATCTTCGTCAAAACTACGAAATCTATCTATACATCGACGGTTGAAAGGCAAAATGATCTAAGCGACAAAAAGTGAACTTTACAAAAGTGAACTCAAAATTTTAACTTTAAATCACCTTTTTGTAAAGTTTACTCAAAGTCGCTTACACCATTTTGCCTTTCAACCGTCGATATAAAAAATCTGTAGAAGTGAAAATTCTGTACATTGAAAATATCAAAAAAATAAATGGCACCCGGTGTTACTAGACCGACACCGAATCCAAAAATGTGATTAAAACAATTTTTGTCTGTCTGTCTGTTTGTTCAGGCATCACGCAAAAACTACCGGTTCGATTACGATGAAACTTAGTATAATTATTCTTTAATATCCTTGGCACCACACTGGGTACTTTTTATCCCGGAAAAGTATATACAATTAAAAACAAACTTAATTTTGCGGTTCGATCCCTAGACCCGATTACTGTACCAACCGCAAATAATAAGTTTGTCGTAGATTACGTCACCCGCAGTGGAGTTCACTAAGGGGCGCTGCGCACGGCTAAGATACTAAAATATTTTATCTTAAGAAACAATATCGCTCGCCATAAAATTCAATGGACTATCACATAGAATAGAATAGAATAGACTTTATTGTACACCAAAAAGTAATACAGCTTATACAAAAACTTCAATTACACATACGACGAAGATAATAAAAAATCTACACTAATATAATAAAGAGGTAAAGTTTGTTTTTTTGTTTGTTTGTTAGGTAATCACTGGAAGTACTGGTTCGATTGCTAAAATTTTTTCACCGATAAAAAGCTACTTTATTCCTGAGTGACATAGGCTATATTATATTTATGTACGCAGGCGAAGCTGCGGGCAAAAGCTAGTTACATAATAAAATTGTTAGAACAAGCGGAACATCTCGAAAACTATCTTCAGAGCATTAACGCTTTTGAAACTTTACACGGAAACAGGGATCAATTTTTATTTATTTATCTATAGTTAATTAACATAGAATTGTAAAAACTTAAAAAAGAAAAAAAAAACATAATGTTGACAATAAAATTAACTCTTGAACTCAAGTTTCGAAGAGTTTCGAAAGAAGATCCAACCCTCTGTGTAGGAGACTAGTTTCGAAAACAGAAATATATTTCTTTATTGGAAACGGGGTTTTCACTAAAGAAAAACATTTTTGTTTTCGAAACTGGTTTCCAATGTGGCCGAAGTGGAGGATGCTAGAACTGCGATTTACTGATGTATTTTGACTTTGTATGGAATTCTAATAAATATTTCTAAAATTTGAATTGCCGATGAAAATATATCTAGTATTTTAAGTAGGTACACTAATATTATAAAGAGGTAATTTTTGTTTGTTTGTAAGAAGTCTCCTCTGGAAGGACTGGTACGATTGCTAAATTTTTTTACCGATAGAAATCTGTTTTATTCCTGAGTGATATAGGCTATGCATATTTTATGTTCGCGGGCGAAGTCGCGGGCAAAACCTAGTTGGGTACAAAGTAAAACTCACTGAAATATAGTACGACACTTTATAATACACCTAACATAGTACGGGTGGCATCCTACGCGAGCGAGCGAACTGCTTCATTAAATTACAAAAATAATTTCATTGGAAGGTACGCTACTTTAAGTTGCTGATAGACCTGGGCCCCAAGTCTGCTATTTTTATAAATTCGTCATTCCAACACGATCCCATTGTCATTTTGCTAAAAGTTTGTAATCTGCTAATTCATAATGATCGATCATTGATCGGTCAATGGTCTTGTAATAGAATTGTGGTAGAATGATAATTTTGAGCATACTAAAACCAATAACTGCACAATAACGTTCTAATGGTAAAACACTGATCAAATAAACTGTCAAAGTTTTAGCAGATTACCGCAAACGTCAAATATTCATTTGTCATTATGTACGAGATTACCATTCTATGCCACTTTTTTCAATGGAGTGTCAGTGGTTGACCATTGGAAAGTCATAATGACGCCATTATATTAGTAGATTACCAAACTTGTCAAAATCGACAATTATGACATCAATAATAGACCATTCTGACACTATTGTAATAGCAGACTTAAGGCCCTGAGCATTCACTTGTAACAGAACATTGAGGATTCGACGTTTTTAAAGTTGAACTGAACAACGAGCCAAGCTAAGCATAGAGCCAAACATTGCTACGAACATTTTCATGAGCACTCTACCGAATGCTTGCCAACTCATGATAGAATGCTCGCCAGAACGCTTGATAGAATGCTCGCTAAAACGCTCTCGTTATTTTTCTGTAATGTAGCTCAAGTATATCACCTTTATACTGCGGAAAAATTTACCTGTGAGATACTTCGGCTACAAGATTGAAGCCGTGGGAAAAAGCTATTTATAACCAGACTTTATCCATACCAGATATGAGAGCAAATAGCAGCAAGATATAGGTAAAAAACCAAATCCTTCATTATTATGAAGGAATTTTTTGATTGACAACATAATAAACGTGTATGGTATATTTTTGGAGACACTGCACCTTGTCTCTGACTAATAAGGGTTTGCTCCGGAGGAAAGCTTTCGTTTGTTTATTGACGTCAATAAAGTAGACTTCCGTAAGAGAAACTTACAATAATTTGACTTCCGGTACATTTGACAGGGTGTATCACCAATACACGTATATATCACCATAACAACATACAACATATAAGCATTTCTTTAGCGCTGGAATCAAACCGCGACACGCGGCTCGACAATCATACGCTCAAGTACTATCGGAGTACCGTTACCGCAGTAGCTCAGCCATTGACTCGTAATAGCCGCTTGTTCGATACTCATACATAAGCAAATCATTTGTATGGTTCCTGTAGTATCTGACACTTAGGGAACATCGCCGAGTATGTAGCGCTAATGAACGCCACTGACAAATAGTTTATTTGTGCACACAGGTTCAGGTGTTCTGTCACAGTGAGTGACATACAGTAGTACATTTTGATACAAGTGGGGAAAGTTTGTTATTGCAACCGAGGCGAAATTCACCCGAGCCCTATAGGCGAGGGTGTTATGAAGCCGAGTGCTGCAGTGACAAATCTCCACGTGTATCAAACGACGTTTTTCAATACATTTACGTAGAAATGTTTACTTTCTCTAAAAATAACGATGCATTTTTGTTCATTTTTTACAAAATTGCCATACATTTTAGTTTTGAATTTTTGATTTAGATAGCAGCAGGCTATCGGAAGTATTTTTTAACTTAATCACAATATCTGGCGGCGGCTGTACCATATAAAGAATGCTCTCTCTCTTAAATTCAACATTTTGTTCACAAATAAAATATATATAATATATAATAGACTTTTTTTCTCCCGCTTTACTTTTGCAGGTTGAAGAAGAAGTAAAGGTATCAAACCGTTATACATCCTAGGTACTTAATATTAAAAACAGAAATTCAAATATTTTAGAATTTAGAACACATAACTGTTCATAATCACAATTTTTATTTTACATTAAATCTTAAAACCTTAAAAATACCGGCCTATTTGCTTTAAAAAAAACTATCACTGTTGACCGTGACGAAATAGGAATGGAAAAAGCCCTTGTTATGATAAATTAAAAAAAGCACGAGGGTGATAAACATGCCATGTTGAACCTATTCGTAGTGCGGAGCCAGTTTTCGAGTAAGTGTATTGAAAACATATTTTCTTCAGTGTGTTTGTGTGCTAAATACTTCTTTCTTTCTTTCTTTCAGCTGCCTTTTTCTTTCCAGGGTAACAGTAACTTTTACAATAATCTTGCAGCCCTGGTAAATATTGATGTTAAGTTTGTTTGTTTGATTGATTTTGCTGACAGCACTTTGAGGCGCGTGAAACAAACTAGCTGTTTTTTTTTTTGTAGGTGGGAGAATCATCGAATGACATCTCCCGCTCTTGGGCGGAGCGGAAGATAGTGTCAGACTTTTACTGACTAAAGACTCACTGCTGTTCCTTCCTTGCCTTCGTCCCTGGGCCCCGGGTCTAATTTTCACACTGCCCGTGGCGATAACACGCAGTTTGCGATTATATAAAAATTTACTAACTAAAAAGATACAAGACTCAGGAAATCTAAAAGTGCCGCTTACTATCACCACTATTTTAAAATTAAAATGTTCTTCCTGCCCATAAATTCGGGGTCACGATGACAATACAATGGTCCCTACATCAATGCATCGTTACAATATGCCATAACTCGAATAGTTTCACTAATATAAGGCGGTGGCGAGTGGTTCCGTCCTGGGGCGCTGTGGCCCAGTGAGTCAGCCGCCTTAGTGGGTGGCTTGTGGCGCTGATGACATAATCAGTGCGATAAATCGGTCGCTCATTAAGACTAATGGAGGTATATTTGCATAGGTAATTGTAATTAGTGGTTGGCAATTGATTTTGAACTGCCTCGTTGGTCCAATATTATAGAAGCAGGCGCTACTTTTGAAAAAAGGGGGTATTTTCCCGGATCGGGTTATATCTATTAGCACATATTGGATGCTTGGTATACCACCTGGACTTTTTCAGTTGTAGCCCAAATTGAAAGAAAAGAAAGTAAAACAATTTAAGGTAAAATACCTTCCCTTAAATATGTGTGGATGTGTAGGAATAGAAAAAATATATAAATATTATTATTATAAATCAGGAGGGCCATAATATTTATATAATATTTTTTTTGTTTTTGTTTTTATTACAACAGGCTCGCCCCTATAGCTATGCCTATACTCCTTCTGTTTCGGTATTTCATTAAATGTAAACAATCTTAACATTTCTTTTATCTAAAAAAAAAAAACCGGCCAAGAGCGTGTCGGGCCACGCTCAGTGGAGGGTTCCGTAGTTTCCTGTCCGTCACAATAAGTGTACCCACTTATGAGTGTAAAAAAATGCTTGCATATACGATTATACTACAAACTTAGTCCAGAAATGATTTTGTACAACCTTTTTGTCTTTTTTGTACAAAACCTGTTCTTTCCATCAAGTTCAAAATGATTTTCCTAGAAAGTCCTTATAAAGTTCTACTTTTCAGATTTTTTTCATATTTTCACATTGACACATTGTTTTTTACTTTTGGAGCGATTATTTCCGAAATTATTGACATTATCAAAAAATGATTTTAGTAAACCCCTATTCATTTTTAAATACCTATCCAACAATATATCACACGTGTGGGTTGAAATTAAAAAAAAAATCACTTCCCACTTTACATATAGGGGGGCTACCCTAATAAAACATTTTTATCCAATTTTTATTTTACCACTTTGTCGGCGTGATTGATATACATATTGGTACCAAATTTCAGCTTTCTAATGCTAACGGTCACAGAGATTAAGCGAGGACGGACAGACGGACAGACAGACATGGCGAAACTATAAGGATTCCTAGTTGACTACGGAACCCTTAAAATGTCAAAAAAAATTATCTAGTTTGTTTTTTTGATTTTTTGTTCGTAGGAGAGGTCTGATTGCTAGAAATTTTTCACCGATAGAATAGCTGCTTTTATTCCTGAGTAACATAGGCTATATTGCTATATTATATGTACGCGGGCGAAGCTGCGGGCAAAAGCTAGTTAAATAAAAAGACATGATCAAGATTGTTTACGTTTAGTTAGCGACCTAAACAGATGGAGTATAGTTCGTGAACAAGATTATAAAATGTCATTCGGTTTGCCATTTGTTCACGGCAGCAATATTTGATGTAATGTGTCGTGAGCTTTGTAAGACGATTGTTGTTGTAACCACCTGTGGTTGTAATAACATGGTTTATTAGAAAAACGATGATGATATGTTTTATGTCATGTTTTAATTTGTTATGTTGTGTGTTAATACTAATATCAACTAACATACATATATTTGACTGCCTCGTTGGCCTTGTGGTCGTAAGCGCGACTGCTGGGCACGGGGTCCTGGGTTTAATTCCCGGTTCGTATAAAAAGTGATAATAAGGGGTATAGTAAGGGGTTTTAGTTGGGGTCATTAGGAATACGTCTATAGCTGCCAAGAGTTTAGAAGTTGGTGGTGTGACACCCCTGTGCTTCGGGAATCACTACCATAAAACCGTCGACTATGCATCTGATTTCTTTACTATACAAATCGTGTATACTATTAGATAATATACAATTAATATACTTGCAAGTCGTTTCTAGTGTAGGGTAACGTAGGTTATTAAAAAAAAAACTGTACTTGATACTCAACAGCATGTAAAAATATTAAATTAGGGTGTTTTTAATATCGTGTGGTTTGATCACGCATGCGGGGTAGCCCCGCACGCGTAACTCCCGCAAATGTCTATTTCATACAAGTATTTAGGTATTGTAATGCGTGTAATACGCACGCGGAACGCGTTTTTTGTATTTTGAAATTTTCTGCATGCGGAACAAACCCGCATGCGAGATGAAATCAGCACGTTATTAAAAACAGCCTTATGCAATGGAAAAATAAGTCACAGCGAAAATGACACATATTGTTTATTAAACGTGACCAAATCTATAAATTTTATAAATAAAATTGCAGGTCGATTTGTAATAAATATCAAATTTACATTTTTTTACTAAATACCTACTTACATGAAAATATATTCATATAACAAAAATGCAATTTTTAACATTTTTGCCTATCTGTTATTTTGTTTGTCAATCTTTTCGTTCTATCTAATTTCGGAAACGGCAGGATATATTTCGATAAGACTTTATCTGATGGATAGCTGATGTTACAAGGAATGTATCTGAAATAGATTCTTTTGACACGATTACACAATAACAAAAGAGAGTAATGTCCTATCAGCCATATAAATAATGCGGGCGGTTTTAATTGTATGTAAATTGATTCATAGTACCTACATATTATGATGAAAAATTAGCGAAGTTTTGTATCTCAAGTGTTTGCACAGCTCACAACTGGATAATATAATGTGGAATCATTGAAACAGGTGCTGACAATTTTATTGCAGAGGAAGAGAGAAGACATGGCTAAAAGGACTTAGTATCCAAGCAAATAATATAATAAATGCAGACATTTATTATCATAATTCATCACATCATAATTATTCATATTTTTAGTTTTTATTTTCAAATTTAGAATTTTGATCTACCGTGTCGCGTCGTTGAGCATAGACTACTATTATACTTAATAGTAGAGATTGTCGAGTAGGAACGCGTGCGTGTGCAAAACCAAAAATCCATATATTGTATTATTCTATTATATCTATACTTATAATAAAGACTGACATATATATTGTATAATAATATTATAAAGCAATAAAATTTGTTTGTTTGAACACGCTAATCTCAGGAAATACTGGTTCGAAATGAAAGATTCGAATTTATGTTGGATGGCCCATTTATTAAGCAAGCTACACAACATCAGGGCCCCAAGTCTGCTATTTTTATTAATTCGTCATTCCAACACGATCCCATTGTCATTTTGCTAAAAGTTTGTAATCTGCTAATTCATAATGATCGCTCACTGATCGGTCAATGGTCTTGTAATAGAATTGTGGTAGAATGATAATTTCGAGCATATTAAAACCAATAACTGCACAATAACGTTCTAATGGTAAACTACTGATCAAATAAACTGTCAAAGTTTTAGCAGATTACCGCAAACGTCAAATATTCATTTGTCAATATGTACGAGATTACTATTCTATGCCAATCCTTTCAATGGAGTGTCAGTGGTTGACCATTGGAAAGTCATAATGACGCCATTAAATTAGTAGATTACCAAACTTGTCAAAATCGTCAATTATGACATCAATGATAGACCATTCTGACACTATTGTAATAGCAGACTTGAGGCCCAGGTTACGACTATTGACCTATTTGGCATCTTGACCTGGCCGCAGATACTATAGATGATTGTTTACACGACATTCGACATTCATATTTTCAGCATTCGACTTCGAAACGCCATATTTTTTTAACCTACAGAGTCACCACAGTGGAAAAATAATATGTTGTCACTGGTAATCATAAAAGCCTACTACTGTTAAAATCATATGTAACACTATCTTAAATCCTATACGTTAAAAGGTTCTTAGAGTCTGTCTAATAAGTTAAACGACTTGGGTAATTATTAGGATTTAATGAAATCTGATGTAGTCAACACGAGTTCAATAATCAAGGTTGATTAAGAGATAGAGATCATTGTTTACTAACACCTAAGAACCTTATAAAAAGTACCGAATATAAGTATTTTTTAAATGATTAAATATTATACAAAATTCCCAAGTCGGTTGACTTATTAGACAGACTATATGAGCAAGTTGCCCATTATAGGTCAAGTTGCCACAGTCGACCGCTACCTAATTCATACATAAAATTTTAAAGCTCTGTTTCTACTTGTCATTAGCAATATAACATAATAATAATAATATTCCACAACTATCACACAACGCCGTCTAGTCCCAAGCTAAGCAGAGCTTGTGTTATGAGTATCTACTAGACAACTGATAAACATACTTATATAGTTCTAAATACACACATATTATAGATAAATTACACCCAGACACAGAACAAATGATCGTGCTCATCACACAAACATTTGTCCAGGGTGGGAATCGAACCCACGACCTCCGGCATGGCAGTCAGGGTCACTAACCACTAGACCAACAGGCTTGTCAAGTAGCGCAATAAAACAAAAATATTTTTTATACGTGGGAGCCGTCGAAGTACAATAGATCTTACCATTAATTTCATAACCAGCGACGGCTGCCACCATTGCTGTCAAAACCACCCACGTGACGACCATCACTGTCACTTAATGTCAATAACCGACTGTCAAATTCACTGCACTGTACAACAAAATGATTTCAAAGGAAGCTTACATATAACTATTGACAACTTATTATAAGATCAACGTGACTGTCAACAGTGGTTATATTTAGCCACCCGGTGGTTATGCCGTTGTTAAGTTCCGAGTAAATGAGCACAGGTGACTTGCGCTCAGATTTATATAGAGAATAAGGTACGACTCAGTTAGAATTGAACTCGACGTTCAATGCATGAGTGCAAGGATTTCGTCCTTCTCTTCGTTAAGAGGGCCCATACCACAGAGTACTCCACTCGTCACCGTGGCGTGATGGCGTCTCGTCGCCTGCGTTCGCTCTCTCATTGTCTTTCTATTGTGTCTCTAACTACGGTATACGAAAAGTTAATGAATTAAACGCTTGTTGTTTTATACATCGCAATCGAACGCAATGTTTGACGAAAAATGAGAAATAACGCCTGAAAACTGTTAGCATTCGGCGATTCCGTTAACTCGAATATTACAGAAAATTACTTCCAGGAAATACGTGTGTTTTTTTTAAAACCTTAAAAGTTTTTTGGAAAATAACTCCATCAATCAGAATCTTGATTAAATGTGAAAGGTTTCTATTATTGTTTTTGCTTTAAATTAATAGTACATTTATAAAAAAAAGCCTAAAGTTCACGTTGACCACCAGATTTTCAGAGGTCTTTACTGGATTAGTCTGACACAAATTAAGGAATTTGATCTCTGTAGAAACCTAGATAATATCTACAAGATTTCTATGTTTCCAAAATATTTACAGAATGACGTGTAATATGGTCGTAATCACGTAAGAGCGGTTGTATGAAAACGTACCTCGGAGAGGTCGCTCTTAAGCTGTGTACTGAGAAGTGCCGATGCGGTATTGTTTCCGTTATGGAAAGGGATAGTGCGATCTGTCTAGTATAGCCCTGTCTCTCTTCCTCACACACGAAGACGTCATAGTAGAGTTCGTGCACTAACCTGTCCTAGGTTTTCCCCACTTATGTTCCTTTAGTTATTTCAATGCAGTTGGGTTTACCTAGCCGTTTAATGGGTCAAAACCGATATCTATTTTTATCTGACTGACTGCCAAGGAAAAGGACGGTAATATTTTTCGAGAGTACATAGGTATAGTCTGTCTAATAAGTCAACCGACTTGGGAATTTTGTATAATATTTAATCATTTAAAAGATACTTTTCTTCGGTACTTTTTATAAGGTTCTTCTGTTAGTAAACAATGATCTCTATCTCTTAATTAACCTTTATTATTGAACCCGTGTTGACTACATCAGATTTCATTAAATCCTAATACCCAAGTCGTTTAACTTATTAGACAGACTCTACTCTCGACATACATACATATCATATGATTAAGCTTGTAGGTACCTACATTATTGTTTATTTAATATACTTATGGATTCAACAAATGAGGTATATGATAGATGAATTGAACGCCAAATTGATACAGGCCATATCTTTCAATTAAGTTCATATTTTTTTATCGACCAGCAAAACCAGAAAATTTTGGTCGAATTTTTTGTGACATTTTACGCTTTTTGTATCCAAATAAAGGGCGACCCAGGGTGACCCGGGCGGTCTATTGGAGACGATTCCAAGAATGTTACTCATTTTAATATCAAGTCCATAACATTGCATTGTCATTGGTGTTTTATAAAACGGGTTACTTTGAACTGTGTTTTAACGGGCAGACTTGAATTGATTTGGAATTATAAGTTCAAATAAACTTTATATTATGGGTAGTTTTAGTTTATTTAATTAGTCACTTAAGTACTTAATGGTTTCTTTGGATTGTATTTTCTGTAATATTCCTGTAAATAACCGGTAAACAACTTATTAAAAAAATAAATAACATAAGTACTTTTAAAAAGTTTATCACAACTTATAATTCCGAATAAATCCGAAGATATCACACTTCAAAGTGACCTGTTTTATAAAACGTCAATTTTATAAGTAAAGACTAATTATGAAAAAGATAAAATATATTATATAAACCTTGCTCCCAAAAACAACAACAAAGTTCCAACAAGTCACTATTTTAAGCATTAGACTGATTAAGGACTGATCTTTTGTATATTTTAATCTTATTATAAGTTGCAATTAGGTATTCAATTAACTTAAAAGGACAATGGAAATTTTAGGTCAGTCTGAATCGATTCGATATCAAGTAGTCTTGTTTCATCGATACCGAGTAGGTAAGTATCGCAAGGTTGTTCTGATGCTATGTACCTACTTGATATCGAAGCAAAAATATCGAGTACCTAATTATTCGTATTTATTTAGTATCGAAATATCCCTAATCAAGAAGTTTTGACGAACATGTCTGCCGCATGTCGGAGGAGTTGTGGGCTAAAAGAAAGCCACTTATTGGGTACCATTAAACGCAAGGCGACATCGCGGCAGACCAAGGCGAAGGTTGAGAGATGAGCTGGACAACTACCGGAAGGACTGGCCCGCAATGGCCGAGGACAGACGTGTGTGGAAAAGTGAGAGGGAGGCCTTAACCCAGCAGTGGGACATAATGGGCTAACTAACTAACTAAGGAGTTTTGCACCCACCATCTTAGCCCGCATGACAGTAGAAAATGACCCAAAGAAACGAGAAAAATGTATTGTATGTGACATGTCAGGACATGGGCTACCTGTGTCATGTGTGCCAAGTGTTATCGAAATCTGTTCAGCCATTTGGGCATGACAAAGTAACGAACACACAAATATACCTATACAATCATATACGAAATTACGAACTTTCGCTTTAGTAACTAGTCTTTGTATTTGCTTACTGCAGGGGATGGAACCAACCCGCACTGGGCCCACGTGCTGGATTACGGCCCATTCCTTCCCCTAGACAGAAGGCCTTCTGTCTATTGTCCAACAGTGGGAATATGATATGGCCGACTATGCTATGCTAGGGGCTGATACGGTGGTTTGTTTGCAAGAGGTATTTTCTGGACGACACCGATCCAACTACGAACATACTTATCCAGACAGAATCATTAAATGAAACACACTAGGTACTTTATCCCGGAAAATCTCGAAACTGTAGGAGAGAACCAGTCTAGATACTTACCGCATGGTCTCGGAAACCACGTAGGCCCCAGGCTGTAGGCCAGAAACTGCTTAATTATAATTATTTACAATATCTTCAGCCTTGAATTTGTAAGACGGAAGTAGTTTTTTTGGAAATCAATTATAATTTTTCCGCAACCAAACTAAATATAGCCGATACGAAGAACTTTCTAAACGTAGCGAGATGATGACGCACGTTGGTTCTCGATAACTGTGTACGCGTGTATCCTATATGATTAAGTTTAACTGGCTTAACTGAACTACCGTTTTTGCTGTGAATAGTTGTGTGGAAGACATGGATTCAAAGCTGTATCAAGTCGTGTCATTAGCTAGTTTGAATGGTCATAGGAATAGCTTCATTAAAAGGTTTTTTTTTACAGCACCTAAAAAAAGACTGACATGCACCGGTAAATAATGGAATATTTTTAAATGCACATCAAAGAACTTATTGCCTATTGATTTATATCTAATTATGATAACAATAAATAAATTATTTCACTGAAAATTAACCAATTTAGATCTAATTAGAAGATATACCTAGGTGCATCAACAGTGTATTATATTTTTTCCTCAAATGTGTGACAAAAAAGTTAATCAATTAATTTATTTCTTACAGCTAAAAATAAACAGGTAAGAAACATGAAGGGGCTGCTTTTCCATTCGCGTATCGTCAATATCGAGCATGGTTTAAAAGCTTGTTACTTCATCTAACGCAATCCAACGCGATGTTTGACGAAAAGGCAACGCGAAAAAAAAAAGAAAAATAATAGACAGGTGTTTCAGGTTTTGTATCTACTAAAATAAGTGTATTGGAGTGATGTAGGCAAAATAAAAGAGAACTGTTCAATGCGACGATTCGTGTAATAATGTCATAATTTAGTGTGTGCAAATACAAATATAAGGTTAGGCGAGCTGCACACTACATAAGGTTGTATAATTAATTTAATTATAAGTTCCGCTGACTGACAATCTCGCACTGGCTTTTTGTGTCACCCATTTATAGTGATTCTACTGCTAATTAAGTAATTTGTATTTAAAAATAAATAAATGATAATATTTTTAACTTGATGATTGAAGTCACTACGTGTCGGCGGATTATGGCGGGCGGAGCTGCGGGCTAACACGGCTAGTTTCAATAATAATTACCTTTTATTTTCTGCTGACGTAGGTTGTGTTCCGAAAACAAGATTAACGGAATAACATCCGAGAGCCCTATAAATAGTAGAAGTAGATATTGTATACATTTTAATTTATACTACTAGTAACACGTAGAAAAAAATATAAAATATGTGAGTTATATGTTGTGTGCATATATGTGTGTGTGTGCTATGTGTATGTAAATGTACAATATTTGACTAGTGTCGTGGCCACAGTGGATATCTTATCTTATCTTTGTGGTCTGGTTTCCGAACTTAGTCCTTATCGGACCATTGTGCGTGAGCCATGGCGGCCTTTACTCCAACCAGCCCACTTCATTCCAGAAACAGATGAGTCTCTTCAGTTTGCTCAGGGCGCCCATCAATGAATTCGGTGCTCCCAAGGTCACGAACCTTCTTATCTCGCTGACAGTTGTGCACTCGAGGAGCACATGGACGACAGTTTCTTCTGACTCCATGCATCCTTTGCATAGAGGGCTATCTGTGAAATTCATTGTGAAGAAGTGTTTGTTTTGAGAGCAGTGTCCGGTGATGGTCCCTACCATCAGGCACAGGCTACCTCTGTCCAGTAGAAGGTTGCTGGTTAGGGTTTCATTTAAGCTTGGCATGGCTTCTTTAGCTGCCTGCAGCCCGGTGCCAGGGACCACCACCTTCCCGCTTGTGCATTTGTGTGCTCTCGTAGCTAACCACGCAGTTGACTAAAGGTATTGGCACGATGGGTTCAGGTCCGAGGGCCTCCGCGCCAGACCCCCGCCTTGCCAGCTCGTCAGCTGCGTCGTTGCTCAGTGTGCCGCTATGTCCTTTTATCCACTCTAATGTCACAGTATAGTATTACACCATAGTATTAAAAAATAACTATTTAATACTATGGTGCGTTCTAGTGCAGAGGGGTATTCTTGTATGAGTTTCGAGGTTGTTGTGGGTTTTTCTAGGAATTATAATACTGAGCCACTGTCAGAGATTATGCGGATATATGTGTGTTGGGGTAAGATCGGCATTGGGGTAAGAACGTATAAATATAAATTATACCATTTATTTAGCTTTATTTTTAATGCTAGTCATATTGCGTGCCGCGTCATTATGTTCCACCTTGCCCAGTAATGTGGCTGGCATTAAAAATAAAGCTAAAGAAGTGGTATATTGATTTATACGTTCTTACCCCAATGCCGATCTTCCCCCAACCTACCTTATGTATCCGTAACTTTCCTGGCCTCTATGGTGTTGGCCGCTAGAGTGATGCCAACACATTCTGCCTGGTAGCCCACAATCCTAATTGAGTTCGATATGCTGATGCATTAATCGTGGTGCGAGTCCCGAACACTTTCCTGCCCCTCATGTTGAAGGAAGAGTTTTGGCCACAGGGCGTGGTGTTCCGTCGCTTCCGCGGACAGGTGCCATAGAACAGCACGAAGTGAAATGTGAAGTGTTACTAACATAGTCTTAAGTCTTTTTACTAACGACCAGGGCCCCAAGTCTGCTATTTTTATAAATTCGTCATTCCAACACGATCCCATTGTCATTTTGCTAAAAGTTTGTAATCTGCTAATTCATAATGATTGATCATTGATCGTTCGATGGTCTTGTAATAGAATTGTGGTAGAATGATAATTTCGAGCATACTAAAACCAATAACTGCACAATAACGTTCTAATGGTAAAACACTGATCAAATAAACTGTCAAAGTTTTAGCAGATTACTGCAAACGTCAAATATTCATTTGTCAATATGTACGAGATTACATTCTATGCCACTTCTTTCAATGGAGTGTCAGTGGTTGACCATTGGAAAGTCATAATGACGCCATTATATTAGTAGATTACCAAACTTGTCAAAATCGACAATTATGACATCAATGATAGACCATTCTGACACTATTGTAATAGCAGACTTGAGGCCCAGTTGTATTTACTCTATATATATATGTTAATCTGTATGAGCTAAGATGCTTTTTTTTACGGTGGGAAAAATCATCCAATGACAACCCCCGCTCTTGGGCGGAGCGGGAGATAGTGTCAGACTCTTACTGACTAAACGACCCACCTTGTTCCTTCTAGCCTTCATACCGGGGCTCGAGTTCCCTTTTGGATAACCCTGGCCCCAGTAGGCATTTTTTTTTTTTCGATGGGAAAAGTCATCCTATGACAACCCCCGTTCTTGGGCGGAGCGGGAGATAGTGTCAGACTCTTACTGACTAAAAAACCCATCCCGTTCCTTCAAGCCTTCATACCGGGGCTCGAGCGCCCTTTCGGATAACCCTGGCCCCAGTAGGCTAAAGGCAACGACCCGGCTGGGTCCCTGCTGTTGCTGACTCCTTGAGGCGCGCGGGAACAGTGCGCGCCGTCGACGACTTGGGCTTGGTCCGGACAGTTACCGGACGGCCGGACAGCGAGCTACCCATTGCTCACTTCCGCAAGCCCGCGCCTACGGTGGCCGGAAATCGGGATCAGAATCCCGGTGGCGGCGGCGGCGGCGACAACGCCGTTGCCTGATGCGTTCGGCCTCCTCCTTTGCAAGAATTACTGCTTCGCAGAAGTCGGCGACCGCCTGCCACTCCTCCTCGCTCCGGACCATGGCCTCTACCAGGGCCCAGCGCGAGAGGTCTCCGCCGCTGATCGCCCCACGAGGGCATGGCGATGTTCCGACCAAGCAGGGCACACCTCGATTGTGTGCTCCACCATGTCCTCCGGGCGTTCCGCACAGTGGCGACACCCGGGCGTCTCTTCCGCCTGAATCCGGAACAGGTACCTCCCGAACGTGCCGTGTCCGGTGAGGACCTGCATCATACGGACGGTAAGGACGCCGTGAGGTCTTTCCAGCCACGCCTCAAAGAGGGGACTTACCGCCATAATTGTGGCGTGCCCAGCACTGGGTTGCGATAGTCGCTGACGCCATTTCACCGTGATATCCCGCCGGAGTTCTGTCCGCCATGCCGTGACCTGTCGCGGCAGCGGAGAGCTAAGATGCCTGATAATAAATCATTTATTATTATTCTCTTTATTTGTCTTTTTTACATATCATTTACATTTTTAAATATAAAAATATATATTAAAAAAAACATTTAAAAATATAAAAAATAGTTGTCCGCCGGTGTTGGGAGCAGGGTCCAAGCTACCGGTGTTTAGGGCTCCAGAGACAGGAACCTCCTCACAATGCGAGCCGTATCGAGGAGTACTGCCTTCTGTATCAAGCCCTTGATCCAACCACGCAACGACAGCTTCGATAGATGGTCGTCGAACCTTTTGGTTGTAAGGTACTTTTGGCTATACCGTTCGGGAGGTACTGTTTAAGAAACTTAGAATACTAACATTAACCGGTATCTATATTGAGGAAATTTGTAAATTTACTAAATCTCATCCTGAAATGTTTGAAAAATTGGGAGATAAATGTACGTTCAAAACTAGATTTCCTAATAGGTTGATTACTCCTAAAATGAGAACGGAACTATATAGGCGAAGTTGTTACCCTATGTGCATTAAAATTTATAATAAAAAAATTCCAGATCGAATTAAGAAACTCCCAATGGTCCGCTTCAAAAGGGCTTTACGCAGGTTTTTGATTGAGAATCCCTTTTATACTATAAAAGAATTCCTCCAATTCAAATTTAATTAATACTAATGATAATTTGACTTATTGAAATAATAAATATCTAATTAGTTTTAATTGACCTACCTATAATTAACAAAAATTTGCATGTCATTATGTTATGATCAAATATGTTAAGCTACCATTGTATTATAACCATTGTAAGAACTTTTATAACCATATTTGTCTGCAAATAAATCTTTGTCTTTGTCTTTAAGGCCATTGACGGTCACGACAATCGGCACAAAGATAGCCGAGTCCACATTCCACATGTCGACAACCTCGTGTGCTAAGTCGAGATATTTGATTTGTTTCTCTTTCTCAGCTTTCACGAGATTCTCGTCATGTGGGATGTTGACATCGACTATCATTGTGCGGCGCGCTAATCGGTCTATCACTACTATATCCGGCTTACCACACCGCTTACCTTGGTTTGCGCCAGTTCTCCTTAGCCATGGACAACGGGGTGAGTCCCTTGTCCACTGCGACCACATCTCGGTGCATACCCACATCGGTTTTATGAAAGTATTCTCTGAGGCTGTACACCTCGCGGTTGTGTAGGGTCTTCGCGTTTAGAACACCTCGACCTCCACATTTCCGCGGGATGTACAGTTTCATAACCGACGATCGTGGGTGATGCATCCGATTTGCGGTCAGAGTGTACGGACCCGCCTATCCAGAACGTCTAGCTCAGTCTGAGTCCATTTGAGTATGCCGAAAGAGTATATTAAGACCGGCATGACCTAACCATTGAAGGCGCGCACCTTATTTGCACCTGACAGAAGGCTGTTTAATACCTTCTTCAGGCGGTCAAAGAAGCGCTCCTTCAACGATTGCTTCATGTCAGTAACGTTAATGCCTTACGCTTCCGACATACCCAAATACTTATAGGTTTCGGTCGAGGAGAGGGATCTAAGGTGTATGGAATCCGAGAGTTGAATCCCCTCAGCTTCCATAATCTACCCTCGCTTTACATGCATGACTGCACATTTATCCACACCAAATTCCATCCTGATGGCACTACTAAAAGTTTCAGTTACCTTCAGTTGTTCCATCAGTCGTAACTTGTTGGGGGCAATGAGTTATTATTATTTTCTTATTATTATTAATAGAATTAACAGCGATCAGTATAAGGTAGCTCATCTCCACATGCGACCCAGACTTGTACCCGCGTTGTTACCAGAGCTGTCTCCTCTGCGCTGAGTAAAATCTTGGTTGCGTAGCTAAAAAAAATATCCAATAGTAGTGTAGTATTTATTATAATTATGCCTACAGTTCTTTTCGGTCGAAGATATATTAAATTAGTTTCTAAAGTTTATCATGTAGATTAAATTATAAAACATGTACCTATTCACACATCCGACAAAATATACACAAACAAAAGCAAGTATGTTAAGTAATTACAAAAAACGTGTGCTTGTCTATCTACTAATGGGGGTTCCACATTAGTGCCGTGAATTCACGCGCGAATTCACGGCTTGAGTTCACGGCACAAGTCGCGCCCTCCACATTCACGGGCTGCTCACAATCGTTCGTGAAACATGCCGTGAAATGGACGTAAAAGCTGGTGCTGCAATAACTTTGTTTGCTGTGGCAACATATGACTGTAATGATTTTTAAAGAAAATGTTCATAAATCGGTCAACTTCTAATGATAAGCGATAGATGGCGCTAGTAGTTACATGCCTTTCGTGCCAATCGTGGAAATCACAGACACAATAGAAAGACAATAGGTGCGCGAACGCTTGGGGCTTAATGAATTAAGCATTTGTTTTGTATATATATTTCATTTGAAACGTCTAGTTGACACTTCGCGTGACCCAAGGGCTGGCTTTTACCTCGGACAGAGGATAAGCATTGCCATACAGCGTGGCAATGCCGCCAGCCTTTTGGGCACATTACCAGTCGACAGCGATGTGGAAGAGTTTTTTGACGCCATATTTTAGTTTGATTTTAGTTAGTTGTAATTAGCGTAGGGTTTTATTATTATTATTTTTTTAATTTACTGTTATTATAGTTTTTAGTTGTGTATGTAATAAGTTAAATTGATTTAAAGTTTATATATATTTCATAATTGTTAAAATGAAATATTTACTTGCAGTTAATTATTAGATAAACCCTAATGTATATCTGTACCTCAGAGGTAAACAATAGTAACTCCACTTTTTTGAAAATATGTTTTTTTGCACTATTAAAATCGTAAGAACCTGTTCTACGTAATGGTATAGGGTATGAAGTCCTACGACATCTAGGAAAAGAAATATCCAATCGTAAACCCACAAAAACTTGTCGGGTAGAGGACTTCAAATGATGCTAAGATTGTTTACTTTTCAGCTTTATGCGCACTTAATGTTGTTCTTAACTTTATTGTAATTATGTGTAAAACATAATAATTCCATCTAATAATTATAAAAAATACAATTGAGTTTGTTCCAATATCTTTAGAGCAACTATGTCAAAAATATATTTAAAGTTTCTATCCGCACGTTTTTGCCTCTCCTGTAAAATTTATTTTTTGGCACATAATGCTGTTTACCTCTGAGGTACAGATATTAGTTAGTCAATTGATGTTACGTACTGTTTAATTTGCTCTGATTGGTCGGTTAGTTGACCGAGTGTTTGTGAAAGTTTGTGAAACATTGAGTTTGTAACTGTCATTTTCGACAGAGTCAGTCTGCTTTGAGTTGTTGAACAGTGAACATGCCCGATTAATCCATGTATTTGTAAATGATTGTTAATAGAACGATAAGTATGAAATTGTGTTGATCAAGTGAATAATAGTAGTTTATGTGACTAGGGGATAAAGCAGTGTCTTTAAGTCGCGGGCGGCATGTTGAATTCCGAACGAAACGAAGGTTGCTGATTTTAATCCCGAACGATAGTGAGGGATTTATAAAATTAACTCCCGAGCAATGCGAGGGAGTTAATAAAGAAACCTGAGTGAAGTGAGGAATTTAAGCCGCCCAAGACAAAGACAGCTTTATCCCCGTGTTGCATACTCTACTTTTTACACCATCTGAGAGATAATTAAAAGACAATTTGGTCGACCAAATCATATATTAGAGAAATATAAGTATTATATTTACAAGTTCATCAAACAAACGAAATTCACTACTCCAAGATTCTATAGTTTCAATTTTCCATAATGCTCCCGTGTCGTCAGTACGCACGTTTTATTCTATTTTCTTTTTTTTTGTTAGTGGCCAGTTTGAATCACAGTGATTACATACTCTTTGGTTTGAATTTCGAGTCAACTTGTTCGATGCGCCTACATTTTAATTCACAATGTTGACGATTCTTGATGTTCCAAATTCAAATCTCATTATTCCATAGGGATCGGCCATACTGCATTATCTCCCTAGGCATATAATGACTTGCTTTAAGTGAGGTTTGTATGACGTATAAAACGACATTATCGAGCAGGTGGTGTAAAAAATAATTAAACAATTTATCCTGAAGTGTTTGATTTATTACATTTCAGAAGTGGGTTACGCCTATAAATATGTGCAGTGTTAACAGGAAGAGGTTATGTGTGCCTAAATTGAAGCTAAATGAGCTCGAGATATTTTTTTTTTCCGAAGTGTGCAAGTGTTACTTTAAGCCAAGAGGTTGTGTGCCTAAATTGAAGCTAAAGGAGCTCGAGATATATATATTTTTTTTCCATGTGTGCTAGTGTTAATTTAGACAAGAGGTTATGTGTGCCTAAATTGAAGCTAAAAGAGCTCGATATTTATTTTTTAGCCAAGTGTTCCAAGTATTTTAGACAAGATCATACTCTTTCAAATTTCTTACTGCTTGTAGCTCGTGTGTTGAATCATTCGATTCCCTTCAAATATGTGAACTGAGTGGTACTTTTTTTTTTATCGAACATTGACAACTAAGACTGAACATCTCTTAAACTGCTAGCGGTTCACTTTAGTTTCTATATTTTAAATTGGGTTGCTTTTCCTTTATAATTGTCATTGTTGCCTTGGACTACTTTGTGTGGTATGATAATTTTCCTTTCTCTCCCTAGGGATAGAATGACTTGCTTTAAGTGAGGTTTGTATGACGTATAAAACAACATTATCGAGCAGGTGGTGTAAAAAAATAATTTCAGACATTCTATGGAGAAGCAGAATTACAATCTGAAACCAGTGGCGATTTAAGACTCGTATTATCCAGTGTATTTTCAATATTTGCTTCACAAAGTTTCTCCAATTACCGTCATACGTCCTTACGCCTTTGTAGTGCGGAGTAAACTGGCAGTCTGGCACGGAGCCGTGAATGTGGATGTGTAAGCGTGAACGCCGCGCGAAGAGAGCGCGAGCCCTTTGTTGGGGGGCAAAATACCGACTCTGATCGGGAAAGGCGTGCACGCGTGAAAACTGTCACGATCACGCCTGTTTATGAAGCTTCAACACTAAAGTGGAGCCGGTATAAAACACGAAAGGGTTGCCGTGGCCCACGCAAAGGGCTGCACATCTCGCTGCTAATCACTGGGTTTTAGTTTTTAACCGACTTCAAAAAAGAGGAGGTTCAACAAAGTGGGAACGCAAGGGTGTATGTAGGGGAAGTGTATGTAGGTACAACCTACTTAGTATGAGTTTGTGTTGTTATCGATCGACGAGTTTTTCACTTTTGTCATAAGTTTTTTATGTTAGCCATTCAGTTAATTTCTTTTTAAGAATCTTCCTATGGTAAACTACGGCATGTGACATAATTATGTGGGCACACTTTGACCGGTTTCGTAAGATTCCATGGCTGTGCTGGTCGGGGCGGCTACTCTAAATAAAACTCCAAATATACATTACACAAGTTTATTATTTAATGTAAGCTTCCATCATGGCTCGATGGGAGACAGCATTCTTTGGTGATGCTACTATGGCGCTGGAGTTGAACTAACCACTCCATTTAAGCATCCATCAATATCTGAAGAATTTGATACACAGGATCTAGCAGCAGATTCATTTACTGCTAATGCTTGTGTAAATAAAGTTCCGTTGTATATTGATACTAGAGCAGCGCGCGCGCCGGGCTCCACCATCACCAGCGAGTACGCCACCACCTGCAAATATGCGATGATATAGTATAAAAATAATAACAATAATCCACAACTATCACACAACGCCGTCTAGTCCCAAGCTAAGCAGAGCTTGTGTTATGAGTACTAGACAACTGATAAACATACTTATATAGTTCTAAATACATAAATATTATAGATAAATTACACCCAGACACAGAACAAATGATCGTGCTCAAAACACAAACAATTGTCCTTGAGGGGAATCGAACCCATGACCTCCGGCATAGCAGTCAGGGCCACTAACCACTAGACCAACAGGCCAGTCATATGTTCATGTCAGTATGTGGCAATGTTTGGCGAGCCTAGAAATAAATCTAACTTAGACGATAGCGCCACGTCACCATTCACCAACTGCATGAGCCACCATTTAGATTCGAAGCTAATTTTGCTGCTGTTTGACATTAGATATACATTTAATAAATCGACTTGAAAAAATGCAGGTTATTAATTCGACACGTTTGTGTGCCATAAGACGAAGTTCGCACTTCGTGTATAGCTGCTGGAGTTGCACCGTAACGTCAATTTCAAGGTGTTCGTGGTGCGAGTCCCGAACACTTTTCATACAAGCCATGGTCCGGAGTGAGAGGGAATGGAATGTACCTGTATGTGAAGCAGTTATACTAGCGATGGAGATGGACGCAACTGTGAGGGAACCGACGTCCTCACGCCACAGAAGACGCTCCGGGCGATAGGAGTTGCAGAGCGATCAATCGAGCGATGGGTAGCTCACCGTGCGGCCGTCTGGTAAGGTTCGAGCCCAAGTCATTGACGACGCGTGTAGAGTTCCATGCGTACTTCAAAGAGATTCGCATCAAAGAAAATTTTTGAAAGAGTTATCATGGAGGCAACTCAAAGGGCAACTGAAGGACACCGGTGGGTTTTAGACAGTAAAACTCTGGCACCTCCTCTCGCTCCACCCAGAGCGGTTCATTGGATGAATCCCAACTTAAAGAAGGGGCAGTAATTGAATCAGCCCACTCCCACTGAAGACGTAATCCTCAACGCGGGTACATTGCGGCCAGGTGGAAGCCACACGGCTTTGAATTTGTTTTGGTTCTAGGACATGCACACACGGTGTTATCTACACTCATACAATAAAGAGGTAAAGTTTGTTTTTAATAGTTCGAAAGCGTCCAAACGCTTATTAAACGCTTTCTTTGTGTAATTTATTCCATCACCACTGCTCTCAAAACGGTGAAGGAAAATATTGTGAGGCAACCGGTATGTCTTAGAACCAAAAATTCGAAGACATGTAACATTCACCAACCTGCGCTGGGACCGCGTGGTTAATTACAGCCTAAAAAGGAGGCCTGAGTCCATGCAGTGGGAACATTAATAGGCTGATTATGCTATTATGTTATGCTTATAAACTCCTCAACTCAGAAAGCTCTGAGCTGTGACGGCTACTGCGTGGTTTCGGAGGTTTCGGAGTGTGGAAGTGGTTGGAAAGTACAGCAAGCGGAGCGCTCGCGTTACAGGGATGTACTACGATGTACGATACTGGACACCTGCACAGGCCTCGCGCTAGGCAAATCGACGACCTACAGTAGCGGCAACCACTTGGATGAAGAAGCCCAAGATAGGGAAGATTGACTAGCACAGCAGCGCGACCTAACGCATTTATATTTTGAAGAGTCCTAACTTCTGTATACATCACTAACCCTACTACTAATGAACCTACCCATCTTAACGACATCCATCGACCGCGGACTTAAGAGAGGGCTAAGGAATTTGAGTACATTCTTAAAGCTATATTTCACCGGGACACCGTGGCGGCGCGACCAATCGCCTGGTGAGTTACTCACCTGGAGTCCGTTTGGTTGCGCAACCAATTTGGTGGCACGACCAGCTCGGACGCCAGTCCGGTCGCCAGTGACGCCCCCACCAAAGAGTATGTAATTAGGAAAATCTATGGGCTGTGTCCCGGTGAAACATAGCCCATAAGTCTTCTCATCACATTAATTAATTACAAATATCTAAGGCATTTAAAAAAGTGATATAAACTTACCAGTATAACGAAAGCGACCAAAGACTTCATGTTTATTGCTGTGGTGAGAGTGGCTGCAGGATGTGCAATGTGGCGGAGTCGGCGGCGCAGGGCTTAAGTACCCGCAGAGCAGAGAGGCACACAATAGTCACCGGCGTCACATGCCTATACCTACACTATTTCTATGTCAGTTGAAAAACAAAATTACATCAATATTATTGATAAACATTACATTATTATGTTCTTTGTTTCTTGACAAATAGAAAGTAATATTTATTTATGGTAAATAATATGAAAAAACTCCGCCAAGTGCCAGTCGATATCGCTTGGGTTCCGTCGCATTTCTAGTTTAGTCCTGTGAGTAGGACACTATCCCTTCCCACCAGAGTACTCAACCTAAACAGTTACGCGCGGGCTTGCGGACGGCGAGCAATGTAGTCTGACCGTCCGGTAACTGTCCGGACCGAGCCCAAGTCGTCGACGGCACTAGCTGTTCCCGCGCGCCTCAAGGACTTGTCAGCAACCGTAGGGGCCCAGCAGGGTCGAAGCCTACTGGGGCTAGGGTCTGTTTCCGAAAGGGAGGCGCGGTCCCGGTATGAAAGGCAAGAAGGAACGAGGTGGGTTTTTTAGTCAGTAAGAGTCTAACACTATCTCCCGCTGCGCCCAAGGGTGGGGATGTCATTTGGGTGATGTTTACCCACCGAAAAAATAGAACCTAAACAGTTATAAGTTTTTTTTTAATGGTATAAACCGGCGCTTGACTGCGATCCCACCTGATGGTAAGCAGTGATGCCCAAGTGGTCAGTGAGTTTTGGCCTCATCTTCTGTGTGACGTTTCGAAGATCCATCTGCCTGGACTTGGTTGGGGACAGCTTCCAGACTAATCGAATGCAGCTAAATAATATATAATTTATATGTAGGTAAATTAAAATAAAGAAAAAAAAAATTGTTTAAATTAATGAAAAATCACAAAGTTATGAGCCCGTCATGGTACCTCGTTGGCGACATAAATACATGGCTCCTGGCCACCCGCCACGGGGCGACTGAGGGGTTGTTTTGCTCCCGCATCCAGCTTTGCGCTGGCGTTTAAGTAGAGCCTGCGTTCATTTGAGACAAGACGGCTTAGACAAAACAGTTTTGTCCACGACACGATATTTTTTCGAATTTATTTTATCGGGTTTGTCTTAAAAAACAATCGTAAGTCGGCTCAAAAATAATTTACTCAATTAAATTTGATTCAATTTTTTTTGTTTATTTTATTCAATTCATGATATTTATTAAACAAATTAAATTATAAATGTATGAAAATGTAGCGTTCTCAGTAATTATTCTTCAATTTTAATAAAACATTTTAGCGTACCAATATTTCTCAAGTGGTTTACAAATACATGTTTATATGTTCAGCTGTTTGAGCCCTAACGTTCCGTGTCGTAGACAAAACAGTTTTGTCTAAGACGTCTCAGACTTGTCTGAGACATTTAAGACAAGTATGTCTAAGACGTCTTGTCTCAAGTGGGCGCAGGCCCTAATGCCCGCTATGACCTGTGGTGACCTGATTGTACTTAATGTCGGTGGCGTATACATTAGTGATGTAACGAATGTTAGATTTCTGACATTCGCGAATGCGAAAGCGAATATTAAAATTCAATATTCGCGAATGCGACTGCGAATTTTGACTTTCAAATAAAGTGTGCGCAAAATGTCATAAAGTTTGAACGAAATGTCAAACTGTATGACATTTTGGCACACTAGTCTGTAGTAGCGTCAGCCCACCTTAAAAAAAACATAGCAGCGCAGGTCCCATGCGTCTTGCATCCACCCGATGGATGCGAGACGCACTCGAGACCCTCACCAGGTCGTCGGTCGCCCCTTATAGGAGGCCTTCCAATGCTGCGTCTTCCGGTGCGGGGTCGCCACTCCAAAACCTATTGTCCCCATTGACCATCTGTTCTTTAAGCAATATGCCCAACCCAGGACAGATAGTTATGACGACACTGGAGGACTCCAACAGCCAACGGTGGACGTCTTTTGACTGAAATGATGATGAATGAAATTTGATATGTATACATTTTTTGTTTAATTATTTTTTGACATAAATATTTACATTGCTAAATATTTTGTAAACTATATATTATTTACTTTTATTATTGTAAATGTGAGGGCTATGGTTATTGTTTTTATTTTTCAGGAATTTTAACGTATGTATGTCTGGCAATTTGAGTATTTTTTGCGGCCTATCCAAATCTCCTTTCTTTGGTATTGTTCGTCAAGTCGTTGAGCTCCTTATTAGACTGAGTTAAGCTTTGCGAATACTGACAAATGCTTACACTGACTGGACAGATCCACTCAAATCGGTATGGTTCTTTCTTTAAAAGACCATCTCAGACCAATCTGCTTGGTTCTCACGTGATTTGACCATTACATATTTACTGTATGGACTTTAAAAGAGACCCCTGAGTTTGTTTCGGTGTTTCTTCTCAGGGTAGTCAGATAGGAAACACCGGCCTCATGTAGTTTAAACTGACGAAAAAAAAATGGACGTGTAAAAGTGTTTGTAAAAACTATTTGCAAAATAAATGTCATTTATCATTTATTTTTCCGCTGCGGTCTTCCCGTCAGATTATATTTTAGGTGTCGTCAATAGGCCCTAAATAAACTAGTGCGCCTCACCATCAACGATTGCATCACTGCTTACCATCAGGTGGGATCGCAGTCAAGCACTACTTTATATAAATAAAAAAAAGTAAATTAAAATCAAATAATGAATAATGTATAATCTGTAAAGTTATGTACAATAAAGAATATAAGAATAATACAACATACTTTGTATGTTGAACGAGCCACATTTTTGGTATCTTAACTCCCTTGATGAAACCACCTTAAAATGGAATAAGGTACTAAGATTACAACAAAGTTTATTTATTTTATTACTATCTATATAAATACATATTTATTTAAATACAATGTTACCTAGGGGTAAAAGTAACTCATTTCGTCCCGAGAAGGAGTTGGAATTCGTGGGACTAAATTAGTTACTTTCACCCCGAGGTAAGCACTGTGCTTTTCATTACGAATACAAGGAAAGTAAAAATAAAATAATAGGTTTGTAAAACCTGAGTTGTCGTACCTATGATTTTAGGTATATTTCTTCTGATTTAAGCGGTAAAAGGTTCCACTAGCCTCTTCTCTTATGAAATTAGGCGTTAAATCACTATGAACTTTTTCTGCTGTATGGAAATGTAAACAAAACTCTAAAACTCGAAAAAACCAATGACGGATTGCTACTTTGACGCCATTTTGTTTTTTTTTATGCGGCCGGCCAGCTATTCATCATCATTAAAAAATATATACATTTGTAATCTTTTAAAAATAAAGTATTAAGAAATAGTTGAATAAATAAGTAAGTCACTTAAAAATATAATATTATTTAATTAATACTTATCTTTAAGTTATTTCAATTTTATATTTTTTTTGGGTTCGATTCCCACCCAGGACAAATTTCTATGTGATGAGCATGATCATTTGTTCTGTGTCTGGGTGTAATTTATCTATAATATGTATGTATTTAGAAATATATAAGTGTGTTAAGACACAAGCTTTGGTTAGCTTGGGACTAGACGGCGTTGTGTGATAGTTATGGAATATTATATTATATTATATTATATTATATTATATTATATTATATTATATTATATCGTGCTGTAATTGAGTGGCTGTATAGAAAGGTGAAGATAAAACTAGTTTTTTTTTAATAATAATTTGACAGCTGTCAGTTGAAAGCAAAACTCCCTAGGGATGAAAGTATCACTTTCAACCCGCTCCTCAGGCAACTTCAGACCTACTTTCTGAGTATGAGTAATGAAATAGTAGTTTATGTGACTAGGGGATAAAGCAGTGTCTTTAAGTCGCGGGCGGCATGTTGAATTCCGAACGAAACGAAGGTTGCTGATTCTAATCCCGAACGATAGTGAGGGATTTATAAAATTAACTCCCGAGCATTGCGAGGGAGTTAATAAAGAAACCTGAGTGAAGTGAGGAATTCAAGCCGCCCAAGACAAAGACAGCTTTATCCCCGTGTTGCATACTCTACTTTTTACACCATCTGTTAAATAATAAAAAGACAATTTGGTCGACCAAATCATATACCTAATAGAGAAATATAAGTAGGTAAGTATTTTAATTACAAGTTCATCAAACAAACAAAATTCACTAGGTACTCCAAGATTCTATAGTTTCAATTTTCTATAACGCTCCCGTCAGTAAGCACGTTTTATTCTATTTTTTTTTTTTTTGTTAGTGTCCAGTTTGAATTTCGAGTCAACTTGTTCGATGCACGTACATTTTAATTCACAATGTTGACGATTTTTGATGTTCCAAATTCAAATCTCATTATTCCCTAGGGATCGGCCTTATAGCATTATCTCCCTAGGGATAGAATGACTTGCTTTAAGTGAGGTTTGTATGACGTATAAAACGACATTATCGAGCAGGTGGTGTAAAAAATACTATATTCGTTCCAGGGAAATATTTTTTTTTATTTAGGTAGAATTGTATAGGTACTTACTACGGTCTTCTACGGTCTCTTTCTACGGTCGGTGGTTGGACACCACCGACCGTAGAAAGAGAACTTGTGACGTTTTTTCTTGGGAAAAAATCATATAACACGGTGTAAAAATTATTAGAATTGAGCTACTGATTCTGAACAAACTATATTCAGGCCGCTTTTTCAATATTTCACCTGATGGTAAGGGATGTGGTCGAACAATGAGTTTTTTTTTATTATTGATAGGCTTGCGTTTGACCACCATCTCAGCTGATGGTAAGCGATGATGTGGTCGACGATGGAGCACGCTTGCCCAGAAGTAATCTATTCACTCTTGACTTAAAGGCCCCTAAGTTGTAGCTATCAGGAAACACAGACTACGGCAGGGAATTCCACTCCTTGGCTGTACGCATAATAAATGTGTTCATAAAACGCTTTTTGCGTATGGGTGGGATGTCTACCATGTACCGGTGGCGCAACGCTGTTGCATATAATTTCCTTTAAGCTGAAGGCACGTGAGCATTTTCGCAAGATATTGGTAAAATCATCACAGCACTGATTGGTTGGATTTTTTTTTTTCACTACAGCATTACTTATTTATATGTATGTATTGAAGTATTTATTTACTATTGTACTTGTTTCTCTTCTGTTTGTCTATTTATTAAGTTGCACCTGCCATGTTATGTTTCTGCACCACCCTAAGGTCGACTGGCAGATTATCTGCCAGTCGACCTTAGGGTGCTACTGACCTTAGGTGCTGCCTAAGGCAATAAGTCCGCCTTTGTACAGTTTTTTGTGCATGAAGATTTAGTAAATAAAAAAAACTACTGAGGTGTCAAGGGACACCCGGAAGGAACGAAGTTCCGTTCTGGCTTGCTTTCTATAAGAGAGAGAGAGAGAGAGAGAGACAGACCGAGAAACATGCGCACGCCGCACGGCTTACAATAGCTTACTATAGCAAAAAGTGTCGTTACAACTTTTCGTGAGAATTTTTTCCGTCTAGCCAATACAATATAACTAAAAAATACTATCCTATTTTATGTACATTTTGACAGCACTTTTTCAACATCTTCAAAACCATGAAAACGACACTCATGACGAAAAATTTGATAATTTTTTGCAGCCGCCATCTTGGATTTATATTTTGACAGTACTATCGGTTTCAACACCCTCGAAAACCATGAAAACCACACCCATGACGGAAAATTTGATAATTTCTTGCAGCCGCCATCTTAGATTTACATTTTGACAGTACTATCGGTTTCAACACCCTCGAAAACCCGAAAAAAAAATTCGGAACTACTACTTGAAGTCCTCTCAACCTTAGTTCGGTCTTCGTTCAGTATTGTTATTAAGTTCTCATAGTGATTTCATATTTTTCATAGTATTTATTAGTTTATTATTTTAGCATATATATGTATTTTATTATTATAAATAACTTATTTTATATTGTTCCATTTGAACTATTTGTTATTATGTATTTGTTTATTGTGCAAACCTACCACAGTGTTGTCTTTTTTAACCCAAAGGTTGACTGGTAGAGAATGCCTTGTGGCATTAAGTCCGCCTATGTACCACTATTGTACATGAAGTTTAAATAAATAAATAAATAAATAAAACCATGAAAACGACACCCATGACGAAAAATTTGATAATTTCTTGCAGCCGCCATCTTGGATTTATATTTTGACAGTACCATCGGTTTCAACACCCTCGAAAACCATGAAAACGATACCCATGACGAAAAATTTGATAATTTCTTGCAGCCGCCATTTTGGATTTATATTTTGACAGTACCATCGGTTTCAACACCCTCGAAAACCATGAAAACGACACCCATGACGGAAAATTTGATAATTTCTTGCAGCCGCCATCTTAGATTTATATTTTGACAGTACCATCGGTTTCAATACCCTCGAAAACCATGAAAACGACACCCATGACGAAAAAGTTGATAATTTCTTGCAGCCGCCATCTTGGATTTACATTTTGGCAGTACTATCGGTTTCAACACCCTCAAAAACCACGAAAACGACACCCATGACGAAAAATTTGATAATATCTTGCAGCCGCCATCTTGGATTTACATTTTGACAGTAAAAGTGTCGGTACAACTTTTCGTGAGAATTTTTTCCGTCTAGCCCCCTTTCACAACGCGCAATAAGGAACTTCGTTCCAAAACTTCGTTCCAATAATAAAAAGGCCTCGCTGATGTGTCTTCGCCCACGTCTAAATTAGTCTACGTTACGCCTCTGAGTGTAGCCTTGGAGATGGCGGGAGGCCCGAAGTAGATAGATACAGGAAGCGCGGGCCCGCGAAAGATAGAAGTGGAGAATAGTACATTTTGATACAAGTGCAAAAAGTTAGTTATTGCGACCGAGGCGGAATTCGCGCGAGCCGTGGGCGAGTGTGTTAAGGAGCCGAGGGCTGCAATGACTTTGTACGAGTATCAAACGACTTTTTCAATACACTTACGAAGAAATGGCGGGGCCGACTCGCGCCCAGTCTAATACGATGTATATAATAAAATAGTGGCGGGGAGAGCACGATCACTTTTCTGCACTAGTGCGGAAAACAGTACATTGCGCGCGTAAAAGCGGTGGGATAAGAGCGGGTTTTCGAGTTAGTTTATTGAAAAAGCTTTTGCACAGGAGTGGCAAAGAATAAAAAAAAAACAAAGTGCACCGTTCACACGGATCCCTAGGCGTCCGCGACAGCTGTGCAACTTGCGCGAGTTATTTGCCGTCATGGCGTCTGTTGTCATACTTGTCACCTGTCTCTATAGGGGTGACATCACTGACATCTGTTACTCAGCACGTTAACACTTGACCTACACCTATAACCTATCTACAAGTATATTGATGAAGTACTTCTATTCAAAAAAGGAGTAGCTCATCTGGTGCCCGAGGAAATCGATGCGTGTTGACATATGCCTATCAAGCGAACTGTCCATCACCTTGGTTATGACAGTAGCAAGCGATATGAACCTGTAGTTTGGCAGATCTGATGTGTTTCCAGTCTTATCCTTTTTTTTAGGATATTGTCAGCCTTTGGGCGGAGCGGGAGTTAGTGTCAGACTCTTACTGACTAAAAAACCCACCCCGTTCCTTCGTTGCCTTTCATACCGGGGCCGAGCCTCCCTTTCGGAACTAAACACTGGCCCCAGTAGGCTTCGACCCTACTGGGTCTCTACAGTTGCTGACAACTTCTTAAGGCGCGCGGGAACAGTGCGCGCCGTTGACGATTGAGCTCGGTCCGGACAGTTACTGGTCGGTCGGACAGTGAGTTACACATTGCGCCCCGTCCAAAAGCCCGAGTTGTATCCCTTACAATTGGCACACTTATCACAGTCTTCATCAGATCGCCGGACAGGTGAGCGTGGCTCAAACAGAGCAGAAGAACATCGCCGATGGTGCAGAGAAAAAGTATTGGTAGGTGCAATAAAAGAGTGAGAAAAAAACGAATACAGGAATATATATAATAGACCATTTTTATATACAAATAGGCCATAGAATACTAAGAGACCATAGAATACTAATAGACCATAGATTATGGTAGTTTCCAGGGTCAAAATAATTACATTTTGTTTAGTCCGTATTTTAGATTATAAAAAAATATTGGACACGTATTTTTTCTTTTTTTGATTAAACAAAAAATAACAAAGATATAGCCCATTTTAGTTATGTGTGACGTCACCCCGTGCGAAAAAATGTAGCACGGTGTGACGTTACACGTAACTTTAATGGGCTATATCTTTGTTACTTTTTGTTTAATTTACAAATAAAAAATACGTGTCCTTTATTTTTGAATAGGTAATCTAAAAGACGGACTAATTACATTTTTCACGGCAACTAGCCTATACTAATAAATCATAGAATAAATATAATTATACAATATACACCGCTAAATTTTAATCGTTTTAATCCCGTGGAGGGTCGATCCGGTACATGAAACACTATCGATTTGTAAAGATAAAATTAAAAAATAAAATACCTTTTTTTCAAAACTCGTATTAATTTACGCATGTACGAAATTAGTATCTTTACAAATCGATAGTATTTCATGTACCGGATCGACCCTCCACGTAATTAAAACGATTAAAATTTAAGGGTGTATATTCAAATCAATAAATAATACACTACATACATACCTCTCTATGACGGTAGCGATATCTTTCGCTGAGAATCTGACATTCAATTTCGTCCGACAATCCTCAGCGTCAGCCTGTGATGCTGAACTTAGAGGAGAGAGTCCTTAAAATATTTCATAAACGAATTAGCTTATTGCTGAAGGCTCATGTTACCCCGCCACACTCACGGGGACGCCAGGCTTCGGATTCAATTTATTAGGTGTTTTTGCTATCGTGCAGATTTGCTCCGCACGCGTCCTATTCATACAAGTATTTATTGCAATGCTTAGGCAATCCTGCATGCATGATGAAACCGTATGATATTAAAACACCCTTATTGTTCTTCCACCGTGAAAAATGTTTTAGATTTGTGATTTTCAGATCTTACTTATACGTACATCCATTTTAATATTATTTTCATTGTCTTGAGACCATTTTCACTTTTGTTTAAAGACTTTTCTCGTGTCAGATATTTGTTCATAACATGAACCAGACCACCAGTTGGTTTCCCAGCTAATTTCCAGACTTGCAAAGCAAGCCGAGCGTCTCCGTGAGCTTGCTTAGTACGCTTAACCCACCTGACAACCCTTTTACCCTTCCTACCCCATCCTGCATCCTCATTACTGGAACATCGGGCAGCCTCCGTAAGTATACTTATATTCACAATACTTTTATACATATTGTCTAATAAAAATATTGTAAAGGTATCGTAACTAGATCTTAGAATTAGATCACTTCATTATGTGACTGGCTATATCATGAATGCAACCATTTCATGATATGGCCTTTGGAAAGATAACAAAACATGCACACTGCACCTCCTAATAATACTGTCGCAGATGTAAACATCCTCCCCCTGTTGAAACTTCCCAAGTTTCAACCCTTCAGAAAACTCCTCCTCGGTTGGACCAACCAGAGAGCGCCGTATAGTTCCTCTAATCGCCTTGACGTCGGCCACTCGTGAAACACCATCTGGCTCTGGGAAGAGTCTTTCAACGCGCCCAAGTCTCCAACATAGGGGTGAAACGCCATCTTCTTGCAGTAGACCCAGAGGTCTACTGTAAGACCAATCTTGACCGAGGTGCGTGACGGCTGAGGAAGTAACATGTAAAAGGTATAGATATAGCGGATTCTGAAAGATGACCTAATTCTGCATATTCACGCATGAATTCTAAGGCGATGATTACCATTACAAACATAATAATAAATTAATATTAAATTCTTTACTGGCATGATTAACATTTTACAAAAATAGTGAAGTATCCTGCGCTAGACATAGTGCCAGTGTTACAGAATGGTGTCTTTAAAGAATTACATGCTATAGGTATGCAAACGCCGCATGAAATATCAGAATTATTATTGTCTTCACTATTATAAATGTATGACTAGTGAGATTTTATTTTATTGTTAGGATCTGTGTTTCGACACTTTGTGAGTCTTAGGCTTAGAAAATGATTGGCTGCTGTTTCAGCGCGATCGATAAGAAACTTGAAAATGTTGCAAATTACGTATATTGGTATTCAATGCGCCCCGGTAGTCTTCCCACTTGGCTCTGGTGCTGCTATGAAGTTGAAGCAGATGAATGACCAAAATATCCCAGTCATGTGAACCTATACCGAGACTAGTTAAAGCACGTAATTTTCATTAACATGATCCATAAGAAATCTTAATGATTTATCAGACTCACTTGCGATTGGTTTAATATGTAATAATTAATTGATATGATGCTTTATTAGTTGGCGAGTAAGTAAGTATTGTCATATCTGTCACATAATACGTTCCAAGCACACGCATAATTTGCGCTTGTTACCTCCAAGTTAGCAATAATGCGCACTGCATCGCCAGTCAAGTATGAAATGATAATGAAATTTGTATAATATGTAAATGACAACTATTTATTTTGCAAATTGTAAACACATTCTTACTTAAAAAAACTTAAATATTAATCTGAACAAAATAAATAAATAATTATAATCACTTAAAATATATATATGTAAATTAAATAAATTAGTATAACAAATAGGAATGTGTCACGAAAATCAAGCCAACGAAAACTAGACCCGTCAAAATTAGTAACTAAGTAAATTTAAATTACCACAAACTGACGACTGACGGCGCAGAGTATATTCAAATTAGAAACAAAAATAGTCTTAGTAAGGTTGTGTGATGGGTGTGTACTTGTTTGTTGTTATTGTTTTTTTTTTACTGTTGTAGTTTAATGCATGCATTAGTTTTGAATTTCATAAAATTCAACGACATTTTAATTTATTACCAAAATTGCAGCGGCTTACGAACTAAAACGAATATTTTTTACTGTAATCTGTGTAATATGAATTATGATGTTATTGTATTAACAAAGACCTGGCTAAACAGTAATGTATTGAGTAGTGAATTGTTTGATGATCGGTATAAAGTTTACAGACGGGACAGAGAAACAACTGGGTTTCAAAACAACAAAAACGGAGGAGGAGTCTTGATAGCAATTAATAAAAAAATTAACTCCGCACGTATCGATCGCTGGCAAAGTAATTGTGAAGACCTCTGGGTCACACTTGACATATCGACATCTCACAAGTTACGCCAGGTTGCTCTCTGTGCCGTCTATCTTTCACCACCAGTATGTCTCGCAACGTTGGATCATTTTATGGATAGCTGCAACAGAGTGTTCGACTCAACGGACATCCCCTGTTATATAATTGGTGATTTTAACTTAAGTAAATTGAATTGGGATAAAACCGCCGTAAATAACTCTTTGCCTAAAACTTGTCAAAATCTCTTGGATTTTATGAATGTGAATCAACTATTGCAACATAATTATGTAAAAAACAGCTCTGGCCGAATACTGGATCTAGTCTTATCAATAGAGTCAACTTGTTCAGTAAACGAGTCTAGCAATTCTCTGGTAGCCATTGATAAATTTCATTCCCCCCTTGAACTAACTATGTCTTCGTTAAAGAATTGTAATTTACCGTATAGTATGGAAACAAGACCTAATTTTTATAAAGCTAATTACCTCGAAATTAATAATTACCTAAATAAGCTGAACTGGAACGAACTTTTTCAAGATACTTATGATGTGAATGACATGGTAGCAATTTTCTACAAATGTCTGCGTGATGCTATTGGGAAATTTGTGCCCGATCGGAAACCAAAAAATTGACATTACCCGCCGTGGTTTGATTTAACTTTAATTAAATCGTTAAAAGAAAAAAATAGGCTGAGGTTGCGTTATAAAAAATACAAAAATCCTTTAGATAGAATTTAATTGAAACTGCTATCCTAGCGGTGTGAAAAACTAGCCATGAATTTATATAACAACTATATTGATGGAATTGAAAAGGACATAAAAGATAATCCCAAACTGCTCTGGAATTACATAAAAGTAAAACGCGGTGGCTCTAGTAGCTACCCTTTGGCAATGACTGATGGACAGGTTGTAACATCTAACGGTTCTGAAATCTGCGACCTTTTCGCTAACCATTTTGCTACCATGTACACGACTGACAAAGATACAGATATTAACTGCCACACACAGTACCTCCAAGCACTACATAATAATAGTCAGGGCTTGAGTACTCCAGTGATTGACCGCGACTGTTTACTAAAGAAACTTAAAACAGTAAACATTAGTAAAGGACCTGGTCCGGATGGCATCCCACCTGTTTTTATTTCCAACTGTGCCACAGCTCTAGTATCTCCTTTACTAATAATATATAATGCATCGCTGACTACGGGAACTTTCCCTTCAGAATGGAAAAAAGCCAAGATAGTCCCAGTGCATAAATCAGATAAAAAAGATACCGTAAATAACTACAGGCCAATTTCAATTTTATCCACATTCGCAAAGATTTTTGAATCTATTATATGTCCGCACATTCAGCAACATTTAGGATTGTACCTTAATGACAATCAACACGGTTTTGTAGCATCTAGATCTACAGCTACAAATTTAGTGTCATTTACGGAGTCCCTAATACAGGCTGTAGATGCAGGCAAACAATTTGACGTAGTATATACTGACTTCAGTAAGGCATTTGATAAAATGTCTCATTCTATACTGATTAATAAACTAGCAGCATATGGTATAACAGGGTCTCTATTAAGTTGGTTCGAGTCGTATCTTACTGAACGCGAATTCTTTGTCGTTGTAAACGGTTTTCGATCGGCTGCACACAAAATAACATCAGGCGCCCCACAAGGATCTCACTTAGCACCAATACTATTTATTATGTTCATTAATGACCTTCCTGAGTGTTTTCGTTTTTCTGAACCTTTTCTTTATGCTGATGACTTAAAATTTGCACGAGTAATCGAGTCAAAAAGAGACTGCGAACTTCTGCAACACGATCTTAACCAAGTTATAAAATGGTGCCACAATAATAAAATGCAACTAAATCCAAAGAAATGTTACCATGTAAAATATACGCGGAAAATTTACTGTATTGATACAGAGTACTTCATAGACCAAGAGCGAGTTCAAGAAGTCGAAACAATGAGGGATCTAGGAGTACTTTTTGACAAAAAAGTCACTTTTGTGCCCCATATTGAATGTATTATTAAAAAGTCATCAAAAATGTTAGGGTTCCTACTTCGTAACACTAAAGGCTTTCGCAAAAGTAGCACTAAGATAATGCTATATAACAGTCTCGTACGTAGTGTTATGGAATATTGCAGTGTAGTGTGGAGACCTCACTATACCACTCACATGTTGCGTCTGGAAAGGGTCCAGAAGCGTTTTGTATAGCATTTGGCCTTTAGTGAGGGCAAATCTAAGCGTCTGTCCTCTTACAAAGCCCGCCTGTGTCATTTCAAAATGCAAACGTTATCCATGCGTAGAGATATAGCTGATGCTTTATTTCTTTGCAAATTGTTGCGTAATAAGATCAACTGCCCCAGATTATTGAAGCTTATTAGATTCCACGCGCCCTCTAGATATCCTAGGAATAAGATAACACCCCTGTGTCCGCCACTTCGAAAGTCTGAGCTTGGTGCTAATTCCCCGATACCTAGAATGTGCAAAATAATTAATGGCCGAGGTGACATAGTAGATGTACATCACGATAATATTAACAAATTTCTACGAGCTTTTTTAAATAATCCAACGGAGATTTAATTTTAATTTTATGTGTTCTCAATTATTCTCAATGTATTCAATTTAATTTTTTTAATTTTATTTTCTTAAAAATTTATAATAATTATAATTCTAATTGTAATTTTAATTAATCAATCATAATTTAATCAATTGCAAATAAATATCTTTTTACAAAAAAAAAAAAAACACAACCGACTTCAATGTTAAAAAAAACACTGAAAAGTCTAAAATAACTTACAAAACTATTATAGAAACACCGACTTCCGAAATTAAAGTTATTTTATACTTTTCAATATTTTTTTAACATTGAAGTCGGTTTTGTTTTTTTTTTGTAAAAAGTTTTTTTTTTAACCTTTTGTGGAACTACGTTTCACTAAAAGATCGTGTAGTTCACGAGGATCGTTAGCGCATGCTTAACTTGCCCATTGTAAAATCACACGTTACCAATATTGTAAATGTAATAAATAAATTGTTTGATTATAAAAATGTACAAACACAAACTAGTCCACGATATATCAATAAAAAAAAAACCAATTTTTGCAATGTTTTTATAATTTTTTCTACTACTAATTTTTCTGAAAGGTTTGTAGTTATTACTCGTTTAATCTTTGTAATTGACTTTGTATATGTAACTGTAACATTTTAATAAGCTTCATCAATCATTGTGTAAAGGGTGCTATGCTCACTTTTCAATTTTAATTCTGACACTATACGTGCAGAGGACTTGTAATTGGCTTGCTGTCGTCTATGTTTGTTTTTATTTTTAGTTTGTTTAAGCTGTAAGTCCTCTAAGATGTAATAAATACATAAAAAACTAAATTTAGTTCACGCTCCTCGCCTAACGTCACCTGAGGCCGGCTCTGCGCGGCAGTAGGGCTCCCGTGCTGTCCCGCTGTCTCACCGTCACACGCTCACACGGCAACAGGCTCGCGTTTGCGTCACACGCAGAGATCGACCTGTAATGGTGAACTATATACCTTTATAATAGCTATAAGCCAGTGAGGAAACACGGATGGAAAAAGATAGCGGCATAGAGACACTGCAATGACTTCAGACACCAATACACTCATTGAAAGCTATTTTATATAGGTATAGGATAGATTGATTATGGATAAGTAAGGGTATAAAATAATAATAATAATAATAACCTAACGTGTCAAAAATTTTTCCTTAAATTTTTTCAAAACATAAATATTGAAATATTTTATTAAAATGGAAATATCCGAAGAAAAAACAGGCTTAAAAATACAATAAAACCATAATTACTGTGAAATACGTGTACCTAACTCTCTAAAATGGCTACACGTAAAATGTACTAACTACATGTCATACTTATGACAAGGAAAAATCTCAACAAGGAAAAGTGAATGTTGACCAGAGCCGCAGCTCGACGTGCACGCCTATCACCTCCGGCCTCGTCGCTCAGCTCCGCCTCGCCGCCGCCGGAACCCAGCCTCACTGTGAGTGCTGTGACACCGGCCGTGGCAGCTGCGTCGAGCTCGAGCGACGAGTACTACTCGCCGCCGACGACACCACCACCTGCGCGTCGTCGGGGAGGACGCCGGCCGCCGGATCGTTTAGGACCTCGAGGCCCACCGGCCTCTGATAGGGTCCCAGCTTCCGGCGGAAGTGTGCAGCGCATGCGATGGACGCAATCCATCAACGAGAACGTCATGCGCTCATACTATGGGGCTACAGAGGGAGGAAACAGCCTGACCGCGTACCGTGTTCGGATGCTCTCTTTGTTTCAGGTGCTTGAGCCAGCCGTCAACGTTTCGGCCCAACGACTATCGGATCAGGTGCGGGTCATCCTGCGTAATCATATGTTGGATGATACTGTACTTGATCGCCTCCGAACGGAAATGAGTGACCGTGTCATTACCCCTCCATCGCAGCCTGTGGTACCAGTTGTGGTACCACCGTCCAGTTACATATCTTTTGACACAAACGAGGTGAATTCTGACACGGTCACTAACGTAAGTAACCAGTGCAATAGTGAACTGAGGAGTGCTTTGGAGTGTGCGATTCGGGAATATCGCAACATACCTTCCGAACTTAGGCCACGCATACCTCGTTTGCCCATGTGTAACAAGAATAGGGCGCTGGTGGCTGCTCTGGATTCGCAGTTGTCAAGTTATTTTGATGACTGCGAAGATCTCACCGATACACACTCGATCATGTACTGCGCGGCCGTAGCGGCATGTCGTGTAGCTCACGTCAAATTCCCAAATAGTGACGTAGCTACACGACCAAAACCAGCTGTGCCGGCCTGGCAGTGCAGGATCGAGCGTCGTATCGGTGGGGCTAGAGCACTCATCGGCAAACTAATCTGCTTCAGGGAGGGCAACACTCGCCCAAGAGTGATGCGCTTTGTGAGGCGGGCATTTTTGGGGACTGACATCAGCCCCCGAGACTATATGTCCCGAGTCACGGAGCGCATCGACTTCCTGAAGCAGAAGGTGTATGCATGGGCAAACCGTATCCGCAGGTATAAGCGGCGGGTTGAGCGATACACCCAGAATCGCACATTCCGGAGTAATGAAAGGTGGGTTTATAGGGCTTGGGAGCGACCGGACCAAGGTGTGACTGACGCGCGCCTCCCGGATGATGACGCCATGAGTTCATTCTGGCGCAGCATCTGGTCGGTGCCTGTCAGTCACACCGAGGGTGACTGGATTCGGGGGGTCGAGCGAGCGTGCGATCCAATACCACAAATGGGGGCAATCGACATCAGCCCCCAAGACGTAGCTCGTGCAGTCCGTCCGTTGCCTAACTGGAAATCTCCAGGGCCGGACGGGCTGCACAATTTCTGGGTTAAGTGGTTTACAAGATCGCATGCTCGCTTGGCATATCAGTTTCAGTCTGCCCTAGAGTCAGGGTCGCTGCCCCAGTTCCTAACAACAGGAATAACCCACCTGCTCCATAAATCAGGTAGTACTGCGGAGCCTAAAAATTATAGACCGATCACGTGTTTGCCGACGGTCTATAAAGTTCTTACATCCATACTGAGAAGTAAAATTAATAGTCACATTGATGAAAATTCGATCATGTCGCATTCTCAGAATGGATGTAGGAACGGGTCCCGCGGTACTAAGGAGCTACTCCTCGTTGATATGACTATTAGCCAGCAGGTTCGACGTTCCCGAAAGGATCTGTCGACATGTTGGATAGACTATAAAAAGGCCTATGACTCTGTTCCCCATACATGGCTCATGAGGGTGCTGGAATTGTGTAAAATTGATACAACACTACGCACCTTCCTGATGTCATGTATGAGGCAATGGAGTACGGTCCTCCGCTATCCAGGATGTCGAAATATCCAGAGGAATAGCGAACCTGTAAGGATCGAGCGAGGGATATTCCAGGGTGATAGCTTGAGTCCGCTTTGGTTTTGTCTAGCCTTGAATCCTCTAAGCACACTGCTGGAGAATTCAGGTCTAGGCTATCGGTTGAAGAGAGGTGGTCAGGTTATATCTCACCTCCTTTACATGGATGATTTGAAGCTCTTTGCCCCCAACAATCTGCAACTGATGGAGCTACTGAAGGTAACTGAAACCTTCAGTAGTGCCATCAGGATGGAGTTTGGTGTGGACAAATGTGCAGTCATGCATGTAAAGCGAGGTGAGGTTGTGGAGTCCGTGAGCACTCGACTCACGGATTCCATAAATCTGAGATCCCTTTCTCCAACCGAAACCTATAAGTATTTGGGTATGTCGGAAGCTCTAGGCATCAGTATCACTAACATGAAGCAATCGTTGAAGGAGCGTTTCTTTGGACGCCTGAAAAAGGTGTTCAATAGCCTTCTTTCAGGCGGAAACAAGGTGCGCGCCTTCAACGGTTGGGTCATGCCGGTATTGATGTACTCTTTCGGCGTACTCAAATGGACTCAAACAGAACTTGACGCCCTGGATAGGCGAGTCCGTACACTGCTGACTGCATACCGAATGCATCACCCACGATCGTCGGTGATGAGGCTGTATATCCCGCGGAAATGTGGGGGTCGAGGTTTTTTAAATGCCAAGACCCTACACAACCGCGAGGTATGCAGTCTCAGGGAATATTTCCTAGCTGCCGACGTGGGTATGCATCGAGATGTAGTGGCAGTGGACAAGGGACTCACCCCGCTCTCCCTGGCTAACGAGAACTGGCGCAAACCGATAGTGCTTGACACTAACGATCGCAGGGAAGTGTGGCAGAGCAAAGAGCTTCACGGACGCTTTTTCCGGGCCCTTCATGGGCCCGATGTAGACCAATTGGCGTCCGTAGCCTGGCTGCGTTTCGGTGACATTTTTGGGGAAACCGAAGGTTTTGTCTGTGCAATTATGGACGAAGTTATCATGACAAATAACTACCGGAGATTTATTGTGAAAGACGGCTCGGTTGACATCTGTCGGGCATGTCACCGTCCGGGAGAATCAATCCGTCACATTATCTCTGGTTGTTCTCGTCTTGCTAATGGAGAGTACTTGCATAGGCACAACCTTGTAGCCAGGATTATCCATCAGCAACTTGCTCTGAAATACTCTCTTGTGGAATCGGAAGTGCCATACTGTAGGTATGAGCCCGACCCAGTTCTTAATAATGGTCATATCACTTTGTAATGGTCATATCACTTTGTATCATCACTGACAGGACTATTTTGGCCAATAAGCCTGATATAGTGGTGGTGGACCGAAGCGAGAGGCGTGCAATGATTGTTGACATATCCGTTCCGCATGACGAGAACCTCGTGAAAGCCGAGAAAGATAAACAAATCAAGTATATTGACTTGGCTCGCGAGGTTGTCTACATGTGGGAAGTGGATTCAGCGATCATTGTACCGATAATTGTTTCAGCCAATGGCTTAATAGCCAAGAGCCTCGACCAACACCTTAGTAGGCTCTCGTTAGGCGACTGGATCAAGGGCTTGATTCAGAAAGCAGTATTGCTGGACACGGCTCGTATAGTCAGGAGGTTCCTTTCTCTGGAGCCCTGACCGCCGGTGGCTTGGACCCTGTTCCCGATACCGGTGGGCTACTATTTTTTATATTTTTAAATGTTTTTTTTTTTTATATAGGAATATTTAAAAATATTATTTATATGTTTATAAAGCTGAATATACGAAATAATAATAATATTCCACAACTAACACACAACGCCGTCTTAGTCCCAAGCTAAGCAGAGCTTGTGTTATGGGTACTAGACAACTGATAAACATACTTATATATTTCTAAATACATACATATTATAGATAAATTACACCCAGACACAGAACAAATGATCGTGCTCATCACACAAACATTTGTCCTTTTTTTTTTTTTTTTTTATGGTGGGAAAAAATCATGCATTGACATCCCCCGCTCTTGGGCGGAGCGGGAGATAGTGTCAGACTCTTACTGACTAAAAGACCCACCCCGTTCCTTCTAGCCTTCATACCGGGGCTCGAGCGCCCTTTCGGATAACCCTGGCCCCAGTAGGCTTCGACCCGGCTGGGTCCCTGCTGTTGCTGACAACTCCTTGAGGCGCGCGGGAACAGTGCGCGCCGTCGACGACTTGGGCTTGGTCCGGACAGTTACCGGACTGCCGGACAGCGAACTACCCATTGCTCACTGTCCGCAAGCCCGCGCCTACGGTGGCCGGAAATCGGGATCAGAATCCCGGCGGCGGCGGCGGAGGCGATAACGCCGTTGCCTGATGCGTTCGGCCTCCTCCTTTGCGAGCATTACTGCTTCGCAGAAGTCGGCGACCGCCTGCCACTCCTCCTCGCTCCGGACCATGGCCTCAACCAAGGCCCGGCGCGAGAGGTCTCCGCCGCCGATCGCCCCCACGAGGGCACGGCGATGCTCCGCCCAAGCAGGGCACACCTCGACTGTGTGCTCCACCGTGTCCTCCAGGCATTCCGCACAGTGGCGACACCCGGGCGTCACTTCCGCACGAATCCGGTGCAGGAAACTCCCGAACGAACCATGTCCGGTAAGGACCTGCGTCATGCGGAAGGTAAGGACGCCGTGAGGTCTTTCCAGCCACGCCTCAAAGAGGGGACTTACCGCCACGACTGTGGCGTGCCCAGCACTGGGTTGCGATAGTCGTTGACGCCATTTCACCATAAGATCCCGCCGGAGCTCTGTCCGCCATGCCGTGACCTGTCGCGGCAGCGGACTTTCACCCCGGCGTTGCATCTCCACGCGCATATCGTGCATGTGTGCAAGGACTGTTGCCTCCAGATCCCACGGTGGTAGGCCAGCCAGAAGGCTCGCCGCTTCGCGGGAGACCGTGCAGTATCCGCGCACCATCCTTATCGCCATGACCCTCTGGCAGGCGTTCAGTATGGCCGCCGGTCGCTTTTTCAGCGATGGCGCCCACACCGGCGCCCCGTAGAGGGCCATGGACCGAACGATCCCCGCGTAGAGCCTCCGGCAGGAGGCGTCTGGACCCCCAAGGTTGGGCAGGAGCCGCTTGAGCGCAGCCCCAGCCCGGTTGAGTTTGGGAGCCAGACGTCGGAAATGCTCCACGAAATTCCACCGGCTGTCGAGGACGACTCCCAGGTACTTCATCGTCGACCCGACACCGATGTGAACTCCTCCTACCGTTAGTTGGGAACTCAATGGCGGCGCGTTCCGAGAGCGGCGACCGTGGAAACACATCGCCTCGGATTTGTGAAGCGCCACCTCGAGTCCCAACTCCTGGATCCTATCAACGACCATCGCAACCCCGCGTGTCGCTAGAGCGACCGCCGCCTGGTATGACTCTCCCTGCGCTAGAACCAGCGTGTCGTCTGCGTAGCAGACCACGCTGACCCCGTCAGGGAAGTCGCCTCGAAGCACGTAATCGTACCCGATGTTCCACAAGGGTGGCCCTAGTACCGACCCCTGCGGAACACCGCACGACATCTCTCGACGTTTCCAGTCTCCCTGGTGACCGGGGTAGACAATGTACCTGTCCGACAGGTAAGCCTCGACCACTTGACAGAGGTATTCGGGCACCCGGTGGTACCGGAGTGCCCTCCGGATCGTACTCCAGGGCAGGGAATTGAAGGCGTTGGCAATGTCCAAGGACACTGCCACGACACACCTGCCCCGGGACACCGCATCCCCCGTCGTGAGGGCTCGCACGCGCATGATGGCGTCCACCGTAGAGCGCATCCTGCGAAAGCCGAACTGTCCGTCCGAAAGGTCCGGCCCCACCCGTGTTAGGCGCCCGACGAGGCGGTTTGCAATGACTCTCTCAAAGAGCTTGCCCACCTCGTCGAGCAGCACAATGGGCCGGTACGCGGACGGAGAGTCCGCAGGGCGCCCCGGCTTCGCTATGAGGACCAGTTTTCCCGTCTTCCAGCAAAGTGGGAACTGGCCCCTCTCCATGCATGCGCTGAAGAGCCCTCTCAGTCGAGGCCCGAGAGCCTCCATGGCCAGAACCCAGGCCCTCCCAGGTAAGCCGTCGGGTCCTGGGGCGGTGTTCTTGGCGCTCAGCCTTCGCACCGCCACTCTCATCTCTACCTCGGTCACCTCTGGAGTATCGTCGTCGTCCTCGCTATTGCGGTCCGCGTCAGACACCGCAGGCGGAGGCGGAGCCATGGGCGGGGGGGAGTGTTCCCCTCGCGCAGGGAACAAAGCGCTCACCGCACCCTCCACGATTTGGGGCCGGAGACTCTGAGTCAGCGGGGGAGCCCAGGGGCGCAGTTTCTCCCGTACCAATTTGTACGGGCGCCCCCACGGGTCCGCGTTCAGAGACCCCAGCCACACGTCGCGGGCCTCGAGTTTGTTCCGCTTAATCTCCGCTCGGAGGGTGTGTTTTGCCTCTCTGTAACCTTCGTACAGCTCCGCCTCTCTGGCCTCCGCATCCGGCGGGCGGATGCGGCGCCTGCAGTGTCTAGCGTACCGGCGTCGCGCGTGACTGCATGCGTTGCGCAGTGCAGCGATCTCCGGCGACCACCAGTACACCTGGCGCTTAGCTCGCCCTGGACGGACTCGGGGCATTGCCGCGTCGCAGATTTGCGACATGGCCTCCCGGAACCACTCCGCCTCGACGTCTATGTCGACAGGCCTGTCCGGTGCTTGCACCCAGGCCTGTACCGTCGCGGCTTCCAGGAGGAGCTCCCGGTCCATCTGCTTAAGCGCCCATCGCGGACCGCAAGGGCTCTGTCGGACCGGCGCGGCCGAGGTTTCGGCGGAGACGTCCAACCGGATGTACCGGTGGTCGGAGTACGTCTCCACCTCCTCCATAACGCGCCAGTCGACGACACGCGGCAACAGAGCGGGGCTGGCGAACGAGATGTCCACCACTGATTCACCCCGCATCCGCGCCAACGTGGGGACAGAACCCCGGTTCAGGACGACCAGGCCCAGCTCCAAAGCCCAGTCCTCCACCATCTGACCCCGTGGGTTCGTGTACCGGGAACCCCAAGCCGTATTCCAGGCGTTGAAGTCCCCGCAAACGACCACGGGGAGGGTACCAAACCCAGCGACGACGACATTTAGCTCCATAAGGGAGACCTGGAGTTCGTCGAGAGATCTGTTCGGGGACAGGTAGACGCCTACCACTGCAATGTCCCCGAACCGTGCTGCGACGCAGCCCCGTCCCCTCGCAACAGCCTCGAGGGGTGGGGTACCGGCGGCGGCCGACGAGATTAACGTCACCGAGCCGTCTAGGTCCTGAACCCAGTCTCCACGGGGATGGACATAGTACGGCTCGGAGACGACGGCGACATTGATCGACCACTGCGCCATGCTCTGGAGCAACAGATCCTGAGCGGAAGCGCAGTGGTTGATGTTCGCCTGGAGGAGACGTAATGGTGTCGTTATTGACATTCCATTACAGTCTCCTCCTGAGCCCCCTGTGAGGGCACCGCCGCGGCGGGAGCGGCGGCGACAGCGGCGGCAGCCAAGGTGGTGGCTGCGGCGGTGAGGACGTCAGGGTGGATGGGCCTGACCTTGCCCTTGGCCTTGGCGGGGGGGTCGCAGGACCTACCCCCAGCCCGGTGCTCGGCCGGCTTACCTGCAGCCGCACATGCGTAGCAGTGCGACAAACATTTGTCCTGGGTGGGAATCAAACCCACGACCTCCGGCATAGCAGTCAGGGTCACTAACCACTAGACCAACAGGCTTGTCAATATAATATAAAAGGTAGGTAACAAGGATTTCACAAGGAAAATAATTGGGCACTTAGCTGCATTTGGACGAATAATAAAAAATACATTCAGTACAGCGCGGGCGCCTTGTCCTTTGGAAAGACAACATAACACGCACACTGCACTAGGCGTAAACAATTAGGCTCACTTTTATCTTCCATTTGAAAATTAGGTGAACTTATTCGGTTTTAGTAAAGCCCGATCCACTAAACAAGATGTCTGCCGCCATATTACGTCACGCGAATGCAGCGCCTCTACGGTGGACAACAAATTACTTAACGTTATGATCAGCTGTTTTTGACTATATCATGAAACAATCGTGCGTTAGCTGTCATATCGCTAAACGCAGAGCATTGATTTGGCTTGCCCATATCATGACATGATAGCAGGCAAGGTTAATTGGCCACATGCTGCCATGCTGGATATGAAATGATACCATTTTTTTAAATGGTTGGTCATAACATGAAGTGATCTATTTTAAGATCTGGTCACAACATTAAAAATCGTAAACTGTTTCTTAGTCTCTATTCTTCTTAATTTCAATCATTTTTAATTTGTTTTGTTTGCCATAGTATAGGGGCAGTATAAAAGAATTTCAAATTTTTAAATTGATGGAAAGGCGGAATGTAATTTCACGGGAGGCGGAGCTACGGGTGGCAGCTAGTGTAAGTATAAAATTGTAAGAACTTAGCTGTAATTTCAGGAATTAAAAAGTCAGGATCGTCGCTCGCAGTGAATAGTTTTATTTTTACTAGATATACCTAATGTCCAAAAATCCTAAAGGTTCAATACTTAACGCCTGATAAAAATTGTATAGCTAAGAATCTTATTTATAATGATTACTGTTGATAGATTAAAGTCTACGATGACGACTACGTTTACGGTACCTGGGGGAGGTACAGTCCAGTCAGTTGGGTAGTCTAACTTCGAGAAAGAGGTCAATCGTCAAATTCGACTCGGCTGGGCAGCGTTCGGGAAGCTGCACGGTGTCTTTTCGTTATAGCACAGTGTCTCAAGACGAAAGTCTATGACCAGTGCGTGTTGCCAGTGATGACTTATGATAATTATTGTTAATTGTTGTTATTAATTATTATTGATGTTATGTTATGTTACCTACTTTTAAGATTGCGTCTTTAACGCGTAAATAAACTGTTTTTCTTTCTTTCTTTTCTTTATAATAATAATAATAAGTAAAGATAATATTAATAAGTAATTTATAATAAGCAATTTTTCGGCGAGTATTTGCACAGATATAACCAAGTAGCCAGGATTATCCACCAGCAACTTGCTTTGAAGTACAACCTAGTGGATTTAGAGGTACCGTATTACAAGTATGTGCCCGACCCAGTTCTCGAAAATGACCATGTCACTTTGTACTGAGATCGGTCTATCATTACTGACCGGACTATTGTAGCCAATAAACCGGATATAGTGGTGATAGACCAATTAGCGCGCCGTGCAATGATAGTCGATATCCCCATCCCGCATGACGAGAGTCTCGTGAAAGCTGAGAGAGAGAAACAAATCAAATATCTCGACTTAGCACACGAGGTTGTCGACATGTGGAATGTGGACTCGGCTATCATTGTGCCGATTGTCGTAACCGCCAATGGTCTTATTGCCAAAAGCTTCGACGACCATCTGTCGAAGCTGTCGTTGCGCGGTTGGATCAAGAGCCAGATACAAAAGGCAGTACTCCTCAATACAGTTTCTGGAGCCCTAACCACCGGTAGCTTGGACTCTGCGGTGGACTACTGTTTTTATATTTTTAAATGTTTTTTTTTATATAAAAAATATATTATTATATTTTATAAAAAATATTTAAAAATATCAAAAATATGTATTATAAGAAAAATAAAGGAGATAATAATAATAATAATCAATCCGACACATTATTTCTGGGTGTTCTCATTTAGCTAACGGAGACTATTTGCACAGACACAACCTTGTAGCCAGGATAATCCATCAGCAACTTGCTCTTAAATACAATCTTGTTGAATCAGAAGTACCGTACTATAGGTATGTGCCCGACCCAGTTCTCGAGAATGGCAGCGTCACATTGTATTGGGACCGATCTATCATCACTGACAGGACTATTGTTGCCAATAAGCCTGACATAGTGGTGATAGATTGACTAGAGCGTCGCACAATGATTGTTGATATAGCGGTCCCTCATGACGAGAACCTCGTGAAAGCTGAGAAAGATAAACAAACTAAATATCTTGACTTGGCTCGCGAGGTTGTCGACATGTGGGAAGTAGATAGAGCAATCATTGTGCCGATAGTCGTGACGGCCAATGGCTTAATAGCCAAGAGTCTCGACCAACATCTGCGGAGGGTCTCGTTAGGCAGTTGGATCAAGGGCTTGATCCAGAAAGCAGTACTCTTAGACACGGCGCGTATTGTCCGGAGGTTCCTCTCTCAGGAGCCCTGACCGCCGGCAGCTTGGACCCTGTTCCCGATGCCGGTGGGCTACTATTTTTTATATTTTTAAATGTTTTTTTTTTAATATAATTTTTTGAAGAAATATTTAAAAATATGATAAATATGTATATTATAATAAATGAATGGAATAATAATCACCTAATAATAAGACCCTACACAACCGTGAGGTATGCAGTCTCAGGGAATATTGCCTAGCTGCCGACGTGGGTATGCATCGAGATGTAGTGGCAGTAGACAAGGGACTCACTCCGCTCTCCCTGGCTAACGAGAACCGGCGCAAACCGATAGTGCTTGACACTAACGATCGCAGGGAAGTATGGCAGAGCAAGGAGCTTCACGGATGCTTTTTCCGGGCCCTTCATGGGCCCGAAGTAGACCAATTGGCGTCCGTAACCTGGCTGCGTTTCGGTGACCTCTTTGGAGAAACCGAAGGTTTAGTCTGTGCAATTATGGACGAAGTTATCATGACGAATAACTACCGGAGATTTATTGTGAAGGACGGCACGGTTGACATCTGTCGGACATGTCACCGTCCGGGAGAATCAATCCGTCACATTATCTCTGTTTGTTATCGTCTAGCTAACGGAGAGTACTTGCATAGGCACAACCTTGTAGCCAGGATTATCCATCAGCAACTTGCTCTGAAATACTCTCTTGTGGAATCGGAAGTGCCATACTATAGGTATGAGCCCGACCCAGTTCTTGATAACGGTCATATCACTTTGTACTGGGATCGGCCCATCATCACTGACAGGACTATTGTGGCCAATAAGCCTGATATAGTGGTGGTGGACCGAAGCGAGAGGCGTACAATGATTGTTGATATATCCGTACCGCATGACGAGAACCTCGTGAAAGCCGAGAAAGATAAACAAATCAAGTATATTGACTTGGCTCGCGAGGTTGTCGACATGTGGGAAGTGGATTCAGCGATCATTGTACCGATAGTTGTTTCAGCCAATGGCTTAATAGCCAAGAGCTTCGACCAACATCTTAGGAGGCTCTCGTTAGGCGACTGGATCAAGGGCTTGATTCAGAAAGCAGTATTGCTGGACACGGCTCGTATAGTCAGGAAGTCTTCTTCAAGGCTAGAGTGAATAGGCTCTTAATAAACTAGTGCGCCTCACCATCAACGATTGCATCACTGCTTACCATCAGGCGGGATCGCAGTCAAGTACTAGTTTATAACAGATAAAAAAAAAAGTTCCTTTCTCAGGAGCCCTTATCCGAAAGGGCGCTCGAGCCCCGGTATGAAGGCTAGAAGGAACGGGGTGGGTCTTTTAGTCAGTAAGAGTCTGACACTATCTCCCGCTCCGCCCAAGAGCGGGGGATGTCAATGCATGATTTTTTCCCACCATAAAAAAAAGGAGCCCTGACCGCCGGTAGCTTGGACCCTGTTCCCGATACCGGTGGGCTACTATTTTTTTATATTTTTAATTTTTTTTTATTATATATTGAATATTTAAAAATATAATTTATATGTATGTACATACTTTTTATTTTTTTTTATTTTTATAATGGATAGGCTCGCGTTTGACCACAATCTCACCTGATGGTAAGCGATGATGTGGCCGACGATGGAGCACGCTTGCCTAGAAGCAATCTATTCACACTTGACTTAAAGACCCCTAGGTTATAGCTATATATACTTACGAGTAAATGAAATAATAATCAATTTATTTCAGGCAACATGTACCCATATCATAAATACCTTATAGACTTATGACTTAGACTTACGGCTCTGAAACGTGGTCGCTTACAATGGACCTCGTAAGAAGACTCAAAGTCACCCAAAAGGCAATGGAAAGGGCTATGGCTTGTGTGTGGGGAATACTGCAGCCACTTATAAGGTGGTATTGTGAAATGCCTTCTAGCAGCTTTGGATTCAGAGGAGAGGCGTGTGAAGAGGCCCATTGGTGGTCCAGGTTTGGTCAAGTCCAATCTACAAAGCTTGGAGCACGGGTGGTAGAGTTATAACCAGCCTTTCAGTATTTTATAGGATGTATTTATTTTTACCATCAGACAACCTGGTGTAGAGTAGTATCCTTATATTCTTGTCACTTGTGCTATCTGTCCGTAAATTAAAAAAATATTATCTTCAATTACTAACAGTTAATAAACTTTTTGCAATGCAAGATTATTTTTTAAATTATTATTTTTTATTAATCTTTAATTCACCTAACTCCAAACTTAAGTGGCAGTGCGCAGGGCACATTGCTCGCAGAACAGATGGTCGATGGGGACGAAAGCGGTTCTGAAGTGGCGATCGCGTACCGGAAGACGCAGCGTTCAAAGGTCTTCCACAAGGTGGACCTATGACCTGGTGAGGGTCGCGGGAATCCGATGGAAACGAGACGCACAGGATGGGTCATCATGGCGACTATTGGGGGACGTCTTTCGGCTGAAATGATGATAATCTTTAATTCAGGTAAGTTCAAGCTTGACGCCTTCTATAACCTAACCAATACATCATAACGCATTTTGTTGGTATCAGTTTTCACACAGGTGTTTGTTTAGATTTATTAGATTTCAATTAACCATCTGTCAGTTTCGATTGCTTCAGAACCTCCGTACATGTAACAATAATTTATATGTCAATAGTACGGAAGTGAAGTGAATTCCTCAACGGCCTAGCCAAGGCACAAGGTGAGGAGTTGTGCCAGGTCTTCAAGGATAACCTGCTCAGTGCTCTGTCCCTGCCTGATGGCCTTGGTGCGATGAGTGCCGGACTTTTTGGCATCGATGGCATTCTACGGGTCCACGTTTCCCACGCCATGCCTCTATTCTGAGTCCGCATGCAAACGAACACGGTGGTGTCGAATATGCGACGCACGTTCTCTGTGCGACGCAGCACGGCGTGGAAAATACACCTGGGCTTTCCTTGTCACCCTTTTATATGGCGCACATACTCCGGCTCGTAAACTAAGGCTCGGAGTTCCTCCTCGACTTCCTGCGGGCTGTTGTCAGCAGGCAGCCCCCTTATGGCCACCTTCATATGCCTCTCCGCTGGTAGAGAGTACATGAACCAGCTGATTCCACTCTCCTTCTCCAGCGTGCACAAGCTAGTGTTCATCTTGGGACTCCGGCGTAAAACGAACACCGTAGCCGTAGGGGCGCATTGGGAGGGTGTCCTAGCTTGGCAGCGATAGCCCTGAAGTGGGCGGCACAGTTGGGCAACTTCTCAACTACCAATGGAGGGTAGCGTAGTGTTTTCTTTTATTGTTATTGCCCCCTGCTATCGTTGCCGAGTTCGAATCGGCGACGCCGGGAATGGGGGCTGCACTTTGGGAAAACACTTACCCCACTGTTGACATCGTCCGGTATTGGGGGCGCAAGCTGCAGTAGCACTTGGCTCCTCTCGTGGCCTCGTCAGAGCTCCGTAACCGCCTTTGCTGCCTGGTCATGATCTCCAGGCCCTCCGTCGACGGGATAAGGGACAACGGGGTGTCCAGTTGTCCGAAATCACATATGCCATCATCAGTACATGATGCGAGAGACATACTTGAGCCCGCGCACGACGAAGTGGCCAATGCCAATTTAGCGATGTCGCCGGTGGTGCTGGGCATAAGTACCTACCCGCAGAGCAGAGAAGCAGACAAATAGTCACTAGCGCGTCACATGCTATATACTACTCCAATGTGAGTTGAAGTACAAACTAATTAGACCAGTGTCGATAATTTTTAAAACCAAAAAAATTAATAGTAGGATGAAACCCATTAGAAAAGGAGGAAAATATTATAAAAATGAAAGGAAAAATAATTTACGGGCGATCTGAGGTCGGGAAGGGGATGGGGGTGAGTTTTTAAGGGTAAAAAACGGTTTTTCTCGATTTCCGGCAAAACTAAAAGTCCTATTGAAAAAAGTCAAACGGCAAAGTTGTAGGTAATAAAAAGATCTAAAACTTTTGTATTTACACTTTTTCACATAACCTCAAAATTTATGTGAAAATTAAAAAAACTAAGTTTTTGGTTTTTTATTTTTATCTTTTTCAAAAAAAAAAATTTTTTTTCACGAAATTTGGTGAAAACTTGCCTTTTTATGTCCCAAATACGCTGTATTTTATTTGATTAGAAATATTTATTTTTTCACCTTATTTTGAATTAATATCGAAAAAGCACCCTAATTTTCAATCGAAAATTCACCCGTCAAAATATCAGCTTTTTTCAAAAAGTTGGTATGTTTTCTGTTCGTTGAAATCTCTACTTTCCGATGGTGAAAAAGAAAAATATACGTTACAATAGTAAATCTTCTCAGAAAATGCAAAAACTCGAATTCGATTTTTTTTTTAATTATTATATACAATTTTGAGCTATTTATTAAAATTTACACTTGAATTACTCGAAAAACGTAAGATTACATGTTACATTGATAAAAAAAAAATTGCAAATCAAAATATACTACTATAATTAACAAACAAATAAGTTAATAAAATTAATATTTAATAAGACATCTACAATATTTGGAGAAAGTAGTCGAATCTTCTTTAAATTATATGCTATTTATAACTATTTTTAGATAACTTATATACCTGAGTGACCTACGAAAAATTTAAGCCCATCAAAAGGTATTTCATAGAGAAGTGGGGAAGGGGCTAGGCGGGTCTGGGTCTTACTACATACATACCTACTATTTCGTAGCAGCTGTAACAACCGTTAGCCTAGCCAGTATTCAAAATACAGTACAGTATACAACATCTTTTATAAAAATACAAAGTTTTAGATCTTTTTATTGCCTACAACTTTGCCATTTGACGTTTTTCCATAGGACTTTTAGTTTTGCCGGAAATCGAGAAAAACCGTTTTTTACCCTTAAAAACTCACCCCCATCCCCTTCCCGACCTCAGATCGCCCGTAAATTAGTTTTACTTTCATTTTTATAATATTCTCCTCCTTTTCTAATGGGTTTCATCCTACTATTATTTTTTTTTCACTTTTTATTGTTTTTAAAGGCTTCCACCCTGGTCTAAATATCAATATTATTGAGACACGTTACTTTATTTTTAGAACTTAATAAAGTGTATTTATTTATAGAACATTACAGAAGGCGAGCCAAGCACCAGACCGTATCGCCTGGGTTCTGTCGTATTTCTCGTATAGTCCTGGACTGGATTTCTTTCAGTTCAGTCTTTAATGAGGAGGACATTAACTCTTCCAACTGGACTCTGATTTCTATTTTAAATGTGGCCCTGGTTGACCGAGTGTAGCTACAAGCCACACTACCCATTCGTTTTGGTGGGCTCGGCATCCGCAAAATTTCTAGTGTAAGCTTACCGGCGTTCCTGTCTTTGGTCCACAGCACTCAACAGTTGACCAATAGAATTTTGACTCCATCATTGATTAGCTCTTAGGTGCCGTACTTGGCCGATGCCGTGAGCGCCTGGAAAATCACTTGCCCGGACAAGGCGTTGCCCGAAAATCCATCTTCCCAGAGACAGTGGGAGGAGCCGCTCTGCAGGTTGGTACGGAATTATCTCATTAATACGTCCACCAAAATGCTGGGCGAGCCCGCCTACCGGCTGTGTGTGAATGGGAGTCGGGCCTTTGGCTACAGGCTCTACCGTCACCACCTTCCGGATTGTTACATGCCTGCTTCTGGGTGCACCTAGTGGAGCTCCAAATCGATGTCAGTGCGACGAAGCAGTCGACCGCCTTGGACACCATGGACTATCTTGCAGTAGAAGCGCTGGTCGGATAGCACGGCATGACATCATCCGTCGAGCTCTTGTCACCGCCAGGGTGCCAGCTGTTTTAGGACCCAATGGCTTTGCACGTGAGGATGGGAAGAGGCCAGACGGGAGTACTATTTTATTTATTTATTTACGAAACTGTAATGCCCTACTTTAAGTTTTCATATAACTATTGTATAGTTTTTATGTTTTTTTTTGAGAGAGATAGAAAGCTGCTTTATTTTTGAGTTACATAGGCTATATTTTATGTACGTAGGCGAAGCCGCGGGCAAAAGCTAGTATTTAATAGTTAAGATGTATCCTACCATTCAAATTAAAAACAAACATAATAAATTAGTTTTACTGGAGTACCTAGCTAAACTATACCGTTGCATGTTTTCCTTGTACATAGTAATTTGTGTTCAGAGTGCCTAGTGTGAGTTTATTTTACGTTAACGCAATCGACACGTTTGTGACGTTCGGCGCTCCGATTGGCCCGCTCCAAGCTCTTTACCAATCAGAGAGCCAAACGCGGCAAATGTTTCGACTGCGTTAACGTAAAAACAACCTAGTGCCAATATGTTCGATCGATAGGTTTATGACAATCGGCGCTCTGGTTAGCTCGCTACGAACTCTTAACCAATCTGAGAACCAAAAACTTAGCGCACTGAGCGATTGATTCCGGATAATAAAATAAATAAAATAAAAAAGCCTTTTATTTCCAGTATTTAAAGTTTACACTTCTTACAATTTATTTTAGTTTTAGTTCATGTAGTTTAATCTATGTTAGTATAATTTCCCTTTCCTTTACTTAATTGTATGTGTACCTAAATTTCTATATATTTTTTTATAAAGTTTTATTATATATATATTATTTTATTTAATATACTGGAACCCCAAGTTGGGTGTAGGCCTCCTCCAGTGACGCCCATTTTTCTCTGTCTTCAGCTACTTTACTTCAATTTTGACCAGCTATCGCTTTAATGTCGTCTTCCCATCGTGTAATGGCTGATTTACATTAGTCGGTTAGACCGTATTCGGCTGCAGGCCGTATTCGGTCACCGACTAATATAAACAGGTATTCATTTGGCCGTATTCGGTTTGGCCGTATTCGGTCGAGCCCGTTGTCGGTGTCGAGTGCGCCGTGCCCCGCCCGTCCGCCCGCAGCCCGCAGCTCAGTTCGAAGAGCGCGAGCCCAGTCCGGCCAGTCCGCCGCACGCGCACGATTGTGCATATTAAAATGGCCTCTCGAAAATTAAGTGACTCGGAAATGACGCACTTGGTAGAACTGTATCGGCAAAACGAAGTTCTATGGAAAGATATACATAAGTCGTACAGAAGTCGAGAAGCAAGAGATAACGCCTATGCAAGAATCAGAGACTCGTTGAATACGCCATCACTTTCATTGCAAGACATAAGCAAGAAAATAAAAAAAATACGGTCTACCTACATAAAAGAAAGAAAAAAAATTGACGCTAGCTTCCGATCCGGTGCCAGTACACAATCTGTTTATAAACCAAAGATGCCGTGGTTTGAAATAGCTGATGGATTTTTGAGGCCTTAGACAAGTAAAAGACATACAAATACAAATAATATGGTAAGCAAGTTTATTAACTTAAATTAACACAGTAATTACATATTATTTATTTATTTATTGAAGACAATTTGTTTGTCAAGAAACAGCGCCAGTATCACTGTTAAAATAATCACGTAAAGCATTTCGTTTTTGTCTTGCTACTTCGTTTTTGTTCTTACTAGCTTCACTACAGTCCATATTGTTTTCTTCAACAAATGATAGAAAATTAGATCTCCAGGTATTTGAATATGCAAAGTGTGCATGTGCAGGGGATGTTTTACGCAGCCAATTATGAAGACAGCAGCATGTTTGTATGCGGGGCTGCGTGGCAGCACGGTTCGGGGACATTGCAGTGGTAGGCGTCTACCTGTCCCCGAACAGATCTCTCGACCAACTTCAGGTCTCCCTTATGGAGCTAAAAGTCATCGTCGCTGGGTTCGGTAGGGTACCGAGCCCAGCGACGACGTGGTCGTTTGCGGGGACTTCAACGCTTGGAATACGGCTTGGGGTTCCCGGTACACGAACCCACGAGGTCAGATGGTGGAGGACTGGGCTTTGGAGCTGGGCCTGGTCGTCCTGAACCGGGGTTCTGTCCCCACGTTGGCGCGGATGCGGGGTGAATCAGTGGTGGACATCTCGTTCGCCAGCCCCGCTCTGTCGTCGCGTGTCGTCGACTGGCGCGTTATGGAGGAGGTGGAGACGTACTCCGACCACCGGTACATCCGGTTGGACGTCTCCGCCGAAACTTCGAACGCGCCGGTCCGACAGAGCCCTTGCGGTCCGCGGTGGGCGCTTAAGCAGATGGACCGGGAGCTCCTCCTGGAAGCCGCGACGGTACAGGCCTGGGTGCAAGCACCGGACAGGCCTGTCGACATAGACGTCGAGGCGGAGTGGTTCCGGGAGGCCATGTCGCAAATCTGCGACGCGGCAATGCCCCGAGTCCGTCCAGGGCGAGCTAAGCGCCAGGTGTGCTGGTGGTCGCCGGAGATTGCTGCACTGCGCAACGCATGCAGTCACGCGCGACGCCGGTACGCCAGACACTGCAGGCGCCGCATCCGCCCGCCGGATGCGGAGGCCAGAGAGGCGGAGCTGTATAAGGGATACAGAGCGGCAAAACGCACCCTCCGAACGGAGATCAAGCGGGCCAAACTGGAGGCCCGCAACGTGTGGCTGGGGTCTCTGAACGCGGACCCTTGGGGGCGCCCGTACAATATGGTACGGGAAAAGCTCCGCCCCTGGGCTCCCCCACTGACTCAGTCTCCGGCCCCAGATCGTAGAGGGTGCGGTGAACGCTCTGTTCCCTGCGCGGGAACACTCCCCCCGCCCATGGCTCCGCCTCCACCGCCAGCGGTGTCTGACGCGGACCGCAACGGCGACGACGACGACGATGCTCCAGAGGTGACCGAGGTAGAGATGAGAGTGGCGGTGTGAAGGCTGAGTGCCAAAAACACCGCCCCAGGACCCGACGGCTTGCCTGGAAAGGCCTGGGTACTGGCCATGGAGGCTCTCGGGCCTCGACTGAGAGGGCTCTTCAGCGCATGCATGGAGAGGGGCCAGTTCCCACTTTGCTGGAAGACGGGGAAACTGGTCCTCATAGCGAAGCCAGGGCGCCCTGTGGACTCTCCGTCCGCGTACCGGCCCATCGTGCTGCTCGACGAGGTGGGCAAGCTCTTTGAGAGAGTCATTGCAAACCGCCTCGTCGGGCGCCTAACACGGGTGGGGCCGGACCTTTCGGACGGACAGTTCGGCTTTCGCAGGATGCGCTCTACGGTGGACGCCATCATGCGCGTGCGAGCCCTCACGACGGGGGATGCGGTGTCCCGGGGTAGGTGTGTCGTGGCAGTGTCCTTGGACATTGCCAACGCCTTCAATTCCCTGCCCTGGAGTACGATCCGGAGGGCACTCCGGTACCACCGGGTGCCCGAATACCTCTGTCGAGTGGTCGAGGCCTATCTGTCGGATAGATTTATAGTCTACCCCGGTCACCAGGGAGACTGGAAACGTCGAGAGATGTCGTGCGGTGTTCCGCAGGGGTCGGTACTAGGGCCACCCTTGTGGAACATCGGGTACGACTACGTGCTGCGCGGCGACTTCCCTGACGGGGTCAGCGTGGTTTGCTACTATTTATTTATTTATTTATTAATTGAGTACTGCCACATTACAATACATTTATCATTAAAAAAGAATAAATTTCAACATGGTGGTCTGATGTATGTAACAATAACGGCGTACATAACATTTGCTATTTATTTGCTTTGTGATATAAATTAACAAAATATGCACTTAATTTAATTTAAAATTACACTAAAAAATACATTTAAAATTATATTTAAAATTACATTTATAATTAAATTTAAAATTATAATTAAAATTACATTTATTATTACATTTTGTCAGTCAATTCATTATAAAATACACAACAGAAATTACAGAAAACAATTAAAATCTTATTCAATTATTATTTAAAAAAAAAAATTGATTATTGAAAAATGAGAATTTAATTAACATAATTTTGTTACTAATTAAGGCAAATATTTAAGTAGAAAATCAAGAGTGTATACTTTTGATTTTGTGCTTAAACACACGCAGATTATCGTGAAATACGTCAAGATCTGGCATTATCGCAGTAAGTGAATGGTACTCATCAACGATTCTACGGAGAGGAGCTTGTCGACCCAAATTAGACTTTACCGGTAAAGTGTTAAAAATATTTTTGAGTTTTCCTCGAGGATAGGTGCGGGGAACCTTCAAAGACAAATTCTGGAGAAAATAGGAACAATGATTTTGACCGCTTAAGATTTTGTGAAAGAAGCACATATCCAACAACCGTCTCCGTTCTCGGAGTGTACACATATTGAACTTTCTTAAGCGCTCTCTGTAGGGATTCCTGTGTGAAAATCCACTGGAGCCAAAAGCCAAATGCCTAGTGAATGCTCTTTGAATACTCTCAATGCGCTGCGAATGTACTGCATAATACGGGCTCCATACAACACTGGCGAATTCCAAATGACTGCGTACCAAAGTTTGGTAAAGCAAGATCTTGGTGTGTTGATTCTTAAAACCGTTAGCATTTCGTTTCAAAAATCCGAGCATTTGAGCTGCTTTAGTGACAGACTTGTTGACATGCGAGATAAATTTAAGTTTGCTATCAATTATCACACCAAGATCTCGTATCTCATTGACTTCTGCCAGTGGTATACCATTAAGTTTGTACTCCGTAGCAAGTGGCTTCTTTTTCCTAGTGAACTTAATATGATAGCATTTACTTGGGTTGAGAGTCATACTGTTGTAGTGACACCAATTCAGAATCTCGTCTAGGTCACACTGCAAACTACAACAATCAGCATCTGAATTTATTACCTTATATATTTTTAGATCATCGGCAAATGGAGACACCTTACAGTGTTTTATTTTGTCCACCACGTCATTGATAAAGATCAGGAAAAGAAGGGGTCCCAAATGTGATCCCTGCGGAACACCGGTGTTTGCAAAATAGGTGGTCGAATTAAATCCATTAACTACCACGCTACACAGACGACACGCTGGTTCTATCGCAGGGAGAGTCGTACCAGGCGGCGGTCGCTCTAGCGACACGCGGGGTTACGATAGTCGTTGATAGGATCCAGGAGTTGGGACTCGAGGTGGCGCTTCACAAATCCGAGGCGATGTGTTTCCACGGTCGCCGCTCTCGGAACGCGCCGCCAACTAACGGTAGGAGGAGTTCACATCGGTGTCGGGTCGACGATGAAGTACCTGGGACTCGTCCTCGACAGCCGGTGGAATTTCGTGGAGCATTTCCGACGTCTGGCTCCCAAACTCAACCGGGCTGGGGCTGCGCTCAAGCGGCTCCTGCCCAACCTTGGGGGTCCAGACGCCTCCTGCCGGAGGCTCTACGCGGGGATCGTTCGGTCCATGGCCCTCTACGGGGCGCCGGTGTGGGCGCCGTCGCTGAAAAAGCGACCGGCGGCCATACTGAACGCCTGCCAGAGGGTCATGGCAATAAGGATGGTGCGGGGATACTGCACGGTCTCCCGCGAAGCGGCGAGCCTTCTGGCTGGCCTACCACCGTGGGATCTGGAGGCAACAGTCCTTGCACACATGCACGATATGCGCGTGGAGATGCAACGCCGGGGTGAAAGTCCGCTGCCGCGACAGGTCACGGCATGGCGGACAGAGCTCCGGCGGGATCTCATGGTGAAATGGCGTCAACGACTATCGCAACCCAGTGCTGGGCACGCCACAATCATGGCGGTAAGTCCCCTCTTTGAAGCGTGGCTGGAAAGACCTCACAGCGTCCTTACCTTCCGCATGACACAGGTACTCACCGGACATGGTTCGTTCGGGAGTTTCCTGCACATGATTCATGCGGAAGTGACGCCCGGGTGTCGCCACTGTGCGGAACGCCCGGAGGACACGGTGGAGCACACAGTCGAGGTGTGCCCTGCTTGGGCGGAGCATCGCAGTGCCCTCGTGGGGGCGATCGGCGGCGGAGACTCTCAAAATGCATGATCAATTAGCTTTTAAAATCATTTCTGGAAACGATCCAACATTCATAATACCTATGTTTCGTAATTTTGAAATTATATTATTTGTAAAAATTTTATTGTTTTACTTACATTAACTACATTAAACTAATTACTACATAAACCACTTACCTCGATAAATGACTTATACGTCTCAGAAATGGCATCGCATACTTCTGGAATAAATAAACTTATAGCACTGTCAGAAACTCTAAAAAAGAACTCAAGACTTTTGTAAGAATCGCCTGTTGCTAAAAAACGTAAAGTTATTTGTAGTTTTATTTTAGCGTTTAAACACTCTCTGAATGTACCGTCTTGTTTTTCTATAATCGGAGATATTTCATTCAGTAACCATTCGAATTGGTTTTTATCTATTCTAAAAAATAATAAAAAATCATCGTCAGTTTTGAATTCATTACACAACAACACTGAAGCTCCTAACAAAGACCGTTGACTTAATAGAGGTGTTATTCACACTCTCTTTCTCTTTGTACTCCTATTTTTCAATTTTTCCTCAAAACTTCTTGTGTTACATCGCACACAGTTAAAAATCCTTCTAACACAAGACTGTTCATGACGATGCTTGCAACCCGACTGTTCAATATACAATCGCCGCATCAATCAAGTCGCCGAATTCGGCTAACCGACCAATGTAAACAACTCAATTTAGGTAAGCGTTTCAGTTAAACCGAATGCGGCCGCCGCCTTCGGTGACCGACCTAATGTAAATGCGCCATATATCAAACATAGTAATAGTAATGTCATAAATTAATATTAAAATAAAAACGATCAATCATCATCATAATTTCAGCCGATATACGTCCACTGTTGGACATAGGCCTCCCCCAAGCGTCGCCACAACGAACGTTCCTGTGCGTCTCGCATCCATCGGTTTCCCGCAACCTTCACCAGGTCATCGGTCCACCTTGTAGGAGGCCTTCCAACGCTGCGTCTTCCGCTACGCGGTCGCCGCTCCAGAACTTTTCGGCCCTAACGGTCATCTTTTCTGCGAGCAAAACGATCGATATTAATAGTGATTAAAAAAAAAAAAAAGTTAATAAATCACGTACTTATCAGTCAAACAATATAAATCACATTAAAAAACAGAAAAAATACAATTAATTATGTAACCGTGTATGTGGTGAGAGGGTCTACCTTTTATAGCAGAACTTTTTACGTCATAATATTGTTTTGCATAACAACGGATAGCATAAACTTCATTTCGCAGAAAATCATTTCGCATACACTCAGTTGTCATACATTCAAAACTCATAATTTTGTTAGTCAGAATCATCTTTTGGCATAATGTTTATATCCATAATAATTAAAAAGCAGAACCATCATATCGCAGAAAATTCACAGTCAGAATCGTCTTTTGGCATACATTTTATATCGATAGAACAAGAATACACCATGATATTACTACTAATATCAAAACGCTAACCTAAATGCTAATTACAAAAATATTGTCGGCTTGGATGCATGTAGCATGCAAACAGGCATACAACATGCAAGCAGGCATGCAACATGCAGCATGCATGCAGCATGCATGTAGCATGCAAGCAGGCATGCAACATGCAGCATGCATGCAGCATGCAAGCAGGCATGCAACATGCAGCAGGCATGCAGCATGCAAGCAGGCATGCAACATGCAGCAAGCATTGTTTCTGTCACGGCTCCGGCGCTGCGGGGTTTGGGCGGCGCCACTCTCTCTCACTCCGCGCCTACGCGGCTTTAAATTACACTCTAGGGGTAGGGCAGACAAGACTGCGTAAAGTCGGTTTCGCAGCGATTCGTTTCTGTCACAAAATTTTGCAGCACAACGTATTGACTTTTTATGACACAAATTTAATTTAATATTGAAAATGCTACCAATACATGCTATATTTAGAACATTCTATGTCACTTTTGCAGACCATTCGATTTTAAATACATTGCACGTAGGTTATCTAACCATTCGACAGCATAAATTTACTTTATTTAAATTATCAGTTTTATTCCATATATTATAAGTTTTTGATGTTTTGAACACTAATTTTTACAAGAAGATACATCTATTTTAATTTTTGATGTTCAAATATGCACCCATACCAAATAATCGTATCTCTAAATAATTGTTATGCTAAACAAAATTATGCATAATATTAATTATGGCAAAGGTAATTATGCGAAACAAAATTCTGCCAAGATAAAAGTATGCCATTGTAAATTCGGACACGTAAATATTCTGCCAAACAAAAGTTATGCTAAATAATTTTTATGCCTTAAAAATATTCGAAAAAAATTACAATTTCGAAACTGTAAAAAAAATGCATGACTCTACATTTATGGGGTCAGTCCATACGAGTGGTTGGTGGCGGCTCGTCCGGTTAATTGATTATCAATCTCTGGGGCCGTTATTATTATTATTTAGAAGATGAGAGGAAGCCTCCGGGCTAAAAGAGTTACTCTAACAAGGTGGCGAGTCACAATAGATCTTTTAGGTCGCAATGACTACATCCCCTACACTATGGGTGATGCATAGCCCCTTATCTTCTAAATAATAAAGGGGCCGTTACTCTCGGCCACATTATTATATGTTGGCAGATCTAGTTGTCGATTTTTATTGGGGTAGCTGGATCTCGTCCGGTCCGTCCGGTGCTTCGTGTGCCTTGCTTCGCCGTAATCTTGACCTCCACCGACCGGAATTAATCCTTTAGGGCGGTTTTTACCAATAAAACTAATCGCGATTATTTCAAACAAAACTCAGTTTGAGCGTCTGATCGAGATTATAGCTTCATTTTGCATTTCACTATCAAAAATTGAATTTAGTTTACTCAGTTATAATTTTAAACGTCTATGTTAGCAACGTTTGGCTCGTTATCGCTTTCACCCACTGTCTATTGTCAATAAATCATAATAATAAAAGTCATAATAATAAAAAACATTGTTTGGGTTTGGATTTGGTAATATTTCGTTACAAAATAAAGAAAAAAAACCGGCCAAGAGCGTGTCGGGCCACGCTCAGTGTAGAGTTCCGTAGTTTCCCGTCCGTCACAATAAGTGTTCCCACTTATGAGTTTAAAAAAAGGCTATTTGTTACGTTAACATACTAAGTACGGAACTCTAATAAATACGGAACCTTAAAAACGGTCCCACAAAGGACGGTGATAACTAAAACAGTATGCAAGTAGTAGAAATTTCAGCTTTCAGAAAGATGACGTCATTACGCAACGCCATCTATCGAACCATTTATGAACTGGTTTTTACCTTAACATTTTGATAAAATGAATTTTAATTTTGTTCTAAATTGCCTTAGCATGTTCCTGATAGAAGTTTTATGTAGTTATAAGATAATACCGCCAATGCCAAGGAGAGACCAACCGAACAATTCGATAATACCCGACCCCATCAACTCAGGAAAAATCCTAACAGTGCGAACGCGAAATAGCCCAGCGCCATCTCTTGGGGAATTGGGTTACTAATTAATACATAGGTACCAGAAGAAATTTTCGGTGGTAATTTTGGATTGCGAGAACCGATTTTAATAATTCTTTTTTTTGTTTGAAAGAACATACGTTCAGTATAATAAAATATGTAAACGAAGTTAAAAAAAATGCTTGTATGTATATACGTTTATACTACAAACATAGTACAGAAATTATTTTGTAGAACCTTTTTGTCTTTTTTGTACAAAAACTGTTCTTTCTATCAAGTTCAAAATGATTTTCCTAGAAAGTCTTTATAAAGCTCTACTTGTCAGATTTTTTTCATATTTTCTAAACTTATGGTTCAAAAGTTAGGAGGGGGACACACATTGTTTTTACTTTTGGAGCGATTATTTTAGTAAACCCCTATTCATTTTTAAATACCTATCCAACGATATATCACACGTTAGGGTTGAAATTAAAAAAAAAATAACTTCCCACTTTACATATAGGGGGGCTACCCTAATAAAACATTTTTTTCCAATTTTTATTTTACCACTTTGTCGGCGTGATTGATATACATATTGGTACTAAATTTCAGTTTTCTAGTGCTAACGGTCACAGAGATTAAGCGTGGACGGACAGACGGACAGACGGACAGACGGACAGACGGACAGACGGACAGACAGACAGACAGACAGACAGACAGACAGACAGACAGACGGACAGACAGACATGGCGAAACTATAAGGGTTTCTAGTTGACTACGGAACCCTAAAAAGGACGATTATATTAGCTTTTGACGAAAGATGAGAGGAAGAGGAATATGTTTATCATAGTTCGGCGGTCCGCAACTGTGGTCACGTAAAGGCAAAAATTCAGTCCAATAAGGAAAGTAATGATCGTCGTAGCAGCTATCATATACAATAATCTGTAAGTGCTGTGCACACCTAAAGTGAAGAATTCGCTGTGATAATTGTAAGATTATTCCTATGTAAATGTTTTGGCGAACTATTCGTTGGAGTGCCGTAATAAATAAATAAATAAATAAATAATCCAAAAAGAAAAGCAGGCTCACGGAAATCTCATAGAAAAATAAAGAAGAGATGACGTACGCCTCGCGATATCTGTTCGTGGCTTTATGCTAGTGTTGCGACTAGCTGGCCTAAAATTGAGCGAGTGAAAAATGTAAAAGCGTCCTTAATGAGCACAGCCCCCCTAGCCAAGTTACAAACGTTTCGCTTGCGCCGAACGCTTCGAGTTGACCTTGCCGCCAATTCTTTTGTTCTGACCACGTGACTGAGCGCTAAGACGACGTCATTCTCGTACATTTGAAGCTTTCTACAAGCGTTAACTATTGCAGATTAGCAACCAACTTGGCTAGGGGTACAGGTCTTTTTTTTATGGTGGGAAAAAATCATCCAATGACATCCCCCGGCTCTTGGGGGCTCTTGGGGCGGAGCGGGAGATAGTGTCAGACTCTTACTGACTAAAAGACCCACCCCGTTCATTCTAGCCCTCATACCGAGGCTCGAGCTCCCTTTCGGATAACCCTGGCCCCAGTAGGCTTCGACCCGGCTGGGTCCCTGCTGTTGCTAACAATTCCTTGAGGCGCGCGGGAACAGTGCGCGCCGTCGACGACTTGGGCTTGGTCCGGACAGTTACCGGACGGCCGGACAGCGAGCTACCCATTGCTCACTGTCCGCAAGCCCGCGCTTACGGTGGCCGGAAATTGGGATCAGAATCCCGGCGGCGGCGGCGAGGACGCCGTTGCCTGATGGGTTCGGCCTCCTCCTTTGCGAGCATTACTGCTTGGCAGAAGTCGGCGACCGCCTGCCACTCCTCCTCGCTCCGGACCATGGCCTCAACCAAGGCCCGGCGCAAGAAACTCCCGAACGAACCATGTCCGGTGCGGACCTGCGTCATACGGAAGGTAAGGACGCCGTGATGTCTTTCCAGCCACGCCTCAAAAGAGGGGACTTACCGCCATGATTGTGGCGTGCCCAAGGGGTGCAGGTCTCAGATGTGAGATTGTTACAGGTTTGGAATAAACCTGTATCAAGAAACTGGGCATGTGCGAATCGGACTCGTGCACTAAGGGTTCCGTAAAGTAAATAGTTCCATCCCCGAATTGAGTCTCAAACCGCAATTTTTTTTTTTGACGTACCCACAAACCTGTTTTCAGATTTATTCCTATACCAGTGCTATATAACCTTGCTTTATGCCAAATTTCAGGATTCTGGATTGAATATCGTTCAGTTTAAACCTGTACAACATTAATCCAGTTGTTAATAGTCCAAGAAGGATTACGAAAATTTATCTTGTGTTTTTAGTAAGTAAAATATGTAAATTTTAATTATAAAATGGCAGCAAAATATCTAGAAAATATATGTTATATCTGATAATATGGCCAAAGTAAACGTAAAAATGTAGTAAAGTAGATGTTTTGTGTTCCAAGATTTGCTTGAAGTAATTGAGCTCTGTACACATCCTAGGAAATTAAAATATTTTTTGTTTGACTAAGTGAAAATGCAGTAAAGTAGATGTTTTGTGTTCCAAGATTTGCTTGAAGTAAATACTAAGCTCTGCACTCATCCTAGGAAATTAAAATATTTTTTGTTTGACTAAGTGTCCCCGCACATGGGCTTCAAGCTTCTTATTGTGGCGGCCGTTTTTTGTGGCATGACACTTTTATTTTTATTTTTGGAGCGATTATTTCCGAAAATATAAAAATTATAAAAAACCTAGCTACCTTTTAGTAAACCCCTATTCATTTTTAAATAACTATCCAACAATGTATCACACGTTAGGGTTGAAATAAAAAAAAATCACTCGCCACTTTACGTTTTGGGGTGGTACCCAAATAAAACATTTTTTTTTTTACTTTTTATTTTACCTCTTTGTCGTGCCTAGGTTTGGTAACTTTTATAACAACGAAAAAACTTCACGTTACTTCTTCTAACACAACATAAAGATTCCATTTATACCTACTCCGTTTATGTTGTACATTATGACACTCGCACGGAAATCAAAACCTAGTATAATTATTGAATTCCGTGAACTGCTACTTGGCTTCTCGCTACTAATTTCGCTGTGCCCAACAGCGTCCATATTGCTCTATGACAATTTTCAATATCATCTATGTGATGGACTAGCCCCTGTTAGGAGGCGGTGACGGTAGCAGGCAGTACCCTTCGGCTACCGAGCCCTCGGGGACAGTTCAACCCGCGGCGACCCGCCTTGCTGGCCTACCACCGTGGGATTTGGAGGCAACAATCCTTGCACGCATGCACGATCTGCACGTGGAGATGCAACGCCGCGCCGGGGTGAAACGGCGCTGCCGCGCTAAGTTGCGGCATGGCGGACAGAGTTCCGGCGGGATCTCATGGTGGAATGGCAACAGCGACTGTCGCAACCCAGTGCTGGGCACGCCATAATTTTGGCGATAAGTCCTCTCTTCGAGAAGTGGCTGGAAAGGCCACTCGGCATCCTTACCTTCCGCATGACGCAGATCCTCACCGGACATGGTCAGCTCGAGAGATTCCTGCACAGGATTCGTGCGGAAGAAACGCCTGGGTGTCACCATTGTGTGGACCACCCGGAGGACACAGTGGAGCATACGGTAGAGGTGTGCCCCGCCTGGACAGAGCACCGCCGTGTCTTCGTAGGGGCGCTCGGCGGCAGTGATCGCTCGCGAAAACATTTAAATTGAACATACTAAATATTACGAAGTCTAAGCGAAGCAAATGACAGTACAATAACCGAGGGGAGCAGGGATCGAGTGGAGGAGGTGCTTGATGTGCTCGCGTAGCGCCAACAGACGTAGACAGGTATAGCAAAATACGGAGTTGAAAAGTGTTAGATAAAACTATGAAATCTTGAAGGATCGTTTTTGGTAAATTAGTTATGTTTTTTAAGATGCCGTAGAACAAAAGTTGTTGTTTATGATGTTAGTAATACAGTCCTGCAGGTTGTTAGTGTTGTACAAACAAGCCTGTATAGTTAGTGAAGCAAGAATAACATGGAATTCGAAATGTAAAAATACTTCTGAGTACTGTACACTTCTCTGCAGCCATTTGCTAAGACAAAATTAGTTCTCTGAACGCTCTAAAAGTGGCGCATCAAATAGGCACAAAAAATTATCTGTCAAACATAGGGAACAGCCTGTCCCTGTGGTATATAGTTCAACAATGTACCTGACACTTAGAGCATTATTCTGTTATTCGAGCTGGGTGCAGGTTGATAAGATAGAAAATAGATTGGAGATATAATCATTCATTGTAATGTAACTAAACTAATTTTTTACAGCACCAAACTTTTTCTCTACTGTACACACTTTTAGAAGACTCTGGCCCAAATAGAGATAGGGCACCTAAAACTATAAGTATACCTTGGTTTTAATTGTGGGAAATTGTATCGATTGTACTTTATTGGAGCAAAGCATAATTCAGTAGAAATTGAGAAGAATTTGTTCTGAATGATTTTGAAATCTTTCGATTTACCAGATTTTTTATTTACAAGATCAAGTTAAGTTTTCTATTGACAGATGCTTTGCTTCATCATCATCATCATCATCATCATCATCATCATACGTATGTTTAAAAAAATATGTTTCACGACAACCTTCTTTTATATTTTATTTTGTACATAAATTAGTAAAACACCTTTGTCCACACCTCTCAATTAATAACAATAAGTTTTAATTACGAGCTACAATGCGATTTCCTTATTTATTGAATGCCAATAATAAAAAACTACTGCCTATATAAGGAGCAATAAAAAACGTCTTGTACAGAACGTGGCACATAATGTTGCTTACAAGTATAATTTTAATTTCCTTATGGACAGGCTCCAGCTATGGGGGTCTTCTTCACGATGTTTACACTGGTGAACCTGCTACAAAATGTCTATTGAAGTTTTATGAAAAAAACAACTTGACAGAGTAAGTACAAATAATATATTATTATGTAATGTTAGGGATGGAACGACTAATAGCCAAGACAAGCTACGTGCGCAACATTTTTCCCTCACAATTTTGACGGGTGTTAATGTGTCATTTCGTGGTGGGAACATCGCTCAAGGGCCGTAAGACATCTAATCAATTAATAGTACATTGTTACACTAGGGGTAAAAGTAACTCATTTCGTCCCGAGAAGGAGTTGGCGGCCGAGCGCAGCGAGGTCGCTAATTCGAGGGGTTAAATGGGTTACTTTCACCCCGATTATTAAGCAACACTTTGCTTTTCATTACGAATACGAGGAAACTAAAAATAAAATAAAAAGTTTGTAAAACCTGAGTCGTCGTACCTATGATTTTAAGTAGGTATCTGTCTTCTGATTTAGGCGGTAAAAGGTATTCCACTACTGCTTTAGCCTCTTCTCTTATGAAATTAGGCGTTAAATCACTATTTTAATTTGATAAACATAACGTGTTAATACAAATCTCTGTTGTACGGAAATGTAAACGAAACTCGAAAAAACCAACGACTGATTACCACTTTCCCGCCATTTTGTTTTTAGGGTTCCGTAGCCAAATGGCAAAAAACGGAACCCTTATAGATTCGTCATGTCTGTCTGTCTGTCTGTCCGTCCGTATGTCACAGCCACTTTTTTCCGAAACTATAAGAGCTATACTGTTGAAACTTAGTAGGTAAGTAGATGTATTCTGTGTACTGTTTTAAGATTTTCACACAAAAATAGAAAAAAAGCAATAAATTTTGGGGGTCCCGATACTTAGAACTGAAACTCAAAATTTTTTTTTTTCATCAAACCCATACGTGTGTATCTATGGATAGGTCTTCAAAAATGATACTGAGGTTTCTAACATAATTTTTTTGTAAATTGGATAGTTTACGCGAGAGACACTTCCAAAGTGTTAAAATGTGTGGGGGAGACATTCTACCACTTTACTTACCCTGTAACTTCTAAGAATAAGAGAAAGATAAAACTAAAAAATATATATGATGTACATTACCATGTAAACTACCAACGAAAATGAACGAGATCTAGTAAGTAGTTTTTTTTTAATACGTCATAAATCTAAAAAAATACAATATTAAATAACATTGATCAAAGTTACAACGAACTACAAGAACTTTTATATTATGTTACTTGCTGCTACGGAACCCTCCATGGGCGAGTCCGACTCGCACTTGGCCGGTTTTTTTAAATAAATTTTAAAGTATCGTCCGTTCTACTACTAGACGCTATAATTTAAGAGAAAATCAATTTTCAATTTTATAAAGGAGAAAGTTTTGTAGGGTGACCATAAAGTTTATCGCACCATCGGTACATATTGTTGTAAAGCACACAGTAAAATTCTTATATTTGCGGATAAAAATATTTATTATATATCTACAATAATCTTATTTGTTTTTACATTTTTTTTATGTTATGTATTTTAAATGTGTCCAGGTATTTAAACTAGGGATATAGCGGAAGTGTCATGTTAGAAACTAACTCGGAAGTAGTTTTTAAATTTGGCTTACCAGAATCGGAACTGGAATCAGAACCTAAACCGAAATCGGATTCGGAGGCGGAGACAGAAGCGTCTTAGGATACAACAGTAAACCTTATCAAAAAATCGGTTAAATAACATGCCACATACGAAACAAAATAACATGTGAAAGAGTAATCGACAAAAAGCACGGGGAGAGAGGTACTCCACGCAACTAATATAAACTTGTTTGCACGTCCGAAATAACTTCCGACTAAAAATCGGAACCAAAATCTTAATCGGAAGTGCAAAATCCATCAGAAATTTCGACTTTTCGGAATCGAATCTCCGTTATATGTCTGATTTATACTATGGGCCTAGATGACTAAAGCAAATAAGTACATTTATTTAGCTTCAATAATATTAAAGACTAGCTTTTTCCCGCGACTCCGTCCGCGTACATAAAATATAGCCTATGTCACTCAGGAATAAAGCAGCTTTCTATCGGTGAAAAAACTTTAGCAATCGGACCAGTACTTCCAGAGATTACCCCTTACATACAAACTTACAAAGGAGACAATTTTTTTTGTTTGGAGTTTGGGCCCACTACAAATTGTAGCGTATATCAATGAAATGCACGTCAGTTTATTCCTTATAATCTCTAGATTACAGTGGTAATATTAGCAAAACTATAACTAACCGGAATACTGTGAAATACGACAGTCAAAACATGACTCTCATAATAACCTAAAATCTCACAAGAGCGATTGTCTAATGAGTGGATAGGTGTCCTTGGTATTTTAAGTCAAAATAGTACACTGTTCAATAATAAATAGTATAAAACAAAGTCACGTCTGTACTACGTGACAGATTTTGATGTGATTTACACGATTTGGTAGACTTATTCATGAAAATGGATTAGATGTATATCGAAATATATGTTTTAAAAAATATATTTCGAAATAGCGCGGCTTTTGCCGGCTATTGACTGTAAATCTAAAATAATAAGGGTCGGCGCTCACTGCTGGCATGGCACAGCAGGTCGCGCTATGGCATGCCGTGGCATCATACTGAAAGCCCAGCAACTTCGGCATCAATCAGTTTTGATAATCTCTTGCTGTGCTCGGTCAGTGTGAGAGACAAAAAATGCGCGCGCAAGTGCATCTTTTCCTTTCCGTGCCCTCGCGCATCGACCGGACCTCATTAACCGAAATAACCGCTGCGCAAGTTTCAACCATATTTCAACTAACTTAGCAATCATAATTCCTTGACACAAAGTGACACATTACGTCTCGCGAAATGTAATAGCGCGCCGCAGCATGCCACAGCATGCCGCGGCGCGTCGTATGGATATAAAGTAACATGAATTCTAGACTCATTGAAATAAGATTCAAAATAACTTGATTAGTAATAAAATCCTTTGCCGTGCCATGCCGCGCCATGCCGGCAGTGGGCGCCGGCCCTAAGGTGATGTGTAAGGAGAAAAAAGAACACATTATAGGTACGTCACAAGAAGTATTTATTACTGTTCATCATCATCATTTTCAAAGTCATCTCTTAAAAGCAGTATTTCATCTAAAAAATATGTAGGTGGCTCAACCTCACCTTGATGCCGCGCCCAAGATAAAAACCCACTATACACATCACATGTGCACAGCAGCCAACAGTGCGTCTGCCCACTAAACAATTACAACGTTATCCAGCAAGAGCAGCTCTAGTGTTAGTAATTGATGGGGTGGTGTCAACTAGTATATAAATATATATAATAAGTTTTCCTACCTCTTTGCCTTTATTGTATCCTGACTCGTAGAAGATAATTATTTGAACTAAAATCATTACGCTTGTAATTAGACATAGTAATTGTTGGTACTCCTCTGTGTATAGCAGGTGTAACAGACATAGGCATAGGAGGTAGTTGTGGGATGTTACTGCTGTGTTCAACATCCAATGACTGTATTTCCATATACCTGATTTCATCCTGTTGCCTGTTTCTACGCACAGCTCGGGTAGCTCTCAGCCAGCAGGCTGAGATAGCCATACAGACTTGTTCAAACGTTCCACCTGAGAAAATAGATCATTAGTATTGCAAATAAAGTCTATCTTAATATATTTTGTTCATAGAAATCTTTATTGCACTGCAAATAGACGAAAAAGCAGCCTAATGTAGTGTTTGTGTGTGTTTGTACCTTTACTATTTTAGTGACAGACCAGATCCTACATGGGGAAAGGCATGACAGGAGTTAGTTAAAAAATGTAAAGTTCAGATGGTAACCAAATATAATAAATAGGTATTTGAAATTAAATATATATACTATATTACATTAATTTAAAATGATAATTTTAATATTACCTGGTGCAACGGTATCCACTGCAAAATAATATTCTTTTCTGCAGTGTCAACATGCAAAGCATGTGTTTGGTGTGCTCTTAAAATTGAAGACCACATGAGATGCAAATATTCCTTTGCCCGAATCCTCTCACTGAATGACCAGTTTGAATACATTCTTGCAATATCATGAAGCAGTTTTTACAAACAGGATCTAGTGGGTTTAACTGAAAAAAGTAGGTAGGCAAGTTAAATTGGTGGAGGAGGTGGATGGACATCATAAATAGTATGAAGAGCTCAACGTGCGGAATTGGGATGTGTTCCTCCCAGTAATGATTGGGTGGGTGACATAAACACTCACCTCGCGCGAAATCCACATACACACAAGTTGGCGCACGTCTGCAGCTGTCCCGGACGGACAGTAGCTGTCGTCGCACATTCCGTTGAAACCGTGCTGCACAATTGATATAACGGCTTTGTGGATAAAGGTCATAGCTCACTTACACGACTCTGCTCCCGACCGGCAAAAAGAATATAATTCAAATATGGGCTTTAAATATTGCTCTTAAGATATATTTTACATTGGCATCATAAATTAGCAGACAGCTCGCTTTCAGCGAGCTTACCGCCGTCAGACTGCTCGGTAGTTGACGCCTTGCTGATTGCACGTTGTAGACGAGCGGTTGGCGCGGTGGCCGCGTGGCGTCCGCGAGCTCACTGCTGGCAGTCGCCGCGCCCTCGCCACTTTTTATGCACCCAAAATCTTCGTCTCTTATTTCTTGCGCTTCTCTCTTCATCCTCAAGTGCATTAGCAATAATTGCTAGTTTGCACGTTGTGGATCGGGACATAGTAAAAAATACGAGTTGCTTTAATAGAAACCGATCGCGAACTGTGTCTATCGCGAAAAGCGAGAGCGGTCGGCAGATGGGCAGCTGGCCGTTTGCTAGCTGTCGCCGAGTGGACTGCTGGGTGCCTGCTAGCTGACGCCGCGTGGACTGCGAGCAGTCGTCTTAGTTTATGGCGGTGTTGGGTGGGAGCGGTGTTGGAGCAGAGTCGTTTAAGTGTGCTATGACCTTTATGCATTGTATCTACAGATGCCATTTTCATAAAATCTTTCGAATCACGAATATAAACAAAACACGAAAAGAACAGAAGAAACCTTAATAATCTGAAACACACCCCGCGTTCTGAATTGCGTCAAAAACAATTATACGAATCCGACCAACGCGCAACGTCACAAACAGTACTGAATAATCCTTATATTTTGTGACTATTAAATTTAGTCGGATTCGCGATATAATCGCTTTTGACGTAATTCGGAACTAAGGGATAATGTTGTCTGTCAGACTGTCAGTGTCAAACTGTTTGAAACTGGACCACAGAGCATCTGCAACGGGTCATTAATTACGTTTCGTTCCACGGTGATTTTTAAAGTACGTTATTATACTTGATATTTGTGTTAACCGTTAATAACAGCATCAAAAACAAGTTCACTGTACCAATTAATTATTATATCTTTAAACGTATTTAAAGCCAACGTCATTACCGTTGCGCACCGTAGTAACATTTTATTTTCACGTTAAAGTAAACCTAAAAACGCTCCTAAACACGCATTTTTTGCCGTAACACTTTTTTACTATTATTTCAATATTCCGGTTAGATTTCTATATAATTATTGGTCTGTTAATTGTAATAAGATGATCACTTTTTTCATGTGTAATTTTATTAATATACGTTACCGTTTATTAGTGGGCCCAAAAAAAATTGTCTCCTTTTACCTCTTTAAAATATTAGTAAAAATAAATTTACCGTCGTTTGCCATTTACGACATGAGAGTGAGAGAGAGTGATACGCAAAGCTTACGTTCAGGCTCGCCAAGATCCGTCGTGCGTACTTTACCTAGTAAGTTTTAAGCGTGGGAAAAAAGTTGTCATTCATTTGTGTTATTTGAGGAAAAAAAAACGAATTTAAGATTTGAATAGAATCCTTTAGATGCTACGCCGTCAGATATTCTGAATGAGGTAAAAAATACTTGCGTTAACCTGCTACCATCTAAAAAACTAAAATGTATGGCAACTTTAGAAAATTTTCTTCAGTAATAAATGATCAAAAATGTGTCGTAATTTTCAAAGAAAGTATTTCTTCGTAAGTGTATTGAAAAACATGGAAATTTGTCATAAAACCCTCGCCTGTACGGCTCGGGTGAATTTCGCCTCAATTGCAATAAAAACTTTCTGCACTTGTACCAAAATGTTTTATTTCAATTCGAATATACTAGTTGAACTATTGTACTCATTTTTTTAAATTTTATCTACAGTAACTGTAATCCGTGGTTTGATGACGTCCTAAGCACCTAAATAGACAATATTTGAATAATATATAGTAAGTAGGTAGGCACCTCCTACCTACTTACTTCAACATCAAAAAAATTCTGAAGATAATAATAATATTTACTATACCATCATTAAATTATTGCACCATACAAAGCAGTATCCCTTCTGAATTCAAGCAATTTTGCTTAAACCAATCAGTCTAAAAATAATAATAAAATCATACCTACCGGCCCAAGGTAAACCGCAATTTATTTTATTTATTTATTTACTTTAACATACCACGGCCAAAGGCCAATTACATTAGTTAAAGACATACTATATTTGAAAAATTACGCAGTAACAATACATAAATAATAATAACTACACCACAGTCATACACTCATCTCATAGAACTCCAAACAGACAGACAAAATGTTCTTCCATTCATCTGCGAACACGTCACAATCAGGTTTGGCATCCAAGAGAGCGTTGAGCGCGAAGATTCCACGAGGGATAGGAGACTGGGCTCGGGCGACGGTACGACTCCCAGAAACAGCAAACAGTCGGTGCCTCCGATTACGGCTATAGTTAATCGGAGCAATCAGCTGGCAAAGCTCGTCGTGTAGTTCAGGAGCATCTATTTTGCCGTGAAATATTTTACACATATTAATGATTTGGTCAATATTTCTTCTCACCTCGAGAGAATTATACCCTAAGCTCCCTAGGAGAAAGTTAGAAGGATACAAGAATGGGTAGTATCCATGAAAACGTTTATACAAGTACCTAAGAAAAGCTTTCTGAACCTTTTCTAAAAGTAATATGTATTTCTTTTCATAGGGATTCCAGACACATGCACTAGACTCCAGCATACTGCGAACTAATACATTAAAAATAGATTTAATAGCGTTAATGTTATTAAAGTCTTTAGCGTTACGCAGTATAAATCCTAATCGCCTAAATGAATCTTTTGCTACCAAAATTATATGATCATGAAACGTTAGCTTGTTGTCAAAAGTGACACCCAGATCCTTCATTCCACTTGTCCTGGTAATGGTGCTCTCGTTCATTTTGTATGCATAGTTGATAGGGTGTCGTGTGCGAGTGAAACTCATAACGAAGCATTTGCTTGAGTTAAATTCCATTTTGTTCTTAATACTCCACTCTAATATAGCATTCAAGTCGTAGCGCAGTGTAGCGCTAAGCAATCGACTTCAGAGTGAATTTCGGAAAAAGTTTTAAATCATCTGCATACAGTAGACTTTTGGCGTGATGAATAATTGATGGAAGATCGTTGACCATTATTAAGAACAAAAGTGGTCCTAGGGTTGATCCTTGACTGACTCCGGAACGCGTATGATAGGGCTGGGATTCATAGATGCGTAGCCTGACAAACTGCTGGCGATCGCGGATCGCAATAAATCTGTAATGTGATACTCTACAGATTTGAGAATTTCTTAAAATATTTTAGAAATTCTTAACTAAATTAATAAATAATAATTCTTTACCCAGACATCGTATTTTCCGAGATTTAGACTATGCCTCTTTATGCAAGCGTCTGGATAGAGGGCCCACGTTATCTAATCATAACTTTAAAATTTTACATTTAAGAAATTTATGGGCCATTGCTTTAAGTTTTACAAAATTTTAACTAAATTCCCATGAGAATTTTGTTTCGTTTCATAAGGATTTAAAAAATGGGCCCTCAATCCAGATGCACACCCCCAAAAATCAAGTTGACAAATCGTCAATCTAATATTACGGATTTTACCTTTTTTCGACACTTTTTCATATTACACTATTATGACGAATACAATACAATACATACACGTATGCCGTATGTTTTTTCTTTATTAGGTACATAAAACGGAATATGGAATCATAAAAACACTTGAAGTATTTAATAGATGTGGCAATTTTAGCTACATTTTAAGTAATTGTATTGCGTAGGAATGAACACATAAATCTGATATTTTATTATTTATTGAACTGAATCTGACATTTTATCATTAATTTATTGGCCATATATTTAATATTATCGAGTAGCGTAATAAATAAGCTTTCTTGTAAGGTAAGTCTAACATGTTGGTGTTCAAACTTTGGAATAATAGCCCATTTTTGACCTCTCCTTTAAATTATAAATAATAAGTGGTGTTTCCTAAAAATAAATTGGTTTTATTGCTGTTACTATACAGCTTGTGTAATAAACAAAAATTGACTCGTAAACAATTCTAACAGAAAAATAATAACAATATTTTTTTCAGTACTTGCGCTGTTGATGTGAAGCCATGCGATCCAAACGAATGGAGACGTGTCGACGGAACCTGTAACAACCTTGAACGTCCTGGAAAAGGAACCCATCTCGCTCCAATGACAAGGATACTGGAACCCCACTACTACAACGGTGTGAAGATTTTAAATATCTTACCAAAAATGAATATGGATCCATTCGTTACTATCGTTATTAAGTATTAATTCATAAAAATAAACCCCCACCGCTGTATATCCATGACCTATGTGGCGCGTCTTATATCGTATGACGTTATTTGGTATATTTTCATTTCAATAACGTCCACAAGATATGTATATAAAAAATATGAGATATAACCAACTGTTAATATAATTTCTTTACATAATTATAACATACATATATTATAGTCTAAACTCTACTTCAACTAACGTTATTGAACTAAAATATTGATACCATCAATATTGCTAACACCCCAATTTAGAACAATCTGATTCGTTAGGTAATCTCACTACGAAAGGCGGAGAAACTCATTGTCCCTGTATCTTTAGTTTCTATGTTTTGTGGATTGTTCGCGGGTGCACATATAAGTAGGTACATGTAGGGATAATCGCCGATTGGAACCTTAATTTTTTATTGATTTTCGCTGGTTATTTTCCATAGGATCAATCAAAAAAAATGTGTGCCCACGTAAAATAGAAATATTTTGATTTTTAATCGAAACTTTTAACGGGTCTCTGCAAGGTGACTCTGGCCTCGTATGCTTTGCAGAGGTCCAGGACCATAGCATCTCGTAATATACAGAGTCATAATAATAATAGGTATTTAACAAATTACAGGTAACGAACAAAAGAAGGCCGTATCTGGCGAGGACCAGCCGTTGGAAAGAGTTGTTCGTGTGCAACTATTGGGTGAAGCTGTATCTAGTCATCCCCTCTTAAATCACAATGTGCCAGGTTTTGCGATATACAAGTTCTACGATATCGGATCAGTTCACGACGTTGGCAAGTATTACTATAGGTTAATTTATTGCCTTAGTCTTCATACTGTGGCTGACTAAGAATTTATGAGGCGGCCATTTCATTTAGAAATTTAAATTGAATATCTAATTCAAGCTGAATCGAACTAAGCCATTTTGGGAGGTACATAGGTATTATTGAACAGAAACTTATTGCAGGCAAGCAAGCAGCATTATCATGAAAAGAATATGGGCGAGATATTTGATAAATTTATTAAGCGTCTACATTATAATTATGTCACCATGATTGATACTGACGAAATAATTTACAAAATTTTATCAAATCAAGCTAAGCAAAGTCTGGTCAAAATATCGTCATAATTAAAAACTGAATTGAGAGATTGAGACTTTTTTTACTTTTCTTTTGTTTATGATAAGAAATAATCATGGCTTAAGTAGATTTTTTGTTGGCTCGACTTCAGCATTGCATTAATATACTCAGAAAATTCATTTCTGCATCATAAATATAAATATAAAAACAAAAATAACTGTTTGTACTTAGAATATCATAGCGGATACAATAACACATAATGACATAGGAACCCAACTGGAGTAAGTATGGCACAAAGATCTTATACACCCTACGGGTATGGTAACAACAAGATATTTTGACAGGATGACACTTAAGCCTACACTCAAGCCTACATGGGGTCCTCAATTAATATCTCTTGCAGGACGGCTGAGCTCAGTATTTTTGTTATTATTATTATTATTGATAGGCTCGCGTTTGACCACCATCTCAGTTGCATATGCTGTTAGAAAAATCCGCCAATTTACGGATGTAGATACCGCTAGACTAGTCAATTATACTTATTTTCATAGTATCATGTCATACGGTATCTTACTATGGGGACGGGCTGCAGACATCGGCTCAATCTTTATACTACAGAAAAGAGCCATCAGAGCTATTTACAACTCCGGCGGTTTTAATATAATACGGAACATTTTATTATTATTATTTCATTTATTTCATATTTATACATATTAATTATATTTTTAAATATTTCTTATAAAAAGGATATTAAAAAAAATATATTAAAAAATACAAAAAATAGTAGCCCACCGGCATCGGGAACAGGGTCCAAGCTATTGTTATTATAATTATTATTTTAGAAAACATGTTGTTTAACACAACCTATTGCTGCGAAAAAGAACACATGAAAGATAAAAAGTGTACACCGAACATTATCCCAGATGATGACCCTGTTTTTCGGTACACAAATATCCGTTGCATGAATAGTACCAGACCTCTCACTCACCAGGACTTCGGATGTACCAGGGACCCAGTTCCTTCAATGGTATGTCTAATTATATTCTATAACAGCAATGGTGTAAATCAGAACTGTTTTCCCAAAGAGCACAAGTAGTATTCTGTAATTAAATGAAGAACCAGATCACGAAAGGGCCGGTTGAAAATTCTTGTTGAAAACCCAAGTACTAAAAATAGTAGCAAGTGGTTGCGATCCAACGTTTTTGGCTAAATTCTTTTAAGCAGTATTTTCCATACCTAAAGTTAACTCGTACATGAAAATTTTTTTTTTTGAGATTGTTTAAACCAAAAATTACGTTTAAATATCATGTCAAGATATATATTTTGGTCATTAAATTAGGTCGTTTGCCCTTACGAGGTTAAGTTCAGGCTCCAGTTTTCTATTTATATTTCGAAATACCATTTTGCAAATATGTTTACGTGTTCCAAGTTGCATGTTGTCACCATTACTTTTTTTCAGTTAAAAAAAGCGACTAACTTATTCGATGAATCGCAAATTTATAACTTCTATGGTAGAGGTGATAAGGATATACGAACATTCAAAAACGGAAAGCTTTCAGTGGAAGAAGAGGACGGAAAACTTTTCCCTCCAAATGGACCTACCGCATTGTGTCTCAATAATCACGGACCGGAAGAAACCAGGTGTTTTGAAAACTGTGAGTGACCATTTTTTATACACCGTCAAAACTTGTGTCAAAACATATTTAATGTAACTATTGTTACATATACATAATTATATTTATTATTATATATATGTAAATAGGTTTTTTTATTTTTATTACTATGTTATAATTTATAATTATATATATTAATGCATTTTATAGCATTTAGTGCTATAAAATGCTATATAATAGATTACTTACATACCGTTTAGTATTTTTTGTAATTGTTAAGTTTTAATAATACTCTTTTCCAGACTCCAACACTTTGCTGCCAGTCACTCTGTATATTATATGGTTCGTAAGACATCACAACTATATATGCGATAAGTTAGCTGAGCTGAATCCCTGCTGGGACGACGACAGGTTGTACTTTACGGCAAGAGATATTAACATCGCCTTCTCTAATCAAATATACTTTTCTGAGTGGTTTGAAGCAGTTCAAGGTAATATAATATGTTTATTGTAATTGAATTTTTATTTTAACGCAGTTTAAACATATGTAGTAACTTACTCTGTATAAGTGTGTAGGTATTATTAATACTGAATAGTCAGGAAAGACATACGTCCGAGTATGTCATTTCATGGGCACGCCACAGTCTTGGCGGTAACTCCCCTCTTTGAGGCGTGGCTGGAAAGACCTCACGGCGTCCTTACCTTCCGCATGACGCAGGTACTCACCGGACATGGTTCGTTCGGGAGTTTCCTGCACCGGATTCATGCGGAAGTGACGCCCGGGTGTCGCCACTGTGCGGAACACCCGGAGGACACGGTGGAGCACACAGTCGAGGTGTGCCCTGCTTGGGCGGAGCATCGCCGTGCCCTCGTGGGGGCGATCGGCGGCGGAGACCTCTCGCGCCGGGCCCTGGTTGAGGCCATGGCCCGGAGCGAGGAGGAGTGGCAGGCGGTCGCCGACTTCTGTGAAGCAGTAATGCTCTCAAAGGAGGAGGCCGAACGCATCAGGCAACGGCGTTATCGCCGCCGCCGCCGCCGCCGGGATTCTGATCCCGATTTCCGGCCACCGTAGGCGCGGGCTTGCGGACAGTGAGCAATGGGTAGCTCGCTGTCCGGCCGTCCGGTAACTGTCCGGACCAAGCCCAAGTCGTCGACGGCGCGCACTGTTCCCGCGCGCCTCAAGGAGTTGTCAGCAACAGCAGGGACCCAGCCGGGTCGAAGCCTACTGGGGCCAGGGTTATCCGAAAGGGCGCTCGAGTCCCGGTATGAAGGCTAGAAGGAACGGGGTGGGTCTTTTAGTCAGTAAGAGTCTGACACTATCTCCCGCTCCGCCCAAGAGCGGGGGATGTCAATGCATGATTTTTTCCCAACATAAAAAAAAAAATGTCATTTCAGGTTTCTGTCAACACTACAGTATATTTTGGTTATTAATTACTGCGTATTAAATACATTTTTAAATTCGTCTAAAAAAAAGCATTAAAAATATATATACTGATAATGCCACCTGTATCGGGATCAATACGAACCGTGTCCAGAAGAACCGCATTCTAAATTAAGCTCTTCAAGGTTTACTGTTCGAAGATTAACTGGATACCCACCAGAACCCGTTACCAAGGACACGTTCCAGCGAATCAAATTACCCACCAGCCGCTACCTAACGGCAATCCACCTCACAGACTTCTTAAAATGCGGGAGAGCGAAAAACACTTTCTATTTTACAATTGAATTCTATTTTACACCTCCAGGGCGCAAAAATCTTATGAAGGCGGGTATTTTAACTAAAGAAAATGGATTCAGAGATCTTTATGATGAAACACAGGATCCCGAAGTGCCAGTAGAATATCCTTATATCCTCCGTTGGTTCCATCTCATGCAAGAATCAACAGTCAAGTGAGTGCATTAATAATATGTTTAAAGTATATTTCTACAATATTATATCTTTCTTTTAAATTTTAAGTGAAAGTACTATGAATTTTATGAATTTGTGAAAGGTTATGTACTCATGAAGTATAATTAATGACTTATAGAAAAATATATTTATTTAAACTTTATGGACAGTAGAGGTACATAGGAGGACTTAATACATCAAGGCAATGGCTACCAGTTCTACGCATATGCAAAGATCTACGCTTTGGAACGTGCAATTTTAATTCACTTTTTATGACTGACCGACATTTTGACAATTCAAAAGTGCCTGTAAATGTTCTATCTATTTATATATAAAAGGAGGATTGTGAAATTTTGCACAAAGTTTCCTTTTATAACTTTGGCGAACATTTTCCAAAATTCAGCTCCTAAAGGGATGAAACGGGGTGTAAAGTTTATATCTTTCGGGAAGATTATGCTCAGCTGCTTAAGAAAAATAAGGCAATTGACAGATATAACCACTTTTTTTTAAAAGCCACCATGGGGTTTCTTTCCGGTTCTTCTCCATAGGAAACGATCAATTTGGAACCGTGCACTAGCTTCTGACGTTTAATAAGTGTTACAATTACGTGAAATAAACTGCATGAATTGAAAATAGGGAGAAACCTGTGTTCACACGGGCGAAGCCGCTGGCAGGTGCTAGTTCCTGATTTCGAGTTAAACTTTTCTTTTCACTATTTTAAAAAGCTAATATATCATCCAAATGCACGCGGGCTTTATATATAGCAAAGCCAGAGCTAGCCGTAGTATCTAAACTTTTTTTTTGTTTTTTTTTTTTTTGTTTGTAGGAGGTAGGTAATCTCTGGAAGTACTGGTCCGATTGCTAAATTTTTTTCACCGATAGAAAGTTGATTTAATCCTAAGTGACATAGGATATATTTTATGTACGCGGGCAAATGCTAATATTGCTAATTTGTGAGTAACCTGTAAACAGTATAATTGTATCATGGTCTAAGCAAAAGATTTCCATTTATTTTCATTCTTCTCTTTCATAACAGGATGTATGATAAACATGGAAACTATCTCCATGACTACCCTCTACTCAACACTACATTTAAAATGGGATTCATAGCCAAGCATATGGAATCCCTTACAAAAAGCACGTTCAGTCCCTGTCACGGCGCTGATGGAACTGTCAGCTTTGATGTGAGTGTTCTATTTTTATTTATCAGTAAGATACTTTTAACATCATAATCTAAAAATTTGAATACACATAATATAGAATATACACATAATATAGATACATAAAAAAGAAAACCTTTAATTCTAAGAGTTGATAGGTTGGAATAACGCCGTAAAATTAACTTCAAATCTTTTGTGGCACGAGTACCAACTCCTCAAAAGAATTTTGACCGACGCGACGACAGGTGTAGTATATCGGAGTTTTTGCGGAAGGCTGCTAACATCACGAATCAGGGCAATACGTCGCTGACCTCATGTACTTATAATAATAAATAGATTTGGTAAATAACAATCTATTTTTATCATATATTAATTATTTGTGCAATTGAGCTTCACTTTTTTTTTGACTGATAGCACAAAAAAAAATGTATGGATTCGCATGAACTGGACCGAATCATGCAGACCAGTATTAAAATTACACAAACTATTTACTTACCGCTCCATGTAATTTATATTTACGAAATTGCAATATTTGTTTAAACTAATTTCTTTCTATTTGAAGCAAAAAATAATTTTAACCGACTTCTAAAAAAGGAGGAGGTTCTCAATTCGGATGTTTGTATTTTTTTTTTATGTATGTTCAGGCATAACTTCGCAGCTTGCAAACCGATTTGAAAAATTCTTTTTTGTTGGAAAGAGTATACTTCCCAAATGGTCCCATAGTTACCAAGTCGGGATCTGTTGATGGAATCTTGGCGAAATCGGGGGACTAAATATTTGCATGCCATCATTAAATGGCGGAACGTGTGTTTGCACTGTCTCCTTTAAGTAACATCTTTTGTACCTAGAAACCAAATTTTACGCAAATAAATGATATATTTTTGACTAACTGACATTTTGACAATAATTCAAAAGTGCCTGTATAGATAAATAGACCATGACCACTTGAAATAAATATTTCTGAGTTTTTACCATAACGCTCAGATCTGTAAATAACACCATTACGGACTTCGTGGAGAAGATACAGATCTTCCTTTTTTGTACATATCTTATAGGTAGTAAATAATATAATGGGGGAACGACTTCGCGGTCTTTACAAAATATGGGCGTGCCTCAGGGTTGAATTATTGGCCCTTAATTTTTTCTATTTTACATTTATGGCTTTCTCTATATGATGATTAAATTTATCCGAAATTGAAATATAATTCTGTTCACTGCTTACACTTATGTTATCTTTAAAAGGGATACGAATGTCTTGCATGTAAACGAAAGTCTGGCGGTTCTTTCGGAATAAATCGCAACTAAAAACCTCTTACTAAATGCGAACAAAACTAAGACTCTAAAGTTTTCATTATCGAAAATACATAAGCTTTTAAGCTCATTAACCGCTGTATCGTGTAAATATATTACCTGCCTACATCATGGCTTTAATTTCATAATTGACATACCTACTTAATTTTTTTTCTTTTGTGACATTGTTTTTGCAAAACTTTTTAGAGTTCCGTACCCAAAGAGTAAAACGGGACCCTATGACTCCGCTTTCCGTCTGTCGTCTGTCTTTCTGTGAACTGTGATAGTTAGACAGTTGACATTTTCACAAATACCTAATGTATTTAAGAAAACAAAACAGGATAAAATGAATAAGTATTCCCCATATTACAAATGTGACTTTTTTGTTCGTTTTTCAGTACAGACCGTTTACTGTTCACTTAATGTTTAGTTTCGATAATAATTATATTATTTACTTGTTTGAGATTGATGCTGAACTCAAGAATTTACGATACGGTTGACTCTTAAAAAGGGTTTACTGATGATAAGCATAAAACAAATTTTCATTGGATAGTGATCATTACGCATAATATTATTAGGCGTAAAGGTTTTGCCATAATGTTTGTTATCACAAATACTGCTACTTCGCACTTCTCATACCGGAAGGGTATGAGAAGTGCGAAGTAGTTCTTAGTTTCTCTAGAAAATTACTTAATCCCGGTGCTTTGCAAATCACGTAAAGCCCTTATAAACCTAACCTAACCTTCGCATTATTATGCAGCAGTATTATTATGCTAATAATCGTTATGCGAAAACGTTATGCCAAACTATTTTATGTCTTAAAATGTTATGCCAACAGGGGTATGCCTGCTAGCCTACGCCATGGTTTTTTTTAACCACCTACTAATAGGAGGACCTGCATGGAGCCAACAGTGTTTTGTAATTAAGACGTTTCTGATTGTAAATTTTCTGTTATATGATGGTTCTGTTTTTTTTTTAAAATTATTATGGATATGAACATTATGCCAAAAGATGATTCTGACTAACAAAATTATGAGTTTTGAATGTATGACAAATGAGTGTACCTATGCAAAATGATTTTCTACGAAATGAAGTTTATGCTATGCGTTGTTATGCAAAATACACTTCTGGACACATCTATTGGCCCACCTTAGAGTTTAGGTTTCGATGGCCCCTACCGAAATATGATTGCTAGATTGAACAAAAACTGTTGATGCAGTTTTAAACCTGATACATTTTACCATCTTTTTCGATCGTATTGTTTTAAATTTGAATTCAGAATACCATACGACATGGAGCTACGCCTAACAAGTCGGATATGCGCCTTGTTAAAGTCAATTGATTTTTGAATAAAAAACATGTTTTATCAAATAAAGGTTTAATTTAATAACGCGTGTTGCCTCCATGGGCATCTACCACAGCTCTCATACGATTAGGCATAGAGTTTATCAACCGCTCTATGAAATTTTGAGGGATCATCTCCCATTCCTCTTCTATGGCAGTTTTCAACTCCTGCATCGTCTGGGCAACTGGCTGACGAGCCCTAACACGTCTTTTTAGCTCGTCCCACATGTGCTCAATGGGGTTCATGTCTGGGCTTCTGGCTGGCCAGTCCATAACTGTGATGTTCACATCCCGAAGATATTTCCTGACGATGCCGGCCGCATGGGCTCTTGCATTATCATGCATAAAAAGGAAATTTGGGCCCACATAGTCCGCGTATGGTATCACGTGAGGTTCTAAGCACTCACGAATGTACCTTTCAGCATTTAATGTTGGCAGCCGTGGTCCTGTAAGAACCTCAAGTTGAGTTTTGCCGCTCGCGGATATACCGCCCCAGACAGTCCATGAGCCACCGCCATAAGCAACCCTCTCTTCAAAGCAGCATTGTGCGAAACGCTCTCCCTTACGTCGGTAGACCTTCTTCCTTCCATCATTGCCATGTAACACAATTTTAGACTCATCAGAAAAGAGTACACGGCTCCAATCTTGCTGTGTCCAATTTAAATGACTGCGTGCGAAATGAAGGCGCGCTGTTCGGTGGGCTCGCGTTAGTTTGGGCCCATTAGCTGGCTTGTGTGGTACCATATCGCGTTCTTTTAACCTTCTCCGAACAGTTCGAGCGCTCACAGATACTCCGTGGAAGTCGCGAAGTTGGTTTTGTATCTCAATGGAGGTAAGGTGACGATTTCTCAAGCTGGTCGTCACGATGAATCGATCCTGCCTTTCAGTTGTGACCCGAGATCGTGGCCTTCCTTGGCGACGAACAAAGCCGCCAGTCTCTAGGTACCTCCGATAAACATTTCGGACCGCAGATCGACTTAAATTAAGTTGAGCACTCACGTGTCTTTGGCTGTGTCCGGCCTGAATAAGTGCCACAGCTTGGGCGGCGACTTCAGGTGAAGTATCCATAGATTATTGATAGAACCTCACCTTAATGTTAAGAATAAGTAATGTTTGTTGCAAAACCAAAGATATCAATCACTTTTTCAAGAATTAAATCCAAGTAAACCAATAAAACCAAGTTTTCTTAGTATTCGATTGTTTGATATCAACAAACAGGCTCCAAATTGTCTTTTGTTTCTTTAAATTCTGTGTTCGAAATTCAAAAAAAGACTATTGAATGAAATTGTGAATGTGCCAGGTTCAAAACTGCATAAAAACTTTTTGCTCGACCTAATATAAAATTTTAGCTAGGACCAAACGAAACTGAAAATACAAGGTTGGCCAATAGATGTGTCCAGAAGTGTAATATTATGACATAAAAAGTTCTGCTATAAAAGGTACGCCCCACGTTGAATAGTAATAAGTGTCATATACGTTGATATAGGCAAAATATAGACCTGCAGCATATGCAATATTTTAAATCAATAATTACTTTGCAGATCGCTAATCGTGGCTTGCCAGGAGTACAAGAAGCATTTGACATACCATCTGGTGATTTGAACAAAGGGCGTCATTTCGGCATGGCTCCTTATATCGATTACATTGAGCATTTCACTGGAATCAAAATAACTTCTTTCGAAGATTTAGAACAGTTCATACCAATGAAAGTAAGTATTTTTTTTTAAGATACACACCATTCTTCCGGAATCCTGTTTGTTAAACCTGACAATACGTCATTTATTTGTTATAAAATGTAAGTTACTGACACCACAATGTATGAAATAATATTGCTGAAGTAACTTGATTGATACAAAATGTTTGATGATTGTACAAATCAATTCCCAGTCTCTTGATAAATAAATAGAAAATCTCTCAAGGGAATAAAATCCGAGGATAAAAACTATCGTATGTGCTATTCTTGGACATGGCTAGAATAGCCAGTCAGGCAGACTTACCCGTGTTCCAAATTTCTTTGAAATGCGTTCGAAGTAACAAGCACAAAACCACCGGCTTCATGGTATTATTGTGATGCTCAATGGTCGCCATGGTAACTGCTTACATCACCACTTGCCCGTAACGTTAAGCCATATTTAAAAGCCCAGGAGGACACGGTGGAGGTGTGCCCCGCCTGGGCAGAGCATCGCCGTTGGGGCGATCGGCGATCCACGGCGGCGGTCTATCGCGCCGGGCCATGCCATACACAGGCCATGGTCCTGAGCGAGGAGGAGTGGCAGGCGGTCGCCTCCTTTCTGCGAAGCAGTAATGCTAGCAAAGGAGGAGGCCGACCGCATCCAGCAACGGTGCTCACGCCGGGATTCCGATCCCGATTTCCAGCCGCCGTAGACGCGGGCTTGCAGACGGCGAGCAATGGGTAGCTCGCTGTCCGACCGTCCGGTAGCCGTCTGGACCGAACCCAGGATGTTGACGGCGGTAGTTATTAGCAACCGTAGGTGCCCAGCTGGGTCGAAGCCTACTGCGGCTGGGGTCTGTTTCCAAAACGCTCGGCCCCGGTGTGAAAGGCAAGAAGGAACGGGGTGGGTTTTTTAGTCAGTAAGAGTCTGACACTATCTTCCGCTCCGCCCAAGGGCGGGTGATGCCATTTGGATGATTTTTACCCAACGAAAAAAAAGCCATATTTGAAAAATGAGGAAAAGAGTGAAATTCGACGAGGAAAAAAAAGAAAAAAGAAAATTTAAGAAATGTTTTATTGTGACCACTAATCCCTCTCCTAGAGAGGAGGCCTAAATCCCAGCAGTGGGAACATCAAAAAGGTTGATGATGATGATGATGACCACTAATTCTTGTAACACATTAATTCATTAAACTCCAAACGAACGCCGTTTGCTCTCTCATTGTCTTTCTATTGTGTCTCTAATTACGGTATTCGAAAGGTTAATATAATCGTAATAAAGATTATATTCTTATTTTCAGTACATTGAAATATTGCAACCTCTATATAAAGACGTTAGAAATATAGACTTACTGGCAGGTCTGTGGTGCTCTAAACTGATGAAAGGTGGCAACATACCGGAACTTCTGGCTCATTTTCTGAATGACGTTTGGTACAGAGCAGTGAGAAGTGACAGGCATTGGTATGAGAGAGCAGATAGACCACATGCTTTTACTTTGCGTAAGTATCTAATTACATACCGGGTAAATTGGGTAACTTTGGCCCTGGGAAAATTTGGCACGAACTTGTCAACAAATAGGGACATGAAAACCTGTGTTACATAAAAAACAGACTGGCCAAGAGCGAGTTCGACTCGCGCACGAAGGGTTCCGTAACGTTATTAGTAAAATTCGGCAAAAAAAAAAAAAAAAAAAAAACAGGCTTGTTGTATGGGAGTCCCCCTAAATATTTATTTTATTTTGTTTTTAGCGTTTGTTGTTACGGCAACAGAAGTACATAATTTGCGAAAAATTTAACTGTCTTGCTATCGCAGTTCATGAGAATACAGACGGACGGACAGAAATCGAAATCTTAGTAATGGGATACCGTTTTATCCTTTGGTTACGGAACCCAAAAAAATGGGCATAATCACGACACAAATTGTACGAAACGCAAACGACCAAAACTGTACAAAGGCAAGGCTTTTGGTTCATAGGGCGGGGATGTACCGCCGGTGGCCATGTGAGGACTGGCGCCGCCGCCGTGGGGTACCAGGTACTGAGCGCGTTACTTTAGTGGATACAGGGTTATTTGTAAATCACTAGCAACCTCTTAGGACTATGTTACCAATACCATAAACAACAACTTTTGTTCTATGACTTTTAAATATTTGTCATATTACTTATCAAAAATAAAAATGTTTAAATTGAACGTTCTAAATATTACGAAGTCTATGTGAAGCAAGCGATAGTACAATAGCGGAAGGGAGTTGGGGTTTGGTGCGTTTGCGTCGCGTCATACAGACGTACAATTGCCGAAACGAATCTTGAGCGATCAGCGTCAGAGTGGGGATCGCTTTGCGCATTCCATACATTGGCGAACCAATCGTCTTCATTGTTAGATACGTGCAGCAACGCAGGCAACGAATCACGAGTCACGTTTATGACACGACGGCGCGGCGAGCCAATCACTGACATTCCCCGCCCCCTCTCACTTCGCACCACTAAAGAGACCGAATATTTGACTTCTGCGCAACTTGAAGCCAGCGCTGAAGATCCGTGCCGGTAATTGTAGGTAGGTATAGCAAAATTCAGAGTTGAAATGTGATACATAAAACAATGAAATCTTGAAGGTTTGTTTTTAGTAAATTAATTATGTTTTGTAAAAAGTAAGAACAAAAGTTGTTGTTTATGATGTTGGTGATACAGTCCTGCAAGGTTGTTAGTGTTGTACAAATAACCCTGTATATTACAACCATAGTGATAATGAATTATGGTCTTCTCTCGTTCTGGGTGGATGGAGCGAGATTAGATTTTTATACACTAAAACGCCATCGCTGAAACATTTCAGTTTTCCTTTGCGTTCCAAAGTCGCTTACCGTGACTCTAAAAACTTGTCCCAAGGAAACTTACTTCTAGAATATAAAAGTATTCTACGTGCTAGGTTTTTTAGGACATGATCTACTCGTGCGCCAGACTTCATCTAAATCCGTTCAGCCGATTGAGCACAAAGAAGTAACAAACATACACACATGCAAACTTTCGCCTTTATCAGTGTGATGTGATAGTGTGCTACATATTTCTACTCAACTTTTTCAAACTACAGGTCAACTGAAGCAGATCAGGAAAGGATCGTTGTTGGCGTCACTCTTGTGCACTGTTGGTGATGCTGTCTCTCAAGTACCGAAGAAGGCCTTCTTCAAAGTTTCCAAAAAGTAAGACATTATCTACTTCTGATCATCACTACTGTGCCAATTGAGAAGACTCTTTAAACGGTTTATCCCGTGTTAATACCAAACATCTAATACCATTAGTATATCTTTGAACGCATTTTTATTGCCTATTCTGAACGGAGACCACTCTTACGTTTCACACGTTTTAGTTTGTCAGCAACAAAGTAGGTAACACATCTCTTTATCATGTCATGTACCTATATCTATTAGATTGTTAATTTTAAATCCCTATTTATTAGAATCGTTTTAACCGTTCTCACTAATGAACAACGTGATAATTATGAATTTTTCAATACGATACATACCAGTCAAAACAATATTTTCGGATATGATGCCCGTCGATGTTATCAGATAGGTCTATAAAAATAAAAAACCGGCATAGTGCGAGTCGGACTCGCTCATGAAGAGTTCCGTAGCAGCAAGTAACATAATATAAAAGTTCTTGTAGTTCGTTGTAACTTTGATCGATGTTTTAATAATAGTGTATTTTTTAGATTTATGACGTATTAAAAAAAAACTATTTACTAAATCTCGTTCAAACCAATTTTCGTTGGCGGTTAGCATGGTAATGTATGTGCATCATATATTTTTTTTAGTTTTATCATTCTTTTATTTTAAAAATTACAGGGGGGGGGACACATTTTACCACTTTGAAAGTGTCTCTCGCGCAAACTGTTCAGTTTAGAAAAAAAATTATATTAGAAACCTCAATATCATTTTTGAAGACCTATCCATAGATACCTCACACGTATGGGATTGATGAAAAAAAAAAATTTGAGTTTCAGTTCTATGTATGGGGACCCCCAAAATTTGTTGTTTTTTTTTTCTATTTTTGTGAAAAAAGTAAAAAGTGGCTGTGACATACGGACGGACAGACAGACAGACATGACAAATCTATAAGGGTTCCGTTTTTTGCCATTTGGCCACGGAACCCTAAAAAGCGATGTTAGGCATCTCAAAAGACGAAGTGTCTTGGATTTTATAATTTAAATATATGCCACCGCATTATAAACATATAATATAATCAGTAATAAAACATGACGCCTGTATTTAAAAGGGTTATGTAAAGATATACCTACTGCCATCGTACCCATAGATTGAAGTTTCTCTAAAATGGTTACTGTTTTGGTGGACAATAAAGTTTATTAAAAAAATATATACAAAACGAGTTTATTTATATCAACCAAATTCGAAACCACACTTTGAACTGCTGCGGGAAACATTAGTTACTTTATATCATTCTCAGCAGGAAGTGTTTGCAAATTAGTAGACAAACATTATTTGCTAGACACCAATATTCAAATCAATCTTCGCATTTATATAACTCCATTAATAAAATTCTTAAAATATATACAAAAACTACTTTGGAATGTAAACGGATGGTGACAGATTGGCTAAAAACTCTAGACTATGAAGATACTGAGAATATGATAGTCCATATTATTAAGTAGTGATATTTTTATTTCATGTATGCGCTTGTATTTATTTATATATATATATTTATAAATAATAACGTAGGTACCAAAACAAAAAAATAAATACAGATATCTAAATGTAAAACAAAATAGAACATTAATACATAAATATATATCGATATAATTTTTTTTACACACATGTACACTCGTATACAGAAACACAGTCACAGTGACGCACAGACAAACACATCCACAAACACACCATCTCAAACTCCATAAATCATGCTTTCACACACAAGAGCATATTAACGGAACGCGAACGAAGTGCGCACATTGCGTGCACGCTCATGTAGATTTAGTTCACTGTTATATTAATTTAATCTTAAAGATGTTAAAGATGTCGTATAAGTAAATTATTAAGATACAAAAATGTAATTAAGTTAAGGGTGAGCGGCCTCTCCTGGCACAGGTGTTTTACACTTAAAAGGAGAGGTCAACCTCAGTATTGTTGAACCAAATTTGGTACTGAATAAAGCATTTTTCATTTTTCATTTTAATTTTTAATTTCAGGAATCCTCTGGTGCCTTGCAGCAAAATCCCGAAGATAGATTACCGTGCTTGGGCCGATGAATCTTGTAAAACTAAACAGAAAAGAAGAAATGGAAAGAGAAACTATTAAATAAAGATTACTTAAAATAAACCTAATTGGTTTGATAATTCACTACTTTGAAGTTAAAATAAAAATGTTTGTTTTATTAACACTTTCTCAGTGCTTGTATTTCTTTTATTTTTCAACGATTTTAAAATAAATTTGCAACATAACTTTTTGTTTTATTTGTACCTTTTATTCACACTTCGTGGCTAAAACATTATCAGCCGGAGGGGCGATGGTCATCGAGATAAATTTGAAGACGGATGAACAGCTTATGGTACCGAGACTACCTTCTGCCAGCGGCTTCGCCCGCGTAAAAATAGGTTGCTTTAAACAAACTTTAGACCCCCGTTTCATCCCGTTAGGGACTGTATTTTGGAAAATCCCGTCTTAGTGTTCACCTACGTCATAAAAGAAAGCTTGGTGCAACATTTCACGCTCCTAGACCCAATAGTTCTGGTTGTGCGTTGACATGACAGTCAGTCAGTATCTCCTTGTATATAGATTCCATCACCCATCTGCCAGATGTAGATCTTTGATAGTCATTACGGGTACCTAGTTAGAAACCAGAAATTCTGATACTAATCATGCAAAGAGGTACACGTACCATGTTATCCAATTACTTAGGTCGATTATACAATACCTCCATGTAAGATTTTGGTATTGTTATAATAGTATCACATTGCCATACCAAGGCTAAGTAGACTGCTGAGCCAGCTTCAGTTGTTTACTTGATTTCTAGCTAAGGCTATGACGTCAATTAAAGGTGATCGTAAGTCTTTCCGGTAATGCATCAGTTCAGTTCGGTTTTGGCACTTTTGATGTAGACACCATTTCTAATTTTCTGTAACTTTTTCCTAATTTCTTTAATTAAAGTTCTAGCAGTTCTAAAAGTGTTTATTTAAAAAGTCTTCAGTATCCCACCCCGTAACAGTGGTGTCAGAAGTGGAATGTTTGATAGGCTTTCGCGAGAAGTGTGTCCACACTCGTGCTAAACCTAAAATCATCAGCGCGAAAACAAAAAAAAAGACTGTAAAACAATACATAAATCCACTGTATCATTCAAAAAAATAATCGTACTTTTCTGATCACGAACTCTGTGTGAAGTGAAAAATAAACGTTGACTGTGTTCACCGGTACTTTGCTATTCTTATCGCACTATTCCAATCGCTACAAGTTCCTGCTCTCTATCGACTCTGACGCTGGGCCCTATTCCACCGACGCTGTGCCCTATTCTGACGAAGCTGTACGCTCCTCCGACGGCGCTGTACGCTCCTCCGACGGCGCTGATCCTCGACTTCGAAGCGCTGAGACTGACCTGAGGAAGGTCAGCACCCACTGGTCCTGCTACTTCTCTACGTTCTACCGCGATGCTGCTCGTTTTCGTTACCCTATTGTGAGTAAAATATCCTGATATTTTGTTGTTGCCTTATCTGTTTACCGGAGTTTATTTGTACTTACGTTGTCTGTATATTAAGTTTGAAAAATGTCTACTAAAAGCGAAAACAAGTCTGCGCAATTAAGCTCTGAACAGTATCTGAACAGTATCCCATGAAAGTTCTCTGTGATTTCATAGATACTTATAGTGAAGAACGCGATGTCCTACCAGCATTCTTAACGAATTGTAAGAATGCGCTTGATTTGGCTTCAGAATCACAAAAAGATCTTTTATTAAAATTCATAATTTCTAAATTAAGAGGAAACGCTCAAATCGCGTGCTCCAATAGAGTATTTGAAGATTTTGATGGGCTTAAAGATTTCTTGAGGCAAAACTTTGGAGAACGTAAACACTATAATCATTTACTATTAGATTTGCAATCATGTAAACAAGAAACAAATGAGTCTGTTGCACAGTATGTCCTAAGAATAGAAACTTGCCTCACAAATCTTCAAGCTGAGATACACAACTCAGACACCTTTAACCCGCTAACTCTTTCAGTTAGCGGGTCGTATTGCTATGACCGAAGATCTTGCGCTTTATACGTTCATTATTGGTTTGCACTCCAATGTTAGTAACATAGTAAGATGTCGAGCTCCGAAATCTTTTAATGCTGCCGTAAATATCGCTCTAGAAGAGGAAAAGATTTTAAATACTCAAAAAAGTACGATTGTTCAAACTAAAACAAAGTTTTGTAAAAATTGCAATAGGAAGGGACACTCAGAGTCGGAATGTTACCATAATAAAAGACGCGATGAAAATCGATACCACACACAGCCGCGAACACAGCCTAATCCATCGACGTCTAATTTCAAATATCCAGATAATTCAGCTCCCGTTGTTTGTAGATACTGCAAGAATGTGGGACATGATATTTCGGAACGTCGAAAACGTCAGTATAATAATTCGTTGAAATTTCAACCAAGGTCACCTTACCAACAACAACACTGTATAGAAGCTCCCGAAGTGTGTTATAGTATACACTACTAAGTAAATTGCAAGCATGCACCGGCCTCGATAGAGCGTGTGGCAACAGCCTTACACGTGTAACTGAAACCGCTGACGACGCTGGCGACGCTCGTCACTCGATGCCCATGTTTACCGGATGTGTATTTTACGTATTAATTATAAAATATTATTTGTTCATTCTAGATCTAATATCGATCGGAATAAGATTCTTTTATTGTAGTACTTTAGCAATAAGTTTTACTTTGTAATTTTACTTTGATTAAAGTTAGTTTGAAATCATTTTGGTTTTTTTTGGGTCCTCCGACAGCGACTTGCATATTTAGTGTCATCACCACCACAAATACAAGAATTACAATATAAAATAAAATTATAATATAAAATCAAATATTAAACTAAAAGCCGGATTCGAGTGTAAGTGCCGACGTGAATTGCAAATGAAAGGCACTACTAATGCAAATTATATTTCTAATCCTAATAAATAAAATTTTATTTCTAATAATACTAATTATTTTACTAAATGAATTACTAACTCAAGTTGTAAACTGTTATCTTTTATTTCGGCTTTAAGGCCCACTGGTAACAGTCAAAATTCATCATTGTCTTCTATTTCGGACAAACGTCCCATTGACAATGAACGGACAAACCTGTACGTGTACAGCCCACTGTTTCCACTGATTCCATTAGTACTAACTCTAGCAGGGACCTAATTGATAGTTTTCTCGACAACCCTGAAGAATGTTCTACTATCTATGATATATCTCAAAACAAAAAATGTTCATTACCATATATCGAAGTCAAGACGTCTCATTCCAAAAAAATACTAAAACTTCTAGTTGATACCGGTAGCTCTATATGTCTTGTAAAAGAAACAAGTTTATCAGAAACTCCAAATCTCGATTCTGATAAAGTTAAGTTAGGTATAAATGATATTGGTTCATACGCTGAAACAAAAGATAGATTTATGTTATCAATCAAGTACAATGACGATTACGAATTCCCCTTTTTATTTCATGTTGTTGATAAAGTAAACCTTGATTATGATGGAATTTTAGGGACAAACTTTTTTACCGATTATTGCGCCTCCATTTGTTATAAGACGTCGCAATTACAGATACCAAGTAACCCACCTGTTTGTTTTAAATTAATCCGCGAGTTAATTTATATAATCCCAAGTCGCACTGAAATGATGATTGAAAATTCAGTCACAAACCCAGAAATAAAGGAAGGTTTGTGTTTGACAACCAAGTTAACAGACCATCCAAGACTTCTGTTTTCCAAATGTCTCACTCGCGTTAAACCAAATGATAAAGTTAATATCTCCGTCCTTAATACAACGACAACGAAGTTACGCTATACCCAATAAAAATAACGCTAGAACCAGTTTCATATATTTTAGAGAATACTCCTTCCGAGTCTCCTGAGTCACCTGAAGACATCCTCCCTTGCTTACCAACAACCTCGCTTGACCTAGACCATAACAAGAGAGTTCAAGAAGCATTGAGGTGTCATCATTTAAATAAAGAGGAAGAATCTCAGTTACGCGAACTGTGTTCCGATTTTCATGATATTTTCTATCTAGAAGGTGATACTCTGACTGCTACAAAAACAATTCAGCATGAAATTCGTACTACGTCCGAAACTCCCATTCATGTCAAAAGTTACCGCTTTCCTGAGTGTCACAAGGAGGAAGTTAGTAAACAAATAAAAAGCATGCTAGACCAAGGTATTAACAGTCTATCAGTCTCGCCCTGGTCTGCTCCTATCTGGGTAGTACCCAAAAAACAAGATGCATCTGGAAAACCAAAGTGGCGGATTGTTATATTCTACCGAAAACTTAACGAGATAACTGTCGGTGATGCTTATCCTATTCCTAACATTACCGACATACTAGATCAGCTTGGACATAGTCAATATTTTAGCACACTCGATTTAGCATCTTCGTTCCATCAGGTATGTACCAAAGAGTCGGATGCTGAGAAAACCACTTTTTAGTGTCCCAGGTCTGTCAGGTATGTCAGGCCACTACCAATTTAATAGAATGCCTTTTGGTCTTAAAAATGCTCCATCTACCTTCCAGAGGCTCATGAATATAGCACTTTCTGGACTACAGGGTATTCACTGTTTCACATTAGATGATATTGTCGTTTTTGGTCATGATTTAAAGTCCCACCTCTCAAAACTTAAATTAGTCTTCGAAAATTTACGTAAACATAATCTCAAACTGCAGCCCGATAAAAGCGAATTTCTTCGTAAAGAAGTGCAATATCTAGGCCACATAATATCTGAGCATGGAGTGAAACCCGATCCTAGAAAGGTAGAGTGCGTACACGACTTTCCAGTTCCCAAAAACCCTCGAGATATCTAATCTTTTCTAGTAGTCTAAGATCCGATTAAGAACGACCTTCACCGGTCTGTTTAATGGATGAAACGTATTTTATTATAAATTTAGTGTATTAAATAATATAACGCGGGTGGGTTGCCTAAGAAATTCCTGGCCAGACTATTATTAATTAAAAATTGAAAATTTATTTTATTTTTAGAAAAATGCACAACCGTTATCCATACCAGATTTTTTTGCAGACAACACTATTACATCGTATTCGTAATGAAACAGCGTTTATTTTGATATAGAATTTGTTGTATACAAAAAAAAACACACTTGTTTATGCATACCTGTTTATACCTGGCAACCCACAGCTATGCCAGGAAACATATAGGCAACCCAACATTTTTATGTTCTAAAGGCTGCACTCTTTCGGTTAGTATTAAATTTATTCGTTAAACACACCGGTGCAAATTACAAAAAAAAAAAAAATTGTTTGGCCAGGAATTTCTCAGGCAACCCACCCGCGTTATATTATTTAATATACTAAATTTATCATAAAATAGGTTTCATCCATTAAACAAACCGGTGAAGGTCGTTCTTAACCGTATCCTGGACTATAGGACTCGTGGGCTATTACAGGCGCTTCATAGACAACTTTTCTCATATAACAAAACCCCTTACCAGCCTTTTGAAAAAGGACTCGAAATTCTTTTGGCACGTCGAACAACAAACTGCATTCAAAACCTTGAAAACTAAAATTACTACGGCCCCAATCCGGCAATACCCTGATTTTACACAACCCTTTATACTTACAACGGACGCTTCTAATTACGCAGTCTCCGCTATTCTTTCTTAGGGTGAAATTAACAAAGATCTCCCTATTGCCTATGCTTCTCGCACCCTGAACAAGTCCGAAGGTAACTACTCGACAACAGAAAAGGAATGCCTTGCTATAATATTCGGTACAAAAGTTTTTCGACCATATTTGTATGGTTATTGTAGGACCTCTGTCCACTGTAATGTTCTCGTACAAACACTGGCTCGCTCACAAACGCACGCACAGCGACAACCACGTGTACTCTCGCTCACAGCTCTCTCGTCACTCCGTGGCTCACCTGCCGTCGTCGCTTGCTTGAGATAGCGTATATCTATATTTAAGTATAGATACTCCTAATACAAACACTATATCCCTTTCATGTTCAAAATATTTATTTGAGATTAAAAAGGAAACACTATTATTATCAACTATAAAAATTCGAAACAAAGGTACAGTAAAGAAATGTCCTTCCACATCGATTTATAGACCAGGGTCGATAATTTTTAAAACCAAAAAAAATAATAGTAGGATGAAACCCATTAGAAAAGGAGGAGAATATTATAAAAATGAAAGGAAAAATAATTTACGGGCGATCTGAGGTCGGGAAGGGGATGGGGGTGAGTTTTTAAGGGTAAAAAACGGTTTTTCTCGATTTCCGGCAAAACTAAAAGTCATATGGAAAAAAGTCAAACGGCAAAGTTGTAGGTAATAAAAAGATCTAAAACTTTTGTATTTACACTTTTTTCACATAACCTCAAAATTTATGTGAAAAATTCAAAAAACCAAGTTTTTGGTTTTTTATTTTTATCTTTTTAAAAAATAAAATTTTTTTCACGAAATTTGGTGAAAACTTACCTTTTTATGTCTCAAATACGCTGTAATTTATTTGATTAGAAATCTTTATTTTTTCACCTTATTTTGAATTAATATCGAAAAAGCACCCTAATTTTCAATCGAAAAATCACCCGTCAAAATATCAGCTTTTTTCAAAAAATTGGTATGTTTTCTGTTCGTTAAAATCTCTACTTTCCGATGGTGAAAAAAAATATATATGTTACCTTAGCAAATCTTCTCAGAAAATGCAAAAAATCGAAAAAAACTCGAATTCGAAAAATTTTTTTCAATTATTATATACAATTTTGAGCTATTTATTAAAATTTACACTTTAATTACTCGAAAAACGTAAGAGTACATGTTACATTGATAAAAAAAAAAAATTGCAAATCAAAATATACTACTATAATTAACAAACAAATAAGTTAATAAAATTAATATTCAATAAGACATCTACAATATTTGGAGAAAGTAGTCGAATCTTCTTTAAATTATATGCGTAGATGCCTATTTATAACTATTTTTAGATAACTTATATACCTGAGTGACCTACGAAAAATTTTAGCCTTTCAAAACGTATTTCATAGAGAAGTGGGGAAGGGGCTAGGCGGGTCTGGGTCTTACTACGTACATACCTACTATTTCTTAGCAGCTGTAACAACCGTTAGCCTAGCTAGTACCTATTCGAAATACAGTACAGTATACAACATCGTTTATAAAAATACACGTGCATGCTGAGTTTCTTTAATATAATTGTGACAAGTTTACTTAAAAAAAACTAACAAGATTAAAAAATAATAATCTCCTTTATTTTGCACAAACAAATTTAGTTACTCCCATGAAAAAAAAATATTCAAAATACATAAAAAATATATTAAAAATCTATAATAAATATATATAAAATATTTATCGTAAATATATTTTTAATATATTTTTTATGTATTTTGAATATTTTTTTTTCATGGGAGTAACTAAATTTGTTTGTGCAAAATAAAGGAGATTATTATTTTTTAATCTTGTTAGTTTTTTTTAAGTAAACTTGTCACAATTATATTAAAGAAACTCAGCATGCACGTGTATTTTTATAAACGATGTTGTATACTGTACTGTATTTCGAATAGGTACTGGCTAGGCTAACGGTTGTTACAGCTGCTAAGAAATAGTAGGTATGTACGTAGTAAGACCCAGACCCGCCTAGCCCCTTCCCCACTTCTCTATGAAATACCTTTTGATGGGCTAAAATTTTTCGTAGGTCACTCAGGTATATAAGTTATCTAAAAATAGTTATAAATAGGCATCTACGCATATAATTTAAAGAAGATTCGACTACTTTCTCCAAATATTGTAGATGTCTTATTGAATATTAATTTTATTAACTTATTTGTTTGTTAATTATAGTAGTATATTTTGATTTGTAATTTTTTTTTTTATCAATGTAACATGTAATCTTACGTTTTTCGAGTAATTAAAGTGTAAATTTTAATAAATAGCTCAAAATTGTATATAATAATTGAAAAAAATTTTTCGAATTCGAGTTTTTTTCGATTTTTTGCATTTTCTGAGAAGATTTGCTAAGGTAACATATATATTTTTTTTCACCATCGGAAAGTAGAGATTTCAACGAACAGAAAGTATACCAACTTTTTGTAAAAAGCTGATATTTTGACGGGTGATTTTTCGATTGAAAATTAGGGTGCTTTTTCGATATTAATTCAAAATAAGGTGAAAAAATAAATATTTCTAATCAAATAAATTACAGCGTATTTGGGACATATAAAGGTAAGTTTTCACCAAATTTCGTGAAAAAATTTTTATTTTTTAAAAAGATAAAAATAAAAAACCAAAAACTTGGTTTTTTGAATTTTTCACATAAATTTTGAGGTTATGTGAAAAAAGTGTAAATACAAAAGTTTTAGATCTTTTTATTACCTACAACTTTGCCGTTTGACTTTTTTCCATAGGACTTTTAGTTTTGCCGGAAATCGAGAAAAGCCGTTTTTTACCCTTAAAAACTCACCCCATCCCCTTCCCGACCTCAGATCGCCCGTAAATTATTTTTCCTTTCATTTTTATAATATTCTCCTCCTTTTCTAATGGGTTTCATCCTACTATTATTTTTTTTCACTTTTTATTATTTTTAAAGGCTTCTACCCTGGTCTATTAACTTTTGATTAACAGCTGATTCTTAATTCTCATCTCCGTTATCATTCACACTTTTCCTAGGCGATTCTTGATCCTTATCTTCATTATCATTAACACTTTCCCATTGCCCTTCGACTCTCTTTAGGTGTAATATGTTTCTTCTTATAGTCTGACCCGTCTGTGCATTTCTAATCGTAACGTCACCCCCCGTCCGATGTTCCACTACGTGAGGTACAGGGTTATAATTCGAACTCAGCTTATTCGTTTCCATTTCTTTCACATACACTTTGTCTCCTACTTCGAGGTCACTTTCCTTCGCATTTCGTTTCCTATCTCCATATTCTCTTCCTTTCTCCTTTTGCTCCTTATCCTTGTCTCTTACTTCCGAATCGTCTATACCTCCTGTCCCTATCAACGATGGAATTTTATCTCTGCATTGCCTTCCAAAAAATAACTCTGATGGAGACTTTCCCGTCACCGAGTGTGGAGTAGCATTGTACATCAATAAATATTCATATAAAGTTTCCTTCAAATCTTTCTTTTCCATGTGTCCTATCTTCAATCTTTTCAAAATGTCGCGGTTCTGCCTCTCGACTTCACCGTTCTGCTGTGGCCAATAAGGAACGGTGTTAAACAGTGTTATATTGCATTCCTGAAGGAATGTTCTGAATTCTTGGCTCACGAATTGTCGGCCATTATCAGCAGTCAGAGAGGTTGGATATCGAAAAAGAATTTCGAGTGGTTTATGATCCGTAATGAGATCAAATTCCTTTCCAAAGAGAAAAATGTCAAAGTGTTCGACTGCCCATACCAGGGCTAAAGCTTCCTTCTCAGTCTGGCTATACTGACGCTCACAATCAGTAAGTGTCTTGTTCCCGTAAGCAATTATGCGCCGGCCTCTGGAATCGGTTTGTACTAAAACCGCTCCTAGACCCACTGGGCTCGCATCCGCTATGACTAGGGTCTTATCATTCACGTCGTAGTATCCCAAAGAAGTTAGCGTTGTCAATTCTTTTTTTTAGCAGTTCGAATGCCTGTGCTTGTTCGTCTTTCCAGTATTCTTCGATGTTTGCATTTCTTCCCAATTTCTTCGGCAACAATTGTTTCAACGGTTCGGTCTTTGTCGCTAGGTTTGGCAGCCATTTATTTATATAATTCACCAAACCCAAAATTTTTGCAATTCTTCGGTCGTCTTAGGTGAACTGAAATTCTCTATACTATCTATATACTTTTTTAAGGATCTTACTCCATTTGGGCTTAGTTCATGTCCAAGGAAATTTACTCTTTGGACCTTCCATATGCATTTGTCCTTATTCAACAACACGTTATTCTCTTTCAAAACATTCAGCACTTTCTTCACGCGTCGATCATGTTCTTCTTCAGTGCTTCCGTAAATCAAGATATCGTCGATGAAGTTCACAGTTCCCTCGCAATGTATAATCATTCTTTCCATTGTTTTTTGGAAGATCTCCGGTGCACACGTAATTCCGAACATCAATCGTTTGTATTGGAATAACCCTTCAGACGTTATAAACGTTGTTGTAAAACAGGCACAATGTTCTAAGGCGGCGGTCTACAACAAACGCGGTAGGTCGCGTCCGGCGTGACGCTGTAGGCGACGTACGAATGCTTACTATAGAAATGCACCATAGTGGTCTCCATCACATGACAGACGCGGCGCACGAGCGCCGTGCGCCGCGTCCATAGGTCGTACGCCGCCTACGCAGTCATTTCGGAGCTTTCTGGCGTCACGGACGCTGCGTTTTTGTCAATTATGATGGTATTTACAAAGGATCAAGACTCACTCGCTCGCCGACATCTTGAGCGTACGCACATAATATCGGTTGTCTCAAAAGTTAATACCTACGCATACGTCGCTTCTCCTCAGGGTGCCAAAGTATTTCAGTGGCATTTAATCTATTACACAGGGTTATTATTAAAACACTGGCCACATCTCAAGACTATGTTACTAACATCATAAACAACAACTTTTAAAAATGTATAATATTTTAGTTTATCAGATTTTCATACAAAAATAAAAATATTTAAATTTAACTTTTTTATTATTACGAATTCTATACGAAACAAGCGTTAGTACAATAGCGGAGAGGTGCTTGATGCGCTTGCGTCGCGTAGAGTTGAAATGTGTTAGATAGAACAACAAAATTTTGAAGGTTGGTTTTAGGTTAGTGAATTATGTTTTGTAAAAAGTCATAGAATGCTTGCAGAAGCGATTCCCGGAGGACACGGTAAAGCACACGGTAGAGGTGTGTCCTCGTAAGACACCAACACACAGACACACCGACTGATATGGCCAGCGGGCTTGCATTAGCGTTTTAACGGACCAGAAGCTTTTCCAGGCTTTCTCAAAACGGTGATCTAATATCCCTTTCTGCTTGTTTTCAAAAGATACTAAATGCCCTAAATAGATAATAATTTACAAGAAAACATTATAGATAAGTTTTCTTTTTTCAATTTTATTTATTCTTGGTAATATTTGCATTTCTATATTTAAAATTCCATCGGACTCCCGCAACCTTCACCAAGTCATCGGTCCACCTTGTAGGAGGCCTTCCAACGCTGCCTCTTCCGGTACGCGGTGCGAGCAATGTGCCCTGCCCATTGCCACTTAAGTTTGGCGATTCTTCGTGCTATGTCGACAACATTGGTTCTCCTGCGGATATCTTCATTCCTGATTCGATCACGCAACGAAACACCGAGCAAAGCCCTCTTCATTGCCCTTTGGGTGACTTTAAGCCTTCTGATGCGGGAAGCACAGGATCGTTCATTATGGCGACACTTAGGGGAGGCCTATGTCCAACAGTGGACGTCTGTCGGCTGAAATGATGATGATGATATTTAAAATTACTTTTTGAATTAAAAATAAATTGACGATATTAATAGCAAGCAATCGAGTCACTAGTTGCACAGCTGTCACAGAGAAGCAGGGTTCCGTGCGGAATTTTATTAATATTTGAGATAAATGGCTCGTTGCAAACTATAACAGTCGAACAAGTTGGTCTTCGAGGTTACCTACCACGATAACGTTGGGAATAAGCTAGACTTTACTTTTCATTCAAGGGATTATGGCATTTGGTATAGAACAATCTATTCACAACCTTGATATTCACCTTTTATTGATAAGTGTTTAATTACCAGGGGTTTGATGGAAAAGTTAATGAGTATCACCTGTTGGCGATCGCTGTGCTGGCGAAGGTAAGGGTGGTCAACGAACGGTGACGGCGTTGGATTGCTGGGTGACGTCACATGATCAGCATGGAAGTTCAAATGCTCGAGCTGAGGTACCCCCAGGACCCGACAAAAAGTCAATAAAATTTTCACTTGACTTAACTTAATGTCCTATGTCCCCTAGATGGGGCAGAGGGCGTCCACAGTAATCCTCCATCGCGAACGGTCCTGAGCTTCACGCTTCACCTCGCTCCACGTCATCCCGATGCTTGCTGCTTCCGCTAACACAGTGCGACGCCAGGTCTGACGCGGACGGCCACGCTTTCTTTTTCCTTGCGGATTCCAGTCCAACGCTTGCTTGGGTATGTGATCGGAATTCCTTCGGAGCGTGTGGCCAATCCATCTCCACTTGCGACGCTTGATCTGGCGGTCGATTGGGATCTCGTGGCATTTTTCCAGCAGATCTACGTTGGATATTGTCTCGGGCCAGTAAATTCCGAGGATGCGACGCAGACAGCGGTTGACGAAAACTTGGATTTGGCGTGAGATGTCCTTTGTGACCTTCCACGTTTCGCACCCGTAGAGCAGCACAGATTTGACATTTGACCCGAAGATTTTAAGTTCTATTCTTCGGGTCAGTTTCCGCGACTGCCATACAGGTCTCAGCTGCGCGAAGGTTGCTCGGGCTTTGGCGATCCGTGAAGTGATGACCTCCGGTTTCTGAAACGACGCTTCCTAGATAGGTAAACTTGTGTACGCGTTCCACTACCTCTGAGTTCAACATCAACGGTGAGGGATTTCTCACACCCGTTCTCATCTCCTGTGTCTTCCGGATGTTTATTTTAAGACCAGTTTTTGCAGCCTCCTGACTTAAATCTTCCAACTTTGCCTGCATGTCGGCATGGGTATGACTCAGGAGGCATAGGTCATCGGCGTAATCAAGGTCCTCCAAGACGTTGGATAATCCCCACTCAATCCCACGGCGCCTGTTATCCAAGATGCGAAGCATTATTCCGTCAAGAACCACAAGAAAAAGAAGCGGCGAAAGTAGGCAGCCCTGGCGGACACCAGAGTGCACTGCGATGTCATCAGAGACGAGGCCGTCGTGCGTAACCTTGCAAGAATACTTCCTGTATATAGCCTCCAGAAGACGGATAATTTTCGGTGGTACGCCAATGCTCAGTAGGCGAGCCCAAATGCTGGACCACTTCAGCGTATCAAAGGCTTTTTCGAAGTCGACAAAAGTTAAGTAAATCTCCCTCTGCCGTTCTGATGCCTGCTCAAGTATGATACGAAGAGTGTTGATCTGATCCGTGCACGAGCGGTCAGAACGAAAACCAGCCTGTTCCTTGCGTAGGAGAGGATCCACGGCCTTAGACAGTCTATCCAAGATAATCCTGCAGAACACCTTTGAGGGAACTGAGAGCAACGTAATACCTTTAAGATCACCTTTTTTGGGTACAGTGATTAAAAGACCTTTGTTCCATTCGTCCGGGAGCTCTTCGGCGTTCCAGATCTTTTCAATATGGGGCATCAGAACATCGACGGCAGAGGATACGTCAGCTTGTAGCATTTCCGCCGTAATCAGGTCGAGTCCTGGTGCTTTACCTGTCTTCAAAGAACGGACTGCTTTAGCAACTTCAGAGGCTGATGGTGGTTCCGTATCGATGTCGAGTAACTGAGCTGGTGGAGATCCAATCTGCAATGTGTCATAGATCGATGCTGCAGACGAACGGAAGACCTCTTCAAAGTGTTGATGCCAGCGAAGCAGCTGCTTCTCTGACGTCACAATGAGCTGACCATCTTTGAACTTCAGTGGCTTCCTCTTGGACTTACTGTTTCCGGTCAAGGTTTTGGTAGCTTTATATAACTCCTTATAACTCCTCTAATTTCCTTGCGCTTTTGGCGGTACTGCATGATAAGGTCGGCTCTTACGGTGTCATTATGTGTCTCAAGCAGTCTCAGATGAAGGTTTCTTCTGTCTTCAAGCAGGCTCCACGTACGCTGCGACATCCAGTCCTCGCGAGAATTGCTCGATTTGTGTCCTAGAACAACGGCGCTGGTCTCTATATAGGCCGCTTTGATACGGCTCCACTCCTCGTCCAGTGAGTCCGTAGTAGCTTCGAGTACCGAAAAACGGTTACGTAGCTCGAGTTGAAATGTTTTACGGATGTCGGAGTCATACAATTTGCTCACGTCGTACCTTCTTCCTATTTTACTCCGTCCTCCAGCTTTACGGGCCACTGCAATTTTAAGCCGGACTTCCGCAACCACCAAATGGTGGTCGCTATCAATATTGGCGCCCCTGCGGTTACGGACATCGAGCAATGAAGAACGCCATTTGGAACTAATGGCAAGGTGGTCAATCTGATTCCTGGTGACACCATCGGGTGAGTTCCACGTATACTTGTGGTGGTCACCATGGATAAATAATGTACATCCGATGGTCAGGTCACGATTCTGACAAAACTCAATAAATCGTTCGCCATTCTCGTTGCTTACTCCAAGTCCCTGCGTACCCATATGCCGCTCGCGGTTCGTGTTTATCTTCCCAACCTTTGCATTTATGTCCCCCATGACGAAGATGATATTTTGCTTTTTTATGCCTCTAAGGGTGGCGTTGAGGGCGTTATAGAAGTCGTCTTTGGTATCCTCTGATGATGCATTGGTTGGGGCGTAGCACTGTACGATAGATATCTTCCGGGCTCTTGAGTTAAAACGGGCGTATAAAATCCGGTCTGAGATTGGTTTCCAGTCCACAAGGCTTTTTCTTGCTGCATTTGAAAGGAGGAGTCCTACGCCATACTCGTGCACATCTTCCTCACTTTCTTTACCCGAATACAGCAAGGTCAAGCCCTCGGACGTTCTCATCTCACCAAAGCCGTTTCTTCTTACTTCGCTTAGGCCGAGAATTTGCAGGTTGTAATTAATCATTACTGCTTCAGCTTGGGCCAGTCGACCGTCGCCGGTAAGCGTACGCACATTCCAAAAAGCAATTCGTGTCCGTGTTTTCATGCCAAAAGTCGTCGGTAAAGTATCGGTCCGGTTTCTTACTGTTTCGGTTTAAAGAATCTATGATTGTCGGGCAAGCGAGTGATTAGCCCACTGTGCCTTAATCCGCTAGCGGGGCTGTCGCTTTAGAGCCTACGGATGTGCTCGGTTTTGTAACAGGTATCCTCCCTAGTGAGTCGATTCTGTTTTAAGGCGCAGAATACTCGCCCTTCGTGTAACAACAGATGAAACCCATGTTTCATCTGTTGTTACAAATCGACGTAAAAAATCGGTCTTATTACTCTGAAAACGGTCCAGACATTCTTTTGAGTTTTGCACCCGAATCCTTTTTTGATCGTGCCTAAGCAATCGCGGCACCCAACGGGCCGATAACTTTTTGATATTTAATTCCTCACTTAGGATATGATGTACCCGTTCTTTTGAGATACCTGTAGATGCTGTGGTGTCAATTATTTCAGATAACTTCAATCGTAGATCTGCTAAAACCATATCATGTACTTTCACGACCATTTCCGGAGTCGTGACGCTTTTTGGACGTCTAGGGCGGGCTTCATCTTGAACACATGTACGACCGCGTTGAAACTCAGCCACCCAGTTTTTTACTGTCGCATAAGAAGGAGCAAATTCACCCAAAACATTCTTAACTCGTCATAGATATCTTTCCCCTTCATACCCTTCATATGAAGAAACTTTATCACCGCTCTTTGTTCAATTTTATCCATTTTGAAAACAGTTGACGAAATATATTTTTAAATGACAAAAAGTCGATAAAATTTTCACGCCACCTTCAAATTTAGAACACAGGAGGCCAGAGATACGAATTTAAAAATGATTCAAAATTTTTTTTAATTTCAACTTTTAAATAGCAGTGGCTAGTTACTTATCATCCCGCCTACGTACACGCCGGTCTGAACGTGTTAAGTGGAGTTACTTGGTCCTGAGGTGTAACTTGGACCCGAACTCATTAACCAATAGCAGCACAGTAAACACAGGTTTTCATGTCCCTATTTGTTGACAAGTTCGTGCCAAATTTTCCCAAGGCCAAAGTTACCCAATTTACCCGGTATGTAATTAGATACTTACGCAAAGTAAAAGCATGTGGTCTATCGGCTCTCTCATGCCAATGTCTGTCACTTCTCACTGCTCTGTACCAAACGTCATTCAGAAAATGAGCCAGAAGTTCCGGTATGTTGCCACCTTTCATCAGTTTAGAGCACCACAGACCTGCCAGTAAGTCTATATTTCTAACGTCTTTATATAGAGGTTGCAATATTTCAATGTACTGAAAATAAGAATATAATCTTTATTACGATTATATTAACCTTTCGAATACCGTAATTAGAGACACAATAGAAAGACAATGAGAGAGCAAACGGCGTTCGTTTGGAGTTTAATGAATTAATGTGTTACAAGAATTAGTGGTCATCATCATCATCATCAACCTTTTTGATGTTCCCACTGCTGGGATTTAGGCCTCCTCTCTAGGAGAGGGATTAGTGGTCACAATAAAACATTTCTTAACTTTTCTTTTTTTCCTCGTCGATTTTCACTCTTTTCCTCATTTTTCAAATATGTCTGTGGGTAAAAATCATCCAAATGGCATCCCCCGCCCTTGGGCGGAGCGGGTATTTTGTGAGCAGAGTAGGTCTGAGAATCAGCCAACATCTATTTTTCATACCCCTTAGTGATAAAAAAAAATAAAAAATAAAAATAAAAAAAATAATTTATATGGCAAAACAACGTTTGCCGGGTCAGCTAGTAACATATATTATAGTCTAAACTCTACCTCAACTAACGTTTTTGAACTAAAATATTGATACCATCAATATTGCTAACACCCCAATTTAGAGCAATCTGATTCGTTAGGTAATCTCACTACGAAAGCCGGAGAAACTCATTGTCCCTGTATCTTTAGTTTCTATGTTTTGTGGATTGTTCGCGGGTGCACATATAAGTAGGTACGTGCACATAATCGCCGATTGGAACCTTAATTTTTTATTAATTTTCGCTGGTTATTTTCCATAGGATCAATCAAAACCGAGTTTTAGCTCCTGACATTTTATATGTGCCCACGTGAAATAGAAATATTTTGATTTTTAATCGAAACTTTTAACGGGTCTCGTGGCCTCGTATGCTTTGCAGAGGTCCAGGGCCTCAAGTCTGCTATTACAATAGTGTCAGAATGGTCTATCATTGATGTCATAATTGTCGATTTTGACAAGTTTGGTAATCTACTAATATAATGGCGTCATTATGACTTTCCAATGGTCAACCACTGACACTCCATTGAAAGAAGTGACATAGAATGGTAATCTCGTACATACTATCAAAATGAATATTTGAAGTTTGCGGTAATCTGCTAAAACTTAGACAGTTTATTTGATCAGTATTTTACCATTAGAACGTTATTGTGCAGATATTGGTTTTAATATGCTCGAAATTATCATTCTACCACAATTATATTACAAGACCATTGACCGATCAATGATCGATCATTATGAATTAGCAGATTACAAACTTTTAGCAAAATGACAATTGGATCGTGTTGGAATGACGAATTTATAAAAATAGCAGACTTGGGGCCCAGGACCATAGCATCTCGTAATATACAGAGTCATAATAATAATAGGTATTTAACAAATTACAGGTAACGAACAAAAGAAGGCCGTATCTCGCGAGGACCAGCCGTTGGAAAGAGTTGTTCGTGTGCAACTATTGGGTGAAGCTGTATCTAGTCATCCCCTCTTAAATCACAATGTGCCAGGTTTTGCGATATACAAGTTCTACGATATCGGATCAGTTCACGACGTTGGCAAGTGTTATCTATATGTGTTATCTTTGGAGAAAGATTGACTAAGAAAGTTATTTAGTGTACCTACGGGGTTTGTTATCAGGTTATTTAAATAAAACGACCAAAACGGGTACCACACCCTTTGTACTTTTGCCTTGATAGCACACACATATTATACAATAACAGTAGGAATAAATAAATTATATACTAGCACTTACTGAGATGTTGCTTGCTCCGAAAACTAAAACGTAAAGAGAGACATGACAGTGTGGCGTGCTCTTTTATAATCTCTTGTAACTGTCAATGTTGCCGCGCTGTCAAGTCGCAGTCCGTTCGAGTTGTCAGTGCAAAAAAATACATTTAATGTTGCTAATACAGAAAATAATCATAGTGTATGAACATTATCGTAAGAATCGCTAACAGTCGGCCATCCATTATATAACAAATACGACCTCGTATGTGAGAAACAAAATAAATGAATAAGAAATTGGATTTACACACAATAATGAGCGAAGAAAGAATATAATATGTTAGCGATTCTTATGATAATGTTCATACACTATGATTATTTTCTGTATTAGCAACATTAAATGTATTTTTTGCACTGACAACTCGAACGGACTGCGACTTGACAGCGCGGTGCTTTTGACAGTTACAAGAGTTTATAAAAAGGAACGGCGCGCTGTCATGTCCTCTTTTACGTTTGAGTTTTCGGAGCAAGCAACATCTCAGTAAGTGCTAGTATATAATTTATTTATTCCTACTGTTATTGTGTAATGTATATGTGCTGGCAAGGCAAAAGTAGATATAAAGAGTGTGGTACCCGTTTTGGTCGTTTTATTTAAATAACCTGATAACAAACCCCGTAGGTACACTAAATAAATTTCTTAGTCAATCTTTCTCTAAAGATAACACATATAGATAACAATTCAGAAGTGGGATAAACGAGTCGTTTATTTAAATGCATTCGTTTATCCCGCCCACAAGTGATTTTTTTTTCTAACTTTGCAACTTCTACTTTTGCTTTGAAAGTACCTACGTAACCAATGTAGGCACCGATACAATTTTTTTTGGGATAAACTATACTATTTTATCTAAGCGGGCAAAGTGATGTGTAGTTTGAAATGGTGTGCTCAGCTTATTCAATATGAGTTTCTTCTGACACTCTGGTGGTACTACGACACTACAAGTATCTTGCCAGGATTACACCCTGGAGGTACTACCACACCACACGTACCTTGCCAGGGCTACACCCTGGAGGTACCACCACATCACACGTGCCTTGCCAGGGTTACACCCTGGAGGTACTGCCACACCACACGTGCCTCGCCAGGGCTACACTCTGGAGGTACCACCACACCACACGTGCCTTGCCAGGGCTACACCCTGGAGGTACAACCACACCACGTGCCTTGCCAGGGCTACACTCTGGAGGTATTGCCACATCACACGTGCCTTGCCAGGGCTACACTCTGGAGGTATTGCCACATCACGCGTGCCTAGCCAGGGCTGTACCCTGGAGTTGTTAGAGGACAACTCGAGCTGTGTTCAGGTGGATTATAGACAGGTTTTGGGTCATTTTTAGTAACCGTAGCAAATAAATCTACCAAATTAAGAGTCGTTGTTACCCAGAACCTGCATTCTGAGTTAACTTATTGAGTTAATGAGCAGACCAGTGATACTTTTATTTGGAAATAATCTAAATGCAACTAAAAGGAACAGTCTATGTTATTGACAGTAACTGAAATTAAAATTGGGTAAATTAATATTATATGGATTGCTTTTTGACAGATAGTCCGACATTTATTGCCTGCTAGCTTTTGCCCGCGGCTTCGCCCGCGTACATAAAGTGTGGCCTGTATCACTCAGGATTGAAGCGGGTTTCTGTGAAAACTATAAAAAAAGGGGATTCGGACCAGTGCTTTCAGAGATTAACTTCTAAAACTTTAATATATATAATGGATTTTATTGAGGATTTTCGAAATAAACCACAAATTGTTTCTCTGAAAACAAAGATTTGTTTTATTCAACATGCTTTTACAGTATAACAATTATCGTTTAACTAAAATTACACTTTTATCTCACCTGAAAACAAAGAAACGACATTAAAGTTCACTAATATCGCCTCCTCAATTATATCCCTTTAATTATCTCTCTACAAGTTTTTATAACAATAAAATGCACAAAATAATCTAAACATCATCTGTCATTCAATGATACGTCACCCCGTATCCACAGCTTAAAAATAAAAAAAATGAAATGTCATTTCCAAGGAGGTCATTTCATTACATCTACCCCCATAGGAACGAAAATTCTAAATAATATAATACAAACAATGCACCTGCAAGCTATCTTTATACCTATTCGTTTTCTTCTACTTCATCTTCTGCCGTAACAGGTCGTAATTTTGTTATGTGGAATAAAGTTGATTCTGTTTTTCTGTTGCCAGTGTCAATCTTATAAATGTAGTTCGATATTTTCTCTATTATCTTGAAAGGGCCTATTTTTAATTCGTCTAATTTTTTCCTGTTCAGTCTATTTCCATTTTCTACATATACACTGTCTCCTATCTCGAACTCTTGTATTTTCCTATTTCTATCAAATATTTTCTTGTTGTACTTGTGAGATTTTATTGTATTCTCTAATGCTAATCTTCTATCAGCAATCCACTTGTCTTCCTTTTCTATTGTTTTAATTTCATTTGGTAAAATACTGACATTTGTACCATCCAGTAAATATTTTGGTGCAAAACCTGTAACAGAATGGTCTGTTTCATTATATTTGTACGGTTCGTACACTTGCAAGAGTTGTTGTTGTAGAGGTTGGAGTGCGTAGAGAAAAGATCACTTGGTTTCCGTAAGGTTTATTCCGTAAGAACACTGTTTACAAAGAAAACTGTTGACGATTCCTTTCTCTAATGTTAGTCACCGCGTAGCAGTAATTGCACTCATCGATTTATTGTAATGTATGTTAATTTATAGTAATAAAGTGACGCACGTCGGGTGTAAGACCCAGCGTCAGCAAAATGTACTGTTTAAGACTGTACATCTTGGCAACCCCAAAAGGAGAAATAGATCAAAAGAGAAAGGAAAAGCCATCACAAAGTTAAAAATATAGTAAATTATAGTAAATTAATTAATCAAATTGAAAGGCGACGTTCCTATGCCCAGGTCGAGACTCCAGCCGCAAGTCCTTTGTTATTTGTGCTGCCGTCGGTGCCGCCCGTGCAGCACCTGCTGCTTGTTGGTACTCTGGTTGACGGATGACTTGAAGTTCGATGTCTTCAGGCGGTAGACTAGTAGTATTGTTCTTGGCGTTGTTTGTGCAGTAGTGCGCACAACGGTTCCTCCCAACCACCACAAGCACAGCTATGATGCCGGCCGTCAGTAAGAAGTAACAGATCGCATATTGATGAATGTCGTGATTCGTTATTGCTGGTAGAGAAACTTCATTCTTCCTTTGAGTCGCAAGTTTTTGTTCAATTGTTACAATATCTTGATTCGTGGCCCTTGACTGAAGGATATTTGGGGCATAGCGATATGTCAAGTTCACTATTTTGTTGATAGATGTGATAGTTTAGTGGTACCGTCTATTAGTCGTTTGTTGCGGATGTCAACAATGAGATTGTAATGTGACAAAAAGTCTACTCCTATTATGGCTTTAGTGACATCCGCAACGATGAAACGCCAATGGAAATCCCTACGAAGGCCTAGGTTTAATACAACCTGTAGGTAACCGTAGGTCGCTATGGTTGTACCGTTGGCTGCACACAGCTGGTACTCAGTTTTCGTGCGACGCTGAGGTAGCGCAGTTCGAGGGAAGACACACAAGTCGCTTCCGGTGTCCACAAGGAATTGGACTTTCGAGCTGCGATCCGTCACGAACAGGCGACCAGTTCTTGAAGGGCAATCTTCAGTCGCCATCACCGACTGCCCTGCTCGTTTCCCGCTTTGTAGTCGCATGGGCGGATGCACTTTTTCGCGTGGCTGCCGAATTTGTGGTGGTACCAGCAGATCGGGAACCTTCTGTAGTTCGACTGCGATCGCCGAGAAGGTGTGCGACTGCGATGGCCGGACGTCTGACGTGTACGAGGACGGGAGCGACTGTGCCTTTCAGTTGTTAGGGCTTCTACCTTCCTCGTAAGCTCCATTATGAGGCTCATCATGTCCTTCGGTGAGTCCATCCGCGATGTCGATGCTGCTGCGACTTGAGGAATTGCTGGAGCGATGTCGTGCACTCTGTCGGCGAGGTCCGCGAGCTCTGTGAGCGATAGGCTCATCTGGGAGGCCACAATGGTCTGCAGGTTGCTGGGTAAGCGGCTGGTCCATATCGTGCGTATGAAGTCGTCCGGCATTGTGGGTCCCGCCAAGTTCTGTAGGTGTCTCAAGAACTGCGATGGCTTCCTGTCGCCTAGCTCTTCCGACTGGAGGAGCTGCTTGGCTTTCTTCTCTTTGGAGACTGATAAGCGCTTGATAAGCTCGGTCTTCAGCTTTTCGTACTTGTCCGTTGCGGGTGGTGAAGTGATAATATCCTCAACTTCCTCCGAGTGTTGACGGTCGAGTTGTGCCAGGACGTAATAAAATTTTGTGGCGTCGTCCGTTATCCGGGCCAGTTTGAATTGGCCTTCCACCTGGCAGAACCATATGTTCGGCTTTTCTGGCCAAAAAGGGGGTATGCGGACGCCAACTCTGAACAGCTCCATCGATGGGTTGTCCGCGTCAGTGGAGACGCGCGCGCACTTACTTGGCCGACGGGTAGAGCGTTGGCTGCGCTGGGATACCTCGGTGTCACTACCGTCGCTGCTCATCTTGGCTGTCTTCTGTGCTCAGACGGGGTCACCAATTTGGTTGTTCGGGTGGTGTGTGTGTGTGTGGTGTAGGTACTCACTGGGTAAGTGGTGAATAAATAAAAGTCCTTGTCGTAGTGTCTCCAGGTATAATCTCCTTACACACACAGCACAACAACACAAGTAAATAGAAGGCGCAAGATAAGCCAAGCACAACACGGTATATTGCAGTGGTAATAATAAAAAGTCTTTTACGCGTAACGCAGCTGTAAAGTTAGCGCGGGTAGATTTCGGTTCACAATTAATATCATCGGCGCAAGCGCACGTATATCTAGCGGACAGGATAGATCGTGACTGGTGAGAAACGAAATATAACTTTAGTGCTGCAACTCGGCGGTAGAAGAAAATAAATCGCCGGCGCGTCATCGACTGTGTGCGTGTCCCCAGCGTCACGTTAATGTGTATGTCGTATTTAGTGTTGGTGAATATGTGTGTTGTGAACTTGGAAATATATAAATATATATGAATGTATAAATAGACATAATAGATGTATGTAGGTGAGTATATATTTATTGTGTACGTGTATAGTGTGCACTGAATAAATATGTGTAAGTCACCCACAGATGTATCAAATGTTGGAGCTGTGAGCTCATAATCCATTTTCATGTCGCTGTGGTACTGGCGTTGTGCGTAAATGGTTAAGTCGGTAGATTGCAGTACGCATCCTTGAGATAATGTCACTATGCTCGAAGACGAGATGGTTTGTGATGTGACGTCATTGCTACATATGATTCGTAACGAACACGTTTCGCAGCAAATTGCTAGCCAGCTGTTTTGTGTTTGTAACTCTATCCAAGCGTCCTTACATGACGCGTGCTCGACGTCACAAGGTCCGCTGTTACGATGAGATAGCAGTTGTGCCTCACACGGAGCGCTTTTGCTGTGTAGTTCAAATGATGGCAGGTTGTTCCTGCACAAAAAGTTCCGCGATTTTTGTTGCATGCAGTGTTTCAGATCATTTTCGGACATAGATACGTAGATGTTCTTCTTGAAGTTGACCACAATGTACTTGTTTGATAACTGCACATATGTTGTCTCCTTGGCCATGTTAACCGGTAAGGGTATAGCTTTGTATATGTCAAAGTCTTCGTTAGCTACGAGTGGAATATGAGCTTCGAATAAGAAATAGTTTTCAGTGACTCGTGCTTTCACGTTAATCAGTTTGTAGATATCTTTGATGTTTTCTGTGTAGTGTTCAACTGGTAGCGATAAAGATTTCGGGAGACTTCCGGCTATTTCCGACAGTTTTTGTATCAGATGAACCGGAGTTATCAGATGAATGTCCACATGTCCTTGGTAGACGTTAGTTAGAGTGTTGAACAGCATCTCCTGGAACGTCCTCAAGCTGTTGATCAGTAGGTACGTCGTCAGTGAGGCAGAGTTGATGTAGCTAGTAGCCGTAAGTATTTCCATTTCCGTTTCGATGGATGCTATGTTCATGTTGGTCGAGTTGATGAAGCTATCAATGGAGTTGAATTGACGCTGAATATTGTCTTCGCTTTGCTTCAATACTTGATTCTCAAGCTCCACGATAGTCGTTTGGTTTTTGATTAGTTCAAGTAAGTAGTTTTCGTTAGTCTGCAAAGATTGGATGTCGTTTTGGTATTTCTTAGCAAAGTTTTGGTCCAGTATTCCAATTAAACTATTAGCTATGTAGCCGACTCCGTCGACTAAACCCCGTTTCTTCCTGTTGCTCAGATGTTTGTGGGGATTTATAAGTACGGAGTTGTAGTAGTTGAGGAGTTCCATTTCATGGTTTAGTTGTTCCATAGTAGATCTGCAGTGTTGTAGATTCGTTTTATGACATAAGGTTTTGATATTTTCGAAGTATGTTTGAGTTCGACGAGTTCCTTCCCAATAGTTAGTTAGATTGTAGTACATCATGAGTATCCATTCATCGTGCACTACTTGCATTTTTCCGATCGCGTCGTAGTATATGGGCCGCTCGCGTTCCAGACTTGTAATCTGAGCGGTTGACGACGTTTGGCGCGTGCGATCAGTGGCGCTATAAGATCCAGTTACAAATGTAAACAATGATAACATTGTTATTGGTAACGTTGAAATAGGCTTCTTTGACCTTTGCCGCCGTTGATTGCTCGAGTTCTGTTGAGGCTTACTTTTTGTGTCGTTTTCTTTGACATCTTCAATTTCATTGTTCAGTGGTAATGGCGATAGTTTTGTTATTGGGCGCTTGATGATTCCAGCTTGAGTCTTGACGGTAGTAACTCGAACATATCCATCAGATCCTGGATGAGTCTCCAGTATACGACCTAAGGCCCATTTTCCCGGCGGTAGATTGTTTTCTTTCACCAGTACTATATCGCCTTCTTTGATATTCCTAGAAGGCTTGTTCCACTTACTACGTGTTTGTAAAGTAGTAAGGTAATCGTTTGACCAGTTTTTCCAGTATTGTTGAAACATATGTTCAGTCAGCTGCCATCTACGACGTAAAGCGATGTTATTTACGTCGTTGTAATCTGATAGTGGCATAGACAATATTGGGCTTCCTGTTAGGAAGTGTCCAGGGGTGAGGCAGTTGTAAAACTCTTCTAGATCTTCAGTCAGCGGGCACAGAGACCTTGAATTCAAACAGGCTTCTATTTTCGCTAACATCGTTATGAACTCCTCGTACGTCAGTTTTTGTTCCCCTAGGACTCGTCGCAGATGACACTTCATGGACTTGACGGCTGCTTCCCACAAACCGCCAGCAGTTGGCCAAGTCCAAGTCCAGACATTCCCTGCGCTTTCCAAAAGACGAATGACTAATGGGTGATCTACCACAGCAAAGGATCACTCCGTGTCGACCTTTCACGCACACAGGAGTAGACTTTACCGGCCATGTAGATGTCAAACACAACAAGGGCAGAGGCGTGAAAACTTCCAAGGGATACGTCGCCATATTTATATGCATGGTGACCAAAGCCGTTCACATCGAACTCGTGTCCGACCTTAGCACAGAAACGTTTATGGCAGCCTTCCAAAGACTATGTGCGAGGCGCGGCACCCCCAAGCATATGTATTCTGACTGTGGAGAACTGCAGGCGACGGTTGTCGTAGCGCTGATTTAGTATATCCCAACATGCGTTATAGTTTTCAGTACTGATGGTCAGATGTTGCACCAAACGTTCAGCTTTGCCTCGCAGCTTGGTCTTCAGGTGCTGCATCTTCTGCGCTTTGTTGATCATTGGGTTTTTGTGTATAGCTTCCAGAAAAAGGTCCTTGAAGGAAATCCACTGCCCATAGTTTCCGGAGAATTCAGAGATTTCCATCTTGGGTGTCGATTGCTGGAAGTGGATGGTGGACCAGATTTTAGCATTGATTTTCTTCTTCAGTTCATCGTATCTCTGTTCGATATCCGTGAACGTTTCATAGTAGTGTTCGTTGGATCCTTTCAGCTGGAAGTCTATTTCCCAGTGAAGTTTGTCGATGGGTTCCCATTTCGATTTCAATGTCGTGCAGTGGTCTTCTAGTTCCCATCTTTCTGAGATAGTAGCTACGTCGATCTTGGACATAACACGGTATATTGCATTGAAGTTGCATTCTTGCTTGTTAAGCAAGAGTTGTATGTTGTTGCTGTCATATTCTGAAGTCCCACCTAGGTCGAACTTCACGTTTTGTTTGCCCAAAGTCGCCAGTTTCTCGATAATGTCCTTTTTAGTTGATACGAACATATCTTGAGTTTTCTTATATATGTCATTCTTGAAGTATTCTATATCCTTATCTTCAAGTTCCAGTAACAGTTGGGCATGCCTTGTTTCGAAGTCTTGCCATTGATTTTCTAGCGACGTCAAGCGTTTCTTCAAGTATTCCATAGTTTTTCGTGATGCGGAATACTTGCTGTAGTTGACACATAGTGTTTTTATGTTCTCGAAGCATGTTGACTGCAATTCGAGTTTATCCATGTTGATGGCTTCTTGTTGCTAGCGTAGTTATGTAGCTCACGAGAGTTGGCACGTCGTTGACTATGCCAAAACAGCGTTGCGTTGTGTTGTGAAGACTACTGCGTTGCTTGTAGTCTTTTCCGTTTCAAATCTTGGAATCGTTTTCTTCCTTGACTTGAAATGGTCACTGGAACTCAGCACCCTTGCGCCTCGGTTACGATATTATGCGACTTCTCAATCTAACTGGGGCGACCCGCTTCTGGGAGACCAGCTAAACCGATCCGCTACCGTAAGGAGACACACAGCATCAAGATCCGGCTCGAAGGACCATAAAATGTACGGTTCGTACACTTGCAAGAGTTGTTGTTGTAGAGGTTGGAGTGCGTAGAGAAAAGATCACTTGGTTTCCGTAAGGTTTATTCCGTAAGAACACTGTTTACAAAGAAAACTGTTGACGATTCCTTTCTCTAATGTTAGTCACCGCGTAGCAGTAATTGCACTCATCGATTTATTGTAATGTATGTTAATTTATAGTAATAAAGTGACGCACGTCGGGTGTAAGACCCAGCGTCAGCAAAATGTACTGTTTAAGACTGTACAATATTTCTGTACACATTCTCTTGCTACTGTTGTCCATGTTCTCTTATTATTTTTCTCATTTATTTTACATCCTATTTTATTTACTATTGTTTGGTTTAATCTTTCGTTCAAGCCGTTCGAAAATGGCGTATTCACAGCTGTAAATATTAGTTTGATGTTATTCTCCTGCAAATACTGTTTAAATTCTTTTGAATTGATGCCTGGATATTGGTCTGTTAGAATTATTCCAATCTCATCTGTCTCGAGTACTTTCTTTGTTAGTTTTATAAAGTCACTTGCGTTCTGTGTTTTTGAAGTCACAATAAACGCATATCTTGTGTAGTGGTCTACTAAAAGGTGTAAGTATTTTTTTGTTGACCTAGATCCTCCAAAGCCACCTATAGTATCCATTGACATTATCTCAAATGGTTTTGTTGCTGGTCCCAGTTGTGACATTAACCCAAATTTTCCTTGACATCTTGATTTATTTTTTATGCATATTTCGCATGTTTTACAAATATTTATGATATTTTTTGTTAGGTTTTTAGCTGTTTATAGTGGACTTATTTTTTTCTGTAATTGTCTGATTCCAATATGGCATAAATCTTCATGCACCTTTTTTTTAATTTTTTTACTAAATTCTTCTGAGAGTATAATTTTTTCAAGTTTCTTTATTTTTTTTATAATAGATTTTATTTTTATGTAGTAGATTTTGTTTCTTTTCTTTTATTGTTTCATTTTTTTCTTGGTCTTCAACTATATCTTTTATTTGTATTAAATTAACTATTTTTAATAGTTCCTCCTTGTTATCTTCTGATTCTAATACAGGGTTTCGGCTCAAACAGTCTGCTTCTATATTTTCTTTACCAGGTATATATTTTACTGTAAAGTCATATTGAGATAGGTAATATGTGAGGTCACCCAATTCTTCATCTGTCCTGCATTTAATATTCATGTTCTCTAGAGGTTTGTGGTCTGAGTAAATAGTGAAATGTTTTCCAATTAGCCAGTGTTGCCAGTATTTAACTGCTTCTTTCATAGCAATACATTCCAAATATATGGCCTTTTTTCGTTTTTGAGATTCGTTTAGTTTTTTTGAAAAATATGCCACCGGTTTGTCTTTACCGTCTAGTTGAGTCTGTTTTAATATTGCCCCGATACCCTCTAAAGATGCATCGAATTGTTCTGAATTACATGGCCGAGGTACTTTACTGAGTCTGAAGCAAAGTTACATTTCGTAAACTTCAATCTAAAGCCTTCTTGTATTATTGCCTCTAATACATTTCTTATGTGTTTTATATGTTCTTCAAAGGTGTTCGAGTATATCAGAATATCATCAATATAGTTTACGGAGTATCCTGTGAGATTGTGCTTTCTTAGAATATTGCTTAAAATTCTCTGGAAAATTGCTGGTGATGTTTTCAAGCCAAAGGGAAGGCAGGTCCACTGGAAGTGGCCATCTTGTGTGACAAATCCTGTTTTATATCTATCTTCCACCCGTAATGGTATCGCCCAGAATGCTGAATTTATATCCAGTGTAGTAAAATACTTACAATTTCTAGTTTTAACAATCAAATCATCTATTAACGGAAAAGGTTGAGCTTGTGGAACAACAATTTTATTTAGTTCCCTGAAATCTATACACAAGCGGGATTTCCTATTTTCACCCTTTTTAAATGCCAATGTCACTGGAGCAGCGAAAGGACTGTAGGATTCTTCTATTAAATTATTCTTTAGTAACATGGATATTTGCTTTTCAATTTCTAATTTATCTTCTATTGTACTACATACATCTGTATGGTCTTTTACTACAGTATCTATTTACTAGTAAATCTATGTGAGCTTCATAATCTCTAACTGTTCCTATATCATACTTGTCCTTTGCAAAAATTGTTTTATATTCCTTTATTATTTTCTCGATCTCAATTTTCTTTTCATTATCTAAATGGTCAAGTCAAAGTCAAAGTCAAAGTCAAAAGTTTTTTATTTCACATAGGCCTACATGGGCACTTATAAAACGTCAGAAGCTAGTGCACGGTTCGAAATTGGTCGTTTCCTATGGAGAAGAACCGGCAAGAAACTCCATGGTTACTCTTTTTAAAAAAATGGTTGTACTTACAATATTTCCATATAACAGTATTAAAAGGTATTATTTAAGAACAGTGTAAACCGGTCTATATTGTACTCAAAAGCACAATAAAAATAATCATTTAAAAAAAAGTGAGTCAAAATATGAAGTAATCTAAGAATTCGTGGAGTCTACAGTGTTCTTCCATTTACATAATAAAAAGAGGCTATATAAAAAAAGGTAGAAAAAATAATAATAATTACAACTGTCAGTAAATGAGACGTTAACAACCAAAAAAAAAAAAAAAGAAAAACTAACGAATTTAATGTGGTTGGAGTCAGATAATATAAAAAATTGCAAAAGCAATGTGTTAGAGAGAAAAAAAAAATATGTTACAACAAAGATGGAGCAGTTAATAGATACATTCGCATAATATTATAAGTTACCAGGGGGCCACAAGTGCAGAGGCAGTCATTGCCAAACAAGCGTGTCTTCGACATAGTCTTTAACCTTGTAATATGCTTTTTTGGTTAAGACACGCTTAATATGGGTTTTGAACTTTCCTTCGCTAAGTTCAGTCACCGCTTTTGGTAGCTTGTTATAAAAGCGTATGCTATTTACTAAAAATGACTTACTGGTCTTGGCTAATCTCCATTTGGGCAATATAATTTCGTGTTTACTACGAGTATTTATGTTATGGAAATCGCTTCTAATTTTGAAAAGTCCTAGGTTTTTACGTACATACAAAATACTTTCTAAGATATAAAGAGAAGGCAGTGTCAATATATCTATTTCTTTGAATTTATTTCTGAGGGACTCGCGAGGACCCATTTTATAAATAGCCCTGATTGCTCTCTTTTGCAATACGAAAATCGAGTCTACATCAGCTGCAGATCCCCACAGTAAAATGCCATAAGACATAATACTGTGGAAATAGGCATAGTAAACTAACCTAGCTGTGGCGACATCTGTCAACTGCCTTATTTTTCTTACTGCATATGCCGCTGAGCTTAATCTACCTGAGAGAGTTCTAATATGAGCACCCCACTGCAGTTTGGAATCGACAGTTATACCTAAGAACACAGTTTCTGTAATTACATCAAGTTTTTTGCTATCAAGAATTAGATTGATGCCAACTTGAGGGACATTCGGTAATGAAAACTTTATACATTTAGTTTTATTTGCATTTAGTAAAAGATTATTAGCAGCGAACCATTTCGAAAGAACAGCCAGACTTTCGTTAACGCGCAAGACATCCGCATCTTTTCTATCCACTTTAAAAATAAGGGAAGTGTCGTCAGCAAATAGAATTATATCTGATAAATTAGCCATCATGTAAGGAAGGTCATTAATATAAACTAGAAAAAGGAAAGGGCCAAGAATTGAACCCTGGGGCACGCCCATCCTTACTAAAGACCCCGAGGACGTCACCCCATTTATGGATACTTTTTGCTGCCTGTAAGATAAATAGGAAAAAACAAGATCAGCAGCTCGTCCACGAATTCCGTAGTGATGTAATTTACAGATCAGAGTATTATGGTCAACACAGTCAAATGCTTTTGAGAGGTCACAGAATATGCCAATAGCATCCTGGGACTTCTCCCAGGATTCTAAAATGTGACTGATTAGTTTCACTCCTGCATCCGTCGTTGACCTTCCTTTCGTGAAGCCAAACTGATGACTATGCAAAATCCTATTTGAATTAAAGTGAGACAACATCTGGTCGAGCATGATTTTTTCATAGATTTTACTCAATGCTGGAAGCACAGATATTGGTCTATAATTAGAGGGATCACTTTTACTACCTGATTTGAAAATTGGTACTACTTTACTATGTTTCATTAAATCAGGGAATGTACCGCTGTCTAGACATTGATTAAATATGCCTGTTAGGACAGGAGCAATTGTATCAATAATATCTCCAAGAACCTTAACGGATATACCCCATAAGTCCTCAGTGTTTTTTATATTAAGACTTTTGAATGTATTTTTAATTATATCAACAGAGATACGCTTAAATTCAAAGGTTGGTATATCCTTTGTGAAATTTTCTTTTAAAAAAGATTCAGCTAACAAAGACGAAGAAGGGAGAGATTTCGTAACTTCTATTGGGATGTTGGTGAAGAAGTTTTCTAGCTTCTCAGCCACTTCAGTCCTGTCTGAAATGATTTTATTATCAATTTTTAGGGACAATTCATTTCGATCTCGCTGGTTTGTTTTTCCAGTTTCCTTATTTATCACCTTCCAGACAGCTTTTATTGTATTGTTAGAATTTTTAATTTTCTTACTTATTGACATAGATTTAGCTTGGGCGCAGACTCTTTTGAATATCTTTGAATACATTCTAACATGGTTATGCAAGTTAAGATCAGACGATAATGATTTTTCCTGGTATAGCTGATATAAAGTATCTCTGCTTTTTCGGTCTGTCATACTTACAAACTCTTCTGTTTCTATATGTTCATTAAAATTTATTGCTAATGTTTTTATATTCCTTTCTTCATTTCTGTTATCTTTAGACATTTCATCTATTTTATTTGTTCTTATCTTTTGTTCTATCCGCAAGTCCTCGTTTTGGGTTAGTTTGAATTTCTTTATCATATCCAATCCGATTATAAAATCATCAAAATATTCATTTTCTACTATGTATACATCCACCTCTTCTTCTAAATCAAATATTTTTATTTTTATTGTTATCAAGCCATCTGTTTTTTTCACACCATTAACCGTTTTCATATATGCTATATTCTCATTGTCCTTTTTTTCTTTTATTTTAATCAGTCTTGAATTTATTAAAGAGATCTGTGAGCCTGAATCATAAATGCCGCTCACTTCTAGTTTATTTTCTAATAAGAGCTTGATTTTGATTAATGGTGTACTTACTCGTTTTTTTTCTCAGTATTTATATCTACTTCAATAATGGAGTTGTTATTTACATTTCTGGGTTTAAAAACTTTTTCAGATTCATTTTTATTTTTCTTGAACCAACATGACTCTTCCGGATGATATCTAATTCCTTTGTTCAAAGATTCACAAGTGTTACATGGCTTCTTCTCATTAGTTTTATTTTTATAAAGGAATGTACAACTCTTTATTGTACTTGAGTTTTTCTTGTACATCATACCTTCATATTTTCTTATCTCATTGAACAAATCAGTAGTGTCATTGAGTTCATCTCTGTTTAACCTATTTAAGATAAACCCAGGTAAACCTGTTGCAATAAGATCTATCATTGTTTTGGAGTCTATCGATTTGTTTATGTCTAGCATAAGCCTTTCTTTTCTAATAGCGTAATCAATTAGTAGTCCTTCTTTATATCTAAATGCGAGAGCATATGTAACTATGTCCCATCCTCGGTTTTTAAAAGTTTCTAAAAATTTGTCTTTCCATTCGTTCCATTCAGCCTTTATTGTTAGTTTTATGGCCATCGAGCTATACCAATCCAAACAAGATTTTTCTAAAAACAATCTCAATATATCTATTTTTGTTTCATCTTTTGATATATTAAAGCGCTCACACTCCTTTTCAAAATTCTCAATCCATTGCATTGCATTAGGGTTCTTGCTTGTGAATTTTTCAATAATAAATTTCTCTGAAATATGTTTTAGGTTATGTTGATTTTCTTTCTTTGTAGTAGTTTCTATTAATTTTTCCAAGATTTGTTGCAAATTGTCGTTTTTGTCTATTGGTTGTTTTGTGCTTATTTCTTCTAAATATTGATCTAAAAATTGCATATTACCTTCCTCATCTCTATATGTTTTCTTAAGATCTTCATCCAATTTTATCCATATTTTTCTACTTTGATGCCTTTTCTTTATACTATTTTTTATTTTTGAGAAAGTATTCATTTTGACAATATATGTATGATGAATCACCGGCTTCAGCTCATCAGGTAAAACATAACATTTTCCTTCTTCTGTAGATATTGAGGTTATGGCTAATACATTTGATTTGCCATCATTTGAAGCTATCATCTTAAACTCAAATTGCAGCCGGTCCATCTTCTTTTAGTTAACAAAAATGTCGTTTTATAATGGATTTTATTGAGGATTTTCGAAATAAACCACAAATTGTTTCTCTGAAAACAAAGATTTGTTTTATTCAACATGCTTTTACAGTATAACAATTATCGTTTAACTAAAATTACACTTTTATCTCACCTGAAAACAAAGAAACGACATTAAAGTTCACTAATATCGCCTCCTCAATTATATCCCTTTAATTATCTCTCTACAAGTTTTTATAACAATAAAATGCACAAAATAATCTAAACATCATCTGTCATTGAATGATACGTCACCCCGTATCCACAACTTAAAAATTAAAAAAATGAAATGTCATTTCCAAGGAGGTCATTTCATTACATATATGTATAAAATTTTAAAGTGAGCGTGCGACGATCTTTCCTCATTCAATAACCGTGATTTCATAGTGCTGCGCTCGCTCAGCTTATTCTCGCTCTACTATAACCATTTGCGTTATTATATTTTCTGTGTGTATCTCACTAGAATTGTGCCAAAATGTTTAGATTTGCATTTCAACCACAGAGTGCTTTCAACGGCAGAGATCATTATTATTATTTTATAATAAATAATGAGTTAGTAACAGTAAGTTTCATGTATTTTGAGTAGATTTTATCCGATTGTCCATTTTTTCACATCCTTTGTAAGTTATTATTTCGTTCATACCGAGCTACTGCGCCAGTAAATCGGTGCTAGCATATTATATTTTATGTAAGTGCTACGCGCTAGATTGGGTGTGCCGAGCACTAGCTTCAGTCGATTCGGGTGTGATGTAGGCTGTACAGTGTACACCTTGATCATTATAATAAATAAATAAATAAATTACGCAATGTTGAGCGAAGCGCGTATAGAAGCCATTACATTAATGGCGCTTGGGGACTTTTGGTCGCGAAAGGGGCGTTAGCCTCACACACACACACACAGCTGGGTGCGGGAGCAAAACGGCCCCTTAGTCGCCCGGATTGTCCGGTGACCATGTAGTTCTAGCAGACAACCAGGAAACATAACAAATTTATAACTTTGTGATGTTACATGATAGTTATGAAATTTAGTACATTGATTCTTTACATTTCGCATATGCTGGAACTGGTGTTGTGTATGGCTTTACTGTTTAAAGTGATTTTACATGCCTACTATCATTGTTAATTTAACTGAAACCGGGTTAAATGGCGAATCAGTAGTATATAGTAAGCCTAATAATAACATTTTATTTCATCACCAGAGTATAAATCGCTTTGCTGGTAAAAATTCTAGATGTGAAAATGTTAATAGATAAATATTTATCTTATGTTTCCGCAAAACACCTTTTAATTCATTGAACCCCAAGCGAGTGCCGGCATTCGCGCGCCTATTTTCTTTCTATTGTATCTGTAGTTTCCGCGATTGAAAGGTTAATTAAAAGGAGCATTGGAAGAAGTAGGTAGGTACTAAGTAAACTTAGTGAGCCAGCTGACCCGGCGAACTCGACCCGGCGAACTCATCCCGCCTGGCAGTTAATGTGTGGTATACCATTCGATATAGTCAACTAGTTGTTGTGGGGCAGGGCCTAAGTAATATATCAATATCAGGTTGTGCACAATTTTAATATATATAGTTGTCTACATCAACTTATTTTGGTACAAAATGGAAATGTGTAAAACATTGTTTAGGTGATGACCTATATGATTTGCCATGGGTAACAAGTGTGAAGAATATAAAATTACATATTATCCACAAGTAGTTGCCAAATACATAGTTTAAAATTTGTATTTGCTCTTGGTTTAAAAATACACACCATGTCCTGTGTACTTTCAAGGGAATTGACACACGCAGTTTATTTTTTATTTTTAAATATACCTACACTGGTGAAAAGTTGTGACTGCAAGTCGGATAAAGTTTGAGTCTTTGAGATGAAAACTTAGCCTTAACCTGCAAGCGGTGATATAAGTGTCATGTCACTGTTCTGAGGCATTTTGGTGTTCCGAAGGATTGAACATCGGTAATGTTTTGAAGGCATCGTTTGAAACACTGAAACACTTTACTTTGAGTGACCAGCAGCCTTTATGAAATTCAAATTAAAACGTAAATAGTGTACTTAAGGACGCGTGAGCAAGATTCACTCGCTCGAATTTAGGTATCTTGGTCGCAATACATCGACCTGACGCGCACGCACACATAGAGCCCATTGTTCGCTCAATTTTATACTTTAACCGAACATGTCTTGATATTTGAGGTATTATTTTATTTTTCTCAGTAAGTATTAATTGAGTCAAGCTTGTTTGATTTTTAGTATTAGTATTACTATATGGCAATATGTAATTGCCTGCTTATCCAGTTTTGAGTACTACTCTTATAGCAAAAATAAGTAGTTGCCATATCGTTACGGGTAATAACGACCAATTTCTTTGTAAACCTACGATTATTTCCCAGGCTTATTTCTTTAAAAATATTATCAAAATCAAATGGGTATTTGAGATTAATTTTATCAGACAATTAGGTACAACGCACAACCCCTCTCCGACATGAATTAAATCTTCAAACTCAATAAATACTCGTACGATGTCTGAAGCAAGTAGGTATTTCCAATTTAATATTCGATCTAATCGTAAAATACAGTTAAAACTATGAATACTTATGTATTTTTAACCGACTTCTAAAAAGGAGGAGGTTCTTAATTCGGATGTTTGATTTTTGGAACGAAGTTCCTTATCGCGCGTTGTGAAAGGGGGCTAGACGGAAAAAAATTTCACGAAAAATTGTACCGACACTTTTACTGTCAAAATATAAATCCAAGATGGCGGCTGCAAGAAATTATCAACTTTTTCGTCATGGGTGTCGTTTTCATGGTTTTCGAGGGTGTTGAAACCGATGGTACTGTCAAAATATAAATCCAAGATGGCGGCTGCAAGAAATTATCAAATTTTTCGTCATGGGTGTCGTTTTCATGGTTTTCGAGGGTGTTGAAACCGATGGTACTGTCAAAATATAAATCCAAAATGGCGGCTGCAAGAAATTATCAAATTTTTCGTCATGAGTGTCGTTTTCATGGTTTCGAAGATGTTGAAATAGTGCTGTCAAAATGTACATAAAATGGGATAGTATTTTTTAGTTATCTTGTATTGGCTAGACGGAAAAAATTCTCACGAAAAGTTGTAACGATACTTTTTGCTATAGTAAGCTATTGTAAGCCGTGCGGCGTGCGCATGTTTCTCTGTCTGTCTCTCTCTCTCTCTTATAGAAAGCAAGCCAAAACGGAACTTCGTTCCATCCGGGTGTCCCTTGACACCTCAGTAGTTTTTTTGATGAAGTGGAACTGGTGAAGAAGACCAGAAATGGCCAGTGGAAGTTCATACTCACACAGATATCACAATGAACATAGTTATGCGAGCCGGAAGATAGGCACCGGAACGCCGTAATTAATCAATGTATCCTAGCCGTGTTTGGGTTTATTAGAATTGTCATGAGATGCACTTTGGCAATAAGGTACTATCAAACTGATCTGATGATAATGATGATGAAGCTAGAAGATAGGCACCGGGGCTCCGTAATTAATCAATGTATCCTACCCGTGTTTGGGCTATTTAGAATTATCATGAGATGCGCCGCACTTTGGCTATAAGGTACTATCAAACTGATCTGATGATGATGATGGAGCCGCAAGGTAGATACGGAAGCTTCATAATAAAACAATGAATTTATCCTAGCAGGGTTTGAGTTAATTGGAATTGTCATGAGAAAAAGGTACTCTGGCTGTAAATAAGTGTATTACATACAACTAAAAAGTGTGAAATAAAAAACTTTTACCAAAATAAATATAACCGACTTCACTAAAAAAAACACTAAAACCATCAAAATAATTTTAATTTCGGAAGTCGGTGTTTCTCGATGTTGTTTGTTCCATAGTTAACACCGACTAGTGAAATCGGTTATATCTTTTTTGGAAAAAGTTTTTTTTTTAATTATAAGGTAAAATATACAATGGATTTAGCAGTTATGTGTACTATCCAGACCCTATTTGTAGCATAGCCAATTTCTGTATTGTATTTGTGTGAAAAGATCTTATGGGACTGAATAATTTTAAAGCATGTAACTGGGAGATGAATAAATCATCGTTAATTTGATATCATGATATTGTGGCAACTTTAATTCCTTGTATATCAAAATGGTAACATGAAAAAATGATTCATAAATACACTAGCTTTTGCCCGCGGCTTCACCCGCGTGGCGTAACCTAATGTTATTTCCCATAAATTTTGGACCTCCATTTTACACGCGTGAGCAGCGTAGTTCTTACTACCTTAATTCACATATACTACCATTGTTGGTGTTGTGTTAGTTAAGAAAACAAACACAAAACAAAAATGCAATTATAACTTTTTAACAACTTCCAAAAGAAAACACAGTCATCAGTCGTGCGTTATTGTCGTTCGGTTTATTAGCTAAAGAAACAGTAGGCAAAACAGCGCGGGGGGAGGATCAGTGACCACGTCATGCGTAGCTACTGAAGAGGGGAACTTGTGAACTCGTGAATTTAATTTTGAGAATTATTAAATTTATGAAAGCTTTCTAATGGTACGTCCGATTTAAATGATTCAAAAAGTAATTTACAGATACTGATATAGTCTTGAACGCGAAGTAACTTATTTTGATAAGAATTAATACCGTAATTATGTAAATAGCTTTCCGATAAATGCTTCATGAATGCCAATTTTTAAAAGTAGTAAAATGGATATATTATGTTAACCTTAAGAGATAGACATATGCCACCGCGGACTTTTCTGTAGACCTATATAAGATACACAATTCCACGATACATTATTTTGTTATATCTCAAAGGGTTTAGGCAGCGTTTGCGTTAAAAGCTCCCAGACGGCTTATTTTTTCCCGACATCTTCAACAAATAACGTTAATGTACACAAAAATACATACAAAAACTTAACAAATTATATACTAAAAGCTTCCTCAAGAATCACGCTATCGAGTGGTGAAAACTGCTTGAAAATCGGTGCAGTAAATTTTGAGTTTATCGCGAACAGAGAGACAGACAGACTCAGCGGGGGACTTTGTTTTATAATATGTAGTGAAAAGTGTCCTAATTTATCTTGGTACTCGAAGATATAGGCAAGCGTGCTCTATCGTCGGCCACATCATCGCTTACCATCAGGTGAGATTGTGGTCGCCATCTTGGATTTATATTTTGACAGTACCATCGGTTTCAACACCCTCGAAAACCATGAAAACGACACCCATGACGAAAAAGTTGATAATTTCTTGCAGCCGCCATCTTGGATTTACATTTTGGCAGTACTATCGGTTTCAACACCCTCGAAAACCATGAAAACGACACTCATGACGAAAAATTTTATAATTTCTTGCAGCCGCCATCTTGGATTTATATTTTGACAGTACCATCGGTTTCAACACCCTCGAAAACCATGAAAACGACACCCATGACGGAAAATTTGATAATTTCTTGCAGCCGCCATTTTGGATTTATATTTTGACAGTACCATCGGTTTAAACACCCTCGAAAACCATGAAAACGACACCCATGACGAAAAAGTTGATAATTTCTTGCAGCCGCCATCTTGGATTTATATTTTGACAGTACCATCGGTTTCAACACCCTCGAAAACCATGAAAACGACACCCATGACGAAAAAGTTAACAATTTCTTGCAGCCGCCATCTTGGATTTACATTTTGACAGTACTATCGGTTTCAACACCCTCGAAAACCATGAAAACGACACCCATGACGAAAAAGTTGATAATTTCTTGCAGCCGCCATCTTGGATTTACATTTTGACAGTACCATCGGTTTCAACACCCTCGAAAACCACGAAAACGACACCCATGACGAAAAAGTTGATAATTACTTGCAGCCGCCATCTTGGATTTACATTTTGACAATACTATCGGTTTCAACACCCTTGAAATTCAAATTCAAATTCAAATTCAAATTCAAATTCAAATTCAAAACATTTATTTCAAATAGACCATTTACAGGCACTTTTGAATAGTCAAATGTCGGTCAGTCCAAGAAAAGTGAAGCTAAATTGCACGTTCCAAAGAGTAGGTCTCTATGGAGAAGAACGTGCAAGAAACTCCATGGACACTCTTTTAAATCATATTATGTGTTACATATAATGCTTGGTTACATATTACTTGTTGCTTCTATCATGTGAGCACAATGTCGATAATGAAATAAAAATTTAAAATAATTAAAAGATAGAAACTGAATTAAGCCACTGGCAGCTAAGAGATGACCAGTCCCATCTGACGGCACCCGTTCACGAGCATGACGCGTGCATCAGCCCCACTCAGCTCAACCATTTTGAAGGGAACTGAACGACCCAATAACACGTGCCACCAACAGCGAGACATTTGAGTGAGCATGACAAACTCTCAACTGCCATGCTCGTAATGTCAAAAAAAAAAAAAAGTTGTGACCTAATAAAAATGCTCCATGGTGCTACACATTCACAAACTTGGAAAAAGTGCTTCTACATTATACAATGCAATTGTGTCTTTCAAATTAAAAAATAATAATATTAGTTTTCAACTAATCAACTAATTAGTACGCCCTAGTGGTAGTGGAGCTGGACCAGCATTGAGCCAAGCATTTTTATCTTGAATATAATCCTCCAACTTATAATATGCTTGCCTGCATAGTGTGCGTTTAATACAAGATTTAAATTTCGTTTCATTGAGTTCTAATATTTGGGGTGGTATTTTATTATAACATTTCAAACAGTACCCCATGAAAGAAGAGGCCACTTTAGCCAGTCTGAAACCTGGTTGAACTAATTGATCCCTATTTCTTGTAACATAATTATGTCTATCGCCTCTTTTGCTAAAAAGATGAAGATTTTTTCTAACATACATGATGTTTTCATAGATATATTGACAAGGTACCGTCATTATGTTAATATCTTTAAACAGTTCCCCTAAAGAATCGCACCGGCGGAGATTGTAAATAGCTCTGATGGCTCTTTTCTGTAATATAAAGATTGACTCGATGTCTGCAGCCCGTCCCCATAGTAAGATACCGTACGACATGACACTATGAAAATAACTAAAATAGACTAGTCTAGCGGTATCAACATCCGTAAATTGGCGGATTTTTCTAACAGCATATGCAGCCGAGCTAAGCCGTCCTGCAAGAGATGTTAAGTGAGGACCCCATTGTAGCCTAGAGTCAAGCGTAATCCCCAAGAAAACTGTTTTATCAACAAATTCTAGTTTCTCATTGTTCAATACTATGTCGCAATCACTACTTATGACATTTGGTAAGGAAAATCTTATGCATTTAGTTTTTTTCCCATTTAGAACCAGATTATTAGCAGTGAACCAGTTTTGGACCTGCAATAAAGCGTTATTTTCATCGTCAAGATTATTAGTCCTATTTATCTTAAAAATCAAAGAAGTGTCGTCAGCAAACAACACCATATTAAGTTTATTTTTCAACAAATAGGGTAAATCATTAATATAAACTAAAAATAAAAAAGGACCTAAAATTGAACCTTGGGGTACCCCCATTTTCACATTTAATCCCGACGAATTGACACCGTTTATTTGAACTAGTTGCTGTCTGTCATTCAAATACGATTTTAATAAGCTTAACGCTGTTTTGCCTAGTCCGTAATGCTCCAGTTTCAGGAGTAATGTTTCGTGAACCACACAATCAAACGCCTTAGACAGGTCGGAGAAGATGCCTATAGCATCTTGTGCCTCCTCCCACGCATTAAAAATGTGTTTTAGTAAGGAGACACCAGCGTCAGTTGTACAACGTCCTTTGGTGAAACCATACTGTTTATCGTGTAAGATGTTATTGGTGTTAAAATGATTAAGCATTTGATTTAACATCACCTTTTCAAATATCTTGCTAAAAACCGGCAAAACGGACACCGGCCTATAATTATTAGTGTCTTTACTGTCTCCGGATTTAAAAAGTGGTATCACTTTACTATATTTCATTAGATCCGGAAAGACTCCTTGATCTATACACAAATTAAATATTAACGCTAAGTACGGCGCTGCAGTCTCAATAATTGAGGTACAAACTTTGATAGACATACCCCATAGATCTTCTGTCAATTTAATCTTGATTTCTTTAAAAGCTTTTATTACTGTTATGGGGTTTATATGTTTAAAGTTAAATTCAGTCGAACAGGCTGCAACGTTCGCCTGTAATAAACCAAAAGCATGCGATGGCGACGAATTTAGGGCTTCAGTAGTTTTAATTGGAATGCTGGTAAAGAAATTTACAAATTCTTCTGCAACTAGTTTGTTATCGCTAATAAGACCATGATGAGTCTCCAATGTGTAATCATTATTATTTCTTTTGTTTCTGTTGGTTTCATTATTTATTATATTCCAAACCGTTTTTATTTTATTATCTGCTGTTTTAACTTTGTTGCTGATGTTTAAGGCCTTAGCTGCCTTACAAGTATTTTTAAACATTTTAGAATAAGTAGCAACATATTTATTAAAAGTTTCAGTGTTAATAATAGGCTTAAGGCCATACAACTCGAAAAGTCTTTCCCTACTTATTCTGATTCCTTTAGTTGCCCAGTCACTAAATCTAAACTTAGGGCAGATAGTTTTAGTTTTTTTCTCAAACGTCTGATTAAACTCCTTTTGAACTACTGAAAAAAAATTTTTATACAAAATATTACCATTGTTTTCTGCAAGGTTCCAATCACCCAACCTGCTAGTTAAAGTGCTATTAAATTTATTTAGTTTACCGGATGTTATTGGTCTGAATTGTATCTGCACCTGTTGTATTGGTAAGTTGGATTCAAATGTTACCATTAGGCCGCTATGATCAGAAGGCAGATAATTTACAATGGCTTTTTCTAAATACTTGCAGCAACAAAAAACATTATCGATACATGTAGCAGTAGTTGTCGTTGTTCGAGTTGGTTCAATAAACACATTTGATAAATTAAATGATTTGAAAAGATTTAATAATCTACTGCTATCTGAATTATTTTCTAAAATATTAACATTAAAGTCTCCGCAGATAATTACTGGTTTATTACCAGTTGAAAGTTTAGCCATAACATCTTCCATGACTGACTCAAAAATAGAGTAGTTTTGATAATTAGGGGGCCTGTAAACGCACACTATGACATGCCTATCCAGCTCAATACACGACACTTCAATGCTATGTTCAACGGACAGTGCAACTATATCTTTACGAGTTTTAAATTTGATACTATTTTTAATAAGGATTAATGAACCCCCACGTAACATTGACTTTCGGTTAAAACAACTGCCCACATTATAATTATCATAATTAATTAGCATTTCAAAATCCTTTAACCAATGCTCAGTAAAACAAATAATGTCAAACATAGTTTTTTCTAAGAATAATTCAATTTCCAATTGTTTTGCAGAAAAACCCTGAATGTTTTGAAGAAACATATTAAAGGATTTTTGCTTACCCCCTGTAGCTTGAATGCTAGAAGATACTTTATTTTTAAGTTGACATACATTGCCAACATCAGTACCAACTGTTGTCTTATTACCTAGTTTAAAATATTAGTACTATTACTAATGGTGGGACTGATTACTGGGTACGCCGACATACTGCTTATGTCTGAGTTAATATTAACTGCTAATAGCTGCGCTATTTGACGTCTTAATATAATAGGCAGGTACACAGTATACCTGGTCGAAAAAAGTTTATCAACAAAATTGTTGATGTCAAAAAAGAAAAACTTATCACTATGATGAGTAACTAAAAAATGCATATGCATATTTAGCATATGTATGTACTTATTTTGTCTGTCTGAAAACCATGAAAACGACACCCATGACGAAAAATTTAATAATTTTTTGCAGCCGTCATCTTGGATTTATATTTTGACAGTACTATCGGTTTCAACACCCTCGAAAACCATGAAAACGACACCCATGACGAAAAATTTGATAATTTCTTGCAGCCGCCATCTTGGATTTATATTTTGACAGTACCATCGGTTTCAACACCCTCGAAAACCATGAAAACGACACCCATGACGGAAAATTTGATAATTTCCTGCAGCCGCCATTTTGGATTTATATTTTGACAGTACCATCGGTTTCAACACCCTCGAAAACCATGAAAACGACACCCATGACGAAAAAGTTGAATTTCTTGCAGCCGCCATCTTGGATTTATATTTTGACAGTAAAAGTGTCGGTACAATTTTTCGTGAGAATTTTTTCCGTCTAGCCCCCTTTCACACCGCGCGATAAGGAACTTCGTTCCAAAAAAGATATTGTTTTATTTTGTACTATACTCGAATTGCACTACGACGTCATACGTGTCATTATAACCTATATTCTAAGCTCGAACAAATTATTTTTATCGAGTTTCAAGGTTCATGACAAAATTCAACGCCCGATTGGATTACTATAGGGTTATCCATCATCATCAGATCAGTTTGATAGTACCTTATAGCCAAAGTGCGGCGCATCTCATGGTAATTCTAAATAGCCCAAACACGGGTAGGATACATTGATTAATTACGGAGTCCCGGTGCCTATCTTCTAGCTTCATCATCATTATCATCAGATCAGTTTGATAGTACCTTATAGCCAAAGTGCATCTCATGACAATTCTAATAAGCCCAAACACGGCTAGGATACATTGATTAACTACGGAGTTGCGGTGCCTATCTTCCGGCTCCATCATCATCAGGTCACTTCGATAGTACCTTATAGCCAAAGGGCATTTCATGACAATTCTAATAAGCCCAAACACGGCTAGGATACATTGATTAATTACGGAGTTCCGGTGACTATCTTCCGGCTCCATCATCATCATCAGGTCACTTCGACGGTACCATTTTTAACATAACTATTCAGAACCATTTATTTATTTTTATTGTCATAGTCGCTTAACTATCTACATTGTGATATCTATGTAAGTATGAAGTTCCGTTGGCCATTTCTGGTCTTTGTTTTAGAATAAAACTCATTCTGTATCAGTAAGTCCATTATTACTCCATAATAACAATTTTAAAAATAAGTATGATATTTGTACTTTTATTTCGGTCCGAAAAAGTAGCACGTCTTTGCAGTCGCAGTATACAAGTCGGCACACATTTTAGACGTATTTATTTTTTGTAAGAGAGCGATACGGACATCCGTTCACAAGCGCTTCTGAGCGCGGACTGACGCTAGACATCGCGCGTTCAATGAAAAATGTATGAAGAAATATTGAGAGTGGTTTTATTTTGGTCATAAATCATAAAGTTATTTATGTAGGTTCAAAATAATTAGCTATAGGTGTTGAAGACTATATAAGCTGTATTATTTTATGTTTTTTAAAGTAAAAATGTTTACTGGATTTAAGTTACGGGTTCCTACTCAGACCCTGTGTTTCGTAATTGTCTTGTATTAGTGCGTTGGTAAAATCGTATTTATATGAAAATTTTATATAAGACCGTAATATTTTTTTATGCCATCCTGGAGATAAATATATTGTCTTTTATTTGATACCAAGATATACTCATAATTATGATTCCTAGAGCATCATAATGGTTCCCGAAAAACCGTGATATTTGTCGAAATAGGTGAATACGTCCTTAATATAATTAGCGACCTGAACTGGAAACATCTGCTTTGGATTGTTCTCAAATCAAAGTTAAATAAAACTTAGTGTGACGCAACTTGACAGATCACTATTCATAACGTTTGTGACTTGTGAGTCGATGTTTCAAATGTTCCGTTTGTTTCTTGTAAACCGATGTTTCGGGTGTTCCGTTTCTATCTTCTGAGCCGATGTTCCATATGATGCATATCACTGTTTCGGAGCGTTTCAATGATTCGGATGCAAATGTCTGTCAAACAAACGTTTCATGCTTTTTACCCAACTTGAATACTTGTTTTTGGGGTTAGAGTTTGAAATTCCATAACTGTTATAGCTTCTGAACTTTATAAAACCAAATGAATGGGACTGGCTTTGAATATTACTTTTGGAATTAATTTTCAATAAGTACCTTCCGCGTAATGAATATTCGAATGAGGTTGCAATTCGTGCAGAGGCATCTGAGGACACGATTGCCAAGAATCATCGGTCTGATTTGGGCTTTAGTCCTGCAGAATATGTAAGAAATGTAATGTAAATTCTATTTAATGACTTTCAGAGAGCACTGCCAAATTGTTTATCAGCTGTCTAGTACCCATACCACTAGCTCTACTTGGTTTGGGACTAGATGGCGTTGTATAAAAGTTGTAGAATATATTATTGAATTACTAAATTTAGTATACCAACTTAGGGGTCACGATTTTTAATGGATCTTCAAGCTATCGTTGCATAATATAAGTATTGGTCGAATTATAGGAAGTTGGTATTTTCATGGAAAACCAAACGCACAGGTGCAGCACAGTGTTGCTAAAGTTGGTAAGCCTTTTGTAGGCATTGTTTTTTTTTTATAAATTTTTTATTAGGAGGGGTGATTAGGAGTTATTGTGGATAAATTTATAGCAAGAACTTGTTCACTAGGGATATTGAAAGATGATTTAGCATTCGTTACTATCTCATGAATGATAAGGTCATTGGAATATTTATTTAATACAGTATGTCCATGAATATTTTGATAACCAAAGGGTATTTTTAGAAAAGTGTACCTAACTTCCCACATCTAAAAATATGTTAATGAAATAAATGATTGACGTGAAACCTATTCTTGTGTTAAGAGAAACCAGTCTCTACTGTATTTGCCTTGAATATTTTAGAAGTGGTGGTATTTATATTTACGGCATAGTTCATAGTTGGTAATTTTTAATGAATGAAATAAAATGGAGACGAAACTACGTCATAGTTCGTGATCATGTATTTTGATTATTTATTGTATCGTTTGGAGTTTCAATAAAAAATAATTAGAGCCGAAAGAGTAAATTAAATAATTATGTACCCTTACGTTTTAGTCGGGGCAGTGATTATAAGTCATTGTTGGTCAGTCATTGAACGAATTTCAATTTAGATGTCATAAACATAGGTGAAAAGTAATCATTGATGTCATTGTTTGTGACATTCACTTAAAACTTATCATGTACCTAGCCTGAGTGGCCGAGTATTGACCGAAAATTATACAGAATAATTGAGGCGCCTGTTTGTTTCTATTTACAGCAGGACATTTGAGGAACCTGTCTGTTTACTTTAGAGACAGGACATTTGAAGAGCCTGTTTGTGTTTTTTATTAGAGACAGGATACTTTAGGGGCCTGTGTCTAACTAATGTTTATTTTTCATTGCAGACAGGGCATTTGAGTAGCCTGTTTGTTTTTTATTAAAGACAGGACACTTTAGGGCCTCTTTGAGGCGTGGCTGGAAAGACCTCACGGCGTCCTCACCTTCCGCATGACGCAGGTACTCACCGGACATGGTTCGTTCGGGAGTTTCCTGCACCGGATTCATGCGGAAGTGACGCCCGGGTGTCGCCACTGTGCGGAACGCCCGGAGGACACGGTGGAGCACACAGTTGAGGTGTGCCCTGCTTGGGCGGAGCATCGCCGTGCCCTCGTGGGGGCGATCGGCGGCGGAGACCTCTCGCGCCGGGCCTTGGTTGAGGCCATGGTCCGGAGCGAGGAGGAGTGGCAGGCGGTCGCCGATTTCTGCGAAGCAGTAATGCTCGCAAAGGAGGAGGCCGAACGCATCAGGCAACGGCGTTATCGCCGTCATCGCCGCCGCCGCCGCCGGGATTCTGATCCCGATTTCCGGCCAACGTAGGCGCGGGCTTGTGGACAGTGAGCAATGGGTAGCTCACTGTCTGGCCGTCCGGTAACGTCCGGACCAAGCCCAAGTCGTCGACGGCGCGCACTGTTCCCGCGCGCCTCAAGGAGTTGTCAGCAACAGTAGGGACCCAGCCGGGTCGAAGCCTACTGGGGCCAGGGTTATCCGAAAGGGCGCTCGAGCCCCGGTATGAAGGCTAGAAGGAACGGGGTGGGTCTTTTAGTCAGTAAGAGTCTGACACTATCTCCCGCTCCGCCCAAGGGCGGGGGATGTCAATGCATGATTTTTTCCCACTATAAAAAAAAAAAAAAAAAAGGACACTTTAGGGGCCTGTGTGTTACTAATGTTTATTTTTCATTGCAGGCAGGACATTTGAGGAGCCTGTTTGTTTTTATTAGAGACAGGACATGTTAAGGGCCTGTGTGTTACTAATGTTTTTTTGTTCATTGCAGGCAGGACATTTGAGGAGCCTGTTTGTTTTTATTAGAGACAGGACATGTTAAGGGCCTGTGTGTTACTAATGTTTATTTTTCATTACAGACAGGACATTTGAGGGGCCTGTTTGTTTTTTATTAGAGACAGGACAATGGAGGGGCCTGTATGCTTTTAATTAGAGACAGGACATTTGAGGGGCATGTATGTTTTTAATTAGAGACAGGACATTTGAGGGGCCTGTATGTTTTTGATTAGAGACAGGACATTTGAGGGGCCTGTATGTTTTTGATTAGAGACAGGACATTTGAGGGGCCTGTATGTTTTTCATTAGAAGTAGGACATTTGAGGGGCCTGTATGTTTTTCATTAGAGGCAGGACATTTTAGGGGCCTGTTTTTGAAAGATTGTCACTGATACATCTGCACTTTCAGGTGCCATTGTTTATATTTTATGAAACATGTTAAACAAATCATAATTGGCAGATTGACAATTGTTTAGTTTTGTTTTTTGTGTAACAATTGCATACAACTATATAAGTTTTGTTTTGTATCAATGTACTGCTGCTGCTGTTTTATTTGCTACATTCATTTCAATACCAATGTTTAGCTATGGGTAAATGTGACAATGTAACAATTTGTGTACAATTAATAAAGTTTTGTTCCCAGATATAACCAGCGATGCACGACTGATCTAAGGTTTTAATTTATACATTCGTTTTAATATGATAATGTTTCTTTTCCAGGTGCCATTACAATATATTTCTTTTTAAAGTTTTGTATAGATAATAATTGATAAATTGGCAATTGTTCAGTTTTGTTTCTACATGACGTGTACAATTAATATAAGTCTAGTATCGTTCCTAGGTACAGCGAACATTGTATGAATAATCTAAATCTTTATTCACTTCTGTAATAGATATCTATGTCTACACGTAGATAAATTTTTAAATGTAATATTATATTCTTTCTTCGCTCATTATTGTGTGTAAAACCAATTTCTTATTCATTTATTTTGTTTATCACATACGAGGTCGTATTTGTTATATAATGGATGGCCGACTGTTAGCGATTCTTATGATAATGTTCATACACTATGATTATTTTCTGTATTAGCAACATTAAATGTATTTTTTGCACTGACAACTCGAACGGACTGCGACTTGACAGCGCGGTGCTTTTGACAGTTACAAGAGTTTATAAAAAGGAACGGCGCGCTGTCATGTCCTCTTTTACGTTTGAGTTTTCGGAGCAAGCAACATCTCAGTAAGTGCTAGTATATAATTTATTTATTCCTACTGTTATTGTGTAATGTATATGTGCTGGCAAGGCAAAAGTAGATATAAAGGGTGTGGTACCCGTTTTGGTCGTTTTATTTAAATAACCTGATAACAAACCCCGTAGGTACACTAAATAACTTTCTTAGTCAATCTTTCTCTAAAGATAACACATATAGATAACAAATATTACATTTAAAAAATTATCTACGAGTAGACATAGATATCTATTACAGAAGTGAATAAAGATTAAGATTATTCATACAATGGTCTCTGTACCTAGGAACGACACTAACCTTATATTAATTGTACACGTCATGTAGAAACAAAACTGAACAATTGCCAATTTATCAATTATTATCTATACAAAACTTTAAAAAGAAATATATTGTAATGGCACCTGGAAACGAAACATTATCATATTAAAACGAATGTAGAAATTAAAACCTTAGATCAGTCGTGCATCGCTGGTTATATCTGGGAACAAAACTTTATTAATTTTACACAAATTGTTACACGTAGCAACAAAACTAAAGAATTGTCATTCTGTCAATTACGATTTTTCTATCAACATGTCTCTTACAAATATGAGCAATGGCACCTGAGAAAGAAATAACGTTTATATTAGCTTAGACATTTTTACCCATAGCTAAACATTGGTATTAAAATGAATGTAGCAAATAAAACAGCAATCGTACATTGATACAAAACAAAACTTATATAATTGTATGCAATTGTTACACAAAAAACAAAACTAAACAATAGTCAATCTACCAACTATGATTTGTTTAACGTTTCATAAAATATAAACAATGGCACCTGAAAGTGCCGATGTATTAGTGACAGCTCATTCTTACAAATCGTTATCTTATTATACAATCTTTCAAAAACAGGCCCCTAAAATGTCCTGCCTCTAATGAAAAACATACAGGCCCCTAAAATGTCCTGCCTCTAATGAAAAACATACAGGCCCCTAAAATGTCCTGCCTCTAATGAAAAACATACAGGCCCCTCAAATGTCCTGCCTCTAATGAAAAACATACAGGCTCCTCTAATGTCCTGCCTCTAATGAAAAACATACAGGCCCCTCAAATGTCCTGTCTCTAATCAAAAACATACAGGCCCCTCAAATGTCCTGTCTCTAATTAAAAACATACAGGCCCCTCAAATGTGCTGTCTCTAATTAAAAACATACAGGCCCCTCAAATGTCTTGTCTCTAATTAAAAACATACAGGCCCCTCAAATGTCCTGTCTCTAATTAAAAACATACAGGCCCCTCAATTGTCCTGTCTCTAATTAAAAACACACAGGCCCCTCAATTGTCATGTCTCTAATAAAAAACAAACAGGCCCCTCAAATGTCCTGTCTGTAATGAAAAATAAACATTAGTAACACACAGGCCCTTAAAATGTCCTGTCTCTAAATAAAAAAAACAAACAGGCTCCTCCAATGTCCTGCCTGCAATGAAAAATAAACATTAGTAACACACAGGCCCCTAAAGTGTCCTGTCTCTAATAAAAAACACAAACAGGCTCTTCAAATGTCCTGTCTCTAAAGTAAACAGACAGGTTCCTAAAATGTCCTGCTGTAAATAAAAACAAACATTAGTAAATAAACAATTGCCTGCTAAAGCCAATATGTTCCTGGTTTGTCCTGAACAGACTCCTTAATTGTCCTGAACAGGCGCCTCAATTATTCTGTACAATTTTCGGTCAATACCCGGCCACTCAGGCTAGGTACATGATAAGTTTTAAGTGAATGTCACAAACAATGACATCACTGATTACTTTTCACCTATGTTTATGACATCTAAATTGAAATTCGTTCAATGACTGACCAACAATGACTTATAATCACTGCCACGACTAAAACGTAAGGGTACTTTCGGCTCTAATTAGTTTTTATTGAAACTCCAAACGATACAATAAATAATCAAAATACATGATCACGAACTATGAAGTAGTTTCGTCTCCATTTTATTTCATTCATTAAAAATTACCAACTACGAACTATGCCGTAAATACCACCACTTCCTAAATATTCAAGGCAAATACAGTACGAGACTGGTTTCTCTTAACACAAGAATAGGTTTCACGTCAATCACTTATTTCATTAACATATTATTTTTAGATGTGGGAAGTTAGGTACACTTTTCTAAAAATACCCTTTGGTAATCAAAATATTCATGGACATACTGTATTAAATGGACATACTGTATTAAATAAATATTCTAATGACCTTATCATTCATGAGATAGTTTAATAGTAACGAATGATAAATCATCTTTCCATATCCCTACTGAACAAGTTCTTGCTATATATTTATCCACAATAACTCCTAATCACCCCTCCTAATAAAAAATTTATAAAAAAAAAACAATGCCTACAAAAGGCTTACCAACTTTAGCAACACTGTGCTGCACCTGTGCGTTTGGTTTTCCATGAAAATACCAACTTCCTATAATTCGACCAATACTTATATTATGCAACGATAGCTTGAAGATCCATTAAAAATGGTGACCCCAAGTTGGTCCCTATACTAAATTTAGTAATTCAATAATATATTATACAACTTTTACACAACGCCATCTAGTCCCAAACCAAGTAGAGCTTGTGGTATGGGTACTAGACAACTGATAAACAATTTGAAAGTGCTCTCTGAAAGTCATTAAATAGAATTTACATTACATTTCTTACATATTCTGCAGGACTAAAGCCCAAATCAGACCGATGATTCTTGGCAATTGTGTCCTCAGATGCCTCTGCACGAATTGCAACCTCATTCGAATATTTATTACGCGGAAGGTACCTATTGAAAATTAATCCCAAAAGTCATATTCAAAGCCAGTCCCATTCATTTGGTCTTACAAAGTTCAGAAGCTATAGCAGTTATGGAATTTCAAACTCTAACCCCAAAAACATGGTATTCAAGTTGGGTAAAATTCATGAAGCGTTTGTTTGACAGACATTTGCATCCGTATCATTGAAACGCTCCGAAACAGTGATATGTATCATTTGGAACATCGGCTCAGAAGATAGAAACCGAACACCCGAAACATCGGTTCACAAGAAACAAACGGAACATTTGAAACATCGACTCACAAGTCACAAACGTTATGAATCGTGATCTGTCAAGTTGCGTCACACTAAGTTTTATTTAACTTTGATTTGAGAACAATCCAAAGCAGATGTTTCCAGTTCAGGTCACTAATTATATTAAGTACACTATTAACGTTTTAATTTGAATTTCATAAAGGCTGCTGGTCACTCAAAGTTTGTGTTTCAGTGTTCCAAACGATGCCTTTAAAACATTACTGATGTTCAATCTTTCGGAACAACAAAATGCCTCGGAACAGTGAGTCGGCTCAGCAAAGAGCTACATACGCCTACAGTGACATGACACTGTGTTATATCACCGCTTGTAGGTTAAGGCTAAGTTTTCATCTCAAAGACTCAAACTTTATCCGACTTGTAGTCACAACTTTTCACCAGTATAGGTATATTTAAAAATAAAAAAATAAATTGTGTGTGTCAATTCCCTTGAAAGTACACATGGTGTGTATTTTTAAACCAAGAGCAAATACAAATTTTAAACTAGTTCCCTAGTTGGACAAGAACTAAAATAATGGGATTCAGCTAATCCTTGGTACCCACATCACTTCAAAAAATATAAAAATAACATTTAATCAACAGCAAAGATGCATTAGGGTAATATTTGGACTCGACGGTTTCGACAGTTGCCAACCATATTTTGATAAATATGTTTTTATTCTACCTTGCTTATTCAACTATCAGTACTATTTATTATTTGTTTCAACTAGAGCCAACACAGCGTTGATGCCTATAAGTACTATATGCAAGGCACGTATAATAAACAAAATAGGTTCCTACTGAAACTTTCTACATATTCTTTAGTATACTCAAGAGTATTAGTTTATTTGGATAGTGATTACATTGATTTCGTTGATTTCCTCTTGTGTAATTTCTCGAAAACTATTTCAACTATTTCAATATATTAAACTATGTATTTGGCAACTACTTGTGTTCAAATGGATAATATGTAATTTTACATTCTTCACATTTGTTACCCATGGCAAATCATATAGGCGATCACCTAAACAATATTTTACACATTTCCAATTTGTACCAAAATAAGTTGCTGTAGATAACTTTATATATTAAAATTGTGTACAACCTGATATTGACATATTACTTAGGCCCTGCCCCACCACAACTAGTTGACTATATCGAATGATATACCACACATTAATTGTTTGCCAGGTCAGCTGGCTCACTATGTTTACTCAGTACCGACCTTTTTTTTTTTTTTTTGTTTTCGGGGGGAAACCTTCAAAAGGCGCCCGGACTTTGGGGATAAGTCCGAGGAGTATGGGATTTTTACCTCACTAAAACCACCCCGGTGATCACCATCAGCACATAGAAGAGGCGCCGTTACCTCTTAAAAGACCATTCCGGAACCCCCTGTGTGCAACGCCTTTTAAGGCACATCCCTGAGGAGACTATACTACGGTCTCCCCTGAGCCTTTTTGTGCCCGGCAGCACGTGATCACTGTGCCACCGTCTTCCTTGGAATAACTCGATGGGCGGGCAGAGTCCCCACTCTGCACGTCCGTGTTTCCAAAGTCCCGTCTGCATTAGATGATGCAAGCGGGATTTCGGCGTGTTAGGCAGCGAGGCGGTTGCCTCCCTGACGCCTTCTTCTCCGAGCGGGATCAGCCCTCTCACGGTCCCGCTCAGCCGCCTCCTTCTGGATCATTACGGTCTCACAGAATGAGGCAACTTCCTTCCAGTTATCTGGCTCGGCTAGCATAGCCTTCACTACCGCTGGTAGAGACAGATCCTGCCCGATTCTGGCGACCAGAATTCGTCGCTCAGTGACCCACGCTGGACAGTCTTCCAGGGTGTGCTGTGCAGAATCCATGGCGTTTCCACAATGGTGGCAATTTGCCGTGGCTTCTCGCCCAATCCTATTCAGGTACTCACCGAAGCAACCGTGCCCGGTCAGCACCTGAGTCAGTCTGTAGGAAATGCGCTCCTTTCTTTTCAGCCAGGCTTCGAAGTGCGGCAGGATGGCTTCGACAACGCGCTTGCGCGAGAATTGCGGCTGCTGCAGCCGCTCGCACCACCTCTCGAGCACGTGTCGCCGTTCCTGCCGTCTCAGCCTTACTACAACGATCCCTGGCACGCTATTTCCATTTTGGCGTATGTCGCGAATCCGGTTGTAGACCCTCGCATCCATATCTGCCAGGATATCCAGTGGTGGAAAGCGTGCCAGGAGAGTTGCCGCCTCGAAGGATACCGTTCGGTATCCACGTGCGATCCGAATGGCCATTCTTCGCTGCAGACTATTAATTTTTGTCCTGCAGCGACGGACACCTGACAGTCTGTTTGACCACACAGGTGCCCCATAAAGGACCATTGATCGCACGACACCCGCGTAGAGGCGGCGAACTTCTTCCCGAGGGCCCCCGAGGTTGGGCAGCAACCTATGAACTTTTTTGGCGCAAACGTGTGACAGACAATGTTACTTTTTTATTTATTTTTTATTTTTGTTTTGTGTTTGTCTTAAGTTTTTGTTGTCTACGATGTTTTTTTTTTGCGCCAAAATAAATACTTTTCTTTCTTTCTTTCTTTCTTTCTATGCAAGGCGCCCACTGCCCTTCCAACGCGGGGGACTAGTCGCTCGAAGTGCTCTTCGAAGCCCCACCTACCGTCCAGAGTGAGGCCAAGATACTTTATGTGTTGACCCACCTGGACTTGCGCATCTCCAACTGTCACTGATAAGCTGGGTGGCTCTCTGGTCCTTGGCAATTTGTGGAACCAGAGTGCCTCAGTTTTATGAGGCGCTATCTCTAAGCCCAGCTCGCGGATCACAGCCACGACTCTTGCCACACCAAGCTCAGAAAGCTGACTGGTCTCGTCGAATGTATCCCCACCGGCCAACACCAGGGTATCGTCTGCATAACAAATGATATTTACGCCTATGGGGAGATCGACACGCAGGACCACATCGTATGCAAGGTCCCACAAGAGAGGGCCTAAAACCGACTACTCAGTACCGACCTACTTCTTCCAATGCTCTTTTTAATTAAAAGCCGTTTCGCGGAAACAAGATAAATGTTCATCTATTAACATTTCCACATCTAGAATTTTGCCAGCAAAGCGATTTATACTCTGGTGATGAAATAAAATTTTATTATTAGGTTTACTATATACTACTGATTCGCCATTTAACCTGGTTTCAGTTAAATTGACAATGATAGTAGACATGTAAAATCACTTTAAACAGTAAAGCCATACACAACACCAGTTCCTGCATATGCGAAATGTAAAGAATCAATGTACTAAATTTCACAACTATCATGTAAAATCACAAAGTTATAAGCTTGTTATGGTTCCTGGTTGTCTGCTAGAACTACATGGTCACCGGACCATCCGGGTGACTAAGGGGCTGTTTTGCTCCCGCACCCAGCTGTGTGCTGATAGGCTAACGCCCACTATGACCTGCCGTGACCTGTGTTGTACTTAGGGTCGGTGGTGTCCAACTTGTGAACTTTTAAAATATTTTTGGGAAGAAATAACAATGTAAAACATGTTGGAATCGATTCCGTTACTAACTCTGAACTATTACATATAACATCCAACGCTAAGACAACCTCCAGAGGATACCCCTTTCGCGACCAAAAGTTCCCAAGCGCCATGAATGTAATGGCTCCTACGCGTTTTAGCTCAACACAGCGTAATTTGTTTATCTATTTATTTATTATAATGATCAGGTGTACACTGTACAGTATACATCACACCCGAATCGACTGAAGCTAGTGCTCGGCACGCCCAATCTAGCGAGTATCACTTACAATATAATATGCTAGCATCGATTTACTGGCGCAGTGGCTCGGTATGAACCAAATAATAATTTACAAGGGATGCGAAAAATGGACAATCAGATAATCTACTCAAAATATATGAAACTTACTGTTACTTACTCATTATTTATTATAAAATAATAATAATGATCTCTGCCGTTGAAAGTACTCTGTGGTTGAAATGCAAATCTAAACATTTTGGCACATTTTCTAGTAATGGAAAAATAATATAAGTTATTGCAGGATACACACAGAAAATCTTATAACGCAAATGGCTATAGTATAGCGAGAATAAGCTGAGCGAGCGCAGCACTATGAAATCACGGTTATTGAATGAGGAAAGATCGTCGCACGCTCACTTTAAAATTATATACATATATTAAGGTTTTAGAAGTTAATCTCTGAAAGCACTGGTCCGATTGCTTCCTTTTTTTATTGTTTTCACAGAAACCCGCTTCAATCCTGAGCGATACAGGCCACATCCTATGCACGCGGGCGAAACCGCGGGCAAAAGCTAGCAGGCAATAAATGTCGCACTATCTGTCAAAAGGCAATCCATACAATATTAATTTACCCAATTTTAATTTCAGTTAGTGTCAATAACATACTGATCGTTTTAGTCGCATTTAGATTATTTCCAAATAAAAGTATCACTGGTCTGCTCATTAACTCAATAAGTAAACTCAGAATGCAGGTTCTGGGTAACGACTCCTAATTTGATAGATTTGTTTGCTACGGTTACTCAACAATGACCCAAAACCTGTCCATAATCCACCTGAACACAGCTCGAGTTATCCTCTAACAACTCTAGGGTACAGCCCTTTTTTTTTTATGGTGGGAAAAAATCATGCATTGACATCCCCCGCCCTTGGGCGGAGCGGGAGATAGTGTCACTCTTACTGACTAAAAGACCCACCCCGTTCCTTGTAGCCTTCATACCGGGGCTCGAGCGCCCTTTCGGATAACCCTGGCCCCAGTAGGCTTCGACCCGGCTGGGTCCCTGCTGTTGCTGACAACTCCTTGAGGCGCGCGGGAACAGTGCGCGCCGTCGACGACTTGGGCTTGGTCCGGACAGTTACCGGACGGCCGGACAGTGAGCTACCCATTGCTCACTGTCCGCAAGCCCGCGTCTACGTTGGCCGGAAATCGGGATCAGAATCCCGGCGACGGCGGCGGCGATAACGCCGTTGCCTGATGCGTTCGGCCTCCTCCTTTGCGAGCATTACTGCTTCGCAGAAGTCGGCGACCGCCTGTTACTCCTCCTCACTCCGGACCATGGCCTCAACCAAGACCCGGCGCGAGAGGTCTCCGCCGCTGATCGCCCCCACGAGGGCACGGCGGTGCTCCGCCCAAGCAGGGCACACCTCGACTGTGTGCTCTACCGTGTCCTCCGGGCGTTCCGCACAGTGGCGACACCCGGGCGTCACTTCCGCATGAATCGAGAGTGCAGGAAACTCCCGAACGAACCATGTCCGGTGAGAACCTGCGTCATGCGGAAGGTAAGGACGCCGTGAGGTCTTTCCAGCCACGCCTCAAAGAGGGGACTTACCGCCATGATTGTGGCGTGCCCAGCACTGGGTTGCGATAGTCGCTGACGCCATTTCACCATGAGATCCCGCCGGAGCTGTCCGCCATGCCGTGACCTGTCGCGGCAGCGGACTTTCACCCCGGCGTTGCATCTCCACGCGCATATCGTGCATGTGTGCAAGGACTGTTGCCTCCAGATCCCACGGTGGTAGGCCAGCCAGAAGGCTCGCCGCTTCGCGGGAGACCGTGCAGTATCCCCGCACCATCCTTATCGCCATGACCCTCTGGCAGGCGTTCAGTATGGCCGCCGGTTGCTTTTTCAGCGACGGCGCCCACACCGGCGCCCCGTAGAGGGCCATGGACCGAACGATCCCCGCGTAGAGCCTCCGGCAGGAGGCATCTGGACCCCCAAGGTTGGGCAGGAGCCGCTTGAGCGCAGCCCCAGCCCGGTTGAGTTTGGGAGCCAGACGTCGGAAATGCTCCACGAAATTCCACCGGCTATCGAGGACGAGTCCCAGGTACCTACTTCATCGTCGACCCGACACCGATGTGAACTCCTCCTACCGTTAGTTGGGAACTCAATGGCGACGCGTTCCGAGAGCGGCGACCGTGGAAACACATCGCCTCGGATTTGTGAAGCGCCACCTCGAGTCCCAACTCCTGGATCCTATCAACGACCATCGCAACCCCGCGTGTCGCTAGAGCGACCGCCGCCTGGTACGACTCTCCCTGTGATAGAACCAGCGTGTCGTCAAAGTCAAAGTCAAAGTCAAAGCATTTATTTCAAATAGACCATTTACAGGCACTTTTGAATAGTCAATTTTTAGTCGGTCAGTCCAAGAAAAGTGAAGCTAAATTGCACGTTCCAAAGAGTAGGTCTCTATGGAGAAGAACGTGCAAGAAACTCCATGGACACTCTTTTAAATCATATTATGTGTTACATATAATGCTTGGTTACATATTACTTGTTGCTTCTATCATGTGAGCACAATGTCGATAATGAAATAAAAATGTAAAATAATTAAAAGATAGAAACTGAATTAAGCCACTGGCAGCTAAGAGATGACCAGTCCCATCTGACGGCACCCGTTCACGAGCATGACGCGTGCATCAGCCCCACTCAGCTCAGCTTCAGGTCTGCGTAGCAAACCACGCTGACCCCGTCAGGGAATTCGCCGCGCAGCACGTAGTCGTACCCGATGTTCCACAAGGGTGGCCCTAGTACCGACCCCTGCGGAACACCGCACGACATCTCTCGACGTTTCCAGTCTCCCTGGTGACCGGGGTAGACTATAAATCTATCCGACAGATAGGCCTCGACCACTCGACAGAGGTATTCGGGCACCCGGTGGTACCGGAGTGCCCTCCGGATCGTACTCCAGGGCAGGGAGTTGAACGCGTTGGCAATGTCCAAGGACACTGCCACGACACACCTGCCCCGGGACACCGCATCCCCCGTCGTGAGGGCTCGCACGCGCATGATGGCGTCCACCGTCGAGCGCATCCTGCGATAGCCGAACTGTCCGTCCGAAAGGTCCAGCCCCACCCGTGTTAGGCGCCCGACGAGGCGGTTTGCAATGACTCTCTCAAAGAGCTTGCCCACCTCGTCGAGCAGCACAATGGGCCGGTACGCGAACGGAGAGTCCGCAGGGCGCCCTGGCTTCGCTATGAGGACCAGTTTCCCCGTCTTCCAGCAAAGTGGGAACTGGCCCCTCTCCATGCATGCGCTGAAGAGCCCTCTCAGTCGAGGCCCGAGAGCCTCCATGGCCAGGACCCAGGCCTTTCCAGGCAAGCCGTCGGGTCCTGGGGCGGTGTTTTTGGCACTCAGCCGTCGCACCGCCACTCTCATCTCTACCTCGGTCACCTCTGGAGCATCGTCGTCGTCGTCGCTGTTGCGGTCCGCGTCAGACAGCGCTGGCGGTGGAGGCGGAGCCAAGGGCGGGGGGGAGTGTTCCTCCCGCGCAGGGAACAGAGCGTTCACCGCACCCTCTACAATCTGGGGCTGGAGACTCTGATTCAGTGGGGGAGCCCAGGGGCGGAGCTTTTCCCGTACCATATTGTACGGGCGCCCCCATGGGTCCGCGTTCAAAGACCCCAGCCACACGTTGCGGGCCTCCAGTTTGGCCCGCTTGATCTCCGTTCGGAGAGTGCGTTTAGCCGCTCTGTATCCCTCATACAGCTCCGCCTCTCTGGCCTCCGCATCCGGCGGGCGGATGCGGCGTCTGCAGTGTCTGGCGTACCGGCGTCGTGCGTGACTGCATGCGTTGCGCAGTGCAGCAATCTCCGGCGACCACCAGCACACCTGGCGCTTAGCTCGCCCTGGACGGACTCGGGGCATTGCCGCGTCGCAGATTTGCGACATGGCCTCCCGGAACCACTCCGCCTCGACGTCTATGTCGACAGGCCTGTCCGGTGCTTGCACCCAGGTCTGTACCGTCGCGGCTTCCAGGAGGAGCTCCCGGTCCATCTGCTTAAGCGCCCACCGCGGACCGCAAGGGCTCTGTCGGACCGGCGCGGCCGTTGTTTCGGCGGAGATGTCCAACCGGATGTACCGGTGGTCGGAGTACGTCTCCACCTCCTCCATAACGCGCCAGTCGACGACACGCGGCAACAGAGCGGGGCTGACGAACGAGATGTCCACCACTGATTCACCCCGCATCCGCGCCAACGTGGGGACAGAACCCCGGTTCAGGACGACCAGGATACTGATACCATAGATAATGGACGACCAATTATGATAAGGACCCATTGAGAATGCAATCAATTCTATATTTTTATTTGAACAAACTTGCTTATACGAATGTGTTGCTCTGTAATCCAAAAAAAGGCAAGTTCTTAAGTGAGATTAAATTATGTAAAACATTTTATCACATCTGTTCCCAGTTTAGCCACTGTGTATTTGTAAACATCAATTATAAAGTCCCTTATGCCACGTACTTTATGGTATTATGCAGGTTTGTATTGAGAGATATATTACATCTAAACTATAAATATAATTATGAACAGTATACTCAGTCTTATTGTACGGATATTAAACAAAAAAATGCAGTGTCGATGTCCACACAGACAGATATTGTTACGCCATTAAACGTGAACACGCCATATCTCCGAGAAAATAAAGAGTAGCACGTAATAATTAAAACGCATTGCTGTTCGAAAGGTCTAGAATGGTTGTGCGTTGACAAGCTTAGAAAAATCTCGAAACATCCACACAGCCAGTACCACTAGTAATAGGTATTCATCTTACTGATAAGGGAAATGGTACTTTCCGTCTTTAACAATAGAGTCGAAATTCGCATGAAAGTGACTCTTATTACCACGAGCAATAAAAATGATTTATGACTTCGAGAAGCGATTCAATTGTTCTGGAATTCTGGATAGATCCGGGGACGTCGGTATCTAGAATTTTCTTGGCTCCGCATATAAATACGTGCCCCCGGCCGGAAGCGAGTCAGGGATTCGCTCCGTTGCCCGGGTAGGACGTGCGCGCGCTATCCACATCGCTCGGACCGCCCCTCCTCAGTCGGCTAAACCCGTTGTGCTGTCGTGAGCGTGAGCCTAGGCGAATGCTTGCGAGAGTGCACGGGGGAAGCCACTGCTTTTACTCCCAGTTTTATTATATTTTATTTTAATTCTGTTGCGGTCGCGAAGACAACGTGTCTAAGTCGAGATTTTTATTGCGTGGAATTTAAATTCATTTTACCTTTCACCTCAACGGAGATGCCAAAGAAGAAGAAGGGTGTCCGGAGCTCTTTGGAGCCTGACACCACCCCGCCCCTGGACCGTGAGATGGGGAGCCGGACGACGTCGCTCCCGTACTTGGGGGGTCCGCCGCCTGGCCCCCCTCTCCCCGTCCCAGACCCAACGAAGAAGACGGCCGCTGCCGGTCCGCCGACGTCATCGGCGACTGCGCGCGTTTCGCCGTCACCGTCGTCGAGCCGACAACCGGCCGTCCCAGTACGCCCACCGGCGTTCCGCCCCGTGCCCATCCAGGCACCGGGACCGGCTGCGTCAAGCAGCCGCACGCATGCCGCGCGACCACCCACTCCCGCTCTTTCGACGCGCGCCGTTGCGCCGAAAGTCCGCGCTGTGGCGCCACCAGTGCGACCGGTGGTGCCGCCTACAGCACACGCCGCAAAACCCGCGCGCCCCGAGGCGCAGCACGCGCCGCGCCTTCCCGCTACCGCAGCTGCCAGTGCTCCAGTGCGCAAACCTTTGCTGGCTACTCCCGCCGCACAACCTGCGCGCCCTGGAACAAGCAGACAGCCAGCTACTGCTACGTTCGTGGCGACAGCACGCCACACGACATCGCCCGCCTCCCGCCGCCTGCTGACGGACTCGGCCAGAGCGACGACAGCAAGTAAGTCAGAAGCACTATTATTTTCGCCCCCCTCACCCCGGGGCTCCGCCCGGGACTCCCCCGCGATGCAGTCGATGTGTTCGTCCCGCCAAGGCTCAGACATGTCGGCCTACTCGGGGGATTCCAGTGCCGACGTTGAGGACGTGTCGACTGACGCGCCCCCCGCGCCGGGACGTATGGACGCAGTACACCCGGCCCCGCTTGGAGAATCCGTAGGTTTTGGCTACGAGTTCAATCTCGACGCCAGGCCCCAACGGAGACCAAGAAGCCCAGAAGACGACGCCGCCGAGGAAGCCAAGCGGTGCTGCCTCGATCCGCCCAGGCCACAGCGCGGGCCACGTGGACGTACCGAGGCGGTCCCGCCCACGTTTGCCGAGGCGGTGCGATCACCGCCCCCCTCACAAGCCTGTGCATCCCCTGGAGGCCCCCCGCCCCCAGAGACGAAGAAAAAGACCCGATACCCACCACTGGTGGTGGAGAGGCTGCCGAACTGGGCCGCCCACTTTAGGGCGGTGAACGGGTTGCTGGGCCACCCGCCGAATGCCCGCCCATACCAGGGCGGCATACGGTTCCTCCCGGAGTCCGAGGAGGAATACCGGGTGGTTCAGCGCTACCTAGCCGACCAAGAGAGGGAGAACGGCCTGGCTTGGTTTGCCTACTCCCTGCCAGCTGAGCGGGGTTTCAAAGTGGCCATCCGCGGATTACCAGCGGACACAGACCCCTCCGACATCGAGGAGGAACTCAGACTGCTTGGATATCAGCCGGAGTACGTGCGCAATATTAAGGCGCGCGGTGGGAGACCCGGCTGTATATTCCATGCAGTACTGAAGAGAACGCCCGGAATATACGGCATCTACGACATCACGCAGTTCCTGCTCATGCGTGGTGTCAAGGTGGAGGCGTGGAGGGGCAGGCGCGGGCCGGCGCAGTGCCATCGGTGCCAGCAGTTCAGACACAGCTCGCACCGGTGCCACCGCCCGCTGGCCTGCGTGAGATGTGGCGAAAACCACGCCGCCAAAGACTGCCCACGCCCGAGGGAGGAGCCGGCCACCTGCGCCAATTGCGGAGGTGACCACCCGGCGTGCAATAGGAGATGCCCAGTCTTCATTAAAGAAGCAAGTAGGAAGAAAGTGGGCACCATTGCCATTACGCAACGGCCCACGGAAACCGCCCGCCGGCCCACGTCGGCCTACGCCACTGAGGCGCCTAGTGCGTCACTGATGGCAGCGGCCAACGGGCCAACGGAGAGAGGGAGAGTGACCACCCAACGGAGGAGGAGGAAGAAGAGAGGTGGAAAGAAGGGGGCAAACCCCCCTCCTCACCCCACCTCCACTAAGCCCCAAAGGGAGAGCGCGCCTGCCCCAATACGGGCGCAGGCAGCGAGCCCCTTCCCCCCTGCAGAAGTTAGTGTCGTAGAATTGGTGCGACACACAATCCGCGACATCTCCGCCCTCAGGGCGGCCCACCAAGAAGCTCCGGCTGCGGACACTGAGTCCGACCAGCAGCGCCTGCAGCAGAGGATCGAAAGCGCCCAGTCCGCCTTGGAGGACATCGCACAGCGAGCCGAATCTCCCACAGTGAGTACTCGAGACTTGTGGGGGCTGGCCCTGCAGACCCTAACAGTAGTGTTGGAGGCCTGCCGGGGCAGGGGCCCGCGAGTCTCACCACGCTAAGCCCCAACAGTTACGTTGGTACTTAATCCTATTATTTATTATATAAAATGACGCCTGAGCGAGCCGCTCACACTTACACGTGGCTCACTCACACAGTAACACTCTACATGCACAACATGCATTAGGTAACGTCGCGTGCTAAGTTAATATAGGCGCGGCGTGCACCTACCCCACACATTCATGACTCTACACTCGTTGCCCTCACGTGACTCGGTTGTGCGGGTCGGACCGCACGCCCCGAGTCGCTACATGGGCGGTGTTACACATTACAATACCGCCCACACACTCACTACGGCCCCTTAGTCTGGAGCGCAACCGGCTGGATCTGGAAACGTGACAGACGGGGGTCATCATCCTCAGTGGGTAGCGCCCCTTAAGTCTGCACCCCTGTCGCTGGTCATCGCCCGCCGGGCCTCCTCCGGGCAACCGGAGGTCTCACCTGGCGGCGATTGACCGCCGAGGTGCAGTGAAATAGCGGCACTGTATCGGTACAGTGCCGCGGCGCTACTCTACTGAACTCAATCCAACTACTCATAGGCAAGCTGCGCATGCGCGCCTGCCACTGGCCACAGCCTAAACGGCCCCCCAATGATTTGCCCGTCGTTACGGGCAACTATTAGACACCGCGGGATAAAGGTTTACCTACACCCCGCCCGCCGCGCCCCCTTGCGGGGACGCAGCGAATTCCCGGAGAGCGAGTCAGTTGTGATTTTGACTGCGATCAAGAGCGAACTACCTAAGAGTGTGAAGTGATTTTATCTAACGACCTGAGCGATAGTGTAACGGTACTCTAGTGTTAATTGCGATTCGGATTATTGTTGACTGGACTAATTTGTTATTGTTTGTGGTGAATAAAATTGTCTCTTAGTAAATCGGCATTTAATTACCCACGTACGTAACAACTGGTGTCAGAAGTGGGATGCCATTAACACCGAGTGACGACGAACAGCGACCACGAACAAGGAGGCAAATGGAGATGGATGCTGCGCATCATCGTATGGAGGAGGAAGATCAGGCTGATATGGGAGCAACAGCAGCTGCTGAGGCGCCAACGGAATCATCCTCGGAAATGAGCCTCGCTACGGTGTTGGCCGCCATGCAAGCTAGTATGGAGGCCAACCAGCGCAAGCTCCAGGACCTCATCGCAGCTAACCAGGAAGAAGCTCGCCGCGAACAGGAAGCCGCTCGCCGCGATCAGGAGGCCAACCAGCGTAAGCTTCAGGACCTAATCGCAGCGAACCAGGAAGAAGCTCGCCGCGAACAGGAAGCCGCTCGCCGCAATCAGGAGGCTAAGCAGAACCTGATCCTCGATAAAATCGACCACGGCCTCGTCACGTTGGGCGAGAAGGTAAAGAATCTCACCTTGGAGGTCAAGGAGGTTTCCGCCCGAGCTGATAGCCTAGAAACAAGAATTGATGGCCACGAAGATCGCCTGCTGGACATCAACAAAAAAATCGTCAAGCTCGAAGCACGCGAACCCGTTGTTGTCGGCTCACCATCGCACACTCCTTGTGCATCCGCCGCAAAATTTGATGTGCCGCGTTTTGATGGCACCTCTTCCTGGACGGCATTTAAGTACCAATTCGAGACATTGGTCGAAACAAACCGCTGGGATGATAAGCAGTCTTTTGCGGCATTAACTTTGGCTCTACGAGGGGACGCCCTGCTGGTCCTAGAGAACCTCCCTGTGGACGGCAGGACATTGGAGCGTCTCATGGAGGGACTGGACACTCGTTATGGAGACAAGCACCTCGAGCACGTTTTCCGCGCGCAGTTACGCGAGAGAACGCAGAGGTCGAACGAGAGCCTCCAGCAATGGGGAGTCGAGGTTGAACGGCTAGTCCGGCGTGCGTACATGTCAATGACACCAGAGACGGTGGAAGTAAATCTGGTGCAAGCATTCATCGACGGTCTACGGGATACTGAAGTCAGAGCTACAGTGCGACTCGGACACCACCAAACTTTGAAGAGTGCGTTGGCTCACGCTCTGGAAGTAGAAGCCGTACGACAAGATTCACGTACGCATAGAGTTAGGGAAGTGGTGGTCTCGCCTTCAGCGCGACCACGTCACCGAGAAGTGGTGGCTTTTTCTCCAGCACAGTCCCGCTATATTCCAACGTGTTACGGGTGCAGAGAAAAAGGGCACATTCGCACCGATTGTCCTAAGAAAAAGAGGGAAAGTGTGGACTCCGGAACTCAAGTCAACGAGGAGCCGATAAAATTTAATGTCGCCAGGGCCACAGCCCCAACCATCACCATCAATCAAGTTCATAACGGAAATAGTTTGATCATCGAAGGGACGCTGAATCATCGTGCTTGCAATTTCACTGTTGACACGGGGGCGTCACGGACTGTTATAAGACCTGAGTTGCTGAAACGCACCATCTTGTGGCAAAGAGAGTCTCCATCCTGCCGACTTCAGACAGCAACCGGCCAGCCAGTCTCCGTCCTCGGCAATACAGAAATTGAGTTCAAAATCGGTGATCAAGTGTATATCCATCCTGCGTTAATTGCGAATATTACCGACGATTGCATACTGGGTCTCGACTTCTTGCGGAATAACCGATGTATTTTAGATATCGACAGGGGAGTATTGAAATTCCCAGATCAAGAAGTCTTCCTGCGAGGAATTAACTCATGCAACCTCTACTGTTTAAAGAATACTACACTGGCTCCGAGAACAGAAACCTTAGTCGAAGTAAAGTTTCCCAAGAAAATCAGGCAAACAAGATGTGTTTTGGTAGAGGATACTGGCCGGCACCCGGAGATCATCACTGCGAGGACATTAGTTATGACGACAGGGAAATCCAAGGTCAGGATTGTGAACCTTGGGAAAGAAGAGGTCCAACTGAAGAAAAACAGTGTTGTTGGGAGATGTGAAGAAGTTCAGTATCTCCGTCAAATCAATAAATCTCCAGCAAAGCAAAACACGACCAAAGTCGAAACTGATCACATCCAGCAACTTCTGGAAAATTCTAAGAGCAACTTATCGACTTCGGAACTACAGCAAGCCAGGGAATTTCTGCTACGGTTTCGAGATATCTTTGCAACGGGAAAAGACTGCGGGAGAACAGGTCTCGTCAAGCATGAGATAGATACAGGTGATGCTAGACCAATTAAACAGAGACCGCGCCGTATACCCTGGGCTAAGGAATCTGAGGTAGCAGGAATGGTAAAGGACATGGCTGATAGCGGAATAATTGAGCCTTCTACGAGTCCATGGTCTTCTCCAGTCGTTCTGGTGAAGAAGAAGGACGGCAGCACAAGATTCTGTGTGGACTACAGAATGCTGAATAATGTGACGAAGAAGGACAGTTATCCCTTACCAAGGATAGACGATACGCTGGATATGCTCAGTGGCATGAAGTGGTTTTCGACCATTGATTTGAAAAGTGGCTACTGGCAAGTGGAAATCAGCGAGAAAGATAAAGAAAAGACAGCGTTTAGTACGGGTATTGGCAGCGGCCTGTGGCAATTTAACGTCATGCCTTTTGGGTTATGCAACGCTCCAGCGACGTTTGAACGCCTCATGGAGAGAGTCATGGTGGGCCTTCTTGGTGACGTCTGTCTGGTATATTTGGATGACGTCATTATAATGGGTCGCACTTTTAAGGAAAACCTGAGGAATATGGAGAAAGTGTTCACCAGGATACGAGGGGCTAACTTAAAACTAAGCCCAAAGAAGTGTGCCCTGTTCAAGAAGGAGGTCAGCTACCTAGGACATGTTATTTCCGCCGACGGGGTGAGAACCGACCCTGAGAAGATAAAGGCAGTCCAACAGTGGCCGGTTCCAAAGAACAAAACTGAAGTACGTGCATTTCTAGGGTTGTGCACATACTACAGGCGGTTTGTCAAGAATTTTTCGGACATTGCAAAACCTTTACATCAGCTGACTGAGGATAAACGAGATTTTATTTGGGACAAGAACTGTGAGTCAGCATTCGACGAGCTAAAGCAACGGCTATGTGAAGCGCCTATACTGGGGTATCCGAGCAGAGACGGAAGATTTGTCGTTGATACCGATGCCAGCAACACGGGAATTGGTGGAGTGTTGTCACAAGTGCAGGGCGACAGACAGGTCGTAATCGCTTACTTCAGTAAGGCACTTTCAAAGCCAGAAAGGAACTACTGCGTGACTCGACGAGAACTGCTGGCTGTGGTAAAAACCTTGCAGCATTTCCACAAGTACCTCATAGGAAGACAATTTACATTGAGGACGGATCACGCTGCATTGAAATGGCTTCTACAATTTAAGAACCCTGAGGGCCAAGTTGCAAGATGGCTCGAGCAGCTGCAGGAGTTTAACTTTGTGACGGAACATCGCAGTGGAAAAGGGCATAACAATGCTGACGCCCTGTCGCGACGTCCATGTAATGAGGACTGCAGACACTGCCAGCAGAATGAAGCCCGAGAACACGTTAATTTAATTAGGGCTGAAGGCAACTTCAAGAAGTCCCAGGAAGAAGATGACGATATTCGACCTATACTGGACTGGAAGCGTAGCGGAACTAGGCCCCAGTGGAGTGAAGTATCGTCACATAGTCCCGTCACAAAGAGCTACTGGGCACAGTGGGACAGTTTAGTCCTAGAAAATGATGTGCTTTGTAGGAAATGGGAATCGAACGATGGCAAGGAGGTGATCACACAAGTGATAGTGCCACGGTGTGAAGTAGTCTGCTACAGGAAATACACGATGGTGCTTCTGGAGGACACCTGGGCATCAAGAAAACTCTACTGAAAGTGAGACAGCGGTATTACTGGCTCAATTGTAGAGATGACGTAGAGCAATGGTGTCGGAAATGTACAGCGTGCGCATCTGTGAAAGGACCTCAGACTAGAAGCAGGGGCAGGCTTCAGCTGTACAATGTGGGAGCCCCATGGGAACGCATCGCTATCGACGTCGCTAGACCTTTTCCAGTTACAGATGACGGAAACAAGTATATAGTGGTGATCCAGGACTATTTCACAAAGTGGCCCGAAGTCTTCGCCATACCCAATCAGGAAGCGACGACAGTGGCGAAGAAGGTGGTCGAAGAAGTAGTATGTCGGTATGGCGCACCTTTGGAAATCCATTCCGATCAAGGCCGTAACTTCGAATCTGCGCTGTTCCAGGAAATGTGTACTCTTCTGGGAATTTATAAGACACGCACAACACCTGCGCATCCTCAGTCGGACGGAATGGTGGAAAGGTTTAACCAAACCCTGGAGAATCACCTGGCTAAGGTTGTCGACGACCATCAGAAGGACTGGGACCGGTATATTCCACTATTTCTGATGTCTTACCGATCGGCAGTGCATGATAGCACGGGACATACCCCAGCAAGAGTGAATTTCGGCAGGGAGATGAGACTTCCAGTCGATGCCATAACTGGCGTGCCACCTGACAAGACTAAGCCAGTTACGGACTACGTAAGTGACCTTCAAGATCAATTGGACAAAGTGCATAAACGAGTTCGTGAGAATAGCATGAACACCAGCGTAAAAATGAAAACTAGATACGACCGTAATGCCAATGCCAAGGGATTTGAGGAAGGTACACTGGTCTGGCTCCACAACCCGCATCGACGGAAAGGGAAGTCGCCGAAACTCCAAGCTCGATGGAAGGGACCTTACACCGTTTTAAAAAGGATTAATGACGTGACCTACCGCATCAAGAAAGGGCTACGAGGGAAACCCAAGGTTGTCCACGTGGATAGATTGGCGCCGTATCACGGATCTAATAATGCTCGGGACGAGCATGACTAAGAGGGGGGCACTGTTACGCCATTAAACGTGAACACGCCATATCTCCGAGAAAATAAAGAGTAGCACGTAATAATTAAAACGCATTGCTGTTCGAAAGGTCTAGAATGGTTGTGCGTTGACAAGCTTAGAAAAATCTCGAAACATCCACACAGCCAGTACCACTAGTAATAGGTATTCATCTTACTGATAAGGGAAATGGTACTTTCCGTCTTTAACAATAGAGTCGAAATTCGCATGAAAGTGACTCTTATTACCACGAGCAATAAAAATGATTTATGACTTCGAGAAGCGATTCAATTGTTCTGGAATTCTGGATAGATCCGGGGACGTCGGTATCTAGAATTTTCTTGGCTCCGCATATAAATACGTGCCCCCGGCCGGAAGCGAGTCAGTTGTGATTTCGACTGCGATCAAGAGCGAACTACCTAAGAGTGTGAAGTGATTTTATCTAACGACCTGAGCGATAGTGTAACGGTACTCTAGTGTTAATTGCGATTCGGATTATTGTTGACTGGACTAATTTGTTATTGTTTTGTGGTGAATAAAATTGTCTCTTAGTAAATCGGCATTTAATTACCCACGTACGTAACAATATGTTGGTACAACGAAATCTCATATCACTAGAAACTCAAACTAAAAATTGTTTATTTCGAAACTGAAAATAATTTCACTATTTTACATAGTAATGCACAAGGTATACGGTCAAAAATAAATGATTTGGAATTGCTAATTGATTCAAAAGACATCGACGTTCTTTGCCTGAGTGAAACTTTTTTTCGTGACCAAAGGGCGGAAACACTACAGTTGTCAAATTATAAAATGGGCTCATATTTTTCCCGACAAAATAAATCTCGAGGCGGTGTGTGTATTTATATAAAAAACTCGATTAATTACAAAAAAATTGATTGGTTATCTGAACTATCGGTTGAAATTCATTTTGAATGCTGTGGTATAATAATTCCAGAGACTATTTATTTTTTATTTATTTTTTTTTATTTATTTATTTCTAAAAATGTACAATATCCTTACAGGCTAAATGGACCCAATGCGATATTGCAGTTTCCTTATTTTAAATAGTGCCACTGTTTATACCGTAGCTAATTCTGTATGTTGCTATCCTAGTGAACGTACTCAAAGCACATGAGAATAAGTCGATGTCATCGGCGATGAGATTGAGAGTGCGGAGCGCGCTCGTCACTACACGACTAATTGGTATATAGTCTGTGTGTATAGAACACCTAATAGTAAATTTAATCTATTCATCGAAAAGCTCGAATTATTATTGTTTAAACTAACAATCAGTATGAGATCCATAAATAAAAAAATATTTATCCTTGGTGACTTTAATATAAACACCCTTGCCTGTACCACAAAAAGTACTGTATTCAAAAATACTTTAAAAAAATTCAATTTGCACCTAACCCTGAATCGACCAACTCGAATAACATCTCATTCTGCAACGTGCATAGATAACATAATCATAAATTTAGAGCAGAAATATGGGATCTAGGAATATCGGATCATACATGTCAAGTAATAAAAATTCCATGTAATTTAAGTTTTAGAGAAAAATACTGGTTCAAAATGCGACGTAATATAAGTTATTATATAGACATATTTTTAAAATACATTGCTCAAATAAAATTTCAAGAGGTGTATCATCATAGGGATGCAAACACAGCCTACGAAGAATTTATCAGCTTATTTAAATTAATATTTGAAATTTGTATTCCAATTGAAAAAGTAAAAATGCATTATAAAAAAGATACATCTTGGAAAACTAAAGGCATCGTAATTTCTAGTAAAAACAAACGAAAAATGTACCTACAAACAAAACGTAGTACGTCTAAAGAACATAAAAAGAAATATGTACAGTGTTGCCAAATCTTGAAGCGTGTTATAAAACAATCAAGAAAAAACTCTAATGCGAAATTCATATCTTCCAGTTCTAATAAAACTAAGGCAACATGGGCATTAATAAAACGACAAACCCAAACTACAAATGTTCTCCAACCCACTATAGACTACATCCTGCACAATGACAATGTTATAAAATCTCCGGAAGAATTGGCTAATACTTTTAACAATTTTTATATAAACCAAAATAGCAGCACTGCGACGGCGGATAGTCCGCTCACAAACAAATCACAATCAACTTCTAACTCAAACAGTATCTTCTTCTATCCAGTAGACAGAAGCGAAATAATCAATATAGTTCAAAAATTAAAAAATAAAACTAGTTACGGACACGATAATATACCTATTAAAGTTATAAAAGAAAGCATTCCATTTATTGTTGATCCACTGGTACATATCATAAATCTTATGTTAGAAACGGGTAAATTTCCCGACACCTTAAAGATAGCCCTCATAAAGCCATTATATAAAAAAGGATCACGGCACGACATTAATAACTATAGACCAATTGCACTGTTGCCAAATTTCTCGAAGATATTTGAAAAGGTTATTTATACTAGAATCACAAAGTTCTTAACTGCAAATAACATTCTAAATGCTAACCAATTTGGATTTCAAAAGAATAAAACTACATCATTGGCAATATACAAACTATTCAATACTATTTGGGATAAAATCAATGATAAAAAACAGTGTGCTGCTCTTTTCATTGATATGTCAAAAGCATTTGACTGTGTAAAATATGACATTTTGCTTGAAAAATTAGAAAAAATAGGAATAAGAGGTTTAGCACTTAAATTAATTGAGGATTATTTAAACAATAGAATGTAGGGCACTGTAATTGATGTATACAATGAACGTACTAAAATGGTGGAGGTTGTGAAATCTAAATTCGAATCTGTAATACTAGGCGTACCGCAAGGCAGTATATTGGGACCCCCGTTTTTCCTATTGTACATTAACGAGCTTCCGAATATTATTGACCACCTTTGCGTAATGTATGCTGATGACGCTACTATATTTATTTCAAATGAATATTCCAATAATATTATTTACGAAAGTGAAATAAATAGAACATTAATAACGGTGACTGATTGGTTGCAATCAATAAATTTAAAAGTCAATGCCTTAAAAACCAAATTGATTCAATTTAGAAATTATAAAAGTAAACACAGTAAATTGAGTGTAACCATTTCTGATACAGTGATTGAAGAAGTAAAAGATACAAATTTTTTAGGAGTTACCATAGACCAACACTTAAACTGGAAGGCACATATTGAGAAAGTTAATAAAAAAATATCTAGTGCATGTTACGCATTGTCAGTTCTTGCAGAAACTACGAATCTAAGTGTGACTAGAAATGCTTATTTTGGAAATGTGTACCCACTGTTAACTTATGGTGTAATATATTGGGGGAACTCGACAAACGTACAATCTACATTCATTCTCCAGAAAAAATGTCTTAGAACAATATATAACATGCATAGTACTGAATCATTAAGAGATGTCTTTAGAACGGAGGGTTTCCTGACGCTGACTGGTATTTTTATACTTGAATTACGTTTATTTGTTAAAAACAATTTGCAATATTTTAATTTCAAATCAAATTCTAAAAGAAACATTCGGAAACAATATAAATATGACATTAATTTACCAGTTATCAATAATATGATGTATTACAAAAGTACCTATGTTACTGCTATCCGTGTGTACAACCAGTTACCGCCAGCCATTAAGCAATTAAATGGAAATATGTTTAAAAATAAATTGAAAAAATTTTTGATTGACAATGTATTTTATAATCTGCATGAGTTTTTTGACAAAAAATAATATTAATGTGTTTGTATTTCTTTTTTTGATAAAAATAAATTTGTTAATGCCTAACTTCCATCAATACTATTGCATATCCGACTTGGGTAGACTGTTGAAACTAAAAATGTAATGTTTATAAATACGATCTTAATGTAGACAGTTACGCAATAAATATATCTTTATCTTTATCTTTATCAGGCCCAGCTCCAAAGCCCAGTCCTCCACCATCTGACCCCGTGGGTTCGTGTACCGGGAACCCCAAGCCGTATTCCAGGCGTTGAAGTCCCCGCAAACGACCACGGGGAGGGTACCGAACCCAGCGACGACGACATTTAGCTCCATAAGGGAGACCTGGAGTTCGTCGAGAGATCTGTTCGGGGACAGGTAGACGCCTACCACTGCAATGTCCCCGAACCGTGCCGCCACGCAGCCCCGTCCCCTCGCAACAGCCTCGAGGGGCGGGGTACCGGCGGCGGCCGACGAGATTAACGTCACCGAGCCGTCTAGGTCCTGAACCCAGTCTCCACGGGGATGGACGTAGTACGGCTCGGAGACGACGGCGACATTGATCGACCACTGCGCCATGCTCTGGAGCAACAGATCCTGAGCGGGGGCGCTGTGGTTGAAATTCGCCTGGAGGAGACGGAATGGGGCCGTTATTGGCAGTCCATCGTCTCCTCCCGAGCCCTTCTAGGGGGCACTGCCGCGGCGGGGGCGGCGGCGACTGCGGCGGGTGCGGCGGCGAGAGCGGCGGGTGCGGCGGCGATAGCGGCGGCGGCCAAGGAGGCGGCTGCGGCGGTGAGAACGTCGGCGGGGATGGGCCTACGGGCCCTGCCCTTGTCCTTGGCGGGGGGGTCGCAGGACCTGCCTCCAGCCCAGTGGTTGGCCGGCTTGCCTGCCTTGGAGCACGGCATTCTGCGGCCTTGTGACCGGGCTGGCCACACTGGTGGCAGCGGTCGCTGCGGTCCACCTCCGCGGCGCAGTGGGCGCCAACGTGGTGCCCCACTTGGCACCGGAAGCACCGCAGAGGTCTGGGCTCCAGCAGTTTAACCTGCGCGGAGACCCAGCCCACCAAAAGCCGTCGGCCCTCCCCGGTGATGGTCCTGGCCGCCGCAACGGGGCAGCTAACTGTCACCGCTCGCATGCCCGTGCCGTCAGCGCGGATGGTGCCCGCCCGAACCTAATCGGTCGTGCACCCGCCCGCCCTGACGATGGCGGCCACCACCTCGTCCACCCTGACGGAGTCGTCCAAGCCCATGATGCGCATATCTATGCACTTTGTGGGCCTGGACACTCGGGCCTCCTCCGCATCGAGGGACGCTCTGATCCTAGCGGCCAGAGCGTCAGCCGCAGGGCCGCTAGTCGCACCGGGGACCTCCAGGATTCAGGCCCCGGTGACCGTGCGCCTCATGCGAAAGCCCCCAGCGGCTCCGAGCTCCTCAAAGTGGGGCAGCACCGCCTGCTTCGCCTTCTCCATGACGGCGTCATACGTCACACCCTTCTTCTCCGCTTCTGGCTGCAGTGTTATCACCACAGCCTCGGAGTTCGGGGCGCGAAGTCTCGCCGCCATGGCCCGCTTCTTGCGCTCTTGGCGCCTTGCGCGCTTCTTGGCCGTCCTGGCCGCCTTGCCCGCCTTTCTCGCGGCGCCGACGACCGTCCATTCGGCGCCAGCCGAGGGTTCTTCGGGGGGAGGCGGCTGACGCGGCCTAGTCGCCACCGCCGCAGGAGGTCCTGCCGGCTTAGGCGCCGCCCTACCCTTCGAGGGAGGAGCTGCTGGCTTCCCCCGCTGCCGCTGCTGCGTAGCCGTCGGGGTTGGCCGCGCAGACTCTGACGCCGCGGCCCCGCGCCCTGTTTGCCCCGACGGGCCCGCCTTGGGCAAAGAAGCCATGGCCGCAGCAGTCGCTGGCCGGAGGCCGCGAGCGGGGGGCGCAGCACGATCCCCTGCAGCACGGACAGCTGCTGCTGCATCCGTAGCTGGAACTGCTCCTGCTGCTGCTGCTGCTGCTGCCGAAAGGCAGCCAGCTCCTGCCGCACCAGTGTCAGCAGCTGATTCTCCGGCTCGTGCTGGGCCTGGGGCCGGCTTTGCCCGTGCCCCTGCTTGCGCCCCCCCTCCGTCGGCTCCTGGTGGCCTGCTCTCGCGAGCTCCGCCCGGATCTCAGCCCGGAGCTCGGCCTGGAGCTCGCTCCGGAGTTTTGCCACCCTCTTTTTGAGGGAGGCGTCAAAGGTCTCCTTGAGGGACTTGGCATGGCGCTGCGCCGTCCTCTCTTTGGACGGCCAGCTTTCGTAGGGACTCCCCGTCCGCGTCCTCCTTCGCCTGCCTCTCGCTGCCGGATGGCTCCGAGAGGTTGGTCTGAGCGCCGGTCGCTCCAGGGTGGCGTCCCTCCGCAGCAAGCCTGTCGGCTCGCTGTTCGGAGTTTATGGCCTTTAGCCTCCCTTTCCCACGGGCTCGACCCACGCCGCGGCTGCTCGTGGCTATTTTCGGCGCCGATCCTTTGTCTCCGTCCGTGTCAGAAGACGACAACAGTCCGTCCCTCGACGCGGAGCGCTTCCTGGACGCGGAGCGCTTCCTGAAGAGACGCCGGTCACTTCCAGGGTCTCTACCGGGGTCTCCACCGGGGCCTCCACCGGGGTCTCCCACAGCCTCTGCCTCCGAATTTCTACCGGGGTCTCCCCCGGTCTCCTCCCTCTCCGAGCCCTCCGAGCTCGTTCCGGATGCCGCGTCGGACTCCGACTGCGCATCACTCTCCGTTGGTTTGGTGAAAAATTTTGAAGGTTCCATTGTTGTTCCCACGAGTATTTTTCATGTTGTACTGGCTTAAATACGTGGTTCGCACTAGAGACTAATTTAGCTACCCATTAGTCAAGCTAACAACCTCCCTCACGGTGCGCCGCCGCTTGGAGGTTTGGGGTAATTTTTTATAGAGGTTGTCTTCCTCGCGGCCCGGGCGGTTAAGCCAGGACCCTCGTCCCCCATCAAAAGTCAGAAACATGACCTTGGACAATCAATTCAATTCAATTCAATTCAATTCTTTATTGCTATATCACATGTGTTACATAAGATGACAAAACAGTTATATAAGTGCACATGGACCCTGTCGGGCACAGCAATGTCATACATGAAGTAGGTAGAAATACAATTAAAAAAAATCGGATATACAAATCAAATCAAATAAAAAGTACAATAATAAGTAATAAGATAAAAATAAAAATAATAATAAAATGTCAAAAATAAAAAAATCATGTCATAAATGTCAAAGTCAATTCCTTCATAATAAAAATAAATCCATTTTAAATGTCAAAATAAATTCATTACAAATAGCAAAAATAATAATAATAATACAAATGTCAAATAGTAAATTAGTACAATGTCAAAAAAAAATTCATAACAAATGTCAAAAGGGAGAAAAATGATAATGTCAAAAGTAAAATAAAAATAAAAAAGTAAATTATTACAGTGTCAAAATAAATTCATAACAAATGTCAAAAAATAAATAAAATCATAACAAATGTCAAAAGAGAAAAAAAAAATATTATAATGTCAAAAAATAAAATAAAAATCATTGCAGATGTCGAAATAAATTCCAATAAAATAAAATCAACAAAACATAAAACGGACATGGGAAAAATGACAATATATGAGAGTATTTAATCATCGTTAAAGAATTCATTTACCGAATAATAGCATTTGTCAACTAGCAGTTTTTTGAGTCGTTTAATAAATATTCTATCACTTTTCTCGGTTTTGATGTCATTCGGTATCTTGTTGTATATTTTTATGGAGCTTATGTGAGGACTCGAACTGTGTAGTTTTAAGTTTGATGGAGGTATTACAAGCATGTTTTTAAATTGAGAACGCGGTGCGTATCGGCGAGGTTGGTCGGTTATTTTTTTATAGAAATTAGGGTTCTGCCTCACAAATTTACAGATTTCTAGAATGTAAATTGATGATAATGTAAGAGTTTCTAATTTACGAAAATGCGGTCTACAAGTGTCATCATTATTAATATTTACAATTATTCGAAGACATTTTTTTTGTAAGATAAACAAGTCATTGCTATCTACACTGTTTCCCCAAAGGATGATACCATACGAGAGCCATGCGTATGCATATGCATAGTAAGCAGACAGGGCAGTTTTAAGATCGGTTGATTTTTTAAGTTCACGTAATGCATAAATAAAGCTAGATAATTTAGATTTAATTTTCTGTATATGCGCTTTCCAGGTCATATGGATATCCAAATCCAGTCCTAGCAGGGTAAAAGTATCAACGCATTCCAATTTTATGCCGTCAAATGCAAAATTAATATCTAAGGGATTTTTTTGGCGAGGCCTAAATTGCATTATTTTGGTTTTTGAATAATTAAGTTCTAGATTGTGGTCTTTCATCCAATTTTGTATATTTTTCATAATGTTATTTAAATTAGCATTTAATTGTTGCGAGTCAATACATGAAGTAATTAAAGAGATGTCATCGGCAAACAGTACGCACGAATCTGTCATTATCTTAGGGAGGTCGTTTATATAAATCAAAAAAAGCAGACATCCGACCACACTACCTTGCGGAATAGAATGTCCAATGCAAAGCCTATTAGAACGTATTCTGTTTAATTCTCCAGTAAATTCATCCAAATGTTCTATTTCTACGAATTGTTCCCTATTTTGTAGGTAAGATGTAAACCATTTATGTGTTATTCCTCTTATACCGATACCGTACAGTTTGTCAAGTAGTATTTTATACTGCACTTTATCATATGCCTTAGTCATATCAAGCAAGATACCTATCGCGTATTTTTTATTATTTAAAATGTTCAGTATTTCTTGCGTGTATTTATAAGTTGCTAAGACCGTGGATCGTTTTTTTCGAAAACCATTTTGACAGTCATCAAAAATATTGAACTTTTCACAAAAACTATAAACGCGTTTGCACATTGCTTTTTCAAATATTTTTGATGCTGTAGGTAGTAATGCAATTGGACGGTAGTTGTTGGGATCTAACTTCGAGTTTTTCTTATGGATCGGTTTAACTATTGTTTTCTTTAAAGCATCAGGGAATATTCCTTCAGTGAAAGATTGTTTAACCAATAAGTAAAATGGAGTTGTCAACTCGTTAACACACGTTTTTATCAATATTGGAGGAAGTTCGTCTAATCCGTGACTATATTTACTTTTAAGATTTTTAATAATTTGTTTTATTTCCTGCGGTGTGGGTGGGTAAAGAAACATAGTATTATCAGTGGGTCGGAGCACGGGTCGGCCGCGCGGCTCTGACTCACCCTGCTTTGTTTGTCCTACTGATGCGAAAAATTCATTGAACGTATTAGAAACTTGTTTTGGGTCGGACGTAAGTTTATTGTGGATCGTCAATGTAATGTTTTGATGAGTTTTATTCAGGTTTTTATTGGTACGTTCCTTAATGATTTTCCACATCGACTTTATTTTATTAGATGAATTCTTAATTTCCCTAATGTACTGTATTCTTTTTGATTTAATGACAACCCTTTTTAGAGTTCTTTCATACATTTTATAATGTTTTGTTAATACAGGATCATTAGAGTAAGAAGTAAGAATTCTAAATAATCGTTTATTTTTACACGATATTTTAATGCCACTAGTCATCCATTTTTTTCTTTTGCAGGGATTCAGTTTTATGGTTTTCATGGGTATACAATCATTTAATATTGTCAATAATAGTTTTTCAAATGCATTATAATTTTCATTCATATTTTTTTCCGGGCTGACTACTTCATCCCAATTAATTTTTTGTAATTTTAATTTAAATTTTTCCATGGTTTTACTATTGAAAATTCTTTTTTTAGTTTTCCAAACTTTACGTTTATCACGTTTACCATCTATTTTTTTTAAATTTAGGATTATTCCTTTATGGTCTGAGAAACCAAAATCGGTTACATGCACATTTATCAGTTTAGAATCAAAATTTAAAAATATTAAATCAAGGCAGGTTGAAGTGGTTTTTGTCACTCGTGTAGGGTTTTTTATACATTGAATGAAATTATATTCAAGCATTAAATTAAGTAGCGTATTTGTTTGCAAACTGTTTTCCAAGACATTTATATTGAAATCACCGCCGATAATGATATTATACTTACTGTATTTTTTTATTAACAAGTTTTGTATTAACTTTAACTGTTTATAAAATATATCAGGCTCTCTATTATTCCAATACAAAGTTATGAGTAAAGTATTAAGTTTAGACAATTCTATGGCACATACTTCTATGATATATTCGATCGACATGTCCATAATTTCCTTTCGTTCAATAAATTCAATGTGTTCCTGTAGTAGAATGCACACGCCGCCACCTCCGTAGTTCTGACGGCAGTATGATGTTGCGAGGATGTATCCAGTGCAGTTAATTATATCTTTCTTTGCTTGTGATAACCACGTTTCCGATAAACACAGAGCTAAATATTTGTCCTTATTTTCATCAAGGAATTGTTCTAATAAATCTAGTTTGTTATTTATACTTTGCATATTTTGGAATAATATTGTTATGTCATCATCTTGTTTAGGGACGAAAGGAAATTGTTTCGTCTGTGATAGTCTGTGAGTAGTCAGTGGATCGCTTGTTGATGTTATATGTGTTTTCGCGAGTAAATGTTTTATTTTTCAGATCAGTTATTTTATTATGGTAATCTGTCTTCGTTGGTTTATTTTGTTTAATCTCTAGGGCTACGAGACTAACGGTGGCAGAAGGAGGAGCAAGCCTTCCTCCTGCCTGCCTGGCGGCAGTGTGAGTGCACACCGTGTTATGTACACTAGCGCCACTCTTGTTCCATAAATAAAACTTCACTTGTTGTCACGCATCCGCTTGTTTTACTTATAGGTTATGTGCCTCACGCAAAAATATTATTGTGAATAGTGCAAACGACAGTTATAATGGCTTCAAGTATCATTTCGACGATAACAAAGTTGAAAGGGCGAGAAAATTATGAAGATTGGGCGTTCGCGGTCGAGAATTTTTTGGTTTTGGAGGGAATGCAAGAAAGCATCACCAAAGACAGTCTAAACGACGCTAAAGCGAAGGCTAACATTATTTTAACCATCGATCCAAGTCTTTACGTGCATATAAAAAACGAAAAAAGTGCGAAAGAACTGTGGTTAAAATTGAAGAGAATGTTTGATGACACCGGCTTCATGAGAAGGATTGGGCTGCTGCGAAATCTTATTTCGATTCGTCGTGAAAACTGCGATTCAATGGCTCAGTACGTTACATTAATGGTTGAAACGAGTCAGAGATTGAATAACACAGGATTCAAGATAAATGACGAATGGATCGGCTCATTACTTTTGGCGGGATTACCTGAAAAATTCGCGCCAATGATTATGGCGATTGAGCATTCGGGAATAGAAATAACGGCAGACGCCATTAAATCAAAATTAATAGATATGGAAGACGGAAATGACGCCGCATAGTGCAGCATTTGCATCGAAACATTGGCAACAGAAAAATAAAACGAACAAGGCTGCCAACACTAACACTCAAAAGTCAAATCTGTCAAAGTTAAACGTCAAGTCGAACATTATTTGTTTCAAATGTAAACAACCGGGACACTATAAAAATCAGTGTGGAAAACAAAACAAACAGTCTTCAAACGCTTTCAGTGCAGTTTTTCTAAGTGGACATTTCAGTCGCTCAGATTGGTATATAGACTCGGGAGCCAGCAAGCATATGACGCCAAATGAAGATTGGCTTTATAACAAAACTAATCACGACGTGAAGGAAATCGTCACGTCATTGCAGACCAGTCGAGAATACCCGTGACGTGTTGTGGAGATACCCAAATCACAACAGTATTGAAAAATACGAGCTTCGAAATCCCAGTAACAGAAATATTGTGTGTTCCCAGTCAGTTGATGAAGCAAGGTAACAGAGTGTCTTTTACTAATAATATGTGCTACATACACAATAAAGAGGATCAGCTTGTGGCAACAGCAAGTCTTACAGAAGGAGTTTACAGACTGAACATTAAAAATGTCCAGTGTTTATTATCTTCAGTGTCTGGGACTGTGTGGCATCGACGCTTAGGACATTTGAACAGCAGTGACCAAGAAAAAATTAAAAATGGTGCAGTCATTGGAATGTCATACACAGATAAGTCTCATAATACAAAAACCAATTGCAAAGTGTGCTGTGAAGGGAAGCAGGCTCGACTACCATTCCCTAATGCTGGTAACAGGAGTACAGAGTTACTAGACACTGTGCATGCAGACATTTGCGGTCCAATGGAGACCAGATCACTAGGTGGCTCCAAATATTTCCTACTATTTGTTGATGACTACAGCCGGATGACTTATGTTTACTTTCTGAAAACAAAAGATCAGACATTCAGTTGTTTTAAAACATTCAAGTCATTGGTAGAGAATCAAACAGAAAAAAGAATAAAAGCCTTAAGGACAGACAATGGGTTGGAATTTTGCAGTAAGGAGTTTGAAGGTTACTTACAGAATGCAGGAATAATTCATCAAAAAACCAATCCGTACACGCCAGAGCAAAATGGCTTGTGCGAACGGCTGCATGTTGTATGATGCAGGTTTATCAAAGAAGTTTTGGGCTGAAGCCGTTCATACAGCGGTATACCTGCGTAATAGATCAGTTGTATCAGGACTTGACAACAAAACGCCGTATGAACAATGGACAGGAAAGAAACCAGATATCAGTCATTTGCGTATTTTTGGCAGTACAATTATGGTACATATACCAAAAGAACAACAAAAAAACTACAACGGGAGACGATATATGCCAGCTTTTTGCTGCTCAATTCTCGTCTACGTTCTCTGACACTAGCGGCATAAATAGAACACCAACCGAAACCCAAATATTCCCTCAATTTATATTAAATAAAATCAGCTTTACTGAGAAGGAAGTTCTGAAAACGCTCAATAGAATAGATGTTACCAAAGGTGCTGGTCCGGACGGGTTGCCACCTTTCTTCATTAAAAAATGTGCTCGCAATCTGGCATATCCCCTTACGACAATTTTTAATAAATCCCTTGAAACGTCAAAATTTTCAAATGAATGGAAAAAGGCTAACGTTGTGCCAATTTTCAAAAAAGGTGATTGTCCGGACGTTAAAAATTACAGACCAATCTCTATCCTGTCTATTTTTTCAAAGGTTTTCGAGTCAATGGTCTGCCCAATATTAACCTCCCATGTCAAAACGCAGCTCTCTCCTCAGCAGCATGGTTTCTGCAGCAACAAATCCACTGTCACAAATTTGGTTTCATATTTTGATGAGATCAGCATGAAAATTGACTCCGGTCAACAGGTAGACTCTCTGTACACCGACTTCAGTAGCGCTTTCGACAAGGTCGACCACCAAATCTTGCTGCTGAAACTAAATCGTTTTGGTATACACGGACCCCTTCTGGAATGGTTTCGATCGTACTTATGCAAACGGACACAAAGAGTGGTGGTGAATGGGTATCGGTCAACAGAGTACTTTGCGACCTCCGGTGTGCCCCAAGGATCTCATACCGGATCTATTCTCTTCATTATATTCATTAACGACATAGTCGACTGCATCAAACATAGTCAATGTTCCTTGTTTGCCGATGATCTCAAGATCTATCGTCAAATAAAAACTCCAGAAGACATTGCTCTGCTTCAATCCGATCTGGATTCGTTGCAGAACTGGTGTGTCGCAAATATAATGATTTTGAATGCCAGTAAATGTCATCACATTACATTTACCCGGAAAAAGTACCCCATACCATCCACTTACTCCCTCAACGGAACACCATTGCAAAAGGTTAAGAACATACGGGATCTAGGAGTAGTGCTTAGCAGCGATCTTTCTTTTACCACGCACATTAATAATATCATTGGGAAAGCTATGAAAATGGTGGGGTTCATCAATAGAGTCGGAAAAGAATTTCAGGGAACCTCAGCTTTGAAAGTATTATTTATTTATTTATTATATAATACTTTTGTGCGCAGTCTGGTGGAATATGCGTCTCCCGTCTGGAGCCCGACTTATAATGTTTACATAGACCGCATTGAGCGCGTACAAAAAAAGTTTACTAGGTGCTTGCGATTTAGAGATCCTAAATGCCCTTACAGAGCCAATTATGAAGAACGACTAAATTACTTCAAACTAGACTCATTGAAGCAACGTAGGGTCCTCAACGATCTGTTGACACTTCACAAAGCTGTTAACGGAACATCATCAACACCAGACTTCCTTAATAAAATCAGCATAGACGTACCTCGTCATTCCCACCTTCGGTCCAACCGTACCAATAGAGTGTTTGCCACTAAACCATGCCGCACAAACCTGGGTCGGCACGCTCCCCTGAATAGAATGTTGACTTTCTACAATAAAGCCTGCTCTGTCGACAGTAGTATTGATATGTACTTCGATAGTCTGCCAAGGTTTAGAGCCAAAATCATTCAACTTGACTTGTGATCAGCCGCCTTACATCGAATTTTACCTGTATTTATTTGTGACATTCGTTTCCATAAAATGACATTGCAAAAATTTTAATTATTTTAATTATGTAATTTAATCGTGATTGAATTTTTTTTTTCTCTTATGTAATTTAATTTAATAATAATGTGATTGACATATGTATTAATACTGTTATTTAATTTAAGATTTAATTGTAATTTGATAACAATGTGATTTTAATTTTAATTTAATTTATTTTAACTTGGGACATTGGTTTTTAATCTCTTTTATTTCGTAACTGTCTTAAATGTTTATTGTTATTATTTATCGTTTTTAATCTATTTAATTATATAGACCTATTGTAAATGTTGTGCATACCTGTAAGTGACTTATTTACACGGGATCACCTAATGAATTTATAATGAATTATTTAAATTATATTGTAAATAAGTCGTTGGTGTGCCTATTCAAATAAATAAATAAAAAAGAAAAGAGGCTCAAGTTTGACAAAAAGGCAAAACAATGCATCCTCGTTGGCTATCCCGACCATGTAAAAGGTTACAGATATTACAACCCTCAGAACAATCAGATATTGACCAGTAGAGACATTATAGTGATTGAGGAAGGTTATCAGAAAAATCAAGTGGAGATAAGACTAGATGAATGTATGCCAGATATTGTCAAGAAAGAGATTGAGCCAGAAACAAGTATAGAAAAAGTGGGAGATGAATATTTTATTAAAAAGGAAGAAATAACACCAAAAATTGCTACAGAACTACCAGAGACCATGGCAGAAGTACCAGAGGTAGTTGGAGAGCTACCATCTAAACGTATACGGAAAAAGCCTGACCGGTTCGTTGTTGGAGTAGCAAAAAGTGATTTCAGTGAAAGTGAACTGACTGTAAATGATGCATTAAATGGACCTGAGAGTTTGCAGTGGAAGCAAGCTATGGCGGACGAACTCAAATCTTTTGAGGACAATGACGCCTGGGAAGTAGTGCAACCACCAAAGCAGGTACTGTTGTTTCTTGTAGATGGGTTTTTCAAAAAAAGTTGAACTCTGATAATACTGTGCGGTACAGGGCAAGGCTAGTTGCCAAGGGATTTACCCAACGACCAGGTATAGATTTTGATGAGACTTTTTCACCAGTTTTGCGTTATTCTACACTAAGATTAATGTTTGCATTGGCAATAAAACTAAACTTAGAGATGTGTCACTTAGATGTTAATACAGCTTTTTTAAATGGTGTTTTGTCAGAAGAAATTTTTATGCAAAAGCCAGTTGGTTTACAATGTAATGACGACAATGTAGTACTTAAACTTAACCGAGCAATTTATGGTTTAAAACAGTCATCACGGATAAGGTATCCGCGAGTTGAGGAATTGTTAAAAAATATTGGTTATAAAAAATCTCAATTAGAACCATGCCTGTTTACTAAAATTGATGGAAATTTAAGAACTATTGTATTATTGTATGTCGATGATTTTTTCTTGTTTTCTAATTGTGTTACAGAAACTAATAGACTAAAGCCTAAATTATCAGAAAATTTTAAGATTAAGGATCTTGGATGTTTAAAAAGGTGTCTTGGCATGAATGTCAATTTTGATCAGAAAAATGGTGTTATAAGCATTGATCAAAAGGATTATATAAATGAGTTAGTTCAAAAGTTTAATGTTAATGATTGTAAAGGAGTAAACACACCTATTGAACAAAAATTAAATGTAACTAAAGGTTCTACTTGTGGTAAGAAGTTACTCTATCAGCAGTTGATTGGTAGTATGATGTACCTGGCAGTTTTCACAAGACCAGATATTGTTTTCTCTGTTAATTATTTAAGTCAGTTTAATAATTTTTATACAGAAGAGCATTGGACTTATGCAAAAAGGGTACTAAAATATTTAAAAACTACTATAAATTATTGTTTATTGTTTTCAAAAAGTGGTAATAGTCAGTTAGTAGCCTATGTTGATGCTGACTGGGCAAGTAACCATATAGACAGAAAGTCCTATACAGGGTATTTTTTCTAACTTGCTGGTTGTGCAGTAGCCTGGGAAACCAGAAAACAATGTACAGTTGCTTTATCCAGTACTGAGGCAGAGTACATGGGTTTAGCTGATTGCTGCAAGAAAGCCATTTATCTTAAAAATTTAATGTTTGAAATAACTGAGGAAAATTACCCAATAACCATTTATAATGACAATCAATCGGCAATTAAGTTATCAGTCAACCCTGTGTATCATAAAAGGTCTAAACATATCGATGTACGCTATCATTTTTGCAGAGAGTGTATAGCCAGTAATTCAGTAAATGTGAAATATTTGCCAACTGCAGATATGCCTGCAGATTTGCTCACTAAAGGTTTGTGTCAAAGTAAGCATTATAAGTTTTTAAAACTGCTAGGACTTGCAGAAAATTAATATTTAACTTGTAACTTTTTTGTTGTTATTTGAGTCTTTGTTAAGTGGGAGTGTAGAAGTTAGTAACAAAGTCTTGGTCTATATTAGTTTTAAAATTAAAAAAAAAGGTATGTACACTAGCGCCACTCTTGTTCCATAAATAAAACTTCACTTGTTGTCACGCATCCGCTTGTTTTACTTATAAAAGTTATTTAGTTTACCTACGGGGTTTGTTATCAGGTTATTTAAATAAAACGACCAAAACGGGTACCACACCCTTTGTACTTTTGCCTTGATAGCACACATATTATACAATAACAGTAGGAATAAATAAATTATATACTAGCACTTACTGAGATGTTGCTTGCTCCGAAAACTAAAATGTAAAGAGAGACATGACAGCGTGGCGTCCTCTTTTATAATCTCTTGTAACTGTCAATGTTGCCGCGCTGTCAAGTCGCAGTCCGTTTGAGTTGTCAGTGCAAAACAATACATTTAATGTTGCTAATACAGAAAATAATCATAGTGTATGAACATTATCATAAGAATCGCTAACACAAGTATTACTATAGGTTAATTTATTGCCTTAGTCTTCATACTGTGTCTGACTAAGAATTTATGAGGCGGCCATTTCATTTAGATATTTAACTTGAATATCTAATTCAAGCTGAATCGAACTAAGCCATTTTGGGAGGTACATAGGTATTATTGAACAGAAACTTATTGCAGGCAAGCAAGCAGCATTATCATGAAAAGAATATGGGCGAGATTTTTGATAAATTTATTAAGCGTCTACATTATATGTCACCATGATTGATACTGACGAAATAATTTACAAAATTTTATCAAATCAAGCTAAGCAAAGTCTGGCCAAAATATCGTCATAATTATAAACTGAATTGAGAGATTGAGACTTTTTTTTACTTTTCTTATGTTTATGATAAGAAATAATCATGGCTTAAGTAGATTTTTTGTTGGCTCGACTACAGCATTGCATTAATATACTCAGAAAATTCATTTCTACATCATAAATATAAATATGAAAACAAAAATAACTGTTTGTACTTAGAATATCATAGCGGATACAATAACACATAATGACATAGGAACCCAACTGGAGTAAGTATGGCACAAAGATCTTATACACCCTACGGGTATGGTAAAAACAAGATATTTTGACAGGATGACACTTAAGCCTACACTCAAGCCTACATGGGGTCCTCAATTAATATCTCTTGCAGGACGGCTTAGCTCAGTATTTTTGTTATTATTATTATTATTGATAGGCTCGCGTTTGACCACCATCTCAGTTGCATATGCTGTTAGAAAAATCCACCAATTTACGAATGTAGATACCGCTAGACTAGTCAATTATACTTATTTTCATAGTATCATGTCATACGGTATCTTACTATGGGGACGGGCTGCAGACATCGGCTCAATCTTTATACTACAGAAAAGAGCCATCAGAGCTATTTACAACTCCGGCGGTTATAATATAATACGGAACATTTTATTATTATTATTTCATTTATTTCATATTTATACATATTAATTATATTTTTAAATATTTCTTATAAAAAGGATGTAATGAAATGACCTCCTTGGAAATGACATTTCATTTTTTTAATTTTTAAGCTGTGGATACGGGGTGACGTATCATTCAATGACAGATGATGTTTAGATTATTTTGTGCATTTTATTGTTATAAAAACTTGTAGAGAGATAATTAAAGGGATATAATTGAGGAGGCGATATTAGTGAAATTTAATGTCGTTTCTTTGTTTTCAGGTGAGATAAAAGTGTAATTTTAGTTAAACGATAATTGTTATACTGTAAAAGCATAGATATAAGAAAGGAGGAGATATGCTAAGTAGTAAAAAATGTATCGGAACACTGTGTCTCCAGTTCTCCTTCCACTACCGACACTACTACACGTACAGGAATACTTACGCAGTCGCGCATACATCCACAAATCATAAATCAGACCAAACTACACAGTTAATTATAAACCTTATTGCCCTAAAAACAGCGTATATTTTCCTTGCACCGTACAACTTACGCACACATTAACAACATACCACTATCGATGTGCTGTGCAAAAGCCATTTATTTTACATTTACGCTAGTGATTGACTAAATTGAAAAGTTATCGATTTTTTAATTTTTTATCGTGCTATTTTTTTGGGTTCCAATAACAAATTAAATAAAAGTGAATGCTTCCAGAAAATAATGTATATAATAATATAATATATATGTATATAAAAGTAGAACAACCAAAATGTTTTTCAAAAAACTAAAAACTCTATTTATTCCCATTAGGCAATTATACGGCATTTTAGAACGACAATACCAAATACGAAAAATCGGCGAAATGGAACACACACTACTAAAGAATCCTGAAAAGTTTTAAAGATTATATTATAAATTATGAATTACACATGAAAAAACGAGCTATCAAAAGAAAAAAAGATATGAGAGATGGCGTTTTCTTAGAGGCTGAAACATTTCTGGTCGAAAGTGAATTGAGCATTGGTATGTACTATATTTTTTTAGGCAACCAATAAGGTGGTTAGGTGGCCTTCCAGTAGCATCAATCCATTGCTTTTTAAAATTATTTTTCGGGAAACTGAAAACAAAGATAAATATGATAACTAAATAATATAACATTTTAGAATTTTTACCTAAGCTACTGTTAAATATAACCGCTTGTCTGTTTCGCGGAGGAATACAAAATATAACACGCATCCACGCATAACAAATAAAATCTAAAACATGTTGCCTTATTTTAAGCAAAACTCCTTAGTATGTTCTGAATTATGCTCATTCATCATCATCATCATCATATCAGTCGAAACACGTCCACTGTTGGACATAGGCCTCGACAAGCGTCGCCACAACGACCGGTTTTGTGCGTCACGCATCCATGCTCATTATTATAGCGCATTCGAAGCTTTTGAAGACTTTTGAAGAAAAAGTAAGGAAATAACACGAAGATACTGCCATAATATACGATATCCGAAACTAAAAAATTGTCTATCGACTATTAACTTACAATTTAACTAACTTACTTTCCGACAGTTGATAACGTATGTCTCTACTACTCTGTAAAATAATAAAAATATTTACATTATTTCACTTCGAAAATCCAACCAATCGATATTATGGTCGATAGTCTACATGAGGGGATCTATTATGCACTTCACTGACTGCGGCCGGCTGACGGCAACTAACAGCGGCCGGTATTACGAAATACACCGCACTGATATAGTATCGTTATGTTATTTTTACATTGCTTGTCCAGTTACTAAGGGTTAAAATTTGATAGTGGTTAAAGAGCAATGTATTTACTGTAAGAGTAATACAGTCGCTTTGATATTTGGAAATAAAAATAACGTAGTAGCAGCAAGGGATATTACAAGATTTGTTGTTTTTACTGATTTTAAAGATAAATATAGCATTAAACTTGTATTTACGTATGGTAAGAGATTCCGTGATGACCCAGGCTTGTCTTATCACTTCAGTTCTTGCATTAAACCACTGAACAACGCGGCATTTTAAATTTGTTTACGATCACGTGTCGCGAGTCTCACAAGTTTATAACTGTCGGCCGTTTGGACGAATGTGCACTACTTATGCATTTTGTGCGGACATGCACACGCCCCCTTGCCACTTCTCCTGTTTTTTATATTTCTATGTGTAAAAGCATGTTGAATAAAACAAATCTTTGTTTTCAGAGAAACAATTTGTGGTTTATTTCGAAAATCCTCAATAAAATCCATTATAAAACGACATTTTTGTTGACTAAAAGAAGATGGACCGGCTGCAATTTGAGTTTACGATGATAGCTTCAAATGATGGCAAATCAAATGTATTAGCCATAACCTCAATATCTACAGAAGAAGGAAAATTTTATGTTTTACCTGATGAGCTGAAGCCGGTGATTCATCATACATATATTGTCAAAATGAATACTTTCTCAAAAATAAAAAATAGTATAAAGAAAAGGCATCAAAGTAGAAAAATATGGATGAAATTGGATGAAGATCTTAAGAAAACATATAGAGATGAGGAAGGTAATATGCAATTTTTAGATCAATATTTAGAAGAAATAAGCACAAAACAACCAATAGACAAAAACGACAATTTGCAACATATCTTGGAAAAATTAATAGAAACTACTACAAAGAAAGAAAATCAACATAACCTAAAACATATTTCAGAGAAATTTATTATTGAAAAATTCACAAGCAAGAACCCTAATGCAATGCAATGGATTGAGAATTTTGAAAAGGAGTGTGAGCGCTTTAATATATCAAAAGATGAAACAAAAATAGATATATTGAGATTGTTTTTAGAAAAATCTTGTTTGGATTGGTATAGCTCGATGGCCATAAAACTAACAATAAAGGCTGAATGGAATGAATGGAAAGACAAATTTTTAGAAACTTTTAAAAACCGAGGATGGGACATAGTTACATATGCTCTCGCATTTAGATATAAAGAAGGACTACTAATTGATTACGCTATTAGAAAAGAAAGGCTTATGCTAGACATAAACAAATCGATAGACTCCAAAACAATGATAGATCTTATTGCAACAGGTTTACCTGGGTTTATCTTAAATAGGTTAAACGGAGATGAACTCAATGACACTACTGATTTGTTCAATGAGATAAGAAAATTTGAAGGTATGATGTACAAGAAAAACTCAAGTACAATAAAGAGTTGTACATTCCTTTATACAAATAAAACTAATGAGAAGAAGCCATGTAACACTTGTGAATCTTTGAACAAAGGAATTAGATATCATCCGGAAGAGTCATGTTGGTTCAAGAAAAATAAAAATGAATCTGAAAAAGTTTTTAAACCCAGAAATGTAAATAACAACTCCATTATTGAAGTAGATATAAATACTGGGAAAAAAAAACGAGTAAGTACACTATTAATCAAAATCAAGCTCTTATTAGAAAATAAACTAGAAGTGAGCGGCATTTATGATTCAGGCTCACAGATCTCTTTAATAAATTCAAGACTGATTAAAATAAAAGAAAAAAAGGACAATGAGAATATAAAAAAAACAGATGGCTTGATAACAATAAAAATAAAAATATTTGATTTAGAAGAAGAGGTGGATGTATACATAGTAGAAAATGAATATTTTACAATAGAAGATAAATTAGAAATTGAAAAGCAAATATCCATGTTACTAAAGAATAATTTAATAGAAGAATCCTACAGTCCTTTCGCTGCTCCAGTGACATTGGCATTTAAAAAGGGTGAAAATAGGAAATCCCGCTTGTGTATAGATTTCAGAGAACTAAATAAAATTGTTGTTCCACAAGCTCAACCTTTTCCGTTAATAGATGATTTGATTGTTAAAACTAGAAATTGTAAGTATTTTACTACACTGGATATAAATTCAGCATTCTGGGCGATACCATTACGGGTGGAAGATAGATATAAAACAGGATTTGTCACACAAGATGGCCACTTCCAGTGGACCTGCCTTCCCTTTGGCTTGAAAACATCACCAGCAATTTTCCAGAGAATTTTAAGCAATATTCTAAGAAAGCACAATCTCACAGGATACTCCGTAAACTATATTGATGATATTCTGATATACTCGAACACCTTTGAAGAACATATAAAACACATAAGAAATGTATTAGAGGCAATAATACAAGAAGGCTTTAGATTGAAGTTTACGAAATGTAACTTTGCTTCAGACTCAGTAAAGTACCTCGGCCATGTAATTCAGAACAATTCGGTAAGACCACTAAAAGACAATTTGATCTCGATAAGACATTTTTCAACTCCTAAGACACAAAAGAATATCAGACAATTTTTGGGAAAAATTAACTTCTACCATGAATACATACCAAGAAGTGCAATTATTTTAGACCCATTACATAATTTATTAAGAAAAAATGAAAAGTTAGTGTGGTCAGAGAAGTGTGAAGAATCATTTAATCAAATAAAAAGATATTTATGTTCTCAACCTGTGTTGGAAATATTCGACAAAGACTTACCAATAAAAATCTTTACAGATGCATCTTTAGAGGGTATCGGGGCAATATTAAAACAGTCTCAACTAGACGGTAAAGACAAACCGGTGGCATATTTTTCAAAAAAACTAAACGAATCTCAAAAACGAAAAAAGGCCATATATTTGGAATGTATTGCTATGAACGAAGCAGTTAAATACTGGCAACACTGGCTAATTGGAAAACATTTCACTATTTACTCAGACCACAAACCTCTAGAGAACATGAACATTAAATGCAGGACAGATGAAGAATTGGGTGACCTCACATATTACCTATCTCAATATGACTTTACAGTAAAATATATACCTGGTAAAGAAAATATAGAAGCAGACTGTTTGAGCCGAAACCCTGTATTAGAATCAGAAGATAACAAGGAGGAACTATTAAAAATAGTTAATTTAATACAAATAAAAGATATAGTTGAAGACCAAGAAAAAAATGAAACAATAAAAGAAAAGAAATAAAATCTAATATAAAAAAATAAAGAAACTTGAAAAAATTATACTCTCAGAAGAATTTAGTAAAAAAATTATAAAAAAGGTGCATGAAGATTTATGCCATATTGGAATCAGACAATTACAGAAAAAAATAAGTCCACTATATACAGCTAAAAACCTAACAAAAAATATCATAAATATTTGTAAAACATGCGAAATATGCATAAAAAATAAATCAAGATGTCAAGGAAAATTTGGGTTAATGTCACAACTGGGACCAGCAACAAAACCATTTGAGATAATGTCAATGGATACTATAGGTGGCTTTGGAGGATCTAGGTCAACAAAAAAATACTTACACCTTTTAGTAGACCACTACACAAGATATGCGTTTATTGTGACTTCAAAAACACAGAACGCAAGTGACTTTATAAAACTAACAAAAAAAGTACTCGAGACAGATGAGATTGGAATAATTCTAACAGACCAATATCCAGGCATCAATTCAAAAGAATTTAAACAGTATTTGCAGGAGAATAACATCAAACTAATATTTACAGCTGTGAATACGCCATTTTCGAACGGCTTGAACGAAAGATTAAACCAAACAATAGTAAATAAAATAAGATGTAAAATAAATGAGAAAAATAATAAGAGAACATGGACAACAGTAGCAAGAGAATGTGTACAGAAATATAATGAAACAGACCATTCTGTTACAGGTTTTGCACCAAAATATTTACTGGATGGTACAAATGTCAGTATTTTACCAAATGAAATTAAAACAATAGAAAAGGAAGACCAGTGGATTGCTGATAGAAGATTAGCATTAGAGAATACAATAAAATCTCACAAGTACAACAAGAAAATATTTGATAGAAATAGGAAAATACAAGAGTTCGAGATAGGAGACAGTGTATATGTAGAAAATGGAAATTGACTGAACAGGAAAAAATTAGACGAATTAAAAATAGGCCCTTTCAAGATAATAGAGAAAATATCGAACTCCATTTATAAGAAGCAAAGTCAGCAGTCTACCTCATTTCCCTACTGAACTGTACTTTCTTGTTTTAATTTTTTCCCCATTCTTTTCCAACTTTTCTTTATTTTGTCATCTTCTTGGTTCTCACTGTTTCTTTTCTTTTTCTATTTACAGTAACTTATTCTGAAATCATGCCTACGATGACCCGTAAGGCAACAGCTCAGGATATGCAGCTTAAATTGGAAAATGCCCTCCAGGAGCTCAAAGAATCCAAACTCCAGTGCCAGCAAATATTGCAGGAGAATGAGGAGAGTGAGAGGGAAATAAAGAACATAATCTTTAAAAATACATGCCTTAAACAAGAGTTGGTAGGCCTTAGTCAGCAATACCAGGATGTTGTTGATGAACGCGACCAACTGCGAGCGGTCACGGATGGTTTCAAAAACTGTAGCGACTTGTATGAGGAGGCTTTGTGTAAGGTTAGGGATCTTGAGGATGAATTAGTTCATGCTAATAGTCTTATTCTTAAATTGCAGAAGGAAAAGGAATGTACTCAGACTGAGAAGACTAACCGTTTATATGATGAATTAATAAATTCAAAATATAACCCTCATGCCTTAGTAACAATTGATCTTACAGAAGATTCCATATTAAAACAAAATAAATCTTACAAACTTAGTCAAAATAAAATTAAAAAATATGCTAAATTGAATAAAATCATTAAAAAATGTAAAAACCACAAGAAACAACAAAAACACTTTTCCAAAAATATTCAACTGCGGAAAGAACGTGTTAACTTGATTAATCAATTAAATAATTACCAGATTAAGTTAGAAGACAGTATATATATTTATCAAATTGACACTCAGCGCTTACAGTCTGAAATACAGACTCTTGATAACTCCCTTAAATCAATTTATAACAAATATGTATGTTCAAAGAACCAAATAAAGGAACATATTCTGGCTACAAATGAGTTGGTGGACAAAGTAGACTCTCTTACTCTAAGAAACAACCAATGCACTTGTCAGAAAGAATTTAACCAGGCTGGCCTCCAACTTGTGGTAACGGAGAACTCATCCCAGCCCATCAGTGCTCAGGACTGTATTCCCGACCAGGTACCCCACATTCAGCATGAATTAACTCAAGGGGTAGATTCAGAAAATTGTAATTTTTCCTCTCATAACGGTAGGGATTATCAATCAATTATATTTTCAGATAGTATAGGAAGAGGATTAGGGCAATTAGTTAGTAAAAAACTCCCTTTTCCTTCTCAAAATTATTGCACACCTCAAGCTTCCTACCATCACATAATGTCATTAGTTAATCAGCAAGTATATGATCCCAACGCTATTCTAACTGTATTTGTGGGTAATAGCTTAAATGTGAAGACAGATGACATCACCAATAATGTCACTGAGCTGTTGAAGATAAATTGTAGGAAGATAATTTTGTGCGCTTTTCCTTACTTTGAGCACTTGTCAGACAGACAAAATAAGTACATACATATGCTAAATATGCATATGCATTTTTTAGTTAGTCATCTTAATGATAAGTTTTTCTTTTTTGACATCAACAATTTTGTTGATAAACTTTTTTCGACCAGGTATACTGTGTACCTGCCTATTATATTAAGACGTCAAATAGCGCAGCTATTAGCAGTTAATATTAACTCAGACATAAGCAGTATGTCGGCGTACCCAGTAATCAGTTGCACCATTAGTAATAGTACTAATATTTTAAACTAGGTAATAAGACAACAGTTGGTACTGATGTTGGCAATGTATGTCAACTTAAAAATAAAGTATCTTCTAGCATTCAAGCTACAGGGGGTAAGCAAAAATCCTTTAATATGTTTCTTCAAAACATTCAGGGTTTTTCTGCAAAACAATTGGAAATTGAATTATTCTTAGAAAAAACTATGTTTGACATTATTTGTTTTACTGAGCATTGGTTAAAGGATTTTGAAATGCTAATTAATTATGATAATTATAATGTGGGCAGTTGTTTTAACCGAAAGTCAATGTTACGTGGGGGTTCATTAATCCTTATTAAAAATAGTATCAAATTTAAAACTCGTAAAGATATAGTTGCACTGTCCGTTGAACATAGCATTGAAGTGTCGTGTGTTGAGCTGGATAGGCATGTCATAGTGTGCGTTTACAGGCCCCCTAATTATCAAAACTACTCTATTTTTGAGTCAGTCATGGAAGATGTTATGGCTAAACTTTCAACTGGTAATAAACCAGTAATTATCTGCGGAGACTTTAATGTTAATATTTTAGAAAATAATTCAGATAGCAGTAGATTATTAAATCTTTTCAAATCATTTAATTTATCAAATGTGTTTATTGAACCAACTCGAACAACGACAACTACTGCTACATGTATCGATAATGTTTTTTGTTGCTGCAAGTATTTAGAAAAAGCCATTGTAAATTATCTGCCTTCTGATCATAGCGGCTTAATAGTAACATTTGAATCCAACTTACCAATACAACAAGTGCAGATACAATTCAGACCAATAACATCCGGTAAACTAAATAAATTTAATAGCACTTTAACTAGCAGGTTGGGTGATTGGAACCTTGCAGAAAACAATGGTAATATTTTGTATAAAAATTTTTTTTCAGTAGTTCAAAAGGAGTTTAATCAGACGTTTGAGAAAAAAACTAAAACTATCTGCCCTAAGTTTAGATTTAGTGACTGGGCAACTAAAGGAATCAGAATAAGTAGGGAAAGACTTTTCGAGTTGTATGGCCTTAAGCCTATTATTAACACTGAAACTTTTAATAAATATGTTGCTACTTATTCTAAAATGTTTAAAAATACTTGTAAGGCAGCTAAGGCCTTAAACATCAGCAACAAAGTTAAAACAGCAGATAATAAAATAAAAACGGTTTGGAATATAATAAATAATGAAACCAACAGAAACAAAAGAAATAATAATGATTACACATTGGAGACTCATCATGGTCTTATTAGCGATAACAAACTAGTTGCAGAAGAATTTGTAAATTTCTTTACCAGCATTCCAATTAAAACTACTGAAGCCCTAAATTCGTCGCCATCGCATGCTTTTGGTTTATTACAGGCGAACGTTGCAGCCTGTTCGACTGAATTTAACTTTAAACATATAAACCCCATAACAGTAATAAAAGCTTTTAAAGAAATCAAGATTAAATTGACAGAAGATCTATGGGGTATGTCTATCAAAGTTTGTACCTCAATTATTGAGACTGTAGCGCCGTACTTAGCGTTAATATTTAATTTGTGTATAGATCAAGGAGTCTTTCCGGATCTAATGAAATATAGTAAAGTGATACCACTTTTTAAATCCGGAGACAGTAAAGACACTAATAATTATAGGCCGGTGTCCGTTTTGCCGGTTTTTAGCAAGATATTTGAAAAGGTGATGTTAAATCAAATGCTTAATCATTTTAACACCAATAACATCTTACACGATAAACAGTATGGTTTCACCAAAGGGCGTTGTACAACTGACGCTGGTGTCTCCTTACTAAAACACATTTTTAATGCGTGGGAGGAGGCACAAGATGCTATAGGCATCTTCTGCGACCTGTCTAAGGCGTTTGATTGTGTGGTTCATGAAACATTACTCCTGAAACTGGAGCATTACGGACTAGGCAAAGCAGCGTTAAGCTTATTAAAATCGTATTTGAATGACAGACAGCAACTAGTTCAAATAAACGGTGTCAATTCGTCGGGATTAAATGTGAAAATGGGGGTACCCCAAGGTTCAATTTTAGGTCCTTTTTTATTTTTAGTTTATATTAATGATTTACCCTATTTGCTGAAAAATAAACTTAATATGGTGTTGTTTGCTGACGACACTTCTTTGATTTTTAAGATAAATAGAAGGACTAATAATCTTGACGATGAAAATAACGCTTTATTGCAGGTCCAAAACTGGTTCACTGCTAATAATCTAGTTCTAAATGGGAAAAAAACTAAATGCATAAGATTTTCCTTACCAAATGTCATAAGTAGTGATTGCGACATAGTATTGAACAATGAGAAACTAGAATTTGTTGATAAAACAGTTTTCTTGGGGATTACGCTTGACTCTAGGCTACAATGGGGTCCTCACTTAACATCTCTTGCAGGACGGCTTAGCTCGGCTGCATATGCTGTTAGAAAAATCCGCCAATTTACGGATGTTGATACCGCTAGACTAGTCTATTTTAGTTATTTTCATAGTGTCATGTCGTACGGTATCTTACTATGGGGACGGGCTGCAGACATCGAGTCAATCTTTATATTACAGAAAAGAGCCATCAGAGCTATTTACAATCTCCGCCGGTGCGATTCTTTAAGGGAACTGTTTAAAGATATTAACATAATGACGGTACCTTGTCAATATATCTATGAAAACATCATGTATGTTAGAAAAAATCTTCATCTTTTTAGCAAAAGAGGCGATAGACATAATTATGTTACAAGAAATAGGGATCAATTAGTTCAACCAGGTTTCAGACTGGCTAAAGTGGCCTCTTCTTTCATGGGGTACTGTTTGAAATGTTATAATAAAATACCACCCCAAATATTAGAACTCAATGAAACGAAATTTAAATCTTGTATTAAACGCACACTATGCAGGCAAGCATATTATAAGTTGGAGGATTATATTCAAGATAAAAATGCTTGGCTCAATGCTGGTCCAGCTCCACTACCACTAGGGCGTACTAATTAGTTGATTAGTTGGAAACTAATATTATTATTTTTAATTTGAAAGACACAATTGCATTGTATAATGTAGAAGCACTTTTTCCAAGTTTGTGAATGTGAAGCACCATGGAGCATTTTTATTAGGTTACAACTTCTTTTTTGACATTACGAGCATGGCAGTTGAGAGTTTGTCATGCTCACTCAAATGTCTCGCTGTTGGTGGCACGTGTTATTGGGTCGTTCAGTTCCCTTCAAAATGGTTGAGCTGAGTGGGGCTGATGCACGCGTCATGCTCGTGAACGGGTGCCGTCAGATGGGACTGGTCATCTCTTAGCTGCCAGTGGCTTAATTCAGTTTCTATCTTTTAATTATTTTACATTTTTTATTTCATTATCGACATTGTGCTCACATGATAGAAGCAACAAGTAATATGTAACCAAGCATTATATGTAACACATAATATGATTTAAAAGAGTGTCCATGGAGTTTCTTGCACGTTCTTCTCCATAGAGACCTACTCTTTGGAACGTGCAATTTAGCTTCACTTTTCTTGGACTGACCGACATTTGACTATTCAAAAGTGCCTGTAAATGGTCTATTTGAAATAAATGTTTTGATTTTGATTTTTGATTTTGAAGATTGACACTGGCAACAGAAAAACAGAATCAACTTTATTCCACATAACAAAATTACAACCTGTTACGGCAGAAGATGAAGTAGAAGAAAACGAATAGGTATAAAGATAGCTTGCAGGTGCATTGTTTGTATTATATTATTTAGAATTTTCGTTCCTATGGGGGGGAGATGTAATGAAATGACCTCCTTGGAAATGACATTTAATTTTTTAAATTTTTAAGCTGTGGATACGGGGTGACGTATCATTGAATGACAGATGATGTTTAGATTATTTTGTGCATTTTATTGTTATAAAAACTTGTAGAGAGATAATTAAAGGGATATAATTGAGGAGGCGATATTAGTGAACTTTAAATGTCGTTTCTTTGTTTTCAGGTGAGATAAAAGTGTAATTTTAGTTAAACGATAATTGTTATACTGTAAAAGCATGTTGAATAAAACAAATCTTTGTTTTCAGAGAAACAATTTGTGGTTTATTTCGAAAATCCTCAATAAAATCCATTATAAGGATATTAAAAAAAAATAATTAAAAAATACAAAAAATTGTAGCCCACCGGCATCGGGAACAGGGTCCAAGCTATTGTTATTATTATTATTATTTTAGAAAAGATGTTGTTTAACACAACCTATTGCTGCGAAAAAGAACACATGAAAGATAAAAAGTGCAAGTCTTTTTCTGTAGTATAAAGATTGAGCCGATGTCTGCAGCCCGTCCCCATAGTAAGATACCGTATGACATGATACTATGAAAATAAGTATAATTGAATAGTCTAGCGGTATCTACATCCGTAAATTGGCGGATTTTTCTAAAAGCATATGCAACTGAGATGGTGGTCAAACGCGAGCCTATCAATAATAATAATAATAACAAAAATACTGAGCTAAGCCGTCCTGCAAGAGATATTAATTGAGGACCCCATGTAGGCTTGAGTGTAGGCTTAAGTGTCATCCTGTCAAAATATCTTGTTGTTACCATACCCGTAGGGTGTATAAGATCTTTGTGCCATACTTACTCCAGTTGGGTTCCTATGCCATTATGTGTTATTGTATCCGCTTTGATATTCTAAGTACAAACAGTTATTTTTGTTTTCATATTTATATTTATGATGCAGAAATGAATTTTCTGAGTATATTAATGCAATCCTGTAGTAGAGCCAACAAAAAATCTACTTAAGCCATGATTATTTCTTATCATAAACAAAAGAAAAGTAAAAAAAAAGTCTCAATCTCTCAATTCAGTTTTTAATTATGACGATATTTTGGCCAGACTTTGTTTAGCTTGATTTGATAAAATTTTGTAAATTATTTCGTCCGTATCAATCATGGTGACATATAATGTAGACGCTTAATAAATTTATCAAAAATCTCGCCCATATTCTTTTCATGATAATGCTGCTTGCTTGCCTGCAATAAGTTTCTGTTCAATAATGCCTATGTACCTCCCAAAATGTCTTAGTTCGATTCAGCTTGAATTAGATATTCAAGTCAAATTTCTAAATGAAATGGCCGCCTCATAAATTCTTAGTCAGACACAGTATGAAGACTAAGGCAATAAATTAACCTATAGTAATACTTGCCAACGTCGTGAACTGATCCGATATCGTAGAACTTGTTTATCGCAAAATCGGGCACATTGTGATTTAAGAGGGGATGGCTAGATACAGCTTCACCCAATAGTTGCACACGAACAACTCTTTCCAACGGCTGGTCCTCGCCAGGTACGGCCTTCTTTTGTTCGTTACCTGTAATTTGTTAAATACCTATTATTATTATGACTCTGTATATTACGAGATGCTATGGTCCTGGACCTCTGCAAAGCATACGAGGCCAGAGTCACCTTGCAGAGACCCGTTAAAAGTTTCGATTAAAAATCAAAATATTTCTATTTCACGTGGGCACACATAAAATGTCAGGAGCTAAAACTCGGTTTTGATTGATCCTATGGAAAATAACCAGCGAAAATTAATAAAAAATTAAGGTTCCAATCGGCTATTATCCCTGCATGTACCTACTTATATGTGCACCAGCGAACAATCCACAAAACATAGAAACTAAAGATACAGGGACAATGAGTTTCTCCGCCTTTCGTAGTGAGATTACCTAACGAATCAGATTGCTCTAAATTGGGGTGTTAGCAATATTGATGGTATCAATATTTTAGTTCAATAACGTTAGTTGAGGTAGAGTTTAGACTATAATATATGTTATAATTATGTAAAGAAATTATATTAACAGTTGGTTATATCTCATATTTTTTATATACATATCTTGTGGACGTTATTGAAATGAAAATATACCAAATAACGTCATACGATATAAGACGCGCCACATAGGTCATGGATATACAGCGGTGGGGGTTTATTTTTATGAATTAATACTTAATAACGATAGTAACGAATGGATCCATATTCATTTTTGGTAAGATATTTAAAATCTTCACACCGTTGTAGTAGTGGGGTTCCAGTATCCTTGTCATTGGAGCGAGATGGGTTCCTTTTCCAGGACGTTCAAGGTTGTTACAGGTTCCGTCGACACGTCTCCATTCGTTTGGATCGCATGGCTTCACATCAACAGCGCAAGTACTGAAAAAAATATTGTTATTATTTTTCTGTTAGAATTGTTTACGGGTCAATTTTTGTTTATTACACAAGCTGTATAGTAACAGCAATAAAACCAATTTATTTTTAGGAAACACCACTTATTATTTATAATTTAAAGGAGAGGTCAAAAATGGGCTATTATTCCAAAGTTTGAACACCAATATGTTAGACTTACCTTACAAGAAAGCTTATTTATTACGCTACTCGATAATATTAAATATGGTGAATAAATTAATGATAAACTGACAGATTCAGTTCAATAAATAATAAAATATCAGATTTATGTGTTCGTTCCTACGCAATACAATTACTTAAAATGTAGCTAAAATTGCCACATCTATTAAATAAGTGTTATGATTCCAGATTCCGTTTTATGTAATAAAGACAAAACATACGGCATACGTGTATGTTTTGTTTTCGTCATAATAGTGTAATATGAAAAAGTGTCGAAAAAAGGTAAAATCCGTAATATTAGATTGATGATTTGTCAACTTGATTTTTGGGGGTGTGCATCTGGATTGAGGGCCCATTTTTTAAATCCTTATGAAACGAAACAAAATTCTCATGGGAATTTAGTTACAAATTTGTAAAACTTAAAGCAATGGCCCATAAATTTCTTAAATGTAAAATTTAAAAGTTATGATTAGATAACGTGGGCCCTCTATCCAGACGCTTGCATAAAGAGGCATAGTCTAAATCTCGCAAAATACGATGTCTGGGTAAAGATTTATTATTTATTAATTTAGTTAAGAATTTCTAAAATATTTTAAGAAATTCTCAAATCCGTAGAATATCACATTACAGATTTATTGCGGTTTACCTTGGGCCGGTAGGTATGATTCATTACTTTTTTTAGACTGATTGGTTTAAGCAACATTGCTTGAATTCTTGAAATGAGTGGGGGGTGTTAGGTTATTTTCGTTACGGAATTTCTGGATTCGGTCTCCACGCTCAAGGCCCGCGATAGAAGCTATGCAATAGCTTAAAAGACGTGTGGCACTCGGGGACTACCGCGGTAAAGCTATAGCATTTTTATCAACTTATGCAATTATAATTATTTCTTTATTTTATTTATGCAGTATTTTTTTTCCTTTGTTTTTTTTTCTTTGATATTAATTGAAGTTACACTTTCACACATTGAATTGAATTTTGATTGATTGTTCACTCATTTGTTTTCTTATCGGTTACCACGCTCAAAAAACAAATGAGTGGGGGGTGTTAGGTTATTTTCGTTACGGAATTTCTGGATTCGGTCTCCACGCTCAAGGCCCGCGATAGAAGCTATGCAATAGCTTAAAAAAAATGAGTACAACAGTTCAACTGGTATTTTCGAATTGAAATAAAACATTTTGTTACAAGTGCAGAAAGTTTTTATTGCAATTGAGGCGAAATTCACCCGAGCCGTATAGGCGAGGGTTTTATGACAAAAGACAATGAACATAAGCGGTCCAAATATCCACCACTAACGCGACCTATGTTGACTTATAGTCCACTAAGTAGAGAGTAACTTTCAGTATGACACTAAAAAAAAATAAGCTGTCAGTAAAAAGTTACGACTGTATAAAAAATCTTAATATTTTAATTTTGTTTTACTTGACTATTACGTACTGTGCGAATTCTTATGTTTAATTCCTTCCAACTTTGGCTATCGTTTACTGGACTTTTTCTGATTCTTTACTTGCGACCTGTATAGAACACACCTCAGTTGATCTCTTTACAAGCAGCTTAGCATCCATAAATATTATTATGTCCAAAAGCAATGTTTTGTAATTGCATTTCATTATTGTCTTCTATATTATCTTGTTACCTAACTTTGTATATCTTAATTACTTCCTAACTGTAACGTTCCACAATACTTCCATACTATATGTGGAGGCTTGTAAATGGCTCATTGTGATCTATTTTAACGTTTATCTTGTATTGTAAGCTGTAAGCCACCCAAATAAAATAAAATAAAATTATTGTAAATATATAATATTTTTATCCGATAAGAATTTTACTGTGTGCTTTACAATATGTACCGATGGTGCGATAAACTTTATGGTCACCCTACAAAATTTCCTCCTATATAAAATTGAAAATTGATTTTCAATTTTATATAGGAGAAAGTTTCCTATATAAAATTGAAAATCAATTTTCTCTTAAATTATAGCGTCTAGTAGTAGAACGGACGATACTTTAAAATTTAGTTAAAAAAACCGGCCAAGTGCGAGTCGGACTCGCCCATGGAGGGTTCCGTAGCAGCAAGTAACATAATATAAAAGTTCTTGTAGTTCGTTGTAACTTTGATCAATGTTTTAATAATAGTGTATTTTTTTAGATTTATGACGTATTAAAAAAAACTACTTACTAGATCTCGTTCAAACCAATTTTCGTTGGTAGTTTACATGGTAATGTACATCATATATTTTTTTTAGTTTTATCTTTCTCTTTCTTTCTTAGAAGTTACAGGGGGGGACACACACATTTTACCACTTTGGAAGTGTCTCTCGCGTAAACTATTCAATTTAGAAAAAAATGATATTAGAAACCTCAGTATCATTTTTGAAGACCTATCCATAGATACCCCAAACGTATGGGATTGATGAAAAAAAAATTTTTGAGTTTCAGTTCTAAGTATCGGGACCCCCAAAATTTATTGCTTTTTTTTCTATTTTTGTGTGAAAATCTTAAAACAGTACACAGAATACATCTACTTACTAAATTTCAACAGCATAGCTCTTATAGTTTCGGGAAAAAGTGGCTGTGACGTACGGACGGACAGACAGACAGACAGACATGACGAATCCATAAGGGTTCCGTTTTTTGCCATTTGGCTACGGAACCCTAAAAACAAAATGGCGGGAAAGTGGCAATCAGTCGTTGGTTTTTTCGAGTTTTGTTTACATATCCGTACAACAGAGATTTGTATTAACACGTTATGTTTATCAAATTAAAATAGTGATTTAACGCCTAATTTCATAAGAGAAGAGGCTATTTTAAAGCATTAGTAGAATACCTTTTACCGCCTAAATCAGAAGAAAGATACCTACTTAAAATCATAGGTACGACGACTCAGGTTTTACAAACTTTTTATTTTATTTTAGTTTCCTCGTATTCGTAATGAAAAGCACAGTGTTTATCTCGGGGTGAAAGTAACCCATTTAACCCCTCGAATTAGCGACCTCGCTGCGCTCGGCCGCCAACTCCTTCTCGGGACGAAATGAGTTACTTTCTCCCCTAGTGTAACAATGTACTATTATTTCATTAGATGTCTTACGGCGCTTGAGCGATGTTCCCACCACGAAATTACACATTAACACCCGTCAAAATTGTGAGGGAAAAGTGTTGCGCGCGTAGCTTGTCTTGGCTATTAGTCGTTCCATCCCTAACATTACATAATAATATATTATTTGTACTTACTCTGTCAAGTTATTTTTTTCATAAAACTTCAATAGACATTTTGTAGCAGGTTCACCAGTGTAAACATCGAGAAGAAGACCCCCATAGCTGGAGCTTGTCCACAAGGAAATTCAAATTATACTTGTAAGCAACATTATGTGCCACGTTCTGTACAAGACGTTTTTTATTGCTCCTTATATAAGGTAGTAGTTTTTTAATATTGGCTTTCAATAAATAAGGAAATTGCATTGTAGCTCGTAAAGGTGTGGACAAAGGTGTTTTACTAATTTATGTACAAAATAAAATGAGTGCAACAATTATAGAGGAATAAAGCTAATGTCACATACTATGAAAGCCTGGGAGAAAGTTATTGAAAAGCGACTGAGAGAAGAGAGTGAAATTTCACAGAACCAATTCGGTTTTATGCCTGGTCGGGGTACAACGGATGCCATTTTTGCTATACGCCAGCTGTGCGAGAAATACAGAGGTGCGCATAAAAACTTGCACATGGTATTCATTGACCTCGAAAAGGCATATGACCGGGTACCTCGTGAGGTTCTGTGGTGGGCCCTTAAAGAGAAAGGTGTGCCTGGGAAGTATGTGCAGTTGATCCGAGCGATGTACAGTCGATGCAGTACCCAAGTCCGGTCTTCAGTGGGCACTACTAGCAGCTTCAATGTGGCTGTCGGCTTACACCAAGGGTCGGCCCTCAGCCCTTACCTCTTCCTGATGATAATGGATGCTCTGACGTCGGACATTCAGGAAGAGGCTCCCTGGTGTATGTTGTTTGCCGATGACATTGTGCTGGTTGCCGAGAGTGGCCTAGAGGTCCAGAACAGATTGGAGGTGTGGTGGCACAGATTGGAGAGTGTTGGCCTGAAATTGAGTAGAACCAAAACGGAGTACTTGTTCGGCGATTTCGGCGGTCTCTCCAATCCAGTGCCCTTAGCTCTCGCCGGAACGCCCATACCGATCTGTTCTGACTTTCGGTACCTCGGGTCGCTCGTCCAAGGGGATGGTGAGGTAGACCGGGACGTAACACATCGGATCAACGCAGGATGGATGAAATGGCGACAGGTCACGGGAACAACTTGTGACCCACGGATGCCCCTCAAGCTGAAGGGTAAAATCTACAAGTCCGTGATAAGGCCTGTCATACTGTATGGATCAGAATGTTGGGCTGTGAAAAAGACGGATGAAAAAAGATTGCATGTAGCGGAGATGAGAATGTTAAGATGTATGTGTGGTGTGACGAGAATGGATAAAGTGAGAAATGAGTATATTAGGGGAAGTTTGAAAGTGGCGCCAGTGACTGAAAGGTTGAAAGGAAATCGTTTGTCTTGGTATGGTCATGTAAAGAGGAGAGATGAAAAGCATGTTGCTAAAAGAATTATGAATTTACATGTGGATGGATGGAGAATGGAGAGGGAGAGGGAGGCCAAAGAAAAGATGGATGGATTGTGTGAGAAGTGATATGAAAGAAAAGAGAGTTAGTGATAGCGTGACGAGTGACAGGATAGAATGGAAGAAAAAAACGTGTTGCGCCGACCCCAAATAAAATAGGACAAGGGCAGGAAGAAGAAGTACAAAATAAAATATAAAAGAAGGTTGTCGTGAAACATATTTTTTTAAACATACGTATGATGATGATGATGATGATGATGAAGCAAAGCATCTGTCAATAGAAAACTTAACTTGATCTTGTAAATAAAAAATCTGGTAAATCGAAAGATTTCAAAATCATTCAGAACAAATTCTTCTCAATTTCTACTGAATTATGCTTTGCTCCAATAAAGTACAATCGATACAATTTCCCACAATTAAAACCAAGGTATACTTATAGTTTTAGGTGCCCTATCTCTATTTGGGCCAGAGTTTTCTAAAAGTGTGTACAGTAGAGAAAAAGTTTGGTGCTGTAAAAAATTAGTTTAGTTACATTACAATGAATGATTATATCTCCAATCTATTTTCTATCTCATCAACCTGCACCTAGCTCGAATAATGGAATAATGCTCTAAGTGTCAGGCACATTGTTGTACTATATACCACAGGGACAGGCTGTTCCATATGTTTGACAGATAATTTTTTGTGCCTATTTGATGCGCCACTTTTAGAGCGTTCAGAGAACTAATTTTGTCTTAGCAAATGGCTGCAGAGAAGTGTACAGTACTCAGAAGTATTTTTACATTTCGAATTCCATGTTATTCTTGCTTCACGAACTATACAGGCTTGTTTGTACAACACTAACAACCTGCAGGACTGTATTACTAACATCATAAACAACAACTTTTGTTCTACGGCTTCTTAAAAAACATAACTAATTTACCAAAAACGATCCTTAAAGATTTCATTGTTCTATCTAACACTTTTCAACTCCGTATTTTGCTATACCTGTCTACGTCTGTTGGCGCTACGCGAGCGCATCAAGCACCTCCTCCGCTCGATCCCTGCTCCCCTCGGTTATTGTACTGTCATTTGCTTCGCTCAGACTTCGTAATATTTAGTATGTTCAATTTAAATATTTTCGCGAGCGATCACTGCCGCCGGGCGCCCCTACGAAGACACGGCGGTGCTCTGTCCAGGCGGGGCACACCTCTACCGTATGCTCCACTGTGTCCTCCGGGTGGTCCACACAATGGTGACACCCAGGCGTTTCTTCCGCACGAATCCTGTGCAGGAATCTCTCGAACTGACCATGTCCGGTGAGGATCTGCGTCATGCGGAAGGTAAGGATGCCGAGTGGCCTTTCCAGCCACTTCTCGAAGAGAGGACTTATCGCCAAAATTATAGCGTGCCCAGCACTGGGTTGCGACAGTCGCTGTTGCCATTCCACCATGAGATCCCGCCGGAACTCTGTCCGCCATGCCGCAACTTAGCGCGGCAGCGCCGTTTCACCCCGGCGCGGCGTTGCATCTCCACGTGCAGATCGTGCATGCGTGCAAGGATTGTTGCCTCCAAATCCCACGGTGGTAGGCCAGCAAGGCGGGTCGCCGCTTCGCCGCTTCGCAGGAAACCTTTTGGTATCTTCGCACTATCCGGATGGCCATGACCCTCCGGCTTGCTTTCAGCTTGGCTACCGGTCACTTTCGTAGTGACCGTGCCCATACGTATAGGCAATACGAAACCGATAAAGTGTAATGGACCGAACGATTCCTGCATAGAGCCTCTGGCAGGGGGCGTCTGGACTGGGCACTCAACAATCATGGCGGTAAGTCCTCTCTTTGAGGCGTGGCTGAAAAGACCTCACGGCGTCCTTACCTTCCGTATGACGCAGGTCCTCACCGGACATGGTTCGTTCGGGAGTTTCCTGCACCGGATTCGTGCGGAAGTGACGCCCGGGTGTCGCCACTGTGCGGAATGCCCGGAGGACACGGTGGAGCACACAGTCGAGGTGTGCCCTGCTTGGTCGGAGCTCAAGCAGCCCCTCGTGGGGGCGATCGGCGGCGGAGACCAGTCGCGCCGGGCGTTGGTTGAGGCCATGGTCCGGAGCGAGGAGGAGTGGCAGGCGGTCGCCGATTTCTCCGAAGCAGTAATGCTCGCAAAGGAGGAGGCCGAACGCATCAGGCAACGGCGTTATCGCCGCCACCGCCGGCGCCGGGTTACTGATCCCGATTTCTGGCCACCGTAGGCGCGGGCTTGCGGACAGTGAGCAATGGGTAGCTCGCTGTCCGGCCGTTCGGTAACTGTCCGGACCAAGCCCAAGTCGTCGAAGGCGCGCACTGTCCCCGCGCGCCTCAAGGAGTTATCAGCAACAGCAGGGACCCAGCCGGGTCGAAGTCTACTGGGGCCAGGGTTATCCGAAAGGGCGTTCGAGCCCCGTGAAGGCTAGAAGGAACGGGGTGGGTCTTTTAGTCAGTAACAGTCTGACACTATCTCCCGCTCCGCCCAAGAGCGGGGGATGTCATTGGATGATTTTGCCCACCATAAAAAAAGGGGGCGTCTGGACCCCCTAAGTTGGGCAGGAGCTGCTTGAGGCCAGCCCTAGTCTGGTCCAGTTTCGAGCCAGACGTCTGAAATGCTCCTCGAAATTACATCGGCTGTCGGGGCCCAGGTACTTCATCGTCGACTTGACGCCGATGTGAACTCCTCTTACCTTTATTTGGGAACCCGAAGGTAGCGCGTTCTGAGGGCCGTGAAAGCACATGGCCTCGGACTTGTGCAATGCCACCTCAAGTTCCAACTGCTGGATCCTCTCCACGACTGTCGGAACCCCGCGTGTCGCTAGTCCAACCGCCGCCTGGTACGATTCTCCCTGCGTCAGGACCAGCGTGTCGTCTGCGTAGCAGTCCACGGTGACCCCGTCAGTGAGGTCGCCGCGCAGCAACCACCGGTGTGTGCCACCGCGATGTGTGCGCTGCACCTAGTTCTAGTCGCTATGATGAAGGCTAATAGTTCTAACCGAAAATAAGTAGGATAGATCTAAGTTTCACCGCATGTGGCCGGCTGCACTATAGATGCTGGCGGGAAAAATTCCGAATCATTCCCGTCGAATACTTCGGAAGTATTCCGAAATATTCCGAAACTTTGGGAATATTTCAACTGTAAAAAAAAAACCCAGGAAAATCGACCTTACTATCTATTTCACGCTTGGAAGTTGTAAATTATATTATCTTTAGTTGTGTTGTGAGCGGTAGGTATGATAAGTTTATGGTTGTGAGCGCACGTCGCATCAAGTACACACAACGTCGCGTCATGGGCAGCGAGAGCACGAGATTGGGCGCGGGGCGCGGGGTCCGGGCGCCCCGCGCCTTCGTGTCCTGCATAGAACAGACTTCAATAAAGTTCCGACTTTATTGAAGTCGGCTCTATGTTTTAAGACTTTATTGAAGAGGTGCTCCGGCGGCACCTCTTCAAAAAATTCTCCGTTTGGTGGTGGTTTGAGGTGCTCCGGTTTCATTGAAGTCGGCTCTCTCGGATCTTTTTACTTAAACATTTTTATTTCAACATTTTTTTATGTCACGTAGGTATACGTCTAGTGACTAATAATACTGTTCTGAAAACTGCATCAAAATCGGTTCAGCCAAACGCGAGATGATCGCGGACAAACATACATACGGTTGAAACTCATAACCTCCTTTTTTGAAGTCGGTTAATATACCAAAACTAAAAACCTGCTCCTAAAGTCCTAACTATAGCAAAGACTTTTCTGAAAACCGCATCAAAACATGTTTGCTTGCAAGGTTTGCCTTTATTTGTTTTTATTGACTGGGCTATTATACGCGTTAAGTAGGTGGGTAATGATTAATATCTACCTATGCGACTCGCGAATACTCGCGATGCGTACATACAAACTAACCAAAAACATAGGTAACCCTTTTTCAAAAAACCAATCAAATATGCTAGGCCTGGTTTTTTATTCCATAACTGACATTTATAAAGTCGGTGTTTCTATAAGTACTTAATAGTTTTGTCTCTTCGTTATTAAACACCGACTTCCGAAATTAAAGTTAGTTTATACTTTTCAGTGTTTTTTATCATTGAAGTCGGTTGTATTTTTTTTTTTTTAAGTTTTTTGTTTTACACTTTTTAAATGATAAATGATCTTTATTTTGCAAGTAGGTTTTATAAAAACACTTTTACACGTCAATTTTTTTTTTTCGTCAATTAATGCTAGATGAGGCCGGTGTTTCCTAGCTGACTACCCTGAGAAGAAACACCGAAACAAACTCAGGGGTCAAAGTCTCTTTTAAAGTCCATACAGCAAAACATGTTATGGTCAAATCATATGAGAACCATGCAGATTGAGCCTGAGATGGTCTTTTGAAGAAAGAACCACACAGTTCTAAGTGGACCTGTCCAGTCAGTGCAAGCATTTGTCAATATGCGTGTAGCTCAACTCAGGACTACTAAGGAGCTCAACGACTTGACGAACAATGCCAAAGAAAGGACATTTGGGTAGGCCACATCAAATACTCAAAACTGCCAGACATCATGTGAAAATAAAAGAAAAGGAAAGAGGATCCCCATAGTTCTCACATTCACAATAATAAAATTTACAAAAGTGTAAATATTGCAAATTGTAAAAAAAAAGTACATAACAAAAAATCAGTCAAATAGTAAAAATAAACATGTCATAATTGTAAAAAAATAAGTAATAATATATATAAATATATACAATATCATAATTGTAAAACAACAACAATCGTCAATAAAAAAAAGGCAGCTAAAACCAAAAAACATTCAAATGATAATAATTATAGTGAGTAGGTAAGTACTGGAGCAGGTCAATCCCAAGCCGTTTTATCCTCGAGATACTCTTTTACAGTATAAAAAGCCTTTTGGCAAAGTTTTCGCTTTACAAATATTTTGAATTTATTAATGCTAAGTTCCTGAATAGGGAAGCTTATTATAAAAATGTATACTTTGGCATCTAAATGAGCGTCCTATTTTTTTGAGCCTGAAGAGCCTATGTTTAGTTATGGTACCACCACTAAAAAGTACTTCAGACCAACTTAAATAACTAGCCACAGTGCATCTCATAAGGATTCTAATAATCCCCCAAACACGGTTAGATTACATTAATTTTTTTCCTTCTGACTTCATCATTAGATCAGGGCCTCAAGTCTGCTATTACAATAGTGTCAGAATGGTCTATCATTGATGTCATAATTGTCGATTTTGACAAGTTTAGTAATCTACTAATATAATGGCGTCATTATGACTTTCCAATGGTCAACCACTGACACTCCATTGAAAGAAGTGACATAGAATGGTAATCTCGTACATATTGACAAATGAATATTTGACGTTTGCGGTAATCTGCTAAAACTTTGACATTTTATTTGATCAGTGTTTTACCATTAGAAGTTATTGTGCAGTTATTGGTTTTAATATGCTCGAAATTATCATTCTACCACAATTCTATTACAAGACCAGTGACCGATCAATGATCGATCATTATGAATTAGCAGATTACAAACTTTTAGCAAAATGACAATGGGATCGTGTTGGAATGACGAATTTATAAAAATAGCAGACTTCGGGCCCAGTTCTAAACACCCCCCTCCCCTCCCTTTTTTGACAGTCAGTCACCGACTACACGAATAAACAAAGCAACTTTACTTGTAACCACAGTTCTGCTGTGATTCTATGAGGAGTTCTGTTTCATATCTTCAAAGTTCATGAAGATCATAACAATATTCTATGGGAGCAACTTGGAAGCATAACCTTTCAATCAAAAATAATTTTCAAAATCGGTCCACAATTGACCGAGATATCGGTGAACATAAATAAAAAAATAAAATTAAAAAAAAACATACATTAAGCCGAACATATAACCTCCTCCTTTTCGAAGTCGGTTAAAAATAGCATTCGATTTCGAAATAAGTATGTACATAGGTACCTACCTAAAAACAAGAGAATAAAAATCCTGTTAATCGCAGGCTAAATATCTACCTATAAAAATAATTATCAACATATACTTAATCAATCCCATTTATAATAAAATAAACATTTATATTTTACTTACGTATGTGCCACTGAACAATAATTAACTCACCAACTCGGATTATAATCGAATACAATCGAATTATATAAAATAGTTAACATTGAATAACGTCTTATTTTTAATAATGTACGCATAAAAATAATGTGGTTACACATATTAATTGTATTTTTTTTTTTGTATTTGGTTGGTTTAATTTTAAATTTTATTCAGTATTGCATGATTTATAACTATATGCATTGTAAATTACATACTCATTTAATATTTCTACACCAGTAAAGGTAGTATATGTGATTCTGTTTAATATTAAGATCTTCATGCACCATGTACTCAGAAATAAACGATTCTATTCTATTCTATTCTATTCTATTCTATTCTATTCTATTCTATTCTATTCTATTCTATTCTATTCTATTCTATTCTATAACTACATCACAAACAAACAGGTTTTTTCCCATTGAATTATTCGGGCGAAATATTCGGCGGAAACATTCGGCGGAAACATTCGGCGGAAACATTCGGCGGAAACATTCGGCGGAAACATTCAATTGCGGGGAACGAATCTTTCTTTCTCGCAGGGGGGGAAACTTCTCCGGGGAGCATATCCCCTCTTACCGCACCCCGCACCGCCATCGCCAGCACGCATGACTCGTGGCAGTCGGGCCCGCACCCGCGTTGTGGCGCCAGTGTACAAAGTACTCTGTGGCCAGCGCGGCAGCAGCGGCGGCGGCGATCGATGATCGATGCAAAATACGATTTTTCAGCAAAAAATTAATTAAATTAATTTTGAATAATTCTGATTTAAAGAATCTTTCCCAGAAGTATTCCGGAATTATTCCGAATTTTTCAGAAGTTTTGCAACAATTTAATTTCCTAGGATGAGTACAGAGCTTAATATTTACTTCAAGCAAATCTTGGAACACAAAACATCTACTTTACTGCATTTTCATTTACTCAAACAAAAAATATTTTAATTTCCTAGGATGAGTGCAGAGCTCAATATTTACTTCAAGCAAATCTTGGAACACAAAACTACTTTACTGCATTTTTACGTTTACTTTGGCCATATTATCAGATATAATATATACCTATTTTCTAGATATTTTGCTGCCATTTTATAATTAAAATTTACTTATTTTAATTATTAAAAACACAAGATAAATTTTCGTAATCCTTCTTGGACTATTAACAACTGGATTAATGTTGTACAGGTTTAAACTGAACGATATTCAATCCAGAATCCTGAAATTTGGCATAAAGCAAGGTCATATAGCACTGGTAAAGGAATAAATCTGAAAACAGTTTTGTGGGTACGTCAAAAAAAAAAAAATTGCGCTTTGAGACTCTATTCGGGGATGGAACTATTTACTTTAGGGAACCCTTAGTGCACGAGTCCGATTCGCACATGCCCAGTTTCTTGATACAGGTTTATTCCAAACCTGTAACAATCTCACATCTGAGACCTGCACCCCTTGGGCACGCCACAATCATGGCGGTAAGTCCCCTCTTTGAGGCGTGGCTGGAAAGACCTCACGGCGTCCTTACCTTCCGTATGACGCAGGTCCTCACCGGACATGGTTCGTTCGGGAGTTTCTTGCGCCGGGCCTTGGTTGAGGCCATGGTCCGGAGCGAGGAGGAGTGGCAGGCGGTCGCCGACTTCTGCGAAGCAGTAATGCTCGCAAAGGAGGAGGCCGAACCCATCAGGCAACGGCGTTCTCGCCGCCGCCGCCGGGATTCTGATCCCAATTTCCGGCCACCGTAAGCGCGGGCTTGCGGACAGTGAGCAATGGGTAGCTCGCTGTCCGGCCGTCCGGTAACTGTCCGGACCAAGCCCAAGTCGTCGACGGCGCGCCCTGTTCCCGCGCGCCTCAAGGAATTGTTAGCAACAGCAGGGACCCAGCCGGGTCGAAGCCTACTGGGGCCAGGGTTATCCGAAAGGGAGCTCGAGAACCGGTATGAGGGCTAGAAGGAACGGGGTGGGTCTTTTAGTCAGTAAGAGTCTGACACTATCTCCCGCTCCGCCTCAAGAGCCCCCAAGAGCCGGGGGATGTCATTGGATGATTTTTTCCTACCATAAAAAAAAAGACCTGTACCCCTAGCCAAGTTAGTTGCTAATCTGCAATAGTTAACGCTTGTAGAAAGCTTCAAATGTACGGGAATGACGTCGTCTTAACGCTCAGTCACGTGGTCAGAACAAAAGAATTGGCGGCAAGGTCAACTCGAAGCGTTCGGCGCAAGCGAAACGTTTGTAACTTGGCTAGGGGGGCTGTGCTCATTAAGGACGCTTTTACATTTTTCATTCGCTCAATTTTCGGCCAGCTAGTCGCAACACTAGCATAAAGCCACGAACAGATATCGCGAGGCGTGCGTCATCTCTTCTTTATTTTTCTATGAGATTTCCGTGAGCCTGCTTTTCTTTTTGGATTATTTATTTATTACGGCACTCCAACGAATATTCGCCAAAACATTTACATAGGAATAATCTTACAATTATCACAGCGAATTCTTCACTTTAGGTGTGCACAGCATATGATTGCTGCTACGACGATCATTACTTTCCCTAATGGACTGAATTTTGCCTTTACGTGACCACAGTTGCGGACCGCCCGAACTATGATAAATATATTCCTCTTCCTCTCATCTTTCGTCAAAAGCTAATATAATCGCCCTTTTTTTCTTTATTTTGTAACGAAATATTACCAAATCTTAATAAAAATAACCCAAACAATGTTTTTTATTATTATGACTTTGACAATAGACAGTGGGTGAAAGCGATAACGAGCCAAACGTTGCTAACATAGACGTTTAAAATTATAACTGAGTTAAGCGTAAACTAAATTCAATTTTTGATGGTGAAATGCAAAATGAATGATGAAAGGTTAAACTAATCGCGATTAGTTTAAACCGCCCTAAATTATTAATTCCGGTCGGTGGCGGTCAAGATTACGGCGAAGCAAGGCACACGAAGCACCGGACGGACCGGACGAGATCCAGCTACCCCAATAAAAATCGACAACTAGATCTGCCAACATATAATAATGTGGCCGAGAGTAACGGCCCCAGAGATTGATAATCAATTAACCGGACGAGCCGCCACCAACCTCTCTTATGGACTGACCCCATAAATGTAGAGTCATGCATTTTTTTTACAGTTTCGAAATTGTAATTTTTTTCGATCAAACCTTTCGCGATTTCCTCGCATAGAAGAAAATAATATTACGTAATTGACGCGATAATACCAAACTCTACACACCAAGTGCAAAAACGAATGCTATGCATAGGAATATCATGACATGGCTCCAAATATAGTTAATTGCCGACATGCATTGAAAACTAAGTTAACGATTTTTCTAGCTCAAAAAGCATACTAAAGTGTCACCGAACTTCTAAACGATAAAAGTGTTCGACTCTCTCACCACATACACGGTTACATTATTAATTGTATTTTTTTGTTTTTTAATGTGATTTATATTATTTGACTGATAAGTACGTGATTTATTTACTTTTTTTTTTAAATCACTATTAATTTTGATCGTTTTGCTCGCAGAACAGATGACCGGTAGGGCCGAAAAGTTCTGGAGCGGCGACCGCGTATCGGAAGATGCAGCGTTGGAAGGCCTCCTACAAGGTGGACCGATGACCTGGTGAAGGTTGCGGGAAACCGATGGATGCGAGACGCATAGGAACGTTCGTTGTGGCGACGCTTGGGGGAGGCCTATGTCCAACAGTGGACGTATATCGGCTGAAATTATGATGATGATTGATCGTTTTTATTTTAATATTAATTTATGACATTACTATTACTATGTTTGATATAAAGTCAAACGACTTGGGAATTTTAAGAAAATACTTGTATTCAATACTTTTTATAAAATTCTTCTATTAGTAAACAATGCTCTGGATCTCTTAATCAACCTTGATTATTTATCCATTGTTGATTACATCAGATTTCATTATATAGTCGTTTGACTTTATAGACAGACTCTAACCTACTAATTTGACTAATTTGATTTTGACTTTCTATTTAATTATTTTGTCATTTTAATATTTTTTTAACATTCTAATTCGTTTTTTTTTGACATTAACATTGAATAACATTGAATTGTTTGACATATTATTATAAATTTAATATTTGTTACTATTGGGGGCCGTTCAAGTATTACGTAAGCCGATTTTTTGCAAATATTAACTCCCCCTTCCCGCTTGTCAGTAAAAGTAAGCAAAGCTCTCACATTGATACATTGTACAAGTATCTGTCAATGTGTTGGTTTCGTTATTAATTTATGAGCACTAGTTGTAAGTCTGTAAATAAGGAATAGGCTTAAATTATAGGAAAAAAACAAACTTCATTTAAAATTTTGACATATTAATTTAAATTAACAGTCCTGAGTCCATGATACACGAATCCATGACTCTAAATCTTCATCGACATTGGATGTTTGCTGCTCAGTGATGTGTATCGGCTCACTTTCTTGTGACTTTGGAACATCGAGATCGTTTTCTTAAAAAACTAAGAAAAATATATACTGCTGACGTAAACACTATCTAGACCCCCCATCCCCCATGTCATCAAAAATAAGCAATGATAGAACCCCCCCCCCTCCCCTATAGTGCTTACGTAATACTTGAATGGCCCCTTGCATGCTGAGATTTGCAATAAGTTTGTATGTCAATATTTGGAAAAACATAGCGCTCTGTACTTTTATACCACCCTCCCTCTGTAATTCCTGTTTTACATACAAAATAAATGATCATGATAGCATATTATCTAAACTAGTGTGTTACCTGAAAGGAAGCGCCCTGAAAGGACGGCCGTTTTTTTGTTAAAACATCGATCTCATTAGATATGGGGTCAGTGTTCAGTAGATATAGGGAAATATAAAATAAGTAAAACACTATTCACGGTTTATATATTTTTATTTTAGCTTTTGTATAAAAATAACTTAGAAATAAGTGTTCTTAATCTGTAAAGTTCCTACTAAAAATGAATAGTTATCATTTACTAATAGGTGAAATAGTTTATTATTGAGCTGGTCACGCAACCGTGTGACTTGTATTGAAGACAGCATCAAGTTATGTACTTTGTCCACTCCTTACATAAAGTAATGTTATTTGGCTTAAATGCTAAAAATAATTTACAACTTTATTCTATAAAAGACGGCTGTTTTTGCAAAAAAAAATAAAAAAATTATATTTTATCCTATCACAATAATGGCAGACCCTACCTTATGGGTATAATAAATATACGGGGTTATTTGTAAAACACCAGCAACCTCTTAGGTGCTAGTTAAAAGCATCTTAGACAACAACTTTTGTTCTATAACTTTTAAAAATATACCAAATTTTGGTTCATCAGATTTTCATACAAAAATAAAAATATTTAAATTGAACGTTCTAAATATTACGAAGTCTATGCGAAGCAACCGATAATACAATAGCGGAGGGTAGCCGAACATGAACTTGACCTATTTACGGGCGACCCTCACTAGTCGGTTAGTAGTAATGATGCGCTTGCGTCGCTTCATACGTGTTCTTGTAGCGAAATTCGGCAGTGTGGATTTTTACATGATGGTGTATCAATATTCTAAGGTCGAGAAAACGGATATGGCGCGAATGTTTGCTAGGTGTGATGACAATGTTTCGAAAGCCTGCTTACTTATTACTACGAGAACAGTGCGCGGGAGCCGTAAGTAGATACAGCAAAATAAAGAGTTGAAATGTGTTAGATAGAACAACAAAATCTTGAAGGTTTGTTTTTGGTAAATGTGTTATGTTTTGTAAAAAGTCGTAGAACAAAAGTTGTTGTATATGATGTTCTTCTTAACTAGCACCTAAGAGGTTGCTAGTGTTTTACAAATAACCCAACTTGCTATTAATAGTGACTGTAATCTCATTATTGAAAAAAACTTACGATTCTTCATAAATTAATCATAATCAACAGTTACTTTAAAGACTTTAGATATAGCGCAAGGTGTCAATCTGTTACGTTCAGATTTATTAACAAATCTGAGAAACACTATTCCCCACGCGGGGGTCAGAGAAACATTATTCCCCACGCAGGGGTTAGAGAAACACTATTCCCCAGGCGGGGTCACAGAAACACTATTCGCCACGCGAAGGCTAGAGAAATACTATTCCCACGTGGAGGCTAGAGAAATACTATTACCCACGCGGGGGTCAGTGAAACACTATTCACCACGTGGGAAACGGTACATCGATTTATTTCCTGTTTTCCTTTGTTCATATTAAATGCCGATATTTTTTTGCTAGCTTATAACTAAAATCCGTCTTTAAAAAGGATGTGACTATGTCGTAAACAGTGACTGCAATTTGTAACAGTGCGATTCAAACTTAATGACAGCTCAAATGAGATCACGATGTTGGTAATACGCGGCGAGTATACTTCATAAACGCCATTAAGTAGTATAACTTGGAGTGATCTGTTCAGTAGATGTAGTACTATGCCTGCTTTGTGTCCTTGTGCAGCAGGAGTGAGGACACGAGCCTGGTGGCCGGCATCTCCAGCAGGAGCGTGAGCGGCGCGCCCAGCAGGTACGAGCCGCAGCTCGTCGCCGTCCAGTCCACCACCTGCACACACAACGTGCCGCAGCTTGCTACTATGCTAATATGTAACTAGCTGACCAGGCAAACTTTGTATCGTCTAACAGTCGATGAATTTTGATACCACAGAAAAATACCTTTTAGATAAACTGTTCAAAGTTGACACATCTACTGGTATTATCAGAATCAGCATAATTCAAAAAAATGTCTCATACTGACCACATTGAGCAGCGAGGTGGTGATAGGCTGCGGCCTGCTGGCGGCGAGGCTGAGGTTGAGGATCCAGTGCAGCATCAGCACCGACAGCGACATCCGGCCCATCGCGTGCCAGCCGCGCCACGCCATCAGGTGCTTCAGCCAGCCTGCACACACCAACCATTTCGAGTCTCAGTACCGGACCTCACCTAGTCCGACGTACCAAGCACTTTCTCTTTCGTACCATAGGATATGGTAAACATAAAAATAAGCTACAATGTTCCAATTGCTGCACATTATGAGAAGGAGTGTACTGCATCTTTTGCGGAGTACGTGATTTTTGGCCCTGAGGCATGCTTTTAAATTATTAACTCCAAATTATACAATAGCTCACCCTCCAGCCCATTGACCATGCCGAGCAGTATCCCTCCAGCCAGCAGACTGAGCACGGGCCTCTCCAGCGCGACGTAGGCGGCCGTAAACCACGGTGCCTCGAACTCCCTCAGGTAGTTGCCCGCGAGGATCCACGACACTATCATAAGCGGAGCCAACGTGTATGGAACGTGGAGCCACTGGGGAAGGAACAGGTTGAAAATGTTATAGGACCAAAAAAAGGAAGTATTTCGTGCAAGGATGCAATGTAAGAACAATGAGATGGGGTAGATCGTTAATATTAAAAAAAGAAAAGGGCCCAATGTTGAGCCTTGTGGTACTCCTATGTAAACTGTTAAGTCAGTTGCTAGCTATCATTCAAATAATATTTTAATATGAATTAGACAGGTCACAAAATATTTCTATGGCATCGTCATCGACTCACTTTATATGAAGACACCTTGACTCCTGCCTCTTGCAGCTCGAAGTGGAGAAAAGCGAGCAGCAGGCCGATGAGGCAGGCAGGCAGGCTGCCCCACGGCGCTTGGTACAGCCACGAGAACGATGGAATGCCGGAGTACATTGTCTTCAACGTGCTGAGTAGAAGAAAAGGAAGGAAAAACACATGATTTGTGATATTGATTACGTTGGTGAGCAGACTAGACTGTGTGAATCGTTGCTAGGTTTTGACTTGCCTTGACCTGGTGTTTAATTGGTGGACATTTTTTAAGTAAATTGCCAGTAACTCTTGTATTATATTGAATTATAAAATGTAATACAAGTAACTGCGAAACAAATTCGTACCTCGGATATGCGAAGTACATAATAGACTTCCAGTCAAAAGCATACGCCAAGACGCCATTGAGCACACACGAAAGTAGCACCAGCCACGCGAGCGTACCGAGCGCGTCCTGCCGCCGCCGCGCCAGCTGCAGCGTCAGCACCGACGCCAGCACGTACAGCTGCATGTCCACCGCCAGGAACCTGCACACCAAACCACACACAAAATTTTACTTCAAATCCATTGCCCTGACGAGTGATCTAGGTGTGTGTGATATTCTATCAGCGATGTTTTGCTAGCGCTTGTCAAATTCAAATATTTTAAGTTATATACAATCATTGATATAATAGTATTTTGTCTAGATCCTGTGGTAAAGGTCGCGGATTATTTTCATTTACATATATTCCCTATCCCAAAAATTGCATTCTATTCACAATTAATGTGGTTTCGTTTCACTCATCCGTTTTGTGACAGAGAGTAGACTCCTAATTAGATATTACTGCAATTTTTTTGGCATTTTACAACATTTCTTAGATCACAGACATCTGTATATATTAGCACATTGCGTTGCTAATACTGAGATACAAGATTTTTCTTTCGAAAGAGAACAAAGATTTTTAGATGCCAACAGGTTATATTATGTTTGATTGAGTATAGTTAGTACTGCACATGGTCCTATGCGGACCATTGTGCGTGAGCTATGACGAGCTTATTCCTACCAGCCCAAGTCTCTCCAAAAACTGATTAGGCCTCTCAGGACGTCTATGAGGGAATTCGGGGATCCTATGGTTCGACTGCATGTATCAGTAACACCTGTGCAGTCAAGGAGCACCATGCCATTGGGTTATTGTTAGCGTAAGTTTACCTATATTGTAAGCTATAGATTTTGAAGGTAGTTGAAGGCACAATATAAATATACATATCTAGTTAAGTACACGTTCGTGCGTGTCCCGCTCACCAGGTCTGCACGAGACAGATGTCCTCGGGGTCCAGCAGGTTGTGCACGTAGAGCGCGTGCGCCCAGAACTTGCGGCGGCACGCGTCGCTCTCGGCGCCCACCGCGGCCGCCCACTGCGGGCCCGAGCCACTGCGCGCCCACCACGTGGCCGCGAACCCCGTCACCAGCAGGTACACCGGCGAGATCCTGGGCCAGTCACACAGAAACTACAGAACACCACCAGTTACGAGCAAAAGGCGTGAGTGATGACTCACGTCTTTTGCTACGTAAGTTGCCCACCACCTTTCTTTTCTGAAGAACATCACCAATACGGCTGGTATATATCCTCATTATACTCATAGGCACAGGGTGAATTTTTGAGAGGGAGAGGTCAGTAAGGACAGATACCTTAACCGTTATAGTTACAGGAAAACGTTCCTGGGAAACCAACCATAATTATTTAAAATATTTTGAACATTATTCAAACATTTCGGAAAAGAAATAACAGTCCTAGTATGCTTCGGCCCTGCTAGGACACTACGATTTTGCTGACATCTATTAGAGGCGCGCATAGAACACTACGTGCCGTCGATGGTCACGCTCAGTCTGGATGGCCAGAAGGCAAGCTAGTCATTGCTCGTTGTCCACAAGCCCGTACCTGCGGTGGCTGGTAGTTGGGGTCGCAGAGGTTGGGGCGTGAGGATGTCCAAATTCCTGTATCTATTCACACTTCATATACCTGGCTATCCTCTTGAGAGTGATGTAGGGAAGCAGCCTGAAAGAGATGGTGTTGCTCTTGGTGTAGAGCAGCAGGTTGTAGCCGAGCAGAAAGTTAGACAACATCACGAAGATCTGCACCACCGACGTGCCGTTCAGGAAGATCATCAGCACCGGGTGCCGCGAGATCTGGAACCACATTGTTCATAATATACTTTATTCTATAAATGGCTTACAACACACTTTTCATTACGGCTCCCATTTCTTATGCTGGCCAAAGGGAGGCAGGAATATCACACCTATATTTCTGTCGTTCTTTGGTATAGTGCTTCCTATAAAGGTGGCCTGTTTATATACTAGTGACTGACCTGCTCGATCCACCTGGGGTTGTACAGATACAGCATGTCGTGGATGCAGCCGCTGTGCGTCGCCATGATTAGCATCATCAGCAGTACCCTGGAATGGAGAACTGGTTAATGTTGAGTACGTTACCTATAATTGTTTTGATGTGCACAAATAACATTTTGTTTCTAGGTGGAACTTAAGTGCAATTTCAAATTTTGCTAATCTATCAGCGGTATTATTTATTTAATTCAACTTCATGTACAATAGCGGTACATAGGCGGACTTATTGCAACAAGGCATTCTCTCCCAGTCAACCTTTGCTTCTTTTATGAACTGCTGCTATTTCATAAAGACATTAAACCAACAAAAGTTTGAACAGCAACGTTATCCTTCTCACTAATCTCTTTGAAATCTACCACGTGGTGTTAGGTGATCTATTTAACACTGTGTGTAATGATGAGCCACCGCATGGCACTGACCGGACGCCCTGCACGGGGGTGAGCGCTGCGAGGCGCGGGTCACCGTCCTCGTACGAAGCGGTCAGGCGCCGCCAGTTGCTGCGCAGCGACCACGACGTGACCAGCGGATTCTCTGTAATCGTTAGAGCAAATAATTAACTGATACTTTATCTTGGTTAAATCATGATTTATGAAGAGAGATCATGCATGCATGCATTGATCTTCATAAAGGTTCTATCTTAGAGGCTCCAAGTAGGAATCAACAAGTCACTTATTTTACGATATAACACATAACAAATCACACATTTCATACTCTGTTGACACACTTCCAGCGCAATGATTCCCCCGACTACTTACAACAACACCTTCTACGCTAGGTCCATGAACGCCACGGAACACTGTTTTTACTGTTCCGTGATGAACGCAGTACTGTGTGCCTGAGTGTGGTAATATGTTGTGTTGAGATAGCAAGGGACAGGTAACGGGACCAAATAACATAAACTACTTACTCTTCACATGATCCCCAGTAGCAACGTCATAGACAGTCCCCAACACATTGAGCGCGACGATCGCCCCCACCACGTACAGGAACACCTTCTGCGGCAGATCCATGGGCGCCGGGCTGTGCGCCTGGGCGTACTCCTGCGCGTGCGTGCGGCAGTAGCTGAGCTGCGAGAGGGTCGTGCGCAGCGCTAGGCGGCGCGCCCAATGCGAGGCGCAGCGCTCGAAGCGCAGGGAAGCGTTGCGTTCGGGGAGGGAGGGGCAGCGTGAGCTGACGCAGTATCCGCGGTGCAGCTGCGTGCGGTTGAAGTGGTGGCGGTCTGACGAGTACTCCTAGAGTAAAACTATGTTATTGAAGCAGTCTTCGCGCTGTAAAATTCATGCGATTGGCGGACGAGAATAAATAGCCAACGGTTCAGGTATCGTTACCTATCCGCAATGATTGTCCCTCAAGGTTATGAGCCGCCTGCCGATTTCGGACCATGTAGGGATTCATCCGTTATATACCCAACCTCCCCCGTACCACGGAAAGCTCGATCTTTGAGAGGCGTTGCGGTAGTCAGAAGCCAAAAAATCTGACATCAGTCTTGAGGTAAGGGTAGAATCGTGTTACCTAGTTTCTTGGTTCTGGAAATAAATAGTCGCTCCGTATAAAATACTTTGTATTTAGCTGCTTCCGGTTTGACAAACTGAGACTAATGATTAGTCAAAATAGAAATTCAAAGACGTATCTCTATCCGGATCTAGCAGATGTTACGTGTGAAGACGTCGGTGTCATCCTGCCAGTTCATTATAAAAGCTGGGATTTACTCATCTAGTTATCCACTAAACTGAGCTGAGTTAGGAGGCGTGTTTTTGGCCTTACACAGATTTTAAAGTTTTTTTTTTTCATACTAAATTCTACGGTATTTTAATTGTGTATCCTAATTCTACTGTATTTAAATTTTAATGTATGTGTGAGGTACGAATAAACATTTTTCGTTCTTTCTTTCTTTAAACCAGATCCTGGTGAAATTCATTAAATGATAAATTATCAAGATATAATTAAGTTGGGACGGGTTGTCCTCCGACACGGAGGGAGAGACCCGTTCGGTGCCGAAAGTCCCAACGAGCGGCCGCGGCGTGGGCCGGGCCCGTGGGCAGGGGAGAGGTTTGGCGGCCAAAGACTCCGCTCAGCGAGCCGTTAGGCTTGCCGCGGAGGGGCGTCACCCCGGAGTGGCCGCCCCTGGGAGGGACTCTCGGAGCCGTCTGGCAGCGAGAGGCGTGCCGAGGCGGATTCAGACGGGGAGTCGGGCAGGTCCTTCCAAGGGCTGGCCGTCACCCTTTTGCGGGATATGAGCCGCAAAAGGGAAAAAGCCTCAAAGGAGAGAACGGTGCGGCGCCATGCCAAGTCCCTCAAGGAGGCGTTTGACGCCTCCATCAAAAAGAGGGTGGAGAGGCTCCGGAGCGAGCTCCAGGCTGAGCTCCGGGCCGAAATCCAGGCGGAGCTTGCCAGAGCAGGCCCACAGGAGCCGACGGATGGGCAGCGCAGGCAAGGGAATGGGCAAAACCGGCCCCAGACCCAGCCCGAGCCGGAGAGCCAGCTGCTGACGCTGGTGCGGCAGGAACTGGCTGCTCTCCAGCAACAGCTGCAGCAGCAGCAGCAGCAGTTCCAGCTGCGCATCCAGCAGCAGCTGTCCCTGCTGGAGGGCATCGTGCTGCGCCCTCCGCTAGCGGCCTCTGGCCAGCAGCGAAAGGCGCCGTCTTACGCCGCCGCCGCGGCTGCGGCTTCTGTGCCCAAGGCGGGTCCATCGGGGCTAGCAGGGCGCGGGGCCGCGGCATTGGAGCCCGCGAGACCGCCCCCGACGGCCAAGCAGCAACGGCGGCAAAAGGGAGTGGCGACGCCTGCTGCTGCTAAACCGGCGGGACCTCCTGCCGCGGCGGCGACTAGGCCCCGCCCGCCACCTCCTCCACGTGAGGAACCCGGCGGCGCTTGGACGGTCGTCGGCGCCGCGAAGAAGGCGGGCAAGGCGGCCAGAGCGGCCAAAAAGCGCGCGAGGCGGAAGGACAGGAGGAAGCGAGCCATGGCGGCGAGACTTCGCGCCCCGAATTCCGAGGCTGTAGTTATTACGCTGCAGCCTGAGGCGGAAAAGAAGGGCGTGACGTACGACGACGTCATGGAGAAGGCGAAGCAGGCGGTGTTGCCCCACCTTGGCGAGCTTGGAGCCGCTGGGGGCTTCCGCATGAGGCGTACGCTCACGGGGGCCCGAATCCTGGAGGTTCCCGGTGCGGCCAGCGGCCCTGCAGCGGATGCCCTGGCCGAAAGGATCAGGGCGTCCCTCAACGCGGAAGAGGCCCGAGTGTCCAGGCCCACAAAATGCATTGATATGCGTATCATGGGCTTGGACGACTCCGTCAAGGTGGACGAGGTGGTGGCCGCCATCGTCAGGGCGGGCGGGTGCACGACCGATCAGGTCCGGGCGGGCACCATCCGCGCTGACGGCACGGGCATGCGAGCGGTAACAGTTAGCTGCCCCGTGGCGGCGGCCAAGACCATCACCGGGGAGGGCCGGCGGCTGTTGGTGGGCTGGGTCTCCGCGCAGGTGAAACTGCTGGAGCCCAGACCTCTGCGGTGCTTCCGGTGCCAAGTGGGGCACCACGTTGGCGCCCACTGCGCCGCGGAGGTGGACCGCAGTGACCGCTGCCACCAGTGTGGCCAGCCCGGTCACAAGGCTGCAGAATGCCGTGCTCCGCCGCACTGTTACGCATGTGCGGCGGCAGGCAGGCCGGCCAACCACCGGGCTGGGGGCAGGTCCTGCGACCCCCCCGCCAAGGACAAGGGCAAGGCCCGTAGGCCCATCCCCGCCGACGTCCTCGCCGCCGCGGCCACCTCCTTGGCCGCCGCCGCTATCGCCGCCGCACCCGCCGCTCTCGCCGCCGCACACGCCGCAGTCGCCGCCGCACCCGCCGCGGCAGTGCCCCCTAGAAGGGCTCGGGAGGAGACGATGGACTGCCAATAACGGCCCCATTCCGTCTCCTCCAGGCGAATATCAACCACTGCGCCCCCGCTCAGGATCTGTTGCTCCAGAGCATGGCGCAGTGGTCGATAAATGTCGCCGTCGTCTCCGAGCCGTACTACGTCCATCCCCGTGGAGACTGGGTTCAGGACCTAGACGGCTCGGTGACGTTAATCTCGTCGGCCGCCGCCGGTACCCCGCCCCTCGAGGCTGTTGCGAGGGGACGGGGCTGCGTGGCAGCACGGTTCGGGGACATCGCAGTGGTAGGCGTCTACCTGTCCCCGAGCAGATCTCTCGACGAACTCCAGGTCTCCCTTATGGAGCTAAATGTCGTCGTCGCTGGGTTCGGTACCCTCCCCGTGGTCGTTTGCGGGGACTTCAACGCCTGGAATACGGCTTGGGGTTCCCGGTACACGAACCCACGGGGTCAGATGGTGGAGGACTGGGCTTTGGAGCTGGGCCTGGTCGTCCTGAACCGGGGCTCTGTCCCCACGTTGGCGCGGATGCGGGGTGAATCAGTGGTGGACATCTCGTTCGCCAGCCCCACTCTGTTGCCGCGTGTCGTCGACTGGCGCGTTATGGAGGAGGTGGAGACGTACTCCGACCACCGGTACATCCGGTTGGACGTCTCCGCCGAAACCTCGGCCGCGCCGGTCCGACAGAGCCCTTGCGGTCCGCGGTGGGCGCTTAAGCAGATGGACCGGGAGCTCTTCCTGGAAGCCGCGACGGTACAGGCCTGGGTGCAAGCACCGGACAGGCCTGTCGACATAGACGTCGAGGCGGAGTGGTTCCGGGAGGCCATGTCGCAAATCTGCGACGCGGCAATGCCCCGAGTCCGTCCAGGGCGAGCTAAGCGCCAGGTGTGCTGGTGGTCGCCGGAGATTGCTGCACTGCGCAACGCATGCAGTCACGCGCGGCGCCGGTACGCCAGACACTGCAGGCGCCGCATCCGCCCGCCGGATGCGGAGGCCAGAGAGGCGGAGCTGTATGAGGGATACAGAGCGGCAAAACGCACCCTCCGAACGGAGATCAAGCGGGCCAAACTGGAGGCCCGCAACGTGTGGCTGGGGTCTCTGAACGCGGACCCATGGGGGCGCCCGTACAATATGGTACGGGAAAAGCTCCGCCCCTGGGCTCCCCCACTGACTCAGAGTCTCCGGCCCCAGATCGTAGAGGGTGCGGTGAACGCTCTGTTCCCTGCGCGGGGGGAACACTCCCCCCCGCCCATGGCTCCGCCTCCACCGCCAGCGGTGTCTGACGCGGACCGCAACAGCGACGACGACGATGCTCCAGAGGTGACCGAGGTAGAGATGAGAGTGGCGGTGCGAAGGCTGAGTGCCAAAAACACCGCCCCAGGACCCAACGGCTTGCCTGGAAAGGCTTGGGTCCTGGCCATGGAGGCTCTCGGGCCTCGACTGAGAGGGCTCTTCAGCGCATGTTTGGAGAGGGGCCAGTTCCCACTTTGCTGGAAGACGGGGAAACTGGTCCTCATAGCGAAGCCAGGGCGCCCTGCGGACTCTCCGTCCGCGTACCGGCCCATTGTGCTGCTCGACGAGGTGGGCAAGCTCTTTGAGAGAGTCATTGCAAACCGCCTCGTCGGGCGCCTAACACGGGTGGGGCCGGACCTTTCGGACGGACAGTTCGGCTTTCGCAGGATGCGCTCTACGGTGGACGCCATCATGCGCGTGCGAGCCCTCACGACGGGGGCTGCGGTGTCCCGGGGCAGGTGTGTCGTGGCAGTGTCCTTGGACATTGCCAACGCCTTCAATTCCCTGCCCTGGAGTACGATCCGGAGGGCACTCCGGTACCACCGGGTGCCCGAATACCTCTGTCGAGTGGTCGAGGCCTATCTGTCGGATAGGTTCATAGTCTACCCCGGTCACCAGGGAGACTGGAAACGTCGAGAGATGTCGTGCGGTGTTCCGCAGGGGTCGGTACTAGGGCCACCCTTGTGGAACATCGGGTACGACTACGTGCTGCGCGGCGACTTCCCTGACGGGGTCAGCGTGGTTTGCTACGCAGACGACACGCTGGTTCTAGCGCAAGGAGAGTCGTACCAGGCGGCGGTCGCTCTAGCGACACGCGGGGTTGCGATGGTCGTTGACAGGATCCAGGAGTTGGGACTCGAGGTGGCGCTTCACAAATCCGAGGCGATGTGTTTCCACGGTCGCCGGTCTCGGAACGCGCCGCCAATGAGCTCCCAACTAACGGTAGGAGGAGTTGACATCGGTGTCGGGTCGACGATGAAGTACCTGGGACTCGTCCTCGACAGCCGGTGGAATTTCGTGGAGCATTTCCGACGTCTGGCTCCCAAACTCAACCGGGCTGGGGCTGCGCTCAAGCGGCTCCTGCCCAACCTTGGGGGTCCAGATGCCTCCTGCCGGAGGCTCTACGCGGGGATCGTTCGGTCCATGGCCCTCTACGGGGCGCCGGTGTGGGCGCCGTCGCTGAAAAAGCAACCGGCGGCCATACTGAACGCCTGTCAGAGGGTCATGGCGATAAGGATGGTGCGGGGATACTGCACGGTCTCCCGCGAAGCGGCGAGCCTTCTGGCTGGCCTACCACCGTGGGATCTGGAGGCAACAGTCCTTGCACACATGCACGATATGCGCGTGGAGATGCAACGCCGGGGTGAAAGTCCGCTGCCGCGACAGGTCACGGCATGGCGGACAGAGCTCCGGCGGGATCTCATGGTGAAATGGCGTCAGCGACTATCGCAACCCAGTGCTGGGCACGCCACAATTATGGCGGTAAGTCCCCTCTTTGAGGCGTGGCTGGAAAGACCTCACGGCGTCCTTACCTTCCGCATGACGCAGGTACTCACCGGACATGGTTCGTTCGGGAGTTTCCTGCACGGGATTCATGCGGAGGTGACGCCCGGGTGTCGCCACTGTGCGGAACGCCCGGAGGACACGGTGGAGCACACAGTCGAGGTGTGCCCTGCTTGGGCGGAGCATCGCCGTGCCCTCGTGGGGGCGATCGGCGGCGGAGACCTCTCGCGCCGGGCCTTGGTTGAGGCCATGGTCCGGAGCGAGGAGGAGTGGCAGGCGGTCGCCGACTTCTGCGAAGCAGTAATGCTCGCAAAGGAGGAGGCCGAACGCATCAGGCAACGGCGTTATCGCCGCCGCCGTCGCCGGGATTCTGATTCCGATTTCCGGCCAACGTAGACGCGGGCTTGCGGACAGTGAGCAATGGGTAGCTCGCTGTCCGGCCGTCCGGTAACTGTCCGAGCCCAAGTCGTCGACGGCGCGCACTGTTCCCGCGCGCCTCAAGGAGTTGTCAGCAACAGCAGGGACCCAGCCGGGTCGAAGCCTACTGGGGCCAGGGTTATCCGAAAGGGCGCTCGAGCCCCGGTATGAAGGCTAGAAGGAACGGGGTGGGTCTTTTAGTCAGTAAGAGTCTGACACTATCTCCCGCTCCGCCCAAGAGCGGGGGATGTCAATGCATGATTTTTTCCCACCATAAAAAAAAAAAAAAAAAAAAAAAAAAAGATATAATTAAGTTCATGCGTAATAGTTAAAGCCGTGGTTAAAGTCAAAAGGGCCTCCTAATAAAATAAATAATAAGGAATTTCCTTTAGTTACTTACTTTCAAAAGTTAACATTTACCTATAGGTTAAACAATAATGTTATTCACAAAACGAAAAAAAAAAACAGCAAATGTCAATTGATATTAATCGTAGCAATGACAGCACATAAGGAAATCTAAAGCTTTCCAGTAATCACTAACATGCCTACCCTTTAAAGGTGACTTAATAATTGCACACGACATTAACCTTGGTATTATGCAGTTTTCTTATCTTTCGCGCTGGAATTTCCTTACGCATGGTATGTGGCTCATAACTAGCCCTAATGGTCTTAATCAAGCGGATTAAGACCATTAGGGCCTCTGGCTCTCTGGTCAAATACGTCAGTAGTGAACTTTATCACGGTACCATTATCAGGACAAGTGCAACATAATTATCTATAAACCTGTATTATTTTCGTCAAAGTCTTGTTTTTTCAGTCACTTCTTTATGAGTGAGTGAAACATTTTGCCTGATCTGGAAATGGTCTCTTGGGATGTAACAGGCGTTGTACAGAGGGGGTTCCGGGTGGTCTTTTAATAGGTCATGGGGCCTTCTTCCATATGCTGATGATGATCACCGAGATGGTTTTAGTGAGGTAAGAATCCCACACTCCCTGGTCTTTTCCCCAAAAGTCCAAGCGCTTTTTGAAGGTTTCTCCGCGAAACCAAAAAAAAAGGGCAGAAGTCCTTCGCTCACCGTAAGATATATGTGCTACTAGTCTCTGCTAGCGGCTTCGTCTGTGTAACAGTAGGTTTCTGCATACAAGCTTAAGACCCTCGTTTCATCCCCTTAGAGACAAAAAAATTGTGGATAACGACATGATTATATCCTTTAAAAATAATAAATTTTCTAATAGATAGGTACATACCTAAATGACTGAGTATTGAAAATCTCCTTTCTCTTTTAAAGTCGGTTGAAAGTCTGACAACTGTGGGATTCGATAAGAGTGAGTCATGTGACGGATGGTGCCGATTTACCTTGAGCATGTCGTAGACGGGGTGAGGCTGCTTGAGCGGCGTGATGTGGAAGGAGCCCAGGCAGTACAGCCCGTCCGGCTGCGACAGGCACGCGCCGTAGTCGTCCAGGTGGTACAGCCGCGGGAACCGCGCGTACTCCTCGTCTGGAAGGTAAGGGAAGGTGAGAGTGGTGAGTGGGTGGGGCAAACAAGACTGTGTTATGTTATTTGTCGAGCTGGCGTACATCAGCTAGACACCAGCTCCCCTAGCCAAGTTACGACCGTTTCGTTTCGATTGATCACGTGGCTGAGCGTTAAGATGACGTCAGAACAGGAATCGGAGGCGTGTTAGCCGAGGCGTTCGACGCAAGAGAATCGAAACAAAACGGTTGTAACTTATCTAGGGGGGCTGGATAACTTTCGATTGTGTAGTATTTGCGTAATGTGAGGTCTGCTTTGTAGCTTGCATGTGCCAGTACAGGTACCTACATAACGCACATCATTTAGGAGTAGGTATTGTACTAGCACTACCCTTTTCTTTTTTTTGTTACTGTAATACCATCCTTGAAATTTAACTTGCACTACCAATATCAATCTCAACTATCCAATACCTAATAGTGCCTTTGTAACTTTTATATTTTTATAATTCTAGCTTTTGCCCGCGGCTTCGCTCCTGCTCTACCCTACTCCACCCTACTATACCTTTTTTTTTTTTTTTTTTTTTTTTTTTATTTTTTTTTTTATGGTGGGAAAAAATCATGCATTGACATCCCCCGCCCTTGGGCGGAGCGGGAGATAGTGTCAGACTCTTACTGACTAAAAGACCCACCCCGTTCCTTCTAGCCTTCATACCGGGGCTCGAGCGCCCTTTCGGATAACCCTGGCCCCAGTAGGCTTCGACCCGGCTGGGTCCCTGCTGTTGCTGACAACTCCTTGAGGTGCGCGGGAACAGTGCGCGCCGTCGACGACTTGGGCTTGGTCCGGACAGTTACCGGACGGCCGGACAGCGAGCTACCCATTGCTCACTGTCCGCAAGCAAGCGCCTACGGTGGCCGGAAATCGGGATCAGAATCCCGGCGGCGGCGGCGGCGGCGGCGGCGATAACGCCGTTGCCTGATGCGTTCGGCCTCCTCCTTTGCGAGCATTACTGCTTCGCAGAAGTCGGCGACCGCCTGCCACTCCTCCTCGCTCCGGATCATGGCCTCAACCAAGGCCCGACGCGAGAGGTCTCCGACGCCGATCGCCCCCACGAGGGCACGGCGATGCTCCGCCCAAGCAGGGCACACCTCGACTGTGTGCTCCACCGTGTCCTCCGGGCGTTCCGCACAGTGGCGACACCCGGGCGTCACTTCCGCATGAATCCGGTGCAGGAAACTCCCGAACGAACCATGTCCGGTGAGTACCTGAGTCATGCGGAAGGTAAGGACGCCGTGAGGTCTTTCCAGCCACGCCTCAAAGAGGGGACTTACCGCCAAGAGCCCTACTATACCTTACTCTACCTTACCTATTCTCTTTACCCTATTCTTCCCTATTCTACTCAACTCTACCCTACTCTACCCTACAGCAACACATTTAGCGAATCATTTTTATATTATAGATATGTGTAAATAAATTGTTAATTATTATGAGCCCGTTGTGTCCCACTGCAGGGCAAAGGCCTCCCTTCCGTTATTCCACTCCTTCCTGTCCTTAGCCACTTCTGGCCAATCCTTAAGGTAGCAGTCCAAATCGTCACGTCATCTCCTTCTGGGCCTACCGCGTCGCCGTCTTCTGCTGTTCGGAATCCAGTCAGTGGTTACCGTTGCCCGATTTTGTTGCGACATGCGGCAGATGTGACCGGCCCAGTTCCATTTTAGTTTGGCAGCTGAGTTACATATGTCTGCGATTTGTGTTTTGGAACGAAGTATTGTTCCTCTTATACGATCAGGGCCCCAAGTCTTCTATTACAATAGTGTCAAAATAGTCTATCATTGATTTCATAATTGTTGATTTTGAGTAAGTTTGTTAACCTACTAATATAATGGCGTCATTATGACTTTCCATTGATAAACCACTGACACTCCATTGAAAGAAGTGGGAAAGAATGATAATTTCGTACATATTTACAAACGAATGTCTTACGTATGCGGTAATCTGCAAAAATCTTGACCGTTTCTTTGATCAGTGACTTACCACAAGAACGTCATTGTGCAGTCAATGCTTTTAATAAGCTCCATATTGTCATTTTACCGCAACTCTATTATCATTGAACGATGAATGATCGATCATTATGAATTAGCAGATTAGGAACTTTTAGCAAAATGACAATGGGATCGTGTTGGAATGACAAATTTATAAAAAATAGAAGACTTGCCCCTCAACTTTTGACCCCGAGAATACTTCGTTCCATTGCTCGCTGGCAGAACCCGAGTGTGAACTTTTAAAGTTTCGTTAATGACCACGTTTGCGCTCCGTAGGTGAGGGTATGAAGGATGCACGCACATGTCCATGAGTTTCCTTTTAAGGGAGAGTGGAAGTGAAGGCTCTTCCATGCGTTCTTAAAATTTTTAAATAAATAAATAAATAAAATATATTTATATGGCCTACAAAATAAATAGTTGTTCCGAATCAAGTCACACACATGTTTGTGAACGCACCCACAATACATTCCTAGTGTATGGCAACGTTGTTTTTTTTTTTTAAAAAAAAAAAAAGACTATAAAATATATAAACAATTTAATGATAATTTATACTATATTTACTCTAAAATTTGTAGTACTTTTTTTTCTAAATAAGATTTTCTTTTTTTTTATGCACCTGCCATATTGTCTCTGCACTACCCTAGGTTGACTGGTAGAGAATGCCTAAGGCATTAAGTCCGCCTTTGTTCTTTTTTTACATGAAGATTAAATAAATAAATAAACTATAAATGTCCTATTGTTCACTCTAGATTTTATGTTTTTATAAAATACATTTAGTAAATACTTACAGGGTATTTTTTTTATAAATGTATGTAAATAATGCAGCGTCGATCTAATTAATAGTCTCATATAAGTTGTACATACGGATTATGCATGCAGCTGTCAGGGAAATTTCCGCAAATAAACACACGTATGACTCATTATGATATTATGTGTTATTCGTACGATGACATTTTGAAACGTTTTGCTTATTTACAAAACACACATGAGTGTCAGTTAAGCTGTTTACTTGCGACATACAGACAGATATTATCTACATAGTGTAATACTGAGCAGTTTGTATCACTTATAGGAAGGACTGCAACAACTTCGCTACTGCGAACTTTCCGTCCGACACCTATGTATTTAGGTCTGAAGTGTTACAATTTTGTAAAATTTATTTTTTTATTGTGAATGTGGATGTCTTTTTCTATAATTTTAATGCGGCTTACCCAAATGGTTTTCCTTTGATATTGTTTGTCAAGTCGTTGAGCTCTTTAGTAGTCCTGAGTTGAGCTATACGAATACTGACCTATAATGCTTGCACTGACTCTCTAAACAGGTATACACAAATCTCAAAAAGACCATTTCAGACACTAATCTGCATAGTTCTCGTATGATTTGACCATTACATGTTTACTGTATGGACTTTAAAATAGACCTCTGAATTATTTCGGTGTTTCTTCTCAGGGTCGTCAGCTAGGAAACAGCGGCCTTATCTAGTTTAAATTGACGAAAAAAACAGTGTGTTTTTTTTTAAACCTATTTGCAAAATAAATATCTTTTATCATTTATCATCAAGGCTAGAATGAATAAGCTCTTAATAAACTAGTGCGCTTCACCATCAAAGATTGCATCTTTGCTTACCATCAGGTGGGATCGCAGTCAAGCAATTTTATATCACGTATAAAAAAAAATGTCATTGACATTTTGTTAACATAAAGATTCATTTGGGAATGTGAATGTGGATGTGAGTGAATGTTACTTGGACTATTACTTATTCTGTACTTTATAAAAATGATTTAATATTCCAAGGAAAAAAAATAGGAAGTAATCTCTTTTGTTTAAAGAGTGACGTGAATGTTACTTAAACACGAATGCCGAGAGATCCTGCTACTCTTTCCAGCATCTACATTGCTTGCTAAATAGAACAAGACGTTTTTAACTTGACAACCAACGTACAATCAGTCAATCACAACAGCTTCACGAGCACGAGTTCAGAGGCCTTCTTTTTCTTTCGATGGTTTCCTCTTCCCTCAAAGTTTTTGGGCCCAGTATGTTGCTACGTTTATAGCGGCGTCAGTGCCGTTTTTTAGAGGCTCTACCCTGAGCTCTTGACGCGACGACCTAAACTGAACTGTTAAAGGGATGACGATATTATTGGGTGTAATGCTCCATCCTTCTTTCTCGATCGCACGCTTGGCACGTCATGGTGAGGTCTTTGGCCCCTGAAAGGTAACTTTACAATACTGTAGACATATGCCGATGGGTTTAACCATAGAAATATAATCGTTTCTTATATCTATGGGTTTGACCAATCTCAACTCAGAACTTAAAAATAGTTTACAACTGTATTAATTGCTGTATTTTACTCATTATTTGATAAGTACTAGCTTCAGTCGTCGGCTTCGTCCGCGTGATGGTAGACAATATGCATGCGTTGTTACTCAATGACTCTACTGTTGAAATGTATTTTTTCATTACTCATACTCTGAAAGTAGGTCTGAAGTTGCCTGAGGAGCGGGCTGAAAGTGATACATTTCATCCCTAGGGAGTTTTACTTTACAACTGACAGCTGTCAAATTATTAAAAAAAAAACTAGTTCTATCTTCACATTTCTATTGAACCATGTTCCAATTTTCCATACAGCCAGTAAATCACAGCGCGAAATAAAATAGAAATAACTTAAAGACAAGTATTAATTAAATAATGTTATATTTTAAGTGATTTATTTGTTCAACTATTTCTTTAAAATACTTTATTTTTAAAAGATTACATTTAATTTCTAATTTTTCATTAATGAGACTAAATAGCTGGCCGGCCGCAGAAAAAAATAACAAAATGGCGGGAAAGTGGCAATCAGCCGTTGGTTTTTTCGAGTTTTGTGTACATTTCCGTACAACGAGATTTGTGTTAACAGGTTATGTTTATCAGATTAAAATAGTGATTTAACGCCTAATTTCAAAAGAGAAGAGGCTAAAGCAGTAGTGGAATACCTTTTACCGCCTAAATCAGAAGAAAGATACCTACTTAAAATCATAGGTACGACGACTAAGGTTTTACAAACTTTTTTTTTTATTTTTAGTTTCCTCGTATTCGTAATGAAAAGCACAGTGTTTACCTCGGGGTGAAAGTAACCCATTTAACCCCTCGAATTAGCGACCTCGCTGCGCTCGCCCGCCAACTCCTTCTCGGGACGAAATGAGTTACTTTCACCCCTAGTGTAACAATGTACTATTAAATTGTTCCAGTAGTTTTTGAATTAATTCATTGCTAATAAAAATTCAAATCTTTCCTATTTATAATATTAGTAATTATTTATTAGTATAATAGAGTATAGATAATCCGCCATTCATATGTATTGTTTACTTATGTAATTGACTCGACACTTAATTAAGAGTCATTTATATTACACCTTTTGTTCTTATATGGGTAAGACCACAGTAAGATCGAGCTTGTTTGTTAGTGGGTAGGTAATTCTATTTTTTTTTTTTTTTCATTAAAAACACGTTGTCCCACTCTAGGAATGAGTCCTGTGTCGTGGCTGCGTTCACAAACATGTTCAAAAATCATCTGGAATAGTGACATCTGGATCTGGAACCAGTATCTGTAGTTTATAGATTTTTTTTTTTTTCGAAATCGAACCTGCGACATGCAAGGCAGTAGCTACTTACTCAACCATTGCGCCAACCGTACCGTCAATCATAGATTCAAAACTCTAACAAGAACCACACCAACTACCCACCAAAAATAACAAGACCGTTTCGAATACCATAATTAGAGATACAATAGTCATAGTCATAGTAGTTTATTGATAAGGGATTCTTACAAGTCATTACAGATATTTCAAATTACATAATAGTTATAAATAATTACATTATAATGTCAAATAATATAAAATGTCAAGCAAATAAAATAAAATACAAGGAAGACAATGAGAGAGCAAACGCCGGCGTTCGCTTGGGGTTTATTGAATTAATAAACGACATACTTATACCTATCGCATATCTCCTGCTTAACCGATCACCCAAAAAGGGTAAAAGAATTGCATGGCTTGATTCCGTCATCTTCTCTCTACCATCGGACCCGACGTACGGCGAGGATCCACCCTTATGTTGTTGAATCCTCTACGTGCCGGACTAAGCGTTTCACCTCGTCGTTTATAACGCATACATCGAAGGACTGGAACAATTTGCCTGCTGCGGTCTTCCTGTCCGATTATAATTTAGGTGTCTCAAAGTGTAGAGTGAAATAGGCTCAGTGCGCCTCACCATCAACGATTGCATCACTGCTTACCATCTGGTGGGATCGCAGTTAAGCAATGGTTTATATCAATTAAAATAAAAAAATGACCTTTTCGAAATCTTTAGATAATCAGGCGGGCATCTCCATCACATCTATTCTCTTTAAAAATCGCATAAGTATAGCAATGAGATCCTCCAAATATCTCTTCACAAACTTCAAAGAAACAAATATAAGTTTCTTTGAATGAAATGTTTTTATGTTTTCATTTCACAATGTTGAAATAATAACTGATAATATCTTTAAACAGACTCGAAGAATAGATTGAAAGCTGTACCGCAACGGAAACTTACCATAAGTATTTGCAAAGTAATCGGACAAAATGAAGGAAAAAAATACGAGTAAGGTCCATTGACGTAGTCAGTGCCCTTAGACCAAGCCCTGGGATACCGGATCTGCAGCAAAGCCACTGTTTCAATAAAACGACATAATAAAAGCAAAGAAATTTCCACTCACTCCGCGGCTGGAAGTAAACCTGGGTTTTATTAACGATCTGGTTCACAGAGCTGACGCACTCGGCTTAGCGTAGAATAGAATAGAACAAACTTTATTGTACACCAAAAGTAAAATGACATAAACACAAACTTAAATCTATGGGTACAACTATAATAATATACTATAATCTATAGTAAGTTTTTTATCCATACCTGTCTTACTATATAATTACACGCAAAATTTTTTAAAGAATCTCGGACGATGACGATACGGACACAATATATTAGGACTCAGTCTCCAAATTGACGCATTTTAAATGTCACTTTACTAAACAGTGTGTCCAAATAGTCAGGGAAAAAACATCGTAGGTACTCGTAAAGTCGATGGAAAAGATATTGAAATAAAAATCTGTCAATTCGGACAATGACCGAATATACTATGTCCGGATCTTTAGTAAGTCATTTTAAAAGTTGTGAATAGGTACCTTGTTTTACGCACTCACACTTGAAAGTTATGGTATAATTTATTCAGATTTTTCGCAAATCTCGTGCATAACTTGTTTATGTAATTAAATAAATGTTAGGAAATTGCCATGAAATGTGTGTGTTTCGTAAATCCTCGGACAGTGCAGTTTGAATTCATTGCCAAGTATAAGAATGTTCTAGAGTCCAGCGTACTTTTACTGGCGAGGTGTTAGCAACGACCACACCACGTGTTGATCGGTTCTCATGGTTCTTACTGCTGGCGATTGCAGGTGCGCTGTTTCTTCTTCTTACAGATATACCTTGTAGCGCCTCCTCTTATTGTAGTAGTGGTACCTACATTAAAAGCCAAAGACGATAAAAATAAACGACATCTAAAGAATCGATATGATTCAGTTCTTAAATCTAACTCGATTCTAATTTATAACGAACGCGCTAATATCAGGAACTACTTTTTGGTTGGAATTGAAAAACTGATTTATTTTTAATAGCCTATTTATTGAGGAAGACTATGGGCTGTGTACGCACGGCCAAAGAGAGTGGAGTAATGACCAAACACGCAGGCGTAACCGCGAGAGACAGCCAGTATTATAGTAACTCCTCTACTTGTCTGTCTGTCTGTTGCCTGTCCACAACTTGACAGCTGAACAGATTTTGGATGAAACTGCGCACGCGCGGGTAGATCATGCCTTTTTTTTGTAGGTGGGAAAATCATCTTATGACATCTCTTGCTCTTGAGCGAAGCGAGTGGGTGTGTCAGACTTTTATTGACTAAAAACCCACTCCAGTTCTTTCGTTACCTTTCATACCAGGGCCAGTCTTCCTTTCATAAGCAGACCCTTGGCCCCAGTAGGCTTCAACCCTGCTGGGCTCTGGCTGCTGGGTTTGCTGTCGTAGATTATGTCCTGGGGTCTGGATAAGAACTCCACGAACTATCTGCGTATCTTTTTCTCCTTCTATGTCAAATCGATCCAAAGATTATCTGTAAAAAATCGCTTTTAGCGATAAGACCGCCCATTGTGACATTCTATTAATTTTAAGTTTCTCATGTAACCTTTATTTTTGGTGTATAATAAAGAATACATCAGATCTATCAGACTGGAGGATCTTGTTATAGCACTCGCTATTACAAAATCCTATAGAATCATCTAACTATGACTTCCATCAAATACCTCATGCTACGTAATAATTGCACTTATACAAAATTAAACTATCGCTGGATAGTTAACAAATTGCCCAAACTGGTCGAACGGTGTCAATGCCGCGCCGCTGATCATTCATTATTTATGCCGTAAAGCTGAGCACACACATCATTATTTTAATTATAAACAAATTAAGCTCTTGACTATTGAACTTTACCACGTAACCTAGTGTTTATCAGAATTACATTCACCTTTTCCAAAAATGATAATTTATAAACTCAGAGCTCTGAATAAATAAACTCTAGGCGCCTTTTAGAACAAGCCTTTTTTTCGTATGAATAGATAGGTAATAATTGTGATCTTAATAAGTGGTCAACTTTTATTACATTTTGATTTTTTTTTTTTTTTTTTTTTTTCAAGATTTTATTTAGGGGCTTTTGTCCAGAAAGGATATGTCAGCCCCATCGTACCTTATAACAATTATTTCACATACTATATGTATCACTTAGACGCTTACATACATCGTAAATATTGATTATGACGAATCACTGCTGAGAGACCGGTAATATGCGACATAGTTTCCTGGCCGCCTCCGATTTCGGTTTTGATAATATGCTTTGAATTAGACCTACATCGAATCTATTCAATTTCAGTTCGTTCAGCAGTGAGTCGCGTTCATCTTTGTTTCGGGCACATTCCATCAGCAAATGTTGTACATCTTCAATTTGATTACAAGTTGTACAATTAGGGGAATCAGTCTTCTTCATTAAGTATGCAAACTTTGCTGATGGATAGTGTCCGGATCTAAGTCTGAAGGCTAATTTTATATAGTTTCTACTTAATTTGGTATCATCAAACCAGGGTACACGAGGAAGCTCACCCTGTATGGTTTTATACCATATGCCCTTATCTACCGATTTACTTTCGAAATGTTTTTTCCAGTTACTAAAGCATATAGTTTTAAATCTTGGAATGAATTCCCAGTGATCCGGTATGTAACTAATGGACTTGCCATCTACTGCCGCTAACTTTGATATACGGTCAGCTTCCTCGTTTCCTTTCAGGCCTATATGTGCTGGAACCCATTGCAATCTTAAATCTTTACCACTTTTATTACAGATGATAATAAATCTAAGTATGTCATAGGCTATCGATGTACCTCTGCGGCCAGAGGCGCATCGAGCCACATGTTGTAGGGCACTCTTACTATCTGAAAAGATAACAATTTTGTTCAAATTCTTGCTAATCGCATAAGTTAATGCCTGATATATTGCAATAAGTTCCAGCGACATTATTGATACATCACAATTTATTTGGAAGCCTTCTTTGTGCTGTAAGTTTTTATCATAAAATCCAGCTCCTTGACCATGATCACTTTTAGACCCATCGGTAAATATACAATGCCAACTATTATAGCTTATATTTAATTCTGCGATAACATTACTTACTAGTAAATTAGGGTTATAACAAGTTTTAGAATGGATAACACTTCTAAGATTTACATTTATTATATTTTTAATATCTATTCCCGTTACCCATATATCCAAATCAAACATATTAAGGGTGTGAAAAGCCTTAACCTCTAGTTGATTCACCTCACTGTATGTTTGAACTAATAATGGTTTTTTCTTGTTTTGCCAGTATCTAATGTTACAAAGGGCACTCAAATCCGAAATCAGTTCAGTAGTTAGATTATTTGACCAAGAAATTATTTTTAAACTGTATTTATACGCTAAGTATTGCCTTCTTAATAATAACGGTGCTATATTTAACTCACTCTCCATTACGTGAATCGGTGAACTCTTAACAAAGCCACCTATGATCCTTAAAGCTTGGTTTTGCACTTTATCTAATTTCGCTGTGTGTGTTTTTGCACTGCAGTCATACACACAACAGCCATAATCTATTCGGCTTCTTATTAAGGCAATGTACAGTCTGCGCATATGTTTTGTATGTATTCCAAAAGTGCTACCAGCAAGAACTTTTAATATATTTAAGAGTTTTGAGCTTTTCTCAACTACCTCATTAATGTGTTTGCGCCAGCGCAGACTTCTGTCTAACCACATTCCTAAGTACTTAATATTTTCTGAAAAAGCCAAATTACATCCGTCTACTTCCAAAGTTGGTAATAATCTTCTTCGGCCCCTGCTATAAACACAAAAATATGATTTGTTAGGAGATAGTGTCAAGCCTAGTTCACCTAACACCGGGACTATGGAATTAAGTGCTCTTTGCATATACATTTCACATTTATTTATATCTTTGTCTTTAATATACAGAACATAATCGTCTGCATATTGCGACAATTCTACATCTAGCGATAATCGGTTTAAACCGTGAGTTATTAAATTAAATATTAAAGGGGACAGAGGGTCTCCCTGAGCTAAGCCTTTATTGGTACATCTAGTAATTATTGAATCATTATCATTATTTATTTTAATATTTAGCCGCCTTTCACTTGAAAAAGACCATAAATAAATACAAAATTTTGATCCTACTTTTAACTGATCCAGTATCTTTATTGCAACATCAATAGATACGTTATTGTAAGCGTTTTCGATGTCTATAAAACATGCTAAAGTTGGAATGTTCTTAGAAAATCCTATTTGAATATAGGTAACTAAACGAGTAATGGCGTCCATACATGAGTGGGATTTTCTGAAACCAACAGTCCGATTTGAAAGAATACCATTCTTTTCTGTGTGCCATTCTAAACGTTTAAACAACATTGAGTGAAAGACTTTACAGAGACAGGACATTAATGAGATTGGCCGGAGTTTAATTTCTGAGTTATTATTATTTTTAGGAATCGGAACGATTAAAATATTTCGCCATTGGTCGGGGACAATACCTGAATTGAAAATTTTATTAAAAATATTGAGCAAGTCTTTTTTACATTCGTTTGGCAAATTATAAATCATGGAGTATGAAATCCCATCCTCACCCGGTGCCGAATCTGTTTTCTTCAGGCAGCTTTCTAATTCCTGAATACTAAAGTTCATTTCTAAAGTTTCATTATGTGAGTTAAAGTTGGGCATAGAATTTGAAACGTAATCGGGAGAAAGCGAACTCAGTAATGTCCGTTGTTTATCTGGCGGTGGATGAATTTTTGTTTGCCTAAAACCTTTTACCCACCTCATGCGCCGCCACATGTCAGGAGGCGAAACTGATTGATCAATTGAATTACAAAACTTTTGCCAACTTAAAGACCTAGCTTTACTTATTATTTTTTGAGATTCTTTTGTTTTTTCCTCTAATTTACCTAAATTTTCTGGAGTCGGGTTACGACGAAACTGGGATAAGGCTAATCTCCTTTGTGCAACTGCTTCGGATAACTCTGAATTCCAGTAATCTTTTGGCTTAAAATTGTTTGTCGGTTTAGAACAATATTTTGTATATGGAATATGTTTGTCTCCCGCAGCATTAATTTGGGCTACAAAGTAGTTATACATTTCCTGCACATTATGACTATTATTGTAAAAGTTTAGGTTGTTTGATAAGTTATTTGATAATGATTTTCTATATTCTACCCAATCAGCTTGTTTTAAATTTCTTTTTTTAATGACAGAGTAACTATTTGTAATATTAATAGACATTTTAATAATTAAATGATCACTACCGATATTTTCGTTAAATACTTTCCAGTCAAATTTAATCGCGATATCGGACGACACAAATGTGACATCTGGCGACGTTTGTTGCAATTGACCATTAACTAATTTAACTCTAGTTGCCATCCCATTGTTAAGGGAGATGAATGAATTTTCTAGTGCCGAATCCATTATTTGTATACCTCTCGTATCGGTTTTGACCGACCAATTGGAGTGGTGACCATTGAAATCCCCTGCTATTATCGTGGATTTTGAAAAAGATGCAAAAAGTTCTTCCCAGTCTGAGGGCTGTGTATGCACGGAGGAGGGGCAATAAACGCTTACTATATATTTTAGATCTTTACAATTTTCTAATTTTACACTAACTGTCTCTATTCCAGGATTAATCAAGGAAATTGGATTTAAGTAAGATTGAATGGACTTATGGACTATTATTGATACACCCCCATAAGAATCGCTTCTATCTGTTCTGTACACATTATAACCACTAATATTAATGTGCGTTTCATGGTCTAACCATGTCTCACTAAGTATGCCTATATGAATCTTTTCCTGATTTAAAAGATCTGCAAATGAAGTTACCTTGGGTCGTAAGCTTTGTGAGTTCCATTGAAAAATGTTTAAACGTATATTATCATGACTATTGTTACCCATTATTAAAACTAAAAAGCTTTTCCATACATTCGCCACTAGAAAACAAACTTATAATAAACTTCTTACATTCTTCCCAAATGATTTTCAAGACTGACCCCACTTTAACTTCTAAATTATCATTCGACATAAAAATACCTTTCATTTTTAACATAAATTTTAAGAATTCAAATTTATACTGTAATTGCTCATCTTGTGAGTTGCCGTTGTCTCTTTCACACTCCGGTGTTTGTCCCTTGATTTCTTCCGCTACCTGTTCTGGAGAAGGCCAAGTGTCCGTTCTCTGCTGCGTAGTCCGCGTCACACTAGGTTGGTATTGAGACGTGCGCGTAGGTCGTACAGGTGCCACGTTAGTGTCATCCATTGGGATTATCTCCATTGACGTTGGTTCTTGATGTACTATCGCTCTAGTGACCACGCTACTGTACGTTTGTGAGCCCCTAGTTTTATCTTTATTTATAACGAAATTAGGTGAAGTTTGGGGTAAGCATGCTATCTTTTCGTTCCTCTCAATAAACATTTGTAGTGCTATCCGATAAGGTACCTGTTCCTTACTCATGATTATTCTAATTTGTTTTTCTTTGCAATATAAGGGACACGTTTTGTCCAACACAAAGTGTGTACCTTTACAATTTAGACATTTTATTTCTTGTATATCACAATTTTCGTGATTACCGCCGCATTTTGGGCATATTTTTTTTTTTGTTGGACAATACTTAATTATATGGCCAAATTGCCAACATCCTGAGCACTGAGTAACCGGGAACATGTAAGCTTCAACTTTAAAACGGCAGTCGTACGCATATATGTATGGGGGTAGAATGTTACCTTTAAAACATATTCTCACCGACTCACTATCGATCCATTTACCCTCTGTACTTAAGCGCTTAAGTCGATTAATAGAAATAATTTCAGTCTGACTTTTTATTATATTCTGTAACTCTTTTTCAGTCAACTCAATGTCGACTCCTTTTACCACTCCATAAGATAATGACAGTTCATTTACCTTCTGACTTCTGAAACCCATCTCTTTCAATTTGGGACACTCTAGTAACATAATGGCATCTTTATCCTCTTTAAATTGAATTAATACTTTGTTATAACTTTTATATTTAATTCTGATGATACCCTTTATATTCTCTGATCTTAACAGTTTTGCCAAAGCCATTTGTTTAGGTAAACTTTCCGTAGACGTAACACATATTTCGTATATATTTATCTCTTCTGAGTAGTCATTCCGTTTTTTATTTTGTTCTACCCTCTTATTTCCTTCCGCATCAATGGAATCACTCTTAGCAATCCGTTTGGGCTTACTTCTCACGACAGTAATAAAATCATCTTCAGCACTATTATCATCTTCTCTCTCTTTTCTTTTCGCCACATTTCTGCTACCCTCTTCGTAAGTATTATCTCTATTCAAATCACATCCTTGCGCTTGCTCACTTTCTCGTAAACAATTATTCAAAAATTCCGAATCACTGTCATCTTCTACGTCACTATTAATTTCTTCCATCACTAATGACTAAATAAAAGAAGTTTGTTCACTCGCCAGCAATACGAAACACAACATACACGTGCGTTGCGCGCGCGATTCACCGGGTGAGTGACACTTTGATACAAGTGGAGAAGATCATCGCGACCGAGGCGGAGTGGAGCCGAGTGCTGCAGTGACAAATGTGTATCAAACGATGTTTTTCACACTCGAAGAAATTAATAAATGGAAGTGCAGAAAACCTCAAACGGCGTAAATATAATAACCTCATTGGAAGTTATGTGTTTGAGCCGTTTGGGGTTGAAACTCTAGGGCCATGGGGTCCGAGCGCTCATCGAGTTGTCCGAGATATCAGCAAACAGTTGGTTGACTCTTCGCGTGACCAGAGGGCTGGACTGTTCTTCAGTCAACGAATCAGCATTGCCATCCAGCGTGGCAATGCTGCCAGCGTTCTGGGCACTTTTCCCACTGACATCGATGTGGACGAATTTTTTGATGCCCTCTAAGTTTTTCCCCGTTTTTCAGCCTTTTTTACTCGTTTGTACATATTGTTATTTTAAGTTTGTATATATAGTGATTATTTATTAGATTAATTGATATTATATAAATTGAATTAATAAGTTATAAATAAATAAATAATGGAAGTTGATGTTGCTTCTAGGCAAGCGTGCCATCAGGTGAGATTGTTGACGTTGAACGTAGAAAAGTTGACGTGCGACTCATGGAGGTAGCTTAGCGCCGGCCTGATACGATTAAAGCACTAAATTACTACTAGTGTGGAAAACAGTACATTGCGTGCCTAAAAGCAGTAGGGATAAGAGCGGTTTCTCGTAGAAAGTGTATTGAAAAATAATTTGAAATAATTTTTAGAAATGACCAATATCAACTGTCTGTATGCACCTTTACCGGCGCACATGCATGGCGAGCGCTATCGCAACAAGTTGCCTAGTGCGTACATTACACATGATCTCAAACAAATAGTAAGCGAATGAATAAATAACATATTGCGGATGCAATTAGAAAAATAATCCTTAAATCCCAAGAATTTGCCAAAAATCCGTAAGTTAAATCAACAATCTACTATTCGTTGGCATACTTACTTCAGAAGCCAATTGATCGCTTCAAAGGCTGAGCAGACTGACTAGGTTGCACACGTGGCCTAACTTCGATACCCTAGCTCACAGAAACTGCTCATATTTTGAATAAGTACCAATCCAGAAATTAGATACGTTAAACAAATAAAGCTCTTAATTATATAACCAGTTAGGATTTTTAGATTTGCCTAATTGCCCTAATTACGAATAATGTTTTAATTCTAGACGAGAATGTAAAAATAGGAACTAAAAGCAACAAGTAACTTAAACTGGTTAGGAGGGATCGCAGTCAAGCACTAGTTTATATAAATAAATAAAAAAAACTCATGTAAATAAAACCGATTTAATTGAGGCTGTACTATGAATATACACATCTGCCGTTTTCTTTGGCGACCAGGCTTTATTCCATGTGAGAAATTAGTGTAACGAGTTACAACCAATATGTGCATCGGTAACATAACATGCATTCTTTTTGAACTTTAGGATGGCAAGGCAACTAGTCGTGAACAAGTTGGTAGGATCATCACAGCATTGATTAGTTGGATTTGTAGCATTGCATTGCATTTGTATATTTATCTAAGTAAGTACTGATAGACTAAAAAGTCGATGAACGAGCGCATCCCTACCACAAATTAGATAGGTACAGAAGACAATCTCATGTGCGTACTTCACTTTCTATACCTACGCTTGGTGGACGCACACTAATGAGTGTTTGAGCCGGAATCGTTCGACGAGTGATCCGAGACGAGACCGAGATATCGTGTCCGCGCTTTGTATGTAGATTGACTTCTGTAGATCTATCTATTTTGTGTCCCTACAGTCGTCGCTCTTCATCGCCCGCGCAATAGCATGTTTGACAGTCGAACAGAGAAATAAGCTCCCTTTTCACGGTGTTTACTTTTGAATACTTTTCTTTTTTTTTTGTTTATTGTTCAATACATTTACACTTTACACTCGTTACAGCAAAACACTTGTCTGAAACCTTAAAAGGTTAATGTGATAAAGTGGAGATAGTAAGCTCGCTAACAACATGTTAAATTAAAATAAGTCACCAGTAATAAGTATAACTAATGTTTTTTCAGGGTAAATTTACTTTTTTATGTGTACTGGTATGATATTTGATTGCACGTTTTTTGGAATTTTATTCAAGTTATCAAACACATACATATATTAACAGTACGTAACTGTTTAGGTCTAGTGTTATTAAATTTGTCCAAGATAATTACCGACCTGAATTTATCAAAGACTGACATCATTTTATAATGTTTAAATAGTCCGTACTCATCATCTTTATATTTAAGTCTTATATTCTTTGGTACAATATTCTTGAGTATGCTTGGTTGTAGTCTATATATTTTATTATTTATTTAAACTTCATGTACAGTAGTGGTACATAGGCGGACTTAATGCAACAAGGCCAACTGGGAACCAAGTCAACCAAGGTTGACTGGAAGAGCATTCTCCCAGTCAACCTTTGGGTTAAAAAAGAGATCACTGTGGTAAGTTTGCACAATAAACAAATAACAAATAATGAAAACGGAAAAAAAATAATAAGTTATTTATATAATTATAATACAAGGTGCAGTTTTAAAACTGCACAATATTTCAGGAGGTTGTAATAAAACTCATAAATAATCATGTAAAAAGCTAGGGCTAAGGCTAGGGTGTGGCGTGCGGGATGATGATTGGATGATACATTATTTATGAAACTATCGTTGCGAGTTAGTGTGTGTGAAAACGCCCTTTATTGTTCCGTGTTTGTGTGTGTAAAAAAAAGCGCGGTTATAAAAAAAAAAATTACCTACTTATTTTATTATTGATTCGGATCGAGAATCACTAACATAATTACCTCCTGAAATATTTTGCAGCTTCAAAACGACACCTTGTATATGGATAATAAAATACATATATATGCTAAAATAATAAACTATTAAATACTATGAAAAATATCAAATCTTAAAGAGAACTTAATAACAATTCTGACGAAGAACAAACTAAGGTTGAGAGGACTTCAAGTAGTAGTTCCGAATTTTACGTTTGAAGGAAAATTTACTTTCGGCTTTTTTGATGTCTAGGGGAAGTAAATTCCAGAGTTTTATGGTGGAATCAGCGTAAGAATTGGACATAAAGTCAGTACGGTGAGAAGGAATCTGAAGAAGCATGTTTTTGGATGCACGAAGGTTAAGATTATGAGAACTGCCCAACACTTTAAAATACTTTTTTAAATAATCAGGAGCACAAGCATCGTTCGTATTTTATCTAGATACGTTTTGTAGGAACGTCCGTAGCTAGTAAGCTCATAGCTTATGAGTATGACTGAATCTGCCAGGGCGAGATACAGCACACGTAGCGTGGAGAAGGAAAGTTTGTATTTGAGGATAGGTAACTTGGCACTAACAGATCTAAGTTTGTTACAGATACTTTTAATATGAGGTCCACAGTTGAAATGCTTGTCTATAGTGAGGCCAAGAATAGGGTAGTGTCCAGGGTCAGAATAATTACATTTTATTTAATCCGTATTGTAGATTATAAAAAAATATTAATTTATGTGTGACGTCACCCCGTGCGAAAAAATGTAGCACGGCGTGACGTTACACGTAACTTTAATGGGCTATATCTTTGTCATTTTTGGTTTAATTTACAAATAAAAAAATACGTGTCCCTTTTTTTTTGAATAATCTAAAAGACAGACTAATTACATTTTTTACGGCAACTAGCCTATTATGTGTGCTGGTCGACCGCCTCTAGCGCAGGACACCCATATATGCGTGCAGTGGGCCCGCGATGCAGGCACTGGTGATCATGCGCGATTATCTTAGGTACCTGTCTAATCTTTATGTAGGGAGAGTGTATATGGATAATTTTAGTTTTACTAGCGTTGATAACCAGGCCTGCACCGTGTGCCCACTTACAGAGGTCATCGAATAAACGTTGCATTGCTGTTTGAGCCTCAATTATATTTTTATGATGATGGGTTACCAAGCACGTGTCATCAGCTACCTGATACACAGTCCTTCGGAAATTAAAACTATGCATGAATCAGGTTGATTTACGACTTGAACTGAGCGTAAGAGTCAAAGAAGATGTCAATATCCCGTAGGTACGTAGTCACGAACTTATTTAAAGGAACAGATCGCCCGAGATTGGTGGTGGTTGGTTTCAGCTTGCAACGGTGCTATGTGATGCAAAATTGGACGAAAGAGTTACCGCGACCGTGGGACGCAAAAGGCAACTAGACGAACGTGAACATATCAAACTAAGAAGTTTGTAGTACTTGAATGTGTATAAAGATTTATGCTTTATGGTCATGATAAACTTATCAATTGATATAAAAGGTAACAGGCTAATTCTTCAAAACCCATCGGTAGTAAACCAACCAAGTTCAAGACCTTGTCACCCAAAAAGGTAATATCATTTATTACGTAGGACAAAATTGTGTCGAACATGGACATCGTGACCGAGAATGTTGAGGCCGAGGACTCGCCAAAAACAAAGCGAATACGAGTCGGACGTAATCTTTTGAAATTCCGTATGTAGATTAATTAATCCGCGGCAGACAAATGCGGGAAGCACAGACATTTAAAAGATTGTCTAATTGTCCATGGGGTTTCTTGAACGTTCTTCTCCATAAAAATCTACGCTTTGGAACGTGCAATTTAATAAACTAGCGCGCCTCACCATCAACGATTGCATCACTGCTCACCATCAGGTGGGATCGCAGTCCAGCACTAGTATATATCGCACGCTTAATAATAAACCGGAATAAGTAAAAAATTAAGGATTTCTACTTTTCTTCATAAAACGAATTAACTCCGATAGAAGTATCTATAGGTAAAATCCCACCATGCGAAACAAACAAAAATGCTCGATTATTAGATCACCCTTCTCTTTTCTACAAAAGCACGCGTCAATGCATTTCATGCGACAGAGAATCATTCAGAAATGCGGTAGCCGTGATGTGAGATAGGTGTCGTTGTTTTGCATCTACAGTGGAGTAAAGTGTAATCATTCACTTTCTTTACAAACGCAGGTAAGACTACTGTAATTCAATTTTTTTTTCTAAACTAGCATAATTTCGTTTTATTTCACTTTAGTTGAAAACGGTGTTACAGTACTGCATACACTACTTAGACTAGTTGCAGTTTATCATAAAATTAAAGTTGTTAAGATATGAAAGATTGCATATTAGTGCAGTTTAGTATAAAATGATTATTTTTATTTCCGCAGCAATCCATTTTGTTTCACTTTATTACTAAGACTATTGATAGATTTAAAAAATATTTATGTTTATTTCGGTTTACGTTTTAAGTGATCCTAAAATCGAATAGTGCTTTAGTAATTGCTGCAGTTTATTACAAAATGTCCTTTCAATTTATTTTAAATACCTATTAATAAAAAGTATTAAATTTCTATTTCCATAGTTTTAATCTTAAAGATTTATTTATGTACACACATGGAAATACAAGAAAAGAGGAAGGAAACAGAAAAAATTGTACAAAGGTGATGAAATGAATGAATGAATGAAATCTCTTTCAGCATACCTGCGACAGGAAAGTTGAAGAAAAAAGAGAAATAGACCGTGTGTAAAAGTAAAAGGAAAATTAGTACACACAAAATACAAAGTTAACAATGAAATAGTATAAAAAAAAAAAATAATAATTAAAGATATATAATATACTGCTATAATTATAAACATACACATAATAAAATAAATAACACACAAATACATACTAAATAATACCTAAAATAAAATAATACATATTAGTATATGCAATTATGACGAAATAGAAAGATAGTGCTCTTTCACTCTTCTTTTAAAAACTGCAAGAGTTTGGCAGCCCCTGATGTCGGGCGGAAGTAAATTCCACAAACGTACTGCGTGCGCAGTGAAGGAATAGGAATAGAAATCGGTGGAGTGGGGAGGGGATTTAAGGAGATTCTTAAGATGCGACCTGCAAGGTGCATCAGAAGGACGAGAGTAGGAGAAACGTTCCCGCAGGTAAGAGGGAGTTTTAGGGTTGAAAAGGACGTTAAATAGCAGACCTAATATCCGAGTGTTCTTGCGAAGTCGAATAGGGAGCCACTTGAGTACCTTGCGAAAGCCTGAGACATGATAATACTTTTTAAGGTTAAAAATAAAACAAATACAGATATTTTGCAAACGCTCAAGTTTATTTAAAAGCTCCTCGGTGGCATCCAAATAACAGGCATCAGCGTAGCCAATGATAGGCTGAATCAGTGTTTGATCTTCAAGGGCAAAAAGCTCTAAAGGCATTTTAAGGAGTGAAACGTGTAGTGCACTTTGCGACTGACTTCAGCGACATGGGCAGTTCACGATAAATTCGAGTCCATGATCACCCCAAAGTTTTTAGCCGTCTTAGCATAGTCTATCTGAACTCCATTTAACCAGAGTGGAGAGAGCAATGTAATCTCCAGCTTGTTCCGCATGTATCTGCCACCAATAACCAAAGCCTGGGATTTCTCGGGATTAATTTGCAAACGAAAAGGACCGCGACCACTCCCCTATCAGCTTCAGGTCACTGTTCACAGTGGACACAGCGGCTTCAGCATCTTCCACACGAAAGTGATGGTACAGCTGCAGGTCGTCTGCATAGAGATGGAAGTAAGAGGAAATGAGTCTAGTGACAGAGTTGATAAAAAAAGAAAAGAGGAGAGGTGAGAGAACACCACCCTGAGGCACACCCGCAGCAAGATAGCACCAATCCGATGAAGACTCATCAAGGCGTACCCGCTGCGAACGGGCATTGAGATAGGAATGGAACCAATTAACAGTGGAAGTGGAGAAATTAAGAGATTTTAGTATCCCAAGAAGGATATCGAAGTCAACAGAGTTGAAGGCACTGCTGAAATCAAGAAGAACAAGTAACGTAAGAGATTTGTGGTCCATGGCCAAGCGGATGTCATCAGTAACCTTTAAAAGGGCAGTGACAGTGCTATGACCAGGCCGAAAACCGGAATGGAAAGGGCTAAGAAAATCATTACTAGAGAGAAAGAGAGAGAGTTGCTGATGGACAATGTGCTCAAGAACTTTAGAGAGATACGGAAGGATAGAAATTGGTCTGAAATCAGTCAGCGAGACCGGGTTAGGGATTTTGGGTAGCGGAATGATGTGGACTTGTTTCCAGGCATCGAAAACAGCGCAAGAAAATAAGGAGAAGTTAAAAATGTGGGTTAAGACGGGAAGTATTGCGGGGAGGATAGGGGAAATCATTCTTGAGCAAATGCCATCATTGCCAACTGTGGAAGAGGAGATAGCAAGAATGGATTTTCTTTTTCACTCACAGAACTAAATTCAAAAGAAGAACACTGCGGCAATGGCAGACCAGACAACTTATTAAGAGTAGCTGATTTGACGTGTGGATCTATAGTTACAGGGGGAAGTGAGTAATGTTGGTTAAGAGCACACACGTCAATATCTTTGCTGGAAACGTTAGGGGACTTACCAATGCCGACAGTTTTCAAAAACTTCCACACTTCGGAAGAGTTCCGGTTGTCAAAAGAATTATGGAAGTAGCGTCTCTTTGCATCTCTACACATACGACTGCAGCGATTACGCAGCTCCTTAAATAAACTCTGGTTGCGCTCGGAAGGACAGCGCTTCAACCTCCTTTTGGCTTGGTCTCTAATTGCCATCGAATCCTTAAAGGCGGGAGTGAGCCAGGGAGCAGGGACATATCGAACTCTAACTCGACGTATCGGGGCGTGTTGATCATAAAGACTTAGTATTTTATTGTTTAAAATATTTACCATAATGTCGACAGATGAACTATGGAAAACATCAGTCCAGTCAATGCCTACAGCATCACGCAGTAATGCCTCCAGATCCATGCCTTTACAGTTCCGAAGGAAAATATAATGCGGCTTGCGCTTAGGAGGACGGATCTTATATGAAAAAAAGATTAAATCGTGGTAGGAAAAACAAGCGGTAAGCTGGCCGTGGATAGAAATGTTATTAGTATTAGAAACAATCATAAGATCTAAAAGGGAAGGGGCGCAATTGAGAAAATGATGAGTAGCAGAGAGAGGCAGAATGCTGAGGTTCAAAGAAGTTATGAGAGATTGAAGTTTGTGAGAACGAGAGTCATTTTTAAGAAGACATTTTTAAAATCACCCATCAAGACCACGTGATCATAGGTGGGACAGAAATTGTTTAACAGTGTATCGAAAGAATCAAAGTAATCGATACTGAGGTTAGGATTATAAATTACTCCAAGAAGCATTTTAACATTATGTAGAAAAATTTCTAAGAAAAGATGCTCTGCTGACCCCGAGTAAGAAGATGGTGATGTACTAATAATTTTAAAAGGAACACCAGCACGCAAATACATGGCAACACCACCACCACCCTTCCCCGTTCTGTCGCTGCGGACAAGATCATAGCCCGGAAGGGAATAATGAACTGATAAAAGAGAAGGTTTCAGGAAAGACTCAGAGATCAGTAAAGCATCTAAATGTGCACAGTTAATGGATGCCAGAAGATCAGAGTAATGGCCAGGGACACTCTGAGCATTGATGTGGGCTATATTAAGGTTATTGGGATAGCGATAAAACAGGGAAAAAATCTGATCACCCAGATTCAATGGAGAGGAAGAACTACCCGCCACACTAAGAAAGCTGCTAGAAGAGGAAGAACAAGAGAAGAAGTCATCATAAAAATTACCATCCATCAAAGTTGCAAAATACTACTTATATAATAAAATAATAAAAAATATATATATATAAGTATGTATATATTTACACAATACTCAAGAAAAACAAAAATAATTTAATACACTAACTAATAAAACCACCCATACGCTAATGAAGGAAGAGATTTTAACAACAATTTAAAACGGTTCTTTGGTATTACAATGTTTATTTCTTTAGCATAATTACGTAAATTTTGTGATGACTATGAAGCTTTAATTACTATTTTGTGATTGTTAAAAAAATACGTTAATTACTAAGTACAAAACATGATTATGAGTTCCTACAAATATTACGAGTTATTTTACGTTAAGAAAATAACATAACATATTTTATTTCTGTTTTACTTTAAACTGCAATAAGTATTATACATTTAAATAAATTATATTATTTATTAATAGTAAACTGAATTATTAAATAATAGTTTGCAAGAAATTTTAGAATTGATCAGCAATTTTAATACTAAACTGAATTATTAAATATTAGTTTGCAAGAAATTTTAAAATTGATCAATATTTTTTATACTAAACTGACATAAGTCGAAAGGCTAGAAAATAAACTTCGTTTATTTATTTCATATAAATGTTATAATTAAACTATTATGACAGTTATATTCACTATACATCCCTCTACAATGTAACACCAAGAAAATAAAAATAACACTATAAATACGTGAAAACCATCAAAATGTTTTCAACTAGGTCGACACTCAAAACTTTGACTGCGATTTCCCAAAAAAGTGAATTTTTGCATTATTCCGGTTTATTATTAAGCGTGCGATATCAATAAAAAAAAAATTAGCTTCACTTTTTTGACTGACCAACATTTTGAAAATTCAAAAGTGACTGTAAGTAATTGGTCTATTTGAAATAAACGTTTCTGATTTCAGAACTACAGTCGTTGTAACAATGCTTGGGGAAGCCCACAGACGAATGATGATATTTCTATCTATGTTGTCCTCACAATATTATTTCAAAGATTCAAAGCACTTTTTTTTAACCGACTTCTAAAAAAGGAGGAGTTTCTCAATTCGGATGTTTGTATTTTTTTTTTTTTTTTTTATGTATGTTCGGGCATAACTTCGTCGCTTGCCAACCGATTTGAAAAATTATTTTTTTGTTGGAAAGGGTATATACTTCCCAAATGGTCCCATAGTCACCAAGTCGGAATCTGATGATGGAATCTTGGCTAAATCGATAACTCCTCAAATATTATAGGCAACTATATAGTCATTTTGATATTTTCATCAAGGTACTAAGCATTTACAGTCAAAAAGTAACATTTGATGAGGTGGAACTGGTTAAGAAGACCAGAAATTGCCAACGGAACTTCATACTTAAACTAATATCACAATGAACATAGTTAAGCGACTATGACAATCCAAATAAATGAATAGTTATGTTGAAAATGGTATCATCGAAGTAACCTGATGATAGTGATGGAGCTGGAAGATAGGCACCGGAACTCCGTAATTAATCAATGTATCCTACCCGTGTTTGGGCTTATTAGAAATGTCATGAGATGCACTTTGGCTATAAGGTACTATCGAAGTGACCTGATGATGGAGCCGGAAGGTGGAAGGTAGACACGGGAAATTCATATGAAAATGTAAGTGTGTCTGGCTGTAAGTGTGTTGCAACTAAAAAGTATGAAATAAAAAATACTTTTTGTAAAAAAAATTTAACCGACTTCACTAAAAAAACACTAAAACGATCAAAATAATTTTAATTTCGGAAGTCGGTGTTAAATAAGGAACAAACAATAACGAAAAACACCGACTTCCGAAATTAAAATTATTTTGATCGTTTTAGTGTTTTTTTAGTGAAGTCGGTTATATTTTTTTTACAAAAAGATTTCAAATAAACCATTTACAGGCACTTCATAAATTTCAAGAAGTCAGTCAGAAAAATTATGCTAATTGTACATTCCAAAGCGTAGATCTCTATGGAGAAGAATGTGCAAGAAACTTCATGGACACTCTTTTGAAACTTGTTATATACTCGTATTACAAATACCTTCTCGGTTACGTTTAACCTTTCGAATACCGTTAGAGACACAATAGAAAGACAATGAGAGAGCGAACATCGGCGTTCGCTTGGGGTTTAATGAATTAATAAGTTTTAATGTTATAAGAAAACATGTTTATATAGCACACATAATGAAGAAACTAGATAAACAACAAAAAAAATAGATAATAAAATGAAAACAAAAACGTTGTCTCACGGCTGCGCCAAACAGGTTCAGTTAGCAAAATGCCCGCCAATTACGTAGCGGTTGCCTGACGCTGATTTTCAACTGAACCTTACTTTGTGTGTACGGTGTAAGTCCGAAATGTACTTAGTTGATTTATTTCAGAATAATTACAATAAATATATGACCGGTAAAAATTACAGCTTGAAGTTAGAAAGAAAAACAGCAGCTAAATACAGTTGTGGCAGAGGAGCCTGGGCTGGAGGGGCCTGAATGCCTATGATATATTAAAAAAAAATATAGAGGAGGGATAGGAAGGAGAGGCGAAGAGGAATAATGGGTAAGATTATGAACAGTTTTGTTTGTTTCAGCACGGAATACCAATCTGAATTATTTATAAGGACATTAACTCTGTCACGCCGTTTCATTCGTGATAATAAATTGGTTCCGTTTTCTTATCTTATCACCTTCCGCTTTTATTTTGGTTTTGTTTTTTTTTTTTGTATTAGGTACAAAAAGATTCATTCAACAAACTTTACAATAACTTAGGTACTTATTTAAATTGTGTGAGAATAACATTACGAGCAGGATTTTCATTTTTGAGGTGGAACTTCGAGAAAGACGACAGAAAAAGTTTTTTGGGGCTGGTTAGAGTGCCCCTAGAGTTATCATTATCACCTAACCGAAAACTTTAGCCAGTGCAACCTCTAAGTCAATAAGTATAATTTTACAGGACAATTTGACTAAATATATCGTCATAATATAATTTTAATGAGCAAAGGTTTCTATGCCAAAAAATAAGACGCAATTTGTAAACTAACGAAATTTTTTTTTTATTAGTTCGATGCCGTAAAATTACAATATAATGAAATTTCGTTTGTGTAGGAAAGTAGGAAAATTTGATTGGTCTGATAATAATATGGACGTAGGCTATTTTTATAAGGTGATAATGATGGTACAAAATAATTTATATAGCATAAAAACGTTCGCCGGGTCAAGTCTACCTGTGTGTCAAATAGCTAGGCCCCAATGAGAATCGTAACCATAGCTAGCCTCTGACGAAGAACAATGGCATACCTACTTACGTACTTGTATAAACAAACTCTTTTTGTGTTTGAAGCTCGTAAGAAAACGATTCCGAGGGACGAGGCATTTGTATAAAAAATGAACATCAGTCAAAGTAAAAATACAGAACCAGATACATGTGTATTTAAATTGGTACCTACACGATATAGAGATACATACCTATTACGGCTATTACCCTTTTTTTATTAGAGACACGATAGAAAGACAATGAGAGAGCAAATGCTATCGCTTGGGGTTTAATGATTTCACTTATGTACACATAGTTTAGATTCATAACTTTTGAAGCGCGAAATTAATGTATTTATAGTTCCGCGTTCAGTAATAGGGCAGGAATAGTAGCTGCCAGTGCAGTGGCTTCCCCGTGTGAAAGTAATCCCAAGGGACCATATTGCCAGAGTAAAAAGCTCTATGCTATCATATGATATGCGCTTTTCCAGGACATGGCCTGCCTGTTGACCCGTTCAGCCCTTTGGCCACATACACACGCACTTTGGCCAGTTTTAAAAATTGAATTTATTTACAGATCTGTACTTAATTTCTTAGTAATCATTGTGCCTGAAACAAGTGTTTATAACTTAGGTAGATATTGATAGACAGTGACAAAGGTATTCGAAGTAATTTACAATGTTGTGTGTTATTGTTGTAAGTAATGAGAAAATAAGAAGGTTCATACTAGAATAGATATTAATAAATACTTAGCAGCAGTATGCGGCTAAATATTAGGTATAAAATAATAGGTAATAATATACCATCTTTTCTAGATGTCTTTGAATTCTTTTGAATAAGAACTTACAGAATTATTAGGGGTAGTGTGATTGGAAATGCAGAACATTTGCAACTGAAATACATATACATATCTAATACTTATGGTCAGTAGGTCGTGTTATGGGCGGATTTTTAGGAGTTGGAGTAAGTATACGCTTAGGGGCACTATGAGCAACAAAGAAAACCAAAAAAAAAATCTTTTTGGTTACAACTTTGGGACTTAAAATTTTCTTAAAAGTTTTGTTTTTTTTTCAGAAATCTGTTTTTTTTGCTATTTCAGACGTTCAAAAACATTATTGGTTAGAAAAAAGTTGGGGTTTTTTTTTCGAAATTTTTACAATTTTATTCCAGTATCAGGTTGACCTTGACCATAGAAATCTACCATAATATTATAGGTATATTTAATTTTTATCAATGTAAATAAACAATCAATATAATAACAAGACGTCAAGTTCTGTAAATATTGAAAATACTGAAAACAAAACTTCAAGAATCGTCGCGAAACATACCTGTGACATCTCTTGCCAGCGTTGGCGCGGCCAGCAGCAGCAAGCACCACAGATGTGCCATCACTCACAGTCCGTAGCAAGTCTGTCCTCAGCCTGGAGCGGTACACTCTGCCTGGAGGCTCAGCCTCTACTAAAGGGACCACTCGCGAACCGTTCAAGTTCAAATCTCTCTCGATATGGAGCACTGACTTTGTTTTTATGTTTTTCTAAGTTCGAAAATGACATTGAGTGACAGCGTTTTTGGCGCGAAATTATGCGTGTTTATAGTCCAATTTCAAAATCAGTTTCTTTTTTACACATCCATCGTCACTTGCATTGCTTTTTATGTTTAATTTGTTTATCACCGCTGTGTTCGTTATTTAAATATTTTACTGAGATCTTTAACTTTTGACGAAGCACGCACACGACACTCGGCTGCCACTTCGCAACATGTTGTATCCGGTGGTGAAAGAAGTGGATTGGTGCAATGCAACAGTCGTGCGTTCAATGTCACTGTCATGGCAAGCGATCTTTCTCATTTTTTCCAATTGTTACGCACCTCACACTTCTGCGGCAAACACAAAGTTTGTTTCTAACTGCATGGAGTTCTGAAGCATGCGAGTCTTCTTTCTTTTCTCATAATTAATATTTGTCTCACACCACACGAATGAAGATGAGCAAAAGTTTCCTTCAGCATGAGGGGCAGGAAAATGTTCGGGACTCGCACTACGAATGCCTAGAAATTGGCGTTACGATGTGACTCCAACAGCTGTACCTTCAGTGCGTACATTGTCTTTAAATAACGTAGACTTAATCATATCTAAATACATGTAGGTACTACTTACCTGTTTGTTATAGGTAGAGTCATTCTTTTTACTTATATTTAATTACCAAGCCTAGTTATAGTTAACAATTGGCTGAAATGCAGCAAAAAATTAAATCCTGTTTTCCAAATAAATGTTTTTTAACGAAAAACTTATTTAACCTTTCGTATGCCGTAATTAGAGACACAATTAAAAAGTTATTGTGTCCCGCGTGGATCCGCGTTCCGGACATACAACGGGTTAAATGGTTTTACCAGGCTGTATGTGTTTAGTAGAGGTACAGAATCGTTTTATATAAGTTCCTAATATTTGTCCGCCTGTCCGGAACTCCGGACACTGCCGTAACCCTCAACGGCCACACTGTTATTAACCTGTAGGCCAGCACAGCATGCTGCAACATGCAGCCTTCCACAGGAGCACGTTCAAGCTGCCGGTAGTACTTACCTTCATGCTGTTCAACACTTCATTGCGTAGAAAATATTTTCATTACATGTTGATGACATCCAAAACACAAATCAGTCGACAAGGTGGTAGCAGGATACCGCTTAGGGCTTAGGGTACGCTAAATACATTTGACAATCACTAGTCATGTAGGCAATTCGAATCACTCTATAGGGTATATTCTGTGATATTAATGCATTTCTCATGGTTATTCGCCTCTCGTCAATAACTTACTACATGTCCGCGAGGAAAATTGTAATCTTGCACTCAATCAACATACGGAAATGAATAAATGTGACAAACGTGGACTGTTATTAATTTGTGCAACACTGCTAGTTGTTATTAACGCACAATTAGCAGAAATGAGGAATTTGACGAGATTTACATACATTAGGAACACTGCACTTACTCGTACGAGTACTTGTATGAGTGTTTGTCGTTATACTTAAAGGTTGTCCAATGTTCGAAGATAAAATTGGTCTGGGTGCCGGCGAGGCGGCGACTCAACACAGACTATCCAGCTGGGTAGGATTTTGGGTTTATCTCGACCAACCTTATTACGATTAAAATACTTTTTCATGAAGAGCCATTCAGTAGAGTTAAACGGACTAAGAGGATTGTATTGATGATTTTAATTATTATAATTCCGTTAACAAATACGTGTTATATCGCCAAGAATTGAGACTTTAAATTACGATTACCTTCTTCAAATAATAAATTGAATAAATATAAATAATAAGTGAAGTAGCGATTTGCAAAAGTAGTAACAGCAAGAGATCTTGACCGTACTTCCGAGACCATAGCTTAGGTATAAGAAATATTTCTATGTCCGAGACTATGCTTATAGCCGTGATGAACCTCGCCACTCCTTAAGCACCTCGAGATGTGTTGTCCTCTTGTTGGTACCTCACTTCATGCTAGCTACCGGTTTTGGCAGCCCATTTATACAGTCCCTACATTTTTATCGAACATGGTACAGGCCGGGGCCCAATGTACATAGTACTTGGTTACCAGTCCACTTTAGCTTCCTAAAACCATAGTGCTTTATTTTTCATATGTTACAGTTACCTACCAGTTATGGGCTGTCCTTAGGTGCAGTAGCATACGCATCGCTCGTACCGGGATAAGGGATAATCGTAGGTTGGTATTATCGGTTTTCATAAAAAGTGTTTAAGTTTAAAGCTAGAATTATATTAAGGTAACCATACATGCTAGGGTATACATGACAGGTTTGTCTGCACAGTCATAACTGCCAGGTAAGCTTGTATGGAAACCACAGTTGTGCGGCATGGGTCTACCTTTTATAGCAGAACTTTTTACGTCATAATATTGTTTTGCATAACAACGGATAGCATAAACTTCATTTCGCAGAAAATCATTTCGCATACACTCAGTTGTCATACATTCAAAACTCATAATTTTGTTAGTCAGAATCATCTTTAGGCATAATGTTTATATCCATAATAATTAAAAAGCAGAACCATCATATCGCAGAAAATTCACAGTCAGAATCGTCTTTTGGCATACATTTTATATCGATAGTCATTAAAAGGCAGAACTGATTCTTTTCGCCACACACATGCGACGATAACGTTAATTGCTACCTCTTTCTGATCAGGCGTTAATGAAATCATTTATTTTTAGTTTTACAGTGGGAGGTAGTTTTTATTAGTTCCTTGTCAAATCGTTTTATTGTGTTGATCAAAACCAAGTTAAAGTATATTAATATTAAATATGGAAAAGTCAGAAGAAAGTCATTTAAAAGTGTTTAAATCAAACAAAGGTGGAATTAAGTTAGAAATGGATGGATTCATTTACGAAAAAAATAAAGTGCTACGTGACAAATATTATTGGTTGTGTGAAATGAGACGGGACAAAAAATATCATTGTAATGTAAGATTAATCACTTTAGATAACCGCGAAAGTGACATGCATACATTAATTAGCAAAAAAATACTTAACCATAATCACGACCCTGATGTTATAAAGTCAAAGGTCGCTAACATTATAAATTATATTAAAGAAGAATCCATTCATAACATTGGGACAAAACCAAGTAAAGTATTAAACGATTGCTTATCGACGAATTCAGAAGAAATTTCAGCCCATTTACCAACAATAAAAAATTTAAAGCAAATTATATATAGAAATAAGAAAAAAGGGAAACAGCCAATCACTGAACCAGATACAGTAGATTTTGAGATTGATATGAACAAATTAAATTGTGATTATTTGGAGAATGACTTTATAATAAAAGATCAATCAAACAACGGACGCCGGATTATGTTCACAACAAAAAAATTATTACATCATTTAAGCCGATCCAAATATTGGCTAGCAGACGGCACATTCAAAATTGTTCCACAAATATTCCATCAACTGTATGTGATACATGGATCTGTATATTATAATGTAACGTTTCCGATGGTATTTGTACTCATGACTAATAAGGATAAAGCTAGCTATGATACGCTTATTGAAATGTTATTAGAATGTTGTGCATCTGTTGATATAGTCCTATCACCCCGTTATATAATAATGGATTTTGAACAAGCACCCCAAATTACTTTTAAAAATTATTTCGATAATGTAATAATCAAAGGATGCAATTTCCATTTAGGCCAAATCATATACCGGAAAATACAGAAAAGTGGCTTCCAAAAACTTTACGGCAATGATGCTAAATTTGCCATGGAAATGAAATGTTTATTTGCTCTTTCCTACTTATCGTCTAGTGATATACCAAAATATTTCGATAAATGGCGCGAAAATATATCCCCTGAGGCGAAAACTGTTGTGCAATGGTTTAGCGATAATTACATCTGGGGAACAAATTCTTCGCCACCAAAATTTCAGCCTAGCCACTGGAGTACAAAGGATTTAATCGACCAGGATATCCCTCGAACACAAAATTATGCTGAATCGTGGCATCACAGGATAAATAGCATAGTGAGCGCAAATCATGTGGGATTCTATACTATTTCAAATCAACTCATCAAAGAAATGAAATACTCAATCATAGAAATTGATAAACTAGGTACAGGTGCCCCAATACCAGCAAAAAGAAAAAAAGTTTTGGATAAGAAATGTCGCATAGAAATTATATTAAATAATCAGTCGGATTACACTGAAACTGGATTTTTTAAGGCAATTGGAGCTAATTTAAGATTAGTTTGACCTAAATTGTCTATATATTTTGTTTTATTTATTATTTAATTATCATTATTCAATAAAACAGTTGATTCTGCATGTATTTACTCAATAAAACAGTTGATTGTGAAAATAAGTTGTTTTTAGTTCCTTGTAAGAAGCATTCAAACATGCAAACAAGAATACACCATGATATTACTACTAATATCAAAACGCTAACCTAAATGCTAATTACAAAAATATTGTCGGCTTGGATGCATGTAGCATGCAAACAGTAGCCTGATTCACGTAAAATCAAACAAGCCAAATATCGTTAAAGTTTTATAGTCGTTCGATCGAAGTCCTATCCAAAAGCGGTGTTCATGATCTATCGACTTATTTCCAGTTACATTAATAAATATTCTACTAGGATAATGTAATACAGATTTTTTTTTAAATCGACGAATTTCAAACGACTTTAAAATCGGTGTCGTTCAAACTCGATTGATGGATGTGTGATAAATCAAACACTTCAGGATAAATTGTATAAATATTTTATTCACTTTGATCAACACAATTTCATACTTATCGTTCTATTAACAATCATTTACAAATACACAGATTAGTCGGACATGTTTTCTGTTCAACGACTCAAAGCAGACTGACTCTGTCCACAATGACAGTAACAAACTCAGTGTTTCCCTACCACAAACTTTCACAAACACTCGGTCGACTAACCGACCAATCAGAGCAAAGTAAAGAGTACGTAACATCAATTGACTAACTAATATACATTAGAGTTTATCTAATAATTAACTGCAAGTAAATATTTCATTTTAACAATTATGATATATTTATACAAAACAAATCCATAAAGTCTAATATTATAAATTATTACTTAATATCTACAACGAATGTCTAAAGTTCATGTAACTACTAGCGCCATCTATCGCTTATCATTGGAAGTTGAACGATTTATGAATATTTTCTTTAAAAATCATTACATTCGGCCATCCGACATCGTGCGATCTCCTGACGCACGATTACAATTAAAATGATAGGATATTTTCGTTAAAATTATGAAACTTAATTCCAGTTCTACAAGGAACTGAGTCTTACATTCATAATCATTACATTCGGCTTAGTCTTGATTATTTGCTTTATCGTCACGTCATATGTTTATAACATTCTCATCACACGAAGAATAGAGTTTTTTTTTTTTTTGTCAAAGGCTTTTCTCTATATCCGAGTTTATATAAGGTCGGAGGAAAGTATGCTTCTAAATGTTATTCCTCAGTTTGCCAAAATCGGTAATTACAGTAATTCTATACTTAAAACTTTGTTTTTTTTCAATGGATCTATGGATTTTAAAATGAGGCAAATTCAATTTTACCCTCATAATTGCAATCAGATCTACTAAACTTTATTAAACCACTTATGCTGTAGGCTGTATCAAGGATTTTACTGATAACGAAAGTATATTTTTGCTAGTCTAACCCAGATATTGGCGCTCACTTCATATCTTAAACTTTTTAACGTATTTTACTTCGTAATGTTTATCATTTAAAGGCACTCTGATCCTGGTAGTTTTGTGGCAGTCTGTCTAGTGGGACATTTAACAGAATTAATAACACGCCATAGGCATATGTTTCCTTGGTGTTCGTCATAGGAATCATTTTATTTTGCTAGGGGATTTAAAATAGTGGTTATACATTTTAGCAAAACCGCGCTCAACCCTAAACAAGATACAGCGTTAAAAACAAGGTCAATACCATGACTATCGCAAAAGCTCTTGATAGTAGGGTATCTAAAAGAAATCCATGATTGCAGTATTATTCAAGTTAATAAACTACTGTCAAATATGTTTTATAACCAACACTCAATTAGGTACTCAAAACCATTGGTCAATGTTAATTATGTGAGACTGTAAGCATAAAGTAAAATTGATCAGCTTTTTGTTCGAAAGTATTCTTCATTATTTACGCGCACTGAATTCACTTCATGTCATTAGGTTTTTCATCGGGTTCAGCTATAAGAATTTGAAATCTAGATCTTATTCATTTAATCCTAAGCAAATGCTGACGCTTGCTCTCTCATTTTGTTTCTATTGTGTCTCTAGTCAAAGTATTCGAAAATTTGATATTTAGATCAATTCTCGTCTCAATACTATAAACAGAAACAGTATTCGTCTTAATTTCTGTGGAAAACATGATATTACGACTTAAGGTATCGACATACGCGTCCTAGATCTTACACTCTCAGTGGTTAAATGAAACTCACAAATCTGTAGCCACCATGTTGCTACATGTTGTGTGGCGACTCGTTTAGTCAGAGTTCATTACTTTCATTATTTGAAAGCATAATATAAAACAGAAACTTAAGCATTTAGAATAAAAGTGATCCTTCAGCTAGAGGCTAAGGGCTTAATTGTACTAATATTATCTCTCAAATAATATTAGCAGCATATGTGCGTGATTTCGTACCAAGTAAAGGTTCTAATAATGAAGTTCGGATCGCACTGTTCGTCTAACTTTATTTTTATTTGAAACCTTGAAATTAGTCCTCTACTCTAGTGTATGGATTTTCAATCCATCTTCCCCTTAACCGAATAAATAACGATGTAATATTTAGCTCTATTTAAATCATTCATTGTATCATAATCATCTTAGGAACCGGCTTCGATTTCAGTCTGGACGACGAGAACTAGTTATGGTCATGTAATAGTATATATTTTATCCTACTTGTAAAATAAATATCATTGTGTTCTCTATCTATGGAATCAGTCTCCGCTACAGTATGCACACGTCACAGGAATTGAAAACGTGTAATAAATCCATTTCCTCGTCTACAATTTAATGGTTTGGCTCAATTCCTAATAGATTTATCATTAATCCCGTGTGTTTAAATTTCTATCTGCAGCTCTTTTACTTATATGTTATCCGTATATTAGCATTAATTTGTCGTAATAATATTCACATAAGTTACACCTTAATTCTTACTAGCTAACATTTCTGCTTGAAACCGACCATAATTCTGCTCATTAGATAAAATCATTTTAGTTTAGTTTACCACTTCGTCACTAAATGCTAACTTACAAAACTTGGCAAGGTTTCGTAAATTTTCTATTTTCTCTTGGTAAGACTAGCAAGTTTTTGAGACAAATTGTATAGTCGGTTTCTGATCCTACTTGCTTAATACAAATCAATTATAATTACTCTTTCTAATCAAACTTAAATACTCTCAAAATTTAGAGAAGTGATAGAACTCCCGTATCACAAAGTTCCAATGGATATGTTCAAACCTCGATACTTGTAACGCTTTCCTCCTTGAAAATCATTCAACCACTCTCTTAGACCAACGTGGGGTACCTCTTCGCTTCTTGCATCGTGGTGGTGTCTTATTCCTTCCAAATCGTCTCTTTGCATCATTTTTCTTCAAGTCTGTACTGTTTGAACCAGGAACTATCTATTTGTTCAATAAGACTGGCAATTTTTCCTTCTGTAGTTCTGTCGAAATCCAAGTCCTCAAAAATAAAAAAATCAGTGGTTAAAACATTTACAGGAAATAGTACTTGTATCGTTAATTTGAAACTCTTTTTTAAGAATCAAATCCCAGTGTTAAATTATACTTTCAATTCAATTTATCTATACCTATAATATCTTTAAAAACTATAACAGAATGTTCAAATCTCATCCAATAAACAGTTCAAATATGATATGAATAAACTTAATAAATTATTCAATTCATTTACATCTGCATTAAGCCAACGTAGTCAGATTAAAATCACATTAATAGGTAAATTCATACGTTACTTACGCTCTTGAGGATAATTTCATCTGCACCGGGCACACTTAACCCGAATCTTAATTGGCTCATCTGGCCAAATGAAATGGCCCACTTGGCCTCAGATGGCCCACTTGGCCTCAAATGGCCCACTTGGCCTCAAATGGCCCACATGGCCTCAAATGGCCCACATGGCCTCAAATGGCCCACTTGGCCTCAAATGGCCCACTTTACTCCAAATGGCCCACTTGGCCTCAAATGGCCCACTTGGCCTCAAATGGCCCACTTGGCCTCAAATGGCTCACTTGGCCTCAAATAGCCCACATGGCCTCAAATGGCCCACTTGGCCTCAAATGGGCTCGCTTAGCTTCATCAAAGGCATGCTTGCCTCATCCCTCATTAAGGCTCGCTTGGTCTTATTAAGGCTCACTTGGCTTCGTCAAAGGCACGCTTAGCTTCATCAAAAGCACGCTTGGCTTCATCAAAGGCACGCTTAGCTTCATCAAAGGCACGCTTGGCTTCATCAAAGGCACGCATGGCTTCATCAAAGGCACACTTGGCTTCATCAAAGGCACGCTTGGCTTCATCAAAGGCACGCTTGGCTTCATCAAAGGTACACTTGGCTTCATCAAAGGTACACTTGGCTTCATTAAAGGCACGTTGGGCCTCATCAAAGTCACGTTTGGCCTCATCAAAGGCACGCTTGGCCTCATCAAAGACACTCTTGGCCTCATCAAAGCACTGAAATCAATTCAAAACATTTCAAATGAACCATTTACAGACTCTTAAATTGCCAAGAAGTCAGTAAGTCAGCAAATTGACGGTAATTACATATTCCAAAGTGTAGATCTCTATGGAGAAGAAATTCCATTTACAGCCTTTTAAATCGTGTTATACATATACAAACTCAGTTTTAACTTTGTTCTCTCAAATTCATTTATTGTTTGTCATAGGTGGAAATTTAGTTCATAAAACAGTACAAAATAAATATCATTTATCATTTAAGACTTATCATTTATCATCTATCATTAAATAAATAAATTTATCATTTATCACTGATCACTGACCACCTATCACTGATCGCTTATCACTGATCACTGATCACTAATCACTGATCACTAATCACTGATCACTAATCACTGGTCACTAATCACTGGTCACTAATCACTGGTCACTAATCACTGGTCACTAATCACTGGTCACTAATCACTGGTCACTAATCACTGGTCACTAATCACTGGTCACTAATCACTGATCACTAATCACTGGTCACTAATCACTGGTCACTAATCACTGGTCACTAATCACTGGTCACTAATCATTTATCATTTATCATTAATTATATATCATTTATCATTATTGTGACATACTAATAAGGGGTACAACATGTTTTTACAACTATGCGTCGAAACGAAAGGGAAATTATCGTGCCACATTTGTGTGATCCGAGGCAACAATGACAATTATCGCTTTGGGAAATAGGAAAATTTTACATATAAACTGTTTTTTTTTTTTTTTTAATCTATCACTATACGAATTCGATGAAATTAAATAAAGGAAAAACAACCCAATTTGAAATATAGAAACTAAAATGAATCACCAGCATTTAAGAGGTGTTTAGTCTTGTCAACGTTCGATTACGAACATGACGCGCATATCTGTACCACTCAGTTCACACATTTGAAGGAAATCGAATGATTCAATACACGAGCCTGTCACCATCAGTAAGAAATTTGGGTGAGTATGATACTGGTCTAAAATACTTGGCACACTTGGCTAAAAAAATAAATAAATCTCGAGCTCACTTAGCTTCAATTTAGGCACACATAACCTCTTGTCTGAAGTAACACTAGCACACATGGGAAAAAGAATAAAAAATATCTCGAGCTCATTTAGCTTCAATTTAGGCACACAACTTCTTGGCTTAAAGTAACACTTGCACACTTTGGTGACAAAAAAAATATCTCGAGCTTACTTAGCTTCAATTTAGGCACACATAACCTCTTGTCTAAAATCACACTAGTACACTTGGAAAGACAAAAATATATTTCTCGAACTCATTTATCTTCAATTTAGGCACACATAACCTCTTCCTGTTATCACTGCACATATTTGTAGGCATATCCCACTTCTGAAATGTGATAAATCAAACACTTCAGGATAAATTGTATAAATATTTTATTCACTTTGATCAACACAATTTCATACTTATCGTTCTATTAACAATCATTTACAAATACACAGATTAGTCGGACATGTTTTCTGTTCAACGACTCAAAGCAGACTGACTCTGTCCACAATGACAGTAACAAACTCAGTGATTCCCTACCACAAACTTTCACAAACACTCGGTCGACTAACCGACCAATCAGAGCAAAGTAAAGAGTACGTAACATCAATTGACTAACTAATATACATTAGAGTTTATCTAATAATTAACTGCAAGTAAATATTTCATTTTAACAATTATGATATATTTATATATTTATTATATATATTTATACAAAACAAATCCATAAAGTCTAATATTATAAATTATTACTTAATATCTACAACGAATGTCTAAAGTTCATGTAACTACTAGCGCCATCTATCGCTTATCATTGGAAGTTGAACGATTTATGAATATTTTCTTTAAAAATCATTACAGATGTGAATACAGAAATGGTCTAAACGACTAAATCGCTACGATATCGTTACGGTTTTCATTACGTGAATTGGGCTACAGGCATACAACATGCAAGCAGGCATGCAACATGCAGCATGCATGCAGCATGCAAGCAGGCATGCAACATGCAGCAGGCATGCAGCATGCAAGCAGGCATGCAACATGCAGCAAGCATTGTTTCTGTCACGGCTCCGGCGCTGCGGGGTTTGGGCGGCGCCACGCGAGCTTATCGTCACAGATGGTTTTAACGCTCACCTGCTCCTCAGCTCGCGGGCCGCCCTACCCCTCCGCGCCTACGCGGGTTTAAATTACACTCTAGGGGTAGGGCAGACAAGACTGCGTAAAGTCGGTTTCGCAGCGATTCGTTTCTGTCACAAAATTTTGCAGCACAACGTATTGACTTTTTATGACACAAATTTAATTTAATATTGAAAATGCTACCAATACATGCTATATTTAGAACATTCTATGTCACTTTTGCAGACCATTCGATTTTAAATACATTGCACGTAGGTTATCTAACCATTCGACAGCATAAATTTACTTTATTTAAATTATCAGTTTTATTCCATATATTATAAGTTTTTGATGTTTTGAACACTAATTTTTACAAGAAGATACATCTATTTTAATTTTTGATGTTCAAATATGCACCCATACCAAATAATCGTATCTCTAAATAATTGTTATGCTAAACAAAATTATGCATAATATTAATTATGGCAAAGGTAATTATGCGAAACAAAATTCTGCCAAGATAAAAGTATGCCATTGTAAATTCGGACACGTAAATATTCTGCCAAACAAAAGTTATGCTAAATAATTTTTATGCCTTAAAAATATTCGATTAAATAAGATTATGCCATGTGAGTTATGCCAAATAAAAATCGGAGTATCAAGATTCTGCCAAATAGAAGGAACCCGTGCGGCATATACTCTCCGGTTTACCTGTACAACTCAACTGTACAGGTAAACCTGTCCGGTGTATGGTAGGCATTAGACCGACGACGCACGTGTGCGTAACATGCCTGATTTGTACGTAGAACGATGTCGCGTAGCAATAGCATCGCGTGGCGTGGATCAAGTGTAGCTCTACAAGTCTAGTTTCCATATTTAATGTAAGGAGAGCGACGCGCCCAGATCGGCGTGTGCGGCACACGTGTAAGCAGTGTACTTATAACTTAACACGGGCCCATGCGGGTTGGTTGATATCACATGTCTTCGATTTGTTCGTTCGATGACATGCATACCAGCCGATTTTTCCATGTTCCCTTACTCACGATGATTACCTTCACCGTTTTGAGAGCAATGATGAATCAAATAAATTACCTACACAAAGTAAAGTACCTGCCTGAGTTTGAACCCGCGACCTACAACTAAGTCGTGGCCGCCACCACTGGGCCACCACTGCTCACTAATATCCTAAAACGACACCACACCCTAAAAAGAAATTGACAAACTAGTTGACCGCCTTAACTTTGCCCGGGTGTAAATTTTTTCAGTATCTTGCAGTTTTCATTCCAACAAACTCTGTCCTGATAATTACGAACACAACAAAATAATCATATCCAAATGAATGTACCTAGCTGTTCTGAAGTGATGCGCTTACGTATAAATAAAATAAAATAAAATAAAATAAAAAAGCCTTTATTCTACTACTTACATTAATTGAGTTACTTAATTCTACACTTTACATTTAGTTGAATATTTTATAATAATTATGCTATATAATATAAAAAATCATCCCTAAGTAGTAGTCGCCTCTTCGGCGTAGGCCTCCCCCAATACTTTCCAATGATTCCTGTCCCTAGCCATTGTCATCCACCCAGGTCCAACTCTCTCACGAAAAATGTCTTCCCACCTTTTTCTTGGCCGGCCCCTACTTCTACTTTCTTCTCTGGGTATCCACTCCGTTACTTTTTTGGTCCATCGACCGTTCTCCAATCTGCATAAGTGACCAGCCCAGTTCCATTTAAGTGACTTAATTCTTTTAACGACGTCTGTTAATTTAGTTTTGCTTCTTAGAGTTTTGTTGTCTAGTTTTTCACTTTGTTTTATACCCAACATACTTCGTTCCATTTTTCTTTGGCATATGGCTATTTTATTTTCGTCCTCTTTCTTTAAAGCCCAGGTCTGGCAACCGTATGTTAAGCATGGGAGTATTGTTACTTCGTAGAGTTTTCTTTTTAAAAATATTTTTATTTCTTTATTTTTCATTATCTCTTTGTAGCTCCAATATCTCTTCCATGCCAAAGATATGCGTCTTTGGATTTCACTGCTTGCACTATTATTGTTGAAAGTAAACATTTGCCCTAAGTATATGTACTCTTCTACGTACTCTATGGGGTTTCCTTGTATTAAAATAGTCTTTCTTTGCCCATTTGTTAGGATTTTGGTTTTCCCCGTATTGAGTGTCAGACCTACATATTTGCTTTCGCGTGTAATCTCGTTCAGCATATTTTCCAGGTCAGTACAGTTTTCCGCAAAAACTACAATGTCATCTGCAAAACGTAGGTGACTGAGATATTCCCCATCTATATTTAAGCCTTTTCTCTCCCAATCTAGTTTTCGAAAGATCGACTCTAGGACAGCAGAAAAGACTTTAGGCGAAAGTGGGTCACCCTGTCTAACGCCTTTCTTGATGGGAAATTCGTTTCCTTCTCTTTCCAGCCTCACCTTCGCACAACTGTGAGAGTATACGTTGTATAGGAGAGTGATGTATTCCTTCCCCACACATTTTTGCAAGAGAGAGTCCCAGATCGCGCAGTGATTTAGGGAATCAAAGGCTTTTTTGTAGTCAATGAAGCACAAATATAGTCTTCTTGTACTCTTTGATCTTTTCTATTATCTGTGGAACTACTTGAATGTGATCCAATGTCGAATAACCCTTCCTAAAACCGGCTTGTTCGTACGTTTGTTGCTCATCTAGTGTTTTCGAGAGCCTATTTAGCGCTTACGTATACATATTATTAATTTTTAGGGTTCCGTACCTCAAAAGGAAAAATCAGAACCCTTATAGGATCACTTTTTTGTCCGTCCGTCTGTCTGTCTGTCGGTCTGTCAAGACCATTTATCTCGCGAATGCGTGAAGGTATCGACTTGAAATAAAAACCATATACTCAATTCTACGGACTCTTGAAGCTGTAAAAAAGTCAAACTTGTAAGTTGACGAGAAAAAAAGATACTACGGTTTATGTGGCAGGAAACGTATATTTCGACACTCTCGAGGATATCAAAATTCATAGGGTACTTCCCGTTGACCCAGAATCCTGAAACTTAGCATAAAACAAGGTCTTATAGCACAAGTATAGGAATAAATGTGAAAACTGTTTTGTTGTTACGCCACAATTTGTTTTGCGATTCGTAAAAAAATTCCGAGACTCCATTCCGGAATTGAATTATTTACATACTTAGGTAAATTTGTACGGAACCCTCAAGGCGCGAGTCCGACTCGCACTTGCCCGATTTTTTTATTTACCTATATGAATAGGTGTCATGCACTCAAACCTATACCTAAGCGGATATCGCTGCTGGTAGTCTTACTTTTTATTTTATTACTGTGTCTCCCATAGATATCCGTGGTGTCTCAGAGAACCTCACAATGTGAAAATAATTTTATTTTAGTGATCAAATGTCATGACTTTGTGTAACCTTATTTATGAAACTTAGTTTAAAGTATAATTAGTTAAAGGTCACCTTACGTTTTTGGTCATTTTCTAATACTTTTTTACCTCCCGAACGGATTGTCCAAATTGAACCATTTAAAAAAGAAATATAGGTGCTTACAGGTACTAAACCAGTCTTGAATATGAAATTGGTAATTTTGTTAAGAATTGATACCAAGGTAATATACTTAGTGCTTATTCTTGAGGACATAATTTTATTTTAGTGATCAAATGTCATGACTTTGTGTAACCTTACATAAGACTTTATGAGACTTAGGTTAAAAGTATAATTAGTTAAAGGTCACCTTACGTTTTTGGTCATTTTCTAATATCTTTTTACCTCCCGAACGGATTGTCCGAATTGAACCATTTAAAAAAGAAATAAGTATAGGTACTTACAGGTACTAAACCAGTCTTGAATATGAAATTGTTAATTTTGTTAAGAATACCAAGTATAATATACCAAGGTAATATATTTAGAGCTTATTCTTGTAGGACATGCTAAAATTAAGTTTTTAAATACCGTTATTGTGACATAAGTCTGTCTGAAAAGTCAAACGACTTGAGAATTTTGTATAATATTTAATCATTCAAATTCGATACTCTTTATATTTTTTTATTTTTTTTTAACTTTGTATGTTTAAACTATTAAATATGATTGACAATATATTTTATTTTATTTTGCAAATGTTACAAAACATATCTTATTTATTAAAATTAATTGCTAGGAAATCATCTTCTTCTTCTTCCTGCCCTTGTCCCATTTTATTTGGGGTCGGCGCAACACGTTTTTTTCTTCCATTCTGTCCTGTCACTCGTCACGCTATCACTAACTCTCTTTTCTTTCATATCACTTCTCACACAATCCATCCATCTTTTCTTTGGCCTCCCTCTCCCTCTCCATCCATCCACATGTAAATTCATAACAACATAATAAATAATAAATAATAAACAAATTATACAATAACTTAAATAATTAAAGGTTTTTATAAGGTTCTTCTATTAAACAATATAAAGATCTCATAATCAACCTTGATTATTGAACCAGTGTGTGATTTTACCATAATAATTACCCAAGTCGTTTGACTTATTAAACAGACTATACTTACAATAGTAAGACTTCTAGGTACTGTCGCCAAACTTTTTGTAGATAATAATGTTTTCTGCAAAATCGTAGCATTATTTTTTTTTCAATCATCAATAAAAAAGAAAAAACTAAATGTGCGCCGCCAAAAATTTTACGGCGCACATTTAGTTTTTTTTTAATGTTTAATATAGCCTATGTTAAGGTAGAACTACATTGCTTATACGTGTGAGCCACACACGCCAATCTGGGTGTATCGGTCTCCATTTATTTTGTATGGAAACTAGACTTGTAGAGCTACACTATATCCACGCCACACGACGTCGTTCTACGTAGTACAAATCAGGCTGGAATCCGTTCAGTTACTGATTCTGAACAAACTATACTCAGGTTTCGCATAAATTAAAAATAATGTTGTATATCTACGAGGCTGCTTATCACAATGTGGCCGCTAGTATTTTTTAAAAATAAATAATTATTAATTGATTTTTGGAAAAAAAAAACATAAGTAATTCACTTGTTTATTAAATAAAATATCAAGATGAGCGCACTAATTCTGCAGCTGGATCTTAAACTATATGTTACTTATACTTACACAAGAAACCTAAATATTAACTGACTACATAGACATGACGTAACTACGAACATTTTTTTTTTTTAAATAAATAAAACACAAGATGTAGGTAGAGTTACTTACTCTCCACATCGCTGTCATCCGGAAATGTGTCCAGAAGACTGATACCATGAATTGTAATTCTAATTTTTTGGGCAAAGATAACAAAAAATTAATATAACGGTCATTGACCCTTTTTTTTTTTTTTTTTTTTTTTTTTTTTTTTTTTTTTTTATGGTGGGAAAAAATCATGCATTGACATCCCCCGCTCTTGGGCGGAGCGGGAGATAGTGTCAGACTCTTACTGACTAAAAGACCCACCCCGTTCCTTCTAGCCTTCATACCGGGGCTCGAGCGCCCTTTCGGATAACCCTGGCCCCAGTAGGCTTCGACCCGGCTGGGTCCCTGCTGTTGCTGACAACTCCTTGAGGCGCGCGGGAACAGTGCGCGCCGTCGACGACTTGGGCTTGGTCCGGACAGTTACCGGACGGCCGGACAGTGAGCTACCCATTGCTCACCGTCCGCAAGCCCGCGTCTACGTTGGCCGGAAATCGGGATCAGAATCCCGGCGACGGCGGCGGCGATAACGCCGTTGCCTGATGCGTTCGGCCTCCTCCTTTGCGAGCATTACTGCTTCGCAGAAGTCGGCGACCGCCTGCCACTCCTCCTCGCTCCGGACCATGGCCTCAACCAAGGCCCAGCGCGAGAGGTCTCCGCCGCCGATCGCCCCCACGAGGGCACGGCGATGCTCCGCCCAAGCAGGGCACACCTCGACTGTGTGCTCCACCGTGTCCTCCGGGCGTTCCGCACAGTGGCGACACCCGGGCGTCACCTCCGCATGAATCCCGTGCAGGAAACTCCCGAACGAACCATGTCCGGTGAGTACCTGCGTCATGCGGAAGGTAAGGACGCCGTGAGGTCTTTCCAGCCACGCCTCAAAGAGGGGACTTACCGCCATAATTGTGGCGTGCCCAGCACTGTCATTGACCCTCCTACATTTGTTGATACCATTAACTTCAAAAAGGGAAATAAAGACATAAAGCTATCTTCAATCCACATCTATCGTGATCCTTTACATTTTCTAGTAATGAACTTCTCCCACAACCGATTCGTCCTTGGACTGTTCGCTGACAGGACGATTCATTTATTTCCGTTTCCCCAGCAGAAACTTTGCTTTTCAGCAGGACCTGTTCACGTAGGGATTTAATGACAGCATCAGTGGACGGCATTGCCGTGGCCGAATTCTGGGCCAAGCATGGAATTTAATTAGTTTTGCCATCGACACTCTAAGAAGAAGAAGCAGGATCTTTCGTCTAGATGACGTCTGACGAACAGGACGTATCCTCGACCTTCGCAGTGGTTCTAGAAGTCACGTGGAATAAACTGGAACTCTACGGAAAACAAGTATAACTATGTATGTATATGCTGTAAGACAAATTCGAAATTTAACTGATTTAGAGACAGCCCGTTTAGTTTACTTTAGCTATTTTCATAGTGTCATGTCGTACGGTATTCTATTATGGGGAAATGCCGCCGATATACAGAGAATTTTCGTTTTACAGAAAAGGGCTATTCGATCAATTTATAAATTAAGTCCCAGATACTCCCTCAGAGATAAATTTAAAGAAATAAATGTAATGACTGTGCCTTCACAGTATATTTACAAGAATATTATGTATGCCCATAAAAATATAGACATGTTTAAAAAATACAGTGATATTCATAATTTTAATACAAGAAACAAACATAAATTTGTAGTTCCTGCAACCAGGCTCAAAAAAATAGGGGGCTCATTTAGATGCCAATGTATACACTTCTATAATAAACTTCCTAGTCATATTCAACAACTAAGCCTTAATAAGTTCAAATCATTTGTAAAACGTAAACTTTGTCAAAAGGCTTTTTACACTGTAAAAGACTATATTCAGGACGAAAAGGCTTGGGATTGACCTGCTCCAGTACCTACTACAACTGTTGTCATTTTTATTTTTCTTCTTTTGTATTTTTTAATTACTTTTATTTTCAAATGTGCTTTTTCTTTTTATTTTATTTGTTTTTTTACAATTTGACATTGGAGATTATTTTTATTTTACAAAATGACATGTATACATTTTAAGTACTTAAAGTATTTTTTTTTTCTTTGACATAAATATTTACTTTTCTAAATATTTTGTAAATTATCAATTTGCTTATATTATTGTAAATGTGAGGACTATGTTGATTGCTTTTTCTTTTCTTTTCAGTAATTTTAACGTATGTCTGGCAATTTGAGTGTTTTCTGCGGCCTACCCAAATGTCCTTTCTTTGGTATTGTTCGTCAAGTCGTAGAGCTCCTTAGTAGTCCTAAGTTGAGCTTTTCGAATACTGACAAATGCTTACACTGATTGGACAGGTCCACTCAAATCTGTATGGTTCTTTCTTCAAAAGACCATCTCAGACAAATCTGCATGGTTCTCATGTGATTTGACCATTACATATTTACTGTATGGACTTTAAAAGAGACCTTGACCCCTGAGTTTGTTTCGGTGTTTCTTCTCAGGGTAGTCAGATAGGAAACACCGGCCTCATCTAGCATAAAATGACGAAAAAAAAAATTGACGTGTAAAAGTGTTTTTTAAACCTATTTACAAAATAAATATCATTTATCATTATCATTTATAACTCAAGTTCATAAAACAAGTTCATAAAAATCGGTCAAAATCTTGTCATTTGCGGTGCAATGTCACCTTTAAGTGCAACCTGCTTCCTCGCCTAGTCCCGAACTGAAGCGAGACCTTGGACGCGTTCCATTGCGGGTTCACCACTGCAGCTGATAGCCTTTACTGAGGTGGAACAGTAATGTATACAGGGTGTTTTATAAACGTCGATTATGTAACTGTTTTTAATTTCTCATACTTAATTGAACTTGGTTTACCTTATTGTTTTGCTTAAAGATTATTAATTTATAACGTCGGGTTTTATTGAGTCTTAATGTTGATAGGTCTTATAAGTGCAAGGTCACACAAACGCCTTTTGTGATTGAGGTCGAAGATTTGGCTGCCGTATTTGGCAAATCTATTATGTATGCGTTATCGATTGAGACCTTCTTTTACCAAAAAGAAAACTTCAATTTGTAATATGTGAAAACCCTTAAAATCAATCACACAACAATTGTAATTTTTTATTATTTATTTATTTAAGTATTTATTTAAACTTCATGTACAGTAGTGGTACATAGGCGGACTTAATGCAACAAGGCATTCTCTCCCAGTCAACCTTTGGGTTAAAAAAGAGATCACTTTGGTCTTTTTTTATGTTTTTTTTTTAAATAAAACTTTGGTTCATAACATTTATTGTTCCTGTATTGTGTGCGTTCACAATTAATGCAATTAATAAACTCACATACACACGATACCCAGACATGGAAGCACTATTTGCAGGCTATACAATTGTTCCGTGCTGATATCGAACCCGCGAGATGCAGCACAGTAACCAATCGCTCAACCACTATGCTCACCGTACTTTTAAATTCAAATCAACAATGTATAAACAACTGTAATGTCTCGGAAAGTTTCAAATGTGTATTATAACGGTCCAGAGTGCGGTCCACCTGCCCAGTTCAATAAACGACCTTTATTTACGTTATGGAAAATCGGGTAGACCTTGTCCTGGATGAGGACATCAATTTATACTTTTGATCTCGGCACTATGTCCTTTTTTTTCGATGGTAAAAATCATCTTATGACAACCCCCGCTCTTGGGTGGAGCGGGAGATAGTGTCAGACTCTTACTGACTAAAAAACCCATCCCGTTCCTTCAAGCCTTCATACCGGGGCTCGAGCGCCCATTCGGATAACCCTGGCTCCAGTAGGCTTCGACCCGGCTGGGCCCCTGCTGTTGCTGACAACTCCTTGAGGCGCGCGGGAACAGCGCGCGCCGTCGACGACTTGGGCTTGGTCCGGACAGTTACCGGACGGCCGAACAGCGAGCTATCCATTGCTCACTGTCCGCAAGCCCGCGCCTACGGTGGCTGGAAATCGGGATCGGAATCCCGGCGGCGGCGAGAGCGCCGTTGCCTGATGCGGTCGGCCTCCTCCTTAGCGAGCATTACTGCTTCGCAGAAGTCGGCGACCGCCTGCCACTCCTCCTCGCTCCGGACCATGGCCTCGACCAAGGCCCGGCGCGAGGGCACTATGTCCTCGTGGCATAATTTCTTACTTTCACGCGGGTAAAACCACTGAGACACACTAGTATTATTTCCGATATTTATTGTATCTACCTACCTACCTATACTACTTATACACGTATAAATTACATTTTTTAATATATATATTTTTAATAAAATTACAAAAAACATTTAAACAAGATGAAAATAGTAGCTCACCGGTATAGACAGGGTCCAAGCTCCCGGGGCGGTCAGGAGTACAGACAGGAGGAACTGTGTCCAGCCAGAGTACCACTATCTGAATATCTGAATCAAGCCCTTGATCCAGTCGCCTAACACGAGCCTCCTGAGGTGTTGGTCGAGGCTCTTGACTATTCAGGCATCAGTGTACCAAATATGGTACACCTCATACGAATTAACTTAAACCTTATTCCGTAAAAATAAGGTTTAAGTTAGCTGGTTCCGAGGTATACCGAATTCGGTACAGCCATTGGTACAATGATCGCCGAATCTACATCCCACATGTCGACAATCTCTCGTGCAAGTCAATCTAGTATTTTTTTTTTATTCATTATGGTTATTGCATTTTTTTCCGCAAAGTAACGCCCGATTCCATAATTTATCAATTTATAGACCTTGTTCGTGGCATTTGAGACAATCTGACCCTACAGTGGTCGACAGCAGTTCCGGCTGCAGCGGGTGGTGCGAGACACTTTAGTTGTAAATGTTATAAGAATAATCAGCCTTTTAATTGTCCCACTGCTGGGACTCAGACCTCCTCTCTAAGCGAGGGAATGGGACGTAATCCACAACGCGAATCCAGTGCGGGTTGGTGAATCACGTCTTCGATTTTTCACACTTTAGTTACCAACAAAATAATTTAATTTTTTTTTTTTTTTGTTTTGACCCATTTTATTATAAATAATTCGTTACTCTACATAAACAAACTTAAACTATTTATACTAAAACCTAAATAAATACCTAACGTATATAAAAACCTGTCTACGCTTAGGTGCACCTTGTGTTGCTCCACATCGGTGCCACTGCGGCGAAGCTGTCGACAGTCTCGGACACCATGGCCTGTCCTGCTGCAGGAGCGCAGGCCGCATAGCTCGACACGCTAGCATCAACGATATTATTCGTCGAGCTCTTGTCACCGCCGGCGTACCCGCTGTATTAGAACCAAATGGCTTGGTACGTGACGATGGAAAGAGACCAGATGGTATGACGTTGGTACCGTGGAAGGTGGGTAGGCCTCTGGTGTGGGACGCAACCTGTGTCGACACCCTTGCGCCATCCCACATTCCATGTACGGCGGGCTGTGCTGGCGCTGCCGCTGCGGCTGCTGAGACCCTTAAACGGCGCAAATACTGTAACCTTATTGGTAATTACAGTTTTGAGCCGTTTGGGGTCGAAACGCTTGGGTCATGGGGTCCGAATGCGCGTCTCCTTTTTAAGGAAATTTCTCGCCGACTGATCGACACCTTGCATGACCAGAGGGCTGGCTCGTTCTTCGCTCAAAGAATTAGCATTGCCATTCAACGTGGTAATGCTGCCAGTCTTCTGGGCACATTCCCGGATGACAGCGATGTGGAGGAGTACTTCGACGCCTGAGTGCACTTTGTGCTTTTGTATTTTATTTATATACGTTAGGTATTTATTTAGGTTTTAGTATAAATAGTTTAAGTTTGTTTATGTAGAGTAACGAATTATTTATAATAAAATAATTTAATAGATCATATAAGATTCTAGAAATATCCAGGTATGGCAACCACGTGCCGAATACGCGGCATAGGAGGACGTCCCACGAGTTGCGAGGGCTGTGAGGTCCGTCAGGGATGCCTGGATGCGAGAAGCACAAGACCAGTCGACCTGACGACATTTGACTGAGGTTCATGTCCTGTACGAGACTATGGCCTGAAATTATGATTTTACATGACATTATGATGATGATGACTATAGTTTAGAACGTGTATCACCGATCACCCACCCCAGGTAATATGAATAAGAGCAGAAAGCACCTCTTGTCTTCGTTTAAGTATTTCATTTTTCGTAGAGTTGTGTGTCTTGTGTAGTTACGCAGATCTAAGCACTTTCTCAGGTTGAAAATAATCATTTTTTATTATTGGGGTCATGGGGTCCGAGCGCTCATCGAGTTGTCCGAGATATCAGCAAACAGTTGGTCGACTCTTCGCGTGACCAGAGAGCTGGACTGTTCTTCAGTCAACGAATCAGCATTGCCATCCAGCGTGGCAATGCTGCCAGCGTTCTGGGCACTTTTCCCACTGACATCGATGTGGACGAATTTTTTGATGCCCTCTAAGTTTTTCCCCGTTTTTCAGCCTTTTTTACTCGTTTGTACATATTGTTATTTTAAGTTTGTATATATAGTGATTATTTATTAGATTAATTGATATTATATAAATTGAATTACTTGAAACATAATCAACAATACAAGATAATATATATTTTTTATTATTTATATATTAATAACTATTGTTTACCATTGTCCTAGTGCCAGTAGTTACCTTGATAGGTATACTGAAATAGTAACTAAGTACGAGTTACCAAATGGGATACCTACGATTTTACGTTCCTTATTATATATATTAACCCTAGACCCCACGTTGTGTAACATAAAAGTTATATAAATGAAATCATTTATTTATAATTACAATCTGCCCTACATTTACGCTTAAATTAGTAACAGTCTATTATTTTAAATTACTTAAAAAAATAAAAACAAAATCTACATAAAGTGATCTAGTTGTGGAATAGGTACCCAAATATGGGACACTAGACTATATTTGGTCACGTTCCTTTATACTTATTGATTTGTTAGTCAAATTACTTTACTCAGTGGTACGTTTACTGAGAAAAGTAATTATGTGAGGGTTACAAAAACAACTACATTAATTTCATCGTACTGTTCACAAAATGAAAATGACAGACAGAATTTGACATTTTATACCAGCTATATTTGAATCAATATAAATCATAACAAAGTCTATAAATATTTGGTTTTTAAACTTGACATTCAAAATAAACTAAAACAGCATTATTACGTTATTATACGAGTTATTTAGTTCAAGAGTGGTAGATATTCGTCCACGAGGCTAGGACTGTCCAAAAGAAGCGTTGTTCACTGGTTGGAATTCCCCGTCGAAAATGGAGATGTATCCTTGTCAGTATCGACAATGTTTGGTGTTTCGAAGTATTTGGAAAAGAGCAAGTTTTTATTGATGTTACATAAGTTATTTAAGGTATATATAAGGATTATAAGATATATAAGATAAAATAGATAAGGCCATAGGGCCGAAAGGCTCTAGAGTGGCGATCGCGCACTGGAAAACTCTTCTCTTGGTATGGCTTCTCTTTCTCTAATGGTAACTTTTGAATCCAACTTACCAATAGAACAAGTGCAGATACAATCCAGACAAATAACATCCGGTAAGCTAAATAAATTTAACAGCACTTTAACTTGCAAGTTGGATGATTGGAATCTTGCAGTGAACAATGGTAATGTTTTGTATAACAATTTTTTTTCAATAGTTCAAACCGAATTTAATAAGACTTTTGAAAAGAAATCTCAAAGTATCTACCCTAATTTTAGATTCAGTGACTGGGCAACTAAAGGAATCAGAATAAGTAGGGATTAACTTTTTGAGCTGTATGGCCTTAAGCCTATTATTAACACTGAAACATTTAATAAGTATGTTGCTACATATTCAAAAATGTTTAAAAATACTTGTAAGGCAGCTAAGGCCTTATACATTAGCAACAAAGTTAAATCAGCTGATAATAAAATAAAAACGGTTTGGAAAATTATAAATAATGAAACTAATAGGAAAAAAATACATAATAATGATTACACATTGGAGACACATCATGGTCTTGTTAGTGATAATAAATTAGTTGAAGAAGAATTTGTAAATTTCTTTACCAGTATACCAATTAAAACTACTGAAGCCCTAAATTCGTCCCCATCGCATGCTTTTGATATCAAAAAAACCCATAACAGTAATAAAAGCTTTTAAACAAATCAAGGTTAAATTGACAGAAGATCTATGGGGTATGTCTGTCAAAGTTTGTACTTCAATTATTGAGACTGTAGCACCGTACTTAGCGTTAATATTTAATTTGTGTATAGATCAAGGAGTCTTTCCGGATCTAATGAAATATGGTAAAGTGATACCACTTTTCAAATCCGGAGACAGTAAAGACACTAATAATTATAGGCCGGTGTCCGTTTTGCCGGTTTTTAGCAAGATATTTGAAGGTGATGTTAAATCAAATGCTCAATCATTTTAACACCAATAACATCTTACACGATAAACAGTATGGTTTCACCAAAGGACGTTGTACAACTGACGCTGGTGTCTCCTTACTAAAACACATTTTTAATGCGTGGGAGGAGGCGCAAGATGCTATAGGCATCTTCTGCGACCTATCTAAGGCGTTTGATTGTGTGGTTCATGAAACATTACTCCTGAAACTGGAGCATTACGGACTAGGCAAAACAGCGTTATGCTTATTAAAATCGTATTTGAATGACAGACAGCAACTAGTTCAAATAAACGGTGTCAATTCTTCGGGATTAAATGTGAAAATGGGGTACCCCAAGGTTCAATTTTAGGTCCTTTTTTATTTTTAGTTTATATTAATGATTTACCCTATTTGTTGAAAAATAAACTTAATATGGTGTTGTTTGCCGACGACACTTCTTTGATTTTTAAGATAAATAGAAGGACTAATAATCTTGACGATGAAAATAACGCCTTATTGCAGGTCCAAAACTGGTTCACTGCTAATAATCTAGTTCTAAATGGGAAAAAAACTAAATGCATAAGATTTTCCTTACCAAATGTCAAAAGTAGTGATTGCGACATAGTATTGAACAATGAGAAACTAGAATTTGTTGATAAAACAGTTTTCTTGGGGATTACGCTTGACTCTAGGCTACAATGGGGTCCTCACTTAACATCTCTTGCAGGACGGCTTAGCTCGGCTGCATATGCTGTTAGAAAAATCCGCCAATTTACGGATGTTGATACCGCTAGGCTAGTCTATTTTAGTTATTTTCATAGTATCATGTCACACGGTATTTTACTGTGGGGACGGGCTGCAGACATCGAATCAATATTTATACTACAGAAAAGAGCCATCACAGCTATTTACAATCTCCGCCGGTGCGATTCTCTAAGGGAACTGTTTAAGGATATTAACATCCTGACGGTGCCTTGTCAATATACACCGCTAAATATTAATCGTTTTAATCCCGTGGAGGGTCGATCCGGTACATGAAATACTATCGATTTGTAAAGATAAAATTAAAAAATAAAGCACCTCTTTTTCAAAACTCGTAATAATTTACGCATGTACGAAATTAATTTCTTTAAGAAAAAGTTAGCTGAGCGAGTTCAATGACCTGTAGGTACTTTGTACGCTACGCCGACTATTAACTACAGGTCATTGAACTCGCTCAGCTGACGTTTTCTTAAAGATACTAATTTCGTACATGCGTGAATTAATACGAGTTTTGAAAAAGAGGTACTTTATTTTTTAATTTTATCTTTACAAATCGATAGTGTTTCATGTACCGGATCGACCCTCCACGGGATTAAAACGATTAAAATTTAACGGTGTATATATGAAAACATCATGTACGTTAGAAAAAATCTTCATCTTTTTAGCAAAAGAGGCGATAGACATAACTATGTTACAAGACATAGGGACCAATTAGTTCAACCAGGCTTCAGATTGGCTAAAGTGGCCTCTTCTTTCATGGGGTACTGTTTAAAATGCTATAATAAAATACCTCCCCAAATATTAGAACTTAATGAAACGAAATTTAAATCTTGTATTAAACGCACACTATGCAGGCAGGCATATTATAAGTTGGAGGATTATATTCAAGATAAAAATGCTTGGCTCAATGCTGGTCCAGCTCCACTACCACTTGGGTGTATTGATTAGATTGATTAGTTTGGAAACCATTATTTTTATTATTATTTTTGTAATTTGAAAACACTTTTGTTTTTTGGAAACCATAGCATTGTTTAATGTAGCAGCACTTTTTTTTTCCAATTTGTAAATGTGAAGTACCATGAAGCATTTTTATTAGGTTACATCTTTTTTTTTTTGACATTTGAGCATGTCAGTTGAGAGTTTGTCATGCTCACTCTAATGTCTCGCTGTTGGTGGCACGTGTTATTGGGTCATTCGGTTCCCTTAAAAATGGTTGAGCTGAGTGGGGCCGATGCACGCGTCATGCTCGTGAACGGGTGCCGTCAGTTGAGACTGGTCATCTCTTAGCTGCCAGTGGCTTAATTCAGTTTGTATCTTTTAATTATTATTATTTTTAACCCACCAACAGACTTGAGACAGGTGTCATTCGAAGCGTCTAGTTAATTAAAGTATTTTTTATTACGGCAACACATCTCTAAAGTATGGGGTTTAGGTTTTAAAAAGCATTGTATTTTGACCTAACCTAACTCAAGAGTTTTGGACCTTAAATATACTCATAATATAGTAGTGTCATATATTTTTGAATGCGGCTTTGCGAGCTCTGGACGATTCTGCAAAAATATTTCACAAAGGGCGTTGCGTAAAACTGTCCCTGTGTAAAAGTTTATTTTATTATAGCGACATACCTCAAAAGTATGGGGTTTAGGTTTAACCTAACCTAACCTAACTTGAACTAACCTAACCTGACCTGTGTGTCCGGACACAGGAGCACCAAAACTGCAATGAAAAATATTGTAAACAAATAATGAAACATTTACAAACAAAAGCGCAGATCACCATGTCTGTGGTGTAATACTAACATAAAAAAAATCTAACCTGACCTGACCTAAGTTGTGCACATAACAGACATGGAATGCATGTCAGTTTATTTATTCCTATCCACAAAAGACAAAACAGCTGATAAAAAAAAACTTCTTGATAATAATGACTTAGCCCATTAAAGTTACGTGTAACGTCACGGCGTGCAACATTTTTTCGCACGGGGTGACGTCACACGTAATTTTAATGGGCTATATCTTTTATTATTTTTTGTTTAATCGAAAAAAAGAAAAAATACGTGTCCAATATTTTTTTATAATCTAAAATACGGACTAAATGAAATGTAATTATTTTGACCAAGGACACTACCCTATTGTCCGAATGTTTGCGAATGAAGTGGTCGGAAAACCACCGTGCCTACTACTTTTTTCTTTCTTTTTATTTTATTTTTATTTCTTCATACCACAATTCCACCACAACATATACATAACACTATGTAAATCTCATTAAAAACTTACTTCTAAATATATTTAGCAGCTACAGTTCCGTGTATTGCGGTTTGTATTTTAAAATTACCTTGATTTAGGTAATTGTGTCATGTGCACAAGTTCATTGAACTTTTGGTAGACTGTCAATAACAATAAACTTATTTATAAAGGTCAGCTGATCGATTTAAAATATTTTCATTTCGGTAGTTTATTGAAATTGAAATTAAATACATACATACAACTTCGAATAATTTATTTTCTTCAATACTTACAAATTATATAATATTATTATTATTATTATTATTATATATTCTTTATTGTACACCACATATACAAAAAACTACAGGACAAACATTATAAAAAATAAGTGTACAATGGGCGGTCTTATCGCACAGGGCAATTTCTTACAGACAACCTTTGGATGGACTGAAAGAAAGGAGAAAGATTTAGGGTTGTCAGTGTACAACAACAGAAAAAGAATAATATTATTGATAATAAATAACAACACAAATACCTACATATATACACAAATAAAATATACTAATAAATATCAAATATATAATTAAGCCAGGAGAAGGAAAAAAATTAAAAAATCAAAGGGAAAGGTAATGCTCCTTCACCATTTTTTTAAACGTTGGTAGCGTTTGAGCACGTCTCACTTCAATAGGTAACGCATTCCACAAGCGTGCTGCTTGAACAGTAAACGATTTGTCAAAGAAGGATGTGGAATGCATACGAATACTTAATTTCAGGTTTTCCGATGATCTAAGGGACCTAGAATGTGTGTCACAAAGGAACTGAAAGCGTTCTTTAAGATAAAAAGGAGTAAAAGGATTAAAGAGCACATTATAAAGCAATGAAAGTATATGAGCATTCCGGCGAAGACGAATAGGAAGCCATTTGTGCTGAGTACGAAATTCGGAAACGTGGTCATACTTGCGCAAACCAAATATGAACCTGATACAGAGATTTTGAAGTCGCTCAAGCTTGTCCAATTGGTCTTGGGTAAGATCAAGATAGCTGGCATCAGCATAGTCCAAGATTGGGAGAAGAAGAGATTGTGCTATCGCAATCTTAGTGTTGATGGGAAGCATATTACGAAGACGCCTCAGGGAGCCCGCCGAAGCAAACAGCTTTCGGCTTACCTCTTGCAGTTGTTTAGTCCAAGAAAGACTGCTGTCGATATAAATCCCCAAGTTCTTGACAATGTGACTTATAGGAATAACAGTGTTGTTAAAAGAAACCTGGGGAAGTGTCGACCAATCGATCTTACAGACCGTACGGGGACTACCGACAACAATCACTTGGGTCTTAGTGGGATTGATTTTCAGCCCAAACTCAGCGCTCCAGTCACCTACTCGAGTTAGGTCCTTATTAACCCTTTTCTTGACAATGTATCTTGTCAGATACAGTCAACTTTAAAAAATCCTAGTTTCGAAAATATAGTGAATGACATAAAACTTCTCACAACAATTTATATTTTGAATGATTCCGAATTCATTTTTATTTAGCATGATGATATTGCTAGCATCGTTACATTTTTAATCCAAATATTGTGCACAGAGTCGGCACGATTATAGGCATGGAGGTAAGGATATTGTTATTTTTTTATATTTCGCCCGGATTTTTATGTAGTGTTGAACGTTTTTATATTCCATATGAAGTGAACATTTGTATCAAGTATGATTTCAAACCAAATATTTACTATTGTGCAAAAAAACGAATCTTGTTTGAGCATGTATCTCATAGTGCACACTGCTAAGTTATCACAGAATTAGGTACAGAGTGTTGTGTATCTCTGGGTACACACCGCCAAGTTATTACAGAAATAATGTGCACGCAAAGTATCTCTCTAAACATACAGGAATACATTAAGAATCATTCCATGAAAGTAGATTCATCATTGACGGGGTGATGGTGCCATGTTAAGGGAAAAAACCGGCCATTAGAAAAGATATATAAAAAGCAAACCTAAGAAATGGGACTTCAAAATATTCGTTAGAGCTCCAAGTGTCTGGATTCATTTACGACTTTACTGTGAACTGTGTTTAGATTCTGGCTTCGGGTTAGGGGCTATTACCCCTGTAGCCCTTTGCATAAAAAAGCATTCCAGAACCAACATGGTCAGGGGTCTCTTTCCATAAGTTTTTCACCAGTTTAAAATTAATTCATTATCTTTTCTCACTTGAAACCATTCATTTAAATAGGTTACAGGGAACTGAAAAAAGAACCGACTACGGACAAAGCGTTGAAAACAAAACCCAGACGGTCTTATTCCCAGATAGTTCGCAATAACACCAATATTTGTGTAGCAAAGGGGCATGTTAATAAATGCATGACCACTGCAAGCAACTATGTTGAAGCAGATCCAGTGTTTATAATTCAAAGATATTGTAAACAAAATAAGAAGAAGTATCCAGTGCCTTGTCCTAAAATAACCATGCAAGCATTACAACTCATAAATGAGTGGCGAGTAGCTCGCCATCGCTTGTCATAGAACAAACACTGTCACCGTTGGTATTTTCCCCTAGATTTACAAATGCTGGACATGTGTGTAGCAGTAGCTGATTGCTTTATCGCAGGCACATCGCAGATCAGAAAAATATATGCTCCTAAAAAATTTCGTTACAAGTTGGTACAAAGTTTTAATAAACTTTGTACCAACTGATAACGAACTAAACTGGCATAAAAAGAAGACTTCATTAGAGGAATTAGACGTAGCAGGGACTACTCCAGCCAAAACAATTAAATCCCTTGTTGTGTCCAGACCGACACTTTGTGTCAGCTATGACCAAATTGGAGATTTCCCAATGTTGAAAGATATGCATTAAAGGACAAACCATTGCAATGTGTTCGAAATGCAGTCTAAGACTTTGTCTTATGTCTAGTAGAAACTACTTTTTATTTTCCCACACATACTTATTTTGATAGTAGTTATGTATTTTGTAAGATCAATGTTTATGTTTGTTTTTTTTTCTGTAATTCTGATTATATTTTTGCTTTTAGTTATTCATTTATTTGAGCATTGTATCCTCTCAGATACAATGCCTCGTGAGGGGAAAAATAACGAATACTTGGCAATGTATCTCATAAGATACATTATATATATCCAAAACTTGACATACAACATTTTTTTTTTTCATTTTTTTTTATTCACTAACACTGATCTTCAAAAGAGAATTATGAAAAAAAAAAAAATTCTATACATTTTTTTTTCTGCCAAGAAAAGGGCTAATAGTTTCAATGGCATCGTTCAACTCTCCAAGAGAGGACTGGGTGTAAATTTGGAGATCATCAGCATATAGGTGGTAGAAAGAAGATAGTTGTTGAGAGATAGCGTTAATAAAGAGTGCGAAAAGTAAAGGGGATAAAACGCCACCCTGCGGCACACCGGCAGAGGTGTCACACCAAGAAGAAAAAGATTCCTCAATGCAAACACGCTGCCGGCGACCAAACAGGTAACTATGAAACCAGTCAATTACCGAAGGAGATATGTTAAAAGAGCATAGGATACCAAGCAAAATGTCGAAGTCAACGGTATTAAAGGCATTGCTAAAGTCAAGCAGAGCAAGTACTGTTAACTTTCCCATCTCCATGCCAGACCTAATATCATCCGTAATATGCACGAGTGCTGAGGTAGTGCTGTGTCCAGGTCGAAAACCGGATTGATAGGGATTTAGGAGATTATGCTTGGAAAGGAAAGAGCTAAGTTGCTGATGAACCAGCTTTTATAGTAGTTATAAACATTTAAATAACTATAATTACAGTAAAATAAAAATAAAAAACTCTACGCTAATTACAACTAAGTTACTAAAATCAAATTAATACTCTGTGCTAATACTTACAACTAATACATTAATATGCTTAACTTAACATAAATTAAACTAACTTACAAAACCAAAATAAAATCAATAAAGAATTAAAAAAGCAATCAATATTAATTAAATAGTTACAGACGGACATGTTATTGTAATTAATGTTTTGTATAAGTGTATAGTTCTCGGCACAGAAATCTTATAAGATTTCTGTGGTTCTCGGATGGTCGCTCGTTGCGCACTAAGAGCGCTTCCACACGGGGCGATTTTTTATGACCGAAACGCTTATATAAAATTATTCACCCTTAGGTACACAACATCGATATTTATTTCAATAACATTACGAGTTTATATCCATGTTTTACCCTAGTTTGTGCGTCACTGCGGGGTGCCAGCTGAAAATCAGCGCTAGGTGTCTAAGGGTCAACTCACACCAAAAGAGCGTCGAAGCGCAGCGAAGCGGAGCGCAGTTTCTGTGTCATATGAATTTTAACTTTATTTTCATTTCTATAATACTTATTATCGCATGAGAAACTCGAACGAGTCGCGCGGATGCCCGCGGCGCCGCGGGAATTCCAGCGAATTCTATAAACGGTAAACGGGTCGCTGCCCTTCGCCGCTCTTTCGGTGTGAGTTGACCCTAACGCCCAGCAAATGCTGAGATGGTTACCCTTTCGGTGCGGGCACGCTCGGCGTACTTTGTACTTTTATTCAAAGTCAAAAGTTTTTTATTTCACATAGGCCTACATGGGCACTTATAAAACGTCAGAAGCTAGTGCACGGTTCGAAATTGGTCGTTTCCTATGGAGAAGACCCGGCAAGAAACTCCATGGTTACTATTTAAAAAAAAAGATTGTTCTTACAATATTTCCTTATTACATTATTAATAGGTATTATTTAAGAACAGTGTAAACCGGTCTTTATTGTACTCAAAAGCACAATAAAAATAATCATTTAAAAAAAGTGAGTCAAAATATGAAGTAAGTAATCTAAGAATTCGTGGAGTCTACAGTGTTCTTCCATTTACATTATATGAAGAGGCTATAAAAAAAAAAGCTAGAAAAAAAAATATAATTACAACTGTCAATAAATGAGACGTTAACAACAAAAAAAAAAAAACTAACGAATTTGACGTTTGAGTCAGATAATATAAAAAAAAATATTGCAAAAGCAATGTGATAGAAAAAAAAATGTTACAACAAAGATGGAGCAGTTAATAGATACATTCACACAATATTATGAGTTACCGGGGGGCCACTTATTCTTGTTTACATACTTTGTGTATATAACCGTTGTGCGCCTCAGAAGAAATATGATTTGTTAGATATCGGTATTTACAACAACATTTTAGCTAAGCCTACGTCAGACGAGGCAAGAGTTTTATACAACATTTATTACAATCATCTAAAATAAATCAAAACACAAAATTTGGCTATGATGGAGCGACAAAATTGTGACAAAGCTCCTTAATAAAGATTAAAAAAAAAACCGTTGCGCTGTGTCTATACTGAATAAAAGTATTTCCGCGTCGCGCCGCGACTCCAATCCCAACTATCGGCTGGTAGACGAGCAATGGATAGCTCGCCGTCCAGCCGTCCGGTAACCGTCCGGAACGAGCCAAAATTGTCGGCAGAGCAGCTCCTTAAAGATATGTCTCAAACCATAGGACTTAGGAGCCCAGTTGGGCCACGGGGAATTTCTGAAAAGGAACCCGTGGTCCTAAAACGCTAAGGGCAACTGAAAGATATAGTTTTAGTCAGTAAAAGTCTGACTCGCCCTCGTGCACCACTCTAGAGCGAGAAAAGGGTAATTTGCGTTTGTTGTTTTCCGGTAATAATATTGAATTGTCACTGGTCATAAACAGGTGCAGGAAATTTCAACTCGATTGGACACTAGAAAGACCTGCAAAATTTTATCCGTATCTATATTACAACTAACAAATTAACACACAGAGCAACTTAAATAAAAGCTTGTAATATCGCACTGTACATGTTACAGAACGTGCCTTTTATGATTTCCTTGAAATGTTCTCACTTTCCTGTGTATATGTCGCAGCCATCTGGTTAAATTAGCCATCCAATTGGCCGCCTAGGGCGTTCGTTAAACCATCCAATTGGATGCCTAGGCCGATAGTTGTTCGAACTAAAATCACTCAACGTTTAACAGCTTGGCGTATTGAAAGTTAGCCCTTTTGAAATGACTGATTTAAGACTCAGCCAAGTGATTCAAATTTAGTTCCGCTACTTATTGATTTAATAATATTTCACTATCACTTGGAGGGCACTATTACTAAAAAGTAGTTTTATATAATTTATAAACTCATGATTATCCTACTAAACTAAATGACTACACAACGTTTAGCCATCTGGTTAAACGTTGCGGTCAACGACATGGCTAGTTGTTCTTCAGCCATTTCACTGGATGCCGTTTAACGAATGCCCTAGGCGTCCAATTGGATGGCTAATTTAACCTGATGGCTGCAACATATATATTTTCAGGGAAGTGATAGACAGGGAAGTGATGTTTTGAATGTTTTAATCTAGAAGACTACTTAATTTTATACTAACAATTTCCAAAAATCTTCCTTTTTAAGTTCTTAAAGAAATACTTGCAATGCATTAAAATAAAATAATATTTTATAGTTCAAATGTAAAGTCGTATAAATATTTGCTTGAAAGAGATGATTTTCCGTCTCCAATTAGAAACTAATGCGAACTTTTATTTCGTAATGTCATTTAACAAAAACAATTAAGAAATATTGTTCTACACCCTGGGCCAACCATAATTCCCTAATTTATCGATACCAGTACCCCTAGCCAAGTTGCTAATCTGCAATAGTTAACGCTTGTAGAAAGCTTCAAATGTACGGGAATGACGTCGTCTTAACGCTCAGTCACGTTGTCAGAACAAAAGAATTGGCGGCAAGGTCAACTCAAAACGTTCGGCGCAAGCGAAACGTTTGTAACTTGGCTAGGGGGGCAGAAGTATGAATTAATGTAAGGGACTTTTACCTAAAATGCAATAATTTATCTAAGGGTATTTTACGCAAAACGTAAAAATGTCCCTTACGTTAATTCATACTTCTGGTATCGTCATTCGTATCGTAGCACTTTTGTCTTTGGCTTCTCTTGTCTTTAAATCTACACTAATATTATAAAGAGGTGGTTTGTTTTTATGTTTGTAGGAGGTAATCTCTGAAAGTACTGGTCCGATTTCGAAATTTTTTTCACTTATAGAAAGCTGCTTTATTCCTGAGTGACATAGGCTCTATTGTGTGTATGCGGGCGAAGCCGCGGGCAAAAGCTAGAAAAAAAAAGGAAAAGAATGTGTGAGTACCTGTAAATGCGAAAATAATGTAAATGCGAATGAGTACACTTGAAACAATAATATCAAGTTAAAGTGACCAGTGCAAACAGTTTTAATTCAACATTTAAAACTTAGGTGCATAATAATATATGCTTGCATATTAATTTATTTAAATTTAGTAATCATATTATTAATTTTTCCACTACTAGCATTAGGGTTGGCACATTCAAAATTATTTCGACAATAATAAAAGGACATTTCTTGTCTATAAAATAAAAACATTCGTAAAGATAAATTGAGGTTCTATATGTAAGTAGTAAGGAAGGTTTGTTCCATCTTAATACCAAACATCTAATACACTAGTATTTCATTGAACGCATTTTTATTGCGTAGGTATACTGAACGGAGACCACTCTGAACAGATACCAGTGACATGAATTTAGTACAGTCAGCTTAAGTCAAACTCAAGTTTCCTAATATTTTTATACGATCGTATTATAATACAAAAACTTTTCAAATTAATTTTATTCCAATAATTTTACTAAGTTATAGCTAAGAGTAGGTAGCACATACGTAAGTCAATAGAATAAGGTCCTTAGTACATTTCCGTGCGGTAACGGTGACGTATTAGTATCACAGTGAAATGAGTATATTTGTGTTTTTTTTTTATAATTTAGTTCTCTTTATTATACTGTGTGTGTGTGTGTTTATTGTTACTTAAAATATTACTTGATCATCTTTTTATTATAGTCCAATCGAATGTAAAAATATTTACATACTTACTTACAATATAATCACTCTTTTTAGATATGTCTAAGGAAGCTAATATAATAATAATAATTTATTGATTCCAAAAAATAATACAACACTTTAAAATTATTGTTGACATTTGAGTTGGTTGCACATTAAATTAAAGCTAGTGAGGAAACATCTGTCTGAACTAGATAAAAAATCTGTATTTCAGACATCAGTGCTCTCCCATAAGTCTATACAATATTTTTCAAATACCTTTTTTTTTTTTTTTTTTTATGGTGGGAAAAAATCATGCATTGACATCCCCCGCCCTTGGGCGGGGGATGTCAATGCATGATTCATGATTCGGATAACCCTGGCCCCAGTAGGCTTCGACCCGGCTGGGTCCCTGCTGTTGCTGACAACTCCTTGAGGCGCGCGGGAACAGTGCGCGCCGTCGACGACTTGGGCTTGGTCCGGACAGTTACCGGACGGCCGGACGGTGAGCTACCCATTGCTCACCGTCCGCAAGCCCGCGTCTACGTTGGCCGGAAATCGGGATCAGAATCCCGGCGACGGCGGCGGCGATAACGCCGTTGCCTGATGCGTTCGGCCTCCTCCTTTGCGAGCATTACTGCTTCGCAGAAGTCGGCGACCGCCTGCCACTCCTCCTCGCTCCGGACCATGGCCTCAACCAAGGCCCGGCGCGAGAGGTCTCCGCCGCCGATCGCCCCACGAGGGCACGGCGATGCTCCGCCCAAGCAGGGCACACCTCGACTGTGTGCTCCACCGTGTCCTCCGGGCGTTCCGCACAGTGGCGACACCCGGGCGTCACTTCCGCATGAATTGAGTGCAGGAAACTCCCGAACGAACCATGTCCGGTGAGTACCTGCGTCATGCGGAAGGTAAGGACGCCGTGAGGTCTTTCCAGCCACGCCTCAAAGAGGGGACTTACCGCCATGATTGTGGCGTGCCCAGCACTGGGTTGCGATAGTCGCTGACGCCATTTCACCATGAGATCCCGCCGGAGCTCTGTCCGCCATGCCGTGACCTGTCGCGGCAGCGGACTTTCACCCCGGCGTTGCATCTCCACGCGCATATCGTGCATGTGTGCAAGGACTGTTGCCTCCAGATCCCACGGTGGTAGGCCAGCCAGAAGGCTCGCCGCTTCGCGGGAGACCGTGCAGTATCCCCGCACCATCCTTATCGCCATGACCCTCTGACAGGCGTTCAGTATGGCCGCCGGTTGCTTTTTCAGCGACGGCGCCCACACCGGCGCCCCGTAGAGGGCCATGGACCGAACGATCCCCGCGTAGAGCCTCCGGCAGGAGGCATCTGGACCCCCAAGGTTGGGCAGGAGCCGCTTGAGCGCAGCCCCAGCCCGGTTGAGTTTGGGAGCCAGACGTCGGAAATGCTCCACGAAATTCCACCGGCTGTCGAGGACGAGTCCCAGGTACTTCATCGTCGACCCGACAGCGGCGATATACCGAGAGCGGCGACCGTGAAAGCACATCGCCTCGGACTTGTGAAGCGCCACCTCGAGTCCCAACTCCTGGATCCTATCAACGACCATCGCAACCCCGCGTGTCGCTAGAGCGACCGCCGCCTGGTACGACTCTCCCTGCGCTAGAACCAGCGTTTCGTCTGCGTAGCAAACCACGCTGATCCCGTCAGGGAAGTCGCCGCGCAGCACGTAGTCGTACCCGATGTTCCACAAGGGTGGCCCTAGTACCGACCCCTGCGGAACACCGCACGACATCTCTCGACGTTTCCAGTCTCCCTGGTGACCGGGGTAGACTATAAGTCTCTCCGACAGATAGGCCTCGACCACTCGACAGAGGTATTCGGGCACCCGGTGGTACCGGAGTGCCCTCCGGATCGTACTCCAGGGCAGGGAGTTGAAGGCGTTGGCAATGTCCAAGGACACTGCCACGACACACCTGCCCCGGGACACCGCAGCCCCCGTCGTGAGGGCTCGCACGCGCATGATGGCGTCCACCGTAGAGCGCATCCTGCGAAAGCCGAACTGTCCGTCCGAAAGGTCCGGCCCCACCCGTGTTAGGCGCCCGACGAGGCGGTTTGCAATGACTCTCTCAAAGAGCTTGCCCACCTCGTCGAGCAGCACAATGGGCCGGTACGCGGACGGAGAGTCCGCAGGGCGCCCTGGCTTCGCTATGAGGACCAGTTTCCCCGTCTTCCAGCAAAGTGGGAACTGGCCCCTCTCCATACATGCGCTAAAGAGCCCTCTCAGTCGAGGCCCGAGAGCCTCCATGGCCAGGACCCAGGCCTTTCCAGGCAAGCCGTCGGGTCCTGGGGCGGTGTTTTTGGCACTCAGCCTTCGCACCGCCACTCTCATCTCTACCTCGGTCACCTCTGGAGCATCGTCGTCGTCGCTGTTGCGGTCCGCGTCAAACACCGCTGGCGGTGGAGGCGGAGCCATGGGCGGGGGGGAGTGTTCCCCCCGCGCAGGGAACAGAGCGTTCACCGCACCCTCTACGATCTGGGGCCGGAGACTCTGAGTCAGTGGGGGAGCCCAGGGGCGGAGCTTTTCCCGTACCATATTGTACGGGCGCCCCCATGGGTCCGCGTTCAGAGACCCCAGCCACACGTTGCGGGCCTCCAGTTTGGCCCGCTTGACCTCCGTTCGGAGGGTGCGTTTTGCCGCCCTGTATCCCTCATACAGCTCCGCTTCTCTGGCCTCCGCATCCGGCGGGCGGATGCGGCGCCTGCAGTGTCTGGCGTACCGGCGTCGCGCGTGACTGCATGCGTTGCGCAGTGCAGCAATCTCCGGCGACCACCAGCACACCTGGCGCTTAGCTCGCCCTGGACGGACTCGGGGCATTGCCGCGTCGCAGATTTGCGACATGGCCTCCCGGAACCACTCCGCCTCGACGTCTATGTCGACAGGCCTGTCCGGTGCTTGCACCCAGGCCTGTACCGTCGCGGCTTCCAGGAGGAGCTCCCGGTCTATCTGCTTAAGCGCCCACCGTGGACCGCAAGGGCTCTGTCGGACCGGCGCGGCCGAGGTTTCGGCGGAGACGTCCAACCGGATGTACCGGTGGTCGGAGTACGTCTCCACCTCCTCCATAACGCGCCAGTCGACGACACGCGGCAACAGAGCGGGGCTGGCGAACGAAATGTCCACCACTGATTCACCCCGCATCCGCGCCAACGTGGGGACAGAACCCCGGTTCAGGACGACCAGGCCCAGCTCCAAAGCCCAGTCCTCCACCATCTGACCACGCGGGTTCGTGTACCGGGAACCCCAAGCCGTATTCCAGGCGTTGAAGTCCCCGCAAACGACCACGGGGAGGGTACCGAACCCAGCGACGACGACATTTAGCTCCATAAGGGAGACCTGGAGTTCGTCGAGAGATCTGCTCGGGGACAGGTAGACGCCTACCACTGCAATGTCCCCGAACCGTGCTGCCACGCAGCCCCGCCCCCTCGCAACAGCCTCGAGGGGCGGGGTACCGGCGGCGGCCGACGAGATTAACGTCACCGAGCCGTCTAGGTCCTGAACCCAGTCTCCACGGGGATGGACGTAGTACGGCTCGGAGACGACGGCGACATTTATCGACCACTGCGCCATGCTCTGGAGCAACAGATCCTGAGCGGGGGCGCAGTGGTTGATATTCGCCTGGAGGAGACGGAATGGAGCCGTTATTGGCAGTCCATCGTCTCCTCCCGAGCCCTTCTAGGGGGCACTGCCACGGCGGGTGCGGCGGCGAGAGCGGCGGGTGCGGCGGCGATAGCGGCGGCGGCCAAGGAGGCGGCCGCGGCGGTGAGGACGTCGGCGGGGATGGGCCTACGGGCCCTGCCCTTGTCCTTGGCGGGGGGGTCGCAGGACCTGCCCCCAGCCCGGTGGTTGGCCGGCTTGCCTGCCGCCGCACATGCGTAGCAGTGCGGCGGAGCACGGCATTCTGCGGCCTTGTGACCGGGCTGGCCACACTGGTGGCAGCGGTCGCTGCGGTCCACCTCCGCGGCGCAGTGGGCGCCAACGTGGTGCCCCACTTGGCACCGGAAGCACCGCAGAGGTCTGGGCTCCAGCAGTTTAACCTGCGCGGAGACCCAGCCTACCAACAGCCGTCGGCCCTCCTCGGTGATGGTCCTGGCCGCCGCCACGGGGCAGCTAGCTGTCACCGCTCGCATGCCCGTGCCGTCAGCGCGGATGGTGCCCACCCGGACCTGATCGGTCGTGCACCCACCCGCCCTGACGATGGCGGCCACCACCTCGTCCACCTTGACTGAGTCGTCCAGGCCCATGATGCGCATGTCTATGCACTTTGTGGGCCTGGACACTCGGGCCTCCTCTGAGTTGAGGGACGCCCTAATTCTCGCTGCTAGGGCATCCGCCGCAGGGCCACTGGCCGCACCGGGGACCTCTAGGATTCGGGCCCCGGTGACAGTACGCCTCATGCGGAAGCCCCCAGCAGCTCCGAGCTCGCCAAGGTGGGGCAACACCGCCTCCTTCGCCTTCGCCATGACGTCGTCGTACGTCACGCCCTTCTTTTCCGCCTCAGGCTGCAGCGTGATTACTACAGCCTCGGAATTCGGGGCGCGAAGTCTCGCCGCCATGGCTCGCTTCTTCCTATCTTTCCGCCTCGCGCGCTTTTTGGCCGCTCTGGCCGCCTTGCCCGCCTTCTTCGCGGCGCCGACGACCGTCCACGCGCCGCCGGGTTCCTCAGGTGGAGGAGGCGGCGGGCGGGGCCTAGTCGCCGCCGCGGCAGGAGGTCCTGTCGGTTTAGCGGCCGGCACCGCTACACCTTTTTGCCGCCGTTGCTGCCCAGCCGTCGAGGGCGGTCTCGCAGGCTCCGATGCCACAGCCCCGCGCCGCGCTTGTCCCGATGGACCCGCCTTGGGCACAGAAGCCGCAGCGGTGGCGGCGGCGTAAGACGGCGCCTTTCGCTGCTGGCCAGAGGCCGCCAGCGGAGGGCGCAGCACGATGCCCTCCAGTAGGGACAGCTGCTGCTGAATGCGCAGCTGGAACTGCTGCTGCTGCTGTTGCAGCTGCTGCTGGAAAGCAGCCAGTTCCCGCTGCACCAGCGTTAGCAGCTGGCTCTCCGGCTCGGGCTGGGCCTGGGCCCCCCCTCCTCCTGTCGCCGGCTCCTGGCAGCCACCGCTATTGGGCGCTCTCGCGAGCTCAGCCCGGACTTCGGCCTGGAGCTCGGCCCGGAGCTCAGCCCGGAGCTCGCTCCGGATTCTGGCCACCCTCTTCTCGAGAGAGGCGTCAAAGGCCTCTCGAAGGGACTTTGCGTGTCGTTGGGCCGTCCTCTCCTTTGACGTCCTCTCCCTTTTGCGGCTCATGTCCCGCAGCAGGTTGACTGCCATCTTCTGAAGGGACTCCATGTCGGAGTCCGCTTTGGCACGCCTCTCGCTGCCAGATGGCTCCGAGAGGTCCCTCTCTGAGCCGGCCGCTATGGGGTAACGCCCCTCCGCGGCAAGCCTGGCGGCTCGCTGAGCGGAGTCTTTGGCTGTTAGCCCCCTCCCCTTTCCGCGGGACTGGCCCGCACCACGGCTGATGGTGGGAATTTTGCTCCTCCCCTCAGAGCCAGAGCCAGACGATCCGTCTTCTCTCCTGGCAGACGCGGAGCGCTTCCGGGACCGACCCGAGCCTCTCCCAGAGTTGCACGCAACCTCCTCCACTTCCGAGCGCCCGTCATCCCTCCTGACGAACTCGGAACGCTTCGGGGAGAAACCCGAGTTTCTCCCAGAATCGCCAGCCATCTCCTCCGCCTCCGAGCCCTCCGAGCCCCCTCTGGATGTCGCGTCGGACTCCGACCGCGCATCACTCCCTGGTGTCTTAAAAAACTTAGATTTGATTTTTAAATTTTCCATATTTGTTCCCACGAGTAGAAACTTTGGGTACTTGCTCAAACACGTGGTTCGCACTAGTGACTAATTTAGCTACCCATTAGTCAAGCTAACAACCTCCCTCACGGTGCGCCGCCGCTTGGAGGTTTGGGGTAATTTTTTATAGAGGTTGTCTTCCTCGCGGCCCGGGCGGTTAAGCCAAGACCCTCGTCCCCCATCAAAAGTCAGAAACATGACCTTGGACAATCTCTGGGGCTACGAGACTAACGGTGGCAGAAGGAGGAGCAAGCCTTCCTCCTGCCTGCCCGGCGGCAGTGTGAGTGCACACCGAGCCCGCTCTTACTTCGCCACTGTGCCCTCTGCTATAGCAGAGGGACACGCGTTGAAGCGTTCCTTCAGACAGAACATTCGCAGACGGCCATCGAGGCCCCTTAGGCAGCAATACCCAAGGGGGTCATTGGCCGCCTCCCAGGGTGCACCGTCCCACAGACTGGCCTTCGCTCCGGACGTATCCGCAAGGGAACTACAGCCTGCGGGCACTCGTGGAGGTTTTCTGTCGTGGCACCCCATTTTTCAAATACCTAATAAAACAAGCCTTTGTGGTAAAACTAAAACTTAAGTATATGAAAAGAAATTAACAATATCTAAAAAATAAAATAAATAACATTAAAATCAAATTGATTAGAAAATAATTTATAAAATATAAAATCAAAAATTAAATTAAAAAATTGAAAAAGACAAAATAAATTCATAAATACGATTGGACCATTACGATATAAAAATGTATGTAAAAAAGTGATTAAGTGAGAAAGGCCTCCTGTGTGTAATGTGTGACTGAATGAGTGTGTGAGGGAGGGTGAGTAGGTAGGTAAATTACTGTACTATTGAAAATAGCTTTTCGGTTTCTTCGTAATTTAGTTTGTATTTAACAACCCTCAACATCATGGAGGAAAACAGAAAGCTTGACTTTCATAAAAGAAATGGTGGCTTGGTGTTATTTAGAGCTGGTTATCAGTACACAATTCATTATTTGTTTAAAAATAATTTAACTGAATTTTATTTCAATTAAAGGTCCTATGCAAAAAATTTTTGGCTGACTGTACTTTAGATCCTTGAATTTCTTTTAGTATCAGTTGAAGTATTAAAACTGAATAAATAAATTTTTCAGGCCTCTGTTTTTGTAAAAAGCTGAAATACTCGTATGTTTAAATAGAAATAAAACACAATTTTTTTCATATTTTTCATAGAAATCTATGAAATTGCTATCGGTCTATCGCTTACACAAGTGAAATTTTTAACTTTTAATGTTGGTTGAAGTGTCAACCCTGTTATGAAGTATTTTTATAACCAGTGCCACAACTGTGCACAATCAGCTATTTTTTTAATGGTCGCAAATAACTAGTAGTAGGTAATTATTTACTAAAATAAACTTAACATGTTCATTTATAACGTGACTATTTTCATTCTTTGTTAATAAAAACTTCCTAACGTAAGTAGTGGGTAGTTTGCCGTCCGGCTGTCTGGTAACCGTCCAATCTTGCGTTCAAAAATAACCAGAGTAGAGTAGAGTTGCAACCCAGGGTCGTTATTTTATAACTCGAGTAGCTACCCTAGAGTTAACCCAACTAACTCTAACTCTGACCAGGGCAGGTTGGAGTAAGCTGCCAATGCTTGACATTGACAGATGAAGTCTCGTTCGCGTTCCTATATTTTACCCTATGACATCATTAAAGTTAACTCTAAACTCAAATTTGAACGCAGGGCGGACCGAGCTCGAGTCATCGATGCCGATGGCGCGGACGCCTCAAACAAATGTCAGCAGCCCAGCAGAGCCGAAGCTTACCGAGGCCATGAGTTGACTTCGCCAAGGCAAAGAAGAAACATAGGTGTGGTTTCAGTTAGTAAAAGTCTTAAAGCGGGAGATTTCTCACGTTAAAAGAAAAAAACTGTGCACAAGTGAGCCTCTGCGTCGTCTGCTTGTCACATATCTACTTTATAATTCACACTAATATTATAGTAAAAAACCGGGCAAGTGCGAGTTGGACTCGCGCACGAAAGGTTCCGTACAGTCCTTAGGAAAATACGGCAAAAAAATCGCGTTTGTTGTATACTTGTATGGGGCCCCTTAACTATTTATTTTATTTTGTTTTTAGTATTTGTTGTTAAAACGGCAACAGGAATACAAATTTGTGAAAATTTCAACTGTCGAGCTATCGCGATTCTTGAGATACAGCCTGGTGACAGACGGACGGACAGACAGCGAAGTCTTAGTAATAGAGTCCCGTTTTCCAACCCTAAAAAGAAGACGAAAGTTTGTAGGTATGTTTTTCTTCCTGCGTACTCAAACGTTAGGTGGGGATGAATGCCTTGGAATAACTAACATACAATTATGATAGTTTTTATCCCAGAAGTATATTCCTAAATTATTTTCTACTTCCACGCAGACAAAGCCGCCGGCAGTAACTAGTGCCCTATAATAGGGGAGATGACCCTTAAAACTCACCAGGGGCATCTCGAGCCATATTTAAATTCGGTGTTAACAGTTACTTATTTAGATAAAATCTGACGGATCGCGAGGCTGAGTACAGTACTCCGTACGTACAAAACCTTCATATTAAGGTGGGCAGGAACCCATTCCGTAAGATCTACAGCATGAACGTTTTGCAGAATCGTTATATTAACCACTAGCTTTTGCTCGCGGCTTCGCTTGCATAAAGCAGCTTTCTATCGGTGAAAAAATGTTAGCAATCGGACCAGTACTTCCAGAGATTAGCTCCTACAAACAAAAAACAGACTACCTCTTTATAATTTTAGTGTAGACATATCATTGGGCTATATTAATGTTTCCCAGGTCAATTTTTTTTTCAATCTTTTTGAATACATGACCCCTTTTTAGGCTTCCGTACTGCAAAAGTAAAAAAACCGGCCAAGTGCGAGTCGGACTCGCCCATGAAGGGTTCCGTAGCAGCAAGTAACATAATATAAAAGTTCTTGTAATGTGTTGTAACTTTGATCGATGTTTTAATAATAGTGTATTTTTTTCGATTTATGACGCATTAAAAAAAAACTACTTACTAGATTTCGTTCAAACCAATTTTCGTTGGTAGTTTTTATAGTAATGTACATCATATATTTTTTTTAGTTTTATCATTCTCTTATTTTAGAAGTTAGAGGGGGGGGACACACATTTTGCCACTTTGGAAGTGTCTCTCGCGCAAACTATTCAGTTTAGCAAAAAATGATATTACAAACCTCAGTATCATTTTTGAAGACCTATCCATAGATACCCCACACGCATGGGTTTGATGAAAAAAAAATTTTTGAGTTTCAGTTCTAAGTATGGGGACCCCCAAAATTTATTGCTTTTTTTCTATTTTTGTATGAAAATCTTAATGCGGTTCACAGAATACATCTACTTACAAAGTTTCAACAGTATAGCTCTTATAGTTTCGGAAAAAAGTGGCTGTGACATACGGACGGACAGACGGACAGACAGACAGACAGACAGACAGACAGACAGACATGACGAATCTATAAGGGTTCCGTTTTTTGCCATTTGGCTACGGAACCCTTAAAAGGAACCTTTATAGGATCACTTTGTTAACTTTCTGTCTGTCTGTCAAGACCCTTTATCTCGGGAACGCGTAGAGGTATCGAGTTGAAAATGAAACCATATACTCAAGTCTACGGTCCCTTGAAACTGTGAACAAATCATGCGTTTATGATAACGAAAAAAAAAATGATATAGCCGTTTATGTCCCAAAAAACGAATATTTTGACACTCCCAAAGGAATCAAAATTCATAGAGTACTTCCCGTTGACCCAGAAAAAAAAAGCCAAAAAAGGCGTGGCAATAGCGAAAGCAAAAGCGCAAAACAAGCTATACGATACACTAGACAGTCCGGCAGGCCAAAAAGATCTATAGGTACCGGCTTACTAGAGTAAGAGAGAGATATGCGAGAGATGTGTGTCAGATAAAGTGTATACGGGATGAAACTGGAATGATTCTATCAGAAGATGGAAAAATCAAAGAGAGGTGTAAGGACTATTTTGAAAGACTGATGAATGAGGAAAACAACTGGAATGGGGTTCTAGAGAATAAACCAGTGAATATGGGTTTAGTGAGAATGATTAGTATGGATGAAGTCAGAATAGCTGTAAATGGAATGCAGAATGGTAAGGTAATTGGCCCAGACGGAATACCAGTTGAAGTGTGGAAGTTGCTGCGAGTGGATGGATGGACGTGGTTAGCTTTGTTCTTCAATAAGTTGTTGTAGGAAGAAGCCATACCTGATGATTGGTGCAACAGTTCCCTGGTGTCCATCTTTAAAAACAAGGGTGATGTGCTTGAATGCAACAACTATAGAGGAATAAAGCTAATGTCACATACTATGAAAGCCTGGGAGAAAGTTATTGAAAGGAGACTGAGAGAAGAGAGTGAAATTTCACAGAACCAATTCGGTTTTATGCCTGGTCAAGGTACAACAAATGCCATTTTTGCCATACGCCAGCTGTGCGAGAAATACAGAGATGCGCATAAAAACTTGCACATGGTGTTTGTTGACCTCGAAAAGGCATATGACCGGGTACCTCGTGAGGTTCTGTGGTGGGCCCTTAAGGAGAAAGGTGTGCCTGGAAAGTATGTGCAGTTGATCCGAGCAATGTACAGTCAGTGCAGTACCCAAGTCCAGTCTACGGTGGGCAACACTGGCAGCTTCAATGTGGCTGTCGACTTACATCAACGGTCGGCTCTCAGCCCTTACCTCTTCCTGATGATAATGGACGCTTTGACGTCGGACATCCAGGAAGAGGCTCCCTGGTGTATGCTGTTTGCCGATGACATTGTGCTGGTTGCCGAGAGTGGCCTAGAGGTTCAGAGCAAATTGGAGGTGTGGTGGCATAGACTGGAGAGTGTTGGCTTAAAATTAAGTAGAACGAAAACTGAGTACTAATTCTGCGATTTTGGCGGTCTCTCCGGTTCTGTGCCCTTAGCTCTCGCTGGAACGCCCATACCAATCTGCTCCGACTTTCGGTACCTCGGGTCGCTTATCCAAGGAAATGGGGAAGTAGACCGAGACATAACACATCGGATCAATTCAGGATGGATGAAATGGCGACAGGTCACTGGAACAACTTGTGACCCACGGATGCCCCTCAAGTTGAAGGATAAAATCTACAAGTCCGTGATAAGACCTGTCATACTGTATGGATCAGAATGTTGGGCTGTGAAAAAGACGGATGAAAAAAGATTGCATGTAGCGGAGATGTGAATGTTGAGATGGATGTGTGGTGTGACGAGATTGGATAAAGTGAGAAATGAGTATATTAAAGGAAGTTTGAAAGTGGCGCCAGTGACTGACAAGCTGAAGGGGAATCGTTTGTCTTGGTATGGTCATGTAAAGAGGAGAGATGAAATGCATGTTATCAAAAGAGTTATGAGTATACATGTGGATGGGTGGAGAGGGAGAGGGAGGCCAAAGGAAAGATGGATGGATTGCGTGAAGAATGATATGAAAGAAAAGGAAGTTAGTGATAGCATGACGAGTGACAGGGTAGAATGGAAGAAAAAAACGTATTGCGCCGACCCCAAATAAGATGGGACAAGGGCAGGAAGAAGAAGACTTCCCTTTGACCCAGAATCCTGAAATTTGGCACAAAGCAAAGTCTTATAGGCATAGCATACGTATAGGAATAATTCTAAAAACGGTAAATTTGTTGTTGCGTCACAAAAAAAAAACATTTTTTTCGATCCGGAAAGTAATATTCGGGAATTGAATTATTTACAGTAAGTAAGTAAGTTTGTACGAAACCCTGATTTCTTCATTTTATAGTTCAGGCCGGAAACTTTTTGGACCTTACTCCATAAATTAAACTAGAGAGCACTAAGAAGCGGTTTTTGGAAAGTCAACCCATAAGGGTCTACAGCGCGCACTGTTCCTGCGTACCTCCAGGAGTTGTCAACAACAGCAGGGACCCAGCTGGGTCGAAGCCTACTGGGGCTTTAGTCTAGTTCCGAAAGGGAAGCTCGGCCCCGCCCGGTATGAAAGGCAAGAAAGAACTGGGTAGGTTTTTTAGCCAGTAAGAGTCTGACACTATCTCCCGCTTCGCCCAAGGGCGGCGGATATCATTTGTATGAATTTTACCCATAAAAAAAAACCTATAAGGGGGTGGAAAGGGGGTATTTAGTTAGTATACCAAATCTCATTCTACCTATATAAGTATATGTAATGAGATTACCAATATACTTAAAAGCTATAAAGTTGGTCATTATTTGATTTCAGACCTACCCTGAATAGAACAATTTAGGGAGTTTTAAAGATTGTATGAAAGATTCTTATTTCTTCGATTAAACTTGAAGCTTGACACAATTTCTAACCTAAATGAATAATTTACATAGACAGTCATTATTAGTTCTTCACAATTACGGACTCTAAATACGGTTATAGGGTTGTTAAAGTTCTTATTAAAACATTCTCGCGAACAAGTCGCTGGCAAAGGTAGTTTCAATGGTATGCACACCGGCGAAGGGCTGTAACTCTGTAAGTATACCTAATAGTTACTATCTAAAATCAAGAATGCCAGATGACATTTGTGTATTATGAGATTGCACATCGCATTTTATTTTTATTATTATTATTGATAGGCTTGCGTTTGACCACCATCTCACCTGATGGTAAGCGATGATGTGGTCGACGATGGAACACGCTTGCCTAGAAGTAACCTATTCACTATTGACTTAAAGACCCCTAAGTTGTAGCTATTTGTAATTTTTTTTTTTTTTACTGCATCTCCTACAAAGACTGCACATAATAAATCAGTGAAACTTATTTTTCTATTAATATCTTAGAGATCGGTGGCACAACCCGCTCAGGTTATACAAGAGGGTGTCTCGCGGCCGGCCGGGCCAGTGTGTCAGCGGCGCTGATGTAACGCGAGCGCGGCCCACTGCGCGGATGTCGGCGAGGTGCTACTGACAGCGGGCGCGGAACGTGGGCCGTAGATCAGATACTGTAGCGGGGTAGATTAAGTGCCATTTAAGTATTACGTAAGCACTACAGGGGGTGGGGGATCTTTGCATTGCCTATTTTTGATTTCATGAGGATGGTGATAACGTCAGCAGTATATTTATTATTATATAAGCAAAGACCCCCCATCCTCCTGTTTACGTAATACTTGAATGGTCACTTAGTGCATTTATGTATTCAGCACAGATTTTGTCACGCAACACTTAATAAATAAATAGTTTAAAAAACTAAAAAACACGCTTTTAGCACGCACTAAAAATTACTAAATAATTCGGACATTTAGTTTGATGGCTCAAGAGTTTTCCCTTTGCCAAATCTTCATTAGATCAATTTCAGTCGCAGAGAGAAAAAATGTACTTTTCACCACTTGCAACCTCCACCGTCATCTACCAAAGGTTCGCAGCACCATGCTGGTATAGTTTCATATTCTGTGAGGCTCTTAGGCCCGTATTAATAAACGTTCCCTAGCCCAAGATCTCGTACTTGATACCAAGCTTGAGGTCTTGATCTTATTATAAACGAGATTCACAAGCTTAAGCTCAAGCTCAAGTTCGAGCTCAAGCTCAGCTTAGCTTTACGACATCAGCCGAGTGTTGTCTGATTAATAAACGAAACTCAAAACAATCTCTGTACTTGAGCTGCCAGATCATGAGTGTAGACCGACCGGGACTTGAGGTCGTGATTATCGTAGCGCGAAACGTAGGGTTTGTAAATATTTTGAGTCAAAATTTAATACACTTCTGGACACATCTATTGGCCCACCTTGTATAGTTGTATAGTTTCGTTTGGTCCTAGCTAAAATTTTATATTAGGTCGAGCAAAAAGTTTTTATGCAGTTTTGCACATTCACAATTTCATTCAATAGTCTTTTTTTGAATTTCGAACACAGAATTTAAAGAAACAAAAGACAATTTGGTGCCTGTTTGTTGATATCAAACAATCGAATACTAAGAAAACTTGGTTTTATTGGTTTACTTGGATTTAATTCTTGAAAAAGTGATTGATATCTTTGGTTTTACAACAAACATTACTTATTTTTAACATTAAGGTGAGGTTCTATCAATAATCTATGGATACTTCACCTGAAGTCGCCGCCCAAGCTGTGGCACTTATTCAGGCCGGACACAGCCAAAGAAACGTGAGTGCTCAACTTAATTTAAGTCGATCTGCGGTCCGAAATGTTTATCGGAGGTACCTAGAGACTGGCGGCTTTGTTCGTCGCCAAGGAAGGCCACGATCTCGGGTCACAAACTCACAACTGAAAGGCAGGATCGATTCATCGTGACGACCAGCTTGAGAAATCGTCACCTTACCTCCATTGAGATACAAAACCAACTTCGCGACTTCCACGGAGTATTTGTGAGCGCTCGAACTGTTCGGAGAAGGTTAAAAGAACGCGATATGGTACCACACAAGCCAGCTAATGGGCCCAAACTAACGTGAGCCCACCGAACAGCGCGCCTTCATTTCGCACGCAGTCATTTAAATTGGACACAGCAAGATTGGAGCCGTGTACTCTTTTCTGATGAGTCTAAAATTGTGTTACATGGCAATGATGGAAGGAAGAAGGTCTACCGACGTAAGGGAGAGCGTTTCGCACAATGCTGCTTTGAAGAGAGGGTTGCTTATGGCGGTGGCTCATGGACTGTCTGGGGCGGTATATCCGCGAGCGGCAAAACTCAACTTGAGGTTGTTACAGGACCACGGCTGCCAACATTAAATGCTGAAAGGTACATTCGTGAGTGCTTAGAACCTCACGTGACACCATACGCGGACTATGTGGGCCCAAATTTCCTTTTAATGCAAGAGCCCATGCGGCCGGCATCGTCAGGGAATATCTTCGGGATGTGAACATCACAGTTATGGACTGGCCAGCCAGAAGCCCAGACATGAACCCCATTGAGCACATGTGGGACGAGCTAAAAAGACGTGTTAGGGCTCGTCAGCCAGTTGCCCAGACGATGCAGGAGTTGAAAACTGCCATAGAAGAAGAATGGGAGATGATCCCTCAAAATTTCATAGAGCGGTTGATAAACTCTATGCCTAATCGTATGAGAGCTGTGGTAGATGCCCATGGAGGGAACACGCGTTATTAAATTAAACCTTTATTTGATAAAACATGTTTTTTATTCAAAAATCAATTGCCTTTAACAAGGCGCATATCCGACTTGTTAGGCGTAGCTCCATGTCGTATGGTATTCTGAATTCAAATTTAAAACAATACGATCGAAAAAGATGGTAAAATGAATCAGGTTTAAAACTGCATCAACAGTTTTTGTTCAATCTAGCAATCATATTTCGGTAGGGGCCATCGAAACCTAAACTCTAAGGTGGACCAATAGATGTGTCCAGAAGTGTATTACTATAAAATATAGTAAGTACTATTATGCTATTTTATGGCCTTTGCGATATCGTTTATCGAAAATGTATGTAAGAAATGCTTCAAAATGTTTTGGATTGCCATTTACTTGGCTTAAAAAAAAGATTCAGATTTGTTCAAGTTTCGGTATTTTATATTCTCATTAAAAGGAATTTTATTTTAAACTTCGTTCAATGTGATGTAATCGTCTACGTAAGCTCAGCTTGAGCACAGCGCATTGAGGAGCTGATCTTGGTAAATGAGATTCTGTACTCATGTATTTATTAATTAGCAATGATCTTGAGCTTCTGACATCGTATAATCGGGAATCAAATGATATCGCACTTGAGAACGGAGTTGAGCATCGTTTATTAATACGGGCCTTAGTATCAGATCCCAAATGAACGCACATAACAAATGATATTTTTTTTCTCTCAGCCTTGCGACCGCCCCGCTTCCGCTACCCGCTGCCCGCCGTCTGTGCAACCTGGCTCTACGTTGGAGCGGAGTGCGAATGTGTGCTAATATTATGCACTATGTCATTATTATTTCTATAACCGGTCATCGTTCCACGCTGTCAATATACTTTTACAGACCAATATAGCAAAATAACATCAGAGTCTGATTTCATGTTCTAAAAGCACCTATCTATGTATTCGTAGGCATAAAATGACCAAAGGACAGCAAGCGTTCTTGGGGAGTCTTCATCTGCAGGTAGAATAAGTAGGTACCTGTCAGTAGATTGAAATATAATCTTTCAACCGACAGCATCACGATCAGGGTTGCCAACTTTTTTTAGAAGAAATACAGTAAGTATATCTGACCTAACTGAACTAATACAACTGATCTTAGAAGTGTTAAACTAAGATTATATTACCTAATTATTATCTATAAAAAAAACTGGCCAAGTGCGAGTTGGACTCGCGCACGGAGGGTTCCGTATCGTCCTTAGAAAAATTCGGCAAAACGTCGCGTTTGTTGTATGAGAGCCCTCTATAGATATTAATTTTATTTTGTTTTTAGTGCAACAGAAATACATAATTTGTAAAAATTTCAACTCGTGTAGGTACCTATGGCAGTTCTTGAGGCCTGTTGACAGACAGACGGACAGACAGCGAAGTCTTAGTAATAGAGTCCCGTTTTTACCCTTTGGGTACGGAACCCAAAAAAAGTAACTTTTTGCAACACATTTTTTTTTTTAAATATTGAATTGATGGAATTTTCTACAGTTTAATTCAAAGTAAATATATAGATTATTTTGACGTACTCAGTTGCATTCGTAGATTATAAAATACGTCAATACTCCTCCGCAAATCAGATCACATTTTTTTATTAAAGTGGGTACGGTTGGTAATCCTGATTACAATTTAACTGGTTCAAGTTGCCGTCCGCGTGGCTTCTGCACGCAGAAATTAATTCGTGGTTTTATTTCTAACAGTGAATGTGGTATCTATGTCCACTCGCTTCGTTAAATGAACGCAGTACTTAGTAGGGGGAAGTGGGGCAGATTCATACAAGGGGCACCTTCATACACTAGAAATATCTGTTGTTAGGCGCACATCAATTGAACGACTTATACGTGTATGCGTAGCTTATATAAATGTGTGTTGGCTCATGGAGTTTGACAGCAGTCGGTGTGAAAAGCGCTACGAGGTGGCATGGAAAGTGATTCGGCCACGCCTAATTAATTTTGTAAACTCACTTTGTACATCTTTTTATTGATAAAAGCCGTTTTCTAGATTAATCAGCACTATTTTATTTAAAAGATAATAGGGTCAAGTTCGTGAATTGATATGTGAATGGTTTTTTTTTAGGAATATTTTTATTTCATTATCTTATGATGGGGTAGGTTCATACAGCAACAAGCGGGGTACATTCATACTGTATAAATGTACTGTCTACATGAATGATTATTGGTACTGCTACTAAAGAGATTTTTGAGTACTGATATGACTGATCAGAAAGACTATTAGGTTAACTAAGTTCGTTCAGTGCCATAAAAAGACAAACTACCTACATTTATGTTATTCTCTTTTTTACTTAGTATTATTTGACTATCACTCTAATAATATGTGCCCATAGTTTATAATTGCTTTTATTTTCAAAAACGTTGTATTTTGACATTTTAATTTTGATAAATAATTAAACATTTCACGCTCCATTTATTGTACTTTTTCATATGTATGAATCTGCCCCATAGCCTGTATGAAAGTGCCCCGCATGTGGGGTACATTCATACATTTTTAATTTTTTGTTTTATCTTTTATAGAAAACCGCACAAGTGTATTTACTACAATCACATATTTTTAATATAAAGTCAGATAGTAAGACTATTAGTTTTTGATGAATCGATACAGATATTGATACCAGAGAAAATTCTATATGACAAAATATAAAAACTGTATGAGGCTGCCCCACCTTCCCCTAAGTGATTATTTAACACGGTAATCAGAAGTGTGACGGCAGTCCAGCGTGTGTCGTAGATTAGTAATAGTGACTACAGGTCCTTGTAGGTAACGTTATGTAAGGAAACTTTCTCTCCGCCGATATCTTGCTCTCAATTAACTGGCTCTCACCCCGGCTTCGCTCGGCTCTCGGAATCGTGAAGCCATGTGTGACTACCAGGAGGTCACTTCCTTCTGCGAAGCAGTAAGCTAGCAAAGGAGAGGCCACACGAGCACGCGCGAGGGAGTGACACTCACGCACGCCCATCCGCCGGGACCTCCATCCCGATTTCCGGCCATCGTAGGCACGGGCTTGCGGACGGCGAGCAATGGATTGCTTGCCATCCGACCGTTCGGTAACCGTCCGGACCGAGCCCAAGTCATCGACGGCATGTATTGATCCAGGCGCGCCTTAAGGAGATGTCAGATGTCATTCGCTGGGTCGAAGCCTGCTGGGGCCAAAGGGTTTCTTTCTGAAAGGAAAACTCGGCTCTCGTGTGAAAGGCAACGAAGGTACAGGAGTGAGGTTTTAGTCAGTGAAAGTCTGAAACACCCTCCCGCACCGCCCAAGAGCTGGAGATATCATTGGATGATTTTTGATTAAAAAATGTGTGGCGACAGTGGCAACCATCACCATAGACAACATCCACTAGGAACCAAATAGATTGCACGTCCACCCTTCATTGTACTGGAATGGGTGTAGTTTCAGTCCATATAAAGATCTGGAAGAGATTGCCCCTGTCCGATAAGATCGTCCAATGTTCTTTACATTTGTTTTGTAAATGTTTGTTCCAGTTTTATTATGTGGTGTACAATCAAGTAAGCAGCTCATCCGTAAAATGGTAAGGGTATCATACGTAATGTTCGGCTTTCGTGAATCAACTTAGAAAGACAATTTAAGGGAGCACGTCTGTTTAAAATCAATCAAACAGTTTGAGAGCTGCAACCGACAGACAAATAGAACCCATGGTCTCTAAAGAGCCAGTGACAAGGAAATGCAACCGCTGACGTAATGGTTACATAAGCGTAACCAGCTGGACCCTAGAGCTTAGCGGAATGTCCACCATTGCGTGCCTCACTATTAACAGGCTGCTTTTCCCTCGCTTCTCGTCAACATCGAGCATAGTTTAAAAGCTTGTTATTTCATCTCACGCAATGTTTAACTAAAAGGCAACACGAAAAAAGAGAGATAACGCAAAATATCAGATTTTCATTAAAACACAAACCTCATCAGGACATTTACTGGATTAGTTTTACGCAAATGTATAAATTGATTTCAATAGAAGTCTAGATAATATCCACAAGATACTGTGTTTCCAAATTCTTATAAATATAAAAATCAATTGCTGTTTGTTAGTCTCGCTAAAACTTGAGAACAGTTGGACTGATTTCAAAGCTTCAAAGGAAGGTTTGAAAGCAAAAAAAAATAGGAAGGTAGTTTATGGTAGGTAGGTAGCCTGGGGTAGCTAGGTAAGTAGGTAGGGTAGGGTAGGTAATCAAATGATGGGAGCGAAGCCGCGGGTAAAAGCTAATATCTTATGAAAAATGATGTGTAATAACGTCATAATCGCATAATAGCGTTTGTATGAAAAACAGTGAAATGTATATCGAGTTGCATCCCCTTAATTAGGAATACGAAGAGGCTGTCAATTAAGCTACCATCTAAGGATTGTCGAAATGCTTCAATGTGTCCTTTCCGTACCGCACACCAACCCCTGATACAACGTTACTTCTCAAGCGCCACGTTGGTTGATGGTTGTTCCTAAATTCTAATCCTTAAAGTTATGCAACTACATTCTTACAGAGTTATGCAACTACCTACTATACTAAAGAAACCAATTGGACAAAAAAACAACTGGCCACGTGCAAGTCTGACTTACAAACATAGTTGTACTACCATCACAGTTTGTTATTTTATAGGCCCCCTTTTAAGTTTAATTTTATAAGTATTTGTTATAGCGGCTGCAGAAATAAATATTGTGGAAACTCCACCTGTTTATATACCTACGGAACATGAGATGCTTACAACCCGCTGACAGACAGATGGATAACGGAAGCTTTAGCAAAAGGTGTTTGTTCATGTACAAAACCCTAGTAAAATGATACATCACTTATTGTATAATCCAGTTAACAAAATTATTTTTATGAATTTTAATAAAATAACTAAAAAAAAATACACTTTGTTATTTTATTTACGACTAGCTGTGCCCGCGACTTCGTTCGCGTGGACTACAGGATTTTGAATTATTTTTTTCTAAAATAAAAGTAGCCTATGTTACTCCTTATTAAAAAATCAGTCCAGCCATTTCAGAGATTAGCGCGGACAAACAGACACACAGACAAAAAATGTAAAAAAAAATAATTGGTGTATGTACCGTATTGCATTCATATGCATGTAGTAAAAAGCAGTTATTTTAAAATTACAAACAGATACTCCAATTTTATTTAAATGTATAGGTAGATGTATAGATGGCATTAACTTATGATTGTGTCTATTAATTGTAAATATTGTCATCAAAAGTTTCGTGAGCATAAATACTTACTATTAAATACATTATTAAGATGGTTACGCAATACACAGTCGAAAAATTACAATATGCTCAAAGTTTTGACGGCATCTTTGTTTGTTGCTAGCTAGCTGCGGTTGGCTGCAGATTTATGTGAAATTAAAAGCAAAGAGCCACTGAATAACACTGGTGGGTTTTAGTCACTAAATTTTGGATAATCCCTCTTCCTCCACCCAGAACGGGAGAAGTTACTGCTGCCTTCTCCTGCAAAACCTGGAACCCTGAAAAGAAAAAAATTGGTGTGAGTGAGTAAATGGAGAGATGACTGTGACCCTTGTTCGGATTGATTAGGAGTCTTCGGCACATAGGTAGCCACTTCTTTCATGCTCGTCTGTTCTTCGTCATATGTACGGCGTTGTTCCCGTTAACTCACAAGTTTGGTTTTTTAGCTTTTTTACAGATGGAACTGAGAGCGTTGTTTAGTCATTTAATAACGTGACGCAATTAACATAGCATTTGTTATTAAATTGTAACAATTAGATAAAACAGTGCACAGCGGAAGTGCCTATCAGTATCGTTATCAGGCAACAATCTGTCGCAGCACAGGTCATGAACCTATGATCGTTGTGTAGAAACTTACCACTGCACTTCATAGAGATAAGTAACAAAATTAAATTCAAATATTTTTTACTATTTTTATACCTACAGGGAAACGGTAGTATCTACTACCGTTTCGTTTTCTACTATCGTTTTTAATAGGTAATAATAATAATGCAGTTTTTTTTAAATATGTTTTTTAAAAAAATATTTAAAAATGTAAATTTTAAGTAAAATAGAAAAATAAAGGAGATAATAATAATGCAACTGTCTTCTATACATACCTATACATGTATTATTATTGTATGTAGGCAGGCGGTCGCCTCTCGCGAAGCAGTAATGCTAGCAAAGGAGGAGACCGCACGCGTGCAGCAACGGCCCTCACGCCCCAGCCGTCGCCAGGATTCCGATCATGAGATACGGCTATCATAGACGTGGGCTTGCGGATGGCGAGCAATGGGTGGCTCGCTGTCCGACCATCCGTATCCGTCCGGACTGGACCGAGCCCAAGATATCGACGGCGCGTATTGTTCCACGCGCCTCAAGGAGTTGTCAGCAAACCAAAAAAGTAAAGTAGTAAAAGTCTGCAAAAGTCTGACACTATCTCCCGCTCCGCCCAAGGGCGCGGAGATGTCATTGGATGATTTTCCCACCTACAAAAAAAAAAACTCACAAGCAGAGAACGCCTCAGATCTGCTGTCAGACCTCAAGCCGAGCCGCATAACTCTTCTTCATAAAAAAGTATGGCTTGGCTGCTAAATGATCTTAATGTTCGTGTTGGAGTACTGCAGCCACAATATGGGCTGGTGCTGCAAATGATTTGGTGAAGACCAACCTACAAAGCCTGGGGCACAGGCATGGGGCAGTCAGGCTATACGTATTCTATAGGATGCAGTTTGGAGAGTGTGCGCGGGTGTCACATGACTTGATTCCGCCATCACCGACATTTTCCTCTCACAATAACTTTAATAAACCATTCTGGAGTAAAACTAAGTGGTGTAGAATAGAACACCATGAAACGATTAAAGAAAGCAAACCTTACACTGAAACCGAGGAAATGTATTTTCGGCTATATAATTTCTGTACTGGAACATGAGATCTCAAGAGATGGAATCAGAACAGATAACAAGAAACTACAATCGTTGAAAATATTAAAAACTCCGACAAATACCAAACAAGTAAAATCTATATTGGGTTTGTTTTCTTACTATCGTAAATTCATCAGTAATTTTGTCAACCAAAAAAAAAATTTCAGAAATAGTATTTGCCCTTAACAAAATTACTAAGGAAAGGCGTCGTGTTCAAATAGACAGACAAGGAGGAAGAAGCGTCCCAGAGCATAATAAAAATTATGGAATCACCCCTCATTTTGCATTTTTATTCCCCTAATCCCAAAATATTTTTTTACCTTTAGACAATCCTACGTGCGCAAGTGTCCACCCTTACATTGTTGACTCCTCTACGGTCCGGACTACGCATTTCGTCTCATTGTTTATACTGCGTACATCGAAGGAATGGAACTATTTGCCTGCTGCGCTCTTCCCGTTCGATTATAGTTTTGGTGTCTTCTGGCTACAGCGGATAGGCCCTTTATAAACTAGTGCGCTTCACCATCTACTATTTTATGGATGTGGCTTCAAGTTCTTAAATTAAGCTACTGGTGCTGTGTCCAACCTAGTCATACTTGTTATTCATGATGTACTCAGGGTGTGTAGAGCTAGGCTTCTTCAGCGAGGCACTAACGTGTCCCCAGATACTTCAGAATAATATCGACAGAATAACATGGATTTATTATTTTATAACTGACCAAGCGTCACATAATTTTGAACTCTATCTACATTTTCCAGAAGAGCCTATCCTGTTCAGTTACTTGTCTTTGGTTATGATTAGGTACGACTGTTCAAGGTTTTTTTCAGTTCAATAGAATTTATAGTTTAAAAATATTATGATTGAAGATCGTGGGACAACGAACATTGAATCATCTCACATCCGTGTTTTATAACAAGAAGGAAGTATTTTATAAATATCCTCAACTAAACAATGATTTTATCAAGTCTCCTCCGCGGCTCTACAATTTTTTATGAGTTCTTTCCAACATTAAATTCATGCAATTGAGCAGAATATACAAAATTTTAATGATTTCCGGGAATGAACACACATACAAACTGATACGGAAAAAGTAGACAGAATGTCAAAGAAGAACACACTTTCTTCAAATATCAAAACTAGAGTTCACCTAAAATTATGAAAGCAAGGCCTCATGAAAACTATAAAGTAGTAAAGTCACAAAGAAAATACTTTTTCATTACTCATACTCTGAAAGTAGGTCTGAAGTTGCCTGAGGAGCGGGCTGAAAGTGATACTTTTCATCCCTAGGGAGTTTTACTTTACAACTGACAGCTGTCAAATTATTAAAAAAAAAACTAGTTCTATCATAGTTCTATCTTCACATTTCTATTAAACCATGTTCCAATTTCTCATACAGCCAGTCAATCACAGCGCGATATAAAATTGAAATAACTTAAAGATAAGTATTAATTAAATAATATTATATTAGAAGTGATTTATTTGTTCAACTATTTCTTTAAAATACTTTATTTTTAAAAGATTACAATTAATTTCTAATTTTTCATTAATGAGGCGGAATAGCTGGCCGGCAACAGAAAAAAAAAAACAAAATGGCGGGAAAGTGACAATCAGTCGTAAGTTTTTTCGACTTTGATTTACATTTTCGTACAATAGAGATTTTTATTAACACGTTATGGTTATCAGATTAAAATAGTGATTTAACGCCTAATTTCGTAAGAGAATAGGCTAAAGCAGTAGTGGAAAACCTTTTACCGCCTAAATCAGAAGGAAGATACCTACCTAAAATCATAGGTACAACGAGTCAGGTTTTACAAACTTTTAATTTTATTTTTACTTTCCTTGTATTCGTAATGAAAAGCACAGTGCTTACCTCGGGGTGAAAGTAACTAATTTAGTCCCTCGAATTAACGACCTCGCTTCGCTCGGCCGCCAACTCCTTCTCGGGACGAAATGTCTTACTTTCACCCCTAGTGTAACAATGTACTATTTTTGCGATTCAGGAATTGAACAAATATTTACATAGGTATGTTTGTATAGAACCCCCGGTGCACGAGTCCCACTCGCACTTAATCGGTTTTTAGGGTTCCGTAGTTAACTAGGAACCCTTATAGTTTCGCCATGTCTGTCTGTCCGTCTGTCTGTTTGTCTGTCTGTCTGTCCGTCTGTCCGTCCTCGCTTAATCTCTGTGACCGTTAGCACTAGAAAGCTGAAATTTGGTAACAATATGTATATCAATCACGCCGACAAAGTGGTAAAATAAAAATTGGAAAAAAATGTTTTATTAGGGTAGCCCCCCTATATGTAAAATGGGAAGTGATTTTTTTTTTAATTTCAATCCTAACGTGTGATATATTGTTGGATAGGTATTTAAAAATGAATAGGAGTTTACTAAAATCACTTTTTATAATGTCAATAATTTCGGAAATAATCGCTCCAAAAGTAAAAAACAATGTGTGTCCCCCCCCTAACTTTTGAACCATAAGTTTAGAAAATATGAAAAAAATCTGAAAAGTAGAACTTTATAAGGACTTTCTAGGAAAATCATTTTGAACTTGATGGAAAGAACAGTTTTTGTACAAAAAAGACAAAAAGGTTGTACAAAATAATTTCTGGACTAAGTTTGAAGTATAATCGTATATGCAAGCATTTTTTTTTAACTTTGTTTACATATTTTATTATCCTGAACGTATCTTCTTTCAAACAAAAAAAGAATTATTAAAATCGGTTCTCGCAATCCAAAATTACCACCGAAAACTTCTTCTGGTACCTATGTATTAATTAGTAACCCAATTCCCCGAGAGATGGCACTGGCTGGCTTTGGGCTATTTCGCGTTCGCGCTGTTAGGATTTTTCCTGAGTTGATGGGGTCGGGTATTATCGAATTGTTCGGTTGGTCTCTCCTTGGCATTAGCGGTATTATCTTATAACTACATAAAACTTCTATCAGGAACATGCTAAGGCCATTTAGAACAAAACTAAAATTAATTTTTTTAACGCCATCTATCAAAATGTTAAGGTAAAAACCAGTTCACAAATAGTTCGATAGATGGCGTTGCGTAATGACGTCATCTTTTTAAAAGTCGATGTTAAGATTTTCCGTGCTTTCATGACCTACCGTGGTAAAAAATCGTTGCTTCTTAAATATATTCGTAATTTTACAAGTGCACAATCGCTGAAATTTCTATTACTTGCATACTGTTTTAGTTATCACCGTCCTTTGTGGGCCCGTTTTTAGGGTTCCGTATTTATTAGAGTTCCGTGCTTAGTATGTCAACGTAACAAATAGCCTTTTTTTAAACTCATAAGTGGGAACACTTATTGTGACGGACGGGAAACTACGGAACCCTACACTGAGCGTGGCCCGACACGCTCTTGGCCGGTTTTTTTAAAACGTTGCCTCACGCTAAGAATGACTCCTGTTTCGTGGGTGCCTTCACAAATATTTGTGTAAACTCACGTACACTGGACACCCAGACCCGAATTAAACTACCTGTAGGTCATACAAATATTTGTTACTGGACTCGAATCCGCGATATACAACGCACAGGTAATATTAGCCACACCACTGCGCCAACGCCGACGGTGGCACCGGCGCCATCTAATTTGAGTTTTACGTAGAGCTGTCATAGAGTGGAGATGCATAGTCAATAGAAAATTATTTGAGATGGTTATCTCTTTAGAAGTCGTTATGGTAGTAGTTGTAAAATTGCAGATACCTAAAGCGATGGATGATTGTGATTATGAGACCAGCGAAACTAAACACTTAAATGGAAATACAGAGTTAAGCTTAGCGTCCACCGCGTCGGAAGCGGAGCGTACGTAGTGTAAGAGCTGTCGGTATTTACAAAAGGCCGATTGGGTGCGTCTACTGCATTCGGATTCTGAATCGGCAATTTCCGATCCAGTGCACGCTGTACCATACAAATCAATACAAATCATCCGTCCGCTATGTACGCTCCGATCCTGAGGCAGTGAACGCTTAGCTTTATGTTTTTTTTAAACTAATATAACCTAGAACACTATATTACATATAAACTAGTGCTTGACTGTGATCCCACCTGATAGTAAGCATTGTAGAAAAAGCACACTATTAAGAGTTTATTCACTCCAGCCTTGAAGACATCTGAATTATAATCGGACGGAAAGACCGCAACAGACAAATCGTTCCAGTCCTTTCATGTGCGTGGTATAAACGGCGAGGGAAAAAGTTTAATCCGGACTGTAGAGGTGTCAACAACGTAAGGGTAGACTCTCGCCTTACTTACGTCGTTGTTTAAAAGCTTAGTGTAACCCCATTGGTTGATGCAATCGCTTTCGGTCTTATTTTGTGAAATGCTCATCCGTCATCAGTTTTTTTTTTTTTTTATAATGGATAGGCTCGCGTTTGACCACAATCTCACCTGATGGTAAGATGATGTGGCCGACGATGGAACACGCTTGCCTAGAAGCAATCTATAGCAGTTTCAAACATTTCACAACTATCTATATACATTCATTATGACCTAACATGTCGGTGTCACCATTAATCAGTACAAGTGGGCCAGCAACTCTGGTCTACAACAGCAACGCTAACGCCGTGACGAGCCTCCCACGGTACGGACCTCTTTGTCACTTGCTCCACCATTAGCAATCCTTACAAGCGAAGCAACCTTGTCCATGTGTCACTCTGCCGGATAAACAAAAGAACCAAGTTTAGAAATGCTCCTGATATTAATGAGACGGATGTGTCTGTAAAAACTAGACTAGTTTTATGCCGTGTCTTGGTCCATATTATTTAAAAACTAAGCTAACTGTTTACTGATAAGATACCGCTAGCTTTAATAGGTTATCTACTCGTAGTTCAGTTTTTAGTACATCTTTAGTCTTTTTATGGATTATGTTGAGAAACAGACAGTCAGGGTCGGGAGCTTGACGAGATTGCGAAAAATTTATTAAACTCGACGTGATTACTTTATTTAAATTCCTGGCTAATCCAAGAACTCAAGAAGTGGTACCGCTAAGATTAATTACATATGATATGACGATATGTCGGTGTTCCGTCAATTTGTTATTCGAGGTTCATATTAGATTACGACGAGGCTTTATTTAGAGAGATTTTTACAACTTAAAAGGGGGAGATGCCTCCACTGTATGCTCCATACCACACGCCCAGAGTCCTCGTGGGGGCGATCGGTGACTGCGACCTGTCGGGCCGGGTCATGATACAGGCCATAGTCCGGAGCGAGGAGGAATGGCCGACGGTCGCCTCCTACTGCGAAGCAGAAATGCTAGCGAAGCAGGCGACAGCACGCGAGAGGTAAAGGACTTCCTCACGCCCCAGTCGCCGGGATCTTGACTCTAATTTCCAGCATTTCTACCGTAGACGTGGGCTTAGGGACGACGAGCATTGGATAGCTTGCCATCTGGCCATCCGCACCGAGCCCAAGTCGTCGACGGCGCGTAGTGTTCCACGCGCGTCGTGACGAGATGTCAGCAAAACTGTAGGGGCCCAGCAAGGCCGAAGTCTACTGGAGCCATGCGTTAGCTTCCTAAAACCCGGGGTCCTGGAGTGTAAGGTAGAGAAGAACATAGGAGTGTGTTTTAGTCAGTAAAAGTCTGACACGCCATCCTGCTCCGCTCTAGAGCGAGAGAAGATATTGGATGATTTTTAGCCTAAAAAATAGCTACAGAGACCTATGCATAATGAGTGTTTTCCCAAAGTGTTTTGTGTGTATGCGTGGAATGTCCACGATGTACCGGTGGCGCATCATCACACATCTTTCGTCCAGTCAGCCAGTTACATTTGTTTTATTGCTCTTGTAATCTAAATTTACTTATATAATAAAGATTACTTATATAATAAAGATTACTTATATAATAAAGAGGTAAAGTTTGTTTTTAGGAGGTAATCTCTGAAAGTACTGGTCCGGTTGCTAAAATTTTTTCACTAATCAAAAGCTACTTTATTTCTGAGTAACGTAGGCTGTATTTTATGTACCTACGCGGGCGGAGCCGCTGTCAGTAGATAGTTGTATCTAATATTATCTGTGAGTTATTTCCTCCTCTCGGTTTCGATATTATGTCCAAAACTGCTTTGGTTCCATCTAACAGCTATAAATAGCTTCTAGTGCGTGACCCAGTGCGCTGCGGGCCAACGCTCGACCTTCCGGACAGGACCGGTTGCTGCCGAGCGGCGGTGCAACAACCACGGTTGCCGAACACCCAGTCTTACATAGAAACGTGTGTTTTTCCACAAGCATTTTTCTTTATTGTACACAAGACGACTCATGTCATGGACCCGACAGTTTATAATCAACTACCTGCAGCTATTTCTGGTGCCCCGACTATAGACAGCTTCAAAGTTCGTCTGAAAAAATTGCTTATCGAGCAAGCTTTTTATTCTTTTAACAAATTTATGATTTAATGCAATTTAACTTTGACGTAAATATAAATTTGGACCAAAAATTGTTGTGACTTTAGTTTTATTATTTATTTTTATTCTGTGATTTGACTTCTATTGACTTGTTTTCTTGTATTTTTTTTTTTTTCTAAATTTTATATTATTTGACATTGTAATATAATTATTTGTAGTATCATTTGTTAACTAATATGTGATTTGAAATATCTGTATATACCTAGTTACTTGTAAGAATCCGTTACCAATAAACTACTATGACTATTTCGACTGCTTAGGGAATTATAGTAGTCGAGTGTTGGTACAGCGAGCGGAGTAAATACGGTTCCTAATGAGATCTCACTATACAACATTAGTTTTAACTTTAGTATATATTCGAAACCTGAAACGTATGTGTCTAGTATTTTTATGTAAAGAATATTTGTAGATTTCTGGCAATGTTACCCGGTTGTCCGCACAAATACGTGGTCACCAGGCCATCTTGGCGACTGAAGGGTGGTTTAGCTCCCGCATCCAGCCGTGCACTGGCTCCTAATATCCGCTATAACATGGCGTGAACTGTGTTGTACTTAGCGTCGATGGTGTCCAACTTGGGTGCTTTTTTTTAATTTTTTTTGAGATAAATATAACATGGTGTAAAAATTATTGGAATCGAGTCGGTTACTGATTCTGGACAAACCATATTCAGGTTTCGTATATAATATAAATCATGTTGCATAGAGCGTATATTATGGATAATGAAGCAGCAACAGATTTAGAACAACAGCTATTTATCGTCACCAAATAAAAGTTTATTTGGTGCAGGCACTGTTTCACACAAATAAAATATACGAGTAGGTATAGGTACTTATTGCATCCTCTTTGTAGGTCCTTCGTGCCCTAAAAGCTTACAGCTTCTTCTCAGCCAGCCATATTGCATGTGTTCACTAGTGTCAAGAACAGCTCTGCCATTTTTTTTTTTTTTTCGGAAAATACATGACTTGATTCCACCACCGCCTTCCTACCATCGGACAAACCAACATTCGGCTAGCCTCCACCCCTACATTTGCAGGTTTGTGGACGGCGAGCAATAAATACATCGAAGGATTGGAACAATGTGTTTGTTGCGGTCTTCCCGTCAGATTATAATTTAGGCATCTTCAAGGTTAGAGCGAGTAGTCTCAATAAACTAGTGCGCCTCACCATCAACGATTACATCACTGCTTACCATCAGGTGGGATCGCAGTCAAGCACTAGTCTATGTCAATAAAAATACAAATATTATGTTATGTGTAGCAAAGAACCTATGTAATGTACCTATCCAACACGGGATCCCCAAAAATTCTCAGCTACATACTTGTCATTTACGGGTCATTAGTCTCCATCAGGCGTGTCATCATGTGCACAAACATTAGCTAACTCGACATCAGTCACGAGTGGCCGGTGGCATCCCTGCTCGAGCGAAAGGCGCACTTGGCGGGCGCGCGCCGGCGCCGCACTCAGTGCGCACCATGGCCCCGAAGCAAGCGCTGACGCTCGCGCTGCTCTGCGCCGCCGCCTGCGCGGGCGCAACCCCCGACATTATCTTCGACTTGAGCGGTACAGTACCAGTAAACGATAAAAAGATAAATAGTATATTTGTGGTGTGTGCAGTGATTCTGAGGATATTTCCTGGTTGTGTGTGAGCTTTCAGAAACCTTTCAAAGGTTTCTGTGGTTTGAAGCTTTGAAGGAGCCAAAGTCAAAAGACTTTGGCTCCTTACTTCGGGAGTTAAGAACCCAATCGTCGGGAGATGTCGAAAGTGTCAAAAATATTATTATAATTAGCATCCATTTAGTTATAGGTTGACCCTGTTCGAAAGGTGTTATCGTTATCCCAAGCCATTACATAGAGCGGTGTATATTTTGAGAAGTAGCACCGCTCAACAGCTGCTTTCTGTTTATTGATCGTGTTTAGTTCCTATTTTGTAGTGCTCTAGGGGTCGCTTGTATACTAAGCGTGAAGTCCTGGATACGATCTCAATTTTCTCTTCTATAAATTTCTCAGTGGTTTGTCGCAGTCTGGATGTGTGCCTGTTGGTGGCTGCAGGCTCGGACCCTGCTACATGGGAGGCCAGGCAGAATGAGATTAACTTGTTTTTTAAATCTTTATTTAAATTTAGTATTAACGGCTAATTTACCTCAAGTATTAACTAATTTACTATTTATTGTTTTTTTTAATTCGATACATTCCACTTAAAGGGTTTTCTAGGGCTAATATGCAATGATTTTATCACAATAACTTTGGGTCCAAATTGGACTGTTTTTTTTATTGTAAGAAATCTACTTCGCTCTAGATAAATTGATAGTTTCCTGATAACCCTCATTATTTATCAAAATAACACCCATAACTTAGGAAATTAAGAAGTTCAAGTTACGAACATTTATTTAAACATACCTTGTCGAAGTTTACTCGTATTCATTGATTAGCTTCCATAATAGATGTAGATAAGACGGTAACATCAAGCTTAGAGCCATAAATACTTGTAGACCCTGCCAGGGCATAGCAACATACTTGTAGATATTAAAATTAATCACACATGCATAGTAAAGACATCCAAATTAATTCAAATATTTTAATTAAAGTGAGAATTACTATTAAAATTGTGGGTTAAGCTTGCCTACATCAAATGTCCTGTTTTGTTGTTTGTAAAAATTGTTTGTGTAGGTACAATAAAGAAAATTTCCTACACGTAGAATTAAAACCAAAGAAATACAATTAAACAATAAAAAAAAATTAATACAAGCTTCTTGTTACTTATTAGCTTTTGTCCGCAGCTTCGCCCGCGTACATAAAATATACTCTATGTCACTCAGGAATAAAGCAGCTTTTTATCAGTGAAAAAATTTTCGCTATCGGACCAGTACTTTCAGATATTATCTCCTACAAACAAAAAATAACTTACCTCTATAAAGTATTAGTGTAGATTAGTAAATAATAATTACTTTACGACTACGATTATTCGATTATTATGCACAAATAAAAATCATTCTACGATTATATATTATTCACAAATAAAGAGACACTTGTATTCTCAGAAAGCATAAGTGTTGGAAAAGTTACTGGATATGTTTCTGTTGGAACCTCGCAGATCTTCACCTAGCTCAAATTACGTTGTATAAAACTGCGGAAGAAAAAGAAAACTGCTTTCATTTTTTACAAGCATATGTAAAAATCCTCGTGGTAGTGTCAGATCTAGCCCTACTCGACCCCAAACCGACCTAGAACTCTTCACAGTTAGTCAAACAGCTAACGTCACACAGCCGTGTTGAGAGAATCCGCGACAAGCAAGGAGTGCGTCGAAAAATGTTTAACATCAAGTACCAACAAACTGACTAACTTGATTAAAGAGTAGTCATTTAGAAAATTCCAACCCACTTGTTAATGGTGGATACCTTTTTGAAAAACTTTACAACACACAAATTTTTCGTTTGTAAACAGTTTATCCACAAAGGTGCAGATTTTTCAGTCAGCAGATTTTAGTCCTAAAAAATCTTTTGAGTTTTATAACTTACCTCTAGCACACGCTATTTCTATTTTTTATAAATGCTGGCATTCCATATCAGTCACCTGTATAACTGAGCAATCCGCGGAACGTATTCCTGACTGTGTTGGGATCGGCTTCCAGTCTAAACAGTTGTAGCATTTTGCATGAAACTGCTGCTTATCTGATCTCCACAATCCAGTAACTGGGTAATAAATACCCCTTAGCAAGCCGGCTAACTGTTGCGATTGTCAGGGATCTGTAAATCACAGCCGGCGTCAGCCACACAAAGTGCTTTCCGAGGCACGGAGCAATTTCAAGCTTCAATATGATCACCCATCAACAAACAGACCCGTGTGGCTGTTATTATTTAACCATGAATTTAAAAAAAAATAGTACTTCAGCATTGCTGACGACATATTATGGAGAAACTAACTATACTGCTGCTTGCCCTTTTGAAAAATAATGACTGGCATTAATGTTTGCATGTGTTGGAATACCTTTGCATTTTGGAATTGGTTCTTATGTTGCACTGATCGTCAGTTACGGTCAGTTCATTAGTTTTTAAATTATGGTTAGGGGTTTTCATAAGGAGTATGAAAGAATCGCGGCCAATAGCGTTTGGTCATTTGATGGTTTGTGCATCAAATAACTCTTCTTCTGGGTGGAGCGAACTGGAGGGTCAAATTTTTGCTGATTATAACCCACTTGTGTTCCTTCATTGGCATTCCAGAGTCGCGGTAACTCTTTCGAACAATCCGTAGCAGACACTCGCCCTAGCGAGTCCCGTCAATTTTGCTGACATCTCTCTGAGACGCCGAATTCGACGCAGGCCTGGCCCTTATCAGACGGCAAGCTACACATTGGTCGCCGTCCGGAAGTCTGCGGCTTCCGCCCACTGGCGGAGCCCGGCTCGTGAGGATAGTGATCTCCTCACGTGCGCTGTTTAGTGTCTACCGCCACCTTTGCTCGCATTAGATACCATATAAGAAGGCTAGTTGATGCTTAAAAGCCTAGTAGACTGTTTTATTTATATTACCTTTCAGTATTACATTATTTCTAAACATTTCAAGACAGAAATAAGGAAATAAATCATCGCAGTTAGGTTTATAAAGTGTAGCAGTTGCGGTGACGTGGCGAAGGTTTAGACCTGAATACCACAGGATTTGTACAAACTAGTCGCGAGTAGGTCGGTAGTAGTGACTTGTGCTAAATGCTATCTACGTTAGTCAATACTTAGGTTTCCATCTGTAGGTTAGTAGTTAGGCAAACGTTAAGTAAAAATGTTTGGTTTCAATATCTAAAGAAGACGTAGTTACAAGAAGATCTAAATATAAGGACGTAAAAACGTGGCTAAAAATTTGTTCTGTATTTATTTGACAATTAATGTACACACAATAATAAAAGAAAAGAAGAGGGAAACAGAAGAATACAATGGTGATGCTTATTTCTAAAAAAAATATCTTCCCGCATACTGTGAAAGGAGAGTTGGAGGTAGAGATGTAGACACTGTGTGTAAAATTAAAAGGAAAACTAGTACACACAAAATACATAGTTAACAATAAATTGTGTAATATAATATATAACATGCAAAAAATACTGTTATATTTTTGTTGTTAAAGTACAGAACCCGAATTAGCTGGTAAATAAGCGGAATTTATGCCAACTGATATATTATAGTCTATTATAGTATACCTCGATATTTCATTTCGTGGTTTGCCGAACACGACACAAGCTCGCGTGTTAGCTTTCGCAAAAATTTGTTAATTGAAGACGAAGAAGCAAAAATACGGCTCATTTTCCGCCCAGATTTGCTGGCAGCCCAAGTCATTGATTGGACTTTAGTCGCTTATCCTTTTAGACCTCTCATTTTCCAATTATCACGTTCAAACTCAATTGAAAATTTTGAAGCGGTGTAAATAACGATTAGCACGTACATGTTAAGCTAAATATTATCTAGACTTCAGGCTGCCTATGTCATAAACATCCTTCGCTAATCGACGCTGCATGATCGGACTTTCATTCATCGCATAGTTAGGTGTGTGTGGTGCCAATTTGAATACAAGACACATAACATTAGATACATCGAACTTTACTCGTGACTTTGAAATAACGATAGTCAACATAGTTATGTTTGTAGCTTTGGTGATTGTAATTCTAAATACACACAGTAGTTTTTTTTTAATCTTTATTTAGGAGCTTTGTCACAATATTGACTATGTCGCTCCATCATAGCCAAATTTTGAATTTTAAGTTATTTTAAATAATTGTAATAAAAATATCTACTATATAAAAATAAGTCGGGTTTTCCTTCCTGACGCTATAACTCCAGAACGCACGAACCGATTTCCACGGTTTTGCATTCGTTGGAAAGGTCTCGGGCTCTGTGAGGTTTATTACAGTAGAGTAGGGTAGAGTAGGGTAGAGTAGGGTAGAGTAGGGTAGAGTAGGGTAGAGTAGGGTAGAGTAGGGTAGAGTAGGGTAGAGTAGGGTAGAGTAGAGTAGAGTAGGGTAGAGTAGGGTAGAGTAGGGTAGAGTAGGGTAGAGTAGGGTAGAGTAGGGTAGAGTAGGGTAGAGTAGGGTAGAGTAGGGTAGAGTAGGGTAGAGTAGGGTAGAGTAGGGTAGAGTAGGGTAGAGTAGGGTAGAGTAGGGTAGAGTAGGGTAGAGTAGGGTAGAGTAGGGTAGAGTAGGGTAGAGTAGGGTAGAGTAGGGTAGAGTAGGGTAGAGTAGGGTAGAGTGGGGTAGAGTAGGGTAAAGTAGGGTAGAGTAGAGTAGGGTAGAGTAGAGTAGAGTAGGATAGGGTAGAGTAGGGTAGAGTAGGGAAGAGTAGGGTAGAGTAGGGTAGAGTAGGGTAGAGTAGAGTAGGGTAGGGTAGAGTAGGGTATAGTAGGGTAGAGTAGGCTGAAGTAGGGAAGAGCGGGAGCGAAACCGCGCGGGCAAAAGCTAGTTGTATATAGAACTTATGCCTCGTCAGACGTAGGCTTAGCTAAAACACTGTTATACACTGCAAATACCGATTGCAAACATATTTAAAGTGCTAAACAGATTTCTCCTGAGGCTGATTAATCCGCGTTTTTCGCAATTAAGTAAACTTAGGCGTTAAACGGCAGCAACAATATCTTTTCTATTTAGTGCATAATTATCTATCCAGGGAATTGTTAATGGTTCACACGGCAGTAGAATGCGCCCTACACTTAGATTTGTAAAATGATCAGTTGGTTTAGTTAATTATATTTCTCGTTGGTATTAGCTTTTTCCAGCGCCAAATCTTGCCAGAGTTTTATCAGTAGACTTTTTATCAAAACGTTTGGACGGAGGTGGCCAGGAGGATGCTTTACACTTTGACTACCGGAAAGCGTTTGATACAATTAAAAATGACATTTTGTTGGTGTAACTTTATGCTCTAGGTTTTCCAATTGGTCTGCTGCGGCTTCTTGCTGACCACCTCCACGATCGTCAGCAATTTGTTAGACTGGGTCTTTATGAATCCCAGCCCTATCACACTCGTTCCTACGTCAGTCAAGGATAAATACTCGGACCGTTACTTTTTCTAATAATGGTAATCTGACAGAATATTACCTCCTTTACTGGGTGGGATATCCCCAAATAAGTTTTCCCTCTCTGGATAAATTAATAGAGAGTGTCAGACTTTTCCTGACTAAAACTTGCCCGTCTTCCTTCAGTTGCCTCTTGCGCTCCAGGGCCGCGGTGACTCTAGTTATTGCCTCGTACAAACAAATAGTTTTACCTTTTTAATATCAATTTACATGGATGACTCAGCAGAAATTACAAGCTGTCAGAAGATCTAGGCAAACAGACACTATACTCTAGTCAATGTAAGTGAAGACAGCATGCACTGTACCGTTGTGTCTGTGGAGCTGGCTCGGTAGAAAGTCGTCAGCTAACACTGGTACACAGCTTCGAACATTATTTTCTAACGGTTTACGGGAAAGCGTCGTTTGTGCATTTTATCTTAGTGTAATGTCACTTTCTCAATGGCATTCGCGCTGAATGGATTGAAATCTAACGAGCTTTTCCATATTTCTTTTTCTACTCTTGTTACTGGCTCCATCAGCGTCTTACATTTCTCGTAGTTCTATATTAAGATTTTACTGATGAGAGACCGTGTTCATCTTTTCATATGTATTGTTTTCGTTGTTGTTTATCAGCACACGTGCGAGATGCTGCTGCCTATTCTATTTGAAGTTTCAATCACAGGTTTTGATGACTCATTTCGCATCATCCCTCTAGCTATGGCTACAACGTGTAAGACTGCAACTTATAATTCATGTTGTTATGGTCTGATTCATTAAAATTCTTTAAATTCTTACATTTGTTTTACGTGCTTATTTTGTATACTAACAGACGCGGAAATCTGCTTTATAAATAACCTTACTAGCTTTTACCCGCAGCTTCGCCAGCGTACATAAACTAAAGCCTATATCACTCAGGAATAAAGCAGCTTTATATCAGTGGCTAAATTTTAGCAATCGGAGCAGTACTTCCAGAGATTACATCCTACAAAAAAAAAAAAAACTTTATAGATATATGCCACAAGGTAATTTGATAATTCGGATAATGCGAAAACCCGGAAAATTAGAAAATGGTGAAATCAAATCTGCGAGCAACTTAGACGTAGCGGTTGGACACAGTTTTAACCTAATCTAACCTATGTAATCCAATTCAAAATAATGAATCTGTCTGCAACTAGATAATTAGATAATGGTGAAAACATTTCCTAAAGTGATTTTTTTTAGTAGTTTGTTATGAAAAAACCTCAATTTTATTTCTAGACACTCACTTAATAATTTAATCTCTCACTTATTAATTTAGTCGCTCACTTAGATACTAATTTAGTCGCCCACTTTTAGTGAGCTCGTTCTGGATTTTATTATTGATCAATATTTGTCGTTAGTTTAGTTAATTGGTCGCTTACTCAAATTCATACCGCTCAAGTTATTAAACAGTATCTCATCATCAGTGGCAAAGCTTTTTATATTCGCTCGTTTTTAAATCCCCTTAATATAGTACCTGTATACTATATTGACTGTCTTGAAAACACCTGAAAACATAACACCTTATTAAGGTTTTAATCAAATAATGTAGATTACATGACCCGTACGTAATGTATGCTATAGAGGCGTTCACATTGACCCTAACATCCGCACGCGCACAAAGGATGCGAGCGCTCAAGTTCGAGTTCACTTCATCAGCATTACATGTGCTCGCGTTTGTTTGCGCAACTCATGCAGTACGAGTATTGTGTGTTCATGTATAATATAATCAGCCTGCGTAATGTTTCCGCCGTTCATTCAGGACTTGAGAGCTTCACGCGCCTCTAGCGAGCTGTTGTCGTGATCTATCGATACAAAATAATTACTAATTATTTATTTAACTATTAATATACACACATGGTAATAAAAGAAAAGAAGAAGCAAACAGAAATATAGTACAAAGGTGATGCTTATTTCTTAAATAAATCTCTTCCAGCATACCTGCGATAGGTGAGTTGAAGAAAATAGATGTAGATGTGGACACTGTGTACGAAAACTAGTACACACAAAATACATAGTTAACAATGAAATAATATAAAAGGCAAAAAAGATTTACTATTATAATTAGAAACATACACACACCTAGTGAAATAAACATCACAAAAACACATACAAAATAAAACCTAAGTATAATAAAATCTTATGCATTAGTATAATAATTATGCAACTATGACGAAATAGAAAGATAGTGTTGTTTCACTCTTCTTTTATAAACTGCAAGAGTTGGGCAGCCCTTGATGTCAGGCGGAAGTAACTTCCACAATCATACTGCGTGCGACGTGAAGAAGTAGGAATTGAAGTCGGTTAATTAATTACTGACAATTTAAATATTCCTTGAAAGTCCTGAAGCTCAGGCAGTGGTCCGAAGACTACTGCTGGTCCACAAGAGCAGAAATATGATTAACGCATGGTTAAATTTTCAAACTCAATGCTGTCAAGGTAACTGAGTTAAAAGAGGATGCCGGATTTTGTATGGCCGCCGTCCCCACCCTCCGACAGATACATCCCCCACCCTCCGACATGTCCACAAAAGACAAAACAGCTAATTTAGTTGTTAAAATATATGGGGTATTTATTAATAAAAAAACTTGTAGAAATTAATTTCACATGAATGTGTTTCTTTTCCACACGAAGGCATTTACTATTAGTCATCTATTACAAATTTACAATATGATCAAGCATTTGTGCTGGTGCATTAAAATTAATGTGTCTCCGTAACCCCAGGTACCATACAATGGATATTATGTGCGCACAACTTAGGTTAGGTTAGGTCTTATCGCACTAGGCGATTTCTTATAAGCAACATAATTATAGGCGAAATAAATAATATAAACCACAAAGATTTGATGTCATCACAACTTATACAACAGATCATATCATTCGACAGACGACCGCAAACTCTAGTGCTGGTGTCGAAACTAACTTCGTTATTTAAACTGATTTTGAAGTATGCGATTGGTATAATATGCGTAGTATTGCACAAATAGGCACGAAGCAGCGAGGGTCAGTGATACTGTTTACTAAAGTATTCTTCAAGTGCGTAACATGTATCATCAGCCGCTGGCCGCGGCAGGTATTGGGGCTCCATTTCCTAACAGCGGCAACTAGGGCTGCGTGTAACACCGCTCGGCTTTGCTACCGTTACATTGTGTAAGGCGTCCCCGATCGCCGGCCACCGCACATCGCACCTTGCACTCGTTGTTATTAAAAACAGTGAAATGTAGAATATTTACCTTATTGCCACATTCTAAGTTACAGCTACTTGTGAAAGGGCATGAAACCTCACATTGCGCTGGTATTCCCCCAAATGTGTTTCATACACCCATACTCAGGTCCGATAGGGCCCATTCTAGTGGCAGCAACCGTGGTTATATATATCAAGATTCTGAGAAAGTTTTCCCTAAAGCAATTTATAATCCTCGTAAGATTAGAACCAGATATGTATATATAAAGGAAGGTATTGTTTTCCATAATTTGATTGTAATGCGTTTAGCTATATAATGGGCCTATCGGTTGCATACAAAGGGCGATTACCATGACAATGTGTGATCGGAGCATCACAGGATACATTGCCAATGTCACTGCCCCCGCCAGCCGCCTGGCCGCGGTTGCAGCTAATCGCCTAGCGCTCTATGCTAGCCTAGTACTTTGCCAACAGAAAACTGACACAGTCTTTGATGCTCAGAAATGTATGCTATCTTAGTACCTTCTTAGTTGGCTTGGTCATGCGCCCAATATGCACCTTGTTTCGGTTCCTCGTGATAATTAATTCCTGAAAAATATTTTCGACAGCTATATAAAAATATTTGCATTTAGATATGCAATATACAAGGAAGTAGGTGACGTGTTGCACCCACCTGATTAAACAGAATCATGACTGCTGATGAGAGATGATAGGATTGACGATGGATCATTACTTGCAGATGAGCAGTACTACTCCATGCCGCAGCTGTTCACGCTGGATGAGTGGCCGGGCTGCGTGGCGGCGCGCGCGCCCTACTGCGTCGGCACCTTCGAGCTGACGCCCGAGAAGCGCCCGCACCCGCTCTTTGACGTCATGCAGGTATGCATATCTTCTGCCTAGACCTTCCCAACTAGGTATGTCAAAATCACCTTCTAGTGCAGCCAGATGCAACTAAATATCTATATTTACAATGACCTAAGAATGACAGTCGCATTCCGTGGCATGCAGATGCAGAGGTCTCAGTATTGTAATTGATGGTCACACGTCTGTGAACTGACCTTCGAGCAATCCGTCGTTCACCTGTTACTACTTAGCCACAAGCAAGGTAACACCAGCATCACCAACAGCACCATAATAGTCCTAATGCTGGGCTATGCTATGTCCTACTTTCTGTGAGGACCGTAATTCCCCATGCAGGCCCTTGAGTTGCCTTGTGTTCTACGGACGGAGATGACGGATACGGTGAGAGATGGATGGGGCCCAATAAGGCCGATGCCTGCTAGGGCTGCGGGATTAATCGGAAGAGTTACCGTGGCCCTGGCAATAAAGGGTAACTGAAGGTGTGTTTTAGTATGTAACAGTCCACTTAAAGAAAGGGGAGGAGTTATTTGACAAGATCCCGACTCAAAAAAAGCCTCCGGCGATACACAGTCACGACAATTTTAATTAAGAATTCCGGAGAGCCGTACATGTATAATGTTATGTTATATTTACCTGATAGTTCAAGTACTGAAAGCGACAAGTCATGAGCTAAGCATTGAGAAATTGCACGTAACTATAAATATGTAGTAATAGTATGTATTAATATCTTCATGTTTTCGAGTGCTGTCGGCGCGGGCGCTGCGCCGCCGCTTGGCCTACTATCCATCACTTTCAATTTCACGCCACTACTTTACTATTCAAATTCTAATTTATGTGTTCATATTATATATCCTCTTACCTGTCTAGGCTGTTTACTATTGTGTAATAAATGAGTTGTTTTAATTACACCCATTTTATTTCAAATACATACTTAATTAATTTAATTTTTTTATTCAAACTCTTTCACTTACACGGCTCGACGTATTAAAATTATGTACCTATTTCGTAAAGAAAATTAAACGTAAGGTGCCACTTGTAAAACCCCGATTACTCTTCCTTTCAAAACACGATCAATCAACTCGATCAATAAGAACGATCAAAGTAAGCTATTCACATACAAGCAGGAATATTAAGTGTTAATTACCTCTGACCTTTTTGGCGAAGCTTTCATAATACAAACATTGTATATGTTGACACTGTTGAATCATTTCCACTCAAACTTATGTATTCAAAGTTCCCGTCAACAACATACTCGCACTTGACTGATAACCTTAAGCGTAGAGGCTGACATCTTAACAATGATGTTACATTGTAAACACATCGTTAGTCTCAACTAAGTGCCTATTCATTTTTGCCCTCTTTCTATTTCGTTGAGACTAGGAGAGTATAGATAGGTAGTATTAATGTCCTCGGTTGGTTTGCATAAGCTCTTGTAAAAGTGAAACCGCCAGGTATTCAACAAGCCTTCTATTAGAAGTGTCCTGCCAACACTCCACACACTATAGAATGTTCACATACTGGCTGAGGTCACTCAAGAGTTTGTGTAATTGGCCGATGTGGGCCAGTCTCCGCAAACCCGTTATTACATCTTCGTTAGAAAAGATTAAGACAGCGGAAAGGTCACATGTGCAGACAATCGATCAATACTTTCATAGCGAGGTTGCTAAGTCAAAAGTACTCACATGATTTATGACAAAAACATTGTACACTCAGTTCGCAATAAATGTTTTGACTTTGACTTTAACATACTCAGCCTCATAATGTTCCCACTGCTGGGACTCAGGCCTCCTCTCTAGAAGAGAGAAGTAAGACCATTGTAAATTAATAAATAAATGTTAATTCTGTCATTGGACATACTGTTAACCTTCTTAAAAGGAACACTCTTGAATTTGAGGAGGAGGAGATTTCTAGACCTCCATTAGTCATAGTAACAGTTTCATATTCATAGCAAATGATATCGATTTTTGACTCTTATTAACGAATGTATGAGACAAACTAACCTAGCTAGGCCCGACGAATTCCGTTAAAGACAAGCTTTTTCCAAAAAGAAGCTTGTGATCCACTTCGTCTAAAGCCTTCTGAAAATCAGGTTACACGTCGTCAATTTGAACTCGAAGATTCATGTTTTCAAACAGTAATTTATTAAAAATTACAAGGCAAACCGTTTAACAAAATCATAATTCGGGCATAATTAGCATGGATGAAATTGAAGATATAAAGTCAGGTATACCCGTAGTTGATCTGCATAGTGTCAAAGAATGCGAGTTCATGAAAAGAATCAAAGAAGATCGGAAACTAGTCTGTAGGGTACCGACCCTACCCCCTCCACCGGGAGGAGGTATATTTGAGGTGGATATGGCTGAGAAACTAGCCTTGCTCTTCTTACTCCATATAGATACAATAAGGACGTAATATCTAGACCGCTTCGAACTTTGAGCAATGCTACGGTTGCGCCATAGGTAGTTCTTTTTAGAAATCATGGTGAATGCGTATTGAGTATTTTTTCGATTATGCGCGTTAGTTCGGAACGCCATTTTCAGAGTCGCCACTACACTTCACATTTTTCGAACTATCAGAGACAGAATGTTCGCGATCGAATCAGTCTTCCCCAAATTACCTTTCTATGGTACATTTCCGTGTATAAACCAACCAACATCTTCATAATTTCAGTTCATAATAAGATTATTTTAGGTATAGGTAAGTACTGGAGCTATGAACTGATTAGTTTTTCGAAGGGAGCGGCTTGCAGTGAAAGGGCCCTAGAGAAGTACTCACTAGGGGGCAGGGGAAGGAGGGGGAGGTCAATGACCCTATCTCACGTGCACGCTGACCGGCTGCACGGGAGTTCACCTTGAGCTATCCGATGTAGACCTATGGATCCAAACATCATGTACCTACTGCAGGGCTGATGGCAAATATTTTGACTAATCTCCTAAATACGACCAGTATATATCAAAGACTACTAGATTAGCATTAATGGTACATCGAAGACAGATTATGTTCATCAATATAGGTACTATGCGATTAAGTTCGTGAAATAGATCTACCTTGAAATTTATGAAAATAAGACACTTTAGGTGGAAATCGATCTCGACGTTGTAAAAAAGGGCGTCAGATTTATTTGAAATAATATGAAATCTATTATGCTAGGCTAAGACCTCCATTGATCTTGAAATTTATAAAACAAAATGGTTACTACGTAAGTGAAGCTTTATCTAGTCTAGTTTCTTTTGAATACAAGTTTGGCAATACTTCCCTAGTTGTCAATAAAACACAAATACAACCTTATGGCAATGTTATTGACCTTACCCGGTGGTTGCTCAACTAGCGCATTGCCCAACCGCGCAGTGTGCCAGCCTGGGCACGAGGAGCCGGCTGTGACTGCGGTTGAGCAACCATCTCACTTGCGAACCAGTGGTTAGGTTAACTGAGTGCTGGGCACTGATTAGCCCGTCACCTGATTGATGCTAATGGCAGATATTTATAGTATTTTAAACTATTTTAGAATTCTAAAAGGATTTTTAATTAACATCAATCAGTAAAATTACTTGTATAACAGGATACGAACGACAATTTTAAATGAACCGTATCTTATTAAAAGTAGGACCTTGAGTAGAAAATTGTTCAGAATAGGCACTCAAATTTTGTAAATAATAATACCTTTATAAGCATGTTCAAAAATACTATACTACTCAGATATTAGGGAGCGTTAGTAAGCAAACACCGATACATAGTCTGAAATGTAATTTGTGTTACCGTTCGTGGATGAAGGATGACCAATCAATTACCTACGCGTACTTAATTATAATTATCAATTATATAAGTGGAAACTTGTAATTGGCCTTCTTCTGCATATTATAATGTTTTTTACTGTAATATATTAGCTGCAAGTTTTCTTAAAATCAATAAAAATGTTCCTTGTTTGTTTGTGCTGTAAGCGATAAGACCGACATTGTAGCCATAGATTTAAGTTTGTGTAAAAGTTTTGTTGGTATATAATAAAGTTTATTCTATTGTATGACAGCGCTACTCGGCGAACTCAGTGGACAACTTCAACCACACGCGGCTGCACCGCGGGCTGTGCCTGCCGCGCAGCTGCGCGCAGGACGCGCCCGCGCGCGCCCACGACCTGCAGCACGACCAGCTGCGCGACTGGTACGTACCTACTGATCAACTAGTAACAACTTCAACCACACGCGGCTGCACCGCGGGCTGTGCCTGCCGCGCAGCTGCGCGCCGCACGCGCCCGCGCGCGCCCACGACCTGCAGCACGACCAGCTGCGCGACTGGTACGTACCTACTGATCAACTAGTAACAACTTCAACCACACGCAGCTGCACCGCGGGCTGTGCCTGCCGTGCAGCTGCGCGCTGCAAGCGCCCACGCGCGACCACGACCTGCAGCACGACCAGCTGCGCGACTGGTACGTACCTACTGATCAACTAGTAACAACTTCAACCACACGCAGCTGCACCGCGGGCTGTGCCTGCCGTGCAGCTGCGCGCTGCAAGCGCCCACGCGCGACCACGACCTGCAGCACGACCAGCTGCGCGACTGGTACGTATTGATCAACTTAGTAATAACTTCAACCACAAACAAATCAACTTCATCACATCACAGTTGATGGAAAACTCAACTGAAATATTTTAACCAAACCGTCTCTAGACAAGACGTCGTCTCTCCCTCTGTATTATTGAAGTTCTTACGACCCATCCTAAGGTTGTCTGGCAGATATCGTTGTCAGCGACAGGACTGCCACTGTACCCATAGATTTAAGTTTTTGTATAGTTGTGTTACTTTTTTGAAGTACAATAAAGTTTATTCTATTCTACTCTATTCTCTGTCAGGTAGCTAATCTAACCACGCTTGGCACGCTTGGCTTGGCTTTTGGGTAAACTGCAAAGTTAACGGAACTTGCTGTCGCATTATGCCACCCATTTAGATTAAGATGCATTCCTCTGTTGTTCTGGAAGCTTACTTACCTTCAGTTGTACCCAACTGCTAATAAAAGTTAAGAATTTGATCCAATTACGTAGGCATGTAGTTTGTTGTGGCCATGCATTCATGTCCTTCGTACACAATTAATTCTGAATATTAGTTACCTTACATAATAGGTACCTAAATTAATTAAGAAAACCAACCGAAGTGACAACTTGGGGCGCTACCCCTAGCGACTCTGCCTTAGTTCCTTGCGGTCCCAAGGCTCATTCTTGCAATTGCCTAATGCCAATGATACCTATATCAGAGACTAACATTTCTGTCACCTGTGTCACGTCTTAAAGCAAACCTCGTCCCTATCTAACTCCTATTTTTCAAAGAGAAGCTCTTAATGAGGTCTATAATAGTAGTGATCCTGGTGCACGAGCCAGCACGCAGCTTGTGACCGAACGCTACATGTAGCCTTCTGTGACTATAGACTGTAAGTACAGAGTGGACACGAACTGGCCAAGCGTGTCATCGCGTTAAGGTATCGCGACACACTTATGGCTCTCTCTGTAATATCGAACTACCATCCTAGTTTCCAACATGTAAGTACATATCAAAGGATTTGTGTAGCGATTTAATAAAAGATACCATTCCAGAACGCTCCCATTTTTATTAAAATTCAGTTCCGATATTAGAATCGACTACGTTGCGATGAAACAAATAACAGATAGTACTTACTAATTAAAATAGTCTCATTATGGAACCGATCTGATGATGAAGCCGGAACGTAGGCATCAAAACTGTTTTCTAGTCGTAGCTTAAAAACTTATTAGATTTGTCATCAGAAGCACTTTGGCTATAAGGTATCATCGAAATCTTCTGAAGTTGAAGCCGGAAGTTAGGAACAAGAACTCCGTAAGGTTTACAGGCTGCGTCATAGTCGCGTGCGTATCGCGTCTGTATCGCTACAAACGCGCGACACGACAACGGCGCACGGCGGGTTTAAAAAACGTGGTGTGCACAGGCCCTTATAAAACAATAAAAATAGCCCAGCCGTGTTTCGATTTATTTAGGTTGTCATGATGCACTCTGACTGTAGGTAGATGGTTTGAATGGTTATATTGTACACATAAAAATTCTGAACATTTAAGAACATTAAAGAGAAAATGATGAGTGATTATTTGAAAGTAAAAGCACAAGTCGGTGCTTTTGGTCTTTTTTCTTAGTTATTGGACACTGACTTTCAAAGTTAAAACATGCACTTAGATGTGTTTATTTTGGGAAATAATAATGGTTCCGAAAAACAATTTAATCTCCAGCGATCTGTGGCCGACTATTATTCTAATTAACTAGCGTTATAATGAATTACCGACAAAAAACCCAAAACATAAACGAAAAAAAATATCCAATTTAACAACAAATAAGAGCATGTTCAAATTACATTTCCTCCTAAAAAAAAAATGGATCTTCGAATAAAAAAACTAAACTTCCGAATAGAATACTGAACCTCCGACAAAATTACTAAGTTACCGACAACAGAGGTTTGGTCAAAATAATCATATTTTTACAACTTGCATGAACTGTTTTAATTTCTATTGTTGGTTATCAAATTCATTTTTTAGCTCTCAATAATGATGAAAATACCTCAACTGTTCGGCCCGCGCGATGGAGTTCGGATCTACTACGTAACTACATTTTCATAATAAACTGAGTTTTGTTTTATTTTTATCTTTGTTCTTGCTGACATTATAAAAGTTAAGAAATTTGTCGATTAATAATACAGTATAATATTCTAGGAAACCAAAGTCTACTTTGTTTTCGATTAAGGCATGAATAGGGGTACGTATCAAAATCCCGAAAGTTCATTATACCTATGGCTGAAATACCGACATGCAAAACACCGAAATTCAAAATACCGAAAGGTTTAAATGCCGATAGTCGTTATATCGAAACACAAAATACCGATGTTCAAATGCCCGAAAGGACGAAATCCCGAATAGACGAAACTACTTGAACGTAGCGGTTGGTCACAGTTCTAACGTTACCTAACCTATTTCACCCAGTTCAAAGTGCAACCAAAATACAATCTACCTGTGACTAGACTATTAGACAATAGTAAACACATTTTTACGAGAGATTGTGGCTGAAATAGGTTAGGTTAGGTTAGAATTGTGACTAAAAGCGCGCGAGCCGAGCGAGCGAAGCGAGCGGCGCCGCGGCAGCGGCCGGCGAGTGCTACTTCTCAAAATAAAACAAATCGGGACCTTAGGGCACCTCGACACGGATGAGTCGGGATTTTGAACTTCGGGATTTTAAACATTCGAACAAATGAACTTTCGGGATTTTAAACTTTCGACCATACGACCATTTGGCGTTTCAATTTTCGGAATCTCGTCCATCGGTAATTTAAAATTCGGGATTTTTATACGTACCCATGAATACGACTGTTTTAACTTTTTAACGCCTGAAATAGGTACCGATATCGAAGCATACCCGTGGTAAGTAAAATTCATGATATATGTTGCAATTAAAAGTTATTGTTACAAGTACATTTTTATATTTTTATAAGTTTCTGTATAGCCACTCAGAATAATATTTTCAGTATAACGTGACAGTTAAAATAGCACCACAATCTATGAAATATGAAAGGTAATTTATGAATTAATAGTAGGCAAGTAAAGATAAAAATTACAAAGCAAAGTTTTCAGTAGAACGTAATTTATGCTGGTAGAAAAGTATTATGGCAATAGACAGTCATGTTTATTTTTCGAAGATTTCAGTATCTCATTCGGTCGTTTCGTCATTTTTATTCGGACAAAAGTAGTCGGAAAGTTAGTATTTTAGGCAGTAGATTTAATATTTTGAGTAAGGACAATTCTTCTTTTTTTGTCGGAGCTTTTATTACTACCCGTTTATTTTCAACTCATAATTTTCTCTTGTTTCTCTTCATGACAGACAGCTTCGTGTAAGCGTAGTTACTAAGTACTAACATTTCAACTACTAACTATCAACGATAGAATAACTGAGCTGCTATATAACACCGGTTTTTACAATGATAATGATAAGGTTTCAATAATTATTACATCTAAATTTACAAAAATGTAGTCCAGCAAACAGCTCTGTGGACTTCTTAGTGTTAGCTGGTAAGAATAAGTGGTGCAGTGAACTCCCTAATAGATATGAGCGAGCACTATCGGTGTACCTGCTGTATGTTTGTTTCGGTCCTCAGGTTCACAGCATGTGTGAACGCACAGACGTCGTCCGCGTACAACCTGTCGGCGTCCCTGCTGCGGCTGGAGTACTGCAGCCGCGGCGCCGGCCCCGCTCCCCTCACCGCCAGCGAGCAGGCCTTCGCGGGGCTGCTGGCGGCGCTGCTGACGCTCAGCGTCGTTAGCACCGCGCTCGACCTCGTGCTGCCCGACCACGCCAAGAAAGGTATTTTTCAACATACTTACTCAAAAACCCTACACGCTCTTATCCCACCGCTTTTAGGCACGCAATACACTGTTTTCCGCACTAGTGCAAAAAAGTGCGCTTGCTCTCCCCCGCCACAAAATTACATGTAAGTATCGTATCAAGCTGGGCCCGCGTCGACCCCCGCGAGTCGCCGGTCAACGCCCGTTTATTCATATCTTCGTAAGTGTATTGAAAAAAATCGTTTAATACATGTGCAAAGTCACTGCAGCCCTCGGCTCGTGCGGATTCCGCCTCGGTCGCAATGACAAACTTTCTGCACTTGTATCAAAATGTACCATTGCAGGCATAAACATAGGAGAGGGATTTAGTCAGTAAAAGTTTGAAACACCCTCGCGTTTCGCCCGAGAGCGGAAGAAGTCATTAGATGATTCCAAACTACAAAAAAATAATTCTAAAGCGTTTCTGGAGGTTTCCATTTGTTTAGACCTATATCTGGGTCTCCACAATATCCGCTAAACAATAAATATCTACCAATAGGCAATACACCGCATGTGATCAATTCATGCCAAGTTTCATTAATCATAGTTTTTCCAAATAATCGTAATTTGCGTAAACAGAATTGCATAACGCTACGTAACGAATTCGCACGGGTCACTGACAGCGACGGCGGCGACGTAGCAAAGTTTCGCTCAGAAAACTTACTACGAACAATGCTTGCTTTTAGTATTTTACTTGATTGAGATTAAACTATTGTGGAGTCGATGGGCGATGGCGTCCTGTCGCAGCCAGCCCTGGTGTAGACTATGGTCCGGAACGAGATTGAATGGGAAGCGGTCCATTTAGAAAAAACTTCCTCATGCCCCGACCGCCGCTCCAGAAAACACTTCAGGCGTCGGGAGTCGCTGGGTGATTCCCGTCCATCAGGCACAGGTTTACGAACGGCAAGCAATGGGCACCTCGAAGTCCGGTGACAGCGCGTCGTGTGCCACACGCGCCTTAATGAGATGACAGTAAAACTTCAAGAAACCATATAGCCAATGCCTGCTAGGGCTGCGGGAATGTTTGATAGAGTTACCGTGGCCCGTGACATGAGGACAGCTGAAGGAACACAGGTGGTTTTCGTCAGTAAAAGCCTCTAACACCCTCTCGCACCACGCACAGCGGAACCAGTTCATCGTGTGGTACTTCTCCACGTGGCTGGCTCGCGGCGGCTCGACGCCGGCGATAAGATTGCTACAACCTTTCATTATTCGGCCGCTAATCGCGTTGCTAGCCACCACAAAAAATATAAAATTGAGACACAATCGCTGTGGTGTTCCTTAGGTTTTCTTGGTACCGTAACAACTTATAAGTGCATAACAAAGTTCATGTACATAGGCGAGCTTAACTCAAAGTCTCTTGATAAATAGTACATTAATACAGGGAAATATCTTCTGAATCCAGAATAAGATAGTTTGTAACCTGTATATATCCTGGATTATGGAGAGAGACTCTACCTAACCCTTCAGAGATCGTATCCCTTAAAGACTTTATAGATCTGAAAACTTCATAAATGCAACGGCTAACAGAATGAGCCTTGGCAAGATCTCGCTGGCATGCAAAAATAGAGAAAAATCATCTTTATACCCATAATCACAAGATCGTAACTCCTGAGGCGCAAATGGTCCCTGGCTTGGAATCTCTATCCCATTCCATCGTGAGAGTGAGTAAGAAAAGAGTGAACCCAACTTCCTACCAATACTCACAAGGTCATCACACCCCAGGAGCAGAATGGGCGCTATCCTGGTCCATTCCGTCGTGTTGGCGCGCGCTGCACGCGCCGCCCCCTAGCTCGTCGCGCACCGACCTGACCTCGTTCGACGGGCTGCGCGTGCTCACCATGCTGGTGGTCATCATCGAGCACGTCTGCTGGATCACCACGCAGACCTACCTCACTGACACCAAGATATATGAGCAGGTAATATTTGAAAATAGTCTTTCGCTGTAAATAGGTATGCTACTGCCAGGTGATAAAAAATAAATTCTAGCAAATCAAATTAATCGCGTCATGAAACGCGATAAAGGTCTGAATATCTGGTAGCCGGATATCCGGCGCTCCGACCTCGTAGCTTGCCGAATATCCGGTATCCGGCCAAACCACTATCTGTTTTATCTCTGATTCATAGGAAAGATCCAAAGCTCATGTTCTGCTCCCTAGATCCGAGGCTCAGTGGACGTGGTGTTGATGACGAACAGCACGCTGGTGGTGCAGATCTTCTTCATCATGTCCTCGTTCCTGCTAGCGCACAAGTTGCTACAGCAGCGCCGCCGCGGCGAGAACGTGCCGCCCTTCTCCACCTTCATCGAGACTATGGTCAACAGGATTATCAGGTGAGTCAGGAATCAAGCAGTGTAGAGTGTTAGCGACTTCGGAATAGGTAGACACACTGATACTCCATCAATGACAATGACTAGTCATACGCTACCCTAATTTCGCGTGGTCCAATCCAAACATATTGAAATGCTCTATATTAACAGCTGATAGAATATCGCTGCATTGGAAAGCCTCCCACTAGGTGGACCGATGATCTGGTGAGAGCCGCGGGAATGCGATGGATGCGACATGCACAGGACCATTCGATGTGCAGACACTTGAGGGAGGCCTATTAGTCACATTGGACGTCCTTCGGCTGAAATATTGATGAGAATTTCGTTTTGTGTAGGCCCTATGGACATCACTTTGTCTTTTAGCTGTCACAAATAAGACAAACAGTGCACCGTTAAGTGAAACAGACTTAAGACAGAAGCACAAAAAAAAACATGGCTACCCTTTGAGTAATAAATATGTAAAGCAATAAGACCACAGAGTGATAAAGTGATAAGTTGGTGTATAGGTAGTCTGTGTAATAAGTCAACCGACTTGGGAATTTTGTATAAAATTTAATCATATAAAAAATACTTATATTCGATACTTTTATAAGGTTCTTATAGTAAACTATGATCTCTATCTCATAATCAACCTTGATTATTGAACCCGTGTTGACTACATCAGATTTCATTAAATCCTATTAATTACCCAAGTCGTTTAGCTTATTAGACAGACTCTAGCTACGGAGATAACGAGAAATCATTTTTTTTCACAAAACAGAATACAACTGAATTTAATATACATATATAAAAAAACACTAAGAAGTAAAAATTAAAAACCTTTTATTAAGTAAGTACATAAAAAAATACAAATAAGTAGGTAACTTTCGGATGCCAGACGACATCAAGAAGGCATCCAGACTCCAGAGGATGGGGGGATGGTGATGTTATGTCATGTAATAAGTTCGTATATATGTTGATTTTGAGTTGATGATGCAGAACAAATAATGATGTGTAATATGCGTTCGTTGGTGACAGGGTGAGCCCGTCGTACTGGGTGGTGGTGTGGTTCGCGGCGTCGTGGTGGGAGCGCCTGGGCCGCGGGCCGCTGTGGGCGCCGCTCGTGGCCGCCGAGGCCGCCGTGTGCCGCCGCAAGTGGTGGACGCACCTGCTCTACCTCAACAACATCCTGCAAGCCGACGACAAGTGCCTCATACAGACCTGGTGAGTCCAACTTCACCTACTCGAGATATACGAGTCTTCATCGTACTTCTCGCTTTCCAGGTAAACATTTGACCGCCAGAGCGTAAACACAAACGCGGCGCTCCTTGCAAGTCAGCCACAAATTCAGCGCAAATATGTACTTACAAATAAATAACTATTTCAACATCATATCGATAAGTTCGTAAGCAGTATCTAAGGGATATAAAGTTGAACTAAAACAACCCACCAAGTTACCAACCTACTATTTGCACAGGTAGCTGGATGAGTATCAAGCTAAAAGGCGTTCGACCGGAGAGTCCAACTTCAAACAGTGTCCTACTATTCACTCTCCTAGAGAGGAGGTCTGAGCCAACAGTGGGAACATGTTATGTTTTTGTACAAAAAGATAGACTTTATGGCATAAAGAAAATTGTACCAGCTGGTTAGGCCCTGGCTAGGCTTGGTCTTTGTCTTCTCCCAAACATTTGGTGAATTTATTGACTTCAATAATTACAGTAGAAGCTAAAACATTTGTTTTTAATAATACCTATACACATGTAAAAGATGGTGCATGTTATCAACGCCACGTCGATTCGAGCTCAATGCTAACTTTCGCTGTACTAGCTTCAGTTCAGTTGATGGCAACTTGTTCGTGTGATGTTCCGGCAGGTACCTGGCGGCCGACATGCAGCTGTACGCGGCGTGCCTGGCGCTGACGCTGGCGCTGTGGCGCTGGCGGCGCGCGGCGCTGGCCGTGCTGGCGGGCCTGCTGCTCGCCTCCATCGCGCTGCTTTTCGGCCTCGCCTACTCCTGGCACCTAGTGCCCACCTACGTCATGCACCGCCCTGAGTGAGTTCATTCATCACGGTTCAATACAAATCTTGTACTAACTTCTTCTAACGTTTTCGCTCACTGTGGCCCTGCTCCATATCCATTTTTCAGGACAACAAGTACTTAGCCTTCATTTTTGTGTAGGTAGGTACCTAATAATTACCTCGTTTGCAGGTCGGTGCGGCTGGCGTACCAAGGAGAATCGTCATTCAACGTGCTGTACCAGTCGCCGCTGGGCAACGTGCCGGGCGCGCTGGCGGGGCTGCTGCTGGCGCACCTGCAGCACGCGCTGCTCGACCTGGACGTGCAGCTGCCGCGCTACAAGGTACGTCACGACCAGTACCTATCCTCTGCAGGCTATAATGTACTTATGTACCCATCTACGTAAGCAAATACAGAATAAGTAAATGCACCGCAGCCTACTGCCATCAAGTCAGTCTTCTTCCAATTATCGAGTTACACACCACTATTCGGTTCTCCGCCTTCCGCATCCAGTCTAAAGCTCAGCTCAGTTTGCTCTATTTAAATGTTCATCTAGCTGGTCAGGTCGATAGTGCATCTAGCTCGCTAATACGCCATCTCCGATCAAAGACTCGTCGGCTGCTCGTCCTCCTTTCAACAAGTCAGTATGACTAGTCTACTGACAATACAGCCAACAAACAATATAATCAGCTTTGTCATACTACATTACCAATATAGGTACCTACCATAAAACTTTACCGCCAAATGAAGACTTACTAATTTTTTCTAACTCATCAGAAGCAGGCGGGTTATGAGACCTTGTAACGGCAGCCTCAGCACGCGCTATGGCCTATTAAAGTTTCTCTAGTTCCGGCGTCATTACCTACCATTTGGTATACATTGTATAATGTATATTTTTTCTGTAAGATTCCATCTAATCTTTGTGCAATGCAGTGCAATCCACGTACAATAAACTACGAGTAAGTACCGTGACGCACGCCATTCCTGAAGTTATCTCTATTACATACAATAAACCTAGCCGGGGGCCGCCAGGTCCACTGCAGTGGATAAGACAAACGTAGCTTGTTAACTTTCACAGACAGCACAGCGTCCATTGCACTGATTAACCGTGCATAAAGGCTATGTAGGTACCATCGCGGTCATTTCTGCATGATCACTTAAAAAAATCGCTTAAATCCTGCGGCGCGGCGCCAAAGCAAACCCTTCGAAGTTTCCATTTCAAATGCAAGCAAAAATGAACTTAACACTGGTCAGGCGGAAGTGTCTTTGATGGTACAAACAAACCCGTACATATAGTATAGTATATTTTTACCCGTACATATAGTATAGCATAGTTTAATTTTTCGAGATTCTGACTAACAAGATTTTCCAAAAACTTTTAGGCTTTTAAAAAAACACGTAAGTACCTACGTACCTACCTATGTATTTTCTGGCACAAGTTTATTGAAATATTAGTGAATGATGGAATTACCGATTACGAATAGAGCGTTCAGACTACAATATTTCTATGGTTCAGACGTTATTTCTATTTTTTTGTGTTATTGAAACAACAAGCTTTAAACCAAGCTCACGTTACGATAGATGAATTGGGCCCTCTTAAGTAAACGTTCAGTAGTGGTTGTATTATCGTTGAGTCATTCGCCTCGGGTCAATCATCTATCAGTTTCGGACGTTTAGCTCAATATACAAAATAACTCAATAACACGAACCTACCAACAATAATAAAAAAAAAAACTTAAAACAGCTTATCAATTTAACATTACCCGTACAGCCTTATAACACAGAAAATGTTATCTAGAATGTTTTAACAAAAGTCAATAGATCGCGAACCTACCATATCTCGGTGTAGGTCCTGCCCTAAATAGAACTATATAACCAGCGGCAGCGCAGCGGACCACTTTCACCGCCGGCTAGCTGTCACGATTGTATAACACTACCATGGAGTAAGAATTCACTCGTTACGAGCGATGATAAAGGACTCGTGAATAGATAGACATCTGAATGCGAACGTAACTGTTCTTTGACTGACTTGTTGGTCTAGTGGTCAGTAGCCCTGACTGCTATGCCGGAGGTCGTGGGTTCTATTCCCACCCAAGAAAAATGTTTGTGTGATGAGCACGATCATTTGTTCGATGTCTGGGTGTAAAACATATTTATATTATGCATGTTACCAAAAGAGTTATGAGTATACATGTGGATGGGTGGAGAGGGAGAGGGAGGCCAAAGAAAAGATGGATGGATTGTGTGAAGAATGATATGAAAGAAAAGGAAGTTAGTGATAGCATGACGAGTGACAGGGTAGAATGGAAGAAAAAAACGTATTGCGCCGACCCCAAATAAGATGGGACAAGGGCAGGAAGAAGAAGAAGAAGATTTAGAAAAGTTGTCTACTACTCATAGGGCAAGCTCTGCTTAGTTTGGCGTTGTGTGAAAGTTGTGGAAAAAAAAAGCCAGGATATCTACGTAGATGACATCGATGGCATCCTATGAGGGCAGCGATGGTCGAAATAGAATAGAATATAATAAAGTTTATTGTACACCAAAATAGTAACAATTTCACAGAAACAAAAAAAAAAAACAAAAAAATATCAATATATTTGTGGTCGACCACGTGACATTTCGATAGTGACAATAGGCGAGTGCGGGAATCAATCCCGCGACACACAGTACCTACAGCAGACAATTAGGTACTCAACCGCTGCACCAACCGTGAAACAATAACGGTTAATTTCATGTTGCAGTTCGTCATGATTGCAGGATGTTTGCCGGTTGCAGCTTGCGAGTTAAACTGTGGCACTGTAGTTATAAATGATGTACAATATCACTCATCATTGTCTATCTGTTTAGATAATAGTGGAGGTTGTTCGGGCCAAGAGATACCTACGACATGTGTTTTACTTAAATACCTTATTATTCAGGGGCGTGGTGAGAATATATCGGCATTTATCTAGGTGACAATAAACCGTAGGGGCCCAGCACGGTTGGAGCCTACTGGGGCCTAGGGTCTGCTTCTGAAAGGAAGACTCGGCCCTCGGACTCGGTCATATGAAAGGCAACGAAAGAACAGGAGTGGGTTTTTAGTCAGTAAAAGTCTGACACACACTACCGCTCCGACCAAGAGCGGGAGATGTCATTAGATGACTTTCCCACCTAAAAAATAGTAGTTTTTACACCACCTGCTCGATAATGTCGTTTTACACGTCATACAAACCTCACTTAAAGCAAGTCATTATATGCCTAGGGAGATAATGCAGTATGGCCGATCCCTAGGGAATAATGAGATTTGAATTTGGAGCATCAAGAATCGTCAACATTGTGAATTAAAATGTAGGCGCATCGAACAAGTTGACTCGAAATTCAAACCAAAGAGTATGTAATCACTATGATTCAAACTGGCCACTAATAAAAAAAAGAAAATAGAATAAAACGTGCGTACTGACGACACGGGAGCATTATAGAAAATTGAAACTATAGAATCTTGGAGTAGTGAATTTTGTTTGTTTGATGAACTTGTAAATATAATACTATATTTCTCTAATATATGATTTGGTCGACCAAATTGTCTTTTAATTATCTCACAGATGGTGTAAAAAGTAGAGTATGCAACACGGGGATAAAGCTGTCTTTGTCTTGGGCGGCTTAAATTCCTCACTTCACTCAGGTTTCTTTATTAACTCCCTCGCAATGCTCGGGAGTTAATTTTATAAATCCCTCACTATCGTTCGGGATTAAAATCAGCAACCTTCGTTTCGTTCGGAATTCAACATGCCGCCCGCGACTTAAAGACATTGCTTTATCCCCTAGTCACATAAACTACTATTATGTGACTAGGGGATAAAGCAGTGTCTTTAAGTCGCGGGCGGCATGTTGAATTCCGAACGAAACGAAGGTTGCCGATTTTAATCCCGAACGACAGTGAGGGATTTATAAAATTAACTCCCGAGCATTGCGAGGGAGTTAATAAAGAAACCTGAGTGAAGTGAGGAATTTAAGCCGCCCAAGACAAAGACAGCTTTATCCCCGTGTTGCATACTCTACTTTTTACACCATCTGTGAGATAATTAAAAGACAATTTGGTTGACCAAATCATATATTAGAGAAATATAAGTATTATATTTACAAGTTGATCAAACAAACAAAATTCACTACTCCAAGATTCTATAGTTTCAATTTTCTATAATGCTCCCGTGTCGTCAGTACGCACGTTTTATTCTATTTTCTTTTTTTTTGTTAGTGGCCAGTTTGAATCATAGTGATTACATACTCTTTGGTTTGAATTTCGAGTCAACTTGTTCGATGCGCCTACATTTTAATTCACAATGTTGACGATTCTTGATGCTCCAAATTCAAATCTCATTATTCCCTAGGGATCGGCCATACTGCATTATCTCCCTAGGCATATAATGACTTGCTTTATGTGAGGTTTGTATGACGTGTAAAACGACATTATCGAGCAGGTGGTGTAAAATAGTAGTTTATGTGACTAGGGGATAAAGCAGTGTCTTTAAGTCGCGGGCGGCATGTTGAATTCCGAACGAAACGAAGGTTGCTGATTTTAATCCCGAACGACAGTGAGGGATTTATAAAATTAACTCCCGAGCATCGCGAGGGAGTTAATAAAGAAACCTGAGTGAAGTGAGGAATTCAAGCCGCCCAAGACAAAGACAGCTTTATCCCCGTGTTGCATACTCTACTTTTTACACCATCTGTGAGATAATTAAAAGACAATTTGGTCAACCAAATCATATACTAGAGAAATATAAGTATTAGAGTCTGTCTAATAAGTTACACGACTAGGGTAATTATCAGGATTTACTTAAATCTGATGTAGTCAACACGGGTTCAATAATCAAGGTTAATTAAGAGATAGAGATCATTGTTTACTAACAGAAGAACCTTATGACAAGTATCGAATATAAGTTTTTTTTTAAATGATTAAATATTATACAAAATTCTCAAGTCGGTTGACTTATTAGACAGACTATATACGAGTATTTACAAGTTCATCAAACAAACAAAATTCACTACTCCAAGATTCTATAACGTTCCCGTCAGTACGCACGTTTTCTATTTTCTTTTTTTTGTTAGTGGCCAGTTTGAATCATAGTGATTACATACTCTTTGGTTTGAATTTCAAGTCAACTTGTTCGATGCGCCACATTTTAATTCACAATGTTGACGATTTAAATGTTCCAAATTCAAATCTCATTATTCCCTAGGGATCGGCCATACTGCATTATCTCCCTAGGGATAGAATGACTTGCTTTAAGTGAGGTTTGCATGACGTATAAAACGACATTATCGAGCAGGTGGTGTAAAAAGGTATTTATTGGCCACATCAGCAGTAGGAAGGCACAAATATTTATTTATTATTTATTTTATTATATGCTTTATGCACACAAAAGTACAGAGGCGGACTTAGCCTTAGGCATTTTCTGCCAGTCAACCCAAAAACAACACAAATGTATTGTGCTTGGATTGTCCTTTTAAGGATTCAGGTACTAATAATGATGCGTGTTACAGATATTCGGGTGGATCTCGGTGGCGTCGGTGCCGGTGGCGGCGTGGTGGGTGGCGGCGTCGCCGCTGGCGCTGGGCCGCGGGCCGCCCGGCCGCCTGGCCGCCGCCGCGCTCGCCGCCATCGAGCGGCCCGTCTTCTCCTTCTTCGTCGCCATGGCGCTGCTCGGGGCCATGAATAACGTGCCTTGTAAGTAACATATTATGAATGCCTATGAAGCCACATCACAGCTCAGCTTCACATGACTAACTTTCACACGTCACACGTACAAGCGTGCAAGCAGCGGCGGGATCGTCTACTGTTCGTCACGGATGCGTAGCTGATAAACCACTTAGTAGACCTTAGCTGTCGTGAAGCTTGGGTAGCTCGCTGTCCGACCGTCCGGTAACTGTCCGGACCGAGCCCAAGTCGTCGACGGCGCGCACTGTTCCCGCGCGTCTCAAGGAGTTGCCAGCAACAGCAGGGGCCCAGGGTTTAGCTCCGAAAGGTAGCTCAGCCATCCCCGGTGTGAAAGGCAAAAAGGAACGGGGTGAGTTTCTTAGTCTTAGGGGGATGTCATTTGGATCAGATGATTTTTGCCACGACCAAAAGCTATCGTGAAGCTAGAAATTAAACTAGACGTCTACTCTGAAAGAATTATAGAAAGTATAATACATAGGTAATCATCTAATGATAACCTCTGTAACGGCGCCGCGCACCGTGCTAGACTGCTCGTCGCTTCCTATGAGATTGTACAAGCTTCTTGCTCCAGCTTGCGCAAGAGTGGAGGGACGAACGGCTTAGTTATGTGGTGCAGACGATGCATAAACATACATTTATGGAGAGTTCTTATACCTACATGTTTGATAATAAAATAGACGTTTCATACGATAATATTTCTGAAGATATTGCACACTTGTCTACCTACTTTCTATTACTTACCTATCTAATGTCTGCCACAGAGTAGAGTCACAGTATTACAATTTTAATACTAGGTATGGTAGATTCGTTCAACTACGGTAACGAATATTTGCGCATTACGAAAGCCATTGCTTTCATAACAGACCACATTGTGGTTCGCGGGAGTGGGTGCCTAATCACATGGACTCACCTCTATATCACTTATTTCAAACAATTAAGAATGTATGTAGGTAAGTACGTAGTTTAGGTGATCGGAATAGGTAGGGCTATTTAGATTCATTGACCGCTAACATTGATGTTAATATGGATATTCCACGGGATTATTAATATGTTTTTGTATAACTTCAGAATAAAAATGTTTAAATGATTGTTGATTCTTGAATAAGAAATTGTTACGTAAAAAAATTTAAGTGGTTTAATGAATCAAGTTTATTATTTATTATACAATCCTTAATCCCGTCCTTCTTATATTTACCCGTCAGAAAGGAAGTGTCATTAGTCCCGAAGGCAAGAATAGGTTTTTTTTTATAATTTTACTACTTAGGTACTTATAATCGAACCAAATCCCGGGACTCGGGGAATATCCATATTATTCTAACCTATGGCAAATACATAAAACAACCCTACCTATTCCGATATCTGGTTATAAGTTGACACGAGGAGCCTGTGTACCAACTACCTATAGGTATTCAGCGGACTATCAGCGCCTTACGGGTCCAATATAATAACGGGTTCAGGATGTTGATACAGCTACCCCGTTTCTGCAGTGCATCAGGTAGGTACCTATGTTCGCAGAGGCGCACGTCGATGGCTTCCACGCCATCGTTAAACAGAAATCGGCCTCTTTGCCCTGAAGAGTGCGGGCAAGCTCAAAGTCCATCCTGGTTTTCATGGTTAAAGTGGTCCGCTATGAATAGGATTCTACTTTGTTAAGTGGTGTTGTTCATCGAATATCAAGAACAACCACCTTGTTTTAAAAAAATGTCTAGGTTTTTCTCAATTGTTTACTAACCCTTAAGGATGTCATGTCACTAATCTGAGTTAAAAAAAATATTTTTATAAGTCCACTCCTACAACCAACATTATGATCTCTAGGTGCATATATGCGAATGTAAATTTGTTTATTCGCTTTCACGCTTTAACGGCTGCACGTATTTCTAGAGTGTTAAACTGCTGTTTGTAATCCTAATTAAGTAGGTGCGAGTTTATTTTCCGTGAGGCAGTGGTTCTTCAAATAGCGCAACCTACAGGACCTGTAGGCCTGGTCACCCCCAACCACGACGACTCTGCATGCTTTACAAAATAATCATATGTTTATGTTTGATTCCAGCGGCAGTGCAGCGGTGCCTGTCGTGGCGCGGCTGGGCGTCGTGGGCGCGGCTGTCGTTCGGCGCGCTGCTGCTGCACATGCCGCTCAACAAGTCGCTGGTGGCCGCCCGCCTCATGCCCTCCATGCTCGACCGCCAGTCCGCTGTATGTGCCCACTTTTACGCAGTTCCTCCCCTTTACAGCAGTCCACAGCTGGACAGCCTAGGCCTAGTAATCACAGAGTACATTTTTTACTAGTAATGTAAATGCTAAAATAATGCAAGCCATCCCACATGATCCTCGGCTACACACAGCTAGCCGTACCCATCCTAGCTTTTAGTTGGTTCCGCTTGAGATACCTAACCGAGTGGACTAACTTCGTGTAACTGGCAGACTGGACTGGTCCGTTCTCGTCAATGTTTACTAAACTGTAACCAGCGTAAGGAACCTGAGATTATTTTTCTCTTGTGCTGACTTGAGACCAAACATTGTACCATTATACGAGTGTATTATTTGGTCAGATCCTGGAGTGGTTCGGCGTGGCAGCAGTGTCGTACATGACGGCGCTGCCGCTGGCGCTGCTGGTGGAGCTGCCGGCGCAGCGCCTGCACCGCGCGCTGTCGCGGCGCCGCCCCGCCGCGCAAGCGCCCAAGCCGCCGCCCGCCGCCGCCGACAAGCCCACCGACAAGGCCGACTTGTGAACATCTCGCACGCAATAGTACGACACGAGTGCGACACGAAATGTTCTCAACTAATATAAGTCAAACCGTGTGTCAGTCTGCCGTTGTGCAAAAGACTTGGAAAGCACGTTTATGTACATTACAGCAGCACTCCATGCGTTACTACTTCGTGCCTGTGGATGTCAACCTTCGGGGATTATGGGCGGCTTATTACAAATTATTTTAGGCTGGACCTAATAGGGTAATGGTTCCAAAATTGTGGGTATAGCACTGAATGGTAACAAACAATCTTTAAAAATAATTTGAGATAATTTGAACCCATCACCAGCCACTGGAGTACCTAGTGACTTCTGCTTTGTGCATTTTAACTTTTGTGGCTCTTTATATTAAAAAGTATAGGTTGCAATAGAATTCGAAATTTATCATAAATGGTTTTATATCTCAAATTGAAAATTCAAATATAATTGTACTTAATTTACTTGTTGGCACTACCGATCCTATTTAATAAAAACACAAATAACTGTGTTAGCAACTTCATTTTAAAATACATATTTAACATAAAACTGGCAAACTCAAGCATATTGTCAATAAACACCAACTTTTATCTTTGTACTAGACAGAACGCAGAGCAGAAATCAAAGAAATGAGCGACAAAATCTGTAATATTTAGTGTCAACTAAGTATTGACAGAGTTTTCGTGACATCACACAGCTTGGCCAGACCAAGCTATTGAACACGAGTATGACCTACTGTAAAATAGTAAGCCATAATTTCATGGTCCATGGTGCCCACAGGATGACTGATAACAGTGCTTTATGAACTGATTAACATAGGTTAAGTGACAAATGTTTACTATCCTGAACCTTTTACACCTACTTTATTTACTTTTGACTTTATGGCCAACATTCAGTTGCCATCACGGATCTTGAGTGGTTGCGCAGAAGTCAAATATTCGGTCTCTTTAGTGGTGCGAAGTGTCAGTGACTGGCTCGCCGCGCCATCGCGTCATAGACGTCACTCCTAATTCGTTTCCTGCGTTGCTGCATGTATCTAACAACGAAGACGATTGGGTCGCCAATGTATGGAATGCGCAAAGCGATCCCCACTCTGACGCCGAGCGCTCAAGATCCGTTTTGGCAATTATACAAAGGTTACTAGCCGATTCTGGCTCTTCTTCATGGCTGTAATTGTATTGAAAGTGGGCTTGCTTCTCGGGGTGACATTATGTGATAGTAGATCTTAGGGTAAGGGCAGTCCGCCCGTGGTGAGAGACTTAATTAGCTGTGTGTAACAAATACATGTAGGATTTTGTATGTACTGAGCTTTGAGTGCACAAATGAATTTTCATGTAATTGAAATAAAAATTAAAAGACATTTTAATACAACATAGAAAAATATTTGTATAAGGTAGTTTCTTTAATCTCTAGTGATATAAAAATTATGATAACTCTGATGTCATAATAATCAATTTCTTTTTGTGCACTTGATGTGTCAAGTACAGTTAAATAAATCTGTACATAATAATTGGTGTTTTATTTCCATACTCCCTACCAATTTTTTGACATGGGAAATCATCTAATGACTTCTCCAGCTCTAGGGCGGAGTGGGATATCAGCCTTTGACTGACTAAAACCACACCTATGTACCGAAGTAGTCATTGGCCCCACTGGTGGGCATCTATGGTTTTGCTGACATCTCTGAGACTAGATCAGACCATAGCCTGTAGCCCTGTGCTAAATCTAGTGAGGACCTGTCCTGTGGAATTCCTCAAGGTCTAGTGCTGATATACAATATTGAAAGAAGGATGTAATTTAAAGAATTTATTCTGTATCATACACACCAGTCACAGTCTCATCACAAAAGACTTCACACAGCACAAAGTGTTACTGTTCACGACAAAATTCTTGATCACCACAAAGTTGAATTTATTCTACTAGAACAATACACACATTTAGTGCATCCAGTATATACAATAATTATACTGCCGATACAGTTGGCCAGCATTAGAGCCTGAAGGACTATATTCTCATAAACACTTTTAAGCAGGATCACTAACAGAATAAACTACAGATTAAAGCAAAATAAAACTAAGTCACAGTTTAAAAGTTATTGCAGATATAATGATTGGCCCTGCCTAAAAGGGTATCAAGACAGAGCATAGACACATGGGACTTAACTAAAATAAAACTTAAATAGCCTTAAGATATATTATACTTAGACAGGTATTATCACATAGAGAAGTAGATGTGACAGAAGCTTAGCGTCGCGAAGGTCCGGAGCCACCCTGCCAGCCCCCACGATGCCCCCCCCCTCTACCGACTGCCCGGCCCCGACCAGCAGCTGGAAATTACCACTTTACATCAATATATTGAATCCTGATATTATAGAACTCTATTTGCAGAGAATATAGAAGTAGGTGGGTCATCTTAGGGGCCCAGTGCCCCTACTTAGGAGGGGAAACTGCATGTGATCCTCATCCACCTGAATATTAGGATCACAAACAACATTCTAAAAACTGACAATGTGTGCTGTGTTTATGTTGTGTGTGTAGTTGTTTATGATAAACAAGAATGTCCATTTTTATTTCTTCAAGATTAAAATAAGAGATTTAATTGATTTTTCGACCTCACATAGGAAGAATCTATTGTACAACTAGGATATAATAAAAATACCAAGTGGTAATTTTAAGTTATCATTTCTTTTGTTTGAGAACCTTTACTCCTATGAACCTATGGTTTAGGCTGACGCTTTGCAATATATGTTGAAATTGAAATTTGAAAATAGTAAAACTGTAACTTATGACTTCAGGTTCAACTTGAGGCCATTGACTTTTCACATAGCAACATAAAAATATTTTCAAAACAATGTTTGTGTTACTGCCACTAACATTTGCTCAAGGATAACTTTCAGAAGACTATAATACTGACCTTGTGCTCGTAATATCGCACTTTTGCCACGACCGGCAGTTGGCTTGTTCCCTTGTCGTTTGAACATGGGAGCATTTTTCAACATGTCTGGTAATATCAGAAACCTGATTTTGGATCCCCGGATGTATACATTCTCCAACTGGGCGACTCTTCCATCCCTATATGTCACGGTAACGAGGGTCATTTGGCAATTCATGTTATCCTCAGCCTCAATCAGCTTCCCGCGATAAACTTCACCGGTATTCGTTTCACAAGTCACTACATGACCCTCTGCTTCGTGTAGTACTTTAATAGGAACGCCGATAGACATATTTAAAGTTTCAGTAGCACTAACACTTGAAATAAATTGCTTTTTATCAGGTTAAATTCAGATTAAAGTGGATTAAAATTCACAATTTGTTTCTTGCGAAAGATAACCAAACAAAACAACAAATCATAGACTACCTACAATATTTTTTTTTTCTAAGATGGCCGTTTGGTGTTGCCAATTGAAATAGGTCACCGATGATCTGAAGGCTGGTCCCCGTAGGGTAAAGATTTTATATAATATGGGACTTATTACACGGTCATGAAAGCGTCAATCAATTCCAACAATCATGATTGATGGTTTTCGTCAATCGGTACTAAAAAATGTCAATCACCGCATTAGACGGTAGAATATTGTCGTCAATCAAAACTGTGACTGTGGCAAAACTGACAGCAAAACCTACCGTTTAATGTTCGCCTAAGTATTAAAGGTCACTGATGATCTCTACTAAGGTTAGTGTATTAGGCGACCACTACACGGTCATGCAAGCGTCAATCAATTTCATTAATGATGATTGATAGTTTTCGTTAGTCAGTTAGCGATGGGTCGTTGAAGGTTTTTCCGTCAACGAAACGTTAACGTTGAATTGCGTTTGTCAGCTAGTTGATCAACTAGTTAATTTCTTCAACGAGTTAACGTGTTACGAATGTCAACTTGCATGAACGATAGACGCCTAAACGCTTTTATTAACGTATGCTGTTCTAATGTTAATTTACGAACAATGTTAATTTACGAACAAGTTGAAATTGGCATTTTAATAAAATGTTATCCAATTTGTATTTTGTCCTTGTATTGTATTTTTAGCGTTTTGTATCTCAAAGGGAACTTCTCAGGAACTAGGTACAACACGTGGAGATAGGTAGTTAATCACACTATTATTATAAAGATGAAAGTTTACGAGTGTTTCCGGTTGTGTAGTGTGACCGGTAAAACGGTTATACACTCGTAAACGAGCGTGAAGAATAACTGTCCCTAAAGAAATACAATTTACGTACGTTGAAAATAACAAAACGTTGACGTGAACAAATCAACTCGTTGAATTCGTCAAACGATGAAACGAGTTGAATTCATAAACGTCGTTGTCTCGTAACTCGTTGACGAATTCAACGAGTTGATTTGTACACGGTCAACGTTAATATCGTTGAAAAGACATCAACGTTGATTCAACTAGTTCGTTGATTCAACGCCCATCGCTGCAGTCAGTACTAAAAAACGTCAATCACTGCATTATAAGGTACGATTTTCGTCAATCAAAACTTTGACTGTGGCAAAACTGACAGCAAAACCTACCGTGGAATGTTCCACATATTTACACATTCGTGTAAGTGTTTGCTATTGGCCTAGTCGTTCGACGAATTTGTAAACAAAGTACGTGACGCGAATAATATCGCGTAGTTTGCACATGCATGTGACTTGCGAGTATTTCGAAAAAACGATATTTTTTTTATAGTTATAAGGTAACCTGGCTTTTGAATCAAAAGGCAATAATTCAATTTGTATTATCCGTTAACAAAATGTAAACATGTCAAACAAAACGTTGTCTATGAGTGACTAACCAAACTGAAGCTAACTTACGAAATTCTGTTGTTGTTGGAGGCTTCCCCTTATAATATTATTATACTCTTTGACTATACTGTTTGTTGAAGGCTTTTTCCTTACAACTAAATTAAAACGGCGAGTAGAATACGTGAGCCATGACAACAGAAGTGATGAAAGTTGAGTTGGAGTTGGAGACGTGTTGCATCTGCGGCGGCGGCGGTGAGCTGCTGTCGCCGGAGGAGCACGACGCGGGCGCTCCGCCCATGCAGGTGCCGCTGCGCACCATGCTAGTGCACCTGAATTCAAGCAAGGTACGCCGACCTATTTTAATTGTCAGTTCATTATCAAAACAATTTCATAACCTAAATTTTATGTTAAACGCGAACTAAGGGAAAGACCCCTAGGCCATTTCGTTAGTTAACCCTTTTCTGTTATGTGAATCCGCCCCTAAGGCTACCCACTGACCCTCAAATCATCAAAGCCGAGGGCTTGCTCGGAAGAGTTACCGTGGTCTTCGCAAACTGAAGGAACACTGAGTTTTAATCAGTACAAGTTTTAAACACCTGCTATGTCTGGATACTGTTTTACATCCTATATTTTGTAATATATTACTGGCAGTTCAGTTATGCAAGCAGTTCAATTATGTAGTATTTAAAGTGTATGTTATGTAGCATGAAGTGACTGCAACTGTGTATAATGACTTTGTTCTGTAAAGTGTCCTCATTCTATGCAAAAGTGTATTTGTTACTAGGTGGTGCCTGAAGGGCGTCTGTGTAGCAGTTGCATCCGCCGCACCCTGGAGGCGTATGAGTTCAGTACGGCTCTGTCATCGCGAGGAGTGCCACCACTCAGCGAAAAGATTCGAGCACTACGGAGAAGGTGAGCAGATATGCTTGTTCTTACAAAATACCTACCTGAATTTGTGTGTGTAGTGTCTGTAACTCCTCATGATGTAAATTGCTTTTTTTCTGATTCCAACAACCAATTCGGGAGTTTCTAAAATGTAATGAGTTCCATATTTTCTATTAATTGATCTATCTGGATACTGATTGATGTATTTGAATAGATCAAGTCATTGTGCAATTACACATATACAATTAGAGGCCACAATTGCACTGTACCAAATCTAAAGTTTCTAATATTTCTACATAAGAGAGGCTGCCTTGAGTACTTAGTTCTTTAAACTTTGTCATTGAATGGAGTAGTTACTTTGAGTACATAATCTAGTGTTTTTGGAGTACATATTTGGCAGCAAATATGCCGAGTGGGCCTTTTCAACAAGCTTTGCTGAGGTAGTCACTACAATACAATTTTCAGCTCCATTTTGCAGAGCTAGACCTAGTAGTTTGAGCTGTGCGTAAATATGTCATGTCATTCAGTCTGTCCTTTTGCATCACCACTACCACCCATGACTAGCAACCTAAATAAAGAAACAAAAAGTTCGTCTCTGCACCTTCAAGTGAATAATAAGTAAACTGGACTATTGATCTCTGTATAAAACAATGTTTCGAGTCTTTATTGAACATGCCAAAGTATGCAAGATAATGCAGAATGTACAAGCAAATCCAGAGACAGTTTTCTCTATTTTTATTCAAAATAAAAAATATTTAAAATTGCATTGGACAAACTTTCGTTGTTTTGTTTTCTATCAGACTGCACGAACTGACGCAGAAGATTGACGTATTCATCGTGGTGGGAGGTGCGGGCGCGGGCGGCGCCTACTCCGAGGAGGACATCATCATGGTGGAGCGCGACACGCTGGCGGCGGCGGCGGCGGCCGACGACGACGACCTGGAGCGAGCCCGCAACGCGCGCGGCGACTCCGTCTACCAGTGCTCCGTGTGCCCGCTTTCCTTCCAGGTACACGACGAGTGTGAGGCTTCTACTTAGGGGTACATGATGGTGCAGTGCCAGTGATTACAAGGTCGACTATACTTTTTGTGCTTGCTAAAAGAAGGGATGTTATTGATTGCAGCGCGTAGCGGAGTATCGCGCGCATTGCGCCACACACGCAGTGGACGCGCTGCACTCGTGCTGGACGTGCGGCGCGCAGTTCTCTACCCGAGCTGCGCTCAAGGAGCACGCCGGCGCAGCGTGCGGCGCCGCGCTGTGCTGTGCACTGTGCGGGCGCGCGCACGCCGCCGCCGCCGCGCTCCGCCGCCACGAGGCCGCGTGCCCGCCGCGCTGCCCCGCCTGCGGTGAGTACCGTGCTGCCCGTGTGTGTGCGTGCCTGTGCTATGTGTCACGCCGCTGTGCTGTGCACTGTGCGGGCGCGCGCACGCCGCCGCCGCCGCGCTCCGCCGCCACGAGGCCGCGTGCCCGCCGCGCTGCCCCGCCTGCGGTGAGTACCGTGCTGCCCGTGTGTGTGCGTGCCTGTGCTATGTGTCACGCCGCTGTGCTGTGCACTGTGCGGGCGCGCGCACGCCGCCGCCGCCGCGCTCCGCCGCCACGAGGCCGCGTGCCCGCCGCGCTGCCCCGCCTGCGGTGAGTACCGTGCTGCCCGTGTGTGTGCGTGCCTGTGCTATGTGTCACGCCGCTGTGCTGTGCACTGTGCGGGCGCGCGCACGCCGCCGCCGCCGCGCTCCGCCGCCACGAGGCCGCGTGCCCGCCGCGCTGCCCCGCCTGCGGTGAGTACCGTGCTGCCCGTGTGTGTGCGTGCCTGTGCTATGTGTCACGCCGCTGTGCTGTGCACTGTGCGGGCGCGCGCACGCCGCCGCCGCCGCGCTCCGCCGCCACGAGGCCGCGTGCCCGCCGCGCTGCCCCGCCTGCGGTGAGTACCGTGCTGCCCGTGTGTGTGCGTGCCTGTGCTATGTGTCACGCCGCTGTGCTGTGCACTGTGCGGGCGCGCGCACGCCGCCGCCGCCGCGCTCCGCCGCCACGAGGCCGCGTGCCCGCCGCGCTGCCCCGCCTGCGGTGAGTACCGTGCTGCCCGTGTGTGTGCGTGCCTGTGCTATGTGTCACGCCGCTGTGCTGTGCACTGTGCGGGCGCGCGCACGCCGCCGCCGCCGCGCTCCGCCGCCACGAGGCCGCGTGCCCGCCGCGCTGCCCCGCCTGCGGTGAGTACCGTGCTGCCCGTGTGTGTGCGTGCCTGTGCTATGTGTCACGCCGCTGTGCTGTGCACTGTGCGGGCGCGCGCACGCCGCCGCCGCCGCGCTCCGCCGCCACGAGGCCGCGTGCCCGCCGCGCTGCCCCGCCTGCGGTGAGTACCGTGCTGCCCGTGTGTGTGCGTGCCTGTGCTATGTGTCACGCCGCTGTGCTGTGCACTGTGCGGGCGCGCGCACGCCGCCGCCGCCGCGCTCCGCCGCCACGAGGCCGCGTGCCCGCCGCGCTGCCCCGCCTGCGGTGAGTACCGTGCTGCCCGTGTGTGTGCGTGCCTGTGCTATGTGTCACGCCGCTGTGCTGTGCACTGTGCGGGCGCGCGCACGCCGCCGCCGCCGCGCTCCGCCGCCACGAGGCCGCGTGCCCGCCGCGCTGCCCCGCCTGCGGTGAGTACCGTGCTGCCCGTGTGTGTGCGTGCCTGTGCTATGTGTCACGCCGCTGTGCTGTGCACTGTGCGGGCGCGCGCACGCCGCCGCCGCCGCGCTCCGCCGCCACGAGGCCGCGTGCCCGCCGCGCTGCCCCGCCTGCGGTGAGTACCGTGCTGCCCGTGTGTGTGCGTGCCTGTGCTATGTGTCACGCCGCTGTGCTGTGCACTGTGCGGGCGCGCGCACGCCGCCGCCGCCGCGCTCCGCCGCCACGAGGCCGCGTGCCCGCCGCGCTGCCCCGCCTGCGGTGAGTACCGTGCTGCCCGTGTGTGTGCGTGCCTGTGCTATGTGTCACGCCGCTGTGCTGTGCACTGTGCGGGCGCGCGCACGCCGCCGCCGCCGCGCTCCGCCGCCACGAGGCCGCGTGCCCGCCGCGCTGCCCCGCCTGCGGTGAGTACCGTGCTGCCCGTGTGTGTGCGTGCCTGTCCCGCGCGCCGCACGTGTGTCCGCCTCACTATGTCTCACTAGCGTCCCGTGTGCAGGCGTGCTGCTAGCGGACCGCGCGGCACTGTCGGCTCACTGCGCGGCACAGCACGGACGCGAGTGCCGCGCGCCGCACGTGTGCCCGCCTCACTATGTCTCACTAGCGTCCCGTGTGCAGGCGTGCTGCTAGCGGACCGCGCGGCACTGTCGGCTCACTGCGCGGCACAGCACGGACGCGAGTGCCGCGCGCCGCACGTGTGCCCGCCTCACTATGTCTCACTAGCGTCCCGTGTGCAGGCGTGCTGCTAGCGGACCGCGCGGCACTGTCGGCTCACTGCGCGGCACAGCACGGACGCGAGTGCCGCGCGCCGCACGTGTGCCCGCCTCACTATGTCTCACTAGCGTCCCGTGTGCAGGCGTGCTGCTAGCGGACCGCGCGGCACTGTCGGCTCACTGCGCGGCACAGCACGGACGCGAGTGCCGCGCGCCGCACGTGTGTCCGCAGTGCTTCCGCACGTGCGACACGCCCGAGCTGCTGTCGGCGCATCTGCTGCGTCACCGCCAGGCGAAGCAGTTCGTCTGCGGTTACGACGGCTGCATACTGCGCTTTGGAACCAGGTATGTTGCGTTACACGTTTTCATGATATAAAATAATTATTTAGTAACAAGTACTATTAATTTTAATTGATATTGAATAACTCAGGAGCAACCTGATGGCGCACATCCGCAAGTGCCACACGCGCGACGCGTCTCCCGAGCCGGCCGCGCCCGCGCCTCCCGCGCCACAAGGCTCCGCCTGCGACGACTGCGGACGCACGTCAGTATTGTCTTCACCATTTTAATCTTTCTTTTCGACTAATATTGTTTCAGCTTGAACAAATATCTATTTTAAAATAATCATATTTATGTTGATTTCAAAATTATGTTACATGACGTGGTTTGTTAAGTTATTTTACCATATTTTTGTTTGCAGATATAAAGTGGGATTTAAGTTTAACACTCTCATAATTATTTATATGAATGCTTCTGCCCGCGGCTTCGCTCCCGCTCTACCCTAATATACCTTACTCTACCCTACTCTACTCTACACGGATTAGGCGCACAATGCCATATTGACGCAAAATGCCACATTCGCAAAATGTCATATTCTCAAAATGTCATATTCCCAAAATGCCATATCGCAAAACGCCACATTAGCAAAATGCCATCTTCGCAAAATGCCATATTCGCAAAATGACTTTTCGCAAAATGCCACTTTCGCATAATGCCAAAATGTCATTTCGAACTCAGTATTTTTTTTATTTGGACGTTAGTATGTTTTTATGAAAAAAAGCCCACTGCAAGAAGTAAATAAGTAATTTTAACAATTTTTTTTTATTTTAATTTACGTAAATCGCACATTATGCGATAATTATGATTTTTTTAGAATGTGTCATTTTGATAATGTGGTATTTTGCTAATGTGACATTTTGAGAAAAGTCATTTTGCGAATGTGGCATTTTGCTAATGTGGCATTTTGCTAGTGTGGCATATTGCGAAATGTCATTTTGCGTCAATATGTCATTTTGCGAATGTGGCATTGTGCGCCTAATCCCTCTACACTACCCTACACTGCCGTAATTTTTTTTTTTCTATAAGAACCTTTTCCTCACAATAACAAACACAACAAAAAAAGAATTGGTGAAATCGGTTCAGTTGTTCTCGAGATTTACGCTTAGCAACACATTTAGCGATTCACTTTTACTGTCACTGAATTGTAGACGTAATTTTTGTATTATCACTTTTAAAGTGTACAATATGATACACTTAGTGAGTAATTTTGATAACACGTTTTTCTAGTAAGTTGTGTTGGTGCAGCAAAGTAATGTGATGTGGTGTGCAGGTTCGGCTCGGCGGCGGCGCTCAAGCGGCACGCGCGCGTGCACCGCCCGCGCCTGGAGCCCCGCGCCGCGCAGGTACGTACACGAGCACGCAGGGCTGTGCCACCAACACAAGTAAATAAGACATGACATCCAACATCTAATTCATGGAACATAACCAACGAATAAAATTAAAATCTAACCTTTAACCTTCTCGCCTCACGTAATTGAAGATCATTTCATAAGATACGATACTCTGATACTACTTGGAACGTTGCCACTGCACGGTTCCACGTAAAAATGATACGCGATTTCCAATCTCGCTCTGACACTTAACAAAAAATGAGATGGAGACTAGTGTGTTGCTGTTGCAATCGACGTGTTGGCTTTTACGTTCCTAACGGTTAAAATCGTAAGAACTCAACGTTCTAATATACGTGGATCAATTTTACTTAGGATTTTCCACAGAACAGAAAATAAAGGTAGAAGTGCCCCTATCCTGGCAAAGCACGGGAACTAGTGTCGGCAAACTCACACATTTGTATATTAAATTGTCCATTACACACATAAAAAACAGTAATATGATTGGCTACAAATTAAAAACGCAACTTTTACAAATCATCTTCTTATTGCTTTCATAAATTAAGTCTTATTACAACAAGTGAAAGTTGTTATTATATTGACATGACACAAACAATAAAGATGTTTTTCGTCTTAAAACCAATTTACAACGAGTTCAGCTACTCCACGCTAGATGGCGCTGTAACCAATTCATTCTATTCAGAACTCTAGATCCTTTGAAATAGATGCCATATTCACCTGCACATGTAATCACTTTTGCTACTCATTTAGAGATGTAGACATATTATATCGATATTTTAATATTGATGTTACGTAATTTATTCAGGTAAGCAATGTAATAATTTGTTAACATCATACAAATGCTTAATAATGGATAAGGTTGATTATCTTTAAAATATCAATGTTAAAGAGGTATTTGTATGTAGGGGGGTAATCTTATTTTTAACCGACTTCGAAAAGGAGAAGATTGTATGTTCGGCTTAATGTAGGTATGTTTTGTTCACCGATATCTCGGTCAATTGTGGACTGACTTGGAAATTTTTTTTTTTTTGAAGAAATTAAAATGTTCTTAGTAGGTATTGCTTTATCGTTCAAATATCTATATTTGTTTTGTGAAGTAAATGTATTACGGTTAATATTATGTAATATTCAGCCTTTCAAGCGTGAAGAAGTAAAGAAAGTGATTAGCAACCCGCACACGGAATAAAGAAAAGTAGAGGAAGTGCCCCTCAGATATCGCGCGCGTGTCAACATTAGGTCGAGATGCGCAACATTTAGCTTATTCGCCGTCAGACACTTATCGCGATTTCTTTATTCCGTGGGATTTTCAGCATAGAATATATTTTTCTCCCCGCTTGCTACAAAGTTGCCCCATAAATCAAATTAATATATTTTCAAAGACCTTTCTAAGGTACCAATTTCAATTTGCTACAAGGTGGGTACGTTTTGTTTCATGTTCACTGTTTTGTATGTATTTTGTTTTTATAGTTTTAAAGTTTTGTGATTAGTTATTGCTGTAACTTACTTGGTTTTGAAGTGATTAAATCATTAAACCCCAAGCGAACGCCGGCGTTCGGTCTCTCGCTAGATTGGATTGGACTTTTAATGTTTTCTGAACTTTCGTTCCTTAAACTAGTAGTCTAAGATCCGATTAAGAACGACCTTCACCGGTCTGTTTAATGGATGAAACGTATTTTATGATAAATTTAGTGTATTAAATAATATAACGCGGGTGGGTTGCCTAAGAAATTCCTGGCCAGACTATTATTAATTTAAAATTGAAAATTTACTTTTTATTTAGAAAAATGCACAACCGTTATTCATACCAGATTTTTTTTGCAGACAACACTATAACACCGTATTCGTAATGAAACAGCGTTATTTTGATATAGAATTTGTTGTATATCAAAATAAATACACCTGTTTATACATACCTGTTTATACCTGGCAACCCATAGTTATGCCACGAAACAAATAGGCAACCCAACATTTTTATGTTCTAAAGGCATCACTCTTTCGGTAAGTATTAAATTTATTCGTTAAACACACTGGTGCATTTTACAAAAAAAAAAAATTGTTTGGCCAGGAATTTCTCAGGCAACCCACCTGCGTTATATTATTTAATATATTAAATTTATCATAAAATACGTTTCATCCATTAAACAAACCGGTGAAGGTCGTTCTTAACCGTATCCTCTACTATAGACTGTGAAACTGGCTTCAAAAATAAGTCTATACAATCAGATTATTTCCAATACATGTCCTCATTGAGTGAATACCTTTTGAGCACGAGAAGCAACTAGTAGCAAAAATATAAACCTTACCGCGCGTAACATTTAGTTGCGTTGTGTTACAGGAGGAAGGCGACTCTCAGGAGGGAGAGGATATGGAGGGCGAGGTGGAATACTTAGAGGTGGAGGAGCTGGACGACATGCAGTACCGCGAGCAGGAAGAGTTCGAGCACAAGCCCGACGTGGACATGCACTGAGGCGCCTCGCACGTCGCCCGGCCGCAGCGCTACGCAACAACACTCGTGTCTCACTTGTACAATTTCTAAGAGCCGCCGTACACTAGGAACTCTCTAAAGCTGACCATATATCATAATCCAGCGGTTTAGGATCGGGGCTGGACGGATGACGGCCAGTCTTTAGCTCTGATGAAACCTGAAATGTTCTTTCTAATCACGCTTGAGCGGATCGAGCTTTATGATTCAGTGCTGAGTCTTGCTGAAAGGATCATTAGAGGGCTATTGAACATGGTGTTGTTAAGAGGTTTTACCACCTTCTGAAGAATCGTATTTTGACACAGAGATGATATTTTGACGTCGTTTTCACAAAAATATGGCTCAGTCAGTCCTTGATAGCTAACACTCCGCCAAACCATAATAATGACTATCTGGGAATCTTCTATTTTCTCGTTAGTAAATATTTTTTCTGGGTGCTCCATATAAAAAAATGTTTTTAGCATTCTGTTCATTTTTAAATTACCAGTTAAATGTTCAAGTGTGCCTCTATTCAAGGCTGCTAGTTTTAAGTATTTTTTTAAACGGTTCACGTTGTTGTGTTCTCATGTCTAAGCTCTATAATTAATTCTTTTGTTTTCGGAAAGGATATCGCAGTTTTTCTTTTATTGCTTTGATCGCCTTTTTGTACTAATACGGACGGTGTAAAGTCGGAGTAAACTTGAGCCCCAAGGAGGAACTAAGCTACTTTTTAATTGGCTTCGACTTCGTGTCCGCATTAACCGTTATTTGGTTATCGTTAGTTAGTAAATCGCTAATCGCTACGTGTAACCTAGTTAATTGTTTATAAGTAGTTATAAAATAGCTGCACGATTCCCGAGTGTAAAGATTAATGTAAAGACTCAACTATTTCGTTATAGTTAGATTGATAAGTGCCTGATTGTGTAAAAATGTATATAGGTGTCGGGAGGGGTGCAGGAGGGTGCACTTTATACAAGAAATATCAAAGCTTTTTAGAATATTATTTCAAATATATCCAACTAGGTGCTATAATGATCGTTCGCTCGTTCTTGCGTCCTTTTTAGTTGTCATGTTAGTTCTATCAGAGGTGATGACGTGAAGGTGCATCCTCCTGCTAATAGTTCTGCCGGCGCACATGTCAATGTGTGTACGCGTTTTGTTTTGAGGTGAGATATACGTATCATCATCAAATGACTTGTTCCACTCTGTGTGCCAGGCAGCGGGAACGCTTCCGAACGTTTCCCGTAGCCCTAATGGGCATCTCTTTGAGGCGCGCGTGGAGTATGCGCCGTCGACTTAGTCGTGGTCCCTACCAGACGGTGAGCTACCCATTGAATGTATTTAAATACCGTCAAAGACACTTCTTGCTGACCACCACTAAGTTCATTTTTGCTTGCACTCGAAACGAAAACTTCAAACCGTTTGGTTTGGCGCCGCGCCGCAGAATTCAAGCGAAAAATTTTTTCAGTCGTCAAGCAAAAATTACCGCGATGGGACGTCTGTTCCAAGTTATCATATAGGTATAAAGTATCATATAGGTATGATAACTTGGGACAGGCGTATCAAGATTAGATTCTTGTATTATATTCCTTTTTTTTTAATTTAGGTAAGTACAGAATATTTTTATGGGTTTCTTTCTTCTTTTGACTATTTTAAAGTTGAAATATATTGTGTTTATTTCTTCAATTGTATTATTATTTACTTAAAAATAGGTATGTGCAGTCATAGAAAAGGGTAGATTTAAACTAGTAAGCTTCAACAATAATACTTTATTATAACAATACTACAACACTAAATAATCGTGGAAAAATACTATAACAATATCACAATACATTAGGTAAAGGTCGCATGTCACTAATAATATTAATTCCATGCACATTCAATATTTAAATATTTGTCTTTCAAAAGGTCTAATAAATAACACATCCTGCGTAAGGGTGCAAACATAAAGATACAGGTTTTTCGGTCCCGACATGTCGGTACGGGTCGGTACACACCGGTACCGATAAAACCACATAAAGACACAGGCAAATCTGTATGTGTAAAACACTACACTCGCCAATGCCCAACACCCGCCAAAACTAATGCCCGTATGACTCGGTACAGGCAGTCGGTACCGACAAGTATGAACTTGTTTCTTTATAAATGAGCGCATAAGAACACACGGGAGAATTATGCCTGCACCGATCGGAACCGACCCGTACAGACTTGCCTGTACCGGTAACCTGTTTCTTTATGTTTGCACCCTTATACTGTAGAGTCACAGACCTCTATTAGTTAGGTATCTACACTTGCTTGCAAAAAAATCGGCCCACCCCTTTGGTTTTGGTTTAAAACACGATACTTAGAGAAAAAACTAAAATTAATTAAATAAAGTTTTTCACATCAATTTATAGCTAAAGAAGGAAAGCTTCATTGCACTTGTTTTAAAAGTCATATTTTTTTTTTTATTGATTTTACTCATTTATAGCACGATCAAATTGAAACCACGTTAAGCGATGCGCAGTAGATAATTTAGGATCATTGGCAGGCTTGTGTGGATGTAATCTCCTTTCTGCAAGTCTTCGTCGTACAATCCACTCACTTATTGAGACTACGGGCATAGAGAAGTTTTTGTTGCACCTGAACTCCAAAGACATGTCGATTACGCAAAGACATTGATACCAAAAATCGGTCATCGCGCTCTGATGTCGCCCGATTTCTGCGTGAATCCGATCGTCTATTGCAACTTCCGGTCTTCAACAAACCTTTGGCGCACTCGTCTTACTACAGATCGACTTAAATGAAGACTTCTAGCCGCGACGCCCTGACTCTACTTGAGCGGCCTCAGTTGGACTTGTATCTATTTTCACATGAAGCAAAGACGCTTAAAATTAAGTTAGATGATCAAAAAACCAACAAAGCTAGGCAAATTTCAAATAAAGAAAGATTTGATTCAATTTAAAATACGGAGCAAAATCAGAAACATGTTTTAAAAAGTTTAAAATGAGGGTGTTCGACGATTTGAGTCGATAATGTGAACAATGGGTACATTTACTAAAATGATGAGTCGGTGTAAAAGAAGTTTATAAACCTATCTTTTTTTTTTTTTTTTTTTTTTTTTTTTTTTTTCGATGGGAAAAATCGTCTTATGACAACCCCCGCTCTTGGGCGGAGCGGGAGATAGTGTCAGACTCTTACTGACTAAAAAACCCATCCCGTTCCTTCAAGCCTTCATACCGGGGCTCGAGCGCCCTTTCGGATAACCCTGGCCCCGGTAGGCTTCGACCCGGCTGGGCCCCTGCTGTTGCTGACAACTCCTTGAGGCGCGCGGGAACAGCGCGCGCCGTCGACGACTTGGGCTTGGTCCGGACAGTTACCGGACGGCCGGACAGCGAGCTACCCATTGCTCACTGTCCGCAAGCCCGCGCCTACGGTGGCTGGAAATCGGGATCGGAATCCCGGCGGCGGCGAGGGCGCCGTTGCCTGATGCGGTCGGCCTCCTCCTTAGCGAGCATTACTGCTTCGCAGAAGTCGGCGACCGCCTGCCACTCCTCCTCGCTCCGGACCATGGCCTCGACCAAGGCCCGGCGCGAGAGGTCTCCGCCGCCGATCACCCCCACGAGGGCACGGCGATGCTCTATAAACCTATCTTCAATAATACTAAAAGAAATTTTACAATTATTCAAATTTTTGGTTAATTATTGGGTTCCAAAGCGCTGCGTATGGGGTGGGCCGATTTTTTTGATCGCAAGTGTATTAGAGGTCAGTGTGTACAGTAGTCTTATCTTTCGGCTATGCCGGAGGATCGAAACCAAAATGCTAAACTCTCAAAATACAGGAGAAATGCTCCAAAATTAAATACAAGTCATCAGAACATTGTTGTGTACCACAGTAGCCACAACCACAATACCTTAAGTACTATAATGTGACAGCACATCGCGCGAGTGTTGGAGTGCTGCCGTCAAAAGTTGGATCTCTTTGGCCAGCAATGTTATGGCGTTAAAGAACGTAAAATTGAAGATCGATCGTCGTTACGGTGTATTACTGGTTCGAGTCATCGAAACACTTTGTGGCATTGCTGTCATAGTAACCCAAACTTGCATTTCAAGGGCTTCGGGGTGTTTTTCCATCAAGGATTTTCGAAGTAGCGAGGTGGTGCGAGTATAAACGAACTTTCTAGATAGATATGGAAAAGGATACAGTATACCTAGTTGAAAACGTTAGACAGGTTCGCTGCGCATTCCCGCGCCACCTCGCTACTGGACGTGTTGGTTAGGGCTGGGCTGTTGGTAGTGCGCGGCGCCGTAGTCCTCCGGCGTGTGGTCGGCACGGTTGGGCTGCGTGCGGCAGATGAGCGCCACGCGGCGCCACCTCGCTACTGGACGTGTTGGTTAGGGCTGGGCTGTTGGTAGTGCGCGGCGCCGTAGTCCTCCGGCGTGTGGTCGGCACGGTTGGGCTGCGTGCGGCAGATGAGCGCCACGCGGCGCCACCTCGCTACTGGACGTGTTGGTCAGGGCTGGGCTGTTGGTAGTGCGCGGCGCCGTAGTCCTCCGGCGTGTGGTCGGCACGGTTGGGCTGCGTGCGGCAGATGAGCGCCACGCGGCGCCACCTCGCTACTGGACGTGTTGGTTAGGGCTGGGCTGTTGGTAGTGCGCGGCGCCGTAGTCCTCCGGCGTGTGGTCGGCACGGTTGGGCTGCGTGCGGCAGATGAGCGCCACGCGGCGCCACCTCGCTACTGGACGTGTTGGTTAGGGCTGGGCTGTTGGTAGTGCGCGGCGCCGTAGTCCTCCGGCGTGTGGTCGGCACGGTTGGGCTGCGTGCGGCAGATGAGCGCCACGCGGCGCCACCTCGCTACTGGACGTGTTGGTTAGGGCTGGGCTGTTGGTAGTGCGCGGCGCCGTAGTCCTCCGGCGTGTGGTCGGCACGGTTGGGCTGCGTGCGGCAGATGAGCGCCACGCGGCGCCACCTCGCTACTGGACGTGTTGGTTAGGGCTGGGCTGTTGGTAGTGCGCGGCGCCGTAGTCCTCCGGCGTGTGGTCGGCACGGTTGGGCTGCGTGCGGCAGATGAGCGCCACGCGGCGCTGACGTGGGAGCGCCTGCCCGCGCCACAAGCTTTCAGTGCCACCCAGCACGGCGTGCGTGAACTCGTAGCGAGCTACGCCTCTGCAACCACGACCGACATCATTTGTATCACAATAGAAAATACTACGGGGCGGCCAGATAGCCATTTTGCGAGATACCCGAGCACGTCAGGAAATCAGGGGGAGAAACTTTGCACCCTGTAATATACTCCTACCACATTTAAACCCTTAATATGGCGGAGTTCGTTGAAGGCAGCCCGTCAGATTAGTGAAAAAAAAAGTGATCCTCAGAAAACTCAAGCGCGTCAGATTAAGACAAGTTAAGTACATGCAGAAAAGTGTATATTTCAATAATTTGACAACTTGAGCTTGGCATAAAGCTAGGTTGTAAGGTTCCTGTTAATAGTTGGTTGATAAAGGTGATATCAGACGGTTCGAGTGAACATTCACACGAATGAATGCTTCATTTTTCTTTCATTCCGTGTTCACACGACTTACTACGAATGACAAAGAAAAGAACGTTCATCTTTATTTACTTTAAATATGTCATCGCGTGAAGTCATCCGTCTCAGAATCTGTTTAATTTGTGATCATTTAATCCAAAAGTTTGTTTATAGCGTTTGTACGTAATGTTCTATCCTTGTATTTGTCAATTTTGTGGTTCCATAAACATTGATAATTCTTAAAATGTTCCAAAAACAGCAGCGTACTTTGCTCATTCCACTTGAACACCGCCAATTTTCCGTGACGCCACTGACTGGACTGGAGGTTGTCAAAGTGCGGTTGTGTGTGCTTGTTGTTCGCCACTATGGCGCTGTCGGCCGTCACGAGGTGGTACGGTACTAAAACTAGTGATGACAACCTCAGCGAAAAATACATCGATAAATGTTGGTAAAAAAAATTATAGATGTGTAAAGTACACATCTATAATTATTTTTCTTTTACATTATATTAGTAAATTTGAAAGTATATTTTAATTCATGAAACCCCAAGCGAACGCACCTTTCGTTCGCGCACCTATTGTCTTTCTATTGTGTCTGTAATTTCCACGATAGAAAGGTTAATCTTTCTGCATGTAAAGAATCATGGCCAATTTGGACTAGAAAAAAAAAAGTGTTGGTAACGAAATAAGATTGTCATCATAACATAATATATTATCAATGTAATTATCTGGTGGGTTCAGTTTATTTTTAAAACTAGGAGAAAAAAAGATATTCATTTTTTTAATTATTTTTTTTTTTTCAATAGAACGCGTCATAATATCTATAATCATGAACGCATCCTTAATATTAACATTCATAGAGAAGTCCTTAGTTTTTGAGTGGTCGATATCGATTTAATTTCTAAATAGAAATGAAAAAATACATAATTGTTAGATTATAGCTGTTTATGATTTTGTTATTTATTTAATCAAGATAAGCCACTAACAGACCTTTTTGATTTTTATTATGTGATTGAATCAAGTCATGAGTTATCCTTCGAAGAAAAAGTGATTTAATATTACGCAACAATCCTTCAGAACTGCAACAAATGATTACTACCTGCATAATGAATTCTATCCAATCACAAGAGGTAATTTAAACAATTTTTTAGTATTATTAAGACTAGCTGTTGTTTTACATAGTAATCAATTGAATTTGATGTTTATAACTCCTAGATCTTATTTTTAAAAGAAACAACATTGCAACGAAAGCTGGGTTCATAATTAACCTGTCAAATACCGTCAATTAGAGACACAATAGAAAGACAATAGCAGAGCAAATGCCAGCATTCGCTTGGAGTTTTATGAATTAATTTAAGTTTGATATTGCCAAACTGCCGCAAACAAACAGTGATCAATGTATGTGCCTATTTTGTATGACAACAAGACAGTAGAACAATATAAGACAGGTTTTAATAGTATTTTTAGATGAGTTTACCAATTCTCTCTTTTGTTTTAGCCAAGTACAAATGACAGAGTGTGTCATTCTTGCTGGATGAAAGCAAAAAGAAATGCTCTGTGTATGCAGACAGAACGAAGAGAAAATGAATTAGTTGATTTTTCTTCAACAATTATGGTAGAAGCACCTGAATAAGTACAACTTGACATTGAGACACCTGAATTACATTCAGCAATGGAGCAGTCTGAGATGGCTGATTACTCAGAACAAGGATCTGATGAAGTGGATATTGTGTTATCTAATCCCAGTATATGTACCTGCATTATCAACTATTACACTTTCGAATTACAGACGAGCACCCAATACTGGTGCACAGTGTGTATTTACTTATTGCACTAATCGAGACTTACATCGAATTTCAATAAAACAATATTACAGGAAACAATATTATGTGTACATTTTAATAAATAATAACACATTTGGGTTAGCTGGCATTAGAGATTATTGATGCAATTGTCTAGTTGGTCGATGCACACTAGGATGTTGTGCTCATGTTATGACCATCGTTTGGTTTCTTGGATGGGCCAGATACGAGCAAAATGTAGCTGCTCCTGTTGCATTTCTTGATGATATATTCATAAGAGAATTGTAATAAAGAATAAAAAAGTACCTAATCAGTTTTTATTTTTTTACATACATAATTTATTTTTACCAGTACCTTAGTGATTGTGATCTTGCAAGTGAAGAGGATTAAATGATAGTAAGACAACTCAAAAATTCTTTATTTAATTTTTATGTCAGCATGTTTAGTATGATTCTTACATATGAATAAAGATAACTTGAGCTTTTTATTCATATTCATTTATTTGCATCTACAATGTTTTAGAACAGATATAGTGTGTCCTCCAAATAAATCTAAAGGCTTAAGACTTAAATTCGATAAATTAAGCACTGTTTATAAAACAGTGGGACACCTGACCCCAATAAGTTTGGTTCATACATCGGTTTTGCCCGTGCGCGGGCTTATAGGTGAATCTAGAGGATAATTTCATAATGGTTAATCAGTATACTAGTCTTTGAAAATGGCTACTAGGCTGTACTAAGTTTTAAAGTCTATTGTTGCCATCGACCCTGTCCAATAAAAACAAAGCAACATTCCGCTGCGTCTATTTATTAGGTACAGTCAAGAATCTTGTTTGTCCGTAGGATATATAAATTCTTGGGGTACACCGTACAGTTTATCCTATTTGGCGCGAAATGGACAAATGACATATTTGACGTATTTTTTTACAGCTACAGATTATTAAGAAACCACATAACCTTAAAAAACATTTTAATTATTTACTAGTTTCTCCGTACTTTTAAAAATATATTGAATGCCGTACTTAGTAATGTTCATTCAGGCAAATCAAACGATACATGTTTCATCAAGTTACGATTTAATATTTTTTTATAGTCCAAGCATGTTAGGAGATTGACCATTGTTCTTTACTGTACTGCCTTTGTCTTAATCAGACTGATAAAAAATGCGAAAGTTTTGATGGATGCTTCTTACTTTTCCAGTCTTAACTACTAAATACTGAAATAATTATTTGTCAGTTAGCTTCGAAGTCGTGGAATCATTAATGAATACAGTAACACAGTCAAAAAGGTTAAATAAAATACATTTTATATTGTATTCATATGTTTTTTTTTTTTTGACGCCAGAATTAGTTCTAGTCAACTTCGTAGGTGGCGCTTCAAGTAGGTACAAAATACTAGCTGTCAAACGTATGAAACAGTGGTAGTATATAGATATATTTTTTTTTTTATAATTGATAAGCTCGCGTTTGACCACAATCTCACCTGATGGTAAGCGATGATGTGGCCGACGATGGAGCACGCTTGCCTAGAAGCAATCTATTCACTCTTGACTTAAAGCGGAGTGAACGTTCTCTCTATGTGCAGACCGTTTATTTTTCGTTCATTCGCAGTTGGAGTGAAAGGTGCCGAATGAAAAAATCTAACATCGTCGGATTTATGTCATTAATGAATTCATTCGGCACTCTTGTTTCATTTGGGGTTCAGACGAATCATTTCGAATGAAAGATGCCGCATAAAAGACAAAAATGAAAGAAAAGTGAACCGTCTGATACCGCCTTAAGTGAAAGTTTTACATTTATCGATGGTTTTAGCTACATCGCCCCATGAAAACCGTCAAATTATAGCTTTTTCGTAATTCTAATAGGATAACCTTCAAAATAAAATAAAAATCGCGCCCGAATATTTCAAGGTGACGTTTTTACATGTATGAAAATTCTTAAACTCTCGCCCTACTGAAATGGAAACTTGTTGTAGACTTTTTTCGCATGACGCTTTAGTAACTGCAAATTCATCCGGGCCTCCCCAATAAACTAATTAACCCTTTAACCAATAAAAATGCATTAAAGCGTCATTCAATAATTCGATCGACACGCCACCAACACAGCCCGAGGCATGCGAGACGAACCATTCGCGACGCACGCCTCGCGATGTCTGTACGCAGCTTAGGGTCAACTCACACCGAAAGAGCGGCGAAGGGCAGCGCAGTTTCAGTGTCATATGAATTTTAACTTTATTTTCATTTCTATAATACTTATCGCGACCCGTTTACCGTTTATAGAATTCGCCGGAATTCCCGCGGCCCCGCGCGACTCGTTCGAGTTTCTCATGCGATAATAAGTATTATAGCAATGAAAATAAAGTTAAAATTCATATGACACTGAAACTGCGCTGCGCTTCCCTGCCCTTCGCCGCTCTTTCGCTGTGAGTTGACCCTTAATGTTAACACACGGACGGGCAACTGATTAAGTTCGCTTCCGTACCAAATCTGTCTACCTTTAGAGTAGTCCGGAGATCATACGTATTACCCACAAGTAGCGTCCGTCTAGGTCCGCTACTGATATGGTTCGCTCCGTATGGATTCGACTCAAAATCTAAAGCATCAATTCAGTAATAAATCGTGTTCTTAAAAAACGGTTTCCTAATAATCGACTCGTTTCTTAAATCGATTGACAAAATTGAACTATTGTTTTAGATCGATTTAAAATCTTAACCAATTCTTCGAGATTGCCATTTCTACACGTCTTGATGTCGTACGCAAAGCTATTGCTAGAATGCATTTGGTCGGTTGTAAAATCGCTTTTCAGTAAATGCTCAAATAAGGCCATGTTTGAATATTGTGCGTGCCGCGCCCCTCTTAGTGCGACGCGCCATGTCCGCGTCTCTGAAAACGAGGCCGAAGGGTTTGACATTTACAATAATAGTGTTTTATATTGCTAAGATTAGATGAGGCAATACTTAATGACGTAAATGCTTTACATAGGATTGTCGTCTTACTTCATAATATAGAGTCCGCGGCGCGCCAGCAGCGCGTTGACCTCCATGTGCTTGTGCGTGCAGTGCACGAGCTGCATCACCGCGCTCGACGCCAGGCACAGCCCCGCGATCACATCGCCGCAAAACTAACACACAACCAGTTCACTCTCTGCTCGACTTAACCAACATTCAACGTTACTTCACACTACCGGCATGTCGTGTGAATGTTGACGACATGCCAGTGAAGGCTACAACCCTTCACCAGCGACAAGCAGCAGTGGCAAGCGTATCGCGAGTACATTTCCTTAGGATCTATGCAGAAGCATTCCTTGTCGCTAGTGAGGGGTTTGTGTGCACTCACGCGCACGGCGTCGACGTGCGGGCGGATGTGTCCGGCGGCGGCGAGGTCCAGCACGTGCACGTGCGGCAGGAAGTGCGTCGCGCCCGCGCTCGCCGCCACAGCGCGCACGCGGCTCAGCACGAGGTTGTTGTCCGACGACCACTGCGAGCGCTCCGTCTCGCGGAACCCTTGGATCGCCTGCAACATATTATACACTAGCTTTTGCCCACGCGGCTTCGCTCCCGCTCTTCCCTACTATACCCTACTCTACCCTACCAAACTTCACATAAACCATCTACTAAATAGTCTCAACAAAGCCTACACATTCGGTTTGGATAGGCGAGCCCATTCTTGAGTTATAAAATTACAACGAAAAGTGGCATTGATTTTTATATATATAGATTAGCTTTTGCCCGCAACTTTGCTTGCGTTCATAAATAAAATATAGCCTATGCCAGTCAGGAATAAAGCAGCTCTCTATTGGTGAAAAAATTTTAGCAATTGAACGGACCAGTACTTCCAGTGATTACCTCCTGCAAACAAAAAAACAAATATTACCTCTTTATTATATTAGTGTAGATTATTTATTATCTTCGTCGTGTGTGATAGTCCATTGAATTGTATGGCGAGCGATATTGTACCGCGAAATTAAGTTTGTTTTTATTGTACTACTTTTCCGGAATAAAAAGTACCCAGTGTGGTGCCCAGAATTAAAGAAGTTTCATCGTAATTGAACCGGTAGTTTTTGCCTGATGAACTAACAGACAGACAGACAAATTTTTTTTTATCACATTTTTGGGTTCGGTGTCGGTCTAGTAACACCCCCAGCCATTTATTTTTTTGATATTTTCAATGTACAGAAATTTCATTTCTACAGATTTAATATAAGTATAGATATGTCTGTATTTAATCCCGAAGCAGGAAGGTGGTGGCCATGCCATACTTAAATAGAACCCTGACCAGTACCCTTCTGCAACTGGACAGAGGCAAATTGCATCTGATGGTGGAGACCATCACCAAACACTGCTCACTGATTGTACACAATGAATATCATGGATAGTCCTCTGTACAGAAGGTGCATGGGGTTAGAGGAACTGTTGTGCACTTGCTCCTCCAGTGCACAACCCTCAGCAAAATAAGAACTCGAACCTTGGGAGCACCAAATTCACTCCTAGACGCCCTGAGCAAACTCAAAAGACTCGTCTACTTCTGGAGTGAGGTTGGCTAGTTGGAGTGAAGGCCTCCATGGCCCACGTACAATGGTCCACTAAGAACTAAGTGCAGAAACCCGACCAGAATAGAATAGAAATCCAGAAGCTGTAAAAAATTTACATGTTCTTTCAATAGTGGTAGGATTAATTGGGCCTTTTTGATGCCTGGCTCCTGTCTAATTTATAATATTTAATAATTTATATAAATTTCTTACAAATGCACTAGTATGTGCATTTGTAAGAAATTTGTCAGGCCAGACAGTATAAGTTGAATGTTGTTGAAAAATATACATTGAAGGCTGCTCGATGGGGCTCTAATCAGTTATTTATTTGAGCTATGTTTTTAGAAGTTTGAACATCACATTAATATTATAAAGGCGAAAGTTTGTGACTGTGGTATATTTATTAGAAACTATCTAATCAGTAGCATTACTAATGTGATAGTAGAAAATTATTCCAATGAAACAAACTCCTAGGATCAAAAAGTTACTTATGGGCATTTCAAGGATATGGTGTACCTGTCTACCAAGGTTCATCTAAAATCTAAACCTGTTCAGCTGTTTGAGTGCGAAGAAGTAACACATAGAGAAACTGAAGGCTTTATAATATTAGTGTGTTAATTCATTTACTACCGGCTTCTTATCAACCAGAGGCCCCTATGTAAGCACTAACATTATCCCAGTGATCAAACTCGTATCTCATGCGCCGCAGCACAGGCTCCAGCTCCAGCAGCAACGTGTTCTCCTCGCGCTCCGTGATGAAGTCAGGGTACACCTGCATATCGCGCACCACGGCGCTGCGCAGAGCCGGCTCGTCGTGCTCCTCCCATGACGGGCTGATCTCCACTAGACTTGGATCACCTACAACAGAACCATTACATATTTGGTTTGAGATTTGAAGAATCTTTAATTTAACAGATAGGTATGTACCTGCTACATGTGAAGTTAGGTTAGATTCCAAAGTTGAAGTGTTTTCTATGTCAATTTTTGTAACATAATATCTTCTTTTATTTCAAGGGTTTTCTGATAGACTCATCAAACCTAGAAATTTTTACAGTCAAAATTACGTGGTAAGGATAGCGAAAATAACCTGTTTGCTAACGTAGTAGTAATTTAAGCTAAAAAGGCTAAATAATATGAACCCACGAAGCACTATCCTATCTTCAGTGTCCGTGACGCTGCTGATCCTGCGAGGAAGGCCGATGCATAACTTCTTATATTTACAGGTTTTCAGAAAACTAAATGTTAACAATCGCATTTTTATTTGTAAAATTCAAATCTTGTTCCAGTTCTTGTGAAAATGAAAAATATTTTCTTTAGACAAGCAAGACAGTACTTTGACGTTGACACTGACAACTGTGATAAGTGACAACTGTATTTTTTCTATTTGTTCTTATAGAAGGTCTTTTTAGCATATTACCTGGTTTTACTTATTGAGTTCCATCAGAATGCGAGTGTAAACATATTCTAATGTTTTTTGCAGTTTATAGAAAGCAAATCTATTGAGTCAGCCACGTCGCAAAGTTCGCTGAGGTACTCGATAGGTACCTACTACAATAAAATTCTCAGCCCCATTTTACCAAGATTGTTGGGCAGGTGCACACAGGCGCTGTTTCAATAATTCTACATCACAATATCCCATACGAGGACACGGCGAGTCACACCTCTACCGTATGGTGGAGGTGTGCCCGCTTGAGTGGAACGACACTGTGTCATGTAGAGGTAATCGCCGGCATAGCGGCAATGCGACCAGTCGCGCCGGGTCCTAGACAGAGAGGGAATGAGATGCGGTCCTTAGCCTTTGTGGTTATTTTTTTATAACCACCCAGAAGTAGGAGCCCCACATGGAGCAGAGCGGTCTTCACAGTGAAGGTAGTGTCAATCTACTGTAATAGGTAGGTATTGCACCAACGCACCACTAACGTATTGTCGAACACTGCTCACACAAGTAATAGTCATTGTTAGAGTCTGTCTAATAAGTTAAACGACTTGGGTAATTATTAGGAATTAATGAAATGTGATGTAGTCAACACGGGTTCAATAATCAAGGTTGATTAAGAGATAGAGATCATTGTTTACTAACAGAAGAACCTTATAAAAAGTACCGAATATAAGTATTTTTTAAATGATTAAATAATAAATAAAATTCCCAAGTCGGTTGACTTATTAGACAGACTATACCTACCGTCCCACACTGGGAATCCGTCCATAAACGTCATGCTCAAAACTCGATTTTCAAAATGAGGGTATTTAAAAAAATAAACTATGTAAGGGTGGACTTAAGAATGTGTTACATCATTTCTACAAAATAATACTAAATCTGTAACTGCTATCTGCTGTCCAGTGCATCAGCTCAAAGTTTACTTTATATCCATATCATTAATTATCCGACAGCGTTCGTGAGTTTGTAGAGAATAATATAACATTTTATTTTTTCAAGTAATCGTCATATTTAATTGAAGTGCATCATGACTGCAACTAAGCAAGGTGTGGTTATTCTAATATTGTTTTTATGAACCTTGACGATCAGTACTTTTGGTTTAAACACTGATATTCATGACAGATGGCGCTCTTTACTTTTATATAGGTACATGTACATATATGTAAAACATTCTAAAAACAAACGTTAGGTGTTGAAAATCGAAACGAATTAAAAGTTTAGTATTCCTAAGTAACATAATTATCATCGCAGTAACAAGACATCGATTGAACAAGGCATCGCAGTATGATGTTTTCGCTTTATAATCGTTCACAGTAAAGTTTTGTAATGTAACGGACCATCGCAGTAACAAAAAGTTGACTTAACAAGGCGTCGCAGTATAGAGATATCGTTGCAGTTGAAAAGCTTTCGAAGAAACAAACTTCGATGATACGGCTTTCGAACTGACGTAGGTATCCCAGTTTCAACTGTGCGTTGAAAAGGTAGTCAGCGAGTTTCTCCTTTAAAAAAAATATAGATTTGAACTTTATAAAATATAGGTACGAACATTAAAATGATGTGAATAAGTAGGTATGTGCCTAGTTGAAATGAACGGAGTATTTAAATCTAAAATCCGCAAAACAGCATATAAACTAAGCATATTAGTGCAGGCGCTGGATGGCGTCGAGTGTGTAGCTGTAGACTGAGAATTTGTATGGAATTTGTCATCATAGGAATAGGTCAAACAATTATTATTAGGGATATTGATGTAGTGGGCTAATCGGAACATTTGGAACATTGGCTCAAAAGATACAAACGGAACATTTGAAACATCGACTCACAAGATACAAACGCTATGAATCGTGATCTGTTATGTTGCGTCACACTATTAGTTTTATTTTGATTTGAGAATAATTTATAGATGTTTTTAGTTCAGTTCGTTAATTATATTAGGTATGCTATTTAAGTTTTAATTTGAATTTTAAAAAGACAGGTCGCTTATAGTAAAGAGTGTTTCAGTGTTCCAATTGTTCCAAATGATGCATTTATTTAAAACATTACTGATGTTCCAATCTTTCGGAACACTAAAATGTTTCTGAACAGTGAGTCGAATCGGTTCAGTAAAAAAAGTAACACACGCCTAGTAGGCTACATCAATATCCATAAAAGCCGGCCCAACTTGGGAAATTCTTTTAATTCATTAAACCCCGCACCTATTGTCTTTCTATTGTGTCTGTAATTTCCACGAGCGGAAGACACACCTTTTTTGAAGAGGAATAAAAATTAATTTCTTTTGTGTTTACGGCAAACGCAGATGTTCTGTTTTTAGAATTATCAAAACCTACTCGCCGTAACATTATAATCTGGCCAGTATTAAAATGGTTTTGACCTTTGACCAGATTAGTTTTTTTTTTTAAGTTAAATAACGATTTTTTTTCAGTTTTGCATCACTCGTGTTTATTACAATTAGTGCTCGAGGGATGAAATACCAATCTAAGAAATCATAAGTAGTACCACGTACACATGCGCACCTGTAAGTAACTCACGCTCCTATATGGTACAACTCCGTCTATTATCTCGTTTTTCAAATTCAATCTGGAAAGCCTCTAACTATGCTATAACTGTAAGCCGACCGACAGTTTAAGCCGGATATCTATGGTTTAACCGTATGCAGCTGAATACCAGTATTTTCCGTGGAGCGATTACCGCTCATCTCCACACACGACCCAGTAACGAGTAACACGATCCCTCCTGGCTAGGCTGGCGCCAGGTGTTCTTGTTCTGGCTTGTCTGCTCGTAGCGGCCGTCACCGATTTGTTTGACCTCGGTATGTGTTGATGAACTTTGCATATCAACCCACTTTTTTTTAGGTAGGAAATCATCTGATGACTTCTCCCACTCTTGGGTGGGGCGAGAGGGTGTATCAGACCTTTACACTAAAACCCACTCCTGATTTTTCTTTGTCTTCGTTTCAAGGCTCCGTAGTTCACTTAACCCATGGCCCCAGTAGGCTTCGTCCCTACTGAGCCCAAACGCATATGCCGATATCTTGAGTATCGACCCGTGCGTATTGTCTTAAGATGGTATGGCTTCAGAAATGTAAATCTCACTGTCTCATTTGGCATCTAGCAACTTTATCAAGTGGTCAGCGTCTGCTCGTCTGTGGGCACAGTCGGCGGCGACGCGACGCGGCGTGTCAAGCATGGCTGAGCCCGGCTCGTCCGCCTCAAGGCGTTGGCGTCAATGTCGCGACCCGCTTCGTCGCGAGCTAATTAAGAATGAAATATTTGGCCGATTGTTATCGGATTGTCATCAGCTGACATTGAGAGCGACGACGTTGTCTCATTCATAGATATTGTAACAAAGACAGTCGCGTGACTCCGCGGCGGGGCCTTGATGCAATGTGGAATTTGGAGCCCATTACTATTTGTTTTCGGTTGTTAGGGTTCCGTACCAAAAGGGTAAAACGGGACCCTATTACTAAGACTCCGCTGTCCGTCTGTCTGCCTGTCACCAGGCTGTTGTATCTCATAAACTGTGATAGCTAGGCATTTGAAAGTTTTCACTGATGATGTATTTCTGTTGCCACTTTATCAACAAATTCCTAAAAACAGAATAAAATAAATATTTACGTGGGGCTCCCATACAACAAACTTTTTTTTTGCTACAGACGGCACGGAACCCTTCGGCGCCGCATTTGGCCGGTTTTTTAGAGTTCCGTACCTAACCCTGAATGAAAAACAAAATGAAGTAACATAGTGTTACAATTAAAACCCGAGTCCTGACTTGCTTCCAGGGGCTGGGGGATGGAGAGCAAGACGCACCGCGGCACGCGCGAGCACAGGGATGAGTCAGTAAAAGTCTGACACTCCCTGTCGCTCCTAAAGGCAGACCTGCCGTGCAGAGCGTGTTCGCTTACGTGTGCAATGGTGATCTACCCAAAACACAGTGACTTTTTTAAATTTTAAGTATACTCGTTGTATACGAACACGATACGTTCACTAGCATGTAAACTCGCTTACACAAGATACCCAGACGCGGAACTACTATCTATAGACCATACAAATATTTGTTCCGTGCAGGAAACGAACCTACGACACGCAGTGTAGCAGTCAATTGCTCCCTCACTGCACCAACCGCAAGTAAATTGATAACATCATCACCACCATTTTAACCGAAAGACGTCCACTGTTGGACACAGGCCTCCCCCAGGTCTCGCCACAATGAACGGTCCTGTGCGTCTCGCATCCATTGGATACGCGCAACCCTTGCCAGGTTATCGGTTCACCTTGTTGGAGGCCTGCCAACGCTACGTCTTCCAGTACGTGGTCGCCATTCCAGAACCTTTCGGCCCCAACGGCCATTTGTTCTGCGAGCAATGTGACCTGCCCATTGCCACTAAGTTTGGCGATTCTTCGTGCTATGTCGGTAACATTGGTTCTTCTGCGGATATCCTCATTACTGATTCGATCACGCAAGGAAACTCCGAGCATAGCCCTTTCCACTGACCTTGAAATTGATAACACAAGTTAATTCCCAGCAACAAAACCATGACCAGAAATAGAGAGAGCCATCACCGCATCTATGGAATCTGAAGTGGGTATAGTATAGACTAGCTTTTCCCCGCGGCTGCATACATAAATAAAATAACCTATTAGTACCTGTCATTCTGGAACTAAGCAGTTTCCTGTCGATGGAAAAATTTTGCAATCGGACCAGTATTTTTCTACAAACAGAACAAAAAAAAAAACCTTTACCTCTTTATAACATTAGAGCACATTAACCTACATACTCGTGGACCATTGAGTCTCTGCTACACACCAGCTTTAGCGGCGTTCTATGACTGGTGGCAGCCCAGCGCAGCTCTCATTAGCAGTGTCGTAGCTAGAAAAAAAGGCTCTTTTTACGTGGAAAATAATCAAATAGCTTCTTTTGTTCTTTGTGTCAAACTTACTGGTAGTACTTACTGGTACTAAGACACGTAGAAGAAATCTCTTCCCTTATCAATTATTTGATTATGATAAATATTATGATGCTAGATAATGTGTTCAATAAGACATTGCTCTTAGCTTGCCTAGCTAAATCTGGCGCCAATGATGTTAAACGATAAAGATTTTTGATATCAATTACCCTTCATTTGTTATTTAGGAAAGTCGTGCATCAGCTGAAAGAATGTGCCCCAAAGAACTGAAAAACTATAGGTTGCCTCCTTTTTTTGGTGCAAATAGGAGGGTGGCCTCGCATAAAAAGGTACGTAAATGGCCATAATTTACCCTCATCTGATAAATAATCGATTTTTTTAAATATTAATTAGTATTTTTTAATGTAATAGAAGCGATTAGTAACATAGAACTCAATTTGGAAGTATTTGGATAAAGTCAAAAATTTAAAAAGTTCGCGATCTCAGACAATATTTTTATTTATATTGTATCTCTTTATTTATTTTTTTACTCATATAATGTTACATTTACATGTTATATTGTATCAATTATTATTGTAAGTAATTACACAAACACACAAATTTTACAAAAACTGTTGTGTTTGTTTAATTTTTTATTAGACAAATTTTATTTATATTGTATTGTAATTTTATTTATATTATTGTTAATTTTTGTAACCTCTTTTTTAGATTTCGGCATTGGGAATATTTTTTGTGCGACGCGGGGCCGGGGAGTGTCAGTGATTGGCTGGCCGCGGCCGCGCCATCGCGTCATCGAAGTATAAGAGGTTTGTTAATCAGGTTTTTGCCCCACGTTGCGGCCCCGGGGCACTGCCCCGCGTAGCCCATTGGTAGCTACGCTACTGCTCATTAGCTACCTTCAGCGACTAATGTTCATCAAGAGCTGATTGCGTGCCTGCACGGTGAGGCAGTCGTGTTCGCGTCGTGTCGTGCCAGCGCCGATTACCTCGTCCCCGCAGGCAGCCAGGCGTGCGCGGGCTAATGAGCACTGTTTATGTTAGGTACCTAACTACTGATGACTCTGTGCATCTTGTACATTTTACCAATCGTCCATAGTGACAGTTTGGTCTTCGAAGCGGTGAGGGCAGTTCTCGTAGTTCTAAGTGTTATTGCCTACGTGCAGTTGAGACTACCTACTTATATTTTCCAAGAGGGTTATAAGATATGAATAATTGGTAATGGTAAATATCCGTTTTACGAGCACGTATTTGATGGCTTATTAGACAAAAGTTGATTTCTTGTAATCTTATCGTTTTCCTGCTAACATGTTTTTGTCTTGCCGGCTTTAAAAGCTGAACAACATGAAAGCGATAACGTTGGTATCTAACTTCCAGATCGCGTCAGCCGGTGCTGATCATCTTCTTCAACGGTATTATAAACAGTATGTAGCACTAAGACGATACTTATTAAAGAGACTCTGAATCCTTTACCTTGAATAAGCAGGCACCGTCTTAGTGATCGACGATTATTGTAAGAAAAACCATTGTTTTTAAAGAGTAACCATGGAGTTTCTTACCGGTTCTTCTCCATAGGAAATGTCCAATTTGGAACCGTGCACTAGCTTCTGACGTTTTATAAGTTCCCATGTAGGCCTATGTGAATTAAAAACAATTGATTTTTTTTTTGACGTCAATTATTAGGTACCAGTACCTATAAATATGTATGTATGTTGACGACAGCACTCTTCGATAGTGATATTCATCATGGCGGTAAGTCCCCTCTTTGAGGCGTGGCTGGAAAGACCTCACGGCGTCCTTACCTTCCGCATGACGCAGGTCCTCACCGGACATGGTTCGTTCGGGAGGTCCCTGCACCGGATTCGTGCGGAAGTGTCGCCACTGTGCGGAATGCCCAGAGGACACGGTAGAGCACACAGTCGAGGTGTGCCCCGCTTGGGCGGAGCATCGCCGTGCCCTCGTGGGGGCGATCGGCGGCGGAGACCTCTCGCTCCGGGCCTTGGTTGAGGCCATGGTCCGGAGTGAGGAGGAGTGGCAGGCGGTCGCCGACTTCTGCGAAGCAGTAATGCTCGCAAAGGAGGAGGCCGAACGCATCAGGCAAAGGCGTTCTCGCCGCCGCCACCGCCGCCGGGATTCTGATCCCGATTTCCGGCCACCGTAGGCGTGGGCTTGCGGACAGTGAGCAATGGGTGGCTCGCTGTCCGGCCGTCCGGTAACTGTCCGGACCAAGCCCAAGTCGTCGACGGCGCGCACTGTTCCCGCGAACCTCAAGGAGAGTCAGCAACAGCAGGGACCCAGCCGGGTCGAAGCCTGCTGGGGCCAGGGTTATCCGAAAGGGCGCTCGAGCCCCGGTATGAAGGCTAGAAGGAACGGGGTGGGTCTTTTAGTCAGTAAGAGTCTGACACTATCTCCCGCTCCGCCCAAGAGCGGGGGATGTCATTGGATGATTTTTTTCCACCAAAAAAAAAAAGTGATATCCACATGCTGTTGCCTGAGAATTTGTACTAGGCGCTCGTGGCTAAATAATAACAGCCGTAGCTGGGGTCAGCAACATCTGCTGAGGTCAGTCCATGGATGAGAACTAGACTCGTCCTTGTCTCGTTGCTCACGTTGGGCCGTTGGTCCCGGTTGCCATCTGTTCACCTCACCAGTAACCCGACTACCCGAAAAGCAGTATTAGTAAGGGATATATGGATATTACCCACAGACAAGATGAAAGAGGTCAGAAAGGAAATGCTTTCCGATTTTTACTAGAACGAGTGTCGGCGCTTGTCTCTCACCCTTTAACTCCGCTACAGGCAATAATCCAATACGAACGCGCTTTACGCAACTAAAAGACCACGCACACTTAGATCGCAAGTTTGTTATTGGTTGTGTAAATTATGAGCATGATCATATTTTACGGCATGCCTGTCCCGCCCGATATGCCATTCTAACCCTTTTCATCTTTTCTGTGGAGTTACCTGCGAACTGGGTTACCGAGGTGGACTGCAGTCGTTCCATGTAAATTACTTGGTACTCGACTGCACCCAGTAAAGCTTTTTTACGGTGGAAAATCATCCAATGACTTCTCCCGCTCTTGGGCGAAGCGAGAGGTCGTGTCACACTTTTACTGACTAAAACCCACTTCTTTTTCTTCTTTGTCTTTGTTCCAGGGACCCAGGGTTCACTTTCACATAAACCATGACCCCAGGCATAAGGGGGGAAGGAGGTGAAACTAACATATTATAGTGTAGTTGGGGATATGCTAAGCAGGTTGACTTTAACCAAATGGTGGAGGTACGAACACACGCGTGGTTCTACAGCTGTCTTCAGTGTCGGCTGCTCGTGCCGCTTGCCTGCACACACACCTAATATTATTATAATAATGACATCATTCAAAACATTCGCAAGGACACGCGTTTTATTAATTTGATTTTAGTTAACATTCTAAATTGTTTCCTGAATTAATTACCATTTTTGTTAAGGCAAGTAAATGAAACGCAATTTTTTTCTGTGTAACTCAAATACCAATTGGCAGGAATATTACCGTATATTCCTGCCAATTGGTATTTGAGTAACACAGAACCGCTGGCATTGGCAAAAATATTTGAGATCATCAGCATACACGGCATACGGGTAGATAGAAAATAGTCGTTGAGTGATAGCGTTATAAAAAGTGCGAAGAGTATTGGAGATAAGACGCCACCCTGCGGCACACCGGCAGCTGTGTCACACGACGATGAGAAAGATTCTTCAATACAAATACGGTGCCGGCTGCCAAACAGGTAACTATGAAACCGTCAATTACCGATAGAGATATTAAAAAAAAGATGGAGATGTTAAAAGAGACGCCGAGTAAAATGTCCAAGCCGACCGTATTGAAAGCATTGCTAAAGTCAAGTATAGCATGTAGCGTCAACTTCCTCATCTCCATACCCGGCCTGATATCGTCTGTAATATGCACGAGTGCTGAGGTAGTACTATGCCCAGGACGAAGACCAGATTGGAAAGGATTAAGAAGATTAGGTATGCTTGCTCAGGAACCTGCTTAGTTATTAGTGGACAAGGTTTTCGAGGACTTTGGATAAGAATGGAAGAATAGAAATGAGACGGTAGTCAGTGAAAAATGCAGGATGAGATTTTTAAGGTAAAGGGATAAATTTATTTATTTATTATTATAGGCACATACAATTGTTGGCAAATTGGGCATCTTTTCAGGCTTGTGGAAAAACTTTACTGGAAACAGAGAAATTGAGGATGTGAAGGATATCAGGAAGGATTAAATCAAGGATGGGTATGATCATCTTACGACTGATACAGACACTAACCATAGCGTTTAATTTTATCGACATAATACTCTATTTAACATCACAAGTAGAGAGTTGACTAATGACCAAAGGAGAATAATCAGGTATCGGAAGGTTTGACAGATGACTTAGTGTAGCAGATTTTAGTGGGCCTATACAATAAGAGCGAAGAAGAAAAATGACTATTAAGTAGGTTGAATGATAAAATAATGATATTTTAAGTTTAATTTTTTGAGGTTTTAAAAAACACTTTATACAACTAGATGAGGCCGGTGTTTCCTATCTGACTACCCTGAGAAGAAACACCAAAACAAAATCAGGGGTCAAAGTCTCTTTTAAAGTCCATACAGTAAATATAACCTAACCTAATGGTCAAATCACATGAAAACCATACAATATTTGTCTGAGATGGTCTTTTAAAGAACAAACCATATCGATTTGAGCGGAGCTATCCAGTCAGTGTAAGCATTTGTCAGTATTCGCAAAGCTCAACTCAGGACTATTAAGAAGCTCACCGACTTGACGAATAGTACCAAAGAAAGGACATTTGGGTAGGCCGCAGAAAATACTCAAATTGCCAGACATACGTTAAAATTACTGAAAAAAAAATATTTAGCAAAGTAATATTATATCAAAAAAAATGTATATATAAGTAAAGTCAAATTGTAAAATAAAAATAGTCTCCAATGTCAAATTATATAAAAAAAACATCAATGTCAAATTGTAAAAAAATACTGAGGTGTCAAGGGACACCCGGATGGAACGAAGTTCCGTTCTGGCTTACTTTCTATAAGAGAGAGAGAGAGAGAGAGACAGACAGAGAAACATGCGTATGCCGCACGGCTTACAATAGCTTACTATAGCAAAAAGTATCGTTACAACTTTTCGTGAGAATTTTTTCCGTCTAGCCAATACAAGATAACTAAAAAATACTATCCTATTTTATGTACATTTTGACAGCACTATTTCAACATCTTCGAAACCATGAAAACGACACTCATGACGAAAAAGTTGATAATTTCTGACAGCCACCATCTTAGATTTACATTTTGACAGCACTATCGGCTTCAACAACCTCGAAAACCATGAAAAAGACACCCATATCGAAAAAGTTGATAATTTTTTGCAGCCGTCATCTTGGATTTATATTTTGACAGTACTATCGGTTTCAACACCCTCGAAAACCATGAAAACGACACCCATGACGGAAAAGTTAATAATTTCTTGCAGCCGCCATCTTGGATTTATATTTTGACAGTACTATCGGTTTCAACACCCTCGAAAACCATGAAAACGACACCCATGACGAAAATTTTTTTTTTTTTTGCAGCCGTCATCTTGGATTTATATTTTGACAGTACTATCGGTTTCAACACCCTCGAAAACCATGAAAACGACACCCATGACGGAAAAGTTAATAATTTCTTGCAGTCGCCATCTTGGATTTATATTTTGACAGTACTATCGGTTTCAACACCCTCGAAAACCATGAAAACGACACCCATGACGAAAATTTTTTTTTTTGCAGCCGCCATCTTGGATTTATATTTTGACAGTACTATCGGTTTCAACACCCTCGAAAACCATGAAAACGACACCCATGACGGAAAAGTTAATAATTTCTTGCAGCCGCCATCTTGGATTTACATTTTGACAGTACTATCGGTTTCAACACCCTTGGAAACCATGAAAACGACACCCATGACGAAAAATTTGATAATTTCTTGCAGCCGCCATCTTGGATTTACATTTTGACAGTACTATCGGTTTCAACACCCTCGAAAACCATGAAAACGACACCCATGACGAAAAATTTGATGATTTCTTGCAGCCGCCATCTTGGATTTACATTTTGACAGTACTATCGGTTTCCACGCCCTCGAAAACCATAAAAACGACACCCATGACGAAAAAATTGATAATTTCTTGCAGCCGCCATCTTGGATTTACATTTTGACAATACTATCGGTTTCAACACCCTCGAAAACCATGAAAACGACACCCATGACGAAAAAGTTGATAATTTCTTGCAGCCGCCATCTTGGATTTACATTTTGACAGTACCATCGGTTTCAACACCCTCGAAAATCATGAAAACGACACCCATGACGAAAAATTTGATAATTTCTTGCAGCCGCCATCTTGGATTTACATTTTGACAGTACTGTCGGTTTCAACACCCTTGGAAACCATGAAAACAACACCCATGACGAAAAATTTGATAATTTCTTGCAGCCGCCATCTTGGATTTATATTTTGACAGTACCATCGGTTTCAACACCCTCGAAAACCATGAAAACGACACCCATGACGAAAAAGTTGATAATTTCTTGCAGCCGCCATCTTGGATTTACATTTTGACAGTACTATCGGTTTCAACACCCTCGAAAACCATGAAAACGACACCCATGACGAAAAATTTTATAATTTCTTGCAGCCGCCATCTTTGATTTATATTTTGACAGTACCATCGGTTTCAACACCCTCGAAAACCATGAAAACGACACCCATGACGGAAAATTTGATAATTTCTTGCAGCCGCCATTTTGGATTTACATTTTGACAGTACCATCGGTTTCAACACCTTCGAAAACCATGAAAACGACACCCATGACGAAAAATTTGATAATTTCTTGCAGCCGCCATCTTGGATTTATATTTTGACAGTACCATCGGTTTCAACACCCTCGAACACCATGAAAACGACACCCATGACGAAAAAGTTGATAATTTCTTGCAGCCGCCATCTTGGATTTATATTTTGACAGTAAAAGTGTCCGTACAATTTTTCGTGAGAATTTTTTCCGTCTAGCCCCCTTTCACAACGCGCGATAAGGAACTTCGTTCCAAAAATTGGTCTTTAGACTTTGCCAGCGTCAATAAAACGCGCGCAATTACTTCCTTTATTCAAAAGACTTGTAAAGGAATATTATTTGTGCCGGTAATTATGTTTCGCTTTTAGCTTTTCAGTGTAATCGTCACTTGTTTTCTTTTTGCTTATATATTTAGTACTAGCTTTTGCCAGCGGCTTCGCCCGCGTGAAAATAGAAAATAGGCCCATATTACTTAGTGATAAAGCAGCTTTTATAATGTGTGTCTGCAATGGTCGTATGTCTGAGTCCAATTGTATGTATGCAACTAATAATATTTAAATAAATACAATTTCATAAATAGTTCATCTGACCGGTATGTGTGTCTGCAATGGTTGTATATCTGACTCCAATTGTATGTATGCAACTAATAATATTTAAATAAATACAATTTCATAAATAGTTAATCTGACCCTGTAATGTGTGTCTGCAATGGTTGTATGTCTGAGTCCAATTGTATGTATGCAACTAATTGTGACGTCGGTCGTCGCTATAAATTGTATGGTGGTGGGTAGTTTAATATATTTCTTGAATAAACCAGTCTGTCGTTGACCCACGTATTTTATTGACGTTACATTGGCGACGAGAACGGGATTTTGTGAAATTTCTTTTCAATTTACGGGGTTACGCGTGTGTCAAGATGCCTATTGGTAAAATCGAACCTTTCAATTTGAGCTCGAAGCAGTGGCCAGCGTATATACGTCGAGTAAATCAGTACGTAAGACTTAACGAAATCGATAATGACTTGAAAGTGCCTATGTTAATAACGGTCGTAGGGGAAGAAACGTATGCGCTTATGTGCGATCTTTGTTCACCTAGTTTTCCGGAAAACAAAACATTTGACGAATTAGTGACATTAGTGACGGAACACTTGGAACCGCAACGATCGGAAATTGCCGAACGCCACGTGTTCAGGTTGCGCCGCCAACGTCCGGGCGAATCCCTTACGGAATACCTGCAGGCATTGAAACATCTGGCATCTACGTGCAGCTTTGGAAAGTGCAAGTCATGTTCGACGCTCGAAGAGAATTTGCGTGACCAGTTTGTGTCGGGGCTGGCAAGTGACGTCATGCGATCGAGAATTTTCGCTGAAAAAAAAGTGCAGTACAAAGAGGCAGTGGAGCTGGCGCTGGCACTCGAGGCAGCGGAGAAGCACGCCGAAGTGAGTGGCACCACGACGACGGCGGCGGCGACGGACTCATCAAAGTCGACGGGCGGCGAGGCGGGCGAAGGCCTGCATTACGCGCGCGGCGGACGGACGCGCCCGCGCGGGCCGCAACGGGCGCTCGGCAGCGGAGGCGACGGAGCAGCGGCAGCAGCGGGCGTGGCCGGCGCAGGCGGCGCGCGCGCGGGCTCGGCGGACGGCGGCGCGCGGGCCTGCTGGCGCTGCGGCAAGATGCACCCGGCCGAGAAGTGTCGGTTTAGGAATTACAGTTGTGATGAGTGCGGGAAAAAAGGACACTTAAAGGTAATGTGCAAACAAGTGCGCGGTAGTGGCGGTCGGCATAATTATGTGAGTGATGAATCGGATGACGGTATGTTCAACTTGGACGTCGCAGCTCGAGGTAACAAGCCATATTTTATTAAACTGATGGTTGATAACATTTATATTGAGTGTGAAGTGGACACAGGTAGTCGTATATCAGCAATAAGTGAGGAGATGTACCAATGTATATTTCGGCATAAAAATATTGTACCTGATAACTTAGTTTTACGTTGCTACTCGGGTTCAAGAATTGAATCACTCGGTTACATTGAGGTTGACGTTTGCTTAGGCGAATTTAAGGCTAAATCTTTACGATTATACTGTTACGCCATTAAACGTGAACCCGCCATATCTCCGAGAATATAAAGAGTAGCACGTAACAATTAAAACGCATTGCTGTTCGAAAGGTCTAGAATGGTTGTACGTACCCAGACTTAGAAAAATCTCGAAACATCCACAAAGTACTTACAAATAGTAGTTAGGTATTTATAGGAAATGGTACTCTCCGACGTTAACAATAGAGTCGAAATTCGCATGAAAGTGACTCTTATTACCACGAGTAATAAAAATAATTTATGACTTCGAGAAGCGATTCAATTGTTCTGGAATTCTGGATCGTTCGTGGGAAGTCGGTATCTAGAATTTTCTTGGCTCCGCATATAAATACGAGCCCCCGGCCGGAAGCGAGTCAGTTGTGATTTCGACTGCGATCAAGAGCGAACTACCCTAGTACTTGAAGTGATTTTATCTAACGACCTAAGCGATAGTGTAACGGTACTCTAGTGTTAATTGCGATTCGGATTATTGTTGACTGGACTATTTTGTTATTGTTAGTGGTGAATAAAGTTGTCTCTTAGTAAATCGGCATTTGATTACCCACGTACGTAACAACTGGTGTCAGAAGTGAAATGCCATTAACACCGAAGGACGACGAACAGCGACCACGAACAAGGAGGCAAATGGAGATGGATGCTGCGCGTCATCGTTTGGAGGAGGAAGATCAGGCTGGTATGGGAGCAACAGCAGCTGCTGAGGTGCCAACAGGACCATCCTCGGAATTGAACCTCGCTGCGGTGTTGGCCGCCATGCAAGCTAGTATGGAAGCTGCCCGCCGCGAACAGGAAGAAGCTCGCCGAGATCAAGAGGCTAAGCAGAACCTGATCCTCGAAAAAATTGATCACGGCCTCGTCACATTGGGTGAGAAAGTAAAGAATCTCACCTTAGAGGTCAAGGAGGTTTCCGCCCGAGCTGATAGCCTCGAAACAAGGATCGATGGCCACGAAGATCGCCTGCTGGACATCAACAAAAAAATTGTCAAGCTCGAAGCACGCGAACCCGTTGCTGTTGGCTCACCATCGCACACCCATTGTGCATCAGCCGCAAAATTTGATGTGCCGCGTTTTGATGGCACGTCTTCCTGGACGGCATTCAAATACCAATTCGAAACATTGGTTAAGACGAACCGCTGGGATGATGAACAGTCTTTCGCGGCATTAACTTTGGCTCTACGAGGGGACGCCCTGCTGGTCCTAGAGAACCTTCCTGCGGACGGCAGGACATTGGAGCGTCTCATGGAGGGACTGGACACTCGTTATGGAGACAAGCACCTCGAGCACGTTTTCCGCGCTCAGTTACGCGAGAGAACGCAGAGGTCGAACGAGAGCCTCCAGCAATGGGGAGTCGAGGTTGAACGGCTAGTCCGGCGTGCGTACATGTCAATGACACCAGAGACGGTGGAAGTAAATCTGGTGCAAGCATTCATCGACGGTCTACGGGATACTGATGTCAGAGCTATGGTGCGACTCGGACACCACCAAACTTTAAAGAGTGCGATGGCTCACGCTCTGGAAGTAGAAGCCGTACGACAAGATTCACGTACGCATAGAGTTAGGGAAGTGGTGGTCTCGCATTCAGCGCAACCACGTCACCGAGAAGTGGTGGCTTCTTCTTCGGCAAAGTCCCGCTATATTCCGACGTGTTACGGGTGCGGAGAAAAAGGGCACATTCGTACCGATTGCCCCAAGAGGAAAAGGGGAAGTGTGGACTCCGGAACTCAAGTTAACGAGGAGTCGTTAAACTAAATGTCGCCAGGGCCGCGGGGCGGGTGCTGGCTGGTCAACTGAAGGCCCCAACCATCACCATCAATCAAGTTCACAACGGAAATAGTTTGATCATCGAAGGGACGCTGAATCATCGTGCTTGCAATTTTACCGTTGACACGGGGGCGTCACGGACTGTTATAAGACCTGAGTTGCTGAAACGCACCATCTTGTGGCAAAGAGAGTCTCCATCCTGCCGACTTCAGACAGCAACCGGCCAGTCAGTCTCCGTCCTCGGTGATACAGAAATAGAGTTTAAAATCGGTGATCAAGTGTATATCCATCCTGCGTTAATTGCGAATATTACCGACGATTGCATACTGGGTCTCGACTTCTTGCGGAATAACCGATGTATTTTAGATATCGACAGGGGAGTATTGAAATTCCCAGATCAAGAAGTCTTCCTGCGAGGAATTAAGTCATGCAACCTCTATTGTTTAAATAATACTACACTGGCTCCGAGAACAGAAACCTTAGTCGAAGTAAAGTTTCCCAAGAAAATCAGGCAAACAAGATGTGTTTTGGTTGAAGATATTGGCCGGCACCCGGAGCTCATCACTGCGAGGACACTAGTTATGACGAAAGGGAAATCCAGGGTAAGGATTGTGAACCTTGGGAAAGAAGAGGTCCAACTGAAGAAAAACAGTGTTGTTGGGAGATGTGAAGAAGTTCAGTATCTCCGTCAAATCAATACATCTCCTGCAAAGCAAGACACGACAAAAGTTGAAACGGATCACATCCAGCAACTTCTGGAAAATTCTAAGAGCAATTTATCGACTTCGGAATTGCAGCAAGCCAGGGAATTCCTGCTACGGTTTCGAGATATCTTTGCAACGGGAAAAGACTGCGGGAGAACAGGTCTCGTCAAGCATGAGATAGATACAGGTGATGCTAGACCAATTAAACAGAGACCGCGCCGCATACCCTGGGCTAAGGAATCTGAGGTAGCAGAAATGGTAAAGGACATGGCTGATAGCGGAATAATTGAGCCTTCTACGAGTCCATGGTCTTCTCCAGTCGTTCTGGTGAAGAAGAAGAACGGCAGCACCAGATTTTGTGTGGACTACAGAATGCTGAATAATGTGACGAAGAAGGACAGTTATCCCTTACCAAGATAGACGATACGCTGGATATGCTCAGTGGCATGAAGTGGTTTTCGACCATTGATTTGAAAAGTGGCTACTGGCAAGTGGAAATCAGCGAGAAAGATAAAGAAAAGACAGCGTTCAGTACGGGTATTGGCAGCGGCCTGTGGCAATTTAACGTCATGCCGTTTGGGTTATGCAACGCTCCAGCGACGTTTGAACGCCTCATGGAGAGAGTCATGGTGGGCCTTCTTGGTGACGTTTGTCTGGTATATTTGGATGACGTCATTATAATGGGTCGCACTTTTAAGGAAAACCTGAGGAATATGGAGAAAGTGTTCACCAGGATACGAGGGGCTAACCTAAAACTAAGTCCAAAGAAGTGCGCCCTGTTCAAGAAGGAGGTCAGCTACCTAGGACATGTTATTTCCGCTGACGGGGTGAGAACCGACCCTGAGAAGGTAAAGGCAGTCCAACAGTGGCCGGTTCCAAAGAACAAAACGGAAGTACGTGCATTTCTAGGGTTGTGCACATACTACAGGCGGTTTGTCAAGAATTTTTCGGACATTGCAAAACCTCTACATCAGCTGACTGAGGATAAACGAGATTTTATCTGGAACGACGACTGTGAGTCAGCATTCAACGAGCTAAAAGAACGGTTGTGTGAAGCGCCTATACTGAGGTACCCGAGCAGAGACGGAAGATTTGTCGTTGATACCGATGCCAGCAACACGGGAATTGGTGGAGTGTTGTCACAGGTGCAAGGTGACAGACAGGTCGTAATCGCTTACTTCAGTAAGGCACTTTCAAAGCCAGAAAGAAACTACTGCGTGACTCGACGAGAACTGCTGGCTGTGGTTAAAACCTTGCAGCATTTCCACAAGTACCTCATAGGAAGACAATTTACGTTGAGTACGGATCACGCTGCATTGAAATGGCTTTTACAATTTAAAAACCCTGAGGGCCAAGTTGCAAGATGGCTCGAGCAGCTGCAGGAGTTTAACTTTGTGACGGAACATCGTAGTGGAAAAGGGCATAACAATGCTGACGCCCTGTCGCGACGTCCATGTAATGATGACTGCAGACACTGCCAGCAGAATGAAGCCCGAGAACACGTTAATTTAATTAGGGCTGACGGCAACTTCAAGAAGTCCCAGGAAGAAGATGACGATATTCGACCTATACTGGACTGGAAGCGTAGCGGAACTAGGCCCCAGTGGAGTGAAGTATCGTCACACAGTCCCGTAACTAAGAGCTACTGGGCACAGTGGGACAGTTTAGTCCTAGAAAATGATGTGCTTTGTAGGAAATGGGAATCGAACGATGGCAAGGAGGTGACCACACAAGTGATAGTACCACGATGTGAAGTAGTCCCCCTGCTACAGGAAATACACGATGGTGCTTCTGGAGGACACCTGGGCATCAAGAAAACTCTACTGAAAGTGAGACAGCGGTATTACTGGCTCAATTGTAGAGATGACATAGAGCAATGGTGTCGGAAATGTACAGCGTGCGCATTTGTGAAAGGACCACAGACTAGGAGCAGGGGCAGGCTTCAGCTGTACAATGTGGGAGCCCCATGGGAACGCATCGCTATCGACGTCGCTGGACCTTTTCCAGTTACAAATGACGGAAACAAGTACATAGTGGTGATCCAGGACTATTTCACAAAGTGGCCCGAAGTCTTCGCCATACCCAATCAGGAAGCGACGACAGTGGCGAAGAAGGTGGTCGAAGAAGTAGTATGTCGGTATGGCGCACCTTTGGAAATCCATTCCGATCAAGGCCGTAACTTCGAATCTGCGCTGTTCCAGGAAATGTGTACTCTTCTGGGAATTTATAAGACACGCACCACACCTGCGCACCCTCAGTCGGACGGAATGGTGGAAAGGTTTAACCAAACCCTGGAGAATCACCTGGCTAAGGTTGTCGATGACCATCAGAAGGACTGGGACCGGTATATTCCACTATTTCTGATGTCTTACCGATCGGCAGTGCATGATAGCACGGGACATACCCCAGCAAGAGTGAATTTCGGCAGGGAGATGAGACTTCCAGTCGATGCCATAACTGGCGTGCCACCTGACAAGACTAAGCCAGTTACGGACTACGTAAGTGACCTTCAAGATCAATTGGACGAAGTGCATAAACGAGTTCGTGAGAATAGCATGAACACCAGCGTAAAAATGAAAACTAGATACGACCGTAATGCCAATGCCAAGGGATTTGAGGAAGGCACACTGGTCTGGCTTCACAACCCGCTTCGACGGAAAGGGAAGTCGCCGAAACTCCAAGCTCGATGGGAGGGACCTTACACCGTGTTAAAAAGGATTAATGACGTGACCTACCGCATCAAGAAAGGGCTAAGAGGGAAACCCAAGGTTGTCCATGTGGATAGATTGGCGCCGTATCACGGATCTAATAATGCTCGGGACGAGCATGACTAAGAGGGGGGCACTGTTACGCCATTAAACGTGAACCCGCCATATCTCCGAGAATATAAAGAGTAGCACGTAACAATTAAAACGCATTGCTGTTCGAAAGGTCTAGAATGGTTGTACGTACCCAGACTTAGAAAAATCTCGAAACATCCACAAAGTACTTACAAGTAGTAGTTAGGTATTTATAGGAAATGGTACTCTCCGACGTTAACAATAGAGTCGAAATTCGCATGAAAGTGACTCTTATTACCACGAGTAATAAAAATAATTTATGACTTCGAGAAGCGATTCAATTGTTCTGGAATTCTGGATCGTTCGTGGGAAGTCGGTATCTAGAATTTTCTTGGCTCCGCATATAAATACGAGCCCCCGGCCGGAAGCGAGTCAGTTGTGATTTCGACTGCGATCAAGAGCGAACTACCCTAGTACTTGAAGTGATTTTATCTAACGACCTAAGCGATAGTGTAACGGTACTCTAGTGTTAATTGCGATTCGGATTATTGTTGACTGGACTATTTTGTTATTGTTAGTGGTGAATAAAGTTGTCTCTTAGTAAATCGGCATTTGATTACCCACGTACGTAACAATACATAATTAAGGGTGGGGCGCGGCCATTATTAGGACGAGAATGGATGCGCGCTTTAAAGATAACGCAAATAAACCTCAATGAAATCGTAGATGATGAATTGATAAACAAATTATGTAACGAATTCCCACAAGTATTTAGCGAGAAGTTAGGTACATGCAAACAGCCCATACGACTGCAGCTGTCAGATAAAGAACCGGTTTATGTGCGAGCGAGACCCATGCCGCTGGCACTGCGCGCGCGGGTCGAGCGGGAGCTGGAACGTCTCGAGGCGGACGGTTCCATCTACCGCGTCGACTACTCGGACTATGGGACTCCTATAGTGCCCGTTGTCAAACAAAACGGAGACATACGCATTTGTGGGGATTACAAGATAACTATTAACCCAAAGTTAAAGAGGGATTATTATCCGTTACCGCGCATCGAAGAGCTATTTGCAAATCTTAGTGGGGGAGATAAATTCACAAAGATTGATCTGAAGCACGCTTATGAACAGTGTCTGTTAACGGACGACTCGCAACCCTACACAGCCATAACTACGCATATAGGTACTTTTGTGTATAGACGTACGCCGTATGGGTTGTCGGTTATACCGGAAAAGTTCCAAAAAATTATGGAAGAGACGCTGCGCGGAGTGCCAGGGTGTGTAGTGTTCTTAGACGATATTTGTGTGACCGGGTCTAACACACTTGAGCACATGAAGAATCTGAGAACTGTATTGGAAAGGCTACGTAACATGGGGCTTACTGTTAAATTAAATAAATGTAAATTTTTACAAGATAGCGTGAAATATTTAGGTTTTATTATTAATAAGGAAGGTTTGCGACCGGATACCGAGAAACTGGAGGCCATTTCCAGCGCACCTAGACCAGAAAACGTGTCACAACTAAAAAGTTTCTTAGGAATGGTTAACTATTACGGCCGATTTATTCCTAACTTAAGCACCTTGTTACAACCATTGCACAATTTATTAAAAAAGGATAGCGGCTGGAAATGGGACCCCAATTGTGATAGGGCTTTCGAGGAGACCAAGCGATCTCTCCTGAGCGAACGAGTATTAGCGCACTACGAGGAGGGACGCGACCTGGTTCTGTCGGTGGACAGCAGTGCGTACGGCCTGGGCGCCGTGCTGGCGCACCGGTACGCGGATGGGAGCGAGCGGCCCGTCAGCTGCGTGTCGCGCACACTCAGCGCGCCCGAACGCAACTACAGCCAACTCGATAAAGAGGCGCTGGCTATTCTATTCGGGATCACGAAACATCACCAATTTTTGTACGGAAGGCGCTTTACGCTGCGCACCGACCATCAGCCGCTGACTCATATCTTTGGGGAAAAAGGAGGGATCCCTCAGACGGCTGCCAGTCGTCTACAAAGATGGGCGGCACGCCTGGCTGCTTATGATTTTGACATCGAATTTGTGCGATCGGCGGACAACGGTCCGGCCGATGCGTTGTCGCGATTACCGTTGCCTCGGGAGGGTCGCTTCGTCGACGCTATAGATTATCTGAATCTAGTAGAGGAGTCGCTACCTATTTGTTTTAGAGACATCGCAAAAGAGACAGAGCGTGATACATTGTTATGTAAAATAAAGGGATATGTACTATTCGGTTGGCCGACAGTCCCGAGCTGCGACGCGGAAAAGCCATTTTTTGCTAGAAAAAATGATTTGATAGTAGATCAAGGATGTGTTATTTATAAATATAGGATAGTGGTTCCGCACGTTCTTCAAAGGAAAATATTAAAAGAAGTCCACGAGGGCCATTTAGGGATGAACAAAATGAAAGCGTTATCAAGAAGTTACATTTATTGGGCGAGTTTAGATCAAGATATCGAAGATATGTGTAGGTCATGTGCTTGTGCGAAGTCAGCGTGTACGCGCCGCCACGGGCGCAGCTACATCCCTGGGAGTTCCCGCTGCACCCATGGCAACGCGTACACGCTGACTTCGCAGACTGCGGTGGCGTTCGATACCTAATTATAGTAGATGCGCATTCTAAATGGATAGAGGCCTTGCCTATGCGTGGCACGAACGCAGCCGCTACCATTAAAGTTTTTAGAAGTACAGTAAGGCCGCAAAAGTCCATAGGAACGCTAAAGATTACATTGCTACGAACCGAGCGAGCGCGATACTTCCGTGCGTATGTGTGCGCATGTATGAGTATCCACATTCCACAGATAACACACACTAAGGAACTGTCGTCGCACTAAGCTTAAAAACATTATTATTTTTCTGTTCTTACCATAGCATTGATAAATTTCGCGCAAATACGTCATGTGCTGGTAGCCGTGTGAACTAAGTGTTGGATTCGCAAATCACGTAACCCGAGTTCAAATCATGGTCGGTCGCAGTTATTTCTTACTTTGAAAATTCTCAATCTATATTGATATAGTTGTTTTTTTATATTTCTATGAAAAATACTATTGCATTTTTTGCACTAAATAGTTGCAAATTACGAATGTGATCTATTAACCACAAGAAGAATCACATTCGTAATTTGCAATTATTTAGTTGTTACATCTTTTCGATGTTATAAGGTGGAAATAAAAAGACGTGTTTAATAAAAATGTTTATTCTTTATATTTACAAATTAAACATTTATGAGAATTGTGACGTCGAATTGTTACCTAGACAAAAAGTTATCTTGTAACCGTTATCTATGTTACGCCTAAGATTGTTTGTTGGAAGTATACCCACTTAGACCATTCATAATATGAATAACGTAACAATGAACGGATATTCAAATTTTAATAAAATAAAATATAGGTAATTGTTTATATCCAGTTATTTATTGAAAAGTGATATATGATTTGGACTTTGTAAACATTTTATTTTTGTGTAACGTCACAATGAATGTATTGAGGTCATAGCTTAATTGTTCATTTTCTTGACGAAAAGAAGATTGAAACCAAACCTCAATTTCTGTTAAAAGAACTTTAGCTCTCACAAGATAATCGTCAATTAGATGAGAAAAATAAATTGAACTATAGTATTATGTTAAAACAGTGCGGGTAGAAGAATAAAAAACGAAATAGACTTATGATTATTGTCAACAAAATTGATAGCGAGTTCACTGCATTCTTAAGATGAGGCGATGGCACAAGTTAAAATATATAGCTGTTTTAAACGAAAGTAAACACAATATTACAGTGTTTGTTAACGAATAATCACAGATATGTTAAAATAAAATGGTAGGCCATTTAGTTTAGTTAACATTAAATATTTAGTGCGAAACGTAATCGTTCTTGTTTGTGCCTCTCTGTCAAGTACGGCTTTTTAGCAGGTTTTCTGTGATGCACGCCTTCAGCGTGAAGTGCACGGCGAACAGTATCCATCGAGGTGTCATATAATTCCGCAAAATGTCTCGTTGGTGCGAAACCATTCGTTTCGTATACGTCCACCATATGTCGTCGCTGCGCCTCGCTAATAAGCTTCGGTCTCCCACTTCTCTTTCGACTAGCAAGGCTACCTTCTTCCTCATATCTTTTTAGCCAAAGATTTACAGTATTTTTCTAAAATAAAAAAAAATATATATTAGGTAGCTATACCTACTTCACTTCATTTTCATTATATAAAATGTTAATAATCATAATTATTGAATATAATTTTAAAATAAAACTGCATTTATTAATCCAATAACCAATCCAATAAACCCAACGATTTACGTATTTCTCTTTTAAACCTCATAAAGATACGATGAATGGATTCATAAATGGCATACGTTTTAATTAGAAGATTAATTTGTAATAAAGTTACAATTCATTAATAGCTATTATACTCACATTCAGTCCGGTTTCTTCAGATATTTGTGTTTTATTAACCTTTCGAATGTCTTAAGTTACACAGTCCGACATAAGGTAATTGTCTTTCTATTGTGTCTCTAATTACGACATTCAAAGAGTTAAGACCACTTTTATGCAGCCCAATGATAGTCGCCCTCACTTCAATACTAATATTAGCCTGCATTTTGCGAATATTACAATACTGTCAACCTCACGTCACTAACCAACAACTACAACCAAACGACAGTTCATTTCGGTTAAGTTAAAACTCATGTCTACCTCGCAGAAATCTAATTCTTTATTTAGTTTTTTATTAATTATTCTCTATATGTTTAATACATATTGTTATCAATAGTAAATTATCTAGTTCATTTACCTAATTTATTACTTAATTTAAACCTAATTGTATTGTCTATCTAAAAAGTAATATGTTGTCTATAGTAGTATCAACTGTGGCCGCGAATGGCACGACAACCAATCAGAGCGCGAGGATTTGAATATTGACAGAAAGGGAAAAAGCGCGGGATTTTTGGGGCGTCGGACCATTCTGGCGGGCTTGCAGTCGTGCATCATTTGTTCTTTTTGAGTAATTCAAAAGTAGACATTTATTTACAATTATATTAGTTTTCTGATTGGAGAAATACAATAAGTAAGTACATGCACAACTGTTTATTATTTTCACTTTTTATTTCATTCTTAGAAGCCATAAACCCAAATAGCAGTGGGATACATGATTCGGATGATATCAACCCATGAGAGAGTTTACATCTCAGAAGTGGGATAAAGATTCCTGTCTGGCCATACCGTTAGTTCTGCTACCCTGATTGAAATTACCTGCTTGTGTTACGAACCATTTTTAGAAATTATTTGCCTTAATATTTTCTACATTTTTTTTTTTTTAGATTTAAAATTGGTACAATAATTTGTAGTAACTTTGTTGTCTGGGTAAATTGGCTATTGAAAAAAAAAAAAAAACTAATTTATATATAAATATGGAAGCTGGATTTCCTTTAACATGAAATGCCTAGCCCTTCCATCATATTGTAATTAATTGTAAGGTGGACTTAGTTAGACAGGTTGATGTCAGCAGTTGGTTATCAACCTAATTTAACAGTTATAAATAATTAAGTTACCTTCGATTATTTCATATCAACGTTAAGCATCTAAAATGGCTTAGCTATAGTTCCTCTGTTGCTATAATTTATTATTTTACATTGAACTTACCAGAAATTGTGAATATGACGATTTACTGTTATATTCTATAATGTAACATTCGTGTACCATCTATCTCACCATATAATAAATTATTTGATTGGTTTTATAAAATCCCTGTCTGCATACAGAATATGCCTATTTATATTATCGCTGTTACATTTATTTATTTTTTATTTTCTAACTGTGTCCATTTTCAAGAACGAATTCTTTGGGATATTATTTACGTTCCAGGATAACTTCATGGAGGCAGACAAACGAGAGCGTGTTGTCTACACCCCGACTGATCCCACGGGATCACCTGCTGCTAATCGTCGGTCACGCAGCCCAGTTAAGCGTGGAGTGGGCTGCTCACCACATCAATCGGTGCATCCTCGAAGGCGAGATGGTAGCCGCTCACGCAGCCGGGCAACGAGTCGGGCGACCAGCCGGGCGAACCACCGGGCGTCCCGCCGGGTGTCCAGCCGGGAGAACCGCCGGGCATCCAGCCGGGAGAACTGCTGGGCGACCAGCCGGGCGTCCCGCCGGGTGTCCAGCCGGGGGAACCGCCAGGCGTCCAGTCGGGTGTCCAGCCGGGAGAACTGCCGGGCGACCAGCCGGGAGAACCGCCGGGTGTCCAGCCGGGAGAACTGCCGGGCGACCAGCCGGGTGTCCAGCCGGGGGAACCGCCAGGCGTCCAGTCGGGTGTCCAGCCGGGAGAACCGCCGGGCATCCAGCCGGGAGAACTGCCGGGCGACCAGCCGGGAGAACCGCCGGGTGTCCAGCCGGGAGAACCGCCGGGTGTCCAGCCGGGAGAACCGCCGGGCGTCCAGCCAGGTGTCCAGCCGGGAGAACCGCCGGGCATCCAGCCGGGAGAACTGCCGGGCGACCAGCCGGGAGAACCGCCGGGTATCCAGCCGGGAGAACCGCCGGGCATCCAGCCGGGAGAACTGCAGGGCGACCAGCCGGGAGAACCGCCGGGAGAACTGCCGGGTGTCCAGCCGGGAGAACCGCCGGGCGTCCAGCCGGGAGAACCGCCGGAAGTCGAGCCGGGTGTCCAGCTGGGAGAACCGCTAGACGTCCAGCCGGGAGAATCGTCGGGCATCCAGCCGGGAGAACCGCCGGGCGTCCTGCCGGGTGGACCACCAGGTGAACCCCAGCCGGGACGACCACCGGACTCGCAGCCGGGAGCGCTGCGCATCCACGACACACCTCTTTTCTGACCCTACAAGCTGCCGGTCACGTAGTCCAGTGAGGCAGCAACGAGCAACAACTGTGGGAGACGTACACGCCTCAATGCAAGACAAGACCACGGGTGAGGCCACTTCTTTATTAAGATTAACCACTCTATCAGACCTTGTTAATGTTTTGAAATCTATGTCTAATAATGGTGCAGATAAGCTAAGTTCCCTTAATAACACGATTCCCGAGTTTGACCCAAGTAAACGAGAACAGACAATGACCATGTGGCTCCATAAAGTCAATGAGTGCGCAACCATTTATTCGTGGTCGGAAAAACAAGTTGTACATTTTGCTTTACCAAAACTTAAGGGTATAGCTCAAAGATGGTACGAGGGCCTTCCGTCAGTTTTATTTACTTGGGCTGAATGGCAGGAAAAACTCTTGGACACGTTCCCGTCGGAAGAGAATTATGGTCAAATGCTAAGCGATATGTTAGCCAAACGAGCTAGGTTCACAGACTGCTTAGAAGACTATTATTACCACAAAATATCTCTAATTAATAGATGTGGTATAAGTGGGAAAAGGGCAGTCGAATGCATTTTACACGGCATCGATGACCGTTTGGTTAGATTGGGTGCTGAGGTAGCTCAATTTGTTGATCCTAACAAACTTCTTTCGTATTTACGTAATGCTCGAAATACAAAATTCAGCAACGAGCGAAAATTTGTCAAAGTTCAAACACAAAACCATCAAAATAGCTCTAACCCTAGGCCTATACGTTGCTCGAATTGCAAGAAGGATGGTCATACGACGTCTCAGTGTTCCCAACCCTTTAAAAAGTGTAGTCGATGTAATAGAATAGGTCATGAGGTAGAACAGTGCTATGCGAAACTCCAAACCACTGAAGAAAAAAAGATCATGCGAGTAGAAGATAGCATTGATAAAGGCGCGATTTTCTCAAAATAACCACTCCAGTTCCAGAACCTAATAAAAAAAAAAATATTTTTAAACTGCTAGTGTCAACGGTTTCGCCATCCCTGCATTTGTAGATTTTGGAAGCGAGTGTTCAATGATTAGGTCGTCCGTATTTCGAAATGTAGGTTCCAATTATAGTTTCGATAATCTTCCAGTACTGAAAGGTTTCGGAAATTCAGTTGTTCCTTGCATTGGTAAACAACGAGTTCAAATTATTATTGATAAGGTTGAAGCTGATCTCGAGTTGTTGATAGTTTCCGATGATGCCATGCATGTACCTCTCTTAGTAGGTCAAACTTTTACAGAGCAACCACATATAGTCATACGGAAAACTAGTGATGACTTAGAAATAACTGAACTTCCGAGTAAACACCAACACATAGTACCTAATAACAAAATAAATTTATTCTGCAAGGATGCTGTTGATGTTTTGGGTTTAACTATAGTAGACGTGTATGCGGATCCACCACATGAGGGCGATATCTTTGTTGATGGCATTCGTCTCGGCGAGAGGAAAGTCGAGGCTGTAAAACTCTTTCCAACTCCCCAGAACCAACATAATGTACGTCAGTTTCTTGGGCTATCTAGCTTCTTCCGCAGATTTGTACAAAATTTCTCAGTTATTGCAAAACCTCTAACACAACTCTTGAAAAAAAGACGCTAAATGGTCTTGGGGTATAGAACAGGAAACCGCATTCCGTCGTTTACAAAAAGAGCTCGTACAACGTCCCACTTTAGCTTTATACAATCTAAAGGCAGATACACAGCTTCATACAGACGCCTGTAGATTGGAGTGGCAGGTATCTTACTGCAAAAACATGGAGACGATGTATTTAGACCAATCGCTTACTTTAGTAGACAGACAACACCCGAGAAACAAAATTACTCATCATACGACTTAGAGACATTGGCCGTAGTTTCGTCCTTGCAGAAGTTTCGAGTTTATTTAGTGGGTATTCCCTTTAAAATGATTACTGATTGCAATTCCCTCCGTGCAACTTTCCAAAAGAGAGATATGATCCCTCGAGTTGCTAGGTGAACTAGCAACTCGAGGAACAGCATCTGGGAACAGATGCAGGAATATAATTTTTGCATTGAATATAGAGCCGGTCATCGCATTGAGCCATGCCGATGCACTTAGTCGAAAACCCTATACAGCAGATTCATGACGTTATGATCACTGGGGAAAGTGATTGGCTAGCTAAAGTCCAAGGAGCAGACAGTGAGATTCAAAGAATAGTTGGCATCTTAAAAGATCAAATCAAATTATAAGGTGAAGAATGATAGGCTCTTTAGGATAACAAGTGACGGCGATAGGTGGGTTGTGCCGAAGGGAGTAAGATGGCAGATCGTAAAACAGAATCACGACGATATAGGCCACTTTGCCCTTGGCAAAACTTTGGAGCGTATCAAAGCGACATATTGGTTCGCAAAGATTCGCAGTTTTGTTAAAAAGTACGTCGAATCTTGTCTAGAATGCGCTTATTCAAAGGTCTCTGGAGGTAAAAAGCCTGGAACATTACACCCCATACCAAAGGTTGATATCCCCTTTGACACTATTCATGCTGATCATGTTGGCCCCTTTGTACGCAGTGCGAGAGGAAACATGTACATCTTTGTTTTAGTAGATGCATTCACGCGTTATATTTATTTAAAACCGGTAAAAGACACAAAAACTTGTACTTCTATTAAGGTTTTCCGTGAGTACTTTGGTTTATTTGGTGTTCCAAGAAGGGTCATATCGGATCGTGGCACCTCTTTTACTAGTGCAAACTTTAAAAAAATTGTAATAGAAAAGAACATTAAACATGTCTTGAACGCTGTTTCTAATAGGACTCTTGTTGACGCTTTAACTGCGAAATGTGTTGGTTCTCCTGATAATAAATGGGATGAGCATCTACCTGATATTCAGTGGGGTATAAACAATAGGCTATTTTTGGTATAAGACCAACGGGTCCAACTGATTGTAGAATTTTATCCGAACTGACAGACGATTTATCACCCCCTTCTAACTGTCAAAAAGACTTGCCACAAATTAGGGAGGAGATTAATTCTCATGTTAGCTCGTACCAAGCGGTTCAAAAGAAGATCTATGACGCCAAACACTGCCCAGCTCCTAAATATATAATAGGTGATCTGATAAGGGTGGAACGTTAAATTCCAGCTTCAGGAACTAGAAAAAAAACTTGTTGCCAAATTTCAAGGCCCCTATAAAATTACAAAAGTCTACGATTTTGATCGTTATCAAATTGAGGACACTCCTCTCACTCGAAAATCTAACCGCCCTTATTCAACAGTTGTCGCAAGTGACAAAATTAAGGCTTGGTTGAACTTTGACAAACCGCATGACGAGTCGTCTGGTAATGTGTCGTGCATAATTATTTTTGTGATTATTAAACCTTATTTTCGTTTTGCTTACAGGTTTATCATTTTTGTACTTTCTGTGTAAGGGCCATGAAATACTGCCCACTAAATTACACAATCTTATCAGACCCTTAGACCATGAAATAATGTCTACAGAGGTCACCCCTGGCCATGAAATAATGCCAGGTATTTAAAAGGGCCATGAAATAATGCCCGTACAATTTTACATCGAGCCATGAAATAATGCTCATTATTAAATAATTATAGTGCGGTAATTGCCCTGTGCAATAAGACCGCCTATTGTACACATAATCTTTTGGAAATGTTTATCCTGTATTAAGCTAAGGTGTCCAATAAAGTTAAAAAAAAAATAAAAAATAATAATAATAATAGTGGGTCACAAAAGTGTGCCCAAAAATGATATTAGATTTATGATTTAATTTAACTAACCATCTATGTACCCACATTAAATAATTATTGCTAACATCAATTTATTTCCCTTACAATGGGTAAAACGTTGCACATTGATGTTTTTTTTTGTGTTAGTCCGTTTTATTGTAATTAATTAATTTGTTATTATTGTTGATAACATTTGGACTAATACATTTTTCTTTTGTTTTACTCTTGTTATCTCCACGAGGGCGTGGTAATGTACCTTGGATGGCCGACTGTTATCAATAGTAAATTATCTAGTTCATTTACCTAATTTATTACTTAATTTAAACCTAATTGTATTGTCTATCTAAAAAGTAATATGTTGTCTATAGTAGTATCAACTGTGGCCGCGAATGGCACGACAACCAATCAGAGCGCGAGGATTTGAATATTGACAGAAAGGGAAAAAGCGCGGGATTTTTGGGGCGTCGGACCATTCTGGCGGGCTTGCAGTCGTGCATCATTTGTTCTTTTTGAGTAATTCAAAAGTAGACATTTATTTACAATTATATTAGTTTTCTGATTGGAGAAATACAATAAGTAAGTACATGCACAACTGTTTATTATTTTCACTTTTTATTTCATTCTTAGAAGCCATAAACCCAAATAGCAGTGGGATACATGATTCGGATGATATCAACCCATGAGAGAGTTTACAATATGTACATAAAAAACTTAAATACTAAATAAACTATTTATACTAAAACCTATCTATGTACATATATATCGATGCTTCCGGCAACAAATGTCGTAAACGCCATTTTGGCGAAAATGAGTTAAGAATGCAGCCCTACTTAATTTTTGGCGCTGCGTCGATCTAAAAATGTGAAAAAAATATTCGCCTAAAAAAAATACTTTTACACCCAAAATTTTTACTAGTATAATCAAGATTTTTTAGAAAAAAGGGTATGTATAACTCATATTGCTTAGAACTGAATAACCGTGCAGGTCGTATAATACAACGTACAAACAGCTGTCGGTCGTAAAACATGAATACATAATTAATTGTAATTACACCCCACAATCATTTTTAAAACTTTTAAAATTAATTGGAGAAACATTAGAGTAGCAACTTTCAGAAAGACCAATTTAAACCAAATAGAACTCAAGTATTCAATGAAAGAAGATGCAATTACACATCGAATCAAGTTGTTCGAAGATGTCAAGCGTAAAAGAAAGGGAAAAGGGAAGAATAAATCAAAAGAAAATACAGAAGAAATGTTAGAATTACAATATAATCGAGTAAAGCAGTTGACTCCAAAACAGCTATATACGGATAAACTACCAATTACCGCAGCTAAATACAAAGATCTGCAACGATTGTTGATCAGGGGACAATACACAAACGGTTTCATGCCGAATACAAACAGCTTCCTTGTCAGTCTCATAATGTCATTGATACTCTTCCTGAGACTGACGAGGAAGATGAAATTTCTGATTAATTATCTTCTATCAGAAAATCAGGTCTTCAAATTTCTGGTTAATAATCTTCTATCCAATGACAAAAGATTATTAATCAGAAATTTGAAGACCTGACTGACTCGTCGTCGTATTATGTTTTGCATCTACTTTTTTATTATCTTGTCGATAACACTTTCCCATTTTCACCAACGACACTAAAAGTTAGGTAGACCATAGTACAGAAGCTTTCCGAACAAACAAGATCTAGAAAGATGAACTACCTAAATTTTTAAGGGCGTTGGTGAAAATGGGCATTGTTTATTAAAATTATTAGAGCAGTAAGCTTGGTAGAATGTTTACTTATATTTTTTTGTAATTCATTATCAATACGTTTTAAAAAAATGTCGTGATTATAAAATCTTCTTGAAATCAATGAAACAAAATGATTACTTAACATTTTGAATTATGTCTGGCTGGTTAGGTATGCCGTTGGAGGTAGAATACTATAGACATCTTGTAACAAACGCTTGATTAAATTATACGGGACGATGCCTATAATATACTTACTTAAGTGTATTTTTATACCTTTAGGACCTTTTTTTTTTTTTTTTTTTTTTTTTTTTTTCGATGGGAAAAATCATCTTATGACAACCCCCGCTCTTGGGCGGAGCGGGAGATAGTGTCAGACTCTTACTGACTAAAAAACCCATCCCGTTCCTTCAAGCCTTCATACCGGGGCTCGAGCGCCCTTTCGGATTACCCTGGCCCCAGTAGGCTTAAGTTTCATTACCTTTAGGACCTGCCAGGTCCTAAAGGTATAAAAATTTCGAGCCGCGACACAAACAATGATGATGAATGATGATTGATGTACAAGATCCTCTAATGGAAATTTAAGTGATTGGTTTAGACATTTGTTTACTTTGAATTTGTATTAGTGCCTTGCTTAACCATTATTTTGATTAAACGATGACGGTCAATGAATAAAAAACCTTTTTTAATTATGTCAATTTGTGTTTTATTTTATTGTTTTTATTACAAGTAATGAAAACTCAACTTACAGTCATTGATTTGCTTCAGATATTTCCATGTTTGTTACATACCATCGCATCAGATCGTGGTGTTTACACTCATTTTTATTTCAGTATATGGTTTTTAAAACCAAACCCAGAACTATTGTATTTAAAAACTGGTGCATACTTCTAACTTCCGTTAGACAAATCGTTCTCCATTGATTTGTTAGTGGTCGTAAATACCAACTTCTTGAATTTTCTGAGGTGTATGTCCAAGCTAACTTTTAAAATAAGGCTTTGACATAAATAGCAATAATATATTATGAAACACCATCGTATTTTACGTATTTCTTGTATAGAACACAATTTTACAACTTTTAAAGTTAAAAAGATATAAGCCAAAAACGAAATTATTTTTTGTTTTTCGTTGATTACCAAAAGTGCTATTTTGGTGTTTACGACCTTTGTTGTCGGAAGCATCGATATAATACAAAATGACAAAGTACGCTCAGGCGTCAAAGTACTCCTCCACATCGCTGTCATCCGGAAATGTGCCCAGAAGACTGGCAGCATTGCCACGTTGAATGGCAATGCTAATTCTTTGGGCGAAGAACGAGCCAGCCCTCTGGTCACGTGAAGTGTCGATCAGTCGGCGTGAAATTTCCTTGAAAAGGAGACGCGCACTCGGACCCCATGAACCAAGTGTTTCGACCCCAAACGGCTCAAAACTGTAATTACCAATAAGGTTACAGTATTTGCGCCGTTTAAGGGTCTCAGCAGCAGCAGCGGCAGCGCCGGCACAGCCTGCCGTACTTGGAATATGGGATGGCGCAAGGGTGTCGACACAGGTTGCGTCCCACACCAGAGGCCTACCCACCTTCCACGGTACCAACGTCATACCATCTGGTCTCTTCCCATCGTCACGTACCAAACCATTTGGTTCTAATACGGCAGGTACGCCGGCGGTGACAAGAGCTCGACGAATAATGTCGTTGATGCTAGCGTGTCGTGGTATGCGGCCTGCGCTCCTGCAACAGGACAAGCCATGGTGTCCGAGGCTGTCGACACCTTCACCACAGTGGCACCGATGTGGAGCAACACAAGGTGCGCCTAAGCGTAGACAGGTAGCGAGCCGAAACGAGGCGTCATCCATCATAGTGCCTATGGTGGATGACGGGAGTGCCTGAAGCCATAAGCCCGACTCCCATTCCCCCACAGCCAGCAGACGCGCACGCTCAGCAGTACTTGACGACGTATTTAATAAGTTATTCCGTACAATACTGCAGAGCGGCACATCCCACCGTCTCTGTGAGGACAGGTTGTCGGGCAAATCCGTGTTGGGACAAGCCATTTTCCAAGCGTTCAACGCATCGGACAAGCACGGTACCTCAACATCAACCAGTGAGGAAGATAAAATATTCCTGGTTAATGTTTCAGTACTGTGCACCGAGGAGAGGAAAGCTGGTAAACTTATACTAGAAATTTTGCGGACGCCGAGGCCACCTAGCCGGATGGGAAGCGTGGCTTGCTGCCATGCTCGGTCGTCCAAGGCCACATTTAGAATTGAAGATAATGTGTTCCTAATAATTTGATCGACTTTTTCCAAAAGTTGTGGGTGCTTCCAAAGATGGGAAGCGCGAAGGCTATACGTAAATTTAGGCCCAAAACAACAGTATCGTCGAATGAGTGTGAATGCCGAATGCATGTTAATTTTGAAAAGTCTTTCCGAGACGTCATTAAAATTTTGTATCTTTTGTTCAATGAAAGTTGGAAAAGATTCATCGAAAATTGGGGAGCCCAGGAGGTGAAGAGAATTTCTATCGGTGATTTGTATATTGGGTGCTATTGAGTTAAATTTTGCTAAAGTCGTCTGTCTGTCAGTCGTTTGGGGGAGGTAAATTTCACAGTTTTTTTGTGATCTACCTTTCTAACTCTAAGAAATGTGTGAACAAGTTAAAGAATAATTTAATATATGTAATGCAAATACATAACTTCCAATCGGGTAAGAACTTACAAAAAGTCAATAATTGCGTGGGATTTGAACTTGCGGCACACTGATTTGCGCTTCAAACTGTGTGCCTATACCACTGGGCCATCTTGACTTATGATAAGTTGATGAAATTGTGAATTTCAATCATTTCTTGGCGAAACTTGAAAATAAAAGGTCGTAAGTCAAACTAAACGTCAAACGAATAAGTTTTAAGAATTCTTATGGACTTTTGCAAGTGATAGTACGTTTGCGCGTTTTGGTTTACCATCGCAGCTCGTGACTGACAACGGCCCACCATTCTCTTCACAAGAGTTTAAATTGTATTGTGAAAAAAATTGTATCAAGCACACAACTTCGGCACCACATAGACCCCAGGGAAATGGCGCGGCTGAGAACGCAGTCAAAACCATTAAAAAGGCAATAAAGAGATCAATATACGAAGGCGAGGACGTCAACGTCGCCCTAAGTAAATTTCTTCTGCAGTACCGAAATTGTGAACACGCAACTACAGGGGTCTCGCCAGCCGTGGCGCTCCAAGGGCGGCGCTTGCGCAGCCGACTTGACGCGCTACGCCCGGACGTAGCCGCAGCGGTACGCGCGAGGCAAGAGCGTCAGGTCGCTCGCACCTCGGGGGCCGACAGGGAATTCCGCGTTGGGGATGCGGTAATCGCTCGCGATTATACGGCGAGGGGGGACAAGTGGACCGATGCCACTGTTGTTAAAAAGACAGGCCCTATTTCATACAAAGTGAGTTTAGGTAATGGGGTTGAGTGGCGTAGACATGCCGACCAAATTATTCCAGCAAGCAGCAAAAATAGGTTCTCGTTATCGCGCGTGAGCGATGCCGTCGCCGCTGAGGCTGCGTGCTCTGGGGCAGCCAAACCGGGGGTCGATAGCGGAGCCGAAGGTGAGGTGTTTGAAGACGCATCCAGTGGTGTCAGTGATATTAAAGACTCACCGCAGCAGCGAGTTCAACCCGAACGGCTTTCGTTGCCGATATCACCTCCACCACAGGGTGCGTCAGCTCGCGCACTGCGTGCGATGAACCGAGCAAGAAAAGCTGCAATATGAAACAATATTTAAAATAGGTACTTAGTTAAATGAAATTGTTAGTTGTAAGATGTACTACCTGATGTGATTAGTGGACTTGACGGGGAGAGATGTGACGTCGGTCGTCGCTATAAATTGTATGGTGGTGGGTAGTTTAATATATTTCTTTAATAAACCAGTCTGTCGTTGACCCACGTATTTTATTGACGTTACACTAATAATATTTAAATAAATACAATTTCATAAATAGTCAATGTGACCCAGTAATGTGTGTCTGTAATGGTTGTATATCTGACTCCAATTGTATGTATGCAACTAATAATATTTAAATAAAAACTATTTTATAAAAGGTTAGTGTAACCCTGATATGTCTGTCTGCAAAGGTTGTTTGTCTGAGTCCAATTATATGTATGAAAAAACTAATAATATTTAAATAAAAACAATTTTATAAATAGTTAATGTGACCCCGTAATGTGTGTCTGCCATGGTTGTACGTCTGAGTCCAATTGTATGTATGCAAGTAATAATATTTAAATAAAAACAATTTTATTGTTAGACAATGTCACCCTGTAATGTGTGTCTGCAATTACAACCATTGCAGACACACATTACAGGGTGACATTGTCTGTCTGAGTTCAATTGTATGTATGCAACTTAAATATTTGCACAACTGAAAGTCAATTGAAACCACCTGTATTGGTTTATGAGAGCGGTATGTTTGTCATATCGCTTAATGAATACTGTTTCTATCTAAAATTGCAATAAATGGCTTTAATAAAGTAAATCCATTAAACTGAAACTATTTCTTTAGGCAGGGAAAAAACATGCTTTTTTCCCACCTAATAAATAGTTTCAATTTTTTATTATCGCATTGACATTGACTTATAAAAGTTATATGCGAGATAATATTCCACAACTATCAGTGAAAGTTTGTATAATGAAAGATAACATTTGCTTATGAAAGGAAAGCTCTGCCCTGGTATGAAAGGCAAACGAAGGAACATTGGTGTGTTTTAGTCAGTAAAAGTCTGACACACCCTTTTTTTTTTTATGGTGGGAAAAAATCATGCATTGACATCCCCCGCTCTTGGGCGGAGCGGGAGATAGTGTCAGACTCTTACTGACTAAAAGACCCACCCCGTTCCTTCTAGCCTTCATACCGGGGCTCGAGTGCCCTTTCGGATAACCCTGGCCCCAGTAGGCTTCGACCCGGCTGGGTCCCTGCTGTTGCTGACAACTCCTTGAGGCGCGCGGGAACAGTGCGCGCCGTCGACGACTTGGGCTTGGTCCGGACAGTTACCGGACGGCCGGACAGCGAGCTACCCATTGCTCACTGTCCGCAAGCCCGCGCCTACGGTGGCCGGAAATCGGGATCAGAATCCCGGCGACGGCGGCGGCGGCGATAACGCCGTTGCCTGATGCGTTCGGCCTCCTCCTTTGCGAGCATTACTGCTTCGCAGAAGTCGGTGACCGCCTGCCACTCCTCCTCGCTCCGGACCATGGCCTCAACCAAGGCCCGGCGCGAGAGGTCTCCGCCGCCGATCGCCCCCACGAGGGCACGGCGATGCTCCGCCCAAGCAGGGCACACCTCGACTGTGTGCTCCACCGTGTCCTCCGGGCATTCCGCACAGTGACGACACCCGGGCGTCACTTCCGCACGAATCCGGTGCAGGAAACTCCCGAACGAACCATGTCCGGTGAGGACCTGAAGTCTGACACACCCTCCGGCTCAGTCCAAGAGCGCAAGATGTTATTGGATAATTTTCCCACAAAAAAAAAAAAAAACACTAACGGGTCAAGATACAATGTGCCCACTTTAGTTTTTAATTTTAACTAACAAAATGAAGCTTAGTATTAGTGTGAAGCATACCCTTTAATATATTTTTTTTTTAAATGTCCTAAACAGCAGTTCGCTAAACATTAATAATATCACCATCGCCATTGTACCCATACATTTATTTAAGTTTCCGTGACATTGTTACCATTTTGGTGTACAATAAAGTTTGTTCTATTCTAATATCTATTTAAATAAAAACAATATTTTTAAATAGACAAAGTCACCTTGTAATGTACTTATGTCTGTAATGGTTGTTTGGTTGACTCCAATTGTATGTATGCATCTTAAATATTTGCACAACTGAAAGTCAATTAAAACCATCTGTATTGGTTTATGAGAGCGATATGTTTGTCATATCGCTTAATTAATACTGTTACTATCAAAAACATGCAATAAATGGCCTAAGGTGATTATCACACTGCCACGCATCACGCTGCATGATGCGTGTCAACGCACCTACGCGCGCACTTGCGAGAGTGCAGATCTACACTCACGCGCGTAGTTGCGTTTTGTAGATTCACGCAGGCTGACTCATTTCATACAAAATCACGTAAACAGTACGAGACTCAGTGTGCCATATCTTGCGTGTCTCCCCACACCCACGCGCGTGACCGCATGTTTCTCCGCTTGTAGGCGCGTGATCTGTATGAACGCGCGTAGATGCATTTTCGGGGTGTTGGACTGTGTGCGTTTTACTTACAAGCAACGTTAAAACACGCATTCACGCACTACGCTGCGTGGTGCGTGGCAGTGTGATAATCGCCTTAGTGAAGTTAATCGATAAAACTGAAACTATTTATTAGGTGGGGAAAACCACGTTATCACATTGCTGGCTTATAAAAACTATATCCGTGTGATACCAGTGACCTACTTTTACAACTAGGTAATTAAGATAATGTGCTTAAAAAACAATCTATTTTATTTAGGTGGGGAGTCATCCAATGACAGCTCCCGCCCTTGGGCGGGGCGGGAGGGCGTGTCAAACTTTTACTTTCTAAAACCTACTCCTATGTTCCTTCTTACCTTCTTTCCAGGACCCCGGAGTTCTCTTTCGCACAACCCATGGTTTTGCTGACATCTCTTTGAGGCGCGCGTGGACCACTACGCGCCGTCCACGACTCGCGCTCGGTCTATATGGCTACTGGACGGCTGGACGGCGAAAGGCCTGTGTCCTAGCAGTTTTGACGTTACCTAACTGAATATGCTTATACTAGCTATAAAATCAACCAACCTGAAATCCAGACTGCACTTTCCTGGAGAACTTGGCCTCGGGATGTTCAAGGAACAGGGTGGCGTTGATGGCGAACCCTGCCATGTCGATAGGGAATGGTCTGAAGGGTTTCCACCACGCATTGTACCCGCTGACCTTCCCGTCAGTCACCAGGGGCATCTCTACCCGCATACCACCCACTATGCCGACCGGCCAGACGCCAACTTTTTTTATTTTCCGCATCTGGAATTAAGAAATTATATTTGATTGTATCTATATGTGTAAAAGGCAGAGTAGCAGTGACGGCCAAGTGGTAATGGCCCCGACTTACGAGCTGTAGGTCGCGGGTTCGAACCCAGCCAGGCGCATTACTTTGTGTAATTTATTTCATCACCACTGCTCTCAAAACGGTGAAAGAAAACATCTTGAGGAAACCAGCGTGTCCTAGAACCAAAAAATTCGAAGACATATGACATCCAACAACCCGCACTGGGCCCGCGTAGTGGTTTACGGCCCATTTCCTCTCCTAGAGAGGAGGCCTTATATTTTGAAATTAAATCCTTAAGGAGATCAAACGGGGGTTCAAAGTTAGCTTAGACTATGGAGAAACTTATTATCACGCGAGCGAAGCCGTTGGTAGAAGCTAGTTACATAGTTAGGTACAATGCGTCCCAAATGAGAATAGGATCGCCCGCAATGTTGTGACGTCACGATTTACTACCAAATCGAGGAAAGAAATTTTTTAACATTAATTAATTTACAAAAAATGTAATTTATTTATGAACTGTGAACGAAAAAAGTTTAATCAGAATCCAGTTCTTAAATTTTACTCATCTCCAAGTTCTTCAATTTTGCCAAAGTTTCTTCGATTTGACAGTACGACGAGACGTCAAAACATAGGAATCGGTCCTATTCTCATTTGGAACGCGTAGTATATTGATAGATTGTTTATTAAGAAGAATGGATGGAGACAATACATTGGGAAGAGTGGATGTTTTTGGGAGAGAATTTCCTGGTCGGATTTACCCATGGCCTTGGAGCGCAAAAGACCACTGAAGAAACACAGATGGGTTTTAGTCAGTATAAGTCTGACACGCCTTTGCGCTCCACCCAGAGCGAGAGAACTGGATTACTTGGTGATTTCTCATCTCAAAAAAAGGAGACTTTAGCAAGACGAAAATCTAACCTAATAAAAAAAACTGAGATTTTCATAGATTATAAATTGTAATACGGAGTGACGGTCTACGCATCGTCATCACAGCGGGCCCCTACGATTGGACGGTCCAGAGGAGGAGTGCGGGGTGTAGTTCCAATTTCTCACGCGCGCGCGCCACTGTGGCACTTTTCATTATATCGATCGACAAATCGCACACGCATAAAATTTGTAAACCAAAATTCTTAATTATATACGCTTAAAATCTATCGAAGAGGTATTTTTCATTCATCTCCAAACAGTGACTTTATGGCGTCGTTAAATGCAATTATTGCTCGAACACACAAATGTGTCTTCGTTAGGACGCAGTGATCATGTATTTGATAAATGTTCGCTATATAGGTATTAGGACTTATACTTTTACCAAAATAATTACAGGTCAACTTTTAACTTACTGCCCATTTTTCATAGGGTGAAAGTTCTTAAGGTCTTTGTTCATAATCATGAGTTCTTACGACCCCTGACAGATTGGCAATCGCCAATGAATTTAAAGTCATCCTGCATTTATTTTGGTAAACAAGTATAACGATCTGTTGTATGTCGGGCTGGTGTCGGCGACTTCACGTCTAAGGCGCGTATTTCGCGTACTTATTACTATTCCGACTGCGAGACAGAGAATATTTTTTGTTGCATTGTTCATAATCATGAGTTCTTTCACCCCCTGACAGATTGCCAATTGTCATTTAAATGCATCCTATTTATTTTCGTAAACAAGTTTATTGATCTGTTGTATGACGGGCTGGTGTCTGCGACTAAAGAGCGTATTTCTCGTACTTATAAGTTGTTCGACTGCGAGATAGAGCCTTGTACTTATTTTGGTGAACAAATGTAATGATCTGTTATAACTATTTCGAATGTGAGACTGAGAATATTCTTTGTTATGTGTTATTAGAAGCAATTTTCGCTGAAGTTATCTACTAAATCAAAACTGTGTGTAATATTAAAATTAACTCTGAGTTTGTTTCGGTGTTTCTTTTCAGAGTAGTCTAGCTTGAAAACATTGGCCTTCATCATCATCATCATCTTCCTGCCCTAGTCCCGTTTTATTTGGGGTCGGCGCAACGTTTTTTTCTTCCATTCTGTCCTGTCGCTCGTTATCAAGTTGAAATTAACTTTAAATATTGTTACTTATTTATAATCATTTTGATGAAACGCGGCTCTGAAGTTCATTTAGATAACCCTACTATCACGCGGGAAAAGACGCTGGCAGAAGCTACTCATTTACAAAATACGATCGACGCGAATAGTCGTGATTTTCGTTACATTGCTCATGGTTAAACTATTGTGAACTTCATATATTAGTCATTAGTTTATTTATAGCTTGAATCTATGTTGTGAGCAGATAAGATAACGCAGTCAATGAGCCAAAGCACGTCATCTGTATGGTTGCGTTTAGGCAGTCCGAAATGGGTTCGTGTTGTTATCTGGGATTGGTTCCCTCAACTACCATGGTAGTACAGATAAGTACTATCAGGAAAACTGCTGTATGATAGCAGTACCTAGACTACTATCACATACCAAATACCTACAGCTGCCGGCAGCGAATAAAACTAGAACTATGAATGAGGCCATAACACTGCGTTGCGTCGTCGCGTCTTAAGAATCTGCGACATCGCACAAGACATCGTAGAATTATCCGGTGCGATGCCGCAACGTACAAATCTGCGATGCGTTGACGCGCGACTTAGTCTCCATACTTTGAACAGGTTGAACGCGTTTAATTAAGATGGCTGATTCAATTTCGTGCGATGCCGTATACGGTGAAATTTTTGCGTTACGTTGTCTCATCGTACAATGGTGCAACGTCGTTTTGTGGATGCGATATTGTAACGCAGAGATGTGGCTTCGCCCTATACTGCGCCCACGTGTGAGACACACCGATCTGGGCGCGTCGCTCTCCATACATTTTATATGGAAACTAGACTTGTAGAGCTACTCTTGATCCACGCCACGCGACGTCGTTCTACGTACAAGCCAGGCGTGTTACACGTGTGCTTCTGTCTAATGTAGTTCTAGCTTAAACGCCATTGGCGTGGTTGACACGGCATTGAAATTGGTACGGTTAGCGCAGTGGTTGAGTGATTGGCTGCTGAGCTGCGTGTCGGGGGTTCAATTTCCGCACGGAACAACACGGCGTGCTCCGTCGTCAACCACATCATCGCTTACCATCAGGTGAGATGGTGGTCAAACGCAAGCCGAACAGTTCCAATAAAGATGGCACCATGGCCATATTTATTGAAATTGTTCGATAGTTCTTTCATTGTTCTCTTTTACCGCAACATGACCGAGCGAATAAAAAATATTTCAGTCAAATACCTACTGAAACGTCAGAGGCCCTACCACGAGCTCTTAACGCGATCCATTATACGAATCGCATGACTTGACTCCGCTATCTCATTTCTTCCATCGGACAACCCGACGTACGGCGAGTATCCCTGATTAAGTTGTTGATTCCTCTACGGTCCGGACTAAGCGTTTCGCCTCGTCGATTATACCGCGTATATCGAAGGACTAGAACAATTTGCCTGCTGCGGTCTTTTCGTCCGATTGTAATTTGGGTGTTTTCAAGGCTAAAGGCTAAAAGGCTCTTAATAAACTAGTGCGCCTCACCTTCAAAGATTGCATCTCTGCTTACCATCAGGTGGGATCGCAGTCAAGCACTAGTTTATATCAGATAAAAAAAAAAACCTAAACTGAACTGGTAAAGGGATTAAGTTTTAAAAGGTTCATCACTCTTTCTCGCTCGCACGTTTGACATTTTAACACGTCATGGTAAAGCCTCTGACTCAATCGGTTTAATCCAGAAATCAGATTAAAATAATCACAGTATTCTATCTATTGGAGTTTGGTTTCCGCATTCAGCCCATGACGGATCACTATATTATTATAAATACGTGTAATCGGCCATTGTAATCAGAGTATTTTTGCGTACCTCATTGCGTTTGTAGATTTAAAAGTAAGCACGCCTTCGCAAAATGGAGTTATTAATAACAATCTACACTAACATAAGAAAGAGGTAAAGTTTTTTTTTTTTTGTTTGTAGAAGGTTAAACTCTGGAAATACTGGTCCGACTGCCAAAATTTTTCACTGATAGAAAGCTGCTTTATTCCTGAGTAACATAGGCTAAGTTTTATGTACCTACGTGGACGAAGCCGCGGGCAAAAGCTAGTAATAATATAAGCCTTTAATAAAACTTTACAAAAAATAAACTTAAATTAACGACTGCTGAATCGATGACACCTTCAACTTCGTCTTTTCGCCCAACTTTGACAAAGGCCTTTCTCCATTTCTTTCCACTCTGTTCTGACTGAGGCCTTCCACGAGCTCAACGCTATCCATTTTACGATCTAAACCGAACTGTCACTTTAGGTCGTAAAATGCGTCGTGTTGCTTTTGTATGGGCCCACACGGGCGCCCGCGTAACGCAGCGTTCGGCGTAAGGCGGTTATCACACTGCCACGCACCCCGCAGCGTAATGCGTATCTTAACGTTTCTTGTAAGTCAGTCCAACACACTGAAACTGCATCCACGCGCGCTCATGCAGATCACGCACCTACATGCGGAGAAACATGCACTCAAGCGCGTGGGTGCGGGGCGACACGCATGGTGTCCCACACTGAGTCTCGTAGTCTCGTATGCGTGATTTTGTATGAAATGAGAACGTGCCTGCGTGAATTTACAAGACGCACCTACGCGCGTGAGTGCGTAATAAACCCGCATGATGACGCAGATCTGCACTCTCGCAAGTAAGTGCGTAGAAGCGTTTTCACGCAGTGTGCTGCAGCGTGTGGCAGTGTGATAACCGCCTATGGGACCGATCTCTTTAAACTTTCGTCTGCTCACTACACGCAACTGAAAAACCTTCCACGAACCTTCCACGAGAATTTATTTCAGGAAATGAAAAAGAAAATCAGTCTTTCCATACAAAATTATAAACTTGATTGGAACGTGTAAGGAATACCTCACACCCTGTATATTAAAGCACACTTGGCAACCGCTCATGTCACTCATTAATTAGCGTGCATTGTTTTACCGTTTGGCAGAATTCACGAATGAAAGCAAATTTTGAATGTTTGTTTATATAACAACAGTTGTTTTGTTTAGACAGTTTTGGCAATACCATAATATCAATGTCCGCTGAAGCATTTTAGTATCTATCTACTGCATGCTTGGTATGTGTTTAGTCATTTTCCATGTTCCTTATCTGAGAAAGCAGGAGTGGGACCAAACGCATCGGAATCGATGCGGAGATCGGCATAAATCTCTCTATCTCGCTCTAGTAAATGAGGGTTCTAAGTGACAGAATGATGGATGGCATAGTACGATTCGATGTAACCAGGTGACGCTCAACTCTCCTTCTCAAGGAGTTGTCAGCAATAGCAGGAACCCAGCTGTGTCGAAGCCTACTGGGGCCAGAGTCTAGTTCCGAAAGGGAGGCTCGGTCCCGGTATAAAAGGCAAGAATGAACGGGTTGGGTTTTTTAATCAGTAAGAATCTGACACTATCTCCCGATCCGCCCAAGGGCTGTGGATGTCATTTGGATGATTTTTACCCGCCGTAAAAACAAAAAACTACTGAGGTGTCAAGGGACACCCGGATGGAACGAAGTTCCGTTCTGGCTTGCTTTCTATAAGAGAGAGAGAGAGACAGAGAAAGAAACATGCGCACGCCGCACGCCGCAACTTTTCGTGAGAATTTTTTCCAACTAAAAAATACTATCCTATTTTATGTACATTTTGACAGCACTATTTCAACATCTTCGAAACCATGAAAACGACACTCATGACGAAAAAGTTGATAATTTCTGACAACCGCCATCTTAGATTTACATTTTGACAGCACTATCGGCTTCAACAACCTTGAAAACCATGAAAAAGACACCCACATCGAAAAAGTTGATAATTTATTGCAGCCGCCATCTTAGATTTACATTTTGACAGTAAAATCGGTTTCAACACCCTCGAAAACCACGAAAACGACACCCATGACGAAAAAGTTGATAATTTCTTGCAGCCGCCATCTTGGATTTACATTTTGACAATACTATCGGTTTCAACACCCTTGAAAACCATGAAAACGACACCCATGACGAAAAATTTAATAATTTTTTGCAGCCGCCATCTTGGATTTATATTTTGACAGTACTATCGGTTTCAACACCCTAGAAAACCATGAAAATGACACCCATGACGGAAAAGTTAATAATTTCTTGCAGCCGCCATCTTGGATTTATATTTTGACAGTACCATCGGTTTCAACACCCTCGAAAACCATGAAAACGACACCCATGACGGAAAAGTTAACAATTTCTTGTAGCCGCCATCTTGGATTAACATTTTGACAGTACTATCGGTTTCAACACCCTCGAAAACCATGAAAACGACACCCATGACGAAAAAGTTGATAATTTTTTGCAGCCGCCATCTTGGATTTACATTTTGACAATACTATCGGTTCCAACACCCTTGAAAACCATGAAAACGACACCCATGACGAAAAATTTAATAATTTTTTGCAGCCGCCATCTTGGATTTATATTTTGACAGTACTATCGGTTTCAACACCCTCGAAAACCATGAAAACGACACCCATGACGGAAAAGTTAATAATTTCTTGCAGCCGCCATCTTGGATTTATATTTTGACAGTACTATCGGTTTCAACACCCTCGAAAACCATGAAAACGACACCCATGACGAAAATTTTTTTTTTTGCAGCCGCCATCTTTGATTTATATTTTGACAGTACCATCGGTTTCAACACCCTCGAAAATCATGAAAACGACACCCATGACGAAAAATTTGATAATTTCTTGCAGCCGCCATCTTGGATTTATATTTTGACAGTACCATCGGTTTCAACACCCTCGAAAACCATGAAAACGACACCCATGACGAAAAATTTGATAATTTCTTGCAGCCGCCATCTTGGATTTACATTTTGACAGTACCATCGGTTTCAACACCCTCGAAAATCATGAAAACGACACCCATGACGAAAAATTTGATAATTTCTTGCAGCCGCCATCTTGGATTTACATTTTGACAGTACCATCGGTTTCAACACCCTCGAAAATCATGAAAACGACACCCATGACGAAAAATTTGATAATTTCTTGCAGCCGCCATCTGGGATTTATATTTTGACAGTACCATCGGTTTCAACACCCTCGAAAACCATGAAAACGACACCCATGACGAAAAATTTGATGATTTCTTGCAGCCGCCATCTTGGATTTACATTTTGACAGTACCATCGGTTTCAACACCCTCGAAAATCATGAAAACGACACCCATGACGAAAAATTTGATAATTTCTTGCAGCCGCCATCTTGGATTTATATTTTGACAGTACCATCGGTTTCAACACCCTCGAAAACCATGAAAACGACACCCATGACGAAAAATTTGATAATTTCTTGCAGCCGCCATCTTGGATTTACATTTTGACAGTACCATCGGTTTCAACACCCTCGAAAATCATGAAAACGACACCCATGACGAAAAATTTGATAATTTCTTGCAGCCGCCATCTGGGATTTATATTTTGACAGTACCTACCATCGGTTTCAACACCCTCGAAAACCATGAAAACGACACCCATGACGAAAAAGTTGATAATTTCTTGCAGCCGCCATCTTGGATTTACATTTTGACAGTACTATCGGTTTCAACACCCTCGAAAACCATGAAAACGACACCCATGACGAAAAAGTTGATAATTTCTTGCAGCCGCCATCTTGGATTTATATTTTGACAGTAAAAGTGTCGGTACAATTTTTCGTGAGAATTTTTTCCGTCTAGCCCCCTTTCACAACGCGCGATAAGGAACTTCGTTCCAAAATATTAAAAAAAAAAGGTCATTTGAAAACAAAAGAAGAAATAAAAATGACAACAGTAGTAGTGGATGTATGCAGGTCAATCCCAAGCCTTTTCGTCCTGAAGATAGTTCTGAAATCTAAGTGTTTAAGAATCATGCTAGGTGACTTTTTCTGATACCTAATGTTTTGAGAAAACTCTACACTTTGGCTGGATCACCATTTTGAACGGAACTGTGGATATATATTGGCGGTTTGCGTTCCTACATACCTTGTAGCTGAGATTTCTAATAGAGACGTATTTCTCCCTTTTAATGCCACTGGGCCAAATTTTAAACTAGAACTTTGCAGCCGCTTTTTTACGGAGCAGAAGTTTAATTTAATCAGTCAGTCATGGCGTTGGAAGATATGTTGACTTTCACAGTTCGAATAAGTGCATGTAATTTTTTGCAAATTAAGAATTCAACCTATTCATTGAAGGACGTGAATGTAACTAAAGGCGTTCAACCATTATTGCTGGCGTCCTCTCGAAGACGATCAAGGTTCATCCCATCAAAATTACGGAGCAGAAGAGTTTTGGACTTATGCTTAAGTGGACGAATTTTATGAGAAATTAAAATAAGATCATGTTAGGAAAAAGCGTCAGCAGAACATTGACCAGGTTTTGCGACGTGACTGGGAGACGAGACCAAAATAAGATCTTTTTTGAGAAGACATGTGTTAAAGTCGCCCTTGATGATGCTATGACTGTAAGTTAAGTAATTAAAGCTTCGAAATTACGTTCAAAAGAAGAAAAGTAGTTAATTCGAAGTGAACGGCAGTAGTAAACCTCAAGAAGAACGTTAGAATGATGGAGTTCAACTTCTAAGTCTAACTTCTAACTTCTTTCGGACCATGGCCCTGGGGCCGGCACGGGAGGTCGCTGCCACCGATCGCCCCCACGAGGAATGGCGGTGCTCTGCCCAACCAGAGCACACCTCCTCTGTAGGTTCCACAAAACGGAGAGTCCACAGGGCGCCCCGGCTTCCTGATGAGGACCAGTTTCCCCGTCTTCCAATGAAGTGGGAACTTTGTATCGCTCGTACAGCTCCGGCTCTCTGGCTTTCGCATTCGTCAGGCTGGTGCGGCGCCTGCGTTGTCTGGCATACCGGCACGGCGCAGCATTGCACGCGTTGCGCAGTGCCGAAAATAGTAAGGTACAGATTGTTTTTACAAGTGCCGAGGCACAAAACTGCATAATATATGTTGAAGTATTGTGAAATTTTAGCAGTTGCTAAAATTAAAAACATCCTCTTTTAATAACATTTAAAAGTGGATGTACCACCATCCTTTTTGCAGATAAAAGATCCCTTTTGTGCTAGCCAGCAGAAAAAATAAAATCGCACATTATGTGTTGGGTCAAGAATCATGATTACCTCTTGGCCATGGAATCATTAAGTAGTTTGATGACAATCGAACCGTATCTTATCGATAGTTTTACCTCTTCGGAGTAATCACTTTAATTAAAACGTGTCTAACTTAATAGTTACGACCTACTCGTATCATATCAGGAAGGCCAAAATAACGCGCAAACCTTTGAATAAGTAGGTAGGTACCTAGTTCAAATAAATGTAAACTTACTCGTACCTATAGTTGCAAAACTTCTGAAAAATTCGGAATAATTCCGGAATACTTCTGGGAAAGTTTCTTTAAATCGGAATTATTCAAAATGAATTTAATTAAGATTTTTTTTTTTGCTTAAAAATTGTATTTTGCATCGATCGTTGATCGCCGCCGCCGCTGCTGCAGCGCTGGCCACAGAGTACTTTGTACGCTGGCGCCGCGATGCGCGCGCGGGCCCGACCAGACTGCCACGAGTCGTGCGTGCAGGCGATGGCGGTGCGGGGTGCGGTAAGAGGGGATATGCTCCCCGGAGAAGTTTTCCCCCCCGCGAGAAAGATTCGTACCCCGCAATCGAATGTTTCCGAATATTTCGCCGGATTGCCGGAATAATTCAATCGGAATAAACGTGTTTGTAAGTTAATAATTGTTCAGTGGCACATACGTAAGTAAAATATAAATGTTTATTTTAATATAAATGGGATTGATTAATGTTAGCCTGCGATTAACAGGATTTTTATTCTTTTGTTTTTAGGTAGGTACCTACTTATTTCGAAATCGAATGCTATTTTTATAAATGTCAGTTGTGAATTAAAAAACCAGGTCTAGCATTATTTGATTTGTTTTTTGAAAAAGGGTTAGAGTCTGTCTAATAAGTTAAACGACTTGGGTAATTATTAGGATATAGTGAAATCTGATGTAGTCAACACGGATTCAATAATCAAGGTTGATTAAGAGATAGAGATCATTGTTTAATAACAGAAGAACCTTATAAAAAGTACTGAATGTTTGTATTTTTTAAATGATTAAATATTATACAAAATTCCCAAGTCGGTTGAGAGAGAGATCTCTGATTCGCGAGTCGCATAGCCCACCAAGTCAATAAAAACATTACGCGTAAATAGGCCAGTCAATAAATACATTGAATTTGTTGTTTGTGTTTGTTGTTGTTTGTTCTATGTTTGTTTTGTTTGTGTGTTTGAACGAAAAATATAAATATTATATTGTAAAAAAGGGTGGGGCGCTTTGTGCCATATGTTTCGTAAGAGTCGAATCGAGCACCCCACGCTTTTCCTAAAGTCAATGACCATGACCCCTAAGTATTTGACCTAAAATGTTATCGAAAAAAAATTGATATGTGTTATTTAGAGAAGTAGCGCTCGCCGGCGGTCAAAGCAGCCCATTGGTGTCCCAGGTGTATTCTAACTTTTTATACATTTGACCTTGGGGTCAAAGTCATTGACCTTGAGGTCAAGGTCTGGCCCTTGGGGTCAAAGTCATTGCCTTTGGGTGTCACAGGCGATTCCCAACATTTTAATGAAGTAAAGGTTTAAGTAAAGGTCATTGCCCTTGAGATCAAGGTCATAGAATAAAGGATCATTGTGTTGTCATCAGTCTTTGATGGGTGTGCAAAGTTTTAAAAAAATCTGATCGCCCTAAGCTGATCAAAATCGAGCTCAAAGGCCTTGATTACAAACAAATATATAGGTGAAGCTAATAAAAGCGTGTTAAAAAAGGAGGTTATGAGTTTGAACCGTATGTATGTATGTTTGTCCGCGATCATCTCGCGTTTGGCTGAACCGAATTTGATGCAGTTTTCAGAACCGTATTATTAGTCACTATACGTGACATGAAAAAATGTTGAAACAAAAATGTTTAAGTAAAAAGATAGAACTGACTTCAATGAAGCCGGAGCACTTCAAACCACCACCAAGCGAAGACTTTATTGAAGAGGTGCCGGCCGGACTTCAATAAAGTCGGAACTTTATTGAAGTCGGTTCTATTGTCCTTGATGCGACGTGCACTCACAACTATAAACTTAATAAATTCCTACCGCTCACAATACAACTAAAGATAAAATAAATAAAAAAAAACTAAAGATAATATTTTACAACTTCCAAGCGCGAAATAGGTAGTAAGGTCGATTTTCCTGGTTTTTTTTGACAGTTGAAATATTCCGAAAGTTTCGGAATATTTCGGAATACTTCCGAAGTATTCGACGGGAATGATTCGGAATTTTTCCCGCCAGCATCTATACTCGTACCTACAATATTCAAATATCAAAGGAGTTAGCCTTGTACTTAATGTATTTTCATACCTAAGTTATTGATAGTCGAGTCCTGTCACCCGATTAGCTGACTTCCGGCGGAGCCGCGACCGACCGGCGCACCGGCTGAGTTGGTGTCCTGGACAGCCACGGTACGTGTCCAGCAACGGCTCATCCCGAAGAAAGAAAATTAAGCTCAAATAAATTTTAATTGCCAGCGTGTCTTCTAGAAGTACCTACGAACCTATCTAGGCAACTTGCTAAGCTTTTCTATAGGGTAAGCGCATATACATGATTTGTTTGAACGAGGCCATTACAATGGGATGCCTTTGTATAATAATAGATTATGTGACTAGGGGATAAAGCAGTGTCTTTAAATCGCGGGCGGCATGTTGAATTCCGAACGAAACGAAGGTTACTAATAATAATCCCGAACGTCAGTGAGGGATTTATATAATTAACTCCTGAGCATTGCAAGAGAGTTAATAAAGAACCCTGAGTTAAGTGAGGAATTGAAGCCGCCCAAGACAAAGTACTTTTTACACCATCTGTATTGTATATGACGTGTTCATTTTGATGGAATTTTAATAACTATACACTTGAGTTTTTCAGTTGCTTATATTATAATGTCAGTTTCACAGTTTACAATAAGTTATAATGTCACTTTTATAATTCACAATAGTGTTGTAAGTACCTATACTAAATAATCACGAATACACGGGTTAACCGACAGTTTCATGTTAGAAGTGTGTGACCCTTGAAACAGTGCAAGCCAAACTGCGCTCGCATCTCGGGTCACAGCCCCTTTAACATGACTCTGGCCTCGTGACGTTTAAAAAATGACGCCACTGCGTTACACCCTTTGGTAGGTACCATAATAATAACAAACAAAGACTCTGTAGTTCAATATCGTTCTCTACGACATATATATACATATCATATAAAAAGGCATTCTCGAGCAGGTGGTGTAAAAATAAATAAAATAATAGTAAAGATCTGCTAATTATTGAAATAATGCCAACCGGTAGCAAGGGCTTAGCGGTGGCACTGGACAGTATTCAATCGCTCACTGTCGGGAGATGGGCCGTGTGGCCGGATGAGGTCAGACATTCATCATTAGTGAGATGAGCTCGTCTGCATATAGAAGCTTGCCACTTCTTGCGCTTAGTGTGCTAGTAATGGCATAGTACTAGTTATTGACTTAAATTACGAGGACTGCGCAGGCACAGGGGCGGGGCGTACCGCGCGCCGCACATCCGGCGCACCCGACACGCGCCGGCGACGACGTGCAACGAGAAGGTGCGAGACTACACGCAGAAGTCGGTAACAAGCTTGAACATAGAACAAACATCACTTACAAGAGTACAGTGTTCTGTGTCACTCTTAGATTACCAAAAGAAAACTGTTGCTTCACAACCGTTGACGCCGGTGTGGTTCTTGTGTATAAACGGCTGAGGGACGGTGAACTTAAATCTGAGCAAGCGTATCACAAAATTAGCGATTAGCTTAATTAAACTCTTTAGCAGCTGTATGCTAAATGATTCATGCGAATGGGTGGAAATAGATGTTCATCAATAACGGTCTTCTACTGCTTGCCTGATGGTCCGATGATTAAACGGGCTTGGCGGTCCTGCAATCCATTAGATACTTAACGTGTGTTTGTATGAACCTGACCTTCTGCGATAGTAATACCGTGACTAGAGTGCGACTCTTTAAACACTGGTATCAGCGCGGCGCGGTTGGTGCTGCGCCGCGCCCAGCAGTAAGTATCGTGCTGGTGACAAGCGGCGCGTCGCCCCTCGCTGCGCGTACCTGATACTTGACACACATAGCAAACCATATAGTTGTGTGGATAACCTTCACGCTTGTTACCAGGGTCAGCGGAGGAGCCCACTGATCACTGATGATGGTTCTTATTTAAGTATTGATATGGGAAAGCCTGCAGCAAATAATATTATTAGGTATCAGTTTATGCGCTGGTTTATAGACAGTGACATAGATGGCGCCACGGATGTCGCTAAGCTTTCGAATCAATAAAATAAAGATACACATTCATGCTACTAAACTGTTTACTGCGATCCTGTATAGCGACAATATTCTGCGGCAATTGTTATGACTACGACATAAATATCGTCCATAGATCTATGGTGTCGTCCTACAGTAACTCTACCAAAGGCCGAAAGTGGCACACGTTTTATCTTTTAAGGTACACACAAATACTAAACGAAAAAATCAGATGCAGTTAGAAGAGCACAAAGGTGCAGTTAATTTCTAAACAAATTTCTTCCAGCAGACCTGTTTTCGGTTTTATGTGTAGTTGGCAACTAATTCTCGAAATGCATATAATGTTAAGCTGTAACTACAAACTGCAAATAGATTCTCAGTATAATTAATATTTGAAATGTCTCTCAGAAGATTTTACTACACAGAGGACGTTTCGCAAGTGTCGTAAATTCGCGAAATTATTACCTTCAACGACTTGCATGTTTTGTAAATACCATCGTCTGCGCTGACCTTTTTGTGTGACATTCTGCATCGTACATTCATAATTCGTATGTGTGTGTATGTGTTTGCCGTGTCTCAGAGGACTGCTTATTCAGTACAGTCATGACATCAGTCAGTCGACAATTATCCTCCTTCTAAGGACGAACTATGAATAAAAATGATTGGCCTTAGCGAGTATGCGCATACTCTTGTGTTTGATATGTAGGTACTTTATTTGTATAAATAATGTCATCGTGGTTTCTATTTACAGAACAGTACCTAAACATTAGGGACGCCGTAGCACTGACACACGTTATAGAATAGAATAGAATAGAATAGAATAGAATAGAATAGAATAGAATAAACTTTATTGTACACCAAAAAGTAATACAGCTTAAGAAAAAACTTAAATTAACGGGCACAACGGCGGTCTTATCGCTGAGAGCGATCTCTTCCAGACAACCTTAGGATGGATAAGAACTTAAAATAATACAGGGGGTAGTCTGTGGTGTACTGCTAACAAATTGATCACTCTATTTAAAACATAATATATAATTATATATATATATACATACATATTATATGTTACACAATTTCATAAAAAAAGGAAAGAATAAAAGAGTAAAGTAGGGTTGGTGGAAGAAATTAAATTACATAGAAACAAGATAATGTTAGAGAGAAAGGAAATGGTTTTTAAGTAGATTTTTAAAAGAAACTAGTGACTGGGCTTGCCTAATAGTTAATGGCAACGCGTTCCACAAACGCACCGCCTGGATCGCAAACGACTTATCACAAAATTTTGTAGAATGCGAGGGCATTAAAAGTTATCTACGCCACTGCGCGAAGGGTAGAAATGTGGCGTCTCGCCTTAATAGGGTGATTGACCAAGATGTGCGGGTTTCTTTAATAAGGCACATATAGGTTGAGGTAAATGTTAAAAGTCAAAGTCAAAATATTTTATTTCACATAGGCCTACATGGGCACTTATAAAACGTCAGAAGCTAGTGTTAATAATATAATTTATAAACTTAAAAGGCAATCACAAAAAAATATAGTAGCCGGTCACAGAAATAAACATAAACACAAACTAGATTAATAACAAGCAACCTTTTAGATTTTACCCGAATAAAAACTAGACCCACCTAAAGGAAAGACTTGTTACAAAAGGCTGTTGGGAGGTTTGCCTGTGGTGACCTCAAAAAGGTTGGCCTCAAGCAAGGACTTAGATAAAACCTAAAACTAAGCGACTACACGCTACACCTCACCGGCTCTCGCCTTAGGGAGTCGCTAGGGGAGGAGACCAAGGCTCGGCCTTGGTCTCCTCGTTTGGGGACTTTAGGACTATAGGTTGATCGGTGTGGATCGACTCGAGCAAGGGACGCGGTGGGGAAGACGGAAGGACGGCGAGCAGTCTGAGATTGCGAAAGGCGCTGGCTTCTCCACAGCTCTCTTGGGGTAGGGTCACAGCTTCATTGGGATGTGACAAGAGTTTGCGGAAATGATGGTGAATCTTATAAGGTTTCCGTGTTTTACAGCTGTATCGAAGAAACGCTTGGCAAGGTGTGTACCTATGAGGTGTTGAATGGTGGAGGCAATTTTGAGATCTAGGTTGTGCTCGTTATTAATAAATTTGATGAGAATAAAAAAGCTGCTGCTACCGTGCTGTTGTGTTGCTGTCATAGAAATTTAATATATCTATGGTTGATGCTTTATTGTTACTATTTTGGTGTACAATGAAGTTTCTTCTATTCTATTCTACCTACACAATATTTATAGTGTAAACTCGTAGGGACAAGAAATTGCTGACATTTCACAATACGGATTTTGTAATAAAATAACTCAATTTTGCAGACAGAGGATAAGCATTGCCATACAGCTGATACAGCGTGGCAATGCCGCCAGTCTTTTGGGCACATTACCAGTCGACAGCGATGTGGAAAAGTTTTTTTACGCCATATTATAGTTTGATTTTAGTTAGTAGTAATTAGCGTAGGGTTTTATTTTATTTTATTTTTTTAATTTACTGTAATTATAGTTATTTAGTTGTAAATAAACATTTCCTTTAAAAAAAAAATTGCAGATATGATGCCTATTGCAGATTACTGAGTTTGGAGAAGCCACGACCTTCGACCTGTCGCCACCCCAGGCGACTCCAATACCGTATTTACACAATCGTGTATCCCATTCGCCTCGTCGAACATTCGTATAACCAGTGCCATCGCGAAGTACTGTTTATACGTTCATGGAGTCATCATTTCTGTGCTTGCATACGAACATAGAGCATTCGCGCTTCATCTATTTAGTTATTAACCGTGGATTGTAATGAATTCACAATTCAGCCAATTTCTAGCTTGCTCTCTCTACAGGTAGAAGGTAGGGTTAGCATTACACCTACTCGTAAGACTTGTTATCACAGTGTTATCAAGAACAATAAGTTATTACAATACAAATGTTGACAATGTGTTGTTGTCTTTTGATGACTATTCTTTAGACTTCAAACTGCACTATATTGGTATGTACATTGTTTGTTATGAGTGAGCACTTATTATGCCTTTTTTGAAGTGGGAAATCATTAAAATACCTGACGGGCGTGTCAGATTTTGACTGACTCTTTTGAATAATCCCGCAATTAGTCATTGTGCTTACTCTCAATACAAAACGTCATAACTGTAATGATCCTAAGTTATTACCAATGTGCCGTATCAGACAAAAAGACAGGTAATGTTAAGAAGGAAGTGCCGGGACTCGTGAGTCATGGAGCATGTTTTATTACTTGTTATTTCTCGTTTTTTTTTGTGACTTGTTGACTGTCGTCTGTTGCTTGTCGCTTGTCGTCGTCTGGCCGTCAGTTGCTCAGGCCCATTGTGTCCTGTCGTGAAGACTCACGACAGGACACATGCGGCGTGTGCAACTTACAGAGAGATTACAATAGAAAGTGTGACCTCTCTTAATCATCTTTACTATGTAAGTATTCTTCTTGTTTCAGGGTTGACCCTTTTGTAATCACCACCACAGTCATTCTTCCATACCTATTAAAAATCTGAAAAAATAATTTATAAAACACATAGGTATCATTATTTTTCACGACCACTGCTTATCATAGAACAAACCTTCATGCCCCGCTCTGTTTCATATTTAACAATTTTGCATCTATTAACGTACGCTGAGGAATTAAGCACAAAGCCTCATACGGGTGCTAATTTATATTAATACATAATTCATAGACGGTACTCCATTTCAATAAACGAGTGTGATATTATAATAATGTTCACGGCTGCGGCGCACACTCATTAGATTCAGGCGCAAGTTGAAGCGTGCCGTGAGCCCGTGACGAACAGATAATCATCAACACTCAAAGTCAAATAGTGTTGATTATTTGTTTAGCCGATTAGCCTCGTATCAAGGTCGAGAGCCGAGGCAGCCCTGCAGCTGGGAGGGGGGAGGGGAGGAGGTCAGCAGGTAGGAAGTCACTAACAGACGCCACGACCCCTCTCCGTGGAGCCGCCGTGAACTGTGGCTCATAATATGTAACGCCCCGGTAGCTTCACATAATCTTTACATTTACTATGTTAGGTAATAAAAGTTCTATGGAAGTGAATCATGAAGTTAAAATAAAAAGGTCAGAGTAACATCATATTCGAACAGTATCAATAGTATCAGTACAATATCTTGCTAGTATTTCTCAATTATTCCAGTTTGAATACTACATAACTGTGAGTGTGACATTGTCCAATTTTAAGAAATCTTGCGATAGTGTAACTCACTAATCTCGATGTACTCGTATTACAATAAGAGATTTATCAATTTAAATACAATAAATCTCTCTTTCTAATAATGTTTCCAATAATACGGTGACATATTGTATCCTGTAGGTAGGTACTAGGCCAGTGTTTAGATCTTAACAAAGCATTTGACATGGTGTCTGTTCCTCTCTGATTTTCTAAAATAGAAGGAATTTATAAGAGATAGAATAGAACACCATCACATTGAAACCGTGTTAAAACAGGGATTTACGTGAGTAATGATCCCTGTGAATATGCTTTCATGTTTCCCCAAGGAAGTGTAACTTCCTCTAGGATGGCAGAAGGTATTTTTCTTCTACTTTCGTGTCATGCTCGTTGTACACATACAACGACCGGGTTGGAAGCTGGAAGTTGTCCACACACAAAGACCGGGCTGTATGCTCACTGTTGTTGTTGTTACATTCCCAATTTTGAGCGCAGCGTGGCGTTTTTATTTTGCCAGCTCTTTTGACACTCAGAATGCTGTCCTCTGTTGTTTTTACACAAACCGCAAGGTGAAACTTGTGGTTCTTGACCCGGGGGCCCCAAGCTCGGGGGCCCCAAATCCTAATCAACAAAACACTTTTAGGACTAACGAAAAATGTTTCCACCTTCGGAATATAAATAATATAGGTTACAACCTTAGTTACAATACGGCTTTAAACTTGGCAACTCGTTTAAAAAAATACAGATAAATTCCCGAGAAGTATTTAAGATTTCACCTATAAGTATTATTTCTGTTGTTGGTGCAGTGTTGCCGTCTCATATCCTTCAAGCAAATTCAAGAGGTTACTCGCTGGTCAGACTAGAAAACTTAATATTTTCGGGATCGAGGGATTCCCCAGTATCTTCAGGGATATTTTGTACTTGTGTTTGTGTATAGTTGTGAATTATGTACATTTCTTCTTCCCAGTGCTGTAATAATGTTGTATAAATTAGAGAACTAAAATAATGGTTAAAAAAAGCTGGCGCTGCATTGGACCGTAAACAATGCAAGGAAAGAACAGTGTACAAAAATTACCTAGAATTGACAAATTTGAAGTCAACCTTCTAAAGTTTTTTTGTCCCAAATATTTCTAGCGAAATGAAGTTAACTCGTGAACATTTTCTTGTGGCCACAGGTGGTTATGTCAACAAAATAGTTGCCAGAGACTTCAATTGGCCTTTGGTGATAAAACACCGTGTCGCAGTTTTGTGTATTCGTGGTTTGGAGAATTTAGATGTGGACGTGATCATCGCTATGACAATGTGCGTGAAGGTCGGCCGGCGACTGCGGATACAGACTTGAATATTGTCACCGTATGACGACTTATTGAAACTGACAAAAAAATTACTTAAATTTTAAGTATTTTTTTTTTTGTTTTTTTCTTTTAAGTCTTAAAACATTTTACATTTGCATCTGAAAGTTCGGAAGCTTTGCACTCGATGGATACACCCATATCACATGAATCAATGGCGGACTAGAAACGAATGCGTGTCTAGTGGGGCCTTAAAATGATAAAAAGTTTAATGGAGGACAGTCATTGGCTGCCTATAATATCGTGACAGGTGACGAAAAGCTAGTCGGCAGAGTGAGTCCTTCCTTTTAAAGATTTGCCGACGTTTATGAAAAGTCGAAGTGTTGGTAAAAAATGGTCGCTTCTTTTTTCGGCAGATCAGGACATTCCACTACAATATCGTTTCAAGACCAAAGGAAAGTGACTGCAAATTGGTACATCAACACTTGTTTAGCCAGAGTCTTAGAAAAAGTTCGAAAAAAACGTCCTCGAAGCAATGTACTCCATCCACGACGATAACGCATCCTAACATTCCGCTAAAGTATCAGAAGCCTACTTCAGACGTGGAACTAGCCCGGACCTTGCACTCTACGACTTCTATATGTTTCCAAAAATTTAAGACAAACTTAGAGGCACACGTTTTACGAGCTCTGAATCCGCGGTGAATGCGTTCCATAAAGCTATTGAAGAATAATTCCCTAAAGAAGACTGGTACAGCTGCTTTGTACAGTGATTTCAGCGAATGCAAAAATTCATTAATTGCGAGCGAATACACTTTGAAAACCAATAAATGTATCGTAAGTCTTATATCTAGTCTTATTTATCAGAATCCACAAACTTTCAGTATGCCCTAAGAAGTAATAGTGGAACTATAGAACGTTAGGTTATTAGTTTTATAATGCATTTTTTTAGACCTAATTTAAAAGGGTTATAGCGAACTAACCTTAAAAGATAGACATATTGTCGCGGGCCATTTTTTAAAATTATTAAAGGGGAACAATAATAAGTACCTATTAAGTAGTAAAATAATTAAATATATACATAGTACATATAGATTAGTATAGATATAGTGTTCATTCATCCCGGTACCTACCTGATTGATTCCAAGAAACCCGTGTGATTTGTTCGTGCACAATACGTTCAGCCAGTCGCGTGTATCAGCTTACTTACAGGCAAAGTGGTTATTACGCATAACATGACAAGAGAATCGGTAGAAACCCGCAACGATACGAACGATGACACACACTTCTAAGAATAGCCAGGTACTTACAAAGTTGTCAGATCATTGCGATTAATTCTCGCTTAGCTATCAGCTGATGTGTAGGAATGCCAGTTATCTATACACCGTTAAATTTTAATCTTAGTTAGTTTTGAAAAAAAGGTACTTTAATTTTATCTTTACAAATCGATAGTGTTTCATGTACCGGATCGACCCTACACGGGATTAAAACGATTAAAATTTAGCGGTGTATAATATCAGCCTAAAAGAATTATACAAATATAATAGGCTCCACGTACAGTTTGTGTACAGACAACTGGTATATCAAGAAGATCTTTCGCCTTCTTCCTCATTATTCGTAATTTTATTCCTATTGTCTCATATAATGTCAAGTGAGGAAGTGGTCGCTTACGAAGTCAGGTTAGTAAGTTTGTGACCTACAAACATTAAGGCTGCGATGACGAGAATCCTTTGAATGTAAATATTCAGTTACCGCTACAGTATGGCTATGGTATGACATGAGTTATGTTATGGCACACAATGCTTGGCAGCCAGAGTCAATGACTGCTTCGGGGCGAGACGCCGGCGATGTGACGATGTGCTGTGGTGATACCATTCTACACAGTCAATGCCCTCAGTTGATGGGACAGATTTGAAATGTAACGGAAGTGGTGATATCGTAATCGGAATCGAAACAGTGCAGGCGGAGACAGATATGTCGAATGGAGAGCGAACTCACAACATGCCAAATGAAACAATAAAACAAGTGTAACTTGTTGGCGATCGCTGTGCTGGCGAGGCTGAGGGTGATCGACAGGCGGCGACCGCATTGGAATGCTGGGTGACGTCACGGGATCGGCATGGCAGTTCAAGTGCTCGGGCTGCGCTACCCCGAGACTCGACAAAAAACATTCGTTAACCTCTTGACTCATGGGAACTGTAGCAAGACCCAGTGCTTCCATCAAATAATTGGGCAGTGTTAAACTAACCTTTGTATAGAACAGTCATTGTAATTAGTACATGTTAATATAGTATTGTTCATGACCCAAGTCGTTTCACTATACAGTTAAAGTAGTAGCTTATAAACTGTAAGAGTAATCGACAGAAGGTAGAAAAAGAATAGATTAAACTTGTTTTGTAATTCCAAAACAAGTTCTGATTATTTATCGGAACCAAATCAGAATCGAAGGTGCAAAATTAATCGGAAGTGCTGAAATTGCGAAAACACCTCCTCCCTAACATCTCTGGAGCAGTGATGTCGCGATAGCTGGCCGGGCATGCGGTGCGACGCTTCCGCGACACTCTCGGCATTACGTGTCGGGGTGATGGACTGAACAGTTGATGTCCGATAACTCATGCATACCGCCACGGCCTCAGGCGCACAGGGTCAAGTTCGACGCTCATTAAAATTCCTGCGTTTTTATTTCAACGATCTAGAAGTTTCTCGCGGAATTTGTGAATAGGCTCACTAAATAACTTGTTTGGACTAGATTGTATTGATTATTTAGCGAAATAAACTGTTTTATAGTTAGAAACACGTTATGTTATGAATAATCGGCAATTGATCGGTAACTAACGCTATGTGTGTCAACTGCATTCACAAGCTATCGACTGAATACATAATGACTATCGCTATAAAATGGATTTAGAGCTGCTCACTACGATGGCGGGTGAGACGCTGAGAGCTGTGGTGGTGATTGCACTGTCACTGTCATTAGCTTATTCAAACAGAAAATCGCCTATGACGTCATTTATACCAAGAAAGTGGTGGTTCAATTCTTTGATATTTTACAGAACATTCTACTAGCCAAAAGCATCTCCATACGCCGCGACCGTAATTAAAGTTTTGAAATTCTATCCCTGCATGTTATCTTCATTACATTCATCCCACTGTGAGGAGGCCGGAGTTCCATCAGCATTATGTGCTAATTATGTTTGAATATCTTTAGTAAGTCAAACATCGCTCACTGTTGAGACAAGATAAAATATTAACATAGCTATAGATATCTATCTTTAAAGCTTAGTAATAAGAGGTATCTGGCACCGAGTGACCTACATTGTTCTACAAATAACCGCACTAAGAAGGTGGTTAGCACTAATGATGGTAAACACGAAACGTCATCAGAAAAGTAAACATATGACGAAGAAAGCGCGACCGCAGAGCTGACCTTAGCAAACATTAGCATTTTGTACATCTACATTATTATCAGACATTTGCGTAAGGTTAGGTTGGCAAACAATGCTGCCGCCCACACAATGAAAGTTGTTACCGCCTCCAGGAATCTTGCCGAATACCAAGTAACTATAAACCACAATGACTAACGCAGTTTGACTGTGTTATGGTTGTGTCTGGTTTTCTCGGCAAACTTAACTGGTTAGTCTGTTGTAAGTGACTCCTGAAAGTGGTGTTTGGAACTAATTAATTATATTTCCACTATTCTCGGCCGCTGCTCGCACAATGGTTTGTTGCTCTTTGGTAACTGTGCTTAGGTAGGTACTTACGCGCAAGCGAACCCACGCATCCAATTCATTGCAGTATCAAGTTTGGCGAGATTTAGAACGTTGCCATTCTCTTTTGTATTACCTCTCACAGTCCTAATTTTTCTTTCCGTAACTACGAGTATACTGCCAAAATTCAATGTTATATATATAGGTACGTACGTGTGTTGTATTGGTGACATAAATAGGTACGTAATACTCCCACAAATGAATCGTTTGAAACTCGTTGACTTTCTAAGCTTCACCTCGAGGTAGCGCACTGCACTCCGCCGCCCCGCCGCGCGCCGGGGCTTAGATGGGCAACTTGCATAACATCCACTTCCTCGAGAGTCACAGGGGAGCTTTCTAAGTTCTTTTCAAAGATTTTGCACTTACAACGGGTACTCGCGATTTCTTCTTATCGTTATCTGTGAGTGTTTCTCTACTTAGCACGATGGAAAACTACATTTGCATAGAGTCGCTTTCTATTTAGAAAACTAGCTGAATAAACATGAATGATGGAACAACCGAACATGATTTAGCTAACCTAATATACAGTTAGTATAATAATAATAATAATTAGTTAGTATCTGCGTGGTATTACGCAATCTCTTATAGAAGTAGTCTCTTTCAGGTTTGCTTCACCTGTTCATCCTCTACCACTACTGCTCTAGTTGATGAGACCTCCGATATTAATCAACGCCACGTCTCGCAATCATCCAGCTCATCAAGTCTGTTCGCCTGAGGGGGTCACTGTGACGTCACGACTGGCTCGTGCTGGTCGCACGTCCGGTACTATGTATGCGCATCGTGCGCGTCGTGCGTGCGACCTTGTCCCCCGCCTCCCCCCGCGTGACACACGTCATGCCCCCGCACCGACCCGCATCGACCTCGGCGTTACGCGTCCGTGATCATCACTCGCTGACACAGCAGAAATTGCGCAGAAGGTTGTCATACATATTATATTTTTTGTAAGTTTCCTCTGTATAAGTGTGCCTTGGATTTTTTCTGTAATATTGTACAAGTAATTGTAAATAAATACATCATACACCACTTCAATGCAGATATATGAACACCATCTTATATAGCCTGCTTGCTTACATTGTCTACTTTTCAAATTGTATAAGAATGAGAAGCGGAAGTGCGGAGTCACCTAATTCAAGTAATTCATTGCTTAAATTCTCCAATAATATCTATGTATAAAAATGCCAAAATATTTTTTTATTCAATATTTTGTTATTTATTATTAGACATTTCCAGTTGTTATCAATCATCAGTGCCATAGTTTCACTGACGAGCTCCACATGCATATCACATGGATTAGGAGTGTTTATCCTGTCCTGGGTATCGTTTCTGATCAAGGAAGGACCAAAGATTATCCTAGAAGGTTTCTCGGTCTGCTCAGTTCATGTACACTATTCCGTGCAAACCTTCTTAACCGTATATGTTAGAATGAGACTTACGATGAATACAATTTATAGATTTTGTTTCCTTTTTGAGTTAAACGCACCTTTTGTACCCTCCACTACCATGTGCCACGCTATGATGTGTGGCGATGATCCGCGGTGATATAATGCCACGACCCGCGCGATGCCATCATCCTCCTCTTTGTGCAACATGTCCCGCTGATGATCAGATATATCAACAACTAACCTTTTCCCAGGCGCGGCGAGTGGCGGCAGCGCAGCTTCCGGGCTCGCTCGCTTCGCGAGATAGCGCATCCTGCTGTTGAAAAGGGGTTTAAACGATTAAAGTGTTATACTGTACCGAAAATATTAGAATAGCTTCGCTTGGCCATCTTTGTGCTTGCAGTGTACGTGTCAGGAGGTGCTGCTATCCCTAATTTTGTCTTATATTCTTCGTCATCTGTATATATAAAAGGCAAAGTCCTGACTCACTCACCGACTCATCAACGCCCAGCTCCAACCTTGGGATCTAGAACACTGAAATTTTGCGCAGAGGTTTCTTTAACGATAAATGATCTTTATTTTACAAGTAGGTTTTATAAAAACACATTTACACGTCAATTTTTTTTTCGTCAATTAAAACTAGATGAGGCCGGTATTTCCTAGCTGACTAACCTGAGAAGAAACACTGAAACAAACTCAGGGGTCTAAGTCTCTTTCAAAGTCCATACATCAAAACATGTTATTGGTCAAATCATATGAGAACCATGCAGATTGAGCCTTAGATGGTCTTTTGAAGAAAGAACCACACAGTTCTAAGTGGACCTGTCCAGTCAGTGCAAGCATTTGTCAGTATCCGTGTAGCTTAACTCAGGACTACTAAAGAGTTCAACGACTTGCCAAACAATGCCAAAGAAAGGACATTTGGGTAGGCCGCATCAAATACTCAAAACTGCCAGACATCATGTGAAAAAACAAAGAGTAATCCACATTGTTCTCACATTCACAATAATAAAATTTACAAAATTGTAAATGTTGCAAATTGTAAGAAAAAAGTATATAAAAAAAATTGTCAGTCAAATAGTAAAAATAAACATGTCATAATTGTAAAATATATAAATATATATATATATATTTTAATATATATATATATATATATATTTTATAATGAAAAATGTAGTTAAAACCAAAAACATTCAAATGATAACAATTATAGTGAGTAGGTACTGGAGCAGATGATGTAAACATAGAATAAGGAAGGATGTTTTTAAATTCAAGCACTAAAGGGATGAAATGGGGTTCAGTTTGGACAGAGAAACATACTTTCACGCCGGTATGCTGCTGGCAGAAGCTAGTCTTATGTATCGCAGAAAGCCATGGCCTGGCTAGATTAGTTGCCTTTAGCCGTGGATCATGATGATGAGTTCCTTATCATTTCATCGTTACATCGAGCTAATTGCGCTGGCGGCCACGTAACGTCTCTCAATTGTAGCGAGGCCACCGGACACCGGCGGCTCTGAGCGGATCACTCGGACTACTGCGCCGAGATTAATGGTCGGTGCGAGGAAAGTTCAGGGCTCGGCTCCGGACACACGGTGACGTCATCTGTTATTGACTTGATTGTACACAGGTGACCGCCAGGAGTGCAGAAGGATGGCACACTGTTCAATTGTTTTGGGCTTTACCATAACGTGTTAAAATATCATCAGGCATGCGAGTATGAAAGAGCGGAGGAACTATTCACCCTATATAGCTCCTTCCCTTTAACAGTTCAATTAAGGTCGTCAAATGGATCTCGTAAAGAGCTCGTGGTAGGGCTCAAGTATTACTTAACCTCCAACATAGCCGAGTGTACGGCAGCCACTCAAGTCGTGTTACCACGATTCACCTTTCCATTTCTGATATAACAACGATAACCATCAATAAAAGAGACTGTCTTAAACTATAAACAAATCTGTAGAGTCTGCGGCGGTTTAGTTAATGGTTTTCTCGTTTTAGAGCGAATAATAAATGGTAATAAGTGCGGTTCACAACTCGATCACTATGTGCGGCCATTACGACGTGCTAGTAGGAAGCAAATACGAATATGTGACGTCTACAACCAAAGGAGCAGACCCACCTTTGGAGGCAAAACAGTGGCGCTCGCCACCGGCAGAATATGTGGTATTAGTTTAATAGGTTGATCGTGAAGATGAGCGCGGATAACAATTGGAGACCGGTAACTTACTGTCGCAATAAAAAATGAGTGCGTAATATGTCATGCATAAAATTACGTCTCAATAGGTTTTTTGTAAGCAATTAAGTGCTGCACAATACCATTATGTTGTTGCTGTACTTGGAAGCTTTGTTGCGGAGTATACAGATCTTTACTTATGAACTGCGAACATGTCGAAACGTTTTGCAAATTCACAGAGTGAATAACGAAATAATAATAATTATATCTTAATAGTTAAATGACGGCTAAAAATACATTACAGATATAACTTGCGAAGTTGCTGTGGTTGCCTGCATGCATTCACTGCGTGTTGCCGGGAGACGCCTGGATGTCCTCTGGAAGTGATATTTCCTTCACAGTAGTTCTAGCATAGCTGTTATTCAATAGTTTCAATAAGTTAAGGTAGAAGTACGTATTCCCGTTAGTGTCCCAGTACCCGTTAACTAGTCAGTTTTTTATTTTTTGCGTTTTTCTACCAAAATCAAATAAAAGTTTGCAAATGGCAATTTATTCTTGGTACTATTTTATACAATTTTAATAGCAACACTCACCAAAAAGTTTAATGGCGTCAAAACTGTGCCAACTTAAAAATACGTTATGATAAAATTATCTATAAGTTCAAAGTTCTGTCAGTGAACTACGATACCACCCCGTCGCAGAGATCATCTAGCCATACTTCGACGGATAAAATTAAGGTAAGAGTGTTAATTTTTATAAAAAATTGTGTGTATTATTTAACGATTTAACCTATAAATTAAGGTAAATCTCATCGAAAAGTAAATGTTTTTGCATGTTACATCTACTGGTACTCACAAACCCCTACTTGACCTAGTACCCGGTAAATTCGTATGTTTTTTACCGGGTACTGGTACACTATCAACCCGGTAACATACGTTGCACCGAAACCCGTTATTGTATCCTTATTTCTTTGAAATAGGTTTCATTTTCCTTTGAAACTGTAGTATAAATTTAATATTTTCTGCCGGATACTGGGACATGCATTAACAGTTGCATTTAAATCCGTCACGGTTCTTACTGCCTTGAGTTAAGTATTATTTTCCGTTGACACAATAGAATGTAGTTACTAGGCATCTTGTTTGTTTTGTTAACACGTGCATTTGGTTGCTTTTGCGTTTTTCTGTATGATTTCCCATTTTTTGTATAGTTTGCGTTATAGTCTGCTGCTCTAAAACCATTTTTTTTATTCGTTTACTATGGGGCAAAGTTTTAGTACATTAACATGAATATTGACCACTGGACAATATTTTGTAGTATACTTCAGAGCGACAAACTTACATGATGTGAACTGTGTTACCTACTTGTTTTACTCGCGTAGATATTTTTACTAGATACACTTGTTCTTGTCACCAACCTTTTTTTTTGGGTGATGAAATTTATCCAAAGACAACCACCTCTTACTGAATAAAAAACCCACCCCGTTCCTTCAAGCCTTCATACCGGGGCTCGAGTTCCCTTTCTGATTACCCTGGCCCCAGTAGGCTTCGACCCGGCTGGGCCGACTGACAACTCCTTGAGGCGCGCGGGAACAGTGCGCGCCGTCGACGACTTGGGGTTGGTTCGGACAGTTACCGAACGGCCGGACCCACTGCTCACTGTCCGCAAGCCCGCGCCTACGGTGGCTAGAAATCGGGATCGGAATCCCGGCGGCGGCGAGAGCGCCGTTGCCTGATGCGGTCGGCCTCCTCCTTAGCGAGCATTACTGCCTCGCAGAAGTCGGCGACCGCCTGCCACTTCTCTTCGCTCCAGACCATGGCCTTGGAGAGGCCCCATGGAGAGGTCTCCGCCACCGATCGCCCCCACGAGGGCACGGCGATGCTCCGCCCAAGCAGGGCACACCTCTACTGTGTGCTCCACCGTGTCCTCCGGGCGTTCCGAACAGTGGCCACACCCGGGCGTCACTTCCGCTTTAATCCGGAACAGGAACCTCCCGAAGTTGCCGTATCCCGTGAGGATCTATGTCATGCGGAAGGTAAGGACACCATGAGGTCTTTCCAGCCACGCCTCAAAGAGGGGACTTACCGCCACAATTGTGGCGTGCCCAGCACTGGGTTGCTATAGTCGCTGACGCCATTTCACCATGAGATCCCGCCGGAGCTCTGACCGCCATGCCGTGACCTGTCGCGGCATAGGACTTTCACGCCGGCGTTGCATCTCCACGCGCATGTGTGCAAGGAGTGTTGCCTCCAAATCCCACGGTGGTAGGCCAGCCAGAAGACTCGCCGCTTCGCGGGAAATCGTGCAGTATCTCCGCACCATCCGAATTGCCATGACCCTCTGGCAGGCGTTCAGATTCTTGTCACTACCCTGGCCTGTCTGTTTCACTATTATGTAAGCTTTTCTTGAGTTAATCATTATATAAAAAAAAAACAAATGCGACTAAAATGTGAAAAATTTGTTTCAGAAGTCAATGGTAATTCAATTATTTAAACATGGTTTTGGGGTTCAACAGAATAGTGGCCGTGTATTTTGTCATGCAACGTTCACCGTTGTATACCGTACTGCTTGATAGTAGCTGAAATTGAGACAAGGGCGAAAAAGCTCTTGGCTAGATATTTCATTTACTTAAATAATATAATTATGCTTTGCAGTTCGAGTCTTGACAAATTGTGACACTTACCTTTTTTTTCCGATGGGAAAAATCATCCAATGACAACCCCCGCTCTTGGGCGGAGCGGCAGATAGTGTCAGAGTCTTACTGACTAAAAAACCCATCTCGTTCCTTCAAGCCTTCGTACCAGGGCTCGAGCGCCCTTTCGGATAACCCTGGCCCCAGTAGGCTTCGACCCGGCTGGGCCCCTGCTGTTGCTGACAACTCCTTGAGGCGCGCGGAAACAGTGCGCGCCGTCGACGACTTGGGCTTGGTCCGGACAGTTACCGGACGGCCGGACAGCGAGCTACCCATTGCTCACTGTCCGCAAGCCCGCGCCTACGGTGGCCGGAAATCGGGACCAGAATCCCGGCGGCAGCGGCGGCAAGAACGCCGTTGCCTGATGCGTTCGGCCTCCTCCTTTGCGAGCCGACCGCCTGCCACTCCTCCTCGCTCCGGAGCATGGCCTCAACCAAGGCCCGGAGTGAGAGGTCTCCGCCGCCGATCGCCCCCACGAGGGCACGGCGATGCTCCGCCCAAGCAGGGCACACCTCGATTGTATGCTCCACCGTGTCCTCCGGGCATTCCGCACAGTGGCGACACCCGGGCGTCACTTCCGCACGAATCCGGTGCTGGAACCTCCCGAACGAACCATGTCCGGTGAGGACCTGCGTCATGCGGAAGGTAAGGACGCCGTGTGACACCTACCTGGTTTCTTTTGTGTGTCATTTTCAGTACAAGTTTTGTCTTCTTTGACAAAATTTTTTAGAAAAATATGCCTCATTAGGTTGGAACACCCGTCTGGTGCCGTAAAAAGCTTCAAGCTGCTTGCTTGCTTGAGTTATGCCATAATAAACTACTCCTGCTTTCCTGAACTAAAGCATGAGTTTGGGTTTAATTTTGGGCCAATCTTTGGCCTACTTCTGGGTGTTGCTTTATGATTGTTTCAAACCAGTGACAACCTGGTCTGTCATTTATAAATGGGTTTTCTTGCTCTACTTTTTATAAACACTATGCAACATCTGCGCTTTAGTTAGCTTGGCATCAGCTGAAATTGGGAAAAGGGAGAAAAAGCTTGGTGCTGTGTGTTTTTAAATAATTGAATTAACACAACAATTTTACTACTTAAATATGTTTTGAAAGTTTGTATTTTTACTTTTTTATACCTATTGATTGGAAATTATAATGAATAAAGCGTTAATTTTCTTTCAGCTAGCCATGTCTGACAAACAAAAACCATATTAAAGGCCATGGAGGCATTTAGAATAGGAGCCTCAATTTCAGCTGCAGCCAGGCAGTACAATATTCCACGGTCAACGTTGGACAACAAAATACGCGGCCGTTATTGTATTAAATGTTCCAAAGGCCCCGTTGTAGCAGGTTTAGTCAAAAGAAGAAGATCATTTAAGAAGATGGTTATTTTTTGTGGCAGATAGTGGATTTCTTGTAACTAAGGCGCAGTTGTTGGATAGCGTAAATTTACTTATTAAAAAATTGAAGCGAGGAAACTCTTTTAAAAATGGCAGACCAGATAGTCATCGGTTTGAAGCCTTCATAAAGCGGCACCCTGAAGTAGGCCAGCGAGTGGCCCAAAATCTGACGCAAACCCGTGCTTTAGTTCAAGAAAGCAGTTTAGGAGCGTGGTTTAAAGAAGTGAAAGACTATTTTATTATTTATAATGACTGGTTGACTAGTTACCTAGTTCTATTTTTAATATTGAGGCTACAATAAAAACTTACATGTTTGTTTTTCTATTTTAAAAATGTAAAAATTTAAGTTAGTGACATTTTTTTTACCAAAAGTTTCTCAAGATGAAACTAAAATATTACTAGTGTTAACCTATAATTTGTATAACATACATTAAAAAAAAATTAAAACGATAATGTTTTTTTTTTTGGAAAATACAGGTCCTAATTATTTTCACTACTCTTTTTATTTGAAAATATTTTATTTCTGTGAACTTTAAAGTAAAGCAATAGAGTTCAAATTGGTGGTTAAAATTACCGGATTACGGGACAATTTAACGTTAACTAGTACAACTCTACCGGGTACTGGTACATTTGGCCCTTTTTGTACTTTTTTTGTTTTATTGTTAATTAATAATTACACTAATTTAATAGAAGTATAATTTACTAAAAGTATATTAAATTATCTAACTAGTCATATAAAATGTATTTTTATAAATCTACTAGTTTTAGCCTAGCGCGCATGCAAAGTCAGGGAAGTTCATAACTTCACGGTTACTGGGCCGTTTACCTTACTTAGACATGTCTAGTTACTGAAAGTCAGCTATAGAAGAGGGTCCAATGAAGTTTACTTCATCGATTGTTACATCCAGTGGGCGTGCTCTATTTCCAACTTCCACCTCCTTCTCTCCTTCTCCTCCTCTTCACCTTCGGTCTCCCGTCTGGGCTGTGGGGCGCAGGCGCCGCCGGTGCAAATACTATGAGCATATTGTGTCCCTACAATAATCGTGAAACTTCCTAATGATGCTGTTTCTCTAAATGACCCGTTAACTGGGTCACACGAAGCTGATCGAGATTTATGCTTGATCAACCCCTGTCTATGTCAGCGACGCCTGCTCACTACACAGCAAGCTGTTCATAAAATTGAAGTCTGATGAACGGGTAAGTTTATATTGATAAAACTTTAAAACAAGTTCCCTACGGTAGTGAAATCTGATAGTATTGTGCGCATTGCCGACGTCACTGTGTCAATATCGTATACTTACGTCAACGCGAGGTCCCCGCACCAACGCATCGACTCTTGCGCAGAACTCGTTTGGACGAGTTTCCGTAAGTAAACATTACATTACGAGTTTATTTACGGGTGTTTGGATCCGCTTTCCTCTCAAGTACGCAGATAAAATAATAAAATTATCAAATTGATCTTCCACAGTGGCCAAGTAGTTTCTCATCATGAAGCTTTTTGCCTTTCCCATGTCGTTAAGAGTTGTATTGTTTTGACAAGTTGTAATTATAAGAAAGCGCTTCCTAATCTTGGGTTCAGAAACAGACGGTTTCGAAATTAATACAAGAAACGGCATGAGTGGTGGTCGCCGGGTGAAATCTGGTGCTTGGAAACGGCATGTGGCACGTTTGATGATTTTTTTTAATTTGATATTTTGACTATGTGAATTACTTTGACTATTTTAATAATAATATTGACTATTTTAATTATTCAAATTGTTTTGATTATTTTGATGATTATTTAGCTCAATTATCTAGTTATTTTAATTTTGTTAATTTTCTTAATTATATATTTTTGATTACTCTGATTATTCTTCTATTTTGATTCAATTGCCATGTTTGATTCTTTTTTGCTTATTTCTATTATTTAAAATCAAATCAAAACGTTTATTTGCTAAAATATGATACATAAGGTGTTACAGTAAATTTGTTTCAGAATATCCTGCCATAACATAGCGTGCAAATATATTCACAGTCAGTGTCGTTAATTAATCTAACTTGCACATTACAGGTTCTATTGACTTGTCTTCTAAATAGTCTTTAACAGTATAATATTTTTTAAATAGTAACAGATTGAAAAAGCAATTTTTTAAACATTGTCAGTGGTAGATCTTGTTAACTATTTGGTAAATGATTGTAAATAATAATCGACATGCAGTATACATTTTTTGTAAATAATTTTAGCCTGATTGGTGGTAGTCGAAATCTGTCTTTATGCCGTGTTCGGCTGTTTGGTGACAAAAACACATATTTCAAAAATATGTAAATACATGGCAAAGGTAGAACTTTAAAAAGTGAACTCCACAATGGATTGAATACATTTTTTTAGCTTTAAAAACTCTGGCAAAATCTACTGAGCTACCCCATATTATTAAATTATCTAAGTACGGATGGTATACAACTATGTAAAGCCAGCATTGCAGTATCATGTTTTACCGTTTGTCTAATTCTTTTTAAAACATATGTATATAAAACGATCTATTCTTGTAAGAATTTTATCTATATGTGCTTTCTAGTTGCAATTTTTGTCGATTGTTATACTTACCCAAATATACACATTAGGGTAGTATCCAGGGTCAAAATAATTAGGTACATTTTATGTAGTTCGTATTTTAGATTATAAAAAAATATTGGACACGTAACTATTTTTTCTTTATTCGATTAAACAAAAAATAACAAAGATATAGCCCATTAAAGTTACGTGTGACGTCACCCCGTGCGAAAAAATTAGTGATGCAAGAGACTCAGTCGTTTAAGTCTTTTAAAACGAGACTAGACTTATTTTTGACGACTTAAACGACTCAGGACTAAATTAGTCTTTTAACCCTCAAGTCTTGGAGTCTTAAGGCTTAAACTAAAGACTAATTTGAGTCGCAGTCCTTTAACCTCATAACAAAAAAGCTAAGTCGTAACGTAAAAAGGTTAATACAACTAAAAGCCTTAAAGGACTAAAAGGACTCACGCCTTAAACGACTCGGGAGTCGGGAGTCTTGTAATGAAACTAGAGAAACGTAACTCTAAAGGAGCTTACTATTTTCGCGATCTTCAAAAAAATATTTGTGTTTGTAATATAGTGATTACAGAATACGAACAAATTCTGTGCACAGTATTATTTATAATAAGTAATTTATGACAAAACGCAAGTTCACTTATTTCGCTGTTTTTACTGCTTAGTTTGAAAAACTTTATTAAACTTAGTCTTTTCTGTTGTTAAAAAACTCGACTACGAAAAAAAAACCGGCCAAGTGCGAGTCGGACTCGCCCATGAAGGGTTCCGTAGCAGCAAGTAACATAATATAAAAGTTCTTGTAGTTAATTGTAACTTTGATTGATGTTTTAATAATAGTGTATTTTTTTAGACTTATGACGTATTAAAAAAAACTACTTACTAGATCTCGTTCAAACCAATTTTCGTTGGCAGTTTGTATGGTAATGTACTATTTTTTTTAGTTTTATCATTCTCTCATTTTAGAAGTTAGAGGGGGGCACACATTTTACCACTTTGGAAGTGTACTTATCTCGCGCAAACTATTCAGTTTAGAAAAAAAAATGATTTTAGAAACTTCAATATCATTTTTGAAGACCTATCCATAGATACCCCACACGTATGGGTTTGATGAAAAAAAAATTTTGATTTTCAGTTCTAAGTATGGGGACCCCAATAAATTTATTGTTTTTTTTCTATTTTTGTGTCAAAATCTTAATGCGGTTCACAGAATACATCTATTTACAAAGTTTCAACAGTATAGCTCTTATAGTTTCGGAAAAATACGGACGGACAGACAGACAGACATGACGAATCTATAAGGGTTCCGTTTATTGCCATTTGGCTACGGAACCCTAAAAAACGACGAAAGATTATCAGGATGTTGAAGTAAACAAAATTACTAAATTAAGTAGGTATTTTGGTATTATTGACATCGAATTTTTTGACTGCTTGGGGTGTCTCATTGAATTTTGATTAGTATAAGTGAAACCCTTTGAAATGATATCAAACACGGTGTATTTATTTGTCCGCTAGAGGGTGCCACATTGAATGAAAATAGAAAATATAATTTGTTACTTGTAAACTTCCGACGATGCAGACATAAATTCGAGGCGATTTATCGGTCGCCAGTCATTCCTCGTAATGAGTTAGAAGTTACATGTGGGCTGGCACAAAATAGATAGGTACAGAAGTCAATCTACATGCAAAGCACGCTCGAGCAACGCACACATAGACACCGCACACGGACACGATATCTCGGAGCGCCTCGGTCCGCTCGTCGAAAAGTTCCGGCTCAAACGCTCAATAATGTGCGTCCACCGAGCGTAGGTATAAAAAGTGAAGTACATATTATATGAGATTGTTTTCTGTACTTATCTATTTTGTGCCTGTACTATTTGCAGCACGAATAGTCACCCGATGCTGCGATATTATAATGCCCGTGCAAAATCGAGAGTACCTTCATATAGGATGTATACCCATAATTATACTCATGATTACAAACAACTTTCCCAAAGAAACTTTTTTTATACTCATTAGTTTTATCACAATAACAAAGCAGCTGTTCGCGTAAATTCGCGCGCGCGCGCCTGCGACCTCTCAGCTGTTACCTGCGTAACGCCCTTGTGTCTGACGAATCGTCAGCTTGATCAGACTCGAGCTTCCTCAAGCCTCCCCAAGTGTCGCCATATTAATGATCGGTGCCCACTGTTGGACATAAGCCTCCCTCAAGTGTTGCCATTTAGGCGCTATAATGACTGATGCCCACTGTTGGACATAAGTCTCCCCTCGCTATAATGACCTATGCCCACTGTTGGACATTAACATCCCCCAAGTATCGCCATTTAGGCCTATAATGACTGATTCCCACTGTTGGACATAAGCCTCCCCCAAGTGTCGCCATTTCGGCCTATAATGACTGATGCCCACTGTTGGACATAAGTCTCCCACAAGTGTCACTATTTAGGCCTATAATGACTAATGCCCACTGTTGGACATAAGTCTCCCCTCGCTGTAATGACCTATGGCCGCTGTTGGGCATATGCCTCCCCGAGTGTCGCCAATTAAGCCTATAATGACTGATGCCCACTGTTGGACATAAGTCTCCCCTCACTGTAATGACCTATGCCCACTGTTGGACATAAGTCTCCCCTCGCTATAATGACCTATGCTCACTATTGGACATAAGTCTCCCCCAAGTGTCGTTATTTAGGCCTATAATGACTGATGCCCACTATTGGCCATTGACCTCCTCCTCGCTATAATGACAGATGTCCACGGTTGGACATAGGCCTCCACCTCGCTATAATGACCTGTGTCCACTGTTGGACATAAGCCTCCCTCAAGTATCGCCATTTAGGCGCTATAATGACTGCTGTCCACCGTTGAACATAAGTCTCCTCTCGCTATAATGACCTATGCCCACTATTAGACAAGCCTCCCCCAAGTGTCGACATTTAGGCGCTATAATGGCTGATGCCCACTGTTGGATATAGGCTCATAAACTAATGCGCCTTACCATCAGAGTTTGTTGGGTTCTGTTTATTTGGGGCCTTTAATGGTAGCGAAGGAGGCGGCTGCACGCGTGAGGAAACGGCTTTCCTCACGCCTCAGCCGCCGGGATCCCGGCCCCAATTTCCAGCCACCGTAGGCTTAGGCAAACAATGGCTAGCTCGCCGTCCGGACGTCCGGTGACCGTCCAGACCGAGCTCGAGTCATTGACGGCGCGTATAGGGCATCAATGTGCCTATCTTCGTGGATGAACGTTGTATGATTTATTTTAATAGTAATTTAATTTAAATCAAACAAGTTTTTAATGAAAATATTCTTTTCATAGCGAGCTTTAAAGCACGGTATAACAATACCACTATATTAATACTCGTCAAGACGAATACGAGCCCAAACTCGATTGGGTCGTGTCATTTAATTACCAAGCTCCTATAGCCACCTTCCGGTTCCATCATCAGATCAGCTCCATGTTATAATAATAATAATGCATTGTCATCTGATTCAGAATGATCAGCTCAATCGGTAGCCGGGAAGTGGGTCAAATTTAATTTTTAAGATTTGATTACAAACATCGGGACAAGTGAAACTAAAAATAAAAGCTTTTAAAATACCTAACGGTTTCAATAAAAGTGGGATTATGTATGTACTTACTTCATTGTTTTAATTTAGGCATTATTTATTACCCACCCAATCAGATTTTAAACAGCTTGAGCTGTATTGAATATGAAGCACGACTCAGTAAAGCATCATGAAGCGCGAGTTCTTTTATAAACGACTCGAGTCGTTTAAGCCTTATTATAAACGACTCAAGTCGTTTAAGCCTTATAAACGACTCGAGTCGTTTAAGCCTTTTAGTCCTTTTGTTTAAAGACTTCAGGGTTTCAAGTCTTCTTAATAAAGACTGGAAACTGTAGTCTTCTTTCGAGACTAGAGTCGCTTAAAATGAAGTCGAGTCCTTTTTAAAGGCCTTAAACGACTGAGTCTCTTGCATCACTAGAAAAAATGCAGCACGGCATGACGTCACACGTAACTTTAATGGGCTTTATCTTTGTCATTTTTGGTTTAATTTACAAATAACAAAATACGTATCCCTTATTTGTGAACAATCTAAAAGACGGACTAATTACATTTTTTACGGCCACTAGCCTATTATCAACAGTTGTCAAGTGAGAATTTTTATATTGAATGTCGAGTTTATTTATGTTTGAATTGTATGTCTGAAATTGAATGATGATTGTTTAGTCATATTTATTAGCTATTTGATATTTCGATGTATTGGTATTGATAATTTGATTTGTTTTTGTTCCATTGGAATTTTAATTTATATTATGTATAAATACTTTTGTATTTTAAATCACTTCTTATTTTGTGAATGCTGGTTGACCTGTAATTGGCGACTGTGTAAGATTTAGTCCAATTGTTATCTATACTTTTAATAAATCTGTAGAAGTGAAAATTCAGTACATTGAAAATATCAAAAAAATAAATGGTAACATGCCCTACTAGACCGACACCGAACCCAAAAATGTGATTAAAAAAATTTTTGTCTGTCAGTCTGTTTGTTCAGGCATCACGCAAAAACTACCGGTTCGATTACGATGAAACTTGGTATAATTATTCTTTAATATCCTGGACACCACTCTTTTTATCCCGGAAAAGTATTTAAAATAAAAAACAAACTTAATTTTGCATTTCGATCCCTAGAGTCCTAGACCCGATTACTGTACCAACCGCAAATAATAGGTTTGTCGTAGGTTACGTCACCCGCAGTGGAGTTCACTAAGGGGCGCTGCACACAGCTAAAATACTATAATATTTTATCTTAAGATACAATATCGCTCGCCATACAACTCAATGGACTATCACACACGACGAAGATAATAAATAATCTAATACCTACATATAAATAAAATTGGAGTGTCTTTTTGTAATATTGAAATAACCGCTTTTTACTACATGTATACGAATACATATACGATACATAAACCAAAATAACATTTTTTGCAATTATTGTCTTCCTGTCTGTCTGTCTGTTTGTTCCGGCTAATCTCTGAAATGGCTGGACCGATTTTGACGGGATTTTTTGGCAGGTAGCTGATGTAAAATGGAATAACTTAGGCAACTTTTATTTTTGAAAAAATAAATTCTAAATCCTGTAGTCCACGCGAAGGAAGTCGCGGGCACAGCTAGTCCATACTAAACTTGTAAAATGCCGTACACAGAAGCTGTTGGTTTACCCTAATAAATAAATACATTCAGTCAAAACAGTATCGGGAATGGATGATTTGTTTATGGTTCCAAATTCAAATTTTAGATTTTTTTGTTGTTGCTAGATTGGCACAACTGTTTTCCATTTTGGCGCGGAGTTTGAGTTGCGTCTGTTATTTATATTAAATACAGTGCTGTTTTTAGTTATATCATATCTAGTGTGTATTTCGAATTTTATAATGGACAAAAACATCGAACAAAGAGTTTGTTTTAAATTTTGCATCGCCAATGGAATTTCGTGTTCGGAGTCACTGAAAATGTTACAGAAGGCTTACGGTGAATCGACTTTATCAAAAACACGTGCTTAGGAGTGGTACAAAGCATTCAAAAGCGGTCGAGATGTGATGGAAGATTTTCCTCGCTCTGGTAGGCCATCAACCTCTGCAACTGAAGTTAACATCGCAAAAGTGAAGGGAATAGTGACTGAAAATCCTCATTCAAGTTTGAGAGAGATAGCCACCGAACTTTCTATATCTCACGAGTCGATCCGTACTATTTTAACTAATCATTTGGGTATGAAACATGTTGCCGCTCGGCTAGTCCCAAAAGACTGGAATTTTCTCCAAAAACTCAATCGCATGAGAGTCGCTGAGGACATGCTAGAACGAGTCAATTTCGACCCAATATTCATGAAACGCATTGTTGCTGGCGACGAGACGTGGGTTTACGAGTTTGACATGCAAACAAGTCAACAAGCTCGTCGGAGTGGCGCCTTCCAACTGAACCAAAACCGAAAAAACCACGCCAAAGTCGATCAAAAGTCAAAGTCATGTTAACTGTTTTCTTTGACTATCGCGGTGTAGTGCACTCGGAATTCTTACCGGAAGGTCAAACGGAAAATAAAGAATATTATTTGAGCGTTATGCGGCATTTAAGAAAGCAAATTCGACGAAAAAGGCCAGATTTGTGGAAAGAAAATTCTTGGATTTTGCACCACGATAATGCACCTTCGCACAAGGCCATCACTGTGAACGAATTTGTGACCAAACACTTAACAAATACCATCGAGCAGCCATTATATTCGCCAGATATGGCTCCAGCCGACTTCTATCTTTTTCCTAAACTCAAATTACCACTTCGTGGCACCCGTTTTCAATCTGTAGAAGACATAAAGGAGAATTCGCGACGAGAACTGAACTCAATTTCGGAAACAGCGTTTAAAAAATGTTTTGATGATTGGATTATTCGTTGGCGTAAGTGTATCGTTTCTGAAGGGGCATACTTTGAAGGTGATAAAATAAATTTGGATGAATAACAAAACTTTTGTGTATTATTGATCTTTTCGCGGTACTTTCTTGACAGAGTAGTACATGTGTGATGGTCGCGATGGTCAGGTGAATCCTGGTGCTTGGAAACGGGCTTGTGATGGAATGTTTGTAAATATGTAATTCACCAGAAGCAAGGGCTGCATAAGTAATTAATCATTTTCCTTTGCAGCCCAATGCCAAAACTTTTGTATACTTTTGGGTCTGAACGACATTTTCCCTAATAGTCCAAGATCCCAGGGCCGCCAGACGTCACGTACTTTCTGGCGAACGAAATGTGGACGATTGAGTACTGTTAGTATGTACTAAAAACGCATGCCTACCTGCTAGCTTGCTTAGACGGCCAATTTTCAGGTATCAGGTAATCAAGGTACGTAAAATCATTACTTACTTCACGTAAATTCTCCAAGCTGATTTTTACATATATTTTAGGCAATATCTTTAAAATCAAGTCGGCAATACTCCCACACACATTCCATGGGCTGTATTGCTTTACAAACGCTTTAAGGGGCCGGCGGAGGATGAATTTCCATACAAACGTAATACCACGCTCATTTGCAGTTGGAGCATATATCCAACATATTATGATGATATTCGGTTAAAGACAATATTTATCTAGGTTCCTACGTCGAGAATATTAGAAATATTGTTATTTTTAATACAAGAAAAGCCAAATGGCATGTTTTGCCATTTACGCTATAAAAAAGTGCGAAATACAATTTGCTTAAATTTCTTTTTGTTTTTTTAAAAAAGAAAGACGTAGGAACCTAGATAAATATTGTCTATAACCAAATATCATCATAATATGTTGGAAATATGCTCCAACTGCAAATGAGCGTGGGATTACGTTTGTATGGAAATTCATCCTCCGCCGGCCCCTTAAAGCTCCCAAAATAATGACATAACTTCACTTAAATTCTCATGCTTGATTTTTATGTAGGTATATGTTCACCAGACAACTAACATAAGTGTCGAGTCAATCTAGCTCTTAGGTCAGAGTAATAGGTAGGTATATAATGTATGTTATATTAATTCAAAAGTAGTAATTGGACCTGACCTCAGCTGAGCAGATAGCACCTTCTAGTTTAATTTACTTTGTGTTTTTTAATGAAAAAATTGAGTTAATTATTTAGTTAAAAATTAAGAAGTAAATATTTATTTTAATTGAAAAAAACGCCGGTGAAATTTCCACTTCTGAGGGTCCAGAATTATGTACTGGGTCCATGGTACACGTTTGTCTCTTTGAGACACGGTCTATATTGTACTATCATATCAGATGCGTAGCTTGTCATGTCGTAGCGTTGTGTAGCACGATGTAGCGTTGCGTAGCGCGGCGTAGCGTTATGTAGCGCGGGGTAGCGCTGTGTAGCGCTGTGTAGCTTGTTGTAGCGTTGCGTAGCGTTGTGTAGCGCGGCGTAGCGCTGTGTAGCTTTACGTAGCTTTGAGTAGCGTTGTGTAGCGCGGAGTGAGCTGTGTAGCTTGACGTAGCGTTTTTTAGCGTTGTGTGGCACGGTGTGGCGCTGTGTAGCTTGATGTAGCGTTGTGTAGCGCGAAGTAGCGCTGTATAGCTTGACTTAGCGTTGTGTAGGGCGGAGTAGCACTGTGTAGCTTAATGTAGCGTTGTGTAGCGCGGCGTAGCGCTGTGTAGCTTAACGTAGGTTTGTGTAGCGTTGTGTAGCGCGGAGTAGCGCTGTGTGGCTTGACGTATCGTTGTGTAGCGCTATGTAGCTTGACGTAGCGTTGCCTAGCGTTGTGTAGCGCGGTGTAGCGCTGTGTAGCTCAACGTATCGTTGTGTAGCGCAGAGTAGCGTTGTATAGCGAAGCGTAGCAGTACTCACGATGCTTTGGTGATAAAGCAGGCTATCGCAAGTTTTTTACCTTAATAACACTATCTGGCAGCGTAGAATTTAAAGAATTCTTTCCAAGTCTTAAACTCGTCATTTTTTTCACAAATAGTATAAATGAATAAATTAGTTAATAGTGATTAGTATACTTTTTTCACATGCTAAACCTTTGCAGGTTAAAGGACAAGCAAAGGTATCAAACCGTTATACATCCTAATATTAAAAATAGAAATCCAACTATTTTTGAATTTAAAATACAGATAATTGTTAATTTGTTGGTAACATAGGATTTATAAAATCTCCGGTTGGCAATAACAAATGTTGTGATAGAATGTTTATTTATGATATTCTGTTCATAAACGCAAATTTAAATTTTCATTAAATATTAAATAAAAAATCAGCGTTGACCATGACGAAATAGGAAAGAAAAAGCCTTTGCCCCTTGTAATAAAATAAAAAAAAAACACGAGGGTGATTGATATACATGGCATGTTGATCCAACAGTAGTGCGCCGTAGCCTCGCCGCTTTTAGCGTTATGGTCTCGGCATTATGCTGAGCGTTCGGCCGTTTTACTTGGAAGTGGTGCATTCTTTTCTTTAAATGTACTTCTAATTTGTAAATACTTTTTGGCCTTTCCGGCAACTGAAAAATGTTTTTCTATCTTTCTTACATGATGAGACGGTTAGGCCGAAAGACGCGATTGATTTTTCAAACATTAATGTAAAGGGTAAATGTCGGAAGATAAATCCTACACTAATACGCGAACTTATTATTTCAGATGACCACAGTACAAAATAAAATATATAGAATCATTGATAGCTAGAGCGTCTCACATGAAAATAATTTCAAGTAAGTCCAAACACGACTAGACTAGTAATTACAGAGTTCCGGTGCTGAACATCCGGCAACATGATCATATCAGTTCTATGGTATTTTTTTCATAAAACTACAATATTATTATTTTTCAACATAATCGCCTAACTATAGTATCTTAACTATCGATCACCATTAGTGTGAGATATCTGTGTGTTCTTTATCAGTCCCACTACAACAAGTGTTTTCTGAGTGCAAATGCTTGTCTTGTTGATGAAAATACTGAAATCGAGAGATTATATTATATTGTTTATTTAAAATTAACTAAATTGTACTACTACAATCGAGATAAGTAGGCTTATATAGTGCTTGAGAATTTTTCCTCAATTCCTTTGAATTCCTTCATCAGAACTGGTTTCGATACAAAATTGAAGTTAATGTGAGGATAATCCTTTCAAATAAAAAATAATATTTAAAGCGATTCCTAAATAATGGACAAAGAGAGAGAAACAGAGAGTCAAGGAGTCCTAATAAAAAAAAAAAAACAATCAATTTAGAACCTCCTGTTTAAGAGTCGTTTATAGTTTTCGATGCTGCAAACTGAAGGCACATTATGAAAGTAAATGATTATAATTACCTATGTACGTGCGCACGCTGAGTTCTGCTCGTGTTGTAATTAGCAGGACCGCATTCACCACGCTCCCCCCCCCCTCTCACACCGTCGCTTGCGCTACACGCTCCTAATCATTACTGTCCAAATCAATCGCGGCTCACCTTCGACTCACGAGCGATTATAGACTCACACAGGAAGGTCTCGGAAGTTAGCCAATTAAAGTGCGCCTCTGACCCCAGCTTGACCCTCTTTGAGTATTGCTAACGCGCGTAATTGTAGGTTCTGTGTGATTGCCTGCATCTTCACACTTACGTTTCGTATCAAACAATCTGGTTAGCACGTGGCCAAGCTTTGTCATTGCAGCCGAGGCAGGACACTCCGAGCCGAAGTCGAGTCACGAAGCTACAATGATAATTGCCCACGTGCATCAAGCGTCGTTTTTCAACACACTAGAAAATAAGAAATTAAACTGCATAAACGCAATATTTAATAACAAAAACTTTGACTTTGAACGTTAGCCCATACTGTTTCAACCTCCCCATGAAGTTTACATTTGATTCTGGACTATGGAGTGAATTATGATAATGTTACACCTACTATGTACCCAGAATGCCTATTCCTTCGGGCGATACAGGCTGGCTTGCTTCCCTCGTGTCTCACCGGAGAAGCAGTAATCAATATTTTGATGTGAGGCATCTTATTTCTTGGATTTTAGTTTCCTTTTCACCTTTTCTCGAGTCCGAAATGAATACTACAATCTTTATCATTCTGATGGGTTAAATAATAGTTGGGTAATGATGAATGGAGCGCACGAGAGCGAAGCTATGTCACAATAAGACTCTCGCTCCAGTCACCCAGTGACAGTGATATTGCGCGGGCGCATCCAACGTTTTTGTGCATTGTGTGCGTGTGAACGAATCTCTGAGTGTGGGGTCGCGCAGGGCGTGCCCCCGGCACGGGTCGCGTCGCCTCTTACCGCGGAGTTACGTGGTGCGGAGCGCGACGCGTTATGTCACACGCGTCGCCGTAATGAGCCGTTATCTGCCGCCGCCATTACAGCCCAAGAGTTACGACTTGATGCTAACTACTGCTTCGTCACGGTTGTAGTTTAGAGTTAGTAGAAGTAGCTGTTGTTCATACTCACCGGGAATGTCGCAATCATGGCGGGTGATTGGAAGTACTGATGCCAAGATTCGGCGAATGTTATTGCTTGTACAGCGTGATATTTCAGATTGTCAAGCTCTGCCGTCACCCGAACACTTGAAATTGGAACATAATCGTCATCATTGACTTCAGTGGTAATAAATCCACTGCAAGTGTCACTATAACGACTACTCCTGTGTGTCCCGCATACATAGGATTCCCGCGACCTTCATCGGGTCATTGATTCACATTGGGAGGCTTACAACCTGCAACTCAGTAGCAATTATTTAAAATACGCAATTCATTGGTGTCGTCTATCACATTCGTAAACTTAACGTTTTGCTATAATAACGTATAATTTTGTAATGGCCGGCAAGTTCTTGCAACCGATTTCCCTGCAATTAACTGCAGATGGCAAGGTTCTCAAGCGCGTATAAGGTACAGAAAGTCTACTCTGGAAAATTCTAGAGCAGAGGGCTCGGAGTTTCCCAATGGATCAAAATGACCAGAAGAAGGTACCACCGACATTAGAAAAAATTGTCAAATTTAATTAAGAGTCAATGGGCTGGGTACACTGTCCTTTCTGTAAACATACAGAAAGAAAGATCGATTGAGTCTAAGATTATGGATAACGTTGGAATGATTTCAACAAAGTAGAACGATGCCATGGTGAAGGCCGCGAGGACACGCTGGTTGCGAGAATGGCTCGATGTGGCGACGCTTGGGGAGCAGTGAACGTCTTTCGATTGAAATGAGGAAGTAAATTGCAGGTATATCATGTGTCTGTTATTTAGCGGTTGCGCTGCTATACAGACGCGTCTAAAGAGGGAAATGGGTCGCTAACTGTTCCACAGTTCTCACGCGAGCCACATGCACTCGCATTCTACTGATCTTTAGTTTGACCTTATGACTCTGTTTGGTATCACTGGCCCTTCGTGTTGTTCCTAGATATGCTTTGGCACGAAAGAAGTGATAGGTCGTGGATCATTGGGCGTAGCATTTGCTTGCCTGCTTGTTATACCTATCTGATAATAAAATAGTCCGTTGTGAACAAGACAGTTTCGATATTGTAAGTATGTATTTGCGGTGGGTTAAGAAGAGCTACACGGAAGTACCTATATTCAGACACCATTGTGTGTGCACAAAAGCATTGCACACAATCAGATCGGTTCAGATTGGGTTTCTGATCTGGGTTATGTGCAATGTAAACGTTTGGATTAAATAGTTTATTTTGATGATATTAACAATGATTGTGGTTCACTTTTACATGCGTGTGGATCGTACCAAGGCCTTGTGGGCATGTGGAGCAACCCGACACGTCGGATACTTGATACACGCGCGCTGACACCGCAGCGTAATGCTGCATTAAACCAACAAATAATATATAAATCATAGTGATCAACTAATCACGCTAGCTTCGTGTATTAACTATGAAGTAATCATTGAAAGCATTGATCTCAATTCGCAATCGTGGACGAATGTTACTTTCATATTTGAGATCGTACCTAGACGATAATGTACAACTGAAAACTAAAGCGAGTTATATTCAGTTGAGTCATAATAATGTTAGGAAACATTGATACCTTTTAATAGAACAAACGAAGCTTATGATCTTGAATGTGCAGAGGTGGGCCAACGGAGCGGCTCGACTAATGATGATGTATGCCCAAAGTGGGTGTTTTAATACGAACATCAATATTGCAGGGTTTGGGGGTTCACTGATCTTCTAATATAGACGTACAAACGTGTAAAAAAAGTGAACTCAAAGGCATATCTTATCCTCTTGTTAAGACATAGTAAACTTCAGTATTCTTTAAATGTATAGAACGTGTGCAAAATAAATCTACCAGCAGCGGTTGCGCCCGCGGTAAAGTAAAAAAATATCTTATGACAATATTATTATGCTCAATAGATATAAATTGGGCAAGTGCAAGTCGGACTCGCTCCCTGAGGGTTCCGTACCAACTAACCTATTTAAATAGTTCAATACCGGAATGGAGTATCAGAAGATTTTTCAGGAAACGCAAAGAAAAAATGTGACGTAACATCAAATTTACAGTTTTCAGATTTATTCCTATACTTGTGCTATAAGACCTTCCTTTGTGCCAAATTTCAGAATTCTGGGTCAACGGGAAGTACCCTGAGAATTTTGATTTCCTCCAGAGTGTCGAAATGTACGTTTTTACCACATTTATGTGCTAGACATGGTCTAACCGTGTGCGAAATTCCTTCCGAACCCATTCGGTCGTCTGATAGTAAAGGAGTAACAAACATGCATGCAACATTTTTCCTTTATAATATTAGTAGTTACAGATGGAGTCATAATCATTATGATTCCATCATAAAGCATACGCATAATCAGCCTTTTAATGTTCCCACGGCTGGGACTCAGGCCTCCTGTCTAGGAGAGGGAATGGGCCGTAATCCACCACGCGGGCCTAGTGCGGGTTGGTGGATGTCACAAGTCTTTGAATTTTTGGTTCTAGGACATGCCGGTTTCCTCACGATGTTTTCCTTCACCGTTTTGAGAGCAGTGGTGATGAAATAAATTACCCAAAGTAATGCGCCTGACTGGGTTTGACCCCGCGACCTACAAGTCGGGGCCGCTACCACTTGGCCACCACTGCTCTATATGATTCCATCGTTAACTACTAATTACACAATTGTTGTGTTACTACATAAATGTATTGATTTAGCAGAGTGGCCGTGGAGTTTTTTGTTGTGTTCTTTTTTATTGAAATCTACTTTTTAGAATGTGCAAAAATAATCTACTTTCCCTTTTTTAGGGTTCCGTAGTCAACTAGGAACCTTATAGTTTCGCCATGTCTGTCTGTCCGTCTGTCCGTCCTCGCTTAATCTCTGTGACCGTTAGCACTAGAAAGCTGAAATTTGGTACCAATATGTATATCAATCACGCCGACAAAGTGGTATAATAAAAATTGGAAAAAAATGTTTTATTAGGGTAGCCCCCCTATATGTAAAGTGGGAAGTGATTTTTTTTTAAATTTCAACCCTAACGTGTGATACATTGTTGGATAGGTATTTAAAAATGAATAGGGGTTTACTAGTATCATTTTTTGATAATGTCAATAATTTCGGAAATAATCGTTCCAAAAGTAAAAAACAATGTGTGTCCCCGCACTAACTTTTGAACCATAAGTTTAGAAAATATGAAAAAAAAAATGAAAAGTAGAACTTTATAAGGACTTTCTAGGAAAATCATTTTGAACTTGATGGAAAAAACAGTTTTTGTACAAAAAAGACAAAAAGGTTGTGCAAAATAATTTCTGGACTAAGTTTGTAGTATAATCGCATTTGCAAGCATTTTTTTAAACTCATAAGTGTGACGGACGGGAAACTACGGAACCCTACACTGAGCGTGGCCCGACACGCTCTTGGCCGGTTTTTTATTGAATGACCTTGAAAAAAAATGATCAAAATGCCACAAATGATTTAATTGAATAGAATTTATCGAGTGTTTTGTATTCCATATTAAAAGTCTGCTTTTTTTAAATATAGACATTAATAAAGACTCATCGACAAAAAAATCCGCTGCACAATACACAATACTACCTATGTGCGCAATAAACAGCTATACTCTATCGGTTTAGGTAGGTAACTAAATGTAAACAATCTTAACATGTCTTTTATCGAAAAAAAATATCTAAAAATGTTTACAATTAGGTTTTTACTTGAACCAATGGTAGGTAATTAAATAAATGAAAAAATATGTGTATGTCTTTTATACGATTTATGTTAAATAAAAAGACATCAAGGTTGTTTCCATTTAGTTAATTACATAAGTAAACCGATGGAGTATAGGAGAACTCTATCACTACAGTCCGCGGCGTGTGTTGCCCTCCCGAGGCTACGGATGACGATGAAGCAATATTTTGGTGAATGTCATTAACATGGACTGGTTTGTTGAATCGGTTCAATTAACTTTTACATTTCCTGTCGTTGCGACCTTTACTTGATTTGGTGGCCAAGACTCACTAGGACACCTACAATTACTATTTTATTTAAGCGTACTAGTCATTATCTTGGTCTATCTGATTAAGATCTTTCACACTCTCGGGCCTCACTCGAGATGGTGGCAGCAGCCTTCGCAGCCTGTAGAACCAGTGCGACGGGTGGCTTCAGCCGCAGCCGACCGGTCCGGCCGGAGTCTTGGCCGCAGGGCCCAGGACTATTACAGCGTATCCTGCAATTTTGTACCCACTCTACCACATTGTGGACACAGGCAGAAGAACCAGAAATCCCCAAAAAAACTTACCTATATATATTGAAAAAAATTTCGCAATCGGGCAGTACTTTTAGAGATTACCTCCTACAAACATAAAAACAAACTACCTCTTTAGACATATTACAATAAGTGTAGATACCTATATAATGATACCGCTCAGGGTTTGTGAAATCTAGAAAAGTCTTGGCAGCAGTGCATAATAGCACACATTTCATTTGTTTTATTTACTGTAGTTTCGTGAATTTTTTTATCGAGTTTTTATCTTCCGTGTTACCAACGTGCATTGTGCAGTGTGGTGGTATGTCGTGGCTTTTGACCCTTCTGGATTGCGCGTGTGGTGTCTGGCTACTCAGTGCAGTCGTTATGCAATCTCAATATTCATGAATTGTGTATAAATAAAGAGCTAATTCCTCGCGCCGACGGTCCCCGCCGCCGCCGCTCGCCTGTTGATAATGTACCTACACGTTGTTTGCGTTCAAAGTAATTATTGGAATTTCGTGATAGCGGCCGATGTATTGTTTCAGCTGTTTTAAAAACCATACATTATTAATGTTGATTATTTCAAGGTACCTAAGTGTTTATCGTAAATGTTTAAATGTCGCAAATAAGTGTTCGGTCGTAAGTAAATACCTCTCGTGTTCACCTATATTATGTATCTTCGTTTCGTATAAAAATAGAAGCCTGAATTTAGTAAACAAGCAGGCATTGGATAAACGCGGTAAATGTACTTATTTCAAATTTCATTTAATTTGATTGAACCAGAAGTTTAACCTTTCAGATACCGTCAATTTCAGACACAATAGTAAAACAATAGATGCGCGAACGCTGACGTTCGCTTGGGGTTTAATAGACGCGACGAAGTTCTGAGCTAACTCACATAAAAAAAATATAACTAAATTGATAGCATCCTACTTTTTTTGAAGTCAGTTAAAAAGAAATGAGATGCCATCAAAAACATATTTTTATATATACAAGGTGCAGTTTTAAAACTGCACAATATTTCAGGAGGTTGTAATAAAACTCATAAATAATCATGTAAAAAAACGATACCTGGTCAATAATCAGTAATACTTGTTACTTCATTTTTTAATTACACTAAACTAAATCGATTGATCGATGGCCGCGGGGGCGTGGCTAGGGTGTGGCGTGCGGGATGATGATTGGATGATACATTATTTATGAAACTATCGTTGCGACTTTGCGAGTTAGTGTGTGTGAAAACGCCCTTTATTGTTCCGTGTTTGTGTGTGTGAAAAAAAGCGCGGTTATAAAAAAAAAAATTACCTACTTATTTTATTATTGATTCGGGTCGAGAATCACTAACATAATTACCTCCTGAAATATTTTGCAGCTTCAAAACGACACCTTGTATATGTAGACTTTATTGCACATTAAGATTTACAAAACATAACTTGTATACAAACCAAGTCTCGCAACTCAGTTCTTCTTGCGTAAGAAGTGGTGAGCTCCATGAGGACCAGGGACAGAATAAATTGAATCGATACCTATTACTACTTACTACCAAGTCGGTTCATTTATTCAGTCCCTACTTAAGGGATTTTCTGCAGCATCTTATAGTGCCCATAAGTATCAATATTATAAATCTTTTAGGTATATTTTAAATAAATAGATTGACTTGGCAATTGGACTAAAGAATCTAATCTAATATAATACATAGTACTTGTGAGATACATTTTGTTTTCATGCGATACTTATCACTAAATAAACTTATTTGACGTACATTAGAACTGATTAAATTATAATCTAATCTAATTAATAACATTACCTACTTACATTACTCGTAAATAGCACCTTGTCGTGGCGTAAAAACCCTACGTTAAAAACTTGAATGTGTGTGTATTCACAACACACACATTCAAGTTTTAGGTTTTTACGTGTAATTATTCTGTTTACATCATAAGATGTAAACGGAATTATACACACTAGTCAAAAATTCATAGTGTAAGTATTACATAGATGTCCCTCATAAAACAAAAATAAACATTTACTTTCATCTTGTATGGAAAAGAAGTAATTTTCAATTTTAATTAAAACCCTTTTTTTAGTAATGTAAGAAGGTAGCTGAACCTTGGTTGCGGTGCGCTGCCCACTCTGCCCTCCTGCACAGCAGCTCTGTTGTACCACATGTCGTACATTTAGCTTGTCCCGATCTTGTGTTATTTATTTCGTTTAATTAGATTAAAAGGGTCCTTCTCCACTCGCCTATCGTCAACGTCCAGCATGGTTTAAAAACCAATTGCTTCATCTAACGGAATTAAACGCGATGTTTGGTGAAGAGGCAATGAGAGAAAAAAGGGTAGTAATAAAAGCTCCGACAAAAAAAGAAGAATTGTCCTTACTCAAAATATTAAATCTACTGCCTAAAATACTAACTTTCCGACTACTTTTGTCCGAATAAAAATGACGAAACGACCGAATGAGATACTGAAATCTTCGAAAAATAAGCATGACTGTCTATTGCTATAATACTTTTCTACCAGCATAAATTACGTTCTACTGAAAACATTGCTTTGTAATTTTTATCTTTACTTGCCTACTATTAATTCATAAATTACCTTTCATATTTCATAGATTGTGGTGCTATTTTAACTATCACATTATACTGAAAATATTATTCTGAGTGGCTATACAGAAACTTATAAAAAATATAAATATAAAGATCCATTTTTTTTTAGGAGAAAATGTAATTTGAACATGCTCTTATTTGTTGTTAAATTGGATATTTTTTTTCGTTTATGTTTTGGGTTTTTTGTCGGTAATTCATTATAACGCTAGTTAATTAGAATAATAGTCGGCCACAGATCGCTGGAGATTAAATTGTTTTTCGGAACCATTATTATTTCCCGAGAAAAAAGAGATAACGCCTGAAAACTCTGCTGGCCTCCGGTAATTCCGTGATTTACGCGAATATTTCACAACACTTGTTCCAGGACATACGGGCTTTTTTTAAACCCTTAAGTTTTGTCTTAAGGTTTGTGTTAGAAAAACTGTAATCATTCAGAATCCCGATTAAATATGCAAGGCTTCTATGGATGTATTTTTTTATATTTTTAATATATGATTACATTATGGAGGACCAAAGTTCACATATAATAGCAGATTTTCAAAGGTACCAGGACGTCGTTATGATCCATGTAAAACTAATCTTACTAGATTAGCTTTACATGGATCATCCCCCCCCCGAACAAAATTTTGACTTTTTTTTTTAGCGTCTACTGATGAAATATACTTATACAGAAATATATAGATTAAATATCCAAACAACTTTTTCTCAGTAATTACTTTTATTAGATGTCATACCTACGTACCTCTTTATTTATTTATTTAAACTTCATGTACATTAGTGGTACATAGGCGGACTTAATGTACAATAACAAGGCATCCTTATGAATTTTTTTGAACGAACGACAAGATGTCATGTCATAATGTCATGTTTTCTTTATCTATAAGTCATTAGGCTGGGTGGCAGTTGAAATGTCTAATGCCATGCATTTTTCTGATGATGTGATTCTCGATATTGTATTTAATGTAGTGACAATGTCATTTTGTGGCATTTTCAGGCATTTTAGCCACTGTAATCTAAGTACGGTACTAACACTTATTTTTATTATCTAATGCGAAAATGTATTTCTTAAGTATTTATTATCAATATAACATTATTGAAAGGCGACTGAGAGAAGAGAGTGAAATTATTTTCACAGAACCAATTCGGTTTTATGCCGAGTCGGGGTACAACGGATGCCATTTTTGCTATACGCCAGCTGTGCGAGAAATACAGAGGTGCGCATAAAAACTTGCACATGGTACTCATTGACCTCGAAAAGGCATACGACTGGGTACCTCGTGAGATTCTGTGGTGGGCCCTTAAGGAAAAAGGTGTGCCTGGGAAGTATGTGCAGTTGATCCGAGCGATGTACAGTCGATGCAGTACCCAAGTCCAGTCTACAGTGGGCACTACTGCCAGCTTCAATGTGGCTGTCGGCTTACACCAAGGATCGGCCCTCAGCCCTTACCTCTTCCTGATGATGATGATGGACGCTCTGACGTCCGACATTCAGGAAGAGGCTCCCTGGTGTATGTTGTTTGCCGATGACATTGTGCTGGTTGCCGAAAGTGGCCTAGAGGTCCAGAACAGATTGGAGGTGTGATGGCACAGACTGGAGAGTCATAATCATCATCATCATCATTTCAGCCGTCCACTGTTGGACATAGGCCTCCCCCAATCGTCGCCACAACGAACGATCATGTGCGTCCCGCATCCATCGGATTCCCGCTACCTTTACCATGTCGTCGGTCCACCTTGTAGGAGGCTGCGTTTTCCGGTACTCTGTCGCCACTCCAGAACCTTTCGGCCCCAACGGCCATCTGTTCTGCAATCAATGTGCCCTGCCCGTTGCCACTTAAGTTTGGCGATTCTTCTTGCTATGTTGGCAACCTTAGTTCTCCTGCGGATATCTTCATTTCTAACTCGATCACGCATAGAAACTTCGAGCATAGCCCTTTGTATTGCTCTTTGGGTGACTTTAAGCCTTCTGATGAGGCCCATTGTAAGCGACCACGTTTTGGATCCATATGTCATCACTGGCAACACACACTGGTCATAGACTGGAGAGTGTTGGCCTGAAATTGAGTAGAACCAAAACGGTGTAGGTACTTATTCTGCGATTTCAGCAGTCTCTCGCCTTTAACTCTCGCCGGAACGCCCATACCGCTCTGTTCCGACTTTCGGTACCTCGGGTCTCTCGTCCAAGGGGATGGTGAGGCAGACTGGGACATAACAAATGGCGACAGGTCACGGGAACGACCCACGGATGCCCCTTAAGTTGAAGGGTAAAATCTACAATTCCGTGATAAGGCCTGTCATACTGTATGGATCGCAATGTTGGGCGGTGAAAAAGACGGATGAAAAAAGATTGCATGTAGCGGAGATGAGAATGTTAAGATGGATGTGTGGTGTGACGAAAATGGATAAAGTGAAAAATGAGTATATTAGGGGAAGTTTGAAAGTGGCGCCAGTGACTGAAAAGTTGAGAGGAAATCGTTTGTCTCGGTATGGTCATGTAAAGAGGAGAGATGAAAAGCATGTTGCTATAAGAGTTATGAATTTACATGTGGATGGATGGAGAAGGCGAGGGAGGCCAAAGAAAAAATGGATGGGTTGTATGAGAAGTGATATGAAAGCAAAGTGATAGCGTGACGAGTGACAGGACAGAATGGAAGAAAAAAACGTGTTGCGCCGACCGCCGACCCCAAATAAAACAGGACAAGGGCAGGATGAAGAAGAAGACATAATGCAGAGCATATTATGTTACTTGACCAAGATTTGTATTAGTGGCAACATTAAGAGTTTAGTTTAACCAAAACCCATGGAGTCAAGTCAGCAAAAAAAAGCTTGGCCATGATTATTTATAATCGTAAAAAATCTAGTCAATTCAGTTTCGAATTATGACGATATTTTTGCACTGCCTAAACTGGCTATTAGTGTGATTTGATAATGCTTAGTAAATTATCTCGCAACTATATATCATGGTTATATAAATCAATGATTCTATGGTTCTTTAAATCAATGATTTAGACACTTAATAATTTCATCAACAATTTCCTCGCCGTTTTTCTTTATGTTTTCATTTCTATAGAAGCTTAGATAATATCCACAAGATAGCTGTGTATCTAAAATATTTATCTTTCTCCATCTTTCTCCATCTCCGTAATAACATCATATTCACGTTAGAGCGGTTGTATGGAAATGTACCTCGAGTTGGCTGCTCTTAAGCTCATTGTTTAAGGTAAAATCTTATCACTATGAGTCATCTCAGTAATGTAAATCATCAGCCTTGTAATGTAAATCAATTGTTGAATACCTGTAAAAGATGTAGGTACACTACAGTATATCAAAGATGACTGACTTTCTGCACTCACACTCTAACGCACTAAAGCACTTCCTCCTTTAGCCTTTATTTAATAGCATTATCAAAGAAAATTATGAAATCTTATAAGCATGGTGAATACTTACAGAGTGGGTATGTTAGATGAGATGAAGCTCGAGGGCGATGCCCTAGGCAGGTCGGCCGGCCGCCATACTGTAGCCGTAGCTAATGAATAGTGATATTCAAGACGGTCCTCGTTCTCGGTATCGACGTTAACCTCGGGTTTGTCCTGCTGAGAATAATGCAAGTGTTTGTGTTAGTGCAGGCGAAGCATGGGAACAGGCGCTGGCTCGGTTCGCGGAACTATCAACTGGCCGCGCGCGGTCACACTCGCACAAGCGAGGCGTTAGTGCGATGCTGGTGTGTGCTCGTGCCTCGTGCACCCGACAAGCGTCATGTTATAACTACTTCTAATACGCATTAAATCGCAGGAATCACACTGGGCTCTACAAGATCACACGAAAATGGCCAGGAAACACACAAGGAAGCATGATGATCACACAATGATCTCTGCACTGTCAGGTCCTGACTCACAGTCACGAAATGGATAGCTTTTTGTAATCTGCATCCTTACAACGTGCTATCGTTTGGAAACCAAATTCAATTAATCGTTAGGTTATCGAGTACATAATATAGATAAATATTATCACTAGTACCTAATAGTACATTTTGATACAAGTGCAGAAAGTTTTTCATTGCAACCGAGGTGGGATTCGCAAGTGCCGTGCAATGGAGCCGTGCGCTGCAGTGACGAATTTGCACGTGTATCAAACGACGTTTTTCAATACACTTACGAAGAAATACTTTCTCTGAAAATTACGACGTATTTTTGTTCATTTTGCACGTTTTGCAATGAAGAAAATTTTCCTAAATTGCCATCAAAAATGTATAAGAATTTCAGTGTTGCTTTACATGGCACCAGGCTATCGGAAGTATTTTTTGCCTTAGTCACAATATCAGGCGGCGGCGGCGTACCATCTGAAGAATTCTATATTAATAGATAAACACAGATAATTGTTAACTTGTTGATAATAACCATCGATATACATATCGATATCATAGTACATATTATCTACTACGCACATAAGTCGATGATAATAACAAATTATTGTGTAAACTGTTCATAAATCAATTTTCGGATTGTGATGTTAAGAAGAGTATAGAATCTATCACGTCTAATGCTATTGGTACTGACAGTATCAGTCGCAAGATGATACTCCCTGTTCTTGACGAAATTCTTCCTGTCATCACCCATATCCTTAATTATTCCCTATCCTGCGGTATTTTTCCCTCTTCTTGGAAAGAAGCACAAATTACCCCTCTTCCGAAAAAGTGTAATCCTGTTTCCCCTTCTGAATTCCGTCCTATCTCCATACTACCATTTCTATCCAAAGTCCTAGAACGTCTTATCCATAGCCAGCTTAGTACTTTCCTTTGCAAAAACCGTCTCCTTAATCCTTTCCAATCCGGGTTTCGTTCAGGACATAGCACTACTACAGCTCTCGTTAGTATTACTGATGACATTAGACTTGGTATGGAAAACGGAAATCTGACGGTCCTTGCCTTGTTAGACTTTAGCAATGCTTTTAATACCGTCGATTGTGATATCTTACTTGGCATATTAAGCTCTCTTAACATATCTCCAACGGCAATTGATTGGTTTCGTAGTTACCTGTGTGGCCGTCGGCAACGTATTTGCATTGAAGGTTCGTCTTCGTCGTGGTGCAATACCTCTGCTGGCGTACCGCAGGGGGGCGTTCTTTCTCCTCTTCATTTCGCTATATTTATAAACTCAATTTCCAATGAACTTCTCTCATCCTACCACCTCTACGCTGACGATCTCCAAATATATTCGCAAGCTCCGCCACATGAACTATCCGAGGCAGTTAACATGGTCAACAAAGATCTAGCTCGTATATCTGAGTGGAGTGTGGCCCATGGTCTGAAGGTCAATCCTATAAAGACCCAAGTCATTGTTGTCGGCAGCTCTAGGTTGCGGTCAAAAATAGACTGGACGCGGCTTCCACCAATTGTTTTTGATGGCTCAACGATTTCGTACAGCGACTCAGTGAAGGACCTTGGCATTATTATTGATAAAGACTTTTCGTGGGGTCCTCAGGTTCAGGAAGTTAGCCGCAAGTTGTTTGCGTCTGCGGGGTCTTTACGAAGGCTGCGCAATTTTCTTCCAACTGCTACCAAAACTGCGCTCGCTCAATCCCTCCTTCTCCCAATCCTTGATTATGCCGATGTCAGTTATTTGGATCTAACTGAAGTGCAACTAAATAAGCTTGAGCGACTTCAAAACTTTTGTATTAGATTCATATTTGGATTGCGCAAATATGATCATATTTCTGAATTTCGTATTAAGCTCAAGTTGCTGCCAATCCGCCTTCGCCGGAATACTCATATTTTATCGTTGCTTTACAGTGTCCTGTTTATTCCTACAACCCCCTCTTATCTTAAAGAACGTTTTAAGTTCATTCATGACACACATTCTAGACACCTGAGATCATCGGAGAATTTGACCCTTTTAATGCCCTCTTATTCTACAAAATTTTGTGATAAGTCGTTTGCGATCCAGGCGGTGCGTTTGTGGAACGCGTTGCCATTAACTATTAGGCAAGCCCAGTCACTAGTTTCTTTTAAAAATCTACTTAAAAACCATTTCCTTTCTCTCTGACATTATCTTGTTTCTATGTAATTTAATTTCTTCCACCAACCCTACTTTAATCTTTTATTCTTTCCTTTTTTTTATGAAATTGTGTTACATATAATATGTATGTATATATATATATATATATAATTATATATTATGTTTTAAATAGAGTGATCAATTTGTTAGTAGTACACCACAGACTACCCCCTGTATTATTTTAAGTTCTTATCCATCCTAAGGTTGTCTGGAAGAGATCGCTCTCAGCGATAAGACCGCCTTTGTGCCTGTTAATTATTTAAGTTTTTGTTTAAACTGTATTACTTTTTGGTGTACAATAAAGTTTATTCTATTCTATTCTATTCTATAAACCCAATTTAAATTTTCATGAAATATTAAAACCATAAAAATCCGCGCCTCTTTGTTTAAAAAAAATCACCGTTGACGTGACGAGATGGGAAAGAAAAAAGCCCTTGTTGTGATAAATAAAAAAAAAACAACACTAGGACGATATATATAGATGGCATATTGAAACGAATCATAGTACATAGTAGTAGTAGTGTGAGATAGAGATAGATTACAATTTATTATTATTACAAAATACAACTTTATAAACATAAATAACTTCTTTTTGAGGTGGTAATCATCTAATGACTTCTCCCGCTTTAGCTCGTTGGAGCGAGAGGGCGAGTCAGACTTCACTGGCTAAAACACACCAATGTCCTTCAGTTGCCCTTTGCGTTCTAGGACCACGGTTTCCCTTTGAGAAATTCCCCGCGGCCGGCGGCCTTGCTGGGCTCCTACGGTTCGCTGACAGCTCTGTGAGGCGCACGCGGGACACTACGCGCCATCAACTGTTCGGGCTTGGTCCTTATTGGACGGCGAGCTACCCGCTGCTCTTCGCTGCCTACGGTAACCCGGGATCACTCCGTAACTCTCGTCGCCCGTGGCGTCTCCTGTCGTGACGGTGGCCGGGGCGTGAGGATGTCCGTTCCCTCACGGTTGCGGTCATCCCCTTCGCTTGCTTTACTACTTCGCAGGAGGCGGCCACAACCTATTCCCTGTCGCTCCGGACCATGACCTGAACCAGGGTTGACGCGAGAGGTCACCGCTGCCGACCGCTTCCACGAAGACACGGTTTTGCTCTGCCTGAGCAGGGCACACCTCCACCGTACCTATGTTCCACCAAGTTCTTCGCAGAGTACAAACAATGGTGATACCCGGGCTTTTCTTCCGCCTGAGTTCGAAACAGGAACCTCCCGAACTAGCCAAGTCCGGTGACCTGCATCATGCGGAAGGTGAGGACGCCGTGGTCTTACTGTCGCGACTAAACTTAGATAACATGAGAAGTGCAAACATCACAAAAAAAGAGTGCACAAAGGAAGGAAATCAAGTGGTACACTCAGTTCTACTTCGTGCTTCGTTCGAGTTTTATCATGTTCTTTTTTTAAACACAACTCACAGCCGTAGATATAAACAGATGCACGGAGTCTGACTGACCTACCTACTTCATCAAATGCACCGGATGCAATCAGCAAAACATTTTAATCTTTTTCTTTTTATGGTTGGAAAAAATCATGCATTGACATCCCCCGCTCTTGGGCGGAGCGGGAGATAGTGTCAGACTCTTACTGACTAAAAGACCCACCCCGTTCCTTCTAGAGCCTTCATACCGGGGCTCGAGCGCCCTTTCGGATAACCCTGGCCCCAATAGGCTTCGACCCGGTTGGGTCACTGCTGTTGCTGACAACTCCTTGAGGCGCGCGGGAACAGTGCGCGCCGTCGACGACTTGGGCTTGGTCCGGACAGTTACCGGACGGCCGGACAGTGAGCTACCCATGCGATAACGCCGTTGCCTGATGCGTTCGGCCTGCTCCTTTGCAAGCATTACTGCTTCGCAGTAGTCAGCAACCGCCTGCCACTCCTCCTCGCTCCGGACCATGGCCTCAACCAAGGCCCGGCGCGAGAGGTCTCCGCCGCCGATCGCCCCCACGAGGGCACGGGAATGCTCCGCCCAAGCAGGGCACACCTCGACTGTGTGCTCCACCGTGTCCTCCGGGCGTTCCGCACAGTGGCGACACCCGGGCGTCACTTCCGCATGAATCCGGTGCAGGAAACTCCCGAACGAACCATGTGCGGTGAGGACCTGCGTCATGCGGAAGGTAAGGACGCCGTGAGGTCTTTCCAGCCACGCCTCAAAGAGGGGACTTACCGCCATGATTGTGGCGTGCCCGGCACTGGAATGCGATAAAACATTATAATCTGCTTATCGCGACATGCTATACAGTCCTTTTTTCCACTTTTGATATCGACATAAGCTTACCAAATCAGTGCGATAGTGATAAACCGATGTCATGATTATAAGTGAATTATGTGATAACGTGACTTGCTACACTCAACAACCGAAATCGCTCAATCAGCAAAATTTGTGGCTACTTTAAAAAATCAAGTCACAAAATAAGCGTCGTGGCAATGAAGAAATGCCATGACGCATCCTGACTCCTCACTGATGTAACCACATCGTGAAATAAAGGTGTTTTATGTGTTAAATCGCTAAGGCCTTTGTTATTTTTTTTTTTATGGTGGGAAAAATCATGCAATGACATCCCCCGCTCTTGGGCGGGGCGGGAGATAGTGTCGGACTCTTACTGACTAAAAGACCCACCCCGTTCCTTCTAGCCTTCATACCGGGGCTCGAGCGCCCTTTCGGATAACCCTGGCCCCAGTAGGCTTCGACCCAGCTGGGTCCCTGCTGTTGCTGACAACTCCTTGAGGCGCGCGGGAACAGTGCGCGCCGTCGACGACTTGGGCTTGGTCCGGACAGTTACCGGACGGCCGGACAGCGAGCTACCCATTGCTCACTGTCCGCAAGCCCGCGCCTACGGTGGCCGGAAATCGGGATCAGAATCCCGGCGGTGGCGGCGGCGGCGATAACGCCGTTGCCTGATGCGTTCGGCCTCCTCCTTTGCAAGCATTACTGCTTCGCAGAAGTCGGCGACCGCCTGCCACTCCTCGCTCCGGACCATGGCCTCAACCAAGGCCCAGCGCGAGAGGTCTCCGCCGCCGATTGCCCCCACGAGGGCACGGCGATGCTCCGTCCAAGCAGGGCACATCTCGACTGTGTGCTCCACCGTGTCCTCCGGGCATTCCGCACAGTGGTGACACCCGGGCGTCACTTCCGCACGAATCCGGTGCAGGAAACTCCCGAACGAACCATGTCCGGTGAGGACCTGGGTCATGCGGAAGGTAAGGACGCCGTGAAGTCTTTCCAGCCACGCCTCAAAGAGGGGACTTACCGCCATGATTGTGGCGTGCCCAAAATCGCTAAGGCCTGGGCCACACACACCGCGGTAACATTCGGGCGATAAACTTCGTGTCGGCCGGCGAAGCTTCGCGGCCACATAATGCGCCATGTAAAGTTTATCGCGATGTACGAGCGATGTATATACGCAAAAGACAAAATGGATGCCGCGGTTGCTCTGTATTTTATGGCAGCAAATAATTAATAAATATAATAATAAACAAGGGCTTGTTTATAAAAAATAACTTGAGCTGGGCAGCTCAAGTTATTTTTTATTCTCACCCGTCATAGCAGATATCCTTTTTTTATGGCCAGTTTCGTTTGGATTCTATAAAATCGGCTCAGACTCGTAATTCGCAGTAAACTCAAAAATTGTATCGTTACTCCAATCCATGTTTCGCTTCAGCTATATTATGCACTGTAGTTTAATTTAACATGTCCGATACGCATGATGGCTGGCGACCGACTGAAGTAGGGTTGGGTAACTCCGGACACATCTATATCTTCGGATATATATCCATAAGCGGACACATATCAGCTCCTTCCGTTTCTTAGAATGCTATATATCCTATATCCCCAAGTAATTCCGACCCACTCCGAGTTCCGACCGAGACCGGACTGAATGAATGCAAGTCTATCCGAACCGAACGCTTCGATGAACGACACTGACACTTGGGTGTGTTTTGACTTTAAAGGTTAAGCAAAAAAAAGCGCTGTAAGAAAATAAACCTTTTAGACGCACCCAATAAACATCGGAGTTTGCTTCTGATAGAGGAGCTCACGATGAGCTTTAGGGAAAAAAATTATAAAATGTTGCTGATTTTTAAATATGCCTATGAAATGTTTTAATTTCATAGTCAATCCTAAGCCTGCTAAGTATGAAGGGAAATCAATTATTACGATTTACCATTTCGCGGATATATCAATCTTGAGCTACATTGGAATTATTTAGAATGCCTCATTCCGTAGATCTATTTATAAGTCGGAATTATCTGTCTATCCTAGTCCCTAACATACGAGTAATTCTCGCTCCCTGAAGTTACTTCACTCCCGGATATATTAAGCGGATATGGATATAGGTATTAATCGGATATATATCTTTACTTGGAGTGATATACTACATATCCAATCTTTTAACGGATATAGTTAGCCCATGCCTAGACTGAAGTGGGGCCGCGCAAGCGAAGTTCATCGCGATAAAACGCTTTGATCTGCGAGAATTTACCGACAGCGGAGCGAAGTCGAAGCACCGAAGCCGAAGTATACGCGAATACTTGGCTACACACATCGGGATAACGCGAATCTTCGGGTTATCGCGATGTGTGCGGCCTAGGCATAACGGTCGAATAATAGGATACATATACACCCCTACTTTTTAATTAGTACAAAAAAAAATGGGGCTCTATATGTACCCGTTACTGATCATATTTTTGTAGTCAAAAGTAGAAAAAAACCGAAATCCTATAATTGACCATGACAAAGTAAATTCATCATAGAATCAATCATACATAACATTTGCTAGTAGAAAATATTGCGGGCAGTGTTTTTCCTAAATAATTGTCACTTATTCATTCATTAATCAATAGCCTGCACAATATTTCCATAAATTGAGTGACATTTTGGGACATAAACCAACGCTAATAACTTTGCTGTTTATGAATATTATTTATTGAGATTTTACTCATAAAATAACAAGGGCTTTTCTAATAAGCCCTTTAAGTATTTGTACTAATTATAAATTGGTGGTGTATACAAAAATTAGTTACAATTTAATTAATTACATAATTATTGTTTCAGAACTTTATAAACGACTTGAGTCATGAACAACACCATACAAAAGAAGTACTGCAGGTTTTGCTAAAGTTCCCACCACGGATGGTTCCCACGCAAGAAGTTAATGGATGATTTTTTTTGGCTGGGCTCGGGGTATCGCAGCCCGCGCACTTGAGCGTCCGTGCCGATCCCGTGACGTCACACACTCCAGCACCATCGCCGCTCAAAGAGCGCAGCGCTGCAGCGGCCGCCGATAGTACAATGGGGTTTTTTTTTTTTAATAAAGTTTTTGAGGTGGGAAATCATCCAAAGATTTTTCCCGCCCTTGGGTGGAACGAGAGGGTGTGTCAAACTTATTGGCTAAAATACAGTCTTCTTCAGTTACGTTACTGTTCAAACGTTCCCGCAGCCCTAGCAGGCATCGGCCCTACTGCACTCCTTCAATTTTACTGGTATCTTTTTGAGAAGCGCGTGTGTTAGATTCATCATTATTTGTGACGTAATTATATTATAAATTTTCATTTTTCACGAATATTGTTAGTAGTACGAATATAAAACGCTAAACTTGTATAAAGAAGTAAGGATGATATTTCTATAAATTGTTATGGAAATTATTAACGTTCTTAGTAATGTAGGTATCTTAGATTTTATGTCTACTTCAATGTAAAAGTTGTTTTTAAATTGATAAACACTTATGACAGTCTGAGATTTGTAGGAGGTAAAAGAATATGGGTAGTATTTAAACGAGTGACTGTAAATTAAAATTTTAAGTGACAAAAATAATTATTTTGGGTTATAGAAATAATAAGTGAGCGACTGACTGCGAGTGACGAGAAATCAATAGAACAGCGACTTAAACTTTAATTTGAGTTACTTAAAATACAAAATGAGAAGCTTCATAATATTTGAGTGTCCTAATATTTGTTTGAGTGTCAATGTTTTGTCCTGCATTTTTTTCCAGATTTGGCCAATGATTTATTTATACTGAGCGGCATTTTATCTTAAATGAAGTGTTTCGAATGTCCTAAATATGAATGTACACAGTACCGAATGTCCTAAATACCGATATTTATGTATTATGTATGTCACAAGGTAATTTGATAATCCAGATATTGCGAAAACCCGAATAATTAAAAAATGGTGAAATAAAATCTGCGAGCAACTTGGTCGTAGCGTTCGCCGGCCGCTGCCGCGGCACCGCTCGCTTCGCTCACTCGGCTCACGCGCGGTAGGTCACAGTTCTAACCTAACCTAACCTATTTCACCCAGTTCAAATGATGAATCTACCTGCGACTAGATAATTAGAGAATGATGAAAACATTTGCTAGCGTAAATTCCTTATTTAAAACCTCATTTTTATTTCTAATCGCTCAATTATTATTTTAGTCGCTCACATACTAATTTAATCGTTTAACTAGGATTTCAATAACCCACTTTTAGTAAGCTCATTCTGGATTTTATTGTTAATCAATATTTGTTGTTAGTTTAGTTAATGTGTCGCTTACTTAAATTCATACCGCTCAAGTTATTAAAACAGTATCTCATCATCAGTCGCTAAGTTTTATAATTCCCCAAAGAATATCTAACGTTTAAATGTCAACCCACAGGTTTGACACTTAAACGTCAGGTCTTTCCTCTAAAAATGATTAGTTCCTATAGTCCTCTTACTTGCTGCTCAGCCCTAGACCTTTACGGACTACCTAAGTTCACGTAAGTTATATCTTAGTATTATTGCTACTGTTGTATTGATTCTGTGTATTTGTTATGTTTCTAATTATGTTATTGTTAACTATTGTTTTATTGTGCCTGTAAAATACTATATTATCTGAGCTCCTCGAAGACCTAGATTCCGAACGAGCCATTCGATTAATTGACAAGCCTATTTGAAATAAATACTTAGTCTTGTCTTTTTGTGCTTTTTTTCATAAAACCACTTACACACCACAGTCATAGGAACTTTGATACACAGTAAATAACCGTTATCCATCTTGACATTTTAGTATGATATATGGGTAGATATAAACATTTATCAATATAGCCTTCCCTTGTTTATTTCTAACACGTGCAACACGAGGCTCCATCGACTCGGGCCTGGTCCTTATTAGACGGCCGAGCGCCGTTGCTCATCGTGTGCAAACCCATGCCTACTGTTGCCGGAAATCGCTGTGTGCTTCCAACTCTCGGGACATCTCATTCGGTGACGACTGGGGCTTGAAGGTGTCTATTCCTTTTCGGTTGCTGTCAATTCCTTCGCTCGCATAATTGCTTCGCGGAAGGAGGCACATTTTATATTAAGATTGAATTGTTGTTTTCATTATTTGATTGATATGTAAATGCAATTAAATGTAATTTTTATAACTAAAACATTTGTACGCCGTTACTGGCAAAACATGGACGCTCATTATTCTCTCTATTAATTTAACACCTTGCATGTCTGATAAGTCAGTTTATGTAAACGCATGTTTGACAAATAAATTTTCTTTCTTTCTTTCTTTCTTTCTTAATTTAGTCACGGATTATTTATAATTACTCGTATATAGACTGAGTGAAGCAGAAGACATTATGTACGCGTGTGTGAGCGAGAGAGTGACAACTAGCCAGTGATGCGGCTTCATTGTGAACACACTTGACATCGTGTTACGAATGCGATATTTGCAGGTTAATTTATAGTAATAATGGTTTTAATGTTTTTTTAGATCCCAATCAGGTAAAAATTGTCACGCGTCCCCAGACCCTTGAAAATAGGGATGTCCCGCGCAAATCAGGACGCATCACTAATCACTAGGTATTACCTACTGGTAGCATTTCTGAACGGTTTACATAATATGTATATTATATTTTTACACCAATCCAATTATTGTCAAGTACCCAATAATAGAAATACATTCGTGTAGTCGATAGTGACTTCTCACAAAAAAAAGTAAAGTGTAAATATTTTGAGCTATAAGTACTTACATTTTTGTGTCGTCATTGTATTTTAAGTTTTTTGAGTTGGTTCAGGAATCCACATTCTTGCGCCAACTTATTGCCTTCGCTGTTCGCGTCATTGTTGGGAAAGGTCGACGTAGCCCTTATTGTTAACATTTAGTATTTTATTGGATGAGTAGGTACCCTAGAAGTGTAATTATGAGTTCTGAACATCGATCGATCACGAAGGAAATAATGAGTCAGTCATGTCATTTATTCATTCTTTTTTTTTATTTGTAACAAAAAAAGAATGACTGAACATTTCAATTTTCATTTGGTTCATTTTTGGTTTTTTGTTTGGTTCATTTTCATTTGGTTTGCTGATTTATTTTAACTACTGACCGATCGACTGACGTGTCTCAGTCAATTAGCTGGGGCCTGTGTCAGTCACAATTTTCTTTCTCATTCTATAATTTAACAGTCCGCTAGCAGCCGGGGGGGGGGGGGGGGGCTGGCGATGTCACGATGTTAGTTTATGTATTAGTCGTAAACGAGTATGAATATGTAAGTATTTAAAAATTGAAATCGATGGCCCCACCAAATAAACGTGCTAGAGCTCTTACACGATTTTTTTTTTTTCATTTTTCATTTCTTTTACCTATGTAGTAGGTGCAATACTTAATTTTTTTTTTATGAATTTTAGACCCATAATACGCCTATTATAATAGTGATTTTTTTATTTTAGGGATATAATTAAGTTTAAAATTACAGGAATAATAGTTTAGGCTGTTATTGCATGCTTTTTGAGTCGCCTGGTACACAAGAATAAACATGTTAGAACCTACAGACGTTTGAGAAGAATTGTGATGGTTTTTGAATTTGGGCAATGTCTTCTTACACGTTTATTCGTGTAGAAATGTATGCAAATTTTATTACACAAAATGGAAGTTTTAATAATAAATAGGTTATTAAAATTAAGTATTGCTTTGTCTCTTACTACAATTTTTTTTTCTAACAATTAAGGCAAGTTGGGTTTTTTTATGGTGGGAAAAATCATCCAGTTCCGAGTTCCCTTTCGGATAACCCTGGCCCAAGTAGGCTTCGACCCAGCTGGGCCCCTGCTGTTGCTGACAACTCCTCGAGGCGCGCGGGAACAGTGCGCGCCGTCGACGACTTGGGCTTGGTCTGGACAGTTACCGGACGGCCGGACAGCGAGTTACCCATTGCTCACTGTCCGCAAGCCCGCGCCTACGGTGGCCGGAAATCGGGATCAGAATCCCGGCGGCGGCGGCGAGAGCGCCGCTGCCTGATGCGGTCGGCCTCCTCCTTTGCGAACACTACTTCGCAGAAGTCGGCGACCGCCTGCTACTCCTCCTCGCTCCGGACCATGGCCTCAACCCAGGCCCGGCGCGGGAGGTCTCCGCCGCCAATCGCCCCCCACGAGGGCACGGCGATGCTCCGCCCAAGCAGGGCACACCTCGAGGCAAGTTGGGCTGACCCAGCTAACTACCGACCAATCTCCGTAATGTCCATTCTCTGTAAGACTATGGAACGTGTATTCAACACTAAGCTCTTGGCATACCTAGAAGCTAATGACATCCTAAGTGACCGTCAATACTGCTTTCGCCGAAATCGGTCAACTGGAGATCTTCTAGCTAGTGTATGCCATCCACATCTGCAGTGAAGCCATCGAGAAACGCTTGCCATCTCCCTCGATATCTCGAAGGCTTTCGATAGGGTCTGGCACGAAAACCTTATTAGTAAGCGTCCTTCTTTCGGTTTACCTGCTGATTTGTGTGCTTGGATCGCAGACTTGCTGAGTGACCGGTCCATCCGAGTAGTTATCGATGGCTGCTCGTCCGGTCAAATGGCCATTAATGCCGGGGAGCATTGTACTGAGCTTCTCGGTAACCTCGGTTTCAGAACGTTTATGCGCGTAGATGGAATGTCCACTATATACCGGTGGCACATCGCCGTACGTCTGGTGGTCCGATGATGGAACAGGCGAGGCAGAATAAGTTTATGCAATTCCGACGGACACTCCCTGAAATGACCAACAGGCTAGCAACTCGGCGTCGATGCTCAAGCTTGCAAGCAACTTTTAAGCCTCCACTCGAGCCTAAGCCCGGTACCTTCCATGCCTTCCGGTACCGAGCCTTCTGGCTCGCCTTTCAATTACTTTAAGTGCATCAAGCTGGTATCGGGCAGATCCGTCCCAAAGATGAGAGCTCCATACTATATGCACCATACACGATCGAACTTGCGCTTGGGTAAAGTTTGAGCTGCTGTTCCGGCGTGAAGTATTACCTACTGTTTGACTTTCGCGAGGATTCGTAGCTTTTTTGCAGCCAGTTGAGCTTTTGCTTCGATGTATGGCCCAAAGTTGAGTGTTGACGTCAGCATAACATCAAGAAGGTCAAGATGCATACACCCCGGAAAGTTGGAGTGGGGCTGAATTGGCTCTTTTTAGCGGAAAATAGACACGCCTGGGTTTTCGCAGCATTGAACCTGGCCAAATCGGCTTCGCCCCATTCGGGGACTGCCTCCAAAGACAACTTCAAGCGCTCAACCATAGCTTCTCGGAGAGACTGGATCTGTGACCCACTAGCACCGACGCTGCATATGTAACTCTCAGCAACAGTGCTGTCGTCTGCATACCCAAAGGTACCGGGCTTAGGCAGATCGTTTTTGTGCAGCAAGATTAATGTTGCCGAGAGCACTGACCCCTGAAGGTCGATGACTTCAGCAGAACCTCCGAAAGACTGGGTCTTAAAATGAACATGGACAAAACTAAAGTCATGGCTAACATCCATGTAGCACCCACTCCTATCAAGATCGGAGACTCTACACTCGAAGTTGTAGATGACTACGTTTACCTGGGATAGATGGTCCAGTTGGGTAGGTCTGACCTCGAGAAAGAGAACAATCGTCGAATCTGACTCGGCTGGGCAGCATTCGGGAATCTGCGCGGTATCTTCTCGTCCAATATACCATAGTGTCTCAAGACGAAAGTCTATGACCAGTGCGTGCTGCCAGTGAGGGACTTATGGCTCCGAAATGTGGTCGCTTGCAATGGGCCTCATAAGAAGACTCAAAGGCAATGGAAAGGGCTATGCTCGGAGTTTCCTTGCAGGATTACATCAGAAATGAAGATATCCGCAGGAGAACCAAGATTACCGACATAACTCGAAGAATCGCCAAACTTAAGTGGCAATGGGCAGGGCATATTACACGCAGAACAGATGGTCGATGGGGACGAAAGGTTCTGGAGTGGCGACCGCGTACCGGAAAACGCAGCATTGGAAGGCCTCTTACAAGGTGGCCCGATGACCTGGTCAGGGTCGCGGGAATCCGATGGATGCGTGACGCACGGGACCGATCGTTGTGGCGACGCTTGGGGGAGGCCTATGTCCAGCAGTGGACGTTTTTCGGCTGATATGATGATGAAGATAGTTTAGAAGACGAATTACGAGAGATGCTCATGATAAGGACTAACTCAAGAAGGCGGAGTGGAGAACCTACAGAAGATGCTAAAAGCTTAAAACTAGCGTACACTAGAATGTTACATAAACCACTTTCAATATGGGATTAAGGATTTGATGAGTCTTTGGGATTCAGGAGCAATACCAAACCATTATCAAAGTTTTTATAAAAATCTAGTGCCAATGGATAATTCTATTGCGGTCTCCAATGACAGTGAGAAGGAAGACTAGGTTTTCTGATATTGCATTTTTTTTTTTACTTTGTCTCACGAGGATTAATACATGATTATATTTTTTATTCTATATAATATCTGAATTTTGTTTCATCCTTTTATGACATTATATAAATTATAATACCATGCATTAACAAAGATGCATTACATAAATTAAAACTAGGACCTTATTAACATTAATATAAATGCATGCGATCTTTCCAATCATATTACAACAGAAGAATGTACTGTAAGCAAGTGTGTAAATAGTTATAGCTGGGTTCTAAACCAAACTTCATTTACGGAAAATAATAGTGTAACATTACGTTAAGTTTTATTCGTTTTGTATTATTACACTAACGTGTAATGATATACAAGGTGTCGTTTTGAAGCTGCAAAATATTTCAGGAGGTAATTATGTTAGTGATTCTCGACCCGAATCAATAATAAAATAAGTAGGTAATTTTTTTTTTTTTATAACCGCGCTTTTTTTCACACACACAAACACGGAACAATAAAGGGCGTTTTCACACACACTAACTCGCAACGATAGTTTCATAAATAATGTATCATCCAATCATCATCCCGCACGCCACACCCTAGCCACGCCCCCGCGGCCATCGATCAATCGATTTAGTTTAGTGTAATTAAACAATTAAATAACAAGTATTACTGATTATTGACCAGGTATCGTTTTTTTATATGATTATTTATGAGTTTTATTACAACCTCCTGAAATATTGTGCAGTTTTAAAACTGCACCTTGTATTACTGAGACATAGTCATGCAGATTTCACAAAAGTAAAAATATTAAATAGTTTTTCATGAATTTCTTGAAATTCATTGATGTTTAAAAAGAAGTAAATATACAAGACTACAGTTTCTTTTTTTACTTTTAATTTTATAATTTATTATTTATACATACAAGGTGCAGTTTTAAAACTGCACAATATTTCAGGAGGTTGTAATAAAACTCATAAATAATCATGTAAAAAAACGATACCTGGTCAATAATCAGTAATACTTGTTATTTAATTTTTTAATTATACTAAACTAAATCGATTGATCGATGGCCGCGGGGGCGTGGCTAGGGTGTGGCGTGCGGGATGATGATTGGATGATACATTATTTATGAAACTATCGTTGCGAGTTAGTGTGCGTGAAAACGCCCTTTATTGTTCCGTGTTTGTGTGTGTGAAAAAAAGCGCGGTTATAAAAAAAAAAAAAATTACCTACTTATTTTATTATTGATTCGGGTCGAGAATCACTAACATAATTACCTCCTGAAATATTTTGCAGCTTCAAAACGACACCTTGTATTTACAAAAAAATAAGCGTTATTGAATTTTAAAGGTTTTTATTTTTTGCTGAAAAGTGGACAATTTTCTCTTACACGATGCAATACGTTTGTTCTGCCCGCGCCGCCGCGCCTATATCACATGAGTTAATAAACCGTTTTATTTCTTATCGCTCACTTAGTAATTTAGTCGCTCACTTATTAATTTAGTCAGCTAGAATTTCAATAACCCACTTTTAGTAAGCTCGTTCTGGATTTTATTATTGATCGATATTTGTCGTTAGTTTAGTTAATTTGTAGCTTACTCAAATTCATACCGCTCAAGTTATTAAAATAGTATCTCATCATCAGTCGAAAAGTTTTTTTTTTTATTCGCTCGTTGTATAATTCCCCAAAAATAAATAAGCACGTACAACTCTGGTAGTCAAACAATCACTAATGCTGCTATTGAAACTTGTTGATCTTTTCTTCCAGTTAAAGTAATGGAGCTCTATTGGAGTTATGGAAAAATTCGCATACCTTCTCGAATTTTCCTTCGTGGAATTCGTTTTCCTGTATATTTGATAACGTGTATTATGTTGAAGCTATTATATTGTTAACATTTGTTTCGCTTGTTAGAACTTCCTCTATGTAGATATAACTGATAGCCGAACTTTTGTTCAGTGTTTTATTGAATGTCAACGTAAGTACATCCTCCGTACTCGTACTCCACAACATGATGGCATCAGGGTGTCAGGTAATTGTGCGCTCTGGGTAATTAGACGTGCTCCTGTACGCGTAGGTATGCGCCGAGGATTAGGCGCACAATGCCACATTCGCAAAATGACATATTGACGCAAAATGCCACATTCGCAAAATGCTATATTCTCAAAATGTCATATTCTCAAAATGCCGTATCGCAAAACGTCACATTAGCAAAATGCCGTTTTCACAAAATGTCACATTCGCAAAATGACTTTTCGCAAAGTGCCACTTTCGCATAATGCCAAAATATCTCTTCGAACTCAGTATTTTTTTTATTTGGACGTTAGTATGTTTTTATGAAAAGCCATCTGGCTAAAACTTAATAACTGCTTGATTACAAGTATAGCATGCCAGATACATTGATTGAATTTATTAAACATTGATTTTATATATCACTGATTACTTTAGTTAGTTAAAAAAACAAAGAAACATATTAAAAATGAGCGGAGGTAAGTAATTTGGAATAAAAAACTAATTAGTTTATTCACAGGGTATATAACATCAGTGTAATGACAGAATTTATATCGCCCACCTGGCGAAAATTTTGATAATTACTTTAGTTTACATTTTTATTTTATTTTATGTTAAAATAAATGAAAATGTATAAATGTGATTAAATACTGGAAAAATTTAATTGGTATTATTTTTTATTCATATTTTTTTTTATATATATAATGGATAGGCCCGCGTTTGACCACTATCTCACCTGATGGTAAGCGATGATGTGGCCGATGATGGAACACGCTTGTCTAGAAGCAATCTATTCACTCTTGACTTAAAGACCCCTAGGTTATAGTTATCAGGAAACACAGACTCCGGCAGGGAATTCCACTCCTTTGCTGTACGTTTAATGAATGTGTTCCCAAAACGCTTTGTACGTATGGGTGGGATGTCCACCATATACCGGTGGCGTAACGTACGTCTTGTAGTCCGATGATGGTACGGACTTGGCGGATTTAAATTGTGTAACTCTAGTGCACACTCCCCGAAGTGTAAACGATAGTAAACAGACAGGCTAGCAACTCGGCGTCAATGCTCAAGACTTTTTGATTTCACAAGAGCATCATTGCCTATGATCTTCTTAGTACGCTTTTCAATCGACTTTAGTGCATCCAGCTGATATTTGGCTAACCCATCCCAAAGATGAGAGCAGCACTCCATACACGATCGAACTTGCGCTTGATAGAGATCGAGTAGCTGTTCCGGCGTGAAATACCGTCTCACCTTTGCTAAGATCCCCAATATTTTTTTTTATAAATTTATTAAAAAGCCCACTGCAAAAAGTAAATAAGTACATAATTTTAACAATTTTTTTTATTTTAATTTACGTAAATCGCACATTATGCGATAATATAGAATGTGTAATTTTGATAATGTGGCATTTTGCTAATGTGGCAATTTGAGAAAAGTCATTTTGCGAATGTGGCATTTTGCTAGTGTGGCATATTGTGAAATGTCATTTTGCGAATGTGGCATTGTACGCCTAAACCTTGTCCGACACGCGACCTAGCACACGTTAGGACATACATAGTGGCGCGATAGCATCTTATCTATATACATATATAAAAATGAATCCCTATTTCCCTTGGTCACGCCATTACATGTGAACGGCTGGACCGATTTCGTTAATTCTTTTTTTGTTGTGTTTGTTATTGTCAGGAGAAGGTTCTTATGGGAAAAAAATGATTTTTTTTTTTTTTTTTTTATTCTTGATAGGTTCGCGCTTGACCGCTATCTCACCTGATGGAAAGCGACGATGCGGTCGACGATGGAACGCGCTTACCTAAAAGAAACCTATTCACTCTCGACTTAAAGATTCCCGGGTTGTAGCTATCAGGAAACACAGACTCCGGCAAGGAATTCCACTCCCTAGCCGCACGCACAATGAATGTGTTCCCAAAACGTTTTGTGCGTGTTGGTGGGATATCCACCATATACCGGTGGCGCATAGCCGTACGTCTGGTAGTCCGATGATGAAACGGGCTAGGCGGAATTAGGTTATGCAATTCCGACGCACACTCCCCGAAATGCAACCGGTAGAAAACCGACAGGCTAGCAACTCTGCGTCGATGCTCAAGACTTTGAAGCCTCGACTCGACGAGTGTATCATCGCCAATTATCCTTCTGGCTCGCCTCTCAATTGCCTCAAGTGCATCAAGCTGGTATCGGGCAGATCCGTCCCAAAGATGAGAGCAATACTCCATACACGATCGAACTTGCGCTTGATAAAGTTTGAGCAGCTGTTCCGGCGTGAAGTACTGTCTGACCTTTGCGAGAACTCCCAGCTTTTGTTAAAATTAGGGTAGAGTAGGGTAGAGTAGGGTAGAGTAGGGTAGAGTAGGGTAGAGTAGGGTCAAAGCCAGTTATTATTATTTAGAAGATAAGGGGCTATGCATCACCCATAGTGTAGGGGATGTAGTCACTGCGACCTAAAGGATCTATTGTGACTCGCCACCTTGTTAGAGTAACTCTTTTAGCCCGGAGGCTTCCAAGAAATTTAGAATACTCCTAGCTTTTAGAGTTTTAATCTCCTCCGGGCGAATAATATGTCGGCCCAGATGGACACTGCGTTTGTGGATAAGGGGCCCGCATTCACACAAGAGGTGTTTAGGCGTCTCCCTCTCCTGATTGCAGTACCGGCAAACATCAGTGTCACTCAGTTTCATGTGAAATTGGTGCCTGTTTAGTTTGCAGTGGCCGGTTAAGGCGCGGGCTATCGCACAGATGTTCGTCCTGCTAAGCTCAAGAAGCTCGGCAGTTCGTTTTTGTGAGTAGCCTTCTATGAGAGATTTGGCGTGTAGCAGACCTGGTTGTACCAACCAGTGCTTTTTTGAATCGCCAACCAACCCTTAAGGGTCTGCATGGCCTGCTTCTTTGAGATACCACAGAAGGGTTCTGGACCTATCTGATGACCTTGAGCCCCAGCCCGTGTAAGTTCATCGGCTTTTTCGTTGCCATTGATTCCAGAATGACCTGGTACCCATCTCAGAATAACTTTATTCCTTTGCCCCAGGTCATTCAGTTTGTTAACGCAGTCTTTTACCAGTTTCGAATTTAAAGTATTCGAGTTCAGGGCGTTAAGAGCTGCCTAGCGATCTGAGTAAATCAGAATTAATTGATTTATGTAGTTTCGTTGACGGTAGGCCTCCGCACATTTTCAACAAGCCAGTTATGTTATAATAACAAAGTATAGCATTGTGCTGACTGTGCTCTATCAATCGTGTTTGCAATAAAAAAGTGCACAAACAGAGCTACAAGCCGCGTATACAGCCAATCACGAGTACAGAAGTACTTTTAATCAAGTAATCAAATAACCAGTAGTAATTCAGATAGTCTTATAATAGCTTTAACGAAGAAATTCTGGTAACATGCAGGTAGCTCGTGAGTTATCTCGTCGCCGTAAACCTGACGTACTGTCATGTTAGTTAGCGGCGCGGTCTCGCTTCGTGTGTGCTAAGTAATCGAACACGTTCCGCACACCACTCATTTGTTATGCTTCGTTAGCTTCTGGATAATTGATTAGTTGATAACAGTCTCAGTTGAACTCTTTACAGCAAGTCATTTTAGTTAGTAGTCATTCAGAACTAACGGTGGATTGCTTCGGAACTATACAATAACAAGGCACCAGAAACGAGTTAGTATTGAGTCCATCGCCATCGTGTACAGTTTCAGAAGCAGCGGCGCGCGGGCAGGCTGCGATCTACTATTAGTTGTTAATGATTGATAACCTCTACACGAGCTGCAATAACGTCGAGCCGAGGTTCCGAGTGCACGCAAGCCCCTCTAACGGCAGAGAGTGCACAACTAACGCTGACAAGTCGTGGTTACTAGCAATACTTACAATGTTGGGAAATCATTAGTTGTCTATTCTCACTCTAGGGTGGAGTGACCCATAAGAACGTTGGAAACGGTACGAACGCTGGACACGGGGAAAGGTATGGGCCCTGTACCTGTGTAGCCGCTACCTGTATCGGCCCTACTGATCCCTTTTAGTTTTACTGATAACATTACGCGATGGCGCGTAGCCGTCGACTTGAGTTTGGTCTTTACCGGATGTCCGAACGAAGAGTTGCCCATCGTCCTCGTCCACAAGCCCCAAACTAAATATAACCACTTGGACCTATGACCATTTGGATAATGACTCGCTGCAATAAACCTACCAGTCACGAGGGTTAGTGCTTGTCACTAGTATGCTGCGTGGTTGTTTCTGTTTGGTGCAATTATTGCGCTCGAGTGGCAGCTGGCCGCACACGCGTGACACGCCTCTTTAGAACGATTAAAAACGAAGAGCCACGTAATGAAGTAATGACGGAAGTGCTCCACAAACAAGCACCACCTGAACAGCTCGCCTCTGCGACACACGCTCCGAGCGTACACTTACATTGTGTTACCGTGCAATCATCATTATGATCATACAGAGGCGGCTGATGGCACCATCTCACCAACTGTTATTAACGTATTATGAGCGACTTGCTCCAAATTTTCGACCATTATAGAAAGCAATTTAGCTACTATGAGCTCTTTATTGTAATTAACCTGACTTATTACTGCGGAAAATAAAACAATTTGGTTGTTCCTAGTGAAACATATTCACTTGATATGCTATGTATTCACTAGTCATGCCGAGTTTAAATTCAATGGTACATATTTGTGTACTAATCAGAATGGAAAGAATTAATGCGATTCCATTAATTAGTTCCGAATAGTTCACGCGCTGTGAGCAGCTAAATGATAGTGTAACGCGTCCTCGAGCTGCGTCCACATGGCGACGACGATGGCGGCGCGGCACGCAGGCGCTAATGTGCACCAGCCTAGCGGAGGCACACTGCTGGCTCTACTGCGGCGACACGTGATGATATGGCAATTACGTCAACGTGTCGCGTCGCGCCTCGCTTCACCAAGTGTTCCAAGTTTGCTATGAGCAGCAGACCTTATTCCGTTCAGTGCAGTTGTTGTGCAAGGAAGATGATGCGCTCGGCGAGGTGCACGGCGGGCGGCGGGCGGAGGGCGCAGGAATGTGTTGCAACACGCGGCCGGTGCGGCGGCGCGACGTGTCGACTGAGCTGCGTGCACTACGTGCTGCAGCTTTGATGCATGAACAGGCTTCCTTGGAGCTCGCGCAACCAATATGTCATAGTTTATGTACCTAACTCACGTGAGCTTCACGAAAATGTTGAAACCTAGGACGTCACCTCATACGTCCTTTTGTCACAACAAAAGCTACTTAAGCAACTACTACTCGTACGCAATAGTTTAAAATATCATAATTTTTTTAATTTTTTTTGACATTAGATGATATATAATTTTGATTATTTTACAAATATCATAAATTTTGTTTTATTTTAGAATTTAATTTGTTTTGTATGAAATGTATCTATGGACTAGGTACGTCTGAAATAAAGAAATTGAATTGAAAAAAAATTAAATTGAATTGAATTGAATAAATTCTAAAGAATCGTCTTTTTTTTTTAGACACCAGCTACTATCAACGGCGAACGGGAAAGAAATCCCAGTATCAATTAACAACGTAATTGGTATGCCCATTATGGGCCCGAATGGCTCCGTGGCAGTGGAAGTTCCACCTTACTTCCGAGAGCCGTTCAGCCTTTCAGGCATCTTCCACAGTGGTAGAGGTGGTGGCCGCCGTCATTAGGACGGGAGGGTGTCCTGTTGCCTCGGTCAGCTCATAATTTCGGGCGTTTTGCCAATCCTTTTACACGTGCAGTCTATGGGTCAATTATTTATTTATTTATCAGTTGCTTGCTATACTTACAGTACCAAAGCGTATAGCAAGCCAACAATCTATGAACTAAAAAATTTTATACAAATATTAATCATTTCTTTGCTGTTATATATAAATATACGCAGAAGACCATAAACGCCCTGCGCGTTCAGTATAACAACACGTTTAGGATGCTGATGCGGCTGCCGCGGCACTGTAGTGCATCTGGCATGTTTGCTGATGCACGTATTTATGGCTTTCATGCCATCCTTCGTAAGAGGGCCACATCGCAGCTAAGTAATGTCCATGGCAGTAGCAACAGCATTCTTAGCATTGTGGCCGATCGACCAGACTGCCCAATATTGAGGCATTGTATTCAGATGCATGTGAAAAAGTAATGTGCTATTTTTGCCACACTAACAAAAATATGGATCTGTTATGTATCTGAGGCAAATAAAATAATTATTATAATGGGCAGGGTCTCCGCGCAGGTCAACCCGCTGGAGCCCAAACTTCTGAGGTACTATCACGGCCAGGTGAGCCATCATGTGAGGGCCTATTGCACCTCGGGGGTGGACCGCAGTGACCACTGCTTCCAGTGTACTCAAGGCCCTCACGTGACGCGCCGCTGGCGTTGGGCCTCTCCTTGCCCAATGGCAAGGAGAGGCCCAACGCCACCGGCGCGTTCAACACTGCAGCTGTCACCATAGGCCTTTATAGACGCCGCCGCATAGGAGGTCGGGAAGAGACTAATGGACTGTCAGTAACGGTCCCATTACGTCTCTTTCAGGCGAATATCAACATTGCCATGGTCTCCGAGCCGTACTGTACGTCTCCTACTCAGGGGTGACTGGATGTAGGACCTGAACGGCTCGGTGACAGTAATTTCGTCGGCCGCGGTACTCCGTCCCTCGAAGGTGTCAAGAAGGGATGGGGTTGAGTGGCAGCACGGCTTGGGGAGATTGCTGTGATTGCCGCTTGTCAGACTGTACATATATCCCGTTCCAGTGTGGAGACTGAACTTTTTAAATTTCTAAGATCTTTCATAATCGCTAGATATACAGTTTATTTATTTATTTATTTATTCTTCATGCAACACAAAGTACATAGGCGGACTTAATGCCTTGGGCATTCTCTACCAGTCAACCTAGGGTGGTGAAGAGACAATATGGTAGGCGCACAAAAAGAAAATTTTGGTATTGAAACAAGAGTAAAAATTATACATATAATGGATTTTATTGAGGATTTTCGAATTTCAGTTTCATGGAAAATTTCCTAGAAGCCGGCGTGCCACGCGGCGTGGGTATAATGTAGGCAGTAGTGGCAAACAAAGGATTCGCGCCACTCTCCTTGGCTAATGAGAACTGTAGTGTGGCACGATAAGCCGGGTCAGACGCCGCCGCGGTCCGGAGCGGGACCGGCCCAGAAGGTGGAAAGGTAATATTGTTGTTGTAAAGTTAGGATAGTCTGAAAAAGTGATAGAGTTTATTTTCATAACAGCTTTCTGGTACCAAGTTTACTGTAAGTAAACATGAGTGTTTAATTATCCACGAACTTTGTACTAACTTTGACAGACTTAATGAAAAAAATTAGATTTGTGCTCTCGAAAGCCCATTAAATCAATCAATATGGCAAATACATGTACTCACCTAGGTTTCATTTAAAAACTTGAATTGTTTGTTTAAACGATGAGGTCAGGATAAAGCAATTAACGGCATAGAACAAAAGAACAATGGTCATTCTCCTAACATGCTTGGACTAAGTATATAAAATTAATAAAACATAACTCCATGAAACATAATTTTAGGTATCATTTGATTTGCCTGAATGGACATTACTAAGTACGGCATTCAATATATTTTTAAAAGTACTTACTTACCGAGAAACTAGTAAATAGTTACAAAGTTTTTTAAGGTTATGTGGTTTATTAGTAGTAGCTGTAGCATTTCAAAAAGATGACAAAAATAGTTCTTGGTGGCATATTTTTGAGCGAAGCTACTTTACTCGGAGGCTGAATAATTCAATTTAAACATTGATTCTTCAGAATGTTAACATCCATATTCAAATTAACTATTCATACGAAGACATGACTTAAAAAACTTTGTATCCAAGTCTAATATATTACATAAAAAAAACAAACATGTTTGTCCAAATAGGGTTTATAAACCCAAGTAGGGCTTCCATATTCGACCGATTTACAGCATTTTCAATTTTAAGATGGCAAAAATTTTTTTTGTAAGTAATTCACGACTTAATTCAATAAAATAATAAAAAAAAAAACAAAACAAAATCTTTTAGCGGCTTATCTTAGATTAAGTAAATAACAAAATTATAAACAGTTGACATAACCTTAAAATAATAAGATATTAAGTATCAAGCGTTCTAATAAGCAAAAATAATTGTTTTTTTTTAAATGATTATCTTTTTTCCTCCTGCTTTTAAAAATAACACCGATAATGTTTATATAAAATAACATAATAATTGTTATGGCGGTAGTCTCATTTCGGTAACAACACTTTTTTTTCCTAGTCCAAATTGACCATCCTTCTTTAAAATATTGGCGCTTTATGGTATTGACGAATTAGTAGCCGACTTGAAAGACTGTCAGAATATTAGGCACAATGACTTATCGTCACTTTAAAAGTTCTAACACCGCGTAAGTCAAGATCGGGAACTTCTCAGGAGAGCAAATAAACTGTTTAGTAGTTAGTAACTCCGCTTCGAGAAAAAGACTTATGCACTGTTGCTGTGGGAGTACAACTGAGTTCCGCGGCTTTGCCGTAGCTTTTCTGTTCATACGTATTGTTTTTGACGCGTAACCATTGCTGCGAATTATCGTGGATTGATTATTCGATAAACGCTGCATTATTCGATTTCCTATCGAATGACATACGTACCTAATGTATTTGTATATATATAATAAAATATAATAAAATGACTGATGCGGCGTTAGAATTTGCGACGGTTTAGTCCGACCTCATCCCCAGTCCTAACTCACCTGCTTTTTTATAATGCCTTTGAGCTGCTTGCAATGGTACAGTTTGTCGGAAAAATGCTACGATGTAAAAAATAGATACTATACTTATCAGTTATAAATTTTGATCTTGATGTTTTCCTACATATTTAAAAAAAATAACCTACCTATTTAGGTTCCTTGCAAATAAGTAAGTTGATACACGATTACGGCAAACAAATAACGGAATTATTTGTTGACTTAACAATATCTCAATCGTAACGATGCTAATTTGAAAGTTTAGAAAACAATAAACGAAAAACAGGTCATCAAATGTTATGCGGAAGGATTGAAAAGTCGACGGCTTAGGAAATAATTACAGTGTTAACACATCAATGATTACAGCCCAAACACGTGAAGTCATTGATAGAGACGCAGTGCAGGTAGCTATCGATAAAGATGTCTCAAGTCCATCGACTACATCAGATATTTTAACAATAAATTTTATAGACCGAGCTGCCTATAACGGGCCGCAGATGAAAGGCCGCTTCTCACACACAGGCAGAGGACGCAGACATGGCTACCAGCAGGCTCCCCACAACCAAGATGAATTACTGGATCAGGCTGAGCGAGGCTCGCATGCAGGTCGGAGCAGGTCGACCCCAGCACTTTACGAAAATAGAGGTAATAATATGTACATTATTATTACGATAACAATATCATTACATTAAATTCAATAAATACATATTATACTTATTATATTTACAAAACAATAAAATAATTTAACAACATTAAACAATGAAATTAATGCACCATACAGTTTTATTTATAGAATACAATAAGGCAATTTGTTACTTACATTGCTTGGCATTTTTGTGCTCCGTCATTTGTTAATTTTAAACCTCTTCAACTACAAAAGTACAACATCTGTAACCACTTCATGACGTCGCTCAGTACCTGGCAGCGCGCAGCGCGGCGAGGCCATCACCACCAGCGGTATTCACCGGCGTGCGACAGCTTTATGACATTTTTACAGCCTATTTACGTGATACAACACGATGTGCACAAATGGGACACACTTGCTCTATGCCGACACACAGGGACACAGTGCACAGGACCGTGGGCTGGTGTGCAAGAATAACAAAGTCCTCGGAAGAAAGAAAAAGATACAGGTTTATAGGAACACGTTAGTCACAATGACATGGCTCACAGTGGCAGTGACTCGTGAAGTGGCTAAAAACAATCATGACGACTCACTTGAACGAATACTTAATAATAGCAAATCGTGAAACAAGCATAGATTTTTTTGGTATTTAGTGGAACTCAACCTTCATATAATTTATTTTATATATAGGAAGATGTTATTTGAATGAAACCTGGGCGTCAAGTCGTGATGTGTTTTGACGAGCCGCACAGAACGTGCGGCGGTTACTGTGGATAGCGCAGTGATTACTGTCAGTGATTAGTTGAAGGCTAAATATATGAATATACTTAGTAAATGCTTGCCTAGGTTTGAATCCATAACCTCTCTCATTGTATATAGAATCATTTAATTTTAAATGAATAATGATTTTTAAATTTTTATTTTATTTCTAATTTTACTTATTTTTGACTGAATATTCTTCTACCAGCACTGATTTGATTTAATGTTTTGCAATTTTGATGTAATCTTCTGTCTATTTGTCTCCTCCTTCTTCTTCTTCCTGCCCTTGTCCCATTTTATTTGGGGTCGGCGCAACACGCTTTTTTCTTCCATTCTGTCCTGTCACTCGTCACGCTATCACTAACTCCCTTTTCTTTCATATCACTTCTCACATAATCCATCCATCTTTTCTTTGGCCTCCCTCTCCCTCTCCATCCATCCACATGTAAATTCATAACTCTTATAGCAACATGCTTTTCATCTCTCCTCTTTACATGACCATACCAAGACAGACGATTTCCTTTAAACCTTTCAGTCACTGGCGCCACTTTCAAACTTCCCCTAATATACTTCTTCTGTCTATTTGTATTATAACAAATTTTGTAGTCAAGCAGTTGAATCTAATGTTTTTTTTATCTTTGTCAGAAATGTCAATGTTACTTATTTTTTATTACTTATTTTAATCCTACACATGTATTAGTATTTATACACCGTGAAAACATGGTAAATATGTTATCTTTAAGTCGAGAGTGAGTAGGTTTCTTCTAGGTAAGTGCGTTCCATCGTCGACCGCATCGTCGCTTTCCATCAGGTGAGATAGCGGTCAAGCGCGAACCTATCAACAATAAAAAAAGCACAACTCCATTTCATTATAATACACATACTTGCATGCATTGTTTTCCGTAATAATTGTATGTACGGTCGGCTGCAATAGTGGTTGGATAGTACAGAAAAAAAATCGTGTGAAGCGAGAAATGACGCCATCTAGCGTAAAATCAGATTGAAATGTTGTTATCGACAACTTTATATTATACTGCTACTAGGTGGCGTTGCTGCGCTTCAAATGCTTTTTTTTTGTAGTTCCTTTTTGTTTCTTTAAACATTGAAATAATTTATATTTTTTTATAAAGAGATGAAAATATTAAAATTGAATATCAATTTATAAATATCTGATTGTCTATGTATCAATTTCAAAACTTGAGAGGGTAGGTTGATTATGGATTTATAAATAATAATTAGTAGGTAGTATAAATAATACTTCGACCACAAAATTGTGACTAAGCTTAATTGATTGTAAGCTAAGTTCATTTTGATTACTTCGTTCGAGCTCCTTTCGTTCAATTTTATTTTTAATCAGGTGAATTTATCACAATGAGTATGAATTGTAATATAGACTTAGTAACAAGAGCTCAAATAATTGCTTTGCATAATCAAGGTTAAAATTTGTCAGAAATAGCCAGAGAGACCGGTGTAAACGTAAGTAATCTTATTTTACACTTTTTATATAACAAAAAAACTCCTTTATAATAATCATTATTTGCTATTATATATTTCTGTTTTATTGTTGCAGAGAAAAACAGTTGTTCTATGGGTACGACGATTTTAAAAAGAGTGTTCTTTGAAACACTGTCAAAGAACTGGTAGACAAAAACTTATAAACATGTTGCATCGTCAAACCATGGTAAGGGAGTACGAAGAAAATGGATTTTTGCCGACGAACCACTATGCTGGTTTATTTGACACAAGCGTCGATACTGTCCGTCGTGGCGTGGTGATTATCGGAGGCATTCTGTGAAACCTTTGCTTACGGAAAACCATAAAAGAGCAAGATTGCAATTTGTTATGGATCACTTAAATTTTGATTGGAGTAATGTCATCTTTACTGATGAAAAAGCTTTTAAGTCCAGTGAACACGGTCGATTATGTTTGTGGCCAATAGGAAATCTGGCCATATAACGGTGAACATGTGGGGATGGATGAGTGCAGCCGATCCGGGAGAACTAGTGAGAATACCAAACCGAGCAAATAGTGCAAATTATATAGAAGTGCTGGAGGAGACAATGTTGCCCACAGTTCGAACTGGTTCGAACTGTGTATCCAAGCGAAGAATTGCAACAGATAACATTTGTGCAGGATAATTGTCCAATACCTACACCGTTCGCACAGTGTGCAGGCTTGGTTTCGTCAACATAATGACATTTGCGCTATTCCTTGGCCTGCTAGATCACCGGATTTAAATCCAATTGAAAATTTGTGGGGTGTTATTGTTCAACGGTGGAATAATCAAAACGAGCGTACTCCAGATGCGTTAGAGGCTCATTGTTTACAAATATGGGAGAGTATTCGTGGATCAGATTTGTGTAAAAATTTGATTAATTCAATGCGTTCCCAAATGCAAGCTGTTATTTACCAAAATGGTGATTACACGAGATATTGATAAATGATTTTTTTAATTAATATTACATATTTACTCAGTGCGTACTGGAGACCTCGTTATGTGTGTTTTACTTAATACATGTATTTGAAATAATTTAAAAAAGTTATGAACACTTAAAGTTAAAACACAACATAATTTTGTTTTTTATGTTACCTACTAAACATTTGATATGTTGTTGTGCAAATTTGTAGGTTCTTTTAAATATCTTGCCTCTTGTTTGTTTTTGTTAAGGTTACATAAGCTTCAATCCTCTTTCCAATTTGGGAAACGAATATTTAAGCTATGGCCTCAATAAAAAATTACAAATAATATTATAATCTTATTCGATAAACTGACTGTTGAATAGTAAACTGTAAGAAATAAACATCTACATTATTTTATTATTGCCTTTTTGTTTGATGAGCCTGTTTACCTGCTTTTTTTCCTATTGTTGAGTAACTACCGACTTGAATATTAATAATAATATTCCACAACGGCGCCTAGTCCCAAGCTAAGCAAAGCTTGTGTTACGAGTCCTAAACAACTGATAAACATACTTATATATTTCTAAAAACATAAATATTGCAGATAAATTACACCCAGATTCAGCAAATGATCGTGCTCAACACACAAACATTGTCCTGGTTGGGAATCGAACCCACAACCCCGACATTACAGTCAGGGCCACTAACCAATAGACCAACAGGCCAGTCATATTATATTACAATTAAATATCCACTTGTCAGCTTCGATATTTATTTATTTATTTATTTATTTATTATTATAAGCACATACAATTGTTTTAACAGGTATACCTACCCAAGGCAACAAAAGTAGTCGCAAAATAGCCTAGCACTCAGAGATACCACCCACAAACTGATCAGATATCCATTACATGCATGCAACATACATACATAATGAACAGTCGATGTTCAGTCTCAAGCAGCACCCTGGAGCATCGGCACAAGTTAAATAGAGGACAACACATTTAGTGTCACCCTCTGGAATTCCGCCAATGTGCAAGAAAAAAAAAATCCTACCGATTTTTTTTTGTTATTCATAACTTACAAAAAGCACAGAGGAACCAGAAATCTGACCCACCTGGCAGTAGAAGGTAGATAATATAAGACATCCTAAAAGTTAGACGAATTTGAACCTTCTGCAATTAGCAGAAGATAAGTGGTATTCAATTCGGGGCTAATTCAAATGAGTTTATCAAGGTGGTCAAATATTATAGAATACTATTATGACAATTGACATAACTTTGAAGTAAGGTTGTGAATACGGTCCTGTTACGTAATGCACTTGTTCATTTCAACATTATTCCATAAGTCGAAATAGTCTAATGGTTGTAACTGGAGACTTATGTGGACGTGGTCGTAAGTTCAAACCCGTCACGCTACTTTTAGTAGGTTTATGTTTAGAATACTGAATTGTTTTTTTTAAATCAAATTAAAATGTATATTAAATTAAATTAATCAATTTAAATTAATATTTTAAAAATAAATAACAACATTAATGAAAAACAACTAAATATTACTTATATGTAATATTTACAATTTTACATACAAAGATAATTTAAGTATTCGTCTAATAGACGTAATCTAAATAACTATATATAAAGGTAAAACACATAAAAGAAGTGAAGATATTAAATTGCTTATGAAAGGATAGAATTATTTGAAGGTAATACAATTTTGAACATGACAAAAACAGTTTATTTATTTCAATAGTGCCAGTGGCGGATTAACCACGTAGCAAATGCTACGGGCTAAAAATTGTTTACATGACGTCACTGCAATTAGTGTCGACTGGTTTTTGCGTTATTAAAACGGTTCATTTTTATTTCTGTACCCTTAAATAAGTAACAATTGAATACCAGTTTTATGATGAATATGCCTAATTCTCTTGACTACCCACTTAATACAAGTCAAGCGAAATTATTCCAGATATGTTTGAAGAATGTCTAGTTAGTTGATTGTAGCTTACAATAACGTTTTGAAAATATTTTAAATGGAAAGCAAAAAAATTTACAAGATTTGCGATTTAATCTCGTGCCTTACTGCGTCAAAGTCTTTACATAGACCACTAAGCCAACTTGTATAAAAATATCACATTAAGCTATCAGTAGTCTTACTGCAAAAGAAACAAAATTGCTTAATAAGTAGTTTTTTATACCATTATTATATCCTTTTCAAAATGTTTATAAATAATACCTAACTAAAACACAAAAGCTGAAAAACAAAAAAAAAGATTTGTAATATATGAGATTTGAACCAGCTACACATTCTTTATAAGTCGCTGTTGTTATTATTGAACCAAATGGACTCTAATGAACTGACTCGAAATTTAACGTTACTTGTTACGCTAGACGCAATATTCGTGCCCGCTTACAAACATTTGATAAGAATCACGAAATTAGTTATGCTTGTGTCTCATATTTTTTTATCAATCTACCCTCACATTCAGTTGTTGACGATAATGATGACGCATGTGTATATTTTCTGTCAAACTAAAAGTCAAGTTTATGGTTTGTGAGATTGCCTTGGTCGCCATTTAGCTGGGAAGAAACCAACGCCATCTAGTTACATTTTTGAAAACCTGAATTCTAACGTGCAAGGGAAAATAGACACTAAGGTACCCAGGCAATTTCACAGCTATCTGTACACTTATGTTTGAGCAAATAAAGTAATCGGAAAAATCCGTGTGGCTCTCGTGATACGCGCGAGCGACGAGACGCCATGCGAAGCCGGAGACCAAGGACCAGTTATACTTACATGCGATTCAAGTTAATTGGACTAGAATACTAGTAGCGCAGAATAAGAACTGGCCAGCAGTAGCTGATGTTTCATCGATCCAACAGTAGATGATGTTAGTGATAATGATTATGATTTAGATACAAATTTTGGCAGTACAGGTTTTTTCAAATCACAAAATTGAAGACCGACGACGGCACAATCATATCCGCCAAATTGGAGCTTCTGGGAAAGATCGAGGCATTCTATGGATAGTTGTACACGTCAACCACTAAACTCGCCGGACCCAACCGTTAGATTGCATTCACACTATACCGGAGATATCCCGGACGTCCTGAAGAGGGGTGGAAAACCGGTCCTGAAGGCCCTTCAGAAGTTGTTCGATTCCGTCATACTTGAGGGATAAACGTCACAGGCATGGAGCAGAGGTGCGCTGCTTAAAATCTTGAATTTCCAGCCTTCCAAACAAGCCGGATTCCGAATAGGCTTCAGCACCGTAGACCACATACATACGCTCCGGCAAGTTATACAGAAGATCGAGTAATATAATATGCCACTCTGCTTAGCGTTTGTGGACAACGAGAAAGCTTTTGATTCGATCGAGACTTGGGCCGTAGTCTCTCCAACGGTGCCAGATTGACTATCGGTACATCGAGGTGCTGAACTGTTGGTACGAGAAAATAATACTTTACTTAATAAGACTTCAAGACCTCGAAACTTATACTTCGCACGTCGTCTCCCAACACGTCAATACTCATCTCTTCGAAACTGTTTACGGATGCTATGGAGGATGTCTTCAAGATTCTGGCTGAAGAGAGCTAGGTATAAATGTCAATGGCGAGTACAACACACACACCTTCGGTTTGCCGACGATATATTATGTAGTCACGGCTGAGACTACGAAGGAGCTCAGTACAATGCTAGATGATATTAGTAGAGCTTCCGAAAAAGTGGTTCATCACATAAATATACACAAAACCAAAGTCTTGGTAAATAACCATGTAGCACCCACTCCGATTAAGATCGGAGACTCTGCACACGAAGTTGTAGACGATTACGTTTACCTGGGACAGTCGAATTGGGTAGGTCTAACTTTGAGGAAGAGGTCAATTGTCGATTCCGAATCGGCTGGGTAGAGTTCGGGAAACTGCGCGGTAACTTTTCATCTAAGTACATACCACAATGTCTCAAGACGTAAGGTCATAAAGACCAGTGCGTGTTGCCAGTGATGGCACTGAATCGTATTGACTTACAATGGGCATCATCAGAAGACTTCCCTACAATCACTTAATGAGTAATGGTAACGGCTGCTCGAAGTTTCCATGCGTGATCGCATCAGGAATTAAGTTATCCGCACAGAGACCATCGTTACCGACATAGCTCGAAGAATCACCAAACTTAAGTGGCAGTGGGCAGAGCACATTGCTCGTAGAACGGATGCTCGATGGGGCCGAAAGGTTCAAGTGTGGCGATCGTGTACCGGAAGACGTAGCGTTGGAAGGCCTCCAACAAGGTGGACCGATAACCTGGTGAGAGTCACAAGAATACGATGAATGCGACACGCATAGGACCGTTCGTTGTGGCAACACTTGCGGGAGGCCTGTGTCCAACAGTGGACGTTCTTCGGCTGAAATGATGATGATGATGATTGTATAGAGTGATCTTTGTTAATTATTTTACCGTTTTATTTACCTATAAATAAATAAACCTCCAAACATTTGCTTATTACCTTTTAGATTAGCAAACTGTGCGCGGCTGTAACGTGTAACCAGTTCTTCAAGACTAACTGGTTTTTATCTCAAGTAAAAACTTCGCTTATATTACCGCTAACTATGCTAGGTACATTTAAATGTACATATTAGTATATTCTTACTCCCAAATTGTTTAATTATAAGTAAGTCAAGTCTATACGGCAGCGCTGCCGTGCGCGCAGTTGTGTGGTACCGTGGTAATCAGACCATGTGATGTGGCTGCGAGCCGGATCCTCGGCGGATACGTGTTGAGTGTGGCGGCTGTGGCCGAGCGTACAAGTTCTAGCTCATCTTACACTTCATCCCACTTTTACTTTCTCCTTTAATTTGAGGTTGGTGAAGCATGTCTACTTCACACATCTCTGTGAGTCTCAGTGCCCCTCTAGTCAGTTCTGTTATCGTTACGTACTAGTCAGTCCATTGCTTTTTGTGTCTTTCTCCACCCTTATAAAATTTCTCATTTGCACGCAGTTGCTTCGAATATATTCCTCACGTGGGCTGAGCGTCCCGTGGCTCCCGACAATGGGTTGTTCGAGTTAGTACTAAATCTGTGCGTTTACTAGTGCACGCAGACGTGCGCTGTTTATAGCCGCGTTTTACTTCTTTGCTATACTGCGAAATTAAAACAGTAAGTCAAAACTGTTCCACCTGCGCAAGTACAGTAGGACGGTAATGACAGTGCACATTAGCAACTGATACAAATGCAAATAGCATTTTTTTTTCTCGTTACATGAACTCTGTAAAATTATTAAAAACTGTAAGTTTTTTAAGCGTATCCCGCTTTCTTAGAAGATGAAAATATTCTTTGAATCATCAGTTCACCACCCTGAGCCCTCCGAGTGTTTACCTAATAGGCCAGCATACGTCATTTGCGAAACTGTGTTAATTAGTAGAGGCCTTTTGAGTATTCGCGTATGGTGACATCTAAGGAACGCGTGCAGTGTGCACCCCTCACACGAACTGCGTTCTCGGAACCCGTCCGTGTCGGACAAGCGGCGGAAGTATGCACAATATAATAACATTACGTTGGCTAGTTCTTTGTGAGGCTCGCTGAGCCTGGTGGTGACTGCAGCAACATAAATATTAATAAATAATAACCCACACGCAGCTGACTGACTTGATCCGGAGCGGGTCGACGACCGCCGCCGCTCGCTTTTATTTTGAGTAATGAATGCAATAATGAATGGTCTCAATGCAGCTGCAGAAGATGAAAGAAAGAAAGAAAGAAAGAAAGAAAACATGTTTATTTGGCACACAATGAACAAAACAAGTATTGAAACATTAATAAAATATAAAACTTAAAACAAAATAAAAAAAATAAATAAAATAAAAACATACAGCAACATTGTGTCTCACGGTAGTGCCAAATAGGTTCAGTTCAGCATACTGTCGGACAACTGTAGCAGTTGCCCGACGCTGGTTTTCAACTGAACCTTTTAGGGTGAGTAACGGATGAAAATCGTCTTTTTAAAATATATAAATGTATGTAAATTTATATGTATATATATATATATGTATATTTTTATGTGTACAAAATTGTATGTCGTAAGTGTTCAGTGTTAATTGTTTGAGTAATAATATAATCAATGTCAAATGTCAGATGCACTTAGTACCAAAATAATAAAAAATATTTGAAGTCAAATTTTGTAATCGTGCAGATAATGTAATGTTGAAGATCTCTGGTGCGCTATCACTATGTTGTTTGCGACACTGTCGCGAGGTCTCATATGTCTGCTTAGTAGACAACACGTGTCTGGAATGTAGGTTGACCGGGTTCGCTAGCAATATTACAGCTATTGACGAAACGGTGGCTCATCACGATTCCTGCACGCTCTCACTGATGGATGGTCGAGGTCACGACATTGCAGATTCCTGGCAACGATCACTGCGCCTCCACAAACTGAGCATGTTCAAGTAATCACTGAATTGTTCGTTTATTATTGATTCAAATAACAGTATTGTGGTATACACATTAAATGTAGGACAAGTTAAGAGGTCGACGTCACAGGAGTTGCGCTCCAACCGGGGTCTCGACTAGACGTCACTCTTGGCTTTGCCTACTTACTGACAATTTGGTTGTTTCATTTACTATAAACCTAAATCCCTAACAAGTGATTTTAGTGAACACCACATTGGCGACGAGTAAAAGCGCAGTAAGTAAAGTGATCTTAACTCAAATAATGTACTACTTACGGATATTGGTCAGTGACAAAATTAATTTTTACACCACATAGTGTTTAAAAAAAAGAAAAAAGACTATTTGTCTTTTGACATTTCTAGTGAGTTTCATTGTCTAGTGACCGTTACCTGAGTGAAATTCTGTAAATATTTCACATATTGGTCAGCAAGAAAAGTATTATTTTACAGCACAAAGTGTTTTGAAATTAAAAATAAAAATAGGTGACCGTTTTCTACATTAAATTGAAATTCAGTAAATGTTACAGTTTCATAGAAATGTCCATATTTCGGTCGTTATTTAGCTATGTATGAGCGATCTGCGTCAGTGATTAGCTGAGAGATGCGCAATATAAATCGATGAAATCATTTCGTCATTTAATACATAAACGGTACCGTATACTATATCGGAATGTGATTAGGGCATACAAAATGTCCCTACATTTCGAAAATAATAAAAATTCCAAATACAATGTTTGTTGACCAAATTCGTTTGTGGCTACATAATATCAAAATAAAAGTGCCAACGAAAGTTCGTTAAATGATCAGTACCAACGAGTGTTCGTTAAATGATCGAAACAAAATAAAAATATTCGATCAAAATTTCCAGCGATAACACGTTTACTTATAGATGCTAATCTTATCGAAAGATATTATTAGATCCAAAATGAAATGTGCCAACGTGATTATCGTCAAGTACCAGTTTTAACGTCAATTACCACTTCGATACTTCGAAGCAATATGATGCCTGGCTAGGTATCACTGTATAGTTAAAACTAAATAAGTGTCATAAAATCCTTAAGGCTAATTAAATAAAATACATTTTGCACTGGCTTTATCCATCAAACAAAGAATTTGTCACACGCGTTATAACGCCCCGATGTGGTTGGTTCTTCAATCTCTATTTCAAGTGGCCGTTTTGCTGAGTAGCATGGCGCGGCACTCCGGCGCAGGTACCTATTAATGGACCCTTGTGCGACTTGCTAGCTAAAGTTTGTTTATTTAAATGTTATGGGAACAGTGCCCATAGAGCTCTTATCTTAGCTGGTTACAATCAATTAAGGGTTATAAATAAATTAACGATGTGTTGTGTACCTATATTATTCTTGCATTTTAGTTGAAAACAAGAATAAGATGAAAAAAATAACTTATTTGAATTGTGGGTACAATTCTTGATTCTATTTCAAATATGATTTCAATTGTAGATTTAGTTCTGGATTCAATTCCCTAAAGAATATACTACGGAAGATTATCACAATGAAAAATCATAACCCTTTAAAAACAGCAATCCCGCCATTGAGCTACATAATCCACGATAGCCAGAGTCAAAGTGCAATAAGTACCTGCCATAATGGAGTTGACACTGAACAAAAAACTGTTGCCAATGCGGCAACTAAAATCACAAACGTGATAAAAGTACCTTTCCTGTAAATCTATTGCTAACGTGTTTTCAAATCATATTTCCAGAAACACTGCAAAACAAGGACAAATAAGAAAAAAAAAGGGCACTAACCTCGTGTCAAATAATAACAATGAGTTGTTTGCTATCATGCATGTCATGAAAATTGGTAATCACAAAAGTGATTACTTATAGTTCGAGCAATTAATGAAAATTCAGTTATGCCTTATAATTAACGCAAATGGCATAAAGAGACTCGTACCAACCTCTTGTCAAATAACAACAATGAATTTGGTTGATATCACGCATGTCATGTAAATTGTGGTAATCACAGAAATGATTATAAGTTCGAGCAATTGATGAAAATTCAGTTAATGCCCTATAATTAATGCAAATGGCATAAATAGGTGTTTTGAGTATTATTTGCAGAAATAACGCGATACGAGAGTCGATAAAAGAGAAAAAAATAGGTCTGCCTCTCGTCAAATGATAACAATAAAGTAAAAATATTAAAAAACAAAGTACTAAACAAAACATCTAGCACTTATATGGTAGGTAGGTTCACACCTACTTATCTAATTTGCCACGTTGCGTCGATGAAAATTGAACAATTGGAATTGATGGTCACGTGCTATACAATAATAAAGTGCGGGTTATTTGATATACAGATAAAAAAATTGCTCTAAAGTATTACTAGCGAAGCCTATGGTCACAAAAATGTTTTAAGAAATCTATTATAAAATTTAAAAAAGGCTATGATCTGAATTCAATTGCCAACTTAAAGATCTTTATTAAAAAAAAAAAAAAAGTCCAACGGCTATTTGATTCCTAATAGCTTTAAAAAAAAAATAATAGCAAAAAGACGAGCTAGACAAACTGTATAGGACCTGGCTTGTAAATAAAACAATATTTCATCTTTTTGGGTACCTCGGATGATCCCGGGTATTATTATTATTTAGAAGATAAGGGGCTATGCATCACCCATAGTGTAGGGGATGTAGTCACTGCGACCTAAAAGATCTATTGTGACTCGCCACCTTGTTAGAGTAACTCTTTTAGCCCGGAGGCTTCCAAGAAATTTAGAATACTCCTAGCTTTTAGAGTTTTAATCTCCTCCGGGCGAATAATGTGTCGGCCCAGATGGACACTGCGTTTGTGGACAAGGGGCCCGCATTCACACAAGAGGTGCTTAGGCGTCTCCCTCTCCTGATTGCAGTACCGGCAAACATCAGTGTCACTCAGTTTCATGTGAAATTGGTGCCTGTTTAGTTTGCAGTGGCCGGTTAAGGCGCGGGCTATCGCACAGATGTTCGTCCTGCTAAGCTCAAGAAGCTCGGCAGTTCGTTTTTGTGAGTAGCCTTCTATGAGAGATTTGGCGTGTAGCAGACCTGGTTGTACCAACCAGTTCTATCCCGATTAAGATTTTCGATTCGATTCGATCCCGGGTAAGCCTGATGATCAATAATATTATACTAAAATATTATTGCGATGATGGTATACGTATTTATCTGTAGATACATGAGACCTAGATAAATATAATAAGTACTAGCGTATTATTACTTAAAACGCCATGTACATGTTTTAAATCAAAGTTCATGAATAGTTAAGAAGTCAATCAGTAAATGCTATACATTCAACAAAAATAAAAAAGTTGAAAAAGATATAGTGCCACAATGAAGGAATTGTTGACTTTACTTACAACATAGTGATATAACATAAAAAAAGACTGGAAGAATTAGAAATAAACACTCGCAGCACTTTTAAGTTAATTTGTGATGCGTTGTTAAATAATTTCCAGAAACCACTATAATGTTACAATAAACAAAAATGAAATATTTTATATCAATTGAAACTTATTCAATTTTGAGCGATGATTACCATCCGGGTTCAAACTAGTTAATAATAAGTCAGTCTGACTTTCACATGGAAATGTTGATGAAATTCAATGTTTTCTGGATCAATTTCATTGAATAAGTAAACTCCAACTTTCAACCCTAAAAATCAATGGGTTTAAAAAAAATATCCCTTGGCTATAGTGACAAGAGATCGTACATTCGTACCCAACTAGAACTAACGATAGTTCTGTTAACTTTGGAGACAGAATCTGACAGATGTAAAAAAATTAAACTGTCAGACTAAAACGAAGTATAAGTTCGTGTATCTAATTGAATTCATGAATTGATTTGAATTCAATACAAATTTGCATTTTGAACAAACAAGAAACTCTACTGACACTTGGATCAATAAATAATTACTTATATCGATAATGCATACATTTAAAATATCTGTATTAAAAATACAAATACAAATAATGAAAACAAATCATGGTAATTACAAAATGACAAGCCTGATTGCGAGATGACCAGTCCCAACTATGGCATTAGTTCATGAATGACTCATGTACTAGCACCAGTCAGCTCAACACTTCTGAAGGAAACCGAGTCATCATCAGCAAAATATATGAGCATGACATTCTAACTGCCAGAGCACATCCAAGTCAAAGACCAGCCAGTAATACTAATTGATGTACCTAGTACTCACATAGTTCGAAATCCAACAACCGTGCATGTAATAAAGCATAGGTCATATACTGATTCCTTAGCCACAGGAACAAAGACCTAAGAACTATACAAAAAAAAAATAGGCACAAACATAAGTTCATTGAATATTAGATTTAGGCTAAAATCGAAACCAAATAACATAATCGTGTCAAATTTAGGTAAAAGAAACCAATTGCTGATTCCTATAACTCTCTAGTGGAATCGTAAAACTTCTAGATAGAACAAAATAGGAATAGAGTTAAAATAGGTATATTGTATTTCGAAGGCGCAAATCTTAAATGGTTTACAGATGTTGTTCTGAGTCTGAATGTCTTGTGCATGGGAATTTACATTTCTGTAAACGCACAATACAAGTGTAACTCCTAATGTGGGGCAAAGAAAAAAAAAAAAGAAGATCTGATAACGGTAGACAATTCTGTAATCAAGGTATATACAGTATTAAACGATAAATAATAACGTTTTAATAGGTGCCTACTGGATTCCAAATCCGGAATTAAAAAACAGTCAAAGCAGTCAAAAAATAGACGGACATCAGACCCTAAGAAATATCCAAGTCGAGATATTAGAGAAACCTACTTCCGAAATAAGCAGTTAAACAAAAAAAAAAAAAAAAAAGGATATCGGAACTGGACAAAAGAACATGAGAAACATCTGACTAATAAAGACCACCATAAGACCACCGAGTATGAAGCATCACCTTCAATTTAAATTAATTTAAAACATATAGAAAGTAGAAAGCATTGGATACGCTTCTTAAAAATTAAATATCAATACTACATTATTAAAGGCCAAAGTATATTTGTAAGTCTAATACAAATGCTAAATGTACTCAAACCTATGTGGTTCTTTATACAAAATCATTTCAGACACTACAAAACTGTGTAGATACACAGTTCTTATAAATGAGTACACCATTACATATTACAGTGGATTTTGAAAGAGACTTTGACCTCTGAGTTTGTTTCTGTGTTTCTTCTCAGAGCAGTCAGCTAGGAAACACAGGCCTCATCTAGTTAAAACAAAATTACGGGTAAAAAAAAAAAAAATCATTTAATTCATTTTGAAATTTTTTAATTTGTATTTCTATATATATAAAAAAAAAGAATATTGTTGTTTTAAAACCTCTCAAATCGTGTTTTACTAACATAGTAAATTGTAAGTATTTTAAGACTTAAAGACTTAAAGAGTAGTTGATTGTAAAACATAGTAAAATATGTTAAACGCAATTCATTTCAAAATCTTAAACGCTGTAATTGCATTCCAAAACCGAATTACCATCTAAATAGTATATTTCATAATTTCACTTTAAATCTAAATAATTTTATAAAAAGGAAGACATGGGATACACATTAAAAATCCTAAATATTATTATATTTGTAGTTCAAAAAACCAAACTAGCGATTTTTGTAAATTATAATCTAAGTGTGCTAAATAATGTAATACAAATTATTGTTCTTCAAAAACCAAACTAGCGATTTTTGTAAATTATAATCTAAGTGTTAAATATTGTAACTATGCTCGAAATGTAAATCATTTTATAAAAAGGAAGAGATGTGGTATACACATTAAATGTAGGACAAGTTAAGAGGTCGACGTCACAGGAGTTGCGCTCCAACCGGGGTCTCGACTAGACGTCACTCTTGGCTTTGCCTACTTACTGACAATTTGGTTGTTTCATTTACTATAAACCTAAATCCCTAACAAGTGATTTTAGTGAACACCACAAGTATATCCAATGCTTTACAAAACAGTGCTTAAATATGTGTTCTACTACGTATGTCTATTGCAGGGCGGATTACCACACAGGTTTAAAACACAAATTAAAAAGACAACAAAAAAATAACAATAACTGTCAAGTTCGAATCGAACTTCCATGTACTTAAAGGTTTTCCTAACGAATAAGTAATGTTCCGTTCCCAAGTGTAACCAACGAAATGTCGTTAATAAGCCTTTGCTGTCCGTCCATCCGTCGTGCAAATCAGTGTCTGGTGAAACGGAAAAGTTGTCGTGGAACAAGGGTGCGTTGAGGTCAAGGTTGGATTGGAGATAGGAATATGGAGCTTATCTTAAAACGGGATGTCTGGGACATTTTGAAGGGACTGAATATTGAATACGTTCTACTAAGTCACTTTATAAACCCGTTTACTACTTTATACTGATCCGTGGCGCGCTGTCGCTAGGCCAACTGTACACTCAGCCGTCGCCTGAGGTAACATTGTGACTGTAACAAATCCTTTATTCAGTAGCATTAAGGGCGGTTCTCGTACTGCAGATGTCTCTCTGTCGTGCGGTTTGCTGTCCAACTGTACAGTTACCCGGTGCGACTGGTGGCAGGGCGTAGCCTCCCCCCCTCCCCGTCCCTCCCCGCTCTCCTACTGGAGGAACCTGTTCGCTTCACATTGAAAGCCCGTCTAGTATCTGTAGCAGTCTTCGTCTCATACACTTCAACATCATATCGTAATTGTTTGTTAACTATTGATTACTAGCTTCTACCAGTGGCTTCACCCGCGTGATAGTAAAATTAGTATACAACATAGCCATGCCACTTAGCGATAAAGTAGAAGTCGATTCCTACAGTTTATTCATTACAAACCAAAATACATTTTGTCCTCTTTATAATATTAGTTTATTTATTAATTATAAATTAAATAAATAATATTAGTTTAGAATTTTAGACATATGCAATAACAATAACTACATAGATTACGACGGCCTAGACCTTAGAACTTGTCAGCAGCGTCACTTTGACATACAGATGGAAAAGAAAAGGATTCGTCGACGAACGTTTTAAAATTAACACTAATTTAGTTCTTCTTGAAAGCCGTAAAGTTACAAAATCCAGCCTTAAAACAGTGACTGTCGCCCAGTTGTGAGTGTGGTCACAGCAGGCCGGCTCTGTGCTTGTCGCGGTGAGTGTCCCTCGAGCTGATAGTGCAACCGCCGGTAACCGCCGAGTGCTCTGCAATTACTGATGTCACGACACGCAACTCGTATGCTGCGAGTTCATCTGTTACGATGCCTACCTTTCTCTTCACATCGTTCTGGAGATCTCATTTGCTGACATCACATTACTAGATGCAAAATTGGAGTTTCTGACGATTCGAACACAATATATTCAGACACCACCATATTTAGTGAAGTTGTTACAGTTAGATAAAGCCGGTCAAGTGCGAGTCGGACTCGCCCATGAAGGGTTCCGTAGCAGCAATTAACATAATATAAAAGTTCTTGTACTTAGTTGGTTGTAACTTTGATCGATGTTATAATAATAGTGTATTATTTAGATTTATGACGTATTAAAAAAAAACTACTTACCAGATCTCGTTCAAACCAATTTTCGTTGGCAGTTTGTACGGTAATGTACATCAAATTTTTTTTTAGTTTTATTATTCTCTTATTTTAGAAGTTAGAGCCCCCCCCCCTCTAACTTCTAAAATTATGGACACACATTTTACCACTTTGGAAGTGTCTCTCGCGCAAACTATTCAGTCTAGAAAAAAAATATGATATTAGAAACCTCAATATCATTTTTGAAGACCTATCCATAAATACCACACACGTATGGGTATGATAAAAAAAAATTTTTGAGTTTTAGTTCTAAGTATGGGGACCCGCAAAATTTATTGCTTTTTTTCTATTTTTGTGTGAAAATCTTAATGCGGTTCACAAAATACATCTACTTACAAAGTTTCAACAGTACAGCTCTTATAGTTTCGGAAAAAAGTGGCTGTGACATACGGACGGACAGACAGACAGACAGACAGACAGACAGACAGACCGACATGACGAATCTATAAGGGTTCCGTTTTTTGCCATTTGGCTACGGAGCCCTAAAAAAAGTTGTTAATGTGCCATTGTGTCAGAACATATTTTGTCCAAATCGTCAGCAACTCCAAAATTGGCCTTTGAAAGTTGTTTTGTCTTAATGACAAATTTAAATATCTTACGATATCTATTACGAAAGGTTTTTTAGACGTAGAGAACAAAACAAAAAACGTTTATGCTATGACATGAAACTAAAAATACATATGCACATGCTAATGTTATAAGATAACACTACATGGATTTACAAAATAAACACGCACGACAAATCACGAAACTTCATTTGACTGATGTCCGCCCGGAGTCATTGTCTCACTGCCCCTCTTTGACATTCAACAATATTCGGCGTTTTAACATTCCATAGTTCATAACCACCATCACCTTTTCATTACTTATAAATAAATGAAATGTTTTCTTTATTCTTTTCTAAAATCCCCTGTAGAAGTGAGGTTGCAAAAAATGAACTTTGAAGCTCATGTTGTACTATTTCAATTTTCAAAACAATATTGCTTTGTTTAATTCGATAAAGCCTGCACTCTTTCGTTTCGATTCCTGTGAATATGTTAGATACTTTGTTTTTATCTCAATTCTTGTTTCGAATTCTTTGTTGAAAATTAAAAAAATCCTTGTGTGATATTTTTTTTATTTTAAGACTACAAAATCTATAGAAGTAAGCATCATTTAGTTTGAGATAAGTTTATCCATGTCCATAAATAAATACTTATTTTGTTAAAACTACTTCCCCATATTGTGCCCTATCGTATTAGCAGAACTAGGTAGTACTGTCACAGTTATTCACATTCCTTTTCTCGGGAGGTTAAGTAAAGAACGGACAAGTTTTATTACTAAATTGGTTTTCTTCGCATTGATTTTATCAAAACATGCATTTGCACTTACTTTTAAATACAGTTTAAAACTGATTACTTTTTAAATGCAGTTTAAGACTGATTGCTTAATGCTTCTAATCATGCGGCTTTGTTGACACTGGTCGACTGTGCCGAAGTGAACCTTGCTGCCAGCTGTGTCGGTCGTAACGAGGTGACGTGTAAGGGGCGCTCTGACTACAACTAGATAGAAACGAGAGCAGCTTTAGACTTGATGATGCAATATTTCATGCAAATACTCAATTTTGTTATATTTCAATAGTCGCTTATGTAGCACTCGAATGTGTTAAAACATCACATGATCGCATGTTTGCCTTGCCGTCGCAGGTGCCGACAAGAATTAAATAGGCACGGACCTTTGTAAAGATGTATAAAGAAACTTGGCTGTATGTTTTGTGTTCTTATGTACCTATGGTTATCAGCCATAGTCGGTTCTGCCTCTAAATCTGTTTAATTTGGTGATGAGGTTTTTACAACCAGTGCAGCGGTAGTTGCCTTTGTAGCCTCACCATAACAGACAGACATAGAGATGATTAGCAATCGGCCACGGCAACCGTTCCGGCCTCGGTCAGGAGTTCAAAAGTAAAGTCTGGACTAGGGAATCCAATCCCGCATCAAAATCGCGAAGCCGCATGCCTGCGGGGTGCTGTGGAGCACACAGTCGAGGTGTGCCCTGCTTGGGCGGAGCATCGCCGTGCCCTCGTGGGGGCGATCGGCGGCGGAGACCTTTCGCGCCGGGCCTTGGTTGAGGCCATGGTCCGGAGCGAGGAGGAGTGGCAGGCGGTCGCCGACTTCTGCGAAGCAGTAATGCTCGCAAAGGAGGAGGCCGAACGCATCAGGCAACGGCGTTATCGCCGCCGCCGCCACCGCCGGGATTCTGATCCCGATTTCTGGCCACCGTAGGCGCGGGCTTGCGGACAGTGAGCAATGGGTAGCTCGCTGTCCGGCCGTCCGGTAACTGTCCGGACCAAGCCCAAGTCGTCGACGGCGCGCACTGTTCCCGCGCGCCTCAAGGAGTTGTCAGCAACAGCAGGGACCCAGCCGGGTCGAAGCCTACTGGGGCCAGGGTTATCCGAAAGGGCGCTCGAGCCCCGGTATGAAGGCTAGAAGGAACGGGGTGGGTCTTTTAGTCAGTAAGAGTCTAACACTATCTCCCGCTCCGCCTAAGAGCGGGGGTTGTCATTGGATGATTTTTTACCACCATAAAAAAAAAATGCCTGCGGGATTGTAGTCAGCAATCCCGCGGACGCGGGATCCGCGGGATTGGGATTTTTAATTTCTTTTTTGTTTTAAGTATTGATAAACATAAAAAACGAGGGAGGGATTACTGATGCGGGATCCCACATGAGTAATCCCTCATTTTCGATCCCGCAGAAAAGGTGCGAAATCCCGCGCTTGCAGGATTGGATTCCCTAGTCTGGACAACTCGTCTGTTCTTTTTTTCTGTTTCTTCATGCTATTATTTAGTTATTAATAATATAATATAATAATAATATTAATATAATATTCCACAACTATCACACAACGCCATCTAGTCTCAAGCTAAGCAGAGCTTGTGTTATGAGTACTAGACAACTCCCCGTGGAGACTGGGTTCAGGACCTAGACGGCTCGGTGACGTTAATCTCGTCGGCCGCCGCCGGTACCCCGCCCCTCGAGGCTGTTGCGAGGGGACGGGGTTGCGTGGCAGCACGGTTCGGGGACATTGCAGTGGTAGGCGTCTACCTGTCCCCGAACAGATCTCTCGACGAACTCCAAGTCTCCCTTATGGAGCTAAATGTCGTCGTGGCTGGGTTTGGTACCCTCCCCGTGATCGTTTGCGGGGACTTCAACGCCTGGAACACGGCTTGGGGTTCCCGGTACACGAACCCACGGGGTCGGATGGTGGAGGACTGGGCTTTGGAGCTGGGCCTGGTCGTCCTGAACCGGGGTTCTGTCCCCACGTTGGTGCGGATGCGGGGTGAATCAGTGGTGGACATTTCGTTCGCCAGCCCCGCCCTGTCACCACGTGTCGTCGACTGGCGCGTTATGGAGGAGGTGGAGACGTACTCCGACCACCGGTACATCCGGTTGGACGTCTCCGCCGAAACCTCGGCCGCGCCGGTCCGACAGAGCCCTTGCGGTCCGCGGTGGGCGCTTAAGCAGATGGACCGGGAGCTCCTCCTGGAAGCCGCGACGGTACAGGCCTGGGTGCAAGCACCGGACAGGCCTGTCGACATTGACGTCGAGGCGGAGTGGTTCCGGGAGGCCATGTCGCAAATCTGCGACGCGGCAATGCCCCGAGTCCGTCCAGGGCGAGCTAAGCGCCAGGTGTGCTGGTGGTCGCCGGAGATTGCTGCACTGCGCAACGCATGCAGTCACGCGCGGCGCCGGTACGCCAGACACTGCAGGCGCCGCATCCGCCCGCCGGATGCGGAGGCCAGAGAGGCGGAGCTGTATGAGGGATACAGAGCGGCAAAACGCACCCTCCGAGCGGAAATCAAGCGGGCCAAACTGGAGGCCCGCAACGTGTGGCTGGGGTCTCTGAACGCGGACCCGTGGGGGCGCCCGTACAAAACAGTACGGGAAAAACTGCGCCCCTGGGCTCCCCCGCTGACTCAGAGTCTCCGGCCCCAGATCGTGGAGGGTGCGGTGAACGCTTTGTTCCCTGCGCGGGGGGAACACTCCCCCCCGCCCATGGCTCCGCCTTCGCCAGCGGTGTCTAACGCGGACCGTAATAGCGACGACGACGACGATGCTCCAGAGGTGACCGAGGTAGAGATGAGAGTGGCGGTGCGAAGGCTGAGTGCCAAAAACACCGCCCCAGGACCCGATGGCTTGCCTGGAAAGGCCTGGGTCCTGGCCATGGAGGCTCTCGGGCCTCGACTGAGAGGGCTCTTCAGCGCATGCTTGGAGAGGGGCCAGTTCCCACTTTGCTGGAAGACGGGGAAACTGGTCCTCATAGCGAAGCCAGGGCGCCCTGCGGACTCTCCGTCCGCGTACCGGCCCATTGTGCTGCTCGACGAGGTGGGCAAGCTCTTTGAGAGAGTCATTGCAAACCGCCTCGTCGGGCGCCTAACACGGGTGGGGCCGGACCTTTCGGACGGTCAGTTCGGCTTTCGCAGGATGCGCTCCACGGTGGACGCCATCATGCGCGTGCGAGCCCTCACGACGGGGGCTGCGGTGTCCCGGGGCAGGTGTGTCGTGGCAGTGTCCTTGGACATTGCCAACGCGTTCAATTCCCTGCCCTGGAGTACGATCCGGAGGGCACTCCGGTACCACCGGGTGCCCGAATACCTCTGTCGAGTGGTCGAGGCCTATCTGTCGGAAAGATTTATAGTCTACCCCGGTCACCAAGGAGACTGGAAACGTCGAGAGATGTCGTGCGGTGTTCCGCAGGGGTCGGTACTAGGGCCACCCTTGTGGAACATCGGGTACGACTACGTGCTGCGCGGCGACTTCCCTGACGGGGTCAGCGTGGTTTGCTACGCAGACGACACGCTGGTCCTAGCGCAGGAAGAGTCGTACCAGGCGGCGGTCGCTCTAGCGACACGCGGGGTTGCGATGGTCGTTGATAGGATCCAGGAGTTGGGACTCGAGGTGGCGCTTCACAAATCCGAGGCGATGTGCTTTCACGGTCACCGCTCTCGGAACGCGCCGCCATTGAGTTCCCAACTAACGGTAGGAGGAGTTCACATCGGTGTCGGGTCGACGATGAAGTACCTGGGACTCGTCCTCGACAGCCGGTGGAATTTCGTGGAGCATTTCCGACGTCTGGCTCCCAAACTCAACCGGGCTGGGGCTGCGCTCAAGCGGCTCCTGCCCAACCTTGGGGATCCAGACGCCTCCTGCCGGAGGCTCTACGCGGGGATCGTTCGGTCCATGGCCCTCTACGGGGCGCCGGTGTGGGCGCCGTCGCTGAAAAAGCAACCGGCGGCCATACTGAACGCCTGCCAGAGGGTCATGGCAATAAGGATGGTGCGGGGATACTGCACGGTCTCCCGCGAAGCGGCGAGCCTTCTGGCTGGCTTACCACCGTGGGATCTGGAGGCAACAGTCCTTGCACACATGCACGATATGCGCGTGGAGATGCAACGCCGGGGTGAAAGTCCGCTGCCGCGACAGGTCACGGCATGGCGGACAGAGCTCCGGCGGGATCTCATGGTGAAGTGGCGTCAACGACTATCGCAACCCAGTGCTGGGCACGCCACAATCTTGGCGGTAAGTCCCCTCTTTGAGGCGTGGCTGGAAAGACCTCACGGCGTCCTTACCTTCCGCATGACTCAGGTACTCACCGGACATGGTTCGTTCGGGAGTTTCCTGCACCGGATTCATGCGGAAGTGACGCCCGGGTGTCGCCACTGTGCGGAACGCCCGGAGGACACGGTGGAGCACACAGTCGAGGTGTGCCCTGCTTGGGCGGAGCATCGCCGTGCCCTCGTGGGGGCGATCGGCGGCGGAGACCTCTCGCGTCGGGCCTTGGTTGAGGCCATGATCCGGAGCGAGGAGGAGTGGCAGGCGGTTGCCGACTTCTGCGAAGCAGTAATGCTCGCAAAGGAGGAGGCCGAACGCATCAGGCAACGGCGTTATCGCCGCCGCCGCCGCCGCCGCCGCCGGGATTCTGATCCCGATTTCCGGCCACCGTAGGCGCGGGCTTGCGGACAGTGAGCAATGGGTAGCTCGCTGTCCGGCCGTCCGGTAACTGTCCGGACCAAGCCCAAGTCGTCGACGGCGCGCACTGTTCCCGCGCGCCTCAAGGAGTTGTCAGCAACAGCAGGGACCCAGCCGGGTCGAAGCCTACTGGGGCCAGGGTTATCCGTAAGGGCGCTCGAGCCCCGGTATGAAGGCTAGAAGGAACGGGGTGGGTCTTTTAGTCAGTAAGAGTCTGACACTATCTCCCGCTCCGCCCAAGGGTGGGGGATGTCAATGCATGATTTTTTCCCACCATAAAAAAAAAAAAAAAAAAAAAAAAAAAAAAAAAAAAAAAAAAAAGTACTAGACAACTGATAAACATACTTATATATTTCTAAATACATACATACATACTATAGATAAATTACAACAGCAGACACACGAGTGTTTATCATGCCTCGTGCAGTTGTGCCGGTTAAGCGGGTTGAGGCGAGTGCCGTAGATACACACACACGCAGCTCATGCAACAGTGTTCCGCGCGCTCCCGACTCCGGACGGCGGAACTGGTACGATTGTACCTCACACGTCAGCTTACATTCTAATTACAAAAACCGCCCTTACCGCTAACAAATAAAGGCACTGTCGCAGTCTGTTGCCAACTGAGTGCGGCCGACTGTACGCCGCACATGTGTTGCGTACCATCATTGTTTCGCTTCCTGTTATATACGAGCCTTGATCACTATCTAATTATCCTCTACATTTTTCTACTGCATGCTTTATAAAATACTAATTTACTTATATAAATAAACATCCGCATATTATTAGATTGTAGGAAGACGGCCTTCAAATGCTACGAAGTTAGTTTGGAAATATTGAAATAAACATCTTATTTGAATACTACCAGAAGTCCATGAGAGTTGCGTACGTACCTATACCTACTTGCAGGTGACTCAGCACGGTTCACTTAATTGTCTTTTTTTAAGGTTCCGTACCTCAAAAGGAAAAAAACGGAACCCTTATAGGATCACTTTGTTGTCGGTCTGTCTGTCTGTCAAGACTCTCTACCTCGGGAATGCGTAAAGGAATCGAGGGTCTGCGTTCTTTTGAAGTTCTGAGTTAACGAAAAAACAAGATACGGCCATTTATGTTGCAAAAAACGTACATTTCGACATTCAAGGAAATCAAAATTCATAGGGTACTTCCCGTTGACCAAGGATCCTGAAATTTGGCGTGAAGCAAGGTCTCACAGAGCAAGTACAGGAAAAAAATTGGTTTTGTTTGTAGGAGGTAATCTCTGAAAGTAGGTACTGGTCAGATTGTGATAATTTTTCCACCGATAGGAAGTTGCTTTAAGTATTCCTAAGTGAAATAAGCTATATTGTATTCATAAAAAGCTAGTCATAAATAAGTTTGTACGGATCCCTCGGTGCGCGAGTCCGACTCGCACTTGCCCGGTTTTTTCAAATATTTGGACGTTTTTAGATATATGGGTTAGTGACTAATCGGGTATTAGCTATGGTATGCAAGTAGCTGGTAGTAACTAATAGTGGTATATCGACCATCAGGCGAATACAGAAGGTCCACTATGTTTAAACCGCGCTCGAAGAAATGTGGTTTTGTGAGATGTAAGCAGTAGATGTGTAAGAGGCAAAAATAAAAAGAAATAAATATGAAAGTAGTGTACAATTAATATTTGGAATATTTATTATTGATGCATGCTTCTAAAAGGAGTTGTAAGAACATCAAAATAATAGTTCTGTAGTTCCTTAACCGTTACCTGAAAGCTACAGAATCTTTGCGTTAACCTCCACCGACCCACAGCACCACTTGAGTATAATTTATAATTTGGCACAACTACGAGAGCGAGTTTTCTGTTGTCGGCGACTGCGTGGCTGAGCGCGAGCCGGTTCGGTGATCAATCTCGCCTTGTCGTGTCTGGTCGTGTCGTGACGCGTGTCACTGACTGATAACATTATATCTGACACCACCTCTGTTGTCAATAACTCGGACAAAAAACCAGTCGTGAAGAAAGAACACACAATGTTCAGGTAGGTATGTCTTTATGGTGGGAGAAGTCCGAAGGAACGATAGACCATTTGTAGGGAACATGAAAATAGAAAGAGGTGACGACTAATATGATAGCTAATGAGATGTGCTGGGCTGAACATGCGAAAATTCGGTTACAGATAAGATCTCCAGACGGAGACAGAGGGAACAATAGCCCGACACAGCTGTTCCCACAACTACTAGTACACAACAACAATAAACCACGACACGTCTGCGATTAGAAGAACCTACTCATGGAGCAACCGAGCAAGGCATTCATGTACATTTTCTAGGAAAACACGTCGTCCAGTTACTGGACGCAGTCGACACAGCACGATGATTGGAACAGCCAGGCCTCTTTACACGTAAGTGCACGACACTCACACTCGAGAACTTTCCGCGGTCACACGAGTGGAAACTTGAGAACGAAGTGTAGACGTAATATAGGATTGTGTAGATATAACCAGAAGTAAGCAAGGAAAACAGAACTGCCTCTGACGTCAGTCGGATAATGACGCTCGTCTTTATAACACAGTTAATGTTTCCAAAGATTAAATACAAAAAACTGTGATACTAGGTCAATCACTAACGATGCAAGCGTCGGTACTTGAATCCGTATATATACATGACAATACAGATTAGTAGCTTCACAAAAATATGCCTTTGTGGCGCAATCACTCAATTATTTTGATTGAGTGGGTCAATAGAGTGATGATGCGAAGGTCCGTATCATCAAACATTGTGCCATTAGCATGTAATGAGTTAATTAGTGGCCTCCACCCCGCCGATACCTATCGAGAGATGGTGTCGTAAGTGATAATAGTCAGTAATTGTCGGCCGCAATGAGGGGCGCCTGATGACACGGAAGGTCGCACCTCGGTGACTGCGGCAACGGTGGCGCAACACGGTGTGTGCCCACTGCGCCTGCGGACGCCGGCCGTGCTGCCGGCAAGCTGTGCTCACTACATGGTGCTCGAGCACCATGCACCAGGACCTCGTGTTGCACAGTCAACCATGTACCTACAGAAATATGGGTTAGAGTGGAACAACTATGAGTTTCGAGTGAATTCCGATGACATCATGTGGCTAATCTCAACGGAGATTAGTATGTAAGCGGGTATGCAGGCGGTATGGATAGCAAGGAATGACGCTTGGGGGGAACCTTTGTCCAATAGTGGACGTCTTTCGGGTGAAATTAGGATGATGATGATTGTCATACACGGTATATCAAATTAATTACGGAGATTCCCGTAACAGTGTATCAGATGATGATGTCGCGAGTGAGTCACCAGCTCGAGGTCGTCGGCCGCACCTCATGGACACATTCGCAGATTAACGTCAATGAAGTGGCAACGAAGATCGGCGAACATGCGTCGGGTATGAAAGCGTCCGTCGCGCCGCGCGCCACTTCTAGTGTACAAACATAGCGCGCATTCCTTTTACTTTCCTTTCATTTCAATGTAACGGTAGTGTTGCATCGATATCATATTTTGATTGTGGGAATATACAGTTTTGTTTTGATATTATTTCGCAACACGGCTGCGCAATCGATGACTTAGCAAAGAAATGACAGCAAAAAAAGTGTTTACATAAACATACCAAATGAGATTCGCGTCCTTGACGGAGGTAATTGTTGTTCAAACTACGGAAGCTCATCATTACCAGTTATGTATTGCTGCAGGCGCTACTGTGCACGCTAGTCGACTAAGCACGTCATGATCATGGCGGTAAGTGTCCTCTTTAAGAAATGGGTGGAAAGACGTCACGGCGGTGGCGTCCTCACCTTCCGCTTGACGCAGATCCTCTCCGGATATGGTAAGTTCGGGAGGTTCGGGAGGTTCCTGCATCTGATTCGTGCGGAGGAAACGCCAGGGTGTCACTATTGTGTGAACCGCCTGGAGAACACAGTGGAGCATACGGTGGAAGTCTGCCCCGCTTGGGCGGAGCACCGCCGAGTCCCTGTTGTCCCAGCGATGTCTCACACCGGGCTTTGGTAGAGGCCATGGTCCGGAGCCAGGAGGAATGACAGGCGGTCGCTTTCTTCTGCAGTCATTGGATGATTCCCTACTATATCAAAACCCAGTAGTTAACAATGTTGTTTTCGAACATCGAGGGTATAAATAAATAATGAGGAAGTTTGTTATCTTCGTATACGCACGAGGCTCGAAACTGCCGTCACTTGACATCAACTCGAAATTATTTTACGAGTTTGTCGACACTAAACACTCAATTAAACGTGATTAAACTGAGCCAATATTTGTGTGTCACCTGCTTTACATTTTCGTATAGATACACAATTAGCTGGGCGCCGCGACTTTGTCCGCGTCAAACCAGTGAAATAGAATACTTAATGCACTAAAAAATAGAATAAAAATCATTTATTTCAGATACCATTATTATAGGCGGTTATTAATCTTACTGTGAATTATTTTTATATGAGTTATACTATAAGTACATATAAAAATCATTCACAGTAAGATTAATAACCGCCTCCTTTTTGAAGTCGGTATTAAATAAATTTAATACAAAAAATCCATTAATTAAAATCTATATTTTAATCATTAGTTACCACAGGCAAATTGCCTTATTATTAAGATTTCTGTGTACCTAACACAAAAATCGATACGATAATAATTATAATAATGTTTACTGAATGTACCTAGGTCTGTAACTACCTAGAAGAAGATCCGTTTCGGCAATTGTAATATATTATTCAAATAGCTGTGCCCGCGACTTCGTTCGCGTGGACTACAGGATTTTGAATTTATTTTTTTATAAAATAAAAGTACCCTATGTTACTCCTTATTACATCAGCTACCAGTTCAATGACCTGTAGGTAGTATTCGGTGTCGCGTACAAACTACCTACAGGTTATTGGACTCGCTCAGCTGTCGATTTCTTAAAGAAATTAATTTCGTACAACATGCGTAAATTAACACGAGTTTTGAAAAAAAGGTACTTTATTTTTAATTTTATCTTTACAAATCCATAGTGTTTCATGTACCGGATCGACCCTCCACGGGATTAAAACGATCAAAATTTAGCGGTGTAAGTATATATTCATATGCATGTAGTAAAAAGCAGTTATTTCAATATTACAAACAGACACTCCAATTTTATTTATATGTAGGTATAGATTGCTTCAATTACCATTGTTGGCTTTATACGTTGGTTCCCAAACTAGGTGGCGCCTGTACCTTGGCAATATATTGTACTCCGCGCTTGAGTCGAGATGTCAATGTGATGCTCTCCTGGACTTGTAGCAGGAAGTGTGCTCTCTTAGGTAAGGTAAGTATTAGTTTACGAGCTATAGTCGTGTGGGCTTGCAGCCGATGCGTGCGAGCGATATTGTGTTCGTAATGAAGTAATAATAGTAATGTCTATTATTGTGACTATTTGTGACAGTGTGAAGGGCAATGACATCGTTTATTATAGTTTATAAAAAAGCGGCGCTTGGCGCGCGGGTATGTCGTCGCCGCGTGGCGCAGGCGCACGGTCGCCGGTGGCACAAATAGTTATGTACAGAAGACAATCTCATGTATGTACTTCACTTTTTATACCTACGCTCGGTGGACGCACACTAATGAGCGTTTGAGTCGGAATTGTTCAACGAGTGATCCGAGACGCGACTGAGACATCGTGTCTGTGAGCGTTGTCTTTGTGTGCGTTGCTCGAGCGCGCTTTGTATGTAGGTAGATTGACTTCTGTACCTATATATTTTGTGCCGGTGGGCACTGGGCAGGGCGGCGCGACGCCATGATGCGTGACGTAGACTAGTTTGTTTATCTCGTTCATGCTATTACTAAGGCGTATTTTTTTCGCGTTACTATGACCTCCGTCACCTTGTCCGTCACTGTTGGCCTGCAGAATACAAAAGGTTTCGTAGATACAAGAACCACTTGCTAATTTGCAACCGATTACTCTATTTGAACGCAAAACAAAAAGAAACATGCAACAAGAACTTGCAAAATGTATCTCGGAGGAGTCGCAGCTCGCGCAGCTGAGGGTTCCGTACTCGTGAATGTGTTCGTAGCCTGTACTGTGGGCCGGTCGTAGCTTTTCTCAAACAATTTTTTTTATTTTTTTTATTGAGATATACTAGTGGTTGACTGCGATCCCACCTGATGGTAAGTAGCGATGCAATCTTTGATGGTGAGGCGCACTAGTTTATTAAGAGCCTATTCACTCTAGCCTTGAAGACACCCAAATTATACGGACGGGAAGACCGCAGCAGGCAAACTGTTCCAGTCCTTCGACGTACGCGGTATAAACGACGAGGCGAAACGCTTAGTCCGGACCGTAGAGGTTTCAACAACGTAAGGGTGAATATTCGCCGTACGTCGGGTTGTCCGATGGTAGAATTGCGATGGCGGAATCAAGTCATGCAATTCCTGCGCACACTCTTAAAAATGCATCCTGTAAAACACCGAAAGGCTGGCTACCCTACGCCTGTGCTCAAGGCTTTGATTGTTGGACTTAACCAAATCTGGATCACCAATTAGCCTCTTTGCACGCCTTTCCACCGAGTCCAAAGCTGCCAGGTGGCATTTTGCAGCACCAGCCCATATGTGACTGCAGTACTCTACATACTAACGGACCTGTGCGGCTGTGCTTTGTATAACATTAAAAGCTGTCCCGGTGTGAAGTACCGCCGCCGCGCCGGACCTTTGCAACCTTTGCTTTGGACTCAATGAACCGCCCAAAGTTAAGGTCTGAGGGAATTTCAACCCCCAAGAGCTGAAGGCGGTCGGTGTACCCCAGGAATGAATTCTGAAAAGTAGGAGAGAAGGTGCACGGGCTCCTTTTGGCGGTGAACAGACACGCTTATACGATACACACGATAGAAGCAACAAGTAATATGTAACCAAGCATTATATGTAACACATAATATGATTTAAAAGAGTATCCATGGAGTTTCTTGCAAGTTCTTCTCCGTAGAGACATACGCTTTGGAACGTGCAATTTAGCTTCACATTTCTTGGACTGACCGACATTTGACTACTCAAAAGTGCCTGCAAATGGTCTATTTGAAATAAATGCTCTTTTTTTTTGTTTTTTTTTTTTTTTGATTTTTTGCACGTGTTTTGGCGGCGTTGAATTCCACCAGATTGGCTTCACCCCACTTGGAGACTGCCTGAAATGAGATATTCGTTCGCTCTACCATAGCCTCTCTTTTGGACCGGATTAGCTCCTTACTAGCCCGAGCACTGGGCAGGTATCTCTCTACAACTGTGCTATCATCTGTATACCCATAGATACCTGGCACCAGCAGATCGTTGATATACAACAGGAAGAGAGTTGCAGAGAGAACAGATCCCTGAGGAACTCCGGCATTAGTCGTCATGGGCTCTGATGAGCATCCGTCGACAACAACTCGGAGAGACCGTTCACTCAGGAAGTCTTTTACCCATTTAATCAGACCAGGGAAAATGCCGTACGCTGGAAGTTTACTCAAAAGGCTAGCGTGCCATACCCTGTCGAAGGCCTTCGAGACGTCTAAGGAAACAGCAATAAGCGATTGCTGTTTCCTTCGACGCCCCATTCTTCTCGTGGGCCTCGCCCCACAAGTGGGTGGCATAAACCAGTATGTCCCCAGTAGACCGCTTGCGGCGAAACCCGTACTGTCGGTCACTGAGGAGATCGTTACCTTCCAGGTATGCCATGAGGCGCGAGTTCAATACACGCTCCATAATCTTGCAGAGTATGGAGGTTACCGAAATCGGCTGATAGTTGGCAGGATCGGCACGACTGCCCTTTTTGGGCACGGGTTGCACGTTGGCAAGCTTCCAGGACTTGGGCACTATACCAGTCCTAAATGAGAGGCGATACAAGCGCGTCAATACAGGAGACAACTCGGGCGCACAAGCCTTTAGAACAATCGCTGGTATGCCATCTGGTCCACTAGCTTTATTCACGTCTAGACGACGCAGCTCTCTCAGAACTTCTCTGTTCCTCATGTGAACCTCCTGCATTGAAGAGTTACAATGAGGCAGAGTTGGTGGAGCAGCATTGCTAGTATCAAGACGAGAATTATGGGCAAAGAGTCCTGCTTTCTCTCTTGCTGTATGAGCCAGTGTTCCATCCGGCTTCACCAGTGGAGGCAAAGTGGGCCGGCAGAAGTTTGCATCGACCGACTTGGCAAGGGACCAAAATGCTCTGCTACCGGACGGCTGTGCAAAGAGTTTTCTGCCAATATGGGTTATGCGGTCAAAACGTGCTTTCTTTAGTGCTTTTTTGTAGGACTTGGCAGCATGGTTGAAGGCTCTCTTCTTTGAATTCAGATCCGGAGCTTTGCGGTTACGAGCGTCAACCCAAGCGAGAAAAACCGAATGCTTACGCTCTTCAGCCTGAACGCAATCGGCGTTGAACCACGGGTGAGCTGAGCCGCCGATGCGTACATCGCTATAAGGGATAAAATACTCCATAGCTTGGCGTATCACATCGGTTACAGCATCCGCACAGCTCGACGGATTTTCAGAAGAGAAGCAGACCTGCTGCCAAGGATAAGACGCAAAGAAATTATCTTTAAAAATTAGTTAATTAAGTATATTTTGTGTAAATTCTATTATAACATTTAGAATCTTAGTGTAAAGTGTGACACTCAGTGTTTGTACTGTGTTTGGTCGTGATATTTCATCAATAAAGATATCTTCGTTCGACCAGCTGTCAAAATTTGAATTGTTTGGATTGCAGATTTGAAATCATCAAACCCGGGGAGTACTTTGTTTTATTTTATAGCTTATTAAAGTCATATTTACACACTATTCAACACCTGTATACTCTGCTCAGGGTTCTGAGCTACGTCCAGAACACATTGGCACCGTTTATGTCTCCTTTTACTTGACAAACTGTGGAAGTAAAATCGACGACTAAAACATAAGCCCCAGACAAAACATACACTACATTACTTACTTCACATATATTTTATTATTTTCAATCTGCTTTACCTTAACTTCCTAGATTAATAACTGTCTCCATTATCAAACTAATGTTATCTGTAATTAATTTTATAAATAAATAGCAAATCTTACAATATTGGCTTAGCAATAATAATCTCTCAATTAAATCAATCAATAAATAAGTAGTTTCTTTTCCTCTTCATAATATCTCCTTAAATTTTTTTTTTTTTTTTTTTTATTTTCTTCTACCTACACTACTAGTTAATATTATAAATTCTAAATTTCAATCTTCTTTTTTGTTTCTTTATTTCTTTTTAACTATTTGTCTGCCCCTAAGTATCTCAAGTTCCTTACTCAATAAGCATCTCATCAAATACTAAGCCTTTTATTGTAACATTCCAGGAGCCACTCGGGAAAGTTTATAATATGATGACCCGTGGAGCTACAGTTCGTGACATGCATGTAAAACTGAGTGCAGCACTGAAGGAGCTGGAGGTTTCAAGAAAGACTTGTAATGACCTGCTGCGGGAAAGAGAGGAGAGCGAGGTGGAAGTTGGGAAGTTAATAGACAAAAACACTCAACTCAAGAGACAGCTTGTAGAGCTGCACACCCAGCATATGGACATACTTGAGCAGCATGACCATCTCCGTCAACTTGTGTCCGAGTTTCAGGAATGCAGAGACACTCATGACCAGGCACTAAGTCGTATATCAGGCCTTGAAGCGGAATTGTGCAAGGCTCGCAACACAATTTCTGCTGTAGATACTTTGAAAGCTAGTGAACAGGTTACTAACACCAATAACCTCTTCGACAAGCTCGTGGGTAGTGTTGCCGGACTGGAGTGTGAGAAACCTACTGTTATCATAGACTTAACCAGGGATGATACCATAACTAAAGGTCCAATTCTAAGTAGTCATAATAAAATTAAGAAGTACATTAAAATCACCAAAAACATTAAAAAGTACAAAAAACTCTTAAAGACACAGAATGTTTATAAATGTAATATTAATCTTAGAAAGCAGCGTAATAACTTACATAAGCAATTAAATGAATGTAATTATAATTTAGAAAAAAGCAAAATCTTGTATGATATTGATATACAGAACCTCCAAAGGGAATTATTGAGTAGGGAAAATACAATAAAGGAAATATTTTGTAAATATGAGTCTTGCCAACAAATGTTGAGTGAGCGCATGCAGGAGGCTTGTGAGTTGGTGGACTTGGTGAAGTTCAACGCAGAGAGGTATGAGTCATTGACTAACAATATCACCTGTAGTTGTGCTCTTGCTTCGCCACCTCCCATGTCTCAGTATGAAATTCCTATGCCTTCCAATGTTGTACATAATAATAATTCAGAATCAATAAACCCTTGTCAAAGTAACATTTTGGTATATTCAGATAGATTAGGGACAGGTTTTGGGTCTTTGTTAAATAACCGTTGCAAACATACCATTATGAGTCATTGTTACCATAACCTGCATTTTAACGAGCTTGTTGATAAAATAAAAAATACACAAATTAATGAGCAGACCACAGTGGTACTTTTGATTGGAAACAGTCTTAGTTTAACTAAAAGGGACTTGGTTAGTGGTATTGAAACCCTGCTTAAATTGAAATTAGGAAAATTAATTTTGTGTGCATTGCCCTATTCCAACAGTTTATGTGAACTTGATAACAATTACATTTATAGCCTAAATAACTTGATGCACATTTTGTCATGTCGTCATAGTGACCGTATATTATATTTTGACACAAACAATTTTGTTAGAGATTTTATTTTGATTCGGGAACATACAAGTATGTTTCTTCCCAAAAAAAGTCGACATTTGTTGGCTACTTTGTTAGCATACAATATACACGCAGTTATTGATGATTTAACTGAGATTAGGTTAGGTGACAAATCAGTATTATCTAGTATACCTAATAATACTGATATAGACTCTTTAAACTTTTAGTAACGACAAAAGGGAAGCCTATTAATAACATTTTACTATACCATCAGAATATAAATCGCTTCTCTGGCAAAATACTAGATGTGGAAATGTTAATAGATAGATACAATATGGATATCTTATGTTTTTGTGAAACCTGGTTAAAACCAGATAGAATGCAGTTTAATGTAAATAATTTTTCAGTTGCCAGTGCGTACAACAGATCATCAATTGGGGGTGGCACCTTGATATTATGTAATAATTCTTTAAGATATAAGGAAAGGAAAGATATCACTGCTTGCTCTGTTGATCGCTTATGCGAGGTAGCATGTGCAGAGGTTGAAGGCCAGACTTTCTTATGTGTTTACAGACCACCCGCATCAAACTTGACATCTTTTTTGGTTGTAATAGAAGAAATACTAAATAAACTTATTAGAGATAACAAATTAGTTTTCGTTTGTGGGGACTTAAATATTGATTTACTCATAAATTCATCAGAAAAATGTAAACTTCTCTCATTGTTTAATTCTTTTAATTTAAAATGTATTTTTAATGAAGCTACAAGAATAACTCCCACTTCAGCTTCATGCATAGATAATATTTTTACTAATTGTGATATAAAAGAGTCATCACTGATTAGTGGAGTGAGGTCTGACCATACGGGTCAACTTGTATCTTTTGAGTTAGTCAAAAAGTTGCAATTAGATTCAACTGCAGAGTTTAGACCGCTTACTAAAAATAAATTAAATTATTTTAATAACAATGTCCTTACTAGTCTCTCAACAGCCAATTTTGATTCACAAGACCCCAATGTAAATTATGGTACATTATTCTCTACAGTGTGTCAGGAATTTAATAAGGCTTGTCCAGTTAAAAAGGTTCAAGTCAATAATAAATCCAAATTTAATGAATGGGCTACTACTGGAATTAGAAAAAGCAGAGATACTTTATATCAGCTATACCAGGAAAAATCATTATCGTCTGATCTTAACTTTCATAACCATGTTAGAATGTATTCAAAGATGTTCAAAAGAGTCTGCGCCCAAGCTAAATCTAAGTCAATAAGTAAGATAATTAAAAATTCTAACAATAAAATAAAAGCTGTCTGGAAGGTGATAAACAAGGAAACTGGAAGAACAAACCAGCGTGATCGAAATGAATTGTCCCTAAAAATTGATAATGAAATCATTTCAGACAGGACCGAAGTGGCTGAGAAGCTAGAAAACTTCTTCACCAACATCCCAATAGAAGTTACGAAATCTCTCCCTTCTTCATCTTTGTTAGCTGAATCTTTTTTAAAAGAAAATTTCACAAAGGATGTACCAACCTTTGAATTTAAGCGTATTTCTGTTGATATGATTAAAAATACATACAAAAGTCTTAATATAAAAAACACTGAGGACTTATGGGGTATATCCGTTAAGGTTCTTGGAGATATTATTGATACTATTGCTCCTGTCCTAACAGGCATATTTAATCAATGTCTAGACAGCGGTACATTCCCTGATTTAATGAAACATAGTAAAGTAGTACCAATTTTCAAATCAGGTAGTAAGAGTGATCCCTCTAATTATAGACCAATATCTGTGCTTCCAGCATTGAGTAAAATATATGAAAAAATCATGCTCGACCAGATGTTGTCTCACTTTAATTCAAATGGGATTTTGCATAGTCATCAGTTTGGCTTCACGAAAGGAAGGTCAACGACGGATGCAGGAGTGAATCTCATCAGTCACATTTTAGAGTCCTGGGAGAATTCCCAGGATGCTATTGGCATATTCTGTGACCTCTCAAAAGCATTTGACTGTGTTGACCATAATACTCTGATCTGTAAATTACATCATTACGGAATTCGTGGAAGAGCTGCTGATCTTGTTTTTTCCTATTTATCTTGCAGGCAGCAAAAAGTATCCATAAATGGGGTGACGTCCTCGGGGTCTTTAGTAAGGATGGGCGTGCCCCAGGGTTCAATTCTTGGCCCTTTCCTTTTTCTGGTTTATATTAATGACCTTCCTTACATGATGGCTAATTTATCAGATATAATTCTATTTGCTGACGACACTTCTCTTATTTTTAAAGTGGATAGAAAAGATGCGGATGTCTTGCGTGTTAACGAAAGTCTGGCTGTTCTTTCGAAATGGTTCGCAGCCAATAATCTTTTACTAAATGCAAATAAAACTAAATGTATAAAGTTTTCATTACCGAATGTTCCTCAAGTTGGCGTCAATCTAATTCTTGATAGCAAAAAACTTGATGTAATTACAGAAACTGTGTTCTTAGGTATAACTGTCGATTCCAAACTGCAGTGGGGTGCTCATATTAGAACTCTCTCAGGTAGATTAAGCTCAGCGGCATATGCAGTAAGAAAAATAAGGCAGTTGACAGATGTCGCCACAGCTAGGTTAGTTTACTATGCCTATTTCCACAGTATTATGTCTTATGGCATTTTACTGTGGGGATCTGCAGCTGATGTAGACTCGATTTTCGTATTGCAAAAGAGAGCAATCAGGGCTATTTATAAAATGGGTCCTCGCGAGTCCCTCAGAAATAAATTCAAAGAAATCGATATATTGACACTGCCTTCTCTTTATATCTTAGAAAGTATTTTGTATGTTCGTAAAAACCTAGGACTTTTCAAGATTAGAAGCGATTTCCATAATATAAATACTCGTAGTAAACACGAAATTATATTACCCAAATGGAGATTAGCCAAGACCAGTAAGTCATTTTTAGTAAATAGCATACGCTTTTATAACAAGCTACCAAAAGCGGTGACTGAACTTAGCGAAGGAAAGTTCAAAACCCATATTAAGCGTGTCTTAACCAAAAAAGCATATTACAAGGTTAAAGACTATGTCGAAGATACGCTTGTTTGGCAATGACTACCTCTGCACTTGTGGCCCCCTGGTAACTCATAATAATGTGTGAATGTATCTATTAACTGCTCCATCTTTGTTGTAACATTTTTTTTTTTTTTCTAACACATTGCTTTTGCAATATTTTTATTTTATTTTATATTATCTGACTCCAACCACATTAAATTCGTTAGTTTTTCTTTTTTGGTTGTTAACGTCTCATTTATTGACAGCTTTTTTTTATATAGCCTCTTTTTATAATGTAAATGGAAGAACACTGTAGACTCCACGAATTCTTAGATTACTTCATATTTTGACTCACTTTTTTTAAATGATTATTTTGATGATTTTATTGTGCTTTTGAGTACAATATAGACCGGTTTACACTGTTCTTAAATAATACCTATACTTTTAATACTGTAATATGGAAATATTGTAACTACAACCATTTTTTTTAAAAGAGTAACCATGGAGTTTCTTGCCGGTTCTTCTCCATAGGAAACGACCAATTTCGAACCGTGCACTAGCTTCTGACGTTTTATAAGTGCCCATGTAGGCCTATGTGAAATAAAAAACTTTTGACTTTGACTTTGAAAGAAGTGCCGCATCTCATCCCAATCTGCCGACCTGTGTCGCCACATTCGCCGTTCGCCACGTGAGTCGCGGTCAGGTGGGGAGAAAGACGATACAGACTTCACCAGACAGTGATCTGAAGTTCCAAGTGGTGTGGAAACTGTTACAACACATCTGTCCGGATCGGTGGTCAGCAGTAGGTCCAGACAATTGGCAGTATGACCAACTACATCAGGCACTCTCGTCGCTTGCTTTACCAACTGAGAGAGGCCCAGCGACACTGCAAAGTTTCGAGTTTCCCTCCCAGCGTAGTCGGTCCTCTGGTATGAGAAAAGTCAGTCTTGGTGGCAGGCGTTAAAATTGCCCAGAGCGACAAACTGCTCATCAGGGTGCCGATGCAGAGATGCCGGCGGCCTCATTGAGGTGGGCAAACAGCCGAGTCGTCTCCTGGTCGCCACTGTGCGACCGGTAAACACAGGTGTAGACAATTTTGTCTACACCGGTGTCCACCAGCAACCATAAAGTTATAAAACTGGGGTCTTCAAGGTGACGGAGACGCTGGCAGCAGATGTCATTGCGGACGTATACACAGACCCCGGCACGATGCAGGAAATGGTGCTCCAATGAGTATCCCGGGTAGTCGAGATACGCCGCATCAGACGGACATCTGATCTGCGTCTCCGTCAAGAAAAGTAAGTGGGGCTTGTCAGTCTCGAGGTGGTGGTGGACTGCATCGAGATTGGAGTGCAGTCCTCGTATGTTTGAGAGATGCACATGGAACAAGAGGACGTGCATCCACTGTACACACTTACTTTTCCTTTTATTATCTGTCATTTAATTTTAGTGAATAGGGCTGGTGGAAGATGGCAGTTGAGCGAGGTGATGCGATGTCAGTTGCTGCGCCAATGTAGGGTTGATTTGGAGACTGCGGGGACGCCCGAACCCCCGCAGAGATCGCCATCGGGTCCTCTCGCCCGGTCGCCAACCGGCACGATGGGGCCACCCTGAGATTTCTCGCAGTTGGCGGGGCAGCCTTTCGTGTGTAGCTGGCACACTACTTGGGCCCCCAACTATCTGCGGTCGGCCAGCGGAGCACCGTGCTTCGGATCCCGCTACCCTCCATGATCAAATCTCCGACACAACAGCAACTGGTGCATCATACCCGGCGTACATCGCAACACAACTGTTCAGACCCATCCTCCACCTTAGGGCTTCACCAGATAACATGCCGAACACGACGGATCGTTTGGCGGCATGACTTTATCTGGCGGGTGGTAACCTTTAAGCCGGCAGTCGATGCTATGGCCTACCACCGTATTTACTGCTCGTTTAGCACTACCCAGGGGACACGTGTAGGGTGATCAAGAGTCAAGTAAATCCTACGGATGCGAGCAGTTCATCCCCTAAAATATGTTTTGATGGTGTGACCTAAAATCTTACCTATCTTACCTATACTTTTGGGAACACATTCATTGTGACTGCTAAGAAGTGGAATTCCCTTCCGGAGTCTGTGTTTCCTACAACTTGGGATTTTTGAAGTCAAGCGCGCTCCATCGTCGATCGCATCGTCGCTTTCCATGAGGTTAGGTAGCAGTCAAGCGTAAACGTATCGACAATAAAATAAAATAGGTGTATAAAAACAATCGTGCGTGCAAAGAGTCTCTCTAACTCTCGATTTTCTAATTAAATATTTGAAGTGGAGAAAGTATTTCTTAAACTTTTTGGCCCTGAACACCCGCGGCACGCAATCCAGAATCACTGCACTCTAGTTATAACGAGTTTCGTGACAATGTCCTACAGGTACCTGCCATACTATATAACTTGTCTTGTCGCTGTCACTATTCTGAAAATCGACCACAAAGCAACTATGCATCGTTATATCGTTATATATATACAGGGTTTTTTGTATAACACTAACATTTTGAACGACCGTATTATTATAGTAACATCATAAACAACAAATTTTGTGACTTTAACAAAACATACCTAATTCATTTGCCAAAAACAAGCCTTCAAGATTTCGTTTTCCTATCTAACACATTTTAACTCTGTATTTTGCTTTATTTATTTATTTCTTTTATTATAAGTACTCTCTGCACTAACAGTCGAAACCAATACGTGCAGAAAGTCATTATTATGTTACAATATGACAAAAAAAGAATAAAATAAATCATTATCATTATCATCATCATTAAAATTATCATTATATTATAGGTGCAGGTCCAAATAAATCTTCTTCTTCTTTGCCTCTTCCCACGTTAGGTGGGGTCGGCTCTCCTTATCCTTCTGCGCCAGGACAATTTGTCCTGGGTTGTCGGGTCAGGCAGTTGGGACTTCATAACTAGATTGGCCATACTAGTCCACCAGGTCAAGGGTCGTCCTCTTCCTTTTTTGCCTTCTGGGATTGCCATTGCCTTCTGGACCACATGTTGCAGGTCCAAAAATTAATATTTAAAAATTAAAATAAAAAGAATTAAAAATCAATATTACGATACATTTTTAAAAGTCATAAAACAAAAGTTGTTGGTTGCCAGTGTTTCACAAATAACCCTGTATAAAAACTGCATTGGAACGATCGACCAAGCCTTGCGTTACAACGAGTGTGGAGACTATTGGAGAGTGTGCGGCGTCAGCTCGGGGCGGTGGGTGGAGGTCAGATGTGTGCGCTCCCTGTCAGTGTTAGTCAGAGTTAAAGCCGACAACGGTACGACGGTGTCATGCCGTTGCCATCACATCTCAAGATTGTCATCACGCACTGTTCCTATAGGTTGCTGATAATGAGGACTTACAACGTCGAAGCCGTGTAGCGGTAACACGATACGATTGAATTGTTTTCAGTCAACACATCGGCAATGGAGCAGCGTGTTTAGTCGGCGCCAGAAGGACGCGGCGGCACGGAAGCGAGCTCCTGCCGGAACACGTCAACTTCTCGCCGACAGTTCAACACTGGCGAGTTGGCGACGGCTGCTCACACCGACTCACACACCACCACTACAAGGAAGTTAAAAGATCAAATGGCCAGAAAAATGAAAGAAAGTAGGTTAAATACCTTTGAAAAAAAAATAAGACGATACATAAATCAGGGCTCGACGAAGTGAACTTCTACCAGCGATAACGAATGTGCTAACTAATTCCCTGACGGAGTCTGTATTTCCTGATAGCTAATACTTAGGGATCTTTAAGAGTGAATAAGTTATTTCTAGGCAAGCGTGGCAGCGTGATCCATCGTCGACCACATCGTCGCTTACCATCAGGTGGGATGGTGGTCAAACGCGAGCCTATCAACAATAAAAAAAAATTGTCTTTCTAAAAACCACGAGCCTTTTCGGTAGCCCCAATCTGACACGGTCGTGTGGTCGCGTCGTGCTCGCGGCATGAGCGGAGAGCGAAGATATTCCTGCTGAATGGCAGCTCATTTAGTAGCATTTTTCCTGTATATAGGTGCACACAGGCAGCGCGCCGCGAGCGCTCGTTAGCTTCTGCTGGAACTGTCTGCGGCCGCATTACTGTACAATGGACAATCATGTCACATTACACTAATTTGTGTTAATGTACATATTCGTTTATATCCAATTGTATGATCATTCTATTCCATGCATGCATGTTGTATTTTTTAGCAAACAGTACATTTATCTACTTTATTTTTAACGATATCTTTTTAGTTTAGTCAAATGTCATATCAGCAGTATTTTTTATTATGGTGGGAAATCATCTAACGACGTCTTCTCTAGGGTGGAGGGTGTATAAGATGTTTATTTGGCTGAAACCACACCTATGTCCTTCAGTTGTCCTTTTCATTCGAAGACAACGGTTTTCTTTTCAGAAAATTCTCTTGGCCCTAACCTAAAAAGTTTACTGACATGTCTCTGAGGCGGACGAGGAACAATACGCATGCATTGACGACTTGCGCTCAGGCTGGACGGCGAGCTATCCATTGCTCGTCGTCCACAAGCCCACGTCTACAGTGGCTGGTAGTCTTCCGGGAGATCCGTACAATGGTGACACTCGGGTGTTTCTTCCGCGCGAATCCGGGGCAGGAACCTCCTAAACTTACCATCCTTAGGACTTACAGGCACAGCTGACTTAATATCAAAAGTAATACGGCTAAGATTAGATTCGAATTCGTCAGCAGTAGCATTGAATTTAGTAGTTTCGTCAGCAGTAGATAAACATTGGTATAATCGGATATCAGTTGATCGATCACTGTTAACAAATGACGATTTTCTAATGCCCATTTTATATGTTAAAAGTGCAAGTTGTAATTTTGATGGAATTTTATTTGTATGTGTTGAGTATCACCATTGACTACAGGCTAGTCTTCCGTTGTCAAACAAAAGCGTGTCACACCTCTATTCATCTTTCTTTCTTCATTCAATTCATTCACAATTTCAATTCAATCGGAAACTGGGAATCGAGGCGAATATAACTCTAATATAATGTCAATAATTTCGGAAATAATCGCTCCAAAAGTAAAAAAACAATGTGTCCTCCCCCCCCCCTAACTTTTGAACCATAAGTTTAGAAAATATGAAAAAAATCTGAAAAGTAGAACTTTATAAGGACTTTCTATGAAAATCATTTAGAACTTGATGGAAAGAACAGTTTTTGTACAAAAAAGACAAAAAGGTTGAACAAAATAATTTCTGGACTAAGTTTGTAGTATAAACGTATATGCAAGTATTTTTTTTAACTTCGTTTACATATTTTATTATTCTGAACGTATCTTCTTTCCTTTCAATCCAAAATTACCACCGAAAACTTCTTCTGGTACCTATGTATTAATTAGTAACCCAATTCCCCGAGAGCGCGCGCTATACTATGGGCTATTTCGCGTTCGCGCTGTTAGGATTTTTCCTGAGTTGATGGGGTCGGGTAATCAAATTGTTCGGTTGGTCTCTCCTTGGCATTGGTGGTATTATCTTATAACTACATAAAACTTCTATCAGGAACATGCTAAGGCAATTTAGAACAAAACTAAAATTCATTTTTTTAACGCCATCTATCAAAATGTTAAGGTAAAAACCAGTTCATAAATGGTTCGATAGATGACGTTGCGTAATGACGTCATCTTTTTAAAAGTTGATGTTAAGATTTTCCGTGCTTTCATGACCTACCGTGGTAAAAAATCGTTGCTTCTTAAATATATTCGTAATTTTACGAGTGCACAATCGCTGAAATTTCTACTTCTTGCATACTGTTTCAGTTATCACCGTCTTTTGTGGGGCCCGTTTTTAGGATTCCGTATTTATTAGAGTTCCGTACTTACTATGTCAACATAACAAATAGCCTCTCTTTAAACTCATAAGTGGGAACACTTATTGTGACGGACGGGAAACTACGGAACCCTACATTGAGCGTGGCCCGACACGCTCTTGGCCGGTTTTTTTCCTTCATATATCCCTATCCAATAATTTAATTCCATTTATTTTTAATTCCAGACACATTACAGAGAATTGACCAACATCGATGGTTGGAACTTTTGTAAACTGGAAATCCGTAATTATTTATATTATGTACTTAGTGGGTATATCAGAAAGACGTTGTAAAAAATTGATTAATTGTTCCATAGCTTTGTGCCAAGCCAATAATGTCCAGTACTAGCATTTCGTATTATTGCAGTAGTAGTAGTTCAGTTACTTTTATTTCGCCTATTTTAAGAAGTGTGCTTATATCTATTGATAAATTGATAATGAATGGGGTATAAATAATTAACAATTTTAAAAAGTTTATTTAAAGCACAATGCGTAATGTTATACTCAACAGCCCAAGTAGCTATATGATCTCTGAAAACATTCTTTTCCATGTCTCTCTTTATGTCACGTTCATCAGATAATTCATTATCACTTTTGTAAGGTCGATGTCGATCGAAAGTATCATTGTCAAAAACTGATGAAAATATTTCTACGGGACCCACAAGGTTTTCATTCATCTCTGCTCATACTGAGTCACTATTATAGTTACCGATTTTAAAATGTCATAGCTTTGACGATAAACTTTATAAAAGCAAAGTCAAGCATACTTATAAGAATAAAGTTCTTGCACCGGTTACATACAGGTACAGAACACTATATTTATTTACAGAAGTTATATAACTCGCCTTTTAGCATTAGCTTATAAGCTGCATTCAAATAAACGTTATAAGGGAATAGGTTTTATATAGCCCTATTAATTTTACAATTAGTATGAGGTCAATGCGACTACAAGGCTAAATTATGATATGTCTGAAACGCTATATTATATGCTTCTATAAATTCAGTGCTATAAAATGGTCATTTAGATTGGTCATATAAACGTATGAAAGATAAGATGATGAGATCAATATACCATATTAGCAAAATACTCTTAAACATGCTTTTTTAAAGAGAGTTGTAAAACGAATGCTTTTCTATAATATCTACAAGAGTTATTGCCATATAAATCATTCGTTATATAGCGATTTTGCCAATTGGGGCGCATCCCTACCGTGCGCCAACGCACCGTGCACTAGAATTAAGTAAAACACAGTGAAATAGAATGAAGTAAAATAAAACAGGATGGTTCTCATTACCTTGCGGTACTGAAACCTACGTGTTCCTTTTCTAAAAACGCTACGTTAATGCTGAGAAACAAGTAAGATGCCTCTACGTCAAGCTACGAAGTTGCTACGAAACGCTACGATGCTACTACGACATCGTTACGACACCACTACGACATTGCTCAGTGTGTCACAGTCACGAGCCACAGGTCACAGTTCAAAGGTCGCGTCCTTTTCTAAATATCGGCATTCTGCTGATCGCAGGCAAATGTCAGGCGGCGCGCGCGGCACAAGCGGCCTCCACGCGATTAATCGCGTGTCATTAACATTAATCAATACGATTATCATCATTATGTTAACTGCTACCTCGTCGCGGATAAGCTTAGGCCGTGGTTGTGTTGGTTCAGCCTGCAGCCAGCGGCGGCTGGTCATCGCGCGGTCACAGTGTCGCAGCGGCTCGCTGTGATGCACCGCGCGCGAGCTGAATGTCGCCACGACCCTTGTCACCGTTTGCCAACTATAAATAGTAGGTAAGTGCATGCCGAGCCTTTTAAATATAGGAAATTTGTTTAGTTGCACTGCTCACAGATTCTTACAATAAAAGTAAATTTCCTACTTTTTCATCCCCCTATCTCGGAAAAAGTATTTTTGCTTTTCGATATCTGAGAGTAAAAGCCGTTTTTATTAAATTAAGTCCCTCGCAATGCTCGGGAGTTAATTTTATAAATCCCTCACTATCGTTGTATCGTTCGTGATTAAAATCAGCAACCTTCGAATCGTTCGGAATTCAACCTGCCACCCGCGACTTAAATACACTGCTTTATCCCCTAGTCACATAAACTACTATTACTTTATCTCTCTAGAGAATAAAATTAAAAAATCTTTTTAAAAACAAGTTTTCAATTCAATGCGCTAAAAAGAATAAAATAAAACTCTTCCTTTAAATCTTTTACTATTAACTTATAACGTCATTACCCAATTTATATGATATAAAAGCTTGTCGCGAGATTACAGGATCAAAGTACTCGTAAATACGAATCAAACGAGCTCAAACTCAATTGGGTTGTGGAGTACCTATGTCCACTTTCCAACTCCATCATCAAACCCTAGTAACCATATAGGACCAAAGTATTCGTCATAGAACAGATGGTCGTTAGGGCCGAAAGATTCTGCAGTAGCGACCGCGTACCGGAAGACGCAGCGTTGGCTGGCTTCCTACAAGGTGGACCGAAGACCTGGTGAAGGTTGCGGGAATCCAATGGATGCGAGACGCACAGGATCGTTCATTGTGGAGACACTTGGGGAAGGCCTATGTCCAACAATGATGCTGACTCGTTAATACAAATGAAACGAGCACAAATTCGATTAGGTTGTGTCATTTTATTGCGGTGGTCTTATAACCGACTTCTAGCTCCATCATCAGACTTTGGTAACCATGTAGGATCAAAGTACGTCAATATAAATCAAACGAGCCCAAATTCGATAGGGTTGTATTGTTTTATAGCCGAGTTTCTATGGTGACCTTCCAGTTACAACATGAAACCCTAGTTACCATATAGGATCAAACTACTTGTCAATTGATACGAATCAAACGAGTCCAATTTAAATGGGGTTGTGTCGTTTTACTGCGGCATTCCCATGGCCACCCTCCAACTCCATCTTCAGATCCTGGTAACTATATATTATCAAGTACTGGTCAGTATGAATCAAAAGAGCACGAACTCGACGGAGTTATGCCGTTTTATTGCAGAGTTCCTATATGGCCACTTTCCAGCTCCATCATGTGATACTGGTTAACATACAGGAACAAAGTACTCGTTAATAGAAACCAAACGAGCCCAAATTCGATATGACTGTGTTGTTTTGTTGCCAAGTTCCTATGGCGAACTTCCAGTTCCATTATCAAACCCTGGTTACCATATAGGATCAAAGTATTCATAAATACGAATCAAATCAGCCCAAACACAATTGGGTTGAGTCGTTTTATTGCAGAGTTCTTATAGCCGCCTTCCAGCTCCATCATCACAGCCTGACAACCATATACAATCAAAGTACTCGGCAATACGAATCAAACGAGCCCAAATTCGATGGGGTTGTGTTGTTTTATAGCTGAGTTCCTGTGGTGACCTTCCAGTTCCACCATCAAACCGTAGTTACCATATGGGATCAAAGTACTTGTCAATACGAATCCAATGAGTTTAAACTCGATGGGGTTGAGGCGTTCTATTGCGGCGTTCTCATGGCCACCTTCCAACTCCATCTTCAGACCCTGGCAACCTTATAGGATCAAAGTACTGGTCAATACAAATCAAACGAGCCCAAACTCGATGGGGTTGTGTCGTTTTATTGCGGAGTTCCTATGGCCACCTTCCAGCTCCATCATCAGACCCTGGTGACCATATAGGATCAAAGTACTCGTCAATATAAATCAAACGAGCCAAAACTCGATGGGATTGTGTCGTTTTATTGCGGAGTTCCTATGGTCACCTTTCAGCTCCATCATCAGATCAGCTCCATGTCATCATAATATTGCATTGTCACGTACATAAATTTATATACATATTACATATGTATACAAAATTTCAGCTCAATCGGTAACCGGAACGCATGCCAGAGGATCATGGCAATACGGATGGTGCAGGGACACCGCACGGTTTCCCGCGAAGCGGCGAGCGTTCTGGCTGGCCTACCACCGTGGGATCTGGAGGCAACAGTCCTTGCACACATGCACGACATGCGCGTGGAGATGCAACGCCGGGGTGAAAGTCCGCTGCCGCGGCAGGTCACGGCATGGCGGACAGAGCTCCGGCGGGATATAATGGTGAAATGGCGTCAGCGACTATCCCAACCCAGTACTGGGCACGCCACAATTATGGCGGTAAGTCCCCTCTTTAAGGCGTGGAAAGACGGCGTCCTTACCTTCCGCATGAAGTAGGTCCTCACCGGACATGGCACGTTCGGGAGGTACCTGTTCCGGATTCAGGCGGAAGAGACGCCCGGGTGTCGCCACTGTGCGGAACGCCCGGAGGACACGGTGGAGCACACAGTCGAGGCGAGCCCTGCTTGGGCAGAGCATCGCCGTGCCCTCGTGGGGGCGATCGGCGGCGGAGACCTCTCGCGCAGGGCCTTGGTTGCGAGCGAGGAGGAATGGCAGGCGGTCGCCGACTTCTGCGAAGCAGTAATGCTCGCAAAGGAGGAGGCTGATCGCATCAACGGCGTTCTCGCCGCCGCCGCCGGGATTCTGATCCCGATTTCCGGCCACCGTAGGCGCGAGCTTGCGGACAGTGAGCAATGGGTAGCTCGCTGTCCGGTCGTTCGGTAACTGTCCGGACCAAGCCCAAGTCGTCGACGGCGCGCACTGTTCCCGCGCGCCTCAAGGAGTTGTCAGCAACAGTAGGGACCCAGCCGGGTCAAAGCCTACTGGAGCCAGGGTTATCCGAAAGGGAACTCGAGCCCCGGTATGAAGGCTAGAAGGAACAGGGTAGGTCGTTCAGTCAGTAAGAGTCTGACATTATCTCCCGCTCCGCCCAAGAGCGGGGGTTGTCATTGTATGATTTTTCCCACCGTAAAAAAGAGGTGGTGTAAATAGTTATTTGTTATACAAGAGTGCAAAGTTGCTTTTTAACCGCGTGCTCAATTTTGATGACCGAGCAAGTGAAGGTTACTAAAATATATAAAAAAAAAAAGACGTGGCCCTCGGGGACTGCCGCGAAAGCTATTGCATAGCATTTTTTATCAACTTATGCAATAGACCTCGCCAACAGCTGCTTAACCCCACCCATCCAAAACCAGACCTCGCCAACAGCTGCTTAACCCCACCCATCCAAAACCAAACCTCGCCAACAGCTGCTTAACCCCACCCATCCAAAACTAGACCTCGTCAACAGCTGCTTAACCCCACCCATCCAAAACCAGACCTCGCTAACAGCTGCTTAACCCCACCCATCCAAAATGAGACCTTGCCAACAGCTGCTTATCCCCACCCATCCAATACCAGACCTCGCCAACAGCTGCTTAACATCTTCCATCCAAAACCAGACCTCGCCAACAGCTGCTTAACCCCACCCATCCAAAACCAGACCTCGCCAACAGCTGCTTAACCCCACCCATCCAAAACTAGACTTCACCAACAGCTGCTTAACCCCACCCATCCAAAACCAGACCTCACTAACAGCTGCTTAACCCCACCCATCCAAAATGAGACCTTGCCAACAGCTGCTTATCCCCATCCATCCAATACCAGACCTCGCCAACAGCTGCTTAACATCTTCCATCCAAAACCAGACCTCGCCAATAGCTGCTTAACCTCTTCCATCAAAAACCAGACCTCGCTAACAGCTGCTTAACCCCACCCATCCAAAACGCCGACAGCTGCTTAACCCCACCTATCCAAACACAGACCTCACCAACAGCTGCTTAACCCCACCCATCTAAAACCAGACCTCGCCAACAGCTGCTTAACCCCACCCATCCAAAACCAGACCTCACCAACAGCTGCTTAGCCCCATCCATCTAAAACCAGACCTCGCTAACAGCTGCTTAACCCCACCCATCCAAAACGCCGACAGCTGCTTAACCCCACCCATCCAAACACAGACCTCACCAACAGCTGCTTAACCCCACCCATCTAAAACTAGACCTCGCCAACAGCTACTTAACCCCACCCATCCAAAACCAGACCTCGCTAACAGCTGCTTAACCCCACCCATCCAAAATGAGACCTTGCCAAAAGCTGCTTAACCCCACCCATCCAAAACGCCGACAGCTGCTTTCACTCATTTGTTTTCTTATCGGGCACCACGCTCAAAAAACAAATGAGTGGGGGGTGTTAGGTTATTTTCGTTACGGAATTTCTGGATTCGGTCTCCACGCTCAAGGCCCGCGATAGAAGCTATGCAACAGCTTAAAATATATAAAACCACCTGTTCGATGGGAGATAATGCAGTATGGCCGATCCCTAGGGAATAATGAGATTTGAATTTGGAACATCAAAAATCGTTAACATTGTGAATAAAATGTACGTGCATCAAACAAGTTGACTCGAAATTCAAACTGGCAACTAACAAAAAAAAGAAAATGGAGTAAAACGTTCTTATTGATGGGAGCGTTATAGAAAATTGAAACTATTATAGTAGTGAATTTTGTTTGTTTGATGAACTTGTAAATATAATACATATATTTCTCTAATAGATATATGATTTGGTCGACCAAATTGTCTTTTAATTATCTCACAGATGGTGTAAAAAGTAGAGTATGCAGCACGGGGATAAAGCTGTCTTTGTCTTGGGCGGCTTGAATTCCTCACTTAACTCAGATTTCTTTATTAACTCCCTCGCAATGCTCGGGAGTTAATTATATAAATCCCTCACTAACGTTAGGGATTAAAATCAGCAACCTTCGTTTCGTTCGGAATTCAACATGCCGCCCACGACTTAAAGACACTGCCGCAGTATTACAATATTCCCTATGTAATACTGTGACACTGCTTTATCCCCTAGTCACATAATCTACTACGAGTTTATAGAGAATCCAAATTGCCCTAGGTTGTAATGCTGAAATCTCCTGTTAAGCGCCTTCCATGGCACTCACAGCATGGCACTGGTAAGGTTCAGTCGCTGTAGGTATATAGACATAGCTGTGATGGTATGTCTATATACCAGTCCACATAATTTACTTACGTACAGGTAAGTACTAGGTACATACAATCATCAGTAAGACTCTGACTATTACTCTTATGCACCGAAGTGCCGCGAGTGATCATTATCCACGAATAACGTCTAAGAATAACTGCGCGCTGACAGTGGCGGTGATTGTATGCAGCGCATGCCCCCCGCAGTCGGCGGCCTGCACTGATCGCGACTATTTCATTGTCCAATCTAGTTCACGGGATAAATAAAGCGCACTGGAGTGCCGCGCCGCGCGACCTTCGCGGGGTCAGTCTGGCGCGTGGTGCTGCAGCGAGCGGCACACTCTGCACGTCCCACGTCACGCGCAGAAGAGCTGCCTGTGCAGCACCCACACACACACAAGAACATACTTAATTATAAATGTAATATAATATGTAGATAACATTAAAGTGCTCAAATTCACTAAAGGCATAAAGCGGATGTAAATACGTATTATAACGACCAGAATGTTTTCTTCCGTACCTACTGCTGTTTTGAGTAGAGTCCAACTAAAAAGTAAAATACAAATACCGGCACGGATCTTGAACGCCCGGCGTCAGAGTGAGGATCGCTTTGCGCATTCCATACATTGGCGAACCAATCGTCGTCGTTGTTAGATACATGCAGCAGCCCAGGGAACGAATCACGAGTGACGTCTATGACACGATGGCGTGGCGAGCCAATCACTGTCATTCCCCGCCCCCGCGTCTCACTTCGCACCACTAAAGAGACCGAATATTTGACTTCTGCGCAACTTGAAGCCAGCGCTCAAGATCCGTTCCGGTAATTGTAACTTTGTTGTATTATTATTTTGAATGGTCAGTTGGGACGATTAATATTCTAGTAGTGTGAACCACGATGATGTAGGTACTAAAAGTGTGAAATTAATAATGTGCAATGAGCATAAAACTTTATCGTCCGAATCAGTAGACGAGTGAGTGTGAGCGCAGAGCGGAGTGCAGCGCGACGCGCGGCGCAGATGTTCGCACGCATGGGGTCCGCGCGGCCGCACAACACACGCGTTCACATGTTCACAGACGATACAACGCCGCCGCCGGCCGTACTCTTAAGGACCTATCACACCACTCGATATTCAGACAGTCTTAGTCGAAGTCGCGTAGTGTAATAAAGGTCAGACTGACTTACAGTGAATGAAAAATAAGACGAGTCTGAATATCCCTTTACGTACTCTTCACTCCGCTTGTGTATACATATTGAACGCAACAATGTTAAGAGTTCGAGTAAGCTAGTCCCGTGAGGCAACAACTTGAGTAATACAATACTTAATAAGATGTCATAAATAATGAATGAATGAATTAAAATGTTTCCCAATCCGTTGAATGTCCTAATTCGTGTAGCGGGTCGCTGGTGAGGCGGGCGGCACTCACTTGTGCGGCTATTTACGTGCTGTGATATGGACGGTCGTGATGAATCACTGCTAGGGCTACAGCTATTTACCAAATATTGGAGAACGAATAATGTAAGTAATTTATATATGTCGCAGGGAAATGAGTATATCAGGGATTTCTTGAAATCTCTAGGGATATCACAAAATTCCGGTAGATGTCGAATATTCTTGTTTATTACGTCTTCTTACTAAAAGTATCCAGTGATTTGACAAAACACCAAAATATGTCGTTTCACTAAACTAAATCTAGTAAAATGACAGAAAAGTGGAAAGTGACGAATAAAAATCGAGCCATGCATTTCTCTTGCTCGTTCTAGTACCCACACCAGCATTAGTGGGAGCGAAACAAATGCGTTGCTCGAGCTGGCGCGGCTCATGTGCTTCTAGCTAACTCTCGCAATGACAGTTCAATTTGTGGCACTGCATCTGAAAATGTTGTATCTGCTTTTAGAATTGAGTTTCTGGGTAACCAATCTTTTAATATACCAGCTGAAAACGTAAATTTATAAAGACCATTTTTTATCTCCAATACTATGCCTAAAATATTTTTGAAGTCAAATGGTCCTAGCTCAACTTTTTAGTTAAAGAAGTAGATTTCACCTTTTTTATGGTGGGAAAATCATCAATGACAACCCTCGCTCTTCGGCAGAGCAGGAGATAGTGTCAGACTCTTACTGACTAAAAACCCACCCCGTTTCTTCAAGCCTTCATACCGGGGCTCGAGCTGTCTTTCGAAACTAACCCTGGCCCCGGTAGGCTTCGACCCAGCTGGGCCCCTGCTATTGCTGACAACTCCTTGAGGCGCGCGGGAACAGTGCGCGCCGTCGACGACTAGGGTTCGGTCCGGACAGTTACCGGACGGTCAGACAGCGAGCAACCCATAGCCCGCTATCCGCAAGCCCACGCCTACGGTGGCTGGAAATTGGGATCGGAATCCCGGTGTCGGCGAGAGCGCCGTTGCCTGATGCGGTCGGCCTCCTCCTTTGCGAGCATAAGTAGACTTCACCTTCTTTGCAAATTTTGCTCATTTTACTCAATTAATATTATGGACTAAAATCACACGAGCCGCGCCAGCTCGAGCGACGCATTTGTTTTGCTCCCACTAGTGCCCGTGTGGGTACTAGAGCGAACGACAGAAATGCATGACTCGATTTTTATTCGTAAATATCCGCTTTTCTGATGTATTTTACTAGATTTAGTTTAGTGACGATAAATTAGTGTTTTGTCATATCACTAGATACTTTTGGTAAGAAGACGTAATAAACAAGAATATTCGATATCTACTGGGATTTCGTGATATCCCTAGGGATTTCGCGAAATCCCTGATATCCTCATTTACCTGTGACATATATATAATTTAATTCCCATTTAAATGCACTTAGGGCGCAATTCACCAATAAAACTAATCGCGATTATATCAAACAAAACTCAGTTTGAGTGTCTAGTCGAGATTATAGCTTCATTTTGCATTACTTTCATCGCTATGAATCGAACCTAGTTTATGCTAAACTCGGTTAGAATTCTAAACGCTCATGTTTGCAACGTTTAGCTCGCTTAATCGCGGGTACCCACTTTCTTGTCAATATCATAATAATAACAAACATTGTTTGGGATATTTTTATTACGATTTGGTAATAATTCGTTACAAAATAAAGATGAAAAGGTCGATAGATGAGAGGAAGAGGAATATATTTATCATGGTTCGGCGGTTCGCAACTGTGGTCACGTAAAGGCAAAAATTCAGTCCAATAAGGAAAGTAATGATCGTCGTAGCATCTATCACACACAATAATCCAAAAAGAAAAGCAGGCTCACGGTAATCTCATAAAAAAATAAAGATGAGCACTCGTTAAACACAAAAGTTTACAAGCAAATTGTAATTTATGAAATAACAGAAACAAAAACAAAATTGCCAACACTGTAAAAAAAGTCCTCAAAATAAAATATTTTCTTAATTTTTTTACATTAAGGTCCGGTCAATATTTTTTAGTTTTTTTGTAAATTCTACTAACAATTTATTTATAAATTATAATAATTACGACATGATTGGACTGTATATTTTTTTTTTTCAAATTATCTTGGTATTGTTTTACCCATTTTGTGGGAGAATATTTTCTAATCTTGTAACAATGAGAAACATGCGAAAGAAGTAAATCACGTTTCGTTATATTACTTCGAAAAATACATTTTAAACCGCAGTAGGTTTTTTTTTTTTTTTTTATGGTGGGAAAAAATCATGCATTGACATCCCCCGCTCTTGGGCGGAGCGGGAGATAGTGTCAGACTCTTACTGACTAAAAGACCCACCCCGTTCCTTCTAGCCTTCATACCGGGGCTCGAGCGCCCTTTCGGATAACCTTGGCCCCAGTAGGCTTCGACCCGGCTGGGTCCCTGCTGTTGCTGACAACTCCTTGAGGCGCGCGGGAACAGTGCGCGCCGTCGACGACTTGGGCTTGGTCCGGACAGTTACCGGACGGCCGGACAGCGAGCTACCCATTGCTCACTGTCCGCAAGCCCGCGTCTACGTTGGCCGGAAATCGGGATCAGAATCCCGGCGACGGCGGCGGCGATAACGCCGTTGCCTGATGCGTTCGGCCTCCTCCTTTGCGAGCATTACTGCTTCGCAGAAGTCGGCGACCGCCTGCCACTCCTCCTCGCTCCGGACCATGGCCTCAACCAAGGCCCGGAAACCGCAGTAGGTCGCTGAATTGGTTGACACATGTTGTAAGCACAAAACGTGGTTACGGCATTTTAGGTGCCTTCTCATTCAAACTTCGTTTTTGTGAACGCGGTTGAAATGGTGCTGGTGAAATCTGTAAACTAGATTCCGCTGAGCTCAGTTTTGTTGAACTAAGGTTGAGTTGCACCATTTAACTATAACGATAACCAAACCATAACCAGCCGTGAAACGGCCGCCTATTGGTCAATTCGACGATTTGACAGCTGTTAACGGCTTTGTTATCGTTATAGTAAAATGGTGCAATTCACCCTAAGTTTTTATAGCAAATGATGAAATCGCGAGCCCCTTAGGTGCCTATTGCTTTTTTTAAGAAATTTGTAATTCTATGTAACCAATAATATGGGAATCGGTGCCCTACAGTAGTTGCGCATCTGTATTGGTATCTACGCACGCACACACAAACTCTAGTGAGTGACTGAATCAATATCAAGTAAAAAAAGTAGTTTATTTTATTATAATATTCTACTTTTGAATTCCAAAATAACAATAAAAAAAATTGAGATAAAAACTAGGTAGGTACTAAAAGAATAATCGGTGGCGGTAATCGATTCAATGGCCGGTCCTGAATATAACTTTAACATCGACTTATACATACATGTACTTATATGTGCGTGGTACATTTTATATCGATGAACTTTAAGAATGCGCCTATATTATGTTAGATACACGTTGTATTCCAGTATACTAACTTCGTCCCAAGGAAACGTACCCCCGGGAAAAAAGGACCGTAACCGCTTTTACAAAATCTATTTGAATACGAAAAATCATAGTTGATTTTAGCTGTTTAGGCATAAATACGTAACGAGCTGACAGACAGAGATACTTTCATGTTTATCATTGTAATTTATAAAACAACGGGCCCGCAGGCAGCCCGCAGGCAGCCCGCAGGCAGCCCGCAGGCAGCCCGCAGTCAGCCCGCAGTCACGGTAGCCGGGGAGGAGCGACGCTCGCCTCGACTAGTCAAAATATAAATATTTGGGTCGCGGGTCGCGGGTCGCGGGGCGCCTCCAGCAACACAAGCAATTAACTACGAGGCTGCACTCCGCCCGCCGCACGTTCAATACATCTTGTCAAACGGTTCGACGTTCCAGACGGATACACGCGAGGAAGTGGAATAAATCGCAAGGGCATTCTAAACTTCTACTCAGTCATCACCGAGTTAAAAGACAGACCGAGGTAAAAGAAATAAGCGTGAATTTGATTCGACTTGATGATAATAGCAATGTCATACCAAATCTAATCTCGCATCAAAATCGCGATCCTGTAGATCAGCGAGGTTGAAGACAGCAACCAGCTCATTATTATTAATTAAAAATTATCTAAACATATTGATAGTTTAGAGGTCAGAATGATGATGAACGATAAACTTTGTCTGGGCACGGCGATAATTTAATACTGTTAGGCACAATAAAACAAAAATACTAAAAACTAATATGTATTTCATCGACTACTGACGGGATTTCTTCGAGTGAAGTTCAGCGGCAGTATTAATGATTCCTGGTGGAAATTCACAATATGAAGTAAAATTGGTGTAATTTTGTATCTCAAGTGTCTACACAATTGGACAATATGAGGAACCATGGGAAAAGGCGTGAACTCGGTGAAATGGAGCTGAGAATTTGAATGCAGTGTTGATGACATCAGCGAAGTTTCCCGAGAGGGTTGACTTTTTTTTTAGTTGGGAAAATCATCTAGTGACATCCCCCGCTCTTGGGCGGAGCGGGAGATAGTGTCAGACTTTTACTGACTCACCCACTCCTGACTGACCCACCCCTGGTCCTTCATTGCCTTTTGTACCGATGCCGAATCTTCCTTTCATAAACAGATCATTTGTTCGCTGACACGTCAAAGTCTTGGGCTTGGTCCGGACGGTTACCGGACGGTCAGAGGGCGAGCTATCCGTTGCTCGCCGTCCGCAAGCCCGCGCCTACGGGAGAGGATTGACTTTGTGTCGGACTTTTACTGACTAAAAACCTACACCTGTAACTTCGTTGCCTTTCGTACCGGGGCCTAACCTTCCTTTCAGAAACAAATCCTTGGTCCCAGTAGGCTTCGACCCAGCTAGGCGTGCGCGTGAAACATTACGTGCCGTCGACATCTTGGGCTCGGTCCGGACGGTTACCGGACGGTCGGACGGTGAGCTGCACATTGCTGATACATTTGCTGCCAAATACCTACTACAAAAACTTTAGAATGTGTATATCCATATTCTAATAGTAAACAAATTATATATAAGAAGACATGGCTTAAAGAACTTATGTTTAAAAAGTTTTTAAGCTATTGCATAGCTTCTATCGCGGGCCTTGAGCGTGGAGATCGAATCCAGAAATTCCGTAACGAAAATAACCTAACACCCCCTACTCATTTGTTTTCTTATCGGTCACCACGCTCAAAAAGTGTAACTTCAATTAATATCAAAGAAAGAATTGTTTTTTTTTTTTTTAAATAAAGGAAAAATATACTGCAAAAATAAAATAAATAAATAATTATAAAAGCTTTACCGCGGCAGTCCCCGAGTGCCACACGTCTTTTTTTTTTCTTTTTCTATCTAACAAAAAAAAAATAATATTACGTTTGGAGTTATTGGCGGGATATCTTTGAATGAAGTTCAGTGTCTGTTTCGATTATTCCAAAATTCCTAGAGGATATTGCGGTGTAAAATTGGTGCAGATTTTATACTATTGAACATTGTTTTAACAAGTAGAGTGAGCGAGTTTATGCTCAAAGCCCTGTAGACAGGGCCGGTTTATGCATGTCGGGGCCCCTAGGCAATGCGCGTCTCGGGGCCCCTTTACCCTTTTCTGACTTCTAATATATTTTGTGTCTTACATAAATTTATTCATTTACGTTGTTTTTAGGGTTCCGTAGTCAACTACGAACCCTTATAGTTTCGTTTAAATCGACAAAAATGGTTTATATTGGTATTATTAAACGGATGGGTTTAATTCGTTTTAAGCCGGCATTACATCTGTAATCAGGTGAATAAAATATATAAAAAATAATAAAACTTACGTAGATATAATAATTGTAACTTCAGTTTATGAAACTGTAGTTTACACTATTTTAATTTTCTCATCGTTTCATCGATTTTCTCGAAGCCCTGCAGAAGTGTTTCGGTCTTTATAAATAAATATCCAGTACTAAGATCTAAAATCGTAAGTTTTAAACACAAACTGTAAAACTCTCTTTTTTTTCACGGCCGTAAAACTCTCAAAGAAATTCGTCGAAGTGAAAATTTAACGATTAAATAGTACGTAAATGTTGTCTGTGATACATATTGAAAAAATCGGGGAATGCCCCGGTCATGCGAACGAACTAGTACTGCCAATCTTATGAAAGTAGCGTGGCCATAGAATATGGTACCTTTAAAAATCCCGTAAAAATATATGTTATTCTACAATGTATTTAGGAGAAGATCTTCGTTTTATAAATTAAAAAAATATTTTAAAATGTTGATTTTAAAAATGCAGTGATGTACACGGGCCGATAGTAATATATCGAACTATGTTTCGTTTTTCCATGTAGTTGATTGATTCAATTTTATATTATGTAAATTGATATAAACAAAATTATCAACAAAAGCCAATGAATATGCTCTGCACTCACACGTTGCTAATGAAAGATTGTGTTTTATAAACTTCGTCTGCTGACAGCTTTTCGCATAATCCAAAAATGTAGTCTATTTTGTTCCTGAAGCGCGGGGCCCCTGAACCTGGCGGGGCCCCTAGGCAGTTGCCTAAAGTGCCTAATGGATAAAACGGCCCTGCCTGTAGAAGCTTCTCGATTAGTCAGCAGAGTACAACGGGAATATTATCCGACTTCAGTGATGGTTTGTGGGATGTCAGCTATCAAGGAGTGACTGAGCCATATTTTGTGCAAAAGGTATCAAACATGTACATGTGTATCATCATATGATTCCTGGGAAAATGGTAAAGCCTCTTCACGACACCATGTTCAATAGTCGAGAATGGTCCTTCATCAAGACAGTACTGGGTCTCCGCGCTCAACGCTCTCGTGGATGCTAAACCTGATTGTGACGTGCTCGCGGATGAATGAAGAACATTTTGTCTGTTTGTTTGGAGTTTTTTGAGATGAGTGTATCTGAGATGACTGTGGTGTAGCATATCTCAAAAAAATTGTGTCTTTAACTAATGTAATTGGCCTTTGGCCGTGTTATGTTACAGTAAATAATATTCATATTCATATCTTTATTTGCATACCATAATATCATGTCATGTGTTGACCCAACTTTAACAAATTCACAATTAAGGACCCTGTAGGGCACAGCAAAAAATAAAATATATATGTATATAATAAAATAAATAAATAAAGCTGAAAATGAGGCTGTACTGGATCTGGATCGAATAAAATTAATCAGATCGAGGCGTCGTCTGAACCCAATTTATTTACAAAAAATATTTAAATCTCGTAAACAGATGGGATCCTGCATTTCCGGTCCCGCAAAAAAGGAGCGAGATCCCGTATGTGCGGGAACCTGCGTCTGCGCAAATGTGGGATTGGACCTAGTCATACTTGACGCGATATCTTTGTACTTGTTGGCACATATTTAAAACAGTTAGTACACAGGACGTTAATCCGTAGTTGAAGGCCCTAGCGCCCGAACAGTGCCACACAAACAGTGACTTTCTGAAGCCTACCTACTCATCGGTAACCGAAGAAGCAGCTCGAAGTGGTCTGCTGAAGGAAACCGCTTAAACCTGATGTCTATAGAGAATCACCGGGAGGCCTCCCACCAAACACGCGTGGTGCCGCGCAGCTGACTAATATCTAATCAATAAAAAGAGGAACACTACCACAATACGCCTTGTGCTTTGGAATTGATATAAAAATTTGGTCATTATCATCTACGACGTGCAATGAAAGCTCTATTCAATCATCAACTGTTGTAAATTATAACGTAACTAACTGCTGCTGGCGACTTCGCCCGCCTCAATGTACTAAATTGTCCCAACAGAATATATTTCCGGGATAAAAGTAGGTACAAGCTATTCCAGGACATGTTCGAACCATGTGCCTTTCTAAACTAATACCACGTGTCAAAAGCCAAACGGAATTGTTATTGTCTAAGAAATGACATAATTATGAAATAGGAGTTGTTCGGACGCGTATTTAATAAATAATGGCGCCGGCATGGAACTGTTCATCTTGTCGGCGTCGCCGTGTCGCTATGGTGAGCGAGCGTCTTGTAGTCGATATGGGGAAAAGTAATCGATAGAACCTCGTCCGAAGTAATTGTCCGAATCGGTGCCAGCGTTACTCCATAGCAGCGAACAAATAACAACAACCGCGCAGAACGCAAGGACCTGCTACTAGCTTCTACTCACTACTTTGTTACGTCGTAGGCATTAGGAACGGAAGTTTGGCTTATCAGATTAGGCTTCCGGCGGTATTCCCGTTAAAATATATAAAGTTGAATAGGTAAATGTGGTTAACGTTGTACTAATTAGATAAGAACAAGGATAATTACTAGAGGAAAGTAACCAAATATGGAATAGTATCTCAATATGGAATCAAAATAGTGTTCTTCTATCTCTTTAAAACATAATACTTACTCGTGTACCGGTTGCAAGTTGGCAGTTGAGCAAATGATGTGCCCATGGTGAGAGTTGGTAGTGTTTTCACTGCAAGAATAATTTTTTGAGGTAGTTTTTAAGATGCTCGGAAGAAACATGGATCAATTGTCTTTTTTGTGCGCATTAGGTACATGGTAATTGCGCTGATGCAGAGTTCGATACCTTGAGTTGTGATTTTCGCAAATAGATTTAGCCAAAATGTATATATTTAGATTTGTTGTATTCCATTTTTGGGATCTATTCCATAATTAGAACCCTTTTTGCTGATTTTGTTTATAAAAAAATTTTGAACTTTAAATTAATGCTAAACATAACCAGAGCGTTATTAAATTAAGTGCAAACGTGTGGCAAATCGTAAATATTAATAAATGATTTCATTTATGTACAGAATTTTTTTTGTTTTTATATAACAAGAATTGAATGGTATTCCATATTTGGTTACTTTCCTCTAATTAAGAAACTTTGTGCAGGAAAAATTGTGTGTATTCCCAAAAAAATAAAATAACAAAACAGCGATCGTTATATTTGTTTCTTCTTCGTACAAAATAAAGAATTTTTTGAGATTGGCATTGGAATCTGGATTGGTAATAAGAAAATAAAGTGTTCTATGGTGCGGGACAGTGTGCTACGTATATCTCCCCTTGCGCCAGCGCCGTCGGCGGCTGCGGTCCGTACTGCTGACCGTTGCATGTTGACCGACCCCACTCGAGCATCAGTCTCCCTAGCACCAGTCGGTTGTTGCTAAACTTTGCAAGATTGTGCTAAAGTCACCAAATTAGTTCTATTGGATTCCATGACCGCGTCTGACGCGTGACACGACAAAGATGGCGTTAACTCCCATCAAAGGGAGTGGCCCAAATTCTTAGATAGAAAAGTATTTCTAGAAAAAGTAAGCGGGGCCTTTGTCCTCAAGTGAATGAGACAATACAAGCTAATTAGACGAAGTTGGACGCCGCCCGCCGCACCCGTATTGTGGTCGGAATTAGGTCGACGGAGCAACGCTCTACTTACACACACACGAGCGACCGCGCCGCATCACCGCGCTCGCTGACAGACGCGACTGGGCTGACGTTACAACAATCATTGTATAGTGAACTGACGGATACACAACAACCAATAAGGTGAATGGATGAACAAGACAAGATCCTGATGGACCTGATGCTTGGCCCTTCAGCATCGAAGGCATCGTATAAGATAATGCACGAGCTGCTAATGCTTCCCGGCACCGGCTCACGCCTTTACTCTTGGGTGACATCATTAGGTGGTGGTGGTGGTTGGTGGTTTCTTGGGCGAGAAAATCAGGGATAACCGGATGGCTCAGGGAAAAAGTACCTTCATCAGGAGTGCTCACTGCTATGGTGCATTAAACGGAACCGGATCAAATCGGAGTTATAACCGTCAGATGGAAAAACCCAGCAACACTGTCTGCCATTCCTTTAATTCTTTATTTATTTATTTTATTTTATTTTTATTTTATTGATTTTAAGAAAACTTACAGCTAATACAGTACAGTAAAAACATTATAATATACAGAAGAAGGCCAATTACAAGTTTCCACATATATAAACTTATAAATAAAATTAAGAAACGGTATAAAAGCGTGAGCAATAAACATAGAAATATTAGACAAAAAGAAACAAAGATACGATTGTACACTATAACAACTTATAAACTAAGTAGATAACAAAGTTCATGTACATAGGCGAGCTTAACTCAAATATATGTATGTATATACATATATGCTATATCATTGTGAAAGGTAATGCTTTTTAATTTTCCTCTTGAAGACATCTAAAGAAGGGCTGGTACGTAGGAAGTGTGGGAGGGAGTTCCACAGACGAACTGCAGTTACAGAGAAGGAACCATCGTAACGGCGAAAAGTGTGAAACAGGGTACGAAGAAGTAGAGAATTGGCAGTGCGACAGGGTTTACCCCTCGGAACGAAGTACTCAAAGCGTTCACGAAGGTATTGTGGAGAATTAGGGTTGTGCAGGATAGAGCAGAGAAGAGACTCACTTGTTTTGTTATTCTTGACGGAGACGCAGATTAGATGTCCGTCAGATGCGGCGTACCTCAACTACCCGGGATACTAATTGAAGCATCATTTCCTGCAGCGTGCCGGGGTCTGTGTGTACGTCCGTAATGACATCTGCTGCCAGCGTCTCCGTCACCTTGAGGACACAACACTTTCCACGCTATACCTGTTGGTGGACACTAGTATGGACAAAAAAAACTACTGAGGTGTCAAGGGACACCCGGATGGAACGAAGTTCCGTTCTGGCTTGCTTTCTATAAGAGAGAGAGAGACAGACAGAGAAACATGCGCACGCCGCACGGCTTACAATAGCTTACTATAGCAAAAAGTGTCGTTACAACTTTTCGTGAGAATTTTTTCCGTCTAGCCAATACAATATAACTAAAAAATACTATCCTATTTTATGTACATTTTGTCACCACTATTTCAACATCTTCGAAATCATGAAAACGCCACTCATGACGAAAAAGTTGATAATTTCTGACAGCCGCCATCTTAGATTTACATTTTGACAGCACTATTGGCTTCAACAACCTCAAAAACCATGAAAAAGACACCCATATCGAAAAAGTTGATAATTTATTGCAGCCGCCATCTTGGATTTACATTTTGACAGTACCATCGGTTTCAACACCCTCGAAAACCATGAAAACGACACCCATGACGAAAAATTTGATAATTTCTCTCAGCCGTCATCTTGGATTTATATTTTGACAGTACCATCGGTTTCAACACCCTCGAAAACCATGAAAACGACACCCATGACGAAAAATTTGATAATTTCTTGCAGCCGCCATCTTGGATTTACATTTTGACAATACTATCGGTTTCAACACCCTCGAAAACCATGAAAACGACACCCATGACGAAAAATTTGATAATTTCTTGCAGCCGCCATCTTGGATTTACATTTTGACAGTACTATCGGTTTCAACACCCTCGAAAACCATGAAAACGACACCCATGACGAAAAATTTGATAATTTCTTGCAGCCGCCATCTTGGATTTATATTTTGACAGTACCATCGGTTTCAACACCCTCGAAAACCATGAAAACGACACCCATGACGGAAAATTTGATAATTCCTTGCAGCCGCCATCTTGGATTTATATTTTGACAGTACCATCGGTTTCAACACCCTCGAAAACCATGAAAACGACACCCATGACGAAAAAGTTGATAATTTCTTGCAGCGGCCATCTTGGATTTACATTTTGACAGTAAAAGTGTCGGTACAATTTTTCGTGAGAATTTTTTCCGTCTAGCCCCCTTTCACAACGCGCGATAAGCAACTTCGTTCCAATTGTCTATGCCTATATCTATCGATCGCACAGCGGTGATCAGGAGACAATTCGAATGTTTGACCACCTCAGTGAGGCCGCCGATAAGGCTCTGCATCGGCACCATGATGCGCAGCTCGTCGCTCGGGGGGACTTTATTGCCTGTCACCAAGACAGGCTTTTCCCGTACCAGAAGAGCGACCATGCTGGGAGAGAAGCGCGAAACTTTGCGGTATCGATGGGCCTGTCCCAGCTGGTGAAGCAAGCGACTAGGGTGCCTGATGTAGCTGGTCATACTGCCAACTGTCTGGACCTTCTGCTGACCATCGACCCAGACAGATATATCGTAACAGTTTCTTCACCACTTGGAACTTCAGATCACTGTCTGGTGAAGTCTGTATCGTCCTTCTCCCCACTTGACTGCGACTCTCGTGGTGAACGGCGAATGTGGCAATACAAGTCAGCATATTGGGATGAGATGCGTCACTTTTTTGCGTCTTATCCTTGGCAGCGGGTCTGCTTCTCTTCTAAAGATCCGTCGAGGTGTTCGGATGCTGTGTCCGAGGTGATGCGTCAAGCTATGGAGTATTTCATTCCTTATAGTGACGTACCCAACGGAAGCTCAGCTCACCCATGGTTCAACGCTGATTGCGTTCAAGCTGAAGAGCGTAAGCATTCGGCGTTTCTAGCCTGGGTTGACGCTCGTGACCGCAAATCTCCGGATCTGAGCTCAAAAAGAGAGCCTTTAACCGTGCTGTCAAGTCCTACGAAAAGGCACTAAAGAAGGCTCGCTTTGACCGCATTGCCCATATTGGTAAAAAGCTTTCTGCACAGCCATCCGGTAGCAGAGCATTCTGGTCCCTTGCCAAATCGGTTGAAGCGAACTTCTGTCGGCCCACATTGCCTCCGCTGGTTAAACCTGACGGAACACTGGCTCATACGGCGAGAGTGCGCAGGAATTGCATGACTTGATTCCGCCAACTCATTTCTACCATCGGACAAACCGACGCACGGCGAGTATCCACCCTTACGTTGTTGAAACATCTACGGTCCGGACTAAGCGTTTCGCCTCATCATTTATACCGCGTACATCGAAGGACTGGAACAATTTGCCTGCTGCGGTCTTCCGTCTGCTTATAATTTAGGTGTCTTCAAGGCTAGAGTGAATGGGCTCCTTAATATACTAGTGCGCCTCACCATCAACGATTGCATCACTGCTTACCATCAGGCGGGATCGCTGTCAAGTACTAGTTTATAAAAGATAAAAAAAAAATAACGCCGACGCCGAATTTTTTTTATTTTTTTTTATTATTATTTATAGGCTCGCGTTTGACCACTATCTCACCTGAATCCGCAACCACTTCAATCTGGTCCGAAACTCCGACACATGATAGTATTTGGGGAGGCCGAAAATGTAGCGGATTCACTAGTTCTGCAGTCGCTTGAGTTTGTTTAGGAGAACCTCCGTTGCATCTAGAAAACAGACATCCGCATAGTCTATTAGTGGTAGAAGAAGAGATTGCGCAAGGGTGACCCTAGTATGAAATGGTAGGAATTATTGGAGACCTTTAAGGGACTGAAAAGAGTATAAGACCCTCCTACTAACATCAGCTATATGAACATCCCAAGAATGATTAGTATCCGTATGGACGCCCAGATTCTTAGCACTTTTCGAGTAAAGTATGGGTACTGAGTCATACACTACTGGTGGGAGAGACTGGTGATTCAATAAACTAAGCATATATCTGCCACCAATAATGAGCGCTTGAGATTTATTTGGATTCAGTAAGAGCCCAAAGGACTTAGCCCACTTGTTGATATTTTCAAGGTCATCATTGATGGCAGCTATAGTCTCAACGAGTTCGCCGACTTTAAAATGACGATATAACTGCAAGTCGTCTGCGTAGAGTTGATATTTAGAAGTTAGGACCTTAGTGAGAACGTTTATAAAAACTGAGAAAAGTAGAGGACAGACGACGCCACCCTGAGGTAGGTACACCCGCAGCCAAATCACACCATTCAGAGGAATCCTCATCAGATCGAATAGACAGCGATGATGATGTGATTCCTTCGATGATGAAGTCTAATAAATAAGCCTATGTAATCCAACGCACGCCAAAATTAAAGTAACGGTTTAGTAAACCGGTTCTTAAATACGTAATTCTACGATCTAAAACGATATGTAAGGAAATACTACATAATTAACGAATGTCAGCCGAGCTGACATGGCGGGACCAGATTGACGTCAAATTTACAAAAACCAGATGTCAGGAGCGCGGGGCACTCGCCGGCGCCGCTTAGTGGCGCGTCGAGCGAGCGTCCTTCGGTCACCGTCGCGGCACACAAAACACTGCACTGTTACATTGTACGGCTAGTGTTCCGAAAGGCCGTGACGTCACTCTGTTTACCCAAAATTAGATCGACTTTTTTAATGATGTTGTTGTGCTGTGCTGTACCGAAACTTCGATCTCTAAAACTAATCGTAAATTTGGGTAAAATAAATAGATAGATATAGGTAATATGTTTTGCCCAGTTGCCGTTGTTCTGCGAGCGTTGTCAACTAAAGTCAATCCAGGTGAAGTAACGCTTGCTGCGGTTGGTCCATCATACTCTACTTAAATTTGGTCCAAACGTTACATCATAATTTAAAAAGGAACTGATATTCCGGCAGTGGACACTTTCCAGCACATCGACCGTGACATTTATTTCCTGTTTTAGACTACACGGTCAATTTGTCACTTGTGTTGTGGCCACTTACTTTTTTGTCTTAGGTATGCTAAAATAGTAACAATGCGTTTATTTGAAATCTTAAATTAAGAGTAAGTCCCTTCTTTGAGGAGTGGCTGGAGCGGCAGCACGGCGTCCTCACTTTCCGCATGACGCAGGTCCTCACCGGACATGGCAAGTTCGGGAAGTTCCTGCATCGGATTCAGGCGGAAGAAACGCCCGGGTGTCGTTATTGTGTGGACCGCCCGGAGGATACGGTGGAGCACACGGTATAGGTGTGCCCCGCTTGGGCAGAGCACCGCCGTGTCCTCGTAGAGCCAATCGGCGGCCACGACCTATCGCCAAGCGAACGCCGGAGTTCGCGCGAACGTTTGCTCGTGATTTCGCGCCATTCGGTTGAACACTAAGATTATTAAAAGTCCTCGTAGATTATTAAAATTTTGAGCGTTTTATTTATTGGTTATGTATCTAAGAATGTAAATAAGAAATTCTTCATAAAGTAGTCTGTAAATTTCGAAAATAAGCAACCTTTCCATTTTTCCGTATTTATACCTATTTAAATGCTTGGGGTCTCAGGGGTTAAAATAAAAAGGTCACGGCAGGTCATAGTTGGCACGAGACAGCAAACAGCTGGGTGAAATTGTAAAACAACCCCTCAGTCGCCTGGATGGCCCAGTGATAATGTATTTTTGCTAACATTAGTCAGCTTATAACTTTGTGATTTTTTATGATACAGTTATGAAATTTTGTACATTGATTCTTTACATAAAAATACTAGACATGTGTCGAGTTAGGTTTCGAATATATACAAAAACCAGTGTTGTGTAGGTAGTGTAGCTACCTTCCTGGGGAGTTTGCGTACATTTGTGGTTGAGGTTTAGCTGAGGGGTAAAAGGGTGAAATACAACAAATGCCATTTTTTTTTATCATATCGGTGAACTTTTTCATTTATAATTTTTTTGTATATTTTTCAGGTTTTATGTAATCTTTAGGATATTAAATACCCCCAAATTTAATATCATCAACGTATCATTGAAGACTAAGGAAAAAATTCAGTTTAAATTCTGGTTTCCACCGATGTGACAAATCGGCACCGATTATTTTTTCTGTACACCGATATGATAAGTTTATCCACAGAAATGATATACATATCCAGCGATATGATAATCTATCCACCTTTGAACATCAAAAAGGAAATAGTAAGTACCTATACGGGGTGTCTTTGACATCGACGCACAAACTAATACCATGGAGTACATGATTCTGGACCCCCCAGTGGTGGAATTTTCCGTCGGTTTTTTCTGACGTGCTTGGTCGGTTTTTTTGTGGTGTTGTGTGACGTTTTCCAAGACAAAAATAAAAAATAATCGAGCATAACTGTCAAGCTATCAATGACATTTTTCTTTCAGTTGACAAGTCGACGTTTATGTATTCGCTCTTGGGAGAAATAATTATGACACAAATTATTACAAGCGAAAGTTTGTATGTTTGTTACTCTTTCACGCTACACTTATCCCAACCCGAAGCCAAATGACGTGCATGTGCAGTATTTGGGTTCGGGTTGGGATAAGTCCGGTTGCCTTTCTTCTAGCTTAACATTCTCTATCTTTTCTTAAATGCTCCTGTCTTAACACAGGATTACCTTTGATTTTAGCTTTTCTTATTCTGTCCAGCAACCTCTCTTTTTTCTCCTCCTCCTTTAGTTTTGGCCTCGGCATTCTTAAAAAAAATTAATCCATTAGGATGTTTTCTTATCATTTATTTATTATTTTGCTAATTATTATTATGTACTTGCTATTTTTTTAACTAGAAATTACTTATTTTCTAGAAAAAACCATGCTTCACCTCACCATCACCATCTCAGCCTATAAATAGACGTATATTACCGAATACAGACTTCCCCTAATGATACATTTATGCATCTACTACCCAGTGATATCGTGGCAATGATTTTGGCAGTCTATGTAGGTAAGTATGTATGTATGTATGAATGTTTGTATGTTCCATTGTTTCTTTGTATACTTAACAAAATGACATGGGATCTACCGATATAATTAAAGCGACTCACCGTGGTGATAAAATGATCTACCGATATGATAAAGCAATCTACCGGTGTGACAAAACTGTGCGTTGATCATGAATTAAAACACCGACATTAGATATAAGACACCGATTGATTTTTTCTTATCATTTCGGTGTAAAATTATCACATTGGTGGTAATAAAGACCATCGATTACACCGATATGAGAACACCGACGTGAGAAATAATTACACACTTTTTGGAAAATTAGAAAAAATGCATAATATCTATGATAAATTCAATAACAGTCAATGCAGCTAATTCACTTACTACCTCTGTGCTGATTGTCCGGGAGCAACTGAAATGGCGTACTTACGTCATTGGCGGGAATATGCAGCGATTTGACACAAGTCCGTCTTGACTGCGCACTAGCACACACTAACGAGGGAAATAAAATTGAGGTGGGGACGCTGTCGGACTCGTCAATGTAAAGTTAGGTTTAAATTACTTTTGTCCACCGATATGAGAACATTTCGCAGGACAAGTACGTTTGTGCCTCTCAGTAATAATATTCGTTAATTATGTAATAAAATATGCTATATATTAATCATCATCATTTCAGCCGATACACGTTCACTGTTGGACATAGGCCTCCCCCAAGCGTCGCCACATCGAGCGTTCCTATGCGTCCTGCATCCATCGGTTTCCTGCTACCGTCACCAGGTCATCGGTCCACCTTGTAAGAGGCCTTCCAACACTGCGTCTTCCACTCCAAAACCTTTCGGCCCCAACGGCCATCTGGTATATTAACATCTGGTATATTAATAACAAAACAAAAAAAAAAAAATTCTATGAAATACAAGGTGCAGTTTTAAAACTGCACAATATTTCAGGAGGTTGTAATAAAACTCATAAATAATCATGTAAAAATACGAAACCTGGTCAATAATCAGTAATACTTGTTATTTAATTTTTTAATTACAATAAACTAAATCGATTGATCGATGGCCGCGGGGGCGTGGCTAGGGTGTGGCGTGCGGGATGATGATTGGATGATACATTATTTATGAAACTATCGTTGCGAGTTAGTGTGTGTGAAAACGCCCTTTATTGTTCCGTGTTTGTGTGTGTGAAAAAAAGCGCGGTTATAAAAAAAAAAAAAAATTACCTACTTATTTTATTATTGATTCGGGTCGAGAATCGCTAACATAATTACCTCCTGAAATATTTTGCAGCTTCAAAACGACACCTTGTAGAATAATAGGTTATACATATACTTAACTTACTTATTTTTATTAGTGTATGAGCTTGTTTGTTTGTAAAAAAAAGTAGAGGGACAGCACCGATTGTGAAATAAAAAACTTTTTACAAAAAAAAAACACGACTTCACTAAAAAACACTAAAACCATCAAAATAATTTTAATTTCGGAAGTCGGTGTTTCTCGATATTGTTTGTTCCTTATTTAACACCGACTTCCGAAATTATAATAATAATAATAATAATAATAATGTTTGCCTCTCAGAATGGATGTAGGAACGGATCCCGCGGCACTAAGGAGCTACTCCTCATAGACATGGCCATAAGCCAACAGGTTCGTCGATCCCGCAGGGATCTGTCGACATGTTGGATAGATTATAAGAAGGCCTACGACTCTGTTCCACATACATGGCTCATGAAGGTGTTGGAGTTGTATAAAATAGATGCAACTCTACGCACCTTCCTTGAGTCATGTATGAGGCAATGGAAAACAGTCCTTCGCTATCCAGGATGTCGACCGATCCAGAGGAATGATGAACCAATATGGATCAAACGGGGAATATTTCAGGGCGACAGTTTGAGTCCACTTTGGTTTTGCTTAGCCCTGAATCCTTTAAGCACGTTGCTGGAGGATTCAGGTCTGGGCTATAGGTTGAGAAGAGGTGGTCAGGTCCTATCTCACCTGCTTTACATGGATGATCTGAAACTTTTTGCCCACAACAATTCGCAACTGATGGAACTACTGAAGGTAACTGAAACTTTCAGTAGTGCCATCAGGATGGAATTTGGTGTGGACAAATGTGCAGTCATGCATGTGAGGCGAGGGGAGATAGTGGAATCCGAGGGAATTCAACTCTCGGATTCCATACACCTTAGATCCCTCTCCTCGACCGAAACTTATAAGTATTTGGGTATGTCGGAAGCGTTAGGCATTAACGTCGCTGACATGAAGCAAGCGTTGAAGGAGCGCTTCTTTGGCCGCTTGAAGAAAGTTTTAAACAGCCTTCTGTCAGGCGGAAATAAGGTGCGCGCCTTCAACGGTTGGGTCATGCCGGTTTTAATGTACTCTTTCGGCATACTCAAATGGACTCAGACTGAGTTAGACGCTCTGGATAGGCGGGTCCGTACATTGCTGACCGCAAATCGGATGCATCACCCACGATCTTCGGTGATGAGACTGTACATCCCGCGGAAGTGTGGAGGTCGAGGTTTTTTGAATGCAAAGACTCTACACAACCGCGAGGTGTGCAGCCTCAGAGAATACTTTCTCAAAACTGACGTGGGTATGCACCGCGATGTGGTCGCAGTGGACAAGGGACTCACCCCGCTGTCCATGGCTAAAGAGAACTGGCGCAAACCTGTGGTACTTACCACTGATGACCGCAAGGAAGTATGGAAAGGCAAGGAGCTTCACGGGCGCTTTTTTCGGGCTCTTCATGAGCCTGATGTAGATTTTTCGGCGTCCGTGGCCTGGTTACGATTTAGCAACCTCTTCGGAGAAACTGAAGGTTTTGTCTGTGCGATTATGGACGAGGTTATCTTGACGAACAACTACCGGAGACATATTATGAAGGACGGGACGGTTGACGTATGTCGGGCATGTCATCGTCCGGGTGAGTCCATCAGACATATTATCTCTGGTTGTTCTCGTCTGGCTAACGGCGAGTATTTGCACAGGCATAACCAAGTAGCCAGGATTCTTCACCAGCAACTTGCTTTGAAGTACAACCTAGTGGACTCTGAGGTACCGTACTACAGGTATGTGCCCGACCCAGTTCTTGAAAATGACCATGTCACGTTGTACTGGGATCGGTCTATCATTACTGACCGGACTATTGTAGCCAATAAGCCGGACATAGTAGTGATAGACCGATTAGCGCGCCGTGCAATGATAGTCGATGTCACCATCCCGCATGACGAGAATCTCGTGAAAGCTGAGAAAGAAAAACAAATAAAATATCTTGACTTAGCACACGAGGTTGTCGACATGTGGAATGTGGACTCGGCTATCATTGTGCCGATTGTTGTGACCGCTAATGGCCTTATAGCCAAAAGCTTCGACGACCATCTGTCGAAGCTATCGTTGCACGGGTGGATCAAGGGCCTGATACAGAAGGCAGTACTCCTCGATACGGCTCGCATTGTGAGGAGGTTCCTGTCTCTGGAGCCCTAACCACCGGTAGCTTGGACCCTGCTCCCGACACCGGTGGATAACTATATTTTTATATTTTTAAATGTTTTTTTTTTTCTTTTGTATAATTTTGTTAAAAAATATTTAAAAATGTAATTTTATATGTAAAAAATTGAATAAAGAGAATAATAATAATAATAACCCCATCGCCGTATCTCTACGTTGACGTCGTGGTGGGGCTTGCGTGCTCTGAGCCTTGGGCCTGCCGCGACAGGGTTTACTTTGTCGAGATAGGTCTAAGGTGAAGGGCCAGACTAAGAGAGATACAATCCAAGCCAAGGTTGCACATGCCGAGGGCTGCATGGCTAGGGGAACGCGCTAGTCGCTAGTGTGCAAACTCTGGATAACAGGGGACCTCCAGTTTTATTTACCCTTGCACAGTGAACGCAGGGCTCTGCTGTGGTTGACATTATAAATCCCTAGCTACTCGTGGGAATATCATGAATACTAGATCTAAAACTAAAAAACAACTTCAGGCAAGTATGCCTCAAATAGATGACGAAACTATGCAACCTTTTTCGTTATCTCCCTCATCTCTTTTTCCATCAATCTCATCATCGTCACAATCTTTTCGCGTCACTCCGACGCCATCGTCATCATCAATACAGTCAGCGGATGTTGTACAGGAGACAAATTTTGTCGAAGATACTGTACCCACTGCTAGGACTGTAACAAGTCGTAGGAAATGGAGCATTGAAATGAATAAATTCATCCTACGCACTTATCTTTATCTCACAAACATGGACACAGACAAAAATGCATATCTTCCATCGCTTCACGCTAAGTTCTTAGAAAAATACCCGGATATGCAAGTAAGCCGACAAAGAATAGGTGACCAGCGTAGAGCCATAGTTCTAAGGAAATTACTACCACAAGACACAATTGATCAGATTTATGAAGAAGTCAGGGCTGAACTACAAATATGTCACACTCAGATACAGCAACACTCCACACAATCTAACACACAGTTCAGTCAACGCATGAGTTGGACGAACGAACATAATGAAGCAATAATTAGAATATATTATAATGTCACACAATTAGAAACCAATGAAACAGTCTACAGAAAACATTTACGTGAAGAGTTTATAAATATATATCCAGAACTGGCACATGTATCAGAGCAAAGACTATCTGATCAAGTGAGAGCAATTATAAATAACGTATATATAGACACCAAGCGGTTAAAAGAGATTAGAAATCAGGTAGCTGTAGAATTAGAGAATACCAACACAAATGCCCAAAATACTGAACAAACAAGTGGTGATAATTTAAATACACAATTGCAGATCGAATCAGATCTATCTGTTACAATTGCAAACTTCCCTGACACACCTACAAACACCCTCACAACAAACATGGCCTTAAATGACAGCACTGGTGCTGATATTGTTCTTGATTCACTAGCAAGTATAGAAGACGATAACAATCTATTGAACAATATAAATATTTCCCAGTCTGAGCCAATCTATCTTAACTCTATCTCTGAAAGTAGTACAGAAATTGAAGCTACGTTTCAACAAGCACAACTAAGTTTTAATGATACACACCCCACTAATAGGCCGTACATTCCCAAGCAGAAGACATCTCGAAAGTTTACTGCAATAGTCAATTATATAAATACTGTTATTCTTCCTAAGCACGTTAATGGTAATACCGAATTTATTACATTGCAGACAATAATTTACTGTGCAGCATGGACGGCAGCTGTCTGCAATGGAGCTAAAATATCAGACTCAACACAAAATGAGCGCCACACATATAAATATAGAAAGCCAAAATGGCAAATCAGATTAGAAAAGAAAATCGAATATTTAAGAGTAAATATAGGTAGGCTGACACATTTTATTAATGGTAGTAGAAGCCCAAGATTAGTAGCAGCAGTTGAACAAATTAAATCAAAATATCAATTGCACGCTCAACACGAAAATTCTAATACGCAAATAGAACACTTTTTGGACACATTAAAACAAAAATTAAGTGCAGCGTCCAGCAGACTTAAAAGATACATAACATGCACTAATCGTAAAGTAGAAAACACAAAATTTAAAAATAATGAAAAAATATTTTATAGAAACCTTATGTCTAATAATAGAGATACCACTAATCAAAGTCTAGATACACCTTCACCGGAAACGCTACGAGAATTTTGGGCCAATATTTGGGAAAACCCAGTAAACCATAATGATCACGCAGACTGGGTCAGCGACGCAACTACAGAAATTCCAGATATGGAATTTGAGTTTATATCTTTAGACACATTTATAGGAGTCATTAAGCGCATACACAACTGGAAATCGCCAGGCACTGACAACATCCACAACTACTGGTATAAAAAATTCTCTAGCATACATCCTTTCTTATATAACCATTTAAATACATTTATACAATCACCACATTTACTTCCAAAATACATCACACACGGAGTAACTTATATGATACCTAAAGATAAAAATGACACCATAAATCCCGCAAAATACCGACCAATTACTTGCCTACAAACCTTTTACAAAATATTAACAGCTTGCGTAAGTGAAATAGTATACGACCATTTAATAAAAAATAACATTCTAGCCGAACAGCAAAAGGGATGCCGTAAGCATAGCCAAGGATGTAAAGAGCAACTAACCATTGACGCGATAGCCATGAACAGCGCTGTTAAAAGTAGAAAAGATATTCATACTATGTTTATCGATTATCAAAAGGCTTTCGATTCAGTTCCACACAGTTGGTTATTACACGTCTTAAAATTATACAAAATTCACCCAACACTCAAACAATTCTTAGAAACATCAATGCGAAATTGGCAAACTGTTCTTAAAATTAATTCTTCCGCGACAACAGTAGCCACTGAACCGATCTCTATTAAACGTGGAATTTTTCAAGGAGATGCTCTGAGTCCACTATGGTTTTGCATGGCACTCAATCCACTGTCACATTTGCTGGATAAAACAGACGTAGGATTCACACTGGCAAACCACGATACACAATACAAACTAACACATCTAATGTACATGGATGACATAAAGTTATATGCAGCAGACAAGGAAGCTCTTTTCCAACTAGCTGATACAACTCAACTATTTTCTGATGACATTTGTATGTCATTTGGAGTAGATAAGTGCAAAATTTTATCAGTTGTAAAAGGTAAAATACAAAATAATAGTTATACATTAGGATCTGGTGAATCAATTGAACCAATGGACGAACATAGTACTTATAAATACTTAGGTTTTAAACAGTCCAGACAGATACAACAAAAGTTATCAAAAGAAGAACTGCTCAAAAAATTCTCACATCGTCTCAACCTTATCTTAAAAAGTAACTTAAACTCTAAAAATACGATTAAAGCCATCAACACATTTGCAATACCTATCCTCACTTACTCTTTCGGTATTATACAATGGTCAAAGACTGATATCAAGAAACTACAGCGTACTGTCCACACACTCCTCACCAAACATAGAAAACACCACCCAAAATCGTGCATACAAAGACTTACACTGCCACGCCAGGAAGGAGGAAGAGGACTGATAGACATTCAGAATTTACACAATAAACAAATACATTCACTTCGATTGTACTTCCATTATAAATCAGAAAATTCATTACTACACAAACAAGTATCCGATATAGATAAAAAACTAACACCACTAAATCTCCAAAATAAGAACACTCAAATAAATGAACAAATTACAAGTACACAACAAAAAATTGCGGCATGGTCTGAAAAAGCTCTTCATGGAAGACACCGAGCCGCTTTGAGTCAGCCACACGTCGATAAGTTGATGTCGAACGAATGGCTCAAACGAGGCGAATTGTTTCCAGAGACTGAGGGTTTTATGCTAGCCATACAGGACCAAATAATAGCCACGCGCAACTACAGAAAATATATCATGAAAGACCAGAATCAGCCAACTGATTTCTGCCGACACTGCAACAGTGCCTCCGAAACCATCCAACATATAACAGGAGCATGTAAATCGCTAGTCCAAACAGATTATAAGCACCGCCATGACCAAGTAGCTTCAATTATACACCAACATTTAGCATACAAATATAAACTTGTAACTGAAATGATGCCGTATTATAAATATAACCCAGAAATAATTTTAGAAAATAAGGACATCAAAATTTACTGGGATCGGACTATTATTACAGACAAAACAATTCACTACAATAGACCCGATATTACTGTTCACGACAAAACCAACAAAATAGTATATTTGATAGACATAGCAATACCTAACTCACATAATGTTCAAACCACAATATCCGAAAAGCTCAGTAAGTACCAAGATCTCGCCATAGAGATTAAAACTCAATGGAAAGCTCAAACAGTCCATATTGTACCGATTGTGCTTTCATCTACTGGCATAATACCGAAATCTCTCGCACAGAGCCTCGAGACTCTACACATGCCAGCTCAAACACTGTACATGCTCCAAAAAGCCACCATCCTTAACACCTGTCGTATCACTAGAAAATTCCTAACTTCTTCAACACTGACAACCACCTTTTCCATTTAAATCCTGCTTTATATACTTGGCTCAGGCCCGTATGTAAGGTTAATTAATCTCTCTTATACGGGAAGAAGTAAAAAGAACTACACAAAATAATAATAATAATTCACAATCGGTGCTGTCCCTCTACTTTTTTTCTCTACCTCCTACCTCTCCCTCTACTTTTTAGTTGCAATACACTTACAGCCAGAATGCCTTTTTCTCATGACAATTCCAATTAACTCAAACCTAGCAGGGATTGAGTTAAGGAGGGAGGATACACTGTTTTATTATGTGTCTATAGCTAAAGTGCATCTCATGACAATTCTAATAAGCCCAAACACGGGTAGGATATATTGATTAATTACGGAGTTTCGGTGCCTATCTTCTAACTTCATCATCATCTTCATCAGATCAGTTCGATAGTACCTTATAGCCAGAGTGCATCTCATGACAATTCTAATAAGCCTAAACACGGCTAGGATACACTGATTAATTACGGAGTTCCGGTGCCTATCTTCCGGCTCCATCAACATCATCAGATCACTTCGATGATACCATTTTAACATACCTATTCAGAACCATTCATTTATTTGTATTATCGTAGTCGCATAACTGGGTATGTTCATTGTGATATCTGTGTGAGTATGAACTTCCGTTGGCCATTTCTGGTCTTCTTCACCAGTTCCACTTCATCAAATGTCATTTTTTAACTGTAAATGCTTAAGTCTTTGATGAAAATACCAAAAGAACTATATGATTGCCTATGATATTTGAGGAGTTCCCTCGATTTCGCCAAGATTCCATCACCAGATCCTGACTTGGTGACTATGGGACCATTTGGAAAGTATACCCTTTCCAACAAAAAAAGAATTTTTCAAATCGGTTAGCAAGCGACGAAGTTATGCGCGAACATACATAAAAAAAAAAATACAAACATCGGAATTGAGAACCTCCTCCTTTTTTATTTAGAAATCGGTTAATAAAAATAGAGGTATAAGTATTTATTTCTACCTTTGTAAATAGTCCTAGGCAAATTATATTTTTGCCACAACCCAAAACTACCTATTGAATACTAAAAAAAATAATTCAGTACAATATTCCTTTTTTCAAATACCTACTAATTTCACCGAAGACAAAAAAATAAGTCATTTGGGAAATTCACCCAAAACAAAGAAGAAAAGACGAAAAAAGTACAACTGACTTTAATACAAAATAAACAATAAAAAGTACAAAATAACTTTATAAACATATATTTTTGGGCTGTCTTTTTCATTAGTATTTTTCAAACAAAAAAGGATTTTCTCGCCGGATTTTCTTTATCTAGACATATCATGGTGTTTTCGAGTATTCGGAGAATACACATAATTATAGGAAAAAAATTGAAAGCTTCTTCCATTTTCGAAGTTGGTAATTAATAAATTTAGTAATTTCTGTCTAATTTCTCTATAAATGTATAGGGATCGCCGTCAAGCACTAGTGTATATATATAAATATAATAACTACAGTAAAAAGTTTGTAAAAATATTATCAAGTAGCTTTTTCTCGCGACTTCGTCCGCGCACATAAAATATAGGCTATGTCATTCAGAAATAAAGCAGCTTTCTATCGGTGAAAAAAAAATTAAGCAAACGGACCAGTACTTCCAGAGATTACCTCCTACAAACAAAAAACAAACTTTACCTCTTTATTAGTGTAAGATTATACATGTAGCAGTAGTAGTGGAAGTTCAGGTTGGACCATTAACACAATTGACCGCTATCTCACCTCGTGATAAGCGATGCTGTGGTCGACGGTGGAGCACACTTGCCTTGACTTGGTTTTTTATAATTTAGTTGTGCTTTTGTGTGCATTTTGTGTTGCAACAAATAATTTTTTTATCTATCTATCTATCTTGACATAAAGACCTCTATTTAGGTTGTAGCTTGGAAACATAGATTCCGGTAGGGAATTCCACTTCTCATTCTATTCCGTACGCACAATGAGTGTTTTGTGCGTATGCGTGGGATGTCCACCATGTACCGGTGGTGGTCCGATGATCGAACGGGCTTGATAGAATTAAGCTAAACAGTTCCGACGCAGACTTCCCAAAGCTATCAGTTGCCTTTCGGGGAGTGTGCGTCAGAACCCGATAGTCTAGAAACTCTTCGTCGGTGCTCAACTTCTTGAAGCATCATCGCAATCAGTGCATCGTTACCGATGATCCTCAATAGACTCAAGTGTATCGAGCTGGTATCCGGCGAATCTGTCCCAAAGAAGAGAGCAGTGCTAAAAACATGAGCGAACTTGTGCTTGCTAAAATTTGAGCACCTGTTCCTGCGTGAATTACTGTCTCACCTTTCCTAGGATTCCCAATTTTTACAACTATCTGAGAATTTGCCTCAATGTATGGCCCAAAACTCGAGAGTAGGTGTTAGCGTGATACCAAGATCGAGATGGTTAGTTATCGGCGCCATGCACTGTCGAAAGCCTTCTCTCCCTCTTCCTTTCTAACTACAGTATGTACCTACTCGTCAGAACAAATCAAACGAGCTCAAACGCGATGGGGTTTATAGTCAATTTAATTACTCAATTCCGTATTGATCAGAAATTGGGTCGAATTTAACTCGCAAGATTTATTTACAGAGGGACACCGGGAATATCATTATTTTATTTATTACGACAGGATATATTGTACTGGGCGTGGCGATGGACTCTCCAGGTATCGAGCTGCTGGGTTCAGGAGTCTCATTTTCGTACTCGCGAGTAAAGTATCGTAAGATAAGAATGTGTTCCCGATGCGGGTAAGGTGGGCTAATTAGCGTCGCTAACTGCTTCACGTCAGTGTGCTCCAGATGAACTACACCAATATTATGAAAAGCTATCAGCGAAGCTGCTCGTTCGGAGCTCGAGCCAGTCTACCGCTATCAGATAACAAGAAAAACAAATTACATTCATGATCTAACGGTAATGACTTTCGCCCGCTTGAGTGTCGGCAGCCACCGGAGTGCGGACGCCAAGGAGCAATGGTGCGGATGCGCTGCGGCGGCAGGAGGTGAGGGGCGGCGCGGCCAGCGGGCGGGCGCAGGGGGCGGTCAAGGCCGCCGGCGCACGCGGCGCCCGGTCCCCAGCGCCGGCGCAGTTCGCCCCGCGGTCCCCCAGGCAGCAGTCGCGCCGCACGTCAGTTCTCGCGAGTGAAGTGTGTGTGTTGTACAGTTACGTACCGTGGCGCAGCAGCAGGTCGTCGACCGCGCGAGTATGAGCTCGCGCCCGCTCCGGCCGCCGCTCCCGCCTCTCTGATCATCGCTCGGCTCCGCACCGCTCCCAGTGTACAAGGTGAGCTCCTGCTGCGCTTCCTGCCTGACCAGATCACGGCGACTCGGCGCGCCGCCACCGCCGCGCGCCAACCGGTTGTGCGCTCTCCGCACTCGCAGAACACTCGGCTAACATGAAGACATTCCGCTGAGTCGTTATTATAATAAATTGTCCTAATTTGCGGCCGAGCGTCACTGAAGGCTCCGGCTCGCTAGACTGTAAAGCTGATTGAATCGACCAGGCTCTGATGCTATTGATAAAACATTGCTAGGTGATTACCTCGCCCGTGATGCAAGTTGAGACGGGGCGGGTGCTGCGTACAGCTAATTGTGATGTGGTCTTTTGGATAACGGTTACACACAATGTAAACTTCACCGCAGTACCTGTCGATCCGAAAGCTTGCAAATTTCTGTGGATAGTGGTATCAGTAGAGCAGTTTGTGCTAGTGGTGCTCCATTGTGTCCGCGAGACGCGAGACGTTTAGAAACTGCGCCTGGTTCAAAACCAGTTGCGGTAATGGTGTCAAGGTACGATCTTTAAAACACGACTGACATATTTTTCACACTAATTAACATTATGACAATTTTTGTTACATTCTAAATCGGCGCATGGATTTGAGGTTTACTGGAGCGCTCAGGACGAGCCGATGTGCCTGCTCACTGTGCACGCAGCGGGTGCAACGTCCCGCGTCTTTCTATTATTATTACCAAGTCAGTCAGGAGGGGATAGCTCCCCGGCTACCTGCCCCAGCAAGGACAGCGTTCTCTCCGGAGTTGTCGTCATAGAATTGTGCCGCGTGCGAAAACACTCCTAAACCGGGATTCGCGCTAGTATTATCTATACCTTTTTACATTTTTTAAATTGAAAGAAATAATGTAATTATGAACTTAGGTGCTAGCTGCTGCCAAAAGCTTCACCCGTTTTAAAGTAAAAAAATCCCAAGGCAACATTGTACTCCCGAGATGAAGACCATTAAGTGCTATTTCAGGACTTGGTGTACCCATGTTCCCATCCAAATCTGCTTCAGCGATTAGAGCGTAAAATAAGGGAAGCCAATCCCGCATCAAAATCGCGATCCCGTATGACTGAAGTCAGCAATCCCGCGGGACTTGCGGGATTGGGATTTTTAATTCCTTTTTTTGTTTTAACCTTTCAATCGTGAGAATTACAGACACAATAGAAAGACAATGGGTGCGCGAACGCCGGCGTTCGCGCGGGTATTAATGAATTAAGTAGGTAGTAATAAACATGAAAGCCGATCAAGTGCGAGTCGGACTTTCACACCGAAAGTTTCTTATAAAACCTACTACCTATGTAAATAGTTCGATTCCCGGATCGAGTTTCGAAGATTTTCCGAATCGCAAAAAAATAATTACTTTACGATTTTTATATGAAATCTGCTGCTTTTACCTTCATCTTTTAGAAAATTAAATTCATGTGCTTTGGGGAATCTCTAGTCCTAAAGTACCTACCTAAACTGACATTGATTACGTCCCGTTCCAGTTGCGATAGGTACCTACAAGACTCACACAACACAAAATAGAAATTCAAAAATCATTATTTAACTGTAAAGTTTTCCAGATAAATTTTATAAAAAGTGTCACGAGTTCTATGTAAAGTTGTTTCAGCACTTTTTAATGAGGATGAGCTGGGTAATAAATACCTAATAATAAAAAACTTCAATCCTGCAGACGTGCGGGATCCCGCATGTGTACCTGATCCCGCATTTCCGATTGGATTCCCTAGTAACAATCATAAACATGGTGGTCATCTCACCCATACGTACAAAACATTTTGGGAACACTTTCTTCGTCCGTACAGCTAAGGAGTGGAATTCCCTGCCGGAGTCTGTGTTTCCTGATGGCTACAACCTGGGGTTTTTAAAGCCGAGAGTAACTAGGTTATTTAAGCAAGCGTGCTACATGGTTGACCACATCATCGCTTACCATCAGGTGAGACAGTGGTCAAACGTGAGCCATTAGGTAAGTACACAATAAAAAAACATTACAGACACTGTATAAAACGTAATAACTTAAAACGCGAGAAAATTACTCGTATCAGGTCATTTATTTCGTTTAAAGCCTGTCTCAGACAAACATTGTAATAACAAAACAATTAAATCAATATAGAAGTCTACCATTCAGTTTTTTCGTTTTCGTTTCAGTTTAGTTAACTTCCCTTACAAATGACCAGACATAACCATCGTCACACGGAGAGCGAAACTTCACAAATAATTATTATTTTATATTTATCTTTGGTTGCTTTTTACAAAGAGGTAGGTAGGTAGACCTACAATACTTTCATACAGATTTGTCTACTTTTTACACTTTTACCTGGACTATTGATCTGGACGGACGTTCTTGATCATTTTAACCTTCCACTTAATACAAACTATCTGAAGTTTAAAAAGAAATACCCCTAAATATTGGCAAAATGGTATAGCGACATCTATAGCGTCACATAGAAACTAAACTTCGAAATAAGCATTGCGCAATTAGAGTTCTCCGCGCGATTTCATCAACAGCCCGAAATGATGTATCGGGGAGTTGCCCACACCAGGCATCACATCCGTCTGGGCGGAAGATCCTCCCTTGTTAACGGAGGTTTGCGGGACTTTACCCGCTTACGTCCAAATTAGCAATTGCAGCTGTTTTTTAATGTTGTGACAAGGTTCGAAACCAATTCTTTCAAACAATACTCCCTCGGTACGAGTAAGTAGTACAGCGAAAATGATGAGGTATCATAAACACAAAACCAACAAACAGATTTTATCTAGTTTTGTTGCTCTTACGAGAGGTTAGTCTTCTACTAACTGAAATCAACCTGTGTTCCTTCAGTTGTCTTTTGCATTTAAGGGTCGCGGTAACTCTTTCCTCAATTTTCTTATCAATCTTTTTCTTATTTTTCTTTCTTTGCATCACTGCTTACCGTCAGGTGGGATCGCAGTCAAGTACTAGTTTATAACAGAAAAAAAAAATCCCGCAGCCCTAGCAGGTATCGGTCCGACTGGCCCTGTTTGTCGGACATGCCGCGCCGTCGACCCGGACCTAAATAAAATCTAAATTGTTCGATTTCAGAATCTAGTCTCGAAGATTTTTCCAAATCGCAAAAAAAAATATTTTCTTGTGACGTAACTATAAAACGAATCCAGTCAGTTTTCTGATTTTAGGCTTGTCTTCATTAGTGCAATGAGATCTTGCTTCAAAATTGCCAAACAGGATTCCAGGTCAATGGGAAGTAAAACCTATGGGAGTTATGATTTCCTAGCGAGTGTCAAAATACCGCCTAAACAGAGCATGAACAGCCTTATTTTTTTATTTAACAATTTTATTTGATAGTAATTTCAGCTTCGTAGTTCCAAGAGTTCTTGAGACCAAGGGTCTTGGCAGACGGGCAGACGGACGGACAGATAGACAGACAGACGGACAACAAAGTAAAAATCCTATCGTGATCGTGGCGCATATTTTTCAGAGCCTGTTTCACCTCTTATGATTAAGTTTCCGTTAACTTACTAGGCAGATAAATTTCATAGAAATTATGTTCCATTTTTTAATTTATTCGGGAAGTAGTGGCTATTCGGGCATCGTGAACAGGCCCAGAATGTTATAACTTGTAAGTTAGTTCTAAGATTGCGTCTTTTTCGCCAGATAAAATGTTTTTCTTCTTTTCTTTCTATAAAGATGAACGCACACTTATCCGTGCGACGCGATCGGAACGCACTATTTCCTTTATAGGCACCTGTCGCACTGAAATTACATGTGAATTGTGATGGATCTTGATGAGGTTGACGAGGTTTTTATTGTCAGTGCTTTATTAATGTAAGATGAAGAAAGTGAAATGCATCAGAAGGGAAACAAAAATATGGGTTCATAACATTAACTTAAAATGGCAGTTCTTTGCTGCATTACGACTATTCGTCTAGGATTTTTGGAGTCCTTCTAGATTCGAACGATTCGATGCGGTTGGGTTTCTTTCAATTTGTTCGACTCGTTTGGCTCGGACAAGTGTGTCACTTTGGTCCCGTTCGACTCGTTTGGCTCGGACAAGTGTGTCACTTTGGTCCCGTTCGACTCGTTTGGCTCGGACAAGTGTGTCACTTTGGTCCCGTTCGACTCGTTTGGCTCGGACAAGTGTGTCACTTTGGTCCCGTTCGACTCGTTTGGCTCGGACAAGTGTGTCACTTTGGTTCCGTTCGACTCGTTTGGCTCGGACAAGTGTGTCACTTTGGTTCCGTTCGACTCGTTTGGCTCGGACAAGTGTGTCACTTTGGTCCCGTTCGACTCGTTTGGCTCGGACAAGTGTGTCACTTTGGTTCCGTTCGACTCGTTTGGCTCGGACAAGTGTGTCACTTTGGTTCCGTTCGACTCGTTTGGCTCGGACAAGTGTGTCACTTTGGTCCCGTTCGACTCGTTTGGCTCGGACAAGTGTGTCACTTTGGTTCCGTTCGACTCGTTTGGCTCGGACAAGTGTGTCACTTTGGTCCCGTTCGACTCGTTTGGCTCGGACAAGTGTGTCACTTTGGTTCCGTTCGACTCGTTTGGCTCGGACAAGTGTGTCACTTTGGTCCCGTTCGACTCGTTTGGCTCGGACAAGTGTGTCACTTTGGTTCCGTTCGACTCGTTTGGCTCGGACAAGTGTGTCACTTTGGTTCCGTTCGACTCGTTTGGCTCGGACAAATGTGTCACTTTGGTTCTGTTTTTGCCGACTTAGGTAAGGAACCCTAAAAAGGTAAAGAAAAGGTTCAGGATCGGCGACCATGCACCGGAATACACAGCGTTGGAAGCATTTATTTCTAGTCTTTTTATGTGATATCTGGAGTAGTCCCCTGAGTTTGTTTCGGTGTTTCTTCTCAGCTAGGAAACACCGACCTCATCTAGTTTGAACTGACGTAAAAAAAATTACGCGTTTTTAAAAACCTACTTACAAAATAAATATCATTTATCATAGTAACTCGTTCACGGTCTCGCTCTTTCGAAAATGTCTGCAGTCCATGCAGGCTCCACTGGGGCTGGTACATTTGCTGACCCCTCTTTGACTCGGCCCTTATCGGACGACCAGACTCTCTTTGCTCGCCGCCCACAAACTGGCTCATTATGGTGGCCGGGAGTCGACTCTTGCTGCGGTGGCTGAGGAGTGAGGTTCTCCTCTCCTTCTCAGTTTCGGCCACCTCATTCGCTATATAAGTACGGAGAAGTAATGTGAACTTTAATCTCCATTGTCCGCTGTTATCATATATTGTTGCTTTTGAAAAACCTTAACAGAATAATTGAATATCAAGGATACTAAAGTGTTTGTTATTGATATCTTCGCCAGTTGATTTTTTGATGTCAATAAAGCACTTGAAATGATGATTGCACAACCACTACAAATCCTACAATTGAACAATTGTTTACCTTATGTTTCAAAATACTTGCGCATCGGGAGTTCCGCAAAACAAAAGAAAAAATCAAAAACAAAATGTTAATTTCGTTATGTTGACTTTGTACTTGTGCTATTAGGTATACATCTATTCTTTGTTATGTATTACGTTTGAAACTAATATCACGATCGAACTTCATATAATGGGCTGTAAAATTGATACCCCACTAGTTGGCGTAGGACAGATTTTTTTCTTTGACGCCCCTTTTATTACTTCCTTGACTACATTTCGAGGCTAGATAGACAGTCCATATAATCTGACATCAAAATTTCCAAAGAGTATCGTATAAATACCTCAGTTTTTTTTTTAATTGATAAAACTAGTGCTTGACTGCAATCCCACCTGATGGTAAGCAGTGTTACAATCGTTGATGGTGAGGCGCACTAGTTTATTAAGAGCCTATTCACTCTTACCTTAAAGACACCTAAATTATTTATATAAAATCAGACGGGAAGAACGCAGTAGGCAATTTTTCCAGTCCCTCGATGTACGCGGTATAAACGACGAGGCGAAACGCTTGGTCCGGACCGTAGAGGTTTTAACAACATAAAGGTGGATACTCGCTGTTCATCGGCTTGTCCGATGGTAGAAGTGGGATGGTGGAATCAAGTCATGTAATTTCTGCGCACACTCTCCAAAGTGCATCCTGTAAAACACCGAAAGGCTGGCTACCCTTCGTCTTCAGTTACATGGTTCTGGAGGTCAGATTGCCCCATGTAAACTACCGATAGGTATTCAATACATCCGGTTAAAATAGACAGGAAGCCCACTCCGACTCGTATCTGCTCGGCAGATATATATTTCTTGTTCGGGGGCAAAATTCATCATAGGTTTTGGATCAGGAACATACAAGTACTAAACTATACTATGTTCCTATGAAGTTGCCATCTTATAAAATGAGATCACTTATCCTTTAAGCTATTACCTAATTACTTTGGATTGACTTGGAACGTTTAAATAAGCTTTACTTTATTATTTAAAGCATAATGTTATCAAGTATTCCTATTTAAATTAACTTAGTCGTTTGTATCTTTTGGTTTTGTAATTCCAGTAATTAGCTATGTTTATAACCATTTGAGTATGAGAACACTCCTGTTATTTTAGAATAAGAGTTCTGCGATGGAAGCGTGCGTTTTCTTTGAACGACTAACAATCGAGCTGTGTAGTTTTGTTTCAATCGCTTTTCTTTGGGAAGCTTTACCTCACAAATTACTTTTCTTTTTCGACCGGTTATAGGGTTTTGTAAAACCATTATTATATAGAAACATTAACATGACAATAGGTATTGTTTTGTCTAAATTGCATAAAGCAGCAGCTAAAATTATATTAAAAACTTAGGTGATTTTAGCAACATTTTAAATAAGTACCGTACATTTCTCTCAATGCAATAGAATTCTATTGCATTGAGAGAAATAATAAAAAAATGAAACACTTTTTTTTAAGTTTTTCTGCGTAATAAATAAGCTGTCTTATAAGCTATACCACATAGGTGTTCTTTCGTCGGAATTTAGGCCCAATTATGACCTCTCTTTTGGCACTAAAGACTCGGGTAACTCAGAACTCCGTTGTCTAAAGATTGATTTAGAAACCTTTCTTTACAGGTACAAAGGTATTATCCAGATGGTTAATTTTTTTTCCGGTGGGAAAAAATCATTTCGATGACATCCGCCGCCCTTGGGCGGAACAGGAGATACTTAGTGTCAGACTTTTACTGACTAAAAACTGACGCTGCTGCCAATCGCCCCCATAAGGACACGGGGATGCTCTACCCGAGCGGGGCACGCAGTGGCGTCACCCGGGCGTCACTACCGCACGAATCCGATTCAGGTACTTCCCGACCGAACTTACCATGTTCGGTGAGACCCAGCGTCATGCGGAAGGTGAGGACGCTGTGAGATCTTACCAGCCACTCCTCAAAGAGGGGACTTACCTATATCCAGATGGTTCCAATTTTTATCAAAATTCAGTACTAAGGGTAAAGCGAGTATGGTATGATGGTATAGCAATTTTGGTATTTTTTCGAGTTACCTACATTTGGTGAAGCGAAGAAACTGATACAAATGGAAAAGATCAGAGATGACCATCAGAACTCTTTAATGATAATTTATTATTACATGGATTGCTATAAGACAGCTAAGAGTCTGCCGACACCCTGCCACATCGAACTGATCTGATGATGAAGCCGAAAGGCAAGTACGTGGGAACACCGTAATAAAAAGAACGAATCCTAGTCGAGTTTGGAATTGGCATGAAATGTACTAAACCTATAGTAAAGTACTTTCAGGATACCAGTGTATCAATTATTGGTTTAGCTGTGGGGAACCATAGTTAAAAACTGAAAAAAAAAAATCACAAAAAAGAAAAACAACAGGGAATTCCACAAGAGAAAACCCATTAAGTAGATACCTATTGCAAATGTAAAGACAATAACGGTAGGTGGTATACCTACCGTTCGGTCGACGCTCTTGAGAGAAGGACAAACAAATGCACGGATAATTAGCAAAAGCAATGAGGGCACCCGTTTTGATCTTATTTTTTTTTTCTGTATGGAACCTCAAAACTGAAAAAAAAAACTGGGGTCGGACTTGCCCATGAAGGGTTCCGTAGCAGCAAGTAACATATTATAAAAGTTCTTGTAGTTCGTTGTAACTTTGATCGATGTTTTAATAATAGTGTATTTTTTTAGATTTATGAATTATTAAAAAAAAACTACTTACTAGATCTCGTTCAAACCAATTTTCGTTGGCGGTTTGCATAGTAATGTACATCATATATTTTTTTTAGTTTTATCATTCTCTTATTTTAGAAGTTACAAGAAGTGAAGACCTATCCATAGATACCCCACACGTATGGGTATGATGAAAAAAATAAATTTTTGAGTTTCAGTTCTAAGTATGGGGACCCCCAAAATTTATTGTTTTTTTTTCTATTTTTGTGTGAAAATCTTAATGCGGTTCACAGAATACATCTACTTACTAAGTTTCAACAGTATAGCTCTTATAGTTTCGGAAAAAAGTGGCTGTGACATACGGACGGACAGACAGACAGACATGACGAATCTATAAGGGTTCCGTTTTTTGCCATTTGGCTACGGAACCCTAAAAAAAGAAAGAATAGAATAAAATATATTCTAGGCCCGCAACCTGGAGCGTGTACCGGCCACCGTAGGCGCAGGCTTGCGCACGACGAGTATTGGGAAGCCGTCCGTACGGTATGGAGCAGGCCCCCGAGTCGACTCGGGAAAGAGATGTTAGCATAAAAAACGTTTTACAAAAAAAAAATAACCGACTTCACTAAAAAATAGGTAAAAGATCAACTTTAATTTCGGAAGTCGGTGTTTCTCGCTAGTGTTTGTTTCTTATATAACACCGACTTCCGAAATTAAAGTTATTTTGATCTTTTTAGTGTACCTATTTTTTAGTGAAGTAGGTTATTTTTTTTTTTGTTAAAAGTTTTTTATTTCGCACTTTTTAGTTGTGATACACTTGTAGCCAGAGCACCTTTTTCTCATGAAAATTCCAATCAACCCAAGCCTTGGTAGGACACAATGTTTTATTATGAAGTTCCCGTGTTCACGTTCCACCTTCCGGCTCCATCATCAGATCAGTTCCATAGTACTTATCTTATAGCCAAAGTGCATCTCATGACAATTATAATAAGCCCAAATACAGCTAGGATACATTGATTAATTACGGAGTTCCGGTGCCTATCTTCCGGCTCCATCATCATCATCAGGTCAGTTCAATGATACCATTTTGAACATATCTATTCAGAACTATTCATTTATTTGTATTTTCATAGTCGCTTAACTATGTTCATATCTGTTTGAGTATGAAATTCCTTTGGCCATTTCTGGTCTTCTTCACCAGTTCCACTTCATCAAATGTCACTTTTTGGCTGTAAATGCATAAGCCCTCAATGATAATACAAAAATAATTATATAGTTGCCTATAATATTTGAGGAGTTCCCTCGATTCCTCATGGATTCCATCATCAGAAATGCACTTTGAAAACCAATCTGGAAGCATATCATGTGAGGGGAAAAAAAATTTTGCAAATCGATCCATAAACGACAAAGTTATCAGCGAACAAACATAAAAAAAAAAAACATATATGAATAAGTACCATAGAAATATAAAAAACAGATGTAGGTATACGGTCGAATTGAGAACCTCCTCCTTTTTTGAAGTCGGTTAAAAACTGCAAGGGCTCAGTAGGGCCGATATTATACCTACCTGCTAGGGTTGCAGGAACGTTGAAAGTGACCGTCTAGAAAGCAAAGGGCAACTGAAGGATACAATAGGTTTTAGTCAGTAAAAGTCTGACACGCCCTTTTGTTCCACCCTAGAGCGGGAGAAGACATTGAATAATATCCCACCTCAAAAAGAAAAAAAATAACGGAAAGTATAAGTATAGGTACGAGTTGGTACTTCATCAAACTGATTCTATAAAATGATGTAATTAGGTACATGTGTTACAGCTGGCAAATAGTTGGAGCCATCAGAGTGGTACTGTAGCAGTAACGAGGCTGCGAAACAGATAAACAAAATGAATGCAATGAAATTAATGAAAATAGTTGAGGCAGATAATATCATAATAGCGCACGTCCGGGATGCGGTGATACGCGACGTCGGAGAGTGCACGCGCGTCACCTGCCGGGACTCGCGCTCGGACCTCGACCAGAACACAATACAATACAAGAAAACATCATAGCAATCGAAGAGTATCCCATTCTTGCATATAAAATTTCAGGCACTCTGATATGTCCTACATATATCTGTATTCTTATAAGCAAATACTTATAATACCTATTCATATTGTAATAGAATGTATAGTAGGTGCAAGTCGTGAGGAGCGGGCCTTCTGCTATGTTGCGGTGCGGGTGATGCAACTCTGCGCGACTCGTGAACGTTTGCCACACATTCCGTAAATCTTCTCCGCTGAGGTTGCGGCGGACATTTATAACGAGTATGTTTGCATTTTGTATTTTTGTCGACCTCGTCTGGTACGCCTCCTGCATGCATCTTGTTTCTCGTTAACATTAGACAATATTTGTCAATAAACATAAGAATTATGTATTATGTAATATTAAACGCATGTTTAGCATGTCGGCGCGTACCTACGTGGCTGTTCTCGTGTTATGGATCCGATGGATCTTCATTAATGGCGCAGTGAACGTCACATGCAACTAAGTAGTACTCAGTTACAGTATCGATATTGTTCTCACATGTTGTTATTGTAAGATGAGCTTCATCAGCCGGGGTGGGCGGGGTGTGGGAGCCATGTTGTTACACAGACGCCCGCGACCGGCTGCACCAACCCGGTGCGTCTGGTGGGACGCCGAGCTCTGTGGCCTCGTGCTGACTGACCGACAGCACTCGGCGCGAGTGGAAGCGATTCTAAATCGGTACTCAGTTCGAGTGCGCACTTGAAGCTTCGAGTGTGTTGTGTGCTAGCTCATGTAGAGGTAGACAACGATTTGATCGTCTGTGTGGCTTTAGACGGTCTCAAGATTTTTGTAGATTTACATAAAAACGTTTAGAAAAAAACAGACGGTGTTAAAGACAGCACTCGTTTTCTAAGCTTACGCCAGTCTTTCTGTTTGTGCTAGTCTGTATCTATTTAACAGTGAGGTAACCAGTTTCTATAAACTCTCCACTCTAAAGAAAGAAAGAAAAAAGAAAGAAAAAGTGTTTATTCACGTCAAACATGACGCATACCATAACAAAATAAATAAATAACAATATCGACTAAAAGTAGCACGTAAGATATGCGTCACATCCGCGCAAAACGGCCAGCGCTCAGCAAAATGCTGGGGCTCATGAAATACAGAGCCCCAGCGCTGATTTTCAGCACCAGCCGTCATCGACGATGAGACGCCGATCGGTCAGCAAGGATTTAATCTACTTGCAATCAATAAAAAAAAAATAAACAAATTAAAACATAAAATAACAATAAATCGAACAATAACCTTAACCTCTACTACACTCCATCATCCTTCCTCCAGCCGGCGCCGTAGTATATCTGTATAAATGTGATATAATTTGACACACTGTCATGAAGCTGATAATGGTTTATGTATGTATGCGTACTTGGCTAATCTCAGTGAAGGATCATTTAATATTTAGATTGTGGAGGGTCCCATGAGTCCTGAGGAGGAGCGGGCGAGTGGTCGGCTCGGGCCCTGTCCGTGCGTGTGGCATGCACGTGGCAGGAACCGCTTGTCTGTCGCAGTGAAACGCGCTGGTTTCTCCACGCGGTGAAACTAGCGGCCACACGGGCGCGCCGCCGCCGCTCCACCGCTCCGCCACAATAACCGCGCTGGGAGCGTTCGCACGCTGATCATAACATCGCGATTAAATATTCAACACCACCAACGCTATTATGTGTTGCTGCCCGGCGCTGCACATACGTTGACAAGGTGCAAGCGGGGGCAAGCGGGGCGGAGGCGAAGGGCGGCTCCATTGTCTACGTTATCTGCCATCAGCTGAGCGGCTCCGTGGGGCAGGCCGACGCTCTCAGGGCTCCACACTCTCGCCGAAGCAGCGCAAGGCGACAGAACTCGCAAGCGCACCATTAGGTCGTGGTTAACCTCGCAGGGGTTCAGTGTGGTTAGCACAAAGAGAGCGGCTCCTCCGGCGTGTTGCCCCACCCTCCACCCCCCTCGCCGCTCTGTCCACTACTACTGAAGCAAGTTGCGAAACATGTGTACTAAGTCATGACCTAACAATCACTAGCGCGAGGTCTAACTGCGACCGAACGAAAGCCGCGCGAGACCACTGCGATACTATCTACCTCACTATCTCGTGGAGGACGCAGCGCGCGCCCCCTCTTGCCCGCTCGGGCTCGGCTGGGCGGTATATTGTGGTTACGATCTGACAGGCGCGCCCGCTATTGTCTCCCTAACGAGACGTACGTCGTCAGCCTGTGACACACGCTCAGACAGCCGCTAGCCAGTTCGAACAACTCTCGTGTCGAAACTGACATTTGACTTAATTAATTTCAGAAAGTCCATTCTGTTAGAAAGTAAAAATTATAGTAATTTACAGTCATTACGGCTCTCAGTTGTTCGTTACAAGTTCATTGATAAGTCTTTAATGAAGTTTGTTTATCTGCGAGTGACGTGACGGCTGGGGAGCCGTCACGTCCAGTTTAGAGATTCATACGTACACACATAGGAAATGAACCGAGAATCGTTTCTAAGCCTGTTAAAGAAAAGAAGTATTCCAACGTGCCATGTGCATGAGTATACGTAGCGGGGCATCAACTACCAATGTGCAATGAACGCGAGTGTTGATGCATCTATGAGTAAGTACTTATGACTTATACCCTCTACAACCATCATCAGGCCCTATCAGAACACCAGCGCTGTGTTATTTTACTTTTTTGTTAAATAGCGCAGCATATGCTGAGATAGGAGCCTTTTTTGCCTCGGAAAAGTCTTTTATATTATTTAAGTACATATAATATATATAGATTTAGTATGTAGTTGCTTTTTATTTTATTGTGGTTTGTCTTGTGCGAATCTCAAATAATTGTTTTCTTTCTTTATTTCTACAATATAGTAGGTATGTGAGTACTATAAGTCTTGGCCTACGCTTTGCCTGGCGCCGCAAGTCCTGTGCGTGTGAGAACCTCCTAGCTGAGTTAGCAAATGCTGATCCCATAGCTGACAGGGCCGGCAAGTGCCAGTTCACTGTCTCAGTGAGCGTGGCAGCGACACGCTACGGTCACACACTCATCAGCATTCTGCTAGTCCCTGCTTGGTCTGTACTTGTGATAGGAATCACAGGTAGGCCTCGCCTCATCAGTTAGATTGGAGATCCGATCTAGACCGGCTTATTATTACATGAAGGCTTTGTAGTGAGAGATGTCTGCGATGTTGTGCGAGATTGATCTGCGCGTCCGACTCCCCCGCACGGCGCTCGGCGCTCGCGACACACTTTCTAACAAACATCTATACCGCGCCCGCTCCGCACTCGCTGAAATACAGATCATGTATGTGTGAGGCGCTGCAATGTAATTTGTGCATGACGAATTTCTTATGTAAGTGTTGATAGAACTTTTGGAATGGTGTTAGGGGGCGAACGGGCTGTTCGAGCAGCGAGCTCTGCGCGTGTCTGTTGCGTCACGAGATCGGCACGAGTTTGGAACAGTTCTCTCGAGTCGCTCCTGTACTGTTTCCGCAGCCTGCCTTCCCCGCGTGACACGTTGAGGGTGCTCTTTTCTTTCGTGTCTGTTTTTAATCTCTTAGTATTTCGATTACGGCGTTGCGCCATCGGTACATGGTGGATATCCCACCCATTCGTACAAAGCGTTTTGGAATTCCCTGCCGGAGTCTGTGTTTCCTGATAGCTACAACTTAGGAGTCTTTAAGTCGAGAGTGAATAGGTAACTTTTAAGCAAGCGTTTAGCGTGCTCCATCGTCGGCCACATCATTACTTACCATCAGGTGAGATAGTGGTCAAACGCGAGCCTATCAATAAAAAAAACTTGCTTTGACTCCAGCAGGATACCAAAGCAAAGTAAGTACCAACTTTACCGACTGGTGCAGGAGGGCTCCAATGAGAAGCTATAGTAGCTCACCGTCTACGCTACTCAAGTTAACGTTCGCCAGCCACAAACCGCTGCGCGCCATGGCGTGCATTCGGTACGTTTATCGAGTGGTTCCTTCTTATTCGAATTTAATTTAGGCATAGGTGTAAATGAATAATATCAAGATTGTATAGAAACCGTGTGCGAGATGATCGTGCTACATACCGCACATTAGAATATTCATAAGTTGGTCCGGCGGCGGCGCGGCTCCACGCTTTCTCTCGCGCGGAGCGCCCGCGTCCTCTCACGACGTACCCTTTGACATTACCATGTGACGTCACGAGACGGCCTCTCGGCTGCAGCTCGCTTCCGACGAGCCCTTCAATTACAGCAGCGTGACTTAACGCTACAATATTGCATAATTGCACTAATTTATAATTACTTCTCTGAATAATCTGTATCGTTTCTGCTGTCAATCGTGGAAATCACAGACACAATAGAAAGACAATAGGTGCGCGAACGCCGGCGTTCGCTTGGGGTTTAATGAATAGATAAATCCGTTTCGTAGGTCTTCGCCGTACGTACCACGAAGTGGTATTGAATGTTAACCCTCGGCGATAACGAGCGATTGGATTTGATAAGCGATGGTGGAGATAAGGCGGATCGATAGTAGGGCGCGGTGGCTCTGCGCAGCAGTGCGCGCGCGTCTCCCAGGAGCTGCTGACCACACTCGCAGCCGCGGCGGTGCGAGCGACTGAGCTGCAGCGAGCGATGATCCGCGCCTGCTGTGAGGTAAGGACAGAACAGGGTGTGCGTGTGGATTCATGCTCTATTTTAAGAGTTTATTATATTTATATTAAATCAAGAAATGATTGAGGAAATAATTGTGACAACTTCATGGTGAAGAAGAAAGTAGTGGTCAATTAACTGGAACACTTAATCTGCTGCCCACCTGTCTGTGTGTCAAGACTCTTTGTGTAAGACAGACGGACAACAAAGTGATCCTATAAGGGTTCCGTTTTTTCCTTTTGAGGTATGCAACCCTAAAAAACAGTATTTAACTTTACTGTTATAATAATAAAACTTGAATTGTTGATAACAAAAAATATTTAATAATTAAAATTACATTCTCAAGTCTGCGATCCGTTGAAGTTGTGAAAAAATTAAACTTCTGAGTTAACGAAAAAAAAAAACGGCCGTTTATGTTGCAGCAAAAAACGTGTATTTTGACACCCTCAAGGAGATCGAAATTCATAGGGTACTTCCCGTTGACCTAGAATCGTGAAATTTGGCATGAAGCAAGGCCTTATAGCACAAGTGTAGAAAAAAATCTGGAAACTGTAAATATGTTGTTACGTCACAAGAAAAAACTTTCTTTGCGGTTCGGAAAAATCTTTGGAAATCAATTCGAGTATTGAACCGTTTTTATAGTTTCGTGTTAGATAGTTACTATAAGAAAGGTCTCATAGCATTAATATAGGTAAAACTCTGAAAACTGTAAATTTGCTATTACGGCAAAAAAAAAAACTATTTTTGCGATTTCGACAAATCTTCGTAACTCAATTCGGGAATTGAACTGTTTTCATGTGTAGTACGGAACACACAGGATCGCTATTATAGCGATACTTGGAGGAGGCCTATGTCCAACAGTGGACGTCTATCGGCTGAAATGATGATGATGATGACGGAACATTCAGTGCGCGAGTATGACTCACTTTTTTTTAATTGACTTCCTATAGATATATTTAATCATAAGAAACAAATAGAAATTGTTGCTTAATCAGTTTATAAAATGATTCTTAGCATTTGTCCAGTCAATTTACTTGCTGTTTCAGGGAGTAGTATAAAAAAATGGACCAGTAGGTATACCTCCTGGCAACATCCGGAATCAAAATCTGCACGCTTTTGTAAAACTATTCACAGAATGCGGTCCTCATATTTTGCACAATTAACTCCTTCTAGCGCCTGGTCTATAGAATAAATAAAAAAAGTAAGTACTTAGGTACTTTCCTTTCAACATCTAGAGATTAGTAGTCCCGTATGAGTGTTCCATATTTTAGAGTTTATATACTTAATCCGAACTTATATACAAACGGAAAGCACATCAAGGGGGCGTCATAGCAGTACCGTTTTAAAATCTTATGCTTTTCCTACCATGTCGTCTTCAAACAATCTTATTACCATACATTAAAACATGAATGTTTTCTTAGCGTTTTTGTGAGCTCACTGTTAAAAAGTTCATTTTTTTCGTACTCTAACCGGATTAGAGAGATAGTACTGTTTTTACGTCAAATCAGCAGGCTTAAAAAAAGTTGCTCGGACGCAGCGGATTTATCATTGTTTTCCAAATAAGCACTATTTAGTGCTGGTTAAGTGTTTTTTCGTGACATACCTACGCAGATACGTAAAACTTATTCCGATGCCTAAACATGTCCAGTTCACTGTTCAATCTGGTGATTGTTGTACATACGTCTGTTATTAATTTATTATTGTATTCTAGATGGAACCGAACATATTATAATACTTATGTGTTTTTTTTAACACGCTTTTATTAGCTTCACCTGTATGTTTGGGTGGAGCGGAAGATAAGTGTAAGCCTTTTACTGACTAAAAGACCCACCCCGTTCCTTCTGGCCTTTCATACCGGGGTCGCTTCCCTTTCGGAGCTGCTCACCGTCCGCAAGCCCGCGCCCATGGGTGGCCGTAAATCGGGATCGGAATCCCGGCGGCGGCTGGGGCTCTGTGAGCGCCGTTGCTTGATACGGTTGGCCTCCTCCTTTGCTAGCATTACTGCTTCGCAGAAGGAGGCGACCGCCTGCCACTCCTCCTCGCTCCGGACTATGGCCTGTACCAAGGCCCGGCGCGAAAGATCGCCGCCGCCGATCGCCACCACGAGGGCACGGCGATGCTCTGCCCAAGCGGGGCACACCTCCACTGTGTGCTCCACTGTGTCCTCCGGGCGTTCCGCACAGTGGCGTTATCCGGGCGTCACTTCCGCACGTACCTAACAGGTGCAGGAAAGAATGTTCGGTGAGAACCTGCATCATGCGGAAGATGCAATAATACGATTAAGTATTATTATATTATCCTGATTAGATTCGCCAGGACTCATCAATTTCAATCAAAAAAATAAAATAAAAAATAAATATAAAATAAAATTAAATCTTGATATTTAAAGCAGAAAATAATACTTAACGTTTAAATAAAATTACCGGTAGAAAAATTGGGATATTGGGGTATTTAGAGCTTGATTTCAAAACTACTATGCGTAATCTGCGCATGTTGTACCATCGACCAGCTTTTTGACTTGCACACATGACTTAATATATATCCCCTTAACATTTTTATCACATTCGGTGGCAATTTACTAAAAAGTGAAAAATAAATACAGTTTAAAAAAAACCTAAAAAACACGCTTTCATAGCATATCAAACTAAAAAGTGTAACATTATTTTCATTTATTATTGTGAAAAAAGCGTGGGGTGCTCGATTTACGAAAAATATGACACTAAGCGCCCTACGCTTTTTTCACAATAATATTAATATTTTTCGATTATTATTATTATCTTCTACCTAGGTAGGTATATTGAAAATTATTTTACACATTTTAGTTTGATATGCTATAAAAGGTTGTCTATTGTTTACCCGAAGATTATATACCATAATCATCATATTCCCGAATTTCATTTGCCCGAATGTTTTGTTTGCCATAAAAGACATATGACATACTGTTAATTGCCCGAAACTTAGATACCATAAGATACGAGTGCCATACGTATTGTTTTTCATATTTTTAAGTGCCATAATAATTATCAAACATAATATTTAAACGCCATAATGATTATTAGACATAACATTTAAATGCCATAATAATTATTAGACAAATATTTAAAAGCCGTAATAATCATTACACATGATATTTAAGCGCTATTTCTGGGTGGTTTATAAAAAAATAACCACGAAGGGGATGGCGGGGTCGTTTGAGCGAGCGAAGCGAGGGAATAGACCTAGCCAAACCTTAAAATATTCTATGCATGGTTGATGGCGGGCTTGGTTGACGCAGCCCCGCTTTGTGGGGCTCCGTCAACTTCTGTGTGGTTTATAAAAAAATAACCACGAAGGGGATGGCGGGGTCTATTCGCTCGCTTCGCTCGCTCACTCGACCCCGCCATCCCCTTCTAACCTAACCTATCCGAGTCGGAGTGGCCAAATGATGTTATGGTATGTGATAATTAGGGCATGTGATAATTAGGACATGTGATAATTAGGGCTTACAATGATTATGACAAATGATGTTATGGTACGTGACTTTATGGGAAACGAAGCTTCTAGCACGTGACTAATATAGTAAATAAGAGTAGGGCAAATGAATATTACGTCGTATAATATTATGTCTGTTGACTATTATGGCAAATGATATTAGGGTAAATAAAATTCGGGCAAACGGCGGTATACCGCTATAAAAGTGTGTTTTTTAAACTGTATTTTTTAGTTTCTGGAAGCAGATAACACTGAATCCAATAAGTACACAAACAACAACTTATTTCACTGGAATACACTGTTTAACTTTACTTTGATTCCATGAGGTTCATAAACAATAATTTTCAAGCATAACATAAGCATTTTACATCGTGAGTTCAATTATCGGCTTCGAACACCGACCACTTGAATACTATTCTAATCTTTCAAAATTGGTTCGCACTTAACAAATCAACACTGATAAGAATCTTGTTAATGTAAACAAACGTTACGAATTCTGAATGTTACGATTCACACTAAAGTGCAACTAAAATAAAATCTCAACCTAGTCGCTCCCAGCTTTTTTTTTCTACTTTATTAATCTATAATCTTAAAAGTTATTACGTATATTTTTATGGAAGTTACTTAGATCCTTTTAAAAATATATTTTAGCAATGCATATTTTGAGGTAAATGTATTCTATTGGTTCACGAGGAACTTCATTATAGCGATTCGAACAACAAACATATGAATGAGACAATGCTATACAGATCAGACAAAATCTTTAAAATCATTTATTCATTCTCAGTCAACAGGAATACAATCATACTGAGCGATTAACCTCATGGTATAAATTAAAGAAATATAATATCTAAGGATGGAAGCAAAAACGCGCCCAAAGATTGTGCACATGTTATCACTCAACTTTAACATGTCTTCTATTTTTGTGACAGTTTCATTATAACAATAATATAATGAACTTATTGTATTTCTAGGCGACAAAAATTGTGTATATTGACCACCGGTTTATAATATTAAGAAAAAACAATTCTCAATCCACACGCACATGGGAACAGAGACGTCGTCACCAACCAACTGCTGCAAGTTCAGTGCGGTTGTTTTCAGTAACAGCCTGGGTCGGGCCCAAATATTTAATCAACTACTAACAACTTTAAACAACTACATTGTAGAATCGTTGTTGCCGTTCTTAAGTCCGATACGTTCACTGTAATGTCGAATGGAAACGATTCAGTGCTCGCGTGCGCATCAACATGAAGCAATTATATTCAGATCCACCAGCAAAGTGCACGGAATCCGCGGAAATGATTCAAATCGCAAAACTCGTATATGTGATCCCGCACGAGAGTACCTGGCGGGCAATCAGTGAGGGTCGTCACAGAATTAGGCTTAGCGACGGGGCTCACCGCACCGTGGAGTGTTGACTGTGGCGGCAAACTGTTGCTCCTTCTGGACTGCAAGGAGGGACAACGCACTACTGTTTATTTATTATCGCGCGCGGAATCTTTTTATGCGCTCACTTTTTGCCAAGCATTTACTCCTAGTTTTACTCAAATACTTAATTTTATTTTCACTGGTTCTCTTGGAGAATTTGCTAGTGCGACAAGCTGCCTGAAGTTTCCTAATTTGACAAATCAGTCTTCGTTTAGTACAGGTCTGATATTTAGTAAACATCTTACCACGATAGTTTAACTGCATTGAGCTTCATGTGACCTGTCATTAGCGAGACAGTTCACTTTACGCGGTCAGACTTGCAGGTTAGTAACATGAAGTGGAAGGTGGTTGCGGTGCTCATCGTACCGGCGGCAAGAAGCATTGTGTCTGTAGCGTGTCCTGCGGCCATGCAGCGGAGGATACAACACAAGCGTACTCGCGATCACAGATGCTCGTTAACATCAGTCGGTATTAATAGAAGCGCGAGCGAGCGCACTCTCGCACTTCGACCATCACAATCGTATCGCTCTTTAGTCTAACTAAACAAGTGTCGCGAGTAGGTATAGATCGATACGTCATGCGGGAGCTAGCCCTCGTACATAGAATCAGCAGCTGAGTTCTGCGAACGACGCAGACGAAGGAATTCGTTGTGTGAGTGTGTCACAAGCGTCACTGTATGCAATGTTGTGACACTCATGTCGTTCGAAGTCGACGTGCAGCTCGCGCCGCGCACGTGCAACAAGACTGGAAGAGCTATTAGTGTGCCCACGTCAGGACTCCGACAGTCGACAGGCAGAGGTATTAGTCACAGAGTGGACATAACATGGGAAACGGGGATATTCATCTGAAACAGTAACTATTTTACTAAAGTAAATCACGATATGTATATTAAGGCGTATAGTCCCTTGAACCATCTGGCCGAATTTATGTGAACGCAACTCTCACACTCGCCTAGGCGGCAGTACGCAAATCTGTGCATTTATTTGCGGCCAGCAAAGCCCGGAAAGCGCTTTAAATCCATTTTCTCTGCGAGATATTGATTGATTTACATATGCAATGTTCACTTTGAAGAATATTTAACCACCAATTTTTATGTGTAAAAATGTTTCTAAAGGTCCAAGCCGTTTCGAAGGAGTAGGGAAAAGTTGCGAAAAGTTGCGAAATTGCTAAATATTTTTTTTTGACAAAAGTATTAATTACACGAAAAAATCAAATGTTTATATTATTGTTCATGAATCTATAATAAACATATATTTTTTTCAAACCAATTGACCTAGCCGTTACGGAGGAGTAGGCCTCAGAAAATCACTGTTTTATGGCACTTTTCGCGCGCTTGGCCCTTAAGCTCAATACTCAATACTCAATACTTTATTACATTCCATATTGTGTACATTGGTGGTATAACATATTTTGAAGATCAATATGGACCCTGTCGGGCACAGTAAAGTTAGGAGAGAGGATGAAGGCTAAATTACAATGCATTTATTATTATTGGAAGATCTAATAGATGTAGTTATGCATGTATATGGTGTAATTTTATAGATTATGTTTATTTTTGTCATCGTTATTATTAAATTGTATATGCATGTTTATGTATTATGTCTATGTAAAAGTACTGGTAGATTTTGTTAGAATTTTATTTATTTTTGTCGTCATTATTATGAAATAATATTATTATTGATTAATTTATGTGCGTAATGTATAGTTAAAAGCTCTTACATAGTTAAGTTTAAATAAAAACAAAACATACTCGGATGTCGAAGTACTTCTCCACATCTCCGGAAATGTGTCCAAAAGTCCAATAAATTATAGTTATCGTTAATGTAGAATTTCTGGGAATCAAAAATATTATCCTTCACTAAAAACGCTACCTATACTTGTAGGTACACCAAATATTAATGGATTTTTACAATTGCTAAGGGACTAGGTGCACCCTGACTCGGACAAGTTAGGTTGGCCCCTCTGAGCGTCACTCGATGTGTGCCGACGGCTCGCTGCCGCATGCCGCGCGGCGAGGCTTCACCTCCGACCGTCGGCGTCGTTCCGCGTGCCGGCCGCCGCCGCCGCCTGCCGCAGCTAATTCCGTCGCCTCGCAGCACACCTGAGTGTGCTGTAGTGTGTGCATTATCAACGCAAGCTCGTGCCGTTCAGACGCGTTATCAAACTAATTAGTGAGCCCCGTGTCTAACTAATTAACGTGCTATGTAAAGATCTTTTCAGACAGATCTCTTAGGAGCACGCCACTCGAGTAGATTTATTTTTTCCTACGTGTTCAAATTGATTTCGAGTGGAAGAGGAAAATAAACTGTATTCAAGAGTGAATATGCTCTTAATAAACTATTGCGATTAGGGAATCCCGCATCGAAATCGTGATCCGCATGACTGCGGGATTGATGTCAGCATCCCGCGGATCCCGGGATTTGTGGAATTGGAATTTTTAATTTCTCTTTTGTTTTAAGTAGTAATAAACATAAAATTCGATCAAGTGCTAGTTGGACTTGCACACCGAGTATTTCTTATAAATTTTTCCTACCGTTCGATTCCCGAATTGAGTGTCGAAGATTTTCCGAATCGCAAATAAAATATTATTTTTTAATGAAAACTTACGATTTTCATAAATAATAATCAACTGCTTTTATAAAACAATATAATAAGATATTTAACGAACCTTTATCTAGAAAACTAAATTCATGTGCTTTGGGGAATCCCGGGTCATAAAGTCCCTAAACTAACATTGCTTGCGATCCGTTCCATTTCGCGATGCAGGACTTGCGACAGCATGAAATAGAGGTTCAAAAATTATTTAACTATAAAGTAAAATCGAAAAAAAATAATATTTTCCATACAAATTCTATAAAAATTTTCACGAGTTCTATGTAAAATTGTTTCAGCAGTTTTTAATAAGGATGAGCTGGGTCTAATAAACAATCAAAACGGCGACAGGTCGTCAGGATAAAATTTTCTTATAAAAAACTTCAATCCTGCAGACGTGTGGTATCCCGCATAAGTAATCCCGAATTCCTGATTCCACAGAAAAGATCCCGAGCTTGCGATAGTGGATACCTTAAGTGCGATTCATCATCATCGATTGCATCACTAGTTACCATCAGGTGGGATCGCAGTCAAGCACCAGTTTATATCATTACAAAAAAAACTGTAAAAACTGCAAGCGTGCAGACCGCAGTCAACATACTGTCTGCAGCCGATGTGCAGCTTGCAGCCAGTGTGCAGCCTGCAGCCAGTGTGCAGTCGTGAGAATTGCATAAGTACCAACTGCAAATAGATTGCAAGCGGACTGCTCAGTCAGTTGGCAAATTTTGTCTTAATGTGAACTGCACAAAAATTGCATCCAAATAATTTTGCAGATGACCTGCAGTTGTAACGCAGTCCGTCAGTCAAATCCTAAAAAAAACTTCATTGTCGCCTAAACTAACGAAATAAAAACTCTTGAGGGCGAGTAGATTAAGTGAAGAATGTTTTGCTTGCGACAGTGTGTAGCTCCTCCTCGGCACACACTTGACATACGGTTCTCAAAATTGCGCTCTGATTCATTAGCTCTAATATTGGTAAAATGTAATTTCCGAAAGTTGGTGGGGCTGCCATCTTCTGACGTCGTTCGTCACCTGGCCAGAACAAAGTTACGACGCTGGACTCCAAACACGTCATACTCATGTTATCTCAGCACAATCGATATGAAAGATTACTCTTTATCGATTGGAATCTACATAAGTATTTTCAATTAAATGTTAGTGCTGTTGATTAGGATCGTGTAGTGCACGTGCCACGGGTGAATACATAATACGGAATTACTGCTAACTTGACGTATTCCAGACGTGTTTTACCGAAATTTTGTAGTTTTTGGGTTATAAGAATTTTAGTTTTTGTATTTATTTTTTAAAGCAAAATCCCCAATTAAATCGTTTGAAGCCAATTTGAAAACTATTTACGGCGCGATTATTTTATTATCATAATCGATGCTGCCGCAGATCTTTGTTTGCAATTAAAATTTAAAAAGAGGCTAAGTGCGAGTAGGACTCGCCCATGAAGGGTTCTGTAGCAGCAAGTAACATAATATAAAAAGTTCTTGTAGTTCGTTGTAATTTTGATCGATGTTTTAATATTAGTGTATTTTTTTTTAGATTTATAACGTATTAAAAAAAATACTTACTAGATCTCATTCAAACAAATTTTCGTTGGCGGTTTGCATAGTAATGTACATCATATATTTTTTTTAGTTTTATCATTCTCTTATTTTAGAAGTGAAAATCTTAATGCGGTTCATAAAAGACATCTACTTACTAGGTTTCAACATAGCACTTATAGTTTCGGAAAAAAGTGGCTGTGACATACGGACGGACAGACAGACAGACATGACGAATCCATAAGGGTTTCGTTTTTTGCCATTTGGCTGCGGAACCCTAAAAATGACTAAAACTTTGGCATATATCTATATATATAAAAGAAAGTCGTGTTAGTTACACCACTTATAACTCAAGAACGGCAGAACAGATTTGGGTGAAAATTGGTAGGGAGGTAGCTTAGAGCCAGGAGACGGACATAAGATGGTAGAGTAGGGTAGAGTAGGGTAGAGTAGGGTAGAGTAGGGTAGAGTAGGGTAGAGTAGGGTAGAGTAGGGTAGAGTAGGGTAGAGTAGGGTAGAGTAGGGTAGAGTAGGATAGAGTAGGGTAGAGTAGAGTAGGGTAGGGTAGAGTAGGGTGAGTAGGGTAGAGTAGGGTAGAGTAGGGTAGAGTAGGGTAGAGTAGAGTAGGGTAGGGTAGAGTAGGGTAGGGTAGAGTAGGGTAGAGTAGGCTAAAAATTAAATGTACGTAAAGCACAAGAGCAAGTTAGTTAATTAACAAAACATGAGCGTGTGCAACGTAGAGTTGAACCTCACTAACGCTGTGACCGTCTCACAATTTCATCTGCTCTCAATAAAACTCTTCTCTTCCATGTCACACATGAAAAAGTATTGACAATCATACCTTTCTGAATAGCTTATAAGACAAGGTTTTTTTTCTAGTAATTTATACAACAGGCGTAGTATTTTTTTTGTACTAGATAACATGTTTTATGAACACATTTTCTTTTGCAACTATTTGCTAATTATTACGTTAGCAAATAGTTGCAAAAAAAATGTTTGATTAGTGATTTTTACCAAAATTTTAGTCATTTTTGAATTTTAACTGCTAATAAAGATCTGCGACGGCATCAATTACCTATAATAATAATAAATACAACATTCAACACCATAAAATTACGTCAAATTAAGTTATTGAAATCTTCTTCCTGCCCTTGTCCCATTTTATTTGGGGTCGGCGCAACACGTTTTTTTCTTCTATTCTGTCTTGTCACTCGTCACGCTATCACTAACTCCCTTTTCTTTCATATCACTTCTCACACAATCCATCCAAATTAAGTTATTGAATTAATGTTAAAAATGTCTAATTTAGTCGAGTGGAGAACTCAGAGATTGTCTTTTTTTTAGGTGGAAAATCATCTAATGACTTGGGTGGAACGTGAGAGCGTTTCAGACTTTTACTGGCTAAATCCCACTCCTCTTCCTTCTTTGCCTTCGTTCCAGGGCCCGAGATTCTCTTTTCGCAAAATACTACGCATCGTCGAAGACTTGGGCTCGGACGGTCGAACGGCGAGCTACCCATTGCTCGCCGTCCGAAAGCCCGTGCCTACGGTAGCTGGAGGTCAGGATCGGAATCCTGGCGGCTGGGGCCTGAGGGCCGTTCCCTCGCGCTTGCGACCGCCTTCGTTGCTAGCGGAGGTTTGGAGGCATGGTCCGGAGCGAGGAGAAGTGGCAGGCGACCGCCTGCCACTCCTCCTCGCTCCGGACCATGGCCTGTACAAAGGCCGGCGCCAACGTTCGTTGCCGCCGATCGCCCCCACGTGGATACGGCGGTTCTCTGCCCAAGCGGCGCACACCTCTACCGTATGCTCCACTTACATTTTGGACTTTATTATTATTGTGTTTTGGGATTTTTTTTTAAGTATTATTATTATTGTATATTGAATTTGACCCTATATGTTTTGTATTTGTACGCCTTTCTGGGCAAAACATGTCAAAACTTTTTTGTTTTTGTAATCGTTCCAACTGACCTACACATGTTTTTGAAGAATAAAATTAAGGTTGACATCAGACGGACTGCATCGCAGCGACCGCGCGCGGTCGATATATTTAACTGCATGCAGTTGTACGTTCGACTTCGTGCAGTCGCACTTTTTTCCAATTTTGTGAATGTGAAGTACCATGGAGCATTTTTATTTGGTTACAACTTGTTTGACACTCCGAGCATGGCAGTTGAGAGATTGTCATGCTCACTAAAATGTCTCGCTGATGGTGGCACTTGTTATTGGGTCATTTGGCTCCCTTCAAAATGGTTGAGCTGAATGGGGCTGATGCACGCGTCATGCTCATGAACGGGCGCCGTCAGTTGAGACTGGTCATCTCTTAGCTGCCAGTGACTTATTCAATTTCTATTTTTATTGTTACCATTACATATAATTTTTATTACTTATCTTCATTGTGTTCACATAATAGAAGCAAAAAAGAAATATGTAACGAAGATTCATGTAACTCAATACGATTTAAAAGAGTGTCCATTGAGTTTCTTGCACGTTCTTCTCCATAGAGACCTACTCTTTGGAACGTGCAATTTAGCTTCACTTGTTTGACTGACCGATAACTGGTCTATTTGAAATAAACGTTTCTGATTTCTGTCGTGGATCTGCTACATCTCTGTCATCGCCGGCAGACTTCAAGGGCGTGTGAAGTGTGTCGAATTGGGCGTTGACGTACTCACTGAGTCACTTATTAGATTTCGTTTTATTTGACTGTGGCTTTTCCACCTAGCATGTTACCTGTGGCGAACTTAGTGCTGAGTTCGTATTAAAGTTTGATGTAACTGAGTAGGTACTAGTAGGGTATCTCAGCCACATGAGTAGATGAACGGCACAGAGACAAAGCTTCATACAACTGTGCGAATCGGTTGCACTAACTACAAGCGCGTGGGGAATGTGTGCGTGTCCACTGGCCGCTTGTTGCGTACGCTACAATACTGGAAAAACCGGTTCACGCAGGCATAGTCAGTGGACAATCTTATGGGCCTATTACACTACGCGTTATTCAGACTCGTTTTGTCTATGGTTCGACATATCGCGTAGTGTGATAAGGGTTAGACTGTCTTTCTATGAATGAAAAATAGTACGAGTATGAATATCGCACGCCTTACTCAGCGCAGTGTAATAGGCCCTTTCGGGTGTATGCGACGCACGTTGTTTGTTTTGTTAATTACAATTTTAAATATTTCACTGTTAACACGTGGTATTTTATTATTAATAATGATAGTTTATTGTACTGTGTAATTGGTTTTTTTAATTATACATCCTGATAATTTTATTGCATTTGTTGAATTGCTTGATCATCATCATCATTTCGATCGTCAAATTAATATGTATTGTCAATGTTGGCAACGAAATACTTGATTACTTGAAAGATTTGAGAGAGTACACCATTAGACGATAAACTATTAAAAAAACTAAAATTATTAGAGTAAGCAATTTCTAAAATATTCTATCGTACTGAATAATAAAACTGTTGAGGTTATTAGGTTACCAAAGAGAAACTTCATTTTAAGGATTTCAATAATAACTGTTTATTATCCTTTTCTTTATATTGGGAAGGTGTGTTTCAGTAACATCACGTGAGACGTGTGCTCCTAAGCAAGGCTAGTGGAATACAGTAACTGTAACCATACTAGGGATTTTAGTCTTCAGTCAAGTGCTGACGAGGGGCTTAGACCAATTAAATACAATATTTATGGTTTAGAAAGAGAAAGACCATAGTGTTGAAGCAGGATGGATTTGTTTTTGTTATATTCCAACAAAAACTACTTTTTTTTTATGGTGGGAAGAAATCATGCATTGACATCCCCCGCCCTTGGGCGGAGCGGGAGATAGTGTCAGACTCTTACTGACTAAAAGACCCACCCCGTTCCTGCTAGCCTTCATACCGGGGCTCGAGCGCCCTTTCGGATAACCCTGGCCCCAGTAGGCTTCGACCCGGCTGGGTCCCTGCTGTTGCTGACAACTCCTTGAGGCGCGCGGGAACAGTGCGCGCCGTCGACGACTTAGGCTTGGTCCGGACAGTTACCGGACGGCCGGACAGCGAGCTACCCATTGCTCACTGTCCGCAAGCCCGCGCCTACGGTGGCCGGAAATCGGGATCAGAATCCCGGCCTCCTCCTTTGCGAGCATTACTGCTTCGCAGAAGTCGGCGACCGCCTGCCACTCCTCCTCGCTCCGGACCATGAACAAAAACTACTTAACAAATGTTTTATTTAATTTGTTTTCACCTATTGGAACAACCCTACCAAAATATGTATTGGACGTTCATAAGAAGCTTTGTCTCTGTTCCGTTTATCTAGTGATGTGCCTCCGCGTCTGCGGCGCCCGTCTGTCTGTCAGTGGGACTGTCATCGCGCTTTTGGGGATAGTAGTAGAAGGTTGAAGTAATGATCTTGACTCCAAAACTGAATGTCTATATTGTGACCAAGCACCTCCTTTTATACTAATTTACAATGTTACGGACTAAGAACTTAACCAATAGGAACGACTAACTTAATATTTACAAAACAACTTAACCAATAATACTATACAGAATGTCCCGCTAAAACTAACTAACCACTAAAAATCACTTATCACTCTGTTCGTATGCGTTACGCTAACACTATTGTCCAATCACTAAAATATTGTACAGTTAACTTTCGTGGCGCCAAAACTATTTATCCAATCGCTGCTCCGGTCCAATCGCTGCTCTTGTCCAATCACTGCTCTTGTCCTAATCGCAGTGCAGTAACTGTTTCACGCGCGTCCCGCGAGGGGTCGCTGGCAACGTGTGCAGGGCGCGCTGTCCTTTGTGGGTGAAAGCAAAGCCTTTTTGCTCGGGCAGCTTGCGACGGTGGGACGTGAGGATGTTCCGCTGTTGTGCTCACACGTGGCGATTTGTTGAGCTGGCACGTGGCGATTTGTTGAGCTGGCACGTGGCGAATTGTTGAGCTGGCACGTGGCGAATTGTTGTACAATGGCTGCGTGTTTCCTATTTCAATAGAGTTGGTCGAAACGTTACAAGAGTTCAGAACTGTCAGCTTTACTATTTCTTGACGGTGATGGAAAACGTGTTGAAAGTGATATGCTGTGTAGTGGCTACACGCTCAACTTTTAGGGAGCTCGCGCTCTCTCGGGCAGCGTACCTACTTACTTCTGTTAACAAAGAGTGTGTGTGTGCTACGCATTAGGTATAATTTGGGAATCCAATCCCGCATCAAAATCGCAATCTCGCACGCCTGCGGGATTGATGTGAGCAATCCCGCGGATCCCGTGGGATTTGCGGCATTAAATTTTTTTATGTGTTTTTTGTTTTTTTTTATCTGTTATAAACTAGTACTTCACTGCGATCCCGCCTGATGGTAAGCAGTGATGCAATCGTTGATGGTGAGGCGCACTAGTTTATTAAGAGCCTATTCACTCTAGCCTTGAAGACACCCAAATTAGAATCAGACGGAAAGACCGCAGCAGGCAAACTGTTCCAGTCCTTCGAAGTTCGCGGTATAAATGACGAGGCGAAACGCTTAGTCCGGACCGTAGATGTTTCAACAACGTAAGGGTGGATACTCGCCGTGCGTCGGTTTGTCCGATGGTAGAAATGAGATGGCGGAATCAAGTCATGCAATTCCTGCGCACACTCTCCAAAATGCAATCTGTAAAACACCGAAAGGCTGGCTACCCTACGCCTGTGATCAAGGCTTTGAAGATTGGACTTAACCAAATCTGGATCACCAATCAGCCTCTTCGCACGCCTTTCCACCGAGTCCAAAGCTGCCAGGTGGCACTTTGCAGCACCAGCCCATATGTGGCTGCAGTACTCCACACACGATCGGACCTGTGCTTTGTATAACATTAAAAGCTGTCTCGGTGTGAAGTACCGCCGGACTTTTGCGAGAACGCCTAGTTTCCTAGCAGCTACTTTGGCTTTGGACTCAATGAACCGCCCAAAATTGAGGTCGGACGAAATTTCGACACCCAAGAGCTGAAGGCGGTCGGTACAATCCAATGATACATTCTGAAAAGTAGGAGCCGAGGTGAACGGGCTCCTTTTGGCGGTGAACAGACACGCCTGTGTTTTGGCGGCGTTGAATCCCACCAGATTGGTTTCGCCCCACTTGGAGACTGCCTGAAGCGAGATATTCGTACGCTCTACCATAGCCTCTCGTTCGGACCGGATTTGCTCTTTACTAGCCCGAGCACCTGGCAGGTATCTCTCTACAGCTGTGCTATCATCTGCATACCCATAGATACCGGGCATCAGCAGATCATTAATATGCAGCAGGAAAAGAGTTGCAGAGAGCACTGACCCCTGAGGAACTCCGGCATTAGTCGTCATGGGCTCTGATGAGCATCCATCGACAACAACTCGAAGAGACCGTTCTCTCAGGAAGTCTTTTACCCAGTTAATCAGACCAGGAGAAATGCCGTATGCTGGAAGCTTACTCAAGAGGTTAGCATGCCATACCCTGTCGAAGGCCTTCGAGACGTCTAAGGAGACAGCAATTGCTTCCCCATTCTTCTCGAGGGCCTCGCCCCACAAGTGGGTGGCATACACTAGTAGGTCCCCAGTAGATCGATTGCGGCGAAACCCATACTGTCGGTCACTGAGGAGATCATTACCTTCTAGGTATGCCATGAGGCGCGAGTTCAATACACGCTCCATAATCTTGCAGAGTATGGAGGTTACTGAAATCGGCACGACTGCCCTTTTTGGGCACGGGTTGCACGTTGGCAAGCTTCCAGGACTTAGGCACTATTCCAGTCCTAAACGAGAGGCGATACAAGCGTGTCAATACAGGAGACAACTCGTGCGCACAAGCCTTGAGAACAATCGCTGGTATACCATCGGGTCCACTAGCTTTATTCACGTCTAGACGACACAGTGCTCTCAGAACTTCTATGTTCCTTATGCGAACCTCGGGCATCGAAGTGTCGCAGTGAGGTAGAGTCGGTGGAGTAGCACTGCCAGTATCAAGACGAGAATTATGGGCGAAGAGAGATGCAAAGAGTCCTGCTTTCTCTCTCGCCGTATGAGCCAGTGTTCCGTCAGGTTTAACCAGCGGAGGCAATGTGGGCCGACAGAAGTTCGCTTCGACCGATTTGGCAAGGGACCAGAAAGCTCTGCTACCGGATGGCTGTGCAGAAAGCTTTTTGCCAATATGGGCAATGCGGTCAAAGCGAGCCTTCTTTAGTGCCTTTTTGTAGGACTTGGCAGCACGGCAGCTCAGCAAAGAGAGCCTTTAAGGCTCTCTTTGCTGAGCTCAGATCCGGAGATTTGCGGTCACGAGCGTCAAACCAGGCTAGAAACGCCGAATGCTTACGCTCTTCAGCTTGAACGCAATCAGCGTTGAACCATGGGTGAGCTGAGCTTCCGATGGGTACGTCACTATAAGGAATGAAATACTCCATAGCTTGACGCACCACATCGGACACAGCATCCGCACATCTCGACGGATCTTTAGAAGAGAAGCAGACCCGCTGCCAAGGATAAGACGAAAAAAAGTGACGCATCTCATCCCAATCTGCTGACTTGTATCGCCAGATTCGCCGTACATACATTTAAGTACTAATAAACACAAAAACCGGCCAAGTGCGAGACGGACTTGCACATCGAGGGTTTCTTATAAAACCTACCTGTGTAAATAGTTCCGATTCCCGAATCGAGTTTCTAAGAATTTCCAAATAGAAAATTGAAACATTTCATTTTCATTTTTATTTTTTTGAGGCTAATTGGTGATCCAGATTTGGTTAAGTCCAACCTTCAAAGCCTTGAGCATAGGCCAACCTTTCGGTGTTTTACAGGATGCATTTTGGAGAGTGTGCGCAGGAATTGCATGACTTGATTCCGCCATCGCAATTCTACCATCGGACAACCCGACGTACGGCGAATATTCACCCTTACGTTGTTGAAACCTCTACGGTCCGGACTAAGCGTTTCGCCTCGTCGTTTATACCGCGTACGTCAAAGGACTGGAACAGTCTGCCTGTTGCGGTCTTCCCGTCCGATTATAATTTGGGTGTCTTCAAGGCACTAGTTTATTAAAAGCCTATTCACTCTAATAGGCTTTTAATAAACTAGTGCGCCTCACCATCAAAGATTGTATCGCTAGTTACCATCAGGTGGGATCGCAGTCAAGCACTAGTTTATCTCAATAAAAAAAAAATCATATAAAATCGTCTGCTTTTATGGAACAATAAATATTTAACGGACCTTCATTTTTTAGAAAATTGAATTCACATGTTGTGGGAAATCCCCGGTCATAGAGTACCTAAACTGACATTGATTATGTTCCGTTTCAGTTGCGATACAGGACTCGCACGACACAAAAAAATAAAAATCAAAAATTATGGTGAAATCGAAAACAACATAATTGTTTTCCAGACAAATATTATAAAAAATGTCACGAGTTCCATGTAAAATTGTTTCATCACTATTTAATGAGGATGAGCTGGGTATATTAAATAATTTAAACGACGGCAGGTTGTCGGAATTCACTTTTCTTACAAAAACCCTTCAATACCGCAGACGTGCGGGATCCCGCATTTTCGATCCCGCAGAAATGGTGCGGGATCCCGCGATTGTGGGATCCTGCGCTTGCGGGATTGGATTCCCTAGGTATAATACATGCGCGTCATGCATGAGGCGAGCGGTGTGCATGAGGCAGGGGGCATTCAAATAAACCATTGAACTGTAAACGCTACAAGCTTATTTCCGGTTAGAAGGTCGTGTGAGTCAGTTGTGAGCAAGGTACAGGGAAGTGGGATCACAACTGAGACAAGTCTCGGTGGTGATTTCCCTTCGCTTCGAGGAGGCACGGCTGTAAGTCACAAAGCGACCTTCGAACATAATATTAGTTCAACACGTTTCGTTCAAATGATTATAACTGCGCGTGTCAGCGACGCGGACGTTCCTCTAACGTGACGTAACGAGTGCACATTCTCCCACCTCAGTGGTACAGTTAGCGGCGGAGAGCGGTGCGCCCGTGACCGACCGAGCTATCTGTGCCGCTAACTGTACCGCGAGCCGCCCCGAGCGTCGCGTCGCCGACTACTGCCGAGCGCTGGCACAGCCTCCGAGAGATAGTTACACTTCTCGAAGACATTCCAAGCTAATCGGTCCGCGTAGTGCCCTTAGAACTTCGCCGCCAGCTTTACGATTAGTGCCGTAAAACGGTTTCTTCTCTACTCTTCACCGGCTCGGTTATAAGATTTGAAATGTCATCAATATGTGAATGTCTTTGAATATTAGTACTTCCCACAATTGGTTATGAAATCCTATCATCAGAATTAGACATAAATATGTATGTGTATGTATAAAATTCCAAAATTACTTACGAATTAGACATATTTATGTCTAATTCTGATAAAAAGGATTTCTTTGATACTTTTAAATATCGTCCAGTTGTAACTAATACTGTTTTACCAACTTGTACAAAACATGTGCCGTAGCCCGTAGGTAACCGGCGTTAAACGCAATGAAGTTTATTTGGTGTATATTACAAAGACTACATGCGCGAGTGGCGCGGCATCCTCGGTGACGCGACGTAATCTTGGTGACATGCGGGTGTCTGTCATGGAAGACTATTGATTACATTAGCGGCACTCCACGTGGCCTGCTCGTGTGTCTGCTGACTGTGGACTCGCTGAGTTGTTGTTGTGATCAGTTACGTCAGCTGCACGATGTGCCTTCAGCACTTCACTACTCCAGTGGTCACTGCAGACCATCACACATTAGCACCATCGTGAAGTGCACCATCTGTTTCTATGTCAGTGTATGTGGTGAGTTCATATTATTACCGTGCCTGAAGGGCGCAAAGACTACACGCAAAAACTGGAAGAGCAGGGTGATCGCGCGGGGGTGCGGCGGGGTGCGAGGGACGGACGGTCCCTGCGCTCCCGGCGTGGCGACGCACGCGCAGTCGGCCGACGACCCCACTCTCACTCCCCACTCTACGCCTTGCAACAATGTCTATACATAATTATATGGTGACTTACTTACCTAACAATACCAAAAATGCCTTACTATTCAAAATAGAACAAAAGGTTTGCTATCTTCAAGTACATTTATACATTCCTGCCCATGTGAGCCGAGTTGCATGATGAAGGTACCGGGCTTGCCACCCGCACACCTACCGACGCGGATGTGACAGTTAACGGTTAATTGGCTACCGAACATTTACTGTTTGTCAAGGAAGCACCGCAAACTATTATTTTTCTAATTACATTATTATCATCATTTCCTCTAGTTTTCCCCTCGGACAGGTTTTCGAGTTTTTAAAACCAATTTTTTTAAACAATAGCTTGTTGGAATGGAATTGGAATCACAGTTCCATTACAATTAATTTCGTTTCATTTGTTAATTTCAATGTTCATAACGGTTGAATACACGACAGTTCGTCAGTCGTTCGTTCCGCAGTGTCGCTGTACTCGTGCGGCTCACTGAGGAAGTGGCGGCGACGAGCGAGGCGGCCGCGGGCACACCGCGCACGCGACACACTCGACCACAACCTACGTCATTATTTCTGATTTATTCAATCATTTCGAATCGGAGGAATTGACCATTCCTGAATATCTTTCTTCAGAGAGTGTTATATTAGGCAGTGCAATCCTGAAAACGCCTAACATAGCCTAAAATCGCCCATGTCGACACTCTTCCAGAATAAATAGTGAAAAATTACCTAATGGGGCAACAGTGCGAGCTAGGATGCTGGGATGGCTCGAATCATTCGGTCTGTTGTTGCTCACTAAGACATCATCATCCTTTGCAAGGTGTATCGACATGATGCTGGCGCGTCGGACTGCTGCCACAATGAGCAGTGGGTACCATGTTACGTATCGCACGCAGCTAGAGATTGCAAATAATCCATAGTTTTGATTTTCGAATATTCGAATATTTTTTCAGAGCTATTCGAATATTATTCGAATATTCGAATATTTTTCAAAATATAAAAAATAACACTTAAAATATCAGCTTTTATTGCTTTAAGAACTATATATTTTTATACAGATAAGTAAACCTAGCACAATACTGCATGGTAGTAACAGGTTTTTTACGTGAATCTGAACAGGTTTACTATAAGGAACACATTCGTGTAACCTAGTTTTTGATTCGACGATTTACTTGGCAGAAAAATCAAATCGTATGCCGAACAAAATATAATACTAACTAAAATATAGTAAAAGCAGTTATGTCACGTACGTCGTACGAAAAAGTGAATTGCATTAGAAAATTGAATTAGCTGAAATGGTTAAAAAATAAAGGTTATACAAAACAAAATACATACAGAAATGTCGTATTTGCTTTATAAATCCCTACACAAAATATTTGATTTTAAAATTTGTTACTTATTACAGTTACTACATGTACAATCGGTTGAAGATGCAAATTAAAATGCAGTAAAGGACTTCTTGATTCATTAAAACCCAAGCGAATGCCAGTGTTCGCTCTCTCATTGTCTTTCTATAGTGTCCCTAATTACGATATTCGAAAGGTCTGCAAAATAGCATGTTAATGAATGGTTTTTGCTGTATCATTTTTACCGCATTTTAATCTGCATATGTGTACAGTTTTGCATGCAGTAACAGTAACATGATTTTGGGAAAATCCGTTTTGTTTTGAATTTAATGAACTTAATAATTTTATTTATTTCAAAATTCATTCTTTGTTATTACCTCAATCCTCTTGGCAAAAAATAATCTACCATATAACATTATTACTATAAAAAATACGACGTCAAAGTGTTTGTACGCGTTTTAGGGGCTGCACGGCAGAATAATCATATTTAATTACTAGCTTTTGCTCGCGGCTTTACCTGCGTATATAAAATATAGCCCATGTCACTCAGGAATAATATAAAGTATAAGTAACTTTCTATCGGTGATAAAAATTTTGCAGTCGGACTAGTATTTTCAGAGATTACCTCCTACAAACAAAGAAACATAAAAACAAACTTTACCACTTTATAATATTAATAATAATTAATAACAATAAGATATAGTTCATAAAAAATTTAAACAATTATAGAATTCGTATACAAATTAAGAAGACGCCTCCTCCTTGCGACGTTTATCCTCAATGCTGAAGATCCTAGTTTTTGATTCGACGATTTACTTGGCAGAAAAATCAAATCGTATGCCGAACAAAATATAATACTAACTAAAATATAGTAAAAGCAGTTATGTCACGTACGTCGTACGAAAAAGTGAATTGCATTAGAAAATTGAATTAGCTGAAATGGTTAAAAAATAAAGGTTATACAAAACAAAATACATACAGAAATGTCGTATTTGCTTTATAAATCCCTACACAAAATATTTGATTTTAAAATTTGTTACTTATTACAGTTACTACATGTACAATCGGTTGAAGATGCAAATTAAAATGCAGTAAAGGACTTCTTGATTCATTAAAACCCAAGCGAATGCCAGTGTTCGCTCTCTCATTGTCTTTCTATAGTGTCCCTAATTACGATATTCGAAAGGTCTGCAAAATAGCATGTTAATGAATGGTTTTTGCTGTATCATTTTTACCGCATTTTAATCTGCATATGTGTACAGTTTTGCATGCAGTAACAGTAACATGATTTTGGGAAAATCCGTTTTGTTTTGAATTTAATGAACTTAATAATTTTATTTATTTCAAAATTCATTCTTTGTTATTACCTCAATCCTCTTGGCAAAAAATAATCTACCATATAACATTATTACTATAAAAAATACGACGTCAAAGTGTTTGTACGCGTTTTAGGGGCTGCACGGCAGAATAATCATATTTAATTACTAGCTTTTGCTCGCGGCTTTACCTGCGTATATAAAATATAGCCCATGTCACTCAGGAATAATATAAAGTATAAGTAACTTTCTATCGGTGATAAAAATTTTGCAGTCGGACTAGTATTTTCAGAGATTACCTCCTACAAACAAAGAAACATAAAAACAAACTTTACCACTTTATAATATTAATAATAATTAATAACAATAAGATATAGTTCATAAAAAATTTAAACAATTATAGAATTCGTATACAAATTAAGAAGACGCCTCCTCCTTGCGACGTTTATCCTCAATGCTGAAGATCGTGACCTCAATGAACAATTTTCTAGTGGATTATATTTCGAAAATTGTTTTATCACTATTTAATGAGGATGAGCTGGGTATATTAAATAATTTAAACGACGGCAGGTCGTCGGAATTCACTTTTCTTATAAAAACCTTCAATCCCGCAGACGTGCGGGATCCCGCATGAGTATTCCCGCATTTCCGATCCCGCAGAAATGGTGCGGGATCCTGCGCTTGCGGAAGTGGGTTCCCTAGTAAAGACATTGCAGCATCATTTTTATATGCAATATTACACTAATAAATCAGATTCATCAATAATAATTCAGAATTAAATCAGATTTACCTGCTATAGTATCGAAAATTACCACAGTGCGTTATTCTACCAAGATAGACTTTAGATTAGTATTTTTTGGTAGTATTTGAATACATATTTATTTGCTATTCGAATATAAATTTGGAAAGAATATTCGAATAATTCGAATATTCGATAGCAATCTCTACACGCAGCCCTCTGCGCTGGGGTCTCCACGCACGGGCCCCGGCGCCACCAGCCCGACGCCCGACGCGTTCCCGACTTCCTTGACCATGAACATATAATCACGTCCGCATATTAATAATTATCTGACCCGTGCCCATTTTTTCAACAGAAACTGGGTTTCACTGGCTTCAAATATTTGGGGATCGTAAAGAATGTTCAAAATCGGGTGATTCTAGAACTTGTTTTCTACAGACAGACTTAAAAATTCTACCTCTTTATGTATAAGTAGTGTAGATTTTTATTAAATAAATATCAATCTGTTTGATCTCTGATATTTATACGGGAACCCCGTTCGGGCGGCACTGTTAGTTTTAAATGATATAATCTAGTACTTGACAGCGATCTCACCTGATGGTAAGCAGCGATGCAATTGTTGATGGTGAAGCGCTCTAGTTTATTTCTAGCCTATTCACTCTAGCCTTGATGACACATCATCATCATCATCATCAGCCTTTTTAATGTTCCCACTGCTGGGACTCAGGCCTCCTCTCTAGGAGAGGGAAAGGGCCGTAATCCACTAGCGGGCTCAGTGCGTGTTGGTGAATGTCACAAGTCTTCGAATTTTTGGTTCTAGGACATGCCGGTTTCCTCACCATGTTTTCCTTCACCGTTTTGAGAGCAGTGGTAATGAAATAAATTACACAAAGTAATGCGCCTGGCTAGGTTCGAACCCGCGACCTACAACTAGTAAGTCGGGGCCATTACCATTGATGACACATGACACCTAAATTGTAATCGAACAGGAAAAACTCCACTAAAACTATACGGTGTTTTTCCGGCCGTAGGCTGAGAGACAAGTTTCTCTGGCATTTTCAGCTCAGTTACTTCCAGGAGGCATACCTATATCATGCTGTTGGTCTGGACGACACCGACGGCATCCCCTTGCCTCACTGACCTCTACTATTTATCCTGGGCCGCTAGCTAGACTTCATAATAAAATTACTTTTTGACATGGAACCTGCACAGATAACCACTCTTCTTTATGCTTACGATTTACGAGCTTATGTCTAGTATGACACATGTCAGATCATGATTGTTGTTGTCACGAATGTTTTTTTTTAATATCAGCCACAACCAAATTATGTGAGACTATTGCAGGGGGAGTATTCGTTTAGTGGGGGTTCTGTTTGCTAGCTTTCATAATGACAAGTTCAACAAGTAAATCATAGTGTGGTCCAGCGGAGTGAGGCCGCCATGTGAGGGCGGCACCGCGCGGCGTGCAGGCGAGTGTCACGCGGCGTGAGTAACGTCACGGTCAACGTGTACAGTACCTATGCTAAGTAGGTGTGGTGTGTGTTGCAGGTGATGCGCGGGTGGTGCGTGCGGTGGGGCGGCGGGTCCCGCGCGCGCCTGCGTTGGCTGGCGGCGCTACTGTGCTGGGGTGCGCTGGCGGCGCTGGCGCTGCCCCGCCTGGCACCGCCACCGCGCCGCGCCTCCGCCCCCGCGCCGCCGGCGCCCCCGGCGCGCCTGCTGCTGCAGTCGGAGCCGGTGGCATCCACGGCCACGCCGCCCGCTGGCACGGCGCTGCCGCACACCGATACGCGAGTGCTCACCGAGGATGAGCTGCGCGCCGACGCCGAGCGGCGCCTGCCCTCGCTGCCGCTCTCCTACTGGCACAAGCACCGCAACGACCAGAACAAGTTCTTAAAGAAGAAGGACTGCGCGCCTTTTCCGTCCATCTACGACCTCGAATTCCACAACACGTACTGGCAGACCATGCGCTCGTCCGAGGGCGTGTTCCACTTGTTCGGCGCGTACCTGGACGCGCGCAACACGTCGCTCATTGGACCCGCCGTGCGCATCCTGGCCGTGCACGATCGCATCCAGCCGCGCCTGTCCACACACTGCCAGCTGTGGTTCGAGGAGCTGGAGGCACCCGTAGTGGTGCGCGTACTGGAGTACAAGTACGTGTGGAACAACAAGTGGGGCAACTACCGCAACCACGTGCTGCAGCCGTACCTGCTGGCGTGCGTGCTGCCGCCCGACGTGCGCTCTCTCGTGCCCGCCTCCGTATCGCTGGTGGAAGGCGCGTGCGACCGCGCCACCAACAACCTGCGCGTGCACTACCAGCGCCCAGTGCCGCCCGCCACGCGCAAGGACTTCGCTGTCTGCGTCAAGGGGCTGGACTTCCTGTACGAAGACTTGTCGGTGCGCCTGGTAGAGTGGATCGAGCTGGTGCGCCTGCTGGGTGCCGACAAGATCTTCTTCTACGAGCTGCAGGTGCACCCTAACATCACCAAAGTGCTGAAGTACTACGAAGAGCAGGGCGCAGTCACCGTGACGCCCGTCACGCTGCCCGGCGGCCAGCCCAACCTGCCCGGCCTGCAGCACATGTACCTGAAGAAGAAGCTCAACCACAAGCGCCAGATGGAGCTGATACCGTACAACGACTGCCTGTACCGGCACATGTACGAGTACCGCTGGCTGGCGCTGCTAGACATCGACGAGGTGATCGTGCCGCAGCAGGACCCGGACTGGGCGTCGCTGATGGCGCGCGTGCAGCCCCTGGCAGCGCCGGCGCCCGGCAAGCCAGCGCGCTCCTCCTACCACGCCTCCAACCTGTACTTCCTGGACTCGCTCGGCCACCAGCACGGCTGGGAGGACGGCGTGCCGCACTACATGCACATGCTGCAGCACGTCACTAGGACTAAAAACTTCACTAAGCCCGGCCAGTACGTCAAGGTGAGCGCTTCACTTTCATCTGTTAGGGTTTGAAACAGACGTTTGGACGCAGTGTTCGTATACTTGACAAAGGCGAAACTGCCTTTGTCAAGTACACGAACACTGCGTCCAAACCGTACTAGTGGCACCATGGCCACTATTGCCATGATATATGCTGCAAGCACTAGCACCTGGCACTGTTTTCAATTGCAAAGATTTTTTCACTCTACTGCGGCAACAGTTATTATTACAATACAAGCGAAACAAAACTAATTTGTTATATTTGAGCCGTATGAATGCTACTAGTGCCAAAGATTATACACTTATGCTGGTAACTAGCGCTGTCTAGAAACAGTTTTCCATATCAATCATAGATTTCCCCGTTGTTGGAACTTATTTTTAATCCCCGACGGAAAAAAAAGATTGAGGAGATTTTATAAGTTTGAGGTGTTTGTGTGTCTGTTTGTCTGTCTGTGGTAACGTAACGCCTAAGCAAATAGACCGATTTTGATGCAGTTTTTTTTGAAAAGCTGACGTTATCGAGATGGTGGATGGTTCTTGGACCTGATGGTAGATAATTATGATAGATGATGATAGAACTGGGAGGTAGGAGATGAAACCTTGGAATGTTAGTAAATCCATCGAGTTTGGGCTCATTAGATTCGTCCTAACGTTGTATATATTTCTCATGATGACGAGGACCTGATGGTAGAACTGACTGCTTGGGCGGAGCATCGCCGTGCCCTCGTGGAGGCGATCTGTGGCGGAGACCTCTCGCGCCGGGCCTTGGTTGAGGATGATCCGGAGCGAGGAGGAGTGGCAGGCGGTCGCCGACTTCTGCGAAGCTCGCAAAGGAGGAGGCCGACCGCATCAGGCAACGGCGCTCTCGCCGCCGCCGTGATTCCGATCCCGATTTTCAGCCACCGTAGGCGCGGGCTTGCGGACAGTGAGCAATGGGTAGCTCGCTGTCCGACCGTCCGGTAATTATCCGGACCAAGCCCGAGTCGTCGACGGCGCGCACTGTTCCCGCGCGCCTCAAGGAGTTGTCAGCAACAGCAGGGGCCCAGCCGGGTCGAAGCCTACTAGGGGTCAGGGTTATCCGAAAGGGAACTCGTGCCCCGGTACGAAGGCTTGAAGGAACGGGGTGGGTTTTTTAGTCAGTAAGAGTCTGACACTATCTCCCGCTTCGCCCAAGAGCGGTTTTTTTTTTGTTGGGGAAAATCATCATGACATCCCCATTGGATGATTTTCCCAACAAAAAAAAAATGGTAGTACTGAGACTTGTCTTGGAACCCTGGAAAGCGTACCTACTAGAAAACCCATCGCGTTCAGGCTCGTTAGATTCGTCTTAATTTTTATAGATTTTATGCGTCGGGGGTTATTTAAAATTTTGCTATCATTTTATATTCCGTTACTTCTATTTGTTGATCAATGCATGTGTTTGGTTTATACTGCACCTGTGGGTCGGCGTCATGTTATATATACGCCTTCCTCATTAAACACTAAAATAATTTTTCAATTGGAACCTGAGATGGTTTGTGTAGGTGTGCGCAGTTGTCAAATGTTGTAACATGTCGGTGTGTTGTGTTGCAGGCGTTCCACGAGACGGACCGCGTGCTGGCGCTGCACAACCACTTCCCTCTGGCGTGCCTGGGCGGCGCGTGCAGCACCTACCCGCTGGACACGCGCCACGCGCGCCTGCAGCACTACCGCGCCGACTGCGTCAGCGCGCTCAAGTCCTGCAAGGAGCTAAAGGCCGAGGCCGTGCGCGACGAGGCACTGTGGCGCTGGCGTGAGCCGCTAGTGGCGCGCGTGGACCAGGTGCTGCGCGCGCTCGCTTTCCTGCCGCCCCTCCCGCACCGGTGACCCGTGCACCCTATACGCTTAGTCTTATGTATTAAATGCTAGTATTAAATGTATTTTTATAGTTACTCTATCGCGTTGTTTCATTGTTCACTTCATACCTTGTCGTCTCGTTGCGCCTGTGCGCGGGCAAAGATACTGCAGTCGTCTGGACGTCGCGTATCGGTGCTAGCTAGCAAGTATGCATAAGTTCTAAATAGGTACATACAACACTAGGGAGGGACGGATGCTCAATGTTGGACTATAAGCCCAATTTGTACCAAGGTCCTTTGCAGTTACTAAGGGTCAGCGCACACCAAGAGCAGAGCAGAGCAGAGCATTTTCTGAGATTATTGAAAAAAGTATCTTATGATTATTATCATACATCGCAATATTGAATACACGCCCAAATTTGATGTTCGACAGTTCTGGAGTTCCTGATATTTTAGAGAAAAAGTTGTGGTGTTTTTCCTGGAAAAAATATCAAATAAAAATATGATCTGCTAACTTTCGGTAGCAGAAAATTCCGAATATTTTCAGTGTACTAAGAAAAAAAAAACATAAGAAACTTCTGGAAGTACTCAAGACCAGGAGCATCTCGGTTTTTTATACAACTGTATCAGTCCTATATGAAATCGTGGAAAACAGGCCCAGAACTCCGACAGATGTATCAGCAGAGCATGGTTGAAGATGGCGATTGACAAAAATCACGAATATTTTCAGTTTTCAAGTTAAAAAGTCAAAAGAAACTTCTGGAAGTACCCAAGACCAAGAACTCCTCAGTCTCTTATACAGTTCTGTATAGAAAGGTGGAAACACAATCCAGAACTCAGACAGTAGTACCAGCAGAGCATGACTGTAGATGGCGATTAGCAAAAATCATGAATATTTTCAGTGTGCTAAGAAACTCCTGGAAGTACCCAAGACCAGGAACTTCTCGGTTTCCTATACAACTGTATCAGTTCTATATGAAATCGTAGAAATTAAACTCCGAACACCGACACAAATTATTAGCATAGCATAGTTGAAGATGGTCATTTAAAAATCACGAATATTTTCACTGTACAAAGTAAAAAAATTCATAAGAAACTTCTGAAAGGATCCAAGACCGGGAACTCCCCGGTTTCTTATACATCTGTATCATTTGTATGTAGACTGGAGACAATTAAACCCAGAACTCCGACACAAGTATCAGCAGAGCATGGTTGAAGATGGCGATTAGCAAAACTCATAAATATTTTCAGTGTTCAAGTTAAAAAAAATGATAAGAAACTTCTGGAAGCTTCCAGGACCAGAAACTCCTCGGTTTCTTATGTAAATATTATTAGTGACGAAACTTGCAGACCGTATTTCCGCAAACTACAAAGTTACAATATTATAAAGGACATCCTTCATTTCGTACCCAAAGTGTCGGGCCAGAATAAAAATATACAAGATTTTCATCGGAAATAATGTCTTAAAGATTTTTTACTAATACAAGGAACGTCTAGGATTAACCCCCAGGCTGCTATTTGAGTTTAAAGTAAGTGCCGTTACTAAAAAATCTATACTACTATAGAATATCTTCTTCTTCTTCCTGCCCTTATCCCATATTACTTGGGGTCGGCGCAACACGTTTTCTTCTTCCATTCTGTCCTGTCACCCGTCAAACTATCACTAACTCCCTTTTCTTTCATATCACTTCTCACACAATCCATCCATCTTTTTTTCGGCCTTCCTCTCCCTCTCCATCCATCTACATGTATACTCAGAACTTTTTTAGTAATATGCGCTTCATCCCTCCGCTTCACATGACCATACCAAGACAACCGATTACCTTTCAACTTTTCAGTCACTGGCGCCACTTTCAAACTTCCTCTAATATACTCATTTCTCACTTTATCCATTCTTGTCACACCACACATCCATCTCAACATTCTCATCTCCGCTACATGCAATCTTATTTCATCCTTCTTTTTCAGAGCCCAACATTCTGATCCATACAGTATGACAGGTCTTATGACGGACTTGTAAATTTTACCCTTCAACTTGAGGGGCATCCGTGGGTCACAAGTTGTTCCCGTGACCTGTCGCCATTTCATCCATCCTGCGTTGATCCGACGTGTTACGTCTCGGTCTACCTCACCATCCCCTTGGACGAGTGACCCGAGGTACCGAAAGTCGGAACAGATTGGTATGGGCGTTCCGGCGAGAGCTAAAGGCACAGGGTTGGAGAGACCGCCGAAATCGCAGAACAAGTACTCCGTTTTGGTTCTACTTACTTTCAGGCCAACACTCTCCAGTCTGTGCCACCACACCTCCAATCTGTTTTGGACCTCTAGGCCACTCTCGGCAACCAGCACAATGTCGTCGGCAAACAGCATACACCAGGGAGCCTCCTCCTGAATGTCCGACGTCAGAGCGTCCATTATCATCAGGAAGAGATAAGGGCTGAGAGCCGATCCCTGATGTAAGCCGACAGCCACATTGAAATTTCCAGTGGTGCCCACTGTTGACCGGACTTCTACTACTATAGAATATGTTACGGGAAATAACGTCTAGATAGGATTTTTTAAATGACCGAACGTTTACGATTACCCCCCGCTACACCTTGGTGGAATAATAGACTTACACTTTAGGTCATACTAACATATGATCCCTGTTGGACATAGGCCTCCCTCAAGTGTCGCCACAATGAACGATCCTGCGCTTCCCTCATCCATCGGATTCCCGCAACCTTCACCAGGTCAGCGGTCAACCTTATAGGGGGCCTTCCGACGCTGCGTCTTCTGGTACGCGGTCGCCACTCCAGAACCTTTCAGCCCCAACGGCCATCCGTTCTGCGAGGAATGTGCCCAGCCCGTTGCCACTTAAGTTTGGCAATTCTTCGTGCTATGTCGGCAACCTTGGTTCTCCTGCGGATATCTTCATTTCTGATTCGATCATGCAAGTAAACTCCGAGCATAGTCCTTTCCTTTTCATTTTTAAATTGCAAAGTACCGATAGCTGCGTGCCATACTTAAAAAAATATAAACTATTAACCCTACCATGCATATACATTTATTTTTGGAAATGGCAATATTTGTAAAATTAAACCCGGATCGCTTCGCGCGAATGTCTGATCTAGTCCCTCGGAATAGGCGTGACAAGAGTAAGCTGTGTATCCAGAGTGCTAAAACAACACTGATGCGTAGGAGTGTCTGCTACGTGGCACCGGTTACATATTATTATAATAAAATACCCAGTAGTTGGAAAGACTATAGCGTGTCATTATTTAAAAAAAGACTAAGGAACTTTTTAGTTGACAAAGTGTATGTTAGTATGTTATTATGTATGTATTAAGTATGTTAGTAGTGTTGCAGATTTTTTATTGGACAAACACATTAATTGACAATTTTTATTTTGTATTTAATCAACAATGAGAATATGTAATATTGATTATTTTATTGATTGATTATTGGAATTAAGTATATTATTTATTGAATGTATAGAATCACGGAACAGTAAAAACAGTGGAAGAAGTAAGTAGGCGTGGCACTGTCGCCGCTAGTAAGAATCGCGTTGCGCACTTACTGTTCAAGCGCCCTCATTCTCTAACTAGACTGCGCAACATAATAATTAACGAAAAATAATATTAAAATGCCTTATTGTCCCATACTGTACTTTAAAAACCATAGTCTGACTAAAAATCTAACTCATGGAGGTGTATCATACCACCGAAAAGTATTATTTTCGGATGTATTTTAATAAAATGAAAAAATAAAATTACGTGAAACATTGCGCAGGATATACAAACAAAACTAGTCCTTAGTTTCATCAAAACAAAGTTGATTTTCTTTTCTCGGTTATTAGCTTTTCTGGAATATTCGTTAGTCTACCTATACTTTTGACGCTATCCAAATAGTGCGTGACTTTATCGATAAAATCAATCGATATGTATAATATGTATTACATTGCCTTTTTAATATATATATTATAGTTTAATAGTTTTTGTAAGTAATATAATACAGATAATTATTAAATTAATAAATATAATAAAATAAAAATTTCGGGATGATATTTGTGATGTATTATAAATAAATTTAGTTAAAGAGTTAGGAACAACATAGGGCGTTTGAATTATACTTAATATTCTTATGGTTAGCAGTGGGCGATGACGATGATTTCAGCTGAGATGATGATAATTGATGTACTATGCAAATAAATACCCTTTTTACTACGTTTAAAAATTGCCTTTAATCATATTAATTTCATAATTTTAATACTATCACACTATCGCATACAATTTTTTTTTGCATGATATGTTTTAAATATGTGATAAATCAAACACTTCAGGATAAATTGTATAAATATTTTATTCACTTTGATCAACACAATTTCATACTTATCGTTCTATTAACAATCATTTACAAATACACAGATTAGTCGGACATGTTTTCTGTTCAACGACTCAAAGCAGACTGACTCTGTCCAAAATGACAGTAACAAACTCAGTGTTTCCCTACCACAAACTTTCACAAACACTCGGTCGACTAACCGACCAATCAGAGCAAAGTAAAGAGTACGTAACATCAATTGACTAACTAATATACATTAGAGTTTATCTAATAATTAACTGCAAGTAAATATTTCATTTTAACAATTATGATATATTTATACAAAACAAATCCATAAAGTCTAATATTATAAATTATTACTTAATATCTACAACGAATGTCTAAAGTTCATGTAACTACTAGCGCCATCTATCGCTTATCATTGTAAGTTGAACGATTTATGAATATTTTCTTTAAAAATCATTACATTCGGCCATCCGACATCGTGCGATCTCCTGACGCACGATTACAATTAAAATGATAGGATATTTTCATTAAAATTATGAAACTTAATTCCAGTTCTACAAGGAACTGAGTCTTACAGTCATAATCATTACATTCGGCTTAGTCTTGATTATTTGCTTTATCGTCACGTCATATGTTTATAACATTCTCATCACACGAAGAATATAGTATTTTTTTTTTTGTCAAAGGCTTTTCTCTATATCCGAGTTTATATAAGGTCGGAGGAAAGTATGCTTCTAAATGTTATTCCTCAGTTTGCCAAAATCGGTAATTACAGTAATTTTATACTTAAAACTTTGTTTTTTTTTCAATGGATCTATGGATTTTAAAATGAGGCAAATTCAATTTTACCCTCATAATTGCAATCAGATCTACTAATCTTTATTAAACCACTTATGCTGTAGGCTGTATCAAGGATTTTACTGATAACGAAAGTATCTTTTTGCTAGTCTAACCCAGATATTGGCGCTCACGTCATATCTTAAACTTTTTAACGTATTTTACTTCGTAATGTTTATCATTTAAAGGCATTTTGATCCTGGTAGTTTTGTGGCAGTCTGTCTAGTGGGACATTTAACAGAATTAATCACACGCCATAGGCATATGTTTCCTTGGTGTTCGTCATAGAAATCATTTTATTTTGCTAGGGATTTAAAATAGTGGTTATACATTTTAGCAAAACCGCGCTCAACCTTAGACAAGATACAGCGTTAAAAACAAGGTCAATACCATGACTATCGCAAAAGCTCTTGATAGTAGGGTATCTAAAAGAAATCCATGATTGCAGTATTATTCAAGTTAATAAACTACTGTCAAATATGTTTTATAACCAACACTCAATTAGGTACTCAAAACCATTGGTCAATGTTAATTATGTGAGACTGCATAAAGTAAAATTGATCAGATTTTTGTTCGAAAGTATTCTTCATTATTTACGCGCACTGAATTCACTTCATGTCATTAGGTTTTTCATCGGGTTCAGCTATAAGAATTTGAAATCTAGATCTTATTCATTTAATCCTAAACAAATGCTGGCGCTTGCTCTCTCATTTTGTTTCTATTGTGTCCCTAGTCAAAGTATTCGAAAATTTAATATTTAGATCAATTCTCGTCTCAATACTATAAACAGAAACAGTATTCGTCTTAATTTCTGTGGAAAACATGATATTACGACTTAAGGTATCGACATACGCGTCCTAGATCTTACACTCTCAGTGGTTAAATGAAACTCACAAATCTGTAGCCACCATGTTGCTACATGTTGTGTGGCGACTCGTTTAGTCAGAGTTCATTACTTTCATTATTTGAAAGCATAATATAAAACAGAAACTTAAGCATTTAGAATAAAAGTGATCCTTCAGCTAGAGGCTAAGGGCTTAATTGTACTAATATTATCTCTCAAATAATATTAGCAGCATATGTGCGTGATTTCGTACCAAGTAAAGGTTCTAATAATGAAGTTCGGATCGCACTGTTCGTCAAACTTTATTTTTATTTGAAACCTTGAAATTGGTCCTCTAATCTAGTGTATGGATTTTCAATCCATCTTCCCCTTAACCGAATAAATAACGATTTAATATTTAGCTCTATTTAAATCATTCATTGTATCATAATCATCTTAGGAACCGGCTTCGATTTCAGTCTGGACGACGAGAACTTGTTATGGTCATGTAATAGTATATATTTTATCCTACTTGTAAAATAAATATCATTGTGTTCTCTATCTATGGAATCAGTCTCTGCTACAGTATGCACACGTCACAGGAATTGAAAACGTATAATAAATCCATTTCCTCGTCTACAATTTAATGGTTTGGCTCAATTCCTAATAGATTTATCATTAATCCCGTGTGTTTAAATTTCTATCTGCAGCTCTTTTACTTTTAAATGTTATCCGTATATAAGCATTAATTTGTCGTAATAATATTCACATAAGTTACACCTTAATTCTTACTAGCTAACATTTCTGCTTGAAACCGACCATAATTCTGCTCATTAGATAAAATCATTTTAGTTTAGTTTACCACTTCGTCACTAAATGCTAACTTACAAAACTTGGCAAGGTTTCGTAAATTTTCTATTTTCTCTTGGTAAGACTAGCAAGTTTTTGAGACAAATTGTATAGTCAGTTTCTGATCCTACTTGCTTAATACAAATCAATTATAATTACTCTTTCTAATCAAACTTAAATACTCTCAAAATTTACAGAAGTGATAGAACTCCCGTATCACAAAGTTCCAATGGATATGTTCAAACCTCGATACTTGTAACGCTTTCCTCCTTGAAAATCATTCAACCACTCTCTTAGACCAACGTGGGCCAACCAACTCTTCGCTTCTTGCATCGTGGTGGTGTCTTATTCCTTCCAAATCGTCTCTTTGCATCATTTTTCTTCAAGTCTGTACTGTTTGAACCAGGAACTATCTATTTTTTCAATAAGACTGGCAATTTTACCTTCTGTAGTTCTGTCGGAATCCAAGTCCTCAAAAATAAAAAAAACAGTGGTTAAAACATTTACAGGAAATAAATAGTACTTGTATCGTTCATTTGAAACTCTTTTTTAAGAATCAAATCCCAGTCTTAAATTATACTTTCAATTCAATTTATCTATACCTATAATATCTTCAAAAACTATAACAGAATGTTCAAATCTCATCCAATAAACAGTTCAAATATGATATGAATAAACTTAATAAATTATTCAATTCATTTACAACATCTGCATTAAGCCAACGTAGTCAGACTAAAATCACATTAATAGGTAAATTCATACGTTACTTACGCTCTTGAGGATAATTTCATCTGCACCGGGCACACTTAACCCGAATCTTAATTGGCTCATCTGGCCAAATCAAATGGCCCACTTAGCCTCAGATGGCCCACTTGGCCTCAAATGGCCCACTTGGCCTCAAATGGCCCACTTGGCCTCAAATGGCCCACTTTGCTCCAAATGGCCCACTTGGCCTCAAATGGCCCACTTGGCCTCAAATGGCCCACTTGGCCTCAAATGGCCCACTTGGCCTCAAATGGCTCACTTGGCCTCAAATGGCCCACATGGCCTCAAATGGCCCACTTGGCCTCAAATGGGCTCGCTTAGCTTCATCAAAGGGATGCTTGCCTCATCCCTCATTAAGGCTCGCTTGGTCTTATTAAGTCTCACTTGGCTTCGTCAAAGGCACGCTTAGCTTCATCAAAAGCACGCTTGGCTTCATCAAAGGCACGCTTAGCTTCATCAAAGGCACGCTTGGCTTCATCAAAGGCACGCATGGCTTCATCAAAGGCACGCTTGGCTTCATCAAAGGCACGCTTGGCTTCATCAAAGGTACACTTGGCTTCATTAAAGGCACGTTGGGCCTCATCAAAGTCACGTTTGGCCTCATCAAAGGCACGCTTGGCCTCATCAAAGACACTCTTGGCCTCATCAAAGCACTGAAATCAATTCAAAACATTTCAAATGAACCATCATTAAGGCTCGCTTGGTCTTATTAAGGCTCGCTTGGCTTCGTCAAAGGCACGCTTGGCTTCATCAAAGGCACGCTTGTCTTCATCAAAGGTACACACTTAGCTTCATCAAAGGCACGTTTGGCCTCATCAAAGGCACCTTTGGCCTCATCAAAATCACGCTTGGCCTCATCAAAGACACTCTTGGCCTCATCAAAGCACTGAAATCAAATCAAAACATTTCTAATGAACCATTTACAGACTCTTAAATTGCCAAGAAGTCAGTAAGTCAGCAAATTGACGGTAATTACATATTCCAAAGTGTAGATCTCTATGGAGAAGAAATTCCATTTACAGCCTTTTAAATCGTGTTATACATATACAAACTCAGTTTTAACTTTGTTCTCTCAAATTCATTTATTGTTTGTCATAGGTGGAAATTTAGTTCATAAAACAACAGTACAAAATAAATATCATTTATCATTTAAGACTTATCATTTATCATCAATCATCTATCATTTATCTTTTATCGTTTAAAATTTATAAATAAATAAAATTTATCATTTATCATTTACTATTTATCATTTATCGTTTAACATTTATAAATAAATAAATTTATCATTTATCACTGATCACTGACCACCTATCACTGATCGCTTATCACTGATCACTAATCACTGGTCACTAATCACTGGTCACTAATCACTGGTCACTAATCACTGGTCACTAATCACTGGTCACTTATCACTGATCACTTATCACTGATCACTTATCACTAATTACTTATCACTTATTACTTATCACTGATCACTGATCATTTATCATTTATCATTCATTATATATCATTTATCATTATTGTGACATACTAATAAGGGGTACAACATGTTTTTACAACTATGCGTCGAAACGAAAGGGAAATTATCGTGCCACACAAAGTAATCCGAGGCAACAATGACAATTATCGCTTTGGGAAATAGGAAAATTTTTCATATAAACTGTTTTTTTTTTTTTTATCTATCACTATACGATTTCGATGAAATTAAATAAAGGAAAAGCAACCCAATTTGAAATATAGAAACTAAAATGAATCACCAGCATTTAAGAGGTGTTTAGTCTTGTCAACGTTCGATTACGAACATGACGCGCATATCTGTACCACTCAGTTCACACATTTGAAGGGAATCGAATGATTCAATACACGAGCCTGTCACCATCAGTAAGAAATTTGGGTGAGTATAATACTGGTCTAAAATACTTGGCACACTTGGCTAGAAAAATAAATAAATCTCGAGCTCACTTAGCTTCAATTTAGGCACACATAACCTCTTGTCTGAAGTAACACTAGCACACATGGGAAAAAGAATAAAAAATATCTCGAGCTCATTTAGCTTCAATTTAGGCACACAACTTCTTGGCTTAAAGTAACACTTGCACACTTTGGTGACAAAAAAAAAATATCTCGAGCTCACTTAGCTTCAATTTAGGCACACATAACCTCTTGTCTAAAATCACACTAGTACACTTGGAAAGACAAAAATATATTTCTCGAACTCATTTATCTTCAATTTAGGCACACATAACCTCTTCCTGTTATCACTGCACATATTTGTAGGCATATCCCACTTCTGAAATGTGATAAATCAAACACTTCAGGATAAATTGTATAAATATTTTATTCACTTTGATCAACACAATTTCATACTTATCGTTCTATTAACAATCATTTACAAATACACAGATTAGTCGGACATGTTTTCTGTTCAACGACTCAAAGCAGACTGACTCTGTCCAAAATGACAGTAACAAACTCAGTGTTTCCCTACCACAAACTTTCACAAACACTCGGTCGACTAACCGACCAATCAGAGCAAAGTAAAGAGTACGTAACATCAATTGACTAACTAATATACATTAGAGTTTATCTAATAATTAACTGCAAGTAAATATTTCATTTTAACAATTATGATATATTTATACAAAACAAATCCATAAAGTCTAATATTATAAATTATTACTTAATATCTACAACGAATGTCTAAAGTTCATGTAACTACTAGCGCCATCTATCGCTTATCATTGTAAGTTGAACGATTTATGAATATTTTCTTTAAAAATCATTACAAATACGTTTTCATACAATCGATACATATTTCGATCGAATAAGGTTACTTCCCTATCTGAGTAGCAGCGAGCGCATTCGCGTCAGTGATACGCCATTCAAATACCAATCTTATTTTTACGTAATTATAGTTCATACTGAATATTATATACTGAACAATGCCATCTAGCGACGAGTGGCAGTACTTGGTAGTCAAAGATGTATTTCTTTCTTGTTTTTGTCAATTTTATTTATAGACTTTTGAAATTAAAGTTGCATTTCGTATAAAATTTTTTTTGCATTTCGTCTACGCCCTGTTTTTGTTTTCAGCCAATCATATTTTTAGGTTTGCAGTAAGAGTAAATTGTAAATGTATGAGTTTGGCGACACCGGTTCTGGAACAAACATTTTCTCAAGCTACTTCCACTGTTTTTACTGTTCCGTGTATAGAATAGCCATGACATTTTATTATTTGACTAATGAACTAAATTTATTTTTATTTATTGTATGGAATAGTAATTAAATAGTTTCTTTGTAATTAATTATAAAAAACATGTATCATGTACCTACATAATTATGTGGACTTTTGCATGCCTTGATATTGGCAAAATATGGCTTGTTCTCTTGCACATTGTACCACCATCACATGTACCCATATTTGCGAAATAAATCTTATCTTATCTTATCATTGCCATTTGGGTGGCTTTAAGCCTTCTGATGAGGCCCATTGTGAGCGACCATGTTTCGGAACCTTATGTCATCACTGGCAACACGCACTGGTCATAAACTTTCGTCTTGAGACACTGTGGTATGTTGGATGAGAAGATACCGCGTATTATTATTTTATTATTTAGAAGATAAGGGGCTATGCATCACCCATAGTGTAGGGGATGTAGTCACTGCGACCTAAAAGATCTATTGTGACTCGCCACCTTGTTAGAGTAACTCTTTTAGCCCGGAGGCTTCCAAGAAATTTAGAATACTCCTAGCTTTTAGAGTTTTAATCTCCTCCGGGCGAATAATGTGTCGGCCCAGATGGACACTGCGTTTGTGGATAAGGGGCCCGCATTCACACAAAAGGTGCTTAGGCGTCTCCCTCTCCTGATTGCAGTACCGGCAAACATCAGTGTCACTCAGTTTCATATGAAATTGGTGCCTATTTAGTTTGCAGTGGCCGGTTAAGGCGCGGGCTATCGCACAGATGTTCGTCCTGCTAAGCTCAAGAAGCTCGGCAGTTCGTTTTTGTGAGTAGCCTTCTATAAGAGATTTGGCGTGTAGCAGACCTGGTTGTACCAACCAGTGCTTTTTTGAATCGCCAAATAAGTTGCCCTTAAGGGTCTGCATGGCCTGGTTCTTTGAGATACTGTGATATCGAAAGGAGATCGCATGAGTTGCTTTTTTTATATAACCAACGAACTGGCTTTTAAATATAATTCGAAGGACTAAGCATGACCTACCTATACCTAACACAGAGGTCCCTACCTATGGAGGAAATAAATTCACATTGTGGTGGTCGTCTCTTTAGGAGCGAGCCTAAGTCATGACGAACGATAAACAAAATTCAAAATCTATTTACTAACTTACTATGCGCTAACTTTGCGCTTATCATTCAACGTTGTCATGCTTAAACCCCACCGCAGCAAAAACTCGAAAAAAAAGCCATGGTGCTGCACCCTTCTAACCTAGGATGCCAGAGTGACAACCACCCAGACTGGGATTACATTCTAAGACTCAATACTTTTATGACTAATTTCTTCGGACGCTTATCGGGTCAGAGGACAAGGAGTCATACTCGCATTGGATCCCCTACACATTCTCATTATAAGAGTCTACTCCAGAGTTAATCAACAACAAAGATTATTAAAAATAACTCCCCAAAATAGCTAAATCATTAGAGTCAACTAGACTCTCTTTGCATAGGCGATGCCCCATTAGCAAAGTTGATATTAGCTCAGTTTGAATACTGCAAAATCCTCTCATAAGGGATGACCGACGGGTCTCTTAGGGAGGACGGGAGGATATTTTCCTCTCGCTAATAACTTTAATAAATCATTCTGGAGTACAATCTTGCCTAATCTAACTTATGCATATACTTCTATAGGAGGTATTTATTTTCTCTGACTCTGTCCTCTGAGAACTCCCGGCTGCGTGCACACTTAACCATGTCTGCTGGGCGCGCTCGCCCGGCAGCATTTATCCATTATTCATGAAACAAAAACGCTAATTAAAACATTTTTCACTAAAACAATCAGTGTTATGATAACATTACAACCTTGTTTTTAGAGTGCTGAAGTGATTTTTATAAGAATAACATGTATTCGTGAAATAAGTAAGAAAAATATAAGAGTGCGCCTCCACCATGTGACGCAGCTCAGCTCGGCAGTAGGCAACGTATAGGGATACTTCCTGAAATGAAACACTTCGGGCGGCGCACTCTTATATTTTTCTTACTTATTTCACGAATACAGCTCGGCAAGTAGGCACGTATAGGGATACTCCTGTAATGAAACACTTCGGGCGGCGCACTCTTATATTTTTCTAACTTATTTCACGAATACATGTTATTCTTATAAAAATCACTTCAGCACTCTAAAAACAAGGTTGTAATGTTATCATAACACTGATTGTTTTAGTGAAAAATGTTTTAATTAGCGTTTTTGTTTCATGAATAATGGATAAATGCTGCCGGGCGAGCGCGCCCAGCAGACATGGTTAAGTGTGCACGCAGCCGGGAGTTCTCAGAGGACAGAGTCAGAGAAAATAAATACCTCCTATAGAAGTATATGCATAAGTTAGATTAGGCAAGATTGTACTCCAGAATGATTTATTAAAGTTATTAGCGAGAGGAAAATATCCTCCCGTCCTCCCTAAGAGACCCGTCGGTCATCCCTTATGAGAGGATTTTGCAGTATTCAAACTGAGCTAATATCAACTTTGCTAATGGGGCATAGCCTATGCAAAGAGAGTCTAGTTGACTCTAATGATTTAGCTATTTTGGGGAGTTATTTTTAATAATCTTTGTTGTTGATTAACTCTGGAGTAGACTCTTATAATGAGAATGTGTAGGGGATCCAATGCGAGTATGACTCCTTGTCCTCTGACCCGATAAGCGTCCGAAGAAATTAGTCATAAAAGTATTGAGTCTTAGAATGTAATCCCAGTCTGGGTGGTTGTCACTCTGGCATCCTAGGTTAGAAGGGTGCAGCACCATGGCTTTTTTTTCGAGTTTTTGCTGCGGTGGGGTTTAAGCATGACAACGTTGAATGATAAGCGCAAAGTTAGCGCATAGTAAGTTAGTAAATAGATTTTGAATTTTGTTTATCGTTCGTCATGACTTAGGCTCGCTCCTAAAGAGACGACCACCACAATGTGAATTTATTTCCTCCATAGGTAGGGACCTCTGTGTTAGGTATAGGTAGGTCATGCTTAGTCCTTCGAAAGTTTTTAGAATATAAATGCTTGTTGCCTCAACATTTCTATTCATTGATTGCATGTAGCGGAGATGAGAATGTTAAGATGGATGTGTGGTGTGACGAGAATGGATAAAGTGAGAAATGAGTATATTAGGGGAAGTTTGAAAGTGGCGCCAGTAACTGAAAGGTTGAAAGGAAATCGTTTGTCTTGGTATGGTCATGTAAAGAGGAGAGATGAAAAGCATGTTGCTAAAAGAGTTATGAATTTACATGTGGATGGATGGAGAGGGAGAGGGAGGCCAAAGAAAAGATGGATGGATTGTGTGAGAAGTGATATGAAAGAAAAGGGAGTTAGTGATAGCGTGACGAGTGACAGGACAGAATGGAAGAAAAAAACGTGTTGCGCCGACCCCAAATAAAATGGGACAAGGGCAGGAAGAAGAAGAAGAAGGGGCGTAGCTCATGTGATATCGAAAGGAGATCGCATGAGTTGCTTTTTTTATATAACCAACGAACTGGCTTTTAAATATAATTCGAAGGATTATGCTGTTCTAGAATAGTTTTGAAAGTTAGTAGAAAAAAAGAATGTCTGTTGTTTTTTTCAGTGCTGAAGTGATTTTTATAAGAATAGCATGTATTCGTGAAATAAGTAAGAAAAATATAAGAGTGCGCCGCCCGAAGTGTTTCATTTCAGGAGTATCCCTATATGTGCCTACTGCCGAGCTGAGCTACGTCACAATACCACAGAAGGGTTCTGGTCCTATCTGATGACCTTGAGCCCCAGCCCATGCAAGTTCATCGGCTTTTTCGTTGCCATTGATTCCGGAATGACCTGGTACCCATCTCAGAACAACTTTATTCCTTTGCCCCAGGTCATTCAGTTTGTTATAAAACGCAGTCTTTTACCAGTTTCGAATTTAAAGTATTCGAGTTCAGGGCGTTAAGAGCTGCCTGGCTATCTGAGTAAATCAGAATTAATTGATTTATATAGTTTCGTTGACGGTTGGCCTCCGCACATTCTATAATGGCGTATACCTCCGCTTGGAATATGGTAGCATGTTTACCCAGATTCAAGCTTTTGCTGAATTTCAGGCTAATGCCAAATATTCCACATCCTACATTCTCACCCATTTTGGACCCGTCTGTAAACCAGATCAGGCTTCCAGCCTTGCAAGTGATGAGGTAGTTTGACCAATCCTCTCTGCTCGGCAGTTCCACTGTGTAATTCCTTGTGAAATTACACTGTGGAAGCATGACGTCTGTTGTCATAGCTAGTTGATCGTGTTCAAGTACTGATTCGTGTAGCGATCTCAGTGCTTGAGAGCGCCAGTTTGCTTTGCCAGTGCTGTTTGTTCTGTACATGCTTGCCTTCGCCTCCTTCGCAATGAATAGATGAAGTGGCGGTAGGTTAAGCAGGGCATTTAGAGCAGCTCCTGGGGTTGTGGACATGGCCCCTGTTGATATGAGGCATGCAAGTCTCTGCAAACCATTAAGTTTGTTAATGACTGTCACTTGAGTTGTTTTCCTCCACCATACTACGCAGGCATACGTTATTATCGGCCTGACTATGGCGGTGTACAACCACAGGGCGATTTTAGGGTTTAAGCCCCATTTCTTCCCTGCTAAGCGACAGCATATTCCTAAAGCTATTTTAGCCTTTTGGATCACATTGTTAATGTGAGTATTCCAGGTCAGTCTCTGGTCGATAGTTACGCCCAGGCACTTGACTTCGCTGGAGAATGGTATGAGAGTCCCCTTTACAGTGAGCGTTACAAGTTTGTCCAACTTACGCTTCCTGGTAAAGGGGACTATTGTTGTTTTACTCGGGTTAACCGATAAATTGTTTTCTGTGCACCATGTGTTAATAATGTTCAGAGATCTTTGTAGTATAGATGATACCGTGCTGTGACAGGGGCCGACAACACAAGCCACCACATCGTCAGCATAGCTATGTACATCTAAGTCTCTTTTAGAGGCTTCAACCAGCAATTGGTCAACAACGAGTAGCCATAGAAGTGGCGATAAAACGCCTCCTTGTGGGCACCCTTTAGTTGTTTTGAAGCTTTTTGTAGTTCCGTGTAAGGTAACACTGATAGTTCTGTTGAGGAGCATGAATTCGATCCAACGAGTAGTTGTTTCGTCAATCCCTTTCGCCTTCATTCCCTTGGAAAGGGCGTCTATGGTGACGTTGTCGAAAGCTCCTTCAATATCAAGGAAAGCACATAGGGCTATCTGTTTATCTTCCAAAGCCCTTTCGATCCTGTCTGTTAGTTCTAACAGAGCAGTTTCTGTAGATTTTCCTTTTTGGTACGCATGTTGCTTCGGATGCAGAGGGTTATCCCTTAATGGTCCATCCCTGATGCATTCGTCAATAACCTTTTCCATACTCTTGAGTAGGAAGGAGGTAAGGCTTATTGGTCTGAAGGACTTTGGTTGAGAGTAGTCCTTCTTACCGGCCTTTGGGATAAAACAGACTTTAACCATAGTTCATTTCTCTGGTATATATCCCCAGGCAAAGCTTGCTCTGAAGATTTTGATTAAAATAGGGATGAGTATAGTCTTCCCTTGCTGCAGAAGAGCTGGGAAGATATCGTCAAGATACCGCGTAGCTTCCAGAACACTGTTTAGTCGAGTCATGGGATTCGACGGTTGACCTCTTTCTCGAAATTAGATCTACCCAACTGGACTGTCTGTCCGAGGCAGACGTAATCGTCCACAACTTCGAGTATAGAGTCTCCGATCTTGATAGGAGTGGGTGCTACATGGTTGTTTATCATGACTTTAGTTTTGTCCATGTTCATTTTAAGACCCATTCTGTCTTCGGAAGTTCTACTGAGGTCATTGAGCATTGTACTGAGCTTTTCCGTAGTCTCAGCCATGACTATTATGTCGTCGGCAAACCGAAGGTGAGTGATGTACTCGCCATTGACATTAATGCCTAGTCCACTCCAGTCCAGAACCTTGAAGACATCCTCCATTGCGGCCTAAACAGTTTCGGAGAAATGTTGTCTTCCTGCTTCACATCCCTGCTGCAAGAGGATAGTTTCGAGTTTTAAAGTCCTGAAGTCGAACTGACATAGTGGCGTTTTTGTACAAACACTTCAGCACCTCGATGTACCGATAGTCAATCTGACACCGTTGGAGAGACTGGAGCACAGCCCAGGTCTCAATCGAATCAAAGGCTTTCTCGTAGTCCACAAACGCCAGGCAGAGAGGCAGATCATACTCCTCGGTCTTTTGTATAACCTATCGTAGCGTATGTATGCGGTCTACGGTGCTGAAGCCTTTTCGGAATAATAATAATAATAATAATTTATTTATTTTCTTTCCACAAATTACAGACAAATGAAACAGACAGTGTACAATCAGAATAGTGAAATTAATTTGTGGAAGATTGGTGCCTGAACTAAGTTTTTTAAAAAACCTGTGTGTCAGGTCACCAGGCCCCCAAAACAAAGTTTAAGATTAATCATTGTTGTTCTTACTGAAGACGATTTGATTCACGTAAATACATTGCAGTCATTAATTAAGTACATCAATAATAATAGTTTAATTATATTATTTCATTACATTAATAATAATAACTTGCTTACATCATTTAATTACATTGATAATAAATATTAATAGATAATAAACAAATTGATTTCAATAATTAATAAATTATAATTATTTTAATAAAAAATATAAATTGATAGCGATATTTAATTACAATTATAATAATAAGTTAGATTACATTATTTTATTGCATTTCATTACATTATTCGAATGATTTACATTAGAAAAATAAAAATAACATAAAAAGTACCTAATTAATAAAAGATACATGCACAATTTTTTAGGAAGAGTGTAGGTATGTGAATATGTGTGATGGGAGTGAGTGTGTGTGAATGAGTGATGTGGAGTGAATGTGTGTGATGTGGGGAGAACTGTGTGTGTTCCAATGGAAAACGTTTTGTTAGCACATAGTTTTAAAAAGATCTTCAATTTGGGTATAATCCAAAGTAATGAGCCAGTCAGTTATTTTTCTTTTAAAAGTTGTTTTGTTTAAGGTGTGAATGGAGAGTAAATCATTCAGTTTGTTGTATAGAAATGGGCCAAGAAAAGAAAAGAAGTTTCGCGCAAATTTGGTTTTAACCGATTTAGTTTGACATATATGTAATGAAATGACAAATATTCCTTCTTCTGCTTCTCAAATCAGGACTATGATGGGTGTTTGTAAAAGGGATCAGAGTTCGTTGTTTTAAAGCAACATGAAGTATAAAAAGCTGTCGAATTGAGAGAACTTTAGAGGACTTATAAACTTCTATAGTAGGATGACGGAAAGGAAGGAATAGTGCAACCTTAAGAACTGCCCGTTGAGCCCTTTCAAGTGGTAAGAGGTTAGTTTTAAACGTTCCGCCCCATGAAGTGATGCAATATGTCAGAAGCGATTGGCACAAAGCACAATAAACAGACAGAAGTTGTTTGGAGTTAAGGATAGACCGAAGATTTTTAACTACATAGATAAATTTCCGTATTCTGCTAGTGAGACTATTTATATGTGCAGCAAAATTTAAGTTGGAATCCAAGGTAACCCCCAAGTACTTAATACTGTCGACTTTCTGCAATTTGTAACAAGAACAATTTCCGTTATGAGGGGATGGACAGGTGTGAGCAAGAATAGAAACTGGTTGAAGAGAAGACTGTGGGCTGTTACGTAAAGTAAAGGCTATATACTTAGTTTTATCGGAATTTAGGGTGAGTATATTCGATCTTAGCCAGTCATTAACAGTATTGAACCCGACTTGAGCAAAGTTATATACCCCTTCCCACGAGTCTGCACTGAAAAGAATCACAGTGTCATCTGCAAAGGTAATAATCCGTCCATTTTGAAGAGAGAGGTTGCAGAGGTCATTAATGTAGACCAGAAACAAGGTGGGCCCAAGAATGCTTCCCTGGGGAACTCCAAAAGCCACAGGAAGAGTGTCACTATAGTGGTCATCAATTTTAACAAGTTACGTGCGGTCAGTTAGGTAATCTTTAAAGAGTGACATCTGATTTCCACGTATACCGAGGTTTTCAAGCTTCCGTAGCAGAACTGGAACCGACACTGTATCAAAAGCCTTAGCTAGGTCTAGAAAGATGGCCAATGACTTCTTTTTATCCGGCTTGGCTTTGGAATCCGGCTTGTTCGGGAGGCTGGAAGTCGCCGAACCTGCGTGCGATTCGTGAAGACTCTGGAAAATAGTTTGTAAACATGGCTCAGAAGAATGTTCGCCGTAGTAGCTCCTCGCTTGTTTTATCTGGTATATACCAAGACTAGATAGCACTAAGTCGTCTTTCGTTAGCCTCGGAAAGTCATTTAAAATTCTGGCACATCTACTGAAAGTGAACGAAATTGTACTCGCCTTCTATTATAATTATGTCTTATCACTATATCTGCCAATATGTTTGTAAGAGTCAATCTTTCGTTAATTATATTTAAGAATGTTTGCACTTGAATATTACCATCTATTAACCTGTGATAAGCATGTATTAATTAGATTTCATTTTAGAAAATAATTATTTATTGTATTTTCAAAGTCAAATAGCAGCCTGGGGGTTAATTGTAAACGCTTCTTGTAATAATAAAAAATCTTCAACATTATTTCGCTTAAGAATCTAGTATTATTTTTTCTGGCCGGGACTTTCATTTTTGGGTACAAAATGTTCGAGACTTGAATGGTGTCCTTTAAATTCTAGGAAACTGTTTGTAAGGCACAACCCAAACTTATATAAAAAATAACTGACCAGCCTCGCCGAGACCTGTGTACCGCATTCACGATTTGATCATTTGATAATAACCTCAGTCATAATTAAAATGACACAATTCGAGTCCTCACGTAATGACAATAAATATACGAGTATTGTTTAGGTAATAATAAAATACCGAACGACATCCAAACTGAGGCAAGTAACAGATCGACAGTTCGACAATGCTATGATTCAGTGAAAGAATTCCGTAACGAAATAAGGCAGCTCATTTGAAAAAATACAGAGTTGTAATACATACAGGTCAACATTGATTTTGGTGCCGCCAAAACTTTAACTGATTTTTAGTATATTGGGTGCCAGGATTACAACCGCGTACTTATTTTTTAAATCCTACGTGTACTTTCGGAGATACGAGATGTGTCTCAAAAAAGCAAAATAAGCAAATTTTAAACATTTAACTACATTATTATATATACCATATGATTAATTTGTCATTTATGCAAGGCTTATTCCCTTCATGGTTAAAATTTTCAGTTGTAAAACCAATACACAAGAAAGGTGATAAAAGTGACATGAATAATTACCGCCCCATAACACTCATACCAATACTATCAAAGATTTTTGAAAAGGTCATGCATGAACCCAGGATTAAGTATAACGGGGTGGAGCATGTTGGCAAAGATATGGCAAAGGCTTTTTCTTACTTCTTCCCAAGCGTTTTTATGCCCGATAATCCCCTTCTAGATTACAAAAACCAAAATAATGCCTTTCACGACAAAGATTCAAACCATGTGCATATTGAAATATAGAACTACAAGATTTATAATCAGCTATCAATAAACTAAAACCTGCTGTAGGTTCCGACAACATTCCTGCATACATTTTGAAGGGTTGTAAAGAACACATTATTACACCCGTACTTTACATATTTAATTTAGCACTCTCCACAGGTCAGTATCCACAACGCTGGAAGTTTTCACGAGTTCACCCTATACCTAAAACCAAGGACACTTTAAATGTTGAAAACTATCGGCCGATAGCTATACTGTCATCACTACCTAAATTGTTTAAATCTGTATTACATAAATTAATTAGTTGCCAGATCCAACCATTTCTTTGTTTATTTATTTATTTATTTATTTATTTATCTTCCTTACAACTATCATTACAGGTGAATACCTAATGCGATAGTGCGGTCTTAAAAATTACTTAATATAATATAAAACTTAAAAACAAAAAATAATGTAGAACCTACTTCTACATCGATACTTAAAAACAATATATAAAACAACACTTAAAATATACAAATATATACCTATAGCCTACTCTAATCAACCCTATAACATAAAATAAACAATAGCATTTTTGCGAATTCACTCGAGCTACATGTAAATATATCAATATTTACGTGAAGCTGGTTAATAATTCCGATTGCACGGGTCAATGGCGTTTTGGCAAGAAGATTGGTCCTAGCAACTGGAACGGCTAGCAGCGGCGGGCGGCGCCGCCTCCACACATAGCGGTCAGGTACACACAAATTGAGGTGTTGCAGCACTCCTGGGTTATACTCAATGCCACGAAGTAACCTAACCAGATAGGAAACAAGCGTGAATGCACGTCGTACCTTTAGTTGATTGTACCCGACCATACCGAGCACAAACAGAGTGGGGTACATCAACGGGTAAAATGGATACACCCCATACAGTTTCTTGTACAAGTAGCGCGTGAATTTGTTCTGTACTCGTTCCAGCATTGTCGAGTACTTGGCCTCATGCGGATCCCATATAACAGCACTATGTTCCAGTTGACTCCTGACAAGTGAGTCATATAGGACCCTGACTGTAGCGATGTTAGTGAAGTGCCTCGTCTGCCTCAAAACAAATCCCAAGTTTCTAAACGCCCTCTTACAGATCCTCGTAATATGACCGCGAAACGACAGTTCAGGAGTGACTACTACCCCCAAATCCCGCACCTCCGAGACACGTTGCATAGGTGTGTCGCCCACTACGTACTCGTGTACCAGCGGCGCACGCGCGCGTGTAAAACTCATCACCGAGCACTTCGACGCGTTGAAGAAAAGCTTGTTATCCCGGCTCCATTCCACTACACTATCTATATCCTCCTGCAATCGTTCGCAATAGGACCTTTAGCAGCAACTAAGGTCATCTGCAAATAATAAACAAGAGCCATTTTTGACGACTTCCGGCAAATCGTTTATCATTATTATGAATTCGAGAGGCCCCAAATTGCTGCCTTGGCTCACGCCAGACCAGGTGTAATATGGGTCAGATTCACACCCATTATAGTCTACGTACTGCTGTCTATCCTGCAAGTAGTTGGCGAAGAAGTGCAATAGATGTGGTGTGCAGCCAACTTCTGCGAGTTTCATTAATAAAATATCGTTGTCGACAGTGTCGAAAGCTTTTTTGAAATCAAAATAAGCAGCGTCAACCTGACCACCAGCATCTACCGCCGGCACCACTTGCGTCATAAAATTCATTAGATTTGTGGCAGTGCTGCGCGCCGGCCGGAACCCGTGCTGCGCGTCAGCCAGTTGTCCACTCACCTGTTCCTGCAAGCACCGCTGTATAGCGGACTCGAATACCTTAGCCGGCGTTGACAGCACGGCCACTGGTCTATAACCAGTTATGTCCGATCCTGCCCTACCTTTGGGTACTGGAATGACTCGCGTGATCTTCCATTGAGTGGGAAACGTCGTCGAATGAAGACACCTATTAAAAATATAAAGTAGCGGTTCTGCGAGCACCCTACCACAATCCCTAAAAAGAAATGCCGGTATACCGTCCGGGCCCGCTGAACGCTTCGGTTTTAGGCGCTCCAAAGCACATCTAACATCCTTCAGACTCAGCGCATCAAGATGTATCCGCGCACTACTCGCCGCTCCCGCCGCCGCCATCGCCGCCTTAGCGTCTAACTGCAGCGGTTGATCGCTGTAGACAGATTGGAAAAAAATCGCGAACTGTTTTTTGTGACTCTCAATACGGATTTCGATTGAACCGTTCTGTCAGTACTACCCACGGAACAGTAAAAACAGTGGAAGTAGCTTGAGAAAATATTTGTTCCAGAACCGGTGTCGCCAAACTCATACATTTACAATTTACTCTTACTGCAAACCTAAAAATATGATTGGCTGAAAACAAAAACAGGGCGTAGACGAAATGCAAAAAAAAATTATACGAAATGCAACTTTAATTTCAAAAGTCTATAAATCAAATTGACAAAAACAAGAAAGAAATACATCTTTGACTACCAAGTACTGCCACTCGTCGCTAGATGGCATTGTTCAGTATATAATATTCAGTATGAACTCTAACCATGTAAAAATAAGTTTGGTATTTGAATGGCGTATCACTGACGCGAATGCGCTCGCTGCTACTCAGATAGGGAAGTAACCTTATTCGATCGAAATATGTATCGATTGTATGAAAACGATTACAATTAAAATTATGAAATTAATATGATTAAAGGCAATTTTTAAACGTAGTAAAAAGGGTATTTATTTGCATAGTACATCAATTATCATCATCTCAGCTGAAATCATCGTCATCGCCCACTGCTAAACATAAGAATATTAAGTATAATTCAAACGCCCTATGTAGTTCCTAACTCTTTAACTAAATTTATTTAAAATACGTCACAAATATCATACCACAATTTTTATTTTATTATATTTATTAATTTAATAATTATTTGTATTATATTACTTACAAAACTATTAAACTATAATATATATTTTAAAAAGGCAATGTAATACATATTATACATATCGATTGATTTTATCGATAAAGTCACGCACTATTTGGATAGCGTCAAAAGTATAGGTAGACTAACGAATATTCCAGAAAAGCTAATAACCGAGACAAGAAAATCAACTTTGTAGTGATGTGACTAAGGACTAGTTTTGTTTGTATATCCTGCGCAATGTTTCACGTAATTTTATTTTTTCATTTTATTAAAATAATTCCGAAAATAATACTTTTCGGTGGTATGATATATCTCCATGAGTTAGATTTTTAGTCAGACTATGGTTTTTAAAGTACAGTATGGGACAATAAGGCATTTTAATATTATTTTTCGTTAATTATTATGTTGCGCAGTCTAGTTAGAGAATGTGGGCGCTTGAACAGCAAGTGCGCAACGCGATTCTTACTAGCGGCGACAGTGCCACGCCTACTTACTTCTTCCACTGTTTTTACTGTTCCGTGGTACTACCCTCTTGACGCTTGTAGAATTAATATCGCAGCGCTTAGACAAAGGCATACAGATTGATGTTGTATATTTTGACTTCAAAAAAGCCTTTGATTGCGTAGATAATGACGTGTTACTTGCCAAGCTTAATAACATTGGGTTTTCACCAAAACTACTAAAATTTTTCGCCAGTTATACATATAAGGGACCGCCAACAATATGTTAGGCATGGTTGCTTCGTTTCAGAACCATATCATACTAGGTCTGGCGTAAGTCAAGGGTCCATTTTGGGACCATTGTTTTTTGGAATAATGGTTAATGATCTAGAGAAGGTTCTCAAACACGCCAGGTGCTTACTCTACGCTGATGATCACAAGTTGATATGTGGAGTTGAGGAAATGGCCGATACCTTAACTCTTCAGGAGGACATTAATTCAGTCTTCCACTGGAGCATTAATAACAAGCTCTTATTCAATACGGCTAAATGTAGTGTTATGTCCTTTAGTCCAGCTCATAACCCTCTGCATGTGCAATATTTTTTAGGAGCGGAACTGATTTCTCGAGTTTTTTCTATTAAAGATCTAGGTATTTTGTTCGACCAGAGACTAACCTTCCACGAACATATGCGGAACCTTGCCACTGATTCGTATCGCAGACTAGGATACACAATCTGAAACATGCGTGAATTTAATAACCCTTTGGCAATAAAACTTGTCTACATGGCCTTAGTCAGAAGTAAACTAGAGTCAGCTTGCATTATTTGGAATCCCTATGAGACTTCTTACGTCTTGCTTCTAGAGAAAGTCCAAAAAACATTCCTTACATTCATGTATAAGAAATTATTTGGATACTATCCATTTTTATATCCTACAAAATTTTTACTCGGAATGCTGAAATTTAACTCTCTGGAAGTAAGGCGTGATTACTTTTTACTCGTCTTCGCTTGTCGAGTTCTTCGGGGTGAATCTGATTGTCCTGAATTAGTTGCTCAGCTGGTGAGGTTGTTTGTTCCCCCTGTACCTAAACAACACCTCAGGCCGCGAACACACCGATTGTTAGCTGATCCTTTATCGCAGACAGTGTCAAGAGCTAACTCGCCACTCGTTCGTGCGCTTTCTGTCCTTAATGCTCTTCTGACTCTAACACCAGAGTGTGACTTGTTTGCTGGGAGATGGATAGATGTGTGTCGTGAATGTCTGAGGTTTTGTGAGAGTATGGATGAAAAATATGTAAACTTTGTCTTATTTGGTTTTGTGGGATATTTTTTTATTATACACCGTTAAATTTTAATAGTTTTAATCCCGTGGAGGGTCGATCGGGTACATGATCCGGAAACACTATCAATTTGTAAAGATAAAATAAAAAAAAAGTACCTTTTTTTCAAAACTCGTATTAATTTACGCACGTACGAAATTAATTTCTTTAAGAAAACGTCAGCTGAGCGAGTTCAATGACCTGTAGATAGGTTGTACGCAACGCCGACTACTAACTACAGGTCATTGAACCCGCTTAGGTGACGTTTAGCTAGTCTTTAGCTAGCGCTTTAGCTAGTCTATTGCCGCCATTTTGGATGCGCGCGCATAAGAAGAAAGAACATTTTTTTGCCGCCACACTACAAAAAAAAACAGTTTTGCTGTGATAGCAATAATTAATTAATTTGTAAAAATTTTCTTCTCAAGTGTGTCGAAAAACGTCGTATGATACACGTGAATATTGGCGATTACCGTCCTCGGCTCTCTTAAGATCCTCACCTTCGACTCGGATCTAAATACCGCCTCAGCGGTAATCACCAACATTATACACTTGTATCATAATGTACTATTTCTTATATAAGTTAAGTGTGTATGGCTATAGTATAGTATTTATGGCTCATGATTATTAGGTAATTAACATCATGCCTTTAAAATTTATGCAACTCCAATTTAGGCCAAAACATATTAGGCTAAATGATAGTTATGCTAAGCTATGCATTATGCCAAAGTATTATTATGCAACAGTATTTTTATGCTAAAAAAAAATATGCGAAAACGTTATGCCAAATAATATTATGCTTATAAATTTTATGTCAACAAGGATATTACCGTTTATGCTCATGTAACAGCCATCATTTCTGATGTTATCTAGAAAGTCCTGGTCGATTCCACATAATTTTCTGCCTTTTCAATTCTTAAGAAATTTTTGACGAGTTTGACGAAAGATTTCCAAGCCACAGATTCCAAATTATTCACTAAAATTATAAAATCGTTGTACTTCGATAAACGAAGTTCTTATTTGAGGCTAATCGAAAATAGTAGTATTTTGCTAATATGAATAAATAAACATACCTACAAGATAGGCGCGAAAAATATCACTCATTAAAGCATCTTTTCTTTGTTCTGACCAAGTCATAGCTACACCGAACGTTAATAGTGCTAGTTTACTACTCGTCCACAATCTTAACTATTCGATACATAATTTTTACTCGTTTTTAGGGTTCCGTAGCCAAATGGCAAAAACGGAACCCTTATAGATTCGTCATGTCTGTCTGTCTGTCTGTCCCTCCGTATGTCACAGCCACTTTTTTCCGAAACTATAAGAGCTATACTGTTGGAACTTAGTAAGTAGATGTATTCTGTGAACCGCTATAAGATTTTCACACAAAAATAGAAAAAAAGCAATAAATTTTGGGGGTCCCCATACTTAGAACTGAAACTCAAAAATTTTTTTTTCATCAAACCCATTCGTGTGGGGTATCTATGGATAGGTCTTCAAAAATGATATTGAGGTTTCTAATATATTTTTTTTCTAAATTGAATAGTTTACGGGAGAGACACTTCCAAAGTGGTAAAATGTTTGTCCGTCCCCCCTGTAACTTCTAAAATAAGAGAATGATAAAACTAAAAAAATATATATGATGTACATTACCATGTAAACTACCAACGAAAATTGGTTTGAACGAGATCTAGTAAGTAGTTTTTTTTAATACGTCATAAATCTAAAAAAAATCAATATTGTTAAAACATCGATCAAAGTTACAAAGAACTACAAGAATTTATATATTATGTTACTTGCTGCTACGGAACCCTCCATGGGCGAGTCCGACTCGCACTTGGCCGGTTTTTTTTTACCCACGAGCGGGCTAAGGGGCCGAACATAAGAACTTAAAGCAGTAGGTATTGTTTTAATATTACTTAGGCTTTTCGTAACATAACGCCTTCAAAATAACCTTATTACAATCTTAAAACAAGATTGTTTTCTTAGAGATTTTGTGACGTCACTCTTAAAAAGTTCATTCTTTTCGTAGGTACTCTGACGGGATTTTTGACCGCTAGCAGTTTTGTTTTTACGTCAAATTAGCAGGAGTAAAAAGGTTGCTCGGACGCAGCGGATTTATTATTGTTTTCCAAAATACTATACAAACACACAAACACACACACACTATTAGTACATTAGTAGTAGTGCATTGTGTAGTGTATAATAGTAATAGTAATAGTGGTAGTGTGGTTAGTGTATTAGTGTTTCTTGTGACATATGAAGTAAAACTTATTTCGATGCCTAAACGAGCGTAGTTAATTGTTTATCTGGTGATTTTTGTCCATACGTGGGTAAAATACATTAATATATTATTGTATTCTGGAATCTAGATTTTTTTTTTATGGTGGGAAAAAATCATGCATTGACATCCTCCGCTCTTGGGCGGAGCGGGAGATAGTGTCAGACTCTTAGTGACTAAAAGACCCACCCCGTTCCTTCTAGCCTTCATACCGGAGCTCGAGCGCCCTTTCGGATAACCCTGGCTCCAGTAGGCTTCGACCCGGCTGGGTCCCTGCTGTTGCTGACAACTCCTTGAGGCGCGCGGGAACAGTGCGCGCCGTCGACGACTTGGGCTTGGTCCGGACAGTTACCGGACGGCCGGACAGCAAGCTACCCATTGCTCACTGTCCGCAAGCCCGCGCCTACGGTGGCCGGAAATCGGGATCAGAATCCCGGCGGCGGCGGCGGCGGCGATAACGCCGTTGCCTGATGCGTTCGGCCTCCTCCTTTGTGAGCATTAATGCTTCGCAGAAGTCGGCGACCGCCTGCCACTCCTCCTCGCTCCGGACCATGGCCTCAACCAAGGCCCGGCGCGAGAGGTCTCCGCCGCCGATCGCCCCCACGAGGGCACGGCGATGCTCCGCCCAAGCAGGGCACACCTCGACTGTGTGCTCCACCGTGTCCTCCGGGCGTTCCGCACAGCGGCGACACCCGGGCGTCACTTCCGCATGAATCCGTTGCAGGAAACTCCCGAACGAACCATGTCCGGTGAGTACCTGCGTCATGCGGAAGGTAAGGACGCCGTGAGGTCTTTCCAGCCACGCCTCAAAGAGGGGACTTACCGCCATGATTGTGGCGTGCCCAGCACTGGGTTGCGATAGTCGTTGACACCATTTCACCATGAGATCCCGCCGGAGCTCTGTCCGCCATGCCGTGACCTGTCGCGGCAGCGGACTTTCACCCCGGCGTTGCATCTCCACGCGCATATCGTGCATGTGTGCAAGGACTGTTGCCTCCAGATCCCACGGTGGTAGGCCAGCCAGAAGGCTCGCCGCTTCGCGGGAGACCGTGCAGTATCCCCGCACCATCCTTATTGCCATGACCCTCTGGCAGGCGTTCAGTATGGCCGCCGGTTGCTTTTTCAGCGACGGCGCCCACACCGGCGCCCCGTAGAGGGCCATGGACCGAACGATCCCCACGTAGAGCCTCCGGCAGGAGGCATCTGGACCCCCAAGGTTGGGCAGGAGCCGCTTGAGCGCAGCCCCAGCCCGGTTGAGTTTGGGAGCCAGACGTCGGAAATGCTCCACGAAATTCCACCGGCTGTCGAGGACGAGTCCCAGGTACTTCATCGTCGACCCGACACCGATGTGAACTCCTCCTACCGTTAGTTGGGAACTCAATGGCGGCGCGTTCCGAGAGCGGCGACCGTGAAAACACATCGCCTCGGATTTGTGAAGCGCCACCTCGAGTCCCAACTCCTGGATCCTATCAACGACCATCGCAACCCCGCGAGTCGCTAGAGCGACCGCCGCCTGGTACGACTCTCCCTGCGCTAGAACCAGCGTGTCGTCTGCGTAGCAAACCACGCTGACCCCGTCAGGGAAGTCGCCGCGCAGCACGTAGTCGTACCCGATGTTCCACAAGGGTGGCCCTAGTACCGACCCCTGCGGAACACCGCAGGACATCTCTCGACGTTTCCAGTCACCCTGGTGACCGGGGTAGACTATAAGTCTCTCCGACAGATAGGCCTCGACAACTCGACATAGGTATTCGGGCACCCGGTGGTACCGGAGTGCCCTCCGGATCGTACTCCAGGGCAGGGAATTGAACGCGTTGGCAATGTCCAAGGACACTGCCACGACACACCTGCCCCGGGACATCTAGAATCTAGATGGCGAACATATAATATAATTTTTTTTAGTTTCTGAAAGCAGATAACTTTGAATTCAATAGTAAACGAACAACAACACAAACAACAAGTTATTTCACTGGAATACACTGTTTAACTTTACCTTCATTCCATGACGTCCTTAGACAATAAGTTTCAAGGATAACGTACGCATTTTACTTCGTGGTTCAATTATCCGCTTCGAACACCAACCACTTGAAGACACATTACCTACTCTACATATATTTAAGCACTTGAAATCTATTTTAATATTTTAAAATCGGTTCGCACTCATCAAATCAACACTGATAAGAATATACGTTCCGAATTCTGAATACGATTCACACTAACTTGCAACTAAAAAATTAAATGTTAACGTAGTCGCTCGCAGCTTTTTGTTTTTCTACTTTTTGTTTTTCTACTTTTCAATCGTGGAAATCACAGACACAATTGAAAGACAATAGCTAAATGTAGTAGTATTATGAAAGGTTTTATTAATTTATTAAACAAGTAAAAGTTAAAATAGTTTATTTAAACACAAATTAGCATAAAATAAGCAAGTAAGACACTAATTTGTACTATTGAACTCAATACCTAATGTATTTTTTTTCGAATTCAATGTTTGATTTGAGAACAGAGGTTTAACAAAAAAGGTTATCACTACATTATCACACTTGTGCATAATGGTAATCAAAAAGTCAGTTTGGTTACAAGCTACATTATAATACCTGAGTGTAGTGCAATTATAGTCACTTTCTGAGCAAGTGTGTCGAAAAATATATTTTTTTTCTGTTTATGAACATAAGCAACCTCATTCTTATTTTTTTCAAACAGCCTAGCTAGAGTAGCTAGTCTATGGCCGCCATTTTGGATGCGCGCGCATAAGAAGAAAGAACAATTTTTCGCCGCCATACTAAAAAACAGTTTTGCTGATATAGCAATATTTAATTAATTTGTAAAAAATTTCTTCTCAAGTGTGTCGAAAAACGTCGTATGATACACGTGAATATTGGAAATCACCAACATTATACACTTGTATCATAATGTACTATTATGATGGAAACAAAACTTTCCTGCAATAAGATTGTTTTATAAATCTTTATGGTTCGACCCTAAGTCCATAATATAGGTCTTTAAACCGACAAAATACCCCTTTTTAAGAAAGCTGTTACCGGTTTTTAGTTTTTTCACATCACATAGGTATTCACCATGAATATAGTAAAATGTTTTCAAAATTATTTAAACAACTCCTAGACGACAAGATAGTGATATTTTCGGTTAATCACATAAATTGGCGGAATGCGAATACAGTCAATATACCAAAATCAGTATTTTTTGCAGATGTGCAGATGTGAATAATTTTGAAACGACACGTAGTTTTCACGTTCAAAAATGTCAACTTCAACTCTTAATTAATGGCCTTTGTGGAAGAGACACCTCAATTTTGCCAATAACACGTGCGGACTGTTAATAAACCATCAAACGTTGGAGAGTATGTCTAAACAACTTAGGTACAGACCCACCAACTTATCTGTGAACTGAGAGGTAGCGACACCGTCGCTTTAGTGTTGCAAATTAATAAAAGTTACCCATGATTGGGTATGTCAGATAAGAAACTAGGTAAACATATAAACATAATTTTATTATTTTAAACAATACCTAACATTGTTTTATAATAATAAAATGCTAATGTAAGTACTAAATAGTCTTAAAAATAGAAAAAATTAATGTAGGTAGATACATACATTAGCTTTTTCTCTGGCATTCAATTGATATAATGTAGGTACCCCACTTACAAACTAAATGTTTAGCAAAGTAGGCAAATGAAATTTAATAACTTGCAAATAAACGTTATATTAAAAAAAAAAACTAATTCTGCATTTTGCATAAGTACCTACTTAGATGGATTCAGCAGTTACAAGCTTGATACAAAAAACCCATAGTTTAGTACTAGCTTCTCTATTTAAACAAAACTCAAATATCTAGACACTCGAGATGTGTCCTGTAGGACATGACCTAGTTAATAGATAGAATAAAACAAAAGTTTCATCAACATTATCAACTCATATACGTCCCCACTGCTGGGGCACGGGCCTCCCTTAACGATGTGAGGGGTAAAAAAAAAAACAAAAGTTTGCTTAACAATAATTTATTAGAATCCCGGTTTACAATAATTATGATCTTTTGATGAACTTGCACGCCCAACTTCATCCTGGCTGTGAGGCCATACGCCGCTTATATTCATGTCATCATTATCACTGTCACTTTCAGTTTCCGAATCACTTATCACTTCTATAATGAACGGTGTATCCAAATACACATCATGCTTCAAATATTCTGCTTGTAACTTGCGAACATGATTGCAATGCTGAGCCCACTCACTAACCGTTATACTTTCAAAAGCTTCTTGAACTAGGCGGGGAATCTCAGAATTTTTGTGGTCAATATTTACATCAGCAACTTTTCTTTTCATCGAGCGCCATATTAATTCGATGGGATTGAGATCACAATGATACGGAGGTATTATAAAAATATTAGAAGAAAATGGAAACAAATTTTCCATTTTCTTCTAATATTTTTTCAATTTCATACACAGGTTCAGGCTTATTTCTCTTAATTATTTCTAACAGCTGAGGTTTCGTCAACTCCTCTCCGTAGTCAATTTTATTTTGTGTCAACCATAATTGCATCTCTTTCTTTAAAGAATTAGTATTTGGTATTTTAATTACACAAATACGGTGATAAGGGGCATTATCCATTATTATTATTGATGGCTCTTGTAAATTAGGCACAAGTTTTTCAATAACCTACTTTTTAAAGTTATATTCATGTCGTCATGATAGTCACCACTTTTTGTGTTAGACTTAAAAACTAGAAGAGCATTTTGGACAAATCCGGTATGGGGCTCCCGCATGAACAATAATATATCTTTGCCCTTTTGATACAGGCTCTAACACTCCATCTACACCCTCTCCTTGCCAGCATTTACCTGATGTATGCGATGAATGTATATAGGTTTCATCTAAATAAATTAGCGGCCGAGGCTGTGGAGATTAATATTTTTTTTCTACAGCATGCAAGTATTTTGCTCTCCAAGCTGATACTTCATTGCGCTCCATGAGCATTTACGATTAGACTGCGACTTTTTAAAACGAAAACCCATTTTGTGGAGCAGCTTTCGTAGACTTTCTCTTTGTCCCGTGTAATTTATTTCTGTTTTTAAGACCTCTAGGAGCTTCTTAACAGTCGGTAACTCGTTTTTATTAGACGATGATCATGGATGTAACGTGGACGTAAAATTCATGTACTTTCCTCCGGATAACTCCCATGTCAAAATCATCAACATGAATAAACCCACTTTGACGTTTCCTCTCCTTGCCTGGGGTCCGAATTTTTGTACTAGCTTCTTCTGCTGCATGCCCTTCTTTAACTATTTTTGAAATTAGCCCTTGACTCACACCTGAAATATAGACAAAATTAATTAAGTATTTACTGTAGTTAAAATATTAAATGTAAGTATGAGTAACTATTTTTTATGCGGCTTGCGTACATTTGTACGCGTCACGTAAGAAGAACGCTGGAAGGCAGTGGAGTGGAGAGAATTTACGCTAAGCCAAACGTACCTATGCGGGAGTGCCCCTCAGATTATTCCAGCGTTCTTTTTACGTGATGGGAACTATAGGTAGTTGAATCACTCAGCTTTAAATTTTTTAAGTTACAGTTACGTTAAAAAGTAATCAATGAAAAAAATATCGGGTAATTTACAAAAAAAAAAAGTAGATAACACTAACCTGTAACTGCCGAAATTCGTTTGTATACTTGATTAAATGGAATAATCAGAGCCTCCGCCCGAGCTTCTTCAAAAAAGGCTTTGACCTTAAGAATGATGCTTCGCGCATCACTTTTAATCGCTTTCGGCATATTAAACGCTGAAAATGTAGAAATATCGCAACAGAAAACAAAGAGCACCCGAATGTAGTAGACACTGACAATCGAATGACATTTCAACATGGCGGCCGTAGTTACCATTTTCTCCATTTCACAGATAAGTTGGTAAGACAGTAATATCAAGTCATACATCAAATTATAACAGAAGATTACCGGCACCAAAAACTTTTTAAATTTTGTAGACCTGTATAATCTATACATTTATTTTATTTAGATTCCGAAGGTAGGTAGAGCTAGCGCAAGATAAGTTGTCGCGTGTCAAAAATCGGAAACTAATCGTTTGACGTTTATGTCATGTGTCAGGAGAATGTGTTGTGTTCTGTGTTTTTTATCATTTGTAAAGTTATAGTCGTCATTGTTATACCAAAATTGATTAAAAGTGCCAGCAGGGATATTATCTTGAAAGTCAAATGTGAAAAAACCACCATCAACCATCAAACCATTTTCCAAAATTAGACCTATTTGTCAAACAATTTTTCGGGTAACCATCACAATAAAATTTCCCTAAATATGCGTACGGGTACCCGAGCGGGTACATAGCAAGTCAACAAAGTTTGTTGAAAATGGACTGCTACTATGTGCTTAAATCTTTATCAAGTGACTATCATGACGATATGAATTCTGCAAACGTCATCCATGAAAAAATAAATACTTATCCATTAAATGATTTACTTACAAAGTTTTCAAGACTTTTTTTTAAATTAACCTTTCGAATGTCTTAAGTTACACAGTCCGACATAAGGTAATTGTCTTTCTATTATGTCTCTAATTACGACATTCAAAGAGTTAAATTACTTTAAATGTAAATGAAAATAACCTATAGTCAATTTGTTTAGGGTTTAGGTACTAGCTGAAAATCTTGAAATCCTTTTTTTCTAGATAAATTACAAAAAATAATGTTAGCTACATTGTTAACCAATCTATATTTTTAGAAAACCTGAATGTATAACAATATATCGCGGGTCTCAAACCATAGGGGCGTATATGCAAAAATGTGATTTTTCGTTTTTAATGCCATTGGATTCTACTATAGGCAATACATTAACTGAATTTTTCTTATAATTTACTGTTAATTACTTTTTGCATAAATTAAAAAATATTATTTGGCGTAAGCTGGAGAGTCTACAATTATTTTTAGACCAAATAGCCGTATAATTGACGTAAGAGCAATATTATTGCGTATTGGGGCAGTTTCGACGTGCCATAGAGACGTACGCACGTACGACTTACAATTTTATCGTTATCCAAGGAAATGGTATCGGACCAAAAAGGCGTATGAACATACGACTGTTTATTTTACTTTAACCTGAAATCATTTTGTCAAGCTATATAGACGTTAGTGATGTAGCAAATATTCGCATTCGCGAATATTCGCACATTTTTTGATATTCGCATTCGCATACGCGAATATTCACACATTTCTTGATATTTGCATTCGCATTCGCAAAAAACATGCGAATATTTGGCGAATGTTTCTGACAAACAAAAAGGAAATAATATTTAGTTTGAATGGATCTAGAAAGACAATACAACTTATATAATTTTATATTTACTTTAACATTTCATCCACCCATCCATCACACAACTTTATTTCACATTTTATCACAAATTGTGAAACAACATGTCAACCTCAAATCATAACAATTTTTTCCAAATGAATTTAACCGTTTCTCCAGATGGGTGCGTGACGAGAATTTCGGATATTCGTATTCATCAGAAGGACGTTCGTAGAGTTCTGCGTAACTTTGACGTGAATAAAGCCAGTGGCCTCGACGGGATACCAGCAGTTGTTCTTAGAACTTGTGCACTTGAATTGTCTCTAGTCTTGACCCGCCTATTTCGCCTTTCTGAGACTGAATAAGTGCCGTTCAGCCTGTGCCCAGGAAGGGCAGTCGAGCTGACCTAGCAAACTACTGATCCATCTCCGTTACGTCCATCCTCTGTAAGAGTATGGAACGGGTGTTTAACAGATAACTTCTGGCATACCTAGAAACAAACGACATCCTCATGGACCGGCAATACGGTTTTCGCCGAAATCGGTCTATTGGGGATTTTCTAGCGTATGCCATTCACATCTAAAGCGAGGCCATCGAGAAGCATGGGGAAGGGCTTGCCGTCTCCCTTGATATCTCGAAGGCTGTCGATAGGGTCTAAGCTGAAACGAAAGTCTTATTGCTAAACTTCCTTCCTCTGGTCTAATCACTGGTCTGTGTGATTGGATCGTAAACTTCTTGAGGGATCGATCCATCCGAGTGGTTATTGATGGCTGCTCGTCGGGTCAAATGGATATTAATGCCAGGGTTCTTCAGGGGTCGGTACTCTCGGCAACACTGTTCTAGCTGCACATAAATGACCTACTTAAAGCCAGTACCTTTGGGTATACAGACGATAGCACTGTTGTTGAGAGTTACATGTCCAGCGCGCGAGCTAATGGATCTCAGATCCTGTCTCTCCGAGATCTCTCTCAGATCTCAGAGCTTCTTGGGGTGCCTCTGTCGACTACCCTCAATTTCGGCTTCTACATCGAAGCAAAAACCAAACTGTCTGCCAAATTGGGGATCTTAGCGAGGGTGAGACGGTACAACCTCTATCAAGCACAAGTTTGACCGTGTATGGTTTTGAGCATTGACGCCGAGTTGTTAGCCTGTCGGTTTTTTATTGTTTACATTTCGGAGTTTTCGGAGAGAGAATTCGGAGAGAAAATTCTGCAATTCCAATGCACACTGCATTGGAATTGCAGTCCGCCAAGTCCGTTCCATCATTGGACCACAAGATGTACGGCGTTGCGACACCGGTACATGGTGGACATTCCACCCATACGTACAAAGCGTTATGGGAACTCACTCATTATGCGTATAGCTAAGGAGTGGAATACCCTGCCGGAGTCTATGTTTCCTGAAAAACTTTTTGTGTTAAGCTTCATTCAATCAGGCTGTTATGTTCGGTTTAAATTTGGCTGATACGAAATGTGAAAACTGTCTGACATTTTGCGCGCATTTTGTTTGAAAGTTAATATTTGCATTCGCAATCGCCAATATTGAATCTGAATATTCGCATTCGCATTCGCGAATGTGAGAAATCAGACATTCGTTACATCACTAATGCCGATTTCCTCACGATGTTTTCCTTCAGCGTTTTTGAGAGCTATATTTTGTTTCAGCTCAATTTCAAATGTTTGTGATTTTAAAGACATTTCTAATAATTATGTCCAGATTTATGAATAAATTTTATTTTTATATTGCTTATTTTTCTTTTGAAACACGAAAATATTGTGTAATTACCAATTAATCATTTCCTTTTTTAAATTGTAAAACAAAACTGGTTTATACTTCCTCTTTGAGTTAAAACACCTCTCAATATTTATGACAAGCCAGACAGGCGTATGATTTCTTGAAATTACGTAAATAACGTTAATTTTAATGGGTTCTCATTCCTAAATAGCAATATTTTAGGTCACCAATTAAGTAATAATAAATACTGGTATAAATATTAACAATTTGAGGAAAAAGATTTTACGTCCATAAATTTCATATATTTCAGAGAGTATTTTGACGGAATTTTACAGTATAGTCGTCATGCTATATAGGTGTATCAACCAAAAACTAGTGTTATAGAGGAAATGCCCTAAAATTAAGAATCCTACATTAATTGCAGTACAAATATATAGCCACATGCAAAAAAACAACGAGCTGGCTCAATCACAGGAAAAGTTATTAAGTTTTTTGTCTCTCCTGAAAAGTAGGGGTTTTGTGGATACGCCCCTATGGTTTAAGACCCGCGATATGTTATGAAACATATTTACCATTTTTAAAAACATATTTCTTTTACAAGACATATTAAAATTGTTTACTTTCCTTTTAATAGGTACTATAAAAGTAGTATAGCTAATAAATTCTTAAAATTACTCACGTACCTATCACAAATGTGACCAGCTGTGGCAAGGACGGAGGGGGGGAAGGGCAAAAAAATCATAAAATCCGTGTGACGTAATTTATGCATGACCCCTTGGTAATTACGTTAGTGCTGCAAACGTTGGGCACTTCGGTATAGAGTGGGTTTATTTTATATGTATGTCTAGGTAATAACAATTTACCTGCAACTTAGTCTTTAGTTTTGTCCTCTTTTTTCTTTTTTCGGTGGGTAAAAATCATCCAGATGACATGCGCCGCCCTCGGGCAGAGCGGGAGATAGTGGCAGACTTTTATTGACTAAAAAACTTCGTTGTCTTTCATACCATGACCGGGGCCGAGCCTCCCTTTCAGAAATAAACCCTTGGCCTCAATAGGCTTCCACTCTGCTGGGCCCGTACGAGCCTCTAACCTAACCTAATTCCTTGAAGCGCGCGGGAACAGTACGCGCCGTCGACGATTTGGGCTAGTTCCAGACGGTTACCGGACGGTCGGTCAGCGAGCTGCCCATTGCTCGCCGTCCGCAAGCCCGCGTCTACGGTGGCATGAAATCGGGATCGGAATTCAGGCGGCGGCTGGGGCATGAGCGCCGTTGGCTGATACAGTCGGCCCCCTACTTTGTTAGCATTACTGCTTCGCAGATGGCTATGATGGACCCTTTTCTGTAACTGCAGTCAAGTGCGTCTCTGGAACTCTCTGCCTTTCTTTCTTCGCGACAGCCCTTGTCTGGATGTCTTCAAGAGGAAACTTAAATAGTAGTAGTATTTTATATATTAGTACCTAAGTGTAATATAACTAATGCTAGACTTAGTTATGTAGGTTCATATTATGCTCTGCAACTGGATACTAGCCTCGAATGTGTTCTCTCTCTACAACTGAAAGGTTTGTTGGGAAATAGCACGTTGTTGTATTGCATTACATGAATGAATTTTTAGTTTTAGTTAATTAGTTAATTCTTTTTTTTTTTTGCAGTAACAGCTAATGTTTGTGAGGAATGCGGTGGTAGATAAACTTTAAAAATTATGGTGTACGCAATTGTTGGTTGGCCAATAAAGGAAATTAAATAAAAAGTGAACCAGCGCGTACTATGTTATGTTTTTGTATACAATTATTACAATACCTAGTGCGCACTCGCGCTGAGGGTTCCGTGCAAACTACAATTCCCGAATGGAGTCTCGATGATTTTTTCGAATAGCAAAATTTTCTATTGTGACTGTTTCCAGATTTTTCGCTATACCTGTACTATAAGACCTTCCTTTGTGGCAAATTTTAGGATTCTGGGTCAACGGGAAGTACCCTATGAATTTATTTCGATCTTTGAGAGTATCAAAATGTACATTTTTTTGCGACATAAACGGCCGTATCTTTTTTATTCATTAACTTAGAAGTTTGATTTTTTCACAGCTTGAAGGGACCGCAGACTTGAGTATTTGGTTTTAATGTCAACTTGATACCTCCACGCGTTCTTGATATAAAGGCTAATCTTGACAGATAGACATACAGACAGACAGATAGACGGACGACCAACAAATTGATTCTATAAGGTGATGACAACAAAGATTAAAAGAGAGAGAATGATATATACGGAACCCTAAAAAAAAAACTTAACTACGAGATACACAAGTGACTAAAGAAAAAATAGTGTTCTTGTGACTTCTGGCATTGTTTTCATTTTATAATGGATAGGCTCGCGTTTGACAACTATCTCACCTGATGGTAACCGCGATCCGATGATGGAACGGACTTGGCGGATTTAAATTGTGTAACTCTAGTGCACACTCCCCAAAATTGTGTAGGTACTCAAAGACATATAGGTACGCCTGCCAGTTATGTTATAGCAAATAGTTTCAAATATGTCGGTTGTTGAGAGTACTACCGTACAGCTCTGTGATTGGCCGTAAACAGGTTTCTCAAAATAATAATGAAATTATTTTAATTTTTTTTAAGTTAGCAAGTTTTTAAAATAATAATAAAACTTACGGGGACCTGACTACTATCTATATATGTATATAAAAATTAATGCCTATTTCCCCTGGTCACGCCATCACGCGTGAACGGCTGGACCGATTTTTTTGTGTTTGTTATTGTGAGGAGAAGGTCTTATGGAAAAAAAATTAAAATTAGGGTAGTGTAGGGTAGAGTAGGGTAGAGTAGGGTATAGTAGGGTAGAGTAGGGTATAGTAGGGTAGAGTAGGGTATAGTAGGGTAGAGTAGGGTATAGTAGGGTGGAGTAGGGAAAAGCGGGAACAAAGCCGCGGGCAAAAGCTAGTAACAGATAAAATAATTCACTACAACAGCGCCGATATTACCGTTCACGACAAAACAAACAAAACAGTGTATCTGATAGACATAGCAATACCCAACTCATACAATGTTCAAACCACAATATCCGAATAGCTCAGTAAGTACTAAGCCCTCGCCATAGAGATTATATTGTTCTGATTGTTCTTTCGTCTACTGGCACAGTACCAAAATCTCTCACACAGCGCCTCAACAATCCACACTCAACAGATGCCAGTTCAATAATTATACGTGCTCCAAGAAACCCTGTTGCATCACTAGAAAGTTCCTGACTTCTTTAACACTGACATCCACCTTTTCAATTTATACTCGAGCTTACATACTTGACCAGGTCGGAGTGTAAGGTATGATTATGATTTCCACAATTATCATACAACGCTGTCTATTCCCATGCTAAACAGAGCTTGTGTTATGAGTACTAGGTAAGTTATCAAAAATGTACTTATGATCAAATGATCATGCTCATCACACAAACATTTGTCCAGGTTGGGAATCGAATCCACAACCTTCGGCATAGCAGGGCTATTAATCACTAGATCAACAGGCTAGTCAAGGTAAGGTTTATTAATCTCTCATATACGAGAAGAACTATAAAGAACTAAATAAAATAATAATAATAAATCCACAGACCACTTTTGTGGCGAATTGATGGCCGTTATAAGTGAAGTGTCGGGAGTAATAAATGAAAGGACGTCAACTTGTAGCGAGCGTATATTGCGAACTGGGGGGGTTACAATGATGTAGGCTTATTTATACGTCATTTTACTTACTAATATTCTTATGTGGGTAAACCCAAATATATTACAATCCTCCACCTTAAATAATGCATATACTAAATTATATAAAACTAAAATAAACAAAATATTAACCTTAACATTTATATCTTACAACTGTTTACAACGTTCTACAACATAAATGAAATGGAAACTTAGTCTTCAACAGGTACCAGTATAACTTCATTCAAAAATAAGTGAAATAAATAAGAACTAAATATTTAGCTATCACAATATTGGGGCGGTCTTTTTAAGCGACACGCCCGTACAGGACGGGGGCGATCTACCTCTGGAACAGCATCCTCGGATTGGGGAACTATCACCCGCTCCTCAAGACTGGGTACATTACTGAGAGGTACTGATCCAGAAGCAGATGTAGACGGCCACTCAACGGTAGTCGCGGTTCGAACCGGACTGAACTCCCTCACGCTCCGAGGGCTCCGATTCTCCTCGGGGACTAACGCTGGCTTCGTCACCTCGAGATTATCGGGACGTTCCGCATCAAGAGAACTCCGTTCTGATGTGCTAGTCGGACAAATCAACGAGCTTCGCGATCGCTGTCTTAACTGGTCAATGTGTCTATGATTTTCTTTGCCTGAACAGTCCATAACTTTATAATCTGTGGTACCCATTTTATCTACTACCTGCCCCGGACTCCATTTTTCATTTTCCCTATATTGTCTCATCCATACTTCCTCTCCTATCTCTAAAGAACGTTTGACGTCCGTTCCTACTTTCTGTTGTCGTTCCTGAGCCTTCCTAACTTTATTTTCTATATTTGGTTTTAATGCATCTAATTTGGTACGTAAATTCCTACCTAGCATCAATGTGGCTGGACTTTCCCCTTTTGAACAGTGCTCCGTATTACGGTTATGCAAAAGGAAGGTATTTAAAAATAAATTAATGTTTCCTTTTTGTTAATAAGCTTTTTTTATAATTCTTTTGACCGTACGCACTGCATTTTCTGCAGCCCCATTCGATGCTGGGTGGTACGGAGCAGAAAAAACGTGATCTACACCCTGACTAGCCAAAAAGTCTGCCATTTCCTTGCTCGTGAACGGTGGTCCGTTATCTGAGACTATTTGTCTCGGTAAACCCCATCTAGAAAAAACTTCGGTAAGCTTTTCAATGGTAGAACTAGCCACCGTACTAGGCACAGGAAATACTTCTAACCATTTAGTTCTAGCGTCAACCATAATTAAATACATTTTTCCGAAAATAGGCCCTAGAAAATCAAGATGCACCCTCGCCCACGGTCTAGAAGGCCAGGGCCACGGCGTGACCGCGTGCCGCTGCGGCGCGTCCGCCTCCCCCGCGCACACCGTGCACTCCCTGCACGTAGCCTCAATCGCCTCGTCTATGCCCGGCCACCAAACATAACTCCTAGCTGACGCCTTCGTCTTAACCATGCCCATATGAGGTCCATGTGATTCCTGTAGTACCTTGGCTCGACAACTTGCAGGAATCACTAACCTGTGCCCCCACATCACGCAGCCTAGCTCTTCGTACAGTAATGTATAATGATACACAGGTAGCCGGACAACAACTGACTTTTTATTCAAAGTATATAGTGTATACATGAGATCATAGATAGCGCTACTGGTTACATTTTGTTACAGACTTAACACCCCCACTTAACAAAATATTAGGTTCCTACAATTACCATACTAAACTTATTAAATATCAGTTTAGATCTATATATTATTATTTTGTAACAAACCAAAATCAATATTATTTCTTATCAAATAAACCAAACATTTCCAAAAAATAGTAGTGCTTAATTTTGCATAAACACTTAGTTAGAAGATCTGCAGGCATCTCTGAGGTAGATAAGTATTTAAGTTTCGCAACTTCACTAGCAATTTTCTCTCTACAAAAATGATACCGCACATCTATGTGTTTGGATCTTTTATGATGAATGGGATTGGCTGACAACTTATGGGCTGACTGATTGTCATTATTTATTGGTATGGGATAAGCTTCATTAGTCAATTCAAATAACAAATTTTGCAAATACACTGCTTCTTTGCAGCTTTCAGATATGCCCATATATTCAGCTTCCGTACTAGATAATGCTACAGTGTTTTGCTTCTTAGTTTCCCAAGATATTGCACCATCTGAAAGTCTAAAAAAATATCCAGTATAGGATCTTCTATCTATGGTATTGCTTGCCCAGTCTGCATCTACAAAACCTTCTAATTTATTATTACCACTAGATGAAAATTTTAAACAGAAAGATTTAGTTTTCTTTAAGTACTTTAGTACTCTTTTAGCATAGGTCCAATGTTCCTCATTATAACAGTTATTAAACTGGCTTAAGAAGTTAACAGAAAAAACAATATCAGGAGGAGTGAGTACAGCTATATACATAAGTGAACCAATTAATTGCTGATAAGGTAACTTTTTATCACAATTCTCACTTTTAGTCAAATTGAGTTTAGGTTCTAATGGTGTCTCTGCAGACTTACAATCTGAAATATTGAATTTTAACAATAACTCCTCAATATAATTTTCTTGGTCTAAAGTTATAGTACCATTCTTTTTGTCTACAATTACTCTCATTCCTAAACAATTTTGGACACATCCTAAATCTTTAATTTTAAACTCAGATGACAAACTTTCTTTTAACAAACTAGTTTCCTGTTCACTATCTGAAAATACAAAAAAGTCATCAACATATAATGTTATTATTATCTTTACATTGTTATCTATTTTTGTAAACAAACATGGTTCAAGTTTAGATTTTTTGTAACCCAGGGATTGTAACAATTCATCAACCCTTTGATACCATGCCCTGCTTGATTGTTTTAGGCCATAAATAGAACGTTTCAATTTCAAGACCTTGTTTACATTATCATTATTATCCTGAAAACCTATTAGTTTCATCATATAAACTTTTTCATTTAAGTAACCATTCAAAAATGCAGTACTCACATCTAAGTGATGTATATCTAAATTAAGCTGAAGTGCTAATGCGTATAGCAATCTTAAAGTTGAGTGTCTGACGACAGGTGAAAAACATTCATCAAAATCAATGCCTGATCTTTGGGTGAACCCTTTAGCGACTAATCTGGCTCTGTACCTAACTTTATTTTCACCATCTAATTTGCGTTTAAAAACCCACTTACATTGTACAATTGTGGCGTTTGCTGGAATATCAACTAATTCCCAGGCATCATTTTCCTGGAATGATTTAAATTCACTTTTCATTGCTAATTTCCACTGTTCACTTTCTGGTCCATTCAACGCTTCATCTATTGTTATTTCACTAGCACTTATGTCATTGTTTACACCACTACACACATAATTAGCTCTATACCAATCAGGTTCTCTGCGAGTACGCTTAGTTGGCAGCTCCATTGGAAGCTCGGCAGGAAGTCTTGGTTGAAACTCGTGATCTTGGCGAGGCTCTTCTGGTTCAGGCCCTGTCATCTCTTCCTTGCAATCCTCGAAGTCCTCCTTCTCGGGACTTTCACATTTATTCTGATCTTCCAATGTTATGTTGTGTTTCGTATCCCCCACTTCTTGGGTACATTCTTCCCTTTCATTTTTCATTGGAAAAATGTCATCATTATTTTTACTAATGTCAATGTGTATATCTTGCTTCTGTTCAATCCCCTTCTCAATCACAACAATATCTCTTGCAATGATTATTGTGTCTTTGTTGGGATTGTACACTCGGTAACCTTTTAAATTATCTGAGTACCCAACAAGAATATACTGAGCTGCTTTTTTGTCCATTTTCAACCGTTTTTCTTTTGGTATGTGTACCATGGCCTTACTCCCAAAGATACGTAGATTACTGACATCTGGTTTAGCTCCGGTCCAAATTTCCATGGGTGTTTTATTATTTAATCCCGATGCGATTGATCTGTTTCGCAGATAAACTGCAGTGTTAACTGCTTCTGCCCAGAAACGCTTAGGCAATCCTGCATCAAATAATAAACACCTAGCTTTTTCTACCACTGTTCGGTTAAAACGCTCGCACAAGCCATTTTGTTCCAGTGTGTAAGGACAAGTTTTTTGATGTATGATTCCAGCAACCTCCAAGAATTTATCAAATTCCTTATTGCAGAACTCCTTACCATTATCTGTTCTTATCACTTTCAGCTTCTTACCAGTCTGATTTTCTACTAGTGTCTTGAATGCCTTAAACTGTGAGAATACTTCATCTTTTGTCTTCAAGAAATATACAAAAGCCATTCGACTGTGGTCGTCGACAAATAATAGGAAATATTTCTTGCCTCCAATAGATCTGGCTTCCATAGGCCCACAAATATCTGCATGAACCACCTCAAGAAGTTCCTTGCCTCTGTTACCAACATGATTGAATGGCAACCTGGCTTGCTTCCCCTCGCAGCACACTATGCGGTTTTTTTTACTGACCTGAGCCTTGTCCAAGAATGACATGCCTTTTACAGCACCATCTTTCATCAAATTAAGATCTTTGCTGTTTAGGTGACCAAATCTTCTATGCCACACGCTTCCGGACACTGAAGTCAACAAACAATCTACTTGTTTGATTCTCAACTTATATACACCTCCAACCAAATCTGCAGTAGCTACCAGCTTACTTTTTTGGTTATAAATATAACAGTGTTTCTCATCAAATGTCACTTTGTTTCCTTTGCTAATTAACTTGCTGACAGATAACAAGTTCGTAGCTAAATTTGGCACATATAATACTTCCATCACTGTGTTCTCGTATTCGGTATCTCCAACCACTGTGTATATTTGTACATCTCCTCTACCTTCAACAGGAATTCTAGTTTTATCGGCGATGATTATCTCTTGCACTTGGTGTTGATTTGTTGTGTTCACCAACCAGTCTTTTTTTGAAGTTAGATGACAGCTGGCACCGCTATCAACATACCAATCCGTTTCATTGAAGTTACCACTAAGAAATACAGCACTGAATGCATTTGATTCTTTTCCTGTTGGAGTATTTTTACATTTGTTCATAAAATGGCCATATTGTTTACATTTGTAACACTTGATATTAGATTTTTCATTTTGTGATGAAGTTGACGTTTGTCTATGCTTATGCGTTTGGTTTTTGTTCTTGTTTTGCCAACCTTTCGACGCGAATGCACTCTGTGTTGAACTAGTACCAACCTCACTATTGTCTCCCATATCGAGTAATTTCGATTTAATGGCGTCGGCTGTTAACTCAATGCCCGAATGTTCCACTGCCATGATCATGGGTTCAAACTTTTCAGGCAATCCGGCGAGTAATAAAGAGCCGATCCACTCGTCACTGATTTTAAAACCTGTATTATTTAATCGTTGACTTGTTTCTAGCAGCGAAGTCACATATTGAGTCATTGTTTCACAATTTTCTCGACGAATAGATATGAGGTTCCGAAGCAGCCCGATGCGTCTCGTGTAGCCATTATCATCAAATAGCTTCTTCAGCTTTTGCCATAGCCCCATTGCAGTTGTTTCACTTTTTATATGCACAAATAAACTGGGATCTATAGTTAAAACTGTCTTGGCTTTTGCTTTGGCGTCGTTTGGATCTCCGCCGGTGTTGATGCATTGTTGCAGACCTTCCAATACCAGGTAGTTCTCCACGGCAAACGCCCAATCTTCATAATTTTCTCTGCCTTTAAGCTTATCAATGCTTGTAATAAGACTTGACGACATTTTGCACTATGTTTTTACCAAAAAATTCACTAAAAGCGTGCTTACAGCCCATAACCTATAATGATACACAGGTAGCCGGACAACAACTGACTTTTTATTCAAAGTATATAGTGTATACATGAGATCATAGATAGCGCTACTGGTTACATTTTGTTACAGACTTAACATCCTTACGACGGTTAAAATACTTCTGTAATTCTCGAATATCATTATCTGTTGGCCACATATCACGAATATAATTTAAAACCCTACCTAACATTGGATCTACCATAGTTTGTTGTTTAATTATATTATTATAATCTAATAACAATGCATTATGTGCAAAATGTAAATACGTTTGCTCGGGGACCCGCAGTCACTCATCGCTAATGCACGGAACCGGCAGTCTCGACAGCCCGTCCGCACCGTTTTGTTTAGTGTTTACATATTCAATATCGTACGTATAAGCAGATAAAATAATTGCCCAGCGTTGTAATCTATTCGCGGCCATCGCTGGTACACCGTGTTTTGGTCCAAATATACTTACTAACGGTTTGTGGTCGGTTCGCAAGACAAAACGTCGGCCATAAACATACTGATGTAATTTTTGTAAACAAAATACGATAGCTAACGCCTCCCGATCTATTTGTGAATAATGTTTCTCGGCGTTATTCAACGCGCGTGACACATACACTACCGGGCGGTCGCGGCCGTCGGCGCCCGGCTGTGTGAGTACACCGCCTATGCCCCGCGCGCTCGCGTCGCATGTCAACTACAACTAACGGCTTGCTCGGATCATAATGAGCTAATACCTCCGCGCCTAATAATATTTTTTTAACTTTTGCAAACGCCCTTTCGCACTCCGCACTCCATTTCCAATTGACCTCTTTTTTTAAAAGTTCATATAGTGGTGACAAAATAGTACTCAAATTCTTAACAAATTTAGCATAAAAAAATTAACTATAAAAAAGGAACGCAACTCTGAAATATCTCTTGGCCTGGAAATTTTTATTATTGCTTTTATTTTATCTGAATCTACTTTAACCCCATCTTTTGATATGATATAACCTAAGTATTTGACCTCATTAACCATAAATGCACATTTACTTCTTTTTAGCTTCATACCGTGACTCTGTAACTGCTGAAACACCTTTTCTAACGTTTCTAAGTGATTATCTTGTGTTCCCGCCCCCGGAATATCACTAAGTAAATTCGACATAATACGCTGGAAGATGCCCGGACTAGACCTCGATGTGTGTTTATTACAGTTAAATCTTTAGTATTATCCAATTCAATCTGGTTATAAGCAAGGGACAAATCAATTTTTGAGAAATGTGTAGCACCGTTTAAGCTCACTAACAAATCATCTATCTTGGGTAACGGATATCTATCGACCAGTATTATTATTTGGAAGATAAGGGGCTATGCATCACCCATAGTGTAGGGGATGTAGTCACTGCGACCTAAAAGATCTATTGTGACTCGCCACCTTGTTAGAGTAACTCTTTTAGCCCGGAGGCTTCCAAGAAATTTAGAATACTCCTAGCTTTTAGAGTTTTAATCTCCTCCGGGCGAATAATGTGTCGGCCCAGATGGACACTGCGTTTGTGGATAAGGGGCCCGCATTCACACAAAAGGTGCTTAGGCGTCTCCCTCTCCTGATTGCAGTACCGGCAAACATCAGTGTCACTCAGTTTCATGTGAAATTGGTGCCTGTTTAGTTTGCAGTGGCCGGTTAAGGCGCGGGCTATCGCACAGATGTTCGTCCTGCTAAGCTCAAGAAGCTCGGCAGTTCGTTTTTGTGAGTAGCCTTCTATGAGAGATTTGGCGTGTAGCAGACCTGGTTGTACCAACCAGTGCTTTTTTGAATCGCCAAATAAGTTGCCCTTAAGGGTCTGCATGGCCTGGTTCTTTGAGATACCACAGAAGGGTTCTGGACCTATCTGATGACCTTGAGCCCCAGCCCATGCAAGTTCATCGGCTTTTTCGTTGCCATTGATTCCAGAATGACCTGGTACCCATCTCAGAATAACTTTATTCCTTTGCCCCAGGTCATTCAGTTTGTTAACGCAGTCTTTTACCAATTTCGAATTTAAAGTATTCGAGTTCAGGGCGTTAAGAGCTGCCTGGCTATCTGAGTAAATCAGAATTAATTGATTTATGTAGTTTCGTTGACAGTTGGCCTCCGCACATTCTATAATGGCGTATACCTCCGCTTGGAATATGGTAGCATGTTTACCCAGATTCAAGCTTTTGCTGAATTTCGGGCTAATGCCAAATATTCCACATCCTACATTCTCACCCATTTTGGACCCGTCTGTAAACCAGATCAGGCTTCCAGCCTTGCAAGTGATGAGGTTGTTTGACCAATCCTCTCTGCTCGGCAGTTTCACTGTGTAATTCCTTGTGAAATTACACTGTGGAAGCATGACGTCTGTTGTCATAGCTAGTTGATCGTGTTCAAGTACTGATTCGTGTAGCGATCTCAGTGCTTGAGAGCGCCAGTTTGCTTTGCCAGTGCTGTTTGTTCTGTACATGCTTGCCTTCGCTTCCTTCTTAATCCCAGTTGATTTGAAGGCGATTTGGATAAGACTTTGTGGATTCTGGCTCCTTGAGGGACTTTAGTAATCTCCTCGCAGAACTTCCTCCATGAAAGTCTTTTCGCCTTTCGGATTTCTTTATTATAGGTAGTTAAAGCTTTCCGATACCGATCCCAGTCGTCAGTCGATTTAGCCTTATTAAACAACCTACGTGATTCTTCCCTTAAAACATCGAGCTTTTTGTTCCACCACGTCACATTTCTATCCCTCACAGTTCTTAGAGGGCAGCTCTCTTCGTAAGAGGCTGTAATGGCTTCCGTAACTTGAGCAACAGCATAATCCGATGTTTCAGGGGAGCGTATGGTTTTAGGGAAGTCTTGGAGTCTATCCTGGAGCTTTATTCTGAACAAGTCCCAGTCCGTGGCTTTCGCATCCTTAAAAGTGATGGTTTCGCAAATGTTGGATGTATTCAGTGCGAATTTAATTAGTCGATGATCAGACATAGATGGTTCATCACTGATATGCCAATTGGTTATCAGCCTGGCAGTGTGAATAGTAGCGAGAGTTACATGAAGAACTTCCTTCCTCAATCTAGTTACAAAGGTCGGTTTACATCCCTCATTAACTATTTGGAGGCGGTTAGTTAGTACAAAATCATGAAGCAACTCACCTCTGTCGACCAGTAAGACAGGATTTAAAGTTATTTTGTAATCAGCACAGATACGGAGTCCTCCATCCGCTTTACGTACCGGTACCAAAGGCGTCGCCCAATCCGAGCACTCGACGGGCTCGATGATGCCCGCGCGCAACATGGCGTCCAGCTCCGCGTCGATCTGACCCCTCAGAGCGTAAGGCAGTGGCCGCGCGCGGCAAAACACCGGCCTCGCGCCCTCCCGCAACCTTAGCGTTGCCTTGCCGCCTGTGTACCGCCCCAGTCCCTCGCTGAACAATGCTTTATACCTGTTCAATAAACAATCGACAGTATCAGACATTTTGTGTACAATGTGGTTAATCTCTTGTTGAAATGGTGGTATTTTAATACCCAATTCTATTAACCATTGCCTGCCCAGTAAGGAAGTTGTACCCCCGTCTATCACAAACAGTTCTAGATATTTTATTTTATCTTTGTATTGAACTTTTGGTCTTATAACCCCTAGTGGTCTTATATTGCTACCATCATAAAATTTTAACACCAAATTAAATGGTTCAATTACTCTATTGTTCAAAAGTTTATCATATGTTTTCTTACTGATACATGAAATTGCCGAGCTTGTATCTAACTCCATTTTTAATGTTTTATCATCAATCAGTAATGATAAACTCACCGGGTTGTAACCGCTCAAACATAGTTGATGAAGTTCTTCCTCAAGCTCGTCCGAACTGGAGTCTACCGCTCCTGCTCTCGGATGGTCTCGTGGTGGCATCCACGTGGTTCACTCCGCGCCTCTTCCCTCTGCCACTGTTCGCCTCCGCCCGCGGACATACACGCCTCAAATGTCCGCTTTGTTTGCATTTGCTACAAACAAAATGCTTATAGCGGCACTCCTCCTTGCTGTGTCCGCGCCAGCCGCACGCCGTGCAGCCCCCGGCGCCCTTCTCGGTGTCCCGCGCCGCACGCCCGTGGCTCGTTCGTTGGTCCACTGCATGGTCCGCAAACTGACCGCGCCCACGTTTTGCCCGGAACGTGTTCACGATTGCCGATGCCTCCGCCGTCGTTTTCAGTTCCACAACTGCCGCATCCCGCTCGGCCGCCTCCAGCCCAACCGCCAACTTGACTGCTCCTGAGTACGTCAGATTATCTTCCGCAAACAACCTTTGTCTGATGACGTCACTCTTCACTCCGCATACGAACTGGTCACGCAAATTCTCCTCCAAATTTGCACCAAACTCACAGGTTTTCGAGAGTTTCTTTAACTCGGTCAGATATTGTGTTACACTTTCATCGTCTCCCTGTCTTCTTTGTCTGAACCGATACCGTTCCGTCATGACCGCAGGTTTCGGTTGTAGGTGGTTTTTCAAAATTGTAACGGCCTCTTCGTACGTTATATCCACTGGTTTTCTTGGATTGCACAGCGTGCTCAGCAATTCGTAAGTCTCGTCACCCACGGCCGTGATCAGCATAGGCAGCCACATGTCCTTCTCGACCTTATTGACTTTGAAGAACATCTGCAACCGCTCCTCGTACAAAGTCCAGTTGCCTGACTTCACATCATATTCGCGAATCTTTCCGACTTTGCCGACCAACATCTTCTTCGTATAATTGCCGAAGCACTTCGATGATTATTATAACGCAAAAAATAGTGATCCTCGTCGCCACTGAAGTGTCGGGAGTAATAAATGAAAGGACGTCAACTTGTAGCGACCGTATATTGCGAACTGGGGGGGTTACAATGATGTAGGCTTATTTATACGTCATCTTACTTACTAATATTCTTATGTGGGTAAACCCAAATATATTACAATAAGCAACTCCACAAACCTGATCTCCCGGGAAAAATATTGTTCCTCATCTCCGGCTTGCCTTTAATGACTGACCGTAGTGAACACTGACAGTGGCAGTGCAGTGCAATGCGCGATCAAGTACGGACGTGTTTGCGCTGCTCGATACGAATTTTATATACGCGTGTTGCGCGGCAGTAGCCGTTGCCCGTTTTTCGTCGCTATGAGTCAACCACTTATAGCCAACGAGCTGTTGGCATTCATCAAACATGCCATTGACTATATGGACGAGATCAGCATCCTGCAGATCTGCAAGTCCAGTTTCGACGAGGAGGAGATAAGCAGTGCCAAGCTGCTGCTGTTCCAAGCGCTGGGCAAAGTTGACCAGATGCAGTCCCGACGGAGGGATGGCGGCCAAAGAAGTGTGCAGGACATCATCGCAATGATGAAGAGCACCGACCCGGACGACGTGCCCGCTTTCGTGGCGAAGGAGCTACATAAACTGCCTCTAGTCACGTTCGACCACGTCGATGTCACCAGGTTGCTGAAGGACATAACATCCCTGAAAGCAAGCCTGGCTAAGGTACAATCGAAGTTGGAGGTGTCCAATACCACCGTAGGTGTATTACGTGCCGAAGTAGAGTTGTTTTCGGAAAGTAGGGCGCCTAACAACTCCAGCGTGAACATTCGTCGCGGGGCACATAATGCATCCATCGGCAATTTTGAGTCGCAATGCGTTACCCGCTGCTGATAATGCTTGCGTTGCATCTTGCTCCGCCGCTGCCGGGGCTGTATCGTCACCGGTCGAAGTGGTGACGCATGTAGGTACGTCGACCCCTAAACGTGCCTATTCCGCTGTAGCCGCAAACAAACCTGCTGTGTCGAAAACAACGCGACAAGCAGGTAAAACGAAAAGGGGCAAGCAGAGCGATGAGGATGGCTTCACAAAGGTAGAGAAGAAGAAGAGGAAGAAGGCTACTTGTCAGAACCAGTGCGGTACCGCGCTGGCAGGACCAAACATGCTCCTGCGTCCAGCAGTGCCCACGACGCAGCTGTACGTTTCGAGGCTACATCACACCACGAAGGTTGAGGAGATCGTGGAGTATGTTCGAGTCAAGACGAACTGGACTTTGAGAGTTGAGCAGCTGGAGCCGCGCCATAACACTAATTTTAAGTCGTTTGTGGTGCGGGTGCCGACTCATCATTTGGACACCTTCCTCAAAGGAGAGTTTTGGCCGAAGGGTGTCGTGTATCGACGATTTCGTGGAAGGATACCGACCTCGCAGCGGAACACGACGCCTTCACTTCGTGTGCAATAGTTTAATAATGATTAGTTATATTATCTCTTTATGTATTAGTTTATTATTTTGTAAGATTATTTTTGTATTTTTTCTATGGGCCTTAGATGCCTGATAATAAAGAATTATTATTATTATTACTGACGGGGAACTGAGCTCCCACTTTCCTCTTGGCTTTATTGGCTGGCTTGAGTGGAGATTCGTAAGAGCGAATGTGCTCGGGAGAGGGATTTATGTTCCAGGAAGGTACTGATAGGGATCTTGACCGTACTTGCTTCTGGGATGGTTCTGATAGCCAAGTTGTACCTCTCCACTCCTCAAGCACCTAGGATATGTTGTTACGTCACTCCGTGCTAGCGACCGTTTTTGGGAGCATATTTATTGTGTGCACATAGTGTGCAAGTCTCCCCCTGGTTTTTTATTAATGTACTACTCTGTCAAAAAAGTACCGGGAAAAGATCAATAATACACAAAATTTTTGTTATTCATCCAAATTTATTTTATCACCTTCAAAGTGCCCCTTCAGAAACGATACACTTACGCCAACGAATAATCCAATCATCAAAACATTTTTTAAACGCTGTTTCCGAAATTAAGTTCAGTTCTCGCCGCGATTTCTCCTTTGTGTCTTCTACAGATTGAAAACGGGTGCCACGAAGTGGTAATTTGAGTTTAGAAAAAAGATAGAAGTCGGCTGGAGCCATATCTGGTGAATATGGTGGCTGCTCGATAGTCGATGGTATTTGTTGAGTGTTTGGTCAAAAATTTGTTCACAGTGATGGCCTTGTGGGAATCCGCATTATCGTGGCACAAAATCCAAGAATTTTCTTTCCACAAATCTGGCCTTTTTCGTCGAATTTGCTCTCTTAAATGCCGCATAACGCTCAAATAATATTATTTATTTACCGTTTGACCTTCCGGTAAGGATTCCGAGTGCACAACACCGCGATAGTCAAAGAAAACAGTCAACATGACTTTGACTTTTGATCGACTTTGGCGTAGTTTTTTCGGCTTTGGTTCAGTTGGAAGGCGCCACTCCGAAACTTGTTGACTTGTTTGCATGTCAAACTCGTAAACCCACGTCCCGTCGCCAGTAACAATGCGTTTCATGAATGTTGGGTCGGAATTGAATCGTTCTAGCATGTCCTCAGCGACTCTCATGCGATTGAGTTTTTGGAGAAAATTCAGGTCTTTTGGGACTAGCCGAGCGGCAACATGCTTCATACCCTAATGATTATAGAGTAAGATCCAAGGCCCGCCAGACGTCACGTATTTTCTCACGAACGAAATGTGGACGATTGAGTACTATTAGTATGTTCTAAGAACGCATGCCTATCTGCTAGCTTGCTTAGACGGCCAATTTTCAGGTATCAGGTAATCAAGGTACATAAAATCATTACTTACCTCACGTAACTTCTTCTTCACGCGGGAACAGTGCGCGCCGTCGACGACTTGGGCTTGGTCCGGATAGTTACCGGACGGCCGGACAGTGAGCTACCCATTGCTCACTGACCGCAAGCCCGCGCCTACGGTGGCCGGAAATCGGGATCAGAATCCCGGCGGCATCCTTATTGCCATGACCCTCTGGCAGGCGTTCAGCATGGCCGCCGGTTGCGTTTTCAGCGACGGCGCCCACACCGGCGCCCCGTAGAGGGCCATGGACCGAACGATCCCGCGTAGAGCCTCCGGCAGGAGGCATCTGGACCCCCAAGGTTGGGCAGGAGCCGTTTGAGCGTAGCCCCAGCCCGGTTGAGTTTGGGAGCCAGACGTCGGAAATGCTCCACGAAATTCCACCGGCTGTCGAGGACGAGTCCCAGGTACTTCATCGTCGACCCGACACCGATGTGAACTCCTCCTACCGTTAGTTGGGAACTCAATGGCGGCGCGTTCCGAGGGCGGCGACCGTGGAAACACATAGCCTCAGATTCGTGAAGCACCACCTCGAGTCCCAACTCCTGGATCCTATCAACGACCATCGGAACCCCGCGTGTCGCTAGAGCGACCGCCGCCTGGTACGACTCTCCCTGCGCTAGAACCAGCGTGTCGTCTGCGTAGCAAACCACGCTGACCCCGTCAGGGAAGTCGCCGCGCAGCACGTAGTCGTACCCGATGTTCCACAAGGGTGGCCCTAGTACCGAGCCCTGCGGAACACCGCACGACGTCTCTCGACGTTTCCAGTCTCCCTGGTGACCGGGGTAGACAATGTATCTGTCCGACAGGTAAGCCTCGACCACTTGACAGATGTATTCGGGCACCCGGTTGTGCGAGAAAAGTGGGTATTCTGATGAAAATCAATGACTGGATGCTCAATGCAAATTAGTTTAATTATTTTCGGTGTGAACAATATATTTTACAAAAAACAAGTGAAGACAAGTGACAAATAGAAGTGTCATATTTTTTCTTTAATATAAGATGCTTGCAAGAAGGTTTTATCTCCGACATTTCCCCGGGCGTTGAAACCATTGGTTTCAACCAGATTCTGAAGACACAGGCAAAGGGCAGATTCGGTTGAATGCCCGTCGAACGACTCCAGTAGACGTCCGAATGTCAGCTACACGGGCGATACCATCCGTTCCTGGGTGAACAGCCACGATCCGTCCAAGTCTCCACTTCAACGGAGGAAGATCGTTTTCCTTGATCACCACCAAGGAGTTCAGCATCAAACCATCCTTGCAGGAACGCCATTTGGAGCGTTGTTGCAATTCTGCAACATACTCCTTGCTCCATCTGCTCCAGAAATGCTGGCGAAGCTGCTCGATCCTCTGGTAACGAGACAGATAATTGGCAGAGCTATCCTGGTAATCAGGTTGCGGCAAAGAAGTGGCCGTCCCACAAGAAAATGTCCTGGCGTGAGCGGAGTATAATCTGCAGGATCTGAAGACAACGGCGTCAATGGACGAGAGTTCAAGATGACTTCAATCTTGGTTAGTGTGGTGTACAGCTCCTCAAAAGTCAAGTTACAATTTCCCAACACTCTCTGAAGGTGATACTTTGCTGACTTGACACCCGCCTCCCAGAGTCCACCGAAATGTGGGGTGTAGGTGGGAATAAAATGGAACCTTATTCCGTCGTTTGCTGCACTTTCACCCAAGGACAAACTATTTAATTTTAAAAATTTGGAAAGGTCGTTGTATGCACCGACAAATGAGGTACCGTTATCAGAAAAAATATCAGCAGGTTTACCTCTCCGAGAAATAAACCGATACAAAGCCAGTAAATAACTATTGCTAGTTAAATCACCAACGAGCTCCAAATGAATGGCCTTGGTTGTGAAACAAATAAAAATAGCGACATAGGTCCGAACTGTACGTGTGGAGGGCGCTTATAGCGCCCTCCACACGTACAGTTCGGACCGCGCATCTTGGACTGCGTTCCAAACCGCAGTTAGATCTGTACAGTTTGGACTGCAGATCAAACTGTTATGCTAATTACGATTAAAAATGCATTCACGGTTTGGATTGCCGAATAATCTAGACAAACGTTCCGAACTGTGCGTGTGAATGATTTTCAAGAGTTTGGACTGCAGTTTGGATTGGCGCGTGGAACGAAAGTGTTTTTAAAAGTTTTTTACGCAGTTGTAAGAAAAATGGACGATCGTTTGGTCATCGCGTTAGCTGGATTTGTAGTCTGTTTAAACAGTCGAAAAAAACGACGAGTGTGGGTAAAGGAATACAGACAAAGATATGGACATTTACCGATGTTAAGGGAATTACGACAGTGTCATCCGGAAGATTTTAAAAATTACCTAAGAATGGATAGTGACGATTTTGATTGTTTATTAGCACTGATACGTCCCAAAATAACCAAGCAAGATAGAGTACAGTCGACGCTCCAAACCGCCATTTTTGTAATTTACATTTACACGTGATGCGCGCGTAAAACTGTAAGATATGCACGCGCATCCACATGCCAGATCGAACTGTTAGACCCGCACATCTACACGTACAGTTCGGAGCGAGGGATGGAATGGCGCGTGCTGTTTCCCGCCGTCCGAACTGTACGTGTGGAGGGCGCTATAATACACCTTTACTAACCTACATCCACGGCCCTGGCGACTAGCACACATAATAGGGCCAGCGTAATCAACGCCTGTGCTTTCAAAGGGATAACCTGGACGAAGGCGTTCTCGTGGTAAGTTGTTATTAAGGGACCTACAACCTTACCCTTCATACGGTGACACAAAACACACTTATGATAACAGGCTTTCGCCAACTTGCGACCTCCTATTGGCCAATAAGTTTCCCTAATGGAAGCTAATAATAATTGTGGGCCAGCATGCATCAGCCTTTTATGCTCAAAATTAAATAATAGTTTAGTGAAATCATGAGTGGACTGTAATAAAATAGGGTATTTCTTACTATAAGCAAAATTAGAGTTATCGAGACGTCCTCCTACTCGCATTACATTATTATCGTCTAAATAAACATTAAACTTTAGAAGGGCGCTCTTTTTAGGTAAACTCTTTTTGTTCATAAATAATTGGTATTCAGAAAATGACTGAGTCTGACTCTTAATAATGACAAGAGTTAGTGCATCTTGTACCTCATCATGGGACAAGTATTTGGTTTTAGGGTAATGCTTTCTACATGACTTAATAAATCGTAATACGTAGGCAACAGATCGTACGAGCCGTGTGTAATTGGAATAACGACTAAAATCAATTAAAACTTCAGGTTTCGAATCGTTTACAACATGTACCTAATATGATTTTAGGTCGAGTCTCCGGTAACGATTGTAGGGCTCGTAATTTGAGAAGGCCATTCAGACGAATCTAGTTTTAAAAAATCTGGACCTTTCCACCACAGATCTGACTCCTGCAGATCACTAATATCCATGCCACGAGTTATTAGGTCTGCTGGATTTTGATCTGTTGGGACGTGCCTCCAAGTACAGTTACCCGACTTATCCAAAACCTCAGCAACGCGGTTGCGCACAAAGGGCTGAAGTCTGGTAGGCATCATCTGTAACCATCCCAAGACAATGGTTGAATCAGTCCAACAATAGACCCGACTGATCTTCACTCGAAGTGAGCTCATCACCTTCTCGTGAAGACGAGAACCGACTACCGCACCACATAACTCCAGTCGTGGAATTGTCGTGGGCTTGATGGGAGCAACTCGACTCTTTGCCATTAACAAGCGAGCCATGTACTCACCCTTAGCATTAACACTGCGAATGTAGACGCAAGCACCGTACGCGGACTCAGACGCGTCTGTGAAAATATGGAGTTCTAACTCCGTAAATGAATTGCAGACTACAAGTCGCGGAATGCGAACATGATTTAAAAGAGGTAAAGATTTAATAATAATCTCCCATTGTTTACAAATCTCATTAGGTAATGGTTGATTCCATGATAATTTATCTATCCACATTTTCTGTAGTAAAATACAAATACAAATACAAATACAAATACATTTATTAATTTTGTGAACACAGGGTACTTACAATGATCTTATATAAAATGTTTCGCCCCACCTATGATCCGCCCAAGGGCATACAAAATATTGATGCAAATGTCAATGTATACAATCAAAATTAAATTAACTGTAAAAATGTACAAAATCTAATAAATATGAAAAAAATAAAAAAAAATAATAAAAACAGTGTCAGCGAATGAAAATTGTCAAAAATTTAAAATTATCAAAAAGATTATACAATGTCAGTGATATTACAATTGTCAAAATTAAATCAATTTAAATAAGTCACACAAAATGTCATAAAAATTATACTATGTCAGCAAAAAATTAAAATTATCAAAATTTACTCAATTATAATCGTAAAAAATATCTTAATAATACAAAATTATCATGTCAAATAATGAAGTAAAATTAAATAAAAAAAAAAAAAAAAATCTTCATAGTAATAACAATAGGACCTAACAGACCTAAGGGATCAAAGATTCGCGCAATAACGGATAACAAGTCACGCTTTGTGTACCTAGTCGAAGATTTAGTCAGACCTATAGGAAACCCTATCTCATCAGTGCCGATATGCCAACAGAGACCAAGCAACTTTTCTGGCTCATTTTGTCCAATGTTCAAATCGTATGACCCAGGGACAGCATTCGACAATAACTGAGAATCATTTGACTTCCACTTTCTCAATGGCATACATGGCAAGCGCTTTGGTGACTTCAGTGCGAATGAACTTTACTTCATCTAAGTCATCCCCTCCGGTCAGCAAGTCGTCGACATAGAAGTCATGTTGGATGATTTCCGATATCTTAGGGTTCCTACAGTCGAGTCCTACTTGTTTAAGGCATCGTGTTGCAAGGAATGGCGCACTGGCCGTACCGTACGTGACGGTGTTTAATTGATAAACATTAATAGGATCACTAACATTATCACGCCAAACAATCTTTTGTAAATATCTGTCCGACGGGTGGACGACTATTTGTCTATACATCTTCTCCACATCCGCAGATAAAACATACTTGTGGACTCTAAAGCGAAGAAGTATAGACAATAGACCGTCCTGTACGGTTGGCCCAACCATCTGTAGATCATTAGAGGACACTCCTGTCGAAGTAGAAGCACTAGCGTTGAAAACAACACGAAGTTTGGTCGTGGTACTCGACTCGCGTAAAACTCCCATATGTGGAATAAAATAACCCAAACATAAATTAGGTTTATTAATTTTTGTCATATGACCAAGTAACTCGTATTCTGACAAAAAGTCATGATACATTCTACTAAAGCTCGTCTTAACCTTTAATTTACGCTCTAAAGAATGTAAACAATGTGTGGCTTTATTAAAAGAATTTCCTAAAATTGAAGGATCTTTCTTAAGGGGGATGCGAACACAAAAACGACCATCAGACAATCGTGTCGTTTTTGTAACGAAATTGTCTTCACACAATTTCTCTTCAGGCATATAAGAATTGGAAGACTTCGCATTCACCTCCTCTAATTGCCAAAACTTTGTCAATTCTGACTTAAGGTTTTCCCAGTCACCATCGCTGTCGGCAACCATTTTAGACATATTGCATTTTCCGTCATTCGTCAGCAGTGAGATAGTATTCTGAGTAATTGGACCGGAAACTATCCATCCTAGACGGGTTTCACATAATATTGGTTTCCCGGTACCTAACTTTAGTCTTTGAGATCCTAACAAATCCTAAAAAAGATCAGCGCCGATTAAAATATCAACATCGGCAGGGTTATAAAAAGTAGGATCAGCTAAAGTAATATTCGAGGGTAAGTCGAAATCAGAAATATTTATCTGACGACACGGAACACTACTCGTAATGAACGGAAGAACAAAACAATTTAGTTCGAAAACAAAGCTATCATCTAATGGCGTACCCTTAACCCGACATATTTTACCTACGTGCGAAGGGGCGTTATTGATTCCAAGGATTGATCTATCTACCTGGCTAGTTATTAAGTTAAGTTTATTGCACAACCTATCTGTTATGAGTGAAGACGTGCTACCACTATCGAGCACCGCGCGAGCGAGATGCACACACCCATTGTGGTCTCTTAATTTGATCAAAGCGGTTGATAACAACACATCTCGTTGCGTATGACCACACGGAGATGCAATGTTTGCGGATAAAGCTACGTTATTCGTTTCAGTCGTAGCAGACAAGTTATTCATCGAATTACCACTAGGTGTATTCGATACAGTGCCATTAGAATTTACGTGAACTAATGTGTTGTGCCTACGTTTGCATAGTTTGCAGCCTGGTTTTTTACATTTGTTAGCATAGTGTCCGGAACGAAAACAGTTAAAACATACCTTATAACTAGGTAATGATTTGAGACGGTCATCGTTACTCAATGCGAGAAACTGTGGACAATTATTTAATGTGTGATCGTTGTTGTTACATTTAGGACAAGGTTTAGAAGCTGAGTCAGTGCTAGAATTGATAGGAGATTGTGCTACCATTGACTTGATCTTAGGACCTGATTTACCTGGTGATTGCGAATAATGATTGCGGGGGAGTTCCAAGGTCTCGATGAGGTCGGCTCGATTGCGTAAGAATTGCATAAATGCGTTAAACGTGATTAAGCCATCCTTATCTATCCTACCTTTGCACTCCTCCCACTCACGATAGGTTTTTTGATCAAGTTTTCGTGTGACAATGTAGATTAAAAGTGTATCCCAGTGTTTCACGGGCTCCCCTTATGACTCTAAAGCTCGCAAATCCTTATTTAACTGATCGATCAAATTCTTTATGGCAACAGAAGATTCTTTTGTGATTGATTCAATAGTAAATAATGAACTTATATGATTCCGAACCAGTAATCTTTTGTTGTCAAACCGATCACATAACAATGACCATGCCATGATGCCACAGAGTAATTACTTGAAGAAAACTCAATGGATTTGATAACTATAGCAGCTGTTCCCTCAAGTGATGCTCGCAAGTAGTGAAACTTATTGATTGCGTCTATGTCATCATTACAATGAATTAGGCTACTAAAGGTGTCGCGGAATTCAAGCCAATTACAATATAATCCGCTAAACTTTGGTAACTGAATCGTTGGCAATTTAACCGGCTGCTTTATGCTAACACGAGTACTTTTACAACTTTCCATCAATTTATTATCTTTATTGTAGTCAGTCAGAATATTCTGGGCTCTAGATAAGGTTTTATAATAAATAGACTCAAACTCGGAACGCTGAGAATATTGTAAGTTGATGTCGTCATTCTAGACGTAACTGTACCTCATCATACTGCTCATACAACGCCTCTATCTTGCCCATGCGCAACTGCAACTCGGACACATCACAGCTAGATAGCTCCCTGTCCTTGAATGAGTTCAGGAAATTGAGGAAACTAGTCAAGCGACCTTTAAAGCTACCTCGCTTCTTAATTAAATCCCTTTCCTCAGACATTCTGGGAGACGAGTGTTGTCAACCTGGCATTGATACAGGAATATAAAAATAAAACCAACAATATAATTTCAATAATTATACGCCTAGCTGTAGTCTATGCCCTTTCTGACTGCTAACTATAATTTATAACAATGACTTGTACTAATATCTAACACTCAAATATTTTTATTATGTCAAGATACTTGTTAAAAATTAATACCACTGTTAAGTAGTTATGTAATTAGTTACAGCTTAATATAATGTAGTTTAATAATGTAGCAAAATAGCTAACTATACTGTTAAAAGTATGAGTTTAAACTTAACATTGCTGTTGAATAAAATACTAATCACAATGCAACAAAGTACCTAATGATTTTACTCAAACACAATATAATTGGTAATTTAATAAAATAGTACTGACCTTAGTATGACTACTTATATATACTACCTGAGTGTTGGGTGACGATATTAGCGTAATTATAACTGTACACCACTAACCAACTTGCTTGAAATCAATCCAGTTCTCCAGCAGTGAACTCATGAACCTCCATTCAGCGTGGAAGTCAGTCTCTATTCTTTTTCTTGAAAATAATCGCTGATCTTCTTAATTATATTTCATCCGGCTCGTTATGGACCATGTGCGAGAAAAGTGGGTATTCTGATGAAAATCAATGACTGGATGCTCAATGCAAATTAGTTTAATTATTTTCGGTGTGAACAATATATTTTACAAAAAACAAGTGAAGACAAGTGACAAATAGAAGTGTCATATTTTTTCTTTAATTTAAGAAGCTTGCAAGAAGGTTTTATCTCCAACACCGGTGGTACCGGAGTGCCCTCCGGATCGTACTCTAGGGCAGGGAATTGAAGGCGTTGGCAATGTCCAAGGACACTGGACGTCTTGCGGGCCTGGGATCTTGGACTATTAGTTAAAATGGTACGGATCGACTCGTGAGATACAGAAAGTTCGGCGGCTATCTCTCTCAAACTTGAATGAGGATTTTCAGTCACTATTTCCTTCACTTTTGCGATGTTAACTTCAGTTGCAGAGGTTGATGGCCTACCAGAGCGAGGCAAATCTTCCATCACATCTCGACCGCTTTTGAATGCTTTGTACCACTCATAAGCACGTGTTTTTTATAAATTCGATTCACCGTAAGCCTTCTGTAACATTTTCAGTGACTCCGAACTCGAAATTCCATTGGCGATGCAAAATTTAACTCTTTGTTCGAAGTTTTTGGCAATTCGCAATACACACTAGATATGATATAACTAAAAACAGCACTGTATTTAATATAAATGACAGATTTCTTTCTCTGTTTTCCTGATTCCTTTTCTTTTTTGACTGAATGTATATTAATAACATTGTACAAACAGGACAAATGTTTATGTGATGAACATGATCATTTGTTCTGTGTCTGGGTGTAATTTATTTATCTATAATATGGATGTATTTAGAAATATATAAGTATGTTTATCAGTTGTCTAGTACTCATAACACAAGCTCTGCTTAGCTTGGGACTAGACGACGCGTCGTCTAGTCGCGACATTGCGTGATGGTTATGAAGAAATATTATTATTATTCTCATATATTCATAAATATTACTTATAAATTATATTTTTAAATATTTCAATATAAAAAAAAAAAACATTTAAAAATATAAAAAATAGTTGCCCACCGGTATCGGGAACAGGGTCCAAGCTACCGGCGGTCAGGGCTCCAGAGAACGGAACCTTCTAACAATACGAGCTGTGTTCAGGAGTACCACTTACTGAATCAAGCCCTTGATCCAACCGCCTAACGCGAGCCTCCTAAGGTGTTGGTCGAGGCTCTTAGCTATTAAGCCATTGCCCGACACGACTATAGGTACAATGATCGCTGAGTCCACATCCCACATGTCAACAACCTCGCGAGCCAGGTCAAGATACTTAATTTGTTTATCTTTCTCGGCATTCACGAGGTTCTCGTCATGTGGAACGGATATGTCAACAGCCCTTGCACGCCTCTCGCTTCGGTCCACCACCACTATATCAGGTTTATTAGCCACAATAGTCCTGTCAGTGATGATGGGTCGGTCCCAGTACAAAGTGATTTGACCATTATCAAGAACTGGGTCGGGCTCATACCTATAGTATGTCATTTCCGATTCCACAAGAGAGTATTTCAGAGCAAGTTGCTGATGGATAATCCTGGATTCAAGGTGGTGCCTATGCAAGTACTCCGTTAGCTAGACGAGAAATAATGTGACGAATTGATTCTCCCGGACGGTGACATGTCCGACAGATGTCAACCGTGCCGTTCTTCACAATAAATCTCCGGTTCGTCATAATAACTTCGTCCATAATTGCACAGACAAAACCTTCGGTTTCCCCAAAGAGGTCACCGAAACGTAGCCAGGCTACAGACGCCAATTGGTCTACATCAGGTTCGTCAGAGGCCCGAAAAAAGCGTCCGTGAAGTTCCTTGCTCTGCCATACATCCCTGCGATCGTTAGTAATAATAATAATTTATTGCAATTTATACACACATCATATACACAGAGAGAAAACAATTTTATACATTTGAAGTGCGAAATGTTGTTGAACTCTGGTACCCTAATTAAGATTCAACTTGTGTTAAGAGTACCAGGGCCCTCGTTCTTATTGATCTATTACAAACATATTTGTTTTGCATCTGAGTGGAGTATGTTCACGTGCAAGGAATAAAAAAAAAAAAAAACAAAAAATATAGTAAACATTGTTTTGTAAGTGTGATGATAGTGTGTGTGTCTGAGTGGTATGTTTGTGTAGAAATAATAGTAAATGTGTGTGTCAGTGGTATGTTTGTGTAGAAATAATAGTACGAGATTGAAATGTGTGACAAAGTAGGGTAATGGTTCCTAATAAAGTTTTTATATTTTAAGTAGGTTCTCAGTATCCTCGTATGATTTATTCAGAAGCCAGTTCGAGACTTTCTTTTTACATTCGAAACTAGAGAGTGGATAGATGTTGCAATTTTTGTTTATTTTATTATACAAGCGACAACTAATCACCCTATGGTGCCGTGCAGCCAGGGAGCTACGACATGGTTGGGTTTGGTATACTGCATGTAAACGGCGTTTTGATATATGATATACTTTTGTTGTATTCTAGAGTGCTGTGCTTTCTCAAAACTGTACCTACCCAGGACAAATAATTGCTTCACAGATAAAGTTTTACAGTCATCCATAAGCTGGACTGTTGGATACCTGAAGGATTTAAAAGACATGACTTTGAGCACAGCTCTCTATGCACATTCTAGAGGAAGTAAGAGCGTTTTGGCAGCTCCTCCCCACACGGTTATGCAATAGGTCAGAATAGACTGACATAAGGCACAATATACCATTCTAAGAGTATCGAATTCAAGGGAATAGCGAAGTTTTTTAAATATGTAGATGGTCTTTCGAACTCGAGCGGTAAGAACTGTGAGGTGATTTTTCCAGTTTATCAAAGGATCAATATATACTCCAAGGTATTTTACTTGGATAGACCTGGTTAAGATAGGACAGCCACAAGGTGAAGAGGAGACACTTAAGGTACTAGGGACACAAATATGGGCTTTGAGGGTAAAGTGTGTTAGTGTCAAGTACTACCGGTTTGCGCCAGTTCTCGTTAGCCAGGGAGAGCGGGGTGAGTCCCTTGTCCACTGCCACTACATCTTGATGCATTCACTCGTCGGCAGCTAGGAAGTATTCCCTGGGACTGCATACCTCGAGGTTGTGTAGGGTCTTAGCATTTAAAAAACCTCGACTCCACACTTCCGCGGGATATACAGCCTCATCACCGACGATCGTGGGTGATGCATTCGGTATGCAGTCAGCAGTGTACGGACTCGCCTATCCAGGGCGTCTAGTTCTGTTTGAGTCCATTTAAGTACACCGAAAGAGTACATCAGTACCGGCATTAGACATGATCCAACTGTTGAAGGCGCGCTCCTTGTTTCCGCCTGAAAAAAGGCTATTGAATACCTTCTTCAGGCGTCCAAAGAAATGCTCCTTCAACGATTGCTTCCTGTCAATGGTACTGACTGGCCTAGAGCTTCCGACATACCTAAATACTTATAAATTTCGGTTGAAGAGAGGGACCTCAGATTTCTGGAATCTGAGTTGAGTGTCAGGATCCACAACCTCCCCTTACTTTACATGCATGACCGCACATTTGTCCACACCAAACTCCATCCTGAAGGCACTACTAAAGGTTCCCGTTACCTTCAGTAGCTCCGTCAGTTGCAGATTGTTGGGGGCAAAAAGTTTCAGTCATCCATGTAAAGTAGGTGAGATATAACTTCGTGCTTAGAGGATTTAAGGCTAGGCAAAACCAAAGTGGACTCAAACTGTCACCCTGGAATATACCTCGCTAGATCCTTACAGGTTCGCTATACCTCTGGATATTTGGACATCCTGGATAGCGAAGGACCGTACTCCATTGCCTCATACACGACATCAGGAAGGTGCGTATTGTTGTATCAATTTTATACAATTCTAGAACCCTCATGAGCCATGTATGAGGAACAGAGTCATAGGCCTTCTTATAATCTATCCAGCATGTCGATAGATCCTTTCGGGAACGTTAAACCGTTGAAAAGAATGGATGTAGGCATTCTGAGAAGGTGACATGATCGAATTGTTGTCAATATGATTATTAATTTTGCTTCTCAGTATGTATAACTTTATAGACCGTCGGCAAACACGCGATCGGTCTATAATTTTTAGGCTCCGTAGTACTACCTGATTTATGGAGCAGGTGGGTTATTCCTGTTGTTAGGAACTGCGGCAGCGACCCTGACTCTAAGGCAGACTTAAACTGGTATGCCAAGCGAGCATGCCATCTTGTGAGCCACTACATCTTAGGGGCTGATGTCGATTGCCCCCATTTGTGGTACAAATTATTATTTTTATTGTTGTTCAGGCAAAGGCCATAGTCTTAACATAGTTCTTGGCAACCAGTTCACTCAAGCCTCCCAAAACTACAGTCTTATATCTTTTTCATATGACGTAATAGTTTCCCATAAACGTAATGGTTGTCCTTAGGCTTGGGTGCTCTAGCATAGCGCGTACAGGGATAATTTGTATAATCGTCGGTTGGTATCAAGTTCCATGAAAATTGTCTAAAGGGCCTCTGCGAATTGGCTTTGGTCCTTCGTACGCCTTCCAATGGTGGACCTGAGATAAATAAATGCATTTTAGTACTTTTTTAGATAATTATTTTAGATTTCTCCATATAAATAGTTAGGAACACGAAAATACTACACAAATGAAATGACCATATAATAAAACACAGATTTTAGGACAATCCGACACCAGAACGCGCTATTTCACTGTGTGCATTCGTATCTACCGCTCAAGCATCAAGTAGTCAATATGCTCGTGATGCTGTTGGAACTAGCTCGCATATGTATTAGAGTCAAGGTGCGACGTTTACGCATGATTGTCGCAAAACTATCGACGTTGGCTTCGGCAAACTTGCCGATGTCGCTGTAATATTGAGGCAGCCCTATCAGAATCCTGAACGCATTGCTATTCTGCACCCGCAGGCTACTGTATGTCCTTGGTAAATAGCTAACCTACAGCCTTAACAGGATGGAGGAGGCACGTGTAAAAGGATTAATAGTATCCCTTAAAAAGCGTCACCTTTACTTGTGTTGTACAGCATGCAAACCTACAAGCCAATTACCTACCATTCAATAATTTATTTTCATAGTGTTTAGTTCCTGACTTAAATATCAACGCGCCTCTCAAGGAATTGTCAGAAGTCGTAGTAGCCCAGCAAGGCCGAAACCTACTGGGGCCTTGGACCGGTTTTTGAAAGGAAGATCCGACCACGGTGTGAAGGGCTAAGAAGAAACGGGGTGGGATTTTTAATCAGTAAAAGTCTGACACTGTCTCCCGCTCTCAAGACCAAACCACTTCGTCTATCCAAGCTGAGCATCGTTCAACTTTAGGTGTGACTCGTATATCAGCCAATCGGACCACCCAACAATATGTAAATAGCAATATAATTATTAACGCCTATAAACATTTAGATAGCAATAGATGTAGCAACGTAGCATTCACTCGCTATGTCGGATGGCGCTCGACCTCTGTTCACTCCATAGATTATTATTTTTTACATATTTTTGTGGATCGCTCTCATTTTTTTTAAATCTTTATTACAGAGCTTTGTCACAATTTTGACCACGTCGCTCCATCATAGCCAAATTTTGTATTTTGATTTATTTTAGATGATTGTAATAAATGTTCTACCACTAATATAGTAATAATAATAAATAATAATAATAATTTGTAGGAGGTAATCTCTGGAAGTACTGGTCCGATTGCTAAAATTTTTTCACAATTAGAAAGTTGCTTTATTCCTGAGTGACATAGGCTATATTTTATGTACGCAAGCGAAGCCGCTGGCAAAAGCTAGTTTTGTATAAAACTCTTGCCTTGTCTGACGTAGTAGGCGTATGTTGTTGCAAATACCGATACCTATCTAACATTATTTCTCCTGAGGCGTTCGCTCCGCTCACGCTCCACCAGAATATATTGTACGTCCTTAATTATTCCGCATTTTACACAATTAGGTGAAGCTGTGATACCTATTAAGAACGTAAACTTCCTCGATGGAATGTGACCAGATCGAAGCCTCATGGCAGTAACAATGTCTTTTCTATTGAGAGCATAATTGTCTATCCAATGAAATTGTTAATGGTTCGGGTTGGATGGTGTTGTACCAAATACCTTCCTTGACCTCTCATCATGAAATTCTTTCCACAATTTATGACAATGTTTTTTAATCAGATAATAGTTATCTGAGAAAATGGGAGCTAATTTAATGGAATGCCTTCAACACAGGCTCGTTTTGCTACCAAATCTACCATAACATTGCCGTGAATCCCGATGTGTGACGGAATCCACTGCAGTAATAATAATAATAAATAATAATAATAATGTTTATTGAATTGTTTGATTTACATAAATATTTCTACAATAAGGGCTTAAACTAGAGCTAAAGTTGCAAAATTGCGTTCTACCTGAACTAGGTATATATAAACCTGTATCTCAGGTAACTTATTTAAGTGCTTATTGTTGGGGTTATTATTAGGACACCAAAGAGAAACTTCATTTTAAGGATTTCAATAATAACTGTTTATTATCCTTTTCTTTATATTGGGAAGGTGTGTTTCAGTAACATCACGTGAGACGTGTGCTCCTAAGCAAGGCTAGTGGAATACAGTAACTGTAACCATACTAGGGATTTCAGTTGAGTGGTCACGGGGACTCTATCCATTAAATATAATATTTATTGCTTAGAAAGAGAAAGACCATAGTGTTGAAGCAGGATGGATTTGTTTTTGTTATATTCCAACACGCCCCCCTCAAAAATAAATCCCTTTTTCTTTAATCGCAATATAATATCTATTACATAATATCTACTATATCAAACACCTTTATACAATAATAAAAACACACACCTTCCTTCTTTCTGGGAATACAATATCATCATGGTCCAACATTCGTTGCGCAGGATTAGGGAAAACCCAGTAAAACCTAATCAGACCAATCACTCATTTCGTTTATTAATGAAACTATGAATCTTATTCGTCTACTTATCATAACCAAGCTCTTATTATTAACATAATATATCCTTATGCACACTGCATCTATTTACAACGTCACCCTGAATTTCATTCTTATCTAGGTGTAACGCACCGTTGGAAATTTCACAGGATACCAGCTATCTGGTTAACTTGTAGAAACAAAATATTTTAGTAACATATTTCTCAACCTGATACTTAATATCTATGTGTTTGTTTGTGGCTGGTACACGGGCTGGTAGGATTATTCGCAATGCTTTTGCATCCATTATTATTATTATCATCTAATTAAAAACAGCATCTGCTATAATAATGCCTATAAATAACACTTAATATGTAATACTTGTCACCAACGCCATTAATCACAGAATCTTTTACTGCTTTACATTAAACCATACGTGACCATACTCTGCATTACTACTGTGTAGGTACTATCTTGCTATTGTTTGCTACCAATTTGTTTAAAAGCAAATTGTACATTGCTTAAATAATTTAAACAAGTAACCAACAGTACAATTTATATTAATTCATTATTACCACTTCAGTCACAATCAACAAACACCCACCTATATATTTTATTTAACTTGAGATTTATAGTTCCTTTAAAATATTTTAAGACAAAGGGTCTTGTATCTAATTGTAACCATTACAAAAAGTCTTTTTGTTTGCATATCAACTCGAGATGTAAACAGTAAACTAAGATTAGGCTCAATAGCATGGCATGATTCAGCATCAAGCACCTCATAGGATTTCGTCAAGGGGCTCTTATAATTTCTCATGAGCTCAACGTTTTGTTATCAACATATTTAACTTTCAAGGAGTGTATGGGCAGATTTATTGCCCCTAAAGCATTCCTCAAGTTAAACATTTCAAGAACTGTTATTTATTTACATTTCCCAATCCAAAGTAAATTTGTTTTCTGACCTATTTTATTTTTTACAGAAAACATTTTAGAAATTTTATATCAACGATTTAATAAAAAAAAATTTGATTAGGTATGTTTTACTCAACTGCTAGGTTACACATTATAACATAGTTGTTAAAATGCAATAACACAGACTTAAACTAAAAAAAACTTTTTCTTTATCACATAACATAAACATCACGCCTTTATTACCCAAAGGATCAGACATAGGTGCACCTATAGTACACCCACATTTCATCAGTTATGTTTAATTCCCTTACTTATTTATTTATTTATATGTACTTTATTGTACACCAATATAATAGATAACAAACCTTATAATAGTGAGCAAACCTATTCCCATCAACCAGGCACCGGTCATCATGCATCATCATCTCCCTAACCTTTTCCAAACTGTCTTGAGGTCGGCTACTATTCTGACCAAATGCGTCTAAATACCAGTATTATACATGGAGCGACTGCCTCTCAGACCTCCACAATCCAGTAGGTAACTGGGCAACTACTAGACTTCATTCATGGCCTGTATTCATACTTAAATGCACTGATCCGCTGATGTATTAGAAATTCATTTTGTCTAAGCTCACCAAGGAACCAATAATATTCAGACTACATCCATCCATATAATGATTTCATTAATATATAAACCACTATTTGTCCGCCAAAATACCCTTAGCTATATTCATATACTAAAATTTCTTCATCCAGGTTCCTCAAAATTATGCTTTTGCTTTTATCCACATTTAACCATGTCAACCAAGACATTACATTGATACACAAAAGTTTAACTAAAACTTTGCTATTCTTTCAACTGATACAAAGGTTTCATTAACATTTATCTGATTATAACCACGAGCCACTAAACTCGTTTTACAACTTAATTTCAACTGTACTTATTTACAATCAATGACTTTTCTTTATTTACAATCAATTTGATTTAATCAAATTAATATTACTTTTATCTCTCTTTAGAACTATATTTCCAGGTATCATTTTCAATCTGTACTTGATTGAATCAATTATTTCATTGAAAACATTCTTCATTTAAATGCTTATCATACCAGCATTTAATTCTATTTTTTTTTATGGTCCAGCACACAATAAGTAATAACATATTATCAAAAATACTGTTGCCGTCGTATTCATTATACGAAACAGAAAAATAAGTTTTACATCCTACACTTCGTCTCTAACTATGTGATGTTTCTCGATCTTAAAATAAAGTTAACTTATTTCCATGTGATATGACAATCTCGAGCTCTCCACTGTTTCCCAAACAGATTTATTTGCAATTACGCCAGGTGTTGTATTATATGTTTGTTTGCTTAAAAACTGATTGATTCTTATCAGATCCACACCTCTTTCCAAACGGGTGTACCAAGTCAGAGTTATCAAGTTATGCTATTTATAGCTCATAACCCATTTAGGCTCAAGTCTCACTGGCCTATTTGATAAGAACTTAATCTCATCCATTTTACATCTCTGACTCCCACAAACATTTTGGTTTACCACATCCCACATTTTATAACCATTAAATTTGATTCATCACCAACGAAATTCCCTTTGACAACCTCTTTGCCAAATTTCGTTTTTAGGCTTTTACTAACTTAGTAAACAGTAGAATCAAAAACTTTAAAATATACGGTTTTGGCTTATTATTATGCCATAACTAATCAGGTATATTTTTTAAAATCTCAGTGCTTCCCAGAACAATCCAACTTCAGAACGATTTGTCTTATTTAGACTCGTTTTATCATCGACATTGTTCATCATACACATCATACGTTCGGCCATTTACAGCCAGTGTATGCGGCACTGTTTAGGGATGACCATGCAATACCTTCCCGAGCTCAACTCTTCCATTTAATTTGATATAATTTCCCTTTCATTATCACAACATAAAGTTAACAATTCTCAGACCAAAATGAACTTCACATTTTGCAACGTACCTAATCCCGAAACTTAACAAAAACTTTCGATATATCCTCAAAATCACAACATAGTTTTAAACTTCAATAGACGAGAAAAAAAAACTGTTAGGACCGCAAAACATCTGTGTGCACTTGAGATTAAACGACATCTCGTTTCAAACTTTTTGTTTTCAATTTATCAAATAACAGACAAGTTTTTGTCATCTACAAACTTGACACACAATGTACCGTTAGGTCTAATATTATCAATTGTACAATTATCAGACAATAGTTTCAATCATTTAATCTATTCTGATATGCAATTATTTCATTCCATAATAATTCATAATTATTACTATTTGTGACTTTATATAACGAGCATTTGCTATTTAAAGCATTTTCAAGCACTAATCAGCGACCGCTCAGAAGATTGTTCAAAGACTTACCCTTATTATCGGCTTACCATCGTTGAACATATTATTGACCCCGCCGTTTTTACCAAAAACGACAGTCATTCCCGATTGCTGCTTTTTCTTCGCCGACGACGTCCATTTTACTGGTCACCTGGTAATTCCCTTTCTTCGTCGCTTGTATAGCCGCACCAATATAGCAACTGAATCGTTTCTTGGCTCCTCACGCTTATTGAAGTTAAGTTTCAATTTTTCTTGATTTTCAAATGATTTGCTCCAGATTACCAAACAAAATTAATTCGTTTGCCCATCATATCACGGCCCGCCATAAAAGCAAATCCAGAAGTATGTATTTGAGTAGTTTGGTTTTGAAGTAACCAACTATACCGTTTTATTGTTGGCTCCATTGTTTTCACTAGGTAGCGCTTTTGTAATTCTTCAAATCTCTCTTTTTGCCAGAGATAACATTTCCTGGGTTCCAAATTGTTCTTTATTGACTTTTGTTTTTGTCGATGCTTTCTTGAATTGTTTGAAGGTGTAACTTGTGGTCTCGTAAGTTTCAGCCTGAAGTACTTTAAGACTAAGATTTCATACATATCTTGTAAGTTTAATTTCATGATCTCGCAATCTTGTTTTCCAAAGTTAACTTTTTATTGTCTTCAGTCAGTATCACGATTGCGGTGACAATGCTGCTCCGGACTCTTTTGGTAGGGTCATGTTTGGCGGATCACTTTATCGGATTCTAATTGTGCACTTGCAGCCATAGGTTCAGTGACGATTTTATCAAATTCTCGAAAATATTTGGTTAGTGTGGTGTTTCTAACCAATTTAAAATTCAGCAACCTTTTACTAAAAGACAGCTTCGTCGCCACATAATGTTGTTTACTCATTCGGTACTTGTTTCTTCCAGAACTTCAATTTCGACAACGTTCAGTAGGTAATTCAATTGATAATTTTTGAATTCGAGGTGTCCACACACTGCATTTATCACCATCGGATTGTTTAATGTCCCATTTGTTTAATTTGATGCACAAAACGTTTTTTTTTTTTTTTTTATTATTTAATGTTCGTTTATTTTCACTTCATATTATTTGCACTTTGGTTTAGCGCTCTGGGCCCATAACCTGTTAGGATTAGGGCTCCAAAGAGAAACTTCATTTTAAGGATTTCAATAATAACTGTTTATTATCCTTTTCTTTATATTGGGAAGGTGTGTTTCAGTAACATCACGTGAGACGTGTGCTCCTAAGCAAGGCTAGTGGAATACAGTAACTGTAACCATACTAGGGATTTCAGTTGAGTGGTCACGGGGACTCTATCCATTAAATATAATATTTATTGCTTAGAAAGAGAAAGACCATAGTGTTGAAGCAGGATGGATTTGTTTTTGTTATATTCCAACACTTATATGTTAATAATATATAAACTAAAATTCATTAAACAAAAAGTAAATAACATATGAACAAAATTATTTAGTCTAGAACTGACGAATACTTCGCTTAATCATCAAAACTGCATCACTGCAAGACATTATTGCAGTGTTACTGATTTAGAATTTTGTTGAAATTCGAGAATCTGGTTAATTATTGTATAGGTAGGTACGCTATCGGTGTTCCTCGAATTGTCGAGGTACAACGAGCGATATGTTGAAATACACGCTTGGAGTCAGTTAGTATTACAAACTTATTATGATTTATTGATTGGGCGTATGATATAGCTTCACTGATTGCTAATAGTTCTATATGCATTATATAGGGTGACTGGCAATTAGTGTACGATACTTAAACACGTGATTATGCTCATGATAACAAACAATTTTTATTATGGAAGCAAAGCCGAAATCGCGATAAAAATATCAGCTGTTCAGTACATTTGGCAAACATGTACTGAACAGCTGATTTTTTTCGCGATTTCAGGTTTGTTCCCAAGTAAAGAAAAATAGTAAAAGTTTTTGGTTATCATGAGCACAATCACGTGTTTAAGTATCGTACACTAATTACCAGTCACCCTATAGACACGTTCGAATCAATACAAAATCCTAATGAAATATCTTGTTGAGGGTCATAAAAAGCTGCATAGGAATTATTATTTTCTTTAGAGCCATTGTACAAATTCCCTAAAAAATTGAGGAGCCTGCATGGCTGTTATGATGCAAATCAAACGCCAAGCTCAGAACGAGTAATTTTATTTACAATATACAAGCAAGATCATGAAACCGCGGAAAATCTTAATACCGCCATTCAGCGAACGGTACAATACCATCTATCGAGCTGATGTGAACTATATAGAAAAACTAAATAAAAGTCAGTTCGACTTTTGAATCTTAACATTCCGCCCACCATGGACAGAGTGTCCATAAAATAACCTAATACATGACAAATTAATTGATGCGCCCACCAAGACAACAATACAGCTATCTACTACCAAAAAACAATAAAAATATAAAAACTGAAATCAACACTTCACTTCACTTGTGTGTGGCATGTAGCCTTTGAATACAAAAACAAATTCCAAAACTTAAGTCTAGATGGTAACAGGTAAAATAATGAGCTTGGACACTGATCTCCTTATGATAGAATCCTTACATTTTAAGGAAACAACGCGCGTAAGATTGTCCTCACCAATATGTTTGTTAGTTATAATGCCATATAACCATCTTGCCGGTGGCAGATCATCCTCTTTAACCAATACAATATCTCCTACTTTAGGTTCCGGAGTTATGTGTGACCATTTATAACGGTGCTGTAATTGTGTAAGGTATTCATGCGACCTTCGACGCCAAAAATCTTGCACAAGCCGTTGAGCAAAATGCCATCTTTTGAGAGTACTCATGTTCATATTTTCATAATTAGCATCCGATACCAGTACTAAAGGCTCACCCACAAGAAAATGTCCCGGGGTGAGTGGGTATGGATCTTCTGGATTGGAACTAACTTGTGTTATCGGCCGTGAGTTTAGACATGCCTCTATTTGGCACAAAAGAGTCGTCATCTCCTCGAAAGTGAGTGTACTGTTGCCGATTACTCGTTTTAGGTGATGTTTTGTGGACTTCACTCCAGCTTCCCATAGTCCACCAAAGTTTGGAGAATGGGGAGGAATGAAGTGCCAGGTGGTGCCGTTTGTTGCAAGCCTGTCAGCTATGCCACTTGCTGCTACTGAACCTTCTCGTGGTAACACATTTTTAAGCTCTCTATTCGCTCCATCAAAGTGCCATTAACACTCTACAAATCTGCACAATGCCCTTTACGAGCAACAAATCGCTTAAATGCAGCGAGAAATGCATCTGAGGTGAGATCACTCACCACCTCGAGATGAACTGCACGAGTGGCCATACAGATGAATAAACAAATTTAACCCTTAGTGGAGCGATAACCACGTCCCTTAGTGGTTCTGACGGCGATGGGTCCGGCGTAATCAACACCACCTTGATAAAAGGTCGGCAAGCAGTGACACGGGCTGATGGTAATTGGCCCATCAATTGTTGGTTTGTTTGGGCCGCATAACGAACGCAAACAATACAGTTACGAACATGCTGCCTTACGAGACTGAGGTCTTATGTAAGTCAGCATTAACTGAGGGCCCCCATGAATAGTACGCTCACGGGCATCTGCAACAATCAATTTGCTAGATGTGAATTACAAGGAATCAAGATAGGATGCTTCATTCCCTCTACAACGTTAGCTTGCTGTAATTGACCACCAACTCTAAGGATGTCCTCGCTATCAAGAAATGGGTTAAGTGAGATAAGTTTACTGCTTTTATTTACTTTACCTAATCCGTGTAAACTCTCTATTTCTTTTAGGAATCCTTCCCTTTGACATAACCGGATACAGGTAAGAAATGACTCATTCAATTCCTTAGATGTTAGCCAACGTGTATTAGTGGAGCTAGTGTCAGATTTATTTGTTTTTATAAACCTTCTAAAAAATGAAATTACTCTAACTAATCTACTCAAACTTGAAAACCTTGAAATTATATTAATGCCTTCAGTTGCTAAGTGTCATAAGACATTATTGTTTCTTGCTAATTCAGTTTGCTTAAACTTCACCTTACTAATAATAGTGGACTGTATTTTCTTGTGTATGTGTATGTTCTTGTGTGTATAGGGCCATTTTTCTAAATTTGAATTTCAGACCTCCCTTGGTGCCCCGCGATACGCAATCTGCTGGATTCTCATCAGACTTGACATGCGCCCACTGACTGTTGTTCATTATGGTCAATATTTTGGAGACAATGTTGACCACAAAAGTCTTCCACTTGCTTGGATGACTACTTAGCCAAGCAAGAACAACACTAGAGTCAGTCCAGGCGTACATATTTTCCTTTGAGATACCCAGTTCTTCCGAGACTTCTAGGAGCAATTTAGCCAATAAAACAGCTCCGCAAAGTTCCAAACGAGGTATTGATACCTGTTCTACAGGGGCAATCCTTGATTTGGAAGCTACCAGATTCACATGAACCTTTTGCCTAAACTTCCATCTCTGTAATTCTGGAATCATCTCTATATGAATCAAGGTAGAATGAAATTCAAAGTTCTCAAGCAACCGTTTCTCAAGTAAATAAAACCTTTTTCGAGCAATTTTGAAAGAATTGCTAGATTTACACTCAGGATCATTCGACTTAAAAGGCAATCTCACTATATAACAACCTGATGAGTCTTTTGAAACAGTTTCTGTAAAGAAGTCCTCACAGGTTTGCTCTTCTTCTAATAAAAGTCTTTTTTCAGGAGAAGATTCCTTTAACTCCCAAAACTTCTTTGAAAAATTATCTGTCACTATTGTAGTGTGCATGTTCATAATTTTGTTTCGCGGAGAACCTTGGTTACTTTGTGAGTTTATACAGCCAGATAGGATCCATCCGAGTTTGGTATTCTGAGCCATGAGAAACCCAGGTAGACCCTTGATAACATCATCCATTAATATCTGGCAATATACTTCTGCTCCAAGCAAAATATCAATTTTGTTTGGAGTGTTAAATGAAGGATCAGCTAATTTCAGATCCGACATTTGTGGTGACAACGCTGTCAAAACAATCTTCCTTTCAAGAAGAAGTGATGTTATGTTCGTAAGAACATGAGCCTTTACTACAACTATAAAGTTGGGATCATGACATGACTGAAGCCTCACGGTTACAAAACATTTAGAATGCAATGTTGCACTCTGGTCACTGTCAAGTCCTGAAATAAAGCTCTTGTTTGTAATCTTCTTCAAACCAAGCATTTGTACCGAGGACTCGGTAATAAACGATGCTTGAGATTCTTGGTCTAAGAGAGATCTTAAAACGAAAGTACCTGTTCTCGCTTCTACCTTTACTAAGGCAGTAGCCAATAACACTTGGCTGTTCACGGACGAGAAACAAGATACAACGTTATTTGGTGACTCGCTCTGTGAAGTTGATGGTATAGATTGATCCGTACCATCATCCTCTTGATCACGTGTGACGTGATTGTCTTTAGGGACTGATTTCGGATGAAAAAAAGAGTGGTGTGGGTCTACAAATACGACAATTGGTTGAAAGACGACATGAAAATACCGAATGATTTGAACCGAGACAGTTAAAGCACAACTTATTGGTTTGGACAAACTCACGACGTGTATCAACGTTTTCCTTACAAAACTTCTTGCAATTTATGAGTTTATGGTTTTCAGCACAAAACTCACACCTTATATTTGAAGTGAGATGCATAACCTTAGTCGTGCGAGTACTATTATTTGACTTGAACTTTACTATCTAAAAATTCAAGAGACCTGAATCGCTGCTCTAGGAATTCCTGCAAATCGCTAATTTTGGGTAATCGTCATTGAATTTACAGATTTGAACTTCCTACAATTTCCTAGAATCAGTATCAAATTTTAAACTAACAATATAAATTATAATAATTCGTTTAAACATTCATTTGTTGTATCAAGCAATTCTTTAATGGCACTGGATGATTCAGAAGTTATGTTCTTTTGATTCATAAAACGTTTTAAAATACAAATAGCAAGGTGTAATTTATTATTGTAGCGATGTTCTAATTGATCCCAACAGACTTTGTAATTATTGGCCGTGATGGGAAAATGGCGTAAAAGCTGTTCGGCCTCACCCGTTAAGTAACCTTTGAGATAGTGTAGTCATTGAACATCGTCCAACGTTTTGTTGTTATGTATTAACGACATGAATAAATCGCGAAAACTTGCCCATTCGGTGTATTTACCGCTAAAACTAGGGATGGAAATTTTGGGTAACCTAACACTAAAGGATTGACCGACGTTTGACTCGACTTTAGAACTAGACAATGCAACAGTACTAGAATCTAACTTAAACTTAAGCAAAAAATCCTTTAACTCTGTTTTATAGTCCGTGCATAGTTCTTCAGTTACGCCGTATGCATCAGCTGTGCAATAGCTAGATTTAGCTAATTCCTTTTGAGCAAATTCCGAAACGATGACTCTATGTGTATCGCGATATGAAGTCCAATAACTTTCCAATGTTTCAAGCCGAGTTTCCAAATAAGATTGTGTTAGTCTTTCCTTAGGAGATTTTTTAAAATTAACTCTGGCTTTTTGCATCTTAGTTTTGGTATCTTCTTGAATTGCAAAATACGTTTCCATTTTTACAAACTTCTTAAATGAATGTTGTTTATATTATTTCAATTCACATAAACCATCTATTAAATAGTCCGAACAAAGCCTAAACATTTGGTTTGGCTAGGTGAGCCCGTTCTTGAGTAATAAATTACAACGAAAAGTGGCATTGATTTTTATATAAATATATAGATATTGATCATAAAAATTTACCAGTTTCTGTTTTATTCCTTTGTAAAGAAAGAAAGAAAGAAAAACGTTTATTCGTGCCTCACACAACCATATAAACTAAAAATACAAAATGAAACGAAAAAAGAAAGATATAATCAGTGCGAGGCCAAAAAGGCACCTAACTCAGCATATGTTACGTTATTTAAAACGATAAATAACGCTGCGCTGATATTCTGTTAGGGCCTGCTGTGATGTCACAAACATATTTATTGATGTTATATAGTAATAGTCTATCAAAAAAGAATAAACAAATTTATATTTATGTGTTTAATATATAAAAATACTGCATATAAGAATGGTTAGTAGGTAAATCGTAGACCGACGCTTAACGCTCCAACATACTTACATCATTTGTCAATACAAGACAAACGGAGGAACTAGGGCGTACGGTGAATCGACTGTCAAAAAAAGAGTGAAAAACAAAACAAAACAAGTGTAGGTAAATACATATTATTACATAAATGTCCATTTTAAAAGTGATTAAGGTTGTATCTAAAATGTTACTGTGTTTAACTGTGAAGTGGAAATGTTTTGTTGAGTTGGAAGTAAGAACAAGACGCTGTGCACGAGCGACAATATCGCCGCAAATACAAACCACTCAAACCCTAGGTAAATTACGTGGTTGTTTCCTTTTGGATTTGTAGTAAATAATGTTTATATTTGTAACTAAAAGTACCAACCGTCTTTATAGCTCGAAAAGGCGGTGGTAAGTCATACCGGATTCTGCTAGCAGCGAATTTGAAACTCCCACGGAATGCAGCAGCTTTATGTGACAAGTTTAACAAAAGATAATAGTAGTTTATGTGACTAGGGGATAAAGCAGTGTCTTTAAGTCGCGGGCGGCATGTTGAATTCCGAACGAAACGAAGGTTGCTGATTTTAATCCCGAACGATAGTGAGGGATTTATAAAATTAACTCCCGAGCATTGCGAGGGAGTTAATAAAGAAACCTGAGTGAAGTGAGGAATTTAAGCCGCCCAAGACAAAGACAGCTTTATCCCCGTGTTGCATACTCTACTTTTTACACCATCTGTGAGATAATTAAAAGACAATTTGGTCGACCAAATCATATATTAGAGAAATATAAACAACAAACAAAATACAAGTTCATCAAACAAACAAACAAAATTCACTACTCCAAGATTCTATAGTTTCAATTTTCTATAATGCTCCCGTGTCGTCAGTACGCACATTTTATTCTATTTTCTTTTTTTTGTTAGTGGCCAGTTTGAATCATAGTGATTACATACTCTTTGGTTTGAATTTCGAGTCAACTTGTTCGATGCGCCTACATTTTAATTCACAATGTTGACGATTCTTGATGCTCCAAATTCAAATATCATTATTCCCTAGGGATCGGCCATACTGCATTATCTCCCTAGGCATATAATGACTTGCTTTAAGTGAGGTTTGTATGACGTGTAAAACGACATCATCGAGCAGGTGGTGTAAAAAGTTTTTTATCCACTTAATTACCTATCTGCATGGCAAATTTGAACTTTTTAGGTCATCTCGGCTGTGCGATTTCAAAACCTAGCAACTGACATTTCTTAAAAAATTGGGTGTTTTTGCATTTTCGACTTTATGGTTATACTAGCTTTTGCCCGCGGCTTCGCCCACGAACATAAAAGACCTTCCCTCTTTCTCCCCCTTTTCTCACTTTTTTATAAAAAAATAGCCTATGTCCGTCTCCAGGGTCCCAACTATCTCTGTACCAAAATTCATCAAAACCGATTTAGCCATTTAGGCGTGAAGATGTAACAAACAAACAAACTCACTTTCGCTTTTATAATATTAGTAAGGATAAGAATAAGGATTGCTATGTATTACGCTTGTAAAAACACCTAAAATTCATTCACAAACGAAGTTGTCAATAATTCAAAACCTAAAAAGTTTGTGTAGTTACAAACTTTTTCAAATAAACATAAAAAAACCGGCCAAGTGCGAGTCGGACTCGCCCATGAAGGGTTCCGTAGCAGCAAGTAACATAATACAAAAGTTCTTGTAATGTGTTGTAACTTTGATCGATGCTTTAATAATAGTGTATTTTTTTCGATTTATGACGCATTAAAGAAAAACCACTTACTAGATTTCGTTCAATCCAATTTTCGTTGGCAGTTTTTATAGTAATGTACATCATATATTTTTTTTAGTTTTATCATTCTCTTATTTTAGAAGTTAGAGGGGGGGGGGACACACACATTTTACCACTTTGGAAGTGTCTCTCACGCAAACTATTCAGTTTAGAATAAACTTAACTTAATAACTAGCCAGGTAGATAGATCAATCCTTGGAATCAATAACGCCCCTTCGCACGTAGGTAAAATATGTCGGGTTAAGGGTACGCCATTAGATGATAGCTTTGTTTTCGAACTAAATTGTTTTGTTCTTCCGTTCATTACGAGTAGTGTTCCGTGTCGTCAGATAAATATTTCTGATTTCGACTTACCCTCGAATATTACTTTAGCTGATCCTACTTTTTATAACCCTGCCGATGTTGATATTTTAATCGGCGCTGATCTTTTTTAGGATTTGTTAGGATCTCAAAGACTAAAGTTAGGTACCGGGAAACCAATATTATGTGAAACCCGTCTAGGATGGATAGTTTCCGGTCCAATTACTCAGAATACTATCTCACTGCTGACGAATGACGGAAAATGCAATATGTCTAAAATGGTTGCCGACAGCGATGGTGACTGGGAAAACCTTAAGTCAGAATTGACAAAGTTTTGGCAATTAGAGGAGGTGAATGCGAAGTCTTCCAATTCTTATATGCCTGAAGAGAAATTGTGTGAAGACAATTTCGTTACAAAAACGACACGATTGTCTGATGGTCGTTTTTGTGTTCGCATCCCCCTTAAGAAAGATCCTTCAATTTTAGGAAATTCTTTTAATAAAGCCACACATTGTTTACATTCTTTAGAGCGTAAATTAAAGGTTAAGACGAGCTTTAGTAGAATGTATCATGACTTTTTGTCAGAATACGAGTTACTTGGTCATATGACAAAAATTAATAAACCTAATTTATGTTTGGGTTATTTTATTCCACATATGGGAGTTTTACGCGAGTCGAGTACCACGACCAAACTTCGTGTTGTTTTCAACGCTAGTGCTTCTACTTCGACAGGAGTGTCCTCTAATGATCTACAGATGGTTGGGCCAACCGTACAGGACGGTCTATTGTCTATACTTCTTCGCTTTAGAGTCCACAAGTATGTTTTATCTGCGGATGTGGAGAAGATGTATAGACAAATAGTCGTCCACCCGTCGGACAGATATTTACAAAAGATTGTTTGGCGTGATAATGTTAGTGATCCTATTAATGTTTATCAATTAAACACCGTCACGTACGGTACGGCCAGTGCGCCATTCCTTGCAACACGATGCCTTAAACAAGTAGGACTCGACTGTAGGAACCCTAAGATATCGGAAATCATCCAACATGACTTCTATGTCGACGACTTGCTGACCGGAGGGGATGACTTAGATGAAGTAAAGTTCATTCGCACTGAAGTCACCAAAGCGCTTGCCATGTATGCCATTGAGAAAGTGGAAGTCAAATGATTCTCAGTTATTGTCGAATGCTGTCCCTGGGTCATACGATTTGAACATTGGACAAAATGAGCCAGAAAAGTTGCTTGGTCTCTGTTGGCATATCGGCACTGATGAGATAGGGTTTCCTATAGGTCTGACTAAATCTTCGACTAGGTACACAAAGCGTGACTTGTTATCCGTTATTGCGCGAATCTTTGATCCCTTAGGTCTGTTAGGTCCTATTGTTATTACTATGAAGATTTTTTTTTTTTTTTTTATTTAATTTTACTTCATTATTTGACATGATAATTTTGTATTATTAAGATATTTTTTACGATTATAATTGAGTAAATTTTGATAATTTTAATTTTTTGCTGACATAGTATAATTTTTATGACATTTTGTGTGACTTATTTAAATTGATTTAATTTTGACAATTGTAATATCACTGACATTGTATAATCTTTTTGATAATTTTAAATTTTTGACAATTTTCATTCGCTGACACTGTTTTTATTATTTTTTTTTATTTTTTTCATATTTATTAGATTTTGTACATTTTTACAGTTAATTTAATTTTGATTGTATACATTGACATTTGCATCAATATTTTGTATGCCCTTGGGCGGATCATAGGTGGGGCGAAACATTTTATATAAGATCATTGTAAGTACCCTGTGTTCACAAAATTAATAAATGTATTTGTATTTGTATTTGTATTTGTATTTTACTACAGAAAATGTGGATAGATAAATTATCATGGAATCAACCATTACCTAATGAGATTTGTAAACAATGGGAGATTATTATTAAATCTTTACCTCTTTTAAATCATGTTCGCATTCCGCGACTTGTAGTCTGCAATTCATTTACGGAGTTAGAACTCCATATTTTCACAGACGCGTCTGAGTCCGCGTACGGTGCTTGCGTCTACATTCGCAGTGTTAATGCTAAGGGTGAGTACATGGCTCGCTTGTTAATGGCAAAGAGTCGAGTTGCTCCCATCAAGCCCACGACAATTCCACGACTGGAGTTATGTGGTGCGGTAGTCGGTTCTCGTCTTCACGAGAAGGTGATGAGCTCACTTCGAGTGAAGATCAGTCGGGTCTATTGTTGGACTGATTCAACCATTGTCTTGGGATGGTTACAGATGATGCCTACCAGACTTCAGCCCTTTGTGCGCAACCGCGTTGCTGAGGTTTTGGATAAGTCGGGTAACTGTACTTGGAGGCACGTCCCAACAGATCAAAATCCAGCAGACCTAATAACTCGTGGCATGGATATTAGTGATCTGCAGGAGTCAGATCTGTGGTGGAAAGGTCCAGATTTTTTAAAACTAGATTCGTCTGAATGGCCTTCTCAAATTACGAGCCCTACAATCGTTACCGGAGACTCGACCTAAAATCATATTAGGTACATGTTGTAAACGATTCGAAACCTGAAGTTTTAATTGATTTTAGTCGTTATTCCAATTACACACGGCTCGTACGATCTGTTGCCTACGTATTACGATTTATTAAGTCATGTAGAAAGCATTACCCTAAAACCAAATACTTGTCCCATGATGAGGTACAAGATGCACTAACTCTTGTCATTATTAAGAGTCAGACTCAGTCATTTTCTGAATACCAATTATTTATGAACAAAAAGAGTTTACCTAAAAAGAGCGCCCTTCTAAAGTTTAATGTTTATTTAGACGATAATAATGTAATGCGAGTAGGAGGACGTCTCGATAACTCTAATTTTGCTTATAGTAAGAAATACCCTATTTTATTACAGTCCACTCATGATTTCACTAAACTATTATTTAATTTTGAGCATAAAAGGCTGATGCATGCTGGCCTACAATTATTATTAGCTTCCATTAGGGAAACTTATTGGCCAATAGGAGGTCGCAAGTTGGCGAAAGCCTGTTATCATAAGTGTGTTTTGTGTCACCGTATGAAGGGTAAGGTTGTAGCTCCCTTAATAACAACTTACCACGAGAACGCCTTCGTCCAGGTTATCCCTTTGAAAGCACAGGCGTTGATTACGCTGGCCCTATTATGTGTGCTAGTCGCCAGGGCCGTGGATGTAGGTTAGTAAAGGTGTATTATAGCGCCCTCCACACGTACAGTTCGGACGGCGGGAAACAGCACGCGCCATTCCATCCCTCGCTCCGAACTGTACGTGTAGATGTGCGGGTCTAACAGTTCGATCTGGCATGTGGATGCGCGTGCATATCTTACAGTTTTACGCGCGCATCACGTGTAAATGTAAATTACAAAAATGGCGGTTTGGAGCGTCGACTGTACTCTATCTTGCTTGGTTATTTTGGGACGTATCAGTGCTAATAAACAATCAAAATCGTCACTATCCATTCTTAGGTAATTTTTAAAATCTTCCGGATGACACTGTCGTAATTCCCTTAACATCGGTAAATGTCCATATCTTTGTCTGTATTCCTTTACCCACACTCGTCGTTTTTTTCGACTGTTTAAACAGACTACAAATCCAGCTAACGTGATGACCAAACGATCGTCCATTTTTCTTACAACTGCGTAAAAAACTTTTAAAAACACTTTCGTTCCACGCGCCAATCCAAACTGCAGTCCAAACTCTTGAAAATCATTCACACGCACAGTTCGGAACGTTTGTCTAGATTATTCGGCAATCCAAACCGTGAATGCATTTTTAGTCGTAATTAGCATAACAGTTTGATCTGCAGTCCAAACTGTACAGATCTAACTGCGGTTTGGAACGCAGTCCAAGATGCGCGGTCCGAACTGTACGTGTGGAGGGCGCTATAAGCGCCCTCCACACGTACAGTTCGGACCTATGTCGCTATTTTTATTTGTTTCACAACCAAGGCCATTCATTTGGAGCTCGTTGGTGATTTAACTAGCAATAGTTATTTACTGGCTTTGTATCGGTTTATTTCTCGGAGAGGTAAACCTGCTGATATTTTTTCTGATAACGGTACCTCATTTGTCGGTGCATACAACGACCTTTCCAAATTTTTAAAATTAAATAGTTTGTCCTTGGGTGAAAGTGCAGCAAACGACGGAATAAGGTTCCATTTTATTCCCGCCTACACCCCACATTTCGGTGGACTCTGGGAGGCGGGTGTCAAGTCAGCAAAGTATCACCTTCAGAGAGTGTTGGGAAATTGTAACTTGACTTTTGAGGAGCTGTACACCACACTAACCAAGATTGAAGTCATCTTGAACTCTCGTCCATTGACGCCGTTGTCTTCAGATCCTGCAGATTATACTCCGCTCACGCCAGGACATTTTCTTGTGGGACGGCCACTTACTTCTTTGCCGCAACCTGATTACCAGGATAGCTCTGCCAATTATCTGTCTCGTTACCAGAGGATCGAGCAGCTTCGCCAGCATTTCTGGAGCAGACGGAGCAAGGAGTATGTTGCAGAATTGCAACAACGCTCCAAATGGCGTTCCTGCAAGGATGGTTTGATGCTGAACTCCTTGGTGGTGATCAAGGAAAACGATCTTCCTCCGTTGAAGTGGAGACTTGGACGGATCGTGGCTGTTCACCCAGGAACGGATGGTATCGCCCGTGTAGCTGACATTCGGACGTCTACTGGAGTCGTTCGACGGGCATTCAACCGAATCTGCCCTTTGCCTGTGTCTTCAGAATCTGGTTGAAACCAATGGTTTCAACGCCCGGGGAAATGTCGGAGATAAAACCTTCTTGCAAGCTTCTTATATTAAAGAAAAAATATGACACTTCTATTTGTCACTTGTCTTCACTTGTTTTTTGTAAAATATATTGTTCACACCGAAAATAATTAAACTAATTTGCATTGAGCATCCAGTCATTGATTTTCATCAGAATACCCACTTTTCTCGCACAACCGGGTGCCCGAATACATCTGTCAAGTGGTCGAGGCTTACCTGTCGGACAGATACATTGTCTACCCCGGTCACCAGGGAGACTGGAAACGTCGAGAGACGTCGTGCGGTGTTCCGCAGGGCTCGGTACTAGGGCCACCCTTGTGGAACATCGGGTACGACTACGTGCTGCGCGGCGACTTCCCTGACGGGGTCAGCGTGGTTTGCTACGCAGACGACACGCTGGTTCTAGCGCAGGGAGAGTCGTAACAGGCGGCGGTCGCTCTAGCGACACGCGGGGTTCCGATGGTCGTTGATAGGATCCAGGAGTTGGGACTCGAGGTGGTGCTTCACGAATCTGAGGCTATGTGTTTCCACGGTCGCCGCCCTCGGAACGCGCCGCCATTGAGTTCCCAACTAACGGTAGGAGGAGTTCACATCGGTGTCGGGTCGACGATGAAGTACCTGGGACTCGTCCTCGACAGCCGGTGGAATTTCGTGGAGCATTTCCGACGTCTGGCTCCCAAACTCAACCGGGCTGGGGCTACGCTCAAACGGCTCCTGCCCAACCTTGGGGGTCCAGATGCCTCCTGCCGGAGGCTCTACGCGGGATCGTTCGGTCCATGGCCCTCTACGGGGCGCCGGTGTGGGCGCCGTCGCTGAAAACGCAACCGGCGGCCATGCTGAACGCCTGCCAGAGGGTCATGGCAATAAGGATGCCGCCGGGATTCTGATCCCGATTTCCGGCCACCGTAGGCGCGGGCTTGCGGTCAGTGAGCAATGGGTAGCTCACTGTCCGGCCGTCCGGTAACTATCCGGACCAAGCCCAAGTCGTCGACGGCGCGCACTGTTCCCGCGTGAAGAAGAAGTTACGTGAGGTAAGTAATGATTTTATGTACCTTGATTACCTGATACCTGAAAATTGGCCGTCTAAGCAAGCTAGCAGATAGGCATGCGTTCTTAGAACATACTAATAGTACTCAATCGTCCACATTTCGTTCGTGAGAAAATACGTGACGTCTGGCGGGCCTTGGATCTTACTCTATAATCATTAGGGTATGAAGCATGTTGCCGCTCGGCTAGTCCCAAAAGACCTGAATTTTCTCCAAAAACTCAATCGCATGAGAGTCGCTGAGGACATGCTAGAACGATTCAATTCCGACCCAACATTCATGAAACGCATTGTTACTGGCGACGGGACGTGGGTTTACGAGTTTGACATGCAAACAAGTCAACAAGTTTCGGAGTGGCGCCTTCCAACTGAACCAAAGCCGAAAAAACTACGCCAAAGTCGATCAAAAGTCAAAGTCGACGAAAGACGACGTCGCGGGCAGCAGCTAGTGTTCAAATATGTACCCATTTCAAATAATCGTATCTCTAAATAAATGTTATGCTAAACAAAATTATGCGTAATATTAATTATGGCAAAGGTAATTATGCGAAATAAAATTCTGCTATGATAAAAGTATGCCATTGCGAATTCGGACACGTAAATATTCTGTCAAACAATAGTTATGCTAAATAGTGTTTTATGCCTTAAAAATATATCTTTTTACTCCCATGGAATTGAAGGTTGTGCCAATAAAAACAATTTCAAGGTCCTTTATATTTAAGAGAAATAAATATATTTATACTTGCGCCTTCATAATATGAGCTAGTTTTTTTATTACACGAAAAAAAATAGAATGGACACAGATAAACATTTTAATGAGTGATTTCACGCGTAGAACCTCTAAAAACGCTGTTGGTGAAACCATCCAGTTACTTGGTTCTTCTGCGAAAAGCTTTTACAAAGAGTAAAATGCTAATGAATAAGAATTTGAGTAAAGGAGCAAGAGTAGTTAGTATCTGTAAGTATTCTAAGGAAAGTAGTTGCCACATCACACAGCTGCATGCTACGACAACCCGTGCTGCAGCTTCACCGAGAGGTGCTGCAGCACTCAAAGCGCGCCTGCCCGCAGCTACATGAGCGCGGACACGAAATATAGTAATAATAATAATAATATCGGATCAGGTGCGGGTCATCCAGCGTAACCGTATGTTGGATGACGCCGTACTTGATAGACTGCGCCTAGAATCACGGAATGGCCGTGTCTCACCTGTTTCACCACCGGCCGCAGTGCAACTGCAACCCAGTGTTTCACCGCGACCCGACCACGTTGGTGAGGATGATGATGACGGGGCTATATCCGTGAGTACCCAGTGCAATGCACGTTTGAGGAGCGCTTTGGAGGATAATAATAATAATAATATAATAATATAGTATATTGACTTGGCTCGCGAGGTTGTCGACATGTGGGAAGTGGACTCAGCGATCATTGTACCGATAGTTGTGTCAGCCAATGGCTTAATAGCCAAGAGCCTCGACCAACATCTTAGGAGGCTCTCGTTAGGCGACTGGATCAAGGGCTTGATTCAGAAAGCAGTTCTTCTGGACACGGCTCGCATCGTTAGGAGGTTCCTTTTTTTGGAGCCCTAACCATCGGTAGCTTGGACCCTGTTCCCGATACCGGTGGGATACTGTTTTTTATATTTTTAAATGTTTTTTTTTTTTTATTGTTTTTTAAGAAATATTTAAAAATATAAATGTAACATGTTAAAAAAATAAATAAATGGAATAATAATAATAATCTTATACTGTGCGGCTGCAGCGGCGTGTCGTGCAGCTCACGTCAAAATTCCAAATAGTGACAGAGCTACACGACCAGCTAAACCAGCTTGGCAGTGCAGGATCGAGCGTCGTATCGGTGAGGCTAGAGCGCTCATCGGCAAACTTATCTGCTTCAGGGAGGGCAACACTCGCCCTAGAGTGATGCGCTTTGTGAGGCGGGCGTTCTCGGTGACAGATGTTAGTCCTCGAGATTATCTACCCCGTATCACAGAGCGTATCGACTTCTTGAGGCAGAAAGTCTATGCATGGGCAAACCGTATACGACGGTACAAGCGGCGAGTGGAGCGGTACACCCAGAATCGCGCGTTCCAAAGCAACGAAAGATGGGTTTACAGGGCTTGGGAGCGACCGGACCAAAGTGTGATTGATACGCGCCTACCGGATGATGATGCCATGTATTCATTTTGGCGCAGCATTTGGTCGGTGCCTGTCAGTCACACTGAGGGTGATTGGACTCCGGAGGTCGAGCGAGAGTGCGACCTTATACCAGAAATGGAGGCAATTACCATCAGCCCCCAAGGTGTAGCTCGTGCAGTCCGTCCGTTGCCAAATTGGAAATCTCCAGGGCCGGATGGAATGCACAACTTTTGGCTTAAATGGTTTAAAAGTTCGCACGCTCGCTTGGCGTCCCAATTCCAATCTGCCTTAGAGTCAGGGTCGCTGCCCCAGTTCCTGACGACAGGAATAACCCACCTGCTCCATAAATCGGATAGTACTGTGGAACCCAAAAATTATAGACCGATTACGTGTGCAAACACGTAATCGGTCTATAATTTTTGGGTCTATAAAGTCGACGGTCTATAAAGTTCTTACATCCATCCTGAGAGCTAAAACTAATAGTCATATTGAGACAAATTCCATCATGTCTGCTTCTCAGAATGGATGTAGGAACGGGTCCCGTGGTACTAAGGAGCTACTCCTTATTGATGTTGCCATTAGCCAACAGGTTCGTCGTTCTCGAAGAGATCTGTCGACATGTTGGATAGATTACAAGAAGGCCTATGATTCAGTGCCGCATACATGGCTCATGAGGGTGCTGGAGCTATGTAAAATTGATGTAACTCTGCGCACCTTTCTTATGTCATGTATGGGGCAGTGGAGGACGGTCCTTCACTATCCAGGGTGTCGACGGGTTTCGGAGAACAGCGAACCGTTAAGGATCGAGCGTGGCATATTCCAGGGTGACAGTCTGAGTCCACTGTGGTTTTGCCTAGCTTTGAACCCTCTCAGCACACTGCTGGGGGGTTCGGGTTTAGGCTACCGGTTGAGAAGAGAGGGTCAGGTCATATCTCACCTTCTTTACATGGATGATCTGAAACTTTTTGCTTCCAACAACTTGCAACTGATGGAGCTACTGAAGGTAACTGAAACCTTTAGTAGTGCCATCAGGATGGAATTTGGTTTGGACAAATGTGCAGTCATGCATGTAAAGCGAGGGGAGATTATGGAATCTGTGGGAACCCAACTCTCGGATTCCATACACCTAAGATCCCTCAGCTCAACCGAAACTTACAAGTATTTGGGTATGTCGGAAGCGTTGGGCATCAATGCTGCTGACGTGAAACAATCGTTGAAGGAGCGCTTCTTTGCCCGCCTGAATAAAGTACTGAAAAGTCTTTTATCGGGCGGGAACAAGGTGCGCGCCTTCAACGGTTGGGTCATGCCGGTTTTGATGTACTCTTTCGGTATACTCAAATGAACTCAGACGGAACTCGACGCCCTGGATAGGAGAGTCCGCACTCTGCTTACCGCAAATCGGATGCATCACCCACGATCATCGGTGATGAAGCTGTATATCCTGCGGAAGTGTGGGGGTCGTGGCTTCTTAAATGCCAAGACCCTGCACAACCGTGAGGTATGCAGTCTCAGGGAATACTTCCTGGAAACCGACGTGGGGATGCACCGAGATGTAGTGGCGGTGGACAAAGGTCTCACCCCACTCTCCTTGGCCAACGAGAACTGGCGCAAACCTATAGTAATGGATACTAATGAACGCAAGGAAGTATGGAAGGGCAAGGAGCTTCACGGGCGCTTTTACCGGGCCTTACATGGGCCCGATGTAGATCTTTTAGCGTCCGTCTCCTGGCTACGCTTTGGTGATCTGTATGGAGAAACCGAATGTTTTGTCTTTGCAATTATGGACGAAGTTATGATGACGAACAACTACCGGAAATATATTGTGAAGGATGGTACGGTTGACATCTGTCGGGCATGCCACCGGCCTGGAGAATCAATCCGACACATTATTTCTGGGTGTTCTCATTTAGCTAACGGAGACTATTTGTACAAACACAACCTTATGGCCAGGATTAACCATTAGCAACTTGCTCTTAAATACAACTTGGCTTATTGTTGCCAATAAGCCTGACATAGTGGTGATAGATCGACTAGAGCGTCGCACAATGATTGTTGATATAGCGGTCCCTCATGACGAGAACCTCGAGAAAGCTGAGAAAGATAAACAAACTAAATATCTTGACTTGGCTCGCGAGGTTGTCGACATGTGGGAAGTGGATAGAGCAATCATTGTGCCGATAGTCGTGACGGCCAATGGCTTAATAGCCAAGAGCCTCGACCAACATCTGCGGAGGCTCTCGTTAGACAGTTGGATCAAGGGCTTGATCCAGAAAGCAGTACTCCTAGACACGGCGCATATTGTCCGGAGGTTTCTCTCTCAGGAGGGCCGGTGGGCTACTATTTTTTATATTTTTAAATGTTTTTTTTTAATTATTTTTTTTAAGGAATATTTAAAAATATAATATAATATGTATTAAAGTTAAATAAAGGAAATAATAATCTGAGATCCCTCTCTCCAACCGAAACCTATAAGTATTTGGGTATGTCGGAAGCTCTAGGCATCAGTATCACTGACATGAAGTAATCGTTGAAGGAGCGTTTCTTTGGACGCCTGAAAAAGGTATTCAATAGCCTTCTTTCAGGTGGAAACAAGGTGCGCGCCTTGAACAGTTGGGTCATGCCGATATTGATGTACTCTTTTGGCGTACTCAAAAGGATTAAAACGGAACTTGACGCCCTGGATAGGCGGGTCCGTACACTACTGACTGCATACCGAATGCATCACCCACGATCGTCGGTGATGAGGCTGTATATCCCGCGGAAATGTGGGGGTCGAGGTCTTTTAAATGCTAAGACCCTACACAACCGCGACGTATGCAGTCTCAGGGAATACTTCCTAGCTGCCGACGTGGGTGTGCATCGAGATGTAGTGGCAGTGGACAAGGGACTCACCCTGCTCTCTCTGGCTAATGAGAACTGGCGCAAACCGATAGTGCTTGACACTAACGATCGCAGAGAAGTATGGCAGAGCAAGGAGCTTCGCGGACGCTTTTTCCGGGCCCTTCATGGACCCGACGTAGACCAATTAGCGTCCGTAGCCTGGCTGCGTTTCAGTGACTTCTTTGAGGAAACCGAAGGTTTTGTCTGTGCAATTATGGACGAAGTTCTTATGACGAATAACTACCGGAGATTTATTGTTAAGGATGGTACGGTTGACATCAGTCGGGCATGTCACCGTCCGGGAGAATCAATCCGTCACATTATTTCTCGTCTAGCTAACGGAGTACTTGCATGATGGATAATTCTGGCTTCAAGTTTGTGCACCTTGAAGCCAGAATTATCCATCAGCAACTTGCTCTGAAATACTCTCTTATGGAATCGGAAGTGCCATACTATAGGTATGAGCCCGACCCAGTTCTTGATAACGGTCATATCACTTTGTACTGGGATCGGCCCATCATCACTGACAGGACTATTGTGGCCAATAAGCCTGATATAGTGGTGGTGGACCGAAGCGAGAGGCGTGCAATGATTGTTGACATATCCGTTCCGCATGACGAGAACCTTGTAAAAGCCGAGAAAGATAAACAAATCAAGTATATTGACTTGGCTCGCGAGGTTGTCGACATGTGGGAAGTGGATTCAGCGATTATTGTACCGATAGTCGTTTCAACCAATGGCTTAATAGCCAAGAGCCTCGACCAACACCTTAGGAGGCTCTCGTTAGGCGACTGGATTAAGGGCTTGATTCAGAAAGCAGTATTGCTGGACACGGCTCGTATAGTCAGGAGGTTCCTTTCTCTGGAGCCCTGACCGCCGGTAGCTTGGACCCTGTTCCCGATACTGGTGGGCTACTATTTTTTATATTTTTAAACGTTTTTTATTTTATATTGAATATTTAAAAATATGATTTATATGTATATACTTATGAATAAACGAAATAATAATAAATCATTTATTTATAACATAGGGCACATTTACAACAAAGTTGATTAAATACCATAAAGAACACAGTTGCTTATTTGCCTGAACTAGGGTGAACCTGTGCTTCAGGCTAGAGAGTGCTTAGATACAAAGAAAATAAATTAACACTAAATATGACTATTATAAGAACTTAACTAAATCTACAGATATTTAGAGATACGGCGTGTTTTATTTACAAACAGTAAGTAGGTCTTCTGTCTCAGTATAAGATATGCTTAGGAAATATTGAAGAATCATCTTTTTACAGTTATACTTATTTAAATTGTAGATACTTAATTTTCTATTTAATTTATTGTACAAAAATGGGCCTAAAAAAGTAAAAAATCTTTTTACAAATATTTTGAGGATGCATTTGAATCGCAAACAATATCATTCCGTCTCTTATTAGTAATTTCGGTGTTGTAGGAAAGCATGGTGTGCTCTTTTAATACTAAGTGCATAATGAAAAGCTGGCGAACTATAAGCACGTTGCAAGATTTGTATAGCTGATCTGTAGGATAGAGAAAGGGAAAGGAATTGACTACTTTTAAAATTGCTCTCTGAGCTCTTTTAAGAGGCAGTAGGTGAGTTTTAAGTGCTCCACCCCAGGAAGTGATACAGTATTGGATTACAGATTGACCTAGGGCTAAATAAATTTGCGTCACCAATTTTGAATGTGATCGCTCGCAATTTCTTAAAAACAGATTAATTTGCGCACTCTTTTAACTAGACTTTCAATGTGTGGTCTAAAAGAGAACGTTTCATGTATCATAGCCCCGAGATATTTAATGTCACGTGTTTTAAAGATACAGGGACAATCACACATGCTAGATGATCGGAATCCACAATTATGGGCATATAGATGAGAGTTAGCAGTTTTAGATTGAGGCTTGCGCATGCAAAAGTGAATATATTTTGTCCTGTCAGCATTCAATGTTAGTAAATTGCTTTGAAGTCAATTAGACACAGTGTTGAAACTCAATTGAGCGTATTCGTACAATTCGCTACTGGTTTTAGCGGAAAATATTAGGGCCGTGTCGTCGGCGTATGAAACAATATTGCCTTGTTTAATATTTAGATCACATAAATCGTTGAAATAGATCAAAAATAGGGTAGGGGAGAGGATACTTCCCTGGAGAACACCATATCCAGAAATTATTTGGTCATCACTCGTAATATTGTCTATTTTGACACATTGATATCGATCATCTAAGTAGTCAGCAAAAGTATTAGCGGTGTTCCTCTTATTCCTAAAGCCTCTTATTTGTTTATTATCAAAGGAACCGACACCGTGTCAAAAGGCTTCACTATATCAAGGAACACCCCCAGGGTCTGTTGACCTTTGCCGAGTTCTTCAGAGACGTAATCTGTCAGGCTGTGCACTGCATCAGCTGTAGATAATTTGGCTCTAAAACCAAATTGCGCCGAAGATAATAGTTAATTTTTTTCCAAATAGTTTACTAGTCTACTGTTTAAAATTTTTTCTAGTATTTTTGAACTTGAAGAAAGTATCGATATTGGCCTATAATTATTTACTAAATCTTTGCTTCCGGATTTAAAAACGGATTATAACTGCTTTTTCCAGAAATCTAGGGAAAACTCCTTTGGAAAAACAGATACGAAATATATGCGTCAAAGGCGGAACAAGGATATGCTTACAAAGTTTAAGGATCTTATTACTAATATTATCCTATCCTACTGCAGAATCATCTTTTAGTCCACAAATGATTCGAGTAACTTCGTCTTCGTCAGTATCCAGGAAGCCAAAAGAATTAAGGGCACACATGTTTCTTAAGTCAAGCAAAGGTCTTTGAACACAGTCATGTGTTGGAATCTGTTAGGCAAGAGTTTTCCCAACATTTACAAAAAAAGTTATGAACATGGTAGCTGATGAAAGAGGTGAGGGATTAATAAGCAGTAAACTCGAATTAGATTCACGCTTTTTTGCCATATAAGTGACATTTTTAATATGTTTTCAAAGTTGCTTACAGTTGTTTCCTGCTTATTTAATTCATTTTTATCGTAGTTATTTTTAAAGTTCTTTAGGAGGTTATTACAAAAATTCCTGTATCTTTTATAGGTGATTTGAATGATGAGATTGTCAGAGTTTTTCTTAGCTTTCTGATGAAGTCTATCTCTCTGTCTTACATCGAGTCATGAGTATACATCGAATCAAGCCCGGAGTAACCCAAGGTTTAATGTTATATGTTTCTTATTTTCGAAAGAAATATTTGTGTTACGTAATATTGCAAATTGAACATGTTTTATCAAGTACGATAAAGCAAAATTAGCAGTATTGTAAACTGGGTTAAAGTCAAGATTGCGTAAATCATATTCGAGTTTATTTGTGCTTAATTGCGTTTTGGTCCGAGGCCGATTTTGCTTAGGCAGCGTTAGGTTTAGGTGCGTGATGGTCTGTAATTGTCGAGTTTGCAACAAGTGTAATATATGATAAGCTGGATTTAATCATCATTGATTGAGACAAGAACCGCTTTGATGAGTAGGCAAAGAGTGAGCGGGAAGAAAACCATGGAATGAGCAGATATAAAGATAGTCTTGGGTCCCTGCATCGCAGTTTTCAGAGTTTATGTTTATGTTAATATCACCCGTTAGTATAACATTATTATATGTGCGCAATTTTTGAAAAAATTGATTTAAGGAAGCGTGAAAAGTTTCTAAGTTTCGAAGGTGATCTATACATAGCGATTATTGCTGTGGTTGTACCAAGTTTAATGATTAAGCAATTACTCATACAGTCCTTTAGAGTAAATTCTTCGACTTTGACATCTAAAGTTTCCTTGGAATAAACAACCACACCATCATTTTGGTTGTTGTTTATTGTGGTATTTCTGGGAGGTTGGCTTGACGATCACACAGCCAGCACCTTTTCCGGACTTAGCGTCAAGAAAGTCTCACGAGAGTCTTGCGTGGTTCAAGTCCAAGTGGCCACCTATTGACACAATCACAAGTAGGTACACTGCTCTTGACTCTGACCGCTGACTCTTTACCGATAACCTAATTATAGTAATTAATAAGTTGAGTTTCCTCGTTTCGTTCTCGTTACATCAGCGCATTCAGCGGCTATCAGTAGTTATGCGCATAGAGACACGTAAGTCACGGCGCGCGTCCTAATCGTCTTCCGAGAAGTCTCTGTCGGCCTCATTACTCGCACACAAACAAGTCGTAGAGGCGGATCGTTATTTCCATTAAAGTATGTAAACAATCATGTTTGCCGAATCGTATCAACACCGCCGCCGCTCGGTGACAAGCCGCGGGTATTCGCCGCTCCAGCTCAAACCTCAGAGTTATTATAATACTTAGTTAAACACAGCAGCCGGTGGAAACTGAGAGGGTCGCCAGGCGAACACTAGTACCGCGGACGATATCCCAAACCCACAGCTAATATTCCAAGAACATACATAAGTCTTGAAATAGTGATAACACGAGGATAAGCGGCGCAGATGTAAAGAGCGTGCCACTATCCGCCCGGTTCTGCTATAGGTACCTAAAAAATCTTTCAATCCTTCTTTCTCAGTCTTGTGACTGTGCTCTTGTATTAGTATGAAGCCAGTATAGTATCCTCTATTCAATCTTTTCAGCGGCTGATAGAGTTTGAACAAGAGTATTATATTTCATCATAGAGTAGACGTTGAGGCCATATACTGGTATAATGTTGATGTGACCAAGCCTGTCTGTAGCTGCTGTTATGTTCCTTGGTGCATAGTCGGTGCTGAAAATATAATGAGAAAATCTTAGTTATGGAAATCTTAGCACAATTTTAAAGCAAGCGCGGGTGTATGTATGTACGCCCGGGACGACATCTGCTATCGGCGTCTCCGTAACCTTGAGGACTCCAGTTTCTCGACGCTTTGGACTTTGGTGGACACAGGCCTGGATAAAATAATCCACGCTTGTGTCTACCGGTCGCACAGCGGAGATCAGGAGACATCCGGGCTCACACAGCATCTGAGTGAGGCGGCGGATGCAGCTCTGTAGCGGTACCCTTCTGCCCAATTGGTGTTATTGGGGGATTTTAATGCCCACCACCAAGAGTGGTTATTCCCGTATCAGTCCACAGACCACGCTGGTCGAGAGATGCGAAAGCTAGCGCTGGCACTAAATCTCACCCAGCTGGTCCAGGGGGCAACGAGGATGCCGGATGTGGATTCGCACACAGCCAATTGCTTGGACCTCCTACTGACAACAGATCCAGACCGATACTCTATGTCGATTTGTTCGCCTTTATGCAGTTCCGACCACTGTCTGGTTGAGTCTGTGTCTGTCTACTCCCCGCCCGATCCCAGCCCTAGAGGCACCCGACGGGTTTGGCGATACAGGTCAGCAGATTGGGATGGCTTGCGGTCTTTCTTCGCATGCTATCCTTGGCAGCTCACTTGATTTTCTTCGGAGGATGCTTCGTCGTGCGCAGATGCCGTGACGGATGTGTTGCGACAGGGGATGGAGTACTTCATCCCATTCTCTGACGTAACAATGTCTGGCCAAGCTCGTCAATGGTTCGGCGCCGAGTGTCATCGCGCAGACGCGCTTAAGCACGCGGCATACCGAGCTTGGGCTGACGCTCGTATGCACAAAGCAAGCGGCGTGGCTCAAAAGAAAAAGTCCTTTAACAGGGCTGCCAAGTTCTGCAAGAAGGTGTTGAGGAGGTCTCGGTTCGACCACGTAAGCCGAATTGGGAGCAAACTTGCTTCATACCCTGCAGGTAGTAAAGCCTTTTGGTCCCTGGCTAAGTCGGTTGAATCGAACTTCTGCCGCCACTCACTTCCGCCACTGCTAAAACCCGATGGCTTGCTAGCCCACACCGCGGAAGAGAAAGCAAACTTATTTGCCTCTCTTTTTGCGGAATCTTCTCGTCTGAAATCTGATGACGCACGGCCCCCTGCCTTTCCTGAGCGATGCGAGACGACTATGTCAGATATTCTCATCCATCAGAAGGACGTCCGTAGGGTGCTACGTAACCTAGAAGTGAACAAAGCCAGCGGTCCTGACGGGATACCAGCGGTCGTGCTTAAAACTCGTGCGCCTGAATTGTCTCCCTTCTTGTCACGCCTATTTCACCTCTCATATGAAACTGGAAAAGTGCCGATTGCTTGGAAGCAAGCTAACGTGCAGCCTGTGCCTAAGAAGGGCAGTCGAGCTGACCCGGCAAACTACCGACCCATCTTTGTTACGTCCGTCCTCTGTAAGAGTATAGAACGGGTGCTTAACAGGAAGCTTCTGGCATACCTAGAAGCTAACGACATCCTCAGTGACCGGCAATACGGTTTTCGCCAAAACCGGTCTACTGGGTATCTTCTTGCGTATACCACTCACATCTGGAGCGAGGCCATCGAGAAACATGGGGAAGCGCTTGCCGTCTCCCTTGATATCTCGAAGGCTTTCGATAGGGTCTGGCACGAAAGCCTTTTTGCTAAGCTTCCTTCCTTCGGTTTACCCGCTGGTCTGTGTGATTGGATCGCAGACTTCTTGAGGGATCGATCCATCCGAGTAGTTATTGATGGCTGCTCGTCCGGTCAAATGGATATTAATGCCGGGGTCCTTCAGGGGTCAGTGCTCTCGGCGACGCTGTTTTTGCTGCACATAAATGATCTACTTAAACCCGGTATTTTTGGGTATGCAGACGACAGCACTGTTGCTGAGAGATATGTATCTGACGCACGAGCTAGCGGGTCACAGATCTAGCCATTCCGAGAGGCTATGGTTAAACGCTTGAACTCGTCCTTGAAGGCGGTCTCCGATTGGGACGAAGCCAATATGGTCAAGTTTAATGCATATAAAACCCAGGCGTGTCTTTTTTCCGCTAAACGGAGCCAATTCCACCCGGCTCCATCTTTCCGGGGTGTGACCGTGCCGATATCGTCTACTCTCAATTTCGGCTCATACATCGATGCAAAGGCTCAACTGGCTGCCAAAAAAATGGGGATCTTAGCAAGGGTGAGACGGTACTTCACGCCGGAACGCAGCTGCTCAATCTTTATCAAGCCCAAGTTCCATCGTGTATGGAGTACTGTTCTCATCTTTGGGATGGATCTGCCAAATACCAGCTTGATGCGCTGGAGTCGATTGAGAGGCGAGCCAAGAGAATCATCGGCAATGATGCACTTGTAGAGTCGAAGCTCCAAAGCCTTGAGCATCGCCGCCGAGTTGCTAGTCTGTCGGTTTTCTATCGTTTACATTTCGGAGAGTGTGCACTGGAATTGCACAATCTAATTTCGCCAAGTCCGTTCCATCATCGGACCGCACGACGTACAGCGTTGCGCCACCGGTACATTGTAGACATCCCACCCATACGCACAAAGCGTTTTGGGAACACATATATTGTGCGTACAGCCAAGGAGTGGAATTCCCTGCCGGAATCTGTATTTCCTGATAGCTCCAACTTAGGAGTATTTAAGTCGAGAGTGAAAAGGTTTCTTCTAGGCAAGCGTGCTTCATCGGGTGAGATGTTGGTCAAACGCAAGCCTATCAATAATAAAAAAAACCGGCCAAGTGCGAGTCGGACTCGCCCATGGAGGGTTCCGTAGCAGCAAGTAACATAATATAAAAGTTCTTGTAATGTGTTGTAACTTTGATCGAAGTTTTAACAATAGTGTATTTTTTTCGATTTATGACGCATTAAAAAAAAACTACTTACTAGATTTCGTTCAAACCAATTTTCGTTGGCAGTTTTTATAGTAATGTACATCATATATTTTTTTTAGTTTTATCATTCTCTTATTTTAGAAGTTAGAGGGGGGGGACACACATTTTACCACTTTGGAAGTGTCTCTCGCGCAAACTATTCAGTTTAGAAAAAAATGATATTAGAAACCTCAGTATCATTTTTGAAGACCTATCCATAGATACCCCACACGTATCGGTATGATGAAAAAAAAATTTTCGAGTTTCAGTTCTAAGTATGGGGACCCCCAAAATTTATTGCTTTTTTTCTATTTTTGTGCAAAAATCTTAATGCGGTTTACAGAATACATCTACTTACAAAGTTTCAACAGTATAGCTCTTATAGTTTCGGAAAAAAGTGGCTGTGACATACGGACGGACAGACGGACAGACAGACAGACAGACAGACAGACAGACAGACAGACAGACAGACAGATATGACGAATCTATAAGGGTTCCGTTTTTTGCCATTTGGCTACGGAACCCTAAAAAGTAATAATAATAATAATTCACCACTTTCACACGACGCAGGTCCTCACCGGACATGGTTCGTTTGGGAGTTTCCTGCACCGGATTCATGCGGAAGTGACGCCCGGGTGTCGCCACTGTGCGGAACGCCCGGAGGACACGGTGGAGCACACAGTCGAGGTGTGCCCTGCTTGGGCGGAGCATCGCCGTGCCCTCGTGGAAGCGATCGGCGGCGGAGACCTCTCGCGCCGAGCCTTGGTTGAGGCCATGGTCCGGAGCGAGGAGGAGCGGGCGATGCCATTTGAATGATTTATACCCACCAAAAAAAAAGACGATACAAGTAACTGTCGAAGAGCAGTTGTAGCGAGTGGACTGTATATTGAAACTCACTCTGTTTAATTATGATGGTTTATTAAAAACTTAAAAACACACATAGGTAGTGACAGTTTGATTTGACCCGTTACTTTCCGACTGCGTCGTGCATCGCCATGGTCGGGCCCTTTTATATGTGCCGATCCGCGGGGGGCATGAAGCGTCCATGTCCTTTTTTGTCGACCAATGGCGATGCGCGACGTGACCGAGCCGCGGAGACAGGTTCATTCCTGTCGGACTCGCGGCTCCGTCGCCCTACTAATACGCCGACAGGTTTATACAGGTTTTACAATATTATTGAGTACGAAATAGGTAGCGGCGGCGCCGCTATATTTTGATGCCGTCGTGCACACTTCTCCCGCCGTCGCCATCAGGCGACTCCGTGGGGAGCACGACGATGCGCTTCGTTGGTCTTCGAAGTACGAGTCCTCTGGTCATGACATCTACAACTCGTATCTCTCCATCTGCGCCTGGCAACACTTGCGTCACTCTTCCCTTAGGCCAGGTGTTGCGTGGAAGGTTAGGGTCGCAGATCACGACGACGTCTCCAACTTTGGGTGGGGTGCCGCTGCCGTAGGACTCCCGCCGGTTTTGAAGGAGCGGCAGGTACTCACGTACCCATCTTCGCCAAAAGACGTCTACTAGTGCCTGGGCGCGCCGCCATTGGTGCTGCGCTGTGACGTCCGCTGCGGTGAAATTACCCGGTGAGGGTACATGTGGGTTAGGGTCGATCAGAATATGGTTAGGCGTGAGGGCTTCGGGCTCATCTGGTGACACGTTGACATGCGTGAGTGGCCTGGAGTTCACCGTATTTTCCACTTCCACGAATAGCGTGGCCAAGGTCTCGTCGGACGGGTGGACTTCCTTCAGTGTGACGTACAGTGCTTCTTTGACGACCCTTACCATTCTTTCCCACGCTCCTCCCATAAACGGCGACGCGGGAGGTATGTACTTCCAGCTTATGGACCGCGCATTGGACTCACTACCTAAAGCGCTTAAGGCGCTTTCACCTAGCTCCCTATCCGCCGCTTTGAAGCAGGTAGCGTTTTCGCTCCATATTTCTTTGGGACAACCTCTCCTACCTATAAATCGCCTAAGAGCGGCGATAGCCGAGTCTGCGCTGAGCGAGCTAGCTATTTCTATGTGTATGGCTCGACACGTTAAGCAAGTAAATAAGGCTCCGTATCTTTTTTCTTTGTGCCTACCTACAGATACAGATATGGGGCCAAAATAATCTAGTCCAGTGAAAGTGAAAGGACGTACATGATGAGCTAAACGAGGGTACGGTAGGTTTCCCGTAGACGGTTTAGCCGGCTTTGCCTTTTTTATTTTACAATATAAACAGCCCCTTAAAACATTTTTCACAGACGGAACGTAGTTTTGTAATCCAAATACGCTGTCTTATCTCATTTACTGTTATCTCGGTCCCGCCATGGTGTAAACTTTCATGTATATACGCTATGTATAGCTTCGTATACCTATGCTTACCCTCGAGTATAATGGGGTTTTTTATTTCTTCATTGACGTCTTGTACCGCTGTGATTCTCCCGCGCAAACGTAGAACACATGCGTTGTCTAGGTATGTACTTAATACCGATATCGGACTGTCGCCGGGCGCCGCTTTGTTATCCTTTATGGCGGCAATTTCTTTTGAGAAGCTTTCGGCTTGCGCGCCCTTGACCCATTGTTCTTCGGCTTGTTGTATATAAGTAGCAGGTATAGGTATGTAGTTTACACTTTTATTCTTTGCCATATTTTGTGTAACTTTTTTAACAGTTTTATTTCTGTGTGTTCTTTTCCATGTTGGAGCTTTTGATGCCTTTTTCTTAGTACACTTATATTCGACATTATGTTTACATGGTCTACACAGGTCAATGAACTGAAGTACTCTTGCAGTTGTCCTTATCAGTCGTGTCCATTTGGAAAAACGAGTAATATTTGGGAGATGATCGTTCAATTTTGTGTTGTTAATTACATGACATTTGTCGCGTCCTTCGCCCGTGTCCATGGGGGCAATGACCTTTTTATTCTGTGGCCATTCATCTCTACCTTTTCTAAGGAACTCGGGGCCGCAAAACCATCTGTGTTCCGAATTAAAATGTTCTGGTGTGCTGCGTGTCGCGTCGTCTGCCACATTATCCTTCGAGGGTAACCACCTCCATTCATTTTTCTTGGTTTCCTCTTCGCTGGAAAAACTCTGAAGGTAATCATCCATATAATGATTATTTATTATTGCTGACGCGGCGGCTGGGTATTTATCAGCAAAGTCTCTAGCGTTGCGATTCTTTATGTATAACGCCGTACATGGGGATGACGTCGCGCCAAATATAACAGACGTCATGCGATATTCACCTGGCGGTCCACTTCGTTGATCGCCTCGCCATAAAAATCTCAACGCATCGCGATCGTCTTCCCTTATCTTTATCCTCATGAACATTTCTTTAATGTCGGCTGACACAGCTATTTTATTTTGACGGAAACGCATTAAAATACCGGGCAGCGATTGTAATAAGTCGGGTCCCGATAGGAGTAGGTCGTTTAGGCACAAACCCGCTGTCTTAGCTGCTGCATCGTGCACGAGTCGTGGCGGCTTGTGTGGCTTGGCTGGGTTGACCACTGGGAAATGAGGTAGGTACCAGGTTTTATTTGGCGTATATGTGTCGGGTGCCTTTTCTGCATAGCCTGAGTTAAATAAATTGTCGAGGCGTTGCAAATACTGGGTCTTGAGGTTTTCGTCCTTATCTAGGCGCCGTTCTATATTTTCTAGCCGTTTTAGGGCACCTAGGTAATTGTTTGGTATTTTAGGTTCCTCTTGTTTCCACAATAGTCCGGTCTCGAAGCTGCCATCGGGTAATCGTCGACTCTTCTGTTCTAGGATGTCTAAGGCTCGCTGTTGCGGGTCGTCTCTAGGTATCCTAGGTTCTATACCTAGTGATTCTAGTTTGAAAAAGTTTCTAATGGTTTCTTCTATTGGTTCCAGATTTTCTTGAATTTTAATGTGGCCGCAAAATGTAGCTATGACTTTATTTACAGAATACTGACACCCATGTAGCACCCAACCGAGTTTTGTGTACGATGCTACTGGTTGATCACGCGCACCTGTCCGTGTTTCTGTGGCTACTAATAAATGCCAGTTATTGGCCTATCAAGATCATTGGTCGCGCGTCTTCATAAACAAGAGTGCTACTTATGTCGTCTAAATGCATACAATTATTTATGTCCTGGGTTTGTACAGTTTGCGCCATAATTTCAAGCCTGGTCACGGTGCGCGCAGCCTCTATCTTCTGTGGGTCGCTATGGTGCTTACCTTGAATGTGGAGGCTCACTGTTCGGCTTTGCTCATGCTTGACTTCCGTGCCTATGCCTTGTATCCACATAGGACTCGCTGGCCCATCTGCACCTAAGATATCTGCTACTGACGCGTCTAACAAGGTGACTGTACTCCCGTCGTCTAACAAGGCATATGTGTCGACACTCGTATGTGGTCCGCTTAATGTGACAGGTACTATCTTTAAATACGCGCGGCGATTCTGAGACGAAATCGTTGATACATTTTCCCGCGCCGACGTAACGGTTTCGTGTGTGAAAACAGGTGTCGGCGCCGGCGTCGCTACGTTGTGTGACGCCTCAACTTTACGCTCTTTGTGCAACAGTTTGTGATGTTTCATGTTGCATTCCTTTACGTCACAAATAGGCGCTTTACACATAAACCTTCTATGTTTGTTTCGTAGGCATCTTAAGCACATGTTAGAGTTTTTTGCTATTTACCATCGAGTATCTATGTCTAGCTGTTTATATTTACTGCAATCTGGTAATTTGTGGCCGTGTTGCTTGCATGCCGGGCATTGGTCATTCGATGTTTCCTTATTCACGTTGAACGTGCGCTCAACTCTGCGCCGTTGTCGTACACCACTGGAGTCGTCGTACCCACGTTCTGGCTGAGCATACGCGCCACACTTGTCTGCCTCTTCATTCATGAACATAGACAAGAGCTTTAATACGGGAATATCTTCAGTTTTTTTATTAGCCGCGTAATCATAAAATTTGTTTTTTAATTTTGGCGTTAGTTTCTCAACGATACAATGCGACATTTCAGGGCTATGTAAATATTGATTTCTTTTTAGTGCTTCTACCGTACCCACCGTGTTTGCAATACGGCTAGCAAAAATACAAATATCCCTAGGGTTATCATTTAATTTAGGTAATGATTTTACATTATCTAACTCGGCCATAATCAAGGCCTCGGGCCTACCGAAACGTCTTTCTAGTGCGTCTAGAATGACCTGAGGGTCAGATTGACTGAACAATAGACAACCTACAGCTTCCTTTGCGGCGCCTCTGAGGCTCATCCTAATCCTAGCGACATTTTCTACATAGGAAAAATACGTGTGTGAGTCACAATACGCGGTCTTATAAGCTATCCACTCACCGGGTTTTCCGTCGAAGATCGGTAACTGCTGGAAGTATCTCGGGGGCTCTCTCGAACTGCGCGCGACCTGCGCTAGGGCCGCGGCGAGTGTCCCTACGTCTATCACTTTATCACTCACATTACCGTGTAATACTTCACTCGCGATATTGCCCTTTATTTTCGCACACACATTTTCTCCGTAGCCGTCGTCGTCGTCTCGCAGCGGTTGAGCGCTTGTCACGGCGCCGGTGTCCTTCGCTGCTTCTCTGCCGTTCCTCCCGTTGCTGACGTCGTGTGGCGGCGGCCGAGTCTCACCTCCGGGTGGCGGCGCCGGTCGCGCGAGCCACGTTCCAATCCTTACGGAGGCGAGGTCGTCTTCCAAGTCTTCGTCTTCACTCGACTCAGCTTCGGTTCTGATGCGCTGCAGCTGTATTTCTTGCAGCTCTCTCTCTGCTTGCGCTTGCTTGACTTTCATTTCAGCCAGCCGTTCTCTGGCCTCCAGTCCTGCGAGGCGCTTCTTTTTCGAAGATGTAGAACGGTGTGACCTGGTATCGCCGGGCTTGAGCGTACCATGTGTTCGCGTGGCGTCGGTGTTGGTAGTCGTCGTAGATCCGCTGCCTGTGTTTGTCACGCCGACCGAGCTCGATTCTGGTGCCGAGCTGCTGGCACCCGGTCCGGCGGTCACTAAAGGCTCTGGTTGGGTCTGTTCTCTTCTTGAGTCGCCACTACGGTTGCGTGTTAACACCATCTTCAATTTGCTGGATCTTAACGATTCGGCTTTCGAAGGACCAGAATGTGTAGCGAGTGGACTGTATATTGAAACTCACTCTGTTTAATTATGATGGTTTATTAAAAACTTAAAAACACACATAGGTAGTGACAGTTTGATTTGACCCGTTACTTTCCGACTGCGTCGTGCATCGCCATGGTCGGGCCCTTTTATATGTGCCGATCCGCGAGGGGCGCGAAGCGTCCATGTCCTTTTTTGTCGACCAATGGCGATGCGCGACGTGACCGAGCCGCGGAAACAGGTTCATTCCTGTCGGACTCGCGGCTCCGTCGCCCTACTAATACGCCGACAGGTTTATACAGGTTTTACAATATTATTGAGTACGAAATAGGTAGCGGCGGCGCCGCTATATTTTGATGCCGTCGTGCACAGCAATCTTACATGGAGACGGTTCAAGCTGCAACTTCATTTCACTTACTCAACTGTAATGCAATGTTAACAAACAGCATGCTTAGTTTGAAGACAATACACTTGACCGTTAAAGAGTTGTGTCACATGTAGATGATTTCAGTTGCAGCTTTGTGACATTAACACAACTGTGTATTGATATATAATGTCAGCAATCCACATACAGCGCGTAGCGGATATATTAATGAATAATAGTTGAATATGAATGTCAACTTGTTATCTTACCTGTTACTTTAGATCATTATTGTGGATCCAAAGTTGCGACTATAAAATCTTTCAATTACCTACTGTCAAATTGTAATTGTCCACGTGTTTCTAACACAACTAAAAGTCTAAATCAATTTGATTAGTCGAGACGTAGGTAGTGCTTAGAATAATACGAGTACCTTCCCTTTCGTTTTAAACATTATCAGTTAAATCATGCTAAGTCCTCTGGTAGTACTTAAATCGAGAAATTGGAGTGTGTAACTGGTTAAAAATCTAATAATATAGCTCAAATATTATTATGGCAAAATTATAAGTGTGTAAGAAACGGCTATTGGAAATTCAGAAAAGGTCCTCGTTTAGTACAAGCCCCACCTGGAAAAACGTCCTCGTATTGATCGTGAATATTCTAGTACTAGGTCCTCGCATCATGCAAGTAATAAGAAAAAGTGTGAAAAATTAAGTCCTCGTATAGGCGTCTCTGGTCACATAGTTAAGGTCCTCGTTTGGCTCACACACAGGTCCTCGGATGGTACTACCCAGGCGGGTTTGCGAGTGTATTTAGGTCCCCGCATCGTTTACAGAAAGTCATACTAAAAAATGTTGAGATAGCGCTATACGAATAGTCTCGTCACCCCAAATATTGTTTTCTCTTTCTTTCTGTCTTGTTAATAAGGTCGTAAGTCGTCTCTAACCTAGTTTTCTAGGTCCTCGGATTGTGACTTATGACTATAGTCCTCGTATGGGTGTCTGTACAAGTAATGGTGTGTGCGTGAGCGTTATGGTGAGGATGTGTGGAAGAGGGTGTGTTTGTTTTAAGTACCATGCGAGGACATGCGCTTGAATACACAAGGCACATCCGAGGACCTTTTCAATGCGAGGACCTTTTCGTACGTCCTCGGATGGCCCGACCTAGTTCATCGTATTCTACGTTCGATTTTGAACCTTTCTATATACTTAATAAGGAAAAGTTGATATCAACCTTGGTGGACCTCGGTTTGGTTGCGAAATTTCATGTTCACACACGATCGTGTGTAACCGCTAGGCGGCGCCACTTAAAATTTTTACACACGACTTTTAACACTTCAGTCATGTTTTTAGTACCTTGTGGAGACTTATGTGTAAATCTTCACACAAATGTCCTCGGATTGGTAGCTTTTCCAGACAGTGTGTATGTAAGTCCCCACATGGGTAGCTTTTCCAGACAAGTGTATTTAGGTCCCCATTTGGATAGGTTTTCCGTGTGTATTGATTATTGAAATTTCAAAAGTATCGAAACTTCTGTTCTGAGAGAGTAAAACTTCGGATGGTTTTTTACGTAAAAGTATGTCATAATGTACAGTACGAGACTTGACAATGCACAATATATATTGTTTTTGAGAAAGGAATTAAAAATAAAATATGTCATGCACTGAAAAACAATACACTAAGTTCTAGAATTTCAGTTTATTTAACCAAAGAGTTCTTATACATTGCTAGATGTCCTGAAACATTATTCTGAGTGCAATTAATTATCTATAAAAAAAGTCTATTTAATTCAATCGGTTTTAAAATTAACCTAGCCTTTGGCATGAAGAATTGACTACTACATCCTTGATAATTTTTTTTTATGGTGGGAAAAAATCATGCATTGACATCCCCCGCTCTTGGGCAGAGCGGGAGATAGTGTCAGACTCTTACTGACTAAAAGACCCACCCCGTTCCTTCTAGCCTTCGTACCGGGGCTCGAGCGCCCTTTCGGATAACCCTAGCCCCAGTAGGCTTCGACCCGGCTGGGTCCCTGCTGTTGCTGACAACTCCTTGAGGCGCGCGGGAACAGTGTGCGCCGTCGACGACTTGGGCTTGGTTCGGACAGTTACCGGACGGCCGGACAGTGAGCTACCCATTGCTCACTGTCCGCAAGCCCGCGCCTACGGTAGCCGGAAATCGGGATCAGAATCCCGGCGGGCGCGGCGGCGGCGATAACGCCGTTGCCTGATGCGTTCGGCCTCCTCCTTTGCGAGCATTACTGCTTCGCAGAAGTCGGCGACCGCCTGCCACTCCTCCTCGCTCCGGTCCATGGCCTCAACCAAGGCCCGGACGTCCTTGATATTTGGCCGATCTTAAGTAGAAAGCAAAAATTGATCCGCATTTTATGCCCTTTTATTAATTGCCATACTCAATTTTATTACATAAAATAGTAAACATATCAATGATAAACATAACTCTTTCAGTTAAGAGGGACCACTCCGATCAGCTGATTGAATACAAGTCTAAACGATACTAAGAAGGCCAAAACTCTCTCAATTGCTTGAGGTAAATAAGAGTGTCTTGTGCAGAATAAACATTACTTTTTCTTAGATAACAAATACATGGCGAGCATAATTTTGAAAATAATAAGCTTGTTAATTTAAACTTATTAAATTAAAGACATAAAATACTCGAAAATTACAATTTAAAAACTTTTAAACTATAAATAAATAGCGTTTTTTTTTACCGGGTAAAAATCATTTAGATGACATCCCCTGCTCTTGGGCGGAGCGGGAGATAGTGTCAGACTCTTACTGACTAAAAAACCCACTCCATTCCTTCAACAGTGCGCGCCGTTGACGACTTGGGTTTGGTCCGGACGGTTACCGGACAGTCGGACAGCGAGCTACCCATAGCTCGCCGTGCGCAAGCCCGCGCCTTCGATGGCCGGAATCGGGATCGAAATCCCGGCGGGCGCGGCGGCGGCGATAACGCCGTTGCCTGATGCGTTCGGCCTCCTCCTTTGCGAGCATTACTGCTTCGCAGAAGTCGGCGACCGCCTGCCACTCCTCCTCGCTCCGGTCCATGGCCTCAACCAAGGCCCGGACGTCCTTGATATTTGGCCGATCTTAAGTAGAAAGCAAAAATTGATCCGCATTTTATGCCCTTTTATTAATTGCCATACTCAATTTTATTACATAAAATAGTAAACATATCAATGATAAACATAACTCTTTCAGTTAAGAGGGACCACTCCGATCAGCTGATTGAATACAAGTCTAAACGATACTAAGAAGGCCAAAACTCTCTCAATTGCTTGAGGTAAATAAGAGTGTCTTGTGCAGAATAAACATTACTTTTTCTTAGATAACAAATACATGGCGAGCATAATTTTGAAAATAATAAGCTTGTTAATTTAAACTTATTAAATTAAAGACATAAAATACTCGAAAATTACAATTTAAAAACTTTTAAACTATAAATAAATAGCGTTTTTTTTTACCGGGTAAAAATCATTTAGATGACATCCCCTGCTCTTGGGCGGAGCGGGAGATAGTGTCAGACTCTTACTGACTAAAAAACCCACTCCATTTCTTCAACAGTGCGCGCCGTTGACGACTTGGGTTTGGTCCGGACGGTTACCGGACAGTCGGACAGCGAGCTACCCATAGCTCGCCGTGCGCAAGCCCGCGCCTTCGATGGCCGGAATCGGGATCGAAATCCCGGCAGCGGCTGGGGCGTGAGCGCCTCATGCGGTCGACCTCCTCCTTTACTAGCATTACTGCTTCGCAGAAGGAGGCGACCGCCTGCGACTCATTCTCGATCTGGACCATGGCCTGTACCAAAGCCCGGCGCGAGAGATCGCCACCGCCGATCGCCACATGGACACGGCGATGCTTCAACCAAGCGGGGCACACTTCTACCGTGTGCTCCGCACAAATCCGGTGCAGGTATGCTGCCGAACTTACCATGCCCGGTGAGAACCTGCGTCATGCGGAAGGTGAGGACGCCGTGAGGTCTTTCCAGCCACGCCTCAAAGAGGGGACTTACCGCCATAATTGTGGCGTGCCGAGTACTGGGTTGCGATAGTCGCTGACGCCATTCCATCATGAGATCCCGCCGGAACTCTGTTCACCATGCCACGACCTGTCGGGGCAGCGGGACTTTCGCCCCGGCGCCGGCGTTGCATCTCCACGCGCAAATTGTTCATGCGTGCAAGGACTGTTGCCTCCAGATCCCATGGTGGCAGGTCAGCAAGAAGGCTCGCCACTTTGCGGGAAACCATGCGGTATCTCCGTACCATCTGTATTGCCATGACCCTCAGGCATGCGTTCAGCTGGGCTCTCGGTTGCTGACGCAGCGACGGCGCCCACACTGGCGACCCATAAAGGGCCATGGACCGAACGATTCCTGCGTAAAGCTTCTGGCAGTAGGCGTCTAAACTCCCCAGGCCCCGGTTGGGCAAGAGCCGCTTGAGCCAGTCCGGTTCAGTTTAAGTGCCAGATCTCAGAAGTGCTGCACAAAATTCCACTAGCTGTCGAGGACGAGTCTCAGGTGCTTTATCGTTGACCTGACCCCAATGTGAACTCCTCCTACCGTTAATTGGGAACCCGATGGTGGCGCGTTCCAAAGGCCGTGGAAACACATAGCCTCGAACTAGTGCAGTACCACCTCGAGTCCCAACTGCTGGATCCTATCAACGACTATCGCAACCCCGCATGCTGCTAGATCGTCCGCAGCCTGGTACAACTCTCCCTGCGCTAGAACTAGCGAGTCGTATTTTGCTGGGGGCGATCGGTAGCGGCGATCCCTCGCACTTGGCCTTGTTACAAGCCATGGTCCGGAGCGAGGAGGAGTGTCAGGCGGTCGCCTCCTTCTGCAAAGCAATAATGCTAGCAAAGGAGGAGGCCGAGTTCCCGCGCGCCTCAAGGAGTGGTCAGCAACACAACTAAAATTCTAAATCAATTTGATTAGTTGAGACGTAGTGCTTAGAATAATACCTTCCCTTTCATTTTAAACATTATGAGTTAAATCATGCTAAGTCCTCTGATAGTACTTAAATCGAGAAATTGGTGTGTGTAACTGGTTAAATATCTAATAATATAGCTCAAATATTATTATGGCAAAATTATAAGTGTGTAAGAAACGGCTATTGGAAATTCAGAAAAGGTCCTCGTTTAGTACAAGCCCTACCTGGAAAAACGTCCTCGTATTGTTCGTGAATATTCTAGTACTAGGTCCTCGCATCATGCAAGTAATAAGAAAAAGTGTGAAAAATTAAGTCCTCGTATAGGCGTCTCTGGTCACATGGTTAAGGTCCTCGTTTGGCTCACACACAGGTCCTCGGATGGTACTACCCAGGCGGGTTTGCGAGTGTATTTAGGTCCCCGCATCGTTTACAGAAAGTCATACTAAAAAATGTTGAGATAGCGCTATACGAATAGTCTCGTCACCACAAATATTGTTTTCTCTTTCTTTCTGTCTTGTTAATAAGGTCGTAAGTCGTCTCTAACCTAGTTTTCTAGGAGGTCCTCGGATTGTGACTTATGACTATAGTCCTCGTATGGGTGTCTGTACAAGTAATGGTGTGTGCGTGTGTGGGAGTGAGATGGAAGTGAAATTAGGAGTGCTGTCAGTTTATATAGTCTTACTCATTTGCAACTATCTGAAAATGATCCTTTCTGTTTCGTCGTAGGAGAGTGTGAGGAGCCAGTTCTTTATAATCTTTTTACAAAGGGGTATTTTGAGGTCTATTATATCGCAGTTCTTTACAGCTTCGTTATATATGCGTGGGAAGAACGTCTTGCCATATGTTTCGAAACACACATATTATTATAGATAAATTATACCCATACAAAGAACAAATTATTGTTCTCATCACACAAACATTTGTCTTGGGTAGGAATCAAACCCACAACTCGTTCAGGCTCAGAATGTCCCTTTCCCAAAATGTCCCTTGCTTTCAAATAGTCCCTTTCCCGAAATGTCCCCTTCCCAGAATGTCCCTTTCCCAAAATGTCCCTTTCTCAAAATGTCCCTTTCCCAAAATGACGCTTTCTCAAAATGTCCCTTTCTCAAAATGTCCCTTTCCTTCGACAGCAAGACTTTTAAACATATATCAGGAATATGAGTACGAAATACAAACAAAAAAAAGAAATTTCTTATTTTTTTTTAATATGTGTAATGTCTAAACTAAACTACAAACAATATTGCTATCTATTATACATTATAGAAAACGGGTACAATACTCTATTTTGGAGTACGGTTGGCAACTCTAACTGCTCACCGTGTTGGAGAGCGTCCACGTGATGTTTAATAAATAATGAACTTTATTAAAATTTTATAAAAAACATATTTACAAAAAAAAACCGGCCAAGTGCGAGTCGGACTCGCCCATGAAGGGTTCCGTAGCAGCAAGTAACATAATATAAAAGTTTTTGTAATGTGTTGTAACTTTGATCGATGTTTTAACAATAGTGAATTTTTTTCGATTTATGACGCATTAAAAAAAACTACTTACTAGATTTCGTTCAAACCAATTTTCGTTGGCAGTTTTTATAGTAATGTATATCATATATTTTTTTTAGTTTTATCATTCTCTTATTTTAGAAGTTAGAGGGGGGGGGACACACATTTTACCACTTTGGAAGTGTCTCTCGCATAAACTATTCAATTTAGAAAAAAATGATATTAGAAACCTCAGTATCATTTTTAAAGACCTATCCATAGATACCCCACACGTATGGGTTTGATGAAAAAAAAATTTTTGAGTTTCAGTTCTAAGTATGGGGACCCCCAAAATTTATTGCTTTTTTTCTATTTTTGTGTGAAAATCTTAATGCGGTTCACAGAATACATCTACTTACAAAGTTTCAACAGTATAGCTCTTATAGTTTCGGAAAAAAGTGGCTGTGACATACGGACGGACAGACAGACAGACAGACAGACAGACAGACATGACGAATCTATAAGGGTTCCGTTTTTGCCATTTGGCTACGGAACCCTAAAAAACAAGGCCGTCTAAGCAAGCTAGCAGATAGACATGCGTTCTTAGTACATACTAACATTATTCAATCGTCCACATTTCCTTCGTGAGAAAATACGTGACGCCTGGCGGCCCTGGGATCTTACCCTATTAGTTTGAATTTCGAGTCAACTTGTTCGATGCACGTATATTTTAATTCACAATGTTGACGATTTTTGATGTTCCAAATTCAAATCTCATTATTCCCTAGGGATAGAATAACTTGCTTTAAGTGAGGTTTGTATGACGTATAAAACGACATTACCTATCGAGCAGGTGGTGTAAAAAAAAGTATGAATCAAGGTTTTCCGGATGCTGAAATAAGCAAGGTAACTGGAAAAACAAGAAAAGGACAAAAAGAAAAGCCGTAGTCACACGTTATGAAAGTGTTTCGGTTGGTGCCTATAACGTGTGACTAACTTTAATCACTCACCGCAATACCCCGCTGAATAGTGATGATCCTTCACCTTTGCACTAAAAACCGGACCGGGAGTCACCCGTTGCCTCCCCAAACCTACGGCCCAAATCCACCAGAAACTTGTAATCCACTTGGAAGACTTTGGTTTTTTTTCGGAAGTGTTTTTTTTTTTTAAACTGATGAATAATAAGTACTTCATACTACACCCTGTTTAGGTATACTTATATGTACGTACCTATAGTTGGACAGTAGACGGCGTTCAATATAATTAATATTAGGTAATATTGAATAGACAGGACAGGACAGGACACGACGGGATAGGACAGAATAAACTTTATCGTAGACCAAAATGACATTAAAAAAAATTTTACATCACCTGCTCATAATTTCCTATTATAATCTTATATAACCCTCCCTTAAAGCAAGTCATTCTGTCCCTAGGGAGGGAGATAATTCAGTACTACGCGTTCCAAATGAGAATAGGAGCGCCGGCCATGTTGTGACGTTACGTCTTACTGTCAAATCGAAGAAATTGAGTAGGGTGAGCAAAAAAAGAAATTAGTTAAATTTAATTTATTTACGAATCATGAACGAAAAATCTCTGATCAAAATCCAGTTCTTCAATTTTGCTGATCTTTACGTAACTGTGTGAAGTGTGTGAGTAGTGGCGTCATCACCGTCATCATCACTGCTGCTGTCCCTTATAAAATTAAACATGGATAAAAGAGGTTTTTAATATTTATAGCACTAACTGTTGTTTTAAATCAAAATAGGCATTATTACCTGTATTTATAACAAAATTCAATCTGGATACTCAGTCGCACGAAGAAACACCAACAACGAAGATAAAATGGCAGATGGCAATTTGAATTTTGAATTTAAAATGTAGCCAATAATGAAAATAAAAAGAAAGTATGTAGTATAATTTGTTAAATAATTATTATGAATATCTTTTTTATCTATTCCTTAATATGACTTACTTAAGGGTTTAACAAAATCATTAAAACGCAAATAAGCTTTTTTTGCAAACCGTACTTTTCAATCAAAATTTGACAGATCGAGTTTATTGACTTTCCTATTCTCATTTGGAACGCATAGTATGGGCGATCCCTAGGGAATAATGAGATTTGAATTTGGAACGTCAGTAAAAATCAAAAACATAAAAAACAAGAAAAAGAAAGAATAAAATGAAAAAACTAAATGAATGTTTAAGAATTAAAATGATGTGTTAAAAATCGAACTGAATGGCCAGTTCAATTTTCGATAATAAAAAAAGAATAAAATGTGGTTCCTGACAAGTCTCTATGAATGAGCGGGAGCGATACAGACCCACCAACTTATCAGTGAACTGAGTGGTAGCGACACCGTCGCTTTAGTGTTGCAAATTAATAAAAGTTACAAATGTCAGCTAATAAACTAGGTAAACATATAAACATAATTTTATTATTTTAAACAATACCTAACATTGTTTTATAATAATAAAATGCTAATATAAGTACTAAATAGTCTTCAAAATTAGGAAAATTAATGTAGGTAGATACATACATTAGCTTTTTCTCTGGCATTCAATTGATATAATGTAGGTACCCCACTTACAAACTAAATGTTTAGCAAAGTAGGCAAATGAAATTTAATTGGGAATCAAACGAGCTTACCTGTTAAGCGAAGTCTTGATTCTAATTTTATGAGCGCCGACACTGGAATGTAATTGTATTATTAGATTAGATTACATTGTAGTATATCTCCTTCTGGGCTAAACACGCGAAGTTTAGAGTTTTTTAAAAAAAATATTTAGCAAAATAGCCTGGTAACACCACTCGACTTACTTGTCACTTATTTTAGAGATTTATCGGAGAAGGAGCAAGCTGTCTTTTGGACAGGCTTGTTCCCACATACTTACATTCACTGTTTTCCTGCAAGGATAACTGTGAGTTAGGTAAGGATAATTATTGCAGCTTTTGGGTTACTAAAACTAGTGGCGGGTGGGTAATTACATTCCAGTGTCGGCGCTCATAAAATTAGAATCAAGACTTCGCTTAACAGGTAAGCTCGTTTGATTCCCAATTTTATTTCGCGCCGACACTGGAATGTAATTGTATTATTAGATTAGATTACATTGTAGATGTTTAGAGTTTGCTGCAATAATTAATTGTTACGTTATTATTAGTAATGGTACTATCAACTCAAATGCGGTTTCTCTTTTATAGTAAGTTATGAGTTGATTTACTGAGAGGCTGCTAAGATATGTCTAACTTATCCATTGTGTGAGGTGTCCTCGAATTGTTGTAGAATATATTTGATTCATTGGTAACTGATTTAGATGTGAGACATGTTATCTTTAACGAGGGTAGTTATTATTATTCTTGATAATAGTCACTCATGTTTTATCAGTTTGCTTTTGAAGGTATTATATCATTACTGTTGGATATTTTACTTCTTGGTAATTAGTACGGTCATTGTTATATCTAGCCGTTGATGTCTGTTGTATAACAAGGTTTTTACAATTAAATGTAGTCAGCCAAAAATTACTTGGTTTTATATTAGTGCTGTTCCTATTTAGCACAGCGACAATTTGTTAAAGTTTGTTAAAGCACAGTAATCTCATTAGTTATTTTTATTTTATTTATAGTGATGTTTTACTATTTAGGCGTGATAAGCTGTTTTTTTGATAGGGTTGTTTTATGGCAGTCATTTGTTGCAAGTCCATTCTACATTGTGAGATCAGGAAGAGATCTTCTCGTGTTCTGGGAAAAAAAACACTCATTGCGGAATATTACAGCAGAATCAAATGTTACAGAGACTAAGTAGAGAAATTACATTACATTTTTCATATATTTAGCCTTGCCTTACATTAGACAATGCATTTAGGTGCGTGTATTATACATTGCAGCTCATTCATAATTTTCTTTTTTAAAGATAATAAAGTCTATTCATCTCTAAGTTACATTTGTGTTGACATTGTAGTGACTGGTATGAAAGTATAGCTTACGAATTTTATTATTATTATTTTTTATTTTCTACTGCATGATACAGATAGTATACCTACATTTGTTTCAGCATGTATGTGTAAACTTGTATATATGCTTACACTTGTAGTTGTGTGCTGATCTACTTAAATTTACGAAAATTTTATGCCTATGAAGGCAATTTTATGTCATTTATTTATGCCTCCCAAAATGGAAGTTAATGCGATTGTTTTCCTCTGTCAGTATAGCATTTTTATGTCACAGCTTAGAGGGCTTCATGTAGTGTCGACAGACTTGCCTAAACTTCCTACTAGGGATTAGGTATCTAGAGAAGTTGTAAGGTCACTGACCTTTCGCGGTGGCCTCTGTGGGACTAGTTGGTCTTTGGGATGCAATTGCTCCCCCCCCCTCTTTTTTGTTTCTTATAAATGCCATTTTACTTGTGTGTTGGTAAGTTCAGTTTTGATGGTACTTAAGTCACTGCCTCAAGTAGTTTTTTTTTTTTTTTTTGTAATATCGATGAAATAAAATATGTTTATTCTACCTGAATAAACACGAAATAAATTAAAAGTATCAAAGAAACTAAATTAATTTGCTGTGGCGCACGTGTGGACCGGGCATACGCTTGTGTTACACAGTTACACCATAGACATATGTTAGTTACTCTAGGTTGTCTACTGCATTTCTGACACCGTTTGACAGTGACAGTACAAAGTAAACAATATTTGAGAAAACATAATTTCATTAATATATGATACACATATAGGCATACAGGTATAATATCATGCTATGTTTGGTGAGACATTTTGTTTCAAAATTGGTGGGTATTCCATTGCATGTTTTGGGAATGTCTGAGTAATCTGACATAAATTGTAACATTTAATTTGTTTTATTAAATGGTAGATAGTTATCTACTTTCATGTTCAAGTTTTAGGCTCAGGAGCCATGTACACTGAGAAGTGGTATTCATATTATGTCTCCCAGCAATCATGATTCATTTAAAGAGATTGTTTGATTACCATAGAAGTGAGTCATTGGCGCTTGAAGTAGGTAGTTTTGATGAAGTTGTTGTGCTATGCACCTATTGAGATTTGTGTTTGAGGTATGAGAGTTCTTAATGGAATGCATCAGAAGTAGTGTTTCTGTGGTCAAGTTGTCTAGTCATGAAAAAGTTGTTCTTAGGTATTATTGATAATAGGACAATTTCCTTCCATATTATATAAAACTTGTTTTAATCACAGAAGATATTGCCAATTTATGACAAATTAGTTCTGGAAATATTATACAGGTGCAGATCAAATTGAATCTGAATTCTGTTATTACTGTTTTGTAACAACAAAGTTATCCCTATTTATTTCAACATAATATGTTGATAGGGTGTCTATTTATTTGTTTATTTATTAGGAGCACCAACCATATATTTGCAAAAGATTTTGTGTCTAGGTAGTCAGATTTATAGCACTATAATTGTAAATTTCAGGCATATACTGCTTGTGCAGTTTGACATTCATTTATAATGAATTTTCACTTTATTGACTGATTTAAACGTTAAGTTGGGTTAGCCTCGTACCATTTTGTTTTTACAATTGTTTAAAAATATATCAAAGTTTATTTCGATATTTTGTTGTTGTATTCCATTATAAGCTTGTTGCTGACTTACTCCCTTGTGTAATATGAGTAAGTAGAGCAGGTGGTTTTGTCAGCCAATCTGACCACAGTAATACACAGTGCTTCACGCTTCTGTTTCCAGTGGTAAGCAATTCCTCAAATCGCTTAGTCCAGCGATTGACCACACCAGTTGTAGTATTGTTTTCATACATCAAGTATTCTAAGGTGCTGGGGTATTGAATATTATTATACTATTGAGACTTTGGAAGCTTGTAGTTTCTCAGAATTGCTGTTGGTGTTCACAGAGGACTTAACTTAAAATTTTCTTAGGGTTTGCTTCCATAAGAGGTCAACTTGCATACTCTTTGAGCAAGGTTTTACCATAAAATTAAGTACTAAATGTGTGGAGTGATGTGCTGTATCTATGAATTTAATTCATTTAAATCATATCAAGATTTTCCATAGATTCTATTGTATGGGTCCTGTAAAACTTAATGGTATTAGTTGTTATATAGTGTTATTTGCTATTAGTAAGCATATCCTGTGTAGATTGTTGATGAAATAGTTAAGTTACTTAGTGCATAAGTAATATTATTGTCAGCATCGCATACTCCGTGGTCAGTGCACAACATAGCCATCGAGAAAAAATATATTTTCTACTGAATGGCCATTAGTACTGTTTGACTTAACTCAGTTTTGATAATTGATCTAATTCAAATATATTTATTTGCTATCAATGTAGGTACTGATATGAGATGATACATAGTGACAGGTTTCCGCTACGCCACATGTATCTTTTATGTTTTAGTTAATTTAACAATTAACTCATAACAGTGCTGGGGTGGTATACTGCAAGCATCTTGCACTTAGCTTATCCCCACTGTGGCAATGTTTTCCATCAGCGTTGCAGACATACTTGGTAAGGATGTCAATTATTCTGCCTTCTCTCAATGGTTTTGGGTTGGCTTCTAGTCCAACAATTAGATACAGGTAGGTATCTGCCGACAATCAAGCTAGGTACAGCAGAATAACTTATGGTAATTTTGAATATCTCGTATTCTTTAGCATTTTATGCTTAGAAGACTTTATGATTTAAATTACAGGCCGTGTGCTGCTAACCACCTCATAGTGGTTTGGAATATCTTGTATTCATTAGCATTTTATGCTTAGAAAAGTTTATGATTTAAATAACGGACAGTGTGCAGGTTACCACCTCGCAGTTGTTTGGAATATCTCGTATTCATTAGCATTTTATGCTTAGAAAAGTTTATAATTTGAATAACAGACAGTGTGCAATTTACCACCTCATAGTGGTTTGAAATATCTCGTGTTCGCTAAGAGTTAAATGTTTTGTAGCGATCTACACATAGGTGGTGTACTGTTTTGTACACAGATGGGTAATTTTGAACTTGGCCTTCCCGAGGCCTTTATAGGTACTGATAAAGTAGGTTTTCCCTATTTCTGTTCTTTAGATTAAAGCATGGGACTCACCTGTTATGACGGATTCATACCAGAGTAGCAACGTGAAAATGACGCCGCTAAGAGTATCGCGTACTATCTGGTAGGTCACAATCAGTTTAGCGCGTGAATATGACGTCGCTAATGGTATCTCGTACCCTGATTGGAGATTGAACAAGGTTTCAACTCGCAAGTCTTAGCTGCAGTGTTCACTATGATCACCTAGTGCTTGGAACAGGCACAGTGAGGATCGCGTCCTCGGTGACCAGTTTCAGGTGGTCTTTCTCACGCCTTGAGCTGTGGAAAGTTTCAGGGTATAAATCCAACTTGTCTGGATATCGGAAGAGATTGTACTCCTTCCTTGATGTGTTTATCGTGGCATTCTTCGTCCTTTGTGAATGTAGATTCCAGGTTTCGACAGACTTCAGCGTTGAAATCCGATAATGTACAAAGCACTTTGTAGTATCACTTTGAATTTTGTTAATTTGCTAAAAAAAAAGGTCCCGTTTCACGTATTTTTAGTGGGTAATTGGATGTATCACTTTGGATTTTGTTAATTTGCTAAAGAAATACTATTTTATGAATTATAAAAACATAATTAGACAGGAGAAAATTTTTTACTCGCGCTATTTTACCCGCGAAGAAAATAAGTGACAAGTAAGTCGAGTGGTGTTACCAGGCTATTTTGCTAAATATTTTTTTAAAAAAACTCTAAACTTCGCGTGTTTAGCCCAGAAGGAGATATACTACAATGTAATCTAATCTAATAATACAATTACATTCCAGTGTCGGCGCGAAATAAAATAACTTGCAAATAAACGTTATATTAAAAAAAAACTAATTCTGCATTTTGCATAAGTACCTACTTAAATGGATTCAGAAGTTACAAGCTTGATACAAAAAACCCATAGTTTAGTACACACAAAGACCCAAGAAATCTGACCCACGTGACAGCAGAAGGTAATATAAGACATCCTAAAAGTTAGACAAATTTGAACCTTCTGCAATTAGCAGAAGATACATGATAATTAATTCGGAGCACAATAATTTAAACGAATATAACGAGAGGTAGGTAGTCAAATATTATAGAATACTGTCACGTCAATTTGATCTTTACGAGGTAACGTTAAGGTTGGTAAACTTTGAATACGGTTTTGTATCATAATGCACTTGTTAATTTCAACAAGATGTCGTAAGTTAAATTAGTCTAATGGTCATAACAGTAGACTTATATTGACATGGTCGTAAGTTCAAATCCGTCGTGTTTCTTTTAGTAGTTTTGTGTTTATAATATTGGATTATGATTTTTGAAATCAAATTATAATTTATATTAAGTTAATTTAATAAATTTAAATTAACTATTCAAACGTAAAAGCAACATGAATAAAAAACAAAAATGGTTATGATAGGTAACGATTTATTCAACTAATATTTACAATTTACCTAAAAAAATATTTACTCGTCTAATAGACATAATTTAAATAACTATATATATAAAGGTAAAACATATAACAGAAGTTACAATTTTAAACTGCTTTTGATATGGTAGAATTATTTGTAATACAGTTTTGAGCAGGAAAAAAAACTGTTTATTTATTTCAATAGTTCTAATGAAATAATAATTTTATTTTTAAAGAAGAGTTTAATGGTGTGAATCAACATGTTACATGATTAGAAATATATAATATTTCTATTTTATAACAATAGCATCACTGCATTAACTATCATATCTGCTCAAAAAATCAAAGTGAAAATAGCATATTTAGTGCTGACATTTTAACTAATTTACATCTTTTATGTAACATTTTAAGTTTGATTATGAAAGAAATAAAGATCAGTTAATTTATTTTAAAAACACTTCCTAACAAATTAAGATTATTATGATTTATTTAAACAATACACTACACATAAGCACTGGCAAGAAGGTATTGTGGCTGCTTACAAGAAGTAAATAATTATCCATTGTTGCTTACAAGCACTGATGACATTACGTCACGTAATATTTATTACTGAATGGGCCACCAATTTCTACAAGATAACCAGGTTCCACAGAAGACATTCAACACAAGTAACCCAGAGTTATACCCGCCACTTCCATAAGGCAGTATAATAACATGGTGTTTTCAGAGATAGAAATCCTGATATTCTTGGGCAAAATGGACTTGACGGATGACCAGCAGTTATTTCAATTTTACGTCCTGACTTGTATTGTTTGTTATAGTTTTAAACCACAATCTGACAGTATTTCTCTGAAACAAAGAAACGAAACAGAAGTTACTTTATGTGTAAGTATAATTAAAAAAGAGGTTTGATTACGTCACAGCATAAAAAAGTGTAAGTTTAAAAAAGAAGTATAAATTAAATGGGAAAATAGACACTTACCTACTGCTATATTAAGATTTCTCCTATCAATCTCTCCGAAAACCAACATTCTCCTCATGTAAATAGATTATTTAGTATTTTAGAACTAGATATATAAAAATATTCTAAATAAAGACATTGTTTTACGCAATTTAGTAAGGCAACGTAAAAATTGTTTGCACGACGTCACTGCTATTGAACGTCGACTGGTTTTTGCTTTACTAAAACGGCTTATTTTTATTCCTCTAGCCTTAATCTAAGTAACAATTGAATACCAGTTTTATGATGAATACGTATATTTATCTTGACTACCCGCTTATTACAAGTCAGGCCAAATTATTCCAAATATGTTTGAAGAATATTTAGTTCTTTGATTGTTACTTAAAATAATAAAAAAAGTTCTGAATGGAAAGCAAAACAATATACAGGGTATGAGAATTGAACTCGTGCCTTATTGCGTCAAAGTCTTTACACAGATCAATAAGCCATACTATCTTGTTTAAGAATACCAAAATAAGCTATCATTAGTTACTACATTTTAAAATACCAATAATAAACTTTAAGTCTAAGCACATAAGAACCAAAATTGCTTAATAAGTAGTTATTTATACCATTATTATATCCCTTTATAAATGTGTTTGATTATATTATTAAAAATTGTATTTTAATTTTTGACTTTGACCATTTACTTACTTTATATATATATATATTTTAAATATAGTGAAATAATAAACATTTTATTTACTTGCAATATTTTGTTTCATTTTTATACAAACTGACCATTTCTCGACTTTTGTCATTAAAGAAAAGTAAAAAAATATAACCAAAACACAAAAGATGGAAAACAAAAAGTATGACGTTTAAATTGAGATTTGAACCCGCTACACCTGCGTGTCAAGTCGCTGCTATTGCCACTGGACTAAATGGTTTCTTATAGGCGGTGTTGAAATTCAACCTTACTTGTAATGCTGGACGCAATATTATGGTCCATTTACAAGCAGTTGATAAGACTCACGGAATTAGCTAAGTTAACTTTTGTCACTGACGTGCCATTTTCTTTTATAAATCTACCCTCACACTAGGATAGCAAGATTTATCGAAATGCTGGCACAAAGGATTTTCATCTTTAATGACAACAAAATAATGATTAAAATAGCTTATCAAACGGGTGGGTCATCCCTCTTAGGGCACCAATAGTACTAGCTTCTCTATTTAAACAAAACTCAAATATCTAGACACTCAAGATGTGTCCTGTAGGACATGACCTAGTTAATAGATAGAATAAAACAAAAGTTTCATCATCATCATCAACTCATATACGTCCCCACTGCTGGGGCACGGGCCTCCCTTAACGATGTGAGGGGTAAAAAAAAACAAAAGTTTGCTTAACAATAATTTATTAGAATCCCGGTTTACAATAATTATGATCTTTTGATGAACTTGCACGCCCAACTTCATCCTGGCTGTGAGGCCATACGCCGCTTATATCCATGTCATCATTATCACTGTCACTTTCAGTTTCCGAATCACTTATCACTTCTATAATGAACGGTTTATCCAAATACACATCATGCTTCAAATATTCTGCTTGTAACTTGCGAACATGATTGCAATGCTGAGCCCACTCACTAACCGTTATACTTTCAAAAGCTTCTTGAACTAGGCGGGGAATCTCAGAATTTTTGTGTTCAATATTTACATCAGCAACTTTTCTTTTCATCGAGCGCCATATTAATTCGATGGGATTGAGATCACAATGATACGGAGGTAAGTACAAGCATTTGTGTCCATTTTCTTCTAATATTTTTTCAAATTCATACACAGGTTCAGGCTTATTTCTTTTAATTATTTCTAACAGCTGAAGTTTCGTCAACTCCTCTCCGTAGTCAATTTTATTTTGTGTCAACCATAATTGCATCTCTTTCTTTAAAGAATCAGTATTTGGTATTTTATTTACACAAATACGGTGACAAGGGGCATTATCCATTACTATTATTGATGGCTCTTGTAAATTAGGCACAAGTTTTTCAATAACCCACTTTTTAAAGTTAGGACTATTCATGTCGTCATGATAGTCACCACTTTTTGTGTTAGACTTAAAAACTAGTAGAGCATTTTGGACAAATCCGGTATGGGGCTCCCGCATGAACAATAATATATCTTTGCCCTTTTGATACAGGCTCTAACACTCCATCTACACCCTCTCCTTGCCAGCATTTACCTGATGTATGCGATGAATGTAAATAGATTTCATCTAAATAAATTAGCGGCCGAGCATGCAAGTATTTTGCTCTCCAAGCTGATACTTCATTGCGCTCCATGAGCATTTTACGATTAGACTGCGACTTTTTAAAAAGAAAACCCATTTTGTGGAGCAGCTTTCGTAGACTTTCTCTTTGTCCCGTGTAATTTATTTCTGTTTTTAAGACCTCTAGGAGCTTCTTAACAGTCGGTAACTTGCTTTTATTAGAGTAAAATTCATGTACTTTCCTCCGGATAACTCCCATGTCAAAATCATCAACATGAATAAACCCACTTTGACGTTTCCTCTCCTTGCCTGGGGTCCGAATTTTTGTACCAGCTTTTTCTGCTGCATGCCCTTCTTTAACTATTTTTGAAATTAGCCCTTGACTCACACCTGAAATATAGACAAAATTAATTAAGTATTTACTGTAGTTAAAATATTAAATGTAAGAATGAGTAACTATTTTTTATGCGGCTTGCGTACATTTGTACGCGTCACGTAAGAAGAACGCTGGAAGGCAGTGGAGTGGAGAGAATTTACGCTAAGCCAAACGTACCTATGCGGGAAAGCCCCTCAGATTATTCCAGCGTTCTTTTTACGTGACGAGAACCGGAAGTTCCGTGGTAGTTGAATCACTCAGCTTTATATTTTTTAAGTTACAGTTACGTTAAAAAGTAATCAATGAAAAAAATATCGGGTAATTTACAAACAGAAAGTAGACAACACTAACCTGTAGCTGCCGAAATTCGTTTGTATACTTGATTAAATGGAATAATCGGAGCCTCCGCCTTTCTTCAAAAAAGGCTTTGACCTTAAGAATGATGCTTCGCGCATCACTTTTAATCGCTTTCGGCATATTAAACGCTGAAAATGTAGAAATATCGCAACAGAAAACAAAGAGCACCCGAATGTAGTAGACACTGACAATCGAATGACATTTCAACATAGCGGCCGTAGTTCCCATTTTCTCCATTTCACAAATAAGTTGGTAAGACAGTAAAGAAAATTAAAACTATAGAATAGGGTACTGAATTTATTGAATGTAGAGTTTTAGAAGATTAGCTTATTAATCGCCATAACACCATAACACTAATTTCAAGTCGTTTGTGGTGCGGGTGCCAACTCATCATTTGGACACCTTCCTCAAAAGAGAGTTTTGGCCGAAGGGTGTCGTGTATTCACGATTTCGTGGTAGGATACCGACCTCGCAGCGGAACACGACGCCGTCACTTCGTGTGCAATAGCATATAGTTTAATAATGATTAGTTATAGTATCTTTTTATGTATTAGTTTATTATTTTGTAAGATTATTTTTGTATTTTATCTATGGGCCTTAGATGCCTGATAATAAAGGATTATTATAATTATTATTAATCTTACTCATATTTCTCTAAAATATAGTTTGTTTTCGTAAATTGTCTTTTGATTATCTCCTGGTAGTGTAAAAAGTAGAGTATCCAACATGGGGATAAAGCTGTTTATGTCTTGGGCGGCTTGAATACCTCACTTCACTAAGGTTTCTGTATTAACTCCCTCGCTCTCCTCACTGCGTTCGAGATTTCACTTTCCGTTCGGAATTCAACATGCCGCCCTCGACTTAGAACATTGCTTCATCCCTTAGTCACATAATCTACTATTAAACTGAATTAAAATCCCATACCCAACACACTTGATTTACACTTTACAGTTCTACATCTAAAGCCTCTTGGTTTAGTTTTGTGTCTCGCACTTCTCAATTTTCATAACTACCTATATTGCATTTTACCATCATTGCTGCTTCGAATATTATACAGGGCTATTTGTAAAACACTAGCAACCTCTTAGGACTATGTTATTAAGATTTTAAACAACAACTTATGTTCTATGACTTTAAAAATTTATCATAAGTATTTTAGTTCATCAGATTTTCATACAAAAATAAAAATATTTAAAAACGTTCTAAATGTTACGAAGTCTATGTGAAGCAAGCGATAGTACAATAGCGGAGGGGAGCGAGGATCGGGCAGCGGGGATGATTGATTTTTTACCGATTGAAAGCTGTTTTATTCCGGAGTGACATAGGCACATGTAAAGTAAGAGGCGGGACTCCCATAGAAAAAACCGTTGTATGAAACGTGCGTCCTCGATCAATACCAACCTAACAGAATTACAGAACTATGGCTGACTACATACTGCCAACATAATGACATTACTAGTGATGTCCTGGGTGGGTAAAAATTTATCGATATCGGCAATTTTTCTTAACGGGGGTTGCTTTTTCGGAAAATACAAAAAATCAAAATTCGAAACTCAAATTGTTTTAAGACATATTTATTCAACATATTCAATTTACCCATGCTATTTATTTATTTCGCAAATTTAGGAAAATATCGACACACATAATCCTAATTTTTACATAAACTAATATCGTGAAAAAAGGATTAACAAACAAAACAATCGAAAGAAAGAATATAAACAACGTTCAAAAGTTCAAAACTACATCCATCCACCTACAGTAAAGAATAATGAACTCTCAAAAGAAGCTTACATAATCCTTAATTCACCTAAGAAATCATCTGACCAAATAACACATTGGTTTTATTTGAGCACCGAATTGACTTGGGTGCAATGTGATTCGAGTTCGAATCCCACAAGTTGTTGTCACTTTTTGTGTTTTCTTAATAGTCGTGTACAATAATTGTTGAACACGAGTTAGAAAGACTACGTGGATTTATAACAGAAAATAAACTCAAAATTAAATAATTTGAATGAATCATAAACTTTCTGGATAACATTACGTTGCGTGTTCCAGGCACTCGTCAGTCGTCGTCGTACTCGTTCTATGTCCGATTCACATACATGTAGTAATATAAGTCAAATTGAAAACTTAACATTGGATGACACCGTTACCAGTCTCCCCGAAAGATGATTTTGATTTATTTAAACGGACTAAACAGAAACAAATTGTTATTATATTGTGTACATAAGTAGGTTAGAATCTAAAAAATGGCAGACACGCAATGTGTACCATATTAACCACAATCAAACGGCATAAGCTGTTTAAGTGTCCACTCGTGGTACATGAATCAGTAACGAGCTGTTACGAGTGGTTGTTACGTTACACAAGTCAGCTACAGATTCATGTAAAGCTTGATAGTGGGTAACATGTATGCAAATAACTGTAGGTGATCATCAGCGAACCGATAAACTCTGCAGGAATTTTAGGGATCCGCGGATTAAGCCTCATCATCATCACATCATCCTATATTTTTTGGATTAGCATATGTTAATCATGTACCTAGTAAGTATCAAAGTTTTCTCGACCAAAGTAGACATAATTAGGTAAAACTTCTCAAAAGCTCAGGCTTTTAATATCTTAAACGACACGATTAGTATACATAAGTATACGAATAAAGACGTCTTCAATGTCTTATTTAACGGCAATAATAGATTAATTGTCAACGATAGTACAAGTCTTCAGCTCTCACGGAGATTATGGGTAACATGTGAGCTAATATAGAGCAGTTTGCTTTAATTTAGCATCATATAATGTTCACTCATAATGATCAAGTGGACTTTGTAAGAGCTATTATACGATTGCGTGTAAGAAGCTGATTAACATTACACAAATTCCACTGTGTGCAGCAAAAGGCATTATATCTTTGTTATTTGAAGCCACAGAATAACTGATTACATTATAGTAGCTCACGTGTTCTTTATTAAAATGCAAGTGGTCTAAGGGTACTGTTAGGGAGTGGGTCGGAAGATGGTTTTTAAAAAAAACTATTTAATATGCTAAAAGAAGATATATTGAATTATTAGTAAAACACGTATTGAAATTACTGTGCCCGACGGAAGTCCAATCCAAAAAACTCGAAACGCAATTACAATCGCTTATGAAAATTACAACGGTTTCCTATTGCATTGACGTCAATGCAATGGGAAACTCAGCATTTTTAATTTATATTTTGGGTAATAGTTATTTCGATATAACAACCCCCCCGTTAAGATCGATCATCGCATCTGAAAGCGATGAGAGATGTCAGAGTTGATGTATGTTAAATCATGGATGCTAAGTTGGATTTACGTCGAGCATTACAATATGTACTTGTTATGACAGTTACAACCCAAAGAAATTAGAATAAGAATTAAAATTAAAACATTGAGATAACGACTACCTTTAAGATTTATCTAAGATAGGAAGATATGAAAATAACTAGTAAGGAAAGGAATAGTTACTCTAGAATTATGGTTATTACAATTGATTATTATTATATATAGTTATCAATAGAAATTCCTTAAACAGTATTTATTTATTGAAGAATAATGATTAAAATCTAGACTTAATAAGTATAACAATACAGAGGGAATAGAAAAATTATAATTTAATTACCAACCATGTGCATTCGTCACAAATTAATTATCATGAGTTTTACCAAACAGAATGTTTCTTTTAATAGGGGATGGAGTCACCCGTACGTCTTCTACAGACTCTGACTCGTCCTTATTGATAGGTGTTACTGTATTACCATGAAGTATGGTTTGAGAAGCGGGAACCGAGTTATTTTTAGTATTATGACATTGATTAAATATTTGAATGCAGCATGGGGCGTTAGTTGAACAAATGAATTTACGGCTCTTGTATATAATATATAATAAAGTTAACCCAGAGATGCACAGGCTTAAAGACAAATAGTGAGTGCTAAAAGTTTGAAAATGAGATGGGTTTTCTATCTTATTAATCTCTTTTTCAAAAGAGTTCAAGTGGATACTGGCTTGTAACAGAGAGTCAAGGTTATCTAAGTTGTTTAATTTTGAGTAAGGTAATCGCTGTAAGGTTTTGTTCAACTTAGATCGCTCACAACAATCATCTTGTAAGATGTTAAAATTTGATATTTTATTAGTTACATTTCCGATAACTGTTTCGCCAACAGCGGCGAATTGCAGTGTTTTGTAAAAAGCCTTACAGTTCCTAGGCAAGGTCAAGATACCGGTACCAAACAAAATAACGTCAGAATTTATGTCCTTATCATTACAAGTTACATGACACTTGCCGGGTTCCGATTGTACAAAAATCCAGCGGTTTAAAGTTAACTTATGAAATAGATCGATTGAGCCATGAATAAGTTTTGTTACACATATGTCGGGAAGTTTGTTAACTACGTCACTTAAGAGAGTCGTTTCACATGTTGGGTTGGCAATCGCTGAAAACACATTAGTTAACACACACACATAACACTTATCACTTATTAATTTGCACTTGTCTATGTCTGCTATAAGTGAATAAAACATTCGATCAGCTGTGATCGCTACATATGAGCTAGTTGGCTCGATAAGAATGTAGGTATCGGGTTTCGACATATCGTAAGGAACCGGTAGGGGAATTATCCTATATAGGTCATAGACTTGTGGTAATACTAGAGGGATCTTAACAACAACAATAACTTTATTTAAGTGGAAAAAACATGCAAGTTGTGAAATATCGATTAGGCTGTGTATATTCTGTAACGTTAAAGGTATGGGAAGTTCATAATGGCTAGGAAGGTTATTCCTATGCTTATCTAATTCATTATATAATTGGTGCGGACTGAGTACAGTAGGATGCAAAACGTTGAGTTTCGAGAAAAGAATTGCGTTATTAATATCTTCAATATTGAAAGACAAGGTCATTATGATGGACTCTAATGAATGTAATAAAGAACTTAACTCAGATTTAATTTCTAATTTATCGTTACTATTTATAACCGTTTCTAATATTTTGTGGATTGTTTCCATGTTCCGTAATATGTGATTTTCGTTTTCATTCACCTTAGATATGGTGTTGTTGAAGTATGATATAGTAGACTTAATTACGTGGATATTGTCTTTCATGAGATGAGCAAGACGTTTTTCATCCGTCTGTACTTCTTCTATGGCTTTTGAGAATCTTACCGCGTCCTCAGAATCTAAAGTGCCAAAAATAGTTTTCAGCAGTGAGCCACCGAGGTCCATGAGACCTCTTTTAAAACGCCTATTAGGTTTTTCATCAACCAATAAATATGATATAAAAGAGAATTTGCTTACGTTAAGAATGTGACGATTTTTTAAAGCGGATAACGAATTAATACAGTCGGACTGTATTTTAGAAGAAGTAAATGAGTTGCAGAATACGTTAAGTTTTTCAAATAAAAATTCGACCTTATCTAAATTAGGTTGTACATGACTTATATCTACGTATGCAATAACATTCCAATCATTGTTAGTAAACTTAATATCTAAGAGCTTATCAAAGTAGAGGCCGGGACTGCTAACGATTGAAGAAACATATTCGCATGTGATCGGCGATGGCAGCGTCGATCTGAAATAACAATGAAGTGTTCATGTATCGTACATTACGTCGCTAATGTTACACTGCTACGTCACCGGCTGGCTTGATTTCGTCGTAGTGGTGACGTACGTGTTTACGATTAATGAGCAGTGTAACAGAATGGTTGCCATTCAACTTTATTATTTTGTAAGGACCTTTCCATACTGGAGATAGTGCCTTATTTTGCTTATGGTGACAACGGATATAAACCATATCTCCTGTTTTATAGGATAATGGTTTCGTGCGGGAATCATAATAAGTTTTTGATTTCTCTTTCGAGGATTGAATATTTTGGAGAGCCTTCTGACGACTGTAATATAGTCGGTGATTAAGGGCCCGGATGTAATCCGTGTAAGTGTTGGTATCGAGAGTATCGATACTTGAAGGTAAGTAGGGTTTGAAGCCGAAAAGCAATTCCAGGGGTGAGTAACCTGTGGTGCTATGTATATTTGAATTATATGCTATCATAGCGCTGGGGACGTAGAGGTCCCAAGTATGTTGATTCTCACCTATATATGATCTGAGGTATTCTTTTAGAGTAGAATGACTGCGTTCAAGGCTACCGCATGTCTGAGGGTGGTAAGGAGATGCGAACACGTGTTTAATGCTAAACAGTTTTTCAAGCTGTTTGAAAACATCAGAGCAGAAGTTGGTACCTTGATCAGATATTATTAGTTTAGGAATTCCCATATGAGATATGAATAGGACTAGTGACTAGTTCAGCGGAACAAGATTGCATAGGATAGGCCTGAGAAAATTTAGTTAAGTCGTCCTGTAGAGTGAGCAAAAATTTATATTTGTGTTCATGTGTTTCAGGAAGCGGACCGACTAAATCAAGATACAGTTTTTCATTAGGCCGAGATGCCGTTGACGTGATAATCATGGGGGCCTTATTCGTTTGTCTAAGAGGTTTATTAATTTGGCAAGAGCGGCAATTTTTTACATAATCCTCGATATCTTGCCTCATGTTTTTCCACCAGAATTGGGTTTTGATTCTTTCAAACATGCGTGATATACCTGGGTGGCCAGCTAGAGGAGAATCGTAATTGTCTCTAAGAATCCGTTTGACCTCGTCAGGGGTCGGGTATCGTATAGAATTACGGTAGAAGTTGACTTTAATGTTTGTGTTGTGGAATAGAAATGATAAAATATTATAAATTTTTGTGTAAGACAATTTCGTATAAGGATCTGTAAAGTCTGATATCGCGAATTCTTTTTCTTCCATGTACCAATACTTTATCATTTCTCTATAATCACGAAGGAGGTTAAATATGTCCTTGTAACTCATTTCGTCATAATGATTTATTTTTAGAAATAAATGAGTGAATAAATGATTATCATTAGAGGTGGAGTAGTAAGTGTTTAGTTCGCGTTCTATGTCGCAAATATTAGGTTCGCTAGTAGAGGCATCCATAATATCCTTGCAATAAGGCACAGATTCGTCTAAATCAATGGATGTCGGATAGGCAATAAGTTTGCACTTTGCTTTCATTAATGACTCGTTGTGTTCTTGGATAACGGTGTCGAATGACACATCGGGGTGTTTTATAATTTTAAGAAATTGCTCGTAAGTTTCTGATATGGATGGTGAATTATGCGAGTCCTCTTCGTTATTAGATGTCGGTGCCGGATGGCAGACAATCGAATCGGGACTTTTGTTATCTTGTAATACATTTACGGGAACCGAGATAAAGCGTCGGCGTTTGCGTTTAATTTGCCTTTCTTATAAACGATTTCGTAATCGTACTCCTCAAGTTTCAAACGCCATCTAATGAGTCTAGATCCTGGGTCCTTGACGTTGAAAAGCCATACTAGAGGTTTGTGGTCTGTAATTATTTTGAATTTTCGACCAAACAAGTAAGGACGAAATGTTTTTACGCCGAATAAAATTGCTAGGAGCTCTTTTTCGATAGTTGAATAGTTGCCCTCGGCTTTATTTAAGGTACGCGATGCATACGAGACGGGTTTATCAGAACCGATTGCGCCCTGAGAGAGTACGGCTCCAATTGCATAATTGGAGGCATCAGTTGTTAAAAGGAATGGTTGTGTAAAGTCAGGATATTGAAGCAGAGGCGCTGACGTTAATTTATCCTGGAGGGTGGTGAACGCTTGTTCTTGACTATGCGACCATTGAAATATAGCATCCTTTTTCAGAAGGGCAGTCAGTGGCTTAGTGATTTGGGAGAAGTTACAAATAAAACGACGATAGTAGCCGACTAGCCCTAGAAATGATTTTATATCCTTAGGATTCTTGGGAGTAGGGAATTGAGAGACGGCCTTGACCTTCTCGGGATTTGGACAAACACCTTTATCGGTGATTATATGACCAAGATAAGCGACCTCGCGTCGCAAGAACTCGCACTTGTCCGGTTGAAGTTTTAAGTTGAATTTTCGGATGCGGTCGAAGACTAACCTGATTTTTTCCATATGAGATATCAAATTACTGCTATAGATGATGACGTCATCAAGATATACATATGCGTGGAGGCCTTGGAGACCAGAAAGGACAGTGTTCATCAACTTCTGGAAGGTTGATGGGGCGTTTTTAAGCCCAAAAGGCATGCGTAGGAATTCGTAATGGCCTGTAGTGCCAGAATTTGTGTTTATTGAGAACCCCGTTTTTTGCGCATCTAGGGGGTTCATCCGGATTTGGTGGAAGCCACTTGACAGGTCTAATGTACTGAAATATTTTGAGTGGCCTAACTGATCTAAGATATCGGTAATAAGTGGCAAAGGGTAGCTCTCAGAGACAGTGACGTCATTCAGACGGCGATAGTCTATTACTATACGCCATTTCTTTTTCCCGGAAGCGTCCATCTTCTTAGGGACTACCCAAACAGGCGCGCTCCAAGGTGACGTTGACGGACGTATAATATCTTGATCGAGCATCTTGCGGATTTGTGAGTCCACTTCTTCTTTGTGGCACTCAGGGAAACGGTAAGATTTTACGTGAATAGGGGGTGCATCACCCGAATCTATAGTGTGCTCGATCGCGTTTGTGAATGATAAAGGTTCACCTTCCAAGTGAAAAATATCTGTGTATTCAGAACAACATTCTAGCAAAGCCTCCTTTTCTTCGCAGTTTAGATGAGAACAGCGTATTAGGTTTAATACCTTTTGCGGTCTGTCAGATTCAGAATAGGATAAAGCGTTGACAGATTCGTTTGAACCGGCGGCGATATCACGATCAAGCGGTGTTAATTGGACCTTAAAGTCTTGGACTTGGATATCAGAGTTAGTGGTATTTAAGACAGTTACGTTAATTCTTTTATTCGGTTTTATAGTAACAAGGCAATTTGCGATATAAATACCTTCGCTTATAGAGTGATCTAATAATAGGCCCTCATTGTTTTTATAATGTTCACGGGAGTAATTAGATATGGCGCATTCAATGACCGCTTCGGAGCGAGCGGGGATGACGTAAGTCGGTTGAATATAGTTAATGTCCAGATTCTGTCCGCATATATGAATCGATTGTGAGGTATAGTCTATATTGGCTTTGAAATGATTTAAAAAGTCGCTGCCAATGATACCGTCATACTCTAAGTTAATATTATCGTCAACTACATGAAATTTATATTCGTGGCAATTAGAATTCCAAATAAATTTTACTCGACACGTGCCTAAAGTTTCTGAATAAGTGCCAGTGTTATTAAAGCCTTTTATCTTAACTATTTCGCGAGATAATTCGGGCACTTCGGTTAAACTTGACTGTTTGACCAAACTAATACTCGCTCCCGTATCAATAAGAAGACACAGCGGATGAACAGAAAGGGAAATAGTTATATATACGTGGGGCAATGACACTTTCTTCGAGTATGAAGATATCTCATAGACAGGAATTTCAGGATTAATTTTAATTTCCTCTTTAGGGTAGTGCGGCACAGCGGATTCATTGTGAGAGGGAAAGTTCGGACTCAACGATACAGAGGCTCTTGGAAGAGTGTGTTGAGATGCAATAAGATTTGGACTCGACGAAACAGAGACTCGGAGGAGTATGTCGAGATGGAGCAGAGGTGCGACTCAGCGGAGCAGGGACTCTCTTTGGAGCATGCTGAGATGAAGTATGTTTTTGACTCAACGATACAGAGGCTCTCGAGAGAGCGTGTTGAGATGAGATATCATTTTTATGCGATTCATGTATAAGGGTATGAGTGCCTAAATTATCCGAATGACGACGGCACGTTTTCGTAATCCGTGGTGTTAGTTTAAAGAATTATTGTAATCGTCACCGTTCTCATAAGGTGTCGGTGACGGGGCCGATGACACCGGCGGCTCGGATGTAATATGATGCATCGCAGCCGGTCTGTCGCGATTGTCAGGATTAGATATATTACGCCGTTCATTATTGTATTTTCTTTTACGACATTGAGTAATATCGTGACCTTTATTTTTACAGTATTTACAGAACAGTTGGGACCCCGAGTTATTAAATGATAGTGATGGTTGAGGGTCCGACGGAGCGTGCGGTGGACCCGTGCGCTTTTGTCTCTCCCGGCATTCAGAGTCCGAGTGCCCGGGCTTACCACAGATCCTACATTTAGGTTTAATAGATGTTTTGTATAGGAGGTTTTGTATCTTCTCCTCCTCGAGGGCCACGTTAATCGCATCATTAAGTGATTTTGGGCATTATTACTAAGTCGTGGATGTAACCCTAGTGTAAAAGTAAATAGTGCCAAATCTTCGGTCATAGCGATACGACCAGATATATCCTTTTTTAGGGATTCAGAATTATAAATTTCCGATTGAAGATCGGTAAGGCAACCTTCTGTACGAAGTGCGAATTGCGCAACAGTTTCATTTGCCAATTGCCTGCACGACTGTAAATCCAATAACAAATGATTGTAATGTTTTCTCTCACCGAAATTTTGTTTGAGAAAACATTTCAACTGATTAAAATCTTCAAATATTTTATTAGCACACGCGATCTGAGCTTTGCCTCCTAGGCGCGATAGGATATATTTTGTTAGTAAAACCGTTTGACTTGGTGATTGTAGAGGAGATTTATGTGGGCTGTATCAATGACGACGCTGATTTTGAAAATACTGGTTTATTACAATATAAAATATTAACAATCGGTTTAGACGGTGCGCGACGCGTACAGTGTTTCAAAATATATTAAGGGTTGTTCGAGTGAGTGCGCTCCGGACCGCGGTTGCTTGTTATATAGTTGACCCCCGCGCCGCGCCGTGCCCCCGCTGACGCCTGCCGCCGGTGCCGCCTCCGTCGACGTCATCGTTTTGTTCCAGACGTTTCCGAACATCCTGCCCGGGTTGAAACATTGTCTTCAACAGGTAAAGGACATATGTTGTTGAACGCCCTTGTAATGTTGCCCTTCTTGGTTTTGATCTCTGCCACCCTTGTGATGCCATCAGGACCGGGAAACACCTTGATGATACGGCCCATTCGCCATTGTAGTGGTGGTAGCGTTTTCTCTCTGATCAGAACTAATTGATTTAATTTAAGTTCGCCTGTGGACGCATGCCATCTGGTTCTCTGCTGCAACATGACAACATATTCATAACTGAATCGGTTCCAAAAGTGTTGTCGGAGATGCTCGATTCTTTTGTAGCGATCCAATCGCGTGATGTTGATGGAGTGTACCTGTGGCTGAGAAACGGATATTAGCGGTCGTCCAATTAAGAAGTGAGAAGGAGTGAGAGCGGTAAAGTCGTCAGGTGACGAAGAAAGAGCAACAAGGGGACGGGAATTTAAAATAGCCTCAATTTGGACTAAGTATGTGTTCATTTCTTCATATGTTAAATGAGAAGAATGAACAATAGTTTTCAAATGTTTTTTAGTAGATTTGACAGCGGCCTCTGTTATCCCATTGAAGTGTGGACTGTAAGGTGGAGTAAAGCTAAACTTTATACCATCTTGTGCAAGATCGGTCTCTAAATTTGAATTAGATAAGAATTGTGCAAGCTCATTAAATACTCCCACAAACGCCGTGCCATTATCAGAGAGAATACTGTGTGGTTTACCCCGACGAGCAACGAATCTTTTTAATGCGGCCAGATAAGCGTCTTTGGTGAGATCCGTCACAAGCTCCAGATGGACAGCCTTTACTGCCAAGCAGACAAACACACAGATATAAGACTTAATGAGTCTGGTACCTCTACCTTTACGGTCAGCTATAAGCATTGGTCCAGCGTAGTCGACACTACAATTATAAAATGGAAATTCAAGCTGTGTCCTCGTGCATGGTAGCTGACCCATGACTGGTTGCACCGCCTGAGCTCTAAATCTGAAACATTTGACACATTCTCTGAATATACCTTTAGATAGATTTCTGCCTCCTAAAGGCCAGTAAGTTTGACGAATGTGTGATAAAAGAAGTTGTGGCCCTGCGTGCATAAGTTTAATATGTTCACAACGAAATAATATTTTTGTAATGTGATGTTTACTATCTAGCAGTATCGGATGTTTAATGTCGTAACTGTAGTTAGCGTTATCTAATCTGCCACCTACGCGAATTACACCCCGATCATCTAAAAAAGGAGATAATGACACAAGTCTATTTTTCCTAGATAACGGCCTTTTTAAACTAAGTGTTTTGTATTCGTCAGGAAACATTTCCATTTGACTAATACGTAGTATAACCGTAAATGATTCCTGTAATTCATCACATGATAAATGACCACACAACTTGTCATTAGGATTTTTTAAATTAAAAATGAACCTAAGTATATAAGCAATAATACGTTTTAATTTGTTTATGTTTGATTTATTACTAATCAAACGACTGATTACTGATTGAGCTGATTGATAGTTATCTAATAAATGAACTTTGATTTCAGGTATGTTGGAATTTGAACCTATATTTGGCATTTTAGGCCAACGGTCTTCACTAAAATTTAAAAACTCAGGGCCCGACCACCACAGTGAACAGGTGCCGATTTGGTCGGCCCTCAGCCCGCGAGATACTAAGTCCGCCGGGTTCTCTTTAGACGACACGTATCTCCATGAATTTTCCCCGGTACTTTCTTGTATCTCACTGACACGGTTGCGGACAAATGGTTTTAATTTATTTGGTGATGTAGATAACCAACAGAGAACTATCGTGGAATCACACCAATAATAGAATTTATTTATTTTAATTGTCAATGAGGCAACTACCTTTGCACACAGTCTTGCTCCCAATAGGGCCCCACATAGTTCAAGGCGGGGTATGGTTGTATGTTTAATGGGAGCGACCTTATTCTTGGAAGTTAAAAGGTGAATGGTCGTTGTACCATCATTATTTAGGCAACGAACATACACGCATGCCCCATAGGCACATTCGGATGCATCTGTAAAAATGTGCAACTCAATTAATTTATAGTTAAAGTTAAACGCATGCCGTGGTACATTTAAATTATTCAAACACGGTAACGTAGTAACGAACGACAACCAACGTTCTTGAGTGTCATTAGAAACCGGTTCATCCCACGAACATTTCTCTAACCATAATTTTTGCATTGTTATTTTTGCCAATACGACACATGGCCCAACTAGGCCTAATGGGTCAAATATTTGGCTAATGCTAGATAAAATATAACGTTTAGTTATTTTATTAGTTGGAGGTAGATTTATAAAAAAGGTTAATTTATCTGAATCGCAAACCCAGTTTAAACCTAATATTTTAGAAGTGGTGGAATGTTGGTTACGATTTAAATCGAGTATGTTATTATCATTCGGGGGCTATTAGATTGCCATTTTCTTAATTTGAATTGAGCTGAAGCCAGAATCGAACTCACCTCCTTGCATAATTGTATAGTGGCGGACTCAGTGTCACTGCCCCCGAGATAATCGTCTACGTACATGTCTCGTTGTATAGCTTGCTTTACGCCGTCATTTGAGGCTTGTGAAGCGAGACTTACGAGTGACTTTGTCGCTAAATATGGAGCCGAAGCTGTACCATAAGTAACTGTGTTAAGAACATATGTTTTAAGCGGTTCATATTGATTAAATCTAAATAGGATTTTTTGTAAAGAGCGTTGCGATTTATTTAATTCTATAGCTCTGTACATTTTCTCAATGTCCGCGGATACTACGTATCGATGTTGTCGAAAACGTAACAAAATAGAATAAAGATCGTCCTGCACAGTGGGACCAATCATTTGTAGGTGATTCAAAGAAATACCTGAAGTTGTCACGGCAGACGCGTCAAACACAACTCTTAATTTAGTTGTAGTACTTTGCTCGCGCATAACACCGTGATGTGGTAAATAATAACTTATGTTATCATTTGAATTAATATCTTCAGACATGTGCCCTAATTGTAGGTACTCGCGCATAAAATCTATATACCGACTTTTAAATAAGGGATCACGATCGAATCTACGTTCTAGCGAAAGAAATCGAACTTTGGCCATCTGGTATGAGTCACCTAACACTTCGAGTGACTGTTTAAATGGCATTTTTACAATAAAACGTCCGTCTTTGCCACGAGTAGTAGTGCGTAAAAAATGTTCTTCACATGCACGTTCCTCGGCTGATAACGAATGTTTTTCTGATATTGAATCTAGTTCCCAGAACCGAGTGAGTTCAGGTTTTATTTCCTGAACGAAATTACACACTTGTTGGTCACGGGATGGACTAGGTTGTGCAATGTACCCAGAGATAAGCCATCCCAATTTAGATTCGTATAATCTAGGTTGATTTTTACCCAAATTGATTGTGTTAGTACCCAAAATATTCCAAAATTGTTCAGCACCTAGTAATATGTCTACGCTTGACGGTTTATAATAGTGAGGATCAGCTAGACAGATGCCTGATGGCAGTGGAATAGTACTGATATCAATTAATGTTGATGGTAATAATTTAGTTATCTCAGGTAATACTAAACAATCGATGGTTGTTTTATAATTACCCGAGTAAGATTCTAACGTTAAGGAACAAGACTGTGTGCTTTTACAAGTTTGCTGGTTAATACCCGTTATTTTGGAGTTTACGTTACGTTTAAGTGAACCCAGCTTACCGCACAGCTCCTTAGTTATGAAATTTGCGGTACTACCGTTGTCCAGAAGTACCCTCGCCACGTGGCTGCGACCACTGCTGTCTCGCACCTTCACCCTCGCTGTGGAAAGCAATACGGTGGAAGAAGTAGTATTCTGTATGGCTTTGGCTGTTAAAGTAACATTATCCGTTATTTGATTGCTGGTAGGCAGCTCACTGTCTTTGTCCACATGTAACAGCGTGTTATGTTTTGCCTTACAATACTTGCACCGAGCCCACAATTTACATTTATTCTCGGAATGGCCCGGATTTAAACAATTAAGGCAAACCTTAAATTCGTTAGCCTTCTGATTACGTAAGTCTGTAGACAGTTTACGAAAACTATCACATTTAAATAAAACATGACTTTGTTTACACATTGGACAGTTTGAACTCGAACCTTTATTACATTCATTTGATGTTACTGCAAAGCTTTTTTGTTTATTTAATTTATTGTTTGAGGTTTTGTTTTTATTAATTTCTGATTCCTCAACTGACTCTAACAAGTCTGCCCTATTATTTAAAAATGTTAAAAATTGAGACAATGTGGGTGCCTCGGATAAAGTATTTCTGAATTCTTCCCAATGAATATAAGTTTTAGTATCTAACTTCTGAGCCATTATATAAATAATTAAGATGTCCCAGTGTTGCGTTGGTTGTCCTAGAATTGTTAAAGCCCTCAGATTTTTCGTGGTAATATCGACTAGATGACGTACTGCTTTACTAGACTCCTTTTCTATATGGTCGACATTAAATAACGATTGAACATGATTATTCACCAAAAGACGATTATTATTATAGCGTTTTGTCAATAGATCCCAAGCGATGCTATAGTTACCAGAGTTGAAATCCAAGCTTCTAATAATTAAGGCAGCAGCACCTTTTAACGAGGACCTAAGGTAGTGAAATTTACTTATATCGTCCAACAATGTGTTCCTGTGTATTAATGAATCAAACGTGTCTCTAAACTCGAGCCAATGCTGATAGCTTCCATCAAAATGCGGTAAACTAATCTGAGGTAATTTTACAACACTATGTTTAGACTGTGTGACGTCATTATTATCTGAAGCCTGCACGGAACTCACCAAAACGCTGGCTCTTCGCTCGCTGTGATGACGTTGCACCTCGCGCGCCGAGGACACCAAGGAGAAGTATTGGTTTTGAAATGTTTCGCGATCACCCAAGGCCTCGGCGGGGTCCTCCATCAGCAGCTCGATCTCCCCCTGTATTTTATCATAGTCATTATATAATAAATCCATTTTATCAAGTCGGGTTTCTAGTTCTGTTATTTGTAGATCACTTAATCGTGCACAAGAAAGGACTACATTTAAATAATTGCTGAAAAGCGTAAGCTTAGCCTTACAGCTTGCACGTTTCTTAATTAATTCTTTAACTTTAGTCTCCATAATTAAAGTAAAGATTGATTACGTTAAAATCTGTAAATATCAAGCAAGCAACGCGGTGACTAATAATTCAATGAGTAAAAAGCGACAGCTGTTGACCTTGAACGAATGAGCGGTCAAGCTACCACGTGCCCGTGCAAAACCTGTTTCTTATCTTTTTTTGCTCTGCGACTAATTATGCAGCGAAGTATAATAGGTTTGAGCAATAACCAAGCTTGAAATATGTGAATAGAAATAATGCGATGATTAAAAAATATGGGAAAGAGAATGGAACAGATTAAATGGCCAAAAGAAAGCAGGGAAAATTTAGAAAGTATGAAGGGACAGAAATGATTAATTGGAACGACACACTATTTACCGATCTGTAGCCACAGTTGTCCGTTCTCGTAGATTTCTCTCGAAGACGTGTGTGCGCCACGTTGGTTTTTTCTGCACTGCAAGTATCCGCGCCTGCGCCGCCGTACGCCGCCGCCGCTGTTCGTCTTGTTTTTTCTTGCGAAGGACCAATTTGTAGAGGAGATTTATGTGGGCTGTATCAATGACGACGCTGATTTTGAAAATACTGGTTTATTACAATATAAAATATTAACAATCGGTTTAGACGGTGCGCGACGCGTACAGTGTTTCAAAATATATTAAGGGTTGTTCGAGTGAGTGCGCTCCGGACCGCGGTTGCTTGTTATATAGTTGACCCCCGCGCCGCGCCGTGCCCCCGCTGACGCCTGCCGCCGGTGCCGCCTCCGTCGACGTCATCGTTTTGTTCCAGACGTTTCCGAACAGTGATGCTAGATCTAAGGCGTTCTGGCAATTGGTGAGGAAAGCGGTAAGAGTTTCGCGCTCTCCCTTATAAGGGCTAATGAAATCACAGAGCACATTGATGGGAAACTGTTCGCTCAACGTAGTTTTCGTGGTTTTCTTAGCTTCATTAGTTTCCGTAGACATTATGAACTTGGAGGGGATTTACAAAACGTAAATATGTGACAGTTATGTAAGTGTGAATAGGGTTTACGATATGCGATACCCTAGGTAATAGGAATACCTACTCGTAATTAAGAGTGTTGTAGCGATAATCAGCAAATTAATATGTTTTACTCACAGACACAGGAACACGAAGTACTCGATACGCATTTCTTGCCACTGGATTAGCACGATTACTGGAGTAGAAGTACAGCGGCGCGATAAGTCGCGGCCAGCAACGGCAGGACGTCAGGGACAGCGGGGTGACGGCGCACGACACCCGAGCGCGACCAACGCTTACACGTGGCAGCACCACGCGGTAGCACCGCACGTCAGGGCGGCAAGGGGTATCACCCGCTCGTTGCGGCGATACCACGATGACAGGGCTCGCGTATGTTGAGCCCCGGGAGATGGAAGCAGTGGGAATTCTGGACGATCGGCAGGCTTACGCAAGATATTCGTAAGGCTTACTGTCGCGACTCGTCGTCAGGAGATGGCACTGAGTTTGTCGAGGTGCACTTTCACTTAGCGAAACTAGGACTACCCCGGAGATGGATTAACCCGTCGGCAACCTGAAGTTCGTATGCGATCACTTTCAGTTTTTAGGATAGTCACGACCCGATAGGGAATACCAGCGGAACGGTTACGACGATATCGACACTGGTATCCCACTTCTGACACCACTGTTACGGAGTGGGTCGGAAGATGGTTTTTTAAAAAAACTATTTAATATGCTAAAAGAAGATATATTGAATTATTAGTAAAACACGTATTGAAATTACTGTGCCCGACGGAAGTCCAATCCAAAAAACTCGAAACGCAATTACAATCGCTTATGAAAATTACAACGGTTTCCTATTGCATTGACGTCAATGCAATGGGAAACTCAGCATTTTTAATTTATATTTTGGGTAATAGTTATTTCGATATAACAGTACACTTGTGGTCTTCAATTCAGAAAATAGCTTAGTTAAAGTCCACAAAAATCCTTTAAATTGCTTAAAGCTGTATAATACTGAACTTGTTACCTATATTAATTCTGCAAGCGTTTCAGTGTGGTCTCCGTGATGCATAATACGTTCTTATTCAGGTGAAAGCTCACTTTTCACCTATTGCAGGTCGAGTGTATTGTAATAACTCTTCATAAGTGCTAAAGTTACCGATGTTACCTCTTGTGACATCTTATAAAGCAGTTTTGTGCTACTTGGGAAATGGCATGTTTTGCATTTACGCTGTAAAAAGGTGCGAAATACAATTCGCTTAAATATCTTTTTGTTTTTTTTTTTAAAGAAAGACGTAGGAACCTAGATAAATATTGTCTATAGCCGAATATCATCATAATATGTTGTAAATATGCTCCAACTGCAAATGAGCGTGGTATTACGTTTGTATGGAAATTCATCTGTCGCCGGCCCCTTAAAATGGCGGCCATACACTACAAAAAGAAAAAACAATTTTTATTTGAATTTATGATTTATTTACTAAATATTTTTTTTATTAAATAAATCGTTTGTACCTACAAGTTAAAATGGGCAAAAATGTATGAAACCTGGGACCACCATCCAATAGCAATGAGATATATATCGTTGGATAGGTCTTTTCAATTGAAACAACACTTGTTATGACAACTTTGTTGTAACAACTGTCCGTTCAGAGTTATAAGACTTATAAGTTCAGATTTAAAGATAGAAATATTAAAATATTTTTGAGGGAAAAATAATAACACCGTTAATAATTCATTAATTATTATTTCGTTTATTCACATATTCAATAAAAAAAATAAAAAAAAATATTAAAAAATAGTAGCCCACAGGTATCGGGAACAGGGTCCAAGCTACCGGCGGTCAAGGCTCTAGAGAAAGGAACCTCCTGACTATACGAGCCGTGTCCAGCAACCCAACAAACATTTTGGCGCTAAGAGCAACCTTTTTTAGCTCCCATAGAGTTATAAATGATTTATAAGAGCTCCGATTGTAACATTCGATTCTACTGTGGTGTTAAGGATAAATAATTAAACCTTCAAGAGGAATAACAGTTAAAAATAAAAAAATTATAACTTAAGACGGTGGCATAGAGTTGCTGGGAACCATTGTATAGCTCATTCTTATAACTTTAAGAAGCTTCAAACACTAAAAGCAATTGTAAAGTGTTTTCTAACTCCTACTAACGACTGTTGTCAGTTACCAGACTTAGTTAGATTCTTTATAACACTTAGGGACTACTGTAACAGCTTAAAGAAGCGTAAAATACTATAAGTAATATTAGGTGTCAACTAACACTTAATATTAGCTGATGATCTTAAATAGAGCCAGTCAAATACTTAGTACCACTTAACAAGATCTATCGAACCATAAGAGCTGACAAAAAGCTATTAGTGTCATACAAGTTTTGATTACAAATTCTGTAGAGCTAGATACCGCAAGAGTCAGAAATCACCTTTAAACAATTATTGATTATATAAAAGGGTTATTAGGTCAACCTTGGGTACTACAATGGTTTTTATAAATACTTCTTTATAGCGGTAAACAATACGTGCATAGATTATATTCTTGTATTTTCTTGATTATTTACTTTACGTTGCGTTATAGAATTTTATATCGCCTAAATATAGAACATAGAACCATTATACAAACTCAACCTAAAAAATGTTGTCTTTTCACTTTTAGAACCATATTGTAGAACTGCAAGGGACATAGAAGTGCTAACAACCGGTCTTTAAGCACTGTGCTGGGAATAACAGAGTTATTAGGATCCTTAAGCTATTTAGAATTGACGCCATTAAATAAATAGTTAACCTATAACATTTTAAAAGGAAAACACTTTTTATAATCAATATTGCCCCACTTATTTACTGTATTATTGTCAGATTTTCATTAATATACTATTTGACAGTATTAAGAACTATGTATTATTCAACATAACTGATATGAAAAAAATTGTGAGGTAGGTAATTTTTTTCTACATATTATCATCAAAAGCAATTTAATTTTAAGGCGCTTCAAAATTGAGATGAAAACATATATAAATTGTTACGAAAAACTTATCATCGCAGTAACTTTTGATAATTATAACACTCAAAATCTAAAAAAAAATATTAACGTATCTATTTTATTAAATGTATAGTCATTTCAAACACTAGAAGACTCTTCATACCACTAAATCGAAGATGAATATGTTACTATGCGTATTGCTAAATATTTCAACACTATTGACGGTAACAAAAGCTTAAAACATGTGAAAGTGGTGAAAAGGTTGGCGCTTTGGTTATTATTAATTGCTACTAAACACCTACAATATATTCTCAAGTTATTATATCCAAGTATTGTATCCAAGAAGCACTAATATGGTACTAAAAAAGTTATTAGAGTGGATTTTATAACTATATTACTACCTTAGCTTGCAGGTGTAACCTGCGTATAGCTTACAATACACTTAAAGCAGTAAGCACTGCTTCAATTGCACTATTTTAGCTCTTTATTGTCACTCATTTATCTCTACCCTATAACAATTAAGTCACTTTAAGCTCTAAAATCGTGGGCCCAAATCAGGGTTATAAGACAGTTAAAACGCGCTATAACACCAAATAATAGTGCCTATATAAGACCCTAGGTTATAAAAAATCTCTTAAACAGCTCACGTAGCACTAATTCTTAACACCAAAATGTTAGTTGGGAAAACTGCTTTCTGAATCAAGCCCTTGATCCAGTCGCCTAACGAGAGCCTCCTAAGGTGTTGGTCGAGGCTCTTGGCTATTAGGCCATTGGCTGAAACAACTATCGGTACAATGATCGCTGAATCCACTTCCCACATGTCGACAACCTCGCGAGCTGAGTCAATAAGTATATACTTGATCTTGATTTGTTTATCTTTCTCGGCTTTCACAAGGTTCTCGTCAAGCGGAACGGATATGTTAACAATCACTTCACGCCTCTCGCTTCGGTCCACCACCACTATATCAGGCTTATTGGCCACAATAGCCCTGTCAGTGACAATGGGCCGATCCGAGTACAAAGTGATATGACCATTGTCAAGAACTGGGTCGGGCTCATACCTATAGTAAGGCACTTTCGATTCCACAAGAGAGCATTTCTGAGCAAGTTGCTGATGGATAACCCTCCAATAGCAATAATATGTATGTCATTGAATAGGTATTTTTAATTGGAACAACAACTGTTACGACAGCTTTGCTGTTACAACTGTCCGTTCAGAGCTATAAGACTTTTTATTTATTTAAAAAGTTTATTTACAGTATTTACTAAAATTAAAATAACAGCTGTCACATACTGCAACAAGTGACAGGTTGATTTAATAAACGCTTGAATAACTGGAGGGCAGATTTTCAACGGCTGGAAGCTAATCAAATAGAAAAGTTCCCAAGGCTCACTGAAGACCAAATAATTGTACTAGTCTTGGGTACATATCAGTTAAAACTGGCGCGAAGATATTGCAACGAGCATCTTCAAAATGGTTTATATGTTATAGAAACATATAGAGAAAATCGGTTAGATGATCTGCCTGATTACGGTATTCAGGGAAATGTGTAGCTTTTGCGTGGACGCATTCAATCACGTTATGTGAGGCAAAGGACGTATTATTGTTATATTCAATAAATAACAATCGAAATGAAGACAACAACATAGTAGAACATTATTGTACATGCTACGACAGTCACATGTGCACACATTATATCAATAATATGGTATTTATGGTATGCAGTTCAGGAAAGATTTACTGCACCAGCAATGTTCTTGAATGATGTGATTATAGATAACCCATAGAACACGTCGATGTGTGTAAATGAATCACGTAATAATAAATAATTAACGGTTGACATCTGTCGGGCATGTAACCGTCCGGGAGAATCAATCCGTCGCATTATCTCTGGTTGTTCTCGTCTAGCTAACGGAGAGTACTTGCATAGGCACGGATTATTCATCAGCAACTTGCTCTGAAATGCTCTCTTGTGGAATCGAAAGTGCCTTACTATAGGTATGAGCCCGACCCAGTTCTTGACAATGGTCATTTCACTTTGTACTCGGATCGGCCCATCGTCACTGACAGGACTATTGTGGTCAATAAGCCTGATATGGTGGTGGCGGACCGAAGCGAGAGGCGTGAAATGATTGTTGACATATCCGTTCCGCATAACGAGAACCTTGTGAAAGTCGAGAAAGATGAACAAATCAAGTATATTGACTTGGCTCGCGAGGTTGTCGACATGTGGGAAGTGGATTCAGCGATCATTGTACCGATAGTTGTTTCAGCCAATGGCCTACTTAGCTAAGAGCCTCGACCAACACCTTAAGAGGCTCTCGTTAGGCGACTGGATCAAGGGCTTGATTCAGAAAGAAGTATTGCTGGACACGGCTCGTATAGTCAGGAGGTTCCTTTCTCTAGAGCTCTGACCGCCGGCAGCTTGGACCCTGTTCCCGATACCGGTAGGATACTATTTTTTTATATTTTTAAATGTTTATTTTATTTTTTTATTGAATTTTTTAAGTAAATAAACAAAATAATAATTAATAAATTACTAACGGTGTTATTATTTTTCTCTCAAAAATATTTTAATATTTCTACCTTTAAATCTGAACTTATAAGTCATATAACTCTGAACGGACAGTTGTTATAACAAAGTTGTCATAACAATTATTGTTCCAATTGAAAAGACCTATCCAACGATATATATCTCATTACTATTGGAGGGTGGTCCTAATGTGCCCATACCCACTGAATATCATGTGAACTGCATCATACCCACCCGCCTGCACGCTCCGCCCTGCAGCTCCGCGATGCAGTCGGTGTGCAGTTCACACAACTGCAATCGGACCGCACGTTTGGTTTGCAGTTCTATTGCAGTCGTGTTTGCAGTTCGATTGCAGTCGTGTCAATTGCATTCAAACTGCACTTAAACTGCAATTTGGAGTTGGATTGCAGTTGAAATGCGGTCTGTCTGTTTAGACCCTAAAATGGCCGTTAACATATTCATGCCAGCCACGGAATTAACATTTATAGAATTGACAGAGTACCTGCTCGTCAGTACGAGAGGTGCCAGTACATGCGCAGCGACACAACGTGCGACACAAAGGCGACCTTGAGCGCGCGATTTTGGATGTCTGTCATTAGAGCTAGCGCAAGATAAGTTGGCGCGTGGCCGAAATTGGAAACTTATCGTTTGCCGCCATCTTGACGTTTATGTATAAAACCGAATTGTATTGTAGTAATGGATAATGCATTATTGTGCCACTGCACATAAAGAAACAAAGCCCCTACAAGAGACAACTCAAAAGCGCAAGCGTTACTGTAATGCCAGAAGAATGACAATGTATCTCTACAAGAAAACATTTTTAAATCGGATAGGTTAATGGATCTCAAAATAGACAAATTAACAAAGGACTCATCCGATTCTTCTGATAAAAACTAGCTGGATCCTGATGCTAAAAGTGCTACTAGATATTTAATAAAAGATTTACAAGTTTCTTGACTTTTTTATAATAAATTATGCCAATGAAAATTACCTCTAATTCAATTTATTTGTTTTGCTTTCTTTTAAGTACCTAAATAAATGTAAGTATTATAACTAATCGACAAATTCCAAGAACTAAATCGTATATGAAAAAATATTGATTTATGGTATGAGGTTTTGAAGTTCTGTGTACATAAAAGGTTAGAAGTTAGACCCGATTGGTTATTTTAATAACAAAAAGAATATTAGAAAAAAAATATTATACTTCTTAGTACCTATGTACGATAAGATTACGTAATTAAATACATTCCGCCTTCGTTTTCGAAATAATTTTGTTCTAGAGACCCATTGAAAGATTCTTTTAATTAATGAGGGTAAAATAGATTAGTTAGGTTGGCAACATTAAGAGCGCACCCAGCAACGCGCCAAGTTATCATAGTCATAGTCATAGTCATACTCATTTATTCAATAACAAGAATCTTGTATCTGAATCACATAATTAATAAATAGATTAAACATTTTCAATTCAATAATAATTCAGCAATTCAATTCAATAGTAATACAACAATACAATTCAATAATAGTAATAATTCAACAAATCTAATTCAATAAAACAATAATTAAACAAATCAAATTAAATAATAATAATTCAACAAATCAATTCAATAAAGTAATAATACAAATACTAATAATCATTAAAGGACATTTATAATTCATCAACAGAATATAGACACCTATTCAACAGGAAATCCTTAAGCCGGGTTTTAAAAGTATTAGTGTAGATAGTGCTTTTTATATCTAGAGGTAGCTTATTAAACAACTTGACTGATTGATATTGTGGACTGTGTTCCACAATATTGAAATGCGGTTGTATTTTATTATACTTAATATCTTTTCTACGTGTACCTTCCCTAATTTGCCGCTGTTCTGTAGTCTCATATTCGTGGATGTACTTGGCTAGGTTACTCAAGAGAACGAAGACATAAATGCTCGGCACTGTAAGGATTCCTAGATTCCTAAAATGCTGTCGACAACTTTCAGTTTGTGGTATTCGTACCATGGTCCGGATTGAGCGTTTTTGTAACACGAAGGCTCTATTACTATTATAGTTATAGCTATTACCCCAAAGAAGTACACTATATCTAATTTTTGCTTCTACTAACGCGAAATAAACCAATTTCAGTTGTTCTATACTGATTTGACTTCTTAAGGCTCTCAGAGCATAACATGCAGATGATATCGACGCATCAATTGCCTTCAATTCCGGTTTCCAATTAAGTCTTTCGTCTATATGAATACCTAAAAATTTTACTTCATTTACGAGTTCAATTTTCTCATTGTTCAAAGTTACATCTAAATCGTCCTTATTACGGGCTGTGGTTCTAAATAACATAATCTTGGTCTTTGAAGTATTGATTAGTAATTTATTTACAGTAAACCACACATGGAAGGCTTGTAATGCAACATTAATTAAATTAGTGAGTTTAGTTATGTCATTATCTGCAACTATGGCATTTGTGTCGTCAGCAAAAATTACTATGTCAAGGTCTGGTAGAATTGAATTTATATAATTAATCAAATCATTTATAAATATAATAAATAGAATAGGTCCAAGTATAGATCCCTGTGGGACTCCAGAGGTCAAGTTTACGATCCGTGATCTATGAGATTTTTTATAGCCATTTTGAATTTTGTCAATTTCTACAAACATTTTCCTATTTTTTAAATATGAATCTATCTTGCGAGGACTCTACGAGCTGCTCGCCGTTCACGTCCAGGGCTGTCGACACACCTCCATAAGCGTCTTCTGCGAAGTGGATCGCAGTCAAGTACTAATTTATAACAGATAAAAAAAAATTGGCTGTCACATAAATTAGACCATATATATAACTATGTCACAAAGAACTTGATTGTAGCAGCAGTTACGAGAGGATCGTGCAAATCTACACGATACGATACCATACCAGGACATAATAGAATAACCCATTGTAACTCACAATACATTATAAGGTAAGGTAAGGGCTGTAAGGTATATATCCATGGGCCAAGATGCCTGATAATAAATGATTTATTATTATTATAAGAAAGAGTAAAATTAACGTGTGCCCCGGCGTAGCACGTCGCGCCAGCCCTGTGCGGCGTCTGCATCTATTATGTATTTAGTAGCATATAAAGAGGACAATGGCTATGGGCGAGCTTTATAGTGTGTTGATGTGCGACAAGAGTGGACTGTAACAGGTGAGTGGCGGAGTAGACGGCGTGCGGGAGTCGCCGCGCGGCCGCCAACAGTACGCGCCCGCGTGCGCCCGGCCTCGGGGATGTGCAAGTGTTTACACGTTGTTGATCATTAACTAGTGTTTGTATCGTTAGACGACGAGTTCATTAGAGATAGGGTGCAACTGCACGTGCACGAAGTCACGCGCGCCGCTCTCAGCGCGCCTTCACCTCTAGTCACCATGCAGCCCTGTCGTGCCCATGATCCCCTAGGTCTCACCGCAGCAAGGGCGCTTCGTCCTCCTCGTGCATCGGTGGTGGCTCGAACGAGAGCATTTCACTACTCTTTGTAAAGTCACTTTCTGTATTCTGATGGTAAAAAATTGCTGAATTTCAAGTTTCGTAGGTACACGTTTCCAATCGACTCTTGATCAGTGTAGAAATTACTCTGTAAAACATCATTCCTCCTGAAAACACTTCAATTTAATTAATTACTTTCATCTCCTCAACTTTTGGCACGTTTTCTACATTAGTTACAATAAATTGTTAGAACCCATCTCCAATCCTCGATAATCTGATCTTTGTTCATGTTCAGTCGCTTGGGACCTCAGCCGACAATATCGGGAGCTCATCTACGCCTGTTGAGCTTGTGTCGTTAAAGAAATCGTTTTAAATGAATTGTCAATATTTTTGTGGGGTCAACTGGAACATAAGACACAGCCCTGAAGGTCGCGGCTTGCTTATTTCTCCCGGGGGGCCTACTCTTGGCGGAGGGTCAACGTTCGACCGCCAACCCAATATCTGTGCGGACGAAGGTCGGCCATTCATTTGTTAGATTATTGCGAACTAAGTAGAACTTAATAGTTCCGTAGTCAGAACAGAACTTCAGAATCCTGCCAGCCTGTCCGTCGGGCTGTCCTAGTAATATTGACAGTGGAGGTCAGGCAGGCGGCCGCTCTTTTATTCAAATAACAATATTAGTAGTCCTCAAGATTAATTTTACAGACCGTCTGATTGTCAAAAGTAAAAAAGATATTTTTCAATACACTTGCTCAGAAAGTGACTCTTATTGCACTACACTTAGGTATATAAAGGCACCTATTACCAAACCGCGACATTTTGATTACCATTACGCACTAGTGCTATAATGTAGTTAAAACCTTTTTATTCAACCTCTTTGTTCGCAAAACAAATTTTGAGTACGAAAAAATTTCACATAAGTTATTGCATTCAATGGTAGGTATATATTAGTGTCTTACTTACTCATGCAATTTTTTTCATTTTAAGTTGTACAAACGATTTATTTAATAAAAAAAAATATTAAATAAATCGTACATTCAAATAAAAATATTTTAATAATAATAATAATATCTGTGGCCCGGCTGTCAAAGTGAATGACAGAAAATTTTTTCTCGCCGAATTTTTTCCATTAATTGAATTGAATAATATATCAAATAAAATGCCAAACCACCGAAAAACAGTCCGAAAAAAAAATAAAAAACCACATCACATCACCGTATACCAACTAAAGTAAATATACCATCGAACAAAGTTTCATACAAGACGACGTGGCGATGAAATTATAATGAAATCTTGAAATGTTGACGAGAAGCCGGGCACGACAACAACAAACACACCCAACATCTTCGGATTCGTCGTTCAGCTCCGCCTCGCAGCCGCCGGGACCAGCGCCAGCCGTGAGTCCAGCTGCATTTGCTTCGAGCTCGTGCGACGAATACTTCTCGCCGCCGACGACACCACCACCTGCGCGTCGGCGGGGAAGAGGCCGACCTCCGGCCTGCTTGGGACCTCGAGGCCCTCCGGCCTCTGACGGGGTCCCCGCTGCCGGTGGAAGTGTGCAGCGCATGCGATGGACACAATCCATTAATGAAAATGTCATGCGCTCATACTTTGGGGCTACATAGGAGGGAACTAACCTGACTGCGTACTGTGGTCGGATGCTCTCTCTGTTTCAGGTGCTTGAACCAGCTGTCAACGTTTCGGCTCAAAGATTATCTGATCAGGTGCGGGTCATCCAGCGTAACCGTATGTTGGATGACGCCGTACTTGATAGACTGCGCCTAGAATCACGGAATGGCCGTATCTCACCTGTTTCACCACCGGCCGCGGTACAACTGCAACCCAGTGTTTCACCGCGACCCGACCACGTTGGTGAGGATGATGATGACGGGGCTATATCCGTGAGTACCCAGTGCAATGCACGTTTGAGGAGCGCTTTGGAGGATGCATTCCCGGAGTATCGCTCTATACCACTATATATACGCTGCAGCGGCGTGTCCTGTAACTCACGTCAAAATTCCAAATAGTGACAGAGCTACACGACCAGCTAAACCAGCTTAGCAGTGCAGGATTGAGCGTCGTATCGGTGAGGCTAGAGCGCTCATCGGCAAACTTATCTACATCAGGGAGGGCAACATTCGCCCTAGAGTGATGCGCATTGTGAGGCGGGCGTTCTCGGGGACAGATGTTAGTCCTCGAGATTATCTACCCCGTATCACAGAGCGTATCGACTTCTTGAGGCAGAAAGTCTATGCATGGGCAAACCGTATACGACGGTACAAGCGGCGAGTGGAGCGGTACACCCAGAATCGCGCGTTCCAAAGCAACGAAAGGTGGGTTTACAGGGCTTGGAAGCGACCGGACCAGAGTGTGATTGATACGCGCCTACCGGATGATGATGCCATGTATTCATTTTGGCGCAGCATTTGGTCGGTGCCTGTCAGTCACACTGAGGGTGATTGGACTCGGGAGGTCGAGTGAGAGTGCGAACTTACACCAGAAATGGGGACAATTACCATCAGCCCCCAAGATGTAGCTCGTGCAGTCCGTCCGTTACCAAATTGGAAATCACCAGGGCCGGACGGGCTGCACAACTTTTGGCTTAAATGGTTTAAAAGTTCGCACGCTCGCTTGGCGTCCCAATTCCAATCTGCCTTAGAATCAGGGTCGCTGCCCCAGTTCCTGACGACAGGAATAACCCACCTGCTCCATAAATCGGGTAGTACTGTGGAACCCAAAAATTATAGACCGATAACGTGTTTGCCGACGGTCTATAAAGTTCTTACATCCATCCTGAGAGCTAAAATTAATAGTCATATTGAGACAAATTCCATCATGTCTGCTTCTCAGAATGGATGTAGGTACGGGTCCCGTGGTACTAAGGAGCTGCTCCTCATTGATGTTGCCATTAGCCAACAGGTTCGTCGTTCTCGAAGAGATCTGTCGACATGTTGGATAAATTACAAGAAGGCCTATGATTCAGTGCCGCATACATGGCTCATGAGGGTGCTGGAGCTATATAAAATTGATGTAACTCTGCGCACCTTTCTGATGTCATGTATGGGGCAGTGGAGGACGGTCCTTCACTATCCAGGGTGTCGACGGGTTTCGGAGAACAGCGAACCGTTAAGGATCGAGCGTGGCATATTCCAGGGTGACAGTCTGAGTCCACTGTGGTTTTGCCTAGCTTTGAACCCTCTCAGCACACTGCTGGGGGGTTCGGGTTTAGGCTACCGGTTGAGAAGAGAGGGACAGGTCATATCTCACCTTCTTTACATGGATGATCTGAAACTTTTTGCTTCCAACAACTTGCAACTGATGGAGCTACTGAAGGTAACTGAAACCTTTAGTAGTGCCATCAGGATGGAATTTGGTTTGGACAAATGTGCAGTCATGCATGTAAAGCGAGGGGAGATTATGGAATCTGTGGGAACCCAACTCTCGGATTCCATACACCTCAGATCCCTCAGCTCAACCGAAACTTACAAGTATTTGGGTATGTCGGAAGTGTTGGGCATCAATGCTGCTGACGTGAAACAATCGTTGAAGGAGCGCTTCTTTGCCCGCCTGAATAAAGTACTGAAAAGTCTTTTATCGGGCGGGAATAAGGTGCGCGCCTTCAACGGTTGGGTCATGCCGGTTTTGATGTACTCTTTCGGCATACTCAAATGGACTCAGACGGAACTCGACGCCCTGGATAGGAGAGTCCGCACTCTGCTTACCGCAAATCGGATGCATCACCCACGATCATCGGTGATGAGGCTGTATATCCCGCGGAAGTGTGGGGGTCGTGGCTTCTTAAATGCCAAGACCCTGCACAACCGTGAGGTATGCAGTCTCAGGGAATACTTCCTGGAAACCGACGTGGGGATGCACCGAGATGTAGTGGCAGTGGACAAAGGCCTCACCCCGCTCTCCTTGGCCAACGAGAACTGGCGCAAACCTATAGTAATGGATACTAATGAACGCAAGGAAGTATGGAAGGGCAAGGAGCTTCACGGGCGCTTTTACCGGGCCTTACATGGGCCCGATGTAGATCTTTTAGCGTCCGTCTCCTGGCTACGCTTTGGTGATCTCTTTGGAGAAACCGAAGGTTTTGTCTTTGCAATTATGAACGAAGTTATGATGACGAACAACTACCGGAAATATATTGTGAAGGATGGTACGGTTGACATCTGTCGGGCATGCCACCGGCCTGGAGAATCAATCCGACACATTATTTCTGGGTGTTCTCATTTAGCTAACGGAGACTCTTTGCACAGACACAACCTTGTAGCCAGGATTATCCATCAGCAACTTGCTCTTAAATACAACTTGGCTTATAATTGCCAATAAGCCTGACATAGTGGTGATAGATCGACTAGAGCGTCGCACAATGATTATTGATATAGCGGTCCCTCATGACGAGGACCTCGTGAAAGCTGAGAAAGATAAACAAACTAAATATCTTGACTTGGCTCGCAAGGTTGTTGACATGTGGGAAGTCCACTTCCCACATGTCAACAACCTTGCAGAACAATCATTGTGCCGATAGTCGTGACGGCCAATGGCTTAATAGCCAAGAGCCTCGACCAACATCAGCGGAGGCTCTCGTTAGGCAGTTGGATCAAGGGATTGATCCAGAAAGCAGTACTCCTAGACACAGTACAGTAGACACGGCGCGTATTGTCCGGAGGTTCCTCTCTCAGGAGCCCTGACCGCCGGCAGCTTGGACCCTGTTCCCGATGCCGGTGGGATACTATTTTTTATATTTTTAAATATTTTTTTTAATTATTTTTTTTAGGAATATTTAAAAATATAATATAATATGTATTAAATTATATAAAGGATTTCCTTTATTTTTTAATAATACTTTTTTTTTTGCAAACTCGGGTATAGTACACAGATGTTTTTATAACAGAGTCCTCATTATTATTATTTTTTTTTTATATTTTTTTTTAAATAAATCGTTTGTATATGGCCACCATTTTAAAATGCGTGCGGTTTTTGGCTTGATTTAGTCGAGAGAAATTCAGTAGCTGTATTAATTAAATAAAATTAAATACTACAAAATTATTAGAAAATGTTACATGCGTATTCCATTGTCACTACGAAAGACATTATAGTAACGTAGTTTTTCATCAAACCCATAGGTACGTGTGGGGTATCTATGGATAGGTCTTCAAAAATGATATTGAGGTTTCTAATATCATTTTTTTCTAAACTGAATTGCGCGACAGACACTTCCAAAGTGGTAAAATGTCCACCAAAACACCAACGAAAATTGGTTTGAACGAGATCTAGTTAGTAGTTTTTTTTTAATACGTTATTAATCTAAAAAAAATACACTATTATTAAAACATCAATCAAAGTTATTACGAACTACAAGAACTTTTGTATATGTTACTTGCTGCTACGGAACCCTTCATGGGCGAGTCCGACTCGCACTTGGCCGGTTTTTTTTTTATACCTACGCTCGGTGGACGCACAATGAACGTTTGGAGCCGGAACTGTTGGTCGAGCGGGCCGAGGCGCTCCGAGATATCGCCAATATCCTGTCCGTGAGCGGTGTCTATGTGTGCGTTGCTCGAGTGCTCTTTGTATGTAGATTGACTTTTGTGACCACGGGCTGTGTCCCAAGACCTTCACCCGCGAGGGAGCGAGCACTAGTAGTGTCCCGCGGATGTTCCTGCGGATGTTCCCGCGCCTGCAGGGTTTGCCTGCACTTTACTAATCGAATTCAAAAAAAGGTTATCAATTTAACCCGTATCGTATGTGATGTTGTTGTAATCTTTATACATATTAGTATATACGGACTTCTTAAAACTTGTGCCTTTAATATTGGTGTGTTTTTTTGCACACGTATTTATCAGAAACGAAAAATTGACCTGCGATAAATTTGAATACCTACCTAATTCAACAAGTTTTAATTTGGGAACACTGAAAGATTCATTAACATTGGTTCTTGACTTTTTTCAGAAATCAGAAATATAAATTAAATAAAGAATAAGAATTACTAACAAATATTGTAGACCTTTGTCTTATTAATACATTATCACTACAAATTATAAAATAAAATCCCCCGTCGCGTCTGTCTGTCTGTCTGTTCGCGATAAACTCAAATACTACTGCACCGATTTTCAAGCAGTTTTCACCACTCGATAGTGTAATTCTCGAGGAAGATTTTAGTATATAATTTGTTAAGTTTTTGTATTTATTTCTGTGTACATTAACGATATTCATTGAAGATGTCGAGAAAAATAAGCCGTCTGGGAGCTTTCAACGAAAACATTGTCTAAACCCTTTGAGCTATAACAAAATAATGTATGGTAAAATTGTTTATCTTATATAGGTCGCTGGCATATGTCTATCTCTTACGGTTAACAAACTATATCCATTTTACTACTTCTAAAAATTGGCATCCAGCGTTTATTGGAAAGCTATTTACATAATTACGGTATTAATTCTTATCAAAACAAATTACTTCGTGTTCAAGGCTATATCAGTATCTGTAAATTACTTTTGAATCATTTAAATCGGACGTACCATTTGAAAGTTATAATAAATTTAATAATTCTCAAAATTAAATCCGCTCGATAGCTCCCGCGAGTTCTGCTCTTTAGTCGCTTCGCATGACACAGTCGCTGACCCTCCCCCCGCACCGTCTTGCCTACTGTTCCTTTAGCTAATAAGCCGAACGACAGTAATGCACACTGATGACTGTGTTTTCTTTCGGGTGTTGTTGAAAAGTTTTAATTGCATGTTTTGCGTTTGTTTTCTTAACTAAAACAACGCCAACAATGGTAGTATATGTGAATTAAGGTAGTAAGAACTACACTGCTCATACGTGTAGAACGGAGGTCCAAAATTTATTGGGAGTAACCTACTGCCACGCGGGCGAAGCCGCGGGCAAAAGCTAGTTATTATTATAAATACGTTTCTTGTACTCCCTTATATTGTAATATCTGTGGCCCTAGTAAAATAGTAGATTATTTGACCAGGGGATAAAGCAGTGTCTTTAGGTAGAGTCTGTGCGGAAAGTAAACCGTCGTGGGATTTGAGGGCGCTGCTGTAGATAAATATCGTTTTTGTTATGTAAGCAACATTGTGACGTCATTATAGTGCGACTGTTAAATCTTGATATTTTGAAACTATGTTAGACTAGCTTCTTCCAGCGGCTTCACCCTATAATAAAAATTATCCTATTGGCTGAATTTCCTCACCTAATGAAACTGCAAAGTTATAGCTTATGTGCTATATTATTGCAATGTTTATGATTAAGTTCTGTCTAGTAGTTTTTGCGCGACACATCCATACATACGACTACCTCCATCCATCTTCACAAACTTTCGCATTTATAATATTAGTAGCCTATTTATTGAACTTGCTCACGTGATGAAACTTAGCAAAAATATAGGTTATAAGCTATATTATTGCAACGTTTATAATTAAATTCATCCGTTTATAAGTTTTTGCGTAATGAGTAACAAACCGTTAATTGTGGCGACACCTGGGGGAGGCCTATGTCGAACAGTGGACGTCTTTCGATTGTAATGATGATGAACATTTAAATGCAAACACGAACCGGTAAAGGAAAATAGCGTGAAGAAACTGCTGTACTGCCTATCTAGGTAGATTCCACCAGCGACCACTTACCCAGTGCCAATGAAAATGGTTCTATCACTTTGACTGGGATCGGTCTATTATCACTGACTGGAATATTGTAGCTAACAGCAAGTTTATGTTTACCCTAGTTAAATATAAAGGTAAAAATGGAACACACTACCACTTTCTCGTTGTCTTCCTCAGTACATTTTTCCCTTTTGCTAATCTATGAAAAATATGAACTTAATGACTATGAAAATAAAGTACACTTCAGAATTTGTAATGTTGCTTCGTAAAAAATCTATTTAGCCTGTAAGGGACCATCTCGTGTATAAGATCTTTGGGATCACTTGGTTGTCCGTCTGTTTATCTGTTAAGACCATTTAACGCTTGGAGGTATCGAGTTAAAATTAAAACCATACGCTCAAGTCTGCGGTCTTTTGAAGTTGTGAAAAAATCAGACTTCTGAGTTAACGAAAAAAAAAAGATACGGCCGTTTATGTCGCAAAAAACGTATATTTCTATAATCAAGGGAATCAAAGTTCATGGGGTGAATCCCGTTGACCTTAAATCCTGAAATTTGGCATAAATCAAGGTCTCATAGAACAAGTACAGGGAAAAATCTGAAAATTGTAAATTTGTAGATACGCCACAAAAAAAAAATTGTTTGTAATTCGGAAAAATCTTCATAACTCAATTCGGGAATTGATTTCATAGGTAAATTTGTACAGAATCCTCAGTGCGCGAGTCCGACTCGCACTTGGCCTTTTTTATTTTAGTTACTGTATCCGTACTCAAGCCTGAAAAGAATTATTCTAAGTTAGTCGAAACGCATTATAAATTTAAAGTATCAATACTCTTTATACTAGCCATAGAAAATATTGACCAAAACAAAATAAATAAATATCGTCATGTTTAAATGAATTTCCGTTTAATTTATATATATTTGGAGATAACAGGGACAGGAGTTTACCTAGGAAGTCTAAAAACATTAAAATAAAAGTGTTACGTACCAAAAAAACAGCAAACCAATGTTTCCCAAGTTCGTGACTTTGTTTTGATCAATAATGGTGTGATTTGCCATTTGTTATCTTTGGAAAAACTGTAATATATTAAATATTATTTCCCCTGCAGCTCAGTGAAATTTTTTATCACATTTCTGAAGATTTCAATTAAAAATCACAATAAAATAACATAATAAATAAACCGGTGTCAATAATGACATTTGGCATTTGACGGATGGCTGGGTTGGGTTGCTACTTAAAATCTTTAATGTTGTTTTCACTTTACGCCACGACGGTTCTTTTATCGCACAGACAATAGTCTTCCGGTACGTGGTCGCCACTCCAGAACCCTTAGTTCCCATCGACCATCTATTGTGTGAGTAATGTTCCCTACTTAAGTTTGGCGATTCTTCGAGCCATATCAGTGGTTCTCCTGCGGATATCTTCATTTCTGATTTGGTCTCGTAAGAAAACTCTGAGCATAGCTCTTCCCATTGCCCTTTGAGTGACTTTAAGGCTTCTGATGAGCCTTACATCATCACGTTCGGAGCCAGATGTCAGCATTGACACCATGCATTGGTCATAGACTTTCATCTTGAGACACTGTTATGTCCATATTCATTTACGTCCCACTCTTTCGAAAGCTCTACTGAGGTTACCGAGCATTGTACTGAGCTTCTCCATAGCCTCAGCCATGACTACTAAATCGTGGCCAAACCGAAGGTGACTGATGTACTCGCCATTGACGTTAATGCCTAACCCTCTCCATTCCAGAACCATGAAAACATCCTACACTGCGATCATGAAAAGTTTCGTAGAAATGATGTCTCCCTGCCTCACACACGTCGCAAGAGTTCTGAAGTCGGACTGACAGGGTGGCGTTTTTGTATGATAGTAGTTTGGACGATCTTGCGCGCGAGACGGTTCGTGATATCTCTGGAAAACAATTTGTAGACATGGCTCATGGGGCCTGTAATTCTTTAAGCAGGACACTGTTGCCCTTCTTAATAAAGAGTGCCATCACACTTCTGCTCCATGCCCATGGCGTTTTTTCCTTGCGTATGACGAAATCAAATCGCTTTTAAAGGGTCTTAAGGATAGGTTTTCCACCCGTCTTCAGGAGTACGGCTGTAATTCCATCCTCACCCGACGATTTGTTGTTTTTCAACTGCTTCAGAGCAATCTTAATCTCGTATGTCCGGGATATCTTCGGTATAGTCTCGAGTTAATCTAGCTCTTGGGGCGTTAGCTAGATTTGCTGCGGGTTTAGATATTGACGTGTACAACTGTCCATAAAATGCCTCGATCTCTCTCAGAAGCACTGATACATGTACATACTATTAAGAAGCAGACATAAACTAACATAACTATTAGAATATTGTGTAATTTCAACAATATTATACACATCAATCAAAGTTTGTTACCTTCTTGTTGTTAGAAGTGGTTTAGAGAAGCTGCAAGGATGCAATGCTATAGTGTAATGTACGTAGCGAAGTGGGCTCGTCACCGCGCGGCCTACCTCGTCTGCGCCGCTTCCTGCATGACGAAATCGCGCAGCGGTCAACCGACCTGTACCAGTTGGCGCGCTCTGGTCCTACTCAGCGCAGTGGATTTGTGTCGGATTCTCTCCTTTTTGTGCAATATTGTCATTAATATGGTACAGTATCTACTGTGTTTATCATTGTTTTTTTTGCTATAATACATATTAATCCAGGTTCATACTTTACTGTTAATTTTAGATAGATCCCGGGTTTCCCCTATACATTTAATGAAAGTAACCACGAGTCCACGACAAGCAACCGCGTGCACCTCGGTGTTCTTGAGACATTCATCGTGAATTACGTCGTGGTGCACGTCAACAGTATATGTACAATATATTACATTACATAGTATACAACAATGAATGTTAGAACGAGTCAAACATCAGAAAGACACTGGAAAGACGTAATATTTTGCTTTGTATGCAAATGAATGAAATAATGAGAACATTAAAGGTGATGAGCTGTTATGCTGTTCCTGATACGCGCTGAACTTTGTCACCGAACACATAAGCGCAGAGATAATCACCTATTGATAGCGCGACATATTAGTAATTGTGTCCAAGGTCCCGCGAGCGGCCCCGGCAGCGCGGCCGTGGAGCGGAATGACAATAGCGCTGCGGCTGTGTGCGCCCAGGTGCGACACAGGCCGCGAGGGAGAACGGTACCTCGCACTGTGCGGCTACACGCTACACATGCGTCTTCCGTACGTCTGTACAGCTAGCAGTGTATTGCCTGCTTGCCTCATGATACTCTACTTGCGTCCACTTTTTAGGACTTGGCAAAGTATTGAGATTTCTTCACATTTGTCAAGTTCAAACATATGAATCACATTTCTCAATCCAGAACATTCTCTAAATTATTGTGAAAACATCATTAACATCCATTAACTAATAACTTACTTTACCCACACAATAGGCAGTCACACAGACTGACAAGAAAACGCACTTTGTATGACACTGTGTAACAATCATAGATGAGACATGCAGTTGAAGCCATCGAGATCAATTTCAGATACGAGCTCTTTCTTTGGAAATCTTCCAAGGGATAAAAGTGCCTCAACATGAATATAAACCATTATCATACAACTTTGAAACTGCTGGTGGTGTTCGTGTTCCTATACTTATCTGAGCACAGAACCTTGGAAACCGCTGATTTCTTTTTCGCCGTTAAACAGGTGGTCCCAATACCTCGCCATCCGGCTGTCCAGAAAGGTCTAACTCCGAGTTGTCGACGGTGCGTAATGTTCCACGCGCCATAAAGGTTCAATGTTGTGAGGCTTTAGTCAGTAAAGTTTGTCATGCCCAGTCACTCCACCCTAGAATAGGAGAAGTCATTGGATGATTTCCCACCTTAAAAAAAAGATTGATCCCAGAGTGACAGTTGTCAATAGTCCCTTTTTTAGGGTTCCGTAGCCAAATGGCAAAAAAAGGAACCCTTATAGATTCGTCATGTCTGTCTGTCTGTCTGTCTGTCCGTCCGTATGTCACAGCCACTTTTTTCCGAAACTATAAGAGCTATACTGTTGAAACTTAGTAAGTATATGTATTCTGTGAACCGCTTTAAGATTTTCACAAAAAAATAGAAAAAAAGCAATAAATTTTGGGGGTCCCGTCATACTTAGAACTGAAACTCAAAAATTTTTTTTTCATTAAACCCATACGTGTGGGGTATCTATGGATAGGTCTTCAAAAATGATATTGAGGTTTCTCATATCATTTTTTTCTAAATTAAATAGTTTACGCGAGAGACACTTCCAAAGTGTAAAATGTGCCCCCCCCCCTGTAACTTCTATAATAAGAGAATGATAATACTAAAAAAAATATATGATGTACATTACCATGTAAACTACTAACGAAAATTGGTTTGAACGAGATCTAGTAAGTAGTTTTTTTTTAATTCGTCATAAATCTATAAAAATACACTATTATTAAAACATCGATCAAAGTTACAACGAACTACAAAAACTTTTATATTATGTTACTTGCTGCTACGGAACCCTCCATGGGCGAGTCCGACTTGCACTTGGCCGGTTTTTATGGGTGGAAAAATCATCCAATGACAACCCCCACTCTTGGGCGGAGCGAGAGATAGTGTCAGACTCTTACTGACTAAAAGACCCACCCCGTTCCTTCTAGCCTTCATACCGGGGCTCGAGCTGTCTTTCGAAAGTAGCCCTGGCCCCAGTAGGCTTCGACCCGGCTGGGTCCCTGCTGTTGCTGACAACTCCTGGAGGCGCGCGGGAACAGTGCGCGCCGTCGACGACTTGGGCTTGGTCCGGACAGTTACCGGATGGCCGGACAGCGAGCTACCCATTGTCCGCAAGCCCGCACCTACGGTGGCCGGAAATCGGGATCAAAATCCCAGCGGCGGTGGCGAGAACGCCGTTGCCTGATGCGATCCTCCTTTGCGAGCATTACTGCTTCGCAGAAGTCGGCGACCGCCTGCCACTCCTCCTCGCTCCGGACCATGGCCTCAACCAAGGCCCGGCGCGAAAGGTCTCCGCCGCTGATCGCCTCGACGAGGGCACGGCGATTTTATTTATTATTTATTATTATTTTACCTCCCGAACGTGCCATGTCCGGTGAGGACCTCATGCGGAAGGTAAGGACGCCGTGAGGTGTTTCCAGCTACGCCTCAAAGAGGGGACTTACCGCCATAATTGTGGCGTGCCCATACATTAACCCCCTGAAAGATTACCAAACACGGTCACTCTGTTTATCTAATCAACCACTATTAATATAGGCTTTTTGGATGAATGTGCATCTAGGGAATCCAATCCCGCATAAAAATAGCGATCCTGCAGGCGTGCGGGATTGAAGTTAGCAATCCCACGGATCACCGAGATTTGCGGGATTGGGATTTTTAATATTTTTTTTAAGTGCGAGTCTTATTTTATTTATCTAGATGTACATACTCGTAGTTTCACACCTAAATCGAGTTTTGAAGATTTTCCGAATCGCAAAAAAATATTATTTTGTAATGTAACTAATGTAATAATGAACCCCGCACTAGCGGGAACCCGCGTTTTATCATCATCATCATGTCAGCCGAAATACGTCCACTGTTGGACGTAGGCCTCCCCCCACCGTCGCCACAATGACCGATCCTGCTTGCGTTGTGCTGTGCTTCATTATTGATCATCATTTTTCACATCTCGCAAATCAATTTAAAATCATTTTATTTGTCTCAATGCAGGTACCTACATACTTAACATGCAAGAGGTGTTACAAAATAATAAAAGTGCGCTGCGTTTTATTTGCAAGCATACAAATTCTATAAATAGACATATTTTGTGATATCTGAATGATATCATAAAATCGATGGTCTATTTGTAATTTAAAATGTTTTTGATTTGATTTGATAATGATTCTAATGTGAATAAATATATAATTAAAATGTCAAGTACTTGAACGAAATAAAATTAAAATAGTCAATCCTCTATAAATCCAGTCTTGGAGTAGTAATACTTTTTATAAAAAAATTAAGCGCTGCATTCTACTCGCCTAATATATAATTATATAATATATTGTAAACCACATGCGATCGTGTAGTCACTTCCAAATTAAAGCAGGAGCATAAAGAATATAATAGGTGATATATTCATAAAAATATATCACCTATTCTTTTATTAGTTCGGTTCAAAGGTAGGGTGGCTGCAGGCTACGTAATGGTAGCGCACGGACATGCCAGTTCCTGGAAGTGCATCACGTGAGTGCGTGGGTCGTGGAAGATTGTGCACATAGTGCTGATACACAGGGCACAGGGTAGCCAGTGCAGCGCTATCGGCGCGGTCACCGGCGAGCACCCGGATGACGAGTGTTTGTAAACACGCGGGGCAGAGGGCAGGGCCGCAGGGCCGGGGGTGCGCGGGCGGGCCGGAGGGGGGGTCGGGCCAGGAAAGTTTTACCCTGCGGTCTAGGCTCGCCACCCGGCTCTGCCCGTCCCTCGTTATCGTTGGCCGCTATCTGCGCAGCGCTATATAACGGCCGGCCTGGCATCCCTCTTCACATTCACTGTTGTGTTACAGGCAGGTACACTTGTATCCCAACTTCATCTCCGACAATTGAATCTCTCACCACAATGGCCGCCAAGTTGTTCGTGTTGATCGCTTGCATCGCCCTGGTGAGTACTGCGCGCCGGTCTTCTGCTACTACTGGTGTCGTATGCCGTGTCTTGTGTCGGCTTACCTTCTTCTCTGTCCACAGAGCCAAGCTGCCATGGTGCGGCGAGACGCGCCTGCAGCCTCACCCTTGCAGGACCTGGAGAAGCATGCCGCTGAGTTCCAGAAGACGTTCACTGAGCAGTTTAACTCGCTCGTCAACTCCAAGAACACGCAGGAGCTAAACAAAGCGCTCAAGGAAGGATCCGACTCCGTGCTGCAGCAGCTGTCCGCTCTCTCCAACAGTCTGCAGGGCGCAGTGAGTACTACTACTATTTTTCTTTTACCGATATGATGAGTGGTGTGATGTCCGGCTGTTTGCGGCAAGTTATAGTGACCGGGCGCTGTTAGTTCAATATTGTTAAAAATGCATTAAAAAAAAATGAACAGTTGTTTCTTTACCTGCAGCAGATTGTGCTTCAATAAATAAAATAAAAAATTTTGCTCGTGCTTAGAACTATTAAGCGCGAGCCAATTTTTAATAACTAATTAAACATAAAATTCAATATACTGTTTAGTAGTTAGTAAATTGCTTAGGGTGAATTGCACCATTTAACTATAACGATAGCCAAACCATAACCAGCCGTGAAACGGTCGCCTATTGGTCAATTCGACGATTTGACAACTGTTAACGGCTTTGTTATCGTTGTAGTTAAATGGTGCAACTCACCCACTCACAGTTCAGCTCAGTGTTAAAACTTAGTTATTCATACAGTTCGATTTTGTGGTACATGTTATAATATTTGTTATTTTGTAGTGATCAAAATATAATCTACACGTTCGTTAATATACATGAATCTGAAATAGAGTAAGATCCAGAATACTGCCTTTATTAAAAAGACAAAAATCAGTATTTATTCGGTCGTCTCTCGTAAAATTGTCTATTTTAACGCATTAGTATCGATCGACTAAATAAACAGTCAACAAGTATCGGCACAATTCCACTTACAGCTGTGGTTACTAATTTGTTTAGAAGTTTCAAATGCCTTGGTGAAATCAAAAAAGGCTCCCGATAATTTGACTCAATAAGGTAGTGAAAACCGTTCTGGAATACTTTTTCCTGTTCCTAAACTAGCGAACTGGAAAGTCAACTGGGAGCTGAGAAGAAAGTTAAACGATGTATGAGCGTACTTGTGTAACTTTAGTTTAACTCGCTCCGTTAAGACATAATACCAGTACCTACTTAACATTATGAAAGGTTTACAAAGCAGTATACCTAATTTTTTTCCCGTATATTAATTTTTGTATTAATATTTTTTTAGATTATTTAGGAGGTTATTGCAGATAGGTTTTGTACCTTTTATTGGTCATGATGGTTTTGTATATTAATAGTGCATACAATAATTGCTTTGTGTATGAAGCAGTAGTAACTGACGTTGTTTTTCACAGATGAGCGACGCTAACAGCAAGGCTAAGACTGCCCTTGAGCAGACCCGCGCTAACCTGGAAAAGACTGCCGAGGAGTTGCGCAAGGCGCACCCCGACGTAGAGCAGCAGGCTGGTGCGCTGCGTGACAGGCTGCAGGCCGCCGTGCAGAGCACCGTGCAGGTGGGTACCCGCGCTAGTGGCGTCACGTCAGCTCAGGGCGCACCACGACCGAGCCCTTTTGCTCTGGATTGGAATGTTTAAATTTATTGTCAGAGTTTCTTTGATAGTAATAATAAAATATCTGTCAAAAACAGATATAATAAATATAGTTGACAAATTGAATTAGTTTGACGTTCAGAATGTTTAAGCTATTGTGTTTGGTTTGTCTAAACAAAAATAAACACCTCTTGTACCAGGTCATACTAATACGTTACTATTGCGGTTTCACAGGAGACCCAAAAGCTCGCCAAGGAAGTCGCCAGCAACATGGAAGCTACCAACCAGAAGCTGGCTCCCAAGATCAAGTCCGCCTACGACGACTTCGTAAAGCAGACCGAGGTGCTGCAGAAGAAGCTGCACGAGGCTGCCAACAAGCAGTGATCGCATAGCCCCGCATCTACCGACTAGCAACAATAAACTCATACTGTACCTAACTGTTGACTTTCATTGCTCACCCGCTCGCTCACGTATCCGTCCATCAGGTGAGCTGATACATACCCAGCTCTAGTCACACAGGCACACTCACACGAACCCCGCGCGTGCGTACATGACCCCAGCGTCTCATCGCTCAGATACACAACTCGTAAAAAAACAGATGGATATATTTATCTGCTGTTCGTTATCGCAATACCTAGTGTTCACAACGGGACACAGCGACACCGAGATGTGCGAAGCGCGCACGTGGATAGTATCCACATGATAGTAGTGCAAGTATCGCGTGTGTTATATATCCATCTGCGATCATCTGTACATTGTGACATATTCAGTCAAATGAGGTGCGTTGTCGCTGACATAGATCTTCTTCTACTGTTACTAACCTATAAATTGCGGGTCCCAGAGAATATAATGACAACTACAAAAACACTATTTTACAGGAAAAAAAAGATTTTTGACTTTAACTTGCTAACTAGAGTGCGAGCAAGATAACTTGGCGCATAGCTGGGGGCGTGCTTAATGTTGCCAGCCTAACAAATCTATTTTTCCTTAATTTGATTAAAAACGATCTTTCGTAGCACAGTGTAATTTAAAGAATTTATTAGCTATACTACATTTTTATTTATTTATTTATTTATTTAATCTTCATGCAACAAAAGATACAAAGGCGGACTTAATGCCTTAGGCATTCTCTACCAGTCAACCTAGGGTACCTATTAAAAAGAAAGTAAACAATTTTGATATGACCTGTAAAAGAAAAATGTTTTAAAAAATGGGATATATGTTTCATAACATATATTATATACATACATTCAGGTTTTCTAAAAATATAGATTGGTAAACAATGTACACATCATTATTTTTTGTAATTTATCTAAAAAAAAGCATTTTCAGGTACAGAAACATGTCAAGATTTTCAGGTAGTACCTAAACCTTGAACAAATTGACTACTATTGTATTTTCATATAAATAGGTAATTTAATTTTTTTTTTTTTTTTTAACAAAACTTATCCATTGCACCAAGTGCTTTCTAACTTTATGTAAAAGCTGTGTAAAGTGTAAACAATTCGGCAACAATTAACAATCAAAACTGCAAAAATAACTTGCGAATGAACATCTACCGTCAGTGATTTGTTGCATATAATTGTGTAGTGTCGTAGCGCGTAGGCGCCCGCGTATCCACAGGACTTACGACCTTTTTCTCGCGAGGTTTTTGCCTTAGCGCAGGTCGACTCGTTTACTCGACGCTGTGAGCCTTTATTAGTGTGCTCTGTTTTTTACGGCTATGAATTTATTACTGTAGCAATTTGGGACTGAGTCCTAAACCTGTACCAGCGGTCATCTGCGACTACTAACCAACCACGCCTGCTTGTGGAATGTGTGGTGGTGTGCGCTATGGCTCAACACATAAAATATCTGGCTAGATACAAAAGTGATTTTACTGGAACATCATAATCATATTCAGTTCAACCATGGAACGCTTTTTAAACCGCTCCAATTCAATCGGCAAACGTCCCCTGGAAGGACCTGTCGATACAAGTGAATGGAAAATACCCAAGCATTCCGCGAAGTCATCCGTCCAGCAACCCTCATCTTCAATCAACATCACGAACCGATTCAGTTGTCGGTAGACTGATAAAACTCCAATGAATCCTGCAGCCATACGTTATCGAGACGCTTGTAGTAACGTAAAAGCTCCTATTAACGACCCCCTAAAATGTGTACTCTATTAACGATCTAATTTTTAAATCACTCATATTAGACATAATATAGGGTTCCAGAAAAATCATACCTTAAAAATTAGTTACGTATTTTTGTTGGACAACAAAAAGAGTAAAGTTTGTGTGTTTAAATGGCCAGTGAAAGAAATAATTTGACTTTGAGTGGGACGCGCCCGAAGCGGACGCACTTTTCATAGTGTCACGTCTCCAGCCACGTAAGTACACCTAAATATTACTTAAGGAAAATACCACCCTAAAAATGGATTTGTCTTCTTGCAATCACAATACAACTGTAATGTATATATTTGTTTTCTAAACTAACTCTTTGTAGCATACGCACCAAGCCGAAATAGGGGTGGCTTTAATACTACACAGGGAAAATAACGATTTACGTGTAATTGCGATGTTCAATAACTCGACATAGGCCACAGCGAATACAATGCACTCACGTACCTTGGACTGCTCCGGCGACCGTTGAGTTTCCACCTTCGATTGTCCACAAGCTAGCTTCAGGGTTTCACGTTTAGAGGGCTGTTCACACGCGAAAATAGGTAAAGATTCGATTTCCCATAGGATTTCGACCGATTTAAAACGATGCGCGCGCGTCTTCCTTTTTTGCTCACACGTTCTATGCCTTCGCTCCAATCAAAACGAGTACATGTGTGCAATGACAGTTAGTTATACTGCCTCCGGTGTTGCCATCTTGCGAAAAAATTGAACATCGATACATTATGACTTTGATCTTTTGCATTAGAAAAACTTTACGGTAACGGAACATCCCGCCCACCAAAATGCCTATGGTATTTTCTGGTTAACGATGAAAAGGGTTCGTAGGACAAGGATCGATATTTACAGAGTACGATACATATATGCTTAATCAGCGATAAAAGTGTGTTACGATGGAAGTTAGATAGGATAAAGATTTGATACAACAAATATTTGATACGATTTAAGTTAGATACGATAGAGATTTGATACAACAAAGTTTGATACGATATAAGTTAGATACGATAGAGATTAGATACTAGTAATAGAAGATGGTACGATTTAAGTTAGTCCTCGAGAGGAAGAGGGCATAACTTAACCAACGGTCTTTGAATGATATGATTTTTCGAGGTTTTAATTACTGCAACTCGGGCTATCCCATCAGCCCCGGGTAAAAGTTCCACGACTCTGGCGAGTGGCCATTGAAGTGGGGCGCGGTTGTCGTCCTTAATAATCACCATTGAACCTGTCTGCAGTGGTTTTGAATCTTTAGTCCATTTGGCGCGTTGCGTTAAAGAGTGGAGATATTCGTGTTTCCATCTAGACCAGAAATTCTGTTGAAATGCCTGTATCAGCTGCCACCGATTAAGCCGATTTACATTAACATTGGATAGATCTTGATCGGGGACGGCTGTTAGAGGTTCTAAAGTGAGGAAATGACCGGGAGTTAGTGCTGATAGATCGTTAGGATCGGAACTGATTGGACAGAGAGGGCGCGAATTCAAAATGGCTTCGATTTGTACGAAGAGTGTCGTGAGTTCTTCGAACGTCAGTACTTGGTTACCTACAGCATGGAGTAAGAACGATTTTGAGGCGCGTATTTGAATTTCCCAAACGCCGCCGAAATGGGGAGCCGATGGAGGGTTGAATTTGAAATCAATCCTCTCCGAGTTAGAAGCTTGTTGCATGAGGGATGATAGTTGATTCCGTGCCCCCACAAAATTCGTACCACAATCCGAGTGTATCTCGTTGCAACGACCGCGACGTGCCACGAATCGTCGTAGAGCCGCGATGAATCCATCTGTTGAAAGAGTAGAAACCACCTCGAGGTGAACTGCTTTGGTCGCGAGACACACGAACAAGCATAGGTACGCCTTATCGATTTTAGCGCCGCGATGAGGGCCGAGTTTGATACGGAAAGGTCCGCCAAAATCCACGCCTACGATTGAAAAGGGTTTTACCTGATTGACGCGGTACGACGGGAGATCGCTCATGAAAGGTTGTAATGGTTGGGGATTAGTTCGATAGCACTGAATGCATTTAGCAAGGCGACGGCGAATTGTCCGTTTTGCGGAAACGATCCAAAATTGTTGCAGTAGTAGAAAGTGAGTGGTATTTATACCAGGATGCAAATAGCTACGATGAATAAAGTCGATGATTAAAAACGTGAGTGGGTGTTCCGAGGGCAGGAATGCTGGGTGCTTTTGTTCGTATCCTAAACCCGATCGAGAGATCCTGCCGCCCACCCTAAGGATGCCTAGATCATCGATAAACGGGTTCAGTTTCCGGAACGGTTTCGTTAGCGGTTTGTTTGATTTTAGGTTACTGAGTTCCTCAAAGAAAGCACTACTTTGTACGTTTTTAACGATTTGCATCAATGAGTTGTGTCGTTCAACATTATTGAGATACCTGTTACTCACAGCTTTATTCCGATTACGACAATTGTTTATAAAACGATAAATGTAGCCTAATACGTTTGTGATTTTTGATAACGATGAGAAACGGTTAATGAGACTTTCAAAAATGGAAGTTTCGGTTTTGTTAATGTCGGTGGAGTTCAAGACGATTGATTTACGTACTTCAGCGTCTACGATTACCTCATCCTCATGTGATAGTTTAGCTGAACCTATGGGCCAAGATTCACGATCTTCAGCTAGCCAACATGGCCCCGCCCACCATAGCGTATTGTGAATGATTTCACTGGGAAATAGTCCGCGACTGCAAATATCAGCTGGGTTATCGCCTGAAGAAACGTGATGCCAGCATTCAGTGGGTGCAATGTCTTGTATGTGGCTGACGCGGTTAGCAACAAACGTGGCCCAACGAGAGGAATGTGACCTTATCCATGAAAGGACCACCGTGGAGTCAGACCATAAGTAAACAGCATCGATTTTTATACGAGAGAGGTAAGTTTCGTGTACGAATTTGTACAAGTCCGATAGAAGCACAGCAGCGCAGAGTTCGAGTCGAGGCAGGGAGGTACGTTTAAGAGGTACTACCCGTGCTTTAGAGCAAACTAGAGAGGTGCGAATATTACCATCTGCATCGATAGCGCGCAGATAAATGACTGCCCCGAACGCAATTTCCGAACTATCACAGAATCCGTGTATTTCGTATGATTTAGAATCCTTGCATGTAAGTTGCCGAGGTATTTTGAGTTCGACCAGTGACTGTAATTGTTCTTGATAAGTGTTCCAGGTACGAATAACCTCATCAGGAAGGGTCTGATCCCAACCAACACCGAGTATCCAAAGTTTTTGGATTAAGCACTTCGCTTGAATTGTGATAGGGGAAAGTAACCCTAAAGGGTCGAATATTCTAGCAATCTCGCTTAGAATGGAACGTTTAGTACATGACTGATCGGAAGGTTTGATTTCGAATAGGAAAGCATCTGAGGTAGGATCCCATTTGAGGCCTAGAACTTTCAAAGTTTGCGTTTCAGTATTGTCGAGCGATACCGAACCTGTCAGACAATGTTCGCGGGGAAGATCGGACAATAGCTGAGGATTATTACTTGCCCATTTCCTGAGTTGGAAACATCCTCGGTTGAAGAGAGCGATAGTTTGCGATTTAGCTTCTTGAGCGACTTCCAGGGATTGAAAACCAGTAGTGACGTCATCGATATACACGTCCGATAAGAGAATTTGTTTGGCAATTGGATAAGAGTCTCCTTAGTCTTCAGCAAGCCGTTTCAGAGCACGACAAGCGAGATATGCACTCGAGGCCAAGCCATAAGTTACGGTGTTCAGGCGATATTCTTGAAGGGGCTCGCTGGGCGAGGTCCTCCAAAAAATGCGCTGATAGTCACGATGTTCGGGTGCCACGAGAATTTGACGGTACATCTGACGAGCATCAGCCATAAATACGATATTGTGTTCGCGAAAACGCAAGAGAATTTCTAAAATATTGGGTTGTAATTTTGGGCCGATAAGTTGGGTATCGTTAAGTGATCGAGAGTTTAAATCCTTGGCTGATCCATCAAAAACAACGCGTAGACGAGTGCTTGCAGAATCAGGGCGTAAAACACAGTGATGTGGAATGTAGTATTTACCCGTGCTCATCTCGTTCGTAGGAACCAGAGACATGTGGCCGCTTTCGATATAGTCATTCATGAAGTCTACGTATTGACCTTGCAAAGAAGTGTCACGTGTCAGCCTTCGTTCGGTAGCGTAGAACCTTCGTAAAGCAAGATCGCGCGAGCCTTCGAAAGTTGGTTCTGATTCGTTTGTGAAAGGAATGCGGACTACGTATCGTCCCGATTGGTCGCGATAGTGATCGGTAATAAACTTTTGCTCGCATAGCAATTCGTCTGGAGTCAACTTCGAAGAATTCGGGAGAGAATCCAGTTCCCAGAAGCGTTGAACTAAAGAGTTTAACTCGTTGTCGATGTCGGGCAACGTATGCAACAAAGTACTAGCCGAGAGACAAGTTTTGCCTAAGAGAAGCCAACCGAATGTTGAATTAAACGCGGTAGGTTGATTGGCACCTCCTTTAATATGTTGATTGAGTACAGAGTCGGCGAAGACATCTGCAGCGAATAATAGATCGATCGGACCTGGAATGTCGAAGCCAGGGTCCGCCAACGGTAGCGACTTAATATGTGACCATCCCGATGTGTTTAATCGCGCAATGGGTTGATCACCACATATTTTAGCTATGACGTGCATGTCGAGTTTGAATAAAATCTGCTTATTTGTACCCACGGAACAAGTGACGTCACCGATAATCGGCGCGGCAGCTTCTCCTAGTCCGCTAACGTTCGCGGTCGTTGTGGTAGGTTTAAGATTCAAACGCTTTACTGCGGAAGCCGTTATAAAACTGCTTTGACTTCCAGTGTCGAACAAAGCGCGAAACGATTGCATATTGCCTGAAGCGTCCTGAATGTGCACGATCGCAGTAGCCAGCAACACGGTAACGTTCAATTGAGACCTTGAAATCAACGACGATTCGATTTGATTTGATACGTTATTAGTAGAATTATCGCGATGAAGTAAGGTATGATGTTTACGTTTGCATGTGCGGCACGAAAAAATTGAATTGCAATTTTTCAGTTGATGTGATGGCTTCAAACAATTATAACACCAATTTTTATTTTTAGCGATTGTCATTCGCTCATCAATCGATTTTTTAAGAAAATCTTGACACGATGTAATCGTATGTGATTCGTTACAATAGTGACATTTATTCGAATGGGAACTGATTTTAGTATCACTGGTACTGCCAGTGGGAGCTTGATCATCGGTTGCAGCTACCAGTGCGTGTGGAGTGTTGCGCTTCGCCTGTGGCTGAGGATTGTTGAGTGAGTGCTTGGGTGCAGGATTAGTCGCCTTGGATGATTCGGAAAAGTGTGTGTCACGTAATAACGCTTCGCATTTAGACCTTAGAAAACATTTGAGTTGTTCGTAAGACGGTAACTCGACATTTGAATGGCTTTCCTCAAAGCCGCGGCGTAAATCTTTGTTAAGTTTCGATAAAACGTGATAAACTAAAACAAAATCCCAGTGTGCGATTGGCAAATCGATCGTTTTTAATATACTCAAATTCTCTTCGAAAAGGTCAAGGGATTTTTGAAATTCGCGCGCATTATTGCTTTGAAAGTCAATGTTTAAAATATCCCGCCAACATATGAAAGCTAGGGTGCGTTTACTCTTGTAGCGAGCAACGAGCGCTTGGTATGCGTCGTGATAATATTCGTGTGTCATAGGAAACGCTTTGACTACGGATAACGCATCGCCGCTAAGAGAAGATATCAAATAATGAAACTTCTCCGTATCGGTAAGAAGAGTGGAGTTGTGTATTAACGCGTTAAAGGTATCAAAATACTCTGGCCATAATTTAATATTTCCAGCGAAAGTAGGTAGTACGATTTTCGGTAGCCGAATATGATTTGATGATGAGACATTGTGCGATTTAATCGATTCATTATTTACTAAACTACGGTGAATTGATAACACTTGATAGTACATGTCATCAAAATCCTCCTGTATTTGATCATCTTCACTGTTTGGATCGGTGATGAGTTCCAAAATCGTGAAATGCGCATCTTCAAAACTCGATGCAATTTGCTTTAAGTCTTGATGATACGATAAAAACAAGTCGCGCTGAGAAGGATCACTTGAAGCTGAAGCGCCTATCTCTAATGCCTTAGCTAAGCGTTTATACGCAATAGTTCGTTTTCTACGCAAGGACGGCAAATCCTGAACCGTGAATTCTTCATCCACAGATCTAGACTTGGATTTCTTTAGCATGGCTCTTTTGCGAGTAGAATGTTTACCTATAAGCGACATTCTTCCTTATTCGTTGAAGTCTTGTAATATATAATATATTAGGATAGTTACGAGTTCCAAGTTCAAAACGTAAACAAGGATAAATTGATAACACAAAGAAAGTTAAGACTTATAACTTTGATACGACCGAATAGAAAGAATATAATATGCACGGAATTTACGATCTTATTCCAAGCGAAAAGAGTCGTACACCCCGCTACGTAACTTGAATAAAATGTTTACAACGAATGTATGAACGATTTATAATTCCTATTGACAATAATTTGCGCGGTAAACTATACAGTAAATCGATGGGTAATTCCAGAATGTTCGCCCGCTCGGGCGTTGTGTCACGGGTCTACCCGAAAATCAAAAAAAAAAAAAAGTTTCGTATTTGGAATGTTTGCAACTTTTTAAATATGATTGGTGATTTAAATAATAGAAGTATTGCGAGCCGATCAAACTGGTGATTGTTAAAGATCTTGCAATAACTCCCGATTAGTGTGAGATGAATATTCGAATTAAAAACCCTGTTCAATGATAATTACTCATGGACGCCATTGCGACGCGTAGGTATGATCGGTCCGATAATTGTAGGATTACAAAATGATGCGATAACTTAGAATGCGGGAGAATGATAATAACGATAGATTTATGTATTCTAAATTAAATCACAAAGGTTTTGACCAGAAATACCATAAGCAAAATGCGATGGACTTGAGTTAAGATGGAAAGTCCCGGGTTTCGGCACCAACAAGATGTAGCATACGCACCAAGCCGAAATAGGGGTGGCTTTAATACTACACAGGGAAAATAACGATTTACGTGTAATTGCGATGTTCAATAACTCGACATAGGCCACAGCGAATACAATGCACTCACGTACCTTGGACTGCTCCGGCGACCGTTGAGTTTCCACCTTCGATTGTCCACAAGCTAGCTTCAGGGTTTCACGTTTAGAGGGCTGTTCACACGCGAAAATAGGTAAAGATTCGATTTCCCATAGGATTTCGACCGATTTAAAACGATGCGCGCGCGTCTTCCTTTTTTGCTCACACGTTCTATGCCTTCGCTCCAATCAAAACGAGTACATGTGTGCAATGACAGTTAGTTATACTGCCTCCGGTGTTGCCATCTTGCGAAAAAATTGAACATCGATACATTATGACTTTGATCTTTTGCATTAGAAAAACTTTACGGTAACGGAACACTCTTAATATAATACTTTTTATTGGTTTTTATGTTATAAAATTATGTTTTAATTTAAGGCGGTAATAGAATCCAAATTTCAAAACTTGATTCTAATAACGACCCATGGCGTTGTTAAAATTTTGAGAACATTTAGTATTTTAAAATAATATCTATAATAAACTACCTCATTTAATTTTAATTTTTGCTTATTCAATTCTTAAAATTAGTTTACTTCGTTAGATCTATTAACGACAAAGCTATTTCTTAAAGTTTTTGTGTAAAACTCGATTCAACGTTAGACAATATCTCTATTATTATAATGATATTATACTGTAAATAACCTGTATTATCTGAATTAAAGACTAACTGACATTAAAAGCAATAATATAGCAATGAGATCGAATTTAACAGTATACCATAAAGCGGATATTTTATCTGTTTATTATTAATTTTATTGGTCGCTAATAGAATATTGTAACCTTCTTACTTGATTCTATTACCGACTCACAGCCGTGACGATATATTTGGTAATAATACAGTACAAAAAAAAAATATAGGTATATTTTTGAACAAATTGGCTCATTTCTTGCAAACGTGACGTTTTGAGAGATTTTGTCACATGCTATATTATTAATGTAAAATAATATTTGCTATCCAGTTTCATTCATGGCTTCATGGCATTGGCTATATTTTATATGATTTCAAATCAAATAAAAATGGCGGGACGGGATGGGGGACATGTAACTTTTTAAAGCTTCTTTCGAAGAATTAAATTCTATATCTCTTTAAAGATTGTGTTCTTTTATAGAATCATGGAGCCGCAGAAGCGCAAGCAGTACGCCTCTGCTCAACTAGAAGCTGAGCTTCTAGCTATAAATGAAGGGACCAGCTTATATGAAGCTTAAAAAATCTATGGCATGCCGAGGACAACTCTGCGTGACAAGAGAAATTATTTTGTGATTGTATTACGGATAAAAATATTTTTGTTACTGATTCATAATATCTTATTAGTATGTAGGTAATTAAAAAGTAAGCATTTAACTGTTTTCTGGGGCTAATTATATTTTTTATTAATTAAAATAACAAAAAATAAGTGCTCTAAGCGTTGCAATAATAATTATTTTCATATTGTAATAATGTACTATTGCTATTATATAATAAATACCTTAAAAACGATTTTTTATTTTATTTAATAGTATAGAAGAAGTGACAACTTCGTAGCGGTCGGTAAAAGAAGCAGAAAAATCGGTAATAGAATCTTGCCGCATTCTATGGGTCGGTAATAGAATCAACTACTCTTTTGGATTAAATAATTATTTAGTAACTATTGTGTTATTGAATATTGAATTTAAGTACTGAATTGCAAAGAATACTTCGCTGAGATTAATTATAAATTATAACACCTTTCTTAACATTACAGCTTAGATCTATTTTTTTAAAGTGAATCCTAAGACAGCTAAAACTGGCGGTAATAGGAGCATTTACGTTACCAAAAAAAACTCCGAGCCGCATTCCTCCAATCTTGATAGTTCTGAAAGATGATTGGACGCATGATTTCATAAACACTGTTGTTTCAAGATATACCAGGAGTTTCCATTCGTCTTACAAAGGAAAAAACAGAATTGCTGTCGTCTGTTATTCAGCCGAAGGTCATGAAGCTCTCAAAAATGGACTCCGCTCCGAAAACATAGCTTTTCATACCTTTTCTAGAAAGGATGAGAGAACCTCTAAAGCTGTGATCTTTGGTCTACCTGATTATGCGGAAGATAATCTAAAAGAAGAACTCGGAACGCTCGGCTTCAGTGATGTGGTTGTTCGAAAACTCAAGATGCCTAAGGGGACAAAAAAGCTTTGTGTCCCCCTTTCCTGGTGCAACTTTCTCAAGGCTCAGATATCTCACGCTTCCGACAGATCAAGTTCCTCAGCAACTGTGCTGTTCAAGTCCGAAAATACCAAGCTAATAACTTGTATGGTACTCAGTGCTACAGATGTCAAGGTTTCGGGCATTCTTCTAAAAATTGTAATCTTACGCCTCGCTGCGTAAAATGCACTGAGCCTCACCTCTCTACGGACTGTCCCAAGAAAGATCGGAACACCCCCGCCCAATGCTGTAACTGTAAGGCGGATCACCCGGCAAACTACCGGCAGTGTAAAGACCGCCAAAAATATCTGGAGCAAGTTCGGGTCCGACAAACACGACTCAAAGTAGTTAATAGTATTGTCAAACCTTCCAGTACCAACAAGATCGATGGACGCGCCTGGAATAAGGTCGCATCTGGAGCTACTGCTGCTGCAACTACCATTTTCTCGCCCACCAATAGTGATCAAGATCAAGCTACCATAGACATGTTAGCCATACTAAAGACTATCAAATCGATAAAAAGTGAATTTATAGCATGTGATAATATGATGGATAAAGTAATTTTAATTCTAACACACCTTGGAAAATATGTCTAACTCAAATCTCTTACGTGTTTCTTATTGGAATGCCGATGGCATTCGCACAAAAATAGATGAACTCTTGGATTTGGCAAGTGAGCTCTCACTTGATATTATTGCCTTGTGTGAGACCAGACTCTCACCCAAAACATCTCTCCCTACTCCAGGCTTTAAGTGTTATCGCCAGGATAAACTGAATGAAAGCAGGGGACAGGGAGTTGCGATTCTGATTAAGTCTGATATACCTCATTCCCTTATTAAAATTCAAAATTTAGAATGTATCGGTATAGAATTAACGATTGCAAATAAAAAAACTGTCGTAATTTCAGCATACCAATCTCCCAACTTACCTTTACTGCCTAGCGACCTAGATGTAGTACTGAATTTAAATCCGCTACTCCTGTTAATGGGTGATTTAAATACTAAACACCCCTACTGGAACTGTTCTGTTGCAAACTCTCATGGAAACCTACTTTTCGATCACATGGTCACTAATGATTACGAAATTCTTGCCCCTACTACTCCTACATTAATTCACTACGATTGCTCTCACATTCCTTCTACACCTGATGTAGTAATAGTAAAAAATGTCTCCGTATCTAGTGAACCTGAAGCACTAACTTGTCTATCTTCTAATCATCTTCCTGTTGTTTTCTCTATGGGTGGTGAATTCTTGAGATTGAGCGAATCCTTTTTTAACTACAAAGATGCGGATTGGCCGAAGTATAGATCCCTTATTGGTCAACAGATTGCCTTGAGCTCAGCCACTTTTAAGGTAAGTTCTGAGATAGATACTACAATTCAAAGCCTGACTAAGATAATTATCAACGCCCGTAACTTAAGTGTCCCTTTAGTAAAGAGAGAAGGTAAAACAAAACTTCCGAGACGCATAAAAACCATGATAAGATCCAAAAATATGTTGCGTAGGATTGCTCTTAAGGAAAAAAATCCCATAGAGAAAAAGAATATATCCAGTTTAGTGAATGTACTCAATAAAAACACAAAAAATTCACTAATTAATTACAACAACGACATCTGGAATAAAAAACTGTCTAAAGTCGATAACCCTGCTTCAGATATATGGCATATAGTCAAATCACTAAACTTTAAACCTACCACAATCCCCCCTCTTAGGACGTCAAATAACACCTTGACTTCGTCCGTCCAAGAGCAATGTGAGGCACTAGCGGACGCTTTTCTCGAAAACACTAAGCTAACTAAAGATTGGTTAAATGACCCAGTTACAGATGATACTGTAAGAGATTCATGTGATAAACTTAACAAGTACAAAATAAGTGATTTTAAAAATCCAGTTAGACCTAAAGAAATTCGCAAACTTTTGAATGACATGAAAACTCGCAAGGCTCCGGGTATTGATGGTATAGATAATTCTCTACTCAAAAACTTATCGCAAAAAAGTATAATTTAATTTACCAAACTGTTTAATGGTTGTTTTCAACTGGGCTACTTTCCTTCATGTTAGAAACTAGCTAAAGTCATTCCTATAAAGAAATCTGGTAAAGACGAAACTGTTCCTTCTAATTACCGGCCTTTAAGCCTTCTTCCCAGCTTAGCCAAGCTTTTCGAGTCTTTAATTTTGAGCCGCCTCTCCAAATTTTCTGAGTTCCTTCTAATGCCTGAACAATTTGGTTTTCGCAAATCCCACTCCATTGTCCAGCAGCTAGCTAGAGTTACTGAACATATTGTTGAACATCTCAATCTAAATAAATTCACAGGCATGGTGTTGCTGGACATTGAAAAAGCTTTTGATACAGTTTGGCTCGCAGGTTTACTCCACAAATTAATTACTTATCAGGTCCCTTTATCCCTTATCAAACTTCTCCAGTCATACTTAACAGAACGAACCTTTTCGGTCGCTATTGGAAACCAGACATCTAGTCATAGAAGACTGTCTGCTGGTGTTCCACAAGGTTCAATATTAGGCCCATATCTCTTTATTTTGTATCTTAACGATATACCAAAGCAAAGGTTGACGCATCTCGCTGTGTATGCCGATGACACCGCTACATATACTTCATCTGACGACCTAGATCTAGTGATTCAACGATTACAACTCTCGCTTGATCTTCTATTAAACTACTTCTCTAAATGGAAGCTAAAGGTAAATCCGGCCAAAACCGAAGCTATTATGTTCTCGAGAAAGCAATCACTTCCCACCCGCTGTGTTAAAATCGAAGGGAATAACATTCCGTGGAAAAGATCCGTTAAGTATTTAGGAACAACATTGGATGATAAAGTCAGCTGGTTGAAAAACTTGGAGGAACTCCGTTCTAAGGGATTGAAGTCCCTCAACAGCTTAAAGCCAATTCTAAATCGTAAATCCAACTTAAGCTCACACACAAAATTACGCATTTATTCCACACTAGTTCGACCTTGCATGACCTATGCAGCCCCTGTCTGGAGCAGCATTAGTGACAGTAACTACAAAAAACTCCAGGTCGTCCAGAAGAAAGCACTTAAAATAGCTTTCAACACACCTCTCTACACAAATCTTGCACAACTACATGATCATATCAAGTTTCCGCATATTAAAGAATTTATTTTTAAAATATCCCGAAATTTTTTTCTCCTTACTAACCCACGTCATCGTAACTCTTTGGTCTCACACATTGGTAAGAGTAGATTTATCCGATTACCTTATGCCAGTACTTACAACAAGTACAAACTACCTCATCACCATTTCCTAGTGGATTAAAGTCAGTTTATTCACCACCTTACCAGCGTAACTGCTGTCACCAACTTAATATACATTAGTTACTAAGTAACATGTGTGAAAGTGCTGTTTTCTCTTTTTACAGCAGCATTGTCAACATTAGATGATCTGAATCAACAATATGAATGTTTTTTTAATATGTACTGTAAGCAATTTAATTCCACTTTTATACCCAAAACTATATCGGTTAACAGTAATGTATCTTTCAGTGAATGGGCTACCATTGGTATACATAAAAGTAGAACGCGACTCTATGAATTGTATGAGGAAAAAATTCTTGTAAACACTGCCGAGTTTAGTTTGTATGTTAGAAATTATTCAAAATTATTCAAAAAAGTATGCTCTGTTGCAAAATCGCGCTACTTGAGTTCTAAAATTAAAAATAGTAATAATATAATTAAAACTACCTGGAATATTATAAACAGTGAAACTGGAAGATCTAAAAAACCATGTAGTGACTATAGCCTTAAAATTAATGACAGCGTGATCAAATCGGACTCACAAGTTGCTGCAGCTTTTGAAAAGTTCTTTTCAGAGATCCCCATATTAACAACTAAATCTCTGAACTCATCACCCACTGCTGCAGAGTCTCTGCTTAAAGAAAATGTTAAAGTTTGTGATTCAGATTTTAATTTCGAACATGTGACATATGTGGATATAATTAAAACCTTTAACACTTTGAATGTAAAAAAGACCACAGATTTATGGGGAAATTCTGTGGATGTTGTAAAGTCCATTATAAAGGTTGTAGCTCCTAGTTTAGCACTTATTTTTAATAATTGTATTGATCGTGGCGAGTTTCCTGACTTAATGAAGTATAGTAAAATAATACCATTGTTTAAAACGGGTAGTACATCTGACCCCACAAATTATAGACCTATTTCAGTGCTACCCACCTTTAGTAAAATATTTGAGAAACTAATTTTACATCAATTACAAAGATTTTTTAATAGACATAAGTTGTTACATAATAAACAGTTCGGTTTTACAAGGGGTCGTTCAACAACCGATGCCGGGGTTGAACTTTTAGGACATATTTATAATGCATGGGAAGACAAATGCGATGTCCTGGGCATTTTTTGTGATTTGTCCAAGGCTTTCGATTGCGTTCTCCATGAAACATTAATCAGGAAACTACACCATTACGGAATCCGGAATTCCTCTCTGGATCTTCTTACTTCTTATTTGAGTGATAGGATTCAGAGAGTTGATGTAAATGGAAAAAGATCACCCGGGTCTGTAGTGTCAATGGGTGTGCCCCAGGGCTCGATTCTTGGTCCATTTTTATTTCTCATTTATATAAATGACTTGCCATACCTCATAAAGGATAACCATGATATAGTGTTGTTTGCAGACGACACTTCGCTTTTGTTTAAGCTTAAACGTCAGCAGCCGGTTACTGATGACATAAATAACGCCCTTTCAAAAATAGTACACTGGTTTAATGTCAATAACCTGCTCCTTAATGAAAAGAAAACCAAATTTGTTAAATTTACGATGCCTCATGTAAGGCAGGTAGAAACTAGTGTGCTAATAAAAGGTAAAGAATTGAGTCCTGAAGACACTACAGTGTTCTTGGGTATAACTCTTGATGCTAAGCTTCAGTGGGGCCCACACATAGATAAGTTGTCGAAAAAACTTAGCTCTGCCGCATACGCTGTTAGACAAATTCAAAATCCAACTGACTTAGAGACAGCCCGTTTAGTTTACTTCAGTTATTTTCATAGAGTCATGTCGTACGGTATTCTATTGAATGATAAATGATAAATGAATGATAAATGATATTTATTTTGTAAATAGGTTTAAAAAACACTTTTACACGTCAATTTTTTTTTTTCGTCATTTTATTCTAGATGAGGCCGGTGTTTCCTATCTGACTACCCTGAGAAGAAACACCGAAACAAACTCAGGGGTCAAGGTCTCTTTTAAAGTCCATACAGTAAATATGTAATGGTCAAATCACATGAGAACCATGCAGATTTGTCTGAGATGGTCTTTTGAAGAAAGAACCATACAGATTTGAGTGGTCCTGTCCAATCAGTGTAAGCATTTGTCAGTATTCGAAAAGCTCAACTTAGGACTACTAAGGAGCTCTACGACTTGACGAACAATACCAAAGAAAGGACATTTGGGTAGGCCGCAGAAAACACTCAAATTGCCAGACATACGTTAAAATTACTGAAAAGAAAAGAAAAAGCAATCAACATAGTCCTCACATTTACAATAATATAAGCAAATTGATAATTTACAAAATATTTAGAAAAGTAAATATTTATGTCAAAGAAAAAAAAAAATACTTTAAGTACTTAAAATGTATACATGTCATTTTGTAAAATAAAAATAATCTCCAATGTCAAAATGTGAAAAAAACAAATAAAATAAAAAGAAAAAGCACATTTGAAAATAAAAATAATTAAAAAAATACAAAAGATGAAAAATAAAAATGACAACAGTTGTAGTAAGTAGGTACTGGAGCAGGTCAATCCCAAGCCTTTTCGTCCTGAATATAGTCTTTTACAGTGTAAAAAGCCTTTTGACAAAGTTTACGTTTTACAAATGATTTGAACTTATTAAGGCTTAGTTGTTGAATATGACTAGGAAGTTTATTATAGAAGTGTATACATTGGCATCTAAATGAGCCCCCTATTTTTTTGAGCCTGGTTGCAGGAACTACAAATTTATGTTTGTTTCTTGTATTAAAATTATGAATATCACTGTATTTTTTAAACATGTCTATATTTTTATGGGCATACATAATATTCTCGTAAATATACTGTGAAGGCACAGTCATTACATTTATTTCTTTAAATTTATCTCTGAGGGAGTATCTGGGACTTAATTTATAAATTGATCGAATAGCCCTTTTCTGTAAAACGAAAATTGTCTGTATATCGGCGGCATTTCCCTATAATAGAATACCGTACGACATGACACTATGAAAATAGCTAAAGTAAACTAAACGGGCTGTCTCTAAATCAGTTAAATTTCGAATTTGTCTTACAGCATATGCTGCTGAACTAAGTTTTTTCGATAATTTGTCTATAATATAGACAAATTATCGAAGCCTAGCGTCTAGAGTAATGCCCAAGAACACTGTAGTATCTTCAGGACTCAACTCTTTACCTTTTATTAGCACACTGGTTTCTACTTGCCTCACATGAGGCATGGTAAACTTAATACATTTGGTTTTTTTTTCATTAAGTAGCAGGTTATTTACATTAAACCAGTGTACTATTTTTGAAAGAGCTATATTTATATCGTCAGTAACCTGTTGCTGACGTTTAAGTTTAAACAAAAGTGAAGTGTCGTCTGCAAACAACACTATATTATGATTGTCTTCTATGAGGTAAGGTAAGTCGTTTATGTAAATTAGAAACAAAAAGGGACCAAGAATTGAGCCCTGGGGGACACCCATTTTTACAACAGATCCGGGAGATCTCTTTATTATGGGGAAATGCCGCCGATATCCAAACGATTTTTGTTTTGCAGAAAAGGGCCATTCGTTCAATTTATAAATTAAGTCCCAGATACTCCCTCAGAGATAAATTTAAAAATATTAATATTTTGACTGTGCCATCTCAGTATATCTATGAAAATATTTTGTATGTTCATAAAAATAAAAACATGTTTAAAAAATACAGTGACATTCACAACGTTAATACTAGGAACAAACACAAGTTAGTGGTTCCTGCCACCAGGCTCAAAAAAATAGGACGCTCATTTAGATGCCAAAGTATACATTTTTATAATAAGCTTCCCAGTCCTATTCAGGAACTTAGCATTAATAAATTCAAAATATTTGTAAAGCGGAAACTTTGCCAAAAGGCTTTTTATACTGTAAAAGAGTATCTCGAGGATAAAACGGCTTGGGATTGACCTGCTCCAGTACCTACTCACTATAATTATTATCATTTGAATGTTTTTTTGTTTTAACTGCCTTTTTTTTATTGACGATTGTTGTTGTTTTACAATTATGATATTGTATATATATATATATTATTATTATTATTTAACAATTATGACATGTTTATTTTTACTATTTGACTGATTTTTTTTTATATACTTACTTTTTTTTACAATTTGTAATATTTACACTTCTGTAAATTTTATTATTGTGAATGTGAGAACTATGTGGATTACTCTTTCCTTTTCTTTTATTTTCACATGATGTCTGGCAGTTTTGAGTATTTGATGTGGCCTACCCAAATGTCCTTTCTTTGGCATTGTTCGTCAAGTCGTTGAGCTCCTTAGTAGTTCTGAGTTGAGCTACACGCATATTGACAAATGCTTGCACTGACTGGACAGGTCCACTTAGAACTGTGTGGTTCTTTCTTCAAAAGACCATCTCAGGCTCAATCTACATGGTTCTCATATGATTTGACCATTACATGTTTTGCTGTATGGACTTTAAAAGAGACTTTGACCCCTGAGTTTGTTTCGGTGTTTCTTCTCAGGGTAGTCAGCTAGGAAACACCGGCCTCATCTAGCATTAATTGACGGAAAAAAAAAATTGACGTGTAAAACTGTTTTTATAAAACCTACTTGCAAAATAAAGATCATTTATCATTTATCATTTACAAATATACATACATTTTAATTATATAATTTACTTAATAAAAGGGGGGGCTGGGGAACATAATTTAAAAATGTGGGTCTGCAAACCCTACATAACACAATCTGTTTTTTTTTAATTTTTGTTTCAATAAACGATGTATAAGTCTTTATATTATGTGTTAGTTTACAGTTTAGAATAAGCTCTAAATTTGTTTACTTTTTGTTATACCTATGTTAATAAAGACCTTTAAAAATCAAAATCAAATCAAATTAAAAAAAAGTCTTGAAAACTTTGTAAATCATTTAATGGATATTTATTCTTTCATGGATGAAATTTGCAGAATTCATATCGTCATAACAGTCACTTGATAAAGATTTCGCCTTTCAATCGTGAGAATTACAGACACAATAGAAAGACAATTCATGCGCGAACGCCGGCGTTCGCTTGGGGTTTAATGAATTAAGCACATAGTAACAGTCCATTTTCAACAAACTTTGTTAACTTGCTAGGTAACGCTCGGGTACGCATATTTAGGGAAATCTTATTCTGATGGTCACCCGAAATATTATTTGACAAATGAGTCTTATTTTGGAAATTGGTACCGTAAGCCCAATATTTTCTCATTTCTCTTTACAAAAACACTTGACTTTCAAGATAATATCCCTGCTAGCACTTTTAATCACTTTTGGTATAATAATGACGACTATTTACTTTAGAAACGATAAAAAACACAGAACACAACACATTCTCCTGACACATGACATAAACGTCAAACGATTATATTTATGGGGTAATTCTGTGGACGTTGTTAAGTCTGTAATCCACATTGTAGCTCCTTCTTTAGCTTTTATTTTTAATAATTGTATCGATCGCGGTGAGTTTCCTGACCTAATGAAAAATAGTAAAATAATACCATTGTTCAAAACCGGTAGTACATCGGACCCCACAAATTACAGACCTATTTCAGTACTACCGACCTTTAGTAAAATATTTGAAAAGCTCATTCTACAGCAATTACAGAAATTTTTTAATAGACATAAATTGTTGCATACCAAACAGTTCGGTTTTACAAGGGGTCGTTCGACAACCGATGCTGGTGTTGAACTTTTAGGACATATAGGTTAGGTTAGGTTAGGTTAGGTTAGGTTAGGTTTTTTTTTTTTTTTAATATGTTTCAGACACGCCACTCCCTGCCCTGAGCAGGGTCGTTAAATAGATTTTCGGTTATTAAATGTTTATATTGGTGTTTATTTATTTAGTTTTTTGTATAGAAATTCTTTATTTTGTTGTAATACATGTTCAAGATTATCTTGCTTTCGATACAATAAATTATTTAAAGTACAGAACTTTAAATCGTTTATTGAATCGTGTTTCTATTTTATTGATTATTGTGTATAAATATATATATGTGTATGTTTGCTCATTCCATTTTAATTTCCTACATTCCTTCCTCAAGGGTTGCGCAAACTCTTAGCTGTGCCAATATTTTGCGCTTTCTTGAGGTCTTTCTACTAATGATGCCATCTTTTCTCTTTCCGTGATAAAATATAATATATATATATATGGTTTTTAATTATATATTTATTGCTTATTTTGAGAATATTATGTATATAGTATTTTATTTATTTTTGCTTATTACGACTTCTGCTACTTGTTTTGCGTATTTTAAAAATGTGTTCCTTGTTTTGAGATTCGCCATAATGTCTCTCATGGTTGTCCTATTTATTGGCTTCTCAATCTCCTGCTCGCAATCATATCTTGCCCGACCAAAGATTGGACAGTCGAGCAAGACATGTAGGGCGGATTCGTCGACTCCGGGGCTGCAGGCACAGGATGGGTCCTCCTTACACTGGAATCTGGTCAGATATTCGGAGAACCCACCGTGTCCCGTTAAAATTTGTGTGACGTTGCTGTCCATCGTCATCCTGCGGACGATGTTATACCCTTCGGTGGCATCCGGGAAGAAGATTTTGGTAACGCCGGCAGTTGCCCCCAACTGATACCTCCGGTTCCATTCGTCAAGTGACTCACGTCTAATTTGTCCCTTGACGAATGAGACCGGGCACTTATCATAGTCAGGGGCGCGTTTCAGGTTGAGGGCAGCCTTTTTGGCCAGACAGTCGGCACGTTCGTTGCCCGCAATCCCCGCGTGGGCCTTCAACCAGAACAAGGATACAGTTTTGCTCTGGTCAAAGGCAATCCGGATGTTTTTACGGGCCTCGACAGCCATGGGATGCAGGGAGCCGTTGTTAACCACGGTATCCAGCGCGGATCTGGAATCGCTGTAGACTGCGAAGCTCTGCTGTGCACTCCGAACAATGTCTCCCGTGGCTCTGCATATGGCCAGAAGTTCTGCCTGATAGACGGTGCCGTAAGATGGCAGCTTAAGTTTGACGGCCTTGGTTTCGGCCGCACCCTCCCAGTAAGATATTGCGGCCCCACCTTGCCGTCAATCTTACTGCCATCTGTGAATATCTTAACGGCAAAGTCGCTATTTGCGTTCAGCTCTTCTTCGTCTATCAGGCTCTTGAACTCTAGGTGCATATGCGTCGCCGGGTGTCCATTTTCGGTGTGCCCTGCCCTCCGCTCGACCTCCCTGCCCGCCAAATCTGGCCGGGGCACTCCCCTCTTTGCCTCGTACAGGGCGGCTGCCTCCTGTATACGGATATCGAGTGGGAGTATCCCGGCGAGGAGCAGCGCTGCGTTCAGGGAGACCGTGCGGTAGGCTTTGCAGAGCTTCTGCGCGAACCCACGCTGGATTGCGTTCAACTGCTTTTTTACTCCCAGCTTCCCCACTGCTGGAGCCCAGGCGCTCGCCGCGTACATAATCACTGGTTCGATGACTGCGTTATATATTGTTCTTATAACATCTGCGTGGAGGCCCCAACTGATCTTGGCCGCTCTCGACAGCTGCCCGTATATGTTAACTACCTTTTTACTTATATCATAAATATGTTTGTTAAATGTCAGGCAGCTGTCGATAGTTAGGCCAAGGATTTTTATTTCTTTCGACATGCCAATACTGACACCGCCCATGGTCAGGAGCGGTTCGTCATACTTAAGTTTCCGGGTAATCACCATCGCCTGGGTTTTATGGGGTGCAAACTTTAACTTATTTCTGACTTCCCACTCCCCAACATAGGCGAGGGCAGCATTGGCCTGTCTCTGAACCTCCAGCGCAGTGTCTCCGTCAAAAACCAGGACTATGTCGTCGGCGAACGCCTGGCAATAGACGCCTCTGGCAGTCAACTCCTTCAGGAGTGGGTCGAGGATGAGGTTCCACAGGATGGGTCCTCCTATGGAGCCTTGGACACACCCCTTGGTCGTACTTATGGAGTGTGTCTCCCCTCCGTATCTCACCTCGACCCTTCTATCCTGAAGGTAGCTGCTGATAATTTTTCGGATATTGCCGGGACATCCTTCCTCCTTCAGCCTCACCTTTATGGCTGGCTACCATGCGCTATCGAAGGCTCCCTCTATGTCTAATGAGATCATGGTTGTCAGCTTTTTCTGCTTTAGCTTACCTCTTATGTGTCCCATTAGGTCATAGAGGGAGTCCTCGGTGCTCCTCTGGGGTACGAAACCGTACTGGCGGGCGCTCATTTTGGGGAGAAGGTGCCACTTCAATCTCCCCACGATCATCTTCTCGAGTACCTTGCCTAAGACCGGGAGCAGGCCAATTGGCCTGTAGGACTTTGGCTGGAAGTAGTCGACCTTGGCGGGCTTCCGCAGGACAACGACGGTCGCTTCTTTCCAGGGCTTTGGGAAGTGGCCCAGCTGTAAGCACTTATTAGCGATGGCCAGGAAAGTCCCTGGGTCCTGCGAGACCACTCGCGCGCAGATATCTGCCGTGAAACCGTCGGCACCCGGGGCCTTCTTTGGGTTAAAGCTTTCCACGGCCACTCTCAGCTCCTGTTCCGTGAACGGGGGGTCATGGTTGTCATCATGTTCCCCGCTCACGGACTCAGCTTGCAGTCGAGTGGCCTGGTGGTCAGCGTTATCCTCGCTTACACGGTCCTCCGGGTAGAACGTTTCAGCGAGCAGCCTCGTCGACTCCTTCAGGCTCAGGAACTTTCCGTCAGATTTCAAGGGGACGTCTTCCAGTCTTTTAGACGTGCGACCGATCACCCTATAAATGCCTTCCCAAAGCCCTTCCCTGTCCTGTTTCCCGCAAAACTCCTTCCAGCTTTTGGTCTGGGCTTCCCTTGTCCTGGCAAAGTACTCGGTTTTCTTTTGCAGGTACTCGTCTATTACTCCGGCCTTTCGGGAGGGGGCCGCGCAGCGTATACGCCTCTTTCTGGTGGCAACTTCCTTCTTCAGAGTGGCCAACTCTTCGGACCACCACGGCAAGGTGAGGGTTTTGTGTATTTTAATGCGTGGAATGTGTTCAGTGCAAGCTTTGTGTATATTGTTTGTGAATGTGTTTACTGTGTGTTTGAGTTGTATAGTGTTTGTGATTGTTGTAACTTCCGACGGGCAGATTTTCTGCTCTGCATTTAACTGAGCCAGTTTCTCACGAAACTGGCTCCAGTTCGCTTTCTTCGTATTATACAGCCTCGTCGTCCGCTGTGTGTGTGTGATCTCACCTCTCTTCAACTTCACATTGAAGGTTATGCCGTTGTGATCCGAGTTCGTTAGGCTCTGGTCCACTTTCCAGTCACTCTCCAGGTCGAGTATGTCCGTCGTGCACGCGGTTATATCGACGTGGCTAGTGTACGTCCTCCCCCCCCCGGACGGTTTCGAAGGTCGGAGTGTCGCCGACATTGAGTACCTGCATTCCCATTTGGTCAAGAGCGCCCACCAGATTTTCTCCTCTGGAGTCTGATCCCCTACTGCCCCACCAAACGCTCTTGGCATTCGAGTCCCCCCCGAAGAGAAGCTTCGCAGGGTTCGCTGCCGCTATTTTCCTGAGCTGCTCCAGGTATGGCTCTATGGGCGTGTCTGGCTCAAAGTAGAAGGAGGCAAGCGTGATTTCCCAGGCAACCATGCGGATTTTCACAACCACAATGTTGTCAGTCGTGAAGTCAGGGCATTGTATTACTTCAATATCTTTGCTGAAGATGGCAATTGCTGCCTTTACAGTGCCCCCCGAACGGCCGCCGTTCTGGAAGATTCTGGCCCCCCTATACGGCTTTAGACTTCCGACTCCGCCCACATACGGCTCCTGGAGCAGTGCAACTGCGATTTTGCGACCCGCGGCCTCCAGCATGAGCTCGTCCGTGGCCAGTCGGATTCTTTGCAGGTTGGCCTGGACGAACCCATGCCTCTTGGACTCCTCACGAGGGAGTACTCCCGCCGAGTTGATCGCTGTGGCGCCATTAGCAATACGCGACGGTGGATCGCGCTATTGCGTCCCACCGTCGGCGCAACGGGCAGTCCGAGCTAAAACCATTGTGGCTCAGGTTGTCGTGGCCCGCTTTCCTACAATTGCAGCATTTGGGGGGCTCCCCGGCCAGACGAGATGGGCAGTCCGCTCTCAGATGAGCGTCGCCGCAGTGCGAGCAAAGGTCAGCCTTCCCGGTGCATTGCTTTCGGCCGTGACCGAAACCAAGGCATTTCGTACACTGCACAAGGGGAGTTTGGTCGAACACCCTCACCCTTTGTAAGTCGATATGTGCACGACCTGCCCTGGTCAAGACCTGCCACACCGGGGGGGAGACCTGTACCACCACGTGGCTTTCGTGTGGGTTTCGTGCTCGCCTGCGGTATTTTACGGCAACTCTCACCTCATCTTTCTTGAGCTCGCCAAGGAGGTGTTGGTTTTGTTTAAGGATCGCTCTGGTGATGTCGTCGTCGGTGTTATAGGATAAAACATCCGCCAGCATCACCAGAGGGTCCCTGTTAACAGCCTCCTCAACTTTTAGTCCGGACGCGGAGTCCCCCAGTCTGCTTCTTACAAGGTCCAGATCCTGGCGAGTTTGACAACCTATGACCACTTTTTGGTCTCTCGCCTTGCGCACCTTGTCCACTCGGATGCCCGTCTCCTTGGCGTCCACAGCGACTCTTTATCCACGACGGCGGCACTGGAATCTTTTGCGTTCTCCGAGCTGACAATAATCGAGTGCAGTGGCTGTGGTGGCACATATTGATTACCCGCCGCCACACTCGCGTAAGTGGCCGTCTTCTCCGACATTTCCCCTTGCCTTTCCATCGCCCGCCGTAGACTCTCCATCTTCTCACTGCTCTCCTTCACCAGCGCGCTATGCTCCGCCAGTGAAGCGAGCAGAGAGTTAACCTCTGGAAGGATTTTGGGTGCCTCGGGCGGAAGTAAGGTTTTAATGACCTTTTCCCTTGCCAGCTCAGCCCCCTTCACTTGTGCAGCAGCCGCCGCCTCCTCCTTCACGAGCTGGTACAGCCGTTCCACCGATTGGGTGATCCCGGCTCTCAAGTCTGCCCTCAGGTTGCGCGAGTCGCTAAGGTGCGACTTCGCGCGCAGAAGGCAATTTCGAGCCTCGGTCACCCGATCGGCGGGTTTGCTCGGCTGCAGCTGGCTTGTCCCCGGTGACGCTCCCTGTGTCTCAGTGGAGGTTCGGCGCGCTACAGCCTTGCCGTCCGGCTGGGAAGTGGCGCGCTTTGCGGCCTTCTGGGAAGCCGTCACGGTCGGGGCAGCTTCCTTTGATGGATTCGCGGCGACTGACGGGAGAGGCTGAGACTCCGCTATGCTCCCGTTTTCCCACTCACCAATGCTTCGCCTCACACTAGAGGCCTGAGCCGAAGCACTGGGAGGGGAAACCTCCCTCTCGAAGGTGATAGAGAGTGCCGCGTTCGATGGAGAGACATGGGGTCCCGTGGAGACTTTCTTGGCCGGAGTTCTGGAGAGAAACATTGTTTGGGAGTGGCTATATATAATCAATAAATAATTAAAATATATAAGAAAATGATTGGTTAATTAAATTTAAAACAATGGACTGATCCCTGTAAAGAGGGGATCAGTGAGACAATATGATAAGTCAATATTTATCCTCAATAGAGGTTTCAATAAAACAAATACAGTAAGACAATATACAATTAAAATTAAAACTAATGTGCTGATCCCTGTAAAGAGGGGATCAGTAGGTCAATAAACACGTCAATAATTTTTCCTCAAAGAGGTGTCAAATTGTGTCTGTATAACCTAAATAAGGAAGTCAATGTAAAATTAAAATAAGAATAAAAAAAAAACCTTAAAAAGGCATCAAAAACACAATATATATAAATAAAGCCTCAATAAAGGCCGCTGTCAAAGACACAAATGTCTATATCTGCTCGTCTTACCACCCCCTATTATTTAGAGCAATAAAAATATTTTGCTAGACCTACTATTAAAAATAAAGGGTGGGTGGGCCTTCCTGAAAATTTGAAGTTTTTGCAGTTTTCCACTGTCGGGTGTAAAATTTTCCTATGGGACGCAAATTTTTTAGGGTCGGGGCGCACAGGCGACGCGCTGGCCCGTGTTTTGAGACTACTTTGGTCACGATCGGACCACAAAAACGGGAGTTATTATCAGATAAGTGTCAATTTTTTAATAAAAAAAGTCAATATTTTGCGAAAATCGAAAAATTTTCTTCTAGGAAATGTCTAATCTGATTTGTTTTTTGCAAGAATCCTGTAGGGCGAGCAGAGGCGCGTACGACGGCACCCTCAGAACCGACCTACGTCAACCAGGGATCGAGATATAAAATTTTGAAGAAATGAAAATTTGGAAAAATGGTTTTTCTTAAATAAAAAGTTTCCCTGTGAAAATCTTTGAATCATTTTACCAGGATCGTATAGGTCTCGCAGAGACGCGTCCAAAAACGTATAATAGTACCCTGTAGCTAGTATATATAGGTTACGTATCAGATGGTTAGGTTAGGTTTTTTTTTTTTTTTTTTTTTCCGGCTAAAAACGACTCCTGCCAAGCGAAGGGCCACCCTGCCGTCAGGTTACGCAGAGTATTAAGGGCTGTAGTCTTCATTTTTTGTTTCCAGTATTTGTTTATTGCTGGCTTATGATAAATATATATATATAATATAATAAACTAAGTAAAATTAGAAAAATCCAGATTGAATTAAATAATCCATTGTTAAAATTTCGTCCTAAAATTTATTATTAAGCTCAGAATGCGTCACGATTATATATAGCTTCCACAAAATAATATATAGTTGTAATAATAAATTATATAGATAAATAGCTCGTAAGATGATATTGATGTGAATTTTTAAAATTTGTCAATTATTAGTTTCAATTTCTGATTAATAAATAATAAATAGATTTATTGTAGATAAGTTCATTAGATATATTTTTAAAATTAAATTGCTAAAAAATTTGATTTGTCAAATGTTAATAAATAATAAATAAAAAGTGTCAATTATTTGTTTCGTCTATTGACGGATTTGACGACTTTTATAATGAAATCTATGAAAGATTTCCTGTTTTTTCCGTCTTTCATTAGGACTCCGAGGTTTTCTTTTATGACTGGAATTTCGACTCTAATTTCTAAATCGTGCCTGTGGGAGGAATATACCGGGCACTCCGTCAGCAAGTGGAGGACTGTCTCCTGCTTGTCGGGGTCGCAGGCGCACGCTGGGTTCTCCTTGCACTTGAAGCGAGTCAGGTTTTGGAGAACCCACCGTGCCCTGTTAGGGCCTGGGTCAGCTCCTGGGCCATCCCTATCTTCCGCACCGTCCTGTACGCCGCGATCGCACATGGGAAGAACAACTTCGTCGTGGCCGCCATTTCCCCAGTACAATACCTCCGGTTCCATTCGCCCAGCGTTTCCATTCGGATCATACGCTTTACGAATGAAACCGGGCACTTATCGTAGTGGGGTTGCCGCTTACACCTCAGGGCAGACTCCTTTGCGAGCGAGTCGGCTCTCTCGTTACCCTCCAGCCCCGCATGAGCTTTGATCCAGAACAAGGAAACGCTCTTGTTCTGGATACTACTGCGGCGGATGGCGTCCCTCGTTTCCACTGCGAGGGCATGGAGGGCTTCGGGGTTCACGACTGTCTGGAGGGCTGCCATGGAGTCGCTGTAGATAGCGAACGCCGTCTCGGTCCTTCTGAGGACTTCCTTCGTGGCTTCGCAGAGGGCGAGGAGCTCCGCCTGGTAGACGGTACTATAAGACGGCAGCACAAGTTTGAGGGTCTTGACCTCAGTCTGGCCGGTCCACACCGACAGTGCGGCCCCGACCTTGCCCTCAATCTTGCTGCTGTCTGTAAAGATTCTCACCGCGTAGTCGCGGTGGTTATTATATTGTTCCTTGTCTACCAGGCTTTGCAGTTCAATGGCCCTCTGTTCAGCCGGATGTGGCATCTCTAGTGCCGATGCCACTTGCTCGATCTCCCTGTCTCCTAGCACTGGATGGGGTAAACACTTCTTGGCCTCATATAGTGAGGCCGCCTCTCGGGTTCGGAGGTCGAGAGGGAGTATCCCAGCCAGCACCAGTGCCGAGTGTAGGGAGACCGTGCGATAGGCTCGGCACAGCTTCTGCGCGAAGCTCCTCTGGACGGCGTTCAGCTTCTTTTGGACTCCAATTTTGGTTGCGGCCGGCGACCACGCACTCGCCGCGTACAGGACGATAGGTTCGACTACCGCTGTATAAATACAGCGGATGACCTCAGGATGCAGACCCCAACTGACCCTTGCGGCCCTCGACAGCTGCTTATATATACCGATGGCTCGGGAGCAGACGTTTGCGACGTGGCTATTGAAAGTCAACTTGTGGTCGATAGTGAGACCCAGCAGTTTGATTTCCTCAGACATGCCAATGTCCACCCCGCCCATTCTGAGACATGGGGTGTCATACTTAAGTTTGCGCGTTACCAGCATTGCTTTGGTCTTATGTGGCGCAAACTTAAGCTTGTTCGTGACACCCCATGTGCGTATGTACTCAAGGGCGACATTGGCATCCCTTTGGACCTCAAGTGCCGTCTCCCCATCGAACACAAGAACGACATCGTCCGCAAACGCCTGACAGTAGACCCCCATGCTCTCCAGCTCCTTGATCAGCGGGTCCAGCACCAGGTTCCATAATATGGGACCACTGATAGACCCCTGGACGCATCCCTTCTTGGTCCTGGTTTTGTACTCCGCTCCCGCATACCTGACTCTCACCACTCTCTCGGTCAAGTAACTGTCCATGACCCTTCTCAAGTTCTCAGGACACTTTTCCTCAGCCAGACGGACTCGTATGATCGGCCACCATGCATTGTCGAAGGCTCCCTCTATGTCCAGGGACACAATTGTGACAAGCCTCTTAGCATTGAGTCTGCCACGAATGTGCCCCATGAGTGTATAGAGGGAGTCTTCAGTGCTTTTCTGGGGCATAAAGCCGTACTGGCGAGTACTCATCCTGGGCAACAAATGGAACTTGAGTCGGGCCACGAGCATTTTTTCGTAGATCTTGCCGAGTACAGGCAAAAGCCCAATCGGCCTGTACGATTTCGGAGTGGTGTAGTCGTCCTTTGCGGGTTTGCGGAGGACAACGACCGTTGCCTCTTTCCAGGACCGCGGAAAGTATCCATGCGCCAGGCACTTGTTCATCAAGCGCAGAACTAGGTCTGGGTCTAACTGGATCGCGTGGCCCCATATGTCCGCCGTCAGACCGTCGGAACCAGAGGCTTTTTTGGGGTTAAACGAGGAGACTGCTCACCTCAGCTCGTCGATAGTAAACGGAGGATCCCAGGTCTCAACTTGGTTTCCACCGTTCACCTCTTCCGCCCTTTGCCGCACCTTATTGTGCTCCTCGTTGTCCCCCTCCGGACGGTCTTCCGGGTAGAACACTTGTGCTAGGTACCTCGCTGACTCTTCGGGGTCTAGTGTCTTTGCGTCCCTCACCATCGGTATGTCCTCCTCTCTTTTCTCTGTGCTCCTAATCACCCTGTATATCCCCTCCCACAGGCCTTCTCGGTCTTGTTTCTCACAGAAACCCTTCCAGCTCTCGACCTTTGCTTTGACTACTGCTTTTTCATACTCTTCTTTCTGTTTCAGGTACTCCTCAACAACCTTTGGTCTACGAACCAGCGCTGCACATCGGATCCTCCGCTTCTTGGTGGCAACCTGCCTCTTCAGGCTGGCGAGTTCGTCAGACCACCACGGCACGGTTAACTTCTCGATTACCTTCTTCTTGGGTATCACCTTGGCACAAGCGGTTTTTACCGCCGATGTAAGCTCCTCGACTACCAGGTCTAGCTCGTTCACGCTGTCGATTTGCTCGAACAGACTTACGGTCATATTGTTATTATGCATAATTTGGCGCAGTTTCTGACGAAACTGCGCCCAATTAGCTTTTTTCGTGTTGTAGAGCCTGGTAGTCCGGTGCACAGTGATACCCGCAGACTTTGCGAGATTTATGTTGAACTCAATGCCGTTGTGGTCTGACCCCGTCAGATCATCGACGACTCGCCAGCCGTCGGTTACCGTCAGCATATCCGCTGTGCAGGCTGTGACGTCGACGCAGCTCGTGTAACGCCTGTTACCACGAACTACGTCGAAGGTTGGAGTTTCCCCTTGGTTAAGTATTTGCAGTCCAAGCTGGTCGAGAGCTCCCAGCATCTCGTCGCCTCTGCTATTGTTCTCACTGCTGCCCCACCAGACACTCCAGGCGTTGGTGTCTCCTCCCATTATGAGCTTATGCGGGCCGGTCTCGCTTTCCACCTTCCTAAGGCTGTCCAGGTATGGCCCCAAGGGCTGATCTGGCTCAAAATAGAACGAGACCAGAGTTACTTTCCAGGCACTAGTTTGGATCCCCACCACGACGATGTTGTCCGTGGTGAGTTCTGGGTACTGTCTGACAGTCAGTTTAGGGTCAAAGACGGCTATGGCCGCTTTGACAGTCCCTTCTCCTTGCCTGGTGCTCCGGAAGATTCGGACGCCTCTGGTCCCGCTCATCCTTTTAACGTTGCCCACGTAGGGCTCCTGGATCAGCGCTGCGGTGGCTTTGCGCTGCTCGGCCTCGATCATAAGCTCATGGGTCGCCAGTCTCTTCCTTTGAAGATTCACCTGGAGTATTTTGTGCGGCAGTGTGTCCACTGGGACCACCTTAGCAGTAGGCGACGGACGCACGTGCCAGTCTGTCCCACCTGACACGCACAGGACACTCGGGGTTGAACGCGTTGTGGTCCGTCTTCTCCATCTTTGCCTTGACGCAGTTGTGGCAGTTTGGGCAATCCGCCTTTAGCCACTGGGCACACTCTGCACGCAGGTGAGGGCCCCCGCAATGGCTGCATAAGTCGGCAGACTCTTTACAGAGTCGCCTACTATGCCCGTAGCCTAGGCACCTCGTGCACTGCACCAGTGGCGACTGGTCGTCAACGAAGACGGTCTGAAGATCTATACGCGCTCTCCCCTTATCGAGCATCCTGTTGTAGACGGTCGGGGACGTGCTAACTATAACGTTTTGGGTCTGGGGGTTTCTGGAGTTTCTTTTATATTTGATGGTGAGTCGGTCTTCCCCGTTGTCGAGGCCACGAAAGACATCGCGGTTCTGGCTCCGTAGCGCTCCCAGCATTTCCTCGTCAGAGTGGATGCGGAGGACGCCCCGGAAGATCAGCAATGGATCCTTGTTCCTCACGTCCTCGACAACGAGGTGGTCTCCAGCCTTCTCCAGTCTCTCTCGCACCCGGTTCCTTTCATCTTTCGACCTACAGCCCATAATTATCTACCTATCTTTGGCCCTTCGTACACTTTCGATTTCCACCCCCCCATCTTTGGCTTTAACTGCCTCCCTGACTTTCCTCATTACATCCTCTCTCGTGTCGTCTTCATTTTTAGACGTCACCACTATCGAGTGCAGCGCGGTCCTTCCTGGGGTCTGCCTTTTCGGTGGACCCGCCGCTACACTCGCGTAAGTGACCGTCCTCTCCAGTAGTTCCCCCTGCCTCTCCATCGCCTGCCGCAGATTCTCCATCTTCTCGCTGCTCTCCTTCACCAGCGCGCTATGCTGCGCTAGTGAAGCGAGCAGCGAGTTAACCTCCGGGAGGATTTTGGGTGCCTCTGGTGGAAGTGTGGCCATAATGACCTCCCTTCTTGCCTGCTCAGCCAACTTTAGCCGTGCTGCACCCGCCGCCTCCTCCTTCACGAGCTGATACAGCCGTTCCACTGATTGAGTGATCCCGGCCCTCAAGACTGCCCTCAAATTACGCGAATCGCCGAGATGCGACTTCGCGCACAGAAGGCAGTTGCGAGCCTCGGTCACCCGATCGGTGGGTTTGCTCGGCTGCGGCTGGCTTGCCCCCGGTGACCCTCCCAGCGTCTCAGTGGAGGTTCGACGCGCCACGGCCTTGTTGTCCGGCTGGGATGGGACGCGCTTTGTAGACGTCTGGGAGGCTGTCACAGTCGGGGCAGCTTTTTTGGATAGGTTCGCGGCGTCCGACGGAAGAGGCTGAGACTTAGACATTTTCCCGTCCTCCCACTCACCAATGCTTCGCCTCACACTAGAGGCCTGAGTTGAAGCACTGGGAGGGGAGACCTCCCCCTCGAAGGTGATGGAGAGTGCCGCATTCGATGGAGAGACATGGGATCCTGCGGAGGCTTTTTTAGCTGGTGTCCTGGAGAGGAACATGGTAGTGGAAATGAAAGAAAAAGAAATAATACAAATTAATCAAAAGGTGTTTTGATCCCTGTAAAGGGGGGATCAGTATGGCAATAAAGAGATTAGTTAAATATTCTCTCGAAAGAGGCGTCAATAAAGAATTGAAGTAAAACAATAATAATAATAATAGAATATCATAAATTTTAAAACTGATGTACTAATCCCTGTAAAGAGGGGATCAGTAAGTCGATAAAATAAGTCAATATGTATCCTCAATAGAGGTGTCAATAAAACAAATAAAATATAATAAAACAATAATAATTAAAACTTATGTGCTGATCCCTGTAAAGAGGGGATCAGTAGGTCAATAAAATGTCAAAATTATCCTCTAAAGAGGTGTCAAATTAAAATAAAATTGGAGTCCTCAATCGAGGCGTCAGAAGCAACTAATAAAATAAAAAGAGCTTCAATAAAGGCCGCCGTCAAGCACACAAATGCCTATATCTGCTTGTCTTACCACCCCCTGTTATTTAGAGCAATAAAAATATTTTGCTAAATCTACTATACTACTACTATAATTTAAAGGGTGGGTGGGCGGTCCGGAAAATTTGAAATTTTTGCAGTTCTTTTCTGTCGGGTGTAAAATTTTCCTATGGGACGCAAATTTTTTTAGGGTCGGGGCGCACAGGCGACGCACTGGCCCGTGTTTTGAGACTACTTTGGTCACGATCGGACCACAAAAACGGGAGTTATTATCAGATAAGTGTCAATTTTTTAGTAAAAAAAAAACCGGCCAAGAGCGTGTCGGGCCACGCTCAGTGTAGGGTTCCGTAGTTTCCCGTCTGTCAAAATAAGTGTTTCCACTTATGAGTTTAAAAAAGGCTATTTGTTACGTTGACATACTAAGTACGGAACTCTAATAAATACGGAACCCTAAAAACGGGCCCACAAAGGACGGTGATAACTGAAACAGTATGCAAGTAGTAGAAATTTCAGCGATTGTGCACTCGTAAAATTACGAATATATTTAAGAAACAATGATTTTTTTACCACGGTATATCATGAAAGCACGGAAAATCTTAACATCGACTTTTAAAAAGATGACGTCATTACGCAAGGCCATTTATCGAACCATTTATGAACTGGTTTTTACCTTAACATTTTGATAGATGGCGTTAAAAAAATGAACATTAGTTTTGTTCTAAATTTTAATTGCCTTAGCATGTTCCTGATAGAAGTTTTATGTAGTTATAAGATAATACCGCCAATGCCAAGGAGAGGCCAACCGAACAATTGGATAATACCCGACCCCATCAACTCAGGAAAAATCCTAACAGCGCGAACGCCATCTCTCGGGGAATTGGGTTACTAATTAACTAGGTACCAGAAGAAGTTTTCGGTGGTAATTTTGGATTGCGCGAACCGATTTTAATAATTCTTTTTTTGTTTGAAAGAAGATACGTTCAGGATAATAAAATATGTAAACGAAGTTAAAAAAAAAATGGTTGCATATACGATTATACTACAAACTTAGTCCAGAAGTTATTTTGTAGAACCTTTTTTGTCTTTTTTGTACAAAAACTGTTCTTTCCATCAAGTTCAAAATGATTTTCCTAGAAAGTCCTTATTAGTAAGTCCTTTTTAGTCCTTTAAGTCCTACTTGTCAGATTTTTTTCATATTTTCTAAACTTATGGTTCAAAAGTTAGGGGGGGGGGGACACACATTGTTTTTTACTTTTGGAGCGATTATTTCCGAATTTATTGACATTATCAAAATATGATTTTAGTAAACCCCTATTCATTTTTAAATACCTATCCAACAATATATCACACGTTAGGGTAGAAATTAAAAAAAAAATCACTTCCCACTTTACATATAGGGGGGCTACCCTAATAAAACATTTTTTTCCAATTTTTATTTTACCACTTTGTCGGCGTGATTGATATACATATTGGTACTAAAATAAATTTCAGCTTTCTAGTGCTAACGGTCACAGAGATTAAGCGAGGACGGACAGACAGACAGACGGACAGACAGACATGGCGAAACTATAAGAGTTCCTAGTTGACTACGGAACCCTAAAAAGGTCAATATTTTGCGAAAATCGAAAAATTTTCTTCTAGGAAATGTCTAATCTGATTTGTTTTTTGCAGGAATCCTGTAGGGCGAGCAGAGGCGCGTACGACGGCACCCTCAGAACCGACCTATAGACCAGGGTAGAAGCCTTTAAAAATAATAAAAAGTGAAAAAAAATAATAGTAGGATGAAACCCATTAGAAAAGGAGGAGAATATTATAAAAATGAAAAGAAAAATAATTTACGGGCGATCTGAGGTCGGGAAGGGGATGGGGGTGAGTTTTTAAGGGTAAAAAACGGTTTTTCTCGATTTCCGGCAAAACTAAAAGTCTTATGGAAAAAAGTCAAATCGCAAAGTTGTAGGTAATAAAAAGATCTAAAACTTTTGTATTTGCACTTTTTTCACATAACCTCAAAATGTATGTGAAAAATTCAAAAAACCAAGTTTTTGGTTTTTTAATTTTATCTTTTTCAAAAAAAATTTTTAAATGGCGAAATTTGGTGAAAACTTACCTTTTTATGTCCTAAATACGCTGTAATTTATTTGAGTAGAAATATTTATTTTGTTCACATTATTTTGAATTAATATCGAAAAAGCACCCCAATTTTCAATCGAAAATTCACCCGTCAAAATGTCGGCTTTTTTCAAAAAGTTGGTATTTTTTTTGTTCGTTGAAATCTCTACTTTCCGATGGTGAAAAAAAAATATATGGTACCATAGTAAATCTTCTCAGAAAATGCAAAAAATCGAAAAAAACTCGAATTCAAAATTTTTTTTTTAATTATTATATACAATTTTGAGCTATTTATTAAAATTTACACTTTAATTACTCGAAAAACGTAAGATTACATGTTTTTACATTGATAAAAAAAAAATGCAAATCAAAATATACTACTATAATTAACAAACAAATAAGTTAATAAAATTAATGTTTAATAAGACATCTACAAAATTTGGAGAAAGTAGTCAAATCTTCTTTAAATTATATGCGTAGATGCCTATTTATAACTATTTTTAGATAACTTATATACCTGAGTGACCTACGAAAAATTTTAGCCCATCAAAAGGTATTTCATAGAGAAGTGGGGAAGGGGCTAGGCGGGTCTGGGTCTTACTACATACGTACCTACTATTTCGTAGCAGCTGTAACAACCGTTAGCCTAGCCAGTATTCGAAATACAGTACAGTATACAACATCGTTTATAAAAATACACGTGCACGCTGAGTTTCTTTAAGATAATTGTGACAAGTTTACTAAGATTAAAAAATAATAATCTCCTTTATTTTGCACAAACAAATTTAGTTACTACCATGAAAAAAAAAATTACAAAATACATAAAAAATACATTATAAATCTATAAAAAATCTATAAATATATATAAAGTTTTTTATGTCTTTTAAGATACATTTTAAATGTATCTAAAATATATTTAAAATATATGAAATATACATGAAAATTGGCCAAAAGTTAGTTATTAAAAATATATTTACGATATATATTTTATATATTTATATATTTTTTTATAGATTTTTAATGTATTTTTTATGTATTTTGAAATTTTTTTTTTTTTCGTGGGAGTAACTAAATTTGTTTGTGCAAAATAAAGGAGATTATTATTTTTTAATCTTAGTAAACTTGTCACAATTATCTTAAAGAAACTCAGCGTGCACGTGTATTTTTATAAACGATGTTGTATACTGTACTGTATTTCGAATACTGGCTAGGCTAACGGTTGTTACAGCTGCTACGAAATAGTAGGTATGTATGTAGTAAGACCCAGACCCGCCTAGCCCCTTCCCCACTTCTCTATGAAATACCTTTTGATGGGCTAAAATTTTTCGTAGGTCACTCAGGTATATGAGTTATCTAAAAATAGTTATAAATAGGCATCTACGCATATAATTTAAAGAAGATTTGACTACTTTCTCCAAATTTTGTAGATGTCTTATTAAACATTAATTTTATTAACTTATTTGTTTGTTAATTATAGTAGTATATTTTGATTTGCATTTTTTTTTATCAATGTAAAAACATGTAATCTTACGTTTTTCGAGTAATTAAAGTGTAAATTTTAATAAATAGCTCAAAATTGTATATAATAATAAAAAAAAAATTTTTGAATTCGAGTTTTTTTCGATTTTTTGCATTTTCTGAGAAGATGTACTATGGTACCATATATATTTTTTTTCACCATCGGAAAGTAGAGATTTCAACAAACAGAAAAAATACCAACTTTTTGAAAAAAGCCGACATTTTGACGGGTGAATTTTCGATTGAAAATTGGGGTGCTTTTTCGATATTAATTCAAAATAATGTGAACAAAATAATTATTTCTACTCAAATAAATTACAGCGTTTTTGGGACATAAAAAGGTAAGTTTTCACCAAATTTCGCCATTTAAAATTTTTTTTTGAAAAAGATAAAATTAAAAACCAAAAACTTGGTTTTTTGAATTTTTCACATACATTTTGAGGTTATGTGAAAAAAGTGTAAAAACAAAAGTTTTAGATCTTTTTATTACCTACAACTTTGCGATTTGACTTTTTTCCATAAGACTTTTAGTTTTGCCGGAAATCGAGAAAAACCGTTTTTTACCCTTAAAAACTCACCCCCATCCCCTTCCCGACCTCAGATCGCCCGTAAATTATTTTTCCTGTCATTTTTATAATATTCTCCTCCTTTTCTAATGGGTTTCATCCTACTATTATTTTTTTTGGTTTTAAAAATTATCGACCCTGGTCTACTACGTCAACCAGGGATCGAGATATAAAATTTTGAAGAAATGAAAATTTGGAAAAATGGTTTTTCTTGAATAAAAAGTTTCCCTGTGAGAATTTTTAAATTATTTTACCAGGATCGTATAGGTCTCGCAGAGACGCGTCCAAAAACGTATAATAGTACCCTGTAGCTAGTACATATAGGTTACGAATCAGATCGGTTAGGTTAGGTTACGTTTTTTTTTTTTTTTTTTTATGCTTCTACCTCCAACATTGTCGGAGCCTATTCTAAGCTACACTTTCATTCCAGTTCTCGCATCTATTCCTCTCGCACTTTCATTCCTCATACTTGATCTTTCTTCTATACATCCTCATTTCTTTCTATTATGGGTGGGATTCCCAACTATTTCCTACGTATCTATCTATATATTTTTATTTTATTTTATTGAAACACAGGGTAAAACTTTTATTTTCACATTTTCCTTTGCGTAAACTTATGTCTAGTTTTATAATTATCTTACGTTGCTATATTCTTAGTTATCTATAATTATACAGATTCTTAATCTTATTTTTATACTATCCTTGTTTCTTACTTATATATATCTACTTTAATTCCATTCTTATTTCTTACTTTATTTAGGAGTAGATTACAGGGTGTGGGGAACAATTTGAGTTCTTTCGCTTACTTGTACCTATTCTTATTTTAACTTATTTCTATTACATTATGCTTATTGTATACATTATTATACATTTATTAATTCTATGCTAGTCTTTAATATAATGCATTATATTATGGCAGCATATTTTCTTATGCGGTTTTGTTTCTATTTATTACCAACATTGCTATTTCACTACAGTACTTAATAAAAACATGAATTTTCTTCTTCTCCATCAATAGTGGTACATTTTGAATGACTACATCCATGGCGAGTTTTTGCTCTGTCTCGTACCGCATTCTTGCGGTGATTGGGCACTCGAATAATATATGCGGAATTGTTTCCTCAACACCAGGCTCGCAGGCGCACGATGGGTTCTCCTTGCACTTGAAACGCTTCAGGTATGCAGAGAACCCACCGTGCCCCGTCAGGACTTGTGTGGTTATGCTTGTGTGGGTCATCTTTCGCACCACACTGTACGCCGCCACCGCTTCTGGGAAGAAAAGTTTTGTGCCCGAAGCTGTGTCTCCTGTTCTACACCTCTCGTTCCACTCGCCAAGCGTCCTCAATCGGATTGCTCGCTTGACGAATGAAACGGGGCACAGATCATAGTCCAGCCTCTTCTTCGACCCCAGGGCGGCCCCCTTTGCAAGCTGGTCAGCTCGCTCGTTTCCCTCCAACCCCGCGTGGGCTTTAATCCAGAATAAGGAGACGCTCTTATTCTGGAGCTTAGAGTTTCGTAAGGCGTCCCTTGTCTCCACGGCCAGGGGGTGGGGGGAACGTGTGTTGGTCACCGATTGGAGGGCCGCCATAGAGTCGCTGAAGACGCCGAACGTGGTTTCACTGCTCCTGAGCGCCTCGCGCGCCGCTCTTTGTAGAGCTAGGAGTTCAGCCTGGTAGACGGTACAGTAGGACGGCAGCGCAAGCTTGAGGGCTTTTGTTTCGGCATCACCTTTCCAAACGGATAGTGCTGCTCCAACCTTGCCCTCAATTTTGCTGCCGTCGGTGAAGATCCTTACGGCAAAATTGCTGTGGTTCTTATATTGTTCCTCGTCTACCAGGCTTCCGAACTCCAGGCTTGCTTGTTCCGCGGGGTGCGGGGCCTCCAGCGCCGGGAACATGCGCTCCACCTCCCTGTCTCCCAGCAAGGGCTGGGGCACCCCCCTCCTTGCCTCGTAAAGTGCAGCCGCTTCCCGAACTCGAAGATCAAGGGGGAGCATCCCGGTCAGCACCAAAGCCGAGTTGAGGGAGACTGTCCGATATGCCCTACACATTTTCTGCGTGATTCCTCGCTGGACGGTTCGCAGTTTTTTAATAATTCCCACCTTTTTGGCAGCTGGTGCCCAGACACTGGCAGCGTAAAGTATGATGGGCTCCACTGTCGCCACATAAATCAGTCGGATAACTTCCGGGTTGAGTCCCCAGCTGACCCTTGCGGCTCTGCACAACCGCTTGTAAATGGCTATAGCCTTCCCACAAACGAGTGAGACATGGGTATTGAACGTCAGCCCCTGGTCGATTGTTACGCCCAGAAGCTTGATTTCATTTGCCATGCCAATGTCGATCCCACCCATGCTCAGGCGCGGTGTGTCGTATTTCAGCTTTTTGGTAATTACCATTGCTGTAGTTTTATGTGGAGCAAACTTGAGCTTATTCTCGACACCCCACGCCAGAACATGACTGAGAGCGGCATTGGCACAACTCTCTACCTCTAACGCGGTCTCCCCGTCAAAGACCAGCAGCACGTCGTCCGCAAAAGCCTGGATATAAATTCCTGCACTCTCCAGTGCTTTAAGGACAGGGTCGAGGACCAGGTTCCAAAATATTGGGCCTCCTATTGAGCCTTGGACGCAGCCCTTGCTCGTTCCCTTGCCGTATACCTCCCCCCCGTACCTTATTGAGACTCTTCTGTCTTTGAGATAACTGTCTACGACCCGCCTAAGATTCATCGGACACTTCTCTTCCGCCAGCCGGACTCTGATCGCAGGCCACCAGGCACTATCGAATGCTCCCTCTATGTCTAGGGATACGAGTGTTATAATCCTCTTTTTATCCAGTTTCATGTGTATATGTTGTATTAGAGCATAGAGGGAGTCTTCGGTACTGCGTTGTGACACTCACCCCTGGAGTCGACGGTCGTACTGCCCCACCACATACTCTTTGCATTGGCGTCCCCTCCAACGATTAGTTTCTTGGAACTAACTGCGATCCATACTTTCTTCAGGTGTTCCAAGTAGGGCTCGATAGGCTGATCTGGCTCAAAGTAAAGAGAGACAAGCGTGATCTCCCAGGCACTGGTCAGGATTCCCACCACAGAGATGTTATTTGTGGTGAGTTTCGGGTACTGCTTTACTGTGAAGTCGCTGTTAAAGACAGCTATTGCTGCTTTTACAGTCCCTTCTCCTATGCCAGTGTTCTGGAAGATACGAACGCCCCTGTGACTCTTCATTACTTTGGCCCCACCCACGTAGGGTTCCTGCAAAAGTGCCACCGCCGTGCCGCGTTTCACCGCCTCTATCAGAAGCTCGTTGGTGGCTAGTTTACTTCGTTGGAGGTTAGCCTGCAATACTCCATAGGAAAGCGTTGGGGTGCCCTTAGCAATACGCGACCGCCGCTCTGGCCACGTCATCCCACTTCTTCCTCACCGGGCAATCGAGGCTAAACGTGCTGTGCTGAGTGCCGTGCCCTATATTGGCTCTCGTGCAGTTTCGGCAAGCTGGTGGTGAACCCGAGAGCCAGTCTGGACACTCTGGTCTCATGTGCGGACCACCGCAGTGACCACACAGGTCCACAGCCTCCTTACAGAAGCGCTTACCGTGCCCGAATCCCAGGCAGCGCGTACACTGGATCAAAGGGCTTTGATCCTCGACTTTTATGCGCTGGAGGTCAATGCGCAGAGTCCCGATTTCTATGGCGCGACGCCAGATGGTAGGCGAAACGCTGACGATGATGTGGCCCCAGTGGGGGTTCCTAGTCCTTCTTCGGTACTTTATTTCCACCCTGTTTTCACTACTGTCGAGGCCGTCAAAAACACCCTTATTCTGATTTCTCATCGCTTTTAAGATGTCTTCGTCAGTGTGCATGGCTAGGACGTGTCTGAGAATCAGAAGCGGGTCCTTATTCCTGACTTCCTCGACCGTGAGGTCAACTCCTTGTTCCTGCAGTCGGGTTTTAATTTTGTTCCTTTCTTCCTCAGTTTCCAGTCCTTTCGGTCCCTAGCTTTTCTCACCTTTTCTACTTTTATCCATCCTTCTTTGGCATTTATGGCTTTCCTGACCCTATCCAATACTTCCTCGCCTGACTCGGTCTCGTCCCTGGAGGCAACCACAACCGAGTGTAGTGTACTGCGCCCCGGCGGTGACCTCTTGACCCGAGTTGCGGCCACACTCGCGTATGTGCCCTTCTCCAGGAACTCCGTCTGGCAGTCCATTCTTTCCTTGAGCTCCTCCATTCTTTCATTGCTCTCTGCAAGGAGTCTGGCATGTTGCTCCAGCGTCTGTTGTAGCCTACTTGTGCCGTTTTCATCATATGAAGTCGGTCCTGGGGCTGAAGGTTTTGAGTTTGTCTCAACTGGTTCTATTGACCCCTCCTTGGACAGCTTTTGCTTGGCTACTTTCAGCTCTGCCTCAGCCTCTTTTTTTTTTTTTTTTTTAGTTTTGCGTTCTCTACCCCGGACAAAATCTGGGTCTATTACTAATCTAATACTCTTTCATACCAGTTCTCGCTTGCTTTCCTCTCGCACTTTTATTCCGCATACTGTTTCTTTCTAGGTTAGGTTAGGTTAGGTTAGGTTTTTTTTTTTTTTTATTAATAATATCCAAAAACGCCACTCCCTGCCCTAAACAGGGTCGTTTTCTAATCAGTTCTTAGTTATTGTTTATAATTTCTTATTGTTTTATTAATTTTGTATAGGTTTGTTGACTCTTGTTTCAATATTATTGGCTATTTATTTATGTTGCTATGCAGTTTGCGTTATTATAATAATTTTAATTCGTTTGTTGTTTTTGTTGTTGTTGTTGTTTTTTTTTTTTTTGTCAGAATTTTTTCTTCTATTTTTATTGTGTATAGTTTTAATAAGTAGCTCTTATGCTTATAATATCAATCTTAATACTATCCTTCCTTCCTCAAGGGTCGCACAAACGCTTGGTATTTTACCAATATTTTGTGCTTTCTTGAGGCCTTTCGTCCATTCCTGTCTTTCCTTATTTCTTTTTATAAATAAATATATGTAATATGTTTGTAAATGTTAGCTGTCCATATATATTTTTTATATCTTTTTATAATAGCATTCTGCGTATTTTTTGTTTTATTTGTTCCTATTTATTACGACTTGTGCTACTTTTATTGCGTACTTTAAAAATATTTTTCTACTCTTATTTTCGACCATTATACTTTTTATTGTCCCTCTATCAATTTTTGTTCCCAGCTCCTGCTCGCTGTCGTATCTTGCTCGACCGAAGATTGGGCAGTCGACCAAGACATGCAGGGCGGACTCTTCGACTCCAGGGTTGCAGGTGCACGATGGGTTCCCCTTACATTTGAATCTGACTAGATATTCGGAGAACCCACCGTGCCCCGTCAATATTTGTGTTTGGATGTAATCCATTGTCATTCTTTTAATGGTTTTGTACCCCTCAACAGCGTCCGGAAAGAAGACCTTTGTGGTCCCGGCAGTTTCCCCTGACTGATACCTCCGATTCCATTCGCCAAGAGACTCTCGTCTGATAAGCCTTTTGACGAATGAGACCGGGCACTTATCATATTCAGGGGCGCACTTTAGGGTAAGGGCGGCTATTTTAGCTAGACAGTCGGCGCGTTCGTTGCCCGCCAATCCCGCATGGGCCTTCAGCCAGAACAAGGACACAGTTTTGCTCTGGCTAAAGGCCACTCGCAGGTTTTTGCGGGCCTCGACCGCCAGGGGATGCAGGGAGTTGTTATTGGTAACAGTCTCCAGCGCGGATCTCGAATCACTGTATATTGCAAAGCTCTGCTGAGTACGCCGAGCAATGTCCCCCGTGGCTCTGCATATGGCCAGAAGTTCTGCCTGATAGACAGTGCCGTAGGATGGCAGTTTAAGCTTGACGGCTTTGGTTTCTGCCGCGCCTTCCCAATAAGAGACTGCCGCTCCCACCTTACCGTCAATCCTACTGCCATCCGTATAGATCTTGACGGCAAAGTCGCTGTTTGGATTTAGCTCGCTTTCGTCCATCAGGCTTCTGAACTGCAGGTGCATATGCGTTGCCGGGTGTCCATTCTCGGCGCATCCCGCCCTCCGCTCGACCTCCCTGTCCGCCAAGTCCTGCCGGGGTACTCCCCTCTTCGCTTCATATAGGGCGGCTGCCTCCTTTATACGAATATCGAGTGGGAGTATCCCGGCGAGAAGCAGCGCTGCGTTCAGGGAGACCGTGCGGTAGGCTTTGCAGAGCTTTTGCGCGAATCCGCGCTGGATTGCATTCAGCTGTTTCTTAACTCCCAGCTTCCCCACCGCCGGTGCCCAGGCGCTCGCCGCGTACATAATCACTGGTTCTATGACGGCATTGTAGATTATTCTTGTGACATCTGCGTGGAGGCCCCAACTAATTTTGGCCGCCCTCGACAGCTGCCCGTATATTTTAACTACTTTTGTACATATATCAGCAATATGTTTGTTAAATGTCAGGCAGCTGTCGATGGTCAGGCCAAGGATTTTTATTTCCTTTGACATGCCAATACCGACCCCGCCCATGCTCAGGAGCGGTTCGTCATATTTAAGCTTTCGCGTCACCACCATCGCTTGTGTTTTGTGGGGCGCGAACTTTAGCTTGTTTTTGACTCCCCACTCCCCAACATAGGCGAGGGCGGCATTTGCATGTCTTTGGACCTCCGACGCAGTGTCTCCATCAATAACCAGGACTATGTCATCGGCGAACGCCTGGCAATAGACGCCTCTGTCGGTCAGCCCCTTCAGGAGCGGATCGAGGACGAGGTTCCATAGGATTGGGCCTCCTATGGAGCCCTGGACACACCCCTTGGACGTGTTTACGGAGTGTGTCTCACCGCCATACCTAACCTCGACTTTTCGGTCCCGAAGGTAGCTGTCCATTACCTTTCTTATGTTACCCGGACAGTTCTCCTCCTTGAGTCGGACTTTTATTGCCGGCCACCATGCGCTATCGAAGGCTCCCTCTATGTCCAATGAGATCACTGTTATCAGCTTTTTCAACTTTAGCTTGCATCTTATGTGTCTCATTAGGTCATAGAGGGAGTCCTCGGTGCTCCTTTGGGGTACAAACCCGTACTGGCGGGCGCTCATTTTGGGCAGAAGGTGCCACTTCAATCTCCCCACGATCATTTTCTCGAGCACCTTTCCCAGGACCGGGAGCAGGCCAATTGGCCGGTAAGTCTTCGGCTGGAAGTAGTCTCCTTTGCCGGGCTTTTTCAGGACAATGACGGCCGCTTCTTTCCAGGGCTTCGGGAAGTGGCCAAGTTGCAAACACTTGTTTGCAATGGCCAGGAAAATTCCTGGGTCCTGCGAGACCGCTCGCGCGCAGATATCTGCCGTGAACCCATCAGCACCCGGGGCTTTTTTCGGGTTTAAGCTCTCCACGGCCACTCGCAGCTCATGCTCCGTGAACGGGGGGTCATGGTTGTCATCATGTTCTCCGCTCACGGATTCGGCTTTCAGTCGAGTGGCTCGGTGGTCCGCATTATCGTCGCTTTCCCTATCCTCCGGGTAGAAGGCCTCGGCGAGCAGCCTCGTCGACTCCTTCAGGCCCAGGAACTTTCCATTGCACTTTAAGGGGACGTCTTCCAGCCGTTTCGACGTGCGGCCGATCACCCTGTAAATGCCTTCCCAAAGCCCTTCCCTGTCCTGTTTCCCGCAAAACTCCTTCCAGCTTTGAGTTTGGGCATCCCTGGCCCTGGCAAGGTATTCGGTCTTTTTCTGCAGGTACTCGTCTATCACCCCGGCTTTCCGAGAGGGGGCCGCGCAGCGTATTCGTCTCTTCCTGGTGGCAACTTCCTTCTTCAGGATAGCTAACTCGTCGGACCACCACGGCAGGGTGAGTTTCGTGTGTGTTTTTATGAGTGGTATGTGTTCAGTGCATGCTTGGTGTATATTGTGTGTAAATGTGTTTATTGTGTTTTCTAGTTGTTGAGTGTTGCTGATTGCTGTAACTTCCGACGGGCTGATTAGGTGGTCTGCATTTAACTGAGCCAGTTTCTCATGAAACTGGCTCCAGTTTGCCTTTTTTGTATTGTACAGCCTCGTCATCCGCTGCGTGTGTACGATCCCACCCTTCTTCAATTTTATATTGAAGGTTATGCCGTTGTGGTCCGAGTTCGTTAGACCCCGGTCAACTTTCCAGTCCTCCACCAGGTCGAGCATATCCGCTGTACACGCGGTGATGTCGACGCAGCTGGTGTACGTATTCCCCCCCCGGACGGTCTCGAAAGTCGGGGTGTCACCGACATTTAGTACCTGCATACCAGTTTGATCTAGAGCACCCGCCAGACTGTCTCCCCTGGAGTCGGTTCTCCCACTGCCCCACCAGAGGCTCTTGGCGTTGGAGTCCCCCCCAATCAGCAGTCTCACCGAGGCCACCGTCGCTATTTTTACAAGCTGCTCCAGGTATGGCTCTATGGGTGTGTCTGGCTCGAAGTAAAAGGAGGTCAGTGTGACTTCCCAGTCAGCCGTGCGGATTTTCACGACCACGATGTTGTCGGTCGTGAAATCTGGGCACTGTATGACTTCAATGTCTTTATTGAATACGGCGATTGCCGCCTTCACAGTGCCCCCTGGACGGCCGGTGTTCTGGTAAACCCTGACCCCCTTGTACGGCTTAAGAGTTCCGACACTACCCACGTATGGCTCCTGGAGCAGAGCTGCGGTGATTCCACGACTGGCGGCCTCCAGCATGAGTTCGTCCGTGGCCAGTCTCATTCTTTGCAGATTGGCCTGGACGAAACCATGCCTCTTAACCCCTCCACTGGGGGGTACTCCCACCATATCGGGTGCAGTGGTGCCCTTAGCAGTATGCTACTGTGGATCGCGCTATCGCGTCCCATCGCCTGCGTAACGGACAATCCACGCTAAAACCATTGTGTGACAGATTATCCTGGCCCGCTTTTTTGCAGTTGCAGCATTTGGGGGGCTCCCCGGCCTGACGCGACGGGCATTCCGCTCTCAGGTGAGCGTCACCGCAATGCGAGCAAACGTCATCCTTCCCGGTGCATTGCTTCCGGCCATGGCCGAAACCAAGGCATCTCGTGCACTGCACAAGGGGGGTCTGATCAAACACCCTCACCCTTTGCAAGTCTATGTGCGCACGACCTGCCCCAGTCAGAGCCTGCCACACCGGGGGGGAGACCTGTATCACCACGTGGCTCTCGTGTGGGTTCCGTGCTCGCCTGCGGTATTTTACGGTGACCCTCACCTCGTCCTTTTTGAGCTCGCCCAGCAGGTGCTGATTCTGTTTGAGGATCGCTCTGGCAATGTCCTCGTCCGTGTTATAAGATAAGACGTCCGTCAACACTACCAGAGGATCCCTATTGACTGCCTCCTCAACTTTAAGTCCAGCCGCGGATCCCCCCAGTCTGCTTTTAACCATTTCGAGGTCCTGACGAGTCTGGCACCCTATCACCACCTTTTGGTCCCTCGCCTTGCGGACTTTGTCGACACGGATGCCCGTTTCTCTGGCATCCACCGCAATCCGAATTTTATCGACGACAATGCTGCTGGTGTCCTTTGTGTCGTTTGAGCTAATTATTAGCGAATGCAATGGCCGCCGCGGCATGTATTGCTGACTCGCTGCGACCCTTGCATAGCTTCGACTCCCAGGGGAGGAAGAGGGAGCAGAGGGCGTTTCGAATTCTTTATGGTCCAGTTTTTCACAGAGTGTGCGTGTAAAGAGCGCACACTCTGCTAATTGCCTCCTGCTCTCCCTTACCTCCTCCATCACATCCACAATTGTTGGCATTTTTTCTCCATTGCTCATACTGGTTTGGGTTGTTTCCGTGCCAACATCCCTGACCTCTCCCTCTTTTGGAGTGCTCTTCGCCAGGGAGACCAGGGTAGCCATAATCTGCAGAATTTCCAAAATATTTTTGTTTATTATGGTTTTTATGTCGCGCTTCAGGTTCCCCGATCTGCCCATGGCCTCCTTCATCTCTGCGCCCATAGCCTTGGCTCTGGCGAGGAGGCTCTCCGCTTGCTCGGCCGGGCCCGCACTTGCGGGTGGCTGTTGTTGTCGGAGAGGTGACTCAGTTGAGTTGCTCTTGCGCGTCTTTTCGCAATCAGCGGCCACAGTAACGGTTGTTACATTTTTATTGACTCCGCCATCCTCAACACAATCCGGCGAGAATACGCAAGGCGGTATATGGACAACAGCTGTAGATGCAGACGGGGAGATGTTTTTCTTTGTGAACGTTTTTCGTCCAATGTCTTTCGACGTCTCCGTTCTTTTAGCGTTTGGTGGGGTTGAAAACATCTTTAAATTTATTGAATTAAAGTTCTTGTAGAGCGACAACACTTGTATATTATTATTAAGAGTATAAATAAATTTTTGGTTAAAATACTGTATATAGATAAGGTTATTAAGCTTTTCTAACTGCACTTTTACTTAAATACTAGAAACTCAATAGGGAGCATCGATGGACTGATAATTGTTCCTCAAAAGAGGTGTCAAACTGTATAACCTAAATAAGGAAGTCAACGTAAAATTAAAATGAGAATAAAAAACCTTAAAAGGCGTCAAAAACACAATGTATATAAATAAAGCCTCAATAAAGGCCGCTGTCATACACACAAGTGTAGGTATCTGCTCGTCTTATCACCCACCGTTGATTAAGAGCATAAAAATAATTTGCAAAACCAAAAAGGTTGGTTCCGTAGCGCCTCCAGCAGTTCCTCATCGGAGTGTATACGAAGGACGCCGCAGAACACTAGCAGTGGGTCCTTGTTCTTCACGTCCTCGACAACGAGGTGGTCTCCTGACTTCTCTATCCTTTCTTTCACTCTTTTCCTGTCTTCCGCCGACCTACAGCCCATGACAATTTTGCGATCCTTCGCCTTTCGTACTGTCTCTATTTCCACTCCTCCCTCCTTGGCCTTTACTGCCTCTCTAATTCTCTGTAAGACCTCCTCTCCAGAAACCCCTTCGTCTTTGGACGTAACTACTACAGAGTGCAGCGCGGTCCTACCTGGGGTCTGCCTTTTCGGTGGACCCGCAGCTACACTCGCGTAAGTGGCCGCTTTTTCCAATACGTCTCCCTGCCTCTCCATCGCCTGCCGCAGCTTCTCCATCTTCTCGCTGCTCTCCTTCACTAACGCGCTGTGCTCCGCTAGTGAAGCGAGCAACGAGTCAACTTCCGGAAAGCTTCTATGCACTTCTGTCGGGAGTGTTGCCGTGATGGCCTCCTCCCGTACCGTCTCAGCCCCCTTCGCATGTACGGCGGCCGCGGCCCCTTCCTTAACCAGTTGATATAGCCGTTCCACCGACTGGGTGATCCCGGCTTTGAGGTCTGCCCTCAGATTACGCGAGTCACCGAGGTGCAACTTCGCGCGCAGAAGGCAGTTCCGAGCCTCGGTCACCCAGTCGGCGGGTTTATTCAATAAGATTATAATTCAAATACAATAAAATTTTTAAAACTAATGTTCTGATCCCTGTAAAGAGGGGATCAGTAGGTCAATAAAATGTCAAAATTATCCTCTAAAGAGGTGTCAAATTAAAATAAAATTAAATTAAAATTAAAATAAAATTGGAGTCCTCAATAGAGGCGTCAGAAGCAACTAATAAAATAAAAAGAGCTTCAATAAAGGCCGCTGTCAAACATACAAATGTCTATATCTGCTTGTCTTACCACCCCCTATTATTTAGAGCAATAAAAATATTTTGCTAAACCTACTATTAAAAATAAAGGGTGGGCGGAAAATTTGAAATTTTTGCGGTTTTTTACTGTCGGGTGTAAAATTTTCCTATGGGACGCAAATTTTTTAGGGTCGGGGCGCACAGACGACGCGCTGGCCCGTGTTTTGAGACTACTTTGGTCACGATCGGACCACAAAAACGGGAGTTATTATCAGATAAGTGTCATTTTTTTAATAAAAAAGTCAATATTTTGCGAAAATCGAAAAATTTTCTTCTAGGAAATGTCTAATCTGATTTGTTTTTTGCAGGAATCCTGTAGGGCGAGCAGAGGCGCGTACGACGGCACCCTCAGAACCGACCTACGTCAACCAGGGATCGAGATATAAAATTTTGAAGAAATGAAAATTTGGAAAAATGGTTTTTCTTGAATAAAAAGTTTCCCTGTGAAAATCTTTGAATTATTTTACCAGAGTCGTATAGGTCTCGCAGAGACGCGTCCAAAAACGTATAATAGTACCCTTTTTTTTTTTATGGTGGGAAAAAATCATGCATTGACATCCCCCGCCCTTGGGCGGAGCGGGAGATAGTGTCAGACTCTTACTGACTAAAAGACCCACCCCGTTCCTTCTAGCCTTCATACCGGGGCTCGAGCGCCCTTTCGGATAACCCTGGCCCCAGTAGGCTTCGACCCGGCTGGGTCCCTGTTGTTGCTGACAACTCCTTGAGGCGCGCGGGAACAGTGCGCGCCGTCGACGACTTGGGCTTGGTCCGGACAGTTACCGGACGGCCGGACAGCGAGCTACCCATTGCTCACTGTCCGCAAGCCCGCGTCTACGTTGGCCGGAAATCGGGATCAGAATCCCGGCGACGGCGGCGGCGATAACGCCGTTGCCTTATGCGTTCGGCCTCCTCCGTTGCGAGCATTACTGCTTCGCAGAAGTCGGCGACCGCCTGCCACTCCTCCTCGCTCCGGACCATGGCCTCAACCAAGGCCCGGCGCGAGAGGTCTCCGCCGCCGATCGCCCCCACGAGGGCACGGCGATGCTCCGCCCAAGCAGGGCACACCTCGACTGTGTGTTCCACCGTGTCCTCCGGGCGTTCCGCACAGTGGCGACACCCGGGCGTCACTTCCGCATGAATCGAGTGCAGGAATCTCCCGAACGAACCATGTCCGGTGAGTACCTGTGTCATGCGGAAGGTAAGGACGCCGTGAGGTCTTTCCAGCCACGCCTCAAAGAGGGGACTTACCGCCATGATTGTGGCGTGCCCAGCACTGGGTTGCGATAGCCGTTGACGCCATTTCACCATGAGATCCCGCCGGAGCTCTGTCCGCCATGCCGTGACCTGTCGCGGCAGCGGACCTTCACCCCGGCGTTGCATCTCCACGCGCATATCGTGCATGTGTGCAAGGACTGTTGCCTCCAGATCCCACGGTGGTAGGCCAGCCAGAAGGCTCGCCGCTTCGCGGGAGATCGTGCAGTATCCCCGCACCATCCTTATCGCCATGACCCTCTGGCAGGCGTTCAGTATGGCCGCCGGTTGCTTTTTCAGCGACGGCGCCCACACCGGCGCCCCGTAGAGGGCCATGGACCGAACGATCCCCGCGTAGAGCCTCCGGCAGGAGGCGTCTGGACCCCCAAGGTTGGGCAGGAGCCGCTTGAGCGCAGCCCCAGCCCGGTTGAGTTTGGGAGCCAGACGTCGGAAATGCTCCACGAAATTCCACCGGCTGTCGAGGACGAGTCCCAGGTACTTCATCGTCGACCCGACACCGATGTGAACTCCTCCTACCGTTAGTTGGGAACTCAATGGCGGCGCGTTCCGAGACTGGCGACCGTGGAAACACATCGCCTCGGATTTGTGAAGCGCCACCTCGAGTCCCAACTCCTGGATCCGATCAACGACCATCGCAACCCCGCGTGTCGCTAGAGCGACCGCCGCCTGGTACGACTCTCCCTGCGCTAGGACCAGCGTGTCGTCTGCGTAGCAAACCACGCTGACCCCCTCAGGGAAGTCGCCGCGCAGCACGTAGTCGTACCCGATGTTCCACAAGGGTGGCCCTAGTACCGACCCCTGCGGAACACCGCACGACATCTCCCGACGTTTCCAGTCTCCCTGGTGACCGGGATAGACTATAAGTCTCTCCGACAGATAGGCCTCGACCACTCGACAGAGGTATTCGGGCACCCGGTGGTACCGGAGTGCCCTCCGGATCGTACTCCAGGGCAGGGAGTTGAACGCGTTGGCAATGTCCAAGGACACTGCCACGACACACCTGCCCCGGGACACCGCATCCCCCGTCGTAAGGGCTCGCACGCGCATGATGGCGTCCACCGTAGAGCGCATCCTGCGAAAGCCGAACTGTCCGTCCGAAAGGTCCGGCCCCACCCGTGTTAGGCGCCCGACGAGGCGGTTTGCAATGACTCTCTCAAAGAGCTTGCCCACCTCGTCGAGCAGCACAATGGGCCGGTACGCGGACGGAGAGTCCGCAGGGCGCCCTGGCTTCGCGATGAGGACCAGTTTCCCCGTCTTCCAGCAAAGTGGGAACTGGCCCCTCTCCAAACATGCGCTGAAGAGCCCTCTCAGTCGAGGCCCGAGAGCCTCCATGGCCAGGACCCAAGCCTTTCCAGGCAAGCCGTCGGGTCCTGGGGCGGTGTTTTTGGCACTCAGCCTTCGCACCGCCACTCTCATCTCTACCTCGGTCACTTCTGGAGCATCGTCGTCGTCGCTGTTGCGGTCCGCGTCAGACACCGCTGGCGGTGGAGGCGGAGCCATGGGCGGGGGGGAGTGTTCCCTCCGCGCAGGGAACAGAGCGTTCACCGCACCCTCTACGATCTGGGGCCGGAGACTCTGAGTCAGTGGGGGAGCCCAGGGACGGAGCTTTTCCCGTACCATATTGTACGGGCGCCCCCATGGGTCCGCGTTCAGAGACCCCAGCCACACGTTGCGGGCCTCCAGTTTGGCCCGCTTGATCTCCGTTCGGAGGGTGCGTTTTGCCGCCCTGTATTCCTCATACAGCTCCGCCTCTCTGGCCTCCGCATCCGGCGGGCGGATGCGGCGCCTGCAGTGTCTGGCGTACCGGCGCCGCGCGTGACTGCATGCGTTGCGCAGTGCAGCAATCTCCGGCGACCACCAGCACACCTGGCGCTTAGCTCGCCCTGGACGGACTCGGGGCATTGCCGCGTCGCAGATTTGCGACATGGCCTCCCGGAACCACTCCGCCTCGACGTCTATGTCGACAGGCCTGTCCGGTGCTTGCACCCAGGCCTGTACCGTCGCGGCTTCCAGGAGGAGCTCCCGGTCCATCTGCTTAAGCGCCCACCGCGGACCGCAAGGGCTCTGTCGGACCGGCGCGGCCGAGGTTTCGGCGGAGACGTCCAACCGGATGTACCGGTGGTCGGAGTACGTCTCCACCTCCTCCATAACGCGCCAGTCGACGACACGCGGCAGCAGAGCGGGGCTGGCGAACGAGATGTCCACCACTGATTCGCCCCGCATCCGCGCCAACGTGGGGACAGAACCCCGGTTCAGGACGACCAGGCCCAGCTCCAAAGCCCAGTCCTCCACCATCTGACCCCGTGGGTTCGTGTACCGGGAACCCCAAGCCGTATTCCAGGCGTTGAAGTCCCCGCAAACGACCACGGGGAGGGTACCAAACCCAGCGACGACGACATTTAGCTCCATAAGGGAGACCTGGAGTTCGTCGAGAGATCTGCTCGGGGACAGGTAGACGCCTACCACTGCAATGTCCCCGAACCGTGCTGCCACGCAGCCCCGCCCCCTCGCAACAGCCTCGAGGGGCGGGGTACCGGCGGCGGCCGACGAGATTAACGTCACCGAGCCGTCTAGGTCCTGAACCCAGTCTCCACGGGGATGGACGTAGTACGGCTCGGAGACGACGGCGACATTTATCGACCACTGCGCCATGCTCTGGAGCAACAGATCCTGAGCGGGGGCGCAGTGGTTGATATTCGCCTGGAGGAGACGGAATGGGGCCGTTATTGGCAGTCCATTGTCTCCTCCCGAGCCCTTCTAGGGGGCACTGCCGCGGCGGGTGCGGCGGCGACTGCGGCGGGTGCGGCGGCGACTGCGGCGGGTGCGGCGGCGAGAGCGGCGGGTGCGGCGGCGATAGCGGCGGCGGCCAAGGAGGCGGCTGCGGCGGTGAGGACGTCGGCGGGGATGGGCCTACGGGCCCTGCCCTTGTCCTTGGCGGGGGGGTCGCAGGACCTGCCCCCAGCCCGGTGGTTGGCCGGCTTGCCTGCCGCCGCACATGCGTAGCAGTGCGGCGGAGCACGGCATTCTGCGGCCTTGTGACCGGGCTGGCCACACTGGTGACAGCGGTCGCTGCGGTCCACCTCCGCGGCGCAGTGGGCGCCTACGTGGTGCCCCACTTGGCACCGGAAGCACCGCAGAGGTCTGGGCTCCAGCAGTTTAACCTGCGCGGAGACCCAGCCTACCAACAGCCGTCGGCCCTCCCCGGTGATGGTCCTGGCCGCCGCCACGGGGCAGCTAGCTGTCACCGCTCGCATGCCCGTGCCGTCAGCGCGGATGGTGCCCACCCGGACCTGATCGGTCGTGCACCCACCCGCCCTGACGATGGCGGCCACCACCTCGTCCACCTTGACTGAGTCGTCCAGGCCCATGATGCGCATGTCTATGCACTTTGTGGGCCTGGACACTCGGGCCTCCTCCGCATCGAGGGACGCTCTGATCCTAGCGGCCAGAGCGTCAGCCGCAGGGCCGCTGGTCGCACCGGGGACCTCCAGGATTCGGGCCCCGGTGACCGTGCGCCTCATTCGAAAGCCCCCAGCGGCTCCGAGCTCCTCAAGGTGGGGCAGCACCGCCTGCTTCGCCTTCTCCATGACGGCGTCATACGTCACGCCCTTCTTCTCCGCTTCTGGCTGCAGTGTTATCACCACAGCCTCGGAGTTCGGGGCGCGAAGTCTCGCCGCCATGGCCCGCTTCTTGCGCTCTTGGCGCCTTGCACGCTTCTTGGCCGTCCTGGCCGCCTTGCCCGCCTTTCTCGCGGCGCCGACGACCGTCCATTCGGCGCCAGCCGAGGGTTCTTCGGGGGGAGGCGGCTGACGCGGCCTAGTCGCCACCGCCGCAGGAGATCCTGCCGGCTTAGGCGCCGCCCTACCCTTCGAGGGAGGAGCTGCTGGCTTCCCCCGCCGCTGCTGCTGTGTAGCCGTCGGGGTTGGCCGCGCAGGCTCTGACGCCGCGGCCTCGCGCCTTGCTTGCCCCGTCGGGCCCGCCTTGGGCAAAGAAGCCATGGCCGCAGCAGCGGCGTAAGACGTCGCCTTTCGCTGGCCGGAGGCCGCGAGCGGGGGGCGCAGCACGATCCCCTCCAGCACGGACAGCTGCTGCTGCATCCGTAGCTGGAACTGCTCCTGCTGCTGCTGCTGCTGCTGCCGAAAGGCAGCCAGCTCCTGGCGCACCAGTGTCAGCAGCTGATTCTCCGGCTCGTGCTGGGCCTGGGGCCGGCTTTGCCCGTGCCCCTGCTTGCGCCCCCCCTCCGTCGGCTCCTGGTGGCCTGCTCTCGCGAGCTCCGCCCGGATCTCGGCCCGGAGCTCGGCCTGGAGCTCGCTCCGGAGCTTTGCCACCCTCTTTTTGAGGGAGGCGTCAAAGGCCTCCTTGAGGGACTTGGCATGGCGCTGCGCCGTCCTCTCTTTGGACGTCTTTTCCCTTTTGCGGGACATGTCCCGCAAAAGGGTGACGGCCAGCTTTCGCAGGGACTCCCCGTCCGAGTCCTCCTTCGCCTGCCTCTCGCTGCCGGATGGCTCCGAGAGGTCTGTCTGAGCGCCGGTCGCTTCAGGGTGGCGTCCCTCCGCAGCAAGCCTGTCGGCTCGCTGGGCGGAGTTTTTGGCCTTTAGCCTCCCTTTCCCACGGGCTCAACCCACGCCGCGGCTGCTCGTGGCTATTTTTGGCGCCGATCCTTTGTCCCCGTCCGAGTCAGACGAGGACAACAGTCCGTCCCTCGATGCGGAGCGCTTCCTGGACGCGGAGCGCTTCCTGAAGAGACGCCGGTCACTTCCAGGGTCTCCACCGGGGTCACCACTGGGGCCTCGACCGGGGTCTCTCACAGCCTCTCCCTCCAAACTTCTACCGGGGTCTCCCCCAGTCTCCTCCCTCTCCGAGCCCTCCGAGCTCCTTCCGGATGCCGCGTCGGACTCCGACCGCGCATCACTCTCCGTTGGTTTTGTGAAAAATTTACTTGGTTCCATAGCTGTTCCCACGAGTATTTTTCATGTTGTACTGGCTCAAATACGTGGTTCGCACTAGAGACTAATTTAGCTACCCATTAGTCAAGCTAACAACCCCCCTCACGGTGCGCCGCCGCTTGGAGGTTTGGGGTAATTTTTTATAGAGGTTGTCTTCCTCGCGGCCCGGGCGGTTAAGCCAGGACCCTCGTCCCCCATCAAAAGTCAGAAACATGACCTTGGACAATCTCTGGGGCTACGAGACTAACGGTGGCAGAAGGAGGAGCAAGCCTTCCTCCTGCCTGCCCGGCGGCAGTGTGAGTGCACACCGAGCCCGCTCTTGCTTCGCCACTGTGCCCTCTGCTACAGCAGAGGGACACGCGTTGAAGCGTTCCGACAGACAGAGCATTCGCAGACGGCCATCGAGGCCCCTTAGGCAGCAATACCCAAGGGGGTCATTGGCCGCCTCCCAGGGTGCACCGTCCCGCAGACTGGCCTTCGCTCCGGACGTATCCGCAAGGGAACTACAGCCTGCGGGCACTCGTGGAGGTTTTCTGTCGTGGCACCCCGTATAATAGTACCCTGTAGCTAGTATATATAGGTTAGGAATCAGATCACACCTTCGAAATCAACGCTCTGGCTAGTAAACTTTTGAGCGTATATCTATATAACTATAGTACTATAAATTTTACTGATTTTGGAATTTCCGCTGACTCCTGCTAGACTCGTGGCTGGTTTTTTCTCTATTCGATTCTCATATACTCTCGGCGCACGGGGTGTTAATATTGTCCGGGAATATCAAGGAATACTCTGGATTAACGGGAATAATCTATAAAAAATGTATGAAAATTTGAAGTTTTTGCGGTTTTTTAATGTCGGGTGTAAAATTTTCCTATGGGACGCAAATTTTTTAGGGTCGGGGCGCACAGGCGACGCGCTGGCCCGTGTTTTGAGACTACTTTGGTCACGATCGGACCACAAAGACGGGAGTTATTATCAGATAAGTGTCAATCTATAATATAAAAATGAATCGCAAAATGTGTTGGTAAGCGCATAACTCAACAACGCCTGGACCGATTTCGCTAATTTTTTTTTTGTTGTGTTCGTTATTATGAGGAGAAGGTTCTTATGGAAAAAAAAAATGAAAATTAGGGTAGTGTAGGGTAGTGTAGGGTAGAGTAAGGTAGAGGAGGGTAGAGTAGGGTAGAGTATCGTAGGGTAGGGTAGAGTAGGCTAGAGTAGGGTAGAGTAGGGTAGAGTAAGGTAGAGGAGGGTAGAGTAGGGTAGAGTAGAGTAGGGTAGGGTAGAGTAGGGTAGAGTAGAGTAGAGTAGGGTAGGGTAGAGTAGGGTAGAGTAAGGTATAGTAGGGTATAGTAGGCTGAAGTAGGGAAGAGCGGGAGCGAAGCCGCGCGGGTACAGCTAGTTTTTTAATAAAAAAGGTCAATATTTTGCGAAAATCGAAAAATTTTCTTCTAGGAAATGTCTAATCTGATTTGTTTTTTGCAGGAATCCTGTAGGGCGAGCAGAGGCGCGTACGACGGCACCCTCAGAACCGACCTACGTCAACCAGGGATCGAGATATAAAATTTTGAAGAAATGAAAATTTGGAAAAATGGTTTTTCTTAAATAAAAAGTTTCCCTGTGAAAATCTTTGAATTATTTTACCAGGATCGTATAGGTCTCGCAGAGACGCGTCCAAAAACGTATAATAGTACCCTGTAGCTAGTATATATAGGTTAGGAATCAGATCACACCTTCGAAATCAACGCTCTGGCTAGTAAACTTTTGAGCGTATATCTATATAACTATAGTACTATAAATTTTACTGATTTTGGAATTTCCGCTGACTCCTGCTAGACTCGTGGCTGGTTTTTTCTCTATTCGATTCTCATATACTCTCGGCGCACGGGGTGTTAATATTGTCCGGGAATATCAAGGAATACTCTGGATTAACGGGAATAATCTATAAAAAATGTATGAAAATTTGAAGTTTTTGCGGTTTTTTAATGTCGGGTGTAAAATTTTCCTATGGGACGCAAATTTTTTAGGGTCGGGGCGCACAGGCAACGCGCTGGCCCGTGTTTTGAGACTACTTTGGTCACGATCGGACCACAAAGACGGGAGTTATTATCAGATAAGTGTCAATTTTTTAATAAAAAAGGTCAATATTTTGCGAAAATCGAAAAATTTTCTTCTAGGAAATGTCTAATCTGATTTGTTTTTTGCAGGAATCCTGTAGGGCGAGCAGATGCGCGTACGACGGCACCCTCAGAACCGACCTACGTCAACCAGGGATCGAGATATAAAATTTTGAAGAAATGAAAATTTGGAAAAATGGTTTTTCTTAAATAAAAAGTTTCCCTGTGAAAATCTTTGAATTATTTTACCAGGATCGTATAGGTCTCGCAGAGACGCGTCCAAAAACGTATAATAGTACCCTGTAGCTAGTATATATAGGTTAGGAATCAGATGGGTTAGGTTAGGTTTTTTTTTTTTTTTTTTTTAGTTTGTGGCAGGAGTGGGAAATCCATCATGGACACCCAGACTTCCTTGTAAGAAGACAGTCTGGGTAGTGCCGGACTCCTACCGGCTAAAAACCACTCCTGCCATGCGAAAGGCCCCTGCCGCCAAGTTGCGCAGAGATATTTATGGGCTGTAGTTGAAATTTTTGTTGAGCTGTATTTTAAAAAGATAATTGTAATAAATAGTTCATAATAAAATATCATGATAAATAATTCTACCAAATAAATAAATAAATACATTTAAAAATATCACTTTATATTGTATTTAAACAAAAGAAAACAAATCTGACTATGATTGTCAGGTTTGGTTTCTTTTGTTTACTGTTCGGACTATCATAGTAATATATACAATAAAATCATGTCTGTATTTTTTGTTGCTCATTATTATAGGAAGTCTTTCTTGGGTAATACTTTCCCCTATCCTTTCCTCTAGTTTGTATCTGGAGAAGGCATATACCGGGCAGTCCGTCAGGAGGTGGAGGACTGTCTCCTGCTTGTCGGGGTCACAGGCGCACGCCGGGTTCTCCTTGCACTTGAAGCGAGTCAGGTACTCGGAGAACCCGCCGTGGCCTGTTAGGGCTTGGGTCAGCTCCTTGGTCATCTCCACCCTTCTTATCGTCCTGTACGCGGCGATCGCACAGGGAAAGAACATCTTCGTCGTGGCCGCCGTTTCTCCTGCGCAATATCTCCGGTTCCATTCGCCCAGCGTCTCCATTCGGATCATACGCTTGACGAATGAAACCGGGCATTTGTCATAGTCGGGTTGCCGCTTCGACTTCAGGGCAGCCTCCTTCGCGAGCAAGTCGGCTCTCTCGTTGCCCTCCAGCCCCGCATGAGCTTTCACCCAGAACAGGGAGACGCTCTTGTTCTGGGCGTTAATGCAGCGGATGGCGTCTCTGGTTTCTACTGCGAGGGCATGGAGGGCTTCGGGGTTCACGACTGTCTGGAGGGCTGCCATGGAGTCGCTGTAAATAGCGAACGCCGTCTCGGTCCTTCGGAGGACTTCCTTCACTGCTTTGCAGAGGGCGAGAAGCTCGGCCTGGTAGACGGTAGAGTAAGACGGCAAAGCAAGCTTGAGGGCCTTGACCTCCGCCTGGTCGGTCCATACCGACACTGCGGCTCCGACCTTGCCCTCAATCTTGCTGCCGTCTGTGAAAATACGCACCACATAATCGCGGTGCTCATTGTATTGTTCCTCGTCTACCAGGCGTCGCAGTGCAATGGCCCTCTGCTCAGCCGGATGCGGCATCTCTAGTGCCGATACCACCCGCTCGATCTCCCGGTCTCCCAGCGCAGGGTGAGGTACCCCTCTCTTGGCCTCGTACAGCGAGGCTGCCTCCTTAATCCGGAGGTCAAGAGGGAGTATCCCAGCCAGCACCAGTGCTGAGTGTAGGGAGACCGTGCAGTAGGCTCGGCACAGCTTTTGCGCGAAGCTCCTCTGGACGGCGTTCAGCTTCTTCTGCAACCCGACTTTGTTGGCGGCCGGTGACCACGCGCTCGCCGCGTACAGGATGATAGGCTCCACTGCAGCCGGTTAGGTTAGGTTAGGTTAGGTTAGGTTTTTTTTTTTTTTATTTTTTTTTTTTATTTTTTAGAGTGGCAGGAGTGGGAAATCCATCATGGACACCCAGACAACCTTGCATGAAGGCAGTCTGGGTAGTGCCGGACTCCTACCGGCTAAAAACCACTCCTGCCATGCGGAAGGCCCCTGCCACACGAGTATGCAGAGTTGTTATGATGGGCTGTAATTGGTTCAGATTTCAATTCGTACATTGTCCAATTATAATAAATAGTATAAAAATAAATAATTCAAATAATAATTAAATTTTTCATTCAGACATATTTTAAAATTTGTGGATAAAATTGAGAACAATAATATATAAAATTTAAAAGTTTTTAAAATTTGTCACTTTAGTTTTCAACTACTTATTCCGTCTATTGACGGATCGTGCAATCTTTACGATATATTCAAGGAACCTGGATCTGTTCCTTTTGTCAGCTATCAAAAGGCTGAGACTTTCCTTTTTTATTTCGATCTCGACCATCATCTCTAAGTCATTCCTGTGGGAGGAATATACAGGGCACTCCGTCAGCAGGTGGAGGACTGTCTCCTGCTTTTCGGGGTCGCAGGCGCACGCTGGGTTCTCCTTGCACTTGAAGCGAGTCAGGTACTCGGAGAACCCACCGTGCCCTGTTAGAGCCTGGGTCAGTTCCTGGGTCATCTTTATCTTCCGCACCGTCCTGTATGCCGCGATCGCGCACGGAAAGAACAGTTTCGTTGTGGCCGCCGTTTCCCCAGTACAATACCTTTTTTTTTTTTTTTTTTTTTTTTTTTTTTATGGTGGGAAAAAATCATGCATTGACATCCCCCGCCCTTGGGCGGAGCGGGAGATAGTGTCAGACTCTTACTGACTAAAAGACCCACCCCGTTCCTTCTAGCCTTCATACCGGGGCTCGAGCGCCCTTTCGGATAACCCTGGCCCCAGTAGGCTTCGACCCGGCTGGGTCCCTGCTGTTGCTGACAACTCCTTGAGGCGCGCGGGAACAGTGCGCGCCGTCGACGACTTGGGCTTGGTCCGGACAGTTACCGGACGGCCGGACAGTGAGCTACCCATTGCTCACTGTCCGCAAGCCCGCGTCTACGTTGGCCGGAAATCGGGATCAGAATCCCGGCGACGGCGGCGGCGATAACGCCGTTGCCTGATGCGTTCGGCCTCCTCCTTTGCGAGCATTACTGCTTCGCAGAAGTCGGCGACCGCCTGCCACTCCTCCTCGCTCCGGACCATGGCCTCAACCAAGGCCCGGCGCGAGAGGTCTCCGCCGCCGATCGCCCCCACGAGGGCACGGCGATGCTCCGCCCAAGCAGGGCACACCTCGACTGTGTGCTCCACCGTGTCCTCCGGGCGTTCCGCACAGTGGCGACACCCGGGCGTCACCTCCGCATGAATCCCGTGCAGGAAACTCCCGAACGAACCATGTCCGGTGAGTACCTGCGTCATGCGGAAGGTAAGGACGCCGTGAGGTCTTTCCAGCCACGCCTCAAAGAGGGGACTTACCGCCATGATTGTGGCGTGCCCAGCACTGGGTTGCGATAGTCGCTGACGCCATTTCACCATGAGATCCCGCCGGAGCTCTGTCCGCCATGCCGCGACCTGTCGCGGCAGCGGACTTTCACCCCGGCGTTGCATCTCCACGCGCATATCGTGCATGTGTGCAAGGACTGTTGCCTCCAGATCTCACGGTGGTAGGCCAGCCAGAAGGCTCGCCGCTTCGCGGGAGACCGTGCAGTATCCCCGCACCATCCTTATCGCCATGACCCTCTGACAGGCGTTCAGTATGGCCGCCGGTTGCTTTTTCAGCGACGGTGCCCACACCGGCGCCCCGTAGAGGGCCATGGACCGAACGATCCCCGCGTAGAGCCTTCGGCAGGAGGCATCCGGACCCCCAAGGTTGGGCAGGAGCCGCTTGAGCGCAGCCCCAGCCCGGTTGAGTTTGGGAGCCAGACGTCGGAAATGCTCCACGAAATTCCACCGGCTGTCGAGGACGAGTCCCAGGTACTTCATCGTCGACCCGACACCGATGTCAACTCCTCCTACCGTTAGTTGGGAACTCAATGGCGGCGCGTTCCGAGACCGGCGACCGTGGAAACACATCGCCTCGGATTTGTGAAGCGCCACCTCGAGTCCCAACTCCTGGATCCTGTCAACGACCATCGCAACCCCGCGTGTCGCTAGAGCGACCGCCGCCTGGTACGACTCTCCCTGCGCTAGAACCAGCGTGTCGTCTGCGTAGCAAACCACGCTGACCCCGTCAGGGAAGTCGCCGCGCAGCACGTAGTCGTACCCGATGTTCCACAAGGGTGGCCCTAGTACCGACCCCTGCGGAACACCGCACGACATCTCTCGACGTTTCCAGTCTCCCTGGTGACCGGGGTAGACTATAAACCTATCCGACAGATAGGCCTCGACCACTCGACAGAGGTATTCGGGCACCCGGTGGTACCGGAGTGCCCTCCGGATCGTACTCCAGGGCAGGGAGTTGAAGGCGTTGGCAATGTCCAAGGACACTGCCACGACACACCTGCCCCGGGACACCGCAGCCCCCGTCGTGAGGGCTCGCACGCGCATGATGGCGTCCACCGTAGAGCGCATCCTGCGAAAGCCGAACTGTCCGTCCGAAAGGTCCGGCCCCACCCGTGTTAGGCGCCCGACGAGGCGGTTTGCAATGACTCTCTCAAAGAGCTTGCCCACCTCGTCGAGCAGCACAATGGGCCGGTACGCGGACGGAGAGTCCGCAGGGCGCCCTGGCTTCGCTATGAGGACCAGTTTCCCTGTCTTCCAGCAAAGTGGGAACTGGCCCCTCTCCAAACATGCGCTGAAGAGCCCTCTCAGTCGAGGCCCGAGAGCCTCCATGGCCAGGACCCAAGCCTTTCCAGGCAAGCCGTCGGGTCCTGGGGCCCCAGTACAATACCTCCGGTTCCATTCGCCCAGCGTTTCCATTCGGATCATACGCTTGACGAATGAAACCGGGCATTTATCGTAATGGGGTTGCCGCTTACACCTCAGGGCAGCCTCCTTTGCAAGCGAGTCGGCTCTCTCGTTACCCTCCAGCCCCGCATGAGCTTTGATCCAGAACAAGGAGACGCTCTTGTTCTGGATATTACTGCGGCGGATGGCGTCCCTTGTTTCCACTGCAAGGGCGTGGAGGGCTTCGGGGTTCACGACTGTTTGGAGAGCTGCCATGGAGTCGCTGTAGATAGCGAACGCCGTCTCGGTCCTTCTGAGGACTTCCTTAGTGGCTTCGCAGAGGGCGAGGAGCTCCGCCTGGTAGACGGTACTATAAGACGGCAAAGCAAGCTTGAGGGCCTTCACCTCCCCATCATCGGTCCACACCGACAGTGCGGCACAGACTTTGCCCTCAATCTTGCTGCCGTCTGTGAAAATACGCACCGCGTAATGGCGGTGCTCGTTGTATTGTTCCTCGTCTACCAGGCGTTGCAGTGCAATGGCCCTCTGTTCAGCCGGATGTGGCATCTCTAGTGCCGATGCCACTCGCTCGATCTCCCGGTCTCCTAGCGCTGGATGGGGTAAACCCTTCTTGGCCTCATAAAGTGAGGCCGCCTCTCGAATTCGGAGGTCAAGAGGGAGTATCCCAGCCAGCACCAGTGCTGAGTGTAGAGAGACCGTGCGATAGGCTCGGCACAGCTTCTGCGCGAAGCTCCTCTGGACGGCGTTCAGCTTCTTTTGGACTCCAATTTTGGTTGCGGCCGGCGACCACGCGCTCGCCGCATACAGGACGATGGGTTCGACTGCAGCTGTATATATGCAGCGGATGACCTCAGGATGCAGACCCCAACTGGCCCTTGCGGCCCTCGACAGTTGCTTATAGATACCGATGGCTCGGGAGCAGACGTTTGCAACGTGTGTATTAAATGTCAACTTGTGGTCGATGGTGAGACCTAGCAGTTTGATTTCCTCAGACATGCCAATGTCCACCCCGCCCATTCTGAGACATGGGGTGTCGTACTTAAGTTTGCGCGTTACCAGCATTGCTTTGGTCTTATGTGGCGCAAACTTAAGCTTGTTCGAGAGGGTTATGGGACATCTCGCCCACGTAAAAACTGGCCTGTGGGCCAGATGTCCACTTTTTAAAATGTGCATGGGTAGATTCGCCCGAACCAGTTTAGTAAAACGGGCCAGATGTCCACTGTTAAAAATTGAAGGGATATTTCGTCCTAATTGGTTATTTATTAATTAAATAGCTGATAAATCTGCAAATCATAGCATCAAATGATAATTTAATTGTTTTTACAAAAAAAAAACAGTAAAGTACCTAATCATCATATATTAAACTTTTAAGTACATAATTAATATAACTTGAAACTTAAATTACATAGTTTTTTTCGAATCGCACTAATTTATTAAGAGCCTAGCCTGTTCACTCTAGCCTTGAAGACACGTAAATTATAATCGGACGAGAAGACTGTAGCAGGCTAATTGTTCCAAATGTACGCGGTTTATATGATAAGGCAAAACGATTAGTCCAGATCGTGATTTGTATAACATTAGAAGCTATACCGGTGTGAAGTATCGCCGTGCCTTTGCAAGAATGCCGAGTTTTCTAGCAGCTACCTTGGCATTGGACTCAATGAACCGCTTAAGGCGTATAGTCCCTTGAACCATCTGACCGAAATTATGTGAACGCAACTCTCGCACTCGCCTAGGCGGCAGTACGTAAATCTGTGCATTTATTTGCGGCCAGCAACGCCCGGAAAGCGCTTTAAATCCATTTTCTCTGCGAGATGTTGATTGATTTACATATGCAATGTTCACTTTGAAGAATATTTAACCACCAATTTTAATGTGTAAAAATGTTTCTAAAGGTCCAAGCCGTTTCGCGAAGGAGTAGGGAAAAGTTGCGAAAAGTTGCGAAATTGCTAAATATTTTTTTTTGACAAAAGTATTAATTGCACGAAAAAATCAAATGTTGATATTATTGTTCATGAATCTATAATAAACATATATTTTTTTCAAATCAATTGACCTAGCCGTTACGGAGAAGTAGGCCTCAGAAAATCACTGTTTTATGACACTTTTCGGGCACTTGGCCCTTAAAGAATATATTATACAGGATTATTTGTACAACACTACAACCTTTAGGACTATGTTAAGAACATCATAAACAACATTTTTTTTTCTATGACTTTAAAAAAATTATCATATTTTAGTTCATAAGACTTTCATACAAAAATAAAAATATTTAAATTGAGCGTTCTAAATGTTACAAAGTCTACGCGAAGCAAGCGATAGTACAATAACGGAGGGGAGCGGAGATCGTGCGCGGGAGGCGTAGGAGGGTACTTACAGCAAAATACAGAGTTGAAATGTGTTAGATAGTACAACGAAATCTTGAAGGTTTGTTTGTGGTAAATGTGTTATGTTTTGTAAAAAGTCATAGAACAAAAGTTGTTGTTTATGATGTAAGATACAGCCCTACAGGGTTGTTAGTGTTTTACAAATACGCTAATTACGTATAATACATAATTTTACAAATTACATAATTTTTCAAATTACATAATTTTTCAATGCAGTGTCCTACGCTTATCTCTTGATTCACTAATTCTTTTAGACTAGTTTAATCTATAATACAAGGTGCAGTTTTAAAGGTGCAAAAAAATTCAGGAGGTAATTATGTTAGTGATTCTCGACCCGAATCAATAATAAAATGAGTAGGTATTTTTTTTCTTATATATGGAAATCGGTATGTGTGAACTACCTTTTTTATAAACTCTGCTAGTCTGATACCTCCCTTATAACCGCGCTTTCACACACACAAACGCACCATTATTTAAACCGCGCTTTCACACACATACACGCAACGTAAAGCACCAATAATCTCCCGCACGACACACCCTAGCCACGCCCCCGCGCCATCGATCAATCGATCATGTTTAGTGTAACTGACGTCGCCGACGTGTGTATACACGCGCTTGCAATATTCGCCCACAGCGCCTTCGGTTAACGGTTGCGGTATCTAGTGATGAAAGATGACAGACCAATACTCCAATGTAGAGTTGGTGGAGATAGTCCGCTTGTATGCTATCAGTGGAAACATCGTAACGTCCATCTCAAAGGGTAATACTGGCTGCTACGCAAAGACTCCGCGAGTTTCGACGATTCGGCGTTCCCCGGCTTGCTGACGGTCGCGGCAACGAAGGCCTGCTTGTCGCCTTGCAGGAAAATATCCTGGAATACTTCAAGCGAGAGCCACGGGCCAGCACGCGGGATGCTGGTCTACGGTTTGGTTTCCTCACTACGGTCGGCAAGTACGTTACGTGAAAAGGTGATCACTAGTGATTAGTGCTTTCGACACTTTAAAACGAATGTGTTTGTGCTACGAAATTAAAAGAAAATCAGCAACGTCGTGCTAGACTGCTGTCTGTTTGAACAACACCTCCAGGTAACATAAGTACCTGCTTAGGTATTTATTTTATTTTATTAGTAAGTACATAAAAAGTCATTTGTAAATACGTTGTTAGCCGAATCAATTTGATTAGTGTAAATAAATTGATTTAAAAATTTTAACTACGGTAAAAATACCTACCTAACAGGCAAGATAAATCACTTACAAACCTACCTATCTACGTAACTAGCACAAATTATCTTGAAGTGTTTTTTGTCGGTCCTCAGCCCATTAAAAAGTACGAAGGGAAATTTCACATCCACCAATTTAATCTACAAATAAAAACGAAATTATTACGGAAAACTGACCTTGAGAATGACATTACCTAAAGACTGCGTCTGGTAGGTACGTTCATGTACCACTGCGTATCTAAATCTCGAGCGCGCGCGCTCCATGATACCTACGGACGGAGGCACGGACGCCTCATAAGGTTTATTGATCTCGGCCTAACATTTTATTCATCAGCTGATACGTAAGTACCTATCGACGCGACGTCAACGTGACTTTTAAAAGATTTTCACATTGTGATGATGCTTAAAAGCGAGTAATTAAATAGCGAAATTTAAGACATTAATGTACATTTTGATCATCGAATTCGATCTACATCTAAGGTTAAATTATTCATTTCGTAAAATAAGTGGGCGGAGCCTCGTACAGGTTGATGCACTCACACACACAGTGACACGGCGTGCGATAAATCGCAACGGGTGATTCTGTATTTTTTTAAGAAGTTTATTTAGAGAGTTATTCTGAAAAACGGTTAAAATTAAAAAAAATAAAATAACAAGTTTTACTGATTATTGACCAGGTATCGTATTTTTTATGATTATTTATGAGTTTTATTACAACCTCCTGAAATATTGTGCAGTTTTAAAACTGCACCTTGTATAAAAATGAATCGCAAAATGTGTTGGTAAGCGCATAACTCAACAACGCCTGGACCGATTTCGCTAATTTTTTTTTTGTTGTGTTCGTTATTATGAGGAGAAAGTTCTTATGGAAAAAAAATGAAAATTAGGGTAGTGTAGGGTAGAGTAGGGTATAGTAGGGTAGAGTTGTGTAGGGTAGGGTAGAGTAGGGTAGAGTAGGGTAGAGTAGGGTAGAGTAAGGTAGAGGAGGGTAGAATAGGGTAGAGTAGGGTAGGGTAGAGTAGGGTAGAGTAGGGTAGAGTAGGGTAGAGTAGGGTAGGGTAGAGTAGGGTAGAGTAGGGTAGAGTAGTGTAGAGTAGGGTAGAGTAGGGTATAGTAGGCTGAAGTAGGGAAGAGCGGGAGCGAAGCCGCGCGGGTACAGCTAGTATATAATAGTTTTAAAAGTTTAATATATGATGATTAGGTACTTTACTGTTTTTTTTTTGTAAAAACAATTAAATTATCATTTGATGCTATGATTTGCAGATTTATCAGCTATTTAACTCTTTGAATGTCGTAATTAGAGACACAATAGAAAGACAATTACCTTATGTCGGACTGTGTAACTTAAGATATTCGAAAGGTTAATTAATAAATAACCAATTAGGACATATCCCTTCAATTTTTAACAGTGGACATCTGGCCCGTTTTACTAAACTGGTTCGGGCGAATCTACCCATGCACATTTTATAAAGTGGACATCTGGCCCACAGGCTAGTTTTTACGTGGGCGAGATGTCCCATAACCCGTTCGAGACACCCCATGTGCGCACGTAGGTTAGGTTAGGTTAGGTTTTTTTTTTTTTTTTTTTTTTTTTTTTTTTTTTTTTAAACATTGTCCTCCAACATTGTCAGAGCTCTTTTTCAGCGTTTTAGAAGTATTTTGTACTTTATGTCTTTTACTGAATCATAGGGATAAGTAAACCAGTGTTTAAATAGTCCTGAGATAGAGATATCTTCCCCTTCACCGGTGATACATGTCTGATTTTTGCTTCATCCAGGTTTGGATACCGACTACCTTTGTTCGCTTTTTTTTTTTTTTTTTTTTTTTTTTTTCCTTTTGTGGTTATGGATACTTAATGTATATACTCACTATATATTTAAGTATCCAACTTTGCTTAAGCTAGCTTATTCCTATTTATGACTATTGATCCTATTTTATTACAGTATGCTATCAATTTATTCATTTTTTTACTTTGCATTATATTTGGTAGATTTTCGGCAACCAATTTTTCATCAAGTTCTTGCTCAGCCTCATACCGCTCTCTAGCTGTAATTGGGCACTCTAGTAGAACGTGTAGGACCGTCTCATCGACTCCAGGCTCACAGGCGCACGATGCGTTCTCCTTACACCTAAAGCGTTTCAGGTATGCAGAGAACCCACCGTGCCCCGTGAGAATTTGTGTTGACATTCCGGTGTGCACCATTTTCCGCACTACACTGTACGCCGCAACCGCATCAGGGAAAAACAGCTTTGTTACAGAAGCTGTTGCCCCCGACTTGTATCTCCCGTTCCATTCGTCAAGTGATTTCATACGGATCTGTCGCTTGACGAATGAAACGGGACACAGATCGTAGTCCGGCCTCTTCCTCGACCCCAGGGCGGCCTCTTTAGCAAGTTGATCGGCTCGCTCGTTTCCCTCCAATCCCACGTGGGCTTTTATCCAAAACAAGGACACCCTTTTGTTTTGGAGCTTACAGCGGCGTAGGGTGTCTCTTGTTTTTACTGCCAGGGGATGGGGGGAACTTACATTGACCACCGACTGGAGAGCCGCCATAGAGTCGCTGAAGATGCCGAACGTACCTGCATTGTTTTTGAGCGCTTCACCAGCCGCTCTTTGCAGGGCCAGTAGCTCAGCCTGGTAGACGGTGCAGTAGGACGGCAACGCAAGCTTGAGGGCCTTTACTTCGGTGGAGCCATTCCATAATGATAGCGCCGCTCCGACTCTGCCCTCAATCTTGCTGCCGTCCGTGAAAATACGCACTGCAAAGTTGCTGTGGTTGCTATAATGTTCCTCGTCCACCAGGCTGTCGAAGTCCAGATTGGCCTGTTCTGCAGGGTGGAGCCTCTAAAGCTGGAGCCATCCGCTCGATCTCCCTGTCACCTAGCATGGGTTGGGTCACCCCCCTCTTGGCTTCAAATAGTAAGGCCGCTTCACGGATTCGAATATCGAGGGGGAGTATCCCAGCCAATAATAGAGCCGAGTTTAGGGAGACCGTGCGGTAGGCTCTACATAGCTTCTGTGCAAAGCCTCTTTGGACCACGTTTAATTGCTTAATGACCCCTTGCTTTTTCGCGGCTGGTGCCCAAGCACTTGCAGCGTACAGGAGCGTTGGCTCGACTGCTGCGTTATATATGGTGCGGATTACTTCCGGGCTTAGACCCCAGCTAACCCGAGCTGCCCTGGATAACTGTTTGTATAAAGCTATTGCTTTTTTGCAGACAACAGCTATGTGCTTGTTGAATGTCAATTTCGAGTCGATGGTGAGGCCCAGAATTTTTACGTTTTGGGACATTCCAATGTCGATCCCTCCCATGCTCAAGCGCGGCGTATCATACTTGAGCTTTCGCGTCAACACCATCGCACAGGTTTTGTGCGGCGCAAATTTCAGTTTATTTTTGATACCCCACGCTCGAACATGTTCGAGAGCGGCATTGGCTTGACTCTCAATTTCTTCCGCCGTTTCGCCGCTGAAAACCATAACGACGTCGTCCGCGAATGCTTGACTGTAATTGCCCCCAGCCTCCAGCTCTTTTAGGAGTGGGTCCAGCACCAAGTTCCAGAAAGTAGGACCTCCAATAGAACCCTGGACGCACCCTTTGCTGGTCGACTTCTTGACTTCCTCCCCGGCATACCTCACACAAACTGCTCTGTCACTAAGATAGCTGCTGACTACTCGTCTCAAATTCACCGGACACTGTTCCTCAGCCAAGCGTACTTTAATAGCAGGCCACCACGCATTGTCGAATGCTCCCTCTATATCTAACGACACAAGCGTCACAACCTTCCGCTGTGCCAGTTGTGTGCGGATGTGCTGCACAAGAGTATAGAGGGAGTCTTCAGTGCTCTTTTGGGGCATAAAGCCGTATTGGCGAGTACTTATCCTTGGAAGTAGGTAGAATTTGAGCCGGGCAACCAGCATCTTCTCGTACACTTTCCCTAGTACTGGCAAAAGCCCAATCGGCCTGTACGATTTTGGTACGGTGTACGAGTCTTTACCTGGCTTTCTGAGAACAACCACTGTTGCCTCCTTCCAGATCTTCGGGAAGTAGTAGTGAGCCAGGCATTGGTTAAGGAGCGCAAGGAAAAATTCGGGGTTGCAATTTACAGCATGCAAGCAGATGTCGGCAGTAAATCCGTCTGGCCCCGGGGCTTTTTTGGGATTAAAAGACTCTATGGCTCTATCCAGCTCGCTTCGAGTAAACGGTGGGTCATGCCGTTCATCATGACTCCATCCATTTACCGTTTTTGCTAGCTCTCTAATTTGGCAATGGCTCGTGTTGTCGTCTTCCTCTTTGTCCTCGGGGTAAAATGTGTCAGCAAGCAGCTTCACTGAGTCCTTGGCGTCCAGAGTGTTTCCTTCTCTCTCTAAAGGCAAATCTTCCTCTCTTCGTGCGACCCTTCCCATGACTCTGTATATCCCCTCCCAGACCCCCTCCCTATCCTGTTTCGTACAGAATTCCTTCCAGCTCTCTTCTATGGCCTTCTTTACAGCTGACTCATAATTTTCTTTTTCTTTCAGGTACAGCATGACAACCATCGCTCTTCGGACCGGCGCTGCGTTTCTGATCGTACGCCTCCTAGTGTTGACTAGCTTCTTCATCTCGGCGAGCTCCTGGGACCACCACGGCATTGTAAGTATTTCTGTGTTATTTTTAATGGGTATTTTGTCTCTACATGTGTCAGTTATAGCTTGTGTATATGTTTTTACTATTGTTTCCAATTGATCTTCATTATGTATATTTGTTAAATTTGTTAAGGTTAAGTTTCTATCCAGCATGACTTGGGCTAGTTTCTCATGAAACTTTCCCCAGTCTGCTTTCTTTGTGTTGAACTTCCTTGTTGTGCGTTCTATTTTAATTCCTTTAGATTTAGTGAGATTAATTTCAAATAAAATGCCGTTATGGTCGGAGCTCGTGAGACCCTCTTCAATCCGCCAGCCAGCCACCAGGGGCAGTAAGTCCGCCGAACAGGCCGTTACGTCCACGTGACTGCTGTACCTGATTCCCCCTCTTACGGTGTCAAAGGTGGGGATGTCTCCCGTGTTTAGGATCTGAAGCTCCAATTCCATTAATTCTCCACACATCTGCTCCCCTCTCGAGTCCTCGCTGCTGCTGCCCCACCAAGTACTTTTAGCATTGGCATCTCCTCCAATTACCAACCTGCAAGATCCCAACTCTCGCTGCACTCGTTTTAGATGCTCCAGGTATGGCTCTATGGGTTTATCGGGTTCAAAGTAGAAGGACACCAGCGTGATCGTCCAGGCTCTGGTTCGAATTCCCACCACAACGATGTTGTTTGTGGTGAGTTGCGGGTACTGTAATACGTTTAAATTTTTGTCGAAGACTACAATTGCCGCCTTTACAGTCCCTTCTCCTCCCTCAGAGCTCTGGAAGACCCTTACGCCCTGGTAACCCTTCATCCTTCTCATCCTACCCACATAGGGCTCCTGGAGCAATGCTACGGCGAGATTGCGCTTGTCCGCTTCTAACAGCAGCTCATTGGTGGCCAGCTGACCTCGTTGCAGGTTGGCCTGGACCATTTTGTACTCGTTGGTTGCGGCAGGAACGCCCTCAGCAATAAGCTACCGACAAACGCGCCAAAGCGTCCCATTTCGCCATAATCGGACACTCACCGTCGAAGGCGTTATGGTCGGTTTTTGACATCTTAGCCAAAAGGCAGTTTCTGCACGTCGGTGTGTCCGCCGCCAATCGGGAGGGGCAGTCAGCGCACAAGTGGGGGTCACCACAATGGATGCAGAGGTCGGCAGGTTCCGTGCACAGCTTTCGACTGTGGCCGTAGCGCAGACAGCGAGTGCACTGCACCAGCGGCGACTGATCCAGTACACGCACTCTCTGCAGGTCGATGTGCACTCGACCCGCCGCCGTTAGCCTCTGCCATAGGGTTGGGGACACCTGCAGGATGACGTGGCACATATGGATGTTCCTCGTTCTACGACGGTATTTGACTGTTATCCTCACGTCCCCCGCAGGTATGTCTCCAATCAGGTGCTGGTTTTGGCGCCTCAGAGCTCCAATAACTTCGTCATCCGTGTGGCAGGAGAGAACATCTCTGATGATTATTAACGGGTCTTTGTTTTTAACTTCTTCTACCACCAGATTTCCCGCCTTCTTTATACGCTCTGACACTTTTATCATCTCTTCCCTGGTCTTAAAACCGACAATAACCTTTTGGTCCCTCGCTTTCCGCAGCCGCTCGACCCTTATACCTTCAATTCTGGCATCGACCGCCGTTCTAAGCTTCTCAATAACCCCTTCACCGGTGTCCTGATCATTGAGAGATGATACGACTACCGAGTGAAGGGGCTCTTGGATTTGCTGCCTCGAACTGGCAGCGATTTCAGCAAAAGTTGGCCCGCGGCCCGCGACGTAATGGGGGGTCTGCCTGAGTTGTTCCGACAGAGCTTGTGTGTGCTGTTGGCATTCCTCCAACGCTTGATTGTGTTGTTGGAGATTCTCTATGAGCTGTTTCACTAACTCTGTCGGAACATCCACAGTTTTCGTCGGAATCCCTTGGCTCTCTTCAGTAGCGGGTTGGCACGGCTGATTTGTGCTTAATGCAATCTCGGGTGAGACTGAAAGTTTCCTTCTTTCCGACTCTTTGACGATCTCATACAAACGGTTTATGGCCCCCATAACCTCTGTTTTAATTTCCGTTTTCAAGTTGCGAGAGTTGCCCAAATGAAGCTTTGCTTTACTTAGGCAAGCTCTCGCTTCCGCGGTGAGGTTAGGGTATTTGGATTCGGGCTTATTCAGAGGACTCGCAGCGCCCCCAGAGGCCCGGCGCGTCCCCGAAGCGCTTGGTGGCTTTTGCGTAGTCGGTGGTACAGTATCAGACTTTATATTGGTGGGTGACTTGGGCTTTTGTTCCGCTCTACCAGCCTCCCATTCGCCAATACTCCGTCTCACGCTTGGAAGTGAAGTACCTACCCTCTCCGCAGAACGCGGTGACCTCTCGGGGCCCTGAGAGCCCGAATCTTTCTTTGCCGGTGTACGGAACATTTTGTAGGAAAGAGTGTAAGTCTAAGCTGTCAGAGGACTATAAAACTATAAATCGAAAAAATCCCTGTAAAGGGGGGATCTGTAAACAGTAATAAAAGTTAATCAAAATGGATGAACTTATGGGAAATTACATGTGTCAATATAATGATTAGCTGTCCCTCAGCAGTAGGTGTCAGAAAAGACAGAAGACCTCAAAAGAGGCGTCAAAAGGTGTGAAATCCTCAAAGAGGCGTCACTTAAAAACTGTCAAAAGATGCCTCAATAAAGGCAGATAAAAGGGACTTACGTATATATATCGGGTCGTCACGTTATGTCCCGTCGTACTATAGCATAAAATTTTTTTTTCCGAATTCCTCTTACTTAAGATAAGGGTGGGTGGGCGGGCCTGAAAATTTGAAGTTTTTGCAGTTTTTTACGGTCGGGTGTAAAATTTTCCTATGGGACGCAAATTTTTTAGGGTCGGGGCGCACAGGCGACGCGCTGGCCCGTGTTTTGAGACTACTTTGGTCACGATCGGACTACAAAAACGGGAGTTATTATCAGATAAGTGTCAATTTTTTAATAAAAAAGTCAATATTTTGCGAAAATCGAAAAATTTTCTTGTAGGAAATGTCTAATCTGATTTTTTTCTTGCAGGAATCCTGTAGGGCGAACAGAGGCGCGTACGACGGCACACTCAGAACCGACCTACGTCAACCAGGGATCGAGATATAAAATTTTGAAGAAATGAAAAAAAAAAAAAAAAAAAAAAAAAAAAAAAAAAAAAATGGTTAGGTTAGGTTAGGTTAGGTTAGGTTAGGTTAGGTTTTTTTTTTTTTTTTTTTTTTTTTTTTTTTTTTTTTTTTTTTTTTGTGGCAGGAGTGGGAAATCCATCATGGACACCCAGACTGCCTTGCAGGAAGACAGCCTGGGTAGTGCCGGACTCCTACCGGCTAAAAACCACTCCTGCCATGCGAAAGGTCCCCTGCCGCACAAGTATTGCAGGGTGGTTGTTAAGGCTGTAGGCGTTTAAAATAACAGAAAGGAAATAATACAGAAGTGTGATAATAAATAAATAGATATAAGAATAAAATAACTGGTAAAAATATTGATTATTTAAATTGTAAAATTGTTGTGATTATCCTTACTTTAAATTTCTGAATTATATATAATAGCAATATAGATATATGGATAACAGTATAAATAATAAATGAAAATGTTCCAGTTATTTGTTGCGTCTGTTGACAGACTGTACAATTACAACTATAAAATCTATAAAGTTCTTCCTCACTTTTCGGTCTCGTATGAGAAGACTCAGATTTTCCTTTTTTACTGGCAGGTCGACTCTCATCTCGAGATCATGCCGTTGGGGGGAATACACAGGGCACTCCGTCAGCAGGTGGAGGACTGTCTCCTGCTTTTCGGGGTCGCAGGCGCACGCTGGGTTCTCCTTGCACTTGAAGCGTGTCAGGTACTCGGAGAACCCACCGTGCCCTGTTAGGGCCTGGGTCAGTTCCTGGGTCATCCTTATCTTCCGCACCGTCCTGTACGCCGCGATCGCACACGGGAAGAACAACTTCGTCGTAGCCGCCGTTTCCCCAGTACAATACCTCCGGTTCCATTCGTCGAGCGTTTCCATTCGGATCATACGCTTGACGAATGAAACCGGGCACTTATCATAGTGGGGTTGCCGCTTACACCTTAGGGCAGCTTCCTTTGCGAGCGAGTCGGCTCTCTCGTTACCCTCCAGCCCCGCATGAGCTTTGATCCAGAACAAGGAGACGCTCTTGTTCTGGATAGTGCTGTGGCGAATGGCGTCCCTTGTTTCTACTGCAAGGGCATGGAGGGCTGCGGGGTTCGCGACTGTTTGGAGAGCTGCCATGGAGTCACTGTAGATAGCGAACGCCGTCTCGGTCCTTCTGAGGACTTCCTTCGTGGCTTCGCAGAGGGCGAGGAGCTCCGCCTGGTAGACGGTACTATAAGACGGCAGCGCAAGTTTGAGGGCCTTGACCTCGGTCTGGTCGGTCCACACCGACAGTGCGGCCCCGACCTTGCCCTCAATCTTGCTGCCGTCTGTAAAGATTCTCACCGCGTAGTCGCGGTGGTTATTATATTGTTCCTCGTCTACCAGACGTTGCAGTTCAATGGTCCTCTGCTCAGCCGGATGTGGCATCTCTAGTGCCGATGCCACACGCTCGATCTCCCTGTCTCCTAGCGCTGGATGGGGTAAACCCTTCTTGGCCTCATAAAGTGAGGCCGCCTCTCGGATCCGGAGGTCGAGAGGGAGTATCCCAGCCAGCACCAGTGCTGAGTGTAGGGAGACCGTGCGGTAGGCTCGGCACAGCTTCTGCGCGAAGCTCCTCTGGACGGCGTTCAGCTTCTTCTGGACTCCAACTTTGGTTGCGGCCGGCGACCACGCACTCGCCGCGTACAGGACGATGGGTTCGACTGCAGCTGTATAAATACAGCGGATGACCTCAGGATGCAGACCCCAGCTGGCCCTTGCGGCCCTCGACAGCTGCTTATAGATACCGATGGCTCGGGAGCAGACGTTTGCGACGTGGGTGTTAAAGGTCAACTTGTGGTCGATGGTGAGACCGAGCAGTTTGATCTCCTCAGACATGCCAATGTCCACCCCACCCATTCTGAGACATGGGGTGTCATACTTAAGTTTGCGCGTTACCAGCATTGCTTTGGTCTTATGTGGCGCAAACTTAAGCTTGTTCGTGACACCCCATGTGCGTATGTACTCAAGGGCGACATTGGCATCCCTCTGGATCTCAAGTGCCGTCTCCCCATCGAACACAAGAACGACATCGTCCGCAAACGCCTGACAGTAGACCCCCATGCTCTCCAGCTCCTTGATCAGCGGGTCCAGCACTAGGTTCCATAATATGGGACCACTGATAGACCCCTGGACGCATCCCTTCTCGGTCCTGGTTTTGTACTCCGCTCCCGCATACCTGACTCTCACCACTCTCTCGGTCAAGTAACTGTCCATGACCTTTCTCAAGTTCTCAGGACACTTTTCCTCAGCCAGACGGACTCGTATGATCGGCCACCATGCATTGTCGAAGGCTCCCTCTATATCCAAGGACACAATCGTGACAAGCCTCTTTGCATTGAGTCTGTCACGAATGTGCCCCATGAGTGTATAGAGGGAGTCCTCAGTGCTTTTCTGGGGCATGAAGCCGTACTGGCGAGTACTCATCCTGGGCAACAAATGGAACTTGAGTCGGGCCACGAGCAGTTTTTCGTATACCTTGCCGAGTACAGGCAAAAGCCCAATCGGCCTGTACGATTTCGGAGTGGTGTAGTCTTCCTTAGCGGGTTTGCGGAGGACAACGACTGTTGCCTCTTTCCAGGACCGTGGAAAGTGTCCATGCGCCAGGCACTTGTTCATCAAGCGCAGAACTAGGTCTGGGTCTAACTGGATCGCGTGGCCCCAAATGTCTGCCGTCAGACCGTCGGAACCGGGGGCTTTTTTGGGGTTAAACGAGGAGACTGCTCGCTTTAGCTCGTCGAGAGTGAACGGAGGATCCCAGGTCTCAACTTGGTTTCCACCGTTCACCTCTTCCGCCCTTTGCCGCACCTTTTTGTGCTCCTCGTTGTCCCCCTCCGGACGGTCTTCCGGGTAGAACACTTGTGCTAGATACCTCGCTGACTCTTCGGGGTCTAGTGTCTTTGAATCCTTCACCATCGGTACGTCCTCCTCTCTTTTCTCTGTGCTCCTTATCACCCTGTATATTCCCTCCCACAGTTCTTCTCGGTCTTGTTTCTCACAGAAACCCTTCCAACTCTCGACCTTCGCTTTGGTTACTGCTTGTTCGTACTCTTTTTTCTGTTTCAGGTACTCCTCAACAACCTTTGGTCTACGAACCGGCGCTGCACAACGGATCCTCCGCTTTTTGGTTGCAACCTGTCTCTTCAAGCTGGCGAGTTCATCAGACCACCACGGCACGGTTAATTTCTCGACTGTCTTTTTTCTGGGTATCACTTGGGTACAGGCGTCTTGTACCGCCGTTGTAAGTTCCTCGACTACCAGGTCTAGCTTGTCCACGCTGTCGATCTGATCGAACAGGCTTACAGTTACATTGTTGTTTTGCATAATTTGGGCCAATTTCTTACGAAACTGGCCCCAATTCGCTTTCTTCGTGTTGTAGAGCCTGGTAGTCCGGTGCACAGTGATACCCGCAGACTTTGCGAGATTTATGTTGAACTCAATGCCGTTGTGGTCTGACCCCGTCAGATCATCGACGACTCGCCAGCCGTCGGTTACCGTCAGCATATCCGCTGTGCAGGCTGTGACGTCGACGCAGCTCGTGTAACGTCTGTCACCACGAACTACGTCGAAGGTTGGAGTTTCCCCTCGGTTGAGTATTTGCAGTCCAAGCTGGTCGAGAGCTCCCAGCATCTCGTCGCCTCTGCTATTGGTCTCACTGCTGCCCCACCAAACACTCCAGGCGTTGGTGTCTCCTCCCATTATGAGCTTATGCGGGCCGGTCTCGCTTTCCACCTTCCTAAGGCTGTCCAGGTATGGCCCCAAGGGCTGATCTGGCTCAAAGTAGAACGAGACCAGAGTTATCTTCCAGGCACCAGTTTGGATCCCCACCACGACGATGTTTTCAGTGGTGAGTTCTGGGTACTGTCGAACGGCCAGCTTAGGGTCAAAAACGGCTATGGCCGCTTTGACAGTCCCTTCTCCTTGCCTGGTGCTCTGAAAGATTCGGACGCCTCTGGTCCCGCTCATCCTTTTAGCGTTGCCCACGTAGGGCTCCTGGATCAGCGCTGCGGTGGCTTTGCGCTGCTCGGCCTCGATCATAAGCTCATGGGTCGCCAATCTCTTCCTTTGAAGATTCACCTGGAGTATTTTGTGTGGCAGTGTGTCCACTGGGACCACCTTAGCAGTAGGCGACGGACGCACGTGCCAGCCTGTCCCACCTGACACGCACAGGACACTCAGGGTTGAACGCGTTGGTTTTTTTTTTTTTTTTTTTTTTTCGTACATATTTTACCGCAGACATGGTAGTCCGCGCAATTGTTTACATTTTTCATTTTGTTTACAGATTATTTTTCATTGTCGTGCCCTCATCTTGGACAAATATTTACTTAAAAACTAAGCTTAAAAACTAAGGTTAAAAACTACGCGAGTCCACCTCAGACTCTTTATTTTTTTTTTTTTTTTTTTTTTTTCTTTTTTTATTCATTTTTTTTTTTTTTTTGTTTTAATTTAATTTTTTTTTTTTTTTTTTTTTTTATTCTTTATATTTCTTTTGTTATATTTTGTATTATAATATGTTTCTTAATGGCTAGTTTCACAATTATACAAATCGCTTAAGCTTTATAGTACTAAATTACTATACAAATTAAAAAGTACATTTTACATGTTACACATGACTATACATTTAAGGTTTGTAGGTAGAATTGGGGTATTAGTTTTCTATTTATTTGCTACCTAGAGTCTTCACTAACTCCATCAGGGCTTTTACGACTGCGATGTCTCGATGCTGCATGGCCGTCTTAAGGTTGTATTCGACGACCATTTTAGAAGGCGCATCCATCGCTTTCCGGGCGAAACGGCCCGTGGCATCGTCGGCGTCGTCGGTGTAATACACACAGCTGACTGTGTGTCTCGACACTGCGACAACTGCGTGGGAGATACTGTCATGGATCTGGAGCCTCCTTGACTTGGTGTTAATTATAATAACGCTGTCGCAGGTCAACCCCTGAGCTGCGTGGATGGTGAGAATGCGCGACCCTTCGCCTGACCCATAGCCTTGGTCAGCAAGAGAGGCTCTCTCTTCCTGCGTATGGACCAAGAATAAGGTGTTGTGGGCGGTTTTCGGTATGCGCGCTCCTGTGAACCTTTCCACTTTCAGAGAGTGGACCTGCGACAGCGACGTCTTGGAGGAGTATATACCGGGGTATATCTCACTCAGGGTCAGGGCTATGTCCATTGGGTTCCGATGCGTACAGAGCAACTCCTGGGCGATGCTAGCCACCAAATTCGGACGGGTGTACCTTAACTCAAATAAGTTCTCCCTGTCCAAAAATGGTAGCTGATTCACGTCTCCGATGAGAACGACGTCGCTCGCTCCAGACAACTTCACTGCCATGACTATGGCCCCAAAATGGTTCATGAGGGCTTCGTCAACCGTAAGGCGACGGCATTTCTCCTCTGGTCTGAACCCGTTGGCTAAAATTGAGGCCATAGTGCGCACCTTTGCCTTAACACGATCTCCTAATCGGTGCGCCAGCTTCTCTCTGAGATCTTTAGCAGCTTCGGTTGTTGTGGTCACTATGATATCGCTCTCCTCGTCAAAGTGGTTCACTATCCAGGTTGTCTTTCCGCACCCTGGGACCCCGTTTACCCACCTGATACTGGGTACCGCCCAGTGTGCTTCCGAAGCTGGCGAAACACAGGCCCCCGAAATGGATTGTGCCATTTCGAGGATCCTGTCGTCCAGCATAATTTTGGTACACTTGGCGGTAACCACTATCGGGTCGTCTGCGGGTGTTCGGAATGTAGCTTTCCCTGAGCGCTCCGTTTCCTCCACGTCCAGGGTCACAAAGCCACTCTTAGCACTATAAGCTGCCATGTACGACCCTGTCATTTCACCAGCAATGACCTGGGATTTGACGTTGTCGTACACGGCTGCCTCTGCTTCCCCGAGCAAAACCCTTAACAGACCCTCATTTTTCCAATGGAAGGTCTGCAGAATCTTTCTACAAGTCGCGAGGTTTACCTCTCTGGTTGCCCTCACGACTGCTATATACTCGAGGAATGCGCTGTGTATGTGGTCCGTGATACCCGAGTTTACAGCGAGGGTCGGTGGGCTGACTTGCCCTTTGTCGGCTCTGGTCGGTTTGGGTTTTGGTGCTGGTGTTTCTCTAGGTTTCGGTTTGAAAAACCTCATGACCGCTGACTCTTGCCGCTCTGATGGTGATGTGCGGCTGGTACTCGGGAGCAGTGCGCTGAGGAAGTTGCCTATTGCTTTGAGACGGGTTTTGGACCGGGTTCGGTCCTCTGGGCTAAAGTTTCCGCCTTTGTCCCTCTTTTCTTTTTCTGCCGTTAACTTCTGCTGAGCCCTCTCAGCTCCGCTCAGGGCGATCGGGTTCTTAGTGGAGCTCATCGTGCTGCCTGTGTGGTCTCGGGGGGCTTTGAGGAAGCTTAGAGTTTCCCCCCTGTCCTCATAGACCACGACCTCATGCTGTTCTGAGGCTTTAAGACAGCCGAAACGGTCTGCGATGTCTCCTCTTTCTCCACCGACCACCATAGCATCGATGCTGATCGTGCGGGGTGCTATGCACGTATTTTCACCTGCTTTCCTAATCTTTTGGAGCAGCGAGCTGGCTTGGGCAAATGGGGTCTCCGCTCTCCACTCGAGTAGTGCGATTGTCTTTCCTTTGAATCGCACTAAACGGCACTTGTGAGCGGCTATCTCCACCTGCTGCAGCGCGGAGTACTTACTTCCTTTGATGCTCGTTTTTAATGTGCTCCCGTTGATCAGGGCAGCTAGGCCCGGTGAAATTGTAATTCGGGCTCCAGTGCGGCTTGAACCAATGCAGAAACTTATGCCCAGCGTCTCTGATTCCCTGTTCATGAACAGGGCGACCCCTCGAAGTCTGATACCGGGGACTCCATCTCTACCGCATACCAGGAAGTGTGTTACTGGCATGTCGGTTAGGATCGTCTGTTGGTTTGTCCCTGTTGTTGGTACCGGTGGCGCTGTCACTGATGCTGGTTGTGTATTTGTGCTTTGATGTGTAACTGAAAGTGTTAGGTTTTGAGTAATTGTTGTTGATGTTGTGTTTGTAGTTGTGGGTAATCGATGTTCTGTATTTAGTGTAGGTGTTGTGTTTGTGTTTGTGGTGGGGGTACGAGTAGATGGTAGCCAGACTCGACTTCGTGCGGGGGCATCTGATTTGTTCGGCCCCGCTGCGGTTAAGGCAACTCTACTCGCGAATGCTAAGAATGGAGTCCTCGAAGCTGGCTTCTCCATAAAGTTGTGGAGTGAGGATTGATTTAACTGGAGCCCTGTTTTCCGCTCCAGTTCCATTCGTTCAAGGCAGAACCTTGGGCATTCGAAGAGAAGGTGCCAGACTGTTTCCTCGCAGCTCTGGTCGCAGACGCACGAGGGACTGTCCTTGAGGTGGAAGCGGTGGAGGTAAGCTGCAAAACCTCCGTGTCCCGTCAAGATTTGAGTATGGGCCGGTGTTAGGGTTGTGTCCCTAAGGATTCTTTTCGCCGCTATGACGTCTGGAAAGAACACCTTTGTTACCGCTCCTGTACTCGAGGACTCATACCTCGCTTGCCACTTCTTTACGGTCCCCTCCCGTATCTTCCTTCTCACGTATGATACGGGGACTTTGTCATAGTCCGCTGTCTCCTTTGTTAGGGCTGCCTCCTTTGCCAGCTCATCTGCCCGCTCATTCCCGGCAGTTCCCACGTGGGCCCTGAGCCAGAAAAGCCTCACTTTTCTACCCTCCTCTCTGATTTCTCGAATGAAACTCTTTATTTGAAGTGCCAGGTGGTGAGTAACAGACGGTCTCCTCAGCAGGTCGAGCGACGACCTTGAGTCACTCAGTATGCTTATGGAGGCCGCTTTAGATTCTCTTGCCAACCTGACAGCTCGAAAGAGTGCATACATTTCAGATTGGAAGACAGTATTGTAAGGCTCCAAGCCAAAAGTGCTGGACATGGACTCCTTTTCTCCTTCCCACCAAGTTAGGGCAGCTCCAACTTTCCCCTCTATCTTGCTGCCGTCAGTGTAGATTTGGGGGCCGGTAACTTTGTGAGTCTCTAAGGTTTCGGGATTCCAGTCTTCTAGGCGTGCGTACTCGGTTGTTGTGAGTCGCGCTGGATGAGGGTGATTTAAATAATTTATATTCCGTTCCAGCTCACGGCCCGGTGGTAGGAACTCTCGGGAATGGCCCTTCTTGATCTTGTAGAGGGTTGCTGCCTCAATCACCCGGAGATCTAATGGGAGTTGGCCTGACAGAACCAGTGCCGATGTCAGAGACACCGTGCGGTATGCCTTGCAGATCTTCTGCGCGAAACCCCGCTGTAGCGAATCAAACTGATTTCGTGTCATCAGTTTCTCAGCCGCCGGGGCCCACGCACTCGCTGCATACATCACGATGGGCTCTATCACTGACACGTAAATCGTCCTGATTATCTCTCTATTGAGACCCCACGTCACCTTCGCTGCACATGCGAGTTGTTTATAGATGTCTGTAGCCTTTTTACAGATTGCAGACACGTGTGCATTAAAAGTGAGTTTGGCGTCAATAATGAGACCTAGCAGCTTGATCTCTTGGACCAGGCCCAGCCTTGTGCCCGACATGTGCAGAACCGGGTCGTCGTATTTAAGCTTTTTCGTTAAAACCATCGCATTTGTTTTATGCGCGGCAAAACGCAACTTATTTCGGGCGCCCCACTTCGACACTATGCTTAGCGTCTCATTGGCTTTTTGCTGCAGGGGACCGGTCTCGTGGTCCGAGAATACCAGGACGACGTCGTCTGCAAATGCTTGGCAATATACGCCCATACTAGCCAGTTTGTGAAGGAGTGAGTCTAGGATCAGGTTCCAGAACGTCGGACCGGCAATTGAGCCCTGGACGCATCCTTTGTTGGTTCCTTTCTCGCTAGTCGCTCTGGCGTAGTTGACCTTGACGTAGCGGTCTTCTAGGTATGAGGCGACGAGAGTGTACAAGTTTTTGGGACATTGTTTGGCCACCATCTGTTTTTTTAATGCAGGCCACCATGCGTTGTCGAAAGCCCCCTCTATATCCAATGATACCATAAGCACTATTTTCTTTGCTTTGATTTCGGCACGTATGTGCCCCATGAGGTCATAGAGGGCGTCCTCGGTACCACGCTGTGGCATGAACCCGTACTGACTTTTGTGCAGTGTTGGATAGAAGTGCCACTGAAGTCTGCCTACAAGGAGTTTTTCCACGATTTTTCCGAGGACCGATAGGAGACCTATTGGCCGGTAGGATTTTGGACTGGTGTAATCATCCTTGCCTGGCTTGCGGAGGATGCACACGTGAGCGACCTTCCACTGCCTCGGAAAGTGTGATAGCGACAGACATCTGTTTGCTATCGCCAAGAACACTTCCCTGTCACAGTTTATTGCTGCAGCGCAGATGTCTGCCGTTAAACCATCGGGGCCGGGGGCCTTCTTCGGATTTTGGTCTTGCAGGACCATTTCCAGCTCCGTGGTTGTGAAGGGTGGATCTTTGGCGGATAATCCCTGTGGATTTTCCTCCCTCGCAAGCTGTCTCAATGCACTGTGGTATGGCTTTTCACCATCTGGTGAGTCGTCCGGGTAAAAGGTTTTTGCCAGCAGGTCCACGGATTGCTGTGGGCTAAGAGTTTCTCTTGCGGTGTTTCTCAGGAGGGTGTCATCCTGCCTTTTGGCGGTCTTCCTTAATACCCTGTAGACGCCGTCCCACATGCTCTCTCGGTCCTGCTTTGTACAGAACTCCCTCCAGCTTGCAGTGGCAGCTTCTGTTGCTGCTAAAGTGTATTCATTTTTTGCCGTGACGTAATTTTTAATGGTGTCTTCCCTCCGGTGAGCGGCCGCATTCTTAATTCTCCTCTTTTTCGTCATTGCGTCTTTTTTGAGACGGTCAAGAGCAGAATTCCACCAAGGGGGCTTTGAATTGTGTTTTGGAGATCCCAGTTTTGGGATCGCCTCATCACACGAACTGTGGATGGCGTTTATGTACTCGTCGAGGATTATTTCCAGATCCCCCGGGCTCGGGGCGTCCGAGATCCTGGCCTTTGTTATTTCTTTTTCTGCCAGGATGGTTTTGAAGCGCGCGCAGAAATCGGACCACTTTGCCTTCTTGGTGTTATAGATACGCGTCGAGACTGGCCTTAGGGGTTCCAAAGCTTTCTCTAAGCGCATGGAGAAGGTGATTGCATTGTGATCGGATGAGGTCAACCCTCTTTCTACTCGCCACTCCTCCATTTTTCCCAGCAGCGACAGACTGCATGCAGTTACATCTACTATGCTTGTGCACCACCTGTCGCCTCTGTAGACCTCGAAAGTTGGTGTTTGACCCGAGTTTAGGATCTGGAAATCCTGCTCGTGGAGGAAGGAACAGTACTCGGCCCCCCGATGGTTTTCGGATACGCTGCCCCACCATTGGCTCCAGGCATTTACGTCACCTCCCACCAGGATGTTGTTTGTGTGTAGTTTGTTTGTTGTGTATTGTAATGTGGAAAGGTATGGGTTTAATTCTTGGTCTCCCTCAAAGTAGACCGATAGCACTCCAAGACTAAGCTGGTCCACCTTCAGCAGAACGGCCGCAATGTTCTCAGTTACAAGTTGGGGGTCATGAATGACTTCCAAACTGCTTCCGAAGATCACTATTGCGGCTTTCACTGGTTTTTGGCGGTTGAGGCTGCACTGGATAACTTGTGTGCCTGGACTTTGTTTCATTACACCTGTTCTTCCCACGTAAGGTTCTTGAACAAGTGCCACGGAAATTCCCTTTGCCTGAGCCATCAGATGGAGTTCATCTGTGGCCAGCTTGGAGCGCTGGAGATTGACTTGGATGAATTTCAATCTTGCTGTCGATCTTTGTGAATTTTGAGGGGGACTTTGTTGGTGGTTTTCCTGCGGGTCGCCCTTAGCAGTAGGAAACGCGCGATCGGGCTATCCCATCCCACTTTTGGCGTTCCTGGCAGTCTTCGCTGAACGCAGTGTGTGCCAGGTCGCTTCCTTTTTTCTGTGCCCCCTTGCAGTTTATACACGTGGGCTCTTTGCCTTCGGCTCTGTTCTGACAGTCCCTACCATCATGCGCACCGCTGCAGAAGAAGCATGACTCCTTTGCTGCCCCGCATATGGACCTGTTGTGTCCGTATCCGAGGCACTTTGTGCACTGAACGAGTGGGGACTGATCTACGACTGAGCACCGCTTGATACCCACGTGCACTCTCTGGGCTTGGGTGAAGATAAGCCACATTTTTGGTGAGAGTTCCAACACCGGATGGCACTCGTGGGGATTCCTCGCACGCTTCCTGTATCGCACTCTAGCCGCCTTTTCACCCTCAGCGACATCTTGCAGAAGATGTTTGTTCTGCGCCAACAAGAGATCGACGATCTCCCCGTCGCTGTAGCTGGACAGTACGCCCTTCACACAGACCAAGGGGTTCTGGGGCTTTGACTCTTGAACCTTGAGACCCCCATTTTTCTTAAACTGGTCTTTGACCAGATTCAAGTCGGCTTTGCTGGCGCACCTCAGGACTACCTTTTGGTTTCGGGCCTTCCTGACGGCATCCACCTTTGCTCCGGTCGTCTTGAGATCCAAGGCGGTCCTAATCCTCTCGATAACGTTGTCCCCTGTGTGTTTGGGGTCCGTCGACGAGATGATCAGGGTGTGGTTTGGTAGCAATTGGTTTGGCTTAGGGGCGGGTTTTGGTGTACTAGCAATCTGGGCAAAGGTTTTTGGGCCTTGTAGTTGTTGAGGAGGTCTATCTACTTTGCCCAGGTCTGCTACCCCTTTTTCAATGTTTTGGAGGTGCTTTTTCACCTCCACGACCGCCAGTTCTGCGTCCAAGTTTGGAGCTGCCATGATCTGGGTGGGGGGTTCTTTATCCCGCAGGACTCGGATATCCGCCGAGACTAGGTCCAGCCTTTCCGCTATGGGTTTGAGATGTTTATCGAAATCATCTCGTAGCTGTGTTGGTGGTGGGGGAGGCGTGGGTTTACTCAGAATCTCTTGGATCTGTGCCCGCATTCTCCCCATTTCCTCGTCAAACCGAGTGTTTGTCAACATGTCTTTTGCCGCCTCCGCCTCAGACGCCTGGCTTAGGTTCGATCCTGGCTGGGTAGGGTCAGGCTTCAGTTTTTCTATTTCCTGACGAAGCACGTCCAGCTGGTTCGAGATGCTGGTAATATTTGACTCCAGACGGGACAATCCCCCACTCAGGAGTTCCCCTTTAGGATCCCCAGGTGTCTTTACAATGTCCAGCCTGGTCTGTTCGTGCTCCTTGGAGTTCTTCAAGCTCACCAGCTTGACTTCCTCCCTTACCTCCTTTAGACTCTTGAAAGCTTCAAGAGTCTCGTGGCCTAGCCAGTCACGGATACCCTTTGCCTCTTTCTTAGTATCGGTCAGGTCAGTTCGCATGAGCGAGAGTTCCGTTTTTAGGGTCATAACATCTCGAGTATGAGCTCTCTCGACCCGCACGAGCTCTTGTGCATGTCGAGAGCGCTCTTTCTCGAGGTTGAATTTATGACGTGCCCGCGAGTCTGCCAGAGACAGAACTGTCTCGTAGAGACCCTGGAGGCACTCATGGGCGGTGACCTTACATTCCCGCTTCATGTTCCCTGCCGACTCTAAGGCGTCTTTCCCCCTCTGAAGCAGGTCGTTTGCTTCTCGCGTAGCCAAATCCATCTGCACACCTGTACCCCGTCTTGGAGTTCGGTACAGAAGACTCTGACGCTCAGGTCTGTTTAGGTGACCCGCTGAAGAAGCCACCGAGCTCTCGTCGTCTGAGATGATTTGGCGGGGGGGGGAAATTCCACACTGCTCCCAGTTTATAACCGTCTCCGACACTGTGCAGGGAATTCCCTCTCGCATCTCGGGTCCCGATGTTGTCGTGTCCGAGATGTGTGTCGTACATGCCGACACACCTGAGCCCGCTGCCTGCGTCTCCGACGACGCCGTTGGGATCGGGGTAGACTGTTGGGGTGGCTCCGATGGATGCGCCGCTTTTTCAGACACCGTAGATTTAGCAGTGTTCCTAAGTAACTTTTTCCGGAGGTTAGTGGAGACTCCCACGGTTGTTTTACGAGAGGCAGATATGGTGGATTGCTGTGATGACATTTTTATTTATTTTTTTTTTATTTTTTTTTTATTGAGGTTGTAGTGCCAACAATTTTACCTACCTACGGACAATGTTAGTACAATTATTGCAAACAGAAGAAATGAAGGATATTTTGTAATTAATAGGGGGAAGGAAATGGATAAAATTAAGACACGGAACAATTACTTATCAATATTACAATTATTATTATTATAATTATTATTATTATTATTTTTTTTTTTTTAATATTATTATTATTATTATTATTTTTTTTTTTTTTTATATATATATATATTTTTTATTATTACTGAGGTGGACTCACGGAATCTTCCGTCGCTGGTGGTCGGCGACTGCTGTCCGATGAGGAGCCCGACAACTGCTAGAGCTCGATGTTCTGAGCCCTGAGTGCGCACTGTAGTCTCCAGTGAAATCCTGAAGTGCCGCTGGACCACTAAGTGTAAGGGTCACGAGATTTGAGATTCAGTAGGGGCCAAATTGAAGAGCTTTTCGAGCTCTTTCAAATGAGCCCAAACTCGGCTATCCCAACTCCAACTGGGACGAAGTTAGGCCGCGGGGGGGTGAGGTCGCCCTGAGGGGGGTTGGGGGGGGGAAGTCTCGCGGGGAGTTTATTGAGGGGGGAAGGTTTTTGGGGGAGAGGGAGGATGGCGACGTGGGGTGGGGGATGAGGAACAGATCCCTGTAGAAAGGTCCTGGAGTTCCAAGTCAGACAAGTCCAAACTCGGGTAGGATAGGACCAGTCGTTAAGGAGTTCCCTCGGGCTAACCTGATGATGAGCCGCGGAGTCGTCACGCTGATGGCTGGTCTGCAGGCAGATTCCTCGTCCGGCAACGGAGTCTTCAGTGAGGGCTTGATTGGCTGTTTCGACGTCACACCTCGTGTCGCGAACAACACGTGGGGCCAAAGTGAGGTTAATTTGGCAAAAAATCCACGTGTTTTGATGATTTTTATGTGCCAATAGCTCCCAAGCCGGTGCTCCGAATTTGCTGTTCTTGGTGTCTCTAGATAGGTCTCTGCTGCGTCTCTCAGGAATGATGTTCGCACAATAATGGCACTGACCTTGGCTGAGATATTCCTCACAGAAGTTTCAGGCGTACTGCTCCGCAACCAGAAGAGCCAGACACTTGCCCACACGAATCCTGGCAAATCAACACTCCACAATTCCACTGGTAACGCTTTGGCGCACGTAACTCAACGCGTTGAATTTTAATGAATTTTTAACGCGGAGGCGATGGTACTGTTGCGACGTGTTATCGGTTACCCGCGTACGCGCGTAGGAACGCGTTGGTTAGGTTAGGTTAGGTTAGGTTAGGTTAGGTTAGGTTAGGTTAGGTTAGGTTAGGTTAGGTTAGGTTAGGTTAGGTTAGGTTAGGTTAGGTTAGGTTAGGTTAGGTTAGGTTAGGTTAGGTTAGGTTAGGTTAGGTTAGGTTAGGTTAGGTTAGGTTAGGTTTTTTTTTTTTTTTTTTTTTTTTTTTTTTTTTTATCCTACCTCCAACATTATCGGAGTCCATACATAGCTAATTTAACAAATTAAGCCTAATTCTCTTTGTCATTCCAGTTCTCGCTTCTTTTCTTCTCGTACTTTCATGCCGCATACTTTGTCTTTCTGCATTCATCATCTTTCATTCCTTATTCTGGGTGGGATTCCCATTCTAAACCTAGGTATTCTGTCTATCTATTATTGTTCCTTTTTTTCCTTTGTTATTGTAGTGTAGGGGGAAATAACTGTGTAGTCTGCCCTTTTATTTCTTTTAAAGTTGTTTCTTACTCTAATTTAATTCTGTCTATCTACTATGTTTTCCATTTTATTCATTCCTTATTGCAGTACAGGGGGGAAATAATTGTCCAGTTTGTTCTTTTATTTCTTTACATTTTTCTTACTCTAGTATTATTTCCATACATTTTTCTTATCATAATATCTTATTCTCTATTGCTACTTATACTAGTATCTTCTCTAATTACATTTTATTCTTATTTCTATGCTTTATATATATATATTTCTAAATATACTATAAGCATATTTGCTTAGGCTGATTTGTTCCTATTTATTACCTTCTGTGCAATCTTTGTGCAGTAGTTTAAAAATTCTTCTCTGTATTTCCTTCGCATCACTTCCCCCACAGTTTCCTGGTCCAATTTTATTTGTAGCGCCTGTTCTATGTCATGCCTGTCCACAGCGTGTACAGGGCATTCTAGAAGCAAATGTGGCACGGTTTCTTCCTTGTCTGGGTCGCAGATGCACGATGGACTCTCCTTGCACCTGAAGCGACTCAGGTACTCGGAGAATCCACCGTGCCCTGTCATTACCTGTGTCCTTATGTTTGTAATTTTTATCTTTTTTATTGTTCTGTACGCTGCCACCGCATCTGGGAAAAAGATCTTGGTGATCTTTGCGGTTTGGCCAGACCTGTATCTCCGATCCCACTCGTCAAGCGTTGCCATACGTATATGGCGCTTGACGAATGAGATCGGGCACAGGTCATAATCTGGCTTTTTCTTTAGGTTCATGGCGGCCTCTTTTGCCAGCTGATCCGCTCTTTCGTTGCCCTCCAACCCCACGTGGGCCTTTATCCAGAACAAGGATATTACCTTGTTCTGGAGAGTTGAAGCTGTAATGTTCTCTCTGGCCTCCACCGCCAGGGGATGAAGGCAACTAGGGTTTTTCACTGTCAATAGAGCCGCCATGGAGTCGCTAAAGATCCCGAAAGTAGGCGCTGTGCTGTTCCTAATTTCCCGCGTTGCCCGGCATATCGCGAGTAGCTCAGCCTGGTAAACCGTACAATATCCCGGTAACGCCAACTTGAGGGCACGCGTCTCAGCCTCTCTGTTCCAGATGGACAGTGCCGCACCAACACGCCCCCCAATCTTACTACCATCGGTATAAATTTTTACCTGTTGGTCTGAATTGGCGTCAACGTCCTCCCGGTTTACCAGGCTGACGATTTTCAAGTCGCTTCGCTCCGCGGGATGCGGGGATTTCAGTGCTGAAGTCATGCGTTCCACCTCCCTGTCTCCCAATATGGCCTGTGGTTCTCCCTTTTTGGCTTTGTACAATGATGCCGCCTCATGAATTCTCAGATCCAGGGGGAGTATCCCTGCTAGTAGAAGAACCGAATTTAGTGAGACAGTTCGGTACGCCTTGCACATCTTCTGTGCTATTCCCCGCTGCACGACGCCTAGTTGTTTGATCATCCCCAGTTTATTTGCGGCTTCCGCCCATGCACTGGCAGCGTACAGAACTATTGGTTCCACCGCAGCCACATATATGGTTTTTATAACCTCTGGATTTAAACCCCAGTTAACTTTTGCAGCCCTGCACAGCTGTTTATGGACTGCAATGGCTTTGCGGCATACGTCGGAAACATGCTCGTTAAACGTGAGCCGGTCGTCGATGGTGACACCCAGTACTTTAATTTTCCTGGACATAGCGATGTCGACCCCGCCCATGCTCAGGCGTGGGGCGTCGTACTTTAGCTTTTTTGTTATGACCATGGCACTGGTCTTGTGTGGCGCAAAGTTTAACTTGTTTTCCACGCCCCACGCCCGAACATGCCCGAGGGCGGCATTAGCCTGCCTCTCTATTTCCAAAGCAGTATCACCATCGAAGACCAGGATCACGTCATCGGCAAAAGCCTGGGCGTATATACCTCTACTCTCGAGGTCTTTGAGGAGGGGATCCAGTATAAGGTTCCAGAGAATGGGGCCTCCAATGGAGCCCTGCACGCAACCCTTCTCCGTGCTTCTCTGATGCTCAGCACCGGCGTACCTTACTCGTACTTTCCTGTCACGTAGATAGCTGTCGATGACCCTTCTCAGGTTAACCGGACACTTTTCCTCTGCCAGTCGAACCCTTATTGCTGGCCACCAGGCATTGTCGAAGGCTCCCTCTATATCCAGCGATATTAGTGTTATTATTTTCTTTTGTTTCAGCTTAACGCGTATTTTTTGCATAAGGGTATAGAGGGAGTCTTCGGTACTCCTTTGTGGCATGAATCCGTACTGGCGAGTACTCATCCTCGGTGCTATGTAGAACCTGAGTCGGGCCACCAACATCTTCTCGTAGATTTTTCCGAGTACCGGCAACAAGCCGATTGGACGGTACGCCTTTGGTGTTGAGTAATCCGCTTTTCCTGGCTTCCGTAGTACGACTACGGTTGCCTCTTTCCACACTTTGGGGAAATGGTTTAGTGCGAGGCATCTGTTTAGGATAGCCAGGAAAATTTCGGGGTCTTTGCTGATAGCACGGTTGCAGATATCGGCTGTGAGGCCATCCATTCCCGGAGCCTTCTTTGGGTTAAAGGACTCACTAGACGCCATCAGTTCGGCCATGGTGAATGGAGGATCGCATGGCTCACCATTTTCACCTTCATTCACCCTTTCCGCCTCCAACCTGACAAGGCTGTGGTGAGGGTCATCTGCAGCTGGGTGGTCCTCTGGATACAGTGTCTCCGCTATGTATCGGGCGGACCCTTCTGCGTCCAGCACATCCCCATTTCTCACCAGTGGCGGGTCCTCCACCCTACTCGTTGTCCTTCCTATAATCCTGTAAATCCCCTCCCACACGCCCTCCCTATCCTGTTTGCGGCAGAATTCCTTCCAGCTCTCGGTTTGAGCTCTGGCTGCCTCTGACTCATACTCTTTTTTCTGTTGCAGGTACGCTTCGACAACCATGGATCTTCGGACTGGAGCAGCACATCTGATCCTCCTTTTATGGGTAGCTACCGCTTTTTTCAGTTTTTCAAGCTTCTCCGACCACCACGGCAAGGTAAGTTTTTCCTTTTGTTTTTTAATTGGCATGGATGCTTTGCATGATTTAGCTATTATTTCTGTGTACTTATCTACTATTTTATCTAATTGCTCTGTCTGATTTATTTTATCTATTTCTTCTTTTGTAATTTTATGCTCTTGGCTCAACTGGGTGAGTTTCGCATGAAACTCAGGCCAGTTTGCTTTTTTAGTATTAAACTTTCTAGTTGTTCTTTCTACTTTTAATCCTTTTGAACAGGTTTGTGAAATTTTGAAGACGATGCCGTTGTGATCGGAGCTGCTGAGTCCCTCGACGACTTTCCAGTCTGCTACCTTGTCGAGGATATTTGCCGAGCAAGCTGTAACATCGACATAGCTGCTGTAACGTTGTCCTCCCCTAATGGTGTCGAAGGTAGGAGTATCTCCTGCATTTAGTATGTGCAGCCCGAGCTCCCCGAGAGTACCGCAAACCTCTTCTCCCCTACGGTCGACCGTCGGGCTGCCCCACCAAGTGCTTTTTGCGTTTGCGTCGCCTCCAACGATTATGGGCTTTGAGCCGTTTTTGGCCACTATGTCCCTGAGTTGGTCTAAGTAGGGCTCCACGGGTTTATCCGGCTCAAAGTATATGGAGACCAAAGTGATCTCCCAGGCACTGGTCCGGATACCCACCACAACTATATTGTTTGTGGTGAGTTTTGGGTACTGTATTATGTTAAGGTTGCTATCAAAAACAGCGATTGCAGCCTTAACGTTCCCCTCCCCATTTTCAGTGCTCTGGAAGATCCTCGCTCCCTTGTGGCCCTTCATTGTCCTGCTCCCCCCTATATATGGCTCTTGCAGCAAGGCCGCGGCTACCCCCTGTTTTTGTGCCTCGAGCAGCAGCTCGATTGTTGCAAGCCTTTTTCGTTGGAGGTTCGCTTGCATATAGCTGTATGTGGTGGTGGCAACGTTGGCGTTAACAGTATGCGACGGTCGACCGGGCCAATTCTTCCCACCGGCGGCGCACAGGGCACCCAGAGCTGAAGGCATTGTGCTCTAACTGCGTCAGTTTCGCCTTTCCGCAGTTTCTGCAGGCAGGTGGCTCCCCAGCTAGCCAGTCCGCGCACTCCGTTCTCAGGTGTGGGCCACCACAGTGGCTGCAAGCATCTGTAGTCTCTTGGCAGTATTTTCTGCCGTGGCCGTACCCCAGGCAGCGCGTGCACTGAACTAGTGGAGTCTGGTCTTCTGCTCTGACCCGTTGGAGATCTATGTAAACATAGCCTCTCTCAGTCACCCGCCTCCAGATACTGGGCGATACGCTTATGATTACGTGGTTGGTGTGAGGGTTTCTAGCTCTTCTTCTATATTTCACTGCTATCCTATCTTCCCCTTCACCGAGACCGTGGAAAACAGCCCCGTTCTGATTCCGGAGAGCCTTGAGGATGTCTTCATCAGTATTTACTGACAGAACATCCCCAAGCCTGACCAGTGGGTCCTTGTTTTCCACGTCCTCGATGGTGAGGCTACCCCCTTCTTTCCCTATTCTTTCCTTTACCTTGTCCCTTTCCTCCTTGGACCCAAAGCCCATTATTATTTTCCTATTTTTGGCTTTCCTTACCCTCTCCACCTTTACCCATCCCTCTTTGGCGTCTATGGCCTTCCTAACTCTTTCGAGCACCTCCTCTCCTGTTTCCGTCTCCACGGTCGAAGCAACCGCAACCGAGTGCAGCGTACGCTTTTGCAGCGCCCCGTCACTCTGTGCTGCGGTCACCCCGGCGTAGGTTGGTGCTTCTGCCTTTTCTATTTTCTCGGCATGCCTTTCAATCGTGGCCTTCAGCTCCTCCATTTTTCTGCCGCTTTCCCTTATCAAGTTAGTGTGTTCCACTAAACGTTCCATGAGTAGGCTTTCTCTGGAGGTAGGGGAAGGAGAGTGAGCGGGGTCAGGAAGTGGAGCAACACGTGCTCCCATTCTCCCCCCCACCCGATCTCCCTCCATTATGATTCCCTTCGTTTTGAGCTCCGCCTCGGATTCCTTGACTAGTTCAAGGAGCCGTGCAAGTGCTTTCTCGACCCCCTCTTTAATTTCTGTCTTAAGGTTCCTTGAGTTCCTTAGGTGGGCCTTTGCCTTATTCAGGCAGGCTGCCGCTTCTGCCGCTCTACTGGCATAGCGCTTTGTGGGAGACTCCTCGTCTCCCGCTGACACCCTGCGCGCGACAGCAGCGTTTCCCTGTGTGGGAACAGTAACCATTGCAGATGGCACAGGTTTTGTAGCAACCTTTGTTGCTACTGCTGCAGGGTCTGCCTGCGTTGTCGTGCTAGTCCTTATAGCCCGGCCATCTGCTCTGGCAGCGAGCTCCTCATTTGGCATGGCGGCTTCCCACTTGTCTATGCTTTTGCGAACGGCCTCTTTTGGGGGCGTCCTATTGCTTTCTGGCTTTTTAACAGGCGTGCGGTGCCCAAACATTTTTGGGAATGTGATGCGGAGGGACGTAATTTTGTATAAGTTGTAAAAGTTGCCCCTTTGTTATACCGCAAAAGATTACACAGTAAAAAGGATTTTTAAAATGTAAAATTAAAAAATTATAAAATAAAATTGTAAATGAGGAGTCTCTGACTCTGGTCAATACACAAACACACAAGGAAAAACAATATTAAGATTAATTAAAACAAAATTAAAAAATTTCTCTATGTAGAGTCGCTTAGCAACTCTAGTTTATATCCTATAGCTAGTAAAGTGCTTAAGTTTATAAAGAAAGCAAAATTTCACTTTGTCGGTTTTGGGTAGAGTCAACTCTACTATGGTCACTATGTGCCGTGTAATGTATTTAGTCTGCCCCTGACGGGCTCACAATTATGAAACAAAAGTCTGAATCTGAATAGTGGTAAAGTAGGGTCTATGTAGAGTCGGTTTGCTACTCCAAGTTACAACTACGGGTGGTAAAATTTAGTGTGTATAAACGAAGGCAGGCCTCTACTTGACTGTCGTGGATAGAGTCAACTCTATTTTGGTCACTATATGTCGTGTAGTATATTCAGTATGCCCTCGATGAAACACAACCAACAAAAAATAACAAAAATTTAAAAGAACAACATTAAATGAAATTTATCTCTATGTAGAGTCGCCCAAAATACTCCAATTTGGATCCTAAATTTATAAATTAATAAAACTTGAGTGAATGTCAGAAGCAGACCAACACTTTGTCAGTCGTAGGTAGAGTCAACTCTCCTGTGTGACGTGTAGTGTTTTTTATTTTACTTAAAACTATTTACACTTGGAATAAAAATTTACATAAAAAAAAAAATATTTTTTAGCTCTATGTAGAGTCTTTTGACTCTATCCAAAAAATTCTTTAGGCTATTCTCTATCATATAGAGAAAACCCCGTAGCTCTAGCTCTCTCCGTTCGCAAGATACAATGCAAGTAAGTTTAGGGGTTGCAACCCTCAGACGTCCTCGATAATACCGCTATCATATATAAAATTTTATACAATTTAAAACAAGCCAATATAGTCCGATAGTTAAAAGTGCAAAATTTTTTAACTCAAATTTTTCTAAGTCCAGAAAACAAAAGTTGGTTTTTAGGGGTAGGGGGTTGAAGACCTAGGGGTTGGGTGCAGGGGGTGGGGTAGTTTAAGGGTTAGGGTTTGCGGAGCAAGGGGGGTAGGTTAGGGAGGGGGGTGGAAAATTTTGGTTATTTTTGGGCTAGGACGCACGGTTTTCGAGCTACAAGGTATTTTTCGAAAAATTTTTGGGAAAAAATACCTAAACAATCTTATTTCTTTGCCGTCAAATGGCTCGACAGGGTGTTTTTAAAGAGCTGGTAAAAATTCCCCTATCGTCTGGTTTCACCGGGGAAAAATCCAGACAACAGAGTATTAGTTGGGCCGTAAAGTGTTTTGAATCCCGCGGGGGTGGGTCACCTGGTCAATTTTTTATTTGTTCTCAAACTTAGGGGTAGCTTTTTGTCAACAACTTTTACTTTGTTTCGCCCTTAGGAACGAGATATCAGAAAGGAGAAAAATACTAGGGTATAGGCCTTTGCCCAAATTTTCTGACAAGCCCCTTATTTTCCCTTCTGGAAATCCAGGAACCAAAAATTTTTCCTGTTTTTCCAAAAAATCTCGTCGGGGGTGGTTTTTGGGGGTGCCAACAAGGAGGTCGACCTTATGATCGCTTGTCGCAGAGACAACCGATTTGATGTTATTTTTTCGATATCTCGCTCCCCTGAGGCTCCAGGGGGTGTACAAACTTATTTGGTAATGCCGTCCGGGACCCTTGTTCCACCTTAAAATCTATATTAATTCTAATCTTAATCCTATATACACACTAAAATTTTTGTTCCACTGGGGATGAACCGGTCCTTGCTGCTCTGCCAGTCCAGGGGTCCTCCGTTGGCTGCGCCTCCCTCGAGAGCCTGCCAAAGTTGGGGGTGGCTGACAATTTTCTGCAAATGGCTGCTAGTGCAGAAACTTCGCGTCCTAGGGGGTTGGCCTCGAAGAGTTTTCTTCTTGGGAGGTATTTTTCCTCCGGGTACTGCCGGGAGCAGATCGTCTGGGGTAGTTCCGGTTTTGCGTGACGTCACAGTTTTCACCCTATTGACTAAGTTTTCCGTAGTTCAAAAACTACCAGTCAGAAAATTCTGAATTTTTGCACACTTGTTCTCTGAAGAGTGAAGAATTTTTTAAAATCCAGAAAAAGTGACGTCACCGATCTTGTTTCAGCTCTGGATGGGTTCAAAGTTCGTCGTACCTTTAGAGTCTTCTATTTTCCAGGGGGGTGCTCCGATTTCGACGATCAAGGTGTCAGCTGGCTGGTCTCGGTGTCTTACACGATGCTCAGCAGGTGAATAGTTTCCAGGCGTCAGGAATCGGGAGCACGTGGCCACGTGGTTTCTGGTTTTTCCTTTGTGGCTCGGCGAGTTTTGCCCGGAAAATTCCGGGACTTCGCCTGATTGTAGCTGCCTCTGGTGCGCTTCAA